>OZ014532.1:181469114-184303203 GCA_963966105.1 Volucella zonaria
ATTACTTACCGGGTTGGCCGGAGGGGGGTGGTTTCCTTAGGTGGCATCTTTTCATACCCCCACCGCCCACTCCAGAAAGTGGGTTTCATCTTTTTCTTTTCTACTGCTTTAGAGATTTATGTTGGTGATTATTTCTAAGTTTTTGTATAGGTAGTAAGCTCGTTCGCTATAAAATAGCGCGCGAGTGAGCATCCTTTGGTAAGGCGAGTGGTTTTTAGTAGGGTGGCTGGTGGCTGTTGGCTGTTGGCTGGTGGCAGCTTTGGCACAAGGACGAGGGAAAAGTAATGCCATTGCTATAATATTGTGATGTTAGGTTTGTTGTGTGTTTTTTTTTTTTGTCTTGTTTTTATTATTGAAGTCGTCCTTCTTCGAGGCGAGGCAAAGAACAAGAGACGAACACCAGAAAGAGAGTGTAGAATGTGGAACTAAGCTTTTTTGTTTTTTTTTTTTTTTTTTTTTTTTATTATTCCCTGGGTAGGGGTAGGCAGAACTACCCTTCACTATACTATGCTTATGCTGCTATTGCTATGCTAGTGCTGTTGCCATTACTGCCGCGTTGATTGTGTGGTGTCGTTTAGTTGTTGTATTGGGTGAGCTGTTATAGTAGAGCTGTAAAGCAACAGCAACAGTGGAAGAGCACCCATCCATCTAGCATCCTTTTTGGGGTTTTATGTGTGTTTGAATTTAATTTCTGTTTCTTACGATCTTATTAAGGGGTGGCGATGGGGTATAGTAGGGACAGCTGCAAATTGTTGGTGGCGGCGGGGGGGGGGAGGTGCAAAGACGGAGAGGGGGTTGACATAAATCGTCCGCTATCTTTATATTCAACTATGAAATGTAATACAATGATGCGAGTTTAAACGACATTAGGAGGATGCGATGGAGGTGGTTGGTTTTTAAAACGCCAAAGCTATGCAGCAGTAGAAGTACGAGTAGTCGTCGGGAAGCACTTGCTGAAGGCCACTGTGAAATACAAAAGATTGTTGATGGCTTTAGAGCGAAGCAATTGGAAAGGACGAAAGGAACGAAAGGAACGAAAGGGACGAAAGGATGCAAGATACAAAATACACGGATACAGGGTATGGGTGCAGAGCATACTGCCTGCTTAGTGTTCAGTTGGTATTATTGCAGGATGTGAAGGGATATTATTATTGCTTTTTTAGTGGCTCAATGGTTTAGCAGCGAAGGGAATTAGAAATGCTTCTCAAGGACTGCTAAAAGAAAGAGAGGGCATTTGCGAATAGAAAGAGAACACTACAACGATGTAAGTGTGCAAAAGAATGAATACTCTGAAAGTAATGGGTAGTTTTCTTCGTTTTATTTTTTTTAGATTTATTTTCGGATACAGATTTTCTTGGGATGTATTTTATTTTTTTTTGTTATTTCTTATTTCTATTCCTTCGTTTTCGTTCGCCTAAGTTTGGTGGGATATCGATTTTTAAATTTAGACCGGGGTTGAGCTAGATGTTAATGTTAAATGTAAGCTTGTGATAGATGCCATATTGCATGGGGAAATATCCATCCGTACAGTATGTCATTAAGAATGTAAATTGAAAATGTTCCTCTGGAATGACGGAGAATGAATAGAGAAAGAGATTTTTTTTTTATTTTTTATTTTTATTGTTTTATATGTGAAGAGGATTTTTTGTAATTTTTTTCCATTCACTTTACCAGTTCGATTGGTAATATACTTTTGATTTCGGAAAGGAGGTCTATTGTGATATTTTTTTTGGAGTTTTTTTTGGTTATGGAATTATTTAGTGTCATGCTGGAGGGAAATTGTAATTACGACACGTGCATATGATTGAAAAGAAGCTGGAGTGCAATTAGTGGCATTATTAGGATGGCTTATGTCGTCGCAGTTGGAAATCGAATCATCCTATCGTCGGATAATTTGATTACGATCCCTTTATTTTTTGAAGGGCCACGGCCGATACATGGATACAGATAAACTGTCCAAATTGGCATCATCGTATGTACATATGTGTATCTGTCTGCTGGATTCGTGCTTAGCTTGATTTAGCATTGGGGGGTGACTTTACCCCTGACCATACCCAAAAAATAAGTTCTTTTGTATACTTAACCAATTTGCCCGAAATCGGCTGCAACATTAATAAGCATTTATGTGTCATATGTGTGTACATGATATGCATTCAATGCCTCAAAGGTTTTCTGCGGCACACTGAGTAACTTACTATAACTAGCCTCTAAAATGCTTCGCCTTTCGTTTCTGCTTTTCGATATCACGCCAGTTAGAAACATAAGGTGCCTTCAAGGCACTGCGACTTTGATCTTTCTGCGACAACCTCTTTCTACAAGTTGCACCGATACTTACTTAAACAGTATCTGACTTAACAGTCAGAGCGTTATTGTCTGTTCGCTTAAAGTGGCCTAGCCAGTGAAGTCAGGGGATATTCACTTCCACAATATCACCTTACCAAGTGAAATGGCATGTCCAGCTAGAAAGCAATTCTGTAGATCGCCCGTTGCCTTGTGGACTCAGATCTGCAGCGTCTTCGTAAAGAATCCAGACAACTTCTAAACAGGTCACTTAAGACTATTTTAGAGGAAGACTGGATTTTGTACAAATCGATGCGAAAAGAATATAAGAAGCTAATTCGGACTTCGAATACAGGGTGAATAACTCGAACTCCAACTTTTTAAAACGCTATAATTTTTTTATTTTTTGATAAATTTTATTGTGTCAAAGTAAAAAATGTTGGAAAATACATCAATTTTCAAATTGCATCAGTAGTTTTCAATATGTCCACCTTTGGCGCGAATAATGGCCTTGAGACGGTCGAAGAAAGCATCGCACGCTGCACGCAAGTGGCTCTGCGGTATTTTGGCCCCTTACCGGCGAAGTGCTTGTTTGAGGTGGTCCAAACTTTGGTATTTTTTAGTGCCAACCTTCGCATTCAAAATAATCCAGACAGAGAAATCCAACGGATTTGCATCCGGAGAATTTGCAATCCATTGTGTCGAAGAAATGAAGTGTGGAACGTTGTTTTTTAGCAAATCTTGGTTGACGTGCGTTTTGTGAGACGAAATGATTGTTTGCCCAAGGCTTCAATACTGCCTCTAAGACAGTTTCACGGAATACGATCGCATTAATTTTGACGCCACGGTCCAAAAATACGAACGGAGAGCGACCATCGGCGGTTATGGCGGCCAAAACCGTCACCATCGGTGCTGCCTCCTTTCTGGTGGCCGTCCGAAAGTGTAAATTTTCGAAGGACCTCTCTGGCAAGTAAACTTGGTCATTTTATTTGTTGGCATATTGCTCTATAACAAATGGCGACTCATCGGAAAAGACCAAATTTGGCAACTCACCACTTTCGTGCAAGCGTAGCAACTCCTTCGCTCTTTCGACTCTAACTTTTTTCTGTTGCGGTGTAAGATCGTGTGCTTTTTGGAACTTCAGCCCAAGCTCATTTTTCAG
This sequence comes from Volucella zonaria, assembly GCA_963966105.1. Classification (NCBI taxonomy): domain Eukaryota; kingdom Metazoa; phylum Arthropoda; class Insecta; order Diptera; family Syrphidae; genus Volucella; species Volucella zonaria. The sequence continues at coordinate 181,472,557 of OZ014532.1, forward strand.
TATGTGTTGCATCCGTTCCAACAATATGTTGAACTCACGAGACATTTTTCTCCCACTTCGACGCGGATTTCGTTCAGTTCGAGCCTTCACTTTCCGAACCATTTCTGCCGATGTTGCTGTTTTTTTATGACCACCTCCATGGCGTTTTGCAACGCTGCCAGTATCACGGTAACGAGCTATGGTTCGAGACACAATTGATTTATTCAAGTTGAGGTGCTGGAGGGCTCTAACGATAGCTACTTGTGGTTTTCCAGCCAAATATAAACCAATCACACTATCACGTTTGAATTCCATCGCGGATAAAAATTTTTTCAACACAACTGAGACGCAAATCGTTTAAAAGGTTTGTAAATACTAAAATTATCTGTCATGTGTCAAAATTTGAGCTCACTGTCATGAACAGTTTGGAAATTATAGCAGTCTGAAGTTGGTTGCAGTTCGAGTCATTCAAAGTGTAGATCGAAACCCTGGGGAAAACCAGTAGGTTTGCCAAAGCCCGCAAAAAGGGGAAGATCAACCAGGCTGGAATCACTCAGAAAATTGTATGGCGTCTGCACTGAGTCGAAAGCAGAGACTCTTCGTCTAATGCCTGAGGCTCACTTCCCAGGCAACCTAAACCTATTAATGAAGCTTCTAGTTTAGCTGAATAGCAGTAGCTGCTATATCTCATCGGTTGTGGTGACGGATGAGGGCATTAAACATGCTATTGCTTCCTTTGATGGCTACAAGTCGCCAGGCATCGATGGCAGTTATGTTACAAAAAGTCGTAGATCAGCTGCTGGTAACTCTGAAGAAAATCTTTATCGCTAGCCTGGCACTGGCATACATACCGAAATCCTGGCAGATAGTGAGAGTACTGAAAATCGGAAACCAAGTCTGACTTCCTTCACATTGAAGGGCATGGAGAATTGTCAAGATCCATGTGCGTAAAACTGCCCTGCGAATGCATCATCTGTCTGCGATGCAACACGCTTGCCAACGTGGGAGATCTTGCGAGAGTGCGCTTCAAAATCTGGTAGATAGATTTGAAGGCGCACTCGACAAGAAGAAATACGCGCTGGGCCTTTTCGTCGACATTGAGGGTGCTTTAGACAACGCAACTTTTGACAGCATTTGTAACTCGGCCACACAACACCCCGTGGATAAAAGGAATGCTGGTGAATAGGACACTGATTGCGGTTGCTGACTGCGGCCAATATGCGATGGCGGAGGTAGACAGGGGTTACCCTCAGGGCGACGTTCTAGATTCATGTAGATGTTGGTCGACTCACTGATCAACTCGCACAATAGTTCTGACGACTGTGCACTTACATACGCGGTATTGTCTGTTGGATCGTATCAAACGACTGTCTGCTATAAAGGGCAGGCAACTCTACACATGATCGACGATTGGTGCACTAGAAATAGACTTTCAGTCTATCCTCACAAAATTGAGGTTGTTTTTTTATGAGAAGGAGGGTGTTGTCTGGTCTGATGCATCTAATTCTTCAAGGAGCGTCATCCTGGATTACAATGTTCTATGGATTAAATATGTTAGGTTGAAGGCATCTAAGGCGATATCGGCCTTTTGGCAGTGCAAAGGAGCTGTCGACAAGACATGAGGACTGTCATTGAGAAGGGTCTTCTGGCTCTATATGGCTTTGATAAGGCCAATTATGTCCTATACTTAGGTTGTCTGGTGAACTAAGCTCTCATGAAAATATGTGATTGCTGCTTTTATCAGACTCTAAAGAACGGCCTGTTTCGGCTGGATGGGGGCTTTCCCTAGCAGGCCTGGCTCCGCTCTAGACTAGACGTATTGACGAATCTCACTCACCTTGATATTCATATTTTAGGGCTGCACCCTCGAAGCCATCTTCCGGTCTTTGGTACAACACGCACTGGGGCTTTGATGAGCTTGGATAACCTTGGGCACCGGGTTTTTTTTTACTCTGATCTTATGAGCATGCTATTTGACGCAATGACACTGGAACCCCTGCTGCAAAAAAAATACGAAATCAACTTTCCAAGAAAGGAATGCAGTCGGCTCTTCACGAATGGCTCCAAAATCGAAATAGGATGAGGCGCTAGTGTCTTTCTGGAGGACGATAACGTTAGATTACACTTCTTGTTAAGAAAACTTCCTTCTGTCTTCCCAGCGGAGATATGTATACGCAATTCTGATGGCAACGAACTACATATGTATGCTGTGAAGAGCCGTTGGAGGTGGTGAAGCATTTACATCTGTAGCGACAATCAAGCTGCATTTAGAGCCTTGTTGAACCTCTTAGGACTTCCAAGCTAGTTCGAAAATGCAAGACATCACTGAATCCAGTCGGAAGGTTTGTCTGGGTCCCAGGTTAGAATGGGATAATGGGAAATCAAATCGTCGATGAACTTCCCGAGCAAGGCTCAGAGGAGAGTTTTTCAGGATCCGAACCTACGATAGATCTGCCTGCATCCCCGGTTAAGGCTTCAATCGACAGTTGGATTTCATATGAGCACACTACTCCAGATTGCAGGCAGACCAAATGAATTCTTCCTGCCGTTTCTAAGAAGTCAGCGGCTTTTCAGGTTGCTAATTAGCATCGTGACGGAGTCCTACACTTTTGCTAAGAACTTAAATGTGTTGGGCATAAAGTGATGACGACATCGGAGAGCACTGTCTCTGTGAATATCCGTATCAGGCTGCAGGTATTCGGCATTAACGTAGTGGGTACTGATACTAGTATTGTAGGTACTTTATCACTTAAGCGCTTTCTCACCTTTCTACGAAAGACTAAACAATTTCAGTAAAAGGAGTGCTTAGTTCCGATAGATACAGAGCCGGTGATGTTCAAAACTGTAGCACGGATTATTTTGATAATTGTCATCAAGATTACTTTGAAGTAGTTATCAATTTTATTGCGGCTCTGTACAGGAGAACGAGAGAAAGTCGTGGGCAAAGGAGGAAGGAAAAAGGTTAGATTGCCCGGATAAGGAGTAAATAGAGAAATAAGCAATCTAGGAACTTGGAGAGGTGCTTCTCGTGGATCTCCACGACATGAGCCAAAGAAAGTAGATCTGATGAATGGAACCTTGGCACCATTTGCCCGATCCACAAGAAAGTAGACCCTATAAACTATGGCAGTTATAGAAGAATGAGTCTCTTGAACATTGCGTAGCAGATCTCATGTTTTATTGTGGGAATGCTTAAAACCATTTGTCAGCAAAAACGAAGTTGTCAATAATTCAGTACCGCGTCTTCTTCAGCGAAAAAGCCACCACCCATTTGTTATCCACATCCACGATTTGGTAACGCATACGAATCGTTACTTTACATCCAACATCAGTCTCACGTCTACGCCGGTAGGATGGGTAGCTAATTGTTTGGGAAATATCTTGGAATATACTAGGTGGCGCAAAAGTCATAATCCTTTCGGAAGATGCTATAATTTTTGCAAATTGGCGGCAAATGTCAATTCTACTTTGACGTTTGTGAAGTAAACAGATACAAAATACACGTCAACAAGACATGAATCGTGCTATACTCCTAAAGAACGCGGAATAACTGTTACGATTTTTTTGCGGAATAATTTGTCGATGGTGTTGGTGCAGCGTGAATTTCGGGGCAGATTTCCCGGTCGTCCGACATCAACTGGGCAAACATTACGACGACTAGCCGCTCGCCTAAGAGAGCATGAGATAACACGAGATGCTGCCAGGTCTGGCTGGCCCGGAGCAGCCTTACTGCTGAGAATATGGCAGATGTGGTTGAAGATGTCGCAGAGAACCCCGGAGTACCGACCAGACGACGTCCCATGCAATTGGGGCTGTCTTTACAGAGAACTTTATTGAAAGACTGTAAGATGTTCCCTTACAAAGTGCAGACAGTGCATCATCTGGTAGCTGTTGTAACCTACGCTCAAGCCATCCTGAATCTCGACCACGAGAGAGACAACTTTTCATCGAAAATCATCATGAACGACGAGCAAAATTATCCCTTCTTGGGCACCGAAAATCGGCTCAAAGTTACTGCATGGTGTGCTGTTTACACTGGAGGCATCGTCGAGCCAAATTTTTTCAAAAACACCGCGGGCCAAACGACTATTGTGGACAGCGACGGCTACAGAGTCAAGCTCAACGACTTTCTCCTTCCTCAATTGGATGAATTGGAGCTAGAGAACATGTGTTTCCAACAGGATGGAGCATGCTACACGAGCCGGGTTGCCTAATCTCTCGTTTTAGCGATTTCCACTGGCCGGAAAGATCGCCTGATTTATGCGTTCCGGACTTCTTTTTGTGGGGTTTTTGAAGTAACGAGTTTATGTCAACAAGCCGCAGACTCTTGAAGCCCTCAAAGTGAATATCCGTCAAAAATGCGAGGCCCTATCGCGGGAAGTTCTGGCAAGTGTGATGGAAAATTCTACAAATCGGGCCATCAATTCTGGCGGCGGCCACTTACCCGACATCATTTTCTCGACTTAATGGGAAAAAGATTTAAGACATCAAATAAACATAATTCAAAAGCAGGACCAAAGTTTTCCATTCAAAAAAAAAAAAAATTACTGCCAAAGAATATCGGGTGACAGCTGTTGCGCCAACTTGTCAACTTGTATCTAGGAGTCCGCATGGGCCGTGAATCACATGTGACTTAACTAAAAAGATCAGGAACTGTTTGGACATAATCTTATTTTCTAACCACAGCAATATGCGAGAACATGGCTAGCCCCACTTCTGCCACTCCACTGTAAACTTATGACACCGAACTGCACCAAATATCTTTTCCTTAGTGAGAAGATTCAAAAGTTTTTTTAAGCTTTATACACCCGGGCGACAATATCATAACAATCGTGAAACACCTGTCCTTGTTGTGTTTATAAACAGATCATTCGATCATATCTTCGCACATACCCAAAAAGATATTGAGTGCCTTGGTGTATATAGCGCTGCCCGCCAGTAAAGTAAGATGGCAATGTCACCAAGCGCCCTAGCTTGTCGGGAGCACCGTCCTGTTTGAGAGCGTCTTGCAGGTGGATATAATTCATATAGTTTCCAGAGCGGAGTTTGAGTATATAGTAAACGTTCAACTTCGATTTTGGCGTTGAAGTAAAGCAAATAATTTTGCTGCCCTTCTCGACCCAGTACCCGTAAAATCGTCGAGAAAAAGTTTTTTTAATTGTAGTTTGACCTCTTTGTGGATTAATGTTGCGCAGTTCGAAATGGTAACAATTTTCGCCAGAGCAAAGCATTCGTTTTTGTCTGTTTGTACAAGCATTATACGTTACCACAACCCAACCCAACCAACCTTACAAAATCTAATTACAAACCAGGGAAAATCATAGAAACCGACGATATACCAGTGAACGTTGAAAACAAAAGTAATTTTTGAAATATTCTAATTTTGAAATGTTTCTTTAAATATAACTCCGGCTCTATTCAACTGATCGTAATAAAAAATATCGCAGTTTGTAAGTTGCGAAATGTGCTAACGAACAGTGGAAACCCCATTAAAACTGGTTCAGCATTTTTTTTGTGATGCCCGGACAAACAGATAAATAGACAAAAATTCTGAAAAAAAATTAATTTGGGTACAGACACATCCATACGACATAACCGACGACGAGGTTTTTGAAAATATCTTTAATGTACAGACACGGCTTCATTACAATTTTATAATAAAAGAGATGTCATCAACTAAACTTCGTCAAGATTGCGCAAACAGAAATCTTGGCAATTAACGGCATCAGAAGTCAACTTTCCACGTCTTCAGCAGCAGTGTTTCTTTCGAATCTCATAGCATCTTCCTCAATTGCCTCAATGGCCCGTTCTTCATGCCCTTTCGCTTTCCTTCTACCTGTGTCTTGTGCCTGCCTAAATTCCAACCATTCTAGGCTTCTCTGATGGTTTTGTTGTCACTGGTGTTTGGCAATTGATGCTGGCGGCCAAAGGACTACTGGAGAGTTAAAGAGACACTCGATTGACAAAGGCTGTGACAGTGTTTTAGAATTGAAGCCTTTTAACGTCTAATCTCCTCGTAGTATTCATTTGACTTGGGAATGAACAGAATATAAGCTAATAAGCCGAGTCAATGTTGATCTCTCGAAAAGTGTGGATATCTATATATTTCGCTTTGCATTGATTGAAGTGTGGTCAATTCGGTAGACATCGCTCGATCAGGGTGTAGTCAAGTGCGCTTATGAATGTTGAGATGTTGAAACAGCGCTTAAACTACTATGGTAGCTTCTTTTGCATCTGTCATGACCAGGGCCCTCGCCACGGATTTATCGGCTTTTATCATACAAATGAGTATATCCATGTTTGTTGCATATAGTAAATTGAGCCCACCGATACAACAAGCCTTCATAAGTGTCCTGGAAGCAGTAAATTAGAAAACAATACCCCTGCTTACGAGTATAACATTTGTGCTACTTGTATTGGTTTTTGTTTTTAGAAGACCAATCCCACTCTATTTGCCTTCATCATCATTACTGAAACTGATACCCCTCTAAACACACTACAATTCCAATTCCATACCTACGGCCAAAGACTAAAAAGGTATTCCTTTACTCGTATTTTGGCAAAATGGGAAAAGTAAAGAGGCAGGTCCTCCAACTGACAATGACAACAAAAGCCAACGAAACTTTTTGACAATTAAAACCTCATACATATAGAACACAAAAAAAAGAGAATAAAAGAAAAAAAAAAACCGAAACAGAGTAGAGGAAAAAACAAAACCCGCATCATTGTAAAGCCAGCCTATCTTTTTATCATCTGTATATTGCATTAGCTCATACACCCATACAGCTCCAACGTACACACACAGTCACGTACTTTGTCTTGCTCTACTGTGCCCTTCAACATCGCCGTCGCGCCCTTGCGCCCTTACGCCCTGCGCCCTACGCCCTACGCCCAACCACCCCCAAGCCTCATCCTTTGAACGACTTTGAATAGAAAAACAACCATCGAAAAAGCAGTTTGTAAAAAAGTGGAAAACAAAAAAAAAAACAAAAAAAAAAAAAGGAAAATTCTAATAAATTTGTTTTATGTGCGCTCTCGTCGCCGCCGATGCCACTGAGAGCTGTGTTTCTGTTCTGTGTTCTGTTTCCCTTCATCTTCGTCTTCTACTTATTCTAAGGGTTGTATGTTGCTGTAGTCCCCCATTTTTTGCCATTAATATTACACGGCTCCCATCAAGTTGTGGCTCTTCCCCGCCCCGTTCCACTAGCCCGGCAAACTCCGAAACCTATTTCTTTCTCTCTAAACACACTATACTACTCGTACAATATATCAACCCCTATACAGTGGGGGGGAGCAGAGCACTTGAGTGCAGGCTTCACTACGAGCAAAACGAACAAGGAATAGCGCAGCGCGGATAGCAGGCGACATACTCGTACAGCATCCCGATCCCGACGTACTCGTACTTAGTTTCGGGAAAAAAGGATTTTTGTGTATTTGTTAGAAAAAAGACTAAACAACACAAAAAGAGGAAAAAAAACCTGCGAAGAGGGTAAAGCAAGGGGGTGAGTTTTCTTTTTTTTTTTTTTTTTTGTTTGAATCAGCAACAGCTCTGAGAGTATTCGTACGCCCACTACCACCCCACCATCACTACCTCTAATAAGAAAAGAAATAAAAAAAAAAAATGTAAAATAGTACGAGTACCGAAACCCGCAATCCGAACACGTACGAGTACCCGCGTGAAAGTTGCTGCGCTCAAGGGAAGCTGAAAGATTGTTGATACCGGAGACGCTAGCGACGACTGAAAAGAGCTGAAGATAACTCGGAAGAGGGTTGCAGAGAGGGTTACGGAAGGTAGTGCGGTACAATGTGGCATTATACCTTCGTGTATATACAATTAAAAATGTAAATCAGTCGTAGAGCGCGCGGTATACTACTTACCCCTGGCCTAAGTCATACAGGAAGGCATCCCTTTGCAAATCTAACACATCGCTAAAGTTGCTCGTACGTATGTATGTATAAATAACCGAGCAAGTACGGGTATGACTACATACGGATACAACATACTACAGATGAAGATGAGCGCCGAGCGGGCCTTCATTCGCGGCTAAGGGCAACTTTTCACTCACCACCATCCATTCCCTCCTCCCCCCCCACACATTCGACTCCATAGCTTACTGCGTGTACTTTCTCTTCACCGCCTTGCTGTTTTAGCTCGTTCGTCGACGTATTTTTCGAAATTTTTGTTGTTAGGAACTAGAAGGGTGGCCCCATGTCATGTATCGCATTCGCATGCACACGTAACGTGTATTATAATGTGTGTACGACTATATCTGTATGCCAGGGATGTGTATCCTTCCTCATATGAATTAGGAGAAAACGTGCAAAAAAAAAAAAAAAAAAACCAACAACTCTGAATAACAGAAAACAAAAATACAAAAAAAAAAAAAACGAAAACGAAAATTATAATGCCGAACAACTGGAGGGAAAAATAGCGATAGGAAAGAAGGTACTCTCGTAGTTGTCGTTGTATATGAATACGAGTACCCTCTCCTTTTTTTTTTCCTGCAGACTTAGATGGGGGTGGTAAGTGGGTAAATGGTGGCATGTGGAGAAAAAAGTTCTATGTGAGCTAACAACTCGTATTATTTTACAAATTGATTTGAATTTTAAATTAAATTTAATTGTTTTCGAAAGAACAGAACGGAAACGCACACACAATTCTCGCATGCGGAATAAACCTCTCGCATTCAATTTTTAATGGAAATTTCAGCTGGAACACGACTGCCTACACTCTTTCGCATTTTTCTTAAGGTACCAAGATGTTTCTATGATTCACTGTGATCTGCAACACACTACATATATGTTACACTCGACTGTAAGATGCTCAATTTAAAACTACTGCCCTTGCTCAATTCTTGTTTAACATTTGCCAGGATACAGAATGCTAACAGCGGGCTAACAGCGACTAGTTGCCAGCCATTGTGATGGCTGCCGTGCTTATTTTAATTTGGGTTCAGTTTCAGCACTTGTCCTGACCTTCTGGATGTCTGCGAGTACTCGAATCTATTGCGTTACTGTTTAAGCTGATCTTTTCCTAGTTTTTTGGCTTCATGTTCTGCAACATTGATCGAGAAGTTTCTTCGTGAGGATTAAACTTTGCCTATAGCCTTGCAATAATTGAAGAGAATGTTGGTAGTCCTTAGAACTGTGTAATGATGCCGAGTATCAACTAAAACTAAATCTACCTCCACCCATCTAATTTTAGTTGCTTTATCACCTTATTTGATGTTCAGGATATTCAGTTTTACAAGGAGAAGAGTAGGCTGATTTACTTCTTGATGGGCTAGTGACCAGTTAAAGTTCTCTGCCCGAAACATAATTTTTTTTCAACCAGGCTTAATGGTTTCCGCAAACGCTTTAACTCAAAACCGCAGATTTGATTTTCCTTTACGTCTCTAAAAAGGCGTCTGGACTTCGAAAGCCCTTTTAGGAGGAGCGTTTTCGTTCATTAGTTTGAAGCGGCAGATTGAAAGCTCTATTCGTATCTAGACTTTTAGGCCCTAAGTATCGATCATAGATTTCGTGATTGTGTAACGACTGACTAAGGATTTAAGGGATTCCAATACCATTTTCGTTTCTTATTTTATAATCTTTTTCTGTGTCATCTAATACGTTTTGTGGGATCTCCTTCATTCGAGGGACGATAGCAATGTTTTTTTCTTCCAGAGGTAATGGTGTGAATGAATATTTGAGCGTGCTACTAAATATCTTTTGTGCACCACATGGAGGCATTCAAATTTGCCATCTGAATGCACGCAGAGTTTAGTCAATAAACTCGATGAATTCAGACGTTTGCTTGTTTGTTCCGAGGGAGATGTGATATGTGTACTCGTATCAGAAACCTGGTTTATCGGTGGAGTGTCAGATAGAGTGGATTCTGTAGGTGGATACAAGTTTGTTTTTAAAAATAAAATATGTTATGGCTTTATTTTAGAGAGCGAACATTTCCATTAGTTTTGGATTCCCAGTGGAGCATCCTGTTAACCCAATTTTCCAGGACATTTTTGGCTGTCTCTGGCTTTATCTCACGAATGGCTCGGACGGAGAGTCTGAATCGTTTCTAGATTGTCCGCATAACATCGATCTTTAAGGGCACTCTTAAGGAGAAAGCTGTCAGTGTCAAAATAACACGTGAATCAAGGAGAAACTTGTATTTGGACCACAGGTTAAATATGTACGATCGACTTTATCTTTTCGACCGTCTGCAAATTCAGCCAAGGGAAGACCTTTCCAACATTGATTCATTACACTGACTAGTAAGAAGTGTTTGCTTGGTGCTTTTTTTATAATCTGCGCGCGCTCAAAGGGTTTTTGTACCCTTAAAATGTTTGTACACAGTGCGGGTGAAGGAAATTTAGGAGGAAGAAAGGACAGGTACCGATGTGCATTGCTTTTGTAAGTTATAACGACCAGGAAACCCATAAGCGAGTTGTACGGCTTAGGAAAGAATCACGATATTTTAGAGTACGTCCGAAAGTGGGCTTGAGGGTATACTGATGAGCATTCATAGCGAGACGGGTATTACGTTCAAAGCTTGAATGGGCGGAATGTTGCTGGCGATTTCAATGGAGCACTGGTGGTGGAAATAGCGATAAAACAAAATGAGACAGGAGACATTACGTCGGGTGGCCATTGTCTGAGTTATATAAGTATTCCTATGAGTTCTATGGCACGGTTTTGAATCCTATCTAGCAGGTGCAGAGAAGATTTCAGAGCACCTGACCAGATGTGGACATTGTACTCCAATTTTGGCGGATGGATGCTTATATATTTCTTACATCGCTTGAGGAAACCTAGACATTTCGCAGCATTTTTGACGACATCGAGTATGGAGTCATTCCAACGTAAGTTGTCACTGACACACATTACGAGAATGGAAAGTTTATCGGTTTTGACGATGCAAGTGCCATTCATGGATAATGGCTGGGTGTTTGAATTTTGCTTTAATGACTGCAGACTGCATTGAGTTTTGGAAGCATTAAATTCCACTCGATTGATAGTTCCCCAAGTGGTTATGCTGTTAATATCAGAATTTAATTAGCTTAACATACGCTGCCGTTCCCGTTCTACAGCCGAAGAGCAGTGACGTGAGTCCGGCAACGAATATGAAAAGCAGAGAGTACTGTCGTCAGCAAAGCAATATATTGGATTAGAGGTAGCAGACAAGAGGTCGTTGATGAAAATTAAAAAGAGTGTTGTAGACAGAACGGAGCCCTGGGACACACCAGCATTTATTTTGTGAATATCAGACTTGAAACAGTCCAAGACAACTTGAATTGAACATTCCGAAAGGTAATTTCTAATCCATTGAGGAAGAGAGTCATCGATCCCAAAAGCACGCATTTTCGACAAAAGAGCCTGATGCCAAACTCTGTCGAATGGCTTAGAAATATCAAGTGCAACTATCTTGCTTTCGGCAGATTGATGTACGCTTTGGTTCCACTTTTCGGTGAGACATACCGTCGAATCACCAGAGGACCTGTTGCAACAAAAACCGTACTGCCGGTCATTGAGAAGTTTTCGCGTTTCGAGATATTTCATGAGCTGACGGTTTATCAGCGTTTGCATGACCTTGGAGAAAAGGGACGTAAGTGCAATGGGTCTGTAGGAGGAGAGAGAAGAAGATTCGAATTATTCAGGGACTGCCTGGACAAATGCTCTTTTCCATCTGCTCGGATAGAGTTCTAATGAGTAGGATTGATGAAAAAGCTTTCGCAGTTGTTTTGTCAGCGAGGAAGAACACCTCTTCAGAAGAAGAAGGGAGTTATACCATCTGGACCAGCGGATTTGTGAATGTTAAGATCATTAAGTATTCTTCCTACTACACGATTGCGAAAGTGGATTTGTCTCATTGCAGATTCTACGCACTCAATCTGGGAGTGTTGAGCTAGCCGCAAAGTGAGTGGCAATCAGATTGGCCTTGTCCAAAGAGCTGAGAGCTGAAATGTCATTGTAAATGAGCGTTGGGATGGAGGATGAGGCAGAATTTCTAATGTTTTTGACGAACGACCAAACATTTTTACTACTTTTGGGACATTGTAGTATTTTTTGCCTCAGTTTTCGGTCGTATTGGAATTTTACAGGTTTAAAAAAGGCGTTGCAGTCATTTCTGGCTCGGTTGAGCTGTTTTCGATTTTCCTCTGTTGGGCTGGTCTTGAGGGACCGAAAAAACATTTCACTAACCCTGACAGCGTCCTTCCACCTCGAGTCGTACCATGCCTTTTCCTTTGGTTTGATGCTCTTCATCCGATGAGGGATAAAGTTTCTCATTCCAAAGAGAATGGTGTCTGTGAGCATATCAGCAGCGGCATCCACGTCATTATCGAGGAAACATAACGACCAGTTAAAATTCCTAAAGAAGCTGTTAAGACCGATCCAGTTGGCTTTCTCGTATTGCCATGCGGTTCTTTTAGGAATCTTTTCTCTAACTGTCTGGTCGGTGTAGAAGAAATTAGCTGATATGACACAATTCCGGATTGAAGTAGGGACCACATTGTGGTGGCGAGAGCGCGTTGAGGAAAGAATAGTGGCACTAGTTTGTGGCCAGGTAGCTTCAGATCAGAGTGATCTGAGAGGTGTGGACGGGGATATACCTGTGTTTCACTAAGTGCCAAAACAGCTGATCTGTATTTACAGACGTGGACGTAAGCAGAAATGTAGCCCGCGTATATTGGCTACGTTCACCCTGAATTCCCTAGTCATAAACACAGTAAAAACAAACACCGACGATACTAAGTAAGGCTGCGAAGTGAAAATTCTGATGTTGGTTTACGGAATCAAATTGCTGTTTTTTTGTTTATAACTTGCGCGCGCTCAAGTGATTTAAGTACCCTTAAAATGTTTGCACACAGCGCGGGCGAAGGAAAATCAGAGAGGATGGAAAAAGAGGTACCGTTGAACGTTGGTTTTAAATGTTTGAAGGTTATAATGACTAGGAAATAAAGAGGTAGGCAGGGCATTCCATAAGCGCGTTTTACGGCTTAGGAACGAATCACGATATTTTAGAGTACGTCCGAAAGTAGGCTTGAGCAATCATAGCGAGACGGGTGTTACGGTTATAAGAGACTGGCGATTTCTATACGGTGGAAATAGCGATAAAACAGAGTGAGATGCGAGACATAACGTCGGTGTTCGAGGTAGGTATTATGCCCTTACAACAGTATGAAACAGTGCACCAACAAAATTTTCACTCACAACCCGCTATCCATCAGTTGTTACATACACTCAGTCACTGCACGTACCGTATTATAAATACAGTAACGGCACTAACCGAGTGCAACCAACAGTACTTCGATCAGGAGCGGGAGAGGTGGGATATCCGCACTGTGTGATATTCACAATTGTTTTTTTCTTCTTAGAAATAACTTCCTGCTGTTTCTGGAAAACTGTAGTCTGTGATGGTTTTAACTGCAATCTGTTCAATGAGGCTATGTCCTCCTCTTTAAAGGAGACGATGGATGCATTACATTTAAGCATTATAAATCCTCATGTTCCTACATATTTTACGTGCTCAACTCGAAGATTTCTGGATGTATTCTTTGCGAGCGATATCATTTTTATCCAAGTTTCTGCTCCTGCTTTTTCTAAGCATTACCTCCTTTTTGTCTCGCAATATTTATAGAACAAAAAGTGTTCTCCTATGGAGATTTTAAAAGCACAAAACCAGTCTCCTGCAGTAAGATTTGCAGAATTCACAAGTACGAGTAGAATATTTACGAAGGGAGATTACCCAGTTTTTTTAAAATCCACTAAAGTAAATTTATAAAACAACAACCCTTGGTTCACAAGAGAGGTTATAAAACTAAAGGACAACCGTGACACTGTACACAAAAAATGGAAATTCTTTCACCTTCCAGAATATTTTAAGGACTTTAAAATTCTGACAAATTTTGTCTGCGGAAGATTAAACAAGCCAAGCGTGCACCTAAACCATAAGCTCCCTAGTAACATACATTAGGTGGCTCTACAGATCGTGGTGAATCTAACGACTAATAAACCTCTGCAGTTATCCCGGTCTTTAGCTATCTGCCTCCAGTTGCGCACTTGCGCGCCATCTAAAGCGAGGTTTTTCTCCACTGCGTTGTCTTTCCGTACTAGATTCGAGGACTCTGCTGGCCGCAGCATTGGTGTAAATTCGCTCTACATATCCTATCCATCTCTTGTGAATGATGTGCAGTTTTATGACTACATCGATGTAGCAGCTCATGTAGTTCGCCGTTGAATTTTCTCGTCCAAAGCCCGTCAACGCCGAATATGTTTCGAAGGATTTTTTTTCGAAACAATGGTCCATGCTTTAGCGCCATAAAGTAGGACGCCATAATCAAGGTCTTTAATAGAGTCTCCTTAGTTTTGGGCCTTCTTTGCCCAAAGAAACAGCGACTGGCAAGAGTAATTCTTCGTTTTATTTCTTCTGAGGTGTCGCTGGTAGAATTCATAGCAGATCCAAGTCCTTTGCTGTCGATTGTGACGTTCTGACCAATTCGTCGATGTTGTGTATCCCTTTTTGTTGATCTACTTGGTTTTGCCTTCATTTATCGCTAAACCCATTCTGGCAGCCTCGGTTTCAATACTAGCGAACGCCATTATATCTTCTTACATTAGTTCTTCTTTGTTGTGGCGCTTTGGAATTCTGCATTCATCCATTAGCTGCAACAAGGTAGTGATCCGAGTCAATGTTGGCTGCCCGGAAAGCTCGGACGTCCAGAATACTGGGGGGATGTCGTAAGTCTATAGCAATGTGATCATGGACCGCCATGTCCATGAGATGAAAAAACCGTGTACTTGTTATACTGATATCTCGTCCATCCGCAAAGTCAATTAACTTAAGTCGGTTACCAGGTGAGATTTCGTGCAGACTATGCTTACTAATTGTCTTCCAAAGATGTCCAAAGGCGTTAAAATTGTACTAGGCGATCGTCATACGAGTACTTTGAATATTGCTTATATGTCTTGTCGTGGAGCTCGTAGAAACACTTTTTGGTGGCGTCGTCCTTGTCTTCCGCAAGGGCATTGTTAGCGAATTTAGCCTTGATGGGGATCGTCAAAAGATGCTTCCTCACGTGTCGGAAGCTCAAGGTTCCTTTCCCAAGTCTGCCGCATATTACAAATCCGCATCCAAATAAGCGTTGTTTGTTTTCCATATAGCAATCAGCTTAGTTTATACGTATCACAGTTTTTCATCCTCCTTATGCCCGGCCCATCCCATCGAACCTCCTAGATGACGGTGCTACATGCGTAATAGCAGTCAAGGATAATTGCTCGGCTGCACATGGCTTGTTAAGGGTCCGAATATTCCACGTACAGATCTGAAAGTCGGTGTCCTTTAAACGTCTGAAAGTGTCGTCAACAATGAATCCATTTTTATTGGAGGCCATTTGATGGTTTGTCATATCTTTTTAATCTCTGCCGTATAGGATTGGGAGCCCTATGACTGCGTAAGCCAGTATTATGCTACTGGCCGACTATGCCCTTGCCATTTTAGCCTGCATAAGTAAGGTTTTACTCAGGCAGTTATCGGGGATCACCACCACAATTAGTCAGCAGTTTCCCGATCAATCTCCACACAGGCCCGACGACGGTTTGTTAATTATTAGCCCGAAATAGCAAAAGGCAATTATTAATTGTTAATTGTCAATCTTCAACTACAAATAAATTAATTGGTTTTTGTGCAATTATTTTTTCAATCGCCTTTAATCGTTAGTCATCATCCAACCAATTTATTTTTCTAATTAGTTGCACCTACATGATTAATTAGCTAATTTCAAAATCAAGTTAGCATGGAATTAATCATTATTGAATTATTACGTTTATATTAACTAACTAATACCCAACGGCTTCTTCCTGCTTTTTTTTATGAGCATTGAAGAACAATCTGCAAGAAAGCATTTCACAATACGGTGAGTGATCCTACTTGGTACGCACTAACACAAGGGTTTCAACATGTGCGCTCTTTTGAAGCCCGCTGATCAGAATTGGTTCTAATATCATAATTTGACACTATAACAAGAGTGAGTTTAATCGAAATTTCGGTGCTGACTACACTATCAATGAAAGACTAGCTGCAGCTCCAAGCACCCTATTGACTGTCAGGTGGATAGCAAATGTACAATCCTTTTCAAAACATGCAGAATGAAGGATATGAAACAATTTACAAGTCGGAACTATTGCCATTTTTGATGAATGTTATAACTTCTTTCAAGGTAGTAAAGTTTCATTAAGTAGAGATACATATATGTGAGTAGAAGTTGGTAGACAAAGAGCTGTTAGAGATTTCTGTCTTCATAACACTTTGGAAATAACCCTATGGGCTTCTTGATCCGCTGGTCTTAAGAAGATTTCATTTAATAGTGGTAGTTCTTATCAAAGTCATTATCTGACTTGTGAAAATATCAGAGGTATTCCAAAATTTCTTCAAAGATGGTCAAGTATAATCCTAAGGAAGAATTCTTGCTGAGAGAGAAGCACCATACATAAAACACGCCAGTTACATACCATATGTAGGTGCATTTAAATGGTGTTGCGTCGATTTAAAATAGATTTTGACGGAGAAAATAATAAGAACAACATCGATTGATTGATTCCTGATTTTTGCCGAACAACAAGTTGGCTGTTGAAGAATATGCCGTGATTCATACAGGGTTTTTCATTAAGCGTTTCCTATTTTTAAAATAAGACAAAGTGTGTGTGAGATATCATCGAAATTTTTTATTCGTTTGAAAGGCCTATGATACCTTTATGTATGGAATATAACATCGTTCAAATGTCCGCAGCGGCTTCTCTGGGAGGCGCGCATCCGAAGTGTCCAATTTTCCATAACTCTGGCGCATAAATCAGGCTGAATTTGACACATGGCATGCGTTATATTGGCTTTGAGGGTCGCTAGGGTTTGTGGTTTATTCACATAGACCTGCGACTTCAGAAAACCTCACAAGAAAAAGTCGAACGGAGTCAAATCGCGCAATTTCGGTGGCCAGTTCATACCACCTCCACGTGAGATGACTATGCCCTCGAATCACTCGTGCAGAATTTCCAATATAGCGTGAGCTGTGTGGCACATAGCGCCGTTCTATTGAAACCACATATCGTTGGTGTCCATATAATCCAATTCAGGTCAAAAGAAGTTGGTAATCATCGACGAACTATAGCGCTCGCCGTTGACTGTGATGGCCCGGCCAACGTTGTTGGACCGATGACGCCGTCAGCCCAAAATCCACACCAAATAGTGACTTGGACACTCCTGGATCTCATGTAGATTGGTATCGTCCCAAATTCCACAATTTTGTTTATTGACGTAGCTATTTATCCAGAAATGGGCCTCATCGTTGAAGATGATTTTTCGATGAAAATTATGGTCAGTTTCCAACTGCTCCAGAGCCCATTCAGCGAACACACGTCGTTGTCTATGGTCGTTTACCTTCAACTCCTGGGTAAGTTGGATTTTATACGGGTGCTGGCCCAAGTCACGATGCACAATTCGCCAAGTTGTGGTCTGCGAAAGGCCGAGATCTTGCGATTCGTCGACGTACGGGTCTTAGTATATCGTTTACTGAACCAGTGGACTTAAATTTATCCACCACACTGCGAATAGTCCTCTCGGTAGGACGATTATGGCGACCATAAAATGGGCGAAGTGTGCGGAACGTTGACCGAACAAAACAGCCATTTTGATAAAGCAATTTTATCATTTGAACGTGTTGTTGAATGCTATGTCCGTCCATGGTGATTTGCAAAACAGACTGAATAAATAACAGCCAATTTGACAGGTGTAGCTTCAACAATATGGCCGCTACAACTGTCAAAGTTCGGAAGACCCTATTGGAATACCCTGTATATATTCATCGTATATCCAAGGTCTGAGATAATCCCTGACATTAGATTGGATGAAGATCAGTCCAGGCGTGTTAGTTAACAGGGTCTTTGGCTAACTGAGCTCAGTTGATCAATCGAAGTTAGTTGGCATCCCAACCTATGTATTTGTGGGAGCTACCTAAGGCGTAGCCGTCTGCTTTTACGCTGTCCACCTCAGGTTGGAATCGCAAAGTCTTCGAGAATCCGCTGGCGTCCATTTGCTCTATGTATTCAGGTCTTTTCTGATCAGTGCGATGCCGCAGTATAGATCTTGGAGTTAGCTCTTATATCTCCTACACCCAAAACCCGTCCATGGAAATGGGAACACAAATCCTTTCTAAAATTTTGCATTCAAGACAACGAAGAACGTCTCTGTACGCTTTTGATAAACTATAGGCCCCTGTCCCATATCGCAGGACTGGAATATTGAGCGTTATATTGTACATATATAGAGTCTCCTTGGTTCTTCTAGAAAAGGCCTGTTGCCAGAATTATTACGATGAATTACCAGAATAAATAGGGAAGTTGAGGTAGACAAAAAAAAATCTCTAGCAACCTGCAAGGTTAAGGTGTTTCTTTCATATGATCGATGCATGCAAGTAGTTGGACAGGCTTTTGGGGATTTTCCTGCGATTTTCACACAGTTTTCTCACGTTGGGTGAGGCTTGCTTGTGACTATTAAGGAGCAGCTAGCATTCAACTAGATATGGTTCTCTATACATCGTCTCTATAAGTGTTGCGAACTTAAAAGCGCTAAAGAGATTTTGTGTAGAGATTTGGGCTTAGATCGAATATGGATACTTGGTCAATTGTGGACTTACCTGGTCTTAATCTCAGTGGCATGGCCTAAACACACGCATATGACAAATGGTTTCACGCAGGTCTTATACGCATGGTTAGGGAGACTGATGCCTGTATAGTCGGAACAGTTTCAACGATTTTGTTTCTTGTGGATCGGGGAAACATTGCATTTATCAGACACACGTTTTCTGTGCAAATCGTGGAAATCGCTACCAAGTCAACCCACATTATGTTCGTCAAAGCAACCCTGTTGAATTTTAGTGTATATGTTGCAATGCTTACATCATGTTGGTACGGTAGACGGAAGTCTTGACTTTATCGACCAGGTGGAATAGTTCTTTCTGGCTGACTGGTCATTTGGGTCATCTTCGCTGCAGAAATGATTATTCTGCGTCCTCATCACCGACCGTAACTGTACTGATATGCTTACTCCTTCATTTCATTTCTACAGGTCTCCCATTCAAGTCTTTTTTTATATTTTGGTAAAACTTCCAAATATTATGCTGGGAGTACCAACGGTCTACTACCTCAATTGCGTGTTTTTCGCGCTACACCAAGCTATTTCTCCTTCTTTCCAGAAAGCCAATGTTCTTGCCTCTAATTCCTGCTTGTTGGGATCGGGAGCTGCTTCCACCCTTTTGTGTAGTGTGTCTTCGTAAGCACGTTGTTTTGCTACAAGCGCCTGCTAGCCTCTTCATCAAACCACAGGTTTCGTAGGTCCGGTACTTAGTTCACAACTTGCAGTATTAGTGATGGCTTTTTGGAATCGATTCCATTGGTGGTTAGTACGTGAGTCTCCTCTAAATAAATTTAAACGAAGCTAGAGCTAGTGCTACTTATATCAACGATAGTGTCTAAGCATTCCTCCCTGTGACTAGTCGCGATCAAGAAAGTAGTAGTTAAGTTTGAAATTGAGTTAATTGTTTAAAACCAGAATCTGGATTCAATTTGAACCCATACCAGCGTCTTTTTATTCTAATCATGATTTTCAACTTCTTCAGTTGGTTTATAGAAAGAGCACAGGTCTGAATATAGAACCTTGTGGTACTCCATTTGTGGATGTAAATCTTTATACAATTATTTTTTGACAACTTTTTTGTACACGAAGCATCTTAACGATTCGGTATATCGCAAAGTATCTTCAAATGGAGAATGGAGTTCCTGTCCTTGATTTACATTTCTTATATTCACCCTCTATCTTGTTCTCAATGTAAAGTATGAAGGGGTGCGCAAGTATGTAATTTAACTATCAGGGACTTTTTGGCTCAAGCAAACCCACTAGCACTTTGAATATACCCGTATGTCACGTATAAGCAATAAATGTTAATAGTACCACAGGGAAATCTGTTTAGGAAATTCAAGCAAATTCGTATGCTGCTTATCCTCGTTGGAGAACAATACAGCATTTCCTAGAAGCTAGTGTTTTGGAAATTTTTAGTTTCCTGGATGTCATTTTCTCCAACTCAACAGAAATTAATACTTTTGTTATCTATAGACTGGCTCAGTGACAGGCTTATCCTAAGAAGACAATTCCACATCTATAACGTGGAATTCCTATAAATAGAAGTCTAGAACAAAGCCAACTCAAACTCGTTTCACAACGACATTAGAAGTGTACCTTCGCCTGTCTACCTTTACTAACCGCCATCCTAGACAAAGATTTGTTTCATATAAAAAAAATAAGACAAAAAAGAGCATTTTCCAAACAACATCACCACATCAACTTTTACTTTCGCTTCCGCTGACAAAAACTTGATTTCTCGTCAGGAGAAACAAAAAAAAAAAAGACAAGAATTCACCCGACATTCAACCCCTTTCACAGGATGACAAATACAATCACATCTAAAGTTGCAATCTCATCGCCTTCCTTTACCTTTGTTCTTGTTTTATTTTCTATGCAAGGATGCCAGAAAACTGGAAAAAAAATTCCCAAATACCCCACCATCAAGGAAATGAAAAGATATCCTTTAGTCTCAAGCACTTTTTTTTTTTTTTTTTTTTTTGAAATAAAAATGAAAAGTATAAAAATAAATTGTGAAAAAAATTTTCATGTAAAAGGGACGAAAATAAAAACAAAAACCCACCGCGAATGTCATAAACAGAATACTTCAAATCAAAAATCTATGAAGAGTAGTAGAAGTGGAAAAAGCACGAGAATGAGAGGGAAAAAAATTGCAGTTACTAGGCACTTTCAAGCACAGACGACTACGACTACGACTACGACTACGACGACGACGACGATGACGACGACGTCCTGTCGTCCTAGCATCCTTGCCAAGATGGAATAAAAGAGTTCATCATCGTCATCATCGTCGTAGTAGAAATCACAATCAAATTGAAAACACCATTTTTCTGTTCCTCTCGATTCTACGACGGTTTTCCCTTTTTTCTAAAGGAAAACAGAAAAAAAAAAAATTCAAAAAAGGGGTGGACTTGACCCTTAGTAGAAATAAGAACAAGTACAAACACAAGTACTCTCTCGTCATGCATACGATTAAAGTTGAGGTACGAGCTCATATGCATGTACAACTTGAGTGGGGTGGATGATATCCTGTAATTGGATGACGGCAAAGGGAGTGAATTTATATGTATTTCCTGTCAAAAAACTATCCCACATAAGTTCAGAGCAAATTAATTGGTCAGGTCATACTCGTTGACCTACGAACGGCCTCAACAATTGACCACAACTCAACCCTTTTACTATCAACCCACTTTAATACGCATCCCAACAAGGTTCAGGTACTGGCGAGCAAATCACAAGTAAGCATTGAAAATCTGACACCAATAGTAAATAGTTGGCTGGATGTCCTGCATTTGAATACAAATGAGCTGTCAAACAGACACCGGCCGGGCATCGTCATAGAAACAAAAAGCCAACAATCACCCCACTTAACCTTTTTTTTTGGGTTGTACCCGTGAGGTATGTATTCGTACATGCTACCCTGTCATCACTATGTCATCGAGCCCGAAAGAAGCACCAATTGTTTTTTGTTGTTTTTTTTTTTTATCATTTTCACCCCTAACCTCTGGACTATGACAACACATCATCCCACCGCCATCACCACAGGGTCTGTTGACAGCCAGTAGAAATGGGACAGAGGGTAAATGGCAGAAGATTCTTTCAGGGAGCGATAACCCGAGTTAAGCTGGACAAACTTATTTGGAAAGATCTTGAAAATTTACATTTTATCTCGACAAAGATATCCGTATCTTTGCTTAAGCATATGTGTCAATTTGCCAAAAAAAAAAACCACATGCCAGGCAGGGTTTCCGAAATCAGGCAAAGCATCCGAAACCAACCGAAGCAACCAAAGGAACCAAAGCAACCGAAGCATCCAACAAGTGTGCGTTTTCGATAGGGGGGGGGGGGGGGGGGGGGGGGGGGGCGGAGATGGGGATATGTGTTAAGACGGGCCGGACTAATATATTCATCCCTTAAGCGGGCAGAGCATCCAAGACATACCCTTCTGAGTACGAGAACGAGTATGTGATGGCAATGGGCGATGGCAATGGCAATGGCAATGGAAATGGGAAATGGGAAATGGGAAATGGGAAATTGTCGATGAAGAAGAGGAAGAGAAGAGAAAAGATTTGCGACGTCCTTGGACGTGGATGGTGTTTTTTTTTTGTTTTTTTTTTTTTTGTGTTTTTTTCGTTCTTTTGATTTAGGGTTGAGTGAAGAAATTGCGACTTCATTGGCCTTCGTCACTCTCCGGTAAACACACATTCACAGAGTCCGGACTCGGAAGTCCAAACACTTAAGAAAGTCCTGAAGCTGCCTTTGCTTTTGGTTTTGCTGCTGCCTTTGCCACTCGTGTCGTGTCGCGACACATTTGTGTACGAAACGAAGACGACGATGAGGACGATTTTCACGTCGTCGACGGGGCATGTAGCCGACGAAAAGATGTCTTTCTTCCATTTCATGTGGTGGGGGTTGCTCTTGGATGGGGGTGGTTCGAGCTTGAGGGTGGTTTCGAGATAACCAGAACCTTTTCGCTTTCGTATATTAACCGGGAAGGACGTCAAGTGAAATTCTGGTGTGGCATGCCATGGTTCTGTTGTGCTGCATGCTCCTGATTTTAGGGAGCGGGGGGGGGGGAGGGGGCAACAATCGCAGTAGGGTTTGATAAATTGGGTGGTTGGTTGGTGTTACCCATCTACTCCATCCGGTGATAAGGATGAGAGTCATTTTGTTAAAGAGTCACCTGTTGCTATTGTACGAATACCGTGCACAGAATGATTTTCACACCGAGAGCTTCTACTTCTGTTGGTGGCTTCCTGGCTTCCTGGCTTCCTGGCTGGCTGCCTGGTTGACTCTGCTGGAATGTACGAATCGAAAAATTGTGTGTGTTTGTGTGCATGGATAGTATGTGGTGGGTGGCTGAGTGAGATCTGACTTCCAACCTCAGAGAAAGTTAAGGAAGACCAGAATACACCGAAAGTGAGAGTTGCTGTGCTTAACAGGAGGAAGATATTCGCTTTTTCTTATTTTTTTCCTTTTTTTTGGTTTTTTTTTTTTTTTTTTTTTTTAAATTCCAAAGTGGGCATTCTTGCTTTGCATGAATGAATGTTTCGGGGTGGTCCAACATAAGCCACCCTCTCGTTGCTCGTTTCAATGTCATCCGTTGAACATGGAATGAGTGGAGGAGTGAAAATACCGGAATTCTGTGAATGAAAGAAGGTCGAGACAGAAGTTAAACCTTGAAAACCGACTGAAATTGAGTTGCCTCAAAATGTAAGTAATTGAAAAAATTTATTTTTTTTTTATTGAAAGACCGCTCGATTGGCAAGTTAACAATGTCTATCGTTCTGTTACCAAAGAAAGGATGTCTATGCTGTCGACTGGTATTCGTGTGTGTTTTTCTTCTTTTTTTTTTTGGAAGAGAAATGTGATACTTTCTTCTTCTACTATGCCCCCTCACAGAAACTAGTTTACGAATTGGGAAGACAAACAAATTAGGGGGCGAAAAAATATTACAAAAAACCAAAAAAAAAAAAAAAGAGAAAAATATTCCAAAGATCATTAGCATATGCGAGAGGTATTTGGTTACTAGAAAAACTTGCCTTTGGCATATTCATATCCTCGTATCCTTTACTGAGTGTTTTATTTTCGGTCAGGCTTTCTTGACAGTAGACATTTCTGGCTTTTTTTGTTTTTTTTTTTTTGTGTGGAAGCTTCTGCTAATAATATCGATCATCAGTTGATGAGTTGTTTATGAGTTGAGGTGACATACTGGTGTCAGACTTTGATGAATTGCACCTAGACGTTCGAGCATAATCGTATGTGGGATGGTGTTTTCTTTGCGAATGAATAAAACGTCTAAGGGCTTAAGGATCAAGTTACTTGTAGGAGGTGAGATGAGAGAATGTTGAGGGTAAGAAGAACGACTTCGTTAAAGATGACATGTAATGTTAGGGAGGTGTTTTTTTTTTGCATAATTTTTCGGTAAATATTTTTGCAGTCAAAATATTGCTTTACCTTGTGGAATATTGTAATTTATTCTGACATGTGCTATGCAGAAATAAGGATGGGCAATGACCTTTTCACCAAATGCCAATAAGCTAACGAGCATGACTTTTCACAAGAAAAAGGCTAATTCAAAATCCACCAGTGTTCACACCGATAAATCATTGGAAACATTACACTGAAAATGATTAAAAGTCATATAGTACACTACAGCCTTGTCAGTTTTATTATTTATTATTATTTCAATAGCAAACCAATCCATAATAATATAAACTTAACATTGGGAGAAATAAGTGTCATAAACAGTGACAATGCCACATGCAAGTTATGGTGAACACAAGTACAATGATATTTGGGTGGGGTGACACCTAACTCCACATAATTTTAAACCAAAGCAAGCATCTTAAACAGTGAGTTGTTACAGAATTCGAAACTAAACAATCGCCCTGGTGAAGCATCCAATTGCAAAAGCCAAGAAGGCCTTTGACGGTCGGGCCGTCTATTTTCTCCAGCTTTTCGAAAAAGTATTTATCAATGTGCCCCTACGAACGCGACACAACGAGATCTTTTCATCTCCAATCTTAAAGGACGCCATTTAGCATGAGAAGATCGTAAAGCTGGAGGCGTGTCAGGATATCTGCTCGGTGAACTTGACGTATGGCTAGATTCAGATCTATGACAGGGATAAGATTCCTCATAGATTCCAGGCTAAGTTCAAAGCTCCGAGCTTTCTTATCCTGAGATAATCACGAAGACCATTGGATACGAAAACCCCAGGCTCTCAGTCAACGATTGAAAGCTTCGACCCTCTGCACCGAAAATCCACGACAAGACGCCTGTCCGAGGAAGTGAATATGAGTCAGTCCATCACTCTCTCCTTGACAACCGAATACATTCCGACTTAGGAATTACATTATTAACTTTGGAGTGTTAAAAGTGTAGTGATGAGGCTCAAGAAAGAGGAGGATCCCATTGCCAACTCATCGGAGCCTCAAATAATTCAGCACGTATGTGTCTAGAGATCACCAGCGTTCAGGTATCCGTACCAACCAGCCATAAAGCGAGGTTAGGTTAGGTTAGGTTAAAGGGGGGTATGATGGATGTGCCATTACACATACACCAGGCACCGCAATTCCTGTGGAACCAGTTGAATTTGTCTTCAAATGGCAATCGCCCTGGTGAAACACTTAATTTCCCTGCAAAAGCCCAGAAGGCCTTTGAAGTTCTTGCCGGCTATTTACTCTAGGTTTTCGAAAAAGTATTTCCCTAAAAATTTTCTTCGACTACGTGATATTGCTCCGCATTCACACAGTATGTGCGTTATGTCCTCAACAGCAGCTTGTAGATCACCGCAGAATCTGCAAATATCCGTATCTGACAATTTAAGTGTCTTGTCAGGATTCCTATTACTGTCCTAAGCTTATGCCTGTTTAATTTTATTAACTTCTTAGATCTTTTGCCGTAAAAATCGGCCAGACAGCCTTGAATACCCTCTGTCCTTCAAGATGAAGAGTATCAAACCAAAAGAAAAGGCATGGTACGACTCGAGCTGTAAAGAGGCTGTCAGGGTTAGAGAAATGTTTTTTCGGTCCGACAGAGGAAAACCGAAAAAAGTTTAAACGAGCCAGAAATGACTGCAACGTCTTTCTCAAGCGTGTAAAATTTCAATACGACCAAACGTTGAGGCAAAAAATAATACAAAGTCCCAAAGGTAGTACAAATTTTTGGTCGTTCGTTAAGAACATTAGAAATTCTGCCTCAGCCTCCATTCCAATGCTTATTTTCAATGACATTCCAGCTATCAGCTCTTTGGACAAGGCCAATCTACTTGCTGCACACTTTGCGGCCAGCTTAACACTACCAGATTCTGCTTTGTCTTTGTCTCCGCCTACACTTGAGTGCGTCGACTCTTCAATGGGACAAACCCACTTTCGCACTCGTGTAGTAGCAAGAGTTCTTAAAGATCTTAACATCCACAAATCCGCTGATCCAGATGGTATATCTCCCCTTCTTCTGAAGAGGTGTTCTTCCTCGCTCACAAAACAACTGCGAAAGCTTTTTCATCAATCCTACTCATTAGGACTCTGTCCGAGCAGATGCAAAAGAGCATTTGTCCAGGCCGTCCCTGAAAAATTCGAATCTTCTTCTCTCTCCTCCTACAGACCCATTGCACTTACGTCCCTTTTCTCCAAGGTCATGCAAACGCTGAAAAACCGTCAGCTCATGAAATATCTCGAAACGCGAAAACTTCTCAATGACCGGCAGTACGGTTTTTGTTGCAACAGGTCCTCTGGTGATTCGATGGTATGTCTCACCGAAAAGTGGAACCAAAGCGTACATCAATCTGCCGAAAGCAAGATAGTTGCACTTGATATTTCTAAGGCCTTTGACAGAGTTTAGCATCAGGCTCTTTTGTCGAAAATGCGTGCTTTTGGGATCGATGACTCTCTTCCTCAATGGATTAGAAATTACCTTTCGGAATGTTCAATTCAAGTTGTCTTGGACTGTTTCAAGTCTGATATTCACAAAATAAATGCTGGTGTGTCCCAGGGCTCCGTTCTGTCTACAACACTCTTTTTAATTTTCATCAACGACCTCTTGTCTGCTACCTCTAATCCAATATATTGCTTTGCTGACGACAGTACTCTCTGCTTTTCATATTCGTTGCCGGACTCACGTCACTGCTCTTCGGCTGTAGAACGGGAACGGCAGCGTATGTTAAGTTAATTAAATTCTGATATTAACAGCATAACCACTTGGGGAACTATCAATCGAGTGGAATTTAATGCTTCCAAAACTCAATGCTGTCTGCAGTCATTAAAGCAAAATTCAAACACCCAGCCATTATCCATGAATGGCACTTGCATCGTCAAAACCGATAAACTTTCCATTCTCGTAATGTGTGTCAGTGACAACTTACGTTGGAATGACTCCATACTCGATGTCGTCAAAAATGCTGCGAAATGTCTAGGTTTCCTCAAGCGATGTAAGAAATATATAAGCATCCATCCGCCAAAATTGGAGTACAATGCCCACATCTGGTCAGGTGCTCTTAAATCTTCTCTGCACCTGCTAGATAGGATTCAAAACCGTGCGATAGAACTCATTGGTGATACTAATATAAGTCAATCAATTGACACCCTCGAACACCGACGTAATTTCTCCTGTCTCACTTTGTTTTATCGCTATTTCCACCACCAATGCTCCATTGACATCGCTAATAGCATTCCGACCATTCAAATTTTCAACCCTAACACCCGTCTCGCTATGAATGCTTATCTGTATTCCCTCAAGCCCATTTTCGGACGTACTCTAAAATATCGTGATTCTTTCCTAAGCCGTGTAAGTCGCTTATGGAATGACCTGCCGATCTCTGTGTTTCCTGGTCGTTATTACTTACAAACATTTAAAAACTTGACCACCTTAGGTTGGCAGTTTTTGTGATTTTTTTTTTCGATAGTGGCCCTTACTATGCAAAGGGGTGGTTTGATGTTGGCAATCTGGCTATTGTCGAGTAGCCTTCATTTTTTTGCAAACTCACCCGCTTGTTCATTTCCTTTAATGCCGCTGTGTCCTGGCACCCAGCACAGTTTTACCCGGTTCTGACTGTATAGTGCCTTGACTGCTCCTGACGTTGGTTGATTCCATTGGCTTGGGTGCGGCTTTGCTATCGATGTAGATTGCGATATCTCCTTTGGATACCGATCTAATCTGCATTAGCTCAGGGGCCTAAGGACAGCCAGAACCTCTGATTGGAAGATACTGCTTACGTCCGGTAGTCTTATAGATACTCTTGGTTCTGGATCTTCTGAGAAGATACCAGAATCTGTTCCTTGGTGTGTTTTTGAGCCATCTGTGAAAATTGCAATTTCATTTGACCTGATTACTGCATTTTTTCCCAGTCCTCCCTCTCCGGATATATTATATCATACGGGATGTCAAAGTCGAGCAAGGAAGGAATTTCATGCGTTAGAATTGCATTGCCTGATAATGGCTCCACTAGGACCGTGCCATGTCCGAAACTACTGCTCTTGAACTAACCCAGATTAGTGTGTCGTATCGCACTTTCGCCAGCAAGTTTTTCGATCTTTAAATCAAGCGGTGTTAGGTGCAAAAAGGTGTCCAATGCTGCCGTAGGGGTGGTACGGAGTGTACCTGTAATGGCTATGGAAGCCGTTCTTTACGCCGCTGCTAATTTTCCGTAAACCGTTTTTTGTTTGTTGCTTTCCACCATAATAGTGCGCCGAATGTAAGTATGCGTCTTACCACCACCGTATACATCATCATCCTCTCAACCCATTTGTCCAAGACCTAATTGATTATTTCTGGGCCTATCTCACGAATGGCTCGGACGATATTCGTTTTAAGGGCTTGGATCGCTTCTGGATTCTGCACACAGTATCCATCTTTAAGGGCATCCTACAAAAAATAATTTTAAAGGGCTCGAATCGCAGCTCCGAGGCAGCCAATTACCATCGTCAAGGCGGCTGATAACACGATCACCGAACATTGCGCACTAAATATCGATTGTTTGATTGGCTGGGGGGCCATCGCCTTGAATCAAAGATCGTCCAAGTCCATGTCTTAATTCTCAGCCTAAAAAAATTCGATAGCATGACTCAGTCATGTCACTCTCTCTAGATACAGTGGGTTCTCGATAATCACGTGCGGGCTTTCCAATTCCCAGGCGCGGTAATTTTGTTTGTTAACATAGCCCCCATTTGAAAATGCGCCTCGTCAGAAAAAAAGATTTTTCGCCCAAATTCCACGTCTAATTCGCACTGCTGTAAGGCCCAAACTTAGAAGGGATAACGAAGTAGTTGCTGAGCCAATTGGACTTTGTAAGGGAATAATCCGAGATCTTTGTATGAAATTCTCATCAAGCTAGTGCGTGAAATGTTGAGCTGTTGAGATCGATGACAGCTCGATGTGCCTGGATTGAGTCGAAAATTTTCGGCCACATCCTCGTCGGTAGGTACCGCCCGATTTGTAGCATTTTCCATCACATTTGCCAGAACTTCCGGCGATAGGCCCTCGCATTCTTGACGGATATTCTCTCTGAGAGGCTTGTTGACATAGACTTATGACTTCAAAAACCCTCATAAAATTAAGTCTGGAACGGTTAAATCAGGCGATCTTGCCGGCCGGTGCAAATCGCTAAAACGAGAGATTAGGCTACCCGAAAATGCAGCTCGGTAGTGGCTCGTGCAGTATGCGCCGTTGTCCATTCTGTTGGAACCACATGTTCTCTAGTCCCAATTCATCCAGTTGCGGAAGGTGAAAATCATTGAGCATGGCTCTGTAGTCGTTTGCCCAGCTGCGTTTTCGAAAAAATTCGCCCCAATGACGCCGCCAGCGTAAACAGCACACCATGCCGTCACTTTGAGTGGATGTAATGAGTTCTATGCGAATTTCCGGTGCCCCAGAAGCAATAATTTTGCTTCTTCACATATCCACAAATATGGAAATGGGGCTCGTCGCTTATGATGATTTTCAAAGATAAAGTGTCTCCCTCGCGGTCGAGTTTCAGGAGGACTTAGCGGTCAACAGCTAACAGCTGATGCACTGTCTGCACTTTGTAAGGGAATATTTTATAGTCTTTCACCAGAATTCTCTGTAAAGACCGCCGATTGATATTCACAGCAGAACGGCTGCTCCTGCCCCGGCCAGACCTGTCAGCATCTCGTGTTATCGCATACTCTTCTAGACGAGCTGCTAAACGTGTTCTTCATAAAAACCTTCTAGTGATCCATAGTTTAAGCCATTTTCCAAGGCTTCTCTGCCTTACTGAGTATGTGCAGTTAGAAATCTAATTGGAGCGGATACACATTGAGTAGTCCACCTGATATATTTCTCCATCATGGTTCTTTCACTCTGGAAAGCGACTGCAAAAGATTTTTGACGTATTCTAAGTACTGTTTAGGACTCTTTTCAGTAGGCCCGTACATCTCACTCGTGGAATGCGCTGAGGAGCTATTTATTTCCTGTTTATCTTTCCCAAAATAATTAGCAAATTTTGACAGCGGGCTAATTATAAAATAAGACCGTAGACTGCACAGGTTTCAGGTAGATTAAACTAATGGGTTCAGTTGTCTCTAAGAACTAAGCGCTCTGTATGATGTCCCTCGATAGAAGACATGTTAATGTAGTAAGTAATATAGACACCACGTTCTGAAACCTAATTCCTAATCAGGGAGCACTTTCCCAGTCCCGTCATGTGGTGGGTGGTGGATCTGTAGGCACTTCGTCACTGAAGCGTTTAATCATCGCTCTGCGAAAGACTTCGAAACAAAAGGATAATACAAGGAGTGCTATCGACTAGGACCTTGTCTGAGTGTTCTGTTCCGAAAAACTCTTGTTAGACACATGCGAAGACAGTTCAATAAGTTTATGACCGTTCTTGTTCAATGCTGAATCCGCTTAGTTATTTATATAACGCATAGTGCAGTATTCAAAAAATGTCCTTCACTAAATTTAATTCAGAATCAAGAAATTTAATAAATTTAGTGCTTTTAGTCACAACTGTTAACCGAACGAACTCAGTTCTGTTGACGTAGATTCATGTTGCCTTAGATTTTTAATTAAAATTTTTACGATTTGCCTGAAATTTTGAATTTTTTAATGACTTGACTAAAATAAACAAATTCATCGGAAAATTAAATAAACGCTCAGTTAAATGGAGAAATAAACGGCACGCGTTTCACTTTTTAAAATTTATTTTTACACTCGGAGATTTAATTTGTGACATATCACTTTTGACCAGAATTTTCATCGCTAGAAGACACATTTTCATAAAAAAAAAAAATTATTCTAAATAATCCTTGCATATCCATACCATAAATCGGCCAGACTCATACTAATGGAATCCCTCAATTTGAAAATATACATATGTATTTTGTGCGTCATTGGAGAATTCCCTGAGAAGCTGCAACATTTGTAGGAAACATCAAGGTTGTTGCGTGATGCGAAATTTCTATTTCCTAGAAACGTTTGCGGTTCCATGGTTGAATGACGCATTTAATTTTAGCTGATAATAATTCATTTCTAAGCGAAGCGTGTTGGGTTGAGAATGTATTGCGTCTGATCACCTTAATTTCGAACCTTCAGAATTTGCTAGGCGCACTATAAGGGGAGTAAGGACACTTTTGCAATATTTGTGGTGTATCTAAGGCTGCCTTTTCCCTTTTTTTTTCATGTCGAAAGTCTAGTCAAAGTTCTCACCTCCACGGAAAAATAAATGATTGTGTTTATGAATTTCATAAGAGAACCCAAACATGTCCTTGAAACTCTATAGAATTGAATTTCTGATCAAATTCAAATAATCACTATTCTAAGCAGAAGGGAGTGAAGTCGTCCTTCAAACGAAGAGACAAAAAGGCTGTCCAGTTTTTAGATTCGTACGATTCCTACAACCTTCATATCCTGGACGCGGCAGAAGCTTAAGTGACCCCCCAGGCGAATTTACATTTGTGCGTTCTTCTGCTCGTTCAGTCATACGTATATTATTGCTTAGCAGCTGGAAATTGGTTGAATGCCGTATCTGACTTCGAGGTTGAAGTAAAAATGTTTTTAGAGCACATGCAACAGATCACATCGGTACGCTGTTCAGGTCCTGATACATTTGAAGTAATGAAACCTAAGCATTTGGCAAAATTGAAATGGAAGAATAGTTAACTTTCGGAATGAATACCATCGTAATCTAAGCAACAAGGTAATAGGCAAAATTCAAGAAAAGTCTTTAGGCAAAAATGGTTCGCCAACGATTGCCAAGCTCTCCTCGAGTTGTTCTGGACTTACAATAACGCATATTTCAGGCTGAGCGAAGTAGCAGGCATCAAGCAATACAAGAAAGCGCGGAAAAAAAGAAAGCATACAGCATGAGCATAATCGCTTCCTTGTCAAATGCAAGATCGCCAGGTGAATTCTGAAAAGCTATGAAAGCGGCAAACAGGTCTATTCCCTTGAGGCAAATGAGTTAAGGGAGTATTTTGCTTCTCTGCTCAATATTGAGTGCAGAGTCAATAGCACAGTGTCAGCATGCTGATCAATTTCGCTACGCCGATTTCACTGTGGAAGAGCTTACATCAACACTGAGGGTAGTCAAATTAAACAAGGCTCTAGGCATAGAGAGAACACCGTATGAGTTTCTAAAAAAAAATGCCACACCGAAATATATTACGATCCTAACTGACTGCTACAATAAGATCTTCCAGAACTGCTTGCTGACGTCAATTATCTTCCCGCTTTTAAAAAGGGAGACATTAATCTGAGAGAAAACTATAGATGAATGTCGTTTTTAAACACGTTAATGAAGCTTTTTGGAGGAACCCCGTATCGTAGATTAACGACCTGACCTCAACGAGTTTTTGAGCTAAACATTCCACAACAGATCAAGTGTTGTTATTATCAAATCTTGTTCACCTTCTTTGTGG
This sequence comes from Volucella zonaria, assembly GCA_963966105.1. Lineage (NCBI taxonomy): Eukaryota > Metazoa > Arthropoda > Insecta > Diptera > Syrphidae > Volucella > Volucella zonaria. Next base: position 181,505,083 of record OZ014532.1, read on the forward strand.
ACTTCAAAGCAGTGTTCGATTCATTAGATAGGGAAACGGACTTTGTCTAAAGTCATAGCAGAACTAAGAGCTCTGTACGCGACCTATGCGATACAAACAGCATGCTGAAACAAGGATGCGGTTTGATCATTCTTGTGATGAGATCCTAGAATACGAGAAGCTTTAAGGTGTTATCGTTCCAGCTTTATTATACGCAGATGATATAATGCTTTTGGCAAACTCATCTAAACAGCTGTAAGAAATGATCGACAAACCTAAACGTGAATACGAGGGTTGTCTGAAAAGTTGAACAATGATACAAGACATTTTTTCTCAATTTTTTTTTTTGTTTTTCTACATAGTCTCCTTGTAACGCTACACACTTCTCCCAGCGATGCTACCATCTCTCTAACCCATCCAAATAGTACTTGGCATTTTTCTCTCCAAAATAATTGTTCACGAAGGTGATTGCCTCCTCATTTGACGAAAATCTCTGTCCTCCGAGCGCAGTTTTTAGATGAGGTAACAAAAAGAAGTCGCTTGGGGCTAGATCTGGTGAATAAGGTGGATGGTCAACCAGTTCAAACCGTAATTCATGGATTTTCGCCATGGCAACCGCTGAGGTGTGAGACGGCGCGTTGTCTTGGTGAAACAGGATTTTCTTTTTCTGCAAATGTGGCCGTTTTTCCGCAATTTCTGTCTTCAGCTTGGCAAGTAATGATGGTCTTGTAATGGTTTTTCCCTTTTGAAGATAATCGAGTTATCTCCTTTACTATCCCAAAAAACAGTCGCCATCACTTTCCCAGCCGAAAAAACCGTTTTTGCTTTTTTTGGAGCCGGCTCACCCTTTGCAGTCCACTGTTTTGACTGAATTTCATCTGCAGTAATTAATCGGCGCCAAAACTCGGATTTATTGCGCCTAAACTGCTCCAACAGAGCGTTGGAAGTGTTCATTCGAACACGTTTTTGGTCTAACGTAAGCAAACGCGGCTCCCAACGCGCGGGCAGCTTTCTCATGCCTAAATCTTGATTTAATACTAGATGGAGTGAAAAGTGACCTCCTTCACCGCCAGAATGTGCTGCTACTGCAAAAAAGGTTATGGTGCCTTGAAGTCCGTTCATATTTAGGCAGACATGCCAAATTTCAGTGTGATACTGTCTTTAGTTTTGTTTTGACAGGGTTTGGCATCATGTTGAGTATGGACAAAAACGATTTTCGTTCTCTCTTAAAACATTATTTTTTTGAGGCAAAACGGCGAAGGAAACAAAAGAAAAGTTGGATAAATATTATGGGGCTAATGCTCCGTCAGATTACACCGTCAAATATTCATTTCGAGAGTTTCGTGGTGGCCTCAACTCCACTACCGATCAAGTCCGCAGCGGCAGGCCCTCCGATGCGGTTCTAGAGGACAATGTCAAAAAAATACATGAAATGGTGTTGGCTGACGGGAATGTGAAGGTTCTCGAGCTTGCAGATACCACAAAGAATAGTACTGAGCGCACACGCTATATTTTTCGCAATATTCTGCATATGAAAAAGTTATCCTGCCGCTGGGTGCTGCGCATGCTCACTCCTGACCAAAACCACGAATGCGAGAGCACTTCGAAAGAGTGTTTGGACTTGCTGATGCGGAATCGGGCGGACTATTGGCGTCGATTGGTAACTGGATTTGGATCCCTCGGACTATTATCTCTTCCCAAATTACTTTTCGGACGGGATCACGAAGTTGGAAAACCGCTAGAATAAGTGTATCAAACTAAAAGGGGACTATATTGAATAATATAAAAAAAAACTTTTAACAGAAAAATTTTTTTTAATTCCCAAGGCGGTCACTTTTCACTCCATCTAGTATGTAACAAACACGTTCCTTGGACATTTTCATAACCTCTACTATCTCTCTCACTTTAATTCGGCGGTCGTCTAACACCATTTGGTGAACTTTAGCAATGTTATCGTCAGTGGTTGCAGTTTTTGGACGTCCCGAACGTTCATCATCTCCCAAGCTCTTATGGCCACGTTTAAATTCATCTGCCCAAAATTTCACTCTGGTAAATGATGGTGCAGAGTCCCCATACACAGAGTCCAACTCATTTTTGATTTGCGTAGGCGTATTGCCTTTCAAAAACAAGAATTTAATAACAGCTCGATACTCAATTTTTTCCGTTTTCACAAAAAACACTCACATCGACTCACTCAAACGACTGTCAACTAAAAACTGCGCGTCCAAAATGACTGAAACTTCGGTAAGTAACTGTCAAAAGATGCACAACTAGTATTCACAACTTTTATTGACGAGTGCTGCTATCTTTACGTTGCTTTTCAGCCAACCCTCGTAAGCGAAGGAACGTAACGTGCAGTGTAAGCGAAGGAACGTAATGTACTGCAGTATGCGTCACTGCTTCACAAGGGAGGCATCGCTATTTGTTTTACTCACACTAGTCGAAATGGCGTGTTTATCCGTCTCTATCACTGTCTGTCTCGCTCACACTTGGTACTTATTTTAACTTATTAAAAAGAATTAACTATGAATCGGGTTTCTTTAACAAAATATTTTTTTTGTCCTCAATTAAGAGTTAGTCTAGAAGTGTCATACCATTTTGGACTCCGGACTAAATACGCCATCTTTTAAAGTTACTTGCCAAAATGGCATAGTACATTTTTTTGTCAGTACAGTCACTTCAAGTCGGGTGAATAATGATTTTTAGATACATGGATGGACAAAAAAGCAATATTTTAGTTAAAACCGATATATGTAGTTATGTTTCAATTTTGGACAGTAATTTATAGAAGAGTTACTCAGGGTTACGTGGCAAAAGCAAAAAACGAAGAAAAGCAAAAATTTGCGGTCACAGTACTTGAAAGATCGTCACAGGGTGTCAGATTTCCCGATTTGTTTTTCGATGTCAATAATTTTAAAAGCGCATAACTTAGATTTTTTTTTATAATTTTGTGATAACCAACATCACTGGGCCTATTACCAGTTTCCGGCTTGGCGTTGATTTTTGGGACACCCTGTATAAATAATACTGTTGCCTTTCTAACACGTTCTCGACAGTTTATAAGATCATTTCTAAGACCATAAAATGGGTCTTTATATTGGGTCTATAACTGCGGTTTGCTAAGAGATGGCGTAACTTATATTACTCCATTGTTATTATTCCATTGGAACATGCGTTGGAAAGCTACTATCATTGTACTTCATTTCAGTATATATTATTCATTTGAAGCGTAAACAACAATAATTTTTTTTCACTCAAATATGTCGAACTTTGTGCCTGAAAAAATGTTTTTGCGGGGAGTTCTTCTTCATTACTTTAATATGAAGAAAACTGCTGCCGAAAGTCATCGTATTTTGGTGGAAGTTTATGGTGAACATGCGCTAGATGAGCGAACATGCCAAAAGTGGTTTGCACGATTTAAAAGTGGTGATTTTGGCTTGGAAGACGATGAGGACGTTGGGCAGCCAAAAAAGTTCGAAGATGAAGAACTGGAAGCATTACTCTATGAAGATTGTTGTCAAACACAAGAAGAGCTCGCAGAATCTTTCCGTGTCACTCAAGCAGCCATTTCAAAACGTTTAAAAGCAGCTGGATGTATTCAAAAGCAAGGAAATTGGGTTCCACATGAACTCAAGCCGAGAGATGTCGAAAGGCGGTTTTGCATGTCCGAAATGCTGCTGGAACACCACAAAAGGAAGTCAATTTTGCATCGGATTGTTACTGGTGATGAAAAATGGATCCATTACGACAACCCCAAGCGCAAAAAATCATATGTGAAAACCGGCCAACCAGCCAAATCAACGGCAAAGCCGAATATCCATGGCGCGAAGGTAATGCTCTGTATTTGGTGGGATCAGATGGGTGTGCTGTATTATGAGCTGCTAAAACCGGCTGAAACCATCAATGGACAACGCTACCGAACACAATTAATCCGTTTGAAGTGAGCAGTGGCCGAAAAACGCCCGGAATATGCGACCAGACACGAGGCAATAATTTTCCATCATGACAATGCTCGGCCACACGTTGCTATTCGGGTTAAAAACTATTTGGAAAACAGTGGATGGGAAGTCTTACCCCACCCGCCTTATAGCCCAGACCTTGCCCCTTCTGACTACCATTTGTTCCGGTCGATGCAGAACGCCCTCCCTGAAATACGGTTCACATCAGAGGAGAATATCAAAAATTGGCTTGATTCATTCTTGGCTGCCAAGCTGGCGCAGTTCTTTTGGGATGGGATCCACAAATTGCCAGAAAGATGGGAAAAAGTCATAGCTACAGATGGGCAATACTTTGAATAATACTATTGTACATGTTTGTCTTAAATAAACGTTCAAATTTTGAAAAAACCGCTAGTCCCTTAATGTCTTCTAAGTTGTTTGGAATATTCCGAAGCCGAAGACCGAATATTTTATTTATTATTTATTTTTGATCGGTTGTTAGAAGCATCAAGCAGAGTTAAGAAAAATATCCTTTTGCTAGATAACTCTTCAAGGTCTTTGACTACTCCTAGCGCAAGTGTATCTGTTAATGAGTCAATACAAGTTGACCTGAGCTGTTCATCTATCTCTTCCTTACCTCAATGCCACTGTATATTAGAACCTAGGCGATGGGATTTGTGTGAGCAGAATTGCAGGTGGCATAACTCTTGACGACACATCTCTAAAAGGGAGCAAATTTCCTTAAGTTCAATGGACTAGTCCAGTAGAAAAACCAATATTCAAAACTCAGAACGCTCATCATATTGGAATGTGATGCAGAATGACTCTAGTTTCTTGAATGTTCTAACTATTTTTTTATTTTTTGTATTGTTTGCGATTTTATCATCTATTACGCTCTCTCCTAGTCCGTTGATAAGTTATTTGAATGAGAAATCTGACAGCATTAACAACATTTTATTTTACCCTAGAAGGTGTAAGTTATAATTTCCCAATTTGACATTGCGTCGCTTTCCACTGGATTTTGAATTCGACCTTACTTCACTTGGCCTTTAATTATGGTACCAAGTGGTGTACCTCATTATTAAGTGACTTCTTTTCCCCACCTAATCCAATATTGAGTAATTTAATTCCCACATTTGTTTGCTTATACTCGTAGTTTCGTAACTTCTGTCCTCGCGAAGTTATTCCCTTGTACAGCATCTCAAACGTGATGACAGCGGAGTTGCTTATTGGCTCTGTTTTACAACCTGGCAGTAGTCACTGTTGCCGGTAGGATTTTGGCTGAAGATGGAGTAATCTCCTCGTCTTATATTTGATAGACAGAGGAGTGAATTTCGTCCCCGCTTTGCACAGAGCGTATGGCTGTAGGAAATGATTTTTTTTTTCTCTAAGTAGGTATCATCACAGTTACCAGTGGTGAAGTGGTTGATTATAAGGCACTCCGAGACACAGGGACACAGCTCCTATATTCAATTACCAGATCAAAATTGCAACCAATTTGTGTATCCTGCCAATAAGTTGCATTAGCCAATTAATTACTTAAACAACATTATTCCAAAAATTGAAAATCTGTCGCGAATTCAATAAAAGTCGCAAAATCAATTTCTAAAATTACCAGCATAAGCAGCTAATAAGCCAGGTAAACAGGTCAATTATATTTGTCTTTTTTTTTCCCAAATACGTTATTACGTAAATTAGTATTCGACAATCCTCTTTGAATCTAAAAATATGCAACCACTTCCCTTCATAGCATACATAGTATGTGTGTTATACATCGCATTTTTCAAATTTACACGTATTAAGCTAATAGCATGTCAGTGTTCGTAATTATGTTAATTTGATTGGAAGCCTATTTCCGCAGTTATATCTGCGTTTCCTATAGTTTCACGCCGACTCATGTGGGGGAAATACTTCCAAAAATCCACAAAAAAACCATGCCTACAGGATAAACAATAGTAGTAAGTTGCCCCCTTCTATTATAGTAGAATCCTTTCGATTCTCTGTAGTACCTACTTCGATGAAGTGTGCATCGAATCTATTTGTACGAATATTTCCTCTGTTATTTCATTTGAAAGATATTTTCACCAGTGATACACAAAAAAAAAAAAAGAAACCCGCCATCATAACCAACTAATTGATCCATATCCTGACCCCATTACACATCCCTCCGTTTGGGAAACCATCAGCGCTTCTAACTGTAAAATAATATTTTCACTCCGTCGATTTTTTGACCCAACAAACCTACAAATTACATTCGCAATCGCGGAGTCCTTGTTTTGGTTTTTTTTTTTTTTTTCTTTGGTTGGTAAATTTCGTTTTTGTTTTTGCTGTTGGTATTGCACGCGTCGACAAACCACATGCGGACTATGGATAATCAAGGATGATTAGAGGGGGATACCTTTATGGCCTAACAAAAAAAAAGAAAAAAAAAATCTCTACACATGTATCCCGTCCCGATTAAGCACCATAGGGAACAGGCGGATATGGTCAGGTTAGCCCTTTTCCCTGTGAGAAGCTCTTCTACAGCTCGTGTGTAAGTAGTGGAAGTTATCTAAACCATTTATACCAGCCAGCCCGACTACCCCTAAACTTGGTGCTGGTAAAATTAAAATCCCTCTTGAAATCATTCCCACCCCCCTTCTCCCTCTAACCCTTAGCGAAATATTAAAATGGATAAACAAAAAAAAAAAACAAAAAAAAAAAACATAGAGGAAAAGAAGAATCAAAAAAAATTCAAACTCAAACCCCATCACCCACCCCTTTCAAGCAACAACGACCCCCTGCTCATACTCTAGAACCGCGCCGGTGTTGTGTTATTTTTCTAAAGTTACTAATACATCTAAAAAAAATAAAAAAAAGATCGGCGAGGTAAAGATGGAGCAGAGGGTAATAAAAATAAAAAATAGTGCCCATTGGAGGAAGGCGATGGATGGATGATGATGGTGTATGCGCGCGGGGTAGGTTCCTACCTACCTACCTACCTACCTACCAACCTACTACCTACCCTAGGTGGAAAGTTAAAAAGGGCCAGCACTCGCCCCCCTAAATCCCTCATTTGGGGTGGTATTCGTATACTCCTCGTATATTCGTTTTTTACTGCTTTTGGGTAAATTTTTGCGCATCACCGAAAATTATTAAGGATTTTTTTTTTGTTCTTTGTTTTTGGTTTTTGTTTTTGTTTTTTTTTTTTTTTTTTCTGTTCATTCGCTTGTCCTTTCTTCTGTGCAGTTGGTTGGTCTCTTGGCCCCCCTGCGGCCCATCATCTGACGCTGCCGCTGCCGCTGCCGCTGCCATTTGTGCTGATATGCCCTAGCCCTCCTCTTAGTGTGTTAAATGTTATTATTTTTTTAATATCCGCTGTTGGTTCTTTCATAGAGAGCTTCGGCACAGTGGCAGTACCAGTTGAAAGGAGGGCGGTGGTTCGAGGTACAATATATGAAGGGGGGGTGGTAGCTCTGACGATGCCAAAGGTACAACCTATACATTATTTTGTTGTATTATTATTATTATGTGAAACTAAATGAGAAATGAGAGCAGAATAGCAGTAGCAGGAGTCGAAGGAGTACCAGAAATAAGTAAAAAAAAAAAAAACAAAGCTCCTGCTCAGCTCGGGAACAACGCCACCAGAACCAGGATCCAGCTAAAGCAACACAACAACAACAGAAAACGGAATCATAAAAAACACATCACACAACTTTTAATGTAATGTGGAGGGCGAGCGCGTTAAGGTGACGCGGTGGCGGTAGCGGTAGCGGTAGCGGTGGTGGGGTTGGGTTTTTTTTTTCTTCTTTTTAAAGTCCCAGCTAGGACTAGGTTCAAAAATCCATACGTAAATGTTGGGGCGGTTGGAGTAAAAAAAAAAAAAAGTATCTACGTACGTAAAGGGATGATAATGTAATGTGTTGTGGCGGCAGAGAATAGTGTTAAAGATAGGCGAAAAGCAGTTGCCCATTTTTGTTTTTTTTACTTCTTTCCATATCGGCATTCGTTTGTATTACAGGGGGTGGTTTTTATTTTAATTTTTTTTTTTCCTTTCATATCTTTTGCATGTCATAGAGGACAACGGTTGGGGGTTGAGAGAAATTGCTTATTTCGTTAGATGGTTGGTTGATGCTGCTGCTACGACTAGTAATACTCCGCGTACAACTGGGTCTGCTGTTGGCCCTTTGTTATTTTACAATCGGATTTATGGGGTAATTTCGTTTTTAACTTTAATCCTGGCGAATAAAAACAATGACATACGTACCTATGGTGTATGGGTATTTGTACGCTATACCATTTTACCACATCACCACATGACTAGTACTCGTATTGTGTGATTCCAAGCTTTCCTTTTACTCGTCTCTGTTCTATTTTATTTTTTTTTTTAATCCTGATTCTGATCCAAATTTTTAATAAGAGCGCTTTGGAGTGAGCGGCCTTTGTTTCAAATTAAAACCAAAGTGATGAAGAGGCATAACATGATAGAGGCTCGGGTATATATAAAAAAAAGACTAACCAATCCGATAGAAATCCTGCTGTATCATGGTCCGTGTTGGTGTTAAGCTTGATGGCTAAAGATATCAGATATCCGTATGTCAGGCGAACTTTTTGTTGTTTGCTGAAGAGCTAAAGTTAAACTAAATTAAAATGTCAACGGTTTGTTTGCGACACCATTACTAATTGTGTTCTCTGAAAAAAAAATTTAATTCAACCGTAAAAGACATGGTAGCGACATGCGTTCCAGAACTGAATTGCGATAGGCATTCATGGTTCCAAAAGTGGTCAATTTTCGAGCGGCTGCGTTAGGCTAGATTAGAACAGCGGCAACCTATCTAAAGGTTGAAGATAGCACCTTTTGAGGCTTCAAGGAATCCGCTTTGTCCATTATTTGAGACCTGCAATTCTCCAGGGTTGTAGACAAAGAAAAACCATTTCTGTAGGACGACATTTCACTTGCACGATGAAAGCCAAGATTGTAGCCCCGACCAAACGGAAGGAAAAATGGCAATATGTGAATTTAAGTCAACTGCCGAGTTATTTAATCCAGCAAGAGATGACTTGGCAGTAGGGTCAATTATAGAGTCATCAGTCTTTCCGTCTGCTACGGTATGTGAATGCCTGAAACAATTTATCGGCCCTCGTTAGCGGAAAGCCAATAAATCGAGTTCAATACCCACTAGCCACACCGTACTCAAGAAAATTGTATGGAACTCGTGAGTCAACACGGGAAGTTGTTGAAGTCTGCCCAACAACTTGGATACACAGATGGCTCTGGCACCAATAACAGAACACAGTCGGCCGTCGCATCAGTGACTACATAGAAGAGACAAAAATCGGTTTGACTTTGAATGAGGGCAGAGCCTACTATATGCTGTCAACAAGAAGGAGCCAACAAAAAAAGAGGAAACTCTACCTTTGAGGAAGTTAGGGATTTTGTTTACCTCGGATCCACTATTAACTTTCATAACGATATCTCATAAAGTAGGTATTTGTACTGTTGGTGAAACGCTACGTTTTCTCGTTTCAAGTCCGACTCCGTATGCCCAAAATTAAAAAGAAGAGAAACCTCTCGGATTCACTAATAAACAATGCTAAACCAACATCACATTGTCCAATTTGAAGAGCTTCGATGATGTGGCGAAGAAGTCCACTTATGTACGTATTTTTGCTGTATCCGGTCCCATCGTTACAGCATGTTTGTCTGGATCAGCTATGTACGTGTTGATGTCTGTCGGATACATCAGCATGTCGGCTTATATGGCCACCGTACATCTGGCGTCACTTTCGGAAATCCAGCGTTGCGTACTGGCAAGCTACTTTCAATTGAATTAGGTCCCGGTATTATGGGCAATAACTTCGACCATATCCAATGTCTATGGAAAGGCATCAAGGAGCTGACCAACTCCATTCACATTTCAGAGGGTGTTAATGTATCCTCTCTATCCTCTTCGGTTGCACGGGTATTCAAACCACTCAATGTGAAAGTTGAATTACACATTACCGACGGTGACATGTAGGGTTTGGTACATCAAAGCACTCCCGTCAAGCACAAGATGACCGTTGGACCCAGCACCAAGGGTACAGTTCGTTATACGAGTATTGCACCAGCTGGCAACTACAATCTCGAGGATGTTGTCTTGGAAACCGAATTCGATGGAGAGATCAGCAAACACAGTATTTTGCCAGTAGACATAGCTTGTACGTCAATCACGTCCATTTACTGAGAAGTTGCTTGATCGGTCAACGTGTATTGGTTAGATTCATTGTCCCCTTGTGTCTAAGATGGTACCACTGCCACTCCGGAGCTTTCGGCTGTGGTAAAACTGACATCTCACAAGCATTGTCTAAGTACTCCAATTTGGATCTCATCGTCTGCGTAGGTTGCGGAGAACGTGGTAACGAAATACCTGCAGTACTTCGTGATTTCCCCGAATTGTCAGTTGAAATCGATAGTGTCACCCAATCTACGAGCATCATGAAAAGTATCGATCTTGTTGCCAACACAATTCAACATGGCAGTCGTTGCTCGTGAAACTTCCATCTACACCTAACCACTTTGATGGAATACTTCCGTGATGTGGGTTACTGCGTATCTGTGATGGCGGCTTCTACCTCTCGTTAGACAAAGGCTCTTCGGGAAATTTCAGGTCATCGCGCTGAAATGACTGCCGATTCTGGTTACTTAGCCTACATTTATACTCGTTTGGCCTCCTTCTACGAACGTGGCGGTCGTGTCAAGTGTTTGAATAACCCATATCGTTAGGATTCCATTTGTGTCTCCAATCCCGTCACTTTTGTTACAGTCGGTATTGTACATTTGCTAAGGTGCGTTCGATAATCTGAACTGGCAAAAAATACTCACCAGGTTGAGAGAATTGGGCTGCCAGGAAATTGGGCTTTGGGAAAGCTATTTTTCTGGAAGAAGAGCGAGTGTGGCTAATGCGCACGACAACGTTTGCGTTGACGTAGAAAGGGGGTGCCCCCAGGGGTCCATCTGCGGTCCTTTTATCTGGAACCTCATGATGGATCTGCTTCTGTGGCAATTGAATGAGCTCTGTGGTTGCTGCGCTTATGCAGACGACCTGCTCCTTATTGTCGAGGGCCAATCCAGGGCTCGTGTGGAGGAATTAGGAGAAAGAGCTCTTTCAATCGTTTCCGAATGGGGCGAACGCGTTGGCGTCAAAGTGTCACAGGAGAAGACAGTATCAATGCTGCTTAAAGGCAAATTGAATACGAGAAGTCGGCCTCCTGTGATTCGGATGAATAGTGTTAGCGTTAGGTGTGTGACTGAGGTCAGATACTTAGGCATAACGCTGGTTGAGCGCATGAAATTCATGCCTCACCTCGTCCAAATGAGGAAACGCATGTTATGTGCTGTAGGCCGGGTAAGGTGCATTCTGCGATCTGACTGGGGGCTTAACAGGCGCTCTGTTCGTGTCATATACAACGGTCTTTTTGTTGCCTGTGCAACATATGGAGCGGTATGGTACGACGGGGTTATGACTGAAGATGGCCGCCGTCGGATCTTGGCTTGCCAAAGAGTTGCCAGCAGAAGTGGATGGCCTATCCCTGAGGCAGCGTAAAACCTTGCTACACGCATGTGTTCTATCTAGATGGCAACCTAGGTGGGATGCTAGCGAAAACGGCAGGGTTACTTATGGCTTCCTGAGGGATGTGCTGACCATGACAGTATTTCCTGAACGGAACTTTACCCTCAGCTTGGGCTTTTTATTAACCGGGCATGGCTCCCTTAATGCATTCTTGCATAAAAGAGGGCTTAGTGGGGCGGCAAGCTGTTCATGTGGAGCCACCCATGAGGATTGGCTTCATGTTCTCTGTGAGTGCCCAAATTATTCTGACGTTAGGGACTTGCATGCTATGGGCATCATCTACAACGGTGATGCCTACGACGTCAGCGGAATTCTCGCTGACACCGTACGGTTCGAAAGAACCCGTAGCTTTGCAAGAGAAGTATTTCTTAGAAGACGCAGTAGGCAGTTAGCGGGTGGGTCCTTTTAAAGTTAGGAAGTGGCAAAGGCCGCCAGTCCTGGGCAGTGAGGTGCCCAACTGGAAGTAACCTCAAGGTTGCGAAGCTCGACCGGAAGCTATATTCTGGTACCACGGGAGGTCAGGAGCCCCCGGAACTATGGTTCCGGCCTGACCTAGGAGTTGGCCCCCTTGTGGGAGTATCGTAGTGGCTGTAGGTTTGTACCCAAAATCGCGGGGAGTACAGAACTAATGGTGCTTGGACATCTCATGGCTTAGCATATGTGTAGTCTACTACGACCCACAGAATGGCTGAGGTATTAGATAGGCTTCGACCCTTCACCAAAGGGGAAGTTCGTGCATTACACACGACTTCGAATCTGGTACTGGCGGTAGTACTTGTACAACCCGAAGGGCGCTGATCAACGCATTGTTTTGATATCTCGTGCGAAGACGCACCGTAGGCTTGAGCCTTCACGGCAGGTACCTACGTTAAACACTAGTGACAACTGTACATTTGCTCTGGGCCCCGCCCAATTATCTAATAAAAAGGGGGGGTAGAGCATAGGTATTACTGGTCTTATTGTAAACATCTTCAGATGACGCCACCGAAGGTTGCTACGATTTGATCAGTTACAAGTTGCCGGTCTTGTTGGCGGCGGGACCACTGGTAGTCCCCTACCACGGTACCATGGGAGTCAGGAGCCCTCCGAATCTCGGTCCGGGCTTGACTTGTTAAGGTAGGCCCCCTTGTGGTTTAAACCCAAAGTCGCGGGAAGGGTTTTCCTGTTGGTTTGACCCAATGTATAGTTGCAATAAGTACTGGGTGCTGTGACCGTAAGAACAGTAAGAGGTTTTAGGTCGGCCTCGACTCATACTAAGGGTGGATCTTGTGCCTCCAACACTGTTCCGAATTGTTATCAAAATATTTGTGGCGAGTGATGGCAACGCGTATCCTTGCTCCCTATGGATGTATGGGCATCTCGTAAACTTATGTGTTCCAGACAGGCGTAAACGCTAAAAACCAGAGCTACTGGGATTTGGATAAGGAACTTGACCAACGCAAACATTTCCCCTCCATCAACTGGCTCATTTCGTACAGTAAACACATGCGTATAGTGGATGATTTCAATGACAAGAACTTTGTCGAGTTCGTGCCACTTCGGACCAAGGTCTAGGAAATCCTACAAGAGGGAGAAGATTTTTCTGAAATTGTACAACTCGTCGGTGAGGCTTCATTGCTTGAGATCGATAAGATCACTCTAGAGGTTGCTAAACTTCTCAAGTATAATTCCCTACAACAGAACTCATACTCTGCATACGATCGTTTCTACATCCCATTCCACTTGTAATCGGTATGCTGAGGAACATCATTGCGTTATTCAGTTGAATCCGTCTTTCAGTCCGATAACAATATCACGTGGAATGTGATCAGGGAGGTCATAGGTAACATTATGTCTTCCATGAAGTTTATTAATGATCGTGAAGCCAAGATCAACTGTACGGGGACTTAAAGCAACCCTTCAGGAATCTGGAGGACTAAACCATCGCAAACCTTGTCAATAAAGCCTTGTCATGAAATACTTATTTGACTTCAAATAAGATTCTAGGATATTAGAGTGAATAGATATTAAGGCTCCGGCACGAAGATTTGTCGATTCCTACCCGGGGAGGCGACGCAGTAGGTGGAAACCTCACCTTAGATGGTGGGCACAATTAGAAGGGAACTATCTTGTAGTGCGTAACTGGAGAAGCTAGTTGGTTGCAACTATAGCGCCTTCTAGGTAACAATATGTAAAGTCTCCTTTTACGACGAACAGCGGATGACCTGCAATATTGCGCAGTAGATGTGGCACACTATTCTTCTTACCGATCTCCCCTTTATTCTCAAGGCAACGTGACATTCTTAATCATTTCTCCGTTTTTCTTGAAATTTTTAAAATGCATCCATCGATAGCACAAACTCTTAGTTTCTTAATCATTTCGAAAGGTCTTTACAACCCTTTTTCTCGCACGCATGAAGGCGTATAAATACATCCGTATGTAGATGTATATGCAACAATTGTTGGCCTACCTATCTTTTTATAAAATATTTACTCCATCAATTATGTAGGAACTTTTCATTATAAGATTCTTGAAATATCTTGCCACTCGTGTGCATGACCTTATCATCGTTTTTAGCCATTCTTGCGAAACCATTCCAAGATTAGTTGGCGCATTGCTTGATTCGTTTTTAAAAAAAAAATGCATGGGCTTCATGAAATGCACTCTGATAGGATTATGTGCTCCTTCTGATAAGGCTTATCAGCATTTTGCTGTTTTGTCGTTTTATCACCGAATCCAAACTGGGTTGACTTTATTTACTTTGAATAATAAATTTTTGTAAAGCAAATATTAAGTTGGAGTTTCGTTTTATGTGGCAGATTAGCTTTAAGGTTGTGCCATGGTTTGTGGCTCTTTTAATTTTTTTTTTTTTCAATAAATCGGGGGTTGACAGTATCTTTTCTAAGACCTTAAGACCTTGCATAGGAGACGGTCTGTGCTAATATTCTTATAGACAAATATTTGAGTTTCGTCGTCTGGAATTACCTGGTTTGAATTTTTTTTTTTAAAGTCAGGTCAGCGTACTTATTTGTATTTACTTTGCTTGCAACCATGTACGAGTATATTGAAAGAGGACTATCATGAAGTAGGTTTTTCCAAGTAGAAATTTATTGAGATATAAGAAATGTTCAGGAAAGGTGGGTACTAGTCTAATGTTCAAAGCAATTCAGTTCTAAGTATTTAAATGTATACATGTTCTAATCAAGCAAAAATCAAATACCGTCAATGGGTTTTATTTTCGGCTATGGGCAAACTTGCCATGATGAAGAGAATAACGTAGGACTAGACCCTTAACTCTGGTCAATGAAAACTAAGAGGTGAGCACCCCTATCTACCCCCTCCCTCATTACTTTTCTGTGTATCTACCCTCACCCTCTTGGCTGTATCAATCTGGCATTGGGATCGTGAATAATCTAACTGCGTACGATGGGTCTATGTAGTTTCCGTGCGCATTTCTAGACTGATCAGATTTTTTTGCACGATGCGAGCTATAAGTGGTAAAAACATTTCTATCCCAAAAAGAAAAAAAAATCGTCAGTACTGGCACTGATAAAACCTGTGAAGTTGAAAAACATCTGGCCAACCTCAGACTTAGCGACACTGTCTATATTTCCTGGAACTTGTCGGACAAGCTCACGGAGGAAAATAAACCTGCCTGCCCTTGTTTTGATAAAATGTGCAAGCCTCTTTGCTAAACCTTTCTCCAGCCACTTTCAGCTCTATATGTTACAAAATATTTTTCCTTTATTTTGGAAGAGATCCCAAAGAATTCCCCTGCATAAAAAAGGTCCAAAAATGAAATCTTTAATTAGCGTCCCATCGCTAAACTCTCTTGCGTACCCAAACTGTTTGAAAGCATTGTTTACGACCTGATGTTCTTTCACTGCAAACTTATTTTTTCTCATTATCACCATGGTTTTCTAAAAGGAAGGTAAAAGTGCCGGCTGGACAGATCAACCCACTTAGGCCTATAGACGCATTGTGATGCCACGTGGATATATGATCCTCTTACTCATGGAACCAGTTTGAGCTTGTGATGAAGCGTGGAAGACTGTTTACGTCTATATTCTTTGGATCGTTTAAGTCATTGCAGAAGAAAGCTGCTAAACGAATCTTTCTTCTTTGGGACAGAGCTGGACATGTACAGAGTATTGTTTGTAAAGACGCCAACACTTCTTGCATGCTTGCGTATGAAGCAGTGTCCAGTGATGACACCTATGATGGCGCTGAGAAGTTTCCTATTCTGAAGAGGCAAACTCTTAGAGCGATTCAGATCCAGCTTTGCCAGATCTATTTGGTCGCTAGACCTGTTGGCCCAACAGTCCACCCAAGGTTTGTTCTTGTATTAGCATTCAACTTTAATATTGATTTAGACGTAGCGATTGGTATACCTAATCCATGAATGCCACTTGCATCGTATCGAAACCGATAAACTTTCCATTCTCGATATGTGTGTCAATGACAATTTACGTTGAACTTACCACAAATTCGATGTCGTCAAAAATGCTGCGAAATGTCTAGGTTTCCTCAAGCGATGTAAGAAATATTTCATCCCCTCTGATCTGGCTTCTATATAAAAGGCGTTTATCTACCCGAAATTGGAGTACAATTTCCACATCTTGTCGGGTGCTTCCAAAACATCCCTGCACCTGCTAGATAGGACCCAAAACCGTGCGATAAAACTCATAGGTGACACTAATATCACTCAAACAATGGACACCCTCGAACATTGACGTAATGTCTCGTGTCTCACTCTGTTTTATCGCTATTTCCACCACCAGTGCTCCATAGAAATCGCCAGTAGCATTCCTCCCACTCAAACTTTCAACCGTAACACCCGTCTCGCTATGAATGCTCATCAGTATACCCTCAAGCCCACTTTCGGACGAACTCTAAAATATCGTGATTCGTTCCTAAGCCGTACAACCCGCTTATGGATTGCCCTGCAAAGCTCTTTATTTCCTAGACATTATAACCTTCAAACATTTATAACCAACGTTCACCGGTACCTCTCATTCCATTCTCCCTGACTTTTCTTCGCCAGCGCTGTGTACGGGTACGTAAATGCCTTGGGCGCGCAAATTATAAAAAAAAATAGGTAGAGTGGTTCCAATTTTGGCAAGATCGTAGGCTCTATAATTCCAAGGAATGTCTCTGTGGCGTGGCACTCAACAAAGGTGAAGTTTGAACTGCTCTACCATCTCTGTAAGAGATGATGGGCATTTAAGGGCAGTTTTAGAATTTAGTTAGACTAAATCCAGGGATTTGATACCGGCCTGACTGTAAAAAAAAGATGCGGATATCCTTTATTTCTTCTCCTTTAATCGCCAAAATTTGCGCCTGGAACACGCTACAGTGATTTGGAAGACGGAAGGAGTTTGGAGCTGAGTGCTAGCAAATGTCAAAATATTAAAACTTATTCGCCTGAATAACTTGCTCAGATGGACGATTACATATGTCGACCGTAAAATGAGCGTAGCGCGCCATAAATTTCGCGAACCGAACCGGTTTTTAAAATAAGGTAGCACAATTTGCACGAGTTGTTCTGGTGTTAATCTATTCGTCGTAAAATAGCAAAACGTACTAACCACAAATCAACTTTTAACTGTCAAATTGACAATCTGTTGAAACAGTGTTGCCAGTTAAAAAAGCAATCCTCTAAAAAGACGCCCTTTACTTTGATGGTATCGTTTTTCGAAATTGTAGGTATAGCTGTGTCAACAGCAAGCGCAGCTATTTACAATTTGATGGTGTTGGTATGTCGTTAGTAAAGTGTAGATATAAAACTGGACCTAAGATACTTGCTTGTGGAACTCCAGCCTTAATTTCTCTGAGTTCGGAGTAAGAACTACGTACCTATTCGCAAGATAAGACTTTAGTGCTTTTGTTTATTCCCTTGGAAAGAGTGGCTTTATTTGGTTATGCGTGACTAACCTTGATAAAAGACCTGTGCGACATCCAAAAATAGGGCTGAGCAAACCATTGTATTCTCCAGAGCTTTTTCGATGACGTTAGTAATCCGATGTACTTGTTATATGGCAGAGTGGCTATCTCTGAAACCAAACTATTGTTCTGGAATCATATTTCAACCAGACTCTTTAGGAAAACCTTTTGGAAAGTTTAGATAAAATGCGTAAAAGAGAGATCGGTCTATGAGGCGATGATTAATAAGGGTATTTTCCTCTTTTGGGGATCATTATCACGTTTGCAACTTCCCAGTGACAGGGAATACACATGTTTCAGGTTAAAGGATGCATTCATTAGTATTGTCAGCTTGAGAAAAGTTCTAAGTTGTAGTTCCTGAAGAACCCCGGCAGTTATTAAATCGTACCCAGTCTGATTTTCTCCGGTGAAGTAAAGTAAATTATTTGATCCGACGGTTCTACTTATGTCCAAATATCAACACTTCGAGATTTATCAGATAGGAAGGTCTCCATTAGATACCCATTAAACGAGTCAGCCTTTTCGGTGTTTGTTTTAGTGCAAGCGTTTCTTGATCTTAAAGGTGGATTCTGTTGTATTAGACGTCTTACGTATTTGGTTGATTTCCAAAGAGAGTATTGTGTTTGCTTATCAGCAGTCAGTTTGCTCACAAATTGGTTTCTAAAATCCTTTAGATGGCGTCTTATCAATCCATTAAGCAGTGATTTGTAGAGTAGATATTTCGTTTGCTGTCATTTTATCCTAAAGTTTCTCTTTTCAGTGGGCTCTGGCCCAAGTGGTAGTGTATTGCCTTCA
Organism: Volucella zonaria; assembly: GCA_963966105.1. NCBI lineage: Eukaryota > Metazoa > Arthropoda > Insecta > Diptera > Syrphidae > Volucella > Volucella zonaria. Next base: position 181,523,310 of record OZ014532.1, read on the forward strand.
AAATCGTACGGCTTGGGCTTCAATAGCAGCCGCATCCGAATGACATTCTTTTTTTTAGGGCAACTAAGATCACGTAAGATGAGTGCTTGCCTAGAATACAACAGCAAGTCCAATTACACAAATAATTTAGTCTCCCCATTAAATGCTGGATGCTATCCATGGAGCGAAATAACTACTGAGCCCAAAAATTATTCTTTCTCTCTATGTCCCTTAACACGTGCTCAAGCACTTTAAGGGTAGTCATACCCACTTGAGCGTTAAGTTTTTTTTTTTTTTTTTAAATTAGGTCCATTATTAGCCTAATTAATTTCGGTCAGTTTTTTTTGGCTGCACATTGTATTGGTTTGGTAAATAAAAGTTGTCAATTCGGTTCCATCAGTCGACAGTTTGTTAAAATCTAAGTTTTAATCCAATAAATTTGTAAAATATTGCCATTCCGTTATCATGCTTGTAAGGTGTAATCCTGCATTTGTCATGATAACAACTTCACTAAGAGCGGAGTTTAAATCCGTCTTCTGTTACGAGAAAGTTTGTTGGATCTTGCTTCACTATAAAGAAATCGATGAGATCTGGTATTTTATCTTTATCTGTAGGCCAATATGTTGGCATACTTGGGGCAATAAAATGACATCCCACATTTTGAATTGCACTTAACAACTCACGTCCTTTTATTGTGGTTAGCCGAGAGCCCCAATGTATGTATTTAACGATGAGGACATGCAGATACAGAGTAGCCTCTAAAAATTTAGATTCACCGCCTCAAACCTAACCATTCGTCTCACGGAAAGCAGCGAGTCATAGCTTGTCCTAAACAGCCTTTCTGGAATGAAGGTATACCCAGCATTCTTTTAGTATTCTGGTATTCTAGTTTCAATATAAGATAGACGACCAAAAATGACAAGAAAACATAATTCGCATCTGGGAACCTGGCTAGGAAATTCCTATGAGGTGCTACATCACTAAGTCTAGGGATGAGTCAATCCGTAAATATCTAGCAGGTTCTAATCTTGTAAAATATGTCATTTTTTCATTACTAAAAACGTCAAGAAGTTCTTCACGTCACTTTTGTTTCAAATACGTATATCAGTTATTTAAAGCACAACTGGAAATTGTCGGACAAATCGTTCTACTTTGACCATCAACACTTCCAATTCAACCCATCAATCAAGCAATTACCTGTCACTATCATCTCCCTTTGGAAGACGAGTTGACGAGAAACAAAACAAGGTTACTCATACCAAACTGACTGCATGCTGTAGTCACATTCCTATATCCGAGCTAAAGTTTGACGAACTCACTTCTCTAATCTTTGCCTTTGCCTCACCATGTGCTCAAATTACTACGACAGAGGCAGAGCATCCGCAGTTTTGGGCTGTGGATCTCTTTTAAAATCCTACTGCAAGAATGAGAAGAACTTCAACTGTCCCAAACTAGCTAGAACGTGATTGGGAAGCCTACAAGTCATCATTAAAGATCAATAAATAGTAAATAAGGAAAGCCATCGTAGGTCACAGCATATTTTTGCCAAAGGATCATCAAAACACCACACACCCAAAACACCACGAAATTCATGCGAACCGGATGGTACCTGGGTTTGCTTGGTATGAGCATCTGCTCATAAGCACACATCAACAGCCCACCTCAAACCTGCCTTCAATGTACGAAATAAAATGTACGCACCTACAAATCAACCAGGACATGATCTGCGTGAAAAAGTTTGGTTACATGGTATCTTCCCTGAACAACTAAAGCTTGCAGGTATAAAACAAAGTTGGAGAAGAAATATTCCATTGAATTATGTAGCTACCTCGGCCTTAATGCCTAGGACATATTGAGTGATTGAACATCACCATTTGGCCCAGAGTGCTTTCCTTCGAGTCCATACGGCAGAGGAAATGCTGTAAAGAGACCTCAGTTTAGATGGTACGTTGAATTTGGTGCACACAGTTGGAGATGGTCAGCGCAATATTGCTTTAAATGAAGTTAGCTACCGGAATGTTGAGGCGACTAAAGTAAGACATTTAGTATTTAGCAAGAAGCAGATCCTTCTGTTCATGTCAGAAAAATAAATCGTTCCATAATTAAACCCGTTCCGGACACAAAAATACCCAATTTAATATTTTATAGTGGGCAAATCAGTCGAATGCTGAATCTTGAATCTTGACACCAAACTGTAAGCACGATAGGTCTTTACAAGAAACTTTTCCTGATTAGTAAAAGCCGACGTTTTGCTTATTCTAAAGTCTGAAAGGTTTCGTCCTTAATATTTTTTACATGCTGAAAAAAGAACTGCTAAAGTATTTGGACAGGGATGTAGTTAGGGATCTGTGACCTACTCATGAAGGGGAGTTCTTTTTTTTTGGATTGTGAATGTTGATTCCAGCTGAAGAATTAAACTTCAACGGGTGACCAAAAGGTCTCTGAAATTAATTGCGTGTTTTTCACTCTGTACTTAAAAACATTTTTATTCCAGATAAACTAAATTTCTACAAATGGCAATCAATCGACTACTTAAATCCACCTTCTGCTCTATCTTCTATAGCTCCCTGTGGCAATGACGCATTTCTTAGATTTGTTTAAATAAAACGAAATACCAAAAGGATGTCACCTCAACATCGGGTAGGAAGTACTCTAGCATCCTGATTTAGTTGACTGTCAATACTCAGGCCGGAAGCCAAGCAACCTTCTTCATCTGATCGAATTTATCGCAATTTCTTTCTTTCGTTTTTTTTTTTTTCCTGCCTATTTTTCGCCTCCATTCCACTTCCACATCCATTCAATCCGCTAACATCGATTTATCGTCCCAAATGCAAATCTTTGAAAATATTGAATGAATGCCACCTAATCCAATACCACTTTTCATTCCTTTGCGACTCTTACCTACCACATTGTTAGTGTCAAATATATACACGCAATGAACGAGTACGAGTATCTCGCGCTTCGTAATCCTCACATTTTGAGCATCGTTCCCGGGAAGCCATTATAAATTCTTTTTTTTTTGTTTTTTTTTTTTTTTTGTTGCTTTCGAGTTTTATTGATTAAATAATCGATATTGCGAGGCATTATTACATCCATCCAGAGGCTTCTCTTTCGGTATACAGAAGAACAAATGGAGTAGTAGTTGCTGCCGTCCCCCTGCCCATCCATTTCTGATACACTACAATCTGTTACAGTGCACATTATCTACATACACTTTATGCTCTAAGGCAATGCCGCCACACCATCATCATCATCATCATCATCATCATCATCATCATCATTTCCATCGTCTCAAAGAGACGAAGGGAACATTAAAAGAAGAACCAGTACAAAACTTTCATTTTAGAAACTTGATACAGTTTTTTTTTTCTTCTCTATAGTAGATACACTATATCCACCCCCTTATCCTTAAAAATGAAATATCTAAAGTTTCTCTTGCTTACGCGGAAAAGACGATAACAAAATAGGAAAAAAAAAAAATGGGAAAATACGAAAAATTCCATCACCACATCACTCTATTACCCACCCACCGGTGATACCTACCCCCCACCACCTATCACTCTATCCCCTACACCTCTCTCTACTCTACTCTATCGTCTCAACACCGCCAAATTTATCATCCCTTTTTATTTTTATTTTTTTTTTTTGAAGTACAAGAGTAAGCTCCCAAGCAAAGCTCGACAGAATGAAAATGAAAAAAACCAAAAAAAAAAAAACAAAAAAAAAAAAAGGAAAAATCGAAAATTGAAGAAAATCTCAAACCTTTGGAAAAATAAATCTCCCATCAGCATCAGCAGTTCGGCATTGGTGTCTTACCGACACAAAAATCTACTACAGCTCCTCGTTGTAATGTGCCGCGATATCGAAAAGAAGACCCAAAAACTTATACTTGTGCACACTCTTACCCCGTCTATCAGGAATCCAGTGCCCGCTCCCTATACACAATTATAGATTTTTGCTGTAAGTGTAATGGCTGCCTGAGGGTAAGCCATCCTTCGCTCTATTCAAAAATACTAAAAAGAAAATCATTTCTTTGTAAAAACCCTTGGCAGCACTACCCAATGAAAAATCCACCCCAACCCCAACACCATCCTTCAATTTCCAACTATCTGCTAATGCTCTCTCATTCTAATTCAAGTCGTTCTTCGTTCCTCGTTCTTCGCTCTTCATTCTTCTCTGTTAGTGTGATGGTGATGGTTCCTGCTGCTAGTCGGTAGGGTAAAGGGGGGGGTTATTTCTAATCTCATCCCTTACCGAAATGGGATCTCTTTTCAAAAAAGCATAAAAAGTGGAAAAGTAATAATAAATAGAAAAAGAAGAAGAAGAACTTTTGAATTTCATAATCGGGAATTTTTTTTTCTACACCACCACCACCCCTCCACCCACCACCCTCTATCCCATTCCCATTACACCGCCTCATCCGACCAACGACAAGCCACCACCCTTCTGCTTCTTTATCAACTAGTCAGCGCTTGTGCTTAGTTTTTGTAGCTACCCCTAAAAAATGAAATTTTTGGAAACTTGTCGCTCGGGTATGGGGGTGTGGAAAGCGTATAGAAAAACTTGTTAACTGTATGAATGCGACAATTTTTTTTTTTTTTTTTTTTTTTTTTGCTTTTCTTTGTTGGTCGTTGTTGTTGGTGCCTTTACGTCGTTTTTCTTCACTCAATCAGGCAAAAGCAAGTAAGCCGAAGCAACCCTCTTTTCATAGAGAAGACAGAGGAAAACGACGACTAACGACTAACGACTAACGACATAGAACTAGGCGGCGCAGTTATGGTGAAGGTGGTGGATTTTTTCGATTTTTTTCTTTTTTTTTTCTACTCATTTTTACCTACCACCCCCATTACACTTTCCATCTTTAGTTTTGCGCTCTCTCTTATGGGCTAGAGTTTTTTGGAAAAAAAAAAAAGAAGAAAAGAAAAACGATTTTCTGTTTTTTTTTTTTGTTGTTGTTGTTGTGAACGATAAAAAGCACCACTTCATCTCTTCTTCCTTTGAGAATCGCGCGCGAGTTACATATGTGCAAACACCAGCACCATTGCCAGCACCAGGCGATGAATTTGACACGTTTATCCGGTCGATTACAAAAAAATAATTAATTATTTCACAATTTCCTGGAAACACCTCAATTCGGTCGGTGTATTCCCAGAAAATATGTGCAATTGCAAAATCGCTGACATAACGTCTGCCGATTAACAACCCAGAAAATTGAATGTAATAAATAGAGGCGAACTACACGAAATGTGTGTAGTATCCCGTGTTAAGTCTTACAATAAGTTTTTTTTGATAATAAACGTTCCTAGTTACCAGTGATTTTGTTGTTTTTTTTATAATCCGCTCAAACCCCGTTTATGTTATTGGCGCAGTCGGTAGGATTCTTATAAAATAAGAGTCCAGCGAAACGAATTTACGTCGTGTGAAATTAATTAAATATAAGTGTTCCTAAATGAAACATTTCAATTAATAAACACGTTACCCAGTGAAAATTCGAATTAAAATTTGCAATACATACCATAAAATCGACAAAGATTAGTGTGTGTACCTAAAAGCAAAAGAAAAATCACAAGTGAAGTGCAAAAACAGAAGTCTATGAAAAGACATCAAATACACGATAACAACAGGAACATGGAAAATCAAAATCAACTTATTGCTGAATTAGAGCTAAGAACTCAGCAGCTAGAACAAGTAAGGTCAGCGTACGTACAACTCCAACAACGAGAAAACCGAGAGGAAAGGGAAAGGATTTTAAAAGATGTCCGTTACATGTCAATATTCACCGGACAAGGAGATGTTACGATCAACTCATTCTTCAGTTGCGTAGAATACTACCTCAATCAAGTAGAAGATCCAGAACTAAGGAAGATTGTAGTGAGAGCTGTTTTCCACGAGAAGATTCAAGGTGAAGCAAAGAACGCCGTGATCAACACACCAGAGACTGACAATTGGACTACCATCAAGGAAACATTGAAGCTTAGATACAAACCGGACACAGAGCCGCACGAAATATACAAAAGAATTACAAATTTAAAGGTCAATACGGTAAGCGAATTAGCAGTAGAATTGCAAAGTATTAAATATAAAACTGACGAACTTATTGTATATTATAAAGAAGAAAACTATATAGACTTAAGCAATATTGGTGTAATATTAATAAATACCGCTAAAGAAATAGCGCAAGGCACATTATTAGACAGGATATATGAAGAAAACGATTTAAGCAAAATAATCTCAGTAATGAGAAAGAGAAGATTCGAGGATTCCTGCATTAGGCCGGAATTTAGAAGAGTAGTTAGGCCAAAGACAATTGTTCCACCAGAAAAGCAAAGAAGACCAAATTATGCTGATGAGTATCATAATAGATCAGGACAGCATCGACAAAATAATCAGGGCCAACAAAGACATTTTTCAGGACAGTTCAGGCAGAATAACTATCAGGGACAGCAACGAAACCACTCGGGTCAGTATAGGCAAAATAATTATCAGGGACAACAAAGGAACTTGTCAGGGCAGCATAGGCAGCCTGATAGACAAAATCCACCAGCAGAAAACATGGAGGTTGATAATATTCAGGGAAACAACGATAGGAGACAGATAAATAACTCCCAAGGTCAAAACCCAAATTCAGGACACTTCAGATCATCTCCGGGCCAAAATAGCCATCAACAGGAGAGATCTGGACAAAGAATGGTAATGCCTCAGGAAATAAGTAACGAAAATGTAAGAAATCAAAACGAACAATGTCCCGCGTTTTTTATGAACTAGCCTCGGACGAATTACCACAAATTAGGATAACTATTTGCTCAAAAAACTTTATAGCATTAGTAGATACGGGCTCAACCCTAAGTATAGCAGACGATAGGTTGAATGAATTTGAAAAATTCCGTATTGAGCCAATTCGCTTTACTACAGTAACAGGTAGGGACACAATATCGTATGAAATACATACACCTGTACCAGAAGAATTCAAAGCGTCACCCAACACCCTTATTAGATGGAAAGTCAAAAGACTTTGCAATAGAGGATATCAGTTTATAATTGGTATGGATTTACTAAACAAATTAAACACGTTAATAAACTTCGAAGAAGGAAATATTTATCTAAACAATCAGTGCTTAAAGTTCACTAACCCCCCATATGTATTAAATCAAATATGTTCCCTAGAAACTACTGATACTAGCATCAATCATATAAAATTAGATCATCTTAACAAAGAAGAACGCCAAGAAGTAGATAACCTGTTAAACAGATTTGGTAATCTATTCTTCAAAGAAGGTGACAAATTATCAAGTACCCCAGAAATTGAGCATGAAATTGTTACAACCACTGATCAACAAGTGAACGCTAAATTATACAGATACCCCCCTATGCATGACGAAGAAGTAAAACGTCAAATTATAGAAATGGAATCTCAGGGAATTATTCGAAAGAGTAATTCTAAATACTCGAGTCCACTTATAGTTGTTCCAAAGAAAATGGACAACTCAGGGAAAAAGAAATTTCGTATCGTAATCGATTATCGAAAGTTGAACGAAATCACAGTTGACGACAAATTCCCTTTGCCAAATATTGATTCAATATTAGACAAACTTGGGAAATCACAATACTTCACCACAATAGATCTTGCCAAAGGATATCACCAGATATTAATCAAAGAAGAAGATCGCAAAAAGACAGCTTTTGTCACCCCCCACGGATTATATGAGTTTATAAGAATGCCATTCGGTTTGAAGAATGCACCTGCGACATTCCAAAGGCTGATGAATGATATTCTTAGAGACCATATAAATAAGACGTGCGTAGTTTATCTGGATGACATACTTATCTTTAGTACGTCATTGAAAGAACACGTCAGAGCTATAACAAACATTTTTAAAATATTAGAATCTAAACGACTTAAGATACAGGTAGATAAGTGTAATTTTATGAAACGAGAGACCGAATTCTTAGGTCATATTCTCACTAAAGACGGTTTAAAACCTAATCCGGATAAGATAGCTTGTATTGAAAAATTAGAACTTCCAAAGTCCCAGAAACAAATAAAGAGCTTTTTAGGAATAACCGGATACTATAGGAAATTTATCCGAGATTATGCTAAAGTAGCACAACCTATTACCAAATACTTGAAGAAAAATGCCAAAATAAATGCAAACGATCCAAACTACATAGAAGCATTTGAAAAATTGAAAGGACTAATAAGTAGTCACCCAATATTAAGATACCCCAACTTTAAAAAACAATTTACACTGACAACTGACGCATCCAATTATGCGATTGGAGCGGTAATCTCTCAAGAAGGACACCCGATATGCTATGCATCACGTACTCTCAACAAGCACGAACTTAATTACTCCGCTACAGACAAAGAATTCCTAGCGATAATGTGGTCAATAAATTATTTTAGACCTTACCTTTACGGTAATAAGTTTAAGATCTTTACAGATCACCAGCCAATTAAGTATCTTCATGCAAAATATAGAGGAAAAGATCTTTCACCTAGACATCAACGATGGCTTCTTAAACTAGGAGAATATCAGTTTGAAATGGAGTACCTTAAAGGTAAAGAAAACAGGGTAGCAGATTTTCTTAGCAGAATAGAGGTTAACGAGGACGTTAAATCTAAGGAGGGAGAGAATCCCACACTAACAGAAAATTTTTCGCTTAAAGGTAATCAAAGTGATTCAGAACTTGTATTTAATGTAGAAGAAGACGAGGACAATGAAACTGTACATTCGGCAGAGGAAGAACTAATGGATCACATTCCAATTGTCGAAGACATCGTCAATAAGTTCAAAACTCAGCTAATACTAACAAATAACAAAATTAGGGAAATTGAGATCCTGCACAGTAAAAGAATTATCTACATAGCAGAGTATGACTTTGACAGGTTAGGAGACATACTAAGGAGATCTATAAAAAAAGGAAAAGTAGGCATATTCTCAGAACTAGCGGATAACGTATACAATATTCTCCAAGAAAAAATAAGAGAGATGTATTCGAATGACAACTCGGTAAGATTCGTCAAGTGTTCATTTAGGGCACAAGACATCGAAACAGAGGTAGAAGTTGTGAAGCAAATAGCTCTGTACCATATTAAGGAAAGCCAACATTCTGGTATACAGGAAACATATAACCAAATTAAGTATAAAATATACTATCCCAAGCTAATGGAATTTATCCATATTGTTATAAACCAATGCGACGTATGCCAAGCAGTCAAATATGACCGCAATCCCATAAAAGCTAAATTTAAGAAAACGGAAACACCTACAGATATCAATCAAATAATCCATATTGATACATACGTAATAAGAAAAATAAGTTTTCTAACCATAATAGATAAATTTTCTAAATTCGGTTCAGCGTACCATTTAACAGACAGAAACCACTCTACAATAATTGAGCAACTAGAAGAGCATTTTACAAAAATAGGAAAACCAAATAAAATAATAGCAGATAACGAATTCAAAGCTGTTCAGATAAAGGAATTCTTAGAAGAAGAGGGAATTTCTCTACATTTAACAAAGCCAAATAGTCATACCGGCAATGCAGACATTGAACGTTTCCATAACACTATAGCAGAAAAATTTAGAATTATTTCATTCAATAAAAATAAACTTTCAGTAAAAAGAATTATACAAAAAGCTGTAAGAAATTATAATCATAGATTCCACTCTACCATGAAATGCAATCCTTTTGACGCACATACTCATAAGATTGATCCAGAAAGAATTCGCCAGAATATAGAGAAAGTAAAAGAAAGAAAATTAGGAAAATTAAATAAGACTAGAGAAGATTATGAAGAACAGAGGTCAACGGGTTTTATTAAAAATTACAAGGCAGTTAGACACAAGCATGAGCCAAAATATAAGAAAGCAAATTTGAAAAATATCCATTATACAAATATTAAGCGACCATTAAAATTTACAGGTAATAGCATGGATAGTACTTCTGACACTGACTACTCAGATTAATTGCCAACACCTCCTTGACGTACAGACGATAAACGAACAGAACGGATACGTTAAACTTCAATTGACTGACATAAGCATTACAAATGAGACAGACATTATACTACATATTATAAACCCAGCTGAAATAATAGCATTAGTAAAAAACATTTCTATTAATCTAGCCCCATTACAACTCGAACAAAGACAAATGTTAAACGAAGAAATTTCAAATATCATATACAAGATTAGGACTTTAGTACCCTTACAACATAGACAAAGACGAGGTCTAATTAACATTATAGGTACGACACAAAAATGGCTATTCGGAACCATGGACGACGACGACAGACAGACTATAGAAGAACACCTAGATACAGTAGCAAAGAACAGTCATAATGCAATCGTAGCATCCAATAATCAAATTAAAATTAACGAATATTTTAACAGTACTTTTAACATGCTTAGAGATACCATTAGTAACGATAGAGTAACAATTTTAAAACAGGTTAACACTATACAGAGAGTAGAAAGAGAATTAGTAATGAAGTAAATTTATTTTGATCAATTATTTAAACTTAAGTATATCGAGTCAAAAATAGAACATATTCAGGATAATATTGTATCAGCAAGAAGTAACATTTTACACCCCAATATCCTTACAAATGATGAAATCGAAGCATATAAAATAGATTTTTTCAAATTAAAACAAATAAGACTTGGAGTTGCAAAATACAAAGAAAACATGTTAATGTTCGCTATTAAAATTCCAAAAAATTATGTAACTATGCCCCTTAAACTTTTAACCCCAGTTCCTAATACAAATTTTCTAGAAATTGATGCCGAAAAAGAATTCATTATAGAATATAGAAATAAAACGTACAAATATGAAGAAGACAAAAATCTAAACGAATTAATCGAAAGTAAACATTGTGTAATAAAACAAAATTGTAAACTAATCAAAAACGATCAAACCGAAATTGAATCTTTAGATGACGAAACACTATTCATTAAAAATGTAAACTTAAAGATAAACCAAACATGTGATGATAGAGATATAAAACTCACAGGAAATTATTTAATCAATTTCGTCAATTGCACCTTGTATTTCTTAGATCTAAAATATTCTAATGTAAAACATATACAAAAGCAACGATTTTATTATCCGAATTATAAAGAAAAATTTAATTTTACTGAAACAATAAAGTTTGACAAAATTATCTTAAAAAACTTTGAAAATATCAAAGCAATAGAAGAAATAGAATTTAAGAAAGATGTATCCTATAAAATAAATGTAACTTGCATTGTAACAATACTAATTATGTTTTTAATATTATCATGTTTATGTATACAACAAAAAAGGATACAAATGAACTTTAGTAATAAAATTCAGGAGAATTTCACTCTTAAGGAGGGAGAAGTTACATATGTGCAAACACCAGCACCATTGCCAGCACCAGGCGATGAATTTGACACGTTTATCCGGTCGATTACAAAAAAATAATTAATTATTTCACAATTTCCTGGAAACACCTCAATTCGGTCGGTGTATTCCCAGAAAATATGTGCAATTGCAAAATCGCTGACATAACGTCTGCCGATTAACAACCCAGAAAATTGAATGTAATAAATAGAGGCGAACTACACGAAATGTGTGTAGTATCCCGTGTTAAGTCTTACAATAAGTTTTTTTTGATAATAAACGTTCCTAGTTACCAGTGATTTTGTTGTTTTTTTTATAATCCGCTCAAACCCCGTTTATGTTATTCGCGCGAGGAAAAAGCATTCGGCGGCGCCCAAAACTTTTTCTCTACGAACACAATCATCTCTCAATACTCTTGTACAATCCAACACTATAGAAGTTGGCAGGGTGAATTCGATGATTTGAGACCGGGGTTTTTTGGCGGGTGCTACGGAGAAGATGAAAAATAAAAAATAAAAAATACGAAAAAAAAAAAAAATAAATAAATAAAGGAGGAAAATAAATCCTTCCTTCCACCTCATCGCTGTGCCACTTTCGCTGGTTCTACTGCCATTACTGCCATCTCTCTAATGGCAGGCATACAACACAGTATGTTATGTGATGGTGTACAGTTACGGATTCGCGATGCTATAAAAATATTTTTCATTCCTTCATTTTATGTATTTTATTTATTTTTTCCCTCCTTCCTACCACCTCTTTTTTTTTGTTTTTTTTTTTTCTGTGTTCTACGCGACTTTCCCGTGTGCCTTTCGTTTGCTATTCAGTTTTCTTTTTCATTTTTCTATTCTCACTAACATTTTTTTCACTCTCTAGCTAAAGAACAAAGTTTCCCGGAGTTCTGCAGGAAACCTCTTCCAGGACCTTCTATTTTTCTATTTGACGGCAATGGCAATGTTAACCTTCAATCCACCCTCTAGTCGGGGGGATGGATATGGAACCCTTGAAAAATGTAACAAGAAGGGCTCATGCTATTTTCTTTGAATAGTGGTGTAGGAACTGGTATTCAAAAATTTTCTAAATCGAAAAACTAGAGAAATATAGGTAGCATCGAGCTTTGCTTTGATTTGGGTGATTGTTGGGGTTACGTACGATCGTCGGAATATGTGTTGGTTGGTGGAAATGATATTCGCAGTGAGGTTTTAATGAATTTTAGTACAACGGGATATCAATTCAATCAAGTTATGCGTGTTTTTCTTCATATGAAAATGTGAACAAATTGGAAGAGTCCTGAAGTACTACAAAATCGAATTCGTCATCGGGGGTTAATAATGCAAAAACAGCTTCCTCAATGCACCCGAGGAAATAAGTTTGTTAGAATATTGTCAAGGGGACTAAATTTATGCCATTGGACACCTCTATTTTGTTCTTCCGTGAAATTTACTAGGAAATCGCTATAAAAGAAGTACAAGCGAACTCCTTCGCATAAAGGGTAACGCCCACGCCTCTACAGATGAGAAGGACAACCTTACCAAAGAATCCTTCTGCGAACTCTTCGACAAAACCTACAAGCAATGCTCCAAAAATATGAGGTGAAAATCATCGTTGACGATTTTAATGCCAAGTTAGAGAAGAAGGGCACCTGTGGTAATAATAGTGACCAAGTACAACTTCCACGTCATCACCTCCGGAAACAGACACAAGCCCATAGATTTTGCGGTAGGGCGCAATGTTTCCACACCTTGATATCCATGAAGAGACCCGCTCAATAAAAAGCCAACCAATTCGATCATATTCCGATGGACGTGAGGCTCTCCTCCAGTGTTTTGGATGCCCGAACGTTCCCAGCAGCTAAAATCGATTCGGATCAGTATCTTGTTTAGGCCAAGCAACGGATGCGGATATCCGTAACAGCCCAAAGTAATCGAACCATTGTTCAACTCCGAATGGGTGCTATCGCATGGGACCCCCAGGAACATTTCCAATCGAGTTGATTTTAATCTCTCGATATAGCCAGCATTGGAAGTTCAGTGGCATCACTGCCCAAGAGCCTTTGATGTACTCGGTTTCAACTCGCCCCAACAAAGGAATCCGCAAACCTTCAATGTCAGAAAAGGACTTAAACTAGGCGAGATGCCTTATGATTTTTTCAACATCGCTCTTGAAAGAATTGGGCGAAACTTCCAATTCAACTCCAGAGTCATTGGCATAATGGGAAGAACATAGCTAGCTGTCAATCGAGCAATGGGTTTAGCGGTAGTATATGCTGTCGACAAAAAGGAACACACAACATCGATGGCTAGGACAAAATGCTCTGATAGACAGCTACAACTTTGGGACTTTATCTACCTCGGCTCCACTATCAACTCTAACAACGACACAGCGCAGAAATCATTCGAAGAATCATTCTTGCTAATAGCTGTTTTTTGGACTTAGAAGGCAATTGAGAGGGCCTTACTACCTCTCTCGAGTAACCAAGCCATCAATCATCTCAGTCCTGCCTTACGGCGTAAAAGGTTGTACACTGACGAAAGCGAATTGTTGGAGCTGGGCAATGATGTTGGCCTCACCAGAAAGCTCGGATAAACCGCACAGCCCACCTTGGGGGGTATGGACGCCAGTGTGTCAGCCTAAAATGTTTTCGAGACCAACCCAGAGGGTCAACGCAATAGAGGACGAGCCGTTATTAGCTGGTGCACACAAGTGCACCGTTCTAGCTGGAGAAGCACGTTAGCTGAGACCCTGGTCCACCACGGACGTTAGCGCCATCTAAGTAATCGGGATACGGATTTGTGGTGTGAAATGGACTAAAGAAATTTAAGTCAAAACCTATTCGTCTATCTGTGTGGCGCTAACTACAAAACGTCAGTATTTGAGAATTTTATACTCTTTTGGACAGAGATCGAATGTAACACAATGTCAAAGTTCTTTTCAATTTTTTCACTTCGAGGGCAATTAATTAATCTTCATAGCGAAGGGAGGCAACAAGCCCCCGGAATCGAGGATTATTAGCTTTTTGTCTTCCATGTTAAAGACTATGGAAAAGCTGTTTTACCTATTCTTAAGGGCGGATATGGAGAGTCCGTTCCAAAGTAAACAGGACTTTTTAAACAGAGGTATTTCTAGAGAGGTCGTCTACTGGCAATGCGTTGGAAAGGTGGACTCTTTCACTGATGTACTGTCAAAATTTCATGACATTTGGACGAATAGAAGCGGAGTTATTGGGTCTGTAGTGGCGGTATGTTTGTGTCATTGGTACAAAAATAAACATCGAGCAAAAATGCGTAAAAATTCAACATTCCAAGGACATAATCGAGGAGGCTAAAAAGAACAAAAACTTTGCGACTGGTGATGAAACGTGGTGTCTTCAATACGATCTCGAAACAAAGCTCCAAAGTGGCGAGTGGAGTGGTGCCAGACGAGCAAAAAAATCTCATTTAAAGAAGTCAAAAATGAAGACCATGTCGATTTGTCGATTTCAAGGGCACTGCCCACAAAGAGTTCGTTCTTAGGGCCAAACAGTTAATGCACAATTCTATCTTGGTGTCTAGGAGCGTATGCGTTTCGTATGCTGACGAAATTATCGCACAGAAGCAAATTGGCGTTCTTTCCGTGATAATGCGCCATCTCATTGATCGACACTTGTGACCGATTTTTTGCCACGCGCTTCCCACGTTCGCCTGATTTGGCACCATGCGACTTTTAGATTTTCGCAAAAAATGCATTTTCCGATGAAAGGAAAGGCTTGTGCCGACATTCTGAAGTATATCCCGGTCGATGACATGCATTTAGACCGTGCCAATCGCTGTATTGAGCCGGAAATAAAATAAATAGGATTTGTCGAAAAAAAAACCTTTTGATGTTCTAATTTTCAAAAAGCCCTGTTTGGAACGCACTTTGTATTAACTAGAACTCCCCTTCACAACTTGCGTACCAAAAAGACAAATTCACAAACTCAGCACAACATACACTGGTCTACGGCATAGAAAGAGCCTTCATTGATGTTGAGAGTGCTTTTGACGACGCGAACTTTGGATTGATTGAACATGTTCTCCCCATTGGATGCGAAATTCTGGTGTTTGGACCAAATATACCGACACCCACTCCGGTGTCCGTCTTTCATTCATCCGTATATCACGTGATACCTTTAAGGTTTGAGGACGGGTTTTTATAGTTCCATGCTTCTCGGCTTAGGATCACTATATTGAACCTTCTGCCGAAGAACAGTTCTCACATGTTCTCCTTAGGAGAGGTGCAAATCCAAGGACTATAATCCGAGGATAATAAAGGCAAATCTAGGCCATGAGGAATGGACTATCACTACTGTAAAGGACTATCCTCTGTATAGAGTGCTATTCCCTCTTTTGTCCTCCATGTTAGTAGATGACATCATGCAAATCCTAAACTCCAAAGGACAAAAATAATGTCTCTGTCACCATTAGGGGGAAGCATGGGATTACCTCCATTCCAGCTCATTGACAACTACCTGGAACTGGTGTAAAAAAGATGAGCTCCAGCCAAACACCAATTATTCCATTCAAAGAAAAAAGAGATAAACTTCTCCGACCTATTTATAGATGGGACTGTGGTGCACTTGAAAGAAGAGGTTAAGTAGCTCGGTGTAACCTTAGATGAAAAACTCACTTTGGGATCTCTATACCCATGGGCCACAAAGCAGCTATTGGGCAAATCATGGGGCCTGGAATGATGCCAAACATACTATACGGTGCGGTACAGTGGTGGGGCAAGGCAAAACAAAGGTCAACGATAATGAAAATGAGCATGATTCAATGGCTTGAGTGTCTGTGCATTACAAAGGCTATGAGAGCGGCTCCAACTGCGGGCGTGGAGGCGTTATTAGACCAATTAAAGAGGAAGCAGACATACGAGCACTCAAGCTGTGACACATCGTGCAAACCGTTCAAAATAAAATACACCTTTGCGAAATCTTAAGCTCTAGAGCGATTAGACCCTGGCCCTTAGCTTTTCAAGGAGGTTCACGGTTTAGTTCTCCAGAGGGGAATGGAACACAATTGTTGAACGATGGTTAACAAATGTGGTAGGAGTTGGAGGATCTCGAACGAATCTCGCATTTACACGTATTAAGGATGCCACCATCTTTCAGACGAAGATATTGTAACTGTCTTATCGGAAGTTGTATGTATTCTACTAAGTAAATGATATGAAAGAATCAACATGACTATAGCCTTAGACCGACAATTGGTACTCACCAAAGAAGCTTCTGCGGTGTCACAAAGCACTCAACTACGTAGTATGGGTACCAGGGCATGAGGGTCACGATGACAATGAAGAGGACCAGCAGGCCAAGAAACGTGCAGAAAGCCCAGTTATTGGACACTGCTCAAGCTTTTATTTAGGTCATAATGACTTAAAACAGGAACAAAACACCGATCAAGATTATGCATAGTAAAATGCCGAAGTGATCTAGATATTCTTAACATTTGCCCTTCCTTCTTATTACTCATACCACACTTAAGTTCTAATAAAGAAGTTCAGCATCGAAATTGGTTAAGAAGACATCTTCGGTACATCAGTTGGAACATACAGAATCTGGTACGTAATCAGAAGCACCAAGAAACAATAGCTTAGACTAATTGGTTTCACAGCAGCTTGCAATACGGTATAAGTGGCATAAAGATCCAAACAGCAATCTGTCTATCTTTGAACCGCGAATCAAAAGATGCGATGCACGCATCATGAATGTGCTCACATTAAGACCTGAAAATGTCGTCTCTTACTGATTTGAAACTTGTCCAAAGAGAAGAAGCTGCGGCTAATAGTACCCAGAGTCTACAGAATAACATTTAGTTAGAAACTCTCCACTACACAACCATCTTCCATAGACGTAAATAATTTGTATCGCAATGTCTTCAAAGAGATAGTCGAGAACACCTTAAGCCACTAACGCGTTATCGCAGGGTAATACGATTTAACACCGTCAGACTTCTTTCTTTAGGGCTACGTTAAAACCAAGTTCTAAGTCAACCATCCAGGGACAATTCGACAAGCGAACATTGAACTCACAATCGCAATAGAGTCCCAATTATGTGAAACAGCGACTGAAAGCTTCGAGAAAACGATGATCTGCAAGCAGAGCGGAGGCGGTCATTTGGAAGATATTGTGTTCCATATATGTATAGTCCCCGGCTATTCACTTTATAAAGCAATAAAGGCTTCAGAGATATCTCAACAATAATCGCGGTAATCGATAGGAACGATACCGACGGTTCTATCACACCTGAACGGTGGCAGCTGGCCAAGCTGAAGCTTTCGAGCAACTTCTTGGCCATCATGCGGACTACCTCCTATCACAAGCAATGCTAGCTGGCACCAAGGCCACTTCAAGCTCATCGCATGTGCCAATCAGAGATCTCTCGATCTTTTCACTTTCTGTTTTTTTTTTTTTTTATAATTTACGCGCGCCTAAGGGGTTATGATACCCTTTTACTGTTGCCCGGGCGCGGACGGAAAGATAGAAGGAGGAGAAAGGAAAGCGTTGTTGTGATGTAGTGGTTTGAAATTCAAGTGTGTTTGGTTTCGATATCGACTATTCAGGGGTGGGAGTCCGAATAGGACGGAGAGATTTTCTTCACTCGGAATGATTCAGGTTGTGAATTTTAACGGTTGTTTTGTGCTTGAAAACTCTACAACACTAGGCCATAGGTGGTTTAGGAGAGATTTGACCAGGTGCAAAACTTGAGATCGTATCTAAGAATCACATCCCTAGCAGACTTCGAACTCTACCTGGATCCCAGAGGAACCCTCCTCCCCAGAAAGCATTCTGGAGATCATCAGGCTCAGTAACTCGACCCTTCCGAATCATGACTGGAAAGTCGCGAAACTGGAGCAACTAAGGGGTTCTTATAGATGCGCGTTGATAGTGATCAATAAGGAATCCATTAATCCTCTAGCGCAGACAAAAGGCATGATTCGGTTCGAATTCGAGTCAATTCATCTAAGGGTCTACAAAAAGGATGAGCTGGATGCTGATAAGCAACCTCCTTCTCCTTTAACAGAGACACCGCCAAACACAACCTCAGATAATGGAGCGTCGATATCCTTTCCAGAAATGAATAGCGACGACTCCAATCTATCCGAAATGACATGCAAGCCGTTTTTTTCCTTATTTGACACTTCGTCGGAGGTCCTACGAGGGTTGGCTGAAAAGCTTCCGACCGCACAATGATACAAGACATTTTTTCTCAAATTTTTTTTTTATTTTTCTACCTAGTCTCTTTATAACTCTACACACTTCTCCCAGCGATGCTCCCATCTCTCTAACCCGTCCAAATAGTACTTGACGTTTTTCTCTGCAAAATAATTGTCCACAAAGGTGATTGCCTCCTCATTTGACGAAAATCTCTGTCCTCCGAGCGCAATTAAGAGATGAGGGAACAAAAAGAAGTCGCTTGGGGCTAGATCTGGTGAATAAGGCGGATAGTCAAGCAGTTCAAACCGTAATTCATGGATTTTCACCATGGCAACCGCTGAGGTGTGAGACGGCGCGTTGTCTTGGTGAAACAGGATTTTCTTTTTCTGCAAATTTGGCCGTTTTTCCGCAATTTCTGCATTCAGCTTGGCAAGTAATGATGCGTAGTATGCTCCTGTAATGGTTTTTCCTTTCTGAAGATAATTGATTAAGATAACTCCTTTACTATCCCAAAAAACAGTCGCCATCACTTTCCCAGCCGAAAAAACAGTTTTTTCTTTTTTTGGAGCCGGCTCGCCCTTTGCAGTCCACTGTTTTGACTGAATTTTTGCTTCGGACATATAATGGTGTATCCAAGTTGCATCTACAGTAGTTACTCGGTGCCAAAACTCGGATTTATTGCGCCTAAACTGCGCCAACAGAGCGTTGGAAATGTTCATTCGAACACGTTTTTGGTCCAACGTAAGCAAACGCGGCACCCAACGCGCGGACAGCTTTCTCATGCCTAAATCTTGATTTAATATGTAACAAACACGTTCTTTGGACATTTTCATAACCTCTACTATCTCTCTCACTTGAATTCGGCTGTCGTCTAACACCATTTGGTAAACTTTAGCAATGTTATCGTCAGTGGTTGTAGTTTTTGTACGTCCCGAACGTTCATCTTCTCCCAAGCTCTTACGGCCACGTTCAAATTCAGCTGCTCAAAATTTCACTGTGGTAAGTGATGGTGCAGAGTCCCCATACACAGAGTCCAACTAATTTTTGATTTGCGTAGGCGTATTGCCTTTCAAAAGTAAGAATTTAATAACAGCTCGATACTCAATTTTTTCCATTTTCACAAAAAACACTCACATCGACTCACTCAAACGACTGTCAACTAAAAACTGCGCATCCAAAATGACTGAAACTTCGGTAAGTAACTGTCAAAAGATGCACAACTAGTATTCACTAACTTTTATTGACGTGTGCCGCTATCTTTACGTTGCAGTCGGAAACTTTACCGACCCTCGTACACGATCAGAGGAAGAAGATGAGCTCTGTGGCCCGGCACAGAGATATTCCAGGGAACTGTACAGCCGATGAACTCGCCAAAATTGGAACCACTCTACCTATTCTACCGGAAAAGGGTAGCATAGGTATACCAATCGTTGCGTGCAAACTAATATTAAAGCTGGATGCCAATAAAAGAGCAGACCTTAGGTAGACTGTTGGACCAACATATCTAGTGACTAAACAGATCTGGCCAAAACTGGATCTGAATCGCTCTAAGTGTCTGATCCTTCTAAATAAGGAACATCTCAGCGCCATCATAGGTGTCATCACTGGGCACTGCCTCATAGGCAAGCCCGCAAGAAGGCTTGGCGCCTTTACAAACGATTTCTGCAGAAGCTGCATGGACGAGGAGGACGAGGAAACAATCCTCCACCTACTCTGTACATGTAAAGCTCTCTCCCAAATAGGAAATCCTTACTTAGGAGCTTTCTTCTACAACGACCTAAACGATCTAAAAAAATATAGACGTAAACAGTCTCCTACGTTTCGTCAGAAGCTCAAACTGGTTCCATCAGTAAGAGGATCATAGATCCACGTGGCATCACAATGGGCCAACAGGCCTAAGTGGGTTGGTATTTCCAACAGCCACTCTTACCTACCTACTTACCTACCTACCTACCTAGTTCGTTTTAATTAAAAAAACAAATCCTACACCTCTTTTTGAAACACCCTTGAGGCAACGGACTAAAATTGAAACCTGACAGCTCAGTTCCCGTGGAATTGTGAGAAATTTACATTTATGTTGTCACAGGCCTGCTACAATGATGATTTAGACATAGAAAATAGCAAAAATTTGTCACCAACTGTCAAACAGTTGGGTCTTAATTGTCAGCCTTTTATAAATATTAACGATGACGTTTGAAAGATGCTCGTATCTAAAATATGTAGTGATTATTCGTGAATCAAGGATCTGGCCACAAACGAGACAGGTAAGACAAGTTTCTCTCATTCCATTCGTTTTAGAATCTGATCACGCGGAGTGATTAGCATTCGAAAAGTTCATATCTTTACCGGGTCACGTGCTGTGATCGCAATCACGTAATTAGAATTGACTTAATCTCCTTTTGAGTATTCTGAAAAAAACGTCTGTGAGTACCTACTAAAAATAACAAGTCATATATCGCATCTGCAATAGCTGAAAGCACATGACGATCATCTGACAACAATACGACACACCCACTGCTCATGTCGTGGATGGTTAACATAATGGCATCTCGTTGAAATAAAAAAAAAAAATAAAAATCGAAGATCCATTACCATTGCTTTGGCAGACAAAGTTTACACATTCCAAAAAAGCTAATGACCACATACGAGTACCTACCCGTATATGTAGATGCTCACACATAAATCGGCCACTTGAACTTCCATCACCTCTTCTTCGACATTGTCGGCACCGACAGCGTCAGCGCCAGAGTCAGCGTCAGCGTCAGCGTCAGCGTCAATTTCGGCACAGCAA
Source organism: Volucella zonaria (assembly GCA_963966105.1). Lineage (NCBI taxonomy): Eukaryota > Metazoa > Arthropoda > Insecta > Diptera > Syrphidae > Volucella > Volucella zonaria. The sequence continues at coordinate 181,544,621 of OZ014532.1, forward strand.
CAACGACATGCTCGTACACAAAACTTAGAGACAGATCTTCTATAGATACTCTGTATCTGACTCATTGGACCGCCATTATTTCTATGTACATTGTGTATAGAGGCTCATTTCCTCACTCTTGGCACGTCAATCTTGATCTTGTTTTCCCGAGCAGGTGCGATTTATCATCCAATTCACGCCATAACTGAAGCTGCCCAAAAATCTGCAGCTGTCAAAGTACGATGAGACGGAACGATGACAATTCGTAGCACAAAAGAGCAAAGCAAAAAGCGAATAACAACTTCATGACATTTGTCATGATTAGCTGAATGACATATGCGAATACGAGTAGAATGTGGCTGACAGCGAAAAGAGAAGAAACTATGGCAGTATGCATCTGTAGATACGAGTACATTTAGAATGATCTGACAGTAGAACTGTCAACCTCATTTTTTGTTGTAGTTACTTTTATGTTTGTACAAAATATTTCCCCTTAGACTGTACTTTCCAGGGTTCAATGTGTCAGTCGATGGGTCTTTGACCTGCCTAAACGACACTCTGTTTTGATCAAGGCCCCTTTTGGGGATACAGTACATCGTACATCGACATTTTCACACAGATACTCGCTCGAATAAACGAAAATTTGTGTGTGCCTAAAATATGATGTGGTAGGTCGCGTTGGATAACGACTTGGCGTTGTTGTTGGAATTTTTTTCCGTAGTCGATAAAGTAATTCGCACGAATTTTGTCACTAATGTGCATCGGGCGATAAAAGGTTTCTTTTATGACAAGAATGTCAGAAGGGGTGGGCCTCGAAATATCGGCCATTCAACTCGATTTTACATTTGTACCTAACTACCTACGATTCAATACATACATATGGCGGCTGACTGATTAGCGGCTGTGCAAAGATATCTGGCTGCGTTCTAGAAATTGTCTACCCGCGATACTCGTACGAATAGAATAAAAATGAAATCATTTTGATGGACGAATTTACAACCATCTATAATTGGGGTTGTGTCAAGGTGACTTTAATTCTATGTCGGCTAGTGCAAGTTTGTTTATCACTGCCAATCGAATGGGGTGCTATAAATTAATACATTTTTTGTAAGACTGATAAGGGTGCCGTGCTGGTGGAAGTAGGGTGACATCGAGGTTGATAGATAAGATTTAGTTAATCAGGCAAAAAATAATTATGATTTCGTTTCATTGAAGTGATTGCTCAACTTTATCTCGAGTGTAAACGGCATCAGTGGCTGGGTGGCTTTGAAATATTCAAGGCCTTCTTTGGTTGCATGTTTTTTACTTATCATGTATCTAATCGTTTTGTGTAATTGAAATTGCATTTGATTATTAAATAGCGATGGATGGGGTCGGTGGTAACAGTTATCACTTCGATTTCAACCTTGAGTTTCACAAGATGGGTAGCCATGCGGTAGCAGAAAGCAAAACTATTTATTAGCGTTTGTGGGGTTATCTAAGTTGACAAATTCCGTGGACAGATTATTGGTCGAAGATATTGGTAGCTATAAGAAAATGATCTCCAGAAAGCCTCCAGATAGCAACTTTTGGTGGGTGGGCTTGGTAATATCAAAAGACAACGTTGGAAGTTTACTTTCTTGGCAGCTTTATCATAGAAGGATCCTTTCAATCGGAGTCCAAAAAAGATTAAGACATTCAAATTACCAATTGCCTTTGTTTGACTCGCTTGGCTAATACCTGGGAGTTAGATAGATATGCATGATACGTGACCATTTTAAGATGTCTTATGAATTCTACAGAACACCGGAAGCAGCAGAGAGACACCGAGCGGCAGCATGGACTGAGCTATTGACATGTTGAAGATGGCAAAGAAGGGAGTACTCTCCTTTTTACAAAAGACCAAGGAAATAGGGTAGGCACTGAGAGGTGTCAACTTGACGATGCCCTGTGTTGTAACTGTTTCTACATAAATCAATTGTACATATTTTACCTCCAAGTGGTAACCATCAGGTGTTGTCCGATGTCCATCCCGATTGGACTTGCCAAACTTATAAGCGCAAGACCAGCAGACAAATATAACAGCACCATAAACGGAACAGCGGATGAATTCCTCGGATGGAACCGACGGTGAAATAAAGAAATAAGACCTTTTCCGGACTACCCCGACATATTTGGAGCTCAGGCCGCTAAGGGATTCCGAGACTAAGTCAGGGTCTTGGAAAAGAGATAGTGACGGATGAGCTCTTAATGGATTAAAGGCAGCCCTCATATACCCGAACGGGTTACTGGCTTCCGTCTAACCGACTCCTCGTTCGAGGGGCACATACATATATTGGAACTGGGCCTCCAAGTTAGCGGTTGTGCCGCTGGGATAATTGCCCGGCTATGGAAAAGAAAATCCAGTTACAAAGCAACAACAAGCTTCGGATACAGACAAATCTACTATTGACAACTCCTGCAAACGAAATAAGGACAGCGAGTTTCGGATCTGCACGTGGCCAATTAATCGGCCACGTGGAACCGAACAATTAGCGTAGCCTCTGGACTGCTGCAAAGCAGATGTTATCGCCATCCAAGAAATTCGATGGGATAGGCCGGACAAAAGGAGGATGAAAAGCTGCGATGTCTACTACGGCGATTGTTATCGATGGCAAAAGCAGCTGCAATTTGGATGCGGATTTGTTGTTTGAGGCAGACTTAGGGGAAAAGGTCTTGAGTTTCCGGCATGTTATTGAACACCTTGTAACAAGCCATTGCAAACATTAGCCTTGTATGCACGTACGTCCCCACAGAAGAGAAAGATGATGATACCAAAGATGACTTCTATGAGCTCTTGGACAAGACTTACCAGCAATGACCTAGCTATGACATTAAAATTGTCTTCAGCGATTTTAGTGTAAAGCTAAGAAGAGAGGGCATATTCGGTTGTACCGTCGGATGGTATAGCCTTCGATAACGAGTTCAGGCTAACCGACTTTGCCGCGGGACTATACATTGTCGTAGCTACAACGCGCTTCCCGTATCTCGATATTCATAAGGGGACTTGGCGATATCCCGATCAATCAACCGTCATGCCAAATTGAACACATAGGGTTCGACTAAATGCAGTATCATTGATGCCCAAACGTTTCGAAAGGCCAACATCGACTCGGACTATTAATCAGTTGTAGCCAAAATACGGTGGTGGATATCAAAACATCGCAAAGGCAAGCTAATACTGTGAGGAGGTTTGACTTTGGATGGCTGCAATCACAATAGATCGCCAAATTCTTTCCCTATCGAGTCCGCTTTAATCTCTTAAGATTTCCTATGTCGCCAGCATAAATTTTTTAACACTCAAGTGGGTACGAAGACCAGTGACAACATTACCAAAAGCCATCAAAGATGCCGCGTCTAATGTCGTGGGTTTCACTAGGCCACCACAACGAAACCCCTGCTTTGATGACGAGTGCCGGCAAGCACATGCAGCTAAGCAAGATGGATACAAAGCGGCACTGCATCATATAAGGACGGAGCTGCTCACGAGTAGCTCACAGTCGAGGAAATTGAGAGATGCTACTCCAGGAATGAGATTCGGAAGTTTGACCAAAATGTAAAAAAAACATGTCACGGACACAAACCCCGAACCGAAGTTTGTAAAGACGTAGGAGAGTCGCAAACGATGCTGAGGATTTGGAAAGTGCATTTCTCCATACTGTATAACGGCGATGTTGAACCAAATATCGCTGTCAGGCAGATGTAGAGCAACAGTTCCATCCACCCAACCTGAATGAAAGCTTAAGATATGCTGCTGGAGCAGATAGCTTGACTGCCGAGCTCTTCAAAGCGGCAGCGGCAGGATCATACACCAATTCATCTGTAAAATATAGTCAGACGAAATTATGCCCGATAAATGGGACAACAGAATTTTTGATCCAATTCTCAAGAAAAGGACCCTCTAAACTGCACCAACAGCAGAGGCATCAATCTTCTTAATATCGCCTGAAAGATCCTATCTGTGGTATTCTGTGAATGCCTGAAGCAGTTCGTCAACAACCTGATTAGGCCTTATCAGCGTGGCTTCAAGCCATGAAAGTCCACTATCAACCAAATATTCACACTAGATCTTGAAAAAACTCATGAGCTCCAAATCGATAGGAACCACCTATTCATCGATTTTAAGGCCGCGTACGACAGCATCTATAGAGACTGGTTCTTAAAAGAATGATGCAAAACTTACGCACCAGTGCAAGAGGAACAATCATTCAAAAGTCAGTCCAACTACATCGTACATAAGTGGCGCTTTCACGAATGTTGAGGCGGAGGCAGTGAGCATGGGTTTAACGGCCAATGCGGGCAAGACCTTCCACAGATATAACTTTGAGGTAGCTTAGCACTACTTGGGCTCCGCTATCAATTCAGACCAAGACACCAGCGCTGATATCAAACGGGTGGCCCTAGCTCAAGTGGTAGTGTATTGGCTTGCCAATCGGACGGTTCGAGGTTCAATACCAGACTTTTTTTCAGGCAACTAAAATGCCGTGAGATGAATGGTTGCCTAAATACAACGCCAAGTCAATTTACAATAAAAACGCAATTAAATCTTATTTTCACAACTGATCCCATCAAATACTCAGTATCGTGTTATAACCTTTCACTTTCAACTGACATATAGATAACTTTCATCCTTCTTTACCCCTGTTCCTTTCACACCTTTCCTCTCCAGCCGCCTATCCAGGCAATTCTGTCCTCCTAAAATGTTCGTATAGCTAATTTTCGCAAAATCAATACGTATCTATGCAGTGCTTCCTTCATGGCCTCTCCATTTTTTACAGAGAAATATTCAAATCCTTTTCCCTTCATGTATGTAATTGTAGACAAATTATGGGCGGTATTCCTTCGCACCAGTTATTTTTCCGACTATTCAAACTTTCAAGAGTACTAGTATCTTCATTTCGTCGAACTATACAACTCCCTCTAGCAACCCTAAAATAGTGCGCAAACCAATCTTTTAAACGTCCCCAAGTCCTTCTTTTAATTTTTCAATTGCAAAAGTAAGGCCGACGGTCACACTTCCTCCCTTCCTCAAATGTTGAAATGGTCCCCCTATCAAACAATCAATTGCCAAAAATTTCCCTCTTATTTCAATGACCTACCAAATTTCTTCGTTGGTCCCTTTCTCACTTAAAATTTCGGTCCTGCTGTTATTGAAGAAAAGTTACTAAAAGTTACTACCTGGCCCAGATGGTCTCCCCCGCGGTTTTTCTTTAAAAAAAATGCTTTTCCAACCAGTCAATCCCTCTTTCCTACCTATTTCGTCTATTCTTTACACAGGAACAATTTTCCCAGATTTGGAAGACCTCTTTTATAAATCCGATACACAAAAAGGGATCTAAGCATGCAGTTACTAATTATCGTCCCATTACTAAACTACATATACTCAAAGCATTTTATACGAAGCCTTAAGCTTCAAATGCAAGGCTTTACTTTCACCCGGACAACATGGTTTTCTAAAAGGCAGATCAACTACCACAAACCTAGTTGAATTCGTATCTTTTGCTCTCGCAGCCTTAGAAGATGGCAAAGAAATCGATATCAAACCGATTTCACTAAAGCGTTTGATAAGATATCTCGTCAACTGATCCTTTTCAAATTGTCTGCTATCAGTTTTGAACTTCCTTTATTAAAATGGTAAACCCTTTCTGTTCCATTCCTGGCCCCATCTGGAGTTCGACAAGGCAGTCATCTTGGTCGTCTACTCTTCATTTTTACTATTAACGATCTTGAGAGGGTTATTAAACACACCTTCTTCTCCCCATGACTCTGCCCTTGTTCAAAAAGACCTTGATCGGTTTTCAATCTGGTGCCTCGAAAGCTGCTAGAACTTAATATTGCTAAGTGTCAATCTATAACCTTCTTACGTAAATGCAACCCGTCTCCTCCCCGAATTTATTTTCTCTATGATCAACCAATTCCCCTGGTTCAGTCTTTTCCAAACCTTGGCAAATTATTCGACTGTGAGCTTAATTTCCTTTCGCATATCGATAAGATGATTCTTAAAGCCAACCCATCACTTGGCTTTATTCAACGGTGGTCCAAGGAATTTTCCAACCCGTACGTAGCCATGTTATCTTCGTTCGCCCCCTGCTTGAGAATGCCAGTTAATCTTGGTCCCCCTTTCACCGAATTCATATTTCCCGAATCGAGGGTATTCGTCGATTTTTCCGATTTGCTCTCCGTGGTCTGCCTTGAAACGACCCTTTAGTACATATTACCTCAATATCAGGACCGCCTTGAACTTATCAATTTGAATTCTTTAGAAGAACGTTGGAATATAGCGGATATTATTTTCATTCATTGACTGCTCTCAGGTTACATGTTGCTTTATCACTCATCGGATGAAGAGTATCAAACCAAAAGAAAAGGCATGGTACGACTCGAACTGTAAAGAGGCTGTAAGGGTTAGAGAAATATTTTTTCATTCTTACAAGACCAACCCGACAGAGGAAAACCGAAAAAAGTTTAAACGAATCAGAAGTGACTGCAACGTCTTCTCAAGCGTGTGAAATTCTAATACGACCAAAAACTGAGGCAAAAAATACTACAAAATCCCAAAGGCAGTACAAATTTTTTGGTCGTTCGTCAAAAACGACCTCATCCTCCATCCCAACGCTCATTTAAAATGACATTCCAGCTGTCAGCTCTTTGGACAAGGCCAATCTGTTTGCTGCAGACTTTGCGGCTAGCTCAACACTCTCAGATTGTGCTCTGTCTCCGCCTACATTTGAGTGCGTCGAATCTTCAATGGGACGAATCCACTTTCGCACTCGTGTAGTAGCAAGTGTACTTAAAAATCTCAACGTACATAAATCCGCTAGTCCAGTTAGTATATCTCCCCTTCTTCTGAGGAGGTGTTCTTCCATGCTCGCAAAACCATTGCGTAAGCTTTTTCATCAATCCTACTCTTTAGGACTCTTTCCGAGCAGATGGAAAACAGCATTTGTCCAGCCCGTCCCTAAAAAAAGGCGAATCTTCTTCTCTATCCTCCTACAGACCCATTGCACTTACGTCCCTTCTTTCCAAGGTCATGGAAACGCTGATAAATCGTCAGCTCATGAAATATCTCGAAATACGAAAAGTTCTCAATGACCGGCAATATGGTTTTCGTAGCAACAGGTCCATTGGTGATTCGATGGTATGTCTCACCGAAAAGTAGAACCAAAGCGTACATCAATCCGCAAGATAGTTGCACTTGGTATTTCTAAGGCACTTGAGAGAGTTTGGCATCAGGCTCGTTTGTCGAAAATGCGTGCATTTGGAATCGACGACTCTCTTCCTCAACGGATTAGAAACTACCTTTCGGAACGTTCAATTCAAGTTGTCTTGGATGGCTTCAAGTCGGATATTCACAAAATAAATGCTGGTGTGCCCCAGGGCTCCGTTCTATCTCCGACACTCTTTTTAATTTTCATCAATGATCTCTTGTCTGCAACTTCTAATCGAACACATTCCTTTGCTGATGACAGTACTCTCTGCTTTTCATATTCGTTCCCCGACTCACGTCCCTGCTCTTCGGCTGTAGAACGGGAAAGGCAGCGTATGTTCAGCTTATTAAATTCCGATATTAACAGCATAATCAATTGGGGAACTATCAACCGAGTGGAATTTAGTGCTTCCAAAACACAATGCTGTCTGCTGTCATTAAAGCGAAATTCAAATACCCAGCCATTATCCATAAATGGCACTTTCATCGTTAAAACCGATAAATTTTCCATTCTCGGTGTGTGTGTCAGTGACAACTTAACACGATGTCGTCAAAAATGCTGCGAACTGTCTAGGTTTCCTCAAGATATGTAAGAAATATTTTACCCCCTCTGATCTGGCAACAATAAGGCATTCTCTGCACCTGCTAGATAGGTTTCAAAACCGTGCGATAGAACTCATTGGTGATACCAATATCAGTCAATCAATTGACACCCTCGAACACCGACGTATGTCTCGTGTCTCACTTTGTTTTATCGCTATTTCCACCACCAGTGCTCCATTGAGATTGCCAGTAGCATTCCTCCCATTCAAACTTTCAACCGTAACACCCGTTCATCAGTATACCCTCAAGCCCATTTTCGGACGTACTCCAAAATATCGTGATTCTTTTCTAAGCCGTACAACTCGCTTATGGAATGCCCTGCCGATCTCTGTGTGTCCTGGTCGTTATAACTTACAAAGTTTTAAAAACAATCTACATCGGTACCTGTCCTTTCTTCCTCCTAAATTTCCTTCACCCGCGCTGTGTACAAACATTTTAAGGGTTCAAAACTAAAACCCCTTGAGCGCACGCTCATTATATATAAAAAAAAACCTCTTATGGTCCCAATGAACCAATATCTTGTATGCTCCGAAAGGTGAACTCACCTCTCGTCTCAAACTAGGTCCCCTCCGCCAAACCCTTGGTTCCTAGCTCTTAAGTCTTTTTGGTAGTTTCTTAGTCCTAGTTTTAAGCTTGTATTAAGCCAAATAAATGGAGCCCTCACCAAATGAAATTGAATGTAGTTGTACACGTTACATATTCCAACAGTTAATAAAGGACGAAAAATTTGAACTTTAAATTCCTATAAATCCTTATATGCGCAAAGAAGCAGATACCATGAAATATCTACGGTGCTTGTGAAGGTTTTGTACCTTCAGCCTGGCCTATGGTACAATCTATGTAAACCAAGTGAAACTTTTCGGAATCACAAAAAATCGAAGACAGCCATGCTGCTCCTGATGTTAGGAGCTTCCCCTGGAAAAACCGATTCATGATACTAAGCAAGTGCAATTGCTGAGCTCCTTCGAAAGAAGCATTACGTTTGATCCCAGAAATCGTAGGCGTGCTCCAAGGGAATCTCTCCACAATGGTTCTGTTTTTTTTTTTTTTGTATTTCATTTATTTCTCATTAAAAACTTAACTGAAGTTCCTGCGGCTTTTCTGCGGAACATTGTATTGTATAACAAATTAAGATACGGTTAGAAAGCAATTTGCTCCCACCAAAAATGTTATTTCTGGGTCCTTCTTACACAATTAATTTAACTGAATATTGTGTGTAACATTTACGTACGAGTACATAATCTTATTAAAAAATCAGAAAATATAATTGTCCAATAAATATTTTTTCATCTTTTATAAATAGACCGCCGCCCCCCATTCGTAGGTTAACTGCCTCATCCCGAATTTGTATGTTCGAAAGGCAAACGACATTCATCATCTCCTACGCGCAAGTGACATACTCGAATTATCTTTTGCTCTAATAAGCCTCTGCTGTATCTTGTTAATTTATTTTCATTTATGTTCTTGTTTATTTTTGTATTTTGCCAGCCAAAGAAGAATATAAGAAACGAAAAAAAAAAACAAAAAGCAAAGCCAAATAAAAAAGTCAACAGCAAACTGCAAACAAAATTCATTTTTATCGGCCATTTGCTTTCTATATTTTGTTCGTAGATCGCTTTATTTGGGCGGTCATTGACACCCGAAACGAAACTCAAAAAAATTACAGAATACGTCCTACGTTCTGCATACAATATTGTGCATACGGATACATAGAGACGAATAAGTGTTCCCGCACTATAGCTTGAGTGAGAGTTCTTTCGTTCTTCCGAAAGCTTCAAGGGGATGACGTGAGGCCCTACTCTCTGTTTGGTCACAACCACAAATATGCTTAGAATGTGCCTTGGTGTATCTGAAGTCTATGTAGACCCCGGAGCTCGCGTTCGAAGATTGTCATTCCCTGGAGAGGTTCTTCTAGAAATGAAAAATTGGAGGGACACGACCGACTAGTATGACAGAGTCAATTACGACCAACAAAGAAGATTCATTAGATGCGCTTGCAGTTCTTTCGTCTTTTCGTCCCCTGATTTTGGTTAGAGTTCATTATGTTATAGTCTTGCCACTGACCAAGTGCAGGAGGAGAAAGGGCCGTTCACATTGTGTGCAAGGTTTTTTTTTTTTTTTTCTTTGACGGGGGGGATATGCTTATGTACCCTCCTCGTAGGCACACACTGATGCATGTATCTACTTACACCAAAAATCTAGAAAAACCGGATGCAAGGTTCAGTGCCTTCCTGTGGTAGAACAACAAAAAAAAAAGGAAAAAAAGCTGGCAGAATGAGAACCAAAATACAAAACATCGTCATTTAGAAGGATTTCTTTTCGGGGCTTATGCAGCCGAAAATTTCGTCGACCATGCAACAAGTTTTTGTGCGCTTTGTTTTGGTTTTTGGGTTTTGAGGATTTTTTTTTTTTTTTTTGGTGTTACACGAATGCAAGTCGTTTGTTATCCTACCCCCATGCACCATACGAACGATACACTGTCGCTGTCGCTGTCGCCATGTGTTGGTGGGCATGTGTTGGTTGGTGTTAGGTTTTACAATGCCGAAGGGAAATAGATAAGTTCTTGGATGGAACGGGGTAGTGAAGGTTAAAGAGGCTTAACCATTTTGGAACCCTTTGCTCATTTGAACAGGAAAGGAAGTGGTTGGGTGTCTATTGCAATAGCAGTTGTAGGGATTCGTTGAGATTTGAAGTCATGGTCGAGATTATAGTGCTTAGTATGTAAAATGTTAGGATTTCCAAACGGATGTGGAGCAAGAATGTTCAATTTTGTGCAATTTCTTCATACTGAACAGAGGTCAAAACATTTTAAGTCTTTTCACATCATATTTACACACTCTTGACCTTCAAATTGACTTCAAAATGCTCAGGACTTTTCTACAATTAGGTGGGTGTAATATTTATATTCTAGGGCTTATTCCTAAAATGAGTGGAATCAGTCAAACTGATTCTTGTTTAAACCTTCTTTGTCTGAAATACTCAACCAATAATCAAATTTGTTCGCTTATTAACATCGCTGAAACTTACACAAGCCCACACAAGGAGTTGCATGCCTTCTTTGTCTATTTTCGTGCAGCCTTTGACTCAATACCTTGCGAGGCGCTATTTTATAAACTCTACGTAATAGGAATGCCTAATAAGGTCAACTACGTTTTAAGGGCAATATACGACATCAATTTAGATAAGTTTGGAACATCAATGGGGTGAAGCAAGGTTGTATACTGAGCACGATTCTATTTATCCTATTCGTCAATGACATAGAGATGTCTGAACTTATATATGCCGACGATATCGTCTTATTCCCTGATGCAATCAACGGGCTGCAATTGATGATGAATAGACAAGTAGAGTACTGCAAGCTATGGAAAGTGAGTGTCAATCTTGAAAAATCGTAGATGATGATATTTAGAGGCCGAAGCGGTAGGTATTCGAAAAGTTCCGCGAAAAGTGGAGCCTTCAAGGTGAACGTATTGGAATAGTGAGAGAATACAAATCCCTAGAATTTCTGATAACTGCAAATCCCAATATGAAAAAACACCTCAATGCGAAACTATTGGAAACAAAACGCGCAATATCTTCAGTTTGGAGTCGTTGTATTGTTAACAAAAGCATGACCCAAGCTCAAAACTGAAAATATTTGGTACGGAGCCCAAGTATGGGAATTTTACCCTTTTGAAGAAGTAGAAAGATTTCTTCGATACCTCTTAAAACGAATTTGCTGTAATTGGAAACTGGTTTACCTCCCATTTTTCTGGACGCTCTACGACTGCACTTTGAGTATATAGTTTAAGTAACCGAAATGGAACAAGGCAGGCTATCTAAGCTGGTGCTCAATCATATCAATTCAAAAAGAGGTCATCTTTATCAAAGCTAAGCATCTAAATACGGTTTCAACCTTAGATTAACAACAGCGTATCAGGGTAGAGCCTTAAGATCTAAATTTTGCGCGTTATTGTCATCAATAGGACGAGAAAGATACGAGAAATATGTAAACGATACTCGGAGTTCCAACTTACCAGATGAAATAAATTTTTTTAAACAGTAACTCAGCCGAAAAAGTAAGCCTATTTTTGAAAGTAAGAGGCGAACTGATCGCATTTAATTTTATTTCGCATCGTCCGAAGCTGTCATTCCTGTGCAATCTGTGTAACAACAGTGAGAGAGAGGACGTTTTCCAGTTTATAGCGATATGCCCTATTTTAAAAGAATATCGCCTGAGATACTTTCGGGGGTCTATGCTGGATGAGAAGAGAATGGAAACTATGGGTGAAACCCGTTGTAGTATAACTACGCTACGAAGGCGGTAATATTTTGAAAATGTATCATGGAGGAAAGTTTTTGAATTTGAAACTAAAATAGACGAAAATTCGTATTAGCTAATGTGGCGCAGCATTACGAAGTGAACTTGGGCCTTAACCAATAACCCTCTTGACTTGATCTGGCTCTTAGTTAACTATTGTACATATGTATATTTGAGCATTTCAAGTTTGTTGTGGTCTTCTTTTACTAGTACTTCCCATCTGTACTACCTCTAGGTGGGAATCTAAGGCTCTTCAGACCAGGGATATTATTATGGTTTGCTGTTTAGGCTCGCAAGCTCTATTGTCATCAAAGCACGAATTTATATGTATAGTCTGTCGGTATAAGTGCTCTCATAAGTGTTTTCGAATTGTAACTCCTTGGGTTTTCTCTAGGATCTGCCGCATTGTATACACACAATATGGTTAACAGAATTTTGTATCCTTCGTTGAGGGCTGATTTATATTGCCAATTAATTTTTTATTATTATTATTATTATTGACAATCCAACGAAGACATCCAATGTCAAGTTAAACCATCGGCATCACCTTTACGCAATGTTCACGGTGGACTCTTCGCAATTTGGTCTGGATATAATCTGTGTCGCCGGGACCTAGTTTAAGTCACCTGATTCGGCTTCTAAATTGGATGAAAATAACGATAATTTATATAGAATAATGTGGATAATACAACTGGTGGTGGAGTAGCAGTTTATTACAACATATCCCATTGTTCTTAGAAATGTTACAATTGCGTGATCTCTATGAGCATATAAAGGGTGAGGCAACAGATGGTGTGGATATAGGCTGTCAATTACCGTCATTTACTGAATTCAATGTGGTTGATCTTTTTGACAGATGTCATACAATCAATTTTAGTCATGGAGTCTTTTACCACGCAACAGCGCATTTTTGTTATTCACTTTTATTACGAAAATGGACAATCTGTAAAAGTATCATATCTCTTCAAAAAACTTCAGTTTGTGCTGAAGTTACCCAGGATAAATAAGTATCTGAACTTCCCACGCCTTTCCTTTGTTCATGCCGCCAGACTTTGGAACTCATTCCCAACGGCGATAAAACAACTAATCGGAACCGATACATATTTATAAGATGCATGTAATTTATACGTAGGCTGAATATCAGAGAGCTCCTACTGAGAATGTTACCATTTTTCTTAAAGAAATCTCTGATTACTTTATAAAGGTAAAGGTAGAATACCTACGTCTTTAAATAAAGGCCAGCTCAGAGGAATAGATTTTTTTTACCAATAATCCGAGTTAGCTGTGAACAAAGGTTCGCAAGAATTATTATATGCACCACCCCAACTTGTTGTAACTTAGAACAAGACCAATAAATTATCTTCGAAACTTTTTGGGGGCAATAATGTTTAATTTAATACATTTCTCTTGTAACCAACAACATATGAGATTTAATTGCTTAAATATCTTTTTTCCAATTTATGTTATGGTCCATTAATACTCCAAGATATTCATAGTATAGCACAGTCCCAATTGTAAAACAATTAGCGGAGCAATGACTACTATATTTAACTCGATGTTTTAAACGAAGATTTTTGTTTTCTCGCTGATGATAAGCTTGTGCGCAGCAAACCAAAGCCTCAGTTTTCCGAGATCTTCTGAAATTTTTATAACACAATCGTATCCTGAACGAGACTGATAAGTAAAGGATATATAGTCTGTGGCTGTGCCATTTGAATTCAATTCAAATAGGGAACTAATGTATAATAAAAAGAGTAAAGGACCTAGCACCGAGCTCTGTGGTACACCATTTTTCTTAAGGAACTAGAATCATTGCAGTTTCCGCTTATATTCGATCTGTTGTCGGCATTTGAAATAAGAGTGGAAATGATTTTTATCGAAAAATGACATAAGTTATTCGAAGATCCTTGGGAAGGGTGGTAGCAAGGAAATGGCTCTGTAATTTGAAGGGTTTTTTCTGTTGCCCGTTTTGAAAAGTGGAATAATTTCTGCACATTTTAAATGACCGAGAACAACCTTAAGGTTAAACAGACTTTTTCCTGAAGAAAAGGACTGAAAAATTATTGAAAAGGAATTTGTGTTGTATTTATAACACCGCTCTTATGACCAGAACCAAGCGACATTGAGAATCATGATTCAGGACTAAGAGAACTACGAGTAAGTGTGGTTTTGCGAAGGCAATATCAACTCAATAAATAGCGTACCTAATCAATATAAAGATTATATCGGTACAAGAGTCTATGGAAACCCTATTACAAGACTCAAGACAAATTCATGCGTTTGTCATCCCTAGAACAGGAAAAGCAAGCCCTTTGTCTTCAAAAAGTTGTGCACCTATCAAGTCTATCCTCTTTCAGGAATAAGATTTTGGAACAGATGTGTATACAAAGGAAGTGGTTGTCAACATAAGTTTTAGGCAGATCGCTAAATACTACACTCCATGGGTTGGTATCAACGAAAGACCTCGGCCGTCTCTGCAACTGGATTGCTGAAATCGGGTAGGTTCAAGCTGCAGAAAGAAGATGCGCTAAAAAACTGCTGAGGTCGGAGTCTTCCCACAGCTCATCTGCCTCCATAAGGTGAATGACATAATAATGAAGGATTATACTATAAATTCGACTACATGCGTTAACGACGTCACCATCCTGTTATGGCGCAATTTTAAGCGAAAGGCTTTACCATGTACCACTACTGGTGGCAAACTGAGCAACCAACAAAAGATAAGTCTCCACCTTCAAACCCCAAAAGGAATGAATCGAATTGAGCCTGGACTAGGTCAACATGATTTCTAGGTTTGATGCGGCGCTCGGCGGTTGCGAGATCCTTTTATTCTATTCTGTTGGAAAGCCGTACAAAACACAATCATCTTTTAAACTTCACGAAGATCTTGCATCGGAAATCTATTCACAGCGGCATTGGAGACTAAGAACAGTCCCTGTTTTAATACTGCAGTAATTCAGCGCACATGCTTGCTGCTAGGATAGGATGGTTGCATTGGTTTTCTAGCCGAAGTAGCTACCATTTTCTAGGCATTATTTGCAATAATCTCATCGTTAAGTCAATTTCTGTTCAATCCGGCGCTCATGCATCTGGTTAGGGCTATGGCGCCGTCTCTAATATAATCACTGGGTACTGCGCCATCGGCATATAGGTTTGCACTTCAGCGAAGAATGAAGAACGACTACAACAGAGATGAGGGAGATATTGAGTTTTTACGTCATTGTTTGCAAGACAATTTGTTCTTCCTCCGAGAGAAGAATAAGGCCTCTTAGTAGCTACTTCTACATCGATCTAAAAGACGTACGAAAAATTGAACTACGAAACTCCTTAATTAACGGCACTCTCTGAGTGGTTTTGTGTCTTTAAAAGCAGAGTATCTGTTGCCATATGCGCATGATGAATACGCTGCTGAACTAAAGTGGCTTTTTTCATCTTAAGGCATCTGTTGACTTACCTATGTACTTGATGCCCTACATATTCCTAGTCTTTACAGATAGACCTTATTAGCAGAAGCCTGGTAGCTTCTTCTATCGACAGGTATCATACCAACCTTTTTATCTGCCGCACCCCGGAAATTAGTCAGCCTTTTAACAAAAGCAATATATCTTATCGAAATTTTAGGCCGGAAATTTCGGTCAAGACACAATAATTCCAACATCAGATAGTATCAATCTGACGGAAGGGATTAGCCACCATAAATACTATGTTTCGGACAAATATTTGGTTACCCTGAGTCATTAGGTTGACGAACCTGCCATAAAATTTTCCAAACTCAACCTTTGAAAATAACTTGAAACAAGCGCGATTGTCGCAATTGTCTAAAAGTTGACGTCAAAAATGTGCCACTTGAAATTAGCTGATATAAAAAAAAAAACTTGAATCGAGTGTCTACCGTTGCTCATTTAAAAGTATAACACTGTACTCGTACTTACAGATACAGTATGAGTAGATAACCATTCAGAAAGATAAATAAATATCTTTTCACTATTTGGCTTGTGTGGAAGTGTACAAATATTTGTTTACTCAAAAATTGTATTCTTTTGGGATTCATCAGTTAATTAATTCAGCAGTTTAACTGTTTCAGAAAGGACAACAAAATAAATATTCAAAAATGAAACAAATGAATATCGAGAATTTGTTTTTATGCAAAAATGGGGAAATTCCAGTGAATGTATGAAGTGGGACATCAACGATAAGATTAATTAACTTTCACACGTACGAGTACCTAGATTACGAAAGATGGTATTTTAAAAATACATTGTAGAACGTTTCGGGATATTGATTAGCTCACAGGAATCACAACGACTCCGTGGCGCAACGGTAGCGCGTCTGACTCCAGATCAGAAGGTTGCGTGTTCAAATCACGTCGGGGTCATTTCAGAGTTAAATTTTTTTTTTATTTTTATAAATAGACACAGAGAAAATAGTATAAATAGAACGTTACTCGTAATTTTTGAGATTTTCGTAGACTCTTTCACAATGTGTATGCATTTTCGTTTTCCACCATCTTCCGCATAAGAGCAGGCGGATGAAAGTTATTTTCTAAGAAGACACCGAAAAGGTTCTCTTCCGAAGAACTCAAGAGACCTTGCGTATTCTTCTCATCAATTAGGTCCTGCTAAAAGGTGCAGATGTATGGACATTGGAATTACTGAAAATGAAAGATATGCATACGAGTTTCTCAAATGGGTATTATACGTGTGCAAATGCCAACGGCGAGTATTTTTACCCTTCTCGCAGGGATAATCTAGCAGTAATCCAATTTAACTTGGACATAGGAAGATGATACCGAAAATCTGCGTACTTAGCATCAAGAGCTGGCCAATTTCAAGGGCGATCCCGTTGGTAAAATAATCATTATTTCCCAATTGATGGCCTGGTATTTTATAGATATTTCGACATGCAGAAGATTAGGGTCAGTTAAAACAATTCTTTTGAAAGTTTCAACTTACTTGGGCTATGCACTGATAACACTTATTTCGCTAACCGCCGCTCCGTTCTGCTGCGAGATTTAGTCACTTTCAAACCTTAGCCGTTGATACCATGGATTATTTGGCCAAAGATTATTATTCCTGATTTTACGTGCATAGATTTGCACAGATTTAGTAAAGGTACGTAGCAGCATCAACTATTCTAAGCTTAGATGCATTATCCACTCATTTATTGGAAAAAGTTTGGACCATATGTGATTATTTACAGTGTTTTCTGGCATCATTAAAAACTCTAGGACTTACATTTTACGGAAACTTTAATAGTCCCGCCATCAATGAGATGGGTTTAATAGATATATTTTTGACTTAATGGTATTGACACTTAAGTCCCAAATGTCACAAGACAACCTAAGTTTGTTTCTTTCAACTGCAGGGTATGTGGAAAGCAAACTATTTACCAGAACATCTCCAATGATGATCCCAACTGGCAAAGGAACGTCAATTTCTTAGTCTAACAAAAAAGAAGGGACATCTACAACGGCGACTGCTACGGAGACAAGGAGCAACCTCAATTTTGATGGCAGCGAGTCTTGAGCATTTGGCAAGTAAAAGAAAGCATTGTAGCTATCAGCATCAACCCAGAATTTGCTATGACCCCACAGAAGAAAATAATGATTTTACGAGCCCCTCCACGAAACATACGAGCAATGACCTAAGAATGACGTTGAAATCGCTTTAGCTGACTTTAGCCCCAAAATGGTAGAGGAGGCCTTCCTTGGTAGAACAGTTAGAAGGCACAGCCTGCACGATACCACAAACTTAGTCAAATTGCCTTATAAATGATCATAAAACAGTGAACCAAATTGATCACGTAGCGATCTGCGCAAAGGAGTCCTTCCTAACATTCTGAGCGCCCCATGCGGACACGGACATAGTCTCTGGTTTTTAACGTAAACCACCTGTCATGTGACCCATACATCCATGGGAGCAAGGATACGCCTTGCCATCGCTCTCCGTCAATCCTTTGATACCAAATTCGGAACTGTGTTGGAGGCACAAGTTCCACCCTTGGTATGGTTCGAGGCCGATCTAACACCTCTTACTGCTCTTAGGGTTACAGCACCCAGTACTTATTTGCAACTCTACAATGGGTAAAACCAACAGGACCCTTCCCGCGATTTTGGATTAAACCACAGCCACCATGACGCTCCCACAAGATGGCGGCCTACCTCAACAACTCAAGCCCGGACCGAAATCTGGGGGGCTCCTGACTCTCATGGTACCGTGATTTAAGTCCTGACAGGGACTACCGGTGGTCTTGCCGTCAACAAGACCTATGACCGGCAACTTGTAACTGGTCAAATACCAACCTTCGGTGGCGTCATCTGAAGATGTTTACGATAAGACCAGTAATACGAGTGTTAAAACAAGAAGTTAAATCATCTCCAACTGGAGAGGTATTCGAAATAAGCTGTTAGGAATTTACGGCGTTCAATTAAGGACGAATGGGTATACCATTCCAGAGCTTGACAGCGTAAATGAAAAATTACCTGCGTAATGTTAAGCAGGTGAATGTAGCAGGACGCAAGACTATGCAGCGATTTGATGAACATAAATCAATTTTGTTAAACAGGTAGATAGGTTCCTATTCATTATTCACGTGAATAGTTTTGAAGAGCACAACAACGATATTTTAAAAAAGTCTCTAAGTTACATCCAAGGAGTTGACGAGCTTCAGATGAAATATGATCAAGTCTACGAACATTGAAAATATGCCGCGCAATAGAGTTGAAAGCAACTTTTAATTTTTGAAACGTGTACGAGTCAGAATCCGCAAACAGATAACTTATTGTTAAAGGTTATTCCAAGGTTTTTTACCTAGTTAATGTACTCAACTTATGTGGAATTTAAACGGATATGGGGGAAGTCAGGGAGATACTGTTGATGTTTGGATATTGGTATGGTTTTAGTTTCAGCTTTAGACCATTGCGTGTTGACCACTCGAGAATAGAACACAGATCGTCGTTTATTTTTGCAACTGCATCTTCAATCATGCCAATAGGAAAGCTAACGTACAATTGAACATCGTCAGCACATATATATGATATTGACAATGCAATAAAGTGGAATGTAGATCATTTATAAAAAGAGAGAACAAAAATGGACCAAGAATAGATCCTTGGGGAACACCACCATTAACAGGAAGAAACGAAGACAGTTTACTATTACATGAAACAGCTTGCAAGCGATTACAAAAAAGATGGTAATTATTATTTAAAGTTGAGTTGCAACAAATTATTGTCCTGTTTTCAGAGGCGAACATTTCAAGTCCGTTTGGTAGAATTGAAGAGGGGCCAAATGTTATTGATGGAGGTCAGCAGGACTGCGACCTCGAAGTTATGGCGGCTCTTCCGAATGTTATGAAAAAGAGATCAAATGAGAATGTGGCATCGTCTGACGGAAGAGGAAAAGGAAGCAGTGTTTCCCTCGATCCGGCATTGATTGAAGGCATTAAGAAACACATTATGAGATAGCTTTGCGTTCCGTCAAATTACTATCGAGAAGGGACTACCCGAAAGTATTTGGACTCCTCCATAAACCTTGCAACCATGTACAGAATGTACCAGCAATATTGTGAAGAAAAAAATTTGCCACCCGCAATACTGTCCATGTACAGAAAAATGTAAAAGGATAATTTCAATCTAGGATTTCACAGACCAAAGAAAGATCAATGTCGACTGTGCAATTGTGCGTTGCCTTGAAAACAACTCTAATAGGACTGAAACCGAGTAAGTGAGCATCATGCCCATATACAAAAAAAAAAGGAGGAGGCCCGAAATGATAAGAAAAAAGACAAGAAGGAAGCAGCAGAAAGTAGCAACAAGATTATCAGCTGCAACTTTGATTTGCAGCAGGTTCTGCTTTGCCTCAATGATCCGACGAATAATGCACTTTTTTATAAGCGTAACTAACAACCTACAATTTTACATTTTATGTCGTGACATCAAAACAAGGAGACTACTACATCTGACACGAGGTACGAGATGGTAGGGGAAGCTGCGAGGTTGTAAGTCTTCTCTTTCATTATTTCAAATCTCTCTCTGGAGCAGTATTTCCGGTGCTTCAGCGATCGATGTGGTGGGCAGAATTTAAGTCAGTGCAAGGCATTGAAAATCTAAAAACGATTCACTTAAAATTCATGCTTTCATAGTGAAATGGAATGTGATTCTATGCACTCAGCAATTGGGACGGAACCAAAGCGTGTTGGAAAGGCATTCTGGCCAGGGGACTTGAAAACTATAGCGCGTGGGTCAAGAAAAAAAGTGGATAAGCCCTACGTCGTGCACGATATATGTTCCGAAAACATCTTTGACTGGAAGAGGTTTGTTGACGGATACATCACCATCAGAAAAGCAGACGCATCGAAAGAAACAGTGCTTATACAAAAAATGTGTTGGTTTAAGCTTAAAAAAGAATGTCCATATACATCCGAATGCAAGGAATCGTTCGCTGATAAAGTTTTCAGAACTGTTGATTGCTCCAAGAGAGCCTCAAGAAGCCTGTCGAATGCTAACATACGAGTATGTTAAAGCTGCATACGTGTTACTCGTCAGGACACCCCATTAAAGATGCAAAGTATAAAGACTTAATGTCTCTTTTTTTCAGCAAAGCCTCCGGCCATGAGCAGCGATTACTTTGATTTTTTACAACAGTTTGCCGTATGGTAAAATTGACGAAAACGAAGATTAAAAAGTTTATTTAATTAATGTTTTAAATTGAAGGAAATGAATAAAATTTTAAATTACTTAAAATTGCTTTATTGTTTATATTTTCCGGTTGTAGGTTAGCATCATTATTCAATTGGTTTCTATTCTTTTGTAAAATAATAAAACAAAAAAGAAAAAAACAGACTAGATCAATAAAAGAAAGTAGTTAAATGAGTGCTTGAGTTTCTATCCGTTGAAAAAAGCTGGTGCATGAAGTGAATAACTGACCATTTTTTAATTTAATTATGATTTTTTTCAAAACCATTTTTACCCTTTAATAGAACAAATAGCGCAGACAAAATTTCGTGTTGATTTGTCCGAATTATCTTGAGAAAAAAGGTGTCTGATTTAGAGGCAAAAGTATTTTTTGCTCTTTTCTCAAAACTTCTTGCTTCTTGCATTTAAGTGGTGATATGATTGTCTACAGCGTTTGCTTCGGTAAGGTTTTCTTTCACAAGCATAGTTAGGCATCATTAAAAACTCTAGTTACTCGTACTTACATTTTACAGAAACCAAGGTACCACATTTCCTTCGATTAGTAATCTACTGCTAGCTGAGCTTAATAGATTTATTTTTGACTTAATGGTATTGATTCTTAAGTCCCAAACAGTCTAAGTTTGTTTCTTGCAACTGCAGTGTATGTGGAGAACAAACTATTTACCGGAACATCTCCAATTTCTTTTTTCTAACAAAAAAGAAGGGACATCTACAAGCCCACTTTCGGACGTACTCTAAAATATCGTGATTCGTTCCTAAGCCGTACAATTCGCTTATGGAATGCCCTGCCCAGCTCCTTATTTCTTAGTCATCATAACCTTCAAACATTTAAAACCAACGTTCACCGGTACCTCTCTTTCTATCCTCCCTGACTTTCCTTCGCCAGCGCTGTGGGCAAACATTTTAAGGGTACCTAAATCCCTAGGCGCGCACAGTTTTGATGGCAAGAAGTCTTGAGCATTTGGCACGTAAAAGAAAACACTGTAGCAATCCGCATCAACCTAGAATTTGTCAACATCAGCTTGCTATGACCTCACAGAAGAAAGAGAAGTTGCTAGAAAAGAATGATTTTACGAGCTCCTCCACGAATGACGTTGAAATCGCTTTAGCTGACTTTAGCGCCAAATGGTAAAAGAGGCCTTCCTTGGTAGGATAGTCGGAAGGAACAGCCTGCACGACACCACAGACTTAGACTAATTGACTTTGTATAGGCCAAAATAACACTGTTGCTAATTAATAGCTTCCCTGACACAAAATTCACAGTAAATGATGATAAAACAGTGAACCAAATTGATCAGCGCAAGGGAGTCCTTCCTAACATTGCGAGCGCTCAATGCAGACACGGACTGCTACATGGTTGCAGCCGCGCATATCTCAGATACTTCAACAAGAGAGAAATACCTTGATAAGATCTAATGTTGGAATCGACGAAACCCTGGCGACACATCATTCGTCAATCGATAGACAGCGGCATAGACGTCAAGAAGACATTAGAAATGCTGGGCTTCACCTCCCTCCCGCACGAGGTCCTGGCTGATGTAGGCAAGAACATGTAGTAAATCACCTCGCCAATAAAGTGGCGCTACATAGGAGGCAAAAAAGACTAGTGCGTTCTACGAGTAATAGATTAGGCCAAACCATTACCTTCCTAAGAGAAAAGCCAAAAAGTACGAGAAGCCAATCTGGTCCCACTATCGTCCATGGAAGTCGGAAGCAAACTCACTGATATCTCTGATGTCCAACAGGTGCTTAGACAAGTTGATGCGCTGCCATCTAACTTCCTTTACGTCATACTTGAAGAAACTGTGCAAAACTCCCAGGTCAAGACCAAGGCACAATATTTCAAAGTGCTTTACAACAACTTCCGTGCAGTTGTGACACTGATATCATTTGGCCGACAGCAAAAAGCTGTCCCAGAAGCAGAAGCAGCCGCAATGCGTTTTGCTGTGAATAACGGTAACACCAATCGAAGAATTGAAACTTGCCAACAGCTGTTTCTTTGCCCCACGAAAGAAATTGATTAATAACATCAAAAAGGGGGCCATATATAAGACCTTCATCATCCCTGTCCTGCTCTACGATGCTGAAGCAAAGATTACAGGCAAACGAAAATATCTTTGGATATTTTGAACGCACAAGTTTTTGGCTGATGCATCCCGTTTGCGATGACGGGCAAGGTAACATATAACAACGAGTTTGGTTTGATAAGGAGTATAAAATGGCGAGACAGTTATGCTTGGTTCGGTTAAAATTATTCCGATTCCTCAACGATGGTGTTGTGAAAAATAAGTATGCACTCGTATCTTAAAGCTAAAAGAGTAGAAGGAAAATAAGGAAAAACAAACATGAACTAGAGGCTCGAAGTTTGGCTCAATGTAGTAACTCTTCAGAATAAATAGTGGAAGATGCGTAATCCACAGGGAGTTGCGCCCAAACATCCTCCAAGAACATTTTTATATGTTGTCGAATCCATCGCCCATTAGGTTCAATACGGTGCACGATTTTCTGGACAGACCCGTGACTTTTCGGGAGGTTTTCGAGGCTCTTGGTGGACTGAAAGGTGGCGAAGCTGCGGGTTCAGATGGCATCACCTCTGAATTCTACAAGTACGGCACCAATGAGCTTAAAATCAGATTGACCTATGGAATCGTGTCGCATCGGCTTAAAGAAGCGTTTATCTTTCCAATCTGCAAAAAGGGTTGTACCGAGATATTTCCTTCCTGAATGCATCGTACAAAATCTTTACGGCGGTATTGCACATTCGACTTACAGCCTGGATAGACGCGAATAAACTCCTCAAAGGATACCAAGCTGGTTTCAAGTCGGGTTATTTGGATTGTGTTTGTCCTAAAGAGTGTTGTAGTCGAATCTACTAAGAAAAAAGAAACTACCAGGCACTCCTATAGACTCAGTTTTGATGACTACTGTAAAATGTGGCTACTGGATGTGGGATAAAGCTAAATTTCGAAAATACTACGGATGAAGCGATCAGAGCAGGATTTGGGGAGAGTACGCTAGAGTCACAGGATAGCATGATTTACAGCCGACTATGCCGTAATTTGAACCAACATAACAATTTCCGTTCGGAACACAGTGTTGTTGAAATAAAAACGGTGCTGAAGCTACGTGCAGAGCTCTTGCAATTTAATTGTATACCACATGGGGATGATACTACCGATACTTTGTAGCTTGTGTAACATAGCAGAGAAGGTAGACGTTTTCCACTTTCTTGGCAAATGTCCAATCCTCAGGGAGGAAAGGAGAGAAATCTTTTAAAAGCGATATCCTATCGGAAAATGAACAACGAATTCAGCGAGTTATACCGCGACATTTAGCTGTTCAGAAGAGTGTGCATCATTCACTTCAGATAGCTAGGGTATCTGGGAAGAGTCGAAATTAATACGAGGACCCTAAAATTCTTCGATTCCTTTCCAAAGTGATATTCCAGTAGGCAATGACCTCTCGTTCAGAAAAAGAATAGGAGTTCGACTGCTTCGGAGTGCGCAAATGGAGGCAGTTGGCCAAAGACCGGGCTAACTGAAGAGTATTATTGATTAAGGCCTAGGTCCGCTCCGGATCCTTCCCCAATCTTAGTAATTATTCTTTCTGCATGTAAATTCAGAGTTCGTCTCCTCTCAGTGCATATTCTTAAAGGGAATAGGTCGTGAGGTCGGCAGCAGAAATACCCATGCAACAAATTCCGTTCAATTAAAGAATTGCAATGCTCTTCCAACATCTGAGTAACTCTTCCTTCACTATTTCTATTTCAAGGTCCCTAAAAGTCATGAAATATCTTATTGACATAAACTCCGAATACTTTGAAGTAGCCAATGTTGACTATTGACGCCAACGTTGATTCAAAAATTAGGTTCATCCATCTTATGGCGAGGAAACTACTAAGCCTCGTGCAGTTTGACTAAGCACATGAGTTCAACAACCAAAGTCCGATTAAATGAGACAAGTACTCGGTGTCTACAACGAGGAATAAATTTATGTATATTCGTAGTTATAGCACTGCCCACATAATCGTACAACACCAAAGCTAAGTCACTTTTATTGTGTTTGTGAAAAAAGAAAAATATGATAGAGCGCAGTTTGAATCCTCAAATAACAGCCTGCATCAACACACATCTAAGTCCTTGAAGACAGCAGTACAGTCCTTTGAGAATGCATGCAATTCATTGAGTCAAAGTGTTGAAGAGCAGTCAGTAAACCTGACCTGCGAGCAATGTCAAATATGACACTCGTATATATGGTATTAGCAGTATCCAAGAGACTCCGTCTCAGAGCTTCATTGCCTAGTTGTCGTCCTACCAGAATTTTCTAAATGAAAAG
This sequence comes from Volucella zonaria, assembly GCA_963966105.1. Classification (NCBI taxonomy): domain Eukaryota; kingdom Metazoa; phylum Arthropoda; class Insecta; order Diptera; family Syrphidae; genus Volucella; species Volucella zonaria. The sequence continues at coordinate 181,569,758 of OZ014532.1, forward strand.
TTGTCACCCGATGTTCTTCGGCTGTAATTTTTTTTATGAATAAAAAACTCTGGTTCTGCTTTTGGATTATGCTTACTTGATGTCTTAAATTTTTGTCCAATTAATTCGGGAAAATAAGTGGCCGCCGGCAAAATTGATGTCCATTCGGGCCCGATTTTTGAAACTTTCCATCACTCTTGCCAGAACTTCCGGCGATAAGTTCTCGCATTCTTGACGGATATTCTCTTTGTGGGCTTCAAAGGCTTGTCGACATATACTTGTGACTTCAAGAAACCCCACAAAAATAAGTCTGGAACGGTTAAATCAGGCGATCTTATCGGCCAGTGCAAATCGCCAAAACGAAAGATTAGGCGACCTGAAAATGTAGCCCTCAGAATTTCGGTAGTGGCTCGTGTAGTATGCGCCGTTGCTTCATTCTGTTGGAACCACATGTTCCCCAGTCCCAATTCATCCAGTTGAGGAAGGTAAAAGTCGTTGAGCATGGCTCTGTAGCGCTCGCCGTCCGCAGTAGTCGTTTGGCCCGCGGCGTAAACAGCAGCCTGCACTAACTTTGAGCAGGTGCAGTGGCTCTTCGTGGGTTATATGCGTATTTTCGATACCCCAGAAGTGATAATTTTGCTTATTCACATATCCACAGAGATGGAAATGGGCCTCGTCGCTCATAATAATTTTCGATGAAAGGTTGTCTCCATCGTGGTCGAGATTCAGGATGACTTGAGGGTAGGTTACACTCGCTTGGCGGTCAACAGCTAACAGCTGATGCACTGTCTGCACTTTGTAAGGGAGCATCTTACAGTCTTTCACCAAAGTCCTCTATAAAGACCGCCGACCGATGCCCAATTGCGTAGCACGTAGTCAGGTCGATACTCGGGGGCCCTCTGCAACATCTTCAGGGCTGCTCCGGGGCCGGCCAGACCGGGCAGCATCTCGTCTTGTCCCATACTCTTTTAGGCGATCGGCTAAAAGTCGTAGTGTTTGCCCAGTTGGTGTCGGACGACTAGGAAATCTCTGCGCCAAAATTTGCGCTGCGCCAACACCACCGACGAATTATTCCGCAAAAAAATCGTAATAATTATTTCGCGTTCTTTAGGAATATAGCGATTCATGTCTTATTGACGTGTATTTTGTATCTGTTTACTTCACAAATGTCATTTGACATTTGCAAAAATGATAGCATCTTCCGATAGGGTGATGACTTTTGCGCCACCTAGTACTAAGACTCTCAGTAGAACTACTCGTAACTGTTTGGTACATTTGGCACTCGTCTATAGTACGTCGTCGAAATTTATAGCAATCCGAAAAGCAACAGTATGTTCCTTATTGCTGTTGAGATAAAACATCAGAGATAGCCACGCTCCTTTTAGAACTCTGAAAGTGCCAACGGTAAGATCAATGTTGAGAATCTGTAAGTGAAATTACTGATCCTGATCCTCTTTATCATTTTGTTCGATTTCTGGATAGAAAGTGGATAATCTGACAAAGCACAGGATGCACAGCATCTTTGAAACTTAAAATTATCTACCTATTCCCCTTCCATTAGAAAAACGGTAGAAGATGGTAAGGTCTAGACTGACCTGCCCAGAGCTTGTCCGAATGAGGATAGATAAACTAATTACAACCAGCAAAAAGAACATACAAGGATGGATCAACAAGTCCCTGAAAATTAAAACAGACAGGGTTACCATCTCAAATCCAACATTCATAAGTTAGATGATTGATGTCCTTTCGGAGCATTGGTTAATAGGTGTACAAGCTAGAAGGGTAGGCGCTGATTTCAATAATTTCTACTGAAGCTGCTGGAATGAAGAAGATACGGATTCTGATCCGCAATTTTAACATTGGCTCCGTTGGCGGACTAAAATGAATAATAAGGGTTGCTATGAGGTTGTTTTGAGATATACCGGAGTAGATATGTCACATCTGGCATCAGCATCGTAAGATTTAACATTTCTAATGGTACACGTGCTCAGAACATTTTGTCATACAGGTGCTATTTGCGTTTTTTGACTTAAAAAATTCATCTCAGCTAAAAAATGGAACTAAATCGTAAACATTTTCGTGCGATGATTTTTTTTTGATTTTCGACGTGGTGAAGCACTGTCACGGACCGCTGTCAATCGTAGTCGTCCGTTGTTGTGCCAAAAATCATTGGTGCTATGCGGGAACTGAATGTGCAAGGTCTGACTTATCGTGAAAGTGAGGCATACTTGGGCATTAGTTCAACTCGCATCGATTTAATATTGCATGAACATTTGGCCGCCAAAAAGATTTCTTCGCGTTGGATACTGCATAATTTGGCAATCGCTCAAAAAATAGCTCATGTCGAGTGGTCCAAAGAAATGTTGAAAAAATTCGAGAGACGTGACAGACGACGAATCATGGGTCTATGCATACGAGCCCGAAACTAAACAGCAGTCTACTGTATGGATCTTTTAAGACAAGCCAAATCCAAAAAAAGTTGTTCGCCCACGGGTACTTCGAAGCAAATTGTTGCCAGTTTCTTCGGAAAAATCGGACATATCGCCACCGTGCCATTAGAGGAACGTAGAGCGGTCAATTTGGAATGGTACGCCACCATTTGTTTGCCAGAAGTCTTTGGAGAAATAAGGAAAAGCAGCAGCCGTATATGGATCATTCTCCACAAAGATTGTCGAAGATTGACTGTTTGCTGCGGTTTATGGCATGGCGGCATCATCGGACCTTATTTCTTTCGAAATGATGTGTCTCACCGTTGCCGTCAACGGTCTCAGATATAGAGCGATGTTAACCGACTTTCTGTGGTCAGAGCTCGACAACATCGTTACATGAAGTATAAGCGACACAACGCTCGAGGTTGTGAAGGAGAAATTTGGCGACTGGGTCATCTCACGGCGAGCGTTCATCAATTGGCCGCCGTGATCATGCGATTTCACACCACCCGATTATTTTCCTTGCAGTTACGTTAAGTCCTTAGTCCACGCTAAAAAGCCAACCACTTTGGACGACCTTTAGACCAACATTCGATACGCTATTGCCGGAATAACGCTGCACATATTAGACCGAGTCATAAAAAATTGGACCTACCGCTTGAAGCACTGAGAACGAAGCTGAGGCGGCCATTTAAATGATGTGTTACTCGACACATAATGGCATGAACGTAGCTTCAAAATAAATATCAGACGCCGTTTTTGTTTTATTTGAATTTTTTTTCTATCTTTCTTATCTGGTCACCCTTTATATCTAACTACGAGTACATTGAAGGCGACTTTATGTTTATTGAGGCTATTTTAGTCGAGTTTTTCGCAAAGCAAGGAAGAAGATGTTGTGTGATCCATAGAGTACGAAGTCCACCATAAACCTTGCCGAAAAGACTGGTAATGTGAGTTTACCAGTTAAAAATCACGTTTTTATCGGAGGCAGGACACTCTATAATTAATTTATACGAACAGGTTGAAAGCCTAATGGATCAAAAACTCTTCGATGAATGACAAGCACCTTAGAATTGTCAGCGTTATGTCGAAAGTCGTGCTTTATTGAGTAGTCGTAGATACGCGGGAGATCTTCATTGAATAGTTCAATGGCATGGTTCGTCTCATTTAGGGGACAATTTATTAGAAGTTGCACGTCATCTACAGACATGTGTATTTCCCAGTGCTTTACAACGTTAGGTAGGTCATTAACATACAGAGAGAAAAGAGTAGGTCTGAGAATAGATTCTTGTGGGACGTCACTTTTTTTTCTTTTTTTGAAAGAACTTGACACTCAAATGGGTATGAATAGACTTATAATGCTTCAGGATTTGTTGAGTGTTTTGGAAAGTGGGATAAAAATGAAAGAAAGATGTTTAGCCTTAGTGTTATTTCGCTTCATGGGTGGCATCCAACATTTAATGGGGAGACTAAATTGTTAGTGGAAATTGGCTTGACGTTGTTTTCTAGTCATCTACTCATTTTACTTGATTTTACTTAAATGAAAAAACAAATGCCTTCCGGGCGCGGTTGGAATTCGTACACCGGACCTTCCGATTTGGACGTCAGTTCACTACTACCTGAGGCACCACTACCCACTGTACATCAAGAAAGTTGGAGAAATTCTTCCTTCCCTTTAGGTAGGACATAATCAATTTCACAGATGGAGTGGAAAAGGTGAAACAGCTTTTGGGTTTACTGTAGAGAATATCCTGGTTTGCCGTGTCGAAGACCGTTGAAAAATCAACCAGAATTAGGAATGTTGGATGATTTCTATCCAAAGACTTGCAGATTTCTCCTACTACGAGCTGAAATACTGCGCTATTATTAGGTGGGAAACCAGATTGATGCTTGCATAGAAGATTCTTTCTATTGAGGTACTGATAGATTTGTGTTCGTACTAATTTTTCAATGGGCCTGCATGTATTTCTCGACCCCTTCTTAGGGATTGAGATGATTTTTACTTTTTTCCATTCAGAGGAAAGTTCAAAGTTGTAAGCAAGGAATTAAAGATATTGGCTAAATAAGGCAGATTATGCGGTCGAAAAAAAAAAATCACAAATCTTGGGCTAAGACCATCGAGGCCAGTAGAATTGGCCTTAACTGAAAGAAGGGCATAGACAGCATCTACTACGCTTACTCTGTTGGGAGAAAAGGCACTTGATTGATTTCTGAAACTAGGGGGCATCCATTTTACTTTCAACGTTTTTTGTTGAAATTTTGTCGGCTTTCGACACAACCGTGTCATCAATTCTCCACTCCATCGTCAACAGTCTTCAATCATGGACGAGCAATTCAATTTCGACTTGAATTTCGATTTTCTCGACTCAACCACGTCTATTGTCAAGGAGAATCCGGAGGAAGCAGTAGGATACCAGTCAACTGTCGTGCAACCAATTTACAATATAGAATCCCTTGCCACCAGAATAGCCTCCGTCAATGATTTATCCGTGCAGCTAAGAACCCTTAAGAGTGAACATTTAAAGCTGAGGAAACAAATGCAAGAACTCAACGACTCTTCCATGTCGATCCGATCCATGTACGAAAGTGTTGAAGTATACATGTAAAAGAATGAAAGAGCAAAATATGCATTGCTATCAGAGGAACTACAAGAAAAATGCAATCAAGCCGACTCACAGTTAGCCAACAAAACACTGCATTTTGATCAGCTGGCTTCCAAGATTGAGCAGTCTACTGAAAAAGGTCCAATACCAAACGATGACCTTGCCTTAAGGTCATGAAACTTGAGGATGACAAATTGTTGCATTATAAGGAAAAACCAGCACTTCAGCAAATCAAGGAGTATATTGATTCCAAGGAGTTAGCAGCTCTGTCGCCCATCAAGAAGAAGATCCAACCAAGCCAGACCAAAGTGTACAGTGTTGCCTACTCATAGATACCAAGTTAAAGGAGACACAGTGCATGATTAAGCGAAAAACTACATGCAACCAGGGAACACAGTACATGTGATATACTACAACCAGAGGTAAAAATACGCCTGCGTTTAGAGGATCTGAAACAACAGAAATGAGGTCTCAAGTTACGCAGTATATATCATCGGTGACCACACGAGGTACTAGTACAACAGCGTTCACAAAAACCCACAATGTTGGCACGAATTTCCCGGAGGTGGTTCCAGCCTGTATCGAGGATATATTCAAGGAAATGATCTGTGATGTGGCACCTTTGAGTCCAGTGCATGAAAGACCTTGTCGGTTGGAGGACGTGGTTCGAAAAGAAATCTATTGGCACAAACACTGGCTTGAGAAACGTCCACAAGCAGATTGACTATATGGCTCCAACTATCAAGCACTCTGACTCTCGACCAGCATCGAGGAATCTATGTGATCGCATAAAAAATGAATTGCCCTTTGTGTCAATGCTGACTATGAATCCATTTGTTGGCCTAGGGATCAGTCCCCCACCAATGCATAGCACTCTGGCGGAACTCTGGAATATGCTGGGGCAAACTATATTTGCACTTCTACATAACAGCAGTGCGCAACTAAACCCTATGCATAATCTAAATGCGGACATAACACGACGACGAATGGAACGACAGAGACCAAACCTAGCCAAAGGCTATTACGAGGATGAAGTTCTTAGCAAAGCTTCAGATTACCTAGCAACTACCAGAAGTATGGCCATAAGTCCAATTTCAGCTGCCACTCGGGATGACTCCGATTCGTTTATATCCAGCGGCATGGAGGAAGGAACAAGTTTTGTTAATGGAAGCTTTCTCAATTCAACAGCATCTTCATCGGCCAGAGAGACAAACTGGCCCGGTCAGAAAATTACTCTCAAGCTAAACCTACAGCGCCAGTCGAGATACAAAAGATTTTGCTCAACAGACATCCTCGAGGGGATGAACAAAATGTGGAACACTGCTCAGGCAAGTCGTCAGCAGTAGATGATATTCTTAAACTTTTCCCAGATTATTCGTCCTGCGACTTCTTCGCTGATCAAAGCGCAACCGGAAGCCAAAGAAGGAAACAACAACTGGACCAACGCAACATCAGGAGCAATTTCACATGTCGATGGGAGCAGCCAGTACTAATAACGTGGCAATGCATTCCTGTAGTGAAGGCTCCGATAGAGGGGTTGATACGATGGCTGCCGACCAACTTTTTGAGGCAAATAATCAGCTCTACCAGTCTAATGAAGTATTTTGCTAACCTTTATTGCCATTAAAATATGATTCACCCGAAGTCCCTTATCCTTTCAATTTAAATGACTTCAGGAAAGGAGAACTGGAACCGTTGTCCGTAGAAAAAAAATTATGAAGCATGTTCCATATTGACTTTCTCGGGGCACAGAGGTTTAGCTAATCATTATTTTAGTAGATCTGATTTTTGAGACAACTTTGCTGCGTAGGAGCCGATATTCTTTTTGGAACTCAACAAATTTAAACCGTTTTCCATAAGTTTCAGGATATGAGGATCACGCCATTGAGGGGCCTGTAGGGAACCAGCTATTTCTTTCAGAGGAATGTGATTCCCATTGATAGTTGATTTTCTTATGACCTTCCAGGATGTCAGCAAACCAGGCAAATGTTTCTCGGTTTCTCTAAGAGATCAGAGATTTTCCCATTGTTCTTCACACTGTACACTGTTTGCTGGCATCGTGAACAAGCACTACGCTTTTGCTAAGTGTGTTAGGCATAACTTCCTGCGACGCTTGCTGTAAGAGTGGGACACCATCTCTTTGCAGGTACTCAGGGCTTATGTGGTCATCTTCCTGCCAAAGAGGATTCCAGTAAAACGAACATACAAGGAGTACAATGCACTAGTTGTCTGCCTGAAAAAAAGAAAATATGCACTCTCTATCTAATAATTTGTGTTTAAGATGCACTTTGAGTGCAGAAGGTTTACAGCCTTAGACCTCATTCACTTTTGTGAATGCCCGAGAAGTCAGCAATTAAAAACGACATTATACTCGTATTGTTGACAGACAGACATTTGAATTGTTGGCCTATGACTAGCCGCTTTATTTCATGGCTAATTGTAATCAAGGTTTCCTGTTGCATTGACCCACGGAATATCCGCCAAAAAGCAGCTAAAACAGTGACAGGGCAAAAGCTCTTTGTTTCCAAATTACGTTTTATCTATTTGTCGAGCTGTTACCTGATTAAAATGCGATCTTGCTAATAAGACCTAATTCATTGTTCTTCAGAATTATTCGTATATTCGTAACGATTTATCGAAAGGCCACAAGGATTCCTAGAACCATTCAATCAATTAGCACCCAAATGTTCCGATCCCAAAGATGATGATGATACGAGTATTGCGCACTAAAATTGGCCCAATGTTCGTCTTTCATCTAACATGCATCTATGATTCACTTTAGCGATCCTCGAATGTGCATGACTAACCGTAAGTCAATTTCATAAGACCCTCTGTCTAATTGATCCGTCAATTCGGTGGGTTTGGTTCTTTCTTGATTCACAAGACTTTGGGGCGCGATAAACGTGCGACATGACAAGGTTGCGTGTATAAAAATCACTCCTCAACTCGGGGTCAATGTAAGTTGTGTTGTGGTTGTTGTTGTTGTTGTTGTTGTACGATCAGTGATCACCGTCAGATACAGAATTTTTCAGAGTTGAACTTCCACAAACAAAACAATGCCAACCACCCATGTCGATGACGATGATGACGATGATGACGATGACGACGAGAACAACAACAACAACGTCGACAACGATGACGACAGCGACGATAAGGAGGACGAGGAGGATGAGATGGATGATGTTGATCATCGGTTTTATTGTTGGGTCAGGTTATTGTGTGCCATCGATCAAAACCAGTAATTATCAGCGGAAAAGGACAACGCACTCCCGCACAGTATTCGGCATACGAGCAACACCAACTACCGAGTTTGCCATCATAAATTTGTGGTTCTCTGGATCTGGAAGAACCCTTTTCTAACTCATTCGCTGTTTTTGACATTTGATACCACAGTCGGTTCTGGTTTTGCTCATCAATAAAGACGAACCCCTACCATTCCTGCTGGTCAAAATGCTGGTTGATCCCCCTGAAAGGGGGTTCGCCCTGTTAGTCCTTTATGTATTCGTGTGCAATGGCCTAGTAGAAGACCCCTGCTTGCAACTAAGAACTGCTTCTCTTCATCGGCCGCTTCATCCTCCTATTCGCTGCGATCGTTCATATCAACAAAAAAAAAGCGAAAAAATTTCGGCAAAGCGCATTGAACTCTTGCGGTGCAGTTGTGTTGGTGTTTTGATGTGCGATCGCATCGTGCTGGTTTAATATGTTGCGCAGTAAAAAACTGTGTGTGCTTGTGCCTGTGCATGTGCAAGTTTTGCCAAAAAATTTTATTTGCAGATCGGTTGTGGTGGTGTTAGTTTTGGAAAGGGGCTGGGGTTTAGGGGGGTTGTTTTGAGAATATTACACTATATAGAAGCGATTCTATTAACTTTGTAGTTGTAGTACATAGGAGTTAGCTAGGGGTCTATTTGTATGTGTGCGTGCTATTGCACTGCCTTTTGGGCATATGTACGAAGTTTGACGATACTTAGATACGTTCGTTAGCCCGCCTTCTTTGGTTTTTTTTTGTTTTCTCTGGTGTTGTTGCTGTTCTTGTTGGTTTGGTTTCTGGTTGGCGTCATAGCCACTCGAGTGAAGAACGTACAAGTTCGGCGATAGGTATTCTACGTTGGCGTACATTTGCAAATATACAAAATGGCAAGCGCACAGCAGTGAGCTGAATTCATCTCATCAAATGGTCGGGAAGGCCAATGACCCTCGAAAATTGAAGAAAGCGTTCTCTATCTTTTCGTATATTTCTTTCTGTGCAAGATACAATGCTTCATCCAGAAGTGGATGCAGTTGTTGTATTGGTTTTGGTTCTAAAATGAGTATGCCAACCTTAGAGCAGAGGACAGTGGGGAGAGATTGTTGTTTTTTTTTTTTTGTTTAATTTATTTTCTGATACTCTGATGAAGGGTGTTAATGATCGCTATTCTTAAAAAAAAAACGAAAAATATGCACGAACATACGGATACATGTGCTTGTTGATTGTGAATTTTATTTTTAAAACTGAATTCCTTATGGACTTAATTTTTGGCATCGAAATCTGGTGTTGCTCACGCTAACTGCTCTTTAGAATGTTTTCTTTCCGATTTTTTAAATTGATTTCTAAATCTGGGTTGTGGGAAACACACCTTTGCCCGGAGATTAGCTTTTATTTCTTGAAGTACCTGTCGTGCTTACAGGAGATATATTCGATATAAAAAAATTGAGACAGCTCCTACATTTTAATTAGTAGATACTTCCATCTCTGAAGATTCCAAACTACTTTAAAACCAACATTTTTGCCAAAATGTCAACGAAAGACTGTCCTGATTTGGACTTTTTTTGAATGTTAAAAGTCCGTTTTAGAAATGGGTTTTAGCTAACTCACTTCACTTCCGGCTATTAGCTAGCTATACTTCTAATTTTCAACTTACTTACTTACTTACTGGCGTACTTCGGGTACGCCAACACAAGCACCCTCCACTTTTTATGCTCTCAGTCCAAAGGCAAGTGTTTCTAGACAGAAGTCTCTCTTTAGCAGCAAAAAGTGCGGTTCGAACGACGCATAGTAAATGCAGAGTGAAAAAAAATTAAATGGTGGTCTCATCTACAGTGCACAGCACGCGAAGGGAACTTAGGGAAGAGATTCCCGTCAGAGCATCGACTACTGAAAAATCGATGAAGAGAAGTTGCAAGACCTCTGCGAAACGCACTGTCCGTCAGAAAAAGCGACGATCTTCAATCCGATGCTGATGGTTCGGAAGATGGACCCAAGGCTTATGCCTTAGTTTTAGAGTTTTTTTCTGTACGAACATAGCCCAGAGACAAACCATTAGTCCATTGTACTCCTTGTAACTGAAATTTCTCAGTCTTTTTTATAGAGAGGAGGAAGCATGTTTCAGTTTTAGAAACATAGTACCCGACCCCACCAATTCAGCGCCGAGTACCGGCAGTCTAATGCGAGCGTAATTCTTCGCGATGTCCTCTTCACTCCACAATTTAAGTAGGTACAAGGTTGCCCAAAATTAATCATCCAATTTTGTTTTTGAATTACTTTTTTACTAAATAAAAAAAAAAGATTTTGAGTGATGGAAATCTTTATTTGGACTCTTACAATTGCTTCTGTTAAGTGGAAAAGATGATATCCGCCAAGTGGCTGCCGCCAGTTTTGACACACATTTGTGACCATTTTACCGCATTTTCCATGACTTTCTGCAAGATTTCCGGTGATGACTGTTCGCATTCCTGTCGAATATTCTCCCTAAGGGCTGCGATTGTCTGAGGCGTATTGACATACCACCTTGGTCAAAAAGTTCCCGGCCACTCCCACCGTGTGGCGCTCCCATTGTTCCGATTTGCATTCTGTTTTTTTTGTTAAGTTGGTAAATCTGTTGGTGACATTCCCTCTAAATCTTAGCATCATAGCTTGATATTTGCAAAAGTTACGTAGCCAAGAGTACATCTATCGCTGTGTGCGTTGGCGATTTTTTACAATTTTAGAAATGGATTTAAATTTGCAACAACAAACTTGTTGCGTAAAAAACGGATTTAATGGTGCGCGAACGTTGGAAATGTTGGAAAAGTGTTTCGGCAACGATTCTCTAAAGAAAACGGTCGTTTACCAGTGGCACGAGCGCAGCGATTCAAAAGTGGTCGTGAGTCAATCGAAGAGGATGAACGCAGTGGCAGACCATCGACATCGAAAACCGACGAAAACATTGATGAAGTACTCGTAAAAGAAATGTTGGTCAATAACCGCAAATTAACCATCAGAGAGATAGCGGAGGACTTGAACATTGCCTATGGTTAATGATTTGGGTTTCCGTCGTGTAGCAGCAAAGTTGGTGCCAAAAGACTTCAATTTCATGCAAAAAAGAGACCGTGTTGACGTCGCAAAAGAGATGATTTGCGAGGCTGAATCCGATCCCACATTCATCAAAAGGATCATTACTGGAGACGAGACGTGGGTTTATGAGCACGACAAGCAATCCAGACATCAGGAAAGTGAATGGCGTTCACCAAATGAGCCGAGACCAAAAAAACACGTCGTTTTCAGTCAAAAAAGAAGTCAATGCTCACGGTTTTCATGGATTACAACGGTGAAGTGCATCATGAATTTTTGCCAGAAGGCCAGACAGTAAGCAAAGAGTATTACGAGTATTTGGGCGTTATGAGACGTTTGCGTGAAGCAATTCGCCGAAAGAGACCAGAATTGTGGCCAGAAAACTCGTGGATTTTGCACCATAATAACGCACCGTCGCACAATACCATCATTATTCGTAATTTTTTGACGAAAAATGCAACAAATACCATCCAACAGCCACCGAATTCACCTGATTTGGCTCCCTGTGACTTCTTTCTGTTCTGTTCAATCGAGTTGAAAAACCACAACGGGGAACGCGTTTCAGCAGCCGAGAGGAAGTAATGGGAAAATCGCAGGAAGCACTGATGGGCATACAGAAAACCGAATATAAAAAATGTTTCGAGGATTGGATCAAGCGGCGGTATAAGTGCGTTGCAGTCGATGGGGATTACTTTGAAAGGGACAATATAGATTTAGATGAATAAGCTTGTATTTTTAATTTTCTGAATAAATTGATCAAGGTGCTAAACCCGCGACTTCAAGTTATGACTTCGGCAGTCATAAGTCGTTTATCAAGGCCCTGTAGCGTTCGTCAGTAACAGTGACCGTATTGCCGATGGCGTCCTCAAAAAAATACTGCCCAATCACTCCTCTCGCGTGAACGCCGCACCACGCAGTGAATTTGAGTGAATGTAATGGCTCTTAGAGCATCACAAGCGAATTTTCAGTGCCCCAGAAACGAAGATTTTGCTTATTGACGTAACCGCTTAAGTGGAAATGCGCCTTGTCGCTCATGACGATTTTCGACACAAAATAGTCCTCTTCGTTGTTGAGATTGAGGATGGCTTTACAGTAATTCACAGTAATTCAATACCTGTGTATATACTAATATATATATGTATTTCTTAAATGCTAACATAAGCCTATGCAAGCTGGCCAGCGCTATTCACAGAGCAAATAGATTGGTCAGCTCTGCCTCGTCGTGAGGCTGGTCCGTAATTGACGGAAACGGCGACGAAACCTCTTCTCCATCATTCAACCACCAGAAATGCTGGTGCTGCCGAACGACATCCCTCTTATCGCGATTCCCCACCGCCTTACTGAACCTGAGAAGATAAACACTGCCGTGTGCGACGTCTCTACCGTAGTTGAGTCGCCTGTCCCGAGCTTTCCGAGCGACATGGAAGATTAACGGGACCGCTGATCTATCCTGGATCAACCCTATCTGATCTAGGTAGAGGAATGCTTCCGGCGGAACGAAGCCATCAGAGCGCACACTCGGTAAAGGTAATTGGGATAGTAAGCCCCAGATATCAGGTTATTCGTCGAGGTCATTGCTTTTGCATGTGCCTTCGAGTCAGCTTAATTACGAAGTTGTCCACTCGTATTAGGTTCGCTCTGTTGTAAAGGACCTCATTGCGATAAAATTTTTTGTACTCCGACTCTGGTGTTCTGTACAAGCGAAGACAAGCCCTCTCAAACACCCGAATCTTTTCCATTAAGCTTCCTCGTACAGTGAACCACACGGGGCACCCGAATACCAGCATGGCCCTGATAAGGGCCATGTAGCAGATTACCTTTACCCTCGCACCGAGTTGGCTGTTATAAAACAGTCTCTTTGTAAGCGCAAAAGTGCCTTTAGACTTTTGGCACTTTGTACGGGAACATGTGTAAGTCTTTCACTAAAATTCGCTGTAGGGTCCGTCTGGTGATGCCCAATTGCGTGGCCCGTCGTCTAGCTAATGTTTCTTCGTTCTCAGCGACATCGGCAGCCGCGATATTTTCGGCCGACTAGTCCGATGGCGGCCACGCCCTGCGTGGTCTACTGTGTTTCCACTCTGTTCGAGTAGAGTAGCTAAGCGCCGGAATGTTTGCCCAGTTGGCGCGACACGATTAGGAAATCGACGTCGACGTCAAAAACATCTACACAATTATCCCAAGCTATTGCGGAGTATAGCGCTCCATTGCTCATCTGTTTGTATACTGCAGCTGTCTAGTTCACAAATGTCAAATATGATTGACGTACGACGCCATTTGCAAAAATTATACCATCTTCCGAAAGGGTGTTTAATTTTGCGCCACCTAGTACTTAGTAGAAGCGTACTTACTACGCGAAGCTAGTAAGAAATCTAAATTTATTCCTTAAGAGACACAGCCGGAAAGTCGTTGATATCCTAGAGACATCTGCATTTACGGTCATATAACACCCAACTGTCAATGCAAGCTCTATTCGAGGACGTTCGGGTTCTGAGCTTTACCTAGCAAGTTCATCGGTGATTTCATTTGTGACCTCGAACTCAAACAACAATCAAAATCGTGAGAGGGTTCAGCAATGCTGTGGTTCGTCATTTCCACCGATTCAACCCAGTTATCTCCTAGTGACAATACGAAAGTATCGGACATGGAAGTAGAGGTAATTAACCATCAGCCACTCAGCCAGTCATTCTTTAGGCTCAAACCTCTAGCAGGCCTATATCACGGGTGAACCCAAAGTCGTCACTTTGGCTAGAATTCTCTAGTGACCTTCCTAGACAACTGTGTATAGGGAGTCCTCAACAACATAAAGTGCAACAAGTTTCAAAAATTACGTATAAAGTTAATGTGTACACTTACACATATGAATATAAGCTGGTCCTTTACTTAAATTTATATTAGGAAGTAGAACTCTTGTGTTTAGAGGAATCTATCGCTTCATACACTTTTTTGGCCTAACTTAACCAGGTCAGCTCTTTGTAGTCTCTCAACAACATTTGGGCGTCCTCTTGTTCCGTTTGCAAAAAATATTTTTGGGTTCGTTCAAAACTATCCCCCATTACCAAATTTCTCTCAGACTTTCTACATCACGGACATACGTTTAATTGTCTAGACGGACTCACCCTTCTACCAGCTTTGGGGGACTGGATTCAATTCAATGCAGGTTCTGAAATGAAGGAATCTTCAACTTTTTTCTCCGTATTGTGATACCCAAAAGTTATTGAACCGTTCTTTTGTAAAAATAATTTTAAATGAGGTGGGCATATGCAGCGTATCATAAGTACGGTACAAGAAGATATCTAAATTGTTCTCCTATTGTCTGTTTCTATTAAGAGTTTTTACGTACTCGAAGACTTAGAGTTGTTTTCCTTGAATCTATTTTTGGTTATCTGGTTTTTTGCCCCCGTCTCGAAATTTGGTTTCATGAGTTGTTTCGGGTATGATGTTATTGTTGAGTGAATACTTCAGCTTTCCTCTGTCAATGACGTGACAAAATAATGCACCTTTGTTGTATTCCGGTTGAAATTTCCAATTCTTTTTCCTATTCATACTATAAGGTGACAAGACTGAAACAAATAAGGTGCACTAGAGACCTGTATTCAACACCTTAGTCCATGATGTTCCGGGTGAATTCTGAGCTTACTAGTTTTACTTCCAACCGCCGACACCTAATAGGCTTACATTCTTTTTATCTAAATATCCACTTAAATAGATGTGGGAATACCTTTTTGTTTTTTTCAAACTGAAAATTTGGATAATTATGTTATGTTGAGTTCATATCCTGTTCTTGCAAAATCTCATTTAGAGTGAACAATTCAAAGCTCAGCTATGTGGCTTTTGTCACGGTGTTTTTTGTAGCGTACGATGTAGCGTTTGCCTTTGTGAATGATTTAACTTTTCACATAATTACGAAAGAGGATAGGATTCTCCTGTAATAAACTCGTTAGTAAGGCTGAGTGATCCAATTAATTTCCTTTCGGCCTTTGAACCTTGGCTGAACCATGATCTGTTAGTTTTTGCACCAGATCTTCCGACGAACTTCCTTGAACATGGCAAAATCAGCTGATTTGTCTGTTCTACAGTTTTTGCACTATCGGTTTTTTAATGTAGAGATTTCCACGAATACGCGAGCTTTTTATTAGATCACCTTTTATCACGCTGATGTCAATCGCAACATTTGTATCTTCGTCGTTATCACTTTACACTTGTGAGTATACCTCGTATATCGCCCAGAACTGCGGTGTACATGTTAAGGCCAAACCCTTAAGTTTATCCGGAATTTTTGTGTCAGAATACACTACGAAGTTCGCGTTAAGGCGTCTCATTCTAACTCTACGAGCGAATCGTCATCGGAATTTTCTTAATGGATTACGACTTAGCAGAAAACAAAACAAACGTCGCATGGTTTTCCTGGGCCTATTATCTATCGGGCGGAAATCGCATATCACATCGCGGTTTTGAATAGTGTTAACATTTTTGATAGCGTTCTCTATGGTACGAGCAGCATATATTTTGTTTACTCAAGTAGCCATCGATATGAAAATGTGCTTCGTCACTTAGCACCATGTTTCCAAGAGTTTTTGCTGTTTGAAAACGTTGCGTAGGTGTCTCGTAAAAGCTAATCATTTTTAATATTTTTATGAATATCGTGCACGACTTGCATCTTGTATGGCATTTTTAAATTAACGTCCACTGTTGATTTTTGCAATTCCAGTGGAAGCTGTAATCTTATTTGTCTTAATCTCAACTTTTGCATCCACGAAGAGATGAGTTACGTGCTCGATCCATCACTTTATCATCGGATGTTGAAGTGAGTGAAAAAAGAATGACGCACAGCAACCAGCGATTCACCGTTCTTCAAATATTTGTCAATCACAAACGAGAGTTATTTGTTTCGAGTTAAAAAAAAACAATATCTCACTGCAAACAATCAATTATTATTAATTATAAATTTAAAAAATGAAACAAACTACAAAAGGTGTCGAATCTTCGGAGTGGCGACTGAAACTTAACTCAGTATCTTATTCAATATGTTCACAGTTTGCGTTACGCAAATCACCATTTTGGTGTGAACATTCAAGGGAAAGGATTGGTAACGTAACTCGCGTGGTATCCTCCTGACCAATTACTCATGCGCTTCAAAAGATATCTCCCCCGCTGGTTTTTGATCAGATTGAAAACCTTCCACTGTACACCCGTTATTTAAATTTTACGCACTTTAGCATGACAACTGCTTCAAGAAGGGTTCTAATTGGGTCTACAAGCTTGGAAAGACGTCTTAAGTCTGCTTATGATAGTCCTATCATCGACAAACAGAAGGGGAATCGTCTCTTATCACTTTATTAAACAAAATCTGTTGCAATTTCAACCCACTGTTTTCGATTGCCGTTCATACTTCTTAGGGTACGCAAACCTTTCCGACGACGCGTTGCTTGTTCTATCAGCCAATGCACTGCATTTCCAATATCCCACCCCAAAAATAAGCGCAATTTTAAGCCTGCGCTTATTGGAATCAAATACCCAAACTTTATTAGTTAACATGTCTTAAATTCCGCTCCTAACTCACCTATTTTTCGCTTTCGCCTCCTACGAAATATAGAGGGTCTTTCAATAGGGACACTCGAAATTTATTAGGTTATAGCGGCCATGTTGTTAAAGCAACATCTGTCAAATTTGCAAAATGTGGTTCCAATAGGACGGCGCTACGTGCCACACAGCGCATGCCACGATGGACATTCTGCACGACCGATTTGAGGGTATGGTGCGATTTAACGCCTTTACCCTTCTTCCTTTGAGGCTATCTTAAATCGCACGTCTATGCGAATAAACCGCAAGCAATTGCTGCACTCAAAGTCGACATAACGAATTCAGCCAGATCTATGCGACAAAATCATCGCACATTGGACCTTTCGAATACGTGCCACTAACCAAAGCCGCGGCGGACATTTGAACGACCGTATATTCTATAATAAATGCCATCAAATAAAAAAAATAAAAATAAGTGGATTTCTCACATACAGCTTATATTACCTACATTTAAAAATTTAGCGTCCTTATTGCAAGACCCTATAGATACTACGGAATGCCGTTATCTAAACTAAAAGATGAAAAGATATACGTCTCTTTCCCATCTATCTTTACGACAAATGGGATTCTGTTTGCTTTGAGAGTGCGTCATGTTCTCAATCCAACAGGACGGATTCCCTACTGATATAACTAATCTAAGGAATCTTTACAGCAGGTAGCACAAGATTTTCAACACACCTCCCCAAAGTTGCAGATGACCTCGCTACATCCCGGAACTATATACACTCTAAAAGAATCGCTCACCTTTAGCGCAACCGAGCTAGCCGTTATAATTTTTTTCGTTTCGAAATTGTCTTCTTTGTATCTTAAGCACTTTCCCCTACCCGTCCATGTAAAAATCTTCATCTTACATTTTACTACCAAAATGTAAGAGGCTTACGCTCAAAAACCCGCATTATTTTGTCTAAATCTCACGCTCTAAAGAACTAGGATCTACTCCCACCTTCCTATAATATTTTTTGAGATGACGATCATTCCCTCCTCAAAGTTGATTCTCCATGCCGAGGCGTCCTACTGGCGTCCACTTCTCATCGCCATTTCTTCTTCAGCTAAACTTGACTTTTCAATTAAAATAAAAATAAATAAAAAAATTACACTCGCTTATGCCCCTAGACAATATCTAATCCTACATTCTTGCTATTAAAGCGGTTGACCAATTAATTGACTTTAATCCACCGCTTCTTCAGTGGATCCCATCGGAAGATCAATGCTTTTTTACCGAATCAAACACCAGTTCAACCAAGGAATGTCTTTGCATTGACCGGATAACAGACTCAAGCATATGGTACGCCAAGCAAATGGCGGTAGGCAACTAGTCCTTATTTTCTCTAGTCATCT
This sequence comes from Volucella zonaria, assembly GCA_963966105.1. Classification (NCBI taxonomy): domain Eukaryota; kingdom Metazoa; phylum Arthropoda; class Insecta; order Diptera; family Syrphidae; genus Volucella; species Volucella zonaria. The sequence continues at coordinate 181,587,994 of OZ014532.1, forward strand.
CACTAACTTCACACCAACGTTTTGTCCCTTAATACTACCACCTCCCTCTTGTTCTCCCATTTTTCCATAATTCTCCACTCCAGTCAACTTCTTCCCCCACCCTGTGCTCTTACAACGTCCATAAAACAAATTTTCGAAAAATGAACAGATTTGTTTTTTTGGCATCGATATAAGCGCTTAATATTCAGAGCCCAAAAAACCGGCTTTAACTATTAGCATTGGGATAATTTGGCAGCACTAGCATTTTATTTGTTAAAAATTTTGGCCTTGCCATAAAAGTTATCCCTCCCTATTCATGGAAAAATAGGTGCGGCAGCATTCTGCTATCCGCTTTAACTCCGATAAATATCTTGCATTAAGTTAGAGCATAGATTAAGCTGTTAGTGTGATTTACATGTTGAAAATAAGCGCTGATACCTATGCCAAAAAAAAACACAGTTATTATCTTTCTCATCAAATCTTTTTTTAACTTTATTAACCTATCTTTAACAGATGAACCTTCGATTTCTTACAGTGAAATATTTAATTGCATTATGTTTCTCTTCGCGTCCTCCTTTCCCGCCATAACACATCATCCACTTCCCCTCCCTGGTACAACTGAAGACTTCGGACTTTACGAAGCAAAAGAAATAAATTCAACTACTTTGAAGCCTACCTCCAATCCACCCAGCTCTCTAACTGCCTCTATCAGTGCTTTGTTGACACTGCGCAAACCAACCTTATCAACAATCCTAATTCTTTTTATCAGTTCATTCATTACAAAATCTGACGGATACGCCCTCTCTCCCTCGTTTGATAATGTACGAGTATCATCTACCGACCCACATACTATTGCCAACCACTTTACAACCTTTTTTAAACAATTATTTGGAGACAGCTTCTTCGTATTCCTATATTTTAATTACCTTCCCAATATCTCCATTATTGCCATTGGCAATATTTTTCAAACATTGTGCCTCCAATCTTTCTCTCCTCTCTATTTTATCTATCACACAAGGGAAATTTCCCCAAGTTTGGAAGACCTCCTTTATAATCCCGGTTCACAAAAACGGATCAAAGAATGAAGTAACTAATTACGGTCCCATTGCTAAACTTTCTCAGATACATAAAATAGTATACAAAATACAAAATACTTGTATTAAGTCCTATGCAAGTACCAGACTGTCACCCAGTCATCAGAAAGGTAGATGAACTACTACAAACCTAGTTGAATTCGTATCCATTGCGCTTCCTGCCCTAGAAAATGGCCACGAAATTTATGTTATCGCTACAGATTTTGCTAAGTTCTTTGATAAAATATCTCATCAATGGACCTTTTTCAAATTGTCTATGCTCGGCACTTGATCCCATATTATTAAAATGGATATCTTCTTATCTGGAAGACCGTCAGTATAGCGTTCGTTTTAGGTCACCCGTCTCATTCTCGTTTTTCACCACTTCTGGTGTTCTACAAGGCAGCCATCTAAGTCCCCTACTTTTCGCTGTAACTACAAACCATATTGAGAGAATTATTAAAAGATGCTTCCAATCTATTTACGCCGACGGTACCCAATTCTCCAAAACAATTTCTGTATTCTCCTTCAAGAATACAGGCATTGATAGGCTTTCCACTTGGTGCCTAAAATGACTTTGCACGTAAGTGCAATCAATCTCCTGCTCGACTTTATCTTCTGCACGGCCAATCTATACCCCAGGTTCAATCCCTTCGCGTCTTTGGAATATAGTACGACAGAAATTTAATTCTTAAAGCTAACTCAACACTATCCAAAAAATCTTGTTTTCAAACTCCCATGTGACCAGGTCCCTTTGAGCAGCTCCTTCTCGAATATGCCAGCCAATTGTTATTATTATTATTATTATTATCAAGGGAACTATGCCCATGTGGCGCGTTTTGTCAACAGCACGCGGAGTACTGAGTTCCCATGTGGTCACCCACCTACGTACTTACCGCGCCCAACACTGCTTGGGCATAGTGTGGCCCCCCTCATATATCCCGAATCGAGAATATTCAACTCAGGTTCCTCCGGTTTGCTCTACGAGGACTACCCCGAGATGGCTTTATTATTTTACCACCTTATCGTGATCGCTTCAAACTTATAAAGTTGAAACCCTCGAAAAACACAGAGACGGAGCTAACATTCTCTGCATTCATCGATTGGTCTCCGATTCCATGGATTGCACCTCCGTTCACAAATGTATTTACTTCGACACTTGGCCTCGTTTAAGCTTGTTTGCTTATCCTTCGGCGTTGCACTACTTTTATTGCTTTTCGCCTATTAATCGGTAGTGAGGGTGTATCTTCTATGTCCCGATACAATACCTCAACGCCTTTCTTTCTTCCCATTTTGGTTCATAACCCAACGCACACTTTATCGGTTTTACAATTTCTGCAATACCTATTCCGCGCTTAAAACGTCTGCCTTTTGATGTCGACTACTTAAAGTTCTTCGGAACCGAGCAGAGCTCTTGCATTTTGAATTGAAATTGGTACATATACTCAGCGCGTTAATTCGTTTGGCATTTTTGGGTCATTCTTGCAATTTACTACAAAGAATCAACCTCTTTCCACATTTGAGGTTTGACAGTGGTTTTTTTATCGAGTGGTGCCGGTGCTATCATCTCAATTTATCTTACTTAAGTCACTGTAAGTAAAGGTTGCCTTGGCCTAAATTATATTTAGGAAGAAAACCTTTAATGAGTTCTTATTCACCTGAATGTACTCTGTCATTCCTAAATAGTGGCAGCAATGATATTTAATCACGCAATGTCACCAAATAAGTGGACCATTGCACAAGCCAAACCTCCCAGGGTTGAGGAACGTCTCACTATTTGATTGCCTTCTAAGAAAAATCGATTGGCAAGTGCAACTCGTTAAATTTCGAAACTGATGTTGCCGAATCCGAATCAATTGTAGGATCGAAGTGGAGAAACTTCTTCAAACATGTCGTTGCCATTTGCATGTGGACTTGTGCCCACATATGTCGGCCATTGGGTGAGGTATTTGGAAGATTCGACTTTCGCATTTCTTGAATTTTACACTTTGATCACATGAAAGATACATAAATGACAAGGCATCTCTCGATGTGGTAACATTGAACCGATGCAGTTTATACCAAATTTGATGGAGCATTTGAGGTTCTCTACCGTTGTCGAACTAGGAGTTTCCTTGTAATGATCAAGTGAAACCTAACATCTCTGGTATCGTTTTGCTAGATCTGCCACTAGCATTCAGTGCCGGCGGCATAGGGCGTTCTGAGAGATTAAGAGGCACCAGATTTGCAAAGGTTCTGGCCAGTGTGTTCTTGTCATTGGTATCTAGTGTCTAGTGGTCCGTTCGTCTCGCGGAATGTTCATACTTTAGAAATACCATACGTCGATCGCGATATGACCAACTTGGTAGACAGTTGATTAACCGGCATTCTTCCATGTCCCCTTGTTAATATTAAGATGTAAAACCGCTAATCACGACAATGCTTGGCCCAGCGGCAAACTCTATATTCCCTCGATTGCGGTTACATCTTCCATGACATGTTTAGCGTTAAATCTACGTTTCGGCTGAGAACTCGTAAAAGCAATCGTAGGTGTACTCGTGGTAGTATTTTTCTCCTGTGGAGGCATACGCGTTTATTGCAGTTTTGTTGGCAAGTTTATCCTTGATGCGAATTATCATGAGGTGCTTGTTCACTTGTTTTAAACTCAAGACTTCTAGCCTACGTCTGGCTTCACTGACAAATCCGCTTGCGAATAAGAGCTGTTTTTGTTGTCACTAGCAATCGCCGTAGTATGCTCGTATACCTTTATACAAGTAACTAAATTTTGATGTGACAACTTTACATCCTAGAACTTCGGGCAGGCCATATTTCAAACACAAGATATTTTGCTCTCTGGCCTGTGGGAATAGCTCTTCCAATATAAGCAGTATGCTTAATGTAAACGGTTCTGTAGCATGGCCATAAGGATTGCTGCTTTACATACGAACTTGTCACTCTGACATAGTCAAGTCACCTGGGGAGCCACGCTGTGAACCACTGATTTCAAGAGATTTCTATTCATTTCATGAAGCCAAATAGCGCAAGATTGCGTTAGACGAAAATAACACTAAGGATCGTAACCACATGAATAGGACTAATCCCGCTGGAGTGTCCAGAGCACTTCATTTGTATGATGATTTGGTGATGGGATTAATCTGTTCCCATACCGTACCAACCTATTCTGTGTATTCGAGTACCTCTTTTTGGTCACTTATACTACATTTTGAGCCCGACGACTTTGAAAGGCACCTCCGTGCTCAGATGTCAGGCACATCTGCTATTTCTCACATCTCACTATCCATAGACGTTGTCATGCAACAACACCTGCGGGCTTTTCTAAATTTGAAGTCGCAACTTTACCGTCGGCGAATTCGGTTTAAGATTTCGAATGGAATCCTGCAACATACTTGGCTTTGAATATCGTTGGACAGAGTAAGCCTTATTGTATCTTAGGACCGTATTAGGGTAATTTGTATTACATTCGCATGCCCTTCCTAGAGTGTGAACTGTAGACAGTTTCAAGGGTCATCTTAAAACAAGTTAACTGCCAACGCGGGACTTGTAAAAAATCTGAACATGTACTTGCGATATTCGTCGGGTTTTAGAAACTCACGGCAGAAATGCACTCCTATACCCCTTCCCATGTTGTCCAGCTATAAGAACTTCAGATCGCAGTATAAGTACTCGTACATATGTATCTGATTGGCATGCCTCTTCAGTTGATCGTCAAACTGAATACTGGAACAGGTAAAGCCCTTTTAAAAGTTTTCTCTCGAATTAGGTGAAGGACATTTCGCAGTCGAGAAATGAAAAAATTAACAAAAAAAACTCAAACCGAAATCAGTAAAAAAAAAAAGAAGGTATACACGATCGCGTGAACGTGTTGCCCTTATGCATGCCTTCTGACAATTTAATTATGGGCTCAGCCTGACGGTATGATGTCATATTCTCCACCACATCAATACCAAAACACTTGACTCGACTTGAAGTGGCGCAAACGAAAAGAAAATACAAAATACAGAAAAAAATATAAAACATAACATTCACAATGAGTCAACAGGATTGGTGGATCGAGGTAAGTGCTACTACCGATTTTCAACTTGACAACGTTGTAGATACATCTGTTGACCGTTTACTCATACGACAGACCTCGTACATTGTTCGAGTATATTGATTCAAAGTCAAGACCGGAACTGTACATTTCGTGTATTATCCGCCGCATCACCCATTGTTATGCAAGACGAATACCAAGCCAACGATTTTATTTGCTTTTGTCCACAAATTCTTCTTTCTTCAACATTTCATTTACCACAAAGGACATGGCTTCCTCGAAGTATCTGTACCAGTATTTAAAGACCCATCACCTCCATGTGGATGCCAATCCCGATGGCGTTGACATGCACGTGGTGTTAACTGCTACCAAGCTGCCTTGATGAATACGTACCAGACCATCATCATGGTCTGCATTGCGGTGAGATTGTGGGTCATCTTTAAACAAGCAAAAAAAAATTTAACAAAATTGAAAGAAATGGCTTCTTAGGACCCCCGGACCATCTGCTTAGAAGAGTGAAAATTATTTCGATAACAGGTGTGTTGCACACACACCTTCGATTTGACACTTTTTTATTTTGTGGGTTTCTCTGGATTCAAACTGACCACATAGTCATCATCGACACCATCAATACAAACCAGCCCACCTATGGAAGAAAGGACTTTCGAAATTAAAGAGTCTGAGGATGCGGGCGATTGTTAGCACACGGTAAAAGCTGTAATTAGCGCTATTGGCCAAAGGCTCATTAAGTGAAATTAATTTGCACTGGCTTCCGAACCTAATTGAATATTACGATGAATTGGCTCGCGTGTAAATCACAATGACGGCATTTAATTGCCGCCATTAGTTTAGTGTAAGTGTCATCATGGTGCCTAAATTGATTTAAGGCACACCACAAACACGTAAGTTGTGATGGAGGGGAAAGAAGCTGCTTTGGTTAGGAACATGTGATAAAGGGGATAACATCTACTGTCTCCAGTTTGAGATAGTTCTATTAACCTTGACAGTTGTAGATGGATTCTTTAGAGTTTGAACTAGGTATGCGTCACCTTCACGGAAACAAATTGAAGGTCATTCTCAGGTGGTAAATTCTGTGTATTATCGAAAAGAAGCTGATCTAAATTATCAACAAGGATTTGGTATCAGAATACGTTTTCCCTGTTAGACATTACTGCCAACCCGCCGGTAAACTATTCTATTTAGCTCTTAGGCGATATGTCCAGTACGAATCCCATCACCAAATCCTTAAACAGAACGTCGCACGTTATCCGAAATGGCTGCTTGAAATTTCGACACGAAAGTTGAACCTCTTTTACTGTTTAATTCCGATCATCCGACGAACTTGGCCGTTGTTAAAACAGTTTTCTCTCCATCGTTTCCTTAGAGTACGCAGATACGCGTGCCTTTTATCACACCTCCTGACATTTGTTACATTTTCCTATCCTTGCTTCAATTTTAATTACCGGGTCTGTGGAGTAGCCAAGATGCTTCATAAGAGGCAAGACAAATTCTTTAAGCCACAAAGCTAGCAAGTGAGCAACAAAAGAAAATTGACCGGGTTCTAGTCATAAAAACACTAAGCAAAATGCGACGGAAGACGGGCGCTAACATATGCTCAAACCGTGATACTACAAAATGGAAGGACCGAATGCTCGGCGGACGTAATTTCTGCCCTACTTCAGAAGCGCGAAGAGCAAAGTAAAATAAATAAACTTATTTGCGAAGTTTGGTTGATCTCCGAAACCCCTGTGAAAAAAGGATTATGTGCAAAAGTAAGAAGCTTTAGGGATTATCACGATTGTCATTCATCGGAACGAGAGGCAGATTACACTTGCACATTAAAGAATCTGTCCTTAGAAATAGAGCTGAAGCCTTAGAAATAGAGCACAAAACTATGCAAATAATCACGGTAGGTGTAAAAGACAAACATAATTTGTTTGGCATTTCAGCTATTTAGTATTCACCTCGACGCGAGGTTGAAAACTCTCTTCAGAAGTATATTCAAATTTCTTAGACCGAGTTTTGGCGGTGAACTTAATGCGCCTACTGGAGCTAAAGATGCATCTCATAAAAGCTGTTTTAGACAATTGTCACTCCCACTCGATGGGCTGGTCGATTTATACCACGAAAATACCCGATGGCAGTAATACTAATTAATTCGGAAGTCCTCAGGACAGAAATTGAAGAGAAAATTGAACAGAACTTAACCGGAAATAAAAGAATTAATAAAGGGAAAATTAAAAGCCATAAGTAGTGGTCCACAACATAGAACACGCTTGAATCACCTGAGTAACCCGCTAATAAAGACTAACAATCCAATTATCCATTGTGGAAAGCAGTAAGCTATGTTAAAAGTCATAAAGCCTCTGCACTGCCGATCAAAAAAAGAAAAATGATACGAATTGGCGAAAGGGGATAAAGAGAAATCGAACATCTTCATTGCCATTTGGAAGAGATCTAAGGCCGTTCGATGGTCAAAGAGTCATTCATACTCGTAATATCAATTAAAAACAGCAGCTGGCAATTACAAAATAACAAATGCGATGCTAATGGAACTCAAAAACAAATAAATTTAACGTTTCCAATCAAACAAGGCTCAAGAGTACTACCTAATAACCGGTAAAGTCCTTAAAATATTGCCTAGAAAATCATTAACTAAGCTTCTCTATATTTGATACAAGCCACTTAGATTAAAATGCGCCTCGAGTTAGTGGAAAGTTGCCGAGGTCATAATGATACCAAACCAGGGAAACCACCGAATGACAGGAGGTCTTGTAGACCGATTTCATTTCTTCCAGTTTTATCTAAAATTTGTGAGAGATTCTTTGGATATTTCTTAAGCGTACACTGCCGGTTATTGTGAAAAAATCGTATCCGAGATTAATAGCTGAGCGCATGATTCTGAACCGGAACCGGTGGGCAGAGAATCTCCGATGAAATTGAGAAAGCTCTTAAAGGCATTATCTCGCAATCCTCAGGCAAGGTGTGGTATAAAGACTTGAAACTCAAATTACAAGGAGTCTTGGCCAATCTGTTTGCTGCATACTTTGTGGCTAGCTTAATACCCCGTCTACATTTGAATGCGTCCAATCTTCAATGGGACGAATCCACTTTCGCACTCGTGTAGTGGCAACAGTACTTAAAGATCTTAACATACATAAATCCGCTGGCCCAGATGGTATATTTCACCTTCTTTTGAAGAGGAATTCTTCCACGCTGGCAAAATCACTGCATGAGCTTTTCCATCAATCTCCTTCAGAGCCGGTGGAAAACGGCATTTTTCCAGCCCGTCCCTAAAAAAGGCGAATCTTCTTTTCTCTCTCTTCCTACAGACCCATTGCATTTACATCCTTTCTTTCCAGAGTCATGGAAACGCTGATGAACCGCCAGCTCATGAAATATCTCGAAACACGAAAACTTCTCAATGACCGGCAATATGGTTTTTGTAGCAAGAGATCCACTGATGATGCCATGTCTCACATGGCACCAAAGTCTACACCAATCTGGTGAAACAAGATAGTTGCACTTGATACGAGTATTTCGAAGCCATTTGACAGAGTTTGGCATCAGGCTAATTTATCGAAAATGCGTACATTTGGGATCGATGAATCTCTCATTCAATGGATTAGAAAACACCATTCGGAATTTTCAATTCACGTTGTATTGGATGGTTTCAAGTCTGATATTCACAAAATAAATGAATAAGGCTCCGTTCTGTCACCGACACTCTTTTTAATTTTCATTAATGATCTCTTGTCTGCTACTTCTAATCCAATATATTCCTTTGCTGATGACAGTACTCTCTGCTACCAATATGAACGTTACCGAACTCACGTCACTGTTCTTCGGCTGTAGAACGGAAAAGGTAGCGTATATTAACAGCGTAACTAACAACGGAATCACCAACAGTGTGGAATTTAATGGTTGCAAAACACAGTGTTGTCTGCCGTTGTTTAAGAAAAATTTATTTATTCATGAATGGCACTTGCATCGTTGAAACGGAATCACTTTCTATTCTCTGTCCGTTGGAATGACCACATATTCAATGTAGCCAAAAATGTTGCAAAATATTTAGGTTTCCTCAAACGATGTAAGAAATACTATACCCTTTCTGATCTGACCTCAATATATAAGGCTTTTGTACACATAAAATTGAAGTGCAATGTCCACATCTGGTCAGGTGTTCCTAAAACCTCTCTATGCCTGCTGGATAGGATTGAAAACCGTGCGATAAAACTCATAGGTGAAGACAATATTGACAATAATGTCTCCTGTATAACTTTGCTCCACCGCTATTTTCACCACCAGTGCTCCGGTGGAATTACCAGTCATATTCCGCGTCTTCAAACTATCATCGGTAACACCCGTCACGCTATGAATGCTCATCAGTATACCCTCAAGTCGACTTTTCGAACGAAATATCGTGATTTTTCCCTAAGCCGCACAACTCGTTTATGGAATGCCCTGCCGACTTCTTTATTTCTAGTCATCGTAACTTGCAAACATTTAAAACCAACGCACATCGGTATCTCTCTTTTTTTTTCTTCCTAACTTTTCTTCGGCTGCGCTGTGTACAAGCATTTTAAGGGTCCTAAAAACCCTTTGAGCACGCTGTAAATATTTACAGAAAAAGCCCAATTAATATACTGACAACGCTTCTCGAGAATAGGCATTTCCGTGTCAGACACAGAAACAAGTTCTCGCAATTTAGGGAAACTTTAACCAACGTACTGCAAGGAAGTGTTCTCTTGCCGCTTCTGTATTTCCTTTATGTAAAGGCATGCCGGACTGCCCTCAATGAAACCAAATCTGTCCAAGTAAACCTTATTTACAGAAAAACTATGAGGTTTCCTACTTCCAGCAAACGAGGATAAATACATCGAAGCCGCTGTTATACAAGCAAGTGCTGAAGCCGGTTTGGACCTTTGGTATACAACTCTGGGGTTGTAATAAGAAAACGAATGCCATCGTGCGTTACATAAGCTCGGAATTCCTACGGTTGAAGAGGAAACAAAAAAAATTTGGGAAGAAGCATAAAATTCAGCACAGCCGTATTGACTGTCATTTATTAATTTTGGGCTGTTGACTGTCTGGAGCTTTCTCGTATATTGTCATACTACGCGATATTAGTTATATTCGGTAGCTGTTGCAATTTCTCGAGTTGCCTTTGCCTTTATACAGCGAAACAAGACAGTCTCTCATCATTTTAATGATCAAAATTGCGACGGAGGGTACATCACCCGATTTGAAAGCACGATCCGAGAAATCTTCGTATGCGATAGCCAAGGGAACGCAACTTTGAGGGAATTCTTCGATACGAACGTGTTGTTTCCCTTCTTCGATTTCTTGTGGCCGTATGTCCTTTTATTATGATAATGCCTCAACTGCTTATGCACGTGCTCTAGCTATCGGTTTTTGGCTCTTTTTTGGACAATTCGTAGCCTATTTCAAGACATACCTCACCAGTTTGGCTATTTCCACTGTAAGTCCATAATTGAAAGGCCAAACTTTTGTTTTTACCGTTATTTTCGCCTCATCGGTGAACCACCACTTTCATTATTCGTGTAAAGCCGTCCTTTGGAAATACTTATGTAGCAGAGTTCTTGCACGACTCGTACATTTTTGATTATAGCCTTTCCGCACACTTTACGCGCTTAGTTCTTCCCCTTGCTTTATGTCATTTTGAAGCGATTTTCGAAAATTTGGCTCGCAGAGCTGTCCTCGTTCCTTATTTTTGTTGTGTCATTTATTTTCTCTTGAGTGATGTGATTTTTCTTTCGTTTCTTATTCTGAGCTTAGGTCTGTGGTGAGTTCGCCCAATATCACTTAAGAATCGTTTACTCGCAGTTTCGCGTTATTCCAGCTTAGATGCTGATATATTTAGGCTTGAATTCGTAATTAGATGCTTCTCTTGCTTAATCAACAACCTACTTAGGAGTTAAGTGTGTTCAATTCTCCGACCCTACTGATGAAAAGCAGTTCCTCTTTTGATATTCTAGTTACTGGCTAATCAAATTTTTCTGGTTGCTCACTACCTAATTTGCGGTGCGTAGACCCCAACAATATTGCAACTTTCGTGTTCAATTATCAGTTTTACTTTCACTAGTCGGTCTCTAATTTGATTCCGCTGTCAAGATGATTGCAACTTACTTCTTCCGACATTCCGCCTCTTAGTTATTCAAGGTTTCTTGAATCTTATTCGATTTAACGTTGCCTTAAAACGTTTTCTAGTTCGAAACTTTTGTCCGTCATTATGTCGACGTTCCAGCGATGGGTAGTTTATTTGTTGAGAGTATCATATTGACACGAATACTTCTATTTGCCCGGTGACCACTCCTGAGTAGTGCAGAAGACGTTCCCGACGGGATATTGCACTCATGTACAATGTTGAATGAACCATAAAGTCTACTCGAAAACGTAAAGTTAAAAATCACACCAATGTTTTTAGCAGAGGCAGCTCACAATTGATAGGGAAGGAAGGAAAGGAACATCGGCTTATCAGAAAGAAAAAGATAGATTTAGAGTAGGCTCGAGGGATCGAGGTCATGGAGAGTTGCTTCTACAGAAATGACAATATCTAAAAATAACTTACCAAAGACACAAATATCGAACAGGAAATGCGAAGGCAGTAGAGTCACATTCGGTAGATGTGCAAGGAATGCTGTTTGACGCTAAGATCACAAATATTCCACTTTCAGACTAAACCAACCATTCAACTTGGATCTTGATCGACAACAACTTCGTCCACTTGAACAAGAATAAGCCTGGATAGCGATGTCTAAATTATATAACCGAAAACCTGCCGGAGCGGATAGACTAGCTGCCGAATTATATAAGTCAGCAGGAATTCAGATGGTAAGAACCATACATTAACTCGTCTGTTAATTGTGGTCAGATGAACGTATCCCCGGTAAACAGAATCTCAGTACGCGCTCACGTGTACGAGGATCTCGGCCAAACTGGTGTGCGTAACTAAAGATATTATGGAATGGATAAAGCTGTTGGTTAAACCAGAGGTCAAGTCTGAACGTCACGAAAATTTAACACTAAAGTTACCAACTAACCGGACATTCGATTAAATATGAATATGTCGAAAGATCTCAACTTTTTCGATGTAGGCAAGCACTTTTATCTTCCAGCCTTAGGCCGAAGGCCGTGTTTTATTGATCAGTTGTAAATGCGTTTCATTTGCGACTTCGCAGAGATTGTTCATTATCTGCATACATATGCATATGCAGTGCTTTAAAATGTTTGGCCAGTAGTTTACGTACAGAGTGAAAAGACTTAGTCCAAGCAGTTATCCCTGTGGTACTCCACTTTGTACGTTTTCTTTCATAATTTGAGAATTTCTCACCCACATCAGATTTATTTATTTTTGCGTAGATGCCGCATGTAAAAAGTATTAAGGATGAAGTGAAAGAGAAGAAATAGTCCTTGAATTCAATGGACCTATCTTGACAGGTCTCATTTTCCAGAAAACCTTGTTTTTTTCATTTAAAAATTCATCAACAAGAAATCTCTTTCACTTTCATGTAGGCAATGCCTCGCTTTTCTATAAGATTCCAGCTTTTAGGAGTCAGCTATTGAGGCGACAGGAATGTTTTTAGAGGAATGTGATTCCCACATTGCCTCGGTGCTGAGCAGGGACGGCAGTCTTTATACATAGCTAGGAACATGAAGTGAGAATTGAGTATTGCAGCAAATGTACTTTTAGCTATCTTTTAGCTCCATAAATAGTGATTACGAGAGCCTTCATATTCAACAGATAGTAGAGTCCCTCCTGAAACCCAATTATGTAAACATCTCAATTCTCGTTCAAGAGGTACATTTTCTAAAAGACCTGAACGGCTTTCCTACACCTCATTTTCCTCAAAAGTCAAAATAAGAGAGATGTCTGAGGTCTGTCTAAAATAAAATCACTCTTTCGCTTTCCTATCACGTCTAACCGAACTGCATGCCGTCCTTCACCCATTCACAACTAGAAACCTGAACCACGTGTTGATTTTCACTTTATTGCCACACGACACCTGCTTCATCATGAATTTACCGCAGTTACAATGCTGTTAAAAATCCCACTGTCTTCATGTCCAGACGCAGACATGGCCATGCACCGTGCAAGGCTACATGCCAAACAAGGTCAAGTGTGCCATGCACTGTAGATGTAATACTTGTACTCCCGTCACAAGCAACCCACTGCATGGGTGGCGGCACCATTAGAGAACTAGACGATGACAACGACGTCGACGACGACGACTACGAGTACATCTCATCGACTACGACTACCACGTCCTCCCCAGATAGATTGTATACCAACTTGTTGGCTGGCTCCTATCCTACGGTTGTGTAGTGGCGGTTGTAGAGAAGTAGGCGGATTGACTTTCCGCAGAGGGATTCCCTATTCCGTTGCCACCACCACCTCATCTTTGGTACCAGCTCTTTTTCTAGTCTCTCTCTGTGCCTTGGGTGCTAAGCACGATGAATGCACTACACTCGACAACGATGCGAAAAGTGCTCCGCTCGGTATCCGTATCCATGGAACTGAAGGTGGTGCAGCAAAAAAAAAAGCCAGCCAACTTCATAGCCATCATCGGGTGGTATCCGTACTGTGACTTGACTAGCTGCAGCACGCGCGCCCACATGGTGAACGGCACTTCTCTATGGTAGCCATGTTATGCTTTTTACAGTTATTTTGTAATTCTAGCACGGATTACGTATGCAAGTGTGCTTTTATGAATGGATTCGTTGTCGGTTGTCGGTTGTCGGTTGCCGGCTTGGGGTCTAGTTCTGGGGACGGCGGCAGTTAGGGGAATGCCTGACGATGTGAGCACAGGATCACCCGGTGCTTAGAGGGATAGTTGCAGTTTCCTGTAAAGTGGGGTGCCACATGGTTGTCGGTGCACTGCATCGCATATGCATAGGCGTTGTTCTTTTAATGCTCCTGTGGAATGCCTAGTCCTGCTGCAACACTAGTGTTATTGTGTCTTGCCGCTTAGAGCTGGTATGCTTGTTGTTTTGTTTTGTTTCCGTTCGCATGTAGTGCTTCCGGGCGGTGACCAGTTTTGTTTGTTTCGCTTTTTTGTTTTGTTTTTGGCGGAGTTCTCCGGTGTTTCAGTTAAGTGTGTGGTCCACCAAAAGTGTCGGAAGTGTATTTTAGTCAAAAAAAACATTTATCTCCTAGTTGGACGGTTTGTTTGTGAGAGCCATGTCCTGTGTACTATTTGGCGCCCTTTTAATTGCTGCTTTGTGCCAGCCATAGAGTGCTGGACGAGGTGGTATTGTGTTGAATTGCAGTTGGTTCAAATGCCTCCGGAACTTGCCGTGAGAGCACAGTTGACCAGTTGGCAGTTGCATTTAGTGGCGCTTTGATTTTGGCTGTTGAATGTCATTCACTTAATGATCTTGGGTTTTTAGGAGTTCTTGTTTGCTTTATTCGCTGTCGATTCGATGTGCTGAGTTTAATTGCTTGCAGATGCATTTGGATATCTCGTTTTGTTGCGGATATTTCCTATGGACAAAACCGGAATCGTTTTATAGTCTCGTACGTGTGTAGTTGAGCTCATAATGTATTGTATTCTTCAGGCAAGGAGTGCGCTGTGGATTTTGACCTTGTGGCAACTAGTTCCACAGGGTCACTCGAGAGATGAGATAAATTTCATTAGTATGAGAGCTTTAGGCAAACTTGAGATTGATAATTTAAAAATTGAGTCACATCATTCTGTTACTGGTTGCCGACAATGCGGTATATAAAGTTGCTTTGTAAGTAACCATATGACCTTTTCCAATTTGATCATTGCTAATTAGTATCACTTCTTGTGGATGATAATTTTTAATAATTCGAAGCCACACTTTAGATGCTTGAGTTGGCAAACTGTGCTAGTAAAACCTGGGCTGGGTGTTATACAATTTGTGTAGGCAGTGAGCGGCATCAACATGGCAATGCCGAGTGCTTTAACTATGACTACACATTAATTGCTCTTTGAGGCAGCCATCCAGCGTTGAGCTGCAGAAAAAAGCAGCAATATAATATGATGTCAAAATTATGCTCCGAAGAAGGCAACTAAAAGTACTAAAAACGCTGACTAAAATCAGCGGCCAGCAAAGCAAATTCTTACACAAGAATTTAAAACTAAATTAGCACGCCAAAAAGGGGTTAGTGACTCCGGGATATCCGGTCTCATTGCCTAAGGGGTCCAGAAAGGACCTTGCCCTCTAAGGTGGGGGTTTTGCATGGACTCATATGAGCACTACTCTTGCAATACCCCACATGAAATTTCATCTGGAAACGGGCTTAGATTGGTTAATGGAACATCTGTATAGCCAGCACACGGTGTTCTTACCACCATATTCACAAAGGGAACACAGCGGTCACCTGATCTTAAAAACATTCAACCAAACGATGTTGAATAGTAACGATGAAAGGCACTACTTTAGTAATATACAAGGTGCGTTCCAAAGTAAACAGGAAATTTCAAAAATAAGAACCACAGAACGTTTTTTTTTGGCAAAACCGATTTATTTTATTCAAAGTAGTCCCCTTCCGACTCAATACAACGATTTGCACGGTCTCGAACTATGTCGAATGAGTGTTTGAGATCGTCGTGTCAGGATGTCGGCACAACCGGTTTGGGTGGCTTCCATAAAACGTTTTCCTTTCATAGGCAAATGCATTTTCCCGAAAAGGTAAAAGTCGCACGATGCCAAATTAGGCGAATACGGGGAGTGGTTGACAGTTAAAATGCGATTTTTAGCAGAAAAACCGATCACAAAAGTCGATCGATGAGATGGAACATTATCGTGCAACAAATGCCAACTTCCTTCGCCCAGAATAGGGCGAATACGACGAATACAATACAAAATGCTTCAACGAATCAAGGCAGAATTGTGAATTAACTGCTTAGCCCCGTGAAACGAACTCTTTGTGGACGATGTCCTTGGAATCGTAAAAGCAGATCAACCCTGTCTTCACTTTTGACTTCTCCAAACGAGATTTGTTGGGCTCTAACTCGTTTGACGCCTTCCACTGGGCACTTTGGCGCTTCCTATCTGGATCATATTGCAAATACCACGTTTCATCAGCAGTCACAATGTTGTAAAGGAAGTTTTTGTTCTTTTTGTGCTCCTCGATGATGTCCTTCGAATCTTTAATTCCGAGAAATTTTTGCTCGAAGCTTATTTTTGTAGCGATGACACAAACATACTGTCACTTCAGACTCTATAACTCCGCTTCTGTTCGTCCAAATGTCATGAAATTTTGACACACGTTAGTGATGGATCTACCTCCGCAGCGCATTGCCAGTAGACGGCCTCACTACTAATACCTGTTTTGAAAAAATCCTGTTTATTTTCGAACAGGCCAATTTAGACCCGGATCACTACCTCGTTGAACCCAATGTATGTCTACGAATATCTCAGACACCACTACGACGGAGAAATACTAGGAGGAGATTTAACGTTGAACGGGCGCAACAAAGCCTCAATTAAAGGCCTTACAGCGGCATCGATGCCCAAAAAGCCATCAGAAAAGCCGCAAGAGTTGTCCTATGTTTTACGCGACCAACCGGCCGAAAATCTTGATTTGAAGTGAAGTAGAACATTGACTGCGGCTCGTGCCGAGGAGGAAGAGAATCGAATCGAGAATCATAGAAGCATTAGAAGCAAATGTAAACGAACTAGGTTAGGAACAACGTTCGAAAGTCTCACTAAAACGCAAAAGCGCGTGTCAAGATCAGAACAGACGCCTGTAAAGACAAGCGAGCAAGATATGGAAAAACGGCAGGACGAGCCATTCAACCAATGAAACGAAGATTTTCAATTATCTGACCAAAATGAAGTAAAGATATCAATGTCTAAGGCTAAGCTTAACAAAGGTGCCGGATCCGACAGCCTACCTGCCTAGCTATTTAGTTTAGCGGTAGATGACTTGGTTGAGAGCATACATCAACTCATTTCGATGATTTGGTCGACAGAGCGTATGCCTGTCTTTAACATCGCGTAAACGATCTGGTCAGGCGCATTTGCTGAAACTATTTGTCAACAATGTAATGCGGTTTTAGGCTTGACGAAATATTCACACTCCGAAAAATATCGAAGAAAAACCAAGAAGTTCAGATAGATATTCACTGCCCTTGAATTGATTTCAAGATCACATTTGACAGCATCTTTGCTATACAGTGCCAAGTCTGGTCTTGGCGTTCTTGCCAAACTTGTTATATTGTGCAATATGATGGCGAAAGACACTCACTGCTCCGCGAAGTTCGGATTCAATACCATCGAGATCGGCGTTCGTGAAGAGTACGAATTCGCTGATGACATTGGTATCCTCACAGAGAACATCAATTGCACCATACCTGAGCTTTAGTTTGACAAAGCCATGTAAGCCATGACATGTAAGCCTTCACTCTAGATCCGTCTGGAAGTAATATGCTTTCATGGAGTACAAGCCAATCTTTACCTACACAGATGAATGTAAAACCGATAGCGGAGTTGGTGGCGGTGTTTTCTCAGATAAGTTAAATCTAAACCTCTCCTTCCGTCTTCCAAATAACTGTCGCGTGTTCCAGGCGGAAATTTGACGATTAAAGAAGCTCTGTCCTGGCTGAAGAAAAACGTGATATCTGCAAAGGATATCCGCATCTTTTCGAATAGTCAGGCCGCTATCAAGTCCCTGGACGAGTGCCGGGCCACAGAGGCATTCCAGAGAACTGTAGGGTCGATGAACTCGCCGAAATTGGAACTACTCTACCTATTCTACCGGAAAAGGGTAGCATAGGTATACCAATCGCTACGTGCAAATTAATATTAGAGCTGGATGCCAAAAGGAGAACCGGCCTTAGGTGGACTGTTGGATCAACATGTCTAGCGACTAAACAGATCTGGCCACAGCTAGATCTGAATCGCTCTAAGAATCAGATCCTTCTAAATAGGAAACATCTTAGCGACGTCATAGGTGTCATCACTGGACACTGCGTCATAGGCAAGCATGTAAGAAGGCTTGGCGCTTTTATAAACAATTTCTGTTGAAGCTGCGTGGAGGAGGAGGAAGAGGAAAACTTCACTTAGGAGCTTTTTCCTACAATGGCCTAAACGATCTTAAGAATATAGACGTAAACAGTCTCCTACGCTTCATCGTGAGCTCAAACTGGTTCCATCAGTAAGAGGATCATAGATCAACGTGGCATCACAATGAGCCAATAGGCCTAAGTGGGTTGGAGTTTCCAACATCCACTCTTATCTACCTACCTACCCACTTTGGTATCACTGTTATCAGTTAAAGAAAGCACACTACTGTGAGATTGTTAGGGATTTTGTTTACCACGGCACCTTAACAGAAATCGTACAAATAGTTACACTTACCCGTCACTTTTTGCTTGGCCTAAAACAGTAGAGAAGCTCTTGGCATGAGCGTAAATTGCAATCCCACTATATGGTGCAAATATATGGACGTTGGCAAAAGTGCATGAAGATATCTGCCCTAGGTAGATTAAAGGAGTGAATCAAGTGATTTTATGTTAGGTCCCATTTGCGTTGACAGTCTTTAGAGGAAAAGATATAACTGCGAAATTTACGCACTTTACAGCGACATCGAGCTGGCCAAAGAAGTGCACATCAGTCGTCTGAGACCACTTGGAAATACGTTGCCTTAGGCTGCGCTCGCAGGTGAAAACACTAAAGACTTCAAACATATTGAATTGATGAAATACCGCGATTTCTGGAGAGGTTTATTGATCGAGGTCCAGGTCCACTTCAGATTGTTGGGCCATTTAAGGGAATGGATAGTTTTATCTTAAAAGCCTTGAGATCTTGCATTGACAGGGATCTTGTTTCTTTTCTCAGACCGCTGGACTATGGTGCAAATTTCAAATTCGCCCCGAAAATTGATGCTGTCGTCGTAATGGGCAAAACCGGATCAAACTTCGTATAATTCTGCTCTGGTATGCCACAGGGATCAATATCTGAACCTTTGTTGGTTACTCGGATTATTTGCGGTCTACCGCGTGTGGTTTAGAACGCTTTCTTCATACATATTTACAGTAACGGTGTGCAAATTTATTTAAGATGCAAGTACAAGTGATACAAGATTGAGGCTTGTTCAGAAAAGAACAGACTACAACTCAACTTAAGTGCTTAATACTTTAGAGCAATAGGCTTGAATATAGTTTTCCTCCTGGAATATACCCAGGTACAACAGAGCTTGAATAAACTGAGAACTGAACACAATTTGGGCATTTGGTGCGACTCGACACTTTCTTGGGACTATCAAATACGGTTGTCAATCGGTACAATCAATGCCTGTCTCTGAATTCTCTCTGTGTCTGTGAAATCCGAAAAGTCCAGTTAATAATTATGGTCATAATTCTGAATGAAAAATAAGTTTAACAACAAATGCCCTTAACAGTGATTCTATACTGCACCTTATACTGCATGTTAAAGATGTTTTAAGAAATTTAAAGCCTGTGAAATACGTATGTGACTAAAAGATACTTTCATCTGTATTTAGTCAATTCGTAGGACAATTTTTTGCTTATGTTCTCAGACAGTGGAATGCCTTATCCCTGGACATCTTAGTAAGATATCGCGGTAGCAAACCTTTTGTTCTATTTAGATGTCTAGTGGGTAGTTCCTGACTATTATAAAGTTTTGGTAAATTCACACAACTTGCTTCTTTTTTTTCCTCATTTTGGAATGCCATATATACAAAGTAGAGATCGACCGTCTGAAATCATCAAAAAACCATTATGGTATATTCAAATTGTACAGTAAAGTGGGGATTCTATAGAAAACATCATAGTTCCCAAGACCATCATTTATCATTGTACATGAACGTATCCAAAATGCTTAAGAGAAGACCGCCAATGTAGGTAACTCGTATAGAAAAACCAAAAATAGCCGCTGGCATTAGTGATCCTGCACCTGGTAGTTAATGTGTTGATGGATTTCCAGGAACGACAATGCAGGGGAGTTGTTTCTGTGGCACATACGACTAGACTTTATAGATTGATTTAACTTTGGTTTTGTGTCACATGTAAAAATTGGTAACTAACTTGAGATGAAACTAAGAAAAACCCTATTTTAGGAGGCGTCTGAGGTACTTGTATTAAGGGTAAGCCAACGCATAACGATGGCAAACAGAATTCGGTGAAGGTCTTCCGTAAATGTTCACAGTAGGACAACATTCTCATTCCATAGATATGCTCGTATGATGCCTGTATCTTTTACGGCTGGAATTTATTTTCTCGATGGCTAAATGGCTGAAAAAAGAATTACAAAATGTATTGGAAATGGTAGCAACAAAACAACCTTCGTGGCAACACTGAGATGCCAGTCAGAAGTTATCAAACTTCAAGCACCTTGATGATGCAAAGACGAATTGGTAAGCATTCGTTATACATAATTTAGATTTTTGACATGTTATGACAATTACTGTAAAAAAAAAATATAGTTTTCATGGGGGACCATTCTTGGCGAGAAGAGATGTAAAGGAATTTTGTGACCTGAGGATCAGACCATGGTTTAACAAAGCCGAGCGCAGAGTTAGCTTTGCGAATTATTTAATCAATATTGAGTTCTGTATCACAAATAACGCCCAAGTCCCGTATTGAGGTGGCTGAAGCTGCTGCTGGAGTTGATATATCGGTTCAGTTCAAAGGTGTTAAACGCTTCTGGGAGTATGAGATGGCATTGCATTTTTGTGACACCATATTGAACCTATTAAGATCTTATTATCACGTTGATATACCACTCAGGTGGACTTAAGAGGTTATACGCAGTTAGAATTTTCATTTATAAAACGCTAATTAGACGCATGTTAACCTATGGATTATTTACGCAGTTCCAATCTCACCCACTGTAGCCAAGGAACTTCAGATTTTCGAACGAGGAACCAGATAGAAAATGGTTGTCCAATAAACCCTTATTAGAATAAGCTAAAGATACACCTCTTATAGTCTACCAAACTAATCTTTTGCTAAAAAAGCTTAGAACGTATGGAACATCACCCTAATTCTGCTGTTTTGGATTCTTTATTGGACTCAAATATCATTGACAGTTTAAATAACAATTATTACTCGTATCTCTCACCTTCTAATCGATTAAACTCAGGAATTTCAAACTTGGCAATTTTTTTAAAGTATGAACCTCGTTCGGGCGGGTCAGAAAATCTAGACGATGAGCTTCTGAAGTCGACCGTAGAAAGAAATTCCATTGTTACGGCAAGGGAACTCGCAAGGGAAGTGAACGTAAGCCATATCACCATCTATTAGCACTTAACAAATTTGGGAAAATGGGTACCACACCACCTATCGAAAAATAATCTTCAGCAACGAATCGAATACTGCGCCTCTGTCGAATGGTTACAGGAGATAAAAAATGGGTTCTTTGCAATAACATTAAACGTTACATCGCAGATATGGACTTTACCCGCTCAAGGTGTTACTGTCTGTATGGTGGGATGCTGAGGGAATAGTCAATTTTAAGCTGCTACCTCGTAACCAGACTATCGCCGCAGAACTATACTGTCAACAGCTCTGCAGATTAAAGTTGACACTAGAGCAGATACGGTCACACCTGTTCTATTCCATCAGGATAGCGCTCGCCCTTATAGAGCTAGGATCACCTACACACAATGACAGGAGTTCGGTTGGGAAAAAAATGGTGCATCCGCCTTATTCGCCAGATTAAGCGCCATTAGATGTCCACTTATTCTGCAAAACTTCCATGATGGAAACAATTTTTGATCACAGGATGATGTTCAAGAGGCTCTTGTTATATTTTTTTCATCAAAGCTGCGTGAAAGGTTGGCAAAAGTGTTGTCTAATGAAGGAAATTACATTGACGGGTATATTTTTGCATAACAGACATTCAAAAATCGAAGAATACATAAGTTACAACCTGATAGTATAGAAATCGGAAATATGTAGGAAATGGGAATAAGCTTCATGCTTATGGAGAGCAAACGCTTGAGAGAAATTTGCGTCCTGTCCCCATTCTCGCCAAGTGGCGTCTTTCTCGCATCGACTTTATCAGCACCCTACTGACCATCGTTGAACAGTGCATAGATATCCATTTGATAAGTTGACGCAAGATATGAAGAAGCTCTTGTATAAGATTGAAGAACGAGCTACTGTTGTGGCTGTGCCAGTGATTTAACTTCATCAACTGTGAAGAAATTAATTAAAAAATTCAGGGAAACTGGATCAACTGGTGATCTTAGACATTCAACAAAAAACATCGATGCAGTTCGTGAGAGTGTTGCTTAGAGTCCAAGAATATCGATTCGGCACCGTGGTCAAGAATTGGACATTTCGAGACGCTCTCTACAGGGTATTCTAATGAAAGGTTTGCATCTTCATGCAATCAACTGAACCCTACTGACCACACACAGCTAAGAGAGTTCGTTGAATGAATTACGGAACAACAAGTGGATGCGGAATGATGACTTTGTTGATCGTCAAGATTGTCTAATCTGGCTGGCCAGGCAGTGACTGTAATTGTGCTAAAGGGTGAGCCAACAGATGTTGTGGATGTTGGCTGTCAATTACTGTCATTTACTGAATTCAATGTGGTTGATCTTTTTGACAGAAGTCATACAATCTTTGACAATTTTGTATTCCTTGAAAATTTCAAATCAATCCGGTAAGTACTTTTCGTGATATACGCATATCTAGGACGTCTCGGACTGTTAAAAAAGTAGGCGGAGCACAAATCGGAGTAGCAACTGCACTCTTCTTTCTTTGTGTTCCCAGGTATTCCAGGTGTTCCCTTCCTGACGGCTAACTCGAGTTATGTCTTGTACGAAACAAGTGAACACCATTTCAAACAGTTCTGCCATGTTGTACAGTCGTGTGTTCAGTTTTAACTTTCTGTTGAAAATATGTGTAATGCAATATGGGCAACTTATTATCATTATTGTTCAACTGATGAAAATCCTCAACACGAAAGCTGCCCGGTCGGAGAAGATTCATGGTGTTTCAGCGCCTTATTTTCATATAAACATGATTATCTGTTTTTACCACCTGATGCTCCTGAAGCTATCTTTCCAATTTATACAGATCTCAGCGATAAAAAATTATTGCTGGCAATGAGAGCCACAGTCAGTTAATGCGGAAAATAACTCCAAAAATCGTTCCGTGTGGCTCAAAAATTGTTGAAATAGCAGTTTACATCGCTGCAGTGATCTTCAATGAAGGTACAACTTCAATTTCATATTACATGAATGCAATGGGAATATCAATTGGGCCCAATGCCCATATCAAGAAAAAGGATGGAGATCGCGTCATGATCTCTGACTTGAGAATGCATGGGAGTACGTGAGAGCGAAGAATGGATCGCAGACAACATCAACTCGAGGTACTAGGAGCTGCTGATGCTACGGAGGGTTTATCTTATGATCCTGGAATAGACGACCCCATCTAAGTAGAAAAAAAATTTTTTCTGTGTGTAAACTTCTTCCAAAACTTTAAACGCGTTTTCCTCAAAACTATGTTTTTGAAGTCGATGATCAAGATTTCTAAAAAACGGCTACCGATCGGTCTGAAATTTTAACACAACCTTCTTAGAAATATTCCTCGGGTACTGATTCAAAGAATAAGATTTTGAGCAATTATTTCTATTTTTTTTAACAATTTTACGTAGCAATTTTGGTCGAAAATTAGATTTTTTTTTTACGGAGCCTTCATTTTGTTACAAATTAAAATTTCGATTATTCCTTCGATCAATACTTAGTTTTATCTATCCAATAAAATAATCTTTCGGGTTTTTTGATTTCGGATGGACTAAACCGGAGATATCGTGATCATCACCGAACACCTTTTTTTTGGAGGATCTTCATTAAATCGTCTGCAGGAGTACACCAGATCAATATTTTTACAAATCATTAGTGACATTATAAGTTTATAAGATGTTGCCACTAAATGTACCTTTACGTTTTGTTTTTGTAAATTAAAATACCTTTTCAGAAAAAAATCATAAAAAAACGTCTTTTTTCGTCCTTGCAACTGCGTATAACCCCTTAAGAAACCCTACCGAGTTGGCAGTAGAATAGGTGGCGGAGCTGCGATTTATTGGGTAGTATATGCGATTTCATAGTTGCGAAAAATATAAAAGCCAATATTATTTTTCCGTAAATTTTTATTCAATCAAAATAGGATCCATTGGCATCTATGACATTCTTCCAACGCGATACAAGATCAAATATTCATTTTTCGTAGAAGTGCTGACTTTTTGAGCCAGCGAAATCTTCAAAGGCTTTTATAACCTCTGCTCGGTTCCGAAAGACCCTCTGCCGGCAAGATGAATCCAGATTGCGGAAATGATGGTAATCCGTTGGGGAAATATCAGACGCTGGATGCGGAAGAATTTCAAATCCCAACTGCAACACCGTTACTTGTGAGGTATGGGATCTAGCATTGCCATGCGAAAGGATCGGACGGTTCCTATTGGTCAACGTAGGTCGCTTTTCAGCCAATTTGGCATGCAATATGTCGATTTCCTCAAAATATTGTATTTGATAGCTTTTATAGTTTCTCCTGGTTGAAGAAATGAAAAGTGGATTGGTCATTTCGATGTCTACCACATTGTCACCATAACCTTTTGGGTGATCATGCTTAGGGGTGTGTTTTGGTTTTTCATCCGCATCCAACCACTGCCCAGATCTTTTATGATTATCATACAGTATCCACTTTTCATAAGTGACTATCCGGTGCAAAAACGGTTGTTTGATTTCTTAATGTAAGCGTTTTTGGGATTCGTTCAGTTCATGGGGTACCCACTTATCAAGTTTGGTTACTTTTCCTATGAGAGAAAGGTGTCGACTTATTGTCATAGGGGATACCCCCATGCTTTGTGCAATCTCCCGCACCGATTTCGTTGGGTCCGCATCCACCATTGCTCTTAAAACATCGTCGTCAACTAAACTTTCTGACTTCCCACGTCGTTCATTTTCGAGGATGAAATCTCCCGAACGGAACTTTCCAAACCAACATCGTATAGTGCGTTCGTTTACTGCTACATCTTCAAATGCGTCATTAATGTTTTTCATTGCCAATGACGAATTATGTCCCATTTTAAATTCGTAAAAGAAGGGGGTTCGAATTTGAACTGCCGACAGCATGGTAAATAATTCCTAGAAAAAAAAAAAACGGTACTTGTAACGAACCCTAAGATTTTAACACGTCAAGTACACGTACCACTTTATTTTATAAAAAAAGAAAATTTAACGTTTTGGCACAGATGTTCACTCGAGAAATTCTTGTTTCCGAATGAGCGAAAATCGGACATTTCATGTGGTAGAACCCAATATGTATGGGAAGGCACTAGCTGCAACTTTAAATGCCGATCATATCCGACGAAGAACATCTTTTAGTAGATGCAGTGTATAGACCATACAATGACATTGACTCTTGAAACATTATCTCTTGACTCTCCAAACGTTATCCTAAGTCGTGACATGAGTAGTTAAATTTTAAATGAACGCAATGTTATTAAGGGTTTTAAAATGCTTGAGTTTGTCGTGTTAGTGCAACAAGATCCCGATCCACTCATTTCTTCAGGCACACTGCTACACGTATTCTTTGTTAGTAACACGAACAATGTGCTTTTTTATGACCAACTCCGGGTTCCTGCTTTTCCTCACCATGATCTTATATACCTAACTTATAACTCTCCCTTCATTTTTAGACCGTGATTTTAGAAACATTGACTACTAAAACCTAGATGCGACTATGCCGGCAACGCGACTAGGCTTACAAACAATGGATTGAAGTTGATGTGATCGCCACTGATTTCAGCAAACCTTATGACAAAATCTCTCATAAAATTATTTTTCTCAAATTAAAGGCTTGTGGCTTTCATGTGGATTAAATCCTACTTAGAAGGTCGGCAATGTAAGGTTTTATTCAGGTCCTGGATTTCTAATCCCATTACAGCCTTTTCCGGAGTACCTGAAGGTTGCCGTCTTGGTCCTTTCCTATTTATACTAACAATAAATGATGTTAATCGTATCATTGAAAGCTCATATACATATCTGTTCACGCCGATGACAAGAAAATCTTCAAATATTTCTCAACCTACTCTGATTGCAGAATTTTCTTGAACTCAATATTGGTAAGTGCCATGCAACATCATTCACTCGTAAGCGCTTTCCAATTTCTTCTCGTATGTAATTAATTTTTAATCAACCTGATCCCTTATTAACTGAATTGCGGAAGGTAGATGTCATTTGTGATAGAGAACTCAATTTTCGTTCCCATATTGACTGTAACATAAATAGAGCCGACTCCGCATATGGTTTTATCAAGCGCTGGTCTAAGGAATTCGTCAACCCCTTTCTATAACCTAATAACCGCCCTTATTTCACCACCCGTATTCACCAGCTTGAAGCCGTACAACACAGTTTCCTCCGACTCGCTTTACGGGGCCTTCCCTGGACTGATTTACCAAATTTACCACAGTACACAGAACGGCTTTTTTTTTATAATGAACGCGCGCTCAAGGGGTTTTTGTACCCTTAAAATGTTTGTACACAGCGCGGCCGAGGAAAATTTACCGAGGAAGAAAGGACAGGTACCGATGTGCGTTGTTTTTAAATGTTTGTAAGTTATAACGACCAGGAAACACAGAGATCGGCAGGGCATTCCGTAAGCGAGTTGTACGGCTTAGGAAAGAATAACGATATTTTAGAGTACGACCGAAAATGCGCTTGAGGGTATACTGATGAGCATTCATAGCGAGACGGGTGTTACGATTGAAAGTTTGAATGGGCGGAATGCTACTGGCGATTTCAATGGAGCACTGGTGGTGGAAATAGCGATAAAACAAAGTGAGGTAGGAGACATTACGTCGGTGTTCGAGGGTGTCAATTGATTGACTGATATTAATATCACCTATGAGTTTTATCGCATGGTTTTGAATCCTATCTAGCAGGTGTAGAGATGCTTTAGGTGTGGGCATTGTACTCCCATTTTGGGCGAATGGATGCCTTATATATTGTGGCCAGACCAGGGGGGGTAAAATATTTTACATTGCTTGAGGAAACCTAGACATTTCGCAGCATTTTTAACGACATCGAATATGTGGTCATTCCAACGTAAGTTGTCACTGACACATACCGAGAATGGAAAGTTTATCGGTTTCGACGATACAAGTGCCATTCATGGATAATGGCTGAGTATTTGAATTTCGCTTTAATGACAGCAGACAGCATTGAGTTTTGGAAGCATTAAATTCCACTCGGTTGATAGTTCCCCAATTGGTTATGCTGTTAATATCGGAATTTAATGAGCTTAACATACGCTGCCGTTTCCGTTCTACAGTCGAAGAGCAGGGGCGTGAGTCCGGGAACGAATATTAGAAGCAGAGAGTACTGTCATCAGCAAAGGCATATATTGGGTTAGAAGTAGCAGACAACAGATCGTTGATGAAAATTAAAAAGAGTGGCGGAGACAGAACGGAGCCCTGGGGCACAACAGCATGTATTTTATGAATATCAGACTTGAAACCGTCCAAGATAACTTAAATTGAACGTTCCGAAAGGTATTTTCTAATCCATTGAAGAAGGAGTCATCGATCTCTAAAGTACGCATTTCCGACAAAAGAGCCTGAAACTTATAGACTTACAGTCCCTTTCGGTATACCCGAAAGTTGCCGATATTATCCTTTTCCATCAGATAATACCTGGTAACATCAACAGCCCCTCTTTATTTCGACTTATCTCTGTTAATTGGTACCAACGTTATCTAAGGTGTATACCAATCTTTCAACTCAATAAGGGGTACCCAGAACCAATATCTAGGATGCTACGGGAGATCAATGGCATTCAAATCTATGTGGTTTACTTGACACAGTGGTTATTTTCTTCGCCTGAGTTCGATTCCTATGTTGCAAGTAGCAACCTTGACATACGAAAACGTTTCTAATTTTCTCGCCGTCGGCAAAAAGCCGCAGGTTCTTACCTCTCAATACAAAATGATAAATCGAATAGCCAGAGTGTGGATACATACCGTCTTTATCTACGTCTTTTTATCTATTATTTTATAAATAATATTTATTGAATAAAATAAATTAATAAAATCACTTTTCTGCTCAATGGCGATAGGAACATATTACTTAGTTTCTGTCTATGGTCCTTGTCTAAGAAAAAGTGCCAACTACCACCTAAGTTTGACTTCAGGCCATAGATCCAGACCAAACAGATACAGTCTGAAGCTTTTCCTTTAGACAATTGACCGGAAAAATGGGACAACTAGATGTTGACTACAGAGTTATGGCTGACTGCCGGGTAAATTGAAGGATTGTGCTACGAAATATTACAAAAATTATGTCTAGGTACGCTGATAATAGGGCCTCTACATAATTCAAAGTATTTCTAGCTAAGATTATAGCCTGGATGCTCAATAGCTTGACTTTTCAGAACAAAATTGTTCCAGAATTCAGTTGAAAAAAATGTACAATCAAGTATCGCTTCCTGCACATTGCTGAGCTGATTTTAAAATTGCTAAAAGAGCCAACGAAATTAGTAGGAATGGAGCTAGACTAGTGTTCTAAGAAGCCCTAATTTTGAAAACTTCCTTCAAATCGCAGAACTATTTCTGGACAGCTTCAAACAATAATTTTCCGTCGCTTATTGGATTTTGTTTACGAGGGTGTGAAATGAAAAGAAATGATTTCGGCGACGGATGTGAATGTAGTCATGGAATAAAGAAAACTGAATCCGAAGGTTAATATACGGTCATCGAACAAGAGGTGTCATTTTAGATCTATAGAAAAACGGAAAATTTTTATGAACAGTGATGATACTTTTATTTTAGCCTAAAGTAAAAACTTTGAGGATAGTAATGGAGTAGAAAATCTGCCAAATGTCAGTCTCGGCTCTGTTTACAAATAGTCATTTTTTGGTGAAATTTTGCACCATCTTTTCGCATAATTGCGGCTGTATTTCGCGAATAACCGCTTTGATGCTTTCTTTTAATGAATGAATCGTTGGTGGAGCATTGGTGTGGGCTTTATTTTTAACACAGCCCTGAAGGAAAAAATTTAATGGCGTTAGACGGCGGCCAATTGAATTCTCAATTTTCAGAAGCCACAGGTCCAGGAAATTTGTTACGCAATAGATCCATTCTTTCACCAGCTGTGTGGCATGAAAATAAATGTCGTCCACGTCAATAGCATCAATTTTCAGCCAACATAGTTCGGTAATGCAATCTACTTACTCACTAAAACAGTCCCACCAGCATCATTTTAGAAAAAATACGGTCCAATGACACCGCCAGCCCAAAAACCGCACCAAACTGTCACTCGCTGCGGATGGAGAGATTGTTCTACTATTTCTCTTGGGTTTTTGGTGCCTTGGAAATGAGCCTCGTCACTCTGAATATTTTGTGTAAAACTCTGCGACTCACTACAATCCTTAGACTTCTCTGATGTTTCTCTGTGATTTTAATTTTCGAGTACGACTATCACAAAACAACTTCGCATCCGGATACAACAGCAGTTTTTTGGAACTTCATCGGAAATCTAAGGACCCAATTTGTGATAACAAAGGAGCAAAAATTCTTGAACTTGCCGATGAGTTTGACATGCCTTTGTCAAATGGTAGTTGCAAAGGTGATTCGGAAGGTGAACTGACCTTTATCAGGGGATCATCATGTTCAATAATAATACGAGTAGATTACTGCTTTGTCTCGGGAAGTTGGTATAAACTTCCGGACAGTTTTAAAGTTGGAATTGAGTTCTTTTCGGACCACATGCCCCTGGAAGACACTCTCAATTTTGCTACCGACGGCAACTATGATAACATGAATCCACTAAGCCTTTTGCCAAAATTTGTTTGGAACAACAGCGAATCATGAATGTAAACCTTATGAAACTGAACACGCATCATTACACAGCCTATAATGAAGCTTTAACAGAAATCATAAAGAAATCCATTTCGCAACACAAGGACCCAAAAGCCTATAAAACATATAAGCAAAAAATGGTTTGATTCAGATTGTTTGCGAGCAAGAGACAAATCCTTTAAACCGCTTTATCAAGATGCCAACATTGAGTACAAGCGCATATGTCACAACAAAAAAGTAGCTCTTGAACAACAAAATATCGCGGAGAGCTGTCAAGTACATAAACGAATGCACGTCAAACATCTCCTAGTCTCTTGAATCCAGGCAACTTAGGACTCACTTCAATAAGTTTTTCAATGCCCCACCAACCTCCGCACTATTTCAATATGCAGCCCCGCTACTCATAGATGAAAAATTAGACTCTGCGTTTACTCTGGAAGAATTCAAAGAAGTTGAATCGGTGTTGATCGCATTCCGTTCGAATTTTATAAAAATTGCACAAACGAGTTTATAAATTCTCTCACTATAGAATAGAATACAAATGTCCCTAATGTATTGAAGAAAGCAATCATCTTCTCACTTCATAAGAAAGGCGATTTTGTGTAAAAAAATCATGATTTCGTTCGTTCATTTCTAGCACCGAATAATCAGCGAAAGTACAGCGTTGTGCGTAGTCTGCTGGCTTCAATTCTTGTGTCAACTGGACCTAGATCTTTATGCAAAAGGCGGTGCAAAGCGTTTGCGGAAACGCCCAATTCCTGTGATCGTCTCGAAATGGACACACCTGAATTTTCAATCAGACTCGCAGCTACGCCAGGGATATTTTCAGCTGACCTTGCCGAAGGAACACGAGTTTGAGTCTTCACATCACTAACCTATCCGAGACGTTCAAATTTATCAACTAAATCCACTATAGCTGTGGAGAAGACGCTCGATGATAACCAAAAGCAGTACGAATTCTATGAAACATTTCCACGATATTTTCACATTTTTTGTTGTGAATTTTCACGATCTCAACACGTTTTTTACTTACCAAAAGTCATCACAGTAATACATAGTTGAATGTTGACAGTTGAATAATGACGCGAAATTAGAAATCACACCTCTTGCTGAGTAACTCTCTCCATAGGGCACTCACTAAGGCGCGCCCTATAACGCCTTACTTATACGAATAGGGACTGCAAAGAAAAAGTAAGGGCTGATGTCGGGAACGATGCGATATGGTGACAACGGTGTGACACACAATTATATATGAAATCTTTGTGTAGTCTAAAGTTAAAAACAGGACAACCACCCAGGAAAATTAGTGGTCTGAGGCTAGCTTGACATTATCCACGAATTGCAAGGAGTTGGCCATTATTATTTATCTTACAAGCGGAAATCGCTAAAGGACAATAGCTATTCCCCATGTGATGGACTTGGAAACCCCATAAAAAATATCAGTCCTCTGAAAGAATTAGGTGGCTTTATGCACCTAATGCCAAGGCACAGTTGTTGTGTATAGTATTCCAAGCACGAGTTCTATTCCTATATCCATCCATCAGATCCAGATTTGTCAAAGTTATAGCACAATACCGAGTAAAAGTATGTTGGTGCTAGAGCACTGCACTTAATTTACGGCACAAGAGAAAATTACCCTTTAAAGTCATGCCATCGACAAGCGCTTAGATCGCTCTCTTAACAACAAAAGTAATTCTGTATGACTGACCAATGATTGTTGAACATAGGGGATTAAGGGACCTTCAAATAAATAAGCTGACGGAGTGATAATCCGGGGCAGATCAACGCCTAGTCTCTCCCACTCACTGAAGGAACTTCAGCGAAAGAGTGAAAACCTTTTTTATAGACAGAAAATTCAACTTTCTCTACTGCCCGCCGAACAGATGCCGATGTCAAAAAAGCTCAGATTTTTTTATATTGCCTGCTTCGAACCCAGATCTTCTTGCGTAATACTTCGGGAACATACCCACTGCGATAATCTACCACCTTCTAGCCAAAGAAATAAAATACAAAAAAAAGGCCAATTCCTCAGCTCTTGGATCATGCTGGTATTGGCCGTTTTTGAACTCAAACCTTCGGAAGTACCCAATGCGATAATGTATCAACTTGTGGCCAAAGAAATAAAATTTAAAAAAAAGCTGGACCAATTCCGCGGCTTTTGGATGATTATTTTCGTTGAAACCGTTCCGGGATATACCATATTAACCTCAAAGACTCTGACAGCTTGCAGGTACAACAAGGGCCTCCATGATATACGGTATTGGCGTGAAAGCAAAGCCACATCAATTTAAAATAATGACTGTCCTTAAAATTATGCATTTATCGCCGAGGTGAGTTCTTCATAGTTAGAAAATCATCTATTCATGAAGGCCTTCCTTTAGGTTAGGGAACTTGCCAGATTGTACACCAGCCTTGGAAATACGCGCTTGTTCCTCAAGTTCTGTGAGTATGCTCGACATTTATATAGCATTGGCGTTTGAAGGGTTAATATAGTCATGAATTTTAGTGCATATACTACTAACGGATAGCTTGGTCGATAGCTTGTGACTTTTTCCACATATTTTTCGGAAAGGCAGTAATAGGTCTACCTGAGCAAAGTTCGCGTTCTTTCCCTAACTCTTTTCAATTTTCTTGACCACAATTACACACTGGTGGAAGTCAGTGTCATCTCATGAATTATTTTCTTACTTTTCTTTGGTCTTGCAACGAATGCAATAACAGCGCAGTGTCGTGTCAGTCTTGCACTAAAGATTATTGGAAAACTAATGGTCAAAGTGCGAAATTTTGTATTTACAAACTTGGATAGTCAAAAGTATATCAATGTACCATACGAGGGTTGTCTGAAAAGTTTCCGACCGCAACGCAAAGATAGCGGCACTCGTCAATAAAAGCTAATGAGTGCTAGTTATGCATCTTTTGACAGTTACTTACCGAAGTTTCAGTTATTTTGGACGCGCAGCTTTTAGTTGACAGTCGTTTGAGTGAGTCGATGTGAGTGTTTTTTGTTATTAAATTCTTGCTTTTGAAAGGCAATACGCCTACGTAAATCAAAAATGAGCTGGACTCTGTGTATGAGGACTCTGCACCATCATTTAACACAGTGAAATTTTGGGCAGCTGAATTTAAACGTGACCGTAAGAGCTTGGGCCATGATGAAAGTTCGGGACGTCCAAAA
Organism: Volucella zonaria; assembly: GCA_963966105.1. Classification (NCBI taxonomy): domain Eukaryota; kingdom Metazoa; phylum Arthropoda; class Insecta; order Diptera; family Syrphidae; genus Volucella; species Volucella zonaria. The sequence continues at coordinate 181,621,081 of OZ014532.1, forward strand.
ACTGCAACCACTGACGATAACATTGCTAAAGTACACCAAATGGTATTAGATGACCGCCGAATTAAAGTGAGAAAGATAGTAGAGGTTATGAAAATGTCCAAAGAACGTGTTTGTTACATATTAAATCAAGATTTAGGCATGAGAAAGCTGTCCGCGCGTTGGGTGCCGCGTTAGACCAAAAACGTGTTGGAATGAACATTTCCAACGCTCTGTTGGCGCAGTTTAAGCGCAATAAATCCGAGTTTTGGTGCCGATTAATTACTGTAGATGAAACTTGGATACACCATTATACGCCCGAAACAAAAATTTAGTCAAAACAGTGGATTTCAAAGGGCGAGCCGGCTCCAAAAAAAGCAAAAACTGTTTTTTCGATTGGGAATGTGATGGTGACTGTTTTTTGGGATAGTAAAGAAGTTATCTTAATCGATTATCTTCAAAAAGGAAAAACCATTACAGGAGCATACTGCGCGTCATTACTTGCCAAGCTGAAGGCAAAAATTGCAGAAAAAACGGCCACATTTGCAGAAATAAAAATCCTGTTTCACCCAGACAACGCGCCGTCTCACACCTCAGCGGTTGCCATGGCGAAAATCCATAAGTTACGGTTTGAACTGCTTGACCATGTGCCTTATTCACCAGATCTAGCCCCAAGCGACTTCTTTTTGTTCCCTCATCTAAAAACTGCGCTCGGAGGACAGAGATTTTCGTCAAATGAGGAGACAATCACCTTCGTGAACAATTATTTTGCTGAGAAAAACGCCAAGTACTATTTGGACGGGTTAGAGAGATGGGAGCATCGCTGGGATAAGTGTGTAGAGCTACAAGGAGACTATGAAGCAAAAAAAAATAAATAAATTTCAGACAACCCTCGCATAATTAAATTACCTACAGCATTTGGTATCGATACATTGAACGCTTTTTGTATTTTCTTATCTAACAAAGTACAAATTTACTGGGGCCTTACTCGGTTGTATCAACTTCAAAGTCATGTCGAAGGGCCTGCCTCTCGTTCGCAAGTTTTCCACAGATCCCGATAATTTTGGGGCATCCTGTTTAAGGACGTTTTCTTTTTAAACCGCGATTATTTTACCACATTAACAACAAAAAGATATTCGCAAAGGAAAAGTGTTCTGGATCGCGTATTTCAAGATCAACTGATCGTGGACCCTGGGACGAAAGTATACCTAACCGACGATAACTGATGAAATAAAGGATGTTAATTAAAAAACACTAATTTTTTAAATGTCAATATTTTTTTGTTTTCAGTAAAGTTTAAGAATTCTTCATCAACAGATTTAGACTGCCACAATATTATTTATGAAATTAGTGTTCCCTTCATGTCCATTTTATGGATTAGATAATTTCTCAACTGAACATGACGTTTATGTTGAGAATAGCTCCCGGACAACAAGAATGAGACCAATGCATTTGGAAGAAATGTCGCTGCACAGTGGCTTGGCATCTGTCTGTCCAAAATTTGGAATATTTTGCAAAACGATCCTGCGCTGATCCCTTACAAGATTCAGTTGATGCAAGAATTGAACCAATTGGATCATGTTGTGCATTGAGCACTCGCTTCGGAAATTCATAGCAAAATTGACCCATTTACAGTCTTGTTTGTACGCTAGTGACATCATCCTCCTTTATGTCTTTAAAAATGAGGCAGGAGGTCGCGATTAATGGTAAGCAATACAAAAAGCTGATCAACGAATATTGGTTTCCAAATTTATGCGACATCGATGTGGGTGATATGTGACTCCGGGATAATAGGACTACGACTCATACTACAACCAATCTCATAAATTTGGTGAGACCAAGATCATGCGATCTAACACGGTTTACTTATTTTCTGACTGGACATATGAAATCACTTGTTTTCGTGAATAGTCCAGCCACGATTTAAGCTTTAGGAGGAAATATACGACGAGTTACTACGGATTTACGGCCCCAGATTATCGAAAAATGGTCAGAAATTGCACCCACAGGATAGCCTTTGTAAATTCGAAATGATAAAGAATTCTCTTTTAATTAAAAGCATGTTCAAAAAGCACCGTTTACAATTCTAATTTTCAAGTTTCTGGCAGCCATCCACAACTCAAAAATTGACAATTAATGATTTTCTATCAATCTATCTAGTCTTGAATAAGAAAATGTTGAAAAGCTCGATTATATTGTATAAATTGTCTTTAGCAAAAGCACATGTCAGCAATGATCAGTTACAACTGTCAGAAATTTACTTGTCAAACTGAACAACTTTTTAATCAAATATGACATTTTGAATACTGTCAAAGATGTTGAATGGAAGGGTGGCTTGTTTTACACTTTGTTCATTGGTAAAACAGAAGTAAGAAACGGAAAACAATTGTCAAAAGGTATTAACACTTGTCATTGTTTTGACATTTTGTTATCATGGTTTGCAATATAATAAAAGCAATTTTACAAATTTATTGTGGGACAAAGTTTGGGTGGCCCACACGCTTAACATGTGCAAATTTAGTCTTTTGTAGGAGACATTTGTAACCAAATTTTAACATTTTCATAAATAAAAGACACATAAAACTGGAACCCTGAGGTAGGTGCTGTTTAAATGAAATCTTGTGGACAACATTTTTTTTATAAAAAAAATTCTACTCTTCTATGCAAAGTGTTATTTGTTTATATTATTCGATTTAATGTTGAAATGTTTTACATAAGATTTCATAAACAAAAATAGTTTGTAAATAAATTTCTCCAAACAAAGGTAGCCGCACGGATGCATAAGACAAACAGTAGCCGTTTCAATTGTATTACACTTCTTTAGCTCACAATCTTAATGACACATACTTTTGTTTACATTGAATTGAAAGTGAAAATCTTCTGCCACAAGTGACAGTTTCTCTGTTTTCATAAGTCCAAAGGGTGAATGAAAACAATGTCAAGTGTCATCCTTGACATGTGACTGGAATTTTCGTAGCCATTGTCTTTATTTCCTTCCAATCACTGTTATTTTCATCGTCGAAGAGCGGGATTTCAGATACGTTTACAATACTGTGGAAATATATTTAGGCCGGTTAGATTTTAGTAAAGCAAGAATTTTACGAATTTTAAAATGAGGTAAAAGATATATGAGATGAGTGGATACAAATCACAAAAAAAATATAAAAAGAGCAGTTCAGTTGACAAGTATCATTGAATAAGTCAAAACAGTGAATCTGAAGAGCTGTCAGTCACAATTCTGATGACTTTTGGTGCACGTTCTGTCATTTGAAATTTATTTATAAGTTTTAAGCGGAAATTTGACGGTATACAGTCAGAGATTCCAAGTTATTCGCTTGTGAGATTTAAGCTGTCAAGTTTATATATTTTCAAAAATATAACACCCACTTACCTTCAGTTCGTCAGTGATTTTTCACAAACTTTTTTAAAGTTTTTGATTTGATTTCAGATGAGTTTTTATATGAGGATATGTCGATTTTTTTATGATTTTTAGAAGTCAGTTTTTCATCAGTTGCTTTACACAAAACTTGTGAGATAGTTAAGTCTCATTCGAATTTGTTTATTCTGGAATTGCACTTTTTACACAAACACAAAGAGAGAAAATGACAAAAAAAAAAAAAAAGAAGAAAAGAAACGTTTAATTCTTCAGGTTAATAATAATCCAAGGGCGCCTGCGAATTTCAATTTGACAACAGACACTGAATTGAAATGCGCAACATTAACCAAAACAAACAAAATACAATGCAAGAAGAAAAGAAAACGAACATATGTACGTATAACAAATTATCGCTGTGCAACAATTTGCATAATAATAAAAAAACAAAAAAAACTTAACAAAAAAGTATCTTTACATAATGTTGCAGCTTTCGAATTGCAAAATAAAAAGAAAAATACAAATATGAAAATATTTACTCCACTGCACTCGGAAATAGGTCAAAAAGCCCGCTTTCGATAAAAAAAAAAACAACAACAATTCAAACTTAGCGGTAAAATAAATTTACCAAAGTCCTTAAGGACAGTTTATTTTTGGAAAATCACTTTTTCAAACAAAAAAAAAATCGCCTTTTTTTGCACAAAAATTGTTCCACTATTTTCCCATGATGGCTCAAAATTTTAGTCAAAATTGTTACAAGTTTTTTTTTTTTTGTTATTTTAATTATTTTGTTAAAAATTGTAAAATTGTAAAATTGGGAAGAAAATTTTCAAAAAAATTGTATTTATTTTTGTTTTATGCCAAAGAACGGTTCCTCGGAAAGTTAAGCGGATGGCAACTGGGAACACGACCAATCCAAAAGCTTACTGCTGTTCATCTAAACGAAGCCGCACTATCCGAAAAATAATTTTTGGTCAAAGTTTTTGGAGTTTCAGGCCGACAATGATGATGATGACTATGGCAATGGCGATGTTGAGGATAATGACAATGACTACGATGATAATGATGATGATGGTGATGATGTTGATGATGATGATGATGATGATGTAGACGATTATATGCTGTGTGTAGTGTATTGGAGGGACAAGCAAGCAGTAGGAATGCATTCACCATTCTATGTGTATTGTGTGCTGTTGCAAGTTGCTTCGTAATTTTTTCCAATTCCTTTGCTAGTGGTGATTGGATTTGTTTTATTTTGTTTTACATTTTGTTTGTCAATGTTCTCGGCTACTTTAAATATATATTTGCTCGCTGCTTATAGCATTACACACTCACATGTACCAATAAAAACAAAACAAAACAAAACAAAAAAAAAAAAGGACAAGAGGAGAGGAGAACCAACAAAACTACACGGCACACCGTTTGGGTTTGTCCTCCTCTCTATCGACACACAAAAATCGGCCCAAAAACACAAAATAACCAAAAAACACAAAATCGCAAAAAAAACAAAAAAAAAACAACCTCAACTCCAACACTGAAAATAATCCAAATTGGGAAAAAGGGAAGGAAAAAAAAAAGGATCAACATTATAGGTCCTATAAAAATGCACTGCCGTTCAAAAGATGCAACTCACACACAGGTACACAAGTACACACTTCTCACTATGCTACGGATATGACTAGCCCACCACTACTACCATTCCACTATCATGGTCACACTAACAAAATTGCGCACCACCTTGGGGGTGTACAGAGTGTGTATAGTTCTGAGAGAGAGAATATACGACTACGTACCATGTGCAATGTATGTGCAGGGGGGTTGCTGGTTGTAGCTAGCCATTGCCACTGCCACTACCACTGCCTACTGCCTTGGTATGGGAAGGGACCCATTATAGGCATGCATTTTGACCGAAAACGACCGTCATCATCATCGTCAGACCACTACAAGTTTAGTGTAATAAATAAAAATTTTGTCCAAAAAAACTGAAACCAAACGAACACACAAAGACGAAGCAAATACACAAAAAGGAATCCGACACAAGGGCCCCCCCCGAAAAACGACAAGCATACACCAGAGAAGCAGGAGGCGGTTAGAAGAGCGAGAGCAAGCCTATCACTTCCACCAACATACCGTACAAAGTACGTAACATCGATATATCCAAACCCCTGAATGTGTGTGCAAATAAACGAGAGAAAAAATGCACACACGAAAAAAGAACTGCATGAAACCGAAAACAAAAAAAAAGCCAAAAAAACCAAAAAAACATCGAAAAAATGGCACAAAAAAATGGAAAAAATCGCCAAATAAATAAAAAAAAAAAAAATTCTACTGTGCGTGCAAGTGTATGCGTGTGAATGCCACACTTGTACACACCGTACATCGTGGCCGAAATTCGCACTAAATATCATGCAACCCCTCTACGCGCGCCTCATCTCTCACAAACTTACAAATAAAATGTGTGAGCGGAAAATAAAAATTCGTATGCGCGCGAGAAAAAATTCCAAATGCAACAACCCCCAATTAACCATCCCCCCAAATTTCAGCCGATTTCCCCAACTACGTGGGCAATCGGGAATTATATCCTTGCCTGGACTAACCTAACACACGCATAACACGGATAACAATTTTCATTTTTATATTTCCACAGTGCCTACCACTCACACGAGCAGCACACCGAGGGATGAGGGATAAAAAATGCATTTTGCTGGTTTACTCTACTCCCAATGCCAATCAACCCCTCTGCATACCGCTGCCGAAAAAATTGAAACACCACTCATTACGTGAGTACAAAATTCACAAATTCACCCAGCAGCACAGCACCAACACTCGAAAGTGGGCTCACGCTCACGCTCACGCACACATCATTTAACCCAGTCAATAATAATAAGCCCCAACCAACAACAACACCAACAACAACAACATCAGCAGCAGCAGCGGCAGCGCCAACTCCTTGCCAATTTCCAAAAAAATCGAGAAAAAAAAAACCGTCCAATTCGCTTTTTTAAACACATTGACATTGAATGCGCCCACAGGGGAACAACAACAACAACAATATCAACAAATAAAAAGGACTGCAAAAAAATTGCCAAAAAGGAGCAAAAGACCAAAAACGAAAAAAAAAACGGAAAAATCAGCAAATGCACATTTCACCCCTTGCGTGCCACGGCACACTGCACCGGCCCAAATTGTGATAGTGAATTGGTGAGTAGATCTGGCTCTTCCGCTGCGGTCGCTATGGATGCTGCTGGAGTTGGAGTAATGGTGGTTGCCATTCGTTAGCCGGAACTGGATAGATTGGACACTGGAGGAGACAACCCCTTGTGCACTTAACCCTTATTTCGATAAAGTGACGTTTAAGCTAACGAGTAGTACCTACCAGCGACAGCAGCACCACGATGATACAAATATTCACATCTACACCCAGACCCCCGAACCTCTTAATGAAAATAAGATGGAGAGGAAGACAAATAGTAACACGAGGGACCATCAAAACAAACTAAAGCTACCCTACGCACATGACTACGAACAGAGAGTGGTACTGTGACTGCTGTGCAACTCGGTGCTCCTTCACACATGGGACACCGAGAATTGCCAAAAAATCCACGACAAGATAATAACGATACTCATGCACACTGCATCAGCACATTACGAATATTGGCCTGCACGAAATGTCAGTCGAAACGACAAACAGACAGAGAGACAACCGGACAAACTGACACTACCAGGGGAATACTCGTACGCCGCGACGGAGGTTTTTTTTTTGGGGGGAGGCTTTCGGAATATGGTTTGGTTTGTATTTTTTTTTGGAACCCGTAGAGAAGACGAGTCTATTGGCCATCAAAACGCATGCAGGCATAGTATTATACGAATAGTGGTGAAGCATGCACCACACTACCCCCACACTCCAGATACAGAGTACGCAGTTCGGCGACCAATTTGTACATGCCTTCGGTTAATGTAATATTCACGATGACAAACAGAGGGGCCGCGGGTTGGTTACCCCAAAAAAAAAAAAAAAAAAAAAAAAAACAAGAAAAAAGAGGCGAATAATTCGGCAAAAATTGGAAGAGGCCGATGCATTGAAGACAGAGATAGAGAGGTGGAAACATTGACGCACAAAAATGAGCCGAAAAAAAAGTTTGCGTTGTCATTATGGGGGCCCCCCCGAAAACAACATTCACGTGATGCAGAGAAAATGAATGTGCACAGGCATAGCACTGGAGAAACTGAAATTTCGTGTGACAGCTGAGATTCGGAATAAAGATAGATCGCTTGTATTAAGTTGTGGAACGTTTACATTACCTACGTACAGATCTATATGTACATTCGTATCTACACACGCACGTATGGTATGTATGGATACACTGAATCGCCTTGATGGCGACTTGTGATCAAACTAGGTGCAGTCTGGTTTTTTATTAAACATTTTCGAAATGATTCGGTGGCGCATACTCTATGTGAGGAGAGTAACTAATTTCATTGATTTTCTTTTTTGATTTTTGTAAATCCAACGAAACAACCGAAAGACGAGCAGTCCTTGCAAAAATGTGACCATGCAATTATAAGAACGAAGAAAGTCTATCCCGGTCCATCCCGTGGTCTATGTAAGTACATTTTAATATATTGTATCTGCAAGAATATTTGAACTTCTTGTCTACTTGTTTCCCTCAAGTCGTGGCCCCATATACAAACCATACAACACCAATGGGAATGGTGTCAACGAGCCATCACAAAACAGCTTCTAATGTGAATAGTTTCTAAGCCTCGTCGCAAAGAACCTACTGGGTGGACATGCAGTGCATGCAGCCAAACAAGAATCACATAAATCTGCTCTGCATCGACGGACCAGAGTTGCTCGTAAACTCTACGAGCAGAAAAGAAGGGAAGAGCACAGGCTTCTCGGAATAAAGTAAGAGCATAAGAAGCGCGCGATCAGAAAAAAGGATAAATGTTATTAAGTGCGCAACTAAGTTGTCCGTTACGGTAAAAGTGTTCATCTTTTAAGGCTATCGATCAATCAAGCCATTTTTTGATGTCTTCATATGAGTGGAACTGCTGATCAACAAGACCATGTGCCATCGAACGAAACAAGTAATAATCGGACCGGGCAATATCTGGGGAATATGGCGGGTGGCCTGGGACTTCCCATTTGAGCGTTTCGAGGTAGGCTTTAACGGGCTGGTAACGTGATGTCATTCTGTAGAATCACTTTTTCGTACCTCTGCTCTTATTGTGGCAGTTTTTTGCGCAGTGATAGCATCAATCGAAGCCGATACCGTTCCCCAGTGATGGTTTCGTTGGGTTTCAACAGTTCATAATAAATAACACCGACCTGGTCCCACCAAATACACAGCATAACCTTCGCACCGTGGGTATTCGGCCCAGCCGACGACGTAGAGGCATCACCGGACAGTCTCCATGACTTTCTTCTCTTTGAGTTGCTGTAATGAATCCAGTTTTCATCACCCGTCACGATGCGATGAAGAAGAACGTTTCCTTTTGCCGCTGGAGCAGTTGTTCACAGGCGATAAAATGACGCTCAAGGTCCCTTGGCTTCAAATTATAAAGAACCCACGTTCGTTGTTTTTGAATCATCCCTAACGCATGCAATCGCTTGAAAATGGCTTGGCTTGTAAATCCTAATGACGCAAGCTCTTCTTGCGATTGGCACTGATCCTCATCGAGCTATGCCTCCAATTCAGTGTTTTTGAAGGATTTTGGCCTTCCTTCACCCGGCCGGTCGCCAACATCGAAATCACCATTTTTGAAGCGACGGAACTAATCACGGCACGCTGTTTCACTTAGAGCGGTATCTCCGTAAACTTTTTAGAGCTCTCAATGCGTTTCGGCCGCCGTTTCCGCCTTCCCGCAAATGACGATTATTTGGCACAAAATCCGACATTTTCACACAACCATAAGTATACCATATGACGCCAAAACAAAATCACTAATCTGTCAAAACGGTTTGTTTACCACATGTCTAAGCTTAGTTCATGACGTTTTGGATATGTCAAAATCTACCAACACCTACAGCTGGGGCCATCTATTGAACTTAGTTGTGCATCTAATACTCCAGGAAAGGTTTGTCTACGAATAAAACGAACATGCCGGGTTTACAGAGCTAGAATCGAATTATGAATAACTAGTAGTAGAGTCGCAGTCTGTGCTGAGAATATAGAAAGGCTGCTTCTGCAGGTTGCGCAACGGCGATTATGGTCAAAATACCACTGTCAGACAGAATGAACCATTCATCCTGGACGAAGGTGGCAGAGAATTCCATTTCCCTGACCTAGGCCCAAAAACAAGTTTATTTTTGAATCATATGTAATTTTGAAACTGACAGCTCTTTCCCGCTCGAAATCTTGACTCGCAATCGCAGAACGACAGGAATCGCTTTATGGTTGAACAACATTGGGAAATGTTGCAAAGTTTTTTCAAAAGTGAGTGCTGTATTGCCCAAAACAGTGCGCTTATTGACAAGAAGTTTTGACCGAAGTGAGATTGGCTTTCTTGCAGACAACACTCATGGACCCTATCGTTACACGGTAGGTGACGCCAAGAATGTGAATGCTGTAGCCGAGAGTGTTCAACTCAATCCAGGGAAATCGATTCACCATCGATCTCAACAACTCAAGATTTCACCCACCAGCCTCATGAGAATTTTGTACGAAGATGTCTGATTACTCCTTTACAAAGTCCAATTTGCTCAGCAACTGATTCGTTATCGCTTCTAAGTTTGGGTCTTACAGCAGCTTGAATTGGATGTCCAATTTGGCCGAAAAATCTTTTTTTCTGACGAGACGTATTTTCAAAAAAGCCCGCAGATGATTGTCAAGAAGCCAATGTACGTGCAGAGAGTGTCAGTTTGGAGCGGATTTTTGAGTGGTGGCATCATTGACCCATTTTATTTCGAAAATGCTGCTGGAAACTCCATTTCGGTCAACGGTGAGCGCTACATAGCTACGATTACCGAATTTTTGTGGGTAGGACTTGAAGACATGGACTTGGACGATCTATGGTTTCAGCACGATGGCGCGCAATGCCAAACAGCCCATCACACAATCGATCTTTTGCGCGCTAAGTTCGGTAATCGCGTTATCAGCCACCCTGGCGATGAAAATTGTCTGCCTCAGAGCTGCGATTTGACCCTGTTAGACTTTTTTTTGTTGGGTGCCCTTAAATATCGATATTATGCTGACAATTCGGAATCGTCCGAGCCATTATTGTGATAGATCCTTTGAAAATTGAGTTGACAGGATGCGCTACTGCGAAGCCTAACGGGAATGTTTGCTTTTTCTAACAAAGCCATAACATATCGAAAATATTAGACTTTTGTTGATTTTATATTTAAAAAGGAACTTTTACGAGTATTTGAACCATTCTGCATAGCATTACGGAATCTTATTAGACAATTAGGCTTCTGGCACAGACGGAATGCCTGATCAGACATTTAAAGTAGCTGGAAGTGACCTGGTTGGGAACATGCACCAGCTCATCTGTAAGATATTGACAGAGGAAAGCATACTTGATGCGTGGAATTTAAGTATCGTTTGACCTACGCCCTCTCGACTGCCCCAACTATAAAGGAATAAGCAAGCCTCCCAAGCATTGCTATAAAATTTTTACTGCCGTATTACTCGTATGTAAGCATCTGAAATCATTTCTGAACAATCTTGCTGGTCCATATCAGGGCGGTTTTGGGCCAAGCAAGTCTATCATCGATCGCACTACGACAGATCCTGGAATAGATCCCGGATTTTCACGTCGATGGTCACCAACTATTTGTCGACTTTAAAGTCGTATATGACAGCGTACATAGGGACGTAATATACTCGTACAACGCCATATCTAGTTTTGACATCCCTGCCGAACTTTTAAATTTGTGCAGGATCACTATAGAGAATGCTCTGCTTGACTATTAATATCGATAATGAATTAACCGAGACTATCAATGTCAAGAAAGACTTCAGACAAGGCAACTTGCTGCGTACGACTGTTTTCAACGTTGGTCTGGAAAGATTCTTGCAAAAACTCACTTCACGATGACCTTGATGTGATTGGACGAACAGAGCGGGCGGTGTATGAAACTTTCGTCAGTACTAAGACGGAAGCGGCCAAAATAGGTCTGACGTTAACCGAGGCAGAACAAAGTACACGCTGTCATCAGAAAACCATGCACAAGACCGATGGCTAGGTTAAAAGGTCACCACTGGCAGTTATAACTCGAGCAGTGACCTTCTAGCTTAGCTGCAACGACCTTAGCATAGAAATCAGATTCAGAATTCTCTTGCCAGTCGCTGTTTCTTTGGATTCTTGAGGCAAATGAATAACAGAGCCCTCCTTCGTAAGACCAAACTCCTTGTCGAAAGCTTGGACTTGGCTGTTTCAAAAGAAAAGTGCTGCTCATGATTTTCGGTTGTATGAGCGATCTACAACGGGATCGGTCTAGTAGTCAGGCGTCTACGGGTCCATTGCTGAGCCATTTTGACCATATGAAAACCATAGCTCCGGCCAAAAGCGTCTTAGAGTCTAATCCCGAGGAAGGGAAGAACCAACCAACTCGGAGTAGAGCACTGGGGAAAGCTATAGTTAGATGATGCTAGCTGGAGAGGCTTATTGGTTGAGGTCCACGTTCACCTCGGATCACCTAAGTAAGCAAGTAAATTAGTGTCTACTTGTGGCTGGGTTTTGTACGATTGTGATAGGTTTCAATTTGATGCTGCCCAGTGCTGCAACAACTATGACTGCACATCAATTCTTCCAATCTGGTTTGATTTGGCAAATTCACATGGAGAACGTACAGCGGATGAATTTTCTTGACAGAATCAACGGTGGCGTTAACGGTTAGAATGACAGATTCCTTACATGAGCTCCTTAATTAATTGGAACTTAGGTCCATTTTTCAGGGTTGCTGAAATAGAGATTTCCTCAGCTGCTAAATCCCAGAAGCGGGTTACTGGCGTGGCCTCTTTAATCCAAGAGTCACAGGAAAGTCCTGATCCTGGAACTTGGGGGGCTGTACGTTGAGCTTACTACTCGGCCACCAAAGGACCCTACTTGAATCAGCGCAAATTCCTTATTGACAACTCTGCAGAACCAAAAAAGGACAACGACGTTCGGATCTGCCCTTTGAAGCCCAACGCTATCCAGGAGCTACCGTGGGATGTCCAAACAATAAGAGGATGAAAAATAAGACGTGAGAAGAAGAGGCCTCAAACAATAAAAGTGACCCCATATACTATAAGACAGTAATAATCCCAGCCCTGCTCTATGGCGCAGAGGCATGGACTTTATCGAAAATGGATGAGGGTGCTTTTAGATGCTTTGAAAGGAGAAATTCTTCAGGTGATTTTCAGTCCTGTCTTCATAGACGGTGAGTGGAAGAGGAGATACAACGACGAACTGTACGGGCTGTATAGCAACATCGACTGGTGACTGTGTCATCTAGAGTGGATGGTCCGAGAAGTCTTCGAATCCACCCCCGAGGGGCAGAAGAGATAGGCCGCGGCTTAGGTGGCGCACGCAAGTGTAAAAGGACTTCAGTCCACTTAGCGTGCGAAACTCGAGGCAGCTAGGTAAGAATTGAGCTGGCTGGGGACGTTTTTTGATTGAGGCTCAGGTCCACCCTGGACTGGAGCGCCACATTAAGTAAGTAAATAAGCGAAATGAAGTGAGAAATCTCTAGCTTTTCAATTCTGACCATCATCTTCGAAGTTAATTTCGCCAAAATCAGCCAGATATGTGCTCATCCCTCCACAGACGGAATAGACGATCCTGCCAATAAATGTTTTTTCAATCTCTTCAAACAAACCTAGAGCAAACCGTATGACGTTAAAATCGTTTTGGGTGACACATACTCGTATATCTTTCGTACTACAATCGGTAACCAAAGTCTACGTGAGACCTTGTCTGAGCAGTAGTTATGCTAATTGCAGCGGAGAGAATATCATAATATCAAGGTGCTTGGTTTTCTGATCTCATTTCCACAGAGGAACATGGTACTCGTACGATCGTCAACGTGTTAGGCCAACGAAGACCTGTAGAAATCGACAAAGAATTTCGTAATAATGAAACAATTGTTGCAAAGGATATCCATTCAAACTTCTGCAGACTGTTAAACGGTCGGAGTGGTCCAAATTTCACAGTTAGGCTAAACGAAAGTAAAACAAGGTTGCCGGACTCGACACCGTACATGTCGAGCTATCATATTTAATACAGCCCAAGACTACCATTTGCCAGATTTGGTCGGAGGAAAGTATGCCTGATGAGTGGAACCTCAGCATCGCTTGCACAAGCCACAGGAAATTGAACTGCGCTAACTTTAGAGGCATCACCTTGCTTGACAACATGGAATACAAGATATTGTCTGCCGCTTTATGTGAATGGGTGAAACTATTTGCCAACGACCAAACTGGCCCCTATTGGTGCAACTTAAAGCCGGTTAAGCCTAAGATTGGCCGAATTTACATTACGGAAGATACTCTAAACAAAGCCCAAGAATTCTAGATCGAGACTTGCTAACCATGTGCTCCGATACTCAAATGGGGTCATAGGAGCCTTAGCGGCTGCCTGGTTGTCTGAGTAAACACGAATTGACGATATCATTCTCAGCAATAGTTGAGTTATGGCAGTTACTTTGGGTTGAAAGACATTGCTTGCATTTTTTTTATTTTGAAGGAGAATCTAAGAAGAAGGTTTTAGTAGTAGACACCAGCCCCATGTTGATGACTATTGAGATCCAATGGATCACAAAGGTAAATTTTTCATGTAGGCGACTCAATTATTGGTCCAATCTTTCCTGTGTCAGGAATTTTGATGAACACTTTCCTGTTAAGAGCCGTCTTGGAATAATGTGTTCAGTTTTGGTCAAGATTGGTGATATCTTCCAGCAAGATAGTATTAAGACGTGTCCAAAGATGTCTCTCCCATAGCCTAATTGCCGGTTTGCCCATTCAACTGATGATGAATTGACTCCTAGAACTGTGCAAGAAGCCATTGCCATTAGTAGTGCATGGCTGAAGCTGTATCTTAAGACTTAGGGATATTGACCTCATAAAAGGATAGCCACCCTTTCAGTGAAGGCAGTCGAATTAACCTTTTGTCTTTCAACATTATCACGATCCCTTCCACCATTTGGACCTAGATAAGCATCCTTGTGAGTTCACCTATTGCACTCCCCAAAGCCAAGCTGATCCCTTCCGATTTAAGCATCGTGACAGTCAACTCTTACTGAACCTTCAGCACAAAAGGCTATACACTTTTAAGCCAGGAATATGAGTGTAAACATTTAGAATCTCTTCGTGTAAGCCCACAAGTTTCCTACTTTCTTGACAGTGGATGGCATTGATGGCTTCTTAGAGGAAGCACTTCACTGTTTCATATGATCGATTGACGAAGGTTCTAGGAGTTCCGTTTGGAGCTGCTTTTGAGTAGCGGAAGTTGTTCCCGATTTTTGTGTTTTCCTTGGGTTAATGATTCCTGCCAAGGATTTTTTCGAATACATAGATAGAAAATCGCCAGCCAAAACCACGAGTACATTATCGACCACATTATCCAATTCGCTGTTGAAGACTTTGCAGTTTGCGCTGCGTGAATCTCTAAGAGCCTCCTTCCTGTTAAAACTTAGGAGGTCAGATAGGGATGCTTTTTTGGAGATTCTCCGGTCGACAACCTTATTAGAGCTGTTTTCTTATACAAATGTAAAGTGGAGGGATTGTCTAATATTGACTCTCATAAGTGCAGGTCATTTCCGTAGTAAATAACTAGCTTTGAGGTCAGATTGTAAAGGGTGTTTTTTTTTAGAGGTTTGGTTTTTAAACTGTCAACACTGTTTCTACAGATTGTCAATTTTACAGTTGAAAGTCGATAGTTGATTTGTGGTTAGTAGAACAACGCGCGCAAATTGTGAACACTTATTTTGAAAACCATGGTTCGGTTCGCCAAACTTATCGTGCGCTACGTCCATTTTATGGTCGAAACAATCATCCATCTGAGCAAGTTATTCGGAACACGATGAATCGTTTTCGCACCACGTACACTCCAATGGATAATAGGCATTTCTAAAGACGACAAGCAGTGCGAACAGAAGAATTAATTGCCGTTGTGGAGCAACTGGAGCTATGCCCATCCACTTTGTGGAAGATTTTATGGAAAGATCTTGGCTTAAAAGCTTATAAGATCCAGCTTGTGCAAGAGTTGAAACTGCGTGATCTTTATACTCGTATAGGGTCCGTGAATGGGCCGAAAACATGATTCAGCTTGATCCTCATTTTCAAGGCAACAGTTTGTTCTCCAATGAGGCCCATTTTTGGTTAACTGGATATGTAAACAAGCAAAATTGCCAAATTTGGGGTGGAGAAAACAGAGAAGCCATTGTCGAAACGCCCTTACAACCATTAAAACTCACTGTTTGGTGTGCTTTATGGGCTGGTGGAATCATCGACCCATATTTCTTTAAGGACGATGCCGGCCAGAATGTTACCATCACTGGAGAACGCTATAGAAACATGATGTCTGACTTCTTCGTTCCTCTGTTGAATGGCATTGACGTGACAGAGCTGTGGTTCCAACAAGATGACGCAACTTGCCACATTTATTGCGGGAAACATTTGCTGAGAACATAATTTCGCGTAATGGACCTGTAAACTGGCCTCCACGATCTTGTGATCTCACACCTTTAGATTACTTTCTTTGGGGATATGTGTTGTCAGTAGTCTATGCCAATAAACCAGAGACGTTGGACTATTTGGAAGTCAGCTTTCGCCATGATATTGCTGATATACGGCCCCAGTTGCTCGATAAAGTTGTCGAAAATTGGACTTCAAGATTTGGCTTCCTTTGAGCTAGCTGTGGCACGCATATGCCCGACATCATATTTAAGCACTAATGGCATAAAATTATCTATTAAAAAAAGCAAGCACCAGAGACATTAACATTAGCTTCAAGTGTTTTATTTTATGTTGAATTTGTATAACACTTTATAACGCGTTCCACCCATGGTTTCCATTTAAAATGTTAAGCGTTCTTTCCTCATACAGGATAGTCCCCCAAAGCATCTCAGCTGATATTCTTTTGAAATAGGGCATATCGCTATAAACTGGACGATGCGGACGGTGCGGTCAGCTCATCTCTTAGAAGGTTTATTTTGTCGGTTGAGTTACTGTTTCATCTTGTAGATCGGAACACCGGAAATCGTTTACGTAGTTCTCGTATCTATCTCGTCCTACTGATGACTGTAACGCGCAAAATTTTTATCTTAAAGCTGTACACAGAACCATTCAGCATTCAGATGCTAAACGTTTCCAATTTTGATGAAGACGAGTTATTCTTGAATTAATATTTTTGAACACCAGCTTAGGTAGCCTGCCTTGTTCCATGTCGGATACTTTAACTACTCGTATATACATATTCAAAGAGCAGTTGAAGAGTGTCCAGGAAAAGACAAATCCACCGCTTCCGCCTCTGCATATCATCATCTTCGACTTTTTAAGATTAACGCTCAGGTTCCATAGCTTGCTGTATTCAGCTAGTTTGTTCAGCAACTGCATCCCATTGATTGTATCAGAGAAGAAGACGATGTCGTCGGCATACATGAGTTCAGAGACCTCTACTTGGTTCAGATCAATTCTTACGCTCACAAAATCGATTATGGCATTGGCGAATAGAATAAATAGAAGCGCGATCAGTATACAACCTTTTTTCATCCTATTGATGTTCCAAACTCGTCAGAAATAAATTCACCGTCCCAGACGTAGGCAAATCGAAGTCCTAAGTTGCCCTTAAAATGTTGAGGACTTCAATAGACATTCCTATTACGTGGAGTTTATAAAATTGCCTCTCGGGAGGTATTGACTCAAAGGCTGCACGGAAATCGACAAATAAGGCATACAACTCATTGTGTAGGCTTTTGTAAGCCGCATCAATGCTAATAAGCGCAAAAATTTGATCAACGGTTGAGTACTTCTTTCTAAAACCGGATTGAAATTCTTGAATAATTTTCTTATTGGAGACCCACTGAGTGAGCCTTTTCAACAACAATGTTCCGAACATTTAAGGATGACATGCCTCTGTAATTCCTTGTCTGCTTATGAAACTACAAAGTGGGCCATAATATATGATCCTTTAGACTCTTTGCTTTACAATGTCCGTTGTGGCTCTTGCAGTATGCGCCGTTGCTCCGTCTTGGTAGAACCACACATTCTGCAATCCCAATAAGTTATGTTTTTTTTTTTTTTTTTTAAAGAACTTGACACTCAAGAGGGTAGTACTATTCTTAACTTGCGGGAGCAGTTTTTCGGAAAATTGAATAGACAGAGAGGAATATTTTTGGGCTCAGTGGTTAATTCTTTATACTCCCTTAAACTAGCTTTCGAAGTCACAGTACATATTTATTTTTTATTGAAATATATATTACCATTAAAACAAAGAAAATGATTTTTATTAAAAAAACTTAGTACATGGACTTTTTTTTTATTATATTATAAAACTTAAAAATAAAAACTTACAAACTACCCAACAAAAAAACAAATCTTAACCAGCTTAGCCTACTTAAACTATTGGGTCTATAACTTAATTCGTGCGGGTTGCTATGAGATGGCGTAACTTGTATTATTCCATTGGAACATGCGTTGGAAAGCTACTATCATTGTACGTCATTTCAGTATATGTCATTCATTTGAAGCGTAAACAACAATAATTTTTTTTCACTCATATATGTCGAACTTTGTGCCTGAAAAAGTGTTTTTGTTTTTGCGGGGAGTTCTTCTTCATTACTTTAATATGAAGAAAACTGCTGCCGAAAGTCATCGTATTTTGGTAGAAGTTTATGGTGAACATGCGCTAGCTGAGCGAACGTGCCAAAAGTGGTTTGCACGATTTAAAGGTGGCGATTTTGGCTTGGAAGACGATGAACGTCCTGGGCAGCCAATAAAGTTTGAAGATGAAGAACTGGAAGCATTACTCTATGAAGATCGTTGCCAAACACAAGAAGAGCTCGCAGAATCTTTGGGTGTCACTCAAGCAGCCATTTCAAAACGTTTAAAAGCAGCTGGATATATTCAAAAGCAAGGAAATTGGGTTCCACATGAACTCAAGCCGAGAGACGTCGAAAGGCGGTTTTGCATGTCCGAAATGCTGCTGGAATGCCACAAAAGGAAGTCATTTTTGCATCGGATTGTTACTGGTGATGAAAAATGGATCCATTACGACAACCCCAAGCGCAAAAAATCATATGTGAAACCCGGCCAACCAGCCAATCAACGGCCGAATATTTGGTGGGATCAGATGGGTGTGCTGTATTATGAGCTGCTAAAACCGGGTGAAACCATCAATGGACAACGCTACCGAACACAATTAATCCGTTTGAAGAGAGCAGTGGCCGAAAAACGCCCGGAATATGCGACCAGACACGAGGCAATAATTTTCCATCATGACAACGCTCCGCCCCACGTTGCTATTCCGGTTAAGAACTATTTCAAAAACAGTGGATGGGAAGTCTTACCCCACCCGCCTTATAGCCCAGACCTTGCCCCATCTAACAACCATTTGTTCCGGTCGATGCAGAACGCCCTCACTGAAATACGGTTCACATCAGAGCAGAATATCAAAAATTGGCTTGATTCATTCTTGGCTGCCAAGCCGGCGCAGTTCTTTTGGGATGGGATCCACAAATTGCCAGAAATATGAGAAAAAGTCATAGCTTCAGATGGGCAATACTTTGAATAATACTATTGTACATGTTTTTCTTAAATAAACCTATGGTATGGTTATCCGCTATCTCACATAATTTTATAATTTTTGTTTGCAATTTTTATAACTTTCTTTTCGCAAATTTAGCCTCATCCTACCTAAATATAGCATAGCAAGCCGGCCACGGCTAAAAAATTAGACGAATTACTTTACTCCTTAATGAAGCTAACTTGTTTTCGAGGAAATCGGCAATGAAGCTTTCCTTCCTTCAACAAGCCACCAAATTGCTGGTGCAGCCGAGCAACATCCTTTATGTCGCGACTCCTCATCACCCAACTGAACCGTCGTCTCTGTCCTGTTTGAGTCGCCTGCCCGCAGCTGTTCGAGTGAGGTGGAAGATTAGCGACACCGCTAATCTTTCCTGGATCAGATCTTTCATGTCGCGGTAGAGGAACGCTTCTGGAGGAATAAGGCCGTCAAAGTGTACTCTCTCATGATACATATAATTGGGGTAGTAAACCCCAGAGATGAGGTTGTCCGATGAGGTTGTCCGATGAGGACATTGTTCTTGCAATGTGCCTTCGAGTCAACTTAACGACGAAATTGTCCACCCTTATTGCCCTATTGTGCAAGATCTCATCAGGATAGAATTTTATGTACTCAGATTCTGATGTCCCGTATAAGTGAAGACAATTTTAATTAATTTTGGTGGGGGCGAAAGCCCCCATTTATTCGGCTTAATACAAGCTATAACTTAAAAATTAAACTTAAACTAAAACTTAAAACTAAGGTTGGTTATTGTGGTGAAGGAGAACCGACTTGAGGTAGGAAGTGGTGCGTTGGAAGTCAAAGACGCTAGGGTTTGAATTAATTTTTCGTAGCATACGGGAGATTGGTTCGTTCGCGCCATAGGTGGTGTGGTGGGTTGGGAGATAGAAGAGACGAGGGTTAGTGTTGAGGAAAATAGTATTGTGAAGGGACGTGCATTCAACCTGACCTGAAAGAAGTCGATGAATGAAGAGAAAGTCGGCTGCATCTCTGCGTTCCTCAAGGGTGTTTAGGTTAATAAGGTTGAGACGGTTTTGATAATGGGGCAGAGTAAAAGAATCATCCCAGGGCAAACCTCGAAGAGCGAATCGAAGAAAACGGCGCTGGATGCTTTCGATTCTCGAGATATGAACGCGATGATATGGGGACCATACTTGACTGGCGTACTCTAGGAGGGGACGAACAAAGGTACTCGTAATATAGAGGGACCTGGTCACGTATGGGTTGGTGAATTCTTTGGACCATCGTTTTACAAAACCTAGTGCAGAGTTGGCTTTAAGGATTATCCCATCCATATGCATACGGAAGTTGAGCTCCCTATCACACAAAATGCCGAGGTCGCGAAGAGATTCAACGGAGGAGATAGGTTGGTTGTGTAGAAGGTAGAGTCGGGGAGGAGATTTGAGCCGCTTATGTGAAAGGGTGATGGATTGGCATTTGGTGATATTAAGTTCCAAACAATTTTTGAGGCACCAGATCGAAAAACTATCAAGGTCTTGTTGAAGAAGGAAGGAGTCATGGGGAGAGGAAATGGTTTTGAAAAATTTGGTATCGTCGGCGTAAAGGGAGACGGACGAGTATTTGATGATCCTATCGAGATCATTTATGGTTGATATAATGAGAAGAGGACCGAGATGGCTACCTTGAGGAACTCCAGAGGTGGCCAAAAATGGAGCGGAGTGGGCTGACCTAAAACGAACACTGTAAAAACGGTTTTCGAGGTAAGAGGATATCCATTTTAACAGTATGGGTTCAAAGCCGAGGGCAGACAATTTGAAGAGTATTAATCGATGAGAGATTTTATCGAAGGCCTTGCTAAAATCGGTTGCAACTACATCGACTTCGTTACCGTTCTCTAAGGCAGAGATGGCAAAGGATACCAATTCAACGAGATTTGTGGTGGTTGACCTACCCTTTAGGAAGCCGTGTTGTCTAGGGGAAATAAGTGATTTGCATTGGAAACTTAGAGCTTTATACAAAATACTATGGGAGAGTTTAGCGATTGGACGATAGTTTGTTATTTCGTTCTTTGATCCCTTTTTGTGGATTGGGGTTATAAAGGAGGTTTTCCAAACCTGAGGAAATTCTCCTTGTGAAAGGGATAGACGAAAGAGATTAGAAAGGGCAAGGGAAAGAGACGAAGAACATTTTTTAAGAAATATGGTAGGGAGGCCATCTGGACCGGGTGTAAATTCGTCATCGAGTCGATATAGGAGGGGTCCAAGATGTGAGAGAGAAGTGGGCCGTTGGAGAAGTTCAGTAGGTAACGAAAATAGGATGGATCTGGTACAAAGGAGTCGTTGGTGAAGGATTGTTTAAAGAAGCTGGCGAATAGGTTGGCAATGGTGAGTGGATCGGTTGATGACTTGTTGTTGAAAGAGAGGGAAGGAGGGTAACCATCGAACTTTCTTTTGTAGTTAACAAATTGGTAAAAGGACTTAGGGTTATTTATAAGGTTGACTTGCGCATTATTAAGGTAACGCTGGTAAAGGGAATCGTAAAGTTCGGTGAAATGAAGATAAGCACCAAGATAGTTGGAATAGTCGGACAAGGATCTGGGAGGACTAGTAGATGATGTTTTAAGGCGGGAAAACGGAACGTAAAGGCTGAAAGAATTAAATATTTCTTTATAAAAAATGGATAAGGCATCATTTACGCTTAGGTTGTGAAAGTTAAAGCGGGATCTGCTAAGATAGTCACTGATTATGTGAAAGTTTGCTTTATGAAAGTCGTAGGATGAGAGAGTTGTGGGAGGAGTGGACTGGAAAGAAGAGTTATGAAAAAATTAAAGTAGAAGCCCTAAGAGAAGCTCTTTCAAACATCCGAATCTTTCGTTAAACTTGCTCTCACGTTGAACCACACGGGACATCCAAATACAAGCATAGACCGGATAAGGGCCATGTAGCAGGTTACCTAGCATCAGAGACATACTTTTATCGAGTTGGCTGATATAAAACAATCTCTTTGTAAGGACCAGAGCAACATCAATAATATGTTTAATAAAACACAGGTATCTGACCACATTTCGACAAGCAAGTGGCTGCCCATGTTGCCCGACAATCGAGAACTTTCGCCAATTCTTTCTGGTATCCCTAGCGGCTCCAGACAAAGGCGTCCTAAACAAAATGATTTCCGATTTCTGAAAGTTGATTTTCAAATTCCAATCATCCCAATGTCGCTTATCGAAGTCACGTTGCAAAAGCATATTGATGACCTCAATCTTTGGACCTGACCTGTATGCGATTAAGTCGTCTGCGTACGCTATGGCATAGTGAAGTGAACCTATCAGATCACTTGTGTAAATGTTGAATAGGATCGGCTAATTTACCGCACCTTGTTGCAGACCGTTTTTAATGTTAAATGTTTTAGCAGAGGTTACATCGTCATTTTTCACTGTGAACTGTCTATCTGTGAGCATGTCAAAAAGAATATAGAGCAGTGGTTTATTAATTCCCAGCCTGTTCATCTTAAAAAACAGTCCCTCTAACCATACGTTATCGAAGGCTTTTTCCAAGTCAATCAGGTAGGCATCAGTGCACTGGTTCTTGCCTTTGTTCCATTGGATATCAGAAACCAGTTTAGACCTTATCCGGAGCTATGGAAGCCAATACACTACCACTTAAGCCGCGACCTCCCTCATCCACCTCTTCTAATTGAGAATGAAAGAATTCATTGATCATGACTTTGCTGTGCTCACCATTCACAGTGGCCGTTTGGACTAAATGGCTCTTCTTGCATTACTCGCGGATTATCAGTGCCCCAGATGCGCTTAAGGTCCTTAATCCCTTCAGATGTTTTGGAACACATTTGTGTTGTATTTTCGCAGAAGTGCAGGAGCTTCAATAGCTTCTCTTGCTCTCATACATTCAAAATCAAACCATTTTTGTTTACTTAGAATCTTACTCCTTATAAACTCATTCGTTGTAGCTTCCTTGATTACTGCTCTGAGGTTGGAAATGTTTATTGCCGTGTTTGTTACTTTCAGACTCGTAAGTGTTACGTTTAGATTTCTCTGAAATAATGTAGGTAGGCTGTCTGTCCAGATCAGCTGTCGAAAACGAGTAAGTGATTGTGCATTTTCTTCAACAGATGTTGTGTTTGATACATGCACTCTGCACGTAATTTGAAGAGGCATGTGATCTGAAAATAACATCATTGCGATTAGATATCAGTTGATCTTAACCACCAGAAAGAAGATAATGATCTATTGCGAACCAAGCTATTCGTCGAATGAACGTGTATTCTCCTCTAAAACCGCCTTCAAAACTTCTTGGGATGTACGAGTATATCAAAGCGCGCAGAGAATACACCCTCGTCTCAAGTGGTGTGCCCAAGTGAAATAGGATCTGAAACAACTCGGGGAACACAAAATAAGGCAGCCAGCTTGCCTTCGAGTTGGGTGAAGAGGCTTGTTGGCTTGTTGTCAAAATTTTATTGGCGCACGTGTCAAATTGGGAACAGGCCCTAAGTCCTGTCTTGTTTAAGGATAAGAAGTCATTGGTGTAGTAGCTATTGTACATATGCATATGCACTCGATTTTTAAAGACCCTTTCGCACTGACGATGTTTTGAGTCTTGTCTCATAGATATGCCATTCCATTCAATGCCACGATTCCAGCAGCGGCAAAAATACGATGTAGCCTATCTTTGTGCCCAGGCCCGACTTTAGTCTTGCGTCTCTGCTAAGAGAAAAAAGTTAAGATTAGGTGGATTAGAGAGATCCTGCCTCAAGGTGAGGTTTACCTAGAGGATAAGGTTTACCTGGGAGACAAGGTAAGGTATAGTATTAGATCTAGTTACTGGTGCAGGCTTTTTTGGAAATGATGGCCGTCCCGTAGTTCTTTACTTTTTTGTCTGCTCCTTCTGTGCCAATGTATTCACTATGTCCGTTCTCATCTTGTTATACACAGGTCAGTCCTTGTGTAGGCTACTACGGAGCCTGTTTTTTTTTTGAGTCTTACGCTGACGTTAACTTTTCTGCACTAGCTATCTACTAGGCTAAGGGCTCTATGGAGGCGATCTTTCAGTCTACCTCTGATTAGAAGGGCAATATCTATGGCATATTCCTGAACGTACGAGTAGAAACGTCGTTAATATCGAGAAAAAATTTCTCTTTGTTGGCAACGTTTTGGAAGAATGACTTTTAGTTGAGTGCCGTCTGGTGAAGTTTTTAACGTTTGCAAGTATCATTTTAATCTGTTTACATGTACGAGTATTACTGTATACTCCTAGGTCTATGTACCTTGTTATCTGTGCGCGATCACCTCATCCCTGGACGACCTTTTCATCAGCATATGAGTTAGTTTGAAAAGGATCCGTTTGAAGAGCCCCGTTTCTGATATGCCTATCCAGAACTTTTGCTACTATTTTGAGCGGAACTGGTTTAAAATGATAAGTAGCAGAGGCAAATTATTTTAGTCTACGCTAGTAGCCTAACTACGTTTACAGCCTTGTTAAATGTTTTCAAACTGGTTCGAGAGTACAAGACTCTTTATACAGCTTTTGCGATCAGTTAACGAGTTTTGCTACGATCTAAGGGTTAAACTTGCTAATTAAAGGATCACTTTTCAGAAAGCTCACATTGTGCTGAATAAATGACTCAGTAATACAATCCACATCATCAGCGCCAAGTATATGCCGCCTGATGAGAGCATTAGCTGAATATCCAAAGAAGATGTGATCCATGACGACAGTAGCAGTCTATAGTACTTCCTACCGAGGGACAGCAGGAAAGTTAACCTCTAATCTCTTAAAGTCGTAGGAAATCATTCGTTTGGTATTCCTATCTGCAGATTTGCTCACACGAAACACTAATCGAGGACGTAGACAATCCTAATGCAGGTTTGGGAGACTCTATTCTAAACCTTACCTTCATCGGCGACCTCATTTCCCGCAATCTCATTGTGAACTGCGACCAAACAAGAGTCAGTGTATTCAAAGCCCCGACTATGTTTAAAGAAACCTTGCAATCTCGAACTTGCCCGGAAGGAGGTTTAGTAAAGGCTTAGCTTTTCCTAATTACGTGAATTTTCCTTAGCACGAGCGCAATATAGCATTGTAGCCTCCCAAAAAGACGGCATCACCGCATCCTTGACCGATTTTCGAGATATTCGTGAAGGGCCAATTACTTTCCTTCTTTGGTTCAGTTTGTGGCCGAAACTCAGAGAAAGTCGATTTCACACGTTTGCAGCAACAGGAGTTCTGGTGTTATTGCATCAGACTGTCAAAAGACAGTCGGCGGGCAAGGTGCTCACAACTCCAGTAGGTATTGTACCAAAAACCACTTACCATCAGTGCGTCTAGAGCAGAATCAGGCGTGCTAGGGAAAGCCTCTATGCAGCTGAGACAGACCGCTCTTGGAGTCCAGTAAAAGCAGTAGCGACGTATTCGCGAAAGCTTGTTCCACCAGACAGACCAGCCAAAGCAGTCTTCTCCGAGACGAACCCTATGTCTCCTGCCAATAGCTGCTTTATACTGCCAAAAAGCCGACATCATATTGAGGGTTTTTTATGCGACATGCTTTGTCCAAGATGACACCCAAATATTTAGTAGAAGTAGTTAGTTCCTATGGTCCATCGGGTAGCATATGGCGTCAACAATGCTTACACGCCATTTTGTTCAGTTTTCTCCAATGTGCCTCAGCTCTCTCCAACTCTTTCCAAGAGTCCTCAACTCCTTCTGGGTAAGTAGGTTTCATTGCATTGCGTGATTCGCAAAGAAATTGTTTTCATGCCTTAAGATGTGACCAAACCACAACAATTTCCTTCTTCTTGTAGAGATGTCGACTGGCTGGTGCCCTGTTCTAATACGGAGCTCTGCGTTTAAGATTCGCTTGTACCAAAATACTCTCAAATGATGCGCAGACATCTACTAACGAAGGACTGCGACTTCCGAGTGATTACTGTGGTCGCCTTCCAAGTACGAAACAGTCGCAGCTAAGCATTGCTTTTCGACACCTTAAACAACATTCCGAAAACAGATTTTGCCTTCCCGATTCTCCTACTAACATCGAGATCAGTACCGCCGCCATTCGAGATGGTACTTCCCAGATAAAGAAAGCTGTGCACTCTCTCGACCTCCTGTCCAAAAAAGTTAAGTTGGGAGAAAGAGTTTGAAAGACTAAGGTCTAGGGTTTTAGCTGCATTTATTTTATGCCCCATTCTGCGTCCAGATTTTTACTCATCTGGTGTAGATTCAAAGCACTGTGTACAAGCAAGCAGATATCATCACCGTAATCAAGGTTAGTTTAGTTTAGTTTTAAATGCATTTTATTTCTTAAATCATTAATTCTTACATACTAACAAAAAATGCTTAAATGCTAGCTTAAAATTACTTAACAATCTTATACTAACTTACTGGCAACACACAGGCACTCTAAGCTACTCTAAATTCTTATATCTATGTCTTTCGACTTTATTTACATTTTATTTATTAATACTTATTTTCTATGCTTAAGGCTAAGAAAAGAATTTAACAAAAAACTTAGCATATGGACGTAATTTTTTATTTTTTATAAAAACTTAATATCTAACTTAAAATATACCTTAGTCTACCTAACCTACATACACAATACACACACATAGATATTATACATTCACAATTATATACATATATTAGTATATACAAAGGTATATACTAATATATGTATATATTTCTTAAATGCTAACCTAAACCTATGCAAGCTGGCCATCGCTATTCACAGAGCAAATAGATTGGTCAGCTCTGCCTCATTAGTGAGGCTGGTCCGTAATTGACGGAAACGACGACGAAGCATCTTCTCCATCATTCAACCACCAGAAATGCTGGTGCTGCCGAACGACATCCCTCTTATCGCGATTCCCCACCGCCCTACTGAACCTGAGACGATCCACACTGCTGTGTGCGACGTCTCTGCCGTAGTTGAGTCGCCTGTCCCCAGCTTTCCGAGCGACATGGAAGATTAACGGGACCGCTGATCTATCCTGGATCAACCCTATCTGATCTAGGTAGAGGAATGCTTCCGGTGGAACGAAGCCGTCAGAGCGCACACTCTCGTGGTAAAGGTAGTTGGGGTAGTAAGCCCCAGATATCAGGTTATTCGTCGAGGCCATTGCTCTTGCGATGTGTCTTCGAGTCAGCTTAATTACGAAGTTGTCCACTCGTATTAGGTTCGCTCTGTTGTAAAGGACCTCATTACGATAAAATTTTTTGTACTCCGACTCTGGTGTTCTGTACAAGCGAAGGCAAGCCCTAAGGCAAGCCCTCTCAAACACCCGAATCTTTTCCATTAAGCTTGCTCGCACATTGAACCACACGGGGCACCCGAATACCAGCATGGGCCTGATAAGGGCCATATAGCAGATTACCTTTACCCTCGCATCGAGTTGGCTGCTATAAAACAGTCTCTTTGTAAGAGCAAAAGCGCCTTTAGCTCTGGCCAGAGCAGCATCTACATTTTTGTCAAAATACAGAAACTGATCTAGCCAGATCCCAAGGTATCTGACTACATTTCGACAGGCAAGAGGCTGTCCGTGTTGTCCAATGATCGAGAACTTTCGCCAATTTTTTCTAGTATCCCTAGAGGCTCCAGACAACGGCGTCCTAAAGAGAATGGTTTCCGACTTCTGAAAGTTGATTTTCAACTTCCAGTCATCGCAAAATCGTCTTATCTTATCGAAGTCACGCTGCAAGAGAGTATTAATGACCTCGATTTTTGTACCTGTTCTGTACGCTATCAAATCGTCTGCGTACGCAATAGTGTGGGGAAGTGAACCTATCAAGTCGCTTGTATAAATGTTGAATAGGATCGGCGAATTGACCGCGCCTTGCTGAAGACCATTTTTAATTTGAAATATTCCAACAGAAGTCACATCGCCATTTTTCACGATGAACTGTCTGTTGGTTAGCATATTATAAAGAATGTACAAGAGTGGTTTACTGATCCCCAGCCTAGTCAGCTTATAGAAAAGACCCTCTAACCATACGGTATCGAAGGCCTTCTCCAAGTCAACAAGGCAGGCACCAGTACATTGCTTTTTGCCCTTATTCCATTGGATATCGGACACCAGTTTAGACGCGGCATGTGAGATATCATGTCCCGCCTTAAAACCGAATTGATTATCCGGAACTATATGTTTGTCCTCAACCCACCTAGACAGAGCTCTATTGATCACCTTCTCGAAAACCTTACTGATATTCGGAAGGAGACTTATCGACCGGAGATTCGCCGGATTGGATATATCCTTTCCCTTTTTGGGGATAGGTTGCACCACTGCCGTTTTCCAATGCGCTGGATAATGTGCATTATTCATTGCATTATTAAACAGGGTGGTGTAAATGTCCACCGCTTCTAGAGGAAGATGTCGAAGCACGATGTTCGGAATACCATCGGTCCCCACTGATTTCTTAGCCCTGATTGTGTCGAAGATCTCATGGAGCTCTTCCTTCGAAATGAACGGGGGTAGGTCACCCTCTCTGGTAATGACATTATTTGCCATATTTTCTTCGCTGAACCGGGTGAAACCGGAGCCCTCGGATCGCCAGTTCTCTACTTCATTTCGAATGTAGAGGTCGTGCACCAAGATGCGATTATCCAGGTCATAATTAGGTCCACTGCAATCAGTGGCCTTGTATATTTCCTGGAAAGTCGCCCCTATGGCCTCAACCTTCTCCTGTGGATCCTCGATCACAAAGAAGTCGTCATCATCAGCGGCCTCATTTGGATCAATACCTGCTATTGTCAGTAAACGTTCGTTGTCTGTTGTCCGCGCTATTTTAAGACACTGAAGGTCGTTTAGATTTTTTCTCCGAAATAGTTTATTTATTTGCGGGAACATATTCGGGTTGCTGGTGTTTACAGCCCGAACCCTGTTGTTCCAATACGAACTTACAGAAATTCTGTAATTCTCTTTTATTAACGTTTGAATATTTTTAATCGACGACTTCAGTGTCCTAATCTCCGGGTCTTGTCTGTCAATAAACTGTCTGTACAAGTTTTTGAGTCTTGTCAGAAGTCTACTTTTCTGTCGGTGCAGTGCGTCAATAGTAGGATTGCGGAACAGGTCTTCGTTAGTCGTATGTCGATATCGCGGTATTGTTGAGTCCATAGTTTGTTTAATTGTCTCGTCCATTTGTTTTAGGTGATTGTCGATCTCCTCGTTAGACAAATTCCTATTGGACGGTGGGTGGAGCATATTCGAGGAGAGTGCTCTTGTCAATGTTGCGGAGAAGCGTGTCCATCGAGTCTTACTGTAGTTGTAAGAATATCTTTGGACAAACTCCTCCAATTCCGCAATTTCGTTGGGAACTGTAATTTCGGTGCTAAAACCGCAATGGTCACTGTCATACACGAACGTGCGCAGACAGTTTAGCGTTTGTAAATTCGTACCTGTCAGTCGTATACGTTCGTCGTACAGCAGTAGATCCAAATAAGACCCGCCTCTGGGAAACGACGGGTTATCCGTCGCTTTAAGACCGAGTCTGTACATGACATCGTGCTGACCCCACCAATCGAGTAGTAGGTTCCCTCTAGTATTTGGCAAATTATTTCCCCAATCTCTGTGTTTAGCGTTGAAATCTCCGCCGATTATGAAATAATTCTCCCCCGATTCCAGTCTCAGAAGTCGAAAAAGGGTATCGAGCTCTGTAATGAATAAAGTGGAATGTGAAGCCTCAGGTGCATAAACAGAGGCCAAGTACAGCCGCTTTCCACTGCGGAGCGGGATGTAAATGACGACTGCCTCTAACACCCGGAACCTACGCAACACTCCCTTGTACACTCTGTGAAATTTTATACCTTGCTTAATGAAGATCGCGACACCGCCTCCACATTTGGATCGGGGCCGGTTTCTTCTTCTAACAATATAATTATTGTACTCCAGTTTGTGCTTATCGGTTAGCTTGGTTTCGCTAGCGAAAAGCACATCAGGAGTTTGGTCTTGCAGCAATTTAAACATGGCGGCTCTTCGTTCGATCCTAATCAGTGAATTAACATTCACCGCAAGGACCTTCAAAGTTTGCTCCACCATGTGCGTACCCATTACGACATGTGTTGCGTTAGGTCCGGCAGCAGCGCGTAGATCTGGTCCACCCGCTTGGCCTGTTCTTGCACCTGCTTTTGCAGCTGAGCCATCTGCCCTTGGATTGCGAGCAAGATGGCCAGCATGTTGGGTGCAGCTTCCGTTGTTCTCGGCATTGACGCCGGAGAAGCAACAGTCGCTTGCTGTACCGTAGCCCCCCTACCTGCAGCCATTTGGGCGTAGGAAATTTGGGGCGTGACGGCTGGTGTTTGAAACCTAACAGGTGAACGTTTGACCTCCACCTTCTGCTGCCGAGCCATTTTTGCTTTTTTAATGTCGGCGAACTTAGGACAACCCCGATAGTTTGCGGTGTGTCCTACGTTCCCACATAACACGCACGAGAGCTGAGTCCTATCGGACGCTCCGTCCCTACCCAGAGAACACTCCTCGGAACTGTGGTTCTTTGCGCACTTCACGCATCGAGGCTGCATATGGCAGTTCGAAGCGGCGTGTCCGAACCTCTGGCAGCGAACGCATTGTATAACGCCTTCGCTCCTTTTTAATTTTTCCCAGTGAACCACCTGGTAGTCTAGGACAGTAATACTCCTTAGACTATCCAGACGGCTTTCGGGACTGAGCTGCACCAGGAAGAACGACAGACTCCGTTTCTCCCGCCTGGCTCTAGCTGTGGTAAATGGCTTTACCCCCACGAACTTGAGTCCTTCGCACTCTTTCTCTTTGAGCAGTGCCAAGATCTCCTCAGGATCAGAAGACGGTTCCAACCCCTTCAGCAACATCGATTGCCGCTTTTCACACTTCGGTGTGAAAGAGTAGTGCTCCGTCGTCGTTTCCTTTAGGAGCTCTTTCACTTTCGCGTAGCCCTCCACTGTATTACAGTGGATGGCATGGCGATCGTTCCCCAATCTCTTAATATTAAAATTATTACCAATGACCAACTTACACAGGTCCTTGGTAGCATTTACCTCCAATTTATAGGTGTTGATAGGCGGCACCTTCTCCTTCTTCTTCTGCTGCTGCTGCTGCTGTTGCTGCTGCTGCTGCTGTTGTTGTTGTTGTTGTTGTTGTTGTTGTTGTTGCTGCTGCTGTTTTTGCTGTTGCCGTTTTTGTGGCTGCTGCTGTTTTAGTTGTGGCCGTTGTTGTGACTGCTCTTGTTGTTGCTGCTGCTGTTTCTTAGGCTTTTGTTGTTCTGTTTGCTTTTGAGCAAGCTGCTGTTGTTGGGATTGCTCCTGCTCTTCCCTCTTCCTTCTTAGCATTTGCCTTTCCTTTATGGCCAGCACTCTTTGCTGTAGCATTTTGATGCTGCTACTTATGGCCTGCATTTCTTCCTCTTCATCATCGGATTCGCTCGCTGCCAATGAAGCGAAGTTGTTCCCTTCCCTTACCCCGCCAATCACCTTTACAGTGGCCGTTGGTAGGGTGGGACGTTTTTCTAAGTTAGAAGGTGGACTAAGCTTCCTCCTTCTCTTTGGTTTTGGCGTTTGGCTCGAACCACTCGAAGCCTCACCTGATACATCAGCAGATCCCGCTGTTAACATAGCGGACCGCTCTCCACAATCCATCACGTGATGGACAACACTAGTACCACTTTAACTTGTTTTGAATTTATTTCAAATGAAAATAAAAAAAAAAAAAAAAAAAAAAAATGTGAAGAGTACACACGGGGATTCGAACCCACGACCTGTACTATGCCGGCCGAGCACGCTAACGCTCTGCTAATTGGAGCCTATAGAAATTACTTCAAATGTCACTTTGTTATTTTGTTATTAATATGCACTCGCAAGCCGAAACACGTCTGTTCTCCACGGAGATATGTGAACGACTGATGACCGTAATCAAGGTGTTTCAGGTAAAATGTCATTGTCCATTGAACCCTTCTGCTTTCCTCTGACAGTGAAAAATACGCTTTGGACTTCAGAGGCTTCTGATAAATTACCTTCGTATAAAAGCACCTTTAGAATCGCCACGATTTTAGCCCCTTCCTGCGCAAGGCTTTCCATATGGACACCCGATTCACGCTATTAAAAGCCTTCTCGAAATCGATAAAAAGCAGGTAAAGCGGAGACCTCTACTTTGCGATGATCTGCAAGGTGTTTATATGATCGGTGAAGGAGGACTCAGCTCTAACCTTAGTACGAGTCGGGGCCGACCTAATACATTTTGCCGATCTTAGGGTGATGGCTTGGACCAATGTCTATGAAGCACTGACTCCCACGATACCGAGTTTTAAGTCCTAGTGGTCATGCCACTCAACAGGACCTATACCCTGCAGCCTGTAACTGGTAAAATCGGGTCAACCTTCAGTGGCGTCAATTTGAAGATGTTTACGATAAGACCAGTGTTTGCTCTACCCCTGTTTATTATTAGGCCGGACCATTAATGGGCGAAGCCTTGATAACTAAGGGGGGGGGGGGGGCCTGCTAGGGGGACCCGTGTGAATTCGGGAGTTCGCTGCTTCAGATGGTTCATTTTGGTTCGGGACACTCGCTGTCGTCTGTATGGTTAAGTACCATGACGAAGTGCTCCCTCCATCTTCTGATCTGGTCCTTATCAGCTATAAAGATGCTGCTTTGTGCTGCGTCCCCTGTAAGCTCTTTGGTAATAGTATAAACGGTTCTACTCTTACTGCCCCTTCGGTTTGTACAGCTAGCGCATTGATGTGGTTGCGCTTTGAGCGTCGTACACTATGCTGTACTTCTGTTCACGCGGTACTGGGCTTCAAGTTCAGATTTCTCTGTTACTTTGAGTGAAATATGCTTTTCGATTCATCTCCAGGAGTCAGTTGATAACCATGCACTGTGGTTTCTCTGCCTTTTACCGGTAAACATCTGCGCTATGGTTGTGAAAACATTTTTCATAGATCTCCGGTGTTCCTCTACAGTTGTTTGCTCAGATCTGTTGATTTTTCCCGCTCCTAGGCTGAGATGGTCCCTGAATTGCTGGCGCACTGCATTATCCTGGAGTGTGTCGTTGGCATTGGCAAGATTGCTAGTCACGAATGCAATACGAAGGCGTATTTTAGGTACCGTAAGACGGTGGTCGCGCTTCTTTTCGATGTCGACTCCACGCCTGTTATGGGCGTTATAAAGACATCTTTTAAGTCGTCGTCGGCTAATAGCGATGTGGTTTATCTGGTTTATGCTCTCTGCCTATCAGACGAGTCCCAGTTGATCCTGTGGCAGATCCAGTTCTCACACAGAGTGCCTTTAATGACTAGGTGGTTGGCGTTGCAGAATTCGACTAACCGCCCGCCATTGTCATTTCCAATGCCATGAATACCCATTCCGTGTCTGAGCGTGGGGTTGTCGCTTTCCACCTTAGCATTGATGTATCCCATCGGTATTACGATTGTTAACGGTGGTTAGGCGTGAAATTGCAGACGACGCCTAATTCGTCCTCAGTCGAGCATTCCGTTTATACGTAGTATTATAGTATATAGTATTTCTTGTAATACTCTGCAACCTAGACGGTCATTATAAGGCCTCCACGATAAGAGCCTCTTGCGTGTTTTTGACGTTAACACAAGCCCTACACCGGAGTCTCACACGCTTCCATTTGCTTTTCCACAGTAAAGTAGTGTAGTGTTCCCGGATTGGTGAAAGGTATTCTCATGTATCTCGCCATCTTATTTCGCTCGGTCCCAAGATGAGCAACTGGTACCACGTGAACTCCCTCTCCAGTTGGAGGAATCAGGGGTTAGAAGGACCTTTTTCCCGAGAGTCCCGAAGGGTCTTCACGTTCCAGAATCCAATCGTTGTCCGTAATAGATGGCCAAAGGTTGTCGACAATGTATCCGTCCGTATCCGAGGCGTTTGTTTCCGTTTCGGAGCCAAAATATTTTGTATTTTTGGCAGGGACTTGTCCTCTTTTGTGGCATAAGAGACTCTATATTTGTCCTCCAAAGAGACTCCTAGATGGCGCCACGAGGAGGAGTGAAATAGGGCTTACTAGCAGAGCTGCGAATTGTTCGATTTTAACCAACACCCGTCAGAGGATGTTACTTCTACGAGGCCAATATTAGTCATGGCCACCTATTTAGCTGATGGAACCCAAATAGATGGTGATGCCTAAAAGCACTAGATAAATCAAAGCAGTTGGTTTAAGCTCCATTTCTAGTGCACTAATCGCCGAGAATGTTTAGAGCTGCCTGCGCGTTTAAGAAAATCGTGAGATCGCAAGTCATGGTCCGATGGACAGTACAGCTACATCATCGTAGTACCACGCCTCAACGCCAAAAGTTGTGTTGTCGAAAGCACCCTCAATGTCGACGAAAATGCCAACCGCATACATAGTCCTGTTAACTGCCCACCAAATGTTTAAGCACAAGGTCACAAAATCTTTCGCGGTGGGAATATTTCATATTGATAAGAGGACGCAGTTGTGAAGCAATTTTGCACATATGAAGCTCAACCAGTCTCTCCACGCTCTTCAGTATGAACGAAGTCAGATTCGTCTGAAGCACTTGGTACGCATGTAAGCACATTCCTGATTTTGTGAATAAAGGATACTCTTATTGTTCCCCAGGGTTCTCTCAAAGTTGCCAACAGCTGGTCTATAGGTTTTGGTAGAATGACTGAATATACACATATACCCTCGGTAGTAGGCGACATGAAGTCGTCAAAGGAAGCAACAGTGTATTTTATGTCATCATCCATCGCCACAATGGATGACAGATACCAGGAAAAGTAACGCATCGCGTTACTCACGTCACTTGCAGCTTCAGTGATACCCTAGAACAAGGTCTTGCTTTGGTCTTGTGTGCATTACGGTCGGAATAAGAGGTTCAAACTGACGAAACGTTAAATTTCATATACGTACATATGGTATATCACCTCAGTCCCCAGAACACTGAAGTTGTACATTGTAGTTCCAAAAAAGTGTCGGAAAGCTCCGAAATTTGTTCTCGGTTATTGCAATTCACAACACAGCCATCAAAGTCGACAAGTTTTTGCAACTTAGTACACGGGCTCCTATGATCCTATGAACTATTGAGAATTACATCACCAGCCAAATGGACACTTAAGCTGTTGAAACGTGAATTCGCTCTCAAGATTAACTGGCAAATTTCATCAGCACGCTATTTGAATAAACGAGAGTCCGATGTTTTCTTTGTATAAAAGAGCCATTTGCGTTTGACTGAACTTTGGAAAAATAAATTTAATTAAATACACCCTGCATGCGGATATAATAGAAAGTTGATTACCGCTGCATTGGGATAGGTATAAGGTTGGAGGTTGATGAAGCTACCCACACATACGCAGATTATTGGGTGGAAAAAAAAAAAACAAAAAAAAAAAGCAATATCTCACAGAACATCCTCTTTCGCTGCAGAACAGTGTATTTCAGCCAAAAGCCACCTCCTAACATGCTCCTATTCGCCAGTAGTACTTTTTTCCTGAATCAGTTCAGCTATTTAACTCGCGCTTTTTAGATCATGCATGTCCTCTATGTAATCTGGAAAGGGGGTTGCAAATAAAAAACAACACAAGAACCCCCCCCCAACCCCCTCAAAAAAAAAAAACAAGTCTCGATTTTTATCCCGGGAAAAATTAAAAACGCGCGTATATAAATAAGTTCAGCAAAAATAAAATAAAAATCAAAACACCAGGGAAAAAAGAAAATAGAGTTAAAATGGAAAAAAATAAAAAAAATAAAAAAATCCTACCGGGAAATTATATTTTTTTAAATAACACTCTTCACTCCAATGTGCGTAGGTGCATTGAAAAAACATCAAGCTGGAGGGATGTTCTTTTTTCGTGCGGCAGAGCACTGCAACTGCAACTGCAACTGCCAAATGTAAACCCTACCCCCTAACTATTTCATTTTTTATTTTAATAATTTTTTTTTTTTTTATCATCATTTTGTTTTTACCATCTTTTTTTTGTGCATATCCTTTTTTGTCTTTTTTTTTTTCTTGCTGCGGAAATAATTTCAGTGTACAATTTTTTATTTAAATTTTTTTTTTGTTTTATTTTGTTGTTTTGGGTTTGTTGGTTCGTTTTTTGTTTTAACATCGATGGCCGCGCGTTTGCTATTGGAAGCAGGAGTAGGGGTAATTTTAATGCAAGTGCATACGCATTAGCAGAAAAAAGCACACACGTATGAATAAAGGGATGTGCACTGAGAAAAAGCTTTGAGAGTCCGTATGGCGGAATTTAGTGAAGGACATCACTTTCTGTGGCCTATTTCACCAGAATACGAATTACAACCACAAATTTTGAACTGGTAAATGTAAGTACGAATATTTGTAAAATAAAGAAATTTGCCAAACAATAAAAAATCTTGTTAAATACAACAAGGCCCCTGCTTATGATCCAACCGGAGAGAGTTTTTGATGTCGCTTTGAATGTCCCTGTCTCTGCTATTGAAATCGAAAAATCCAACATAAAGCGTAACTCAGGTAATACGACAAAGTCTAACATCTTATGGGTTCACCTGTCCTCTACTGAGGCTAAGCAGAGGATTATAAAGGGCAACCGATCGGCAAAGAAAACTCTAAATACTTCAGTGTTTGGTGCTGGAAGCAGTAATAGTATTTTTATTAATGATTATCTCACTAAGTACACTAGGGCCTTGTTCATGGCGGCGAAAAAAGTTAAAATAGAAAAAAAATATATAAATATGGTTATGGTTTACTCAAATATTTTGTTGAGAAAGGTTGAAAGTGGTAAAGTTATTGTCATAAGATCTTTTGATGACCTTGAAGCAATAAAATGATTCATTCTACAGGGTGAATGACTCGAGCTCCAACTTTTTAAAATGCTATAATTTTTTAATTTTTTGATAAATTTTATTGTGCCAAAGCAAAAAATGTTGGAAAATACATCAATTTTCAAATTGTATCAGCAGTTTTCAATATGTCCACCTTTGGCGCGAATAATGGCCTTGAGACGGCCGAAGAAAGCATCGCACGCTGCACGCAAGTGGCTCTGCGGTATTTTGGCCCATTCCCGGCGAAGTGCTTGTTTCAGGTGGTCAAACCTTTGGTGTTTTTTAGTGCCAACCTTCGCCTTCGAAATACTCCAGACAGAGAAATCCAACGGATTTGCATCCTGAGAATTTGCAATCCATTGTGTCGAAGAAATGAAGTGTGGAACATTGTTTTTCAACAAATCTTGGTTGACGCGCGTTTTGTGAGACGGTCCCGAGTCTTGTTGAAATGTCCACAGTCTCCGACCGAAATGATTGTTTGCCCAAGGCTTCAATACTGCCTCTAAGACAGTTTTTGACACCACGGTCCAAAAATACGAGCGGAAAGCGACCATCGACGGTTATGGCGGCAAAAACCATCACCATCGGTGCTGCTTGCTTTCTGGTGGCTGTCCGAAGGTGTAAATTTTCGAAGGACCTCTCTGGCAAGTAAACTCGGTCCGTTTGTTTGTTGACATATTGCTCGATAACAAATAGCGACTCATCGGAAAAAACCAAATTCGGCAACTCACAACTTTCGTGCAAGCGTAGCAACTCCTTTGCTCTTTCGACTCTAACTTTTTTCTGTTGCGGTGTAAGATCGTGTGCTTTTTGGAACTTCAATGGCTTGAGCCCAAGCTCATTTTTCAGTATGTGTTGCATCCGTTCAAACGATATGTTGAGCTCACGAGCCATTTTTCTTCCACTTCGACGCGGATTTCGCTCAATTCGAGCTCTCACTTTCCGAACCATTTCTGCCGATGTTGCTGTTTTTTTATGACTACCTCCATGGCGTTTTGCAAGGCTGCCAGTATCACGGTAACGAGCTATGGTTCGAGACACAAATGATTTATTCATTTGTGCAGGAGGGCTCTAACGATAGCTACTTGTGGTTTTCCACACTTACGAGCCCGAAATTCTTTCTATTAGTGCCAAGAGCGCTGATATACTAAAAATCACTTGTTCTATTTGTAATATAACTTTCAGCTTCGTTTGTGTATACAGGCTTCAAAATAATCCTCTGCATATGTTCTTGGATGAATTTTCAGTTATATTAAACAAGGAGAAGGGGGCTAATTCTAAGCTCTAGTTCTGTTGTTGAAAAGTACGTAGCCTTATTGGCCAATCATGGCTTGGTCCCATTTATAAATGAAGCAACAAGACCAATCTCTAAGACTTGTATGACCATGTTTTTGGTCGCTTCCAATGGGAGATTAATCATTATGCAGGTCTGAACCTTGTTTTTAATATTACCGATCACTGTATGACAGGCTTAATCTTTAATAACATAAAGAACGCAAAGGTTTCCAATGTTACTTCCAACAGAATCACAAAAATAAACTTTAACGTTTTAAATAGAAAACTTTTGAATGAAAATTGGAATGACACATATGCCGAAGAAAATGCCTCTCTGGCATAATCATTCTTGAAAACTTTACAAAACCACGTTGTTGGCTCTAGTAGTACAAAACAAATCTCAACTTAAACTTAAACCTTGGATGACTAATTCACTTCTCAACCAAGTCAAACTGAAACACAAACTGAGTAGTAAAACCTGTAAACACCCACTAAATCTTGTTTTAAAACATCGTTACACCCATTTATGTAAAAAATTAGTATTTATCGAAACAGATGCTTTGAAAACAAATTAAGAAATGCTCAAGGAAACATCGAAAAAGAGTGGGAAGTAGTACTATAAACTGTATAATTAATCGAAAAACAAAAAACCATAACACGTATCTATTTCACTCGAAAAAGATAACGTTATCGTGACAGATCCTGTAGTTGTTGCAAATGAGTTCAACCAATACTTCGCCTCAGTGTCCTAGAAGTCTTCCGTTTGTGACCTTTTAATAGCTTGTGGGGGTTGTTTAACGTCTCAACTCTTTTCTAGTAACAGCTTCGTGTTTAATCCCAATTCGGGCTTAGAATTACTAAAAATGATTAATTCTCTAAAAAAAAACTCTAATTCTTGTGGTGAAAATGGAATTTCCAATTCCACCCTAAAAAAAATTGCGTACAATGGTGGTCGATACTTTGGTTCACATATTCAGCTTAAGCATCTTTTCAGGAACCTTCTCTGAATTGTTGAAACCAGCCAATGTGATTCCTATCTTCAAAAAGGGTAATGGCAAAGATAAATTGAATTACAGACCGATTTCCTTATTGTCTGTTATATACAAAATTTTTGAAAAACCGATAAAATGTAGAGTTTTGAAATTTCTCATTTACAATAACTTTTTTAGCGAAAATCAGTTTGGTTTTAGAGTAAACCTCTCCACTGAAGATGCTCTACTAGATTTTTGTCAGCACACATATTTATAAGGAGGCTTTGACGGGAAGAGAACCTGCGCCGGTCTCCGCCGGTAGATATAAGCAAAGCTTTTGACATGGTTGATCACGAAATTCTTTTGGGTAAACTGTACCGTGCAGGATTTCGAGGATATATCTTACTTCTTATCTTAAGAACAGGACGCAAAAAGTAAAAACTGCGAACTTTGTTGGCGGCTCTGAGATAATTAACCTCGGCGTTCCACAAGGTTTTGTCCTTGGTCCGTTATTGTTCTTATTGTATGTAAACTCAGTCTTCAGTCTTCCTTTTGTAGGTAGGCTGAAGGCTTTTGCTGATGACTTCGCGTTCGCATATGGCTCAAATAATCTCTTCAACCTACATGCTGAAATCAACTATGATGTACTCGTACATCCCACCTTGATCAAAAAGTTCCCCATTCTTCCGATTTGAGTTCTATTTTTTTTGGTAAGTTGGTAAATCTCTTGTTGACATTCCCTCTAGCATCATAGCTTGACATTTTCTAAAGTCACGTAGCCAAAAGTACATCTAACTTTGTGTGTGTTGGCGATTTTTTACAATTTTAGAAATGGATTTACTCATAAATTTGCAACAATAAACTTGTTTTAAATTTGTGCGTAGAAAACGGAATTAATTGGTGCGCGAATGTTGGACATGTTAGAAAAGTGTTTCGGCAACGATTTTCTAAAGAAAACGATCGCTTACGAGCGGTTCAAAAATGGTCGTGAGTCAATCGAAGATGATGAACTCAGTGGCAGACCATCGACATTAAAAACCGACGAAAACATTGATGAAGTACTCGTAAAAGAAATTTTTTATTTATTTTATTTTATATATTTATTTAGTTTAGGAAAGCTAGAACAGTAAGAATGAATCTTATAACTTTGTAATAGCTAGTTACAATATACACTTAGTTACAATTTAGTTATTGCAGAATGAGTAAACTACATATAAATGAATTATACAAACAAAAATTTAAAAATTATTAAAGAAAAGTAGGATATGATAACGAAGGCTATGAAAAGAAAAAAAAAATAAATTTAAATAAATACTATAGACAAAAATCAGTTGTTTTGACCTGACAGAAGATGCTGTAATTCTTTTTTAAACTGGTGTATATCGCTTAGTGCTCTTATAGGGTTAGGTAGTGAACTCCAAAGACGGATGGCATTGATAAAGAACTGTCTTTCAGATATTAAGTAATTATATCTCGGTATAATAAGATAGGTGGATCTATTTGACGCTGGGAATTGTAAATTATTGTAGAGGTAGGAAGGCTGTCGTGTTCTAAGAATATTGAAGAGAAAGACCAAAGTGCGAAATTTAAGATACGAGTAGTTTTCGAAAGGCATACCTAAAACTTTAACTGAGAGATGTGACACATGATCATATCTTCTTAGCCCATATATGTATCGAATGGCACTGTTGAAGGCAACTTGTAATTTTCGTGTGCATACTGAATCACAATTTCCATATAATTCACACCCATGTACAAGGATTATAATTAAAAGTGATTTTACTAATATGATTCGTGTATCCATTGGTGTAATTGGTTGAGCTGTCCACAAGGTTCGCAAAACGCCATAAGCCTTCCCTACGATGGTGATAATATGGTCGTTCCATGTTAAAAATCTGTTAAATATAACACCCAAATTCTTTGATGTATCCACAAAATCGACAGGGGAGTTATTTGAAGTGATTTGCGGGAAACATGACAAATCCAATTTGGTTCTAGATATAACCAGGCATTTGGACTGTTGCTCAATAACCGCAAATTAACCATCAGAGAGGTAGCGGAGGACTTGAACATTGCCTATGGATTCGTCCAAGATATTTTGGTTGATGATTTGGGTTTTCGTCGTGTAGCAGCAAAGTTGGTGCCAAAAGACCTCAATTTCATGCAAAAAAGAGACCGTGTTGACGTCGCAAAAGAGATGATTTGCGAGGCTGAATCCGATCCCACATTCAACAAAAGGATCATTAGTGGAGACGAGACGTGAGTTTATGAGTACGACACGCAATCCAGACATCAGGCAAGTGAATGGCGTTCACCAAATGAGCCGATACCAAAAAAACCACGTCGTTTTCAATCAAAAAAGAAGGCAATTCTCACGCTTTTCGTGGATTACAACGATGTAGTGCATCATGAATTTTTGCCAGAAGGCCAGACAGTAAACAAAGAGTATTATTTGGGCGTTATGAGACGTTTGCGTGAAGCAATTCGCCGAAAGAGACCAGAATTGTGGGCAGAGAACTCGTGAATTTTGCACCATGATAACGCACCGTCGCACAGTGCCATCATTATTCGTAATTTTTTGACGAAAAATGCAACAAACACTCGTACCAATCAACAGCCACCGAATTCACCTGATTTGGCTCCTTGTGACTTCTTTCTGTTCAGTCGAGTAGTGCTTCTACGGGGAACGCGTTACAGCAGCCGAGAGGAAGTAATGGAAAAATCGCAGGAAGCACTGATGGACATACCGAAAACCGAATATAAAAAATGTTTCGAGGATTGGATCAAGCGCTGGCATAAATGTGTTACAGTCGATGGGTATTACGCTGAAGGGGAAAATATAGATTTAGATGAATAAAGTTGTATTTCCAATTTTCTGAAAACCTTCCGGGAATGATCAAGGTAGTATATCTTTTTGTTATGTTTTTTTTTTATTATTCGAGTTACTACAGACTGAAAGCTTAATGATCTGTAAGGCTGTTTAAAAAACAAATAAATTAATGCGATTTAATTTTATGGTTTTATTTCAAAAAATGTTAAGGGTAGGCCATATTTGCCGCACTTACTATATATCATAAGATGAAGGCGCTATTATAGCTACATCTATAATTTTCTTTTATATGGCTATATTAAGAAAAAATACTCGTAAATCTGTCGAGCTGGCAACTGTAAAGCGCCAACGATCTTGGACAAAGTTTAAATGTGATCAAATACTTGGGGCATTGGCGAATCAACTCATGTTAAATTTACTTACAAAAAATTAACAACCTACCCATTTTCATTAACTTGGTACAAACACAGTATGCAAACGAGGCAAAGTATCTAGTAATGACACTAGATGCGAAACTCAAATGGAAGTAACACGTTAAAAAGGAAAGCGAAGGGCCTGAAAATTAATTCAAACAAATGTACTGGATACTTAAAAGACATTCCAAACTAAGCATGTACATATAACAAGCTTGCTTGTATGCAAGCGCTTAAACCTGTTTGGTATACATCTTTGGGATTGCACTGAACGAAGCAATAGAGATATCCTGCAATCTTTCCAAAAAAAAAAGTGGAAAGCCATAGTAAATGTCCTCTGGTATATCAGAAACAATGATATCCATAGGGACATAGGAGTAACTACCGTCGATGACAAAATAACGAATTTTGCTCGAAAATTCCGTATTCGTCTTCATGATCATTGCAACATTGCATATATCCTAGTGTGCAAATACAGACCAGCTGTATTGGCACTTGGTAAAACACAGGTAGATCCCGCCCACACCTCTCAGATCACTATGATCTCAAGCTACCTGGCTATGGCCATTATTTTTTTGTCATCCTTGGCTCGAAAGTTTATGTGCGTAGTGATGGTGCTTACCAAACTCCACCACAATGTAATGCCTGTTCCAATTCGGAATTCAAGTTCATGTGGTTAAAATTAAACCCCGTAAGCAAATTATCAACTATTGCTTTATCTAGATAAGCCCCAAAGAGAACAGCAATTCGACCTTTAATGAGTTTGATGCGCTGACTCCATTCAAAAGGATTGTATCCCTGTATCCTCATACTAAAATCGTTACTACGGCCAAATATACACAATTCTATACGGTTTCGACATACTGTACAGACAGCACCCGAAGGGCGGTGTATAGAGATCTTCGCTGTGGAAAATAACTTGACCCAGCTTGTAAGTGAGCCCTCACGAATACCAGAATTGAATAGTGATACCGCCAACACCGTGGACTTGTTTTTAACTTCTCACCGTTTTTAACTAGTCGATGCACTATCCCATCGTCGGACCACTGTGTCATATCAGCTAATTTCTCGTACATCGACCACACAGTTAGAGAAAAGATTCCTAAGGGAACCGTAAGGCACTACGAGAAAGCCAGTTGGAGCGAACTTAACAGGTTTTTATTAATTTTAACTTGTCGTTATGTTTCCTCGATAACGACGTGAATACCGCTGCTGATATGATCACAGACATTATTCTATTTTTTAATGAGATCCTTTATCCCTCATCGGATGTAGAGTATCAGACCAAAAGAAAAGTCATGGTACAACTCGAGCTGTAAAGAGGCTGTCAGGGTTAAAGAACTGTTTTTCGGTCCTACAAGACCAATCCGACAGAGGAAAACTGAAAAAAGTTTAAAGGAGCCAGGAATGACTGCAACGTCTTTCTTAAGAGTGTAAAATTCCAATACGGCCAAAAACTGAGGCAAAAAATACTTCAATGTCCCAAAAGTAGTGAAAACCTTTGGTCGCTTGTCAAAAACATCAGCAATTCTGCCTCATTATCCATCCCAACGCTCATTCACAATGACTTTCCAGCTGTCAGCTCTTTAGATAAGGCCAATCTGCAGTACTTCCAGATTGTGCTTTGTCTCCACTTACACTTGAGTACGTCGAATCTTCAATGGGACGAATCTACTTTCGCACTAGCGTAGTAGCAAGAGTGCTTAAAGCTCTCAACAAACATAAATCCGCTGGTCCAGATAGTATATCTCCTCTTCTTCTGAAGAGGTATATTTCCCCGCTGGAACCACTGCGTAAGCGTTTTCATCAGAATCCTACCGTGTAGAACTCTTGCCGTGCAGATGGAAAATAACATTTTTCCCTAAAAACGGCGAACCTTCTTCTCTCTCCTCCTACACACCCATTGCACTTACGTCTCTTCTTTCCAAGGTCATGGAAACGGTGATAAACCGTCAGCGCATGAAATATCTCGAAACACGAAAGCTTCTTAATGACCGGTAGTACGGTTTTCGTAGCAACAGGTCCACTAGTGATCTGATGGCATGTCTCACTGAAAAGTGGAACCAAAGCGTACATCAATCTGACGAAAACAAGATAGTTGCACTTGAAATTTCTAAGGCATTCGGCAGAGTTTGGCATCAAGCTCTTTTCTCCAAAATGCGTGCTCCTAGGATCGATGACTCCCTTCTTCAATGGATTAGACATTACCTTTTAAAACCTTCAAGT
Organism: Volucella zonaria; assembly: GCA_963966105.1. Taxonomy (NCBI): domain Eukaryota; kingdom Metazoa; phylum Arthropoda; class Insecta; order Diptera; family Syrphidae; genus Volucella; species Volucella zonaria. The sequence continues at coordinate 181,665,605 of OZ014532.1, forward strand.
CTGATATTCACAAAACAAATGCTGGTGTGCCCCAGGGCTCCATTTTGTGTCCGACATTCTTTTTAATTTTCATCAACGATCTCTTGTCTGCTACCTCTAATCCAATATATTGCTTTGCTGACGACAGTACTCTCTGCTTTTCATATTCGTCCCCGGGCGTTAACTTCTTCAACAATTCGGTTTTGGGGGAGACTTTTAAACACTTTTTCCTTAAGATATCCCCAAAGAAAGAACTCGCATAAGCTTAAATCCGGCGACCGTGCGGGCCACCCCACGTCACATCTCAAAGACACTAGACGTCCGGGAAACATTTTTCTTAAAGCATTTAGAAAATTTTGGGCTGTGTGGGTCCTTTTTGCGTCGCAATCACAGATCGGTTGTTTTCATAAAACGCACGTACGGCAAAGCCACGATGTACTCCGGTCCAAACCATATTTGCTACTAAACGGGGATACCGACAGAACAAAAGGAGACCTAATGCAGCTGCCTACCCCCACCATCACCCGAACACCTGACCCACCAAACTGCTCAATTGGTTATGCCGCATACTGTAGAAGGCATTTATCAGCCAAAAATTGGTGTATAATGCCCACACCTAGTCAGCTTCTCTTAAAACTGACATATAATTCAAAATCGTGAGATAAGACTCATAGAGTTGCTAATATCACCCAGTCAATTGGCAACCTCGAACACCTGCAAAATGCCTCCTGTCTCACCTGGTTCTATAGCAGTGCTCCATTGAAAATGCCGTAGCATTCCGCCGTTTCAAACTTTCAAGCACTACACTCGTCTCGCTATGAAAGCTCCTCAGTATACCCACAAGTCCACTTTCGGACGTACTCTGTAATATCGGAATTCTTTCCTAAGCCTAGCTCTTTATTTCCTAGTCATTATAACCTTCAAACATTTAAAACCAACGTTCAGCGGTACCTCTTTTTCTTTCCTCCCTGATTTTCCTTCGCCCGCGCAGTGTGTTGTTATACTACAAATTCTCGACGATACAAACCTTGTGCGCCGACTACAAAGAACGAATCCGTTCCAAGGACTTAAGGACTAGCCGTATTTACTCGTAATGGCGGGCTTTAACCGGTGCTTTTGCTGGAAAGCTACTTTTGCTGAAACTAAAACTACTTGATAAGGAAACTTCATCGCAGTTAACCAGTAGAAGGAAGGTGCTGTTTGTGAGTAAAAATCTCACTTTGCTCCGGGCACAAATTGTGTCTATGAGATCCCTCCGAAAGTATACAAGTACGAGACTTCAAAAACAAAGCCTCCCTTTCGATGTCCTTTTTTAGGCCAAAAAAACAAGATTTCGCTTGTAAATTTCGGCAACATTTTCACCGTGTACCGGAATTCACTCGTACCCGTTGCAGTGTTCGGGAATTAAATTTGCACTGTTTCTGACTGCTGATGAGGGGGTGGCTTTAGCTTGGCCAGTTGTCAGTGAATGCAACCACTTCGACTGCGTGTACTTTCCTTGTAGTGTGAGATGTATACCCGTGGAAAAACTAAAAAACGAAGAATATGTCAACACGTGAGTAAGTATGCCGAATCGGCGGTTGGGGGAGGCGGAAGTTCAAAAAAAAAGGAAGAAAAAAAAAACGCAAAATGATAAAAATGGAAAAAAAGCAAATTCACCCCAAACCAGGGTCGACCAACGAAAAATGCGCCTACAGAGTGCAGTGGTGGCTATGGCAATGGCAACGGCAACGGCATCGGCAAGTGGCCGTTTGGATTTTTATTTTCGTGCGTGTAGTACTCGTATACCCAACACCAATCTATCTAGTGCTCCTTGTTTTGCATACACTTGAGCACACATACATGCGTACGGTGGTCAAGAGTATAGTGCGACATCGACAGTGGGCCATAGCCAGAATGAGATCCGGAGCCAGAGCCAGAGCCAGAGCCGCAGCCACATGCCCAATCATCGATGAATGCATTAGAGAAGGATATACGAGCGAAAATGTTGGGGATGTGGATACACAGGATACAGGATAGAGTTTTTCTTGTTTTGTTTTGAATTTTTTTCCCCCGCACGCAAGTGAGGTCCTTTTACAATTTTTTTTATTTCAATTTTCTTTTTCGTTTTTGTGTTGTTTTGTTTCTGTGTTTGTTTTTTTTTTTTTTTTTTTTGGTTTTTTCAATCCTGCCGATAATGTGATATTCGAATTTCATATTAGCGGCCGCTGGAAGGCAATGCTACGCAGTCGAGCAATGCTTTCGCCCACTTTCGGGTGCAGCGGGGCATTGCCAGTGTGTATGGATGCACTTTTGTGTGCTGCCCATTGTGCTGGAGTGTGATGCGTGAATAGGGTTGTGTGTGTGAATTTGGCTGATATGTCCCACACTATCCTTGGGCCATAGGGAAAAGTCCTTGCCTTGCAATGATCATGTTGATGGGTTTGGCCGAGTTTTGAGCTTAAGTGGAGTGAAAGGCACAGTGCGAGTCATTGAATGAAGTGGAATGGTGCAAGTATCAACATTTTTAGCTGCTTGTTGTAAGGGTCGTGTGGTGGATGATGGGTGTCGGTTGGTTTGGGGTGAATTAATTTCTCCGCATGCTTACTACTCCTTTTTTTTTCTGTGTTATTTTGGAACACTGAAAGTTCGATTCTTCGTCTTTTTTGTTTTTTTTTTTTGATGGTTTTCCTTTGGGGGAGAGAAATTAAATTATTTTTTGTAACGATTGGTGGTGGTTGAAATGTGCCATCACACCGTTATTCTCTTTGCTGACGTAGATTTACTTGTTTGGTGGATTTACCAAATCCAACGACGAAACGACGAATAACAAGAAGCGAATGCTAATTAGAGGATAAAGTGCAAATGTTTGTTCCTCTTCCAAGCAAAGAGGATGAAGATAAAAAAAAAGAAGCGAAAATAAAAATAGATGTCTTGCACGTGTTGGTGAAATGTGGTTTACTGAAGAAGTTTGTACACTCTGAAATGTGGTTACCAAGGGTCCTGGAATTTCTTTTGTGGAAATGGATAGCAACGTGGAAAAAAAAGATGCCAGCAGCTTGTCATCATTTCTGTGGTTTTGGTGCGATTTTATCTGGAACTGGTGAAAGTTGCTAGCTGTCATCACATGTAAGTTAGTTTATTCGTATGATTGGTGGTCACGTGAGTTTTAGCCGAATTTAATAAAGTGCGCCAGCTTTCATCTGCTGCATCAATTGATCATTCAAGCAGAGATATGGGGATTGTTTCGAAGACTTGGCGTGCTTGACATGTCACAGCCGGTACATGCATTCATTTCAATACGCTTGACAACGTTAGCATCCGCGTACAGTACCCACTTGAGTGTTAAAAATAAACAAAAAATAAAAATCAGCTCGTTGAGCAATCGAATTCGACTCTAGTCACTATTGAGCAGCGACGTCAGACGTAATTCCAGTGATGACCGGAGCTAAGGTTACACGAGGCTTTTTCGGCGTCTAGCCAGGTTGTCAAAATAGTGATGGGGAAGAAAGAGTTTCATGCAAACCAACGGCTACTGACACTACTGGCCTCGGAAAGATTTGGCCCTCCACTTACTTTTTTTTTACTTTTAAATTCATTTTTATTGATTCTTTTATTATTACTTACATTCTAGACAAAAATGCTTAAATCTAATTTAACAATGATACTTATTCTAGCTTACTGGCTCCTACCGAGCGCTCTAAACTTCACAATCTCATTCAAAGTTTACCTTTCGGCCTTAAAAACTATCTTACAATTAATCTTATCTATCAGTATTACAATCTATGAAATTTCTAAGAAAAGGTTTTCGAAAAACTTAGATATCGTATCTTTTAAATTGTTTATAAAACTTGAAGGAACAAACGCCCTTGGAAATGAATGGACCTACTGTTGACGGCCCCAGAAAAAGTGGAAAACGGGCAATGACTTTAGGCTCTGCATTTGGAATGTTCATACGCAGCAAAACAATTAGCGGATGTCCTTAATCTCTACAAGACGAATATCGCAGTCAGCCAAGAAGTGCGATGAGATGGGCCGGCCAAAGTAATGATAGAAAGTCGTGACATCTGCTATAGAGAGTAGAAGCAGCACCTATTCGGATGTGGATATATCATTAGACGAAGAATAAGTATGGTGATTCAGGCATCTGAGCAAACACCTGACTACAATCTGCATCAAATTAACTTGATATGCGCTCATCCCCGCGCAGAGGAAATGGCAACTACATCAAAGATTGCTTCTACGTGCTCCTCGACCGCACAAAGTACACCACTTTTAGATCATCTTTGGTTATTTGGATGCAAAATTCAGAGAGGAGAATATCTGTTCTGAAGATGAACTCAGTCTAATCGACTGTCGTCATCTCTGGCGCGCGTTTCTACACCTCAGCATCCATAAAAAAAACTCTGCCAGATTGACAGGTCTAGCATTATGGCTGTCTCAAACAGTGGCAATATTGTCAGCAAACCATTAGAGACATCCACATCTGAAGTGGTAGAGTTCATCCGACCACCACAACGTAAACCCTGGTTTAACGAGTGTCGTTCTAGCAGTAATAATAATTTGAACTTCTAGCAAAATTTAAAAAGAACTTGCTAATGACATATGCCCATACCAAACATCAGGGCTGGAACCGTTCAACGTGGATGATAAGGTCTGGATAGCAATATTTAATTCATCGGCGATTGGGTTGATTGCAGAGAGCATACACCAACTGATCTGTAAAATATGATATGATGAAAATATTCCCCTTTCATTTGATTCGGTGCATCATTAGCTCGATCCTCAAGAACGGAGATCCACCACCTGCTCATCGATTTTAAGCCTGCATGTGAGATCATTTATAGATACGAGATATACATAGCCAAGTTTTCTCACCTCTTTCAAACTCGTCCGCTTGTAAAAGGTGAAAGGCCGTTCGTTTGTGGACATCAAAGCAGAAGCGGCGAAGATGGATTTAGTGGTAAATGTATTGACATAAGCGGTTACTGAACACGAATAACTGGGACACGCCAAAATGTCAAACTAAAGCTGAATAACAATAACAGACTTTGTCTACTTTGACTCCGCTATAAATTAAAAAAAAAAAGGATACTCCCCAGAGGCTAAGCGAAGAATCACTCTTGTCAGCCGCTACTTCTTTGGATTAAAAAGGCAACTAAGGAATAAATAGGTTTCACGAACAGCGAAGAAAATGCTGTGGCTTAGTGAAGAGGTAGCATTGACTTGGTGGAAAGGGAAGGGAAAAAGTTCTCAGCCAACTTAGTGGCTGTGCGGCTGAAGGCGATAGCGGGAGCTCATCTTAAATGAAGAGAGCCTCTGGTTAAAACACAGTTCAACTACGGGCAGCAACGCGACCTAAAGTAAATAATAAAAACTGACATCTTATTCAAGACGCGAAGACTTTTTTTTTGTGGCAGCAGGTAAGACATAATTGTTTCGCCTCCTTTTCAAACCTGAAAAATGCATACAGCACGACGATATCATTATCACTGGCAAATGTCAATAGCAGGATACTTTTACAAAAGATAGTGTCATATACATATGGATGCTATCAAAAGCAATGAGAATGTCTGACATTGATAAAGTCAAATGAGCTTGTGTACAATGGCTTTAAGCCTTCTATATGGTACAATCGCAAGGAGTCATTACTGGATCAGCCTTCTCCCAGTCGCAGAGCTAGGTTCATTCTGACTATTTTTTCAAAAATGTTTGCAAATTTTGGCCACATACGATACCTTATAACTAATTTTCCGTAATTGCATAAACAGAACAACCCTCTCAGCGGCCACCGACACCAGTCATAGTGTCCAAAAACCAATGGAAGAAGGCCGAAAAAGTTCTCTTATTGAGTCCGCAAAATAAATCGAAGTTACCATAGCCATTACAGCAGACCAGCTAAAGAACCCAGTTTCATCAATATCCCAGGCAACTCGCACCTTTGCCGAGGTGGTAAGGGACAATCTGCAAGCAAGCTGCCAACGAAGGCGAGTTGTCTAAGAATGGGTCTCTTAGATAATTGTATGGGCTATAGTTTCTGATTTCTACTCCGCAGCAATTATGTTAGCCTAGGTCACAGAGTGATCAAGAACGCTCAGCAACACTACAAATATTTTCTCGGGTCGTACATATGTAGTTTAGACCAGCGAAACTGGTAGGGATTCAATGTTAATATTATCTTTACCCAATGGCAGAGAGTCCTCTAAACTGCCTTCGACTTCATAATCCGGCAATCCCAATTGATACTTGGCCAGTCATCAAGGCGAAACAACCACAAAATATAAGCAAAATATAAACCTTTTTGTCTACTCCCCCACCGTGGGAGAATGATTATCTCTCCGATCCAAGAAAGCTGACAAGGGATATCTTCAATATCTGCTACAAACACAAATTCTGGAAACCTTGCAAGGATTGCCTTGAGATATACAAGAAAGCAATAAGCAGCACAGAGTTGAGCAGAGTACTGCCGCTCCATTGTAACTCTCAAGAAGTTAGCTACAGTAAGCACAACCCTGTCCAAAGAAAACTCTACTACGACTTAATAGAACATAGACAGATTCCACTGAAGAATCTCTAGAATTCCCAGGAAACGAACCCCCATTTACCGGGATGCAAAGATAGGGGCGCTGGTGTGCAGGTAGGGCAGGTCACTCGCCCTGGGATGAAGTCAACTCTATAATATCCGAGGAAAAGATTTCCTAAGCCACCGACAGCTTCTCCCTCTACAAGTCACCGCGCCTTGGCGGAATTTTAGCGATTATGCACCAACTCAATCACATCCCCTCGACCTGAAGACGAGTTCGAGTTGTTTTCAACCCTAAAATCAGCAAAAGAGTCGGCCACGGATTATAGACCCATTACATCGTTCATGCTCAAAACCAGAGAACATATCTTCGACATGCATATCCGGGACTCCCTCATAAGATCTCCTCTATCGAAGTCCCAACTTACCTTAAAGGTAAATCCACGGAAGGAGCCCTATATAAGGTGGTGCAGATGATTGAGAAATTTAACCACTATAACCGGTATACGTTAGCCACCTTCCTATTCACTGAATTCATTCTATCATCTAGCTTGGCACAGCAGATTTCACCAGTAACTGGATCATATCCATGCTAAAAACCAGAATCATCCAGTCACAATTAGGGAATAGCCTCATAAACAAATCCGTAGACAGAGGTACCCTGCAGGAACGAGTTATCTGGCCTCTTATGGGTCCTGATCACCAAAAATATTTTGATGTACTCGTATTTCGACAACAATGGAATCAAGGCAGTCGTGTACGTGGGCGACGTATTTATTTTACTATCATGAATAATCCCCTCAGTGGTTAGTGAACTCTCAGAGAGGGATCTGACTAGGGTAAGCGCTTGGGTTACAAGTTGTGGACTTAATCCGAGTAAAACTGAACTAATGCCATTTACCACCCATTACAAAGTACCGACTTTCAAGCTTGCACGTCTTAACAACCAGGCACTTACTCTGTCTTCCAGTGGGAGCTATCAGTCGTCGTCTTGCCCCCAGCTCAACTGGGTAAAGAAAGCATGGGTCGCTTCCTACGCCTGCAGCAAGATGTTTTGCAAAAAGTAGGGACTTCAGCCTAAGATGGTCATCTTGATGTACACTGCCGTAGTTCGTCCCTTTCTTATTTACGATGCTCGTGTGGTGGCCGGCCTTAAGCAAAGGCTACAACATCACAAAACATAGCAGATCCCAACGAACAGTTGGCATTGGGAGCACAGGGGCGTTACGATCGAGCCCGACAGAAGCTATCAACGTGCTACACATATACTGCCCACGGACTACATCAAATACGTCGTGTAGTGCCATCAGACTCAGAGAATCTGGATTCTGTTCCCCGAAACCGTATAGATTCTTGATCTGTTGCCTAGGATCTGGTTTCAACCATAACTGACTACACTATACCTAAACTTAATTTTACTAATAATATCCAAGTTCACAATCCGGAAAAGACGGAAATAATCTACTCCGCGGCATTAGAGCAGATATCTTCTCAGCGGACCTGAACGTATCCAAATTGTACTGCTTTCCAGGCTCTTCGAGTGTCTTCAGCTCCATTACCATAAAAAAACGTAGAAATCTTTATTGACAGCCAGGCTGGCATCACTTAATTGTTTCCTTCTCTAAACTAGTAGAACAGTGCAAGGCTGGAGCTCAGTCATCTTGGGTTCCCGGCTACATTAACATAGAGGCAAATGAGAGAGCCGACGCGCTCTACCTTCGATGTCTCTCTTGCCAAGTCAGTCAGCTTTTTGATGAGACTTATCAAGTGTAGAATTCCCCAACACTTTCTCAGTATTGTAAACTCTAGGTTGAACAGTCTAAAAACTTGTACCATATCGAGACAGATATGACCGGCCTATCATAAAAACGGGACGAGTGGCTACCCGGTACTAGCTAGAACCTGGCATCTAACACTTGGCAAACCCTTTTTCAAGGAATTATCAGAGATTTCTGGCACATTATTAATTTCCTGAACTCCACAGGATGGATCTGAAAACTACGCTCTTAGCAACACCCTTCAACATCCTGGTTACGTGAGCTGTGGTATCAAAACAGCGCATCCGCGCTACTTGTGTTTCTTGTAAGTCCTTACAAGGCAACCACTTCTACCTACCTACCTATCCATCTGTCTATTTTTGATCAACGAGGAGTGTCTTTGGGTACTTGAAGAAGCTCATTGTAAATGAAGGCTTAGCTTAAAATATACCAAACTTAAAATATTCCGAATAAGGAGCCGTGTAACGAGGCACATAGAATGGGTTATATTCCTTCATTAGCCTGCCTTGTCATATCAGCAAATTTCTTCCACTCGAAGTGTGCCTTGGTGAGTGCCTGCGTGAAGGAGGAAAGGAGCATGAGCTCCTTGTCAGTAAATAAACAGTTTTTAGACTTAAGGACAATAATTACAACCTCTTCTACAAACAAGAACTGATTAAGCCTACTTTAGCTCATCACTGAAAACTGGAGAGTCTCCAACCAAAAATTCTAGTCAAGTATCAAAGAAGAGCTACCAATTCCCCAAAAAACTTCAAGGCAATTGGAAAAAAAAATCGGTTAGTCATGGACGAAGTTTTAAAACGTTGTGTCCTGGTAGATATAGCGAGGAAGCATTAACGCCGTAGTGATGGAATGACCTCACCAACCACAAGTTAACTAGGGCGTTCTTCAATATCTGGCGAAGGAGCAAGTTCTGGCAGCCATCGAAAGCCTCAGACAATTTGTTTTATTAAGCAAGATGCAACTAAAAGAAAATACCAGTCCAACTTTGGATAGAATCCATTTTGGCTTCTTCTACTCACGAACACGCGGCGAGTGGCAGGTTGCCTAAGAAGAAAAAGCTGAGCCTTGGCGGTGAGTGCGTGCTAAGGTATGCTGTATAACAAAAATTTTGAAATGAGGCCACATATCCGGAAAATACTTCAAGCCTGTCAGTGCTCGTGTGTGTTTAAAACGCTAAGACCCATTCTAAATCTTCATATAAGGTAAGCCTCAACAGGCGTATTTTAAAAAAAATGCCTACAGATACTGATTCCCAATATACGCTAGCTAACTTCCTATACATATTGAGAAGAGGTTTTCAAAATGTCAAAAAAACCTGTCAAAAAAATCTTTTCAGCGAGCTAGGTGCAGAAGACTTTGTCAATAGGTAGACCATCCCCATGCTCAGGATTTGGGTCGTTCAGGCAAAGCTAAGTAACAGTAACAGAGTTCGCTCGGTGTAATTCTTAATATCCTACCGCTCTATCAGGATATCGAGATTCAATACACAGTGCTTTAAGAATCTGGCTTCTAATTGGCTTGGTCACAGCATTCACATCTAGGTCGGAATGAAAACCAGTTTGTTTCGTTGTTCTGTAAGAACAAGTTCCTTTTACTGAAATTTCCCAGTCTTTCGAAGAAAGACGAGTAACCGCTTCAGTTATAAAGTGCCTACAGTACCAACAATCACCAGATAAGCGCCAAGTACCTACAGCCTGATGCAAACGTAGGGCGGACATACACAGAGGTAGAGCTCTGCGTTATTATTACTTTCACTGCAAGCATCGCAGGGTGTTGCATCACTTCTATCCAACACATTTTACTACTTAGCAAAAATTCAGTTCCGCATGACGACTTAAGAACAATTCCATCTGCAGTTATGCTTGTATAAGACCCAACTCTCAGTGGAAGCCCTAACCGAGGACGCAGGTAGACCTAACGTAGGTTCTGGTCCAGAAATTTTCTCCTCTTTTTCATTTTATGTGATCCCATTGGTAAGACGCAGTGAACTCAGCTTTCCAACTGCAGTCAGTGAAGTCATGCATTCTTTAACTAGCTTGGAACTTCAAACGGGTCTCAGTAAGGCTTTAAGCGCAGCTGGCTTTCAAAACAGATGCAAATGCTTCGCCCCATCCACCGGTTTCTCACAGCTTAGATCGTAGCCACCAGGATTGTCTATATCTCCGCATGGAAGACAGACGCAAGTTTTACCGCATTATAAATCGGTTTTGGAGCCATCCGTGAAGACCAGACTACGTTCGTTTCGTGGCTCGGATTCTGGTCGAAACCATTCTTCGGCACAGGAGAAATAGATTTCGTATTTTTCCGCAACATAATTTCTGGTATTTTTGCGTTAGATAGCATATCAGAATCGGTTATCACTCTCCAGTGCGTGTTGTACCAAAGACCCCTTCTTTGTAAACGCAAGACGGCTTTCAAAGTGCCAGCCATGATATGAATATCAAGGAGATGGAGATTCATCAGTACATCTGGAGCAGGGGCAGGCGTGCTAAGGCCCAACATATAAGGAGACACAGAGCCCGAGCTAGCTGTTGTTTCAAAATCACTCTCCTCCCAGCTCACATTCATAACATCATAACGAAATTCGGAACCCTACCTAACACTACCAGTTACGAAAGCATGGAAAAGTAAATTGAGGGAAAACCTAGTTTTAATTTCTTTGCGGATGTTGTTCTTTCATGACCTTTCAGATATCTGGAGCGTACAATTCAAGGATATCACCGAATTTTCACAGGCAAGTTTGCGGGATCACTTCTGCCTTTTAGAAGCGTGAGCAATAATTTTAAAACGACGCGCCGTTCTATTTGCTTGTTATCTCTGCAGGAAATCCACCTTATCTGACATCCTGATTAGCTCCAGATGGTTGAACCGTCAACAAAATCTACCAGATGTGATCGGCGAAAGATATACGAGTACCGGTCTTTAATTTGCAAGGCGCACGCGTTGGAAGAAGGCTTCCATCATTTTGTAACAACTACGACAACCCAACTGTATGCCCTCAACACGCCGGAAATTGATATGTCTTATACTCGTATAAGCACCTAAATGGAGATTTTTCGGCGTCCAATAACCCTTCACAAACGCCAACGAACAACGCATCTAACCCTCACAAATATCCTTACCTGAGCTGTTACATTTTTTTTTAGAAAAGCTAGGATACAATGACTACTTAGAATGTCTTAATACTAGTCCTCCGATGGGAAGTTAAAGAATGCCGAATCTCCATTTTCAAGATCTAACTAACGTGGATGCCAAAAAACTGACATATTGAAAGCAGCATGAATTGGTTTGAGAAAGTAAGTTTCGACACTGACTATGAAGGCGCAGACTTTCAATGGTATGAAGGCTAACTAAACAAGTACTTACACCAAAGGGCGGTTTATTAATGTCTTTTCTAGACCGTGCCATTTCCATCTTGTCTTTGAATAATTTTTACATTGATTCCAACACTTGGCATCTTCACCTTCTTCTACAGGAAGACGAAGAAAATCAGCCATCAGGTGACAAGACTCTATACGATCGTTCCATCTGCCTCTCAGGCGCCTAGATCGGTTTGTTTTTGATAATAGCAACCTGCTTTTTTACATACTTAAATCCTGTCACCCCTCAAGGTGCATGGGCCATCTGTTGGGATTTTTGCAACATGTTTCAACTCACTCCAGTTCTTTCCTAGTAGTCTCGATTCCTCTTCGACTGTTGTTCGCCATGCTTGTTTAGGTCGTCCCGCTATTCTATCTGACTGGGTGAGTGCCATATTTCGCAAAAGGGCCGTTTTGACGCCGTAAGGTATGCTAAATCTATTGCCACTTCCTTCTCTGTATAGTGACGTCTATGGGTTGTTGACCCCTTCTCTGATACAGCTGTTCATTCGAGATGTGGTTCGACAGCACCTTGTTACGTAGACATCGATTTACGAAGGTTTGCAGTTTTCGAGTGACAGTGTTTGCAATCTTTCAACTACTAAACCCGTTCTGATTCTACATTGGTTCTGAACAGCCTCAGCTTAGGTTTTGTGCTGAGGGAATTGTTATTCCAGATTTTTGATAGCATACCACACGCAGCTTTAGCTTTCTTGATACTGCTGCCAACATCAAGTTTGGTGCCACCGTCCGCCGAGAGATGCTTCCTAAATATATGTTTTAGACTTTGCCGACCCGTTATCCGGCAATGTTGAGTTGTGTATCGGAGTGTGAAATGCTCAGGGCCTTTGTTTTTCCCGTATTTATACTTAATTGCCGCAGCTTGCACATTTTGTGACATTATTTTATGTCCAAGCAGGCAAACATAGTCAGCGTAGTCCAGTTGTTTGAGGTAAGATGTAATTGTCCACCTCAATTCTTGGTTTCTTTCAATTAGTGCTGCCCGAAGTGTATCACTGATGACTACCAGAAATAACAACGGCGAAAGTATACAGCCCTGACGTACTCCACTATGGACTTCAAAGTCATCTAACACCTTATCATTGTGCAAAACGTGACACTCATCACCCTCGTAAGTAGCCTTAATAACAGCTATAAGTTCTCCCGGGATACTCGTACCTTTACTGCACAAGGCTATTCAGTTAGCATCTCTGTTCAAACTGTCGAAAGCCTTTTCAAAGCCAATGAACATTAAATGTAGCGGAGACCTAAACTCGACGTATAGCTCAATGATGATTCGCAAGGTTTTGATGTGATCTACGCAGCAAGAGTATCCACCTCGAAATCTCGCCTGTGCGGGGTCGATGATATTGAGTCTAGATGCTCTCTTATCCATTCTAGAACTATCTTAGCCTTTATCCTTGCTGCAGCTGGGAGAACGCATATTCATCTCCAGATCCCACATTCCGCTCGTTTTCCCACGCTCTAAAAATGTGCAGCTGGAGTAACTCTGCCGATGTAGTTGGCGCAGAAAAAGGTCGGGATAGGCATCAATATGCCTACAGCTTTATTTCTTTTGAGCGATCTGATAGCGGCTACTACATATAGTACATATCTCTGCGTTGCTGTGTTTGAATTCAGGAATCTGTTGCTGCCGCACGCTCGTTGGAATTCGGGACTATGACACTATCGCCTAAATTATTTTGCACTAAAGCGAAATATTCCCTCCATCTGTTGAGCTGATCCTCATCCGAAATCGGATTTCTCTACTACTGATGCCGCTGCAATCCGAGCCTTAAGTGAAATACGCTCATGGACTCGTCTCCAGGTATCTGCAGATAATCATGTCCTGTGACTTTTTTGCCTTATACTCGTACTGGCGTAGTCAACTGTCCCATATACAAAACATTTTTCACGGCATTCCAATGGGCATCCATGTCTTCATGCGTTGAGCTGCTGATTGTTTCTGCTTTTTTAGCAAGATGGTCCCTGAATCATTGGCGCAATAGGTGATCCCGAAGTCTGTCGGTATTGTACCTGGTAACTCCAAGCAAATCTGAGCGGTTGCTAGTTACGCACGCAGTACGATGGCGTATAGGAGCTGACATTAGATAATGGTCGGGTGACATTCCTATATCTGCTACACGTTAAAGACGCAATTTCTGAAACGTCGACTCATCGCAAAGTAATCGATTTGGTTTGACGTTCGCCGTCTGTCAGATGAGATCCAACTGATCTTGCAGCAGGCCTTCTGCCCGAACAGAGTGCCTTCAATGACTAGCCGGTCTGCAAGTCTCCCATTACGATTACGATGTCCTCGTTAGGATTTAAATTGGGGGCGGCGTCAAGTTGACTATAAAATTTTTCCTTTCGTCCTCAGTCGTGGCCATCAATATTCGGTCACTGTACCGTTTCCAAGACATAAGGCTGTTTCTTGCGATTCGTGTTAGCATCAATCCTACGCCGGAGTCTCGAGAGCCTCCAGCTGGTTTTCTCGAGTAGTGCAAGAAAGTGCTTTTTGTTTGCGAGTGGTATTTCTCAGCTTCCAACCATCTTATCTCGCTCAACCCCAAGATTTCCATAGAACTTTCACTCAAGCTGGAGTAATCTTACATTCTGAGGATCTTCATCTCGTAAGTCGAGCAGGGTCCTAACATTCCAGAATCCTATCGTTGTCCGTGGTTGATAGCCAAAAGTCGTCAACAAAATATCAGCCCATATCCGCGGCTTGTTGTGGCGTTTCGGAGTAATAAATTTTTTTACGGCTGCGCCATAGACCAACCGAAACTATTCCTCTTTTGTGGCGCAGGAAGCTCGCCATTTGCTCCATCGACTTCCCAATTTCCGAAGAAATTCCCAGATGACGCCACGATGAGACATAGAGTAAGTCTTGCCAACAGAGCTATGTTCGACTGTAAAGGCTTCTATCTCGTTATTTGGCGAACCAACATCTATCGGAAGATGCTACGTATGAGATGCCTCCCATACAGCGTTTGGATATGAACTGAAAAAATGGCCTGCTATAAAATGTTACTACAGTCAGTGGGCAAGGCAACAATTTGAAGATAGAGGTGGAGTCCCCAAATTCAATATTCTTCTGAATCTACTGTCCTGATCTACGAAATGAATTGCTTCCAAAATACCCTTTACCTGGGCCTTTAGCTTTCCTTCAATCGTCTGCAGAACATTATCTTATCCCCTCAGTCTACTTGAGAAGATTTCTTAAACTTGTGTCCTTCCCCTGCGGGTTAGCGAGGGTTAATAATTCTCTCATGAGCCACGTTTGCTTTATTATCCGCAAAGCAATTAAGACGACCGCTATGATTGCACATTTCGTGGTAAACGCCCAATTACAACCGGCCTGTTCCCCTAATTCTTACTCCAGTCACCATCGTAATGTAGATAAATTAGGTTCCGGATTTTGGGGGTTTCAGGGTTCTTGGGTTCCGGGATATCCGTAATAGAAATAACTGCCCATTCTTCAAAGCTCAATTTCTAGCATAACCATGACAAGTGCTGCACGGTTTCCCACACTTCTTGAGTGCGCAATTACCACCCCGCAGGCTATAGCACCATCAATGGCCAACAAACTGCCAACATCTTCTGCTCCGGGCCATATCGCTAATTTATTGCATTCTTTAGCGCGGCTTATGAAGTGCGTAATGCGAAATCAGAAATTAAATTCGCATCAGCCCCGGAATGAATGGCCACCGCAAAAGGCATGGAGTCTCCCAGGCCAGCATGGAGGTGGATGTGGATGTGGATGTGGATGTAGTTGTAGTCGGGAGTCGGGAGTCGGGAGTCGCCAGCGGCTCTCGTGCCTTATGATGTCGTGCCGATGTTGAATGTGCAAACGGCCGACCGGCCGGTCGGCGACGATGACGATGTCGATGTCGATTACAGCCGTAAAATTAAAATAATTTCTGCTTCGACATTCGTTTTTTTTTTTTTTCAGTTCCAGCTTCCTTCTACACGGGGTCCATCTGCTGCTTTGGGTGCTCCTCTGAGCCTAGTTTGCGGAAGACGATTCAGAAGGCATTTCTCTGTGACGCTTCTGGTGGTGGTTGATGGTGGTGTTGCTGGAAGCTGGAGTATCTTTTACTTGGCATTTGCGTTTTTCTTGTCACATCACCTTCTGAATGGGAAAGCCAACTTTGTGTGGATGAGGTGAGCGGACGGCAGCAAAGGACAAAGATACGCAGAAGACAACAGAACAGAAACAACCCAACTGGCAATTTGCTGGTTTACTCATCACGGTCGTTTGGTGGCAAGTGATACTCGTACATCTGCTTGGGTCGGTCAGTTTTAGGGCTGGAGCTGCAAGAAGGGAAGCCTGAGTGCGAAGTGCGAAAAAAAATAAAACAAAAGTTGGCCCCTTAACACAGCACCCAGTTAAAAATGAAGACGATGGAAGGCGAAAGGGCGGCTTGTCTTGAGAATGACGAAATGAACAAACAAAACGCACAACTAGGGATCGGTACTCGTGGTCTTCATCGTCATCGTCATCGTCATTGTCGTTGCCGTCGTAGTAGTCGTAGTTGTTGTCGTTGTCGTTGTCGTTTTTTTTTTTTTTTTTTTTTTCGACATCGTGATGGTCAAAGCCAGGCGTCGTTATCATCATCGTCATCGCTGGTGTTTGCGGTGTGCGGCAATGGTTGCGTAACATCTCGATTGCCTTGGTTTTGATTGTCCATCCATCCGTCCCAGTTGGTTGCATTCTTTTTATTTTGAACGAGCTCCTTCCCTTCGCACAGATGATTTGTAGTGGCGACAACAGCGTGCGTTTGATGCATACCTAAGTAGGGATGATAACATAATTTCTGGGACCCTCCGTCTTCCCCAGCAATATTGACAACGTCAATTCTCCTCTGCCAAGGGAGAAATCGAAAAGTGAATCTCCTTTTCCTTCGAAAGTGTTCCCTTTTGAAAGTGTCTCTAAGTTTTCTTTTGTTGACGGAGTGGTAGGTAATCGCACTTCAAATGGAGACTTCTTGACAAGCCTTCCATGTATCCGGTTCAAAGGAACGATGGTGTAGTGGTGTAAATTTAGGATAAACACTCTTGACCGCATCGTCATCTTCAATTTTATTGTCAATATCGTAAAGTTATTATCCTCCTTCGCTTGTTACCTGGTGCGCTTAGCTTTGTCTGAGGAGCCTTTGTAATGTCATTTTAGAAAGTCTCTCTCACGACACGACTGTATAGGTTGTGGGGACGGGGCGGCTGATTGTGTTGGATGCAGTTTGTCTTATGCTTTCATCCTAAAAAAATATCGAGGTAACGGTAAATGGTGTTTTGGTTTTGTTTTCTCTTCTTTTCCTCGTCATGGTTGGTATAAATTTGGCTTGGCTATGCCTTTGACTTTCGTCTCAATTTCTCCTGAGATTTTTTGGTTTTAGTTGTTTTTTTTTTTTTTTTGTTTCAAGATTTGGGAAAGAGTATCTGTATCCGAAAGAGGTTCCGATGGTTACAACAAAAAAAAAAAACAAAAATAGTCTTGTGGTTTTGTTTATGATCAGACGTAGGTACTAGGTATCCAGAAATATACACACATTCTCGTAGTAGTTGCGTTGGCATGAAGGAAAAAGGAAATTTTTAAGAATGCAACTTAACACTGAAAGGGCGTGGTTGGATGTCTTTTGGCTTTACGAGCGTAAGCTTAGTTGACTGAAATCGATCTTAACCAGATTTGTGAAGTATGTACCTACCACTTGCTAAAGTTAGATATGCCAACCGAATAGGAATCCGGAGAGATTTCTTTTTTGCACATACGACTACGAGTATGTATCTATAAAAAAACATTCTGGAATCCTAAGGAATTCTTTTAACCTCTTTAGAGATTCCTCCGCATCCAAGTATGTAGACATCAGCAATCAAATATTCTTTTTAATTTCATTGCTGAGCTCCTCATTTTGTCAGTCGAACAGTTGAGTATTAAGGATGGCTCATTTCGAAGCAGCATTTGAGCCAGTGAAAATTTCTGTTTCACTAATGCAATTTGTAGTTAGAAGGCGTTAAGATATAGCAAGCGGCGACATCGGCAACATGACGGGAAAAACTTTTGAACTAGAAAACGTATTGCTGCAACGTAAGATTAATGCAGGTTATATGCGTTCAAGAAATGGCGAAATGTCGGAAACAGGGCCCACTTTTGGAATGCACGCTTGAGCTTGAACTCATATTCAAGGGCATTTCAAAGACTTGGAATAGTGTTAGCACCTGTGCACCCCAAGCAGGCAGTGGGCCATCAGAAAAAGAAATATTTTGAAGCAACTCTGATGAACTTTTAAACAGAACATTAAGGGAGGAACTTCTTTTGTGCAGAAGACTGCCTTGGACAAAACAGTTTCAGACCCCAAAATTCAGCGGGAGATTGGAAACCTACTAAGCCGATGCAAATCACACGGTCTACCAAATATGCTGTTTGTTAAGCAAGAGCGGCGCTAGATTATACACAGCGGTGGTTACCAAAAACAGAAAGATAACCATCTTGAGCGAACCACTATCAAATCAGCACCGAATTTTACTGATTGAATTGCTCATAGAGGATTTTGCGAAAAACCAACGGAAACCAGCTCTGTGAGCTTAATTTGCGAGAATGGTTCCAAAATCCCAAAAACAAAAAGAAAATAGTAAGTGCGCTAGGTATGTGCAACAGCCTCGATGAAAAATGCAAAAGTACTTCAAAAACCTTGCTCGTGGTTTCAAAAGGTCGACTCCACCTAAAAATATGATGGTGGACTGATAGACCAAAATATCGGTAAAGAACAGAAGGGAAGTTAGTTAACCGTGCGCGAAAATAGCGAAACCGATAAAGCGCGTCCTGAAATAGACTATGAAGAGGTAGCTGGAATATGAGCAGAACCACTTAAGGTTTTGTATCGGCTATCAGAAGAAGTATCCGTATTTCCAACAACTAGATGACAAACAGTTGAAAGATTGCCACATCACACAATTTTTTTTTATAATTTGCACGCGTTCAATTGACTTACTCGTAAGTAGCCTTAAAATGCTGGCACACAGCGCGGGCGAAGGAAAATCAGGGAGGATGGAAAGAGAGATACCGGTGAACGTTGGTTTTAAATGTTTGAAGGTTATAATGACTAGAAAATAAAAAGCTAGGCAGGGCATTCCATAAGCGAGTTGTACGGCTTAGGAAAGGATCACGATATTTTAGAGTACGTCCGAAAGTGGGCTTGAGGGTTTACTGATGAGCAATCATAGCGAGACGGGTGTTACGGTTAAAAGTTTGAATGGGGGGAATGCTACTGGCGATTCTCATAGAGCAATGGTGGTAGAAATAGCGATAAAACACAGTGAGACAGGAGAGTTTACGTCGGTGTTCGAGGGTGTCAATTGATTGACTGATATTAGTATCACCTATGAGTTTTATAGCACGATTTTGAACCCTATCTAGCACGTGCAGAGATGCTTTAGGACCACCTGACCAGATGTGGGCACTGTACTCCAATTTTGGGCGGATGAATGCCTTATATATTGAGGCCAGATCAGAGGGGGTAAAGTATTTCTTACATCGCTTGAGGAAACCTAGACATTTCGCAGCATTTTTGGCGACATCAAATATGTGGTTATTCCACCGTAAGCTATCACTGACACACATACCGAGAATGGGAAATTTTTCGGTTTCAACGATGTAAGTGACATTCATGGGTGTTCGGATTTCGCTGTAACGACAGCAGACTGCATTGTGTTTTGAAAGCATGAATTCCACTCTGTTGATTGTTCCCCAATTGGTTATGCTGTTGATATCGGAATTTGATGAGCTTAACATACGCTGCCGTTCCCGCTCTATAGCCGAAGAACAGGGACGTGAGTCCGGGAACGAATATGAAAACCAGAGAGTACTGCCGTCAGCAAAGGAATATATTGGAAGTAGCAGACAAGAGATCGTTGATGAAAATTAAAAATAGTGTCGGAGACAGAACGCAGCCCTGGGGTACACCACCATTTATTTTGTGAATATCAGACTTGAAACCGTCCAAGACAACTTGAATTGAACGTTCCGAAAGGTAATTTCTAATCCATTGAAGAAGAGAGTCGTCGATCAGAAAAGCACGCATTTTCGACAAAAAAGCCTGATGCCAAACTCTGTCGAATGCCTTAGAAATATCAAGTGCAACTATCTTGCTTCCGCCAGATTGATGTACGCTTTGGTACCACTTTTCGGTGAGATATGCCATCAGATCACCAGTGGACCTGTTGCTATGAATACCGTACAGCCGGTCATTAAGAAGTTTTTGTGTTTCGAGATATTTCATGAGCTCGCGGCTTATCAGCGTTTCCATAACCTTGGAAAGAAGGGACGTAAGGGCAATGGGTCTGTAGGTAGAGAGAGAAGAAGATTCGCCTTTTTTAGGGACAGGCTGGACAAATGCTGTTTTCTATCTGCTCGGAAAGAGTCGTAAAGAGTAGGATTGATGAAAAAGCCAGCGAGGAAGAACACCTTTTCAGAAGGAGGGGAGATATACCATCTGGACCAGCGGATTTGTGAATGTTAAGATCTTTAAGAACTCTTGCTACTACACAAGTGCCAAAATTGATTTGTCCCAGTGAAGATTCGACCCACTCAAGTGTAGACGGAGG
This sequence comes from Volucella zonaria, assembly GCA_963966105.1. Classification (NCBI taxonomy): domain Eukaryota; kingdom Metazoa; phylum Arthropoda; class Insecta; order Diptera; family Syrphidae; genus Volucella; species Volucella zonaria. The sequence goes on from OZ014532.1 coordinate 181,685,830, forward strand.
CAAATCACAATCTGGGAGTGTTGAGCTGGCCGCAAAGTGTGCAGCAAGCAGATTGGCCTTGTCCAAAGAGCTGAGAGCTGGAATATCATTATAAATGAGAGTTGGGATGGAGGTTGAGGCATAATTTCTAATATCCTTGAAATGGAGCCGAACATAGTTGCCTTGGGGGCAAATTTACGTACGTCGAAGGAGGTTTGAGATTTTTTGGTGGACAGCTACGATAAAAAGCGATCGCGCCAAAAAAACAGAAGAAAGCTAACCAAGCGGGGAATAACGCCGGAACTATCGATAGCTGAATACATTCGCGAGATGAAAACAATCGTTAACATATTGAACATACCACATTTATCAAAACCGTGTGGCGCTTCCATTGTTCCGATTTGAGTTCTTTTGTTTTTGTTAAGTTGGTAAGTCTGTTGTTGACATTCCGTCTAAATCTTAGCGTCATAGTTTGACATTTGCAAAAGTTACGTAGCCAAGAGTATATCTATCTCTGTGTGTGTTGGCGATTTTTTACAATTTTAGAAATGGATTTAAATTTGCAACTTGTATTAAATTTTGCGTAAAAAACGGATTTAATGGTGCGCGAACGTTGGAAAGATTGGAAAAGTATTTCGGCAACGATTCTCTGAAGAAAACGGTCGTTTACCAGTGGCACGAGCGGTTCAAAAGTGGTCGTGAGTTAATCGAAGATGATGAACGCAGTGGCAGACCATCGACATTGAAAACCGACGAAAACATTGATGAAGTACTCGTAAACGAAATGTTGGTCAATAGCCGCAAATTAACCATCAGAGTGATAGCGGAGGACTTGAACATTGCCTATGGATCCGTCCAAGATATTTTGGTTAATGATTTGGGTTTCCGTCGTCTAGCAGTTGATGCCAAAAGACCTCAATTTCATGCAAAGAAGAGACCGTGTTGACGTCGCAAAAGAGATGATTTGCGAGGCTGAATCCGATCCCACATTCATCAAAAGGATCATTACTGGAGACGAGACGTGGTTTATGAGTATAGCACGCAATCCAGACATCAGGAAAGTGAATGGCGTTCACCAAATGAGCCGAGACCAAAAAAACCACGTCGTTTTCAGTCAAAAAAGAAGGCAATGCTCACGGTTTTCATGGATTACAACGGTGTAGTGCATCATGAATTTTTGCCAGAAGGCCAGACAGTAGACAAAGAGTATTACGAGAGTTTGGGCGTTATAAGACGTTTGCGTGAAGCAATTCCATGGCCAAAGACTTTCGGACTTTTGGACCAAAGACCTGATAAAAGCAGGCAAACTCAGAACGCAAACGGTTTTGGATTCATCGTACAGGAATATCAGCAAAGGCTTTACACGAGTCAAGCCAGTTGGTGCCAGGAGAGTGAGGCTACATATGTATGCTGAAGAGTCGAATTTTATTGTCCTGAAGAATAACAAGGAGAAAATTGATGTAAAATTGGCTGGCAATCCCGTCGTCAACGTAGAAAGAATCTGAACTGTCAAAATACACATCCAATGCCTTTCACTAACAACAACGAGAAGAAAACCATAGGACGATTGAAGGTTGTTCACTTTGACATATGCTGTCCCAAGCGAACGGGATCTATAGCAAAGGTGAGATACTTCATCACGTTTATCGACGATTTCTCGCGGAAGATATTTGTTTAATTTCCTAAAACAAAAAGTGAAGTTCTGCACGTATTTAGAGTTAGAGTCTGGATAATGGTCTGGAGTAATGCAGCAAGGATTTCGAAAAATATTTACAAGAAAGCCGAATACCGGACGCATACATTTGAACAAAGTGGCCTTGCAGACAAAACAAATCGTACCTTGACTGTAATGGACAGATGTTTAAAGATTGAAGGTGAACTAGCAATATTTTTGTTGGCAGAATTAGTCAACATGGCGGACTTTTAGGGAAATCATTGCCCTATCAAAGTTAGCGACAATATTACACCGGAAGAACTCTGGAGCGAACTCAGATGATAGCACGTCAGGTGAGCGCATACTTATAAGTTACGCTGGAGATTCAGGGGCATACAGAATTTGGTCACCAGGCGAACGGAATGTAATCAAAAGCAGCGACATCAGACTCATTCACGACACCAAGATCAAACCGCATAGTGATAAAACTAAGAGCAATCATAACTATTTGCCGTAGAGCTGAGATTCAGACGTTTTTGTTACAATCACCACGACAATATCATCAGTAAATCATATAATCGACACTTCGTATGGAGTCAATACGCGTCATATTTCATCGTGCTTAATGTTTCATAGTAGGCCCTCTAAGACCGAGGCTTGTGGCACACCGCCAGTAACTTCGTGCGCTTTAACTTCATCGTAAGAAATATGGGGAGGATTCAATTTTGGAAGTAGCTTGTTATATTTTTAAATGATAAATAGGACAAAGGCAGGTCGTAGTCCGTTCCTAGTTATTACCGCATCAATTGAGTCCGCTGTTGAGGGTCAATAAAACAAATGGGAAGATAAAACGAAGGGTCGTTTGGGTTTCATTTTCTTTTTGGTAATAGCAATAGCCATTGGAGCTTCTAAGTCTCAGGAAAAACTCACTCTTGAAGACACGCGTTAAACATTTCGGCAAATAAGTGTGTCGTATTTTAAAAGCGATTTTTAAAGCTTTATTTGGAATAGAATCCAGTCTCTCCTGTTGCTTGGCGTACTCCTAAATAGTAGCGTTTCCGCAAACCCAAATCGCTGGTTTGTTCCGTCGGTTAGCCAGCTATTTCCAATTAGGTTTCTGTTATGCTGGTCAATTGTGGTATGGATCAATGTTTTTTCACTTAGCACTTCCTTTATTTTCTTTTTGGATCGGGGAATCCAATTTAGCGATTTTTCAAATTCGGCTGACATTCATCCATACTCCTTGAAGTGTAGGCGTTGCTTACGTGTTTGCATCGGTCGGGATTTCATTTGCTTGGGAACAAGTTGTTGGATGGGTCTTTTGAGTATTACGGCTGAGAATCATTATTTGTTCCCGGGGGCCAGACGACTCATTTCGCAAATTCGCGACCTCGGATTCTGCCTCCCGGAAAACGGACTATATGGGCATATCCATTTCCTTAATTTCACCATGCTTATCCTTGTAAAAACAATTAGACAGGCGATTTTCGCTAAGAATCATGGCATTTTCGTCTCACGTTTCTGGTAGACGTAAGCAGTGCTAGCCGGTCTAATCGCGTCAGTTCTCAGAAATGACGTCGATTCCGACTGCGAGTACGTATTTTCTTTAAAGGAAGTCCCCTTGGATGGCGAACGTGCAAGTCGGGTGCTCTTCCAAAACGAATCGCAGCAATACCCGTTTACCCATGACGTACCAGGTGCATCTCATTTTTATATCTGTCATTGTATCCCGATGACTTTGAGCCTGCTTTCGGACTCTCCGCTGCCAGTGTTGTACTGCACCGTAATTTCGTTTCTCTTTTTACTTTCCATGTTGGATTTTTTAGAGTACCCACCTCTGTCAGATTTTGGTCAAGGGATGCTATTTGTAATTTCCAACATCCTTAAGAGTGAGCAAGGTGATTGCAGAGTTCCCCTATTCGCTACCTGAGCTCGATGGGAGAAGTTACAAAACTTCACATGGTAACCTGATTGACTGTCAGATAATGTTGTAGAAAGATTAGTGCGTTCCTTTGGTTGAGATGCTGAAGCTACGTGGTAGCATAGCTATGGTAAATTAGCAATGACGATCACTCTAAGCTCCTTGCCAGACTTGAAGTAGTGCAGATTTTGCTTTTATTTCCTGATGTAGAGCTAATATCGTTAGAAATGTCGAGTGCCACGAGCTCTAATATACGTTGTGTCGAGCGCTGTTCTAGTTTTGCTTGCCGTAGTTGTCAACCGTAAAATCAGTTACTTCCAAGATTTGTTGTTGCTTCATCATAAGATATACTCATACATATTTTCTTCCTACCGGCTTTATTATTTTGCTCACAATAACAAGTTTCTTGAGAAAGCACATAGGGATTGACCTGCGGTTGACCAGGCTTGAGCTTGACTACGCAAAACTTGCAATTGTAGCATACGCCACCACATCTAGAGATCTCTCGTGGACATTTACAAAAGTGATATTGGTTTCTGTACAATTCATAGGACAGTTATAATTTGTACAAACCTCCAGTTGGGCGCATATTCCGCTCAGACCTTCCCAATCTGGAATTGAGCTGATCATATTCGGGTAACAATTTTCGGGTTTATAATTTAGCAGTGAAGGAACGCAACATCAGATTATGAGGAAATGACAGTTAAGTCACTCTGACTAATAAACATCGTTAATTGTCTTTATTACACTTATTGACTTGTTCTTAAAAACCTAACGGAATCATGCATATTTGTTGGCCTCTTTGTATAAGAAGGGAGTTCCGAGAATGGCCATGATATTTGCGTAGCAAAAATCTAATAAAACTCTCTTTGTTTTTTTTATTTCACACCAACCTGCGTGTCAAAATAAACCAAAAGGAAGTGTGAGTCCAAATCAGTTAGTGTACATTTGTATGTACGTATGTATATTTGTATGTTTAATACCATATATAACTCGAGATCTCAATTTTTCTAACAACGGCCTACCTGTTTCTACTCTCATATTCAGTCACTTTATTTTGAATTCGTGAGTAGGAAAACAGATGAATAAAAGTATTGGACCTAACATTCGTTCTTACTGTATCCCATGTTTTTATTGGAGGATATTATTCAAACAGTTCATTCCCATTGAGTCCTTACAAGCACCATAGATTTAGATTTAGATTAAGGGAGGAGCTGGGACTATGTACCCTTACCATATCGACCTGTTGGGATTTCCTAAAGTTAAAGCTCACCCATGACGCCTGAAATTCTAAAAAAAATTCTATTGCCTTTGAGAGAGCTCGCAGTGCTGTCTTCTGCCTCCAGATATGGCTTACGTAGAAGATGTAGACGTATTCTGCTTAGGCTGTTACAGTGGCAAAGGATATGATCTGCTGTTTCTTCATACCTGTTGAACATGTGACAGCTGTTATCTTGTGCTGTTCCCATAGTCATTAGCTGTTTTCTGACTCTGCAGTGACCAGTTAGGGATCTGGTTGTTGCCTAGAAAGCTGTAGGAGCTGCTATGCTGTTCAGAGAAAAGGGGCTGGTAAAAAGTTGTTGGCTTTTATGGAGCAGAATGGTCGTGGCAACATGAATGTTGAGGTCGAACGTATTCTGGCTAATTCATCTGCTCTTTCACTACCATCATAACCACTTTGACCTGGAACCCAGATTCAATGGACTATATTTGTACTGCCTAGTGTTTTGAGAAGTATGATGCAGTCGCAGACAATTTTTGAGGTTATCTCAAAAACGCTGATAGCAGGTAGGGCCGCTTTGCCGTCAGATACATAAATGTTCTTGTTGGTGGCAGGTCTGTTTAAGTTCTCCCTAATTCAGAGATCTATTGTGTGTATCTCAGCTTGAAGTACAGACATGCTACTGTCCATACTTGCGTACAGTGAGGTAGTTTCTCTGTACATGCCTGCCCCAATTCCTTCGTCTGTTTTGAATCCGTCGGTGTACTACACCAGTGAATCGCTTTTGAACGGGTTTATTCTGTTCCTAGTTCTGCCGATCTGCTGTACCTTTTCAGACAGTTGTCTGTAAGAGGAATGCCGAATAGTTAATTTCTCCTGAGTTCAAGTACAATAAATGCTCTGGGTGACCTATCTTGGAGTTATTCTCATTCACTGAGATAAGCATGTAGGCATTTGTCAAGGCTTGTTTCTATATGTAAAGATGAATGCGGCTGTAAGTGCTGTTCTCATTGCACCAGCAGCGAGCATTTTCCATCGTAGTTCTATACAATCTGATGAGTTCGGCAGTGATGCCAATGCTGGTCTTTAAATCGGTAAAGAAGTGATAAAAGGGTATCCCCTGAGTTTAATTTAAAATTTATCTTAGTGCAAACATTTGCTCCATTGTGGACTTGAACAGCCTTAAATTACACTGGTCGTTGGAGAATGGTTTAAGTGCTTACCGAGAATTGCGGATAAGATGTTGAACGCCATGTTAGGGAGACTAGTGCCTCTGTAGTTGGTGCAATTGAAAGGGTCTACTTTCTTGTATGCTCTTTATTAAGTTATCCCAAGCTGTCTTAAAATGATCAGAAGTTAGGCAAGTAGCGCTTGTGACGTCTTTGCCGTTTAACAGTCTACAGAGGATGTTGTTTCATATCATCAGCGCCGGCTGTAACTTCATTAACTTTTGTTAAAACTTCCAAATTTTGTTCCTAGAGTACTCGCTGTATCTCCCCGTTTCCTCGTTCACTTTCTTCATAAGTAATTTATTCATAGAAGCAGATATTCTCCCCACGAAGCACTCTCGTTCTTTATAGATGCTACGAGCATATCAGACAACTGCAGGACGTTGAGGCCAATGATTTGTGGCACTCAATGCAGTTTGTAAAGGCGTTGATAAGATGTTGAGGGGCATCGGAAATTCTGGAGGTGTGCCTCTCGTTGATCGTAACATGTTCAGTTTGGTTTACTTCCTATGATAAAGTGACATCAATGTTCCTTTATAAACAGTAAGCTGAGAAAACCATGTGACAACTTGGGATATTCCGACCCGCAGCAAAGCCAAAGAGACGAAGTTTATTTGCAGACGTGGTCTCGAGTAAGCCTTATGTTCTATTATAAAGGGTGTTTCATTAAGACTTGTTTTTTATTAATTTTAAATAAAACACATAAAATGAATTTGGATGGTAGAAACTTTATTGTGGCCTGAAAGAACAGTGTCTGGCATTTACTTTTTAAATATTATTTCGTGTAAATATTGCCCGCGACTATGCCGTACATAGTCCATTCTGAAGGTCCAATCTTGAATCACTGCTTCCAGCGTTGCGACCGGTATTTGCTGAACTACGCGAGTAATGTTCGCTTCCAAATCCTGGATGGTAGCTGGCTTATCGGCGAAGACTTTTGTCTTTACACAGCTCCAAAGAAAAAAGTCTAAAGGTGTGATATCACACGATCTAGGTGACCAGTTTACAGGTCCCAAACGCGAAATTAAGTGTCCAGCAAAGTTGTTTCTCAATATAGCCATTATTTTGCGCAGTGTGTGCTGTATCCCGGTATTGTTGGAACCAAATGTTGCCGACATCACGGGCTTCAATTTCCGGCAGCAAAAAGTCGATTAGCATGGTACGGTAGCGCTCGCCATTGACTGTTATGTTCTGTCCGTGCATTTTTGTGGATGTAGCGATAGTTGTTCGTCTGCCCAAATGCGGCAATTTTGTTTATTTATATAACCGCTGAGCCAGAAATGGGCTTCATCACTGAACGAAATTCGATGCGAAAATCGCGGATCCTCATTGAGCTGTTGCAGAGTCCATTGACTGAAATTTAAGCGTAAATTCAAGTCTAGGGGCTTCAATTCTCGAACGAGTTGGATTTTGTAAGCCTTTAAACCAAGATCTTCTTTGTCGAATACGATAAGCCCATATGTTGAGATCGGCGTCGAATCGATTGCTCACAGTCTTCAGCCACACTCGTCGCCACAGCCGCAATTTTCTCCTCACTATGGGCTGGATGTGGTCTATTCGGTCGCGTATTATCCAATGACGTACACTGACACTCGAATTTGCGGATGGTAAAGGCAATAACAGACTCGGAAGGTCGATGATGCACACCATATGTTGCTCGAAGCGCATGAAAAACATTTTTCACAGAACGCTAATTTGCATAATACAGCTGAATAATTTGGAGACGTTGTTGAGATGTGAGCCTTTTCATGGTGATTTGTCAAACAATACTGAATAAGAATAACATGACACCATAAGGTCAGTTACGCGTGATCTGTAAAAAACAAGTCTAAATGAATCACCCGTCATTATCAAAGATGTACTCTTTTTCTTATTTGGCGTTAAATTCACTTTAAACTAGTTAAACGTCATACTTAAGTGTTGATGCGGATCGCTAAAATGCTCAAGACTTCTGCTGCTTACAACAAATCCGCCCAAAATAGCAGCTACTTCTGTTTTTTGTGGCAGTCACAGCTTTCCGCTATTATTATTCGGTCCTTTCCACTTGACTTCTTGGATGGCAGCGATATCTGTTTCATTGCTTCCGCTAGTTGTTTAGCCGCACGTGGTAAGTTCAAGGTTGAACACTAATGTGCAGAGCCGAACACCGTTGTCCCTTTTTAGATTATAGGGTCGTCAAAAACACCTTTTATCTCTGAACATTGGTTGCTCCGCAACTATAGGGGTCGTACGCGACCGAGTAGTAAGTCTCTTGCGGGACCACCAAACTGGAAGCTCAGACAATTTCTGAGACCATCCTAAAAGCATAGAACAATTTCTATTTCGACACTTTGACCATCCTGAAAAATTTTTCCTGACTTCAAGCTCCTTGCCTGATGACTGTTTTTTTTAGAAACGCGAGTTCATTCGCAGCACATCCTTCCTCTGAGGTTCCTACAGTCATTTCTAATAGGACACTAGAGTATTACTATTTTTTCCATGTAAACACTTGTTTTATAAGTATGGTAAGTCAAATTTGGTTGGATAAGCATAATACGAGTACTCCGTGAGGTAAAAGAAGGTACAAATGATGTGCAGTCACAATTATATCACTGGGTTACTCGTAGTTCCTCTATTTAAAGAATCACACAATCCTTGGTTTTTTTTTTATCAACTCAACTTACCAAATCATTTTTAATAAAAAACTTATTGTGGTCGTCGCGTATTCAAGTATTTAAAAAGGCAAAAATACCCTTCCAGGTTGACATCCTGCGTAAAGTGGTTGACGTTTTGGTCATCAATTTGGCTGGTTTGACTACATGTACGTGTCCCAAGTGAGATTTCGATCCAGGGCAACCCCGAGGTATTTCACTTCACTTGAAGACTTTATGATTTCACCAAAAAGTATTGGATCTCCAAGACTGTCCAATTCTTTTGCTGAAAGCCAACGTTTAGGCCAATTTTCTGCACCAGTCAGCAATAAAGTTGAGTGCCTCCTGGACTAGTTCCGAGATAGTTTCTTCGAATTTGCCTCTCATAAGGATCTCAATGTCATTATCTTTGAACATAGAAACCGTCGTTGCGGAGTATCTTTAGCATTTCATTTACTACGACGGACCATAGCAAGGGGGAGAGAACACAATCCCGGGGACAACCTTGCGCTTCCTTGACGCTGATTCAGTAATTGTCTTCTGTAGCTTTGATACTTCTACCTTTATCTAGTTATTATACATTCTGTAGTAGCTTCTCCTACGTTTTGGATGCATCTGTATATCTGGGCGTGTTCGAGATTGTCAAAAGCTCCTTCGATGTCAAGGAATCAGCCCTAGAAGCACTCTATGTCATTGTTCTTGAAATAATTTTAAATTATTCAATAAACGCAACATGTTACCAGAAATGTCACGCAACATTGCTTTCGATAAGTTACAATGTAGTTACTATCTAACGGCTTACAATGTAGAATCTGCAACAAACAGATCTAACAAATACACTCTCATCCTGCAAAATTGAAAACGTTAAAATGTTGTTTCCGAAAACCACTATCCCCATTAACACAAAACACCGTATGAGTACAGGTCAGACTTCGGTGTCGCTGTCACTTTAGTTAGTCGGTGATTCGTTCCCATCCTTTTATATCAAAAGACATGCTACAGGCGCCACTTATATGCTGCTCAATCAAGGGTACTACATCAACATACTCGTAACATCGTCGTCAACCTCATCGTCATCGTCATCGTCCTCGTCATCATTATCCTCCAAATAATCGGTCAACATGCGGGCAAAATTGTTGCAATCTTCTGACTTGTTCGTGCTAACAACTCATCAGAAAACTTTAGGTCGCCGCGCTGCTTATGTTGCGCTTTAATCGATTCCGACAGCTCATGATAGTTTTGTCCAAAGTCAATGAAGAATATACCATGAGTGAGACCATGTGTGCGCGTGCGTAATGCACCAGCGTGCATCTGCGCTCTTCGAAAACACAACAAACCACAGCAATAAGAACATATCTGCCGAGTCGTCGAAAATGAGCCTCCGTCATAGAAATTTAAGCCTCCAAAAGCAGTCAAAAAAAAAAAAAAAAATCAGAGAAAAAACATCCGTCCATCCATCCATCCTGCCTGGGTCAGAGAGTCCATTGCACTCGGACCGAAGAGTATCCATTTTAATGCTGTGCAATGTGCCCAGCACACACAAAACTCCATGGCATGGTCTTGTGGTTGTTCCTCAGATTTCGGAGGCCCCTCTATGTTTCGAATCTAAAATAAACGAAAACAAGGCTCCGTAGATGATTCGCATTTTGATTGTAGTGCCGCTTCGTTGCACAGAGTGCAGCAGTCAATAGCCTCTCTGTCACTCCCAAAAAGTGCCCAGAAACGCCAAACGATGTTATTTTGGCAACTGCCAAAAATTGCACACAAAAAAAAAAAGGTGAAACCAACGAACGGTGGAGGAACCTCAACCTAACGACTAGGAACGCGTTTGTGTCGTCTTTCGGTCTTTGAACTGGGATCACACAGAGATTTACATTTACAAATAGAGGGACGTACGGTGGTGCATTCTACTACATTCTTAGAGTTCAGGAGGAGAAACTTTCAAAAAAAAAAAAAAAAAAACAACTGACTCTCCAATACTAGCGAAACTGATCGTACCCACTTACACAGGCGAAGCAGCCGATCACTCACACTGGGGCAAGATGAAATTTCGGCAAATTGCAGTTAATCATCCCGTTGGCAGTAAGCCGCTTTGCTAGTGTTGTTGGAGGGGTAAATCTGCTGGTGTTAGTCACGTTTTTGTTCATTATGATCTGCGCTTGTGTAGGGGAAAAGGGGAAGCTGGAGATGTGGTATCTGTGGTGGTTTTCAATTTCGGTTCTATGTCCCTGCTCCTATCTTGACTTATATTTTATGTTTCCTCGATTTTCACCCCCTGAAAGTGCGGCCTGGTTTCACAGTGATCGTTGATCGTTGTGCATCGTGCGGTGAAGCCGTTAACCTCGCCACAACGAGCGGACCTGAAACAAGAGATTAGGCCTACGAATATGCAAGGGGAGGAGGCGATTGAGTGAGTTCTCTTTTTGGTGTCGTTTCTGAGCAAAAAACAATTTGTTTTAGCGTATTTGAGAGAGGGGCGGGGGGGGGGGGGCTGATCGTAATTGATCGAGAATGTAAGGCGCGTGGGAGGAAGAGGGTTGTTAAGTTGTTAATTTTTCGTTGTTTTTTTGGTTTATTTGCGATGCACTTTTGAGGCCATGGAGGCAATGATTCGTAGAGAGTATTTTTGGGGTTATTAGCAGAGAGCTGGAGTCGGATTTGTCTTTTATTTTTATAGGTACTTGCTGTATGCAGCGGATTGTTGCAACGATTTTTCGTCTAAGCTGACGTCCACTGATAATTGTTGGAGGACAATAGTGGAAGGGTTGGAAGTACGCAAGCGGTAAAAACTTTGGTATGATCGAAGGACTCCGTCTGCGCGACACCAACTCGGGCAACATATTCGTTTTTGTGGCTTTTCTCTTTATTAATAGACAAATAGGGGCAGACAAACGCACTCAGCGATCGCCGGATCGATCCATTCGCAAACAGATACAGATCTCGTCGTGGTTGATGCAAGTCTTAATATTCTGCATCCCGGAGAGTGGAAGAAGACCATATTCAAGTTAGGAACGGAAATATCCCAAAGAGCATAAAATTAAAATCGCAATAGGCCTTAATCGCAAGGTATTCCCATGGCAATTATAGTGACGACCGAGTATATCTTATCCGCCTCAAACTGATCTATCCCGCCTTTACCATATGAATGCACTCGTATTTGAGCACATGTAGTCAAGAAATATGGCGTACAAGCATCCTTTCGGCAAACATAAGGACTTTGTGAGGGATCTATGGGAAGATGGTTTTCAGAAAAAAAAGAAGAAAATCAATAGATGGCTCCAGCAGTAAATGCTGGTCGATTTCGACATATCCAAAACGTCATGGTAAACAAACCGGTTTGACAGATTAGTGATTCTGTTTTCGTGTCACATACTTTTGGTTGTGTGAAAATGTCTGATTTTGCGCCAAATAATCGTCATTTGCGTGAAGTGTTGATGTTCTTCGTTCATTCGAAGAAAACGGCGGTCGAAGCGCATCGAGAGCTCCAAGAAGTTTACGGAGATGCTGCCGTCGCTTTTAAGACGGTGATTTCGATGTTGACGACCCTCCGCATGAAGGATGAGGAGCCGTGCTAAAAGCAAGAAGAGCTTGCTTCAGCATTAGGAGTTACCCGCCAAGCCATTGCAGGCGTTGGGAATGATTCAAAAACAAGAAACGGCCTAGGGACCGCGAGGGCGGTTTTTTCGCCAGTGAATAACTGCTCCAGCGGCAAAGAGAAGAAAGTCATGGGGTCTACTCAGTCATGATTCTACGCCGTCGCACAGTGGGCAAAATGGCCATTCTAGGGGGAAAAGTCAAAATGTTTGCTTACAATTTTAAGCTTAGATAAACAAAGAGTCAAGTACAATTGGAATTAACGGAATTGGTTGACACAAAGCGGTTTTTCTCCTCTTCGCCACTTGTTGATCGCGTTATTTTTGTATTGATTCCATTTTCCTTTTCACAAGCAAGTGCTCACATAGCTAATTAAATTTGAGCCGAGTGCATATTTTTTCAACATATTTTGTAATTTTAGTTCAGTGCTGATTTTCGTTTTTGCTTACAAAAATAGCGTTCAAATAGCGTTAGCGTGGTCTAAATCGTGGTTTCTCGTTTTTTGTTGACTTTTAACTAACTCATCCGCCAACTACCGTTGAATAGTTTAAACTAAATATTTTACCACTAAGTGCAAAGTAAGTTACAAAAGAAATATTCTGTTTTTTTTCACTACCTATAGGTAATCATGCCGATTTCCAAAAGGGAGCTTTTCGAAGTTTGGCGAAGAGAAGATGCTCCAAAAAGAAGGAGTGCGTCTGTTATAAGCTATATTTTTAACAAAACTGGGTTAGATAATAGAAAAATGAAGAGCAGTGCAGGAAGACAAAACAAATTTTGCAAAATTTTACCTCTAAGCTTAATGAAAGGTGGATTAGGGCTAGGCGAAGATTGGATTTTTTTAAGTCTAGTAATGAAAAGTGGTTAGATGCTGAAATTGTGCTACCGCAATTTGAAATAGCCCCTCGTAGTACAGAAGCTAAACCATCAGGACTTGGACGTCCCGCGAAAGACTTTGTAGAACTGAGCGATCGTGCGAAACGCTTAAAAGTGTCCACCCTTGTAGAAACCGAAAGTTGCGAGAAGTTGACGTTTGCTGCGCAACTGAGTCTCCAAAAGGCTGGTAAACGAGATGCTGCTAAACTAATTAACTTGTTGGAAGTTTCCCCAAATAGGGCCACGAAGATAAAAAAGGCATTATCTGCTCCATCTATAGCTATTACTAAATATACGCCTGAGGAAGCACTGCCTTCATATGTAGATGGGCATTTTACGAAAAAATTGTACATTTTAATGCAAACGGGTGCTAAATATCGTAATGCAAATATCTATCCACCATACAATGTTTTGCAAGTGGCGAAGACAAAGTGTTACCCGAACGAAGCCTTTATAAGCGTAACCGATATTTCGGCAGAAGTCACCCTGCAAGGGATTGTCGATTGCACTGCGCAGCGATTTTTGGTGTCTCAGAAAGAGGTCCTTCAAATAGATATTTCAAGTCAAAATATATCGATCATATATAAGTGGGGCTGTGATGGAAGTGCAAATCATTCATCACATAAGCAAGCCTTTAGAGAAGAAGATACCAGCCCAGTGAAAACAGATGGTTTTTTATATGCTGTGTGTATTGGTCCACTCCAGGCCAATATGAACGATAACATTATATGGCATAATTCACGGCCATCATCAACTAGGTTTTGCCGGCCGATCAAACTCATTTTTCAAAGATCATTGATCCAAAGAGAAATTGAAACGGTCAAAAATCAAATTAATTCATTAACTTCGACACAGGCTACTATTCGTGGTATATATTTTACCATTTCCCATGTTTTTAGTTTGACAATGATAGACAGAAAAACCTTTAGTGTTATTGCAGAATCCTCAACGTAAAAGTGTGAAATTTGCGAGGCTACACCGAAAATAATGAACGATCTAGCTAAAATAACCCAGTTGAGACCCAAAGAGAGCCTATACGAATTCGTTTTGTCTACTTTACACGCTTGGATAAGGTACTTCGAGTGCCTATTACATATTGCATATCGACTACCTACAAACAAATGGAAAATTTCAAGTTTAGAAGACAAGCAGTTAACAGAAAACACAAAAAAGAACATCATTGACAGACTTAAGGCTGAAATGAATTTATTAGTCGACCTACCTAAACCAGGCTATGGTACCACGAACGATGGTAACACTGCGAGGAGATTTTTCCAACAGGCTTTCCTTGCTTCCTCAATAGCTGGAATCGACCTTAATCTTATTGAACGTTTAGATATTATTTTAAAAACAACGGCTTGTGGTTACACAGTAAACGTAGAAGCTTTTAGGGAGTATACAATGGAGACCGCCAAGTTGTACGTAGAATTGTATCCATGGTACTACATGCCTTCTACCGTTCACAAAACATGATGCAGACAGAAACTTCAGAGATATCCACACAAGAAAAATGTCTCGAGAGGAAACTATGCGGGATCTCCTGAATGCACTATTTGTTTCTTCCGATCACATTATTTCTTCAATTTCAAGAGCTGTTTCTCTTAAAAAAAATAATAAACATCCTCTTAGCGAAGATGTTCTCCGTTTATTGTCAGATCCGGCAATAATACTCGTATCTGCAAGGCAAGCCTCTAATAAAGAAGAGGAAGAAGAAGATGGTGATGAAGAAGAGGAAGCAGGAGATTATGATGAGAAGATGATGGAGACGATGAATTTTTGTACTATTTAAAAATATTTGAATATTTGAATATTTTTAATGATGATATAAATAGATATAGCGTTGAAAATTTTGTTATTTTTTTTATAAAATGTTAAACTAAGTATTAGATATTTTCAGAATCAATCGTTTAAGACCAAATATTGTCACTCAGATGCAACAAAATCAACAATGCAATCAAATCTGACTTATTTCCTCCTAGATTGGCCATTTTACCCACTGTGGGTCGGCTCGGCCGAATATTCACGCTGCGAAAGTTATGCTGTGTATTTGGTGGGCCCAGGTCGGTGTTATTTATTATGAACTGTTGAAACTCAACGAACCATCACTAGGGAACGGTATCGACTTGAATTGATGCGATTAAGGCGAGCACTGCGCGAAAAACCGCCGCAATACGAGCAAAGGCACGAAAATGTGATTCTACAGCATGACAACGCTTGGCCTCACGTTGAAACCTACCTGGCTATATTCCCCAGGTATTGCGCCGTCCGATTATTACTTGTTTCGTTCAATGGCACATGGTCTGGCTGATCAGCAGTTCCGCTCATATGAAGACAGCAAAAAATGGCTTTATTCGTGGATAGCCTCAAAAGATGAACACTTTTGCCGTAACGGTATTCGAGCTCTGCCAGAAAGACGAGAAAAAGTTGTAGCTAGCGATTCTTTGAATGATTCATTTGTCACAATGAAGTTGCATTCTCATAAAAAAGACAGCGATAACTTAGTTGGCCACTAAATACAATAGGCCTTGCGACATACGGAGTGAAGCTTGAAGATTGTAGGAATGACTAACGTAACTTGACAGTATAAATCGCAATCAATGATTAAATTGGTAAGCAACGCCGTCCGGGAAATAAACCAGTGTTGGCTTCGCATAATGGAAATTACCGGGGAAAACAAATCGAGCGGCTCATTTCAATCCCATAATGAGAAAAGAATAATGAAATTTTGGGGGCTTTCCCGACAGTCATTATGACCAAGCAGAGTCAGTAATGAGCGATAAAATGTTATAAACAGTGTAAACCCATTTTCAGCGAGCCACCTGGCTACCATGCATAAGCATGGGTACGTAGCTGTGGTCTTAGCGTATATCCGGCCAAAACTGTCCTTTTCACAAGAATAGTCGAAATATCCTGCATCTTGTCAACTAAGTTCAATAGAACCCCTCGGAGTTTCTCGAGGAGTGCCAGGTATCTGGGTATCGCGGACAACAAACTGAGGTGGAATGAAAATGTTGCAGGACGAAAGAAAAAAACCTAAGTTGCCCTCTACCCGTGCAATGGCGATTATGAAAGTGTGGACTCATCCTTTGGGATCTACAAACCTAAGTCGTGAGATGAGTTTTCACCACGGTCGTGGGACCAATTCTAACTTATAACACAGCGGTTGGGTGCCTCCTTGTTAAAAAAAAAAACGCAAGGTGCTGCCTGTGTGAGATTCACTAGGGCATTTTAAACTCTGATCAATCTCAGGAAAATCGAAATACATAAATACACTCACCAGCTTCAGACTTCTTATATCCCTCATGATAAATTTTTGAATTCTGGTGACGGCTGACGCCCCCATTTATTTGGCTTAATACAAGCTAAGGAAACGGTTCAAGTTTGAGACGAGAAATGCTCAGACTAAAGTCTAAAATGGGGTTTGAGTTCACCCTACGGAGCATGTGGGAGGTTGGAATATACGAGTACAAAGAAGTGACGAGGACATCGTAAGTTATGAGGATTAATGTTGAAGATAATGCCTCAGCTGCATTTCTTAAAACTGCTTTACGAATGCATCTTCTGTTCAAGATTCATCATACCTACCAATCCAGGGGATCCTGTGGGATGACGCTTCAAAATCTGGTGATGATCATTTTCATCGGCTCTAAGGGTGCTTTCAACGGCATGTGTAAAGTCCAGACAACACGGCGAAGAAGAATCACTAATTAGATGGATAAGAGCAATGCTGATGAACTGAATCCTGATTAGGGATGCTGACTGCGGCCAATATATGATGGCAAGGGTAACCACGGGTTGACTCAAAGCAGCTTCCTGTTTTAACAGCTATCGTGCATGGTTGACTCAATGCTTAGTACTAACGTGTACGCTATGGCATATGCATATGATGCAGCTGTTTTGTCTGTTGAATCATGCCTAGGGATTTTCTGCTTCATCTAGAACTGATCGATGATTTCTGCAGCAGAAGTGTGCCTTTCAAAACAGAGGTTGTTCTTGAGAAGGACGAAGCAGACTGATCTGCCTCACCTGATTTTAAAACTTATCACCAATCCTTTTTACAACGAAGCTCAGTGTTTGCTTTAATGAGTTTGCCTTGGCAAGCTCGTTAGACGGTTATGATAAGATGAAAATAGATCACCGTTGCTTTTACCTAATTCTAGAGAACAATCGCCTTGGCTGCACAGAGACTTTTTCTAGGACACCTGGCATTCACTAGGCGCACTGATGAATCTGCTTGGGCTACTCATATCATGGGCCGCACTCTCAAACCATCTTCCGTTTAAAAGCAAGTTGAACGCACATGTACAGGAGTTTTGATTACCTGGTGCTGACTGTCCTTTGACTTTGGTCGTATGAACCTACCTTGTGATGCAAGGATTTCAGAACTCCTGTTGCTACAGAGGCATAAAATCGACTTCCCTCATGCTCACGGAAAGTTTCAACCTGGCGCTGGTGTCTTTTCGAAGGACGACAACGTTATATTTGACTCGTCATTAGAAAAATTCGTGAATGGATACGGCGATGTATAGCTTTCACCACTTCTAAGCTACTTAGAGATCTCAGAACTTCTTGTAGTGTTATAGAAACCATAAATAAGATCCCTGATGAACTTGATCGGCAGGGCTTAGAAGAAAGTTTTTAGGGATCGCAAGCTGCGAAAGGACTGCTGGCATTCTTGGTTTGAGCTTCTAATGATAGATGGATTTCGTGTAAGCATAACTGCAGTTGACAACACTC
Source organism: Volucella zonaria (assembly GCA_963966105.1). Taxonomy (NCBI): domain Eukaryota; kingdom Metazoa; phylum Arthropoda; class Insecta; order Diptera; family Syrphidae; genus Volucella; species Volucella zonaria. Next base: position 181,703,672 of record OZ014532.1, read on the forward strand.
TCCAGGATGCTGGCAGACCAAACGAATACTTTCCGATATCTCTAACAGATTCGCAACTTTTCTGCTCTTTCAGAACTTTGACTGCGTTCTGGTATCTTAACGAGACACTACGCTTCTGCTTAGCACCAAATTATGTTTGGCATAAGTGACACCACATGCTGCGTCATTTGCTGTGAGAGAGATGCTGGCACACTATCACTCTGGGCCTACCCTCGCATCTGGCTGAAGGTGCACGGCTTTGATGTGATGAGTATTGATACTGTAGGCAATTTATCGCTGAAGCGTTTACTTATCTTTTTACGAAAGACAGAAATTTCTGCAAAAGTAACATACAAGGAGTACGATGGGTTTGCTCTTTGTGTAAGTTCTCTGTTCCGGCTCTTTCTAGAAAAGAGGGGGCAAGACAGATTATAAAAGACTTGCCCTTCCACGAATACAATATCACCTGTGCGCGTCCTAATACAGAAGAAAAATGTTTTCTTGCCATATCACGGTTCTATCACGCGATGAGATTTTGAAAGTAAGTATATATAATCAGCACAGGACTGCTCAAAACTTGATTTAACACTTTTCTAGTCTACTCAAGCAAGTCCTCCAGCAGTTTCCGTAAATCCGTAGTGGGTCTGCTGCTAACACCTACGACACGCAGAGGCTTACTGGCACACGCATGGTGATAAGATCTTATTGGCCAGATTCCGGACTAGAGTACGGCGCGTCGCGATAATACAGTGTTACGCTCCAGCGACTCCCTCGACTGAGAATGAAAAGGACAATTTCTACAATCTGCTAAGCGCCGTATTTAACTTAACACCGAACGAAGATATCTTCATCGTGATGGGGCCCTGAATGCGAAGTTAGGCAACGACATTAATCAGGCATGTGATCGCGAAGCACGTCCTTGGCGACCGAAATGACAACGGTGAAAACTTTGTTGATTTCTGCAACATCAATCGCCTAGTCATAGGAGGTACCATGCTTGTCAGCTGCCACCAAGTCAGCTGACAAGCAATCATTGTCCAACCAAATCGACCAATTGTCAATCAATCCATGTTTCAGAAGTCCTGACCTCCAGTTACGTACTGCATCTGTTCAAAGACTCCACAACATGACCAGAATGACTAGGTATAACATCGACCGGCTAAAAATCGCTTCAGTATGCCAACAACTAAGTTCTAAGTTTTTGCTATTAATTCAAGCAAACAGTAGCTCATAGACTACCATCCAAGAACATTGGAACGCTGTAAAAACAAGGTTTTCACAACTGGGGGGAAAGTATCGTTGGTAGGTGGCAGGCAAGACATAGAACGTGGCTTACCAAGGATACCTGAAGGCGGATTGAAGAACTTAAGCTACCCGAAACTCATATTGTAGATACCCCAGCAGCAGGGGGGAACGTGATAGTGCCTCTGTATCGAAAGAATATGAGAGAAGTGCAGCGTAGCGTACGACGTAACAAATGTACGGACAACTATATCAACGTCCTACTCAAGCAGAGGAAGCAGCGAGTATGTGTGATATCAGAACCATTTACAGAATCACCAAAGAGCAGAAAGTGGTTGAAGCTCTAGCCAACATCCGGTGAAAGGCTTAGATGGTTCCGTACTCGTTGCAGGTGAGAATCAGCTCAAGTAATAGAAGGAGCTTTTACCAATGATCCAAAACAGTGATTTCGCCAGCGATGTGCACCTAAATCAAACTGAGCTGCCCGAAGCAACAGTTTCCCGAATTCGCAACTCCACTCCCAGTAAAAGTGAGATCGCTACCGCGATTAACGCCCTGAATAACAACAAGACGGTAGGACTAGATCGTATTCCCGCAGAGCTTCTACATCTTCTTGTTGAGAGAGATTGGAGGGCCGAAAGTTTCCTCGACGAGTGGAAGAAGGAAATGACTGTAAGCTCCCCAAAAAAGGTAGTCTTGGAATGTGAAAACTGAAGATGAACTTGTGTTCTTCACACAGTTGCTAAGGTAATAGCCAAAGTAGTTCTTAAGCGAATAAAGGAACATCTGGAAGATACATTCGATCTCGAACTAGCAGGTTTCCGTTCTGGATTCTCCTGTATGGGCTACACCAACACCCTGCGGATCGTTATTAAACAGTGCGTTGAATATCGGTCACCGCTTCACCTGCGGTTCATCGATTTTGAGAAGAGTTTTAAAGTCTCGCAGTTTAATTGGCTTGCTTTGAATAGGAGTGGTATACCCGACAAACTAATGACTATTATCAAAGAAACCTATGATCCAAAGTGGAGTCCGATAAGGTTGCATTCTATCGCCTATACTTTTTTTTATTGGTGATTAGCGAAGTTCTTCGCGCAGCCTTGTCTATTGGAAATGGAGGAATTCGTTGGACTCTTATAATACATCTCAACTCAAACATCTGTACTATGGACTACGCACACAAAGTTTGTTTACTCTCTCACAGGATTATGGATCTGCAGCAAATGACAGGAAGAGTGAAGGGAGAGGCACTGCCAAAACCAAAATCATAAACCTCGGTACTAACTCCATTGCTGGACAACCGGTAGAGAGAGTAGAGGTTTTCAACATCTTGGGAGTATTGTCTTAATCAAAGGTGGAGCCGAGCAGGATATTGTCAGCCGAATCGGCAAAGCAAAGTCTGCGTTTTGAATGATGTCCGCAATATAGCGAATCAATGCAATGCTTTGCTTAAGCACCAAGCTACGATTGTTCAAATATTGAACCGTGCTGTTGTTTGGATGCACCACTTTCCAAGTGCAACTATCACAAAAAAAAACTACAAACGTTCGTCAATATGCGCCTACAGACCATCTTAAAGGTTTTCTGTCCTAACCGTATCTCTAACAAACATCTTTACCAGAGAACGGCGGAAGTGGCAGTAGAGTGGTCAAACACTTTGAAAAGGCGATAGTTCCATAGCAAATTACGCGATGACTGCAGATAGAAGAACGGGTCGGCTGAGAAATGCATGGCGCAGAAAAGTTGAGGAGGAAGCACCGCAATTGGGGAAGAGTTGGAGAGAGTTGAAATTCATTGCCAGGAACCGTACACGATGGCCCAGGCGAAAAAGGACACAAGTAAAAGCAAGTTATCATATATGTAAGCGTGCAAATGTTCTATGTAAACTTATCTAAATCGGCGTCGAAGAAGATATCGAAGTTTATCGAGTACTTCTGGGTACTCTACATTGAATCAATTGCTGATTGTCATTTCAATGAGAGGCAAAGAACCTATCGGATCTGTCAATCCTTCTAAATCGAGGGTTATAAACCTCTCTACTTAAATTGTCTTCTTTCTTTTATATCACCAACTATCTCCATCAATTTTCGACAATGTCAATTGGGTCCTTTGAACTATAAAAATACAATCCAAGCCATTTACTACCAAATAACCCATCAGACTATATGTTCATGCGACCAAAATGGGTCACATCATCATCACCATCAACATCAACCGAAAAAAAAAAAAAACAAAAAAAATAAGAAAAGAAAATATAACCGACAACCGACAACCGACAAGCAAGCAACAAGCGACAAATACCCTCATTTAGCGCCGAAAATCACTTTGTGACCCTTCAATCAACCGAGAGATTGATATCAGAAAATTTTTATGCGTGTGGCACTTCCTTAAAGGAAGCAGCCCCCCAAGGTCAGACCGAATTCGAATTCGAAAGTCAATTTCAAAAAGGAGTATCCCAGTACATCAGTGAGAACAGCATGAGCCTCGACTAGGATGTGTTCGGTGTTAAACCCTTGTAAAGTAAAAGGGATAATGTACACATAAACATTTCTTCCTCATCAGCAATCCGCAATATCATCTCAGGACGTCTAAAACATCTAAGCGTCTCTCAACCCTTCGGGATGATATGATAGGAGGAAGCAGACATGTCTGGGTGCCTTAGACATTTTTTCACACCATGCAAATGGAAATGTAAAAATGGTATGCGTGTTACTTTAAGACGCCACCAAGGAAAGAAAAAAAAAAAAAAACGAAGGAAAAAAAAAAATCCAAAACAACAAACGACATCCCTTTTACAATCATCGACAAGTGGGACAGACATCCTTGATTCCCATCCCCCCCATTTAACCTTCGCACCATTTAACAATCAGCAGAGAAAAAAAAACCCAGAAAAAGAAAACATGAACGACGAAAAGAAAAAAAAAAAAAAAAACAACCAGAAGGACCATCAAGACAAATTTCAATATGCTCTCTTTACGCCGGGCCATGTGCTAGAGTGGCAGTGCTGTGGAAGTCACAGGACTTCCAGAGTTGGGGTTGGACTGTGGACTGGTAGTATGTCCTGGTGGCTTGTGTGAACACGGACAACTTGTTTCTGTCACCACTTCAGAGTAATCAGTTTACAGATAATAAAGTTGGGCGCCGCAGTAAGTTTGGGGTTGGTTTCCATAAGACGGTGAAAAGGTCAGTTTGGGGGTGGGAATTTCTCACCCCTTAGTCTGGCGAAGAAAAAAAAAAAAAAACCAAAACAAAAAAAAAGGAAGGAAACCAACGCGAATGTGTGTGCTGAGGCGTATGCATGACCTACATATTATTCAAAGCCCACCAACACCGACAACACCATCACCAGCACAAACATCAACAACCCCTGACGACCTCGAAAAGGTCTGTGTCTGGCGATCGGCAGCGTAAGTAAGTGAATTCCTCGCATTCACCACTCCACTACCTTCGTGCACTACCTTTTTCGATGAGGAATTACATTCCTTAGACACAAGTCAGTGCGTGTGTTTGGCTGTGGGACCAACACTAGGACAGGGACACCCAAACAACTTATCTTCTCAGCCCACCCCCCCAAAATTGGTCGGTTTCTGTCTGACTGACTGACTGACTACTGGTGGTGATGGTGATGATGGCACCGTCATCACAACCCCTCAGCACACACAATCACCACTCTCCACTCTACTCTACTCACATGTGGGACATGGTTTGGTTTTCCTCGGCTTCGCCTTGTGCCACCGAAAAACAAGACACGTACAATTCGGGTAAAGTGGGCATAAAATCGCTCTATGAATTTATTAACTTCGAGAGAGTGAAATTTCGGATTTTCCGTTTCAGTTGGGGGTGATGGCCGTACTCGTATGAGTGGATAAGGGTGAGTCTTTCTCTGGTTTAACTTAAATGCCTTTGGGGGGTGAACCCGAAATTCCATTCTGGGCTGGCTCAAGTGTAAAGTGTTTTTTGGTTAAAGTTTTCCTATTGCTTAATCGTATGAGGGATATTAATTAGGACAAGGCGTCCCAAGGAAACCGAACCCACCACCAACTGAATTCGTAGTAGACAAGAGCAAGGACCATCACCACTGCCACCGGGACGACGAACCACCCTTAATGAATTTTCTTCACGTAGTAAAATCACTTGTGGTGGTTAGTTTTATGTGTTTCTCCGACCCCTTGACAATGAGGATACGAGGTTCCATGGGAAAAGGATCATTGCGCCAAATTAGCATGTTTACTGCTTCGTCTAATCGGATTTGGGACGCTCGATGATGTGTACGCTTCGTTGATGGGATGGTGTGTGCGGTGTGGACATGTGTCTTGGCTTGCTGTGCTGCCCTGTCCTGCCCTGCCCTGTCCTGCCCTGCCATGCTGAGCCTGTCGTGTAGAATGGGTTCAAAGGTGAGCTGACCTGTTGCTGGTGTATCTTTTGACAGGACACTTAACCCTTTTAAACTATTTAACATGTGTCGTAATGGGATAATTTACAAGAAAAAAGGGAAACATGAAACAAAGGCTAAGGGGTCGAGTTGAGTGGTGCTTTTGGGCCGAGATTGATTTGACCTCGGGATTTGGGATAGCCGTGGAATGATGTCGTATGGGGTCATGTGTTAAATATGTTATAATTGAAGGAATTAGTTTGATTCTTGGGGTTGTGGAGAGATAATTAGGTTGGTTAGGTTTGTAATGATTAAAGTGAGAAGGGGCCTGTGATTTCAGATGGGGGATGACCCTTTGCCAGCTTGGTTATGGAATGTCTTGATCTGACATTTTGATAGTTTTGGGATGGTGTTTAAGTAGATTAAGTGATGACACGGGGTTTTGCTCTTTTTTTCTGGTCATGTGGCTGAGGAATTTAAGTACACATTCAGTTGGTTTGGGCATCAAAGTGATATCAAAATTGGCAGGCAAATTCCTTTCCTGTATTCAGTATGGATGCAGTTAATCAGGCCTTGTGAGGTTCATTTCATTTTAAAACCAAATTGTCCCATGTCCATTAAGGACAACACCCAAAGAGTTCAGTATCGTAACATTATGCTAAAGAATCAAGCTACTGTTGCGGGAAAATTTACCGCAGGTTGACTCTCTGCCTATGCAATACAAGTCCTTCGGTCCCTTTCATTTTTCAGTGGAAATACCGAACTCTGGCGGAGGTGAAGGGCCAACCATTAGCTAGTGGTTCACCAGACTTCGGAAAACAACCCACATAGGTTTACGGGCGGTTTTCTCCGTAGAGGGAAACGAGGGGTCTCGGTCGGCGAAACCCTAAGGAATGTAAGGGAAACTCACGACGAACCAGGAGCCCTAAGGTGCGATTGGAGGTGCACCAAGAACACCGCTGTCGGAACCGGTAGGGTAGTCTGAAAGTCACGGACGGGTGGGGATGGACGGTCCTTTCAAGCCAGACACACCAATACGATTATGACGTGTAGGGGAGGACGATCCCTTGAGCTCACACTCCAACAAAAGCCAACCAACATGAGGCTTAAGGAACACTACATCCCGCCACCGATGTGAAGACAGCGAACGCATTACATCCCACACATCAGTTGTGGACGCAGCTAGAGAGCTAGCACCGAGCAAGGCGGTCGATGGGTGAAGTGACGACGATTCCTTTTATAGTTACACCACAACAACGGAGTAACGCAACAGTTGTGTGCAACTGCAACTACCAAGAACAAATTATAAAATCGGCGGAGGAGAGAGGGCAGAAAGGCCTACAAACAAAATAACGAAACGAACAAATAAGCAATTGTAAGGAGCGACACGCTACTGACCAGTCCCCAGTCCTCTAAATTAGAACGCTGATTCGCCGGATTGCTATAATTAGGGACCCGCGGAAAAAAGTGGCGATCCAGAGAATGACTGGATCGGGATATAATCCCTTATTGGACTATATCCACAGATTCCTTCTTTTGTCCCAACACTCTAACTACCTTTCGATCAAGTTTCCTTCCTCGTTCGCGTTTGATTTGCTTCGCAAAAAAATATTTTGTTAATTCGATGGGGGGAAAGTACCTGGGCAACAGACAAAAGGAACACTACTTTCGCGGTTTCTATTAAAAATCTAGTGTTATGAGAAGGAGTTTGGTATAGCCAGGATCCACAACTTCCATAAACTCTCTCAGTGGCGTACCCGCTATAGTCAAATGAATGTGTGTTTTTTTTTGTTTTTTTGGTTGCGCCAAGGATATGTAGTCTTCATAGATACTAGTAGTCCGGCCTACCAGCATGCACGATTCTTTAGACTGATTGCTTGATTTCAGGAATATGTCTACGTAACTAAACCACACCCTGCAGGTATTACTTATTTATTTGCTGCATCAGCTCGTCTTATTCTCTCGATCCTTCGCAGCTCGTTTTGCACGTTTGTTATGAACGTGTGGGTTAGATTAGGTTAAGTTAAACAGGGGTATGATGGGTGTGCCATCACGCAGATGCTAGGCACTAAAACGTGCCCATCGCGATCCCTGTGGAACCAGTTGAATTTGTCTTCAAATGGCAAAATTCTGAACAATCGCTCTGGTGAAACACCCAATTTCCCTGTAAAAGCCAAGAAGGCCTTTGAAATTCGTACCGTCTATCGTCCTAAAAATTTTCTTCGTCTATGCGATATTGCCCCGCATTTAAACAGTATGCGTTCTACGTCCTCAACAGCTTGCGGATTACCGCAGAATTTGCTAATATCCATATTTGACAATTTGAGTCTCTTCGCCTGTTGCCGCAAGAGACAGTGTACTGTCAGGATTCCTATTACTGTCCTAAGCTTATCCTTGTTTGATTTTATTAACTTCGTAGATCTTTTACCGTCAAAATGCGGCCAGAGAGCCTTGGATACCCTATGTCCTTCAAAACTTGACACCTTAGGTTCGCAGTCTTTGTGATTTTTTCCTCGATTGTGCTTTCCTTTAATACCGCAGTGTCCTGGTACCCTGCAAAGTCTTACCCGGTTCTGACTGCATAGTGACTTGGACACTGTGCGATTTCACTTGACTGTATCAGAGTTGGCGTGTGTTGATTCCATTGCCTTGAGTGTAGCCTGGCTATAGATGTAGAAAGTGATATCTTTTTCGGATACTGCCAGAACCTCTGATTGGAAGACATTGCTTGTGCCCGGTAGTGTTGTAGACCAGAACCTGTTTCTTCCTCTGTTTTCGAAGCGTCTGTGAAAATTGCAATTTCATTTGACCTAATTATTGCATATTCTTCCCATTTCTCCCCCTCCGGATATATTATATCATACGGAATGTAGAAGTCGACCAAGGAAGGAATTTCATTCGTTAGAATTGGATCGCCTGACAGTAGCATCGTTAGCACCGTGCCATGTCCGAAACTATTGCTCTTGAAGTAACCTAGAATAGTGAGTTGTATCGCACTGTTACCGGCAAGTTTTTTGTTCTGTAAGGGGTGGTACGGAGCGCACGGCTATGGAAGCCGTTCTTTGAACCGCCGCTAATTGTCCGTAAATCGTTTTCTTGTCAATGATTGGCTCCGGCTCTGTGTCCTCCTTCTGATTTGGGCAGTCTGGGCAATAGGGGAGCAATTGTGCCCGAAGCGGTGTAGATACTTTCGATACCCACCGTGACCAGATAGGAACTGGGTGAGATGGCTATTACAGTTTCCACGCCTTTGGTTTGTCCAAACGTCTATGGATGGGATCAATCTGTGTCCCCATCCGCCCTTCGTAGTGGTGTGCCACCGAACTTGCCAACTGGTCATTGAAGTCACTCTGCCTTCGTTCTTGATCCTTTTGATGACTGTCGCGTCTTGGTTACTAGAAGTTCCCCTAATATAGACTCCCTGCATCTCGTTCGCAAGGATATCGATGGGAATCATACTGCCTATAACAAAAGCTGCTTCGTCCGAAATCGTTATAAAACCACTGATTACCCTTAATGCGATCTGTTGATGATAGCTTTCTCCCTGCTTAATTTGTTGCTATGGCAGCGTACAACACAGGGTACTCCGATTTTTGGCAGTATTCTAGAAAGTGCTGCCTGGAGCGTTGACGCATTTTTGCCCGAATAGTCTATGTGAGGCATAAATCTTAGTGTCTATTGTCTTTTGATCTAGTGATTTGACTTCCTACCGTTATGTCCACGTATTCCACATTTTTCCGGCTGGTTATTAGAACAGCTTCTGTTTTGTGATCCGCTAGTTTTAGGCCGGCGGATATAAGCCTGTCTTTGATAAGGATGATTACTGAATGGTAGTTGGCAACTGACTCTATCTCGCAAATATACTTTTTGCAACAGTTAGAATGGTGATGTCGTCAGTAAATCCGATTATTTTTACTCCTGGTGGCAGTGTTAATTGTTGAACTTCATCGTACATGATATTCCAGAGTTGGCGCCCCAGTAGCGATGCTTGTGGGACTTCCGCGGAGATTTTATAGCACTTTTTCCCTTCGTCAGTCTCATATCTCAAATTTGTACTGCCGAAGTAGCCAGATACAATCACTCGCAAGTATTGCAATATGGTGCATCCATTCTGGCTAGTGACATTCTTATAAATGACCAATATGCTGCACAATATTCCTTTGCTCCCTATCACCATCTTTCTCCCTTTATAGCTTCGGCTGTTATTTCTACCAACGCTTTTATGGCGTCCACGGTGGAGCGCGACTTTCTGAATCTAAATCGTTGATCTGATAATGCTCCCTTTTCTTCTGCCACAGTGGGCAATTGTCGTATATGATCCGTTCAAGTATTTCATTCAGTGTGTCCAGTAAACATATTGGGCGATATGATGCTGGTTCTCCAGGTGGTATGTTTCCTTCTGGTTAGAGCACCAAATGTTGGAACCTCCACTGCTCTGGGAAAGTCACCTCTTTCAGACGCATTTGCATAGTTGTTCTAAAGATGTCTGGACTCTTTTGAACGGCGGCTTTCACTGCCTTATTTGGGATGCCATCGGGTCCAGGCGCCTTGTTGATGCTTATCTTCTTGCATGCGTTGAAAAGTTCGTCTGGTGTTATTATTGGAATTGCTTCTGTGCTGGGTTCCCTGGTTATATTGAACAGAGTTGATGGTCTCTGTGGGAATAGTTGCTCTACAATAAACCTTAGAATTGTTGGACTTGATATTTATGGAGACCTACAGTCCTTCAGTTTAGTCATTATCATTATGCTCGCCGTGCCTCAAGGATTTATGTCCGCTTTATCGCACAGTCGCTTAAAGCAACTTACTTTACTTTCTTTTATCGCCTACTGCCAGTCGGAAAATCGGCTCTCCTTCTAGAACGCCGCACCCTCTGCCGTGCTTGTTAGCAGTTTGCTCTGACCGCTTTTATTTTTGGCTCCACCCGCAGCAGGGTGTTCCGCTTTTACTGGGTATTGCTGCCTCACATGCTGTGGTGATAGTGCAAGTGAGGTGTTACGACAATTTCTCCGCTGTTTCGCTGTCCACTTGCTCGTTGATATTCATCAATTCGTCGATCATGTCCTTGCCGAAGACTTTATCTTTCCCTTTTGAGCCCGGTAGCTTAGGGAGTGGAGTGGCCTTTTGTACTTTAATATCAATTATTATTGCCTAATGGTCACTGTGGGTATATTCTTCTCTGACCAACCAGTCTGAGCTACGCAGTAAGGAGTTACTCATGAAGGTACTATTGATGATTGATCCCATTCCTCCCGCTTTCCTAGAAGTATTTGATCAAACATTGTTTACATTGCTGACATCCAAGGATGCGAATTGGATACGTCTTCTGGCATTGGTAAGTCTGATACCCCACTCTGTTAAAGTCTCCGCCTATAACTGGAGATCTTTCACGCGCATCAGCACTTACGCTTTCTAATGTTGCCTGGAATTCACGTTCCGCCTAACTACTTTTACCCAGGTGTAGGTGTCATCAAAGCGCTATCTGGCGGGAGCCACTCCCGGAATAGGTGGATTCCAGGATATTTTTGATTCGGGGCAATAGTTGAACAGCCATAACATGATTGAAACTACATCTAGCAGTGTAATTGAATTACCAATCCGTTGGCAAATGACTTTAAGGCCGGAATGGACGCTCTTCAAAAAAATGAGCGTCTCATGAATGCGCAGGAATGCGCAGATTTGTTTAAGCAACACACAACAGTTATTGAATGGATATAAAGTTGAGACAGTGGTTTTGCAAGAGGAGCGCCAATTTCAACGAAGATATAGCCTACTCTTACAGACAGAAAAGCAATAAGGCTTTGAGCTTTGAGCAGAAGAAATACATTTTTATATTTTGGTGCGCGCTGTATATCATTTATTCATTTTCATTATACGTATACGTCGCGTCAGTATTCTTGGTTGGGCTATAAGTCAGGTTTCTGCGTGCACGGTTCACAAGACCAAAGATGCCAAAACAACTGAACCAGGCCATAATTTCCAATACATTGGAGCCTTGTTATGAGGACGACGACTTCTCGAGTGACAGTGGCGATAACTACGGGCGTACACATCATGAGGTGGAATCTAACAAGAGCAGCGAGGAAGAGGATGCAGAAGCGGTAGGATGGAAGAAAACAGCTTTCCTGCAGATACGTCTCGAAATGTTCGTACGCTTTGGTCAACACCTAATGCCGGTTTTGTACCAATTAAAAGTCTAAGCACCTACCAACTTCCAAGTATAACCCTGAGCTGATTTCGCGCAAATCGAAACTAGGCACAAAAATGCAAAGCCAACCGACATTGGATAGATGAAGATTGTTATTGGCTGTATGATCATTATGTCGCATAACCATCTTCCGGCTTCTAGGAATTATTGGCCTAAATACCCTTCTATGGGAAATGATGCAATCAAGTTAGCTGTAACGCAAGATCGTTTTCAGCTGTTATCATCAAAAATGTACTTTGCTCCAACCGAAGAGTCAGAAGGACCAACCAAGTTATACTATGTTGAAGACATTACTGAATGTTTGCAATCTCGATCTTTTGGAGCCAGAAAGGACAGTGCATTCCAGAGTATTGACAAAGTTATGACAAAGTTCAAGGGACGCTCATCTAATATATGCGTTTAAAGCTTACAAAACGCGGTATAAAAATGTGGCTTAGATGTGATGATTTTATGGGCTACACTTACGATTGGTTTGCCACCAGCGTCCATCTTCTTGAAACCTTAAAGTACCCCACTTTAGAAACTGCTAGGAAAGGAGAATGCGTTTTCCGAAAAACTAACACAGGGCCTGTTGTAGGCAACTGCCAACCGTCTAACATAACAGCAATCGAACAAAAAGTTTAAAAACGGTTACAAAAGCAGGACACAATGCCTAGATCAAATTTTATAGACAGGTAATGGGTGGAGTAGATCGAGACGGAGATTTAATGAAAATTTATGATGAAATGGGTTCAAAACTGCGATGAAATGCAAGTTGTGTTAAACATTGATTCCGCCTATAATAGATAAGAAAATTCGAGCAGATATTGAACCTTTGGGCCAGTATGCAAAAACGAGGAATAGATGTAATCGTGAAGACTCTATCACGCTTATTATACCCCATTGAGCGACTTGACAATAATACTCCAATTAAGAGAATCCTCGAAATCCAGCCACAAAGTTCGAGATGACAAGGTAAACCGAGACTCCCGGTTGGTTTAAAGAATTGCAAATAGGAAAGTAGTGTGAATTTTGGCGAAATGGTTGGAAAATTCCCGAACCTCAGGAAATTACCCTCCGGCAAGGGTACCTATAGTATTAGTACCCACAATATCAGCACCTAATGCCTGCAGTCTGACGAGAGCGCAAGCCGTACATTTACATAAGGATAACTTTCGCCAAGCGCACTTAAGCAAAACAATAGTGTTCTGACAAGACACCAGTAACAGTCTTCAGTGCTTACTGCTGAATGCCATTGTCTAAATTGAGACGTCTGTAGGCATTCGTTTGGTCTGCCTGCATCCTTGAATATATAATTCGTAGCTTTTTGCAGAGTATATTAGTAGTAAATGAACTGCGGATTTACCTGGGGGCGAGTGGTAGCAGGGTGATTGCCTATGAGGATGACGTTGCTATAGCTGTCTCAGGTAAGCATCTTAATACCATTCAAGAACTCCTTCAAGTAAATCTCAATAGATTAGCCCGTTGGGCAGATCGCTGTGGATTAGGAGTAAACCCTAATAAAACTGATCGTGACCTCTTTTCCATGAAATTCAAAATTCCAACTATAGACCCTCCTTCAATAAACGGTACAGCAAAATATCTGGGTCCCATTTTTGACAGGAAACTAGACTGGAAGCCTTTTCCAGCTTTATTCTCTTGCAAAAAAGCCATTGGGAATACATAGGGCTCTCAACCTCGGATAACCCACTGGCTATACGTCTCGGTCATAAGACCGATACTCACTTACAGGGTGGTAGTCTGGTGGACCGCAGTTAACTGCATTACACTAAGCAGAGCCCAAAGACCAGCATGTCTATGCATAAGCGGAGCATTGCGGTCTACCCCCTCTGCGGCATTAGATATTCTGTTTCATTTGACACCCCTCGATATTTTCAGCCCCTTTAAAGCGACTAAACAGTAGACAAATAATCCATTTGGCCACGCCAGCATTCTTAATACATTGGGAGTCCTCACACAGAACATTGATTACACCACACTTGTACTTTGCTTTGACAAAAACTTCCATATATAGTAATCTTCCCCTCTAGATCCTTCTGGGAGGAAGATGCTTTCATGGAGGACAAGTCAATCCATCTTTCAACAGATGGATCTAAAAGCGGAATTGGTGGCGGCGTACGCTAAATCTAAGCCTCTCTTTCCGTCTTCCAAATCACTGTAGCGTGTTCCAGGCGGAAATTTTGGCGATTAAAGAAGCTCTGTCCTGGCTGAAGAAAAACGTGATATCTTCAAAGGATATCCGCATCTTTTCGGATAGTCAGGCAGCAAGTCCCTAGAATCAGTTTCATTAAATTCAAAAACCGCCCTTATCTGTTATGGAGATGGCAGAGCAGTTCAACCTTCACCTTTGTTGGGTGCCGGGCCACAGAGACATCCCAGGAAACTGTAGAGCCGATGAACTCGCCAAAATTGGAACCACTCTACCTATTCTACCGGAAAAGGGTAGCGTAGGTATATCAATCGCTAACATTAAAGATGGATGCCAATAAAAGAACAGACCTTAGATGGACTGTTGGACCAACATGTCTAGCGACCAAACATATCTGGTCAAAACTGGATCTGAATCGCTCTAAGTGTCTGATCCTTCTAAATAAGAAACATATCAGCGCCATCATAGGTGTCATCACTGGACACTGCCTCATAGGCCAGCACGCGACAACGATTTCTGCAGAAGCTGCATGGACCAGGAGGAGAAGGAGACAATACTCCACCTACTATGTACATGTCCAGCTCTCTGCTAGAGAAGAAAACTTCACTTAGGAGCTTTCTTCTACAACGAAGACGCAAATAGTCTCCTACGCTTCGTCAGAAGCTCCAACTGGTTCCATCAGTAAAGGGATCATAGATCCACGTGGCATAAGAATGGGCCAATAGACCTAAGTGGGTTGGTATTTCCAATAGCCACTCATACGTACACTACACAACTTTACCCAATCGATTTCCGCATTTTGCATCTTGAAGATTCGCAAGCAGTTTCTCTTACATGAGGCTCAGCCATTCTCTCCAAAATGTTCAGCATGAAGGAAATGGGACTAATAGGTCTGATGGCTAAGGACAAGCAAGAATGTTGTGACTTCGTGGAGTATCCTCTTAGACTGTCTTCAAGCATGTGGACCATTGGGATTTTCCTCAGAGATAGGATTGGATCAGTCGACAAGCCTAAAGGTTTGTCTGCAGAGTGTTGCCCTTATAAATGAATACTTTACGAGTACATTCTATTATATTTCATCCTATTAAGGAAGAGAAGGAAGGGAGGCTAGAAGAGAGGTACTGGGGAACGTTGGTTTTAAATGTTTGAAGGTTATAATGACTAGAAACTAAAGAGCTAGGCAGGGTATTCCGTAACAAACTGTGCGGCTTAGGACCGAATCATGATATTTTATGGAGAACTGGTGGTGGAAATAGCGATAAAACAAAATGAGACACGAGATATTACGTCGGTGTTTAAGGGTGTCCATTGTTTGAGTGATATTAGAATCACCTATGACTTTTATCGCACGGTTTTGAACCCTATCTAACAGGAGCAGAGATGTTTTAGGAGCATCTGACTGGATGTGGGTATTATACTCAAATTTTGGGCGGATGAATGCCTTATATATTGTGGGCAGATCAGAGGGCGAAAAGTATTTCTTACACCGCTTGAGGAAACTTACACATTTCGCAGCATTTTTGACGACACCGAATATGTGGTCATTCCAACGTAAGTTGTCATTGACACACATA
Organism: Volucella zonaria; assembly: GCA_963966105.1. Taxonomy (NCBI): domain Eukaryota; kingdom Metazoa; phylum Arthropoda; class Insecta; order Diptera; family Syrphidae; genus Volucella; species Volucella zonaria. The sequence goes on from OZ014532.1 coordinate 181,719,196, forward strand.
CCGAGGATGGAGAGTTTATCGGTTTCGACGATGCAAGTACCATTCATGGATAACGACTGGGTGTCTAAATTTCGCATTAAATTCTACCCTGTTAGTGGTTCCCCAATTAGTTATGCTGTTGATATCTGAATTTAATGAGCTTAGTATACGATGGCGTTCCCGTTCTACAGCCGAAGAGCTAGGACGTGAGTCCGGGAACGAATATGGAAAGGAGAGAGTACCGTCGTCAGCAAAGGAATATATTGGATTAGAAGTGGCAGACAAGCGATCATTGATAAAAATTAAAAAGAGTGTCGGAGACAGAACGAAGCCCTGGGGCACACCAGCATTTATTTTGTGTATATCAGACTTGAAACCATCCAAAACAACTTGAATTGAACGTTCCGAAGGTAATGGATTAAAACCATTGAAAAAGAGAGTCATCGATCCCAAAAGCACGCATTTTCGAGAAAAGAGCCTGATGCCAAACTCTGTCGAATGCCTTAGAAATATCAAGTGCAACTATCTTGCTTTCGCCAGATTGATTTACGCTTTGGTTCCACTTTTCGGTGAGACATGCCATCAGATCACCAGTGGGCCTGTTGCTACGAAAATCGTACTGCCGGTCATTAAGAAGTTTTCGTGTTTCGGGGCATTTCATTAGCTGACGGTTTATCAGCGTCTCCATGACCTTGGAAAGAGGGGACGTAAGTGCAATCGGTCTGTAGGAGGTGAGAGAGGAAGATTCGTCTTTTTTAGGGACGGGATGGACAAATGCTGTTTTCCATTTGTTCGTAAAGAGTCCTGAAGAGTAGGATTGATAAAAAAGCTTACGCAGTGGTTTTACCAGCGAGGAAGAGCACCTCTTCAGAAGGAGAGGAGATAGGAGACATTACGTCGGCGTTCAATTCACCTATGAGTCTTATCGCACGGTTTTGAATCTAACAGAGCTAAGGAGCATCTGACCAGATGCGAGCATTGTATACCAATTTTGACTGAATAAATGCTTGAGGCGATTTAGACATTTTGCAGCGTTTTTAGGAATTGCTAGTCTTATCGGCATCCAGAATGAAAGATGCTAAAGGTTGTAGTTTATACTGATATTTCGCAGCATAACCAAATTAAAAATAAAATTCTATTTAGGTGTAAATGCCAGGTACGGCTAAATGTGGCTTCGGGAAAGGTATTAATCCTCCTTATTTTTTATTTTAACGCAAAAGATTTGGAAGATTTTTCAGAAAAAAATCACTGACGATACGCTTCTTCTACGACCACGATTTGATTGCATATTATGTAGGGCTTCCCCCTTCATCACATGAAGGGCCACAAATCTTCTCCTTAGATCTTCTTTTTCTTCCTTGCCCGAACAGAAAAGAGTTAAGCGTTTGTTCAAAAATTGGGCAGTTTGCTTTCATATCCTGTTGTCGTATGATTTCATCTCCGCCTTTTCCGTTGATCCTGAGTGACCAGCCTGGACATTCCTCTTCCAGAGCTCATTCAAACTTTTTGATTCCCTAAGACATATTGTTGACAGTCCATGTGGATGAAGATTGAACGTATCTCGATATATCCCGCGACTGCTACGAGCAGCAAAAATAAAGTTTTGACATCTCCTGGATCAGCATCTTTAAATGTGGGAGAGTCCACAAGTATGATCGCTGAGGATTCCAGAATGGTTTTTTCGGTCACAGTTGAGGAAACCACCGAAGTATACGTCGCTAATAGTACCTGCATTTATCAGCTATACTATCTGAACAAATGTAGTTTGGCATTAGTTTGTGGGTATTAGAAAGTATCCTTTCGAAACTCCTGCGATGATGCGACAGAATATGAGTACGAGTATATGCCAGTCCATGAGAGCCTATCGATCAGCAGTTTATGTTTAGGGACTTTGGTGCTTTTGGAATCGAACAATGCCACGAGCGAAATGCGAAATGCGGTAAAAACACAACCACAAGTACAACCAGTCTTTTTAGAGTCGATGTAAAGCACTTTATGAACAGATCTCGGAAGCTATCCTATTTCCTTTCTTCTGTATCTTTTACTGAATGGAATATCTTTCGTTATTCACGTGTAAGTCAAATTCTTCCCTCAGTCATCAGGAGTACACATGTGCATTCACTTCCATCTTAGTCATGATAGATATATCCTAGCACATACAAGTTCGTCGTGCCCTATATGAATTGCAAACCTTTTTCCAAAACTCAATAATAATCAGTTAAAAATGGAAGAAGAAGACGGAGAATTGTTGACAGCCTACGAGTGCATCTAACATACACATGCACATAGCCCATTTCACCATCCGTCCGTCCCTCAAAGCAATCATTCGAATGCATTTGGCATAAGATCTCTCGGTTGATTATAGTCCCAGCTCAATGGCGCAATTCACGCTGTATCCACATCAAAAAGTGAAGCTCCATGGTCATTGCCCAAATTCTTCATTGCTGCCGGTTACTTGGTGTTCAAGTAACATATCTCCAACGTTGGCTTTATTTTCACATATCCCCAAAGTCTTCTCTAGAGCAAGACACATCCGTAGCAATGCTATGGCAGTAACATTGGCCAAAATTGATGTGGCGTGTTATTTTCTTTTCGTTTGTCGAAAGTGCATCTCATCTATAACAGCAAAATCGTGTGGCAGGAAATTTTTTACAAAAAAAAAAAAAAAAAAACCACACATTCGACGCACCCCTTCCCGCCCTGGTCTTGTAGTGATGGACTGAACTGGACATAACCTCTTATTTCGGCTGAATGCGCTGATGCACATAGCTAAGCCGAAATCTACCAGCGAAACAGAAACTCGTTTACGGACACTTGTGATTCCTAGACGGGAGCTGGGACGGCAGACCTGCACTCTGTGAAACCCTTTGCAAACGTAGATACAAAGACACGTAGATATTCGTATTAGTGGCTTGCTTTTTCCTCGTCGTAGCTCCTCTTGCTTGCATCCTGGGCATGTCAAAGTCACGATTGAACACACGAAATAGGAGCGTCAAAGTATGTACTGGCAAGAGGGGGGCGCGCACTTTTTAATGCATTTTTGGGCATTGGCCGTCTCACGCAGCAGCATCTATGTAGGTCGATGCAATTTAACACAATGAGCGGCTGTGTTGCGTTGGCAAGTTTTTTTTTCCGTTTTCATCCACGCATGCAGGGTATTATAGGGGATAGGGATAGGGAATGCTATTCGAGAACTAAGATATTTTCAAATCCTTATCGGGACCGGTTTCTGGCTGGCTTTCTTTTTTTTTAACCAATTTGGAAGCTAAGTGCATGAATGTTGGATTATCGTTTTTTTATTTCGGAGCTGCAGCGCATAAAATTTCGCCAACGATTTTGGATTCGGTGAATTGGATGTCAGTAAATGACCAAATATTCATGTGGGTAAGATGCATTGGACGCTAGTGGGCAACCGATGATGGGTGGGGAACTTTCGTTAATGATGTTCGATGTTGGCTTAATTGATTGCGTCCTAGATTCCATTGCGGATATGCATCAGGTCTTTGGTAATTATGGGCGCAACAAAGTCATCAATGTGCGGATTTCAGGTTGGAAAACAACAATTGGGAAATGGATGTTGTTTTATGCTGAAAAACTTGAATGTGCTAGTGTGATGTAATATTTTGAATGCACACGAGTTGCTCAGGTTGATTCCAAAATGTTGAAGGTCTTGGAAATTTGCCTCTATTTCAATTTGTACGTAAGAGAAAATAGTGGTTTCTATATGTTCCGTCCTGGTATGGTGAATCAAATTTCTTGCCTCAGTCAGCAATTTTAAAGGCATAGGGTGGCTGTTTCCATTGGTAGGTACACGGCTAAATTATTTGCTCTTGATCTCTTTTTATGGCAAAACAAGCAGAGAACAAATAACGAAGATAAACACATTAACTGTTGACCCAGCAACGACCTTCAGCTATTTATAATGATTATTCCCTGCCTCACAATGCGTTTAATAAACTGTTTACTGCTCAACTACGTCCATCAAATTTGGATACATTCCGAGTTGTATTCATTTACGAAAGATTGCACAGACTAATTGTCTTACCGATTGTTCGCCCGATTTGGGCCGGAGCGGGGATTCTGCAGACCCAAACCAATTTACTATCAAATCACTCAGCCGAATTAGAAGCTGACCCAGGAGTTGCTTGATCCTTCAATTCAGGTTCAGTTATTACCTGAAAAAAATCCAAGGAAAGGAAAAGAAGGAAGAAAAGATGTGGAGCATACGAGGGGCGCAAAGGTTCTACTAGATGCGGTGGGCTTAAATGCAGCAACCTCTTGGAGCTGAAGTTACCTCTTACACTTTCAATTTTTAAGATTTTATCTACGTAAGATGTCCGAGTGAAACCGGCCTTTTAATCAGGAGGTGGTCCTGATGCAAGAAGTCGATTGATATAGTCAACCCAGAGAAACCACACTTGTGGTGACTTTCTCCCACATATGGCCCAAATGAAACTGACGCTGCAAGCAAAAGAGGCCACATTTCGAGTGGATGTCGCGGGAAAATTGTCCTTCTTGAGAACCCAACAGAGATGGAACCGACGAGGATGCCGCCATATCTTCGGCGGCGCTTCGAATTGGGATTGCTGTCAGCGGCAATGGCCTCCACGACGAATAGTGGAAACATTTCGGAGATCAGCTCTAAGAGCCAACTAAAGAAGAAAATGTTTGCATTCAAGAGATGTGGAGAACATAATTCTCACGGTGTGCGCGTCAAATCCTGACTGCATCTGCTGGATCCCGGAGAAACGCAGGAAAACGGAGCCCATTAAGTCGAGGTATAACTTCCTTATTTGAACCTTATTTGAACCGTGGAAGGATGTCCACCTGATTTCCAAATGAGTGTAAACAGGGAACGTTTTCTCCAGTATTCATTTGTGATAAATTAAACATTCTAAGTCTGCTATTACTTGCCTATCTAGGTAGCGCTACAATTTACGGCGAACCTAGGCCTCAGCTAACATAAAAAGTCTCTCCTCGGTCTTTAGCTAACGAACTCCACATTGGTTGAGGTCACGTTCTACTTGTGAGCGCTATCTAAAGTGCGGTCTTCTTCAACTGGGTTGTCCCTCTGGGATAGATTCCAAGACTCTGCGGGTCATGGCATTGGTGTCCCTTCACTCTACGTGTCTGAGCCATCTGAGGTGTTTGATGCTCAGTTTTCTGACTAGGTCGATGTCGTTGTACATCTCGTATAGTTCTTCGTTGAATCTTCTACTATTCTAAAGCGCATCGGGACCGAATATTTTTCGAAGGATTTTTCCCTCGCTTTCGATAGAGTCCATGCTTTAGTGCCATAAAGTAGGACTGGGATGATGAAGATCTTATATAGAGTCTCCATAGCTTTTCGGGGTTGGGTCTTAGCCTGAAGGAACAGCAACTGGCAAGAGTGATTTTTCGTTTTATTTCTGCTGAGATGTTGTGGACAGAATTAATAGCAGAGCCAAGGCAGACAAAGTCCCTTACTAATAAGCTCGAAATTATAGCTGTCGACTGTGCTACTGTGTGTCCCTTGTGGTTGGAAGTATATGCTTGGCTTTGCCCTCATTTATCGCTAAACCCATTTTAGCAGCTTCGATTTCAATACTAATGAACGCAGCGGCGACAGCCCGCTGAGTTCACCCTATTATGTCGATATCATTGTCGTACGCTAGTAATTGTACAGACTTTTGGAAGATTGTGCTTCCGGTTTTCGTTTGTGGGTTACGCACAACTCTTTCAAGTATGATGTTGAAGACGTCACATAACAGCGTGTCACGTTCTTTTAAGCCACAATTGACATCAAAAGTCTTAGTTAAGTCGTTACCGACTTTGGTGGAGCAGCGAGCGTTCTATATCGTCATTCTGTATCCTCCTGTATAGGAATACCAAAACTAGACATGGCTCTATAAAGGTCGTAGTTATAAATGCTACTGTATGCGGCCTTAAAATCCATGAACAGATAGTGGATATCAATTTGGACTTTTTGAGTTTTTTTCAGGATCTGCCGGGGTGTGAAGATTTGGTTGATTGTGGACTTTCCAAGATATTGGCTTCAGATGTTCACTCAATGTGGCAGATAAAATCTTGTATTTGATGTTGAGCAGACTTATACCTCTATAGTTGGTGTAGTTGAGGGGTTGCATACGATGCTGTGACTCCATTCATCAGGCATATAGTCTTCTGACCAGATCTGAGAAATGAGTTGGTGCATGCTCTCCAGAAAGTCATTTCCAGTAGCTTTGAATGCCTTAGCTGGTAAGCTGTCCACCTGATTTGTTGGATTTTAGCTTTGATATTGCTATCCTTACTTCGTTCTGGTCAGGTAGACGGAAGTTTGGGCTATCATAATCTAAGTTGAATGGTCTATTCTGCCTAATGGCCGGATGTTGGGATTCCTCGCCGTTTTACAGTCTACAAGAGAAGTTTTTTCCATATTCTCAGCACCGACTGTGAATCAATTACAAAGTTTCCTTCTTTATCTCTCGTACAGGCTACTGTACGGGTGTTCTTGCCTTAACACGTTCTTTTTACCTATTGGTAAAACTTCCGTGAGTTTTTCCTGAAGTACAACATCTCAATACTTTCGATCACGCGCATCTCGTGCTCTTTTTTCTTTCTTTGGTAAGGCCGATGTTTCTCCCGTCTCTTCTGCTTGTAGAGATACCAAGTGGTTCTCGTTCTTTGTCGCAGCGTCGCAGCGTCGCTTTGTAGGTTTCTTGTTTATGGAGTGTACTTAGCGGCATTCTTCATCAAACCAGGGATTTCTTAGTGCTGGTCGGGTGAAACCCAACCAATTAATTGCGGCCTTTTTTGATAGTACGTTGGCAGCATTGCTTCTGATCTTCTTGATGCTAACGGCATAGGAGATGTTGAAAGATTTCCGGATATGCGTTCGACGAAGATTCTGGTTGTCTCTCGCGATTGCAGCTTTTCTACGTTGTAGCTTCCCTGTGGTTATTTGTTGTTGCGCTTAGGAAAAACGCATTCGCACCTTGACTGCAACAAGGTAATGATTCAAGTGAATTCAAGTGATTGCCAGGACGTTTGGGCGTCCAAAATACTGGATGCATGCCTTACATCTCTTGAAAAATGATCAATTTGATTTAGTGTTTGACCATCTGAAGACCACGATGTCCCTTATATATTGAGATGAGGAAACCGAGTGCTTGCCATGGTGATATATCGTCCCGCCGCGAAAATAATAAGCTTGAATCCATTGCCAAACGTGGTGTTGTGTAGGCTATGCTTACCAAGTGTCCTTCAAAAGACGTCCTCCTTTTCTATCCTGGTGTTATTCGCGTCATTCGTGTTGGCGAATTTATCTTTGATGCAGATTGTCATAAGGCTCGCTCATGTAGCGAAAGCTCTAGCCTGCTTGGCTGGGTCTACCGCATATGGCAAATCCACATCCAAATAATTCCTGCTTCTCTTCCCTATAGCAACCACCACCGTATACTCCTATATCACAGTTTTTCATCCACCTAATGCCCGGCCCATCACATCGCACTTCTTGGATGGCGGTGATATCTGCATGATAGCAGTCAAGAACCTCTGCTAATTGCTCGGCTACAAGTGGCCTGTTAAGTGTCTGAACATTCCACGTGTAGACCCGAACGTCGTTGTCCTTCAAATGCTTGCAAGAGTTGCCAACAGTGAATCTGTCTTTATCCGAGGCCATCAGATGTTCGTCACATCTTTGAAATCTCTTCCGTATGGGGTTGTGAAGGGGTAGGCCAGTATTGTCCTATTGCCCAAGCATGCCTCATTATGGCCTGCAGGACCAAGAGTTTACTCAGGCAGTTATTAGGGACCACCACTGAGACATGAGGCAAGCACTTCGCCACGAAATTGCGCTGCTGGCCCAATCTAAGTTATGGGACAGCCAGCAATTTTCCGATAAATTGCCGCGGAGCGCTCCTTTTTTTTCTGATAGGTATGACTCAAGTCATACAGAAACAGGGTTTTGGATGTTTGGGGGGTTTCAAAAGATGAGCGATGTGGACAACCGAGAACCTGTGTTATTATCCTGAATGCAGTATTCAGAATCGCCGACGATTCCGTTTTGTATGAATTTTGCAACCCAAACTTAGCTGCCGCAGTCATAAGGTACGAAACGAACAAGGAATTGCTTAACTTCGTCATTGTTTACCTTCTCTATGTTTTAGGGAAATAACAAAGGCAGTAGCTGAGCTTATTGAATATTGCAATACCAGAAAGCTTGGAACTTTCATAAATTGTGAGACCTGACACCTGAGCTTCGTTCTGTCGACGTATAACAATTACTTAACCATATATCCAACAAGCACGCTTACGTTTCCATGTCAGAGCATAAGTGCATCGCAATCCACATCATGCGAGTGGGTATGATTTAAGGAGGAACTTGGCAAATCTTTCAAAACTGCTTCTTAGAGCGAGGGAGTAGTTAGAGGAACTATTTAGAGCCTGAACTCATCAAATGTTTTGAACTGACGTATCTTACCAGAAAAACTTCTGCGTAAGAGTAGCTTCTATACCGATAAAAGCTACTCCTCTCTTGTCAAAAGTTTTAGTTTAACTCCCTTCCTATTGAGTAGCATGGAGTGAATGATTAAGATTCACGTGGTTAGCGAGTGTATCCCCCGTCTAATGCAGAAGATCTGGTGAGACTGCACTTCAAAGGTGAGCAGAATTAAACTCTCACATCGAGACTGAGGGTGCCTTCGACAACGCAGTATTTTAAGGCAGCGACAGCCACACTACGCATAAAGCCTTGCTAAACCTTATTGCGACTTCCAAGCTAGTTCGAGAATACAAGACTGCACTGAAAGCAGTCGGAAGATCAAATTAACCGAGTCTTGTCTGGGTTCCAGGTATTAATGTAATCACGGGAAATGAAATCGCCGATGAACTTGCTGCGCAAGGCTCAGAAAATAATTTTTCAGACCCGGGCATAGGTTAGGTCGGCCTACATCCTCCAGGGATTCCATTGGCAACTGGGTTTCATATTCGAATAACTGCAGATGGGATGACTCTCCAGATTGCTAAGAGAGCACCCACATTCCTGCTGTCCATCAGTCGGAAAATCTGCAACCACCTTACTGGCATCGTGACAGGGCACTACGCTTTTGCTGCTACGCACTTAAGTATGCTAGATATTAGTGATGCAACATTTTGCGACACATGCTGTGAAAGTAGTGACGATACCACGCGGCACCACCTCTGTGAATGTCCTGCCCACGCTCGCATTGAGTTGCTGATGGCGGGTGCTGACATGGTATTAGTTGGTACTGTAGGCATTTTACCATTGAAGGGTTAGCTCATTATTCTTCGAAAGTCTGAACAATTTCAGTATTAACGAACATAAAATCTGGATCTCATTGTAGTCGTTAATAAGACCCAGATTGTGGGCATTATATAATAGGGGTTGACTGAAGCGGCGTCTTGTCTTCACTGCAATGCTCGAGGTTGCCTACTTCCCGCTTAACGACTTTCATAATTCTAGTGTCTGCGAGCAGGTATATGTAGATGATGTAGCTGTACTGACTGCCAGATTATGCCTAATCACTGTTTGGCCTTCAGTCAATCCTTTCAAAATTGGGGTGATTCTTATTTTGAGAAGAAGGAAGCTGAATGGTCTGACTCTTTCCTTTGCCAGTGTTTTAAGGCATAACAATCTGTTTTTCTAGCGAAGCTAGTTATTTGGGTGTCATCCTGGATAACAAACTTCTACGGGTCTAAGCATGCGCTGTCGATAACATCCAAGGTGTTATCCACTTTCTGATAGTGTAAATAATTTTTCGGCAAGGCACCACTTTTGTCACTGAAGAAGCTTCTGTAGATCTATGTACATAGTGGAAGAAATTTTTAAGAAAATACGTCACTGCTACTTTTGTAGGTTTCCAAACTACGGTCGTTACTACATTGGGACTTCTCTAGCATGTGCTCTAGACGTACTGATGAATTTCTTTCCCAGTGTTACTCATATGACGGGCTGCCCGTTACGTTCATTCTCCGTTTAAATAGAATCACTGGATATGACTAACGTTATGGGCCAGGAAAATATATCTCCAATTCCCTCTCATACCCGAATATCTTCCGAACTTACTGTCCTCGTTGGTTGACAACCTCAACTTGTCCATCGTTTCTAAAACTTCTGCATCGCCAATTTTAGATCTTATGCTTCCCCCTGAAGTAAAGCCTACTAAGAAACAAGCTTCCATATCCTTTCCCGCTTAAGAGACGTTCGCATTCATCTCGCGGACTTGTACCCGACTCTATCTGTATCGATGGCACAACCGGAAAAAGTATTACGGTTTCAATCCAGTGAAAACGACTACCCAAAAACCCTAAAGAGCTTCGACAAATTTTCGTGAATTTTCATAAAAACTTCAACATCTCCTCTCTTCATATACGACCCAAAGGTCTTAACTCTCAAAAGCCTCCATATGATACTTTTGCTTTGACCTCAACGAATTGAAATTTAATATCAAAGATTTAGAACTGTTTGCACCAGATTCCAGAGTGTTTCGTGATGACGGGCGTGAGAATGATGATTCTTTTACAGGTCGAGGGTCCAGGTCCTCCTGGCAATTCCCAGTGGTTTTGACCTCCAACTCGTTAACAAGTCACTAACAGCTGAATTCGAATTTATCGGTGTTAAAGTTACTGTCATCCAGCGCAGACTCTGTTGTTACATTCGCCCCTCCCAGCTAACACGTGGCTATCAGCTTGTGAGTAATGTGGTTGACTCCCTTTTTGATATTCTTGACCCCAGTGATGATATCATAGTTCTTGGCGATTTTAATCTTCCTCATCTCCTATGAGCTCAGTCGGAAAATGAATCTTGTCTCGTTGCCTTAAATGCTGTTTCGGATAAGGAAATCCTCTCTACTGACTCCCTTTCAAGCGTTTTTCAAATAAATGGTGTTTCTAACAACATGGGTAGACAACCAGACATGATCTTTACATGACAACAAAAATTCTATGATATTACCCCCTCAGAAACTTCCTTCCACTTCAAGTTCCGTAAAACAATCACACTACACTCAACAACCTTCTCAATAATGTTGACTTTAGTTGTATACTCGATAAAAACATCTCTGTTGATTCCGCCGTTGAAAACTTCTACGAAAAGATTTTTCACTATATTACGCAAGCGGTCCCTTACCAGTGAAAGAGAAATCCTTCATCATCTGCTCCTTGGCATAACAAATAACTACGTGCACTTCGTAACAAGAGAAATAAGTTATGGCACGTGTATATTAAATCTAGTTATGAATTTGACTATCGAAATTACCTACAAACTCACTATACCACCTCTCCCAGCTTCGTGATACTCACTATAACAGATACTAGACACGATAAACAAACTTAAGGATGATTTTCTCCTGGTGCCGATGGTTTGTTCGTTCTGGAACAGTGTGCCAATAATCTTATTCAATCCCACGTAAGCATCTTCAGACTTTTGATCTACCAGTGGGTTTTTTCTCGCCTCTGAAAAGCGTTTATATAATCCATATTCATGAACAAAGGACTCAAACAGGATATTACCAACTACCGACCCACTGCTAAGTTATCCTGCCGAGATCTGTGATACGTAGTATCATTTATGGTGCAGTGTTCTTTCATTGGAGATCCGTCTTTGCACGGAACCAACGTGGATTTCTTCAAGGCAGATCAACCACTACCAATCTTATTGAGTTCGTTTCTAGAACATTGTGTGCCCTAGAGCAAGCGAAAGAAGTGGATGTGATTACTACTGGCTTAAACAAGGCCTTTGATAAGATCGCACAAAACATGGGGTGATTTTTTGATTCAAATCCTACTTGGAAGAATGCTATTACTTACTTATAGTCCGGAGTGGACCTGCGCCTCAACCGACAAGCGTCTCCAAGTAGCTCAATCTTTAGCTAGTTGCCTCCAGTTTCGCACGTTAAGTTGGTTGAGGTCCTTTCCACTTTCGTTTGGCACCTGAGTTTCGATCTTCATCTATTGCGCTGTCACTCGGGAGCGGATTCGAAGATTTCTCGGCCCGGAGGATTGATGTCAATTCGTTCTACATGACCAAGCAATCTCAGTCGTCAGATCGGCACACTTCAAGCTAAGTCGATGTCGCTATACAGCCCGCACGGTTTGTCGTTGTGTCTCCTGCTCCACGGGACCGAAAATCACCCGACAAATTTTCCACTCAAAGCACCCAAGAGCACCCTCATCCATTTTGATATTCTGCTCCATAGAATAGGGCTGGGATTATAAGGGTCAATTGCCTTGTGAGTCCAAAGAAGCAGCGATTGGCAGGAGTTGTTCTTCATTTGACCTCAGCTCCGGTGTCGTTCTATGAATTGATAGCGGAGTCTAGGTAGACTACCTCAAGTTATATCTGTAGAGGGTGACGTTCTTTCCGGTGAGAGATCAGTATTGGAAGTCTTTTCTTGTTGACAGCATATACTTGGTCTTGCTCATTTCCGCGGCTTCCAGCTTAATACTCGCGAAAGCCCCACTAACATCACGATGCGTTCTACCTATTATGTCAATATCATCGGCGTATGCGGGTAATTAGACGGACTTTTGAAATATTGTGCCCCTTGTGTTGGCGTGTGAGTTGTGCATTATTCATACCAGAATGGCGTTAAAGAAATCGCATGGCAGCGTATCACCTTGTCCAAATACTTTTTTGACTTCAAAGGTCTCGGTGAGTTCTTTAGCGACCATAATGGAGCAGCGTGCAATCTCCATCGTCAATCTGCACAAACGGACGAGTTTGGCAGGGATGTCAAAGCTAGACATTGCTCTCGCAAGATCCACCGTAGTGTTATTGATTAATGTTCCTAGCCTAAATCTAGACTGATATGGACCACTCAGGCCCACTACTTTGAAGAGCTCGTCAGTCCGCTCAAACACCTTTGTTGGACTTAAGCTTAGATATGGCTATCTTCACTTCATTCAGGTCGGGTGGACGTAATTATTGGTCTACATCGTCCAGGTTGAAAGGTACATTCTGCCTGACAGCGGTATTTTGTTCGTCATCGCCGTTTTATAGTCTACAGAAATACTCTTTCCAAATCCTCAGCATCGACTGCGACTCTACTATGATGTTCCCTTATTTGTCTCTACAGGCTTTGGTTCGGGGTGTGTATTCGTGGCATTCTTCGAACGGACGCTTCTTGTGCTCCTTCTATTTCCTCCTGAGAAGCCGGTGTATGCCGCTTGCTCAACTGCTTGTCCCTGCCGGTACTCGTTGTTAAACCAGAGGTTTCATTGTTGTGGCCGAGTGAAACCCAACACATCAGAGCCGTCATAGGCCGGCGGCAGAGGACCTATTAAGAGATTAAGAGATATTCGATTGAGTTGGCGACGTCTAACTTCCTCACGGTATTAGTTTGTCTTTGCGATTTTCTGGATATCTACAATCGTACCTTGGTTACAAAAACTTAATGTTGCGACTCGATGTTGGCCATTCGCAAGAAGTTCGGACATATCTATAATACCGAAGGAGTGCCTTGTGGCTATCGCAATGTTATCAATCTGGCTGACGGTTGATTTATCAGTTCGCCAAGACCACTTATGAATATCGGGATGCGGGAAGCGCGTGCTAGCGTCGCAAGGCTGATTAGTCTGAATCTGTTATCGGAGGTGGTGTCATGCAGGCTATACTTTCCCACAACAGTACTAAAGATGCCCTCTCTTCCTCTCCTCGGTGATTTTGATGCATAGCTAGGGCACTGCTCGTATGTCTGGTCCAAGAGCTCGTAGAAGACAGAAGCAAGTGTTGGATAATTTGGCCTTAATACTGATTGTTACGAAGTACTCGTTAACATGCTGAAAACTCAAGACTTCTTACCTAAGTCTGCTGTTAACGACAAATCCGCATCCAAATAGGCGCTTCTTTTGGCATCGATAACAATCGCTGTAGTAGATGTCGCAGTTTTTCGTCCTCTTTTTACCCGGCCCATCCCATCGCATATTTTGGATGACTGTAATGCCTGCTTAGTAGCAGTCCAGGGCCTCCGTGGCTTGTTCTGCTGCACACGGCTTATTAAAGGATCTAAAATTCCATGTGCAGATCCGAAGTTCGTTGTCATTGTTTCGTTTGCAGGAGTTGTCAACAGTAGATCAGTCCGTATCCGAGGCTTGTTATTGATTCGTAAGTTAATTTTCTTTTCCATCGGCGGACAGATACTCCTGGGGCACAACCATAAACCTGGAGGGCCAGTTCTATCATAATTACCAGTAGGACGAGGGTTCGGTTAGACTGAAGCCAGTAACCCGTTCGGGGATGTAAGCGCTGCCGTTGGTCCACTAAAGGCTCAACCGCCACCATTTCTTTTTCAAGACCATGACTTAGTCTCGGAAGTCCTTACCGGCCTAAGCTCCAAATATGTCGGAGTAGCCCGATTTTTTCCGGGATTTCACCTTACCGTTGATTCCATTTGGGGAATTTATCCGTTGTCCCGTTTATAGTGCTGCTATTTTTGTCTGCTGGTCAGCACTCGCGTTAATAAGTTTGGTAAGCCGAGTCGGGATGGTTACCACTTGGAGGTAAAATAAGCACAATTGATGTGTAGAAACAGTTACAAAACTAGGTATCGCCAAGTTGACACCTCTCAGTGTCTACGATATTTCTATATCACCCAAACATCGAACGCTGTTACCTAGTCCATTTTCGTTTCCGTTTGTCTGAACCAATCAAAGGCACTTTGGGGTTCCACAAGGCAGTCACCTTAGTCCATTAATTTTCATTTTGACTTTTAACAATGTTGTATGCAGATATTATGTATAAAGAACTCACAGATATCTGTCTACGGTGCTGATATGAACATCTGTAGACATGTTTCCAAATTTCCACTACATCGCTCCGCCAATATTCTGCTTATACGCCAGCTCTTAACCGGCACTATTGACAGTCCCTTACTACTGGATCCGATTTTTTTTAAGCTATGTTCCTCTCTCTCATACAAATAACCGCCGAACGGAATGTGGTTTTAACGAACAATCGTCTCGTATGCTACGTAAAGCTAATAAAACTCGTCATGTGTTCTATTTCTATTGCAGCAGTAGTACCCTCACTAACGCGCTCATTCATCACCCCTCCCGACAACAAATTATCCTATCCATTAGTTTTAGTTTCAGTTCATGACCACTTTCATTCACTCATTCATCACCCCTCCCGACAACAAATTATCCTATCCATTAGTTTTAGTTTCAGTTCATGACCACTTTGTATTAGACTCAACAGAGTCGTGTAGGGTTGATCCGGGCCTGTTAAAGTTTCCGCAAAAGGCGGAAATAATTAGCGAGTTTCGTACAAACTTCTTAGGTACTCATATGACCGCAGATCGCCTTATGAGAATCCTTCACGATACAAACTTTAGTCACTCTCACAGCACATCTAGCGGTGATGCAGAAAGCCGATGTGACTTTGTATAGTCTTTCTCTATGATTGGCGGCCTTAAAATCGGCAAGTAGGAAGTGGATTCCAGGCTTTTCCAGGCCTGAAAGCATTCTAAAAGGAATCGATGAGTTCACGAATGGTTTTATAAAATAACATAGGACGGCAGAGAAGGTTCTATAGGCGATGAACGATGTATACTCTAATGATGAGGTTCCATAATTGTTTTCTTGCTACCATATTTAAGAGATAATTTTCTACATGCTCCTCACAAAGTCATCTCCCGCGGCTTTGAACCGCTCGGCAACTAGGCAGTTAGAGCCGACGGAATTTGGATATGGCTATCCTCACTTCGTCAAAGTTTAGTTGGATAGAATGGTTGTCTATCATCGTCTAGATTGAGTGGTTCGTTCTGCCTACCAGCTGATTGTTGATTATCTTTCCAGTTAAACAGTCTGGAGAAATGATGTTTTCATATCCATAGCACTGATTACTAATCTACTAGCAAGTTCTCTGGTCCGTCCTTACAGGTCCGACTTGGCATGTTCTCTTCACGTTCTAGTAAAATTTCTGACTGTCTTTCTTGCTACAACATTCCTGAATCTCTTCGATCTCCTGCTTTTTCGTCTTTCTTCTGAGAAGCCAGCGCGGCGCTTGTCCTTCGATTTTTGCTCGCAGTCAGCATTCATCGTCAAACCACGGCACGGGTCGCAGTAGTGATGTTTAAAACCTACCACATCATAGACGCCTATGAGTTAGTTGGCAGTTTTGCGATAAGAGTTCGATGTTGGCGGTGCTAGACCTCGGGCTAGGTTAGGGGCACTTGCAATGGTCGTTTCTTGAGATTGCAGCCTTTCCACGGCGTTAAGACATCTCCAGTTGTGCAATTGTATTTTGGCCAGTGCAAGGTAGTCCTAGTCAATTTTGGCTCCACGGAACATTCGGACTTCCAGATTACTGGAAGCAGATTTTTCATCAATCGCAGTATAACCAATCTAATTGGTGTTAGATTGATCAGGAGACCTCCAGATCTCTTAGAAATATTGAGACGCAGAGCCAGGTGATATTTCACTTCCAAGCGAAGTCGATAAGCTCGAATCGGTGCCGTGAAATAACGCCGAGCGCAATAACGACGAGTTCCAAAATTCGGCTTTATTTCGCTTTGTAAAAGTGAAATAAGGCCGAATATTAGCGACCGGCTTGTTGTCAAACGTGGTATTGATAGCTTCCTTTCCTAGCTTTACCTTAAAATTGCAGAGAAAGTTCTTAACATCATGCTTAGGACAATTGAGCACATGTCATTTGGAGGAGCTTTTAAAAACAGTACTTGATGTCCATTATGGGGGTCCCCCTATTAGATTGATTTAGCGAACTTAGCCTTATGCGGATTGCCACATGCCTAAAACTCGCCACTTCCCACCTAAGTCTACCACTAACGACAAACCCGCTTGCATATAGTCGCCGCTTAACTTTCCGGATGTCATCACTGTCGCAGTTTTTCATCCTTCCTCCACTTATTGCGGATCTGCCTTATAGTACTCTGGGGTATTTGTGAGTTATTCGGCTGTATCGCTTAAGGCCTCTAATATTTAACGTGCGGCACAGAAAATTGTGTGCCTTATTCCAGTGGCATGGTACATCAACAGCAGTATTATTCGTATCTGAAACTTTCTGCTGCTTCGTAACAATATGTCTCTTATACACTGCTAAGGAGTTAACCAGTATTCCCAACCTGGAAAACTAGGGTCTTTGTGGCACCCCTTGGATATAGGAGTACGCCTATATCGCTGTTAACAGCCCTGTATGAGCATTGACGTTAACTCAATTTAAGTCCTTCCTCCTCTATCTTTTCAGAAATCCTGTTAGCTGGTTTTAAGACCTCTTTCAGACTTGGGTTTTGAGTATGTCAAAGCAGCGCTAAAAAATGATCACCAGGTCATAAGGCTTGATATAGGGCCATCACCTTTGATTCAATTCGGGGAGTCCTTCTGCTGTTTTTTTTATCCGACGTTGAGACCTCGCGCTTGCAATATTGGTTTACATATTGGAGACTTTAAACATGCAGTTTCTAGGAACTACGATGAGAAGGTATAGGAGGTACTTCAAGCAAACTTTAGACTTTTGCGATTCTAGCCTAATCCATGTTTTGAGCAGCCAGCTATTACTCGCTCAATCCTCGTCGATGGAAGGATTTTCAAAAAATGTGAGAAGATTTTTCTATGTGTTTCGGGACCGCATTTAAATCCAATCCGTTCGACTGGTAGTAACTCATAATGTTCATCTACAAAACAGCATATCTTAGAGTACGCTTATTTTCCCCAGTTTGTAACATATGTACAGATGTCAGTAACTGAGATAAATGAATAGCCTTGACAACATTTTAAATTGCTTACCTCAAACCAATCCGCTTACTGCTCCCCTTGTCAAATTTTTCCCAAAGGTTTAGTTTTAGTTCACTCTTACTTAAAATTTGTCCCTATTTTTAGTCATGACATTTTGCCTTATCCTCTAGGCTCCTTTATCTTTTGCCACGATTATCTAAACACAAATCCTTTTTTCACTCAAAGATACACTTCACTTCCCTCAATTTTCGGTAGGTTGAGACAGCTTCGCTAGAAATCAATTTAATCTCTGGGGGAAACAATTTTAATTGACCAAAGTCATCACAGTCATCTGTAGCTCAAAACATCAGCACCCGCAGATCCTTTTTTTACTTCACACACTTGTAGTTAATCTTCTTTGACTCACCCACTAACCAGGAGTCGCCTTGGCCCTAATAATAACCATCACCGGGGTATAAAGCTGACTAGAAGAAGAGAACGAAAAAAAAAAGAAATAAGAAGAAAGAAAAGTCTCAGCATCCTTGGCTACCACCAGTTGCCATAGTCGCTGAAACCCCCCCAGGCGATAGACACATCCATTTTTTTCTTCAACTTTTTGGAGACCAATCCATGCGTCTCCCTCTATACCCTCTGCGGCTTATGTAGTATGTACTCGTACAACGTACAATGTATCTGTGTGTATGCGGCAGGAATCAACAAATGACTTTTTCTTCCTCCAGCTTCTCTACACATGGAGGTCATCCACCGTTCCTAGGCGAAGGAAAACAGCAAGAGCCAAAACGAAGGCAAGAAAAAACCCCTTAAAGTCTATAAAGCCACCACCGACCATAAGAACTCGGACTGACTTAATTATTTTATTACATTTTTTCTCTCTCAGATACTTTTCCTCATATTTTTTGTCGATTTTGATTCTAGGACTAAAACCGACCGACACACACATATGGGGTCCCCACGTGTCCATGCGTCCTGGGACGTACCCGGCCTGTCCCGGCTACTTTTTGGCGACTCTTATAAGAGTCCTTCATATATTGTCGTCTCCATAGTTTTTGGCTTTTTTCATCTACTTTTGTGGCAAATAAACTCCCAGACCAGCCGGCCACCGGATGATGTCTAAGTCTCCATATACTCGTCCACCACACAAATGTGTACACATATATGGTATGTGTGTGCGTGTAGTGATATTAGTATTTTAGCCAGGCCGGCATGACGTGCTTAAGGATAATAATACAGAATCAATTGGAGAGTACAGACAAACAACAAAATCCATCTATGGGTAGGTCAGGGAGACGAATAGAAGAATCACAAGCCATCACCTTCTCCAACTGTGTCGCATGGCCGGTCGTCATGGTTAACTCGCACAGGATATTTCAATTTGACATATGACATGATGTTGGTATCCATCTTTATCTATGTACATATCCCTCACTCGTACGCAGTGTTGCCACTCACGAAATTCACATTTGCCCAGGTTTTATTGGAAAACAATTTGATTTCCGTTCTTTGTTGGGGGCGAATCCTTGAGCCATCGACAATCGAGAGCTACTCAGTGATTTCGCCAAAATCATACTGTGTCAAATAAAGCGACATGATCAAAGATCGCATTAAAAGAGAAAATATTTGAATTGCCACAAGGATGAGTGGTAGGTGGTCTACTTTTTAGAATAAACATAGTTTATGTCAACTTCTAACAGGAGTATTCCTTTTTCGAGGAAGGTAGGGCTATCTTGGTGTAGGTCATAATCAAAAACTTGGTGCTCTGATACAGGTAAACTTTGCGAAGTTAGCACTGCTTTAAATACTGGTACCCAACCACAGCGGACATTTCTGAATCCGGCGCAATTCAAACGCACAGTTGGTCTACCAACTCATTCAACAAATTTTCGTATTCTTGTCGCTGTTTAGGTGATACCAACACCATGCACCACCAGGGACATTGGATAAAATCCAATTGACTAAGAAAGTTGCCAAATAATAAGGGTTCTTTTGATACATCAAAGGAAGGTATTAGGTTGTGATCCAAGCCACATCAAGTATCCTCAGCTTTAGATGAGTAAAAGCTCACTTCTTCGGTGCAATAGTAGATAAATGCAGCCTCTACGACAGTACGAGGGCAACTTCTTACAAGGAAATATCTTGCTACACCTCCCAACAGCGTGGAAACCTATAAAGCATTCAGCTAAAATAAGAGAGGACGAAAAGCCGAATCGCGTCATAGTCTTAGAGCAGCCAAATTCAGAGCAAATCTCGGCATTATCAAAACTAGAACCAATGAAGCCGCTGATAAGGCGCTGCATTACACTGAGATAATATTACTGATCCACAATATGGGAGAAGACTACGACGTAAAATGAGCAGTTTCCGCGCAGTATCGCAGCTCGAGAATACTGAAACCTCCTGCGATATTCTACAAAGATGCTAAGCCACTGGCTTCAAACGCTAATACGGGCGTAAGCCGGATATTCACAGCGGTATTGCACCCCGGTGTCGTTATTACTTTGACAGCAAACATCGTAGGATGTTGTATCACTTATGCCCATTACATTTAGTTGCTTAGCAAAAGGGTAGTGCCCTATCACGACGCCAGCAAGCTGAGAGACAGCAAGAAGGCCTGTACTCTGGAGTCGTGACATCTGCAGTTGTACTCATATGAAACTCATCTGTCAATGGAAGTTTTAACCGGAAACGGAGGTGTACTCAACGTAGCTTTAGGTGCTGAAAAACTCTCCTCTGAGCTTTGCCTGGCAAGTTAATCGACGATTTCATTTTCTACGATCCCATTGTGACCTGGGACCCAGACAAGACTTAATGAATTCTGCCTTCGAACCAGCTTGGAGGTCATAAGACTCTAAGTGCAGTTCGGCTATCGCTACAGATCCAAATGCTTCGCGCCTATATCGACTCTTCACAACACAGTTCTTCGCTATCAGGATTGCGTAAATTTCCGCTTGAATGACAGACTCAAGTTTTCCTAACGAGGGGTGAAATCGAAAGTTGTCATCCTTCAGAAAGACACCAGCATCGCATCCTATAAAGGGTTATGGAGCCATCTGTGAAGACCCGATCACATTCGTTTCCTAGCTCAAATTTTGGTCGAAACCAGTCTTCTGCACAGGGAGAGTCGAGAGCTGGAATTCTGGTGTCATTACGCCAGAAGGCATGTTTATAAGACCAAAGCTAAAGGCGTTCCGGTGAAACCTCCAGTTAATGTTGCACCAAAGAACACTTCTTTTTAAATGGAAGATGGCTTTGAGAGTGCAGCCTATGATATGGATATGAAGGAAAGGGAGATTCATCAGGAGCCAGGCATACGAGGGAAAGCCCCCATGCAGCCGAGACAGGCCGTTCTTTAGAGTCTGGTAAAAGCAATAATGACGTATTTTCGTGAGAGTCCTATAAGCTATAATTTGTCTTATCATTGTCGATCCAGGAGATCATTCTCGGTGACATGCCCCATGTTTTGTCGCAGCTCCTATGCATTGACAGCGTAGTAGAGGCTTTCGACGTAACATGTTTCTTTGCAGTTTGTTATCCAGGATGACACCTAAATACTTAGCTTGTTTGAAGATGAAGAAAGCATCGGTTCCCACTAGATCACCGAAATACCGAAATCAAGCAGTGATGGGCGCGGTAAGTACCTACATAGATGGGGGACCACATGGGAACGTGGTACACCGCGTGCTGTTGACAAAAAACGCCACATGGGCATAGTACGCTGGCGTAAAATCCCGGACTTTACAAATTTATTTGCCTTTAAGAAATAGATGAGTCAGGCCAGACAGAGAGCAACCTCAATTTTGAGAAGATTGACTGAAAACCCATCGTCGATCACGTCTAAGGTTGTCTGCGCTTTAGAGCAGACAGTCGCGTAAGCTGGTGGATAGAAGTCAAAACTATTGAGCGCTTTGAGCAGTGAATCGACAAACAGGGGCGATAGAACGCCGTCTTGAGATCAATTCCTGTTTACCTCAACCATCACATATTGGCCGCAGTCAGCATCTGCATTCAGTGTTAGGTGAATAGGTTCACCAGTATTGCTTTTATCTACCAAACTAGTGATACGTCTACGGTGTGTTGTCTTGCCGAATTGCAAATGCCGTCAAAAGTTGCGTTGTCTAAAGCACTCTCAATGTCCATTCAGATGCCCAGCGCGTATTTCTTCCTGTCGAGTGCGTCTTAAATTCTGATCACTAGATGGCGTATTGTAACGCAAACAGAGGATGTTTTCGCAAGGCAGTTTTTCACACACGGATCTCAACCATTTTCTCCGTGCTCTTAAAGGTCAGACTTAAAGGTCTGAAGCCCTTGGCGAGTAGTCTTATTTTTTTTCGATTTTCGGTATGAAGGCTACTTTTACTGTTCACCAGGGTTTTGCCAGTGAGGGGCTAGCAGTGTAAACTCTCTTCAGACTTACCAGCAGCTGGTCTATAGCTTTTGGTAACACAACTAGCTACATAACATCGGTGCCAGGTCACTTGAAATCATCAAAAGAAGCAATAGCATGTTTAATGACCTCATTCCTCACCATAGCTACGACGTGTTGTGTTCTTCGCTCATTAGCAGCTTCGTTAATAGGAGTAGATTCTGAATAGGTTACCTGGGAAGTGAGCCTCTTTCTGAGCCCCTTTTGAGGACTTTGATCAGCCTACTGGTTACCGGATAAGATTCTTGTTGCTTCGATCTGTACTATAATGATTCAGGTCTTCCTCCAAATTGATATTAAGTGACCTGTTAAGAAGTTTTCTGGTTTCTTTACGAAGGAACTGAGGAACGGACGATCTGCAGGATTGTTTTCTAGCTGGGCAAGCTAGTGCAAAACACTTGGTGAGGGTACGGTTCAGATTCTGAATAGCTTCCTCTAGCTTTTGTTTTGTCCTGAGCTTAGCGGAGCACTGCTTGGCTTGTTGAGCTCTTCCTTAAATCCTGTTCAGTTAGTTTTGTGCGGATTCCTCTTCTTCAACAAGGTTGAAACCCAGCATCCGCTTCTGAATTCGATGTAGTTATGGTCTGACATGGCGATCTCCGATAGTACTTTCCAGCCAGTAATCTCTTTAGCATACCTGTCGTTAGGTCGATTACTTGTTGTCTTACTCTGGTTAAAAAATTTGGCTAAGAGCCAACATTATTGACAACCAAACGTTGAATTTGCAATTGCATTGCATGTGTTAAGTCCCATCTTTCTGGAATCATAGTATCCAATGGGTTCGGCTGCCGCCTTTCGTGGTCGTAATAAGGATTCATAGGGAATATAAGCAGACGCAACGACGAATTAGTGTCATTCTCCGTTCGTTTCGTAGCTTATATGTTATCTGCTACAATTAAATATTGGTTGCAAACCAACTCCTTAAACATCTCAAACCAAAGATGCGTTTATTCCACATCCAATGCTCATGATGGATAGCATGATGGATTTTTTTATCCAACATAGGGATGGAACAGGAAATGATGGTCGTCTCTTGCTTGCACTCATTTGAAATCAAAGCGGGAATCAACCCTTCCAAGGTGCAGATAGGGACGTGAGTCAATTTCAATTCAATTTCAATTTATCTATGTTACATAAGAGTATAAAAATTGTAAAAGGTCTTTCATTAAGCGCTACCTATCTTTAAATTTATATAAAACAAAGTGTGTGTGAGATGTCATCGAAATTTTTTATTCGTTTGAAAGGCCTATCGATGCCATTATGTTCGGAATATAACATCGTTCAAATGTTCGCCGCGGCTTCTCTGGGTGGCGCGCATCCGAAATGTCCAATTTTCCATGACTCTGCGCATAAATCAGGTTGACCGATGGTATGGGCTATGTTGGCTGTAGTTTGTGGCTTATTGGCATAGACCTGCGACTTCAGAACACCCACAAGAAAGGTTCTAACGAGGTCAAATCACACTATCTGGGTGGCCAGTTCACATCAGCTCCACGTGAGATGACCATGCACTAGAATAGCTCGTTGTGTGGCACGTAGCGCCGTCCTGTTGAAACCACATATCGTTGGTGTCCATATCATCCAATTCAGGCCAAAAGAAGTTGGTAATCATCGACCTATAGCGCTCGCCGTTGGCGGTGATAGCCTGGCCAACTTCGTTCTCAAAGAAATATGGACCGATGACGCCGTTAGTCCAAAATCCACACCAAACAGTGAATTTTTCGGGATACATTGGACGCTAATGGATCTCCTGTGGAATGGTATCGTCCTAAATTAGAAAATTTTGTTTGTTGACGTACCCATTCATCCAGAAATGGGCGTCATCGCTTTAGATGATTTTTTGGTGAAAATAAGGGTCAGTTTCCAACTGCTCCAGGGCGCATTCATAGAACACATGTCGTTGTCTATGGTCGCTTGCCTTTTGCTCCTGGATCAGATAAATTTTATACGGGTCTGCGAAAAGCCGAGTTCTTGTGAGCGATGCGTAATCGAATGCCTCGGTTTCTCCTGCACACTCTCACGGACAGCGGCGTTGTTTTCTGAACTGAACCAGAGGACTCAAATTTGTCCACTACACTGCGAATAGTTCTCTCGTTAGGACGATTATGGCGATCGTAAAATGGGCGAAACGCGCATAACGTTGGCCGAATGGAACACCCATTCTGATAAAACAATTTTATCATTTGCACATGTTGTTGAACGCTATGTCCGTCCATGGTGATTTGGTAAAACAGACTGAATAAACGACAGCCAATTGGACAGATGTGGCTTCAACAATATGGCCGCTATCAACTGTCAAAGTGAAGAAGTCCCTACTGGAAGACCCTGTACATTAAGATTTAATCTTTTATAGTACGTAGAACTTGATATTACAGCGCTTAAACTTAATACAAAAATAGTTACTTATGTAGATACGAGTAATAGGAGTGAAAATAGGAGAGGGAATAGATGGGAAAGGAAAGAAATGTAGTACAGATACAGAAAAAGTATTAATAGTAATTTTAGATTAAGGGAAAGTAAGGCACTATTGCCTTTTTGAATTGGTTTTGGTTGGAAGAGGCTTTAATGTGAGATGGTAACGAATTCCAAAGTTAAATCAAATGGACAAAGAATAGAGGTGAATTTAAGTAACGAAAGTGGGTTGTAATAATTTTAGATGTTCTGCTAGAACGAGCGAATACCAGTTTACGATACAAATAAGATGGCGTTTTTTTGATAATTAGTTTGCGTAAAAACATGCAATTTCTGGCGTTGAGATGTTGTTAAAGACAACGAGCAAGTAAACTCATAGAGAGTGTCGAAATATGGCCAAACCTACCTAGACCATGGGTGTGTGGCACCTCATCATTGAAGGCCACCAGCAACTCACGTTGGGATAATGAGGCTGCAGTAGACATTTTCAGCGCAAGTAATAAGCGGTACAATAAGCCTTTGTACGAGCTTCTGTCTTGTGGCGGTAGGGCTGAAGGCCGCAGTTTACGAAGATTTCCGAAGACAAGACAAATAACAGAGTTAGTATGGGAATACCTAAACTGGTAACCGATTTAGCAGTGTCTAATTTGACGTCAGAGAGCCAAATATCATGTGAAGACTGGAAATCATTTTTTTGTGTGATATAGAGCCATTATTTGTGACTTTCTTGGATCCAGTAAAAGACCATTGTCCGTGGCGTAACTGCTTATACTGTCAAGCTCCTCATTAATGCATTGGACTAGGTCGGGAATGTTATTAATGGGTCGGGCTATATTTACGTAATCGTCATGGACGTCATCAGCGTAAAGAAGAACTCCTTTGGGCAGGAGCCGCCAGCAATACTCGTTGAAAACCATTCAAATTACCTCTCTTGGACGGATACAAATAAAACTTGTCAAGTGGGACAGCAAAGGGATTTAACACAAGACAAAAAACAAAAATAAAGGATATGCACATTACACATCAACGAACACATAAATACTTAATTGTACCACTCTCCTTTCATTGATTATACAAAGTGGCGCAATAGTTATCACCCGATGTTCTTTGGCTGTAATTTTTTTTGTAAATGCCGTGCTTTGGTGCTGCTTTTAGATTATGTTTACTTGATGGCTTAAATTTTTTTGCATTAAATCGAGAAAATGATATCGGATAAGTGGCCGCCGCAAGAATTGATGACCATCCGGACTCGATTTGTGGCATTTTCCACCACTCTTGCCAGAAATTTTGGCGATAGGTCCTCGTATTTTTGACGGATACTCTCTTTGAGGGCCTCAACAGTGTGAGGCTTGTTGACATAGACTCGTGATTTCAAAAAGAGGCGTGGACTGGTTACATTAGGCGATCTTGCCGGCCAGTGAAAATATCCAAAACCAGCGATTGGGTGACCCGGACATGCAGCAATCAGAATTTCGGTTGTGGCTCGAGCAGTATGCGCCGTTACTCCATCCTGTTGAAACCATATGTTTTCCTGCCCCAATTCATCCAATTGAGGAAGGAGAAAGGCGTTGAGCATGGTTCGCCGTCCACAGTAGCCGTTTAGCCCAAGACATTTTCGAAAAAATAAGGCCCGCCTCCAGCGTAAACAGCACACAATGCAGTAACTTTGAGCAGGTGTAATGGCTCATCGTGGGGTATACGCAGATTTTCAGTGCCTCAGAAGCGATAATTTTACAGGAAATGGGCCTCGTCGCTCATGAGGATTTTCGATGAAAAGTTGTCTACCTCGTGGTCGAGATTCAGGATTTCTTGAGCGTGGGTTACAGCAGCTAACAGCTGATGTACTGTCTGCACTTTGTAAGGAAGCATCTTAATGTCTTTCACCAAAATTCGCTATAAAAACCGCCGAATGATGCCTAATTATGTGGCACTTCGTCTGATCGATATTCCTGGGTCCTCTGCGACATCTTCAACCACCTTCTCAGTAGAACGGTGTCGGATGACCGGGAAATCTGTCCCGAAATTCACGCTGCACCAACACCATAGACGAATTACGCTTCCAAAAAATAGCAATTCATGTCCTGTTGACATGTATTTTGTATCTGTTTACTTCACAAATTTCAAAATAGAATTGACATTTGCTGCCATTTGCAAAAATTATACCACCATCCAATAGGGTCATGACTTTTGCGCCTATATGGTTGCGCTTATATTGTGCAGTAGTTTTGTCATAAGGAGTCACAGTGCGGTATGATGTATGAATCTGTTTGCATTTTAGAAATCTCTTTCCATGAATTATTTCTTCTCAAATCACACGCATTGATGAGTAAAGATTAGAAGTCAGCTTAGTTTCAGCTGGCAATCCTTTAACATAGAGTAGGACGTCAAAAAAACTTGAATCGCGGTAATAGCTTTGCATAAGTGTGGAAAAAGTGCTGACCAAATTTTTGAATTGTTGATACCACTAGATACATCGAGAATGTTTGTTTTCCGCTTACAGTCCATTCGGTGAACTATAAATAGAGGAGATGCAAGGAAGCGTTCGCACACTTATCATCCGTATAGTACAAGCACGGTAGTTACAGCCGTGCGTTAGCGAATTTGTAGAAATCCTCATCGGAAGTATAAAATCATTTTCAAAGAACTAAAGGTATCCACCAAGTCCATGTCACAACTGATTCGGAATGATCTTCACATGGAAACCTATCAACGGGACATCTCTTTAGATCTTAAATGATCTAAAAAGCTTTTGCAGTGGCCTACGGATAATGGCTATAAAAATATTTTGTTTGCGATTGAGAAAATTTTTACCACGGAAGAAGTAACAAAATAACAATGACCATCATCATCATCAAAGGAAGCGATAAAAGTTATTCGAAAGGTTCACCGAGGTGTCACATCACTCCATTTCTGTGAAAAATTCACCAAGAAGATGTGCTAGAGGGTGTTGTGGGGGGTTTAATCAACAAGACTCTTCTGCGGGGCACCAAGCAAAAACCACACAATAGTTGCTCAGCGTCAATATACCTGGATTTATAGGAGCGGATGATTGGCCGTTGGGAAGTCCCAATTTGAATCCACTGGATTGTTTGTGGTCAAAACTAGAGAATATGGCTTGCAAGACTCCTCATAGAATTTTTGAAAGCCTCAAAACAACACTGGAAGCAGTATCGTCATCGATATCCATGGATGCAGTGCTTGCCGCTTCTGCTTAATAGCCACAACATTTGAAAGACAAAAGGCAGTCATTTCGGACACAAATTTGGTCACCGTGGTTGTCGCCTAAGAGAAGTTTTACTGTATTCAGTTTTGAACCAAAGGCAGTCTGTTAAGAAGGCGAGAAGTGACAATATTTCGAGCTGCTTTCTATGCAACCCAGTTGTGAGTCACTTGATTGCCCTTCCATTTACTATACAGTTTATTACGCGTCGTTATTTTTGGAATATATATGAGGTGTACCAGGGACAATTACGGTTACGGATTCTAATGGTTTTAGTGGGGACAAAAGGACTAAACAATTCAGAGACAATGTAGTGAAAGGTTACAACCTTCTGATGAGGATCTGCAGATAGTCGACACTGTTTCCATGGTCCAAAGCATATCGCATGAGTGAGGATGTTCATGTTAATTGAGCCGAGATCTTTATATTTAAATAAGACGGGATGGGCGGGGTGTTAAAAATCAATGTTGATTGTACAAAAAAGAAAGTCATGATCGGATACTACCTCTGATGAGCGTTAGTCAAATAGTGGAACTGAGGGTCCGACACCACGAAAATATCAAGGAAACTTAGTGTCTGGCTCTGAATATTAACAATGTCTAAACCAGAAGAGGACACTAAATCTGTCAATTGAAATGTTCTAGAATAATTTTTCAATAAATCAGCGTTGAAATCTCCACAGATATGGAGTTTCAACTCTCAGATTCAACACAAGGCCTGAAACTTCATATAAAATATCTGTCCTTTAGGGATGCTAGGTTGGTTCTTATTGATAATTGGAGGCACTGTGGTTGGGGTTGAAGAACGTGGTAAGCTGATATATTTCAACGAGCCGTCTGCACTACAAAATATGATAAAAGCAGCAACATTTGCAAAGGCTCAAATATTTGCCAATTTTAAGTCGGTGCTATTACTGGAAAGAATTGATAGACGATCTGGGTGGAAAAACGAAGAGGACATTTACAAATATCTGACATATCGCAGAGAACAACCAATTCCATTGCACCGAGTTCATTTTTTGGCGCTCGAAATGGACTTGAACCTCTACAGCAAGTCTCTCCATTCTGACTAACTAACTACTGTATGTCCCCAGTGTTGAGCGGAAGGCAAGTTGAAATACTTTTAATTTATGTGCACAACGTAAAATATCATGACCTGTACAGAGAAGGTTGTTCTGCAAGCTGAAACGATTCTACCCATGTGCTGTACGTATGAGCTTCCAAATAAAGATCCGACTGTCAACGGAAGTCCTAACACAGGTTCTAGGACTAAGAAACTCACCTTTGAGTCTTGCTTAGCAAGTTCATCAGAGAAGTCATTTACCGTGATCTCATTTTGACATGGGATCTAAACGAGACTCTGTGAATAAAGTCTTCTGACACGTTCAGAGAATTCTCGTAATCTGGAAATCGCATCGGAGTGAAGAGGAGGTTCCATAGGGACTGGCGCTATGGAAGCAGATATTTCTCCTGATTCTTTTATTGTCGTCGGAATTTCGTTTATCCTCCCTTGCAACGGAAGCAAGTTCTTCTAACAAAGATCGAAGTCTACGGTTGTCATCCTTCAAAAAAAATATCATCGGCGCAACTTAGATAGTTTTCGGAGTCCTGACACAGATTCTGGCTATAGAAGTTTGTGTGTCACTGCGTTAAAGGGAATGTCTATTAGACAAAAGTCAGCGTAACAAAATCGTCCAAATTTCACAGCGTATCGTAAGGAAGATCACTTCTCTCTCACTCGTATAGGAATATCAAAAAGTGGAAGATTTATCGGTGCATCCAGTGAAGATCCAGGCATGTTACGAAAAAACCCCATGCAGCTGAGACAGACCGTTTTTTGAATTCTGGTAAAAGCAGAGGTGATGTTTTTTTTTGCAAAGTTTGTTCCACCAGACAACCGAAGACTAATTGATCTCATCTTAATCGTCTACATTCAAAGGTTCCTACTCGGTGTCGTAAGCTCCTCTACATCGCTAAAAAGTTGACAGCCCCTTAAAGGTCTTCGACGAGAGTTCTTCAGTCGTTGTCCAGGATGGCATCTAATCGTAGGTACTTAGCTTCGTTGGGAACATAGATGTTAATGCCCTAGATGAGTCAGACCACTCGGTTTACCTCTTCTTGTTAAGAACATCATCTCAGTTTTGCGAGGATTAACTTTCTACTGCATCAATCATCGAACACGTGTACGGCTGGCTGCTCTTTAGAGAGCGCTTAGCGGGAAACCCCTATTTGGCACTGCCATCACATAATGGTCACAGCCAACATCCGAACTCAGGGTCATATTCACCAGCATTGCTCTTATGCACGAAATTTGTAGTTCGTCTACGCCGTGTTGTCGTTCCGAGTTATAGATGCCGTTTAAGGTCGCGATGTCGGAAGCACCCTCAATATCGATGAAAATGCCCTTCTGGTCGAGTGCGCCTTCAATTTTGCCATCCAGATTTTCCAGGCCCAATCTCGCAAGATCGTCCGGGTTGGACGCATGTGGCATCTTTGAGAGGGGACGTAATCGTAAAACAGTTTTGCACACATAGGTTAGGTTAGGTTAGGTTAAACAGGGGTATGATGGCACCAAAACGGACCCATCACGATCCCTGTGAACCAGTTGAAATTGTCTTCAAATGGCAAAAACCTAAACCATCTCCCAGGTAAAACACCCAATTTCCCTGCAAAAGTCAAGAAGGCCTTTGAAGTTCGTGCCGTCTATTTGCCCTAGGTTTTCGAAAAAGTATTTCCTTAAAAATTTTCTGCGATATTACCTCGCATTCACACAGAGCGTGTGTTATGTCCTCAACAGCTTGAAGATTACCCCAGAATCTTCAAATACCCGTATCTGATAATTTGACTCTTTTTGGGTGTTTGCGCAGGAGACAGTGTCCTATCACGATTCCTATTACTGTTTAATTTTATAAACTCTCTAAATCTTTTGCCGTCAAAAAGTGGCCAGAGAGCCTTGGATACCCTCTGTCCTTCAAGACTTGCCAGTCTTTGTGATTTATTTCTCGATATGCAAAGGGGTGGTTTGATGTTGGCAACCTCACTATTGTCGAATAGCCCTCCTTTTCTTGCAAGCTCATCCGCTGTTCATTTCTTTTAATACCTGGCACCCAGAGTTTTGCGCACATGCCACTCAACCATCCTTTTCCAGATGAACGAAGTCATACTGAATTGTCTGAAGCTTTTGGGCGAGCTACATTTATTGTTCGCAAGTTCGCCAGATTTTTGGTGGCAGCTGATTTGTGCCACCATCGGTGCCGGTCGACTTATAACCACCAAATAGCGTGTCCTATGGTCTCATGGAGATTCGTTGTAAGTGTTTCCTGATCGTGCCATCTGGTACGTGGTTCTTATGCTTTAAACTCAGTGACGGCGTCTTCGGATTGTATTTGTATTTGTCTCTTTAAAGGACTTTCACCAGCTTGCTGGTTTCATCGAGTGTTTCGAAATCCGAATAAGCTTCTGAGACATACTCGTAGCATACTTTTTGCTTCGATCTGTAAAGATGTCAGTCTTCACTGGCCAGTTTAAAAGTTTTTGGGTTTCCTTACGTAGATGCTTCAAATCTGGGTTCCAACATTGAATCGACGACCCGCAGTTGGTCCTCAAATAGTAATAGCGAGATGAGTTAGGACATAGGTTTTGTCCGACGCGAAACATTTTAATAACAGTTCCAGCAATTAAGTCAGGACTCAGCCTTTGCGTCTGGTTTTGTTTCCGATAGTTCATACGAGTACTCGTACAATAGATGCTGCAGCATAGCTTTGCATAGCTCATCACATTGCAAGTTTTGAAATGTAAAGAAGGCGTACATAGTCTGTGAAGAGACCTGATGTACAGACTCGAAACTCGAAGGCCTTTTATCATTCACTGGGCTTGCCAACAATTGAGTCATTCTTACTCGAAGAGTTATTTCTACGCAAAATCTCCGACCCTGTGGATCAGATACTAATTGAAAGCCATGGACTGGGGGCCGGATATTAACAGCTCGCCCGTTTATCCTTTTGGAGAAAACTCAATAAACCTGAGCTGCAAATATGTGCGAGAATCTTTTTTAAGGTTTTCGCTGTTCTAACAAAAGTGTAAATCCGGGACTTAACCCATCATTTGCCGCTAATGAATTCCAACAACTCCACGAGAAGGGGAATAGGCCATCCTACCCACTAATCTTGTGAGCTAGAAGCCGTCTAGATAAATTGAACGATTGTATCGGATTCGATTGGAATACAGTCAAAATGGCAACGCTGCTCATATTCGTTCATGCATAGTCGTAGGCAGACACTGTTCCTTCTTTTTTCTTCACTCCAAATTTTCCCCGAATTCTTTTTCAGAGGAAGAATATAATATACAACCCAGTCTCCCTGAATGAGTGTATGTGTGTATGTGTGTATGTGTAGATATATGTAGCAGCCCCCGCTGGGGGCATGGTGACTGACGAAGGTCATTCGAAAAATAACTCAAGTTGTACTTCGTCCTTTTTCGTATTCTTGATGGTGTCGGCGGCATGGTGGTGGCAAAGAGAGAAAGGAAAACTTAAAAATAACTGTTGCCCGGTGCACACTACGAATAGAGACAGATTGGACCCTGGGCAGAAAGTCGAAACTATATAAAGCAAGTGGATGATGACGACAAGTGAGCCATGGGTGGAAAAAAAAAGAAAGGAAAAGCACTCTACCGCTACCATGTTATGGCAAAGAATGCGTATTCTACTATTCCTGTAGTTGAATTCATCATCTTTACATTCCTACCTGTTGCAGATACAATGGCCATGAAAGTCTTCAGATATCTAGCCCACCTTCTGACTAGTCTTCCGGCCCATTATCTAGCCGAACTTTTTGGCCACCCACAGCGCACATCGTTCTTGTGCTGCTAAGGTAGGGAGACCGACAAGTTAGCGCAAAACAAACTCAGCTGTTTGATTTCACATGAAAGTGCGAACATCCAACGGTATATGGTATGGCGAATGTAATGGAACGAGTTAAGGAGCTAAGAAGCTTCTGAATTCTGATCCATCTGGTGGCCTTCTTTCCACTCGGTAGCTCAGGCACTCTCTGTTCAAGGACGAATGGTAAGGAGCAGATAGATTTTTCTTTTATTTTTCCAACAATTGGATTCCTTATTCGTTGTCGTTGTCGTTGTCGTTTTGTTTTTCTTTTTCGGTTTTCTGTTGTTCGTTTCTCTTTCGCTTTTGTCCGTTTGGTTTCAATTTTCTCCAAAAGTCGTCCTTGTGTATCCAAGGAGTACAAACGAAATCGAAAGTCCCGCTGAGCCTTATCGGAAAGAGGTTGGCGGCTTCTCTGCCCTGGTATGGAAATGGAAGAAAAAAAAAAATGAGGGACAAAAAGGCCAAAAAAAAAAAGGGAAAAATTGCGCGTGTAGGGTACACAGAATGAGAATCAACTTTCTCTCCTGTGGCTGACAACAGCACAAGCAAAAGAAAAATCAACCGAAGGACCTTCTTTTACTCCACGGCTCGTCCTTTCAGTTGTAAAGTTGAGATCCGCACCGAGCTATGGATGTATTTGTGTCCTGTCCTTATGTAGAGAAGGCATAAGAAATTGCCATTCCCTCCCCTCGTATTCGCAACGAAACGAAAGAGAAAGCTTCGGATTCACGTGTGGGGTGAGGAGGGTCACCTAGCGCGTATACACATCAACACACAGATCTACGAGTACATCCATGAAGCCAGCTGCCAGACACTTCTCCTTCAACTTGAACCTGGTTCTTATTCAGGCAGCGAGTATAAACGGTAGTTGGTTCCTAAGTTGAATGTTTAAATGGGGCCAGTGGGTGGTGCATGATGGGTAGAGGGTGGTGGGTGGTGGGTGGTGGGTGTCGGGTAGTGGGTGAGTTGTTGTCGAGGAGAAAAGCATCCGTGTTTTGCCGTTGTGTAAAGATAGCTGCAACCTACCTGAGATTGTGTGTGTACGTCCAACAACGAAACCGTAAAGAAAACTCAAAATCGAAAAACTTTCTCTTTCGAATATCCATCCTCTCGCACACAAACACTTATGTACGTAGTACGTACGTAGATACGTATGTAAATATGGGTATCTCCATGCATGGAATGCCATTGAATGGAAGCTATGGCAGAACAAGTGCCATTCATGAAGCTTCGCCATGGAGTCGAGTTGAGTTGAATTGTGAGTTGAGTTGAGTTGGAGATAAACTGAGAAAAAGACGAATCGTCTGTCCAGCTAACTACGGCAACGACGAGGACGACAACGACGCCGAGAACAGCAAGGACGTCAGTGTCGAGCAGCCGGGAGGATTAATGGTATAGCCTCTCTGTCGACAGGTGAAAGTGTGTATTTGTGTACCCAAGAGGATAAAGCAAAAGGAAAACCTCAGAAAATTGTGGAAAGTTCTACAGGTCGTTCATGAAAAGGTCACCAACAATTTCGCAAAAGGGGGATTGCTAACAAACGCAGAGATCTTACAATTGCCGCATTGGAGTTATGATTCCTTACAACCAGCTGGTTGCTAACCGTACATATGTACGTATGTATGTATTGCATCCGATCAAGTTTTGAGAACGTGGCAAGGACACACATTCCGACTTCTTCGTGGTTTCTTGTTGTGATTGCGATGAATTGGTCGGGGATTGTTGGGGTTGGTTAGGGATCTGAGAGATTCCTGCGAGGGATTTTCAGTATTTCTTTTGCTAAGGAAATGTAGCCACTGTGTTTTTTGGTGGGCTTCCATGGAGGGAGACAAGGCTCTTCTGACCAGGCTGGATGGGAAATTTCCAATGCCATCGGCAGATTGGTTTTTAAATGAAACGTTTTTTGCTTTTTTTTTTCTGTTTTCTTAAAGAGTGTGGAAGGTTCTTTCTGCTTTAATAGGGATGGGAGCTTCTTTCCTTTTGTATCTGATGAATGGATGGAGTTGCATGAGTAGTGAAAGTAGGACAAATGATTTGAGGCACTTACAATACATTAATCTTACGAAGGAGTACAATCGATTTTTTTCTCAAAAAAGTGAAGGTGGGCTCTTGTAACACAAAGGAAAATGGAGCTCGGTAAAAGTGACATAGGAAAATGATGTGGTGATGGAGATGTGCATGAGGACGTTTCACAAATCCGTTGTCACAAAGGAAATAAAATCCCTGGAAGAACATAGATGCACTACATATCTAACAAATCGGTAAAGGACTTGCAGAAATCTTTTAAAAAAACAGCGTGGTCCAGAGATTTGTATAATAGTTGGTTCCATAGTATGGAATCCAACATTTCTTGGGAATCACAGTGAGTCTAAGTTTGACGGGCGCAGGATACTTTGCTCACGTCCACCTATAAAACTAACCTAAACTTGCGGCTTTTCAATAATTTTTTTTTTTCGTGGGAAGGTGAGAAATCTTCATAGATACTGTAGGCCCGGAGCCTATAGTAGTGTGAGATTCTTACTCACTAAAAAACACCTCCCTTCTGCAAACCACGACTGAGTTCACACTCAACAAGCAGTTCTTCTATCGCATTTTATTTTGTTTTTTTTTTAAGATATCCTACAGGCGATTTTCCATTGAAAATTCCTGTGTACTTTAGAAAAATTACGCGCTGCTAATCACCGCGCTAGATCGAGAGGCCTAGTCCTTTTCGGACGGCGCAGTAAATTTGTCTCGTCAAGAATCTGTTGAACAGAAATTTTTGCATGTCCTTGTAGTCGATTTTTGTGTTTTCGCGCAAACATTTTAATTTCGTTCTGAACATTTTCGACTCCTAAGCCTCTGTGGATATCATCGTTTCTAATGTACCACGGCGCATTAACAATACCTCGGAGAACTTTGTTTTGGAATGTCTGTATTACATTAATGTTACTATTATTAGTACAACCCCAAAGTTGTACACCATATGTCCAGATCGGTTTTAGCACTTGCTTGTATAACAGCAGTTTGTTCTCTAAGCTAAGCTTGGAATACTTTCCAATAAGCCAGTAAATATCTCTATATTTGATTTCAAACTCTTCACGTTTTTTCTTGACGTGTGCTCTCCATTTTAGTTTAGCGTCCAGTGTCATACCGAGATATTTGGCCTCGTTCACGTAAGGAATTCGTACTGCGTTAATAAACACCGGTGGATTCTCAATTTTCTTGAGAGTGAAGTTCACGTGGACAGACTTGTTTTCATTAAGCGCGATTCGCCAAGTCTTTGTCCAATTGCTAATCAGTGTAAGGACACGTTGCAACTTGGCAGTTGCTTCTTCGACTGTTTTGGCCGTTTCCAAAATGGCAGTGTCATCAGCAAATGTGGCTAGGACAGTGTCGTCCGTTTGCGGTATATAGCGGGTAAAAAGCAAATATAGTAGAGGGCCAAGAACACTTCCTTGCGGCACCCCCGCCTTTATTTTTCTAAAAGTGGAATATTCGTTTCCGTGTCTTACACGGAAGAGTCGGTCTTCCAGGTACAAGAGCTTGTCGAAGTTTATATTTTAGGCCTTCGTGCCATACCTTATCAAAGGCTTGCGAAACGTCAAGGAATGCGCTTGAACAGACTAACTTACACTCGATTGCTCATTCAATTACTCGTACAGCGGCTATTCGATGCACTTGGTCAACTGTAGAGTGTTGGCTTCTAAAGCCAAATTGATGATCCGGCAAGAGGGAATTTGTATCGGCAATTGGTTTAAGACGATTAAGAAGTAATCGGGAGAAGCGATATTGGTCTGTATGACTTGACTTCAATCAGCGGTTTACCGGGTTTCGGAACCATAATAACTTCGGCTACTTTCCACTGGTGCGGTACATGCTCTAATCTAATTCTGGCATTTATAAGATACAAACCTTTTTTCGGCAACGCTTTAAGTATCTCTCCCGTTATTAAGTCATATCCCGGGGCTTTATTGGCTTTAAGTGTGTCTATAACTTGTCTAAGTTCCCGAAGTGTAGCCTTTTCTACTGGAAAGTTTGTCGTCACGTCTAGCGTATTGACATTCTCTGGAAGCACTTCCCCGTCGAATGGTTTAAACGTTTCTGCAAGATGGTCGGCGAAAGCATTAGCTTTTTCCTTATCCTCCTTCGCCCAGTCATCTTGGTTTCTTCTTAGTGGCGCCACGTGTATTTGGGGCTTTCGAACACTTTTAACGGCTCTCCATATGGAGTAGTTGGTATCCTTTGTCACTGTGAGTCTTTCGAGGTAGTTATTAATACCTTGATTATTGAAGTCCTTGAACGATTTTTTCAACAAGTTGCAGAGCCTATTGAAGGACGTTTTATCTTGTGGTGCCCGGGTTTCATGCCACTTTTTCCGCGCTCTTCATTTCTTCCTTATCATTTCTCTGATTTCCGGTGGGTATCTTATGCCGACTTTGGGAACTTTGTTCGATTCGCGGGGAGTGTTCTATTGGTGGGGTCAGCACGATGTCATGTACAGACTCGGTCTTAAAGCGACGGATAACCCGTCGTTTCCCAGAGGCGGATCTTATTTGGATCTAATGCTGTACGACGAACGTATACGACTGACAGGTACGAATTTACAAACGTTAAACTGTCTGCGCACATTCGTGTATGACAGTGACCATTGCGGTTTTAGCACCGAAATTACAGTTCCCAACGAAATTGCGGAATTGGAGGAGTTTGTCCAAAGATATTCTTACAACTACAGTAAGACTCGATGGACACGCTTCTCCGCAACCATGACAAGTGCGCTCTCCTCGAATACGCTCCACCCACCGTCCAATAGGAATTTGTCAAACGAGGAGATCGACAACTACCTAAAACAAATGGACGAGACAATTAAACAAACTATGGACGCTACAATACCGCGGTATCGACATACGACTAACGAAGACCTGTTCCGTAATCCTACTATTGACGCACTGCACCGACAGAAAAGTAGACTACTGACAAGACTCAAAAACTTGTATAGACAGTTTACTGACAGACAAGACCCGGAGATTAGGACACTGAAGTCGTCGATTAAAAATATTCAAACGTTAATAAAAGAGAATTACAGAATTTCTGTAAGTTCATATTGGAACAACAGGGTTCGGGGTGTAAACACCAGCAACCCGAATATGTTCCCTCAAATAAATAAACTATTTCGGAGAAAAAATCAAAACGACCTTCAGTGTCTTAAAATAGCCCGGACAAAAGACAACAAACGGTTACTGACAATAGCAGGTATTGATCCAAATGAGGCCGCTGATGATGACGACTTTTTTGTGATCGAAGATCCACAGGAGAAGGTTGAGGCCATAGGGGCGACTTTCCAGGAAATATACAAGGCCACTGATACCATTGGCCCTAATTATGACCTGGACAATCGCGTCTTGGTGCACGACTTCTACATTCGAAATGAAATAGAGAACTGGCGATCCGAGGGCTCTGGTTTCACCCGGTTCAGCGACGAAAATATGGCAAATAATGTCATTACCAGAGAGGGTGACCTACCCCCGTTCATTTCGAAGGAAGAGCTCCATGAGATCTTCGACACAATCAGGGCTAAGAAATCAGTGGGGACCGATGTTATTCCGAACATCGTGCTTCGACATCTTCCTCTAGATGCGGTGGACATTTACACCACCCTGTTTAATAATGCAATGAATAATGCACATTATCCAGCGCATTGGAAAACGGCGGTGGTGCAACCTATCCCCAAAAAGGGAAAGGATATATCCAATCCGGCGAATCTTCGGTCGATAAGTCTCCTTCCGAATATCAGTAAGGTGTTTGAAAGGGTAATCAATAGAGCTCTGTCTAGGTGGGTTGAGGACAAACATATAGTTCCGGATAATCAATTCGGTTTTAAGGCGGGACATGATATCTCACATGCCGCGTCTAAACTGGTGTCCGATATCCAATGGAATAAAGGCAAAAACCAATGTACTGGTGCCTGCCTTGTTGACTTGGAGAAGGCCTTCGATACCGTATGGTTAGAGGGTCTTTTCTATAAGCTGACTAGGCTGGGGATCAGTAAACCACTCTTGTACATTCTTTATAATATGCTAACCAACAGACAGTTCATCGTGAAAAATGGTGATGTGACTTCTGTTGGAATATTTCAAATTAAAAATGGTCTTCAGCAAGGCGCGGTCAATTCGCCGATCCTATTCAACATTTATACAAGCGACTTGATAGGTTCACTTCCCCATACTATTGCGTACGCAGACGATTTGATAGCGTACAGAACAGGTCCAAAAATCGAGGTCATTAATACTCTCTTGCAGCGTGACTTCGATAAGATAAGACGATTTTGCGATGACTGGAAGTTGAAAATCAACTTTCAGAAGTCGGAAACCATTCTCTTTAGGACGCCGTTGTCTGGAGCCTCTAGGGATACTAGAAAAAATTGGCGAAAGTTCTCGATCATTGGACAACGCGGGCAGCCTCTTGCCTGTCGAAATGTAGTCAGGTACCTTGGGATCTGGCTAGATCAGTTTCTGTATTTTGATAAAAGTGTAGATGCTGCTCTGGCCAGAGCCAAAGGCGCTTTTGCCCTTACAAAGAGACTGTTTTATAGCAGCCAACTCGATGCGAGGGTAAAGGTAATCTGCTACATGGCCCTTATCAGGCCCATGCTGGTATTCGGGTGCCCCGTGTGGTTCAATGTACGAGCAAGCTTAATGGAAAAGATTCGGGTGTTTGAGAGGGCTTGCCTTAGGGCTTGCCTTCGCTTGTACAGAACACCAGAGTCGGAGTACAAAAAATTTTATCGTAATGAGGTCCTTTACAACAGAGCGAACCTAATACGAGTGGACAACTTCGTAATTAAGCTGACTCGAAGGCACATTGCAAGAGCAATGGCCTCGACGAATAACCTGATATCTGGGGCTTACTACCCCAATTACCTTTACCACGATAGTGTGCGCTCTGACGGCTTCGTTCCACCGGAAGCATTCCTCTACCTAGATCAGATAGGGTTGATCCAGGATAGATCAGCGGTTCCGTTAATCTTCCATGTCGCTCGAAAAGCTGGGGACAGGCGACTCAACTACAACAGAGACGTCGCACACGGCAGTGTGGATCGTCTCAGGTTCAGTAGGGCGGTGGGGAATCGCGATAAGAGGGATGTCGTTCGGCAGCACCAGCATTTCTGGTGGTTGAATGATGGAGAAGATGTTTCGTCGTCGTTTCCGTCAATTACGGACCAGCCTCACTAATGGGGCAGAGCTGACCAATCCATTTGCACTGTGAATAGCAATGGCCAGCTTGCATAGGTTTAGGTTAGTATTTAAGAAATACATATATATATTAGTATATACATAGGTATATACTAGTATATGTATGTCATTGTGAATAGTGTCTATGTGTATATATGTGTGTATTGTGTAGGTAGGTTAGGTAGACTAAGGTTTATTTTAAGCTAGATGTTAAGTTTTTATAAAAATATGTCCATATGCTAAGTTTTTTTGTCAAATTCTTTTCTTAGCCTTAAGCATAGAAAATAAGTATATATAAGTATAAAATGTAAACAAAGTCGAAAGACATAGATATAAGAATTTAGAGTAGCTTAGAGTGCCTGCGTGGGGCCAGTAAGTTAGTGTAAGATTGTTAAGTAATTTTAAGCTAGCATTTAAGCATTTTTTGTTAGTATATAAGAGTTAATGATTAAGATAATAAAATGCATATAAAACTAAAAACTAAAACTAGCGGGGAGTGTTCTTCCAGACCGCTTGCTGTATGACTTCAACAAAACGTTCAACTTCTTTTTCAAGTTGATACGGCGTTCTAAGTGCTACTTTCAACTCAGTATTGTCTATAACGTCTATTCGGAAATCTTCCCAGTGAGTTTTGTTGTTAGTTAATCTGGGTGGTCTTTGTTTCTTAACCAAGGATTCGCACAGTGAGAGGATAACTGGAGAATGATCGGAGGAAAGATCGAAGCCCTCTTCAACTTTGACGTAACTAACGTTTACTTCCTTTCAACAATTCGGCAGTGAAGGAAATGTGAATGCTCGAATTGCACCAGGGGGTCGATGTAGTACCTACAATAAGGGTAGGCATTGAGGGGCGTCCAACTGAGTACTATGAGTACTCATCAATTGCGCTCATTTTCTTGATTTGATTGGTCAAACGGATAAGCGCAAGTGTTGAGCAAGAGAATATGTGCAAACTAAAACGTGCTATCAGCAATGAATAACCTCCAGAAGAAGAGAAGGCGGATGTACTCGTATACACGCGATTTGACCAACGACGCAGTCAGTGTCGTAGAATCTTGATACGAGATACTTCCACTTCCCAGAAATGGGATGCCCCTACAATATGGGGATTGTTTTTAGGGTTGCGAGACAACCATCTCCACAGATAAGCACGGATGCACTGTAGAGTATCCTGCTAAACAACGATAGGGCAAAGACATTCTGATCTGGGAATAGAATGCTCCGAGCTGAAATAAGTTCGGTAGAACTGAGCAACTGGTTGAGGCCATAGACTGCTATAAAGCGGAAAAAGGATATGGCACATCTAAGCCAAAAAGTCTTTAACTTTCAGCATGCTTTTGGACGTATTGTAATATGTAATGCGAATTAAAGTTAAGTCGGTCAACAACAGCCATGTACTCAGTCTTCATTGAGGAAATAGACTATGCTACTAGGGAAAGTTTCCGCGAGACTAGGCGAAATCTCCAAGCAATATCCCAAGAATGACTTAAAAACTGTTTTAGGTGTACTAAGCGGGGAAAGAGGCAACATTTGCTAGTTGGAACATGGATTTCACCTTATAGTCACCTGGTCACACTGCAGTCTACGCACTCCCCCCGTGTTGTAGATGTTCCAATGTTCCAAGCAGCCGTGTTAGACTACACTACCTAGTTGTAGCTAAGTTGCGTTTCGGATATCTGAATCACGATAACAACGGATCATTTGAAAGAATGCCACCACATTAAATCGTCTGAACATTTGACGATAACAAATTACTCAAGGCTTCGTCAACATTCTTACAATCTTCATCATCGGTGTCCAGAAACTTGGGGCTTTCACCCCACCATGTTCACGTAACCCCTGCCTTAATAAAACGTGCAGGCAGGTACCTGTAGAAGGACGGGAAGGGTCCATAGACTCTATAAGTAAATAAAAGGTATATCAGCAAGAGGTGTAGGATTTGGAAAACCTATTACTTTACAGCTGATGCACGCAATGTTGGCATATGGTGACGGATGTCATGAATCAATTTGGGAAATATACCATGAAATCCTACATAGTCCAAATCGTTGAACTTTATTACGGAAATTCATGTTCAATCGCGCGAACGATGCGAAGAATTCGTGTCAATTTTGAACATAATCATGTGCCCTCCGAGATGTTTGTACGCAGCATAATCAAAAAAGTCATAGAGAGGGGATCAGTACAAGATGTGAAGACGCCGAAACGTTTCCGCCCCGGACGTTAAATGGAAAATATCGCTGCAGTAATGGGAATCGTCGAAAACGGCCCAAACACATCCGTTGTCAT
Organism: Volucella zonaria; assembly: GCA_963966105.1. Classification (NCBI taxonomy): domain Eukaryota; kingdom Metazoa; phylum Arthropoda; class Insecta; order Diptera; family Syrphidae; genus Volucella; species Volucella zonaria. The sequence goes on from OZ014532.1 coordinate 181,761,299, forward strand.
CGTTCTAGGCAGGTTGATCTCTTCACATCCACGTAACGACCGTAAGAAGTCCAATTAACGCAAGAATTGAAGCCGCCTGACAATCAGCTGTGCCGTACGTTCTCGGATTGAGTCCTGGAAAACAAGTTTTCGGATGCGGCGCATTTCCACGTCTGGGGCCCTAAAAATCCACGAGTGATTCAGGAGATGCGAACACAACCCGAAAGAGCAATTGTTTGGTGGGGTTTATGGATCAAAGGTATCGTAAGGCCGTACTTTTTCGAAAATTAGGATTGGAAGGTTATTACCGTCAATGGAGCGTATTACTGAGACATGATAAACAATTTTTTATGGCCGGAGCTTGAGGATATGGATATGGACTCCCAACAGGATGGTGCTACGTGCTATACAACTTGCGAAACAATCGAATTATTGCGCACAAAGTTTTCTAGCTGCGTAATTTCGCGTTTCGTAGCACGAGGGAGCACGATGCTGACGATCACAATAACGGCTGCTGCCGGGATCGTGAGGTAAGCGCACGCGATCCGAAAGGACCCGACGTGTTGTACTCGTACCTCGGCCCCGTACAGCAATATAGAATTGGCGACCGACGATAGTACTCTTCTTTTGGGCTTTCTCTGGCCGTCAATATTGACCATCTGCCTAGACAGTGCGTCTGCTACCTCGGTGGCTTTATCAGCCGCCCTTGCTATGTGCTCCATAAAGATGTGAGTCGACCCACATTCCGAGATAGCGAAGCACAGGGCTTCTACACTCGTCCCCACCGAACCATCGTTGCCCAGTGAGGAAAACTACTTCCGTTTTTTGGGCAGCCATCTCAAACCCGTGACTCTGCAACCGGTCTGCTTACAGTATTCCACGCTCTGCCTCCTCACGGGATATCGCCGTCACGACCAATGCGACATCATCGGCAAGGTGGGTCGGCCTGGCAACTGGTGGTATTTCTAGCCGCAGGAGCCCGTCGGACACGAGGTTCCTGAAATAGTAAATAGAGGCATGTCAAGTTTTGACATTCCTGTCAAACATGTCAGATTGTGATTAATGACGATGCACAATTCTTCATGCTCAAATTCGTGCCCAAGTCTTTGTTATCAAAAAAGGACAAAGTGCCGTATGACTTCTTTGAGATTATTTGAGAAAATTAAACGAAATTCGCATGCCATCTGCGAATTTTCGGAGGGTCTGTGGAACTTCTTTCATAATCTGATGACATTGACATTATTGTAAGAACGCGGGAAGCTCTCGCTGGATGGATGTTTGCAAGGGCAGATGGAGATATGGTTTTTCATTTTGAGGCAAGATTCGACGAGATTTTGATTGATAATTGGGCAATGTCGAGCTTCACCAAAAGCTAATAAAGGGTGACCCGAAAAGAACGATAGAAAATAAATTTAATTAAAACAAAAACGGTGTGAGATATGCAATTGATTCAGGCTTTATTTTGAAGCTACGTTCATGTCATTATGTACGGAATTGTACATCATTCAAATGTCCGCCTCGGCTTCGCTGGCGATCGGTCTAATTTTTGATGGTTGGCCTATTAGCGTAGACTAAGGACTTGACGTAGTCCCAGAGGAAATAATCGAGTGGTCTCAAATCGCATGATCGCGGCGGCAAATTGATGAACGCTCGCCATGAGATGACCCAGTCGGCAAATTTCTCCTTCACAACTTCGAGTCATGCATCGCTAGTATGGCATGTATCACCGTCTTGTTGGAACCACAGCTCGGATATATCGATGTTGTCATACTCTCACCACAGAAAGTCGGTTAACATTGCTCTATACCAGAGACCATTGTCTCCTTCCTCATTTTGAAAGAAATAAGGTCCGATGATACCAGTATGCCATAAATCTCACCAAACAGTCAATCTTTGCATTGATGCTTAGTCGAACACTTGTGGATTATGTTCGCTTCAATAACGGCAATTCTGTTTGTTGATATAGCCGCAGAGCCAAAAATGGGCCTTGTTCGGGAAGATGAATTTTTGGCCAAAATCAGGATCTCCAGGAAACAATTCCAGCGCCCTATTGGCAAACTCGTGACGTTGTCTATGGTCGTCCGGCTTCAATTCTTGCGTCATCACAATCTTATGCGGATGTAGGCCCAAATCCAATGGCAAAATAAGCCGGGTTGACTCTTTAGCGATGCCCAATTCAGCTGATTGGCGCCGAATCGACTTTTCTGGGTCTTCTTCGATACTGGCTGCTACGGCAGCTATGTTGTTTTCATTTTGCACCAATCTCTGTCTGGTCGGTGGATTAAGATCCAAATGAGTGTAGGTACTCAAACTCAAACTTTTCCACGGTGCGACGAACAGAAGTACACTGAAGCCATGATTACGACCAACTTTACGACGAAATCCACGTTGCGTATTTACAACTAAGCCGGAACTTCGATAATACTTTTTAATAATTTCCGCATGTTCGGCAAGCATAAATCGATGCATAATGAAGTGGCAAACCTAACTGAATACGTCATTGGTAACTTTGAAGCTGCTGAAATATAACAAATAGAAAAACTATCACTGCGATCTGGTCACCGTATATAATAAGATTTTGGCTAATCATCACAGTTTTACAAACCAAAATCTAGGCAAGAAAATTAGGACGCTATCTAAACGCTTTTGTCCATATATTTTTCATTGCCCTGACAGTACTTCTTTTTATGGGCTTTTATTGCATGTAAATGGCGGTAGTCCCTTTTAAGGACTTTAAATACGCTGTCACGGAACCAGTTTCTTACAGAGGATTTATATAATAGAACACGAATTAATATCTGACTAGAATTTCCAGCGAAACTTGACCTAAACCAATGTTGGCATATTGTCAACACTGTTGAGGTAATACGTGTATAAGGTCGGAAAAAGTGACTGCTTCCACTTGTATAGGTAGAGTATGTACGTATACTACAGAAATTGTGCAGTAGTAGAAAAACATGGGTAGAATCGCACTGTACTCGTATGATAAGTTCCTTCTTTCTAATTTTAGTTATGCCGAGTCAAATACTATAAAGTCGATGTAAAGGTGGTTATTACGAATCTTTCATTAACTTTGAAGACTTTCATAATTTTGCGGTTTTAAACTTGGTGAAAGGAATTTCTAAGCAAGGAAGCAGGCGATGGGCATATCAGATCGTTTACCTTAAAAACTCCACACGTCATAGGTGCATAGATCTGACAACCTTGAGAAGAACTTTGTGTTAACCCATCTTCAGTCTTCTACTTGGAAGAGAACTTATCCTACATTCTTATAAGGATTTGCACAATATAATAGTTTATATGAAGAAATTTAAAATATTTGCGCTACAGGTTAATGGTAATATCTGCAGGATCTGGTTAATTTTGAGGTTTGTGAGTTCATAATAGACCACTCAATTTTTTTTCTGCATTACAGTTTCATCCTACATGAAGGCATTTATTGGTATCAGTTTTGGCAACATCTAATTCGAGTTCTTTGTTTTTCTGACGGAGTATTCTGCTATAGTCCACTATCCACTGCAATCCTTGTCTGTTCCTTTTCATATGGTTGCACAGTTGTTAGTAGAATGATTTTACCAGCATCCAACACATGAACACTTAGTCCCTTTAACCCAAACTCAAGACAGAAAATGTTTGGTGAATGCGTAAGCCGTTTTTTCTGCCGAGAGACCAGAAAAAGGCCGCTGAGCATAGAAGAAGTCAGGAAGCATTCGTTTGGTATGCCTACACTCTGGAGAATCATGTCCCTTGCAGTCACGGTTACAGGAAACTCAATTGTAAATTCAAATCTTGGTTGAGAAGCCTTCCTTAAAGCTTTGGCCACCCTACTATGACATAGGACTCAACAAAAACAGAAGTAAGCCGTCTTACTATCCTAAGTAATGAGGTTGTAAAGTAAGTTCAAGCACACTTCAGCTGTTCATAAAGACTCTGTTCAAACCCAGTAATGTGAAGACGGTAGTGACTGAGCAGAGCAAGCGTTAATTAAAACATGCGTCAAGCAGGTCAAATTCTATTCAGTAAAGTGGGTTTTCTTAAGAGTTATATAACTGTTATACACTAAAGACGGGTAATAACTTTGAATTGAAGCGTATACTGTTCGGTTCAATTTCGAGCCGCTCCTTCGAGCATTTGAGGCATTACCTATCGAGTAGAGGACTAATCTTTAGTAATGAAGCAGATATGTACACATATGGTCGCTGCCTTACAACATCCCAATGGGTCATACTCTTTTTTCTTCTACAGAATTTGGTCCTCAATGGGCTGCTTATTAAATTCGAAGAGGAGGAATGTGGTGTGGTATCTTACGCAGACAACGTCACCCCTTCCGTATCGGACGAAATTCCACAGACACTCTCTAACATTCTCCAGCTCGCCTAAGTCATACACTTCTTTTGAGCATGTAGGATGGATCAGGTAAAATTAGTGTTTGTCCCTTCACATTAGTAATCAAAATATTCCGCATCATTTCACCTAAGTTATGCTAAATGTCACACCACTTAGAGTTTCTCAAATAGTTCTAGGTACTCGTATGTTGCCCTTATCCTATTCAGAAAACTAAGAAAAAATAGCTTCGAGCTGTTGAAGTCGTTCTAAAATAGAGTAACTTATGGTATAGCCGTTTGCTAGCCGAATGCATTAGAAAGACAAACTAACATCAACCTGTCAGGGGAAACGCAATGAGCTGCCCGCATGAGATTCATCGCCAACGTCAGCTCTCCAAGCTTTGCTCCTTTTGCTAACTATAAACTTGACTGCCATGCTGCAATTTATTTTCCCCTCAAGCTTGGAGACACTTAAAAAAAAGGGCTTAATGCAGGACATGCCAGTCAACTTACGCTGCAGTGCCTTCACAATCGACAGACTTCAATTATCTGAAAGTGACTTCAACGTTGAAATCAACGCTGCTCGGTTCAGCCTGAATCCAATGCCTGCACCAGATATTGCAATTTTCACTCATATGTTATATATATAGACAGTCAAACAGCGATCAGACCCTTCATTTCGAACAGCATAAGTTCAATAGATGGTAGAGATAGCCACTAATATCTTTATGAGAAGCCTGAGCAGCAGTAATGCACAATTTATTGGTTTCCGGGACACTCGGATATCTCAGAGAAGGGGATGGCTTTTGAATTGACCAAATGAAACAAATAATAGGCAGTTTGATAACACATATCCCACGTCAATAAAATGACACATTTTCAAGCGTTCTCTAAGGCCAGTCATAGGAGGACTCATACAGACAACTGCGAGACATCTGACTTAACCAAACTTGATCCTTAACCTCAGGAGAAGAGGCATCTAATGGGTGACCAGACAGCAATGGTAGATTTTCTAATTGATATGTTTCAGCAGCTGTCAAAGTTACCAATGATATCCAGCTGTCAAAATATTCCGTACGGTTTGCCATTTCATCATGCATCCTTTCACATATGCCGCGTGGTAATTATTAACAAAATATTATCGGAATCCCGGCTCAGTTGTAAATACGCAACGTGAATTTCGTCGTGAGTCGTCAGTGTGCGGGCAATACGTTGCACCTTAAAAAATTTTCAGTTTGAGTACACTCTTTTGGATCTTAAGCTACCAACCAGACAGAGATTGGTGCGAAATGAAGAAAACATAGCCGCCGTAGCGGCCAGTATCGAAGAAGACGCAGAAATGTCGACGCCGATCAGGTGAATTGGGCATCGCCAGAATTGAAGCCGGACGACGATAAACAACGCTGTAAATTCGCTAATTCAGCGCTGGAAATGCTAGCCGGAGATCCGGACTTTGGCCAAAAAATCATCTTCTCGGAGAGGCCCATTTTCGGCTCAGCTGCTATGTTAACAGGTAAAATTGCCATTATTGGAGCCAACACAATCCATAAGTCTTCGGTCAAGCATCAATGCATCCATGAGGATTAACTGTTTCGTGCGGGTTATGGCACGGCGGCATCATCGGACCTCATTTCTTTCGAAATGAGGAAGGAGACACCGTTACCGTCAATGGTCTCTGGTATATTAACCGACTTTCTGTAGTAAGAGCTCGACAACATCGATATATCCGAGCTGTGGCTCCAACAAGACGGTGCTACATGCCTTACAATCGAAGTAACGTTCGAAGTCGTAAAGGGGAAATTTGGTGACTATGTCATCTCACGGCTAGCATTCACCAATTGGCCTCCGCAATCCGGCGATTTGACACTACTCGATTATTTTCTCTGGGCTACGTAAAGTTCTTAGTCTACGCTAACAAGCACGCGACTTTGGACGAGCTCGAGGTCAATATTCAACACGTTATTGCCGGGTCATCAAAAATCGGACCGACCGCTCGAAGCACTGCTATCGAAGCAGATGAGGCCATTTGAAAGATGTGCTATTCCACACATAATGGCATGATTTAGCTTCAAGATAAAGCCAATCAATTTTATATCTCACATCGTTGTTGTTTAATTAAATTTTTTTTCTGTCTTTCTTATCAGTTGGCACTTCCAAAATCTAGATGATCTCTGCTCTGTGCAGATCGGCGATCTTGATATATTTGTCAAGAACTGGCTTTGGTTTCCGAGTAGTATCACAATCGACTTACAACTGGCTTAAGTGCACCTCAATGACGACGACCCCAACTTAACCTCCAAAAGCTACTCATAACCAGAACAAGAACTAAACCTAACATATCTATCTTCGTCGGTAGTTAGGGCTTAATTGAAGCACTAGACTAAAGAATTACTATTTTCAAAGCTTTTTAGTATTAAACACAGAAATTCTGTGTTTCCGGCCATAGAAACCTAGACGGAGGTGAACGAGCTGACACACTAGCTAGATGTATCGCAACTCCCCAAAAATCATCACCGAAGGAAGTCCATCTCCAACCAATAATCTCTTGAGGTTTACAGAGACAGTGTTTGAGGGAACGAATCGGAATAATTGCATCATCTCAAGAACGATTTGACCCGTACGTGTGGTCGTCACGCAACCAAACTTGGCATTCCGTATTATATCCGTTGCTGTTGTTGTAAAAACGCAATTGGGAACGAAATCCGGCTTCACATTGGTTCTAAATATCCAGCATTCGCCAAAGCTAGACATCTCTACTTCAAAACCCTTTTCAATGAGCTCCGGACATAAATCTATAACACCATTGTCATCCCTAATCTAAGGTTTACACACTCGAGTTAAGTAGTAGGTTTGTATCATGGTGTTAGGTTTTTTTTTTACTAGCATCCCAACATATTAGAGCTACTGCTTTTCTACAACTTCGCTCTGAAACCGCTGATCTCACAAACTAAGCTTTAATTGTGTGTGCCAGGGAACCAGTCAATACACCTAATCAGCCCCAGCAACATGTGGGTTCATAGAGATTATTAAGTGTAGGATGGATCAATACCTTGCCTTCTCCGATGGGTATGAGACAGCTCTCCTCATGCTCATGATCATAACCTCGCTGTATTTATTTCAGCAAAGTGCTCTCTTATCAGTTATTACTGGGATGCCAAAAGGATTCCCGATGTCACCCCTAATTTAAAAGATAAGCATTAAAGGCCTTTACATGGAAAACTGCTTCGGTATTAGAATGCACTTGAAAGGAAATTTCCAAATCCCTTTTCAAGTAATCAGAAATCCGCGAAGTGAAGATCCGTTCCACATTATTACAACGGACAAACAAACAAACAACATTGTTGGCGTTTCAATAGAAACGATAACGACACTTTGAAGGTCTATGTCATGAGCCAACAGCTCAGCACTATCAGCGATTCCATTGCGCGTTGGCTTTTCTACGCCACTCTGAATAGACGCACATTGTAAACAATCAACTCAATATATCCATTACCAATACCAGTACAAAATTACCCTGTAGAATGAAGTAAACTATGACTAAACGACCTTGTCTACGTTCAATAGCCCCCCATGTCTATTCTGAGAATAGCGTCGTTTAATGAAGGTCAATGCTTAGAGAGCACTGCCAGTAAAAAAATTGGTAATGAAAAACCAGACAGAACGCACATCTAATAAATGGGGAGCGGGAGTCAGAGTCATAGGCTGAATGGTTTATGGGTTTGTGTGTATCTATGACTCAGTCTTTGAGTGTAAACATTCATTCCAAATGGGGATTAGTGATCTGGTCTCACTGAATCGAATTCGCTTGTTCGTAGATGCCGCTAATTGTTGGCGTTTTTTTTTTGTTTTTTTTTTGTTTGTTGATCTAACGTAAAAACTATGAATGGCGATGTTAATTCGGGGTGATGGGAACGGTTTTTGTTAGTACGAGCGGAGAAAAAAAAAAAAACATTTTGCCGGCGAGACAGCACGTTAAATAGTCAATTGCACAGTCTAGACGCTAAGTGAATTGGGTTTGTTGGCATGATCTTGACCTCTTACGGGGGGCAGAGAACTTTAAATAATTTTACCTGCTAATGTGATTCTCTCTAGGAGTTTCATGCTGTTGCTGTAGTTCTATTTTACGATCAGACTCGCAGATTGGGGTTAAAAAGCAGACCAGGTTTGGGGTGGAGTTGATTGAATTAAAAATTATAGCTTGACCTGTGTGGTGGCTCCGATTTGTACAATGGGCCACTTACTTTCTTTATATCGGCCGGAACCACACATACGAGTAGCTTGACACGACCTCTACATGAAGTCGTGTCAATTTCTGGATTTCCTTTGCGGAATTTCTCAGCTTCCGACGTGGAGTAGGGTCCTTGAATATCGAGCGGTTTATCTCGGTATTTCTGGTGTCTATAACTGAGAAGCAATCTCTAGAGCACGTTGATTATTATGGATACTATATTGTCCATAGTAACATATGATACTGAAACGGGATGGTATCCGGCATGCTAAGCTCGCAACCTAACAAATAAGATCCCTCCTATTCTATCATTTCTTTGCGTGTTCAATTCCACCTTTATCTCGTCGCTCAGCTGGGAGTCGCTTCAGAGTACGTTCGAGGAAGCAATTCCGCAGCTGTACTCGTATAAGACATCAACATTACTGCGACGATTAATGTCCATCTCAGCGAACTGTGAATGCGAACGAGCGAATATTCGCAAATTTTAACATTTCATTGACAGCTACTTTTCCATTTAGTCGTAGCGACCTGCGAATATAAATTATCCTTCGTTTTGAAAAGGAGAATTTTGTCAAAATCATTCGCGCGAACGTAGATTGTGTTCCACATTTGCGAGTAACATTTGCAGGTTGACAAAGCGCATCTACTTATTCGTGCAGAAAAATTGTCACTTGCCTGTCTTTAAATGTACTAAAGATGAATTGTTAGGAGTAAGCTCATTCGTAATTCGCTGAGCTGTAAATGGACTTTTATTTGGGATAGTTTTGCAACTTTAGCCCGTGCCTGGCATTACTAAAGGCTTATAGCAGGAATGCATAGGATACTCTGTTACTGTATTTATCATACGGCACGGACAGTAACAAGTAACAACCGATGGATCGTGGGTTGTGAGTGTAAATTTTGTTGGTGCACTGTTCCATATTGTTGTAAACAGTTTGATTCGGTAAACCAGTGTCAGAATTTTCACTTCGCAGCCTTCGTTAGTATCCTCGGGGTTTGCTTATGATTAAGGCTCAGAAATTAAGGGGGACGTAGCCAATATACGCGGGCTAAAAATTAATCACTTTTCTGCGTACGTCCATGTCTGTAAGTAAAGGCCAGATCCAAAACTTAGTGAAATACGGGTAGATCGCCGCCCACACCTCTCAGATTACTCTGAGATTTTAATATACACAGCTCTGATATTCTGGACAGATAATACTCGAAGGACGGTATGTTGAGCTTGTAACTGAGCCCACGCGAATACCAGGCGTTGATAGTCATACCGCCAACATCCTCTATTTGTTTTTGACTTGTCACCCTAGGTTCGCTGGTCCACTATGTCATATCTACTAATCTCTCGTCAGTCGTTCACATATCTCCGTGGAGAATAGACGTGTTTCGACGTGTTTCGGCTCGCGAGTGCATATTAATAACAAAATAACAAAGTGACATTTGAAGTAATTTCTATAGGCTCCAATTAGCAGAGCGTTAGCGTGCTCGGCCGGCATAGTACAGGTCGTGGGTTCGAATCCCCGTGTGTACTCTTCACATTTTTTTTTTTTTTATTTTTTTATTTTCATTTGAAATAAATTCAAAACAAGTTAAAGTGGTAATAGTGTTGTCCATCACGTGATGGATTGTGGAGAGCGGTCCGCTATGTTAACAGCGGGATCTGCTGATGTATCAGGTGAGGCTTCGAGTGGTTCGAGCCAAACGCCAAAACCAAAGAGAAGGAGGAAACTTAGCCCACCTTCTAACTTAGAAAAACGTCCCACCCTACCAACGGCCACTGTAAAGGTGATTGGCGGGGTAAGGGAAGGGAACAACTTCGCTTCATTGGCAGCGAGCGAATCCGATGATGAAGAGGAAGAAATGGAGGCTATTAGTAGCAGCATCAAAATGCTACAAGAAAGAGTGCTGGCCATAAAAGAAAAACAAATGGCAAGAAGGAAGAGGGAAGAGCAAGGCCAATCCCAACAACAGCAGCTTGCTCAAAAGCAAACAGAACAACAAAAGCCTAAGAAACAGCAGCAGCAACAACAAGAGCAGTCACAACAACGGCCACAACTAAAACAGCAGCAGCCACAAAAACGGCAACAGCAAAAACAGCAGCAGCAACAACAACAACAACAACAACAACAACAACAACAACAACAACAACAACAACAACAGCAGCAGCAGCAACAGCAGCAGCAGAAGAAGAAGGAGAAGGTGCCGCCTATCAACACCTATAAATTGGAGGTAAATGCTACCAAGGACCTGTGTAAGTTGGTCATTGGTAATAATTTTAATATTAAGAGATTGGGGAACGATCGCCATGCCATCCACTGTAATACAGTGGAGGGCTACGCGAAAGTGAAAGAGCTCCTAAAGGAAACGACGACGGAGCACTACTCTTTCACACCGAAGTGTGAAAAGCGGCAATCGATGTTGCTGAAGGGGTTGGAACCGTCTTCTGATCCTGAGGAGATCTTGGCACTGCTCAAAGAGAAAGAGTGCGAAGGACTCAAGTTCGTGGGGGTAAAGCCATTTACCACAGCTAGAGCCAGGCGGGAGAAACGGAGTCTGCCGTTCTTCCTGGTGCAGCTCAGTCCCGAAAGCCGTCTGGATAGTCTAAGGAGTATTACTGTCCTAGACTACCAGGTGGTTCACTGGGAAAAATTAAAAAGGAGCGAAGGCGTTATACAATGCGTTCGCTGCCAGAGGTTCGGACACGCCGCTTCGAACTGCCATATGCAGCCTCGATGCGTGAAGTGCGCAAAGAACCACAGTTCCGAGGAGTGTTCTCTGGGTAGGGACGGAGCGTCCGATAGGACTCAGCTCTCGTGCGTGTTATGTGGGAACGTGGGACACACCGCAAACTATCGGGGTTGTCCTAAGTTCGCCGACATTAAAAAAGCAAAAATGGCTCGGCAGCAGAAGGTGGAGGTCAAACGTTCACCTGTTAGGTTTCAAACACCAGCCGTCACGCCCCAAATTTCCTACGCCCAAATGGCTGCAGGTAGGGGGGCTACGGTACAGCAAGCGACTGTTGCTTCTCCGGCGTCAATGCCGAGAACAACGGAAGCTGCACCCAACATGCTGGCCATCTTGCTCGCAATCCAAGGGCAGATGGCTCAGCTGCAAAAGCAGGTGCAAGGACAGGCCAAGCGGGTGGACCAGATCTACGCGCTGCTGCCGGGCCTAACGCAACACATGTCGTAATGGGTACGCACATGGTGGAGCAAACTTTGAAGGTCCTTGCGGTGAATGTTAATTCACTGGTTAGGATCGAACGAAGAGCCGCGATGTTTAAATTGCTGCAAGACCAAACTCCTGATGTGCTTTTCGCTAGCGAAACCAAGCTAACCGATAAGCACAAACTGGAGTACAATAATTATATTGTTAGAAGAAGAAACCGGCCCCGATCCAAATGTGGAGGCGGTGTCGCGATCTTCATTAAGCAAGGTATAAAATTTCACAGAGTGTACAAGGGAGTGTTGCGTAGGTTCCGGGTGTTAGAGGCAGTCGTCATTTACATCCCGCTCCGCAGTGGAAAGCGGCTGTACTTGGCCTCTGTTTATGCACCTGAGGCTTCACATTCCACTTTATTCATTACAGAGCTCGATACCCTTTTTCGACTTCTGAGACTGGAATCGGGGGAGAATTATTTCATAATCGGCGGAGATTTCAACGCTAAACACAGAGATTGGGGAAATAATTTGCCAAATACTAGAGGGAACCTACTACTCGATTGGTGGGGTCAGCACGATGTCATGTACAGACTCGGCCTTAAAGCGACGGATAATCCGTCGTTTCCCAGAGGCGGGTCTTATTTGGATCTACTGCTGTACGACGAACGTATACGACTGACAGGTACGAATTTACAAACGCTAAACTGTCTGCGCACATTCGTGTATGACAGTGACCATTGCGGTTTTAGCACCGAAATTACAGTTCCCAACGAAATTGCGGAATTGGAGGAGTTTGTCCAAAGATATTCTTACAACTACAGCAAGACTCGATGGACACGCTTCTCCGCAACTTTGACAAGAGCTCTCGCCTCGAACACGCTCAACCCACCGTCCAATAGGAATTTGTCAAACGAGGAGATCGACAATTACCTAAAACAAATGGACGAGACAATTAAACAAACTATGGACGCTACAATACCGCGGTATCGACATACGACTAACGAAGACCTGTTCCGCAATCCTACTATTGACGCACTGCACCGACAGAAAAGTAGACTTCTGACAAGACTCAAAAACTTGTACAGACAGTTTACTGACAGACAAGACCCGGAGATTAGAACACTGAAGTCGTCGATTAAAAATATTCAAACGTTAATAAAAGAGAATTACAGAATTTCTGTAAGTTCGTATTGGAACAACAGGGTTCGGGCTGTAAACACCAGCAACCCGAATATGTTCCCGCAAATAAATAAACTATTTCGGAGAAAAAATCAAAACGACCTTCAGTGTCTTAAAATACCCCGGACAACAGACAACGAACGTTTACTGACAATAGCAGGTATTGATCCAAATGAGGCCGCTGATGATGACGACTTCTTTGTGATCGAGGATCCACAGGAGAAGGTTGAGGCCATAGGGGCGACTTTCCAGGAAATATACAAGGCCACTGATTGCAGTGGACCTAATTATGACCTGGATAATCGCATCTTGGTGCACGACCTCTACATTCGAAATGAAGTAGAGAACTGGCGATCCGAGGGCTCCGGTTTCACCCGGTTCAGCGAAGAAAATATGTCAAATAATGTCATCACCAGAGAGGGTGACCTACCCCCGTTCATTTCGAAGGAAGAGCTCCATGAGATCTTCGACACAATCAGGGCTAAGAAATCAGTGGGGACCGATGGTATTCCGAACATCGTGCTTCGACATCTTCCTCTAGAAGCGGTGGACATTTACACCACCCTGTTTAATAATGCAATGAATAATGCACATTATCCAGCGCATTGGAAAACGGCGGTGGTGCAACCTATCCCCAAAAAGGGAAAGGATATATCCAATCCGGCAAATCTCCGGTCGATAAGTCTCCTTCCGAATATCAGTAAGGTATTTGAAAAAGTAATCAATAGAGCTCTGTCTAGGTGGGTTGAGGACAAACATATAGTTCCGGATAATCAATTCGGTTTTAAGGCGGGACATGATATCTCACATGCCGCGTCTAAACTGGTGTCCGATATCCAATGGAATAAGGGTAAAAAGCAATGTACTGGTGCCTGCCTTGTTGACTTGGAGAAGGCCTTCGATACCGTATGGTTAGAGGGTCTTTTCTATAAGCTGACTAGGCTGGGGATCAGTAAACCACTCTTGTACATTCTTTATAATATGCTAACCAACAGACAGTTCATCGTGAAAAATGGCGATGTGACTTCTGTTGGAATATTTCAAATTAAAAATGGTCTTCAGCAAGGCGCGGTCAATTCGCCGATCCTATTCAACATTTATACAAGCGACTTGATAAGTTCACTTCCCCATACTATTGCGTACGCAGACGATTTGATAGCGTACAGAACAGGTACAAAAATCGAGGTCATTAATACTCTCTTGCAGCGTGACTTCGATAAGATAAGACGATTTTGCGATGACTGGAAGTTGAAAATAAACTTTCAGAAGTCGGAAACCATTCTCTTTAGGACGCCGTTGTCTGGAGCCTCTAGGGATACTAGAAAAAATTGGCGAAAGTTCTCGATCATTGGACAACACGGACAGCCTCTTGCCTGTCGAAATGTAGTCAGATACCTTGGGATCTGGCTAGATCAGTTTCTGTATTTTGACAAAAATGTAGATGCTGCTCTGGCCAGAGCTAAAGGCGCTTTTGCTCTTACAAAGAGACTGTTTTATAGCAGCCAACTCGATGCGAGGGTAAAGGTAATCTGCTATATGGCCCTTATCAGGCCCATGCTGGTATTCGGGTGCCCCGTGTGGTTCAATGTGCGAGCAAGCTTAATGGAAAAGATTCGGGTGTTTGAGAGGGCTTGCCTTAGGGCTTGCCTTCGCTTGTACAGAACACCAGAGTCGGAGTACAAAAATTTTTATCGTAATGAGGTCCTTTACAATAGAGCGAACCTAATACGAGTGGACAACTTCGTAATTAAGCTGACTCGAAGACACATCGCAAGAGCAATGGCCTCGACGAATAACCTGATATCTGGGGCTTACTACCCCAACTACCTTTACCACGAGAGTGTGCGCTCTGACGGCTTCGTTCCACCGGAAGCATTCCTCTACCTAGATCAGATAGGGTTGATCCAGGATAGATCAGCGGTCCCGTTAATCTTCCATGTCGCTCGGAAAGCTGGGGACAGGCGACTCAACTACGGCAGAGACGTCGCACACGGCAGTGTGGATCGTCTCAGGTTCAGTAGGGCGGTGGGGAATCGCGATAAGAGGGATGTCGTTCGGCAGCACCAGCATTTCTGGTGGTTGAATGATGGAGAAGATGCTTCGTCGTCGTTTCCGTCAATTACGGACCAGCCTCACTAATGAGGCAGAGCTGACCAATCTATTTGCTCTGTGAATAGCGATGGCCAGCTTGCATAGGTTTAGGTTAGCATTTAAGAAATATATACATATATTAGTATATACCTTTGTATATACTAATATATGTATATAATTGTGAATGTATAATATCTATGTGTGTGTATTGTGTATGTAGGTTAGGTAGACTAAGGTATATTTTAAGTTAGATATTAAGTTTTATAAAAAATTAAGTCCATATGCTAAGTTTTTGTTAGCAATTTTTTTCTTAGCTTTAAGTATACAAATATTTCAATAAAATGTAAATAAAGTCGAAAGACATAGATATAAGAATTTAGAGTAGCTTAGAGTGCCTGTGTGGGGCCAGTAAGTTAGTATAAGATTGTTAAGTAATTTTAAGCTAGCATTTAAGCATTTTTTGTTAGTATGTAAGAATTAATGATTTAAGAAATAAAATGCATTTAAAACTAAACTAAACTAACTAATCTCTCGTATACCGAGCACACGGTTAGAGACACGGTTCCTAAAAGAACCGTATGGAAATACGAGAAAGCCAATTGGAGCGGACTTCTTTAGGAATTTTAACTGACCGTCACGTTTCCTCGATAACGACGTGGATGCCACTACTGATATGATCACTGACTGACTGATCACTTTGGACTGAGATACTTTATACCTCATCGGATGAAGAGCATCAAATCAAAAGACAAGGGGTAGTACAACTCGAGCTGTAGGGTTAGAGACATGTTTTTCCGGTCTTTCAACGCCAACCCGACAGAGGAAAACCCAAAAAAATGCAAGCGAGCCTAAAATTACGCTTTCTTAAACGTGCTAAATTTTAATACGACCAAAACCAGATTCAAACAATACTACAATGTCCTAAAGGTAGTAAAAATGTTTAGTCGTTCGTCAAGAATATTAGAAATGCCGCCTCATCCTACATCCCAACACTCATTGGACAAGGCCAATCTGCTTGCATCACATTATCTGGCCAGCTCAATACTTCTTGTGCTTTGTCTCAGCTGACACTCGAATGTGTCGAATCTTCGATGGGCCGAATCCACTTTCGCGCTTGTGTAGTACCAAGAGCACTAAAAGATTTAAACATAAACAAATTCGCTGGCCCATGTGGTATATCATTCTTCTTCTGAAGAGTGTTCCTTCACATTGACAAAACCGCTTTTCATCAATTCTACACTTTAGGACACTTTCCGAGAAGATGGAAAACAACATCTGTCTAGCCCGTTCCTTAAAATAGCGAATCTTCTTCTCTCTCCTTCTACAGTCCCAATACACTTACACCGGTTCTTTCCAAAATCATAGAAATGCTGATAAAGTTCACCTTTCGGAACGTTTAGTTCAAGTTGTCTTGGATGGCTTCAAGTCTAATATTCACAAAATAAATGCTGATGTGCCCCAGGGGTCCAATCTGTTTCCAACACTCTTTTTAATTTTAATCAATGATCTCTTGTCTGCTACTTCTAATCCAATATATTCCTTTGCTAGCGACAGTACTCTCTGCTTTTCATATTCATTTCCGGACTCACGTCCCTGCTCTTCGGCTGTAGAACGGGAGCGGCAGCGTATGTCAACCTCATTAAATTCCGATATAAACAACGTGCTTCCAAAACATATTGCTGTCAGCTGTCGTTAAAGCCAAATCCAAATACCCAGTCATTATATATGAATGGCACTTATATCGTTGAAACCGAAAAACTTTCCATTCTCGGTATGTGTGTCAATGACAACTTACGTTGGAATAATCACATATTCGATGTCGCCAAGAATGCTCCGAAATGTTTATGTTTTCTCAATCGATGTAAGAAATATGTTCTTCACCCCCTCTGATCAGGCCTCAATACATAAGGCATTCATACTCCAAAAATTGGAGTATAATACCCACATCTTGTCAGGTACTCCTAAAACCTGCTGCATATGATTCAAAATCGGGCGATAAGACTCATAGATGATGCTAATATCACCCAGTCAATTGACAACCTCGAACACCCACAAAATATCTTCGGCCTCACCTTGTTCTATCAGTATTTTCACCACCACTGCACCATAGAAATCGACAGTAACATTCCGCCCCTTCAAACTTTTAACCGTAACACCCGTCTCGTTATGAATGCTCATCGTCAGACCCTCAAGCCCACCTTCGAACGTACTCTAAAACACCGTGATTCGTTCCTAAGGTGGACAGCTTGATTGTGGAATGTCTCGCCAAGCTCTCTATTTTCTAGTCGTTATAACTTGCAAACATTTAAGACCAATGTACATCGGTACCACTCTTCTCTTCTTCCTTAAGTTTCCTTCGCCCGCTCGGTGTGTCAACATTTTAAGGGTATATTAACCCCTTGAGCGAGCTAATTATATAAGAAAAAAAAATCCTACTTAACTATCAGATATGCGGATGAACTTTGGCATTGCTTTAGGTTTCATGTCACGCAGGAATTAAAGACGATGAATAGTTGCAACCGGCCCACCGTTTGACGGATAGCTACCCTACGATTATGTTGAAATACAAACGACAATTTGGGATAACTAGAGACGAACCAAATTTGCATTTGAGGCTGGAGTAACTCTTCGTTTCAAGCATGCAATGTTATGTAATGTCATCGGTGGGTATGGTCGCAGTCAGGGGGCTTTTTTTTAAGAATCTGCGCGCACTCAAGGCATTTTAACTATCCTTAAGATGTTTGCACACAGCGCGGGCGGTGACGAATGGACCCTTGTGTCACTCCCACCGTAAAATCTCTCACCTTTCGTCCAAGAGGAACGTTAAAGGGCGAGGGCTATGCGTGCGGTTAACTCATGACCACGTAAAATTAAAGTGTTACGAAGCAACGAAAAGCATATGGATAAGGACGGACCTACTGTTGGCGACATACGCAAACAGAAAAAAAAGAACAACGACTTTCGCTTCAGTACACGGAACGTTTGGTCAATTATTAGACCACGTACAGTCGAATACTAAGTGGAGGTCATAGACTGATAATAACAGATATTGCCGTCATCCAAGAAGTGCAATGGAATGAACTTGTCAAAACGTAAAATGAAAAACAAATAAATCTATTCGAGGAAGACTCAAGCTAGATGGTTTTAAAGTCAGTTTTTCTATGCTGTTAGAAAACGGGAATGCCCTAGACATGACAGAAAGATCGTCTTATGCGATTTTAAGACAAAGCTAGGTAAAGGAGATATCTCTGGAAAACACCCCATCAACATTTCAACATTCACAAAGGCACTTGTTTATATTCTGATCCAACAACTGCCAACCAGATGGACCACATGGGGATAGACGCAAGGCACAGTATTATGAAATTCCAAACTTTTCGAAGGGTCTTGACCCTCTTCACTATCTTGTTATAGCCAAGGTACAGATGAAGATATTTTGTTCGTTTTCAAGCAAAATTTATGTCGAAAAGCTACAATCACAAGAGATTCCCACGAGTTTTGGAATTGAGTACCCCTCCAACTCTCCAAAAGTCTCTTGCCTCCAGCGTCAAGCTTCAAAGATCAATGACGGCAATGATATCAAGCCTTTAGAAAGCCGGCTGTGATGTATGGGGTTTCGTAAAATCACCACATCATTTCTAGTTTAATAATGAAAATATGCGTTTATAGCGGTGTTGCAAAGAAAGATAAGAGCTTAGATCTTCAACTATTTGGCAAGGTTAATACACTAGGAATACTTCCAAACCATCGACTACAGTATGCCTCAAGATTGGTTTGACAAAGACTTTCATGTAAGTTCCTCTAGATTTTTCTGCTATCATGGACGATAAGTCTATCCATTTCTGCACGGGGGAATCCACGTCTGGTTGCGGGATTAGTAGTGTTTTGTAAGATACGAGTAAACTTAACCTAAGCCTCTGATTCCGCCTTCCAAACCACTGTAGCGTATTTCAGGCGGAAATTTTGGCGATTAAAGGTGTCCCCTCCTAACTGAAGAAAAACCTGATATCTGCAAAGAATATACTGCAAAGGAAAGCGCCCTTGACTGCCGATCATCTCTCAGGGAGATCAGAACATTAAAAAAAAAAAAATGCTCATTTAATGAAATTTCTCATCCCTTAGAAGAAAGATGAGTAATCGCTATGTGCCGACAATATCAATATCTGCAATCCTGCGCTCAAGGGATTTAAGTATGTTACCCTTACAATGCTTGCACATAGCGCGGGCGAAGGAAAATCAGGGAGGATAGAAAGAGAGGTACCGGTGAACGTTGGTCTTAAATATTTGAAGGTTATAATGACAAGGAAATAAAGAGCTAGGCAGAGCATTCCATAACGAACTGTACGCCTTAAGAACGAATCACGGTATTTTAGAGTACGTCCGAAAGAGGGCTTGAGGTTATACTGACGGGCATTCATAGCGAGACGGGTGTTACGCTTAAAAGTTTGAAGGGGCAGAATGGAACTGGCGATTTCTACGGGGCACTGGTGGTGAAAATGGCGATAAGACAGAGGGTGGGTGTTCGAGGGTGTCCTTTGGTTGAGTGGTATTAGTATCGCATGGTTTTGAATCCTATCTACCAGATGCAGAGATGTTTTAGGAGCACCTGACCAGATGTGGGCATTGTACTCCAATTTTGGGCGGATGAATGCCTTATATATTGAGGCCAGATCAGAGGGGGTAAAGTATTTCTTACATCGCTTGAGGAAACCTAGACATTTCGCAGCATTTTTGACGACAACAAATATGTGGTCATTCCAACGTAAGTTGTCGTTGTCGTTATCGGTTTCAACGATGCAAGTGCCATTCATGGATAATGGCTGGGTATTTAAATTTCGTTTTAACGACAGCAGACAGCATTGTATTTTGGAAGCATTAGATTCTACTCTGTTAGTGGTTCCCCAATTAGTTATGCTGTTAATGAGCTTTAACATATGCTGGCCTTCCCGTTCTGCAGCCGAAGAGCAGGGAAGTGAGTCCGGGAACGAATATGAAAAGCAGAGAGTACTGTCGTCAGCAAAGGAATATTTTAGATTAGAAGTAGCAGACAAGAGGTCATTGATGAAAATTAAAAAGAGTGTCGGAGACAGAACAGAGCCCTTAGGCACACAAGCATTTATTTTGTGAACATCAGACTTGAAGCCATCCAAGACAACTTGAATTGAACGTCCGGAAAGTTTGAAGAAGAGAGTCGGCGATTCCAAAAGCACACATTTTTGACAAAAGAGCCTGATGCCAAACTCTGTCAAATGCATTACAAATATCAAGTGCAACTATCTTGCTTTCGTCAGATTGATGTACGCTTTGGTTCCACTTTTCGGTAAGACATGCCATCAGATCACCAGTGGATCTGTCATCCATAAGCCTGACGTTCACAAAGGGATTACTTCGCAGTGTCGTCACCAGTCTCACATGAAGCCCTTATGTCTAGTACACTAGTGCACAACTGCTTAGTGCCCATCAAAACGTCTTTAAAAAGTCTGCGGCCTTTCCATTCGATGAACTACAGAAAGGCATTAGTTTTAACTGGCCGCAACCTGCAGAATAATAGTGCCTATATAGTCATATGAGACCCAACTCTCAATATTCACTGGCGATCTCACTTCCTTCAGCTTTGGGAGGATTGGCTTAAAATCCCATTTCAGCTGCACGATTACGTCAAGAGCTGCCTGTACCCTAAGTCAAAAATTCGCTTGGCATAATGCAACAGAAAGTAACATGCAACTGTAGTACATCATCTGCATATACCTGAGCGTAGTCTTTAGAAACACTTAAAGGGAAAGAGAGTCATGTAAGATGCACTATGTCCAAAAAGGACTCCGTTCTGCGGGCAACACCTGTTGAATCGCAACATCATATATTGACCGCCGCCAGTATACGCGATCAAGGAGGTGTTGTCTGACTGATTTACACATGTCGGTAAAAAATTCCGCTGTCAAAGGTGTCCTGAATCTTCCTGTCAAATGCACATTCAATTCGGCGCACTAGATTTTGAAAAGTATATTATCACAAGGTCTTCCGCTTTGGCATGCATGTTGAATCTAAGACAGAAGATGTATTAGCCAAGACTCTTTGGACATACGGTCGACCAAGTCCGACTCGACACTCTTACCGAGTAAGTAGCCATCTCTGCCGATTTAAAGTACAAAAGCTATTCTCACTATTTGACTCACATTTGGTATGTAGGGAAGGGCCATCGGCTAGTACAGAGACGAGGATCATCTTCAGAATGGATTGCAGCTAGTCCTTACTTTTTTGCAGCATATGATGTATTGTGTTCTACATTTAATACGAGTGTCATCATTATTTCCAACATTCTCTAAGCTTTTTGAAAAGATTATGAAGGACCGTATTTTCTGTGTTATTAGCAGTTTGGTTTTCGTGATGGTAGATCTATTGTTTAATAACTACAACGGTAAGGCCTTTAATGAGGTCAATCACACTATTCTTTTGGAATTGGTTTCGGTCTTATTTATCAGAAAGATCTCAAAAAGTAAAATTTGATGGAGTTTTTAGTAATAAGTTGGAAATACGGATTGGTGTACCTCAGGGTTCGATTTTAAGTACTTTTCTTTTAACTTTTTTTTTTGTTTTTGAAAAGATCTGATCCGCCAATTGCGAGGGCCCTGAGACCTAAAAAATCTGTGCAACGAAAGTGGTACTAAGAAGGCTAGGGAGGTTCAATTCTTTTGATAAAATTGAGAATCTCTTTGGTGGAAATTTTAGAAAGATTAGGATTTCTCTAAGGAAATATCGACTCCTTAAGGTAATTAGAGTGAGGCACTTACATAAGATGTGTTCTGCAGTTTCGTCGCCTTCCATGGAAAGACGACATTCACTTTTCTGAATAAGATCTATTTTGTGTATGTGATATCGAAAGTGGAAGTTCCCGGTTAGAAATCCAACCAGTCTTCTGATGTCATCCTTTTTGAGTTGCAGGGATTCGTTTGATTTTTTGTGAAAGGGTTTGATAGCACTTTTTGCCTGACGAAGTTCTGAGATGTTTTGCCAATGGGATATACACATCTTGTGCTCCTAACCCTTTATTGTTGAAAGCCGGTGAAAGAATCAGTCGAACCTTTTCTAGCCAGGTCGTCGGCTATTTCATTTCCAATAACACCTCTACCACCAGGCACCCACCAAAATTTTACTTTGTTCTTATGAGAGATGTCGTGTACTGCAAGACTGATATGGAGTTAATGAGGTAAGACCCTAATGCTTTAATGGCTGCTTGACTGTCCGCTAGTATACAGATGGAGACACGCAGCTTTCCGTCATCGAGGGTGAGATTGGCGCACACCTGAATGGCATGTATTTCCGCTTGAAATCCGTTGGGACTTGTTCCCATTTTTTGCGATATTCTGGTGTTACGACCAAATATTGTGTACTAGCAGCTCCGGTGTCCGTCTTTGATCCATCCGTATACCATTTAATATCTTTAATGTTAGAGTTTGGGTTTTTGTAGTTCCTTGCTTCTCGGCCTGGGATCACTATATCGATCCTTCTGCCAAAGCACAGAGTCCTCGGTAGGCTGTCAATTACTGCGCAGATCATGTCAAATTTGGGGATTTCAAAGAGAAGATTCATTTGATCCATTTGAGTGATTAATCTCTCCTGTTTGTAGTAGTCAAACGGCGCTGCGAATTGTCGTCTTTTTTATAAAGAGATTTAGTAACGTTAAACCAATTAAGGCTTCTATAGCTGATATGAGGCACCTGTGCATTCCGCCGGCGATACCAAGACATGCAAGTCTTTGTAGCCGCTGCAGCTTTTGCATGTCAGATTTGATTGAGAGATTTTCTCTAACACACAAGTCGTTGACTATATTTAAAGTAGTCTGCATAACATTGCAAATGTTTTTAGGGTGTTTACCCTTCACTATAATGACTAAGTCGTCGGCAGATTCTATTGTTTGATAGCCCAGACTAGTAGATCCATGGCCAGTGACCACAAGAGCGGTGAGAGAACACCTCCTTCTAGGCAACGTTTGACGGCTTAGACAGAGATTTTAATTTCACCGGAAGACGTGGAGATTTTCTTGTTTACGAGCATCGCTCTAACAAAAAGCAATCCTGTATTATCGAAGGCACATAGTGTAATCTCCTTTGGCCCAGTAGAGCGTGTATTGGTGACGGTGTAGAGGTAAATTTCTGACGATTATGTGTAATTCGATAAGTCTTTCATGGCTTTCAGCAAAAAACGATGGATATCGATAGATAAGATATAGTTAGTCCACAGGTTTGTCTTGTTTGGGGATAACCACTACGTTCACCTCCCTCCATTCATACAGGATGTATCCCTAATAGAACCTAGTCCATAGACCTAAAAGCAGACTTTTGCTAAAAATTAGCATCGCATCCCAGAACGAGGTGACAATTTCGACCTTTGCACTGTTCAATCAATTCATCTACAAGAACAGGAGGAATAGCATCTATTTCTCCGAGGAAATAGGCGGATTTGCACACGAACTCTTGTAACCCATTCCCCTGAGGTAATTCGATTATCGCTGCCACTAGATCTGTGGTGTTAAATCAGGGAATGAGAAGATATTCTCCTCGAGCAAATCCGAATTTTCGCGTACTATTATTGAGACCAAACATCTTATCCTCAATAGCCCTAGTCACAGAGCGATGTTCTCTCTTGCGCACCGTTGTTTAAAGGTGAGTTAAGAACCCTTAGCGCGGTTCTGGTTTCTCTGCAATATCTTAAGTGTAGTCATCATCGTTTGCGGCTACACGCGGGGTTCCATATGCGATTAGGGAACGTTGCCAAGGGTCCTTTGGTCCTGTGGCCTCACTCTCGTAGTACGATCTGCGTTGTTTGCCGCTTGACTCCTCGGTACAGGTTCAAGAATTCTACTTTTGGGTCTATCTGGAGTTGTTGTTTTTGTGTTAATCGGCGTGTTGCCTGTTTGGTAGTTGATTTGTAGTCACTTTGACAGACTACTGATGCTGGTTGTGGTGGAGGTGGCTGAAGTTTTGTCCGAGCTCTTTATAATGAGACTCAGCTTAGAGGAAATGTACGCGACTTGACCTTTTAGATCGTTTTGCCGTTTCATCGCACTCTAATTTATAGCAAAGACCATGTGAATCAGATCTGTCTTTCCGCTCTTTTCAAAACTCTCCAGGTTCTGGTGTTTAGGCCTAAGTTCTGTACATCCAAAGACGCGAGAATTTTCTCGCTAGCAGAACGATCCCCCTTGTGACATGTGGTTTCGGAAATGAGCCCTCCTCCACTAACATAACGTTCAGATCGCCTTCTCTTTGAACCAGCCAGCACTGATTGTAGAGCAGTCAAAAGACCCTTCACCTCTTCTTCCCGAAGGTCAGTCGAAACATCTATAACTCCCTCCTGTATTTAAGCCATTTAATCAACACTAAGGGGGTTGAGATTGATGTCTTCCGGAATAGCGCGCAGTATGTTGTTATAGGGAACCTTGTCAACTGTAGCATTTCCTGTTCGGACTCTCTTGCTTCCGACATCGGTGGAGTGGAGTCGTCGGATCGGGTTCGTTTGACCACTGTGCCGTTGTTGTCGATTTTGGTAGTGGCAATCTCTAGAGCGTGTTCCTTAGAGTTACCTTGTTACAAGGCTTCACATCTCCGAAGATTTCAGTCTAATGTAGCCGGTAGAGTTTTGTGACATGTTCCCATAATTTACGGCTACTTTCGTGCTGACAGATGGTACACACAAAGTGTCTGAGTCTGAGTCGCTCAGGAGGGAAACATTCCCTTCTTCGCTTCCTGCAGGGAGTACGGGTGCGTTCCTGGGAATTGATTCTTTTAAGGAGGCATCAGTCTCTAATGTTAAATCTTTTGTTGGATTACTTTTGATTCCCACGAGTAATCGGAATGTGAAAGTCACCTAACAGCAGAGCCTGTTTTGCTGGAAGGAAGACTTGGTATTTAAATTGGAGGTCACCCGGTATCCGAAGATTGCAAACTACAGACTTAGCACCCCTTAGCCATGCATCCCTCGGCGCTTGCTATTCCACCTTGGAGTTAGGTTTTTTAAAAGAGTTCAGCTCCTATTCGTTGCTCGTTTTCGCAGGATTTAGAGCATATGCACCGGAAACTTGCTTGCGAGTATACGAAACATGCGCTATCTGCAGTAGCAAAGGGAGATCATTAGCCATGAAGTAACCACCGTTGCGCGATGGTCGCCCCGTGCAGGCCATGAGTCTTCTTGTGTCGGTTACTCTTACGAATCGTTCTACGATTCCACATCTGACCGCCCAAGGAGCAGAAAAGGCGTACAATGTTCATCTATTCGGCGTACGATGTGAATGTCAAAACCCTTTTGCAACACACTAAGCGGTAGAATGACTTCTACGCTAGCAACCAAAAACTTCAGAGTTCCTAAGCCAAGTCAAATTGTTTTAAGTAAGTATAAGGCGATGGCTGATTTATGGGATCTCGTGGACAATTGTAGTGTAATACCCCTAGTAAGCGAGTGCGTCATCCCAACATAACTGGCAGGTTAGCACCCTTATTCGCGCTAAGTTCAAATCTAGGATCAGAAGTTAGAAATTAAAATTCTCCAAGTATCAAGAGTGGATTTTCACTAAAGTGCACGTACGTCCTTTGCAAAGCCAAAATCTTCTTCAGGAAATCCACTTTACCTACAACTAAAGCCGGGTGCGTAGGCGTTTTCATATACGAATACGGATATCCATTCAAACGCAAAAGATATTTCCACACTATCTTCTTGTGAATGCCTATCGAGTGGGCCATTTGCCATTTATAGTAACGAAAAACTAGGGAAAAATAAATGAACTCTCAGCGGTCGTTCCACGTTCGGCTTACATCTCCTCTGCCCTAAACTGTCCGTCGTACATGGTTATGCTGTAGCCGTAGCTGTATTTGTATTTGTTGTCTCTGGTACATCACATCTCGTTAATAATTGAATCTATGTGCACGAGTCAGGATTTTTCGAGGAACAGAAGTATCGACCTTTGCCAAGCTCCCTCTATGAGGGTGGTCGTCGTCACTGTCTCCACTACTATATCACTACCATCTAACACCATCCACTAGCAACAGCAGCCACAGCAGGCACAGCAGCAGCAACAAGAATTCCCAAATTTGCCAAGTAAACGGGTAGAAGATGGAATTTGTAAACAAGCGTAGATTTGATGTTCCGCTAAATCTATGCGATATCCTTAAATATTTGAAAGAAGACATCACGAGCCATTTTGAGGCAACGGCAAAAGTGAAAGGATGTACTTTTCGCCATTGCACGGTATGCCATAACCGTAAATGGGCTTAGCGAACGAACCCTCCAGGATAAAACTACCCTCACACATCGACATCGACATCGACATCGACATCGGCATCGGCATTGACTTTGACTTCGACATACTGACAAAGGCTTGGCGTACGAATACGAATCCGAATAGGGTATCCGTATCCGTATAACCAGACGGAATGCCATTTCTTCGTTGGCGCTTTTTTTCTGCGTGCCAGCTTTTCTTTCTGACTTGGTTTGAGACCATGTTATGGAATTGTAGCTGTAACTGTAGCTGTAGCTGTGTTATCTGGGGCTGTTGGCTTCTAAGGATATTATACAAATGACACGGAATCAGATAAGGATAAGTGCAAATTGGCTTACAAGCTGGGATTTCTTTGTACTCTATCCAGGATGATTCGTAGGTCTGTAGATTCGTGGATTCGTGTTCGTGCTGTGCTCAACTGCGTGCGTATGTGGTGCGAACGTATGTGCCAGGATATTATAGATCGAGTGAGTCCATTACATAGCACATAACGCACATGGTTTTTGGTGTTCTAGATCCACCACCACTACCACCAGTACCATCAGTACCACCAGTACCACCACTGCCGGCAGCACAACACCAATGTACCATGGGTTGGAGGCAGTATTTGGGAATTTTGGCAAACAGAAGGATATGCCTGTTGAATATTGTATAGAGCGAAAGTGGGTATTACTCCTCAGAATGAGTGGTGCAGCTCATTCTTCAGCCTGACTAAGAAGTCAGTAGAAGCTGGTGGGAGTCAGCGTGTCGCAGAGGAGGTGGAAGGTTATCCTTTATTTTTTGATTTTTATTGCTATACATGGCGATGGAATGGAATGTTGTGTACCGTATACCGTATACCGTATACCGTATACCGTTAACCCTGTATCCTGTACCGCAGAGCAAAGCAAAGTAAAGCAAAGCAAAGGCACGGTATCGTTCATACGTATGAACGATACGTACAAGCGCTTAAAGGATTCACACGGATGGAAGTAAGTACATTCATTCTCGTTTGCTCTCGTTTGGTGAATGGTTGTTTTATGGTCTCGCAAAATGGTGTCAAGGATTTGTTCGGAATATCCTTCTAATGAATTTATACCATTTTTTCGACGTCAGTGTGTTGAAGTATTTGCATTTTTTCCTCAAACAGGGGTTATTCTATAGACATATACGAGCACATACATATATGTTACGCGTATTGAAGCGATTTGAAGTGGAAATGAGGACTAAACTGACGAGGTGGGTTTTCGGGGGATCGGGGGATCGGGGGATAATAATAAGGTGTGAAGGTGTTTCAAGATGACAAGAAACAAATTGAAATTCATGAGTATTATGCGGGCATAACCGATCGAATATTAACATTGGCGTGAAAAGGTCGCGTTTGTGGTATCTTATGTACGAGTACATTCTGTACTACCTCTCACTGGGGAGGCACAACCATTTCGTGGTTTTATCCTGGAAGGCAACGCATTTGATAAGACTGACTTGATGGTGGAATTGGCAAAGCTCAATTGTTGGTAAGAGGATCGGTTTGTGCGATAAGAAGTCGAGCAATGTCTGGGAAACGAAGCTGATAAGGGAAATTTCAGGTTCCTCTTGTTATCGTAGCTCGTACAGTTTACCTGACACTAACTTGTGCTAGAAATCTCTAGACAGAATACTGTATACGAAGAACGTAAAGTAAGACTGGGATGATCAAGGTCTTACACGCATAGAGTTTCCTGCGTTTTTCGGGATAGAGCCTAAGCTCAAAGAAACAGCGATTGGTAAGAGTGATCCTTCGATTTATTTCTACTGAAGTGTTGTCGGCAGAATTGATAGCAGAGACAAGGTAGACAAAGTCCCTTACTACCTCAAGGTTATAGCTGCCGACTGTGTCGGATTCGTCGATGTTGTGTGTCCCTCTTTATTGACAGCATATACTTGGTTCGGGAGCTAAGATCCTAGCGAACGCACTGATGACAGCCCGTTGAATTCTGCCTATTATGTCAATATCATCGGCATACGCTAGTAGTTGCACAGACTTTTGAAAGATTGTGCCTCCCATGTTCGCTTGTGAGTTCCGCACAATTCTTTCGAGTATGATGTTAACGACATCACATGACAGCGCGTCACATTGTCTAAAACCTTTTTCGACATCAAAGGTATCGGCTAAATCGCTACCTTGGGGGGCGAGCATTCTCTATTGCTATTCTGTACTGGCGGACGAGTTTGGCTGGGTTGCGAAAACTAGACATGGCTCTATAAAGCTCGTCTCTATAAGGGCTGTCGTATGCGGCTTTAATATCTAAAAGATGGTGGTTATCGATTTGGACTTCACGATCTGTCGGACTGCGAATATTTGGTCGATTGTGGACTTTCCTGAAACCATACTGATAGGGGTGAATCAGTTTGTTGGCGAAGGGTTTCAGAGGTTCACAGAATATGGCAGACAAGACCTTGTATGTAATGTTGTTGGCGCGGCTGTGGAGATTCCAATCATCAGGTATACACTCTTCTGACCAGATCTGGGAAAAGAGTTGAGTATGAGCATATTCTTCACATATTCGCATTTTCAGCAGCCTTGAATATTTAGGCCGGTAATCTGTCCGGTGTGGCTGCTTTGTTGGTTTTCTGTCTAAATATTGCTATCCTGACTTAATTTTGGCCAGGTGGGGGGAAGTTTTGGATATCACCCTCTAAGTTGAATGGCTTACTCTGCCTGACGGTGGCATGTTGGGCTTCTTCTTCTTCATCTATAAGAGTCTTCTTGCCTTGACACTTTATTTTTACCTGTTTATGAAACTTCCCTATGTGTTCTCTCGAGTGAAGCTATCAACATTTTCGATTGCGCGCTTCTCGTTCTCTTTTTTCTTCTTCTGGAGAAGCCGATGTTCTTCTCGTCTTTTCAGCTCGTGGAGCTCTTTGATCGGTTCTCATCCTTCATTGTAGAGCCGTTTTGTACGCTTCTTATTTAGCTGCAGGTGCTTGCCGGCATTCTTGCCCAAACCAGGGAATCCTTGGTCGTTGTTGGTTGAAAACCAGCACATCAATTGCGTCTCTTCTGGCACGTTAGCAGCGGTACCATTGGTCTTCGGTACTCGATGTACGAGTAGTAGCATAGGAATTGCTGAGAGATTTTGGAATACGTGTTTGGAGTAGTTCTTCTTCGTTGTGACGCTTGGGAGATCCGCATACGTACCATCGCAGGAACAAGATAGGGATTCGAGTAATTGGTGGCTGCCGGTTACGTTCAGATGTCCAGAATACTGGAGCCATGCCTTACGCAGATCGCAATGCGATCAATTTGATTTGCTTACCAACTGTCCGGCAAAAGATGTCCTCCTTTCCTACCTGTCATACTTCGGACATTGCTCATATGTCTTGTCGAGGAGCCCATAGAAACATTCTTTGGTTGCGTCGTCCCTGTCTTCCGTATGGGCACGGGCGCATATTAGGCTTAGGTTAATGAATCCGGCCGGGTTAAGGTACCATTAAAAAGGTTTACACACAGCGCGGATGAAGGAAATTTAGGGAGGAAAGAAGGATAGGTAACGATGTACGCTGGTTTTATATGTCTGAATGTTATAATGACTAGGAAATAGAGAGCTCGGCAGGTCATTCCACAAGCGAGTTGTTCGGCTTAGGAACGAATCCCGATATTTCAGAGTACGTCCGAAAGTGGGCTTGAGGGTATACTGATGAGCATGAGCGAGACGTGTGTTACGGTTAAAGGTTTGAAGGGGCGGAATGCTACTGCTCCTATGGAGCACTGGTGGTGGAAATAGCGATAGAACAAAGTGAGACACGAGACATTCCGTCGGTGTTCGTGCGTGTCCATCGATCCTAAAAGCACACGTTTTCGACAAAAGAGCCTGGTCCTAAACTCTGTCAAATGCCTTAGAAATATCAAGTGCAATTATATTGCTTTCGCTTTCGTTCCACTTTTCGGTGAGACATGCCACCAAATCACCAGTGGACCTGTTGCTACGGGAAACGTACTGCCGGTCATTAAGACGTTTACATGTTTCGAGATATTTCATGAATTGTAGGTTTATCAGCGTTTCCATGATTTTGGAAAGAAGGGACGTAAGTGCAATGGGTCTGTAGAAGGAGAGAGATGAAGATTCGCCTTTTTTAGGGACGGGCTGGACAACTGCTGTTTTCTTTCTGCTCGGAAAGATAGAAAAAGCTTACGCAGTGGTTTTGCCAGCGTGGAAGAGCACCTCTTCAGAAGAAGTGGAGATATACTATCTGGACCAGCGGATTTGTGAATGTTCGGGTCTTTAAGTGCTTCTGCTACTACACGAGTGCGAAATTGGATTCGTTCTATTGAAGACTCGACACACTTAAGTGTGGGTGGGGTCAAAGCACAATCTGGGAGTGTTAAACTGGCCGCAAAGTGTGCTGCAAGCAGATTGGCTTTGCCCAATGAGCTGACAGCTGGCATGTCATTGTGTTTGTCAATTGTCATTTCATTTTTTGATGTCGAAACAATCGCACTACATCGGTAGCAGGAATAAAACAAAATGATCAGGCTTGAATGTATAAGGCATTTATCCGTCAAAAATTTGAGTATAATACCCACATCTGGCCAGGTACTCCTAAAATCTGCTGCATTTGATCCAAAATCGTGCGATAAGACTCATAGATGATGCTAATATCACCCAGTCAACTGACAACCTCGAACGCCTGCCAAATATCTCCTGTCTCACCTTATTCCACCGGTATTCTCATCACCATTGACCATAGAAATCGTTAGTAGCATTCCGCCCCTTCAAACCCACGTCTCGTTATGAATGCTCATTGATAGACCCTCAAACCACCTTTGGACGTATTCTAAAATATCGTGATTCGTTCCTAAGGCGTACATCTCGCTTGTGGAAAGCCCTGATGAGCTTTCTATTTTCTAGTCGTTATAACTTGCAAACATTTAAGACCAACGCACATCGGTATCTCTCTTTTTTCCTTCCCTAACTTACCCTAGCCCACGCTATTTGCAAACATCTTAAGGGTACACACAAAAAAAAAAAAATTGAGAACAGAAGAAAGAGTGACAAAATGGAATGAATTTGACAGACGTGAAAACCTGACGCTGCGTCGGTAGGCGATTTTGCGATCCCACACGGTTAGTCCGACCATAAAGAAAAAAACCCCTCCAAACTGCACAACTATAGAGACTCCTTAGCATCGGGTACCCTGCCGCCATGACGAACTTTAATTTTGAAATTGTAACAGACCTGCCACCACTGCGGTCCACTGTCAATATAAAAACCACACGACGCTAGAGATCAAATGGGGAATCACTCCTGCGGTTTCTTTGGAATGAGAAAACAGACCAAATTCCTTCCACAACCATCGAAAAAACATTGGGTTTAACCCTTATTTATCCAGTCCTGTATTGCGCTGGAGTATTTCTAAAGCGGACGAAAGTGCCCTTTTGTGTTTCGAGGAAAGTTCTGAGACAAATTTTCGGTCTCATTTGCATAACCGGAGTTTGGAGAAAAAGATGTAATAACGAACTACTACAGATTATGTACGTAGTTAGACAAGCTAGATTTTATTTGCTCCGATATCTAGTACATGTTGGATGAATAAACACCTTCATTCCGACCTGGAATGTCTTCAAGTCTATTCCGGAGGGTCAACGAAAGACCGTATATCAGCTGGTGTGATTAATTAAAAATCGCCTCTGCAAAACTGATGATGACAACTAGAGGCGACTAGAGGCCAGATCGGATTGAATGGAGAGAGTTGTTGGTTGAGGCCAAGTCCACCCCGGACTATAGTGCAACATCAAGTACAAGAAAGACATCAATTCGGAGAGGGGCCACAGTATAAACTCTCAAAATTTGCTCATCCTTCGTCTCGAACCTAATGCAATGATTTCTCACCCATCTATCAATTTGAAACTCTACCAATGTATACCGAACTTAATCAGCGAATATTTGCCTGAGAATGATGTCCGGTCGAACATCAAAATCACGCCAATATGCATCCAAAATACTATAATCGAAATGGACTCCATGGACGGCGCTCTTCAATGTGTGTACACATGACCAGGCGCGTCCTGCGCTAATTTTGTGTAAATTATATTTTTGTGCTGGTCTGTCATTTTACCCCATCTCCCTCAAATATTACCGAAATGCACCAGGACACACAAAAAAACAAAAAAAAAAGAAAAACCAAATAAATAAATACTACAGTACTCTTCTTTTTGGTCCTTATTTCAACTCGAAAAAAAAAAAAAAAAAATTTAATCTGCTCCCACCCCCGGGCCGAGAAGGAAGTACACCCGACATACACACACGTCAAATTGATTTTGCCGCTTTTCGGCCATTGCCAGTTGCCAAAAAAAGTTTAAAAAAAGAAAAACCAAATTAAAAATCCAAAAAGTTAAAAAAAAAAAAAAAATCCCTCTTTGTCCCAATACTCAATGATACATACCTCGCTGGTGTTGCGGGTGATGAGAGGAAAACACATAGGCTCATACGAATTTCATCCCCCAACCGCCGAGCCCGAGTCGATAATCATTCATTGCAATGTACAAGCATTCGCGGTAGTGCTAGGTGAAATGCTATGACGAGCATAATCGGTGCATCCAACAATAATTATTATTGCATCCGCAGACATACGCTGGGATGGGGTGGTACTTCACCATAATACACCCCTACAAAGCCTGCCATCCGGTTTGTGTTTTGTGTTTTTTTTTTTTGTTTTTGGTTTCCACTCCGACTCCAGTCGACCGCCCCAAAAAGAAATCCAAAAACGAAGAAAAATCCCAAAAAAAGGTTTTATCAGTTTTTTGCTAAATGTTTGCGCTCATTGAAACTCATTTTTCATCCCCAAAGTGTGAGCGCGTGGGTGTGAGTGCTAGAGGGTGGAAGTGCTATGCTGCGCTTTCATGTCCCAACACCGAATGCATTAAGCGCGCAAGATAAAAGAGAGAACAACAAACCTGCGCTAGTATGAAGGAAGTCCACACCACACCTAACCTAAACACATGCCAAATTTTCAAAAAACGAAAAATACAAAGTTTTTTGTTTTTTGGTTTTTTTTTTTTTGTCCTGGATAGCATTTCAGTCATGCTGAGGGATACTTCCTGAAAGTTGTATTTGGTCGGAAGGTAAATTGGCCGCAAATGTAGATGCATCATCGGATTGACTAGCGCACCATCAGAACGGATGCTCGGAATCTCTATTGAAACATCATTCGTGGTGCAGCGGCTCAAACTTAATTTTGGCGTGAAGTGATTTTA
Source organism: Volucella zonaria (assembly GCA_963966105.1). NCBI lineage: Eukaryota > Metazoa > Arthropoda > Insecta > Diptera > Syrphidae > Volucella > Volucella zonaria. The sequence goes on from OZ014532.1 coordinate 181,794,741, forward strand.
GTTCCCGATTTAATGGAATCCTTCATTTGTGTATCTAGATGCGAGTACTCGTATCTCTAGTGAGAGTTTTTTGTTGCGAGATCCTAGGGGTTGTGTTGTTTTTTCTATTTTTTTCGATTGAAAATATGACATGCGGTTGAGATGAATTGCACACAATCCATTTTGGAGTAGATTCGTCACATTCGTGGGCCAATTTTGAGTGAGGAATTCGGAGACTGATTTCGGGACTTGACAAAAAGACAAAGTCGATGGCAGTGCCAATAGAGTACTCGTACTTGTAGGTTGATGTCGTATGAAGAGTTCGTGTTTATGTAGAGTTTGATGGAATTTTTTTCAACCATCCCCGATGCGGGATGGTACAGAAGCGAATGCGTTTCTGGTTCGATGCTTTCAAATTGCCAAATGTAAATGCATAATTTTACTTAATAAACATTCTTGGTGGACTAGGGTGGCATATCCTGCGATTGTATTGACCATGAAGCATAACTTCAAGGATAATTTTATTCAAGAGATAAATTAAATATACGTGGATCTGCATTCGTAAGTCGGAAGAGGTTTATGTTGATTGGTTCGATCTGTTTGAAAGCGTAAACCGAATTATCCCAATTTGGGAATAAATGCGAGGTAAAGGACTTGATCGTATTGGACATTACTTATTATTTTGACTACACCTAGCATGGTTTTGAGTAGCTGCTTTAGCCTATGAAACACTTATTATATTGACATACGCATCGTCGAATAGCAAGCTCAACCCCTGAAGGGCTAAATTACGAAAAAGCCAGTAGGGCAAGCTGCTGTCTATCCTTACCTGCTCCCAATTAAGTATTAATTGATAGGCAGTAAAATCTACTATTTCAGCCTTTAATTTCAAAGCTGTTATCTGCGCGTTAAGTGTAGATACATACTCGTACCATATATGAAGATACAAAGACAGAGATCTGAAAGCTCCCACCGCAACATGAAAAGGAGATAGGTCTAACATGCGACATGATATTACTGTGCTGTTACGTACAACACCATTTTAATTTTGTTTTAATTTTGGTGGGGGCTGAGGCCCCAAATTTATTAGCTTAATACAAGCTTAATCTAACTTAAAAACTAACAGAAAGACTTAAGAGCTAGGGACCAAGGAAGTGATGGAGGAGAGCTTGTTTGAGACGAGGAGTGCTCAGGTGGAAATCAAAAAGGGAGAGGTTTGAGTTGACCTTTCGGAGCATTCGGGAGATTGGTTCGTTGGAGCCATAAGAGGTGCGGTGGACCGGTAGATATAAGAGACGAGGACAACGTAGATTGCGGGGGTTGGTATTGAAGGAAATGGAGTTCAAAATGGATGCACACTCAAAAAGAATGTCAGCAGTGTTCCTACGTTCTTCTAACGAATTCATATTTAGAAATTTGAGGCGGTCCTGATAGGGAGGTAAGATTAAAGGGTCGTTCCACGGCAGACCACGGAGAGCAAATCGGAGGAATCGACGTTGAATACCCTCGATTCGGGAAACATGAACCCGGTGAAAGGGGGACCAAGCTTGAATGGCATACTCAAGTAGGGGGCGAACCAAGGTAACATAGAGAGATCTGGTTACATAAGGATTGGAAAATTCCTTGGACCACCGTTTAATAAAGCCAAGTGATGAGTTAGCTTTGAGGATCATCTTATCGATATGCGAACGGAAATTAAGCTCACAGTCGAATAATATGCCAAGGACTTGAAGAGACTGAACCAGGGGAATTGGTTGACTATGGAGAAAATAAAGTCGGGGAGGAGACGGGTTACATTTATGTGAGAAGGTTATAGATTGACATTTGGCTATATTAAGTTCTAGGCAGATTTTGAGGCACCAGATTGAAAACCGATCAAGGTCTTCTTGAAGAAGGGCAGAGTCATGGGCAGAGGAAATAGTTTTAACAATTTTTTTTTGTCGTCAGCGTAAAGGGAGAGCGAGGAGTGTTTAATGACCCTCTCAACATCGTTGATAGCAAGAATGAAGAGAAGAGGGTCAAGATGACTGCCTTGTGGAACTCCAGATGAGGCCAGGAACGGAACAGAAAGGGCGGATCTAAAACGATCACCATAATATCGGCTTATCAGGTAAGAACAAATCCATTTAAATAAGAGAGGCTCAAAGCCGACAGCAGACAATTTGAAGAGGATCAATTGATGAGATATCTTATCAAACGCTTTAGTGAAATCAGTTATGATAACATCGATTTCTTTGCCATTTTCTAAGGCTGAGAGAGCAAAAGACACGAATCCAACTAGATTTGTGGTAGTTGATCTACCTTTTAGAAAACCATGTTGTCGGAGTGAAATAAAAGGCTTGCATTTGAAGCTTAATGCTTCGTATAAAATGCTTTCAAAGAGTTTGGGTATATGAGAGAGTTTAGCAATGGGACAATAATTTGTAACTTCATGCTTTGGATCCCCTTTTGTGTATCGGGATTATAAAAGAGGTCCTCCAAATCTGGGAAAATTCTCCCTGTGTAAGGGATAGACGAAAAAGGTAGGAAAAGGGTAGAGACAGGTTGGAAGAGTTAGGTACAAATTCATCTTTAAGATTTAGTAACTTTTTTTCAATAACTGCTGGATCGAAATTTTGAGTGAGAAAGGGACCAATGGAGAAATTTGGTAGATCAGTGCAGTAAAAGGGATCTGGTACGAAGGAGTTGTTGGCAAATGATTGTTTGAAAAATGTAGCAAAAAAGTTGGCGATGGTAGGAGGATCACTAGAAGATAACCATCTGTCTTACTTTTGCAATCGACAAATTGAAAAAAGGACTTGGGGTCATTTATGTGATTGGTTTGCGCACTATTCAGGTAGCGCTGATAGAGAGAGTTATAGAGTTCAATGACATGAAGATATGTACCTAGATAATTTGAATAATCGGAATAAGAGTGGGTGCGAAGGAATACCGCCCATAACTTGTTTCTTTCGTTTCGTAGAGAGCAAAGTCTACGATTATGCCAAGGAGGATATGGCGGGAATAAGGCACATAAAGGGAGATGGATTTGAATATTTCTCTGTAAAAAATGGAGAGGGCAGCAAGCAGAGATAGATTGGTAAACTCGAAAGAAGCCCTGCTTAGATAGGTATTAATTTTACGGAAATTAGCTTTGTGAAAATTGTAAGAAAATAGAGATGTGAAAGAGGCATTTTGCTGTGGTTCATTGCGATGGAATATTCTTCTCCAGATCAGTTTTTCAGTTTATATGCATTTTTATTCTCATTCATTAATTAATTCTTACATGCTAGACAACAAATGCTTAAAAATTAGCTTAGTTAACTTAAAATTATCGTATTCTAACTTACTGGCCCCATGCGGGCACTCTAAGTTAAACCTAACACTTAAACTATGTTTTTTGACGAATCTTACGTTACATGTTTATACTATCTCTATTCATTATTAAAACTAAGAAAACATTTTTTAACAAAAACTTAGTAACATGACTTTTTTTTTTACTTTATTATAAAACTTAAAACTAACACTTACAAACTACCTAAAAATACATCTTAATCTACTTAACCTACTTATATCTAATACATAACATACACATACAAATATATCTACATTCATTTTCTATAGAATGCATTGGAACTTTTGCCCCAATTATAAAGCTAGATGTTTACTCCTTGGCTTAAAATCGCTAAAGTCTAGACGTACTATACATGATATAATGTTTGTTAGAGACCTTCTCGGTTATCATATCTCGTAAGATGCCCTATTCTATTATCAAAAATAGGACTGCATGTCCCTATACGGTCATTGAGATACGGCATCTTCTTTTTGTTGAATACCACAGAACGAATTGTGGTACTCGTACTAACGAACCGTTTACTCGGACTGTCAAAGCCTTTAACGAAGTCAGTAATCTCTTAGACATTTGTTTAAATAGAGCTCAATTTAAAAATGTAGTCAAAACCTTATACATTTCTTAAATTTAATTTATGTATATATTATTATATTTTGTTTTCTAGTATCTGTTAGCACTTAAGTGACTTGTAGATGTATAAATAAATTAATTAATAAATAAATATACAGGGTGAGTTTTTTAACTTGAGACATCCAAATTACTTGAAAAATACGCGATATCACGAAAAATGTTTCAGACAAAAGTCACGAGGCTCTGAAGGGGACATTAAATGGTGACCACGAGTTTGACCTTGAGCCATATTTTCAAGGTCAAAAGAAGGTCACTTTTGATTTTTCAAATGATAATTTCTGATTTTCACTGCTCAGTCGTATTCCTCAGTGGGGCACACGACTTTGTCTCAAAGGTCTTACTCATTCAGTGCTAGATACCACTGCATTGGCAAGCCTAAATCATTAATCGGTTTCCAACGTTGTTAGGGTGTTAGAAGGTCGAGATTTGTTTTGTGGAAGTCATTATTGCCTCGAGTGAAGTTAAAACTCAAAGAGATTGCAGATAGAGACAAATTGTCCTAAACTTATCTGAGAGTGTATGATGTGTACTCTGCCCTTTTTTTCTACTTGAACGGAACTGTACTTCATTTAGAAGTTCAATATTTGTTTTGAGGAACTGATTATTATTAGTAACGTTTTCCAGATTAATAATGCAGGCTATTTCAATTCAAGAGAAAATTGAAATGATATTGATTTATGGAGAAAGTGGAAGGAACATCGATGGTGCTGTTGCTCTTTACGCCAAACGTTTCCCAGACCAGATACGATCGCGCGCTTCCTTTTATCGGGTCATCCAACAATTCACTGGTGAAGGAAGTGTGCAACCAAAGAAAAGGAATCGGTCAGATAGGGTGGCTGTTGAGGACAATGAAATATCAGTGTTAGCTGCCGTTGCACACGATCCTCACATTAGCACTCGCCAAATAAGTCGTGAATTAGGAATTTCTCAAACGACTGTCTGTAAGATATTACATCCGTATAAATACCATCCTTATCATGTTTCAATGCATAAAGAACTTTCTAGTGAGGATTTTCGCAACCGAGTTTCCTTTTGCCAATGGGCACTTCAGCAAATTGAACGAGACCCCAATAACCAAGGTGTTATTCTCTGATGAGTCGACTTGCACTAATCACGGTACAGTCAATCGACATAATATGCATTACTGGGCTAACGAAAACCCTTTTTGGTTGCGACAAGTTGAACGCCAGCACACTTGGAATGTTAATGTTTCGGCGGGAATTATTGGGGATAAATTAATACGTCCATATTTTATTGAAGGCAACTTGAATGGGGAAAAGTATGCAAACTTCTTGCGGGACCATCTTCCAGTATTACTAGAAGAACTGCCATTGGAGTTGCGACAAACAATGTGGTTTCAACATGATGGTTGTCCAGCCCATTATTCCGAAGCAGCCCGGGGCGTATTAAACAATGTTTACCATCAACGATGGATTGGACGAGGGGGTCTGAGGCAATGGCCTGCTAGATCACCTGATCTTACGTCACTTGATTTCTTCTTGTGGGGCTACTTAAAAAGTGAAGTTTACAGAAAAAAGTCAACTACGCGTGAGGACAAGAAAAGACGAATAACTGAAGCTTGCCGGAAGATTACGCCAGAAATACTTCTCAGTTCTGTTGGTTCATTTAGAGCGCGGATAGACAAGTGTATTGAAGTGAATGGTCACATTTTCGAGCATTTGTTGAAATAGTCTCGGGAAATAAACGTCGAAATGGAAAGAATTCAATGATCCAACAGTGGGATGCAAGGGGACCCAATCTAATTAATCACCCCGAAGGAAACAAAATACTGCTACGTCCACGTCGCTGTTTCTGGGTTATGCTAAACGCAGTATGTAAAAACAAATGACAAGCCTACGAGCAATACGACTGAGCAATGAAAATCAGGAATTATCATTTAAAAAATCAAAAGTGAACTTCGTTTGACCTTGAAAATATGGCTCAAGGTCAAACTCGTGGTCACCATTTAATGTCCCCTTCAGAGCCTCGTGACTTTTGTCTGAAACATTTTTCGCGATATCGCGTATATAGATATATGTATGTATATATATGTATTTTTATTTAAATTTTTTATTTTTTATTTGTTTTTGTTTTTTTGGTTTTATATTTTTTTTTTTATAAACTTAAATCTAACTTAATCCTACCTAAAACTATGTAAGCCAGCTACCTATTGCTGGAGGAATACGACGACGCATCTTCTCCTTCAACAAGCCACCAAAATTGCTGGTGCTGCTGAGCAACATCCCTCATGTCGCGACTCCCTACCGCTCTACTGAACCGGAGACGCTCCGCACTGCCGTGTGCGACGTCTCTGTCGTAGTTGAGTCGCCTGTCCGCAGCTGTTCGAGCAACGTGGAAGATTAGCGGCACAGCCAATCTGTCCTGGATCAGACCTTTGCTATCAAGGTAGAGGAACGCTTCTGGAGGAACATAGCCGTCAAAGCGAACTCTCTCGTGATACATATAATTAGGGTAGTAAGCCCCGGAGATCAGGTTGTTCGATGAGGTCATTGCTCTTGCAATGTGCTTTCGAGTCAACTTAATAACAAAATTGTCCACTCTTATTAGGTTCGCCCTATTGTACAAGACCTCATTGCGATAGAATTTTATGTACTCAGACTCTGGTGTTCTGTATAAGCGAAGACAAGTCCTAAGACAAGCCCTCTCAAACACCCTAATCGTTTCCAATAAACTTGCTCTCACGTTGAATCACACAGGACATCCAAATACAAGCATGGGCCTGATAAGGGCCAGGAAGCAGATCACCTTCACCCTCGCATCGAGTTGGCTGTTACAAAACAGTCTCTTTGTAAGGGCAAAAGCACCTTTGGCTCTGGCCAGAGCAACATCTATATGTTTGTTAAAATACAGATATAGATCTAGCCAGATCCCAATTTATCTGACTACATTTCGACAGGCAAGTGGTTGTCCATGTTGTCCGACGATAGAGAACTTTCGCCAATTCTTTCTGGTATCCTTAGAGGCCCCACACAAAGGCGTCCTAAACAGAATGGTTTCCGACTTCTGAAAGTTGATTTTCAACTTCCAGTCATCGCAATATTGTTTAATTTTGTCGAAGTCACGTTGCAAAAGTGTATTAATGACCTCAATCTTTGGACCTGATCTGTACGCGATTAAGTCGTCTGCGTACGCTATGGCATGGTGAAGTGAACCTATCAGATCACTTGTGTAAATGTTGAATAGGATCGGCGAATTTACCGCACCTTGTTGCAGACCGTTTTTGATGTTAAATGTTCCAGCGGAAGTCACATCGCCATTCTTCACGATGAACTGTCTACTGGAGAGCATATCAAAAAGAATATACAGCAGTGGTTTACTAATGCCCAACCTTTCCAACTTGAAGAAGCGTCCCTCTAACCATGCGGTATCGAAGGCCTTTAACAAGTCAATCAGGCACGCACCAGTGCACTGTTTCTTGCCTTTGTTCCATTAGACATCAGAAACCAGTTTGGACGCAGCATGAATGATATCATGTCCCGCCTTGAAACCGAATTGATTATCCGGAACTATATTTTTGTCCTCAACCCACTTAGTCAGGACTCTATTGATTACCTTCTCAAAAACCTTACTGATGTTTGGAAGAAGACTGACCCAGCGGAGATTCGCCGGATTGGAAGTATCTTTATCCCTTTTAGGAATGGGATGTACCACCGCAATTTTCCAATGCGCTGGATAATGGGCATTATTCATTGCATTATTAAACAGGGTGGTATAAATGTCCACCGCTTCTAGTGGGAGATGTCGAAGCACTATGTTCGGTATTTCATCGGTTCCCACTGATTTCTTACTTCCAAGTGATTCGAAGATCGTTTGGAGCTCTTCCTTCGGAATGAACGGTGGTAATACTCTTTCATTGGTGATGACATTATTTGCCATATTCTCGTCATTGAACTGGGTGAAACCCGAGCTCTCGAATCGCCAATTTACAATTTCATTTCGAAGGCAGAAATTCTGCACAAGGACTCGACTCTCCAGGTCGTTGATCGGGTCAATGATGTCATTCGCCTTGTACACTTCCTGGAAAGTCGCTCCTATAGCCTCTACCTTCTCCTGCGGATCCTCGACCACAAAGAAGTTGTCATCATCAACGGCCTCATTTGGATCAATGCCTGCTGCTACAAGTATTTGTTCGTTGTTCGTCGTTCGGGCGATTCTACGACATGGAAGGTCGTTCTGATTATTTCTCCGAAATATTTTATTTATTTGCGGGAACATATTCGGGTTGCTGGTGTTTACAGCCCGAATTTTGTTGTTCCAATACAAACTTACAGAGTTTCTGTAATTTTCCTTTATTAATGTTTGGAGGTTTTTAATCGACGACTTCAATGTCATGATCTCAGGGTTATGTCTGTCAGTAAACCGTCTGTACAAGGTTTTTAGTCTTGACAGCAGTCTACTTTTATGTCGGTGCAGTGCGTCAATGGTTGAATTGCGGAATAAGTCTTCGTTGTCTGTGTGTTGATACCGAGGTATCGTTTTGTCCATAGTTCGTTTAATCGTCTCGTCCATTTGTTTTAGATACCCGTCAATCTCCTCGTTTGACAGATTTCTATTGGACGGTGGGTAGAGCGAATTCGAGGAGAGTGCTCTCGTCAGTATTCTGGAGAAGTGTGTCCAACGCACTCTACTATAATTGTAGGAATACCTTTGAACAAACTCTTCCAATTCCGCAATTTCGTTGGGAACAGTTATTTAGGTGCTGAGACCGCAATGGTCACTGTCATACACGAAAGTTTGTAGACAGTTTGTAGTTTGTTGGTTAGTGCACGTCAGTTGTATTCGAACGAGTCGAACAGCAGGAGATCCAAATAGGACCCGTGTCTCGGAAACGACGGACTATCCGTGGCTTTGAGGTCGAGTCAATACATCACACTGTGCTGACCCCACCAATTGAATAGTAGGTTCCCTTTAGTATTTGGTATATTATTTCCCCAATCACTATGTTTGGCGTTGAAATCTCCGACGATAATAAAATAGTTGTGTTCCAATTCCAGCCTCAGGAATCGAAAAAGTGTCTCGAGCTCTGAGATGAATAAGGTGGATTGAGTAGACTTAGGTGCATAGACAGACACCATGTACAACCGCTTTCCACTACGGAGAAGGATATACACAATGCATGCTTCCAGCACCTGGAACCCACGTACTACACGACTGTATACTCTTTTAAAATGTATTCCTTTTCTTACGAAGATAGCAACGCCTCCTCCCATAATGGAGTTGGGTCGGTTTCTCCGTACTATTTTGTATCTTCTGTGTCTCATTTTGTGTCTTTTGGTAAGCTTAGTTTTGCTAACCAAAAGCACATCAGGGGCTTGGTCTTTAAGCAACTTAAATAGTGCGGCTCATCGTTCGAGCCTAATCAATGAATTAACATTCACTGCAAGGACCTTCAGGGTTTGCCCCGCCACGTACGTACCCATTACGACATACTATGCGTTAGGCCAGGCAGCAGCGCGTAGATTTCATCCACCCGCGCGGTCTGTTCAGTTAAATGACGTTGGAGATGAGTCATCTGCCCCTGGATCGAGAGCAAGATAGCTAGCATGTCAGGTACTGTACCGTATTTCCCCTACCTGCCGCCATTTGGGCGTCGGTAACTTGAGGAGTAACGGCTGGTGTTTGTGCCTGCACGAGTGGACGTTTAACTTTACTCTTTTGATGTATTGGAATTTGGGACAACCCCGACAATTGGCGGTGTGTCCCGTGTTCCTACATAAGGCACAAGAGAGTTGGCTTTTTCAGACGCTCCGTCCTTACCTAGAGCGCATTCCTCTGATTTGTAGTTCTTTCAGCACTTCACGCATCGAGGCTGCATTTCGCAGTTCGACGCGGCGTGCCCGAACCTTTGGCAGCGAACATATTGTAAAATGTTGTCGCTTCGCTTTACTCTTTCCCATGACACAATCTGGTAGTCCAGGACTTTGATGCTCCTTAGACCATCCAGTTTGCAATTTTGACTCTAGCTGTTACAAATGGCTTAACCCCCACGAATTTGAGCTCGGCGCACTCCTACTCTTTGAGCAATGCGAGGAGCTCCTTCGGATTGGTAGACGGTTCTAACCCCCTCAGCATCATAGTTTGCAGCTTTTCACCCTTCGGTGTGAAGGAGAAGAACTCCGTCGTCGTGTCCTTCAATAATCAATGAATCGCATAAAAAAGTTATCGCCTATGGCCGACTTACATAACTGGATTGTGCCTTGTAGCTCCATCTTGAAGGTGTTGATTGGTGGCACCCTTTGTTTTTGTTGTTGTTGTTGGTGTTGTTGTTGCTTTTTTTGTTGCTGTTGTTTCTGCGGTTGTTGCTGCTTTTGTACTAGCTGCTTCAATTGTTGTTTTTGTTGCAATTGAACTTTACGTTGCAGTTTTTGTCTCGGCGGACCTTGCGGTTTAATTAGCTGTGGTTTTGCTCTTTTGTTTGTTTTTTGCCTGTGTTGTTGTTGGCAGAGATTTTGCTGATCGCTTTCTCTCCTTGCCATTTGTTTGGCTTTTATGTCGAGTATTTGCTGTTGTAGCATTTCGATACTACTTTTCAGCAAGGCTGCCAATGTAACGAAACTGTTGCTTCCTTTCATGTAGCGGTCCTCCCCCTCATCGGACACATATGTGAGTTCATTATCCGACCCGCGTTTATGTTTAGCTGCAGTTGATCTTGTAGCCCTTTTATTTACTTCAACCGGCATCTTTTCGGTAGACGTAGATAGGGCAGGGCGCTTTGCCGGGCTAGGAGTACATTTTAGCTTCCTCCTCCTCATTGCTGTCGTCTTTGCTGTTCCCTCTGCCTGTGCTGCGTAATCAGCCGATGACATCACGTCATCCACTTTGCCCATTTTTTGTCGAGCGGGTCGCTCGTTTTTTCCCATCACGTGATTTCACCGTGTTTTAATTTAATTCAATTAAAAAATGATCCGCTGGTGTCGGGGTTCGAACACACGACCTCTGATAACGTAGTTGGGAACACTCGCGCTGAGTTAAAAGGTGCCTGACAAACTTTATGTCTAGGTGAATAAACGTATAAACTTTAATTTTGCTTTCTAGCTGAAGCACTTTCCATCGCGACGAAAGTCAGTGAACGACTGAATATTCTTCTCCAAGTCAGTTACTATTCAAATTCATATTGGACTTTTGAAATCAAATTATGTATACTGTACATAATAAAGCATATCTTCTAAAAGTCTTCGACGGAATAGAACACCATCCAGTACCGTTGAAGCAGATTCCTTGACTTAATTGCTTTTCGTACGTACGAGTAGAACACATATACTCGTACATATACATACCATGCGGATCATCATTAGCAGTTTCCCAACCAATTCAACTGCTGTTCATATAAGTATAGGATACAATAGCTACTATGATAAGTAAATAAATTGATGGCGCAAATGTCCTCCATTGTGTTGTCCTCCACTGTTTTTTTCCAACGCCGAGAGAATGATAAACTTTCAATAACCTTTACCGAAAGTGTAAGCAATGGCAACCATTCGAAAGTAAAAAAGTGTCAGTTTTTTGTCTTACGGTGTATGGTGTGGGAATCGAACCCCAACCACTGGTAAAATTTGATTTAGGTTTTTTTTTTCTGTCGGGACTGCGCACTCGGGTAAAGAACTAGTCCATTGTACCCCCTTTAGGTTTTCTTAAACGGAATTTCTCAGCTTTTTGGAAAAATAAATTTCAACTTAATATCTCTCAATACGTACTGATGAATTTGTCAGAGTGATCAGACGTGCATATTGACTTCTCCGGTAAAACATTCAGTTCCAAGTCGATTTGAAATCTGAAAATTCACAAAATTGTTGCCCTTCTATGTTCCTACGCTGTTATAATCAAACATGAATTCTTGCAAAAAAAAAAAACAAGAGAGTGCACCGGATGCAATGGTCTCCACAACCGCGAAACAAAGTGGTACCCTTTTTCCTAGGAGTGCATTTTCTACATAAAAATCGCCCTATGTCTCTTCGAAGGCATTTCTACTCGGAGCCATAGAACAACAACTGCCATCTTATTTTGAAAACATTATGCGCCGTTTTTCCACCGAGATGAATAACCTTCTCATTGATCTTCTGGAAAAAATATCCAGCATCGAAAAGAATTGGTCAAGTTATGCCCAAAATTGGATCAATCTCTAAGCGATCTGGAACTACATGTCAAGAAATTAGAGGCACATTCTCGTGAATTAACCAATGCAACTATGATAAATAAAAGATGTGATACATTCGAAAAGAAAGACTTGTCAAATGGCTATTCCGTTCGGCGTTCCGCTGTTTTTCAGATTTTCCCCCATCTCTGCCATACCATTGACTGCAAGCCTCCAGTCTTGAAAGCTCTTTTTCACTATCATATAACACAACTGATCCCCTAATCTATCATACCCGAGTGACGAATAAACTAAAAACCATCTCGACGTTAGTAGAATGATAACTACGAGTATATAGTAGTACTCGTAAATGCCAGTTCGGTTTTCGAGCAAAATTCAGTTGTATAGCAACATCCAAAAAGAGGTGTCATTTTAAATTAATAGAAGAGCGCAACATTTTTATGAAAATTTATGATATTTTTACTTCAGCCAAAATCACAAACTCTGAGGTTAGTAACGAAATATAAGACCTTGCAAATTTCCATCTTAGCTCTGCCAACAATAGTCATCCTTTTGATGAAATTTCTCATCACGTTTTCGCATAATGCGGCTGTATTTCGCGAATATCAGCTCTGATATTTTGTTTTAGTGTATGAGTCATTGACGTAGTATTGGTGTGAACTTTATCTTCAACCTAGTCACAAAGAAACAAGTTTGATGGTGTTAAATCGTACGATCTCGGCGGCCAATTCAAGTCGTCATTTCGAGAAATCACAAGTCCACATTTGTCACGCAATTATTTCAGCAGTTGTGTGGCATGTGGTACCGTACTATTAAAAATAAACCTCACTCACGTCTATAGCATCAAGTTCAGCCCAAAAGTTAGTCAGCATCGTTTGGTAACGCAACCCAATCACTGAAACCGTCGCAGCAGCATCGTTTTCGAAAAAATATGGCCCAATGATAACGTCAGCCTAAAAACCCCAAAAAACTATCACTCTTTGTGGATGGAAAGGCTGCTCCACTATTTCTCTTGAGCCCGGGAATCGACAGTGTTGTTTGTTTGATTTTGGGTAATTTGAATATTTTTGTGTAGAAAATCATGAATTTGTTTATACATTTTCTATCAATTCTAATCTCAACCGGACCTTATAACCATGTAGGCCAAGATCGTTATGCAAAATGTTGTGCAATATGGTTGCAGATAGGTCCAACTACTATGATCCTGTCGAAATGCACACACCTGGGTTTTCAGTCCCATTCTCAGTTACGGCGGCGATATTTAGAGCAGGCCTTGGCTGAAGAATACAAGTTAGAGCCAAGTGCGGGACGCTCAAATTTATCAATTAAATTCACTATACTCGTAGCTGAGCGAGAACGCTTGATGATGACCAAATGACCAGATGAACATTGTTCTAATATGCGTCGCTCCATATTTAATAACTTCCTGGTTTTTACTGATCAAAAATCATTCCAATGATATAATTGAATGTTGACAGTTAAATAATGGCGCGAAATTTAAAATTAAACCTCTTATTGGAGGCCCCTCTACTACTGTTTTGAAGATTTATGTAGACCTATGTTCCGGTTGGGATTGTTTTTCTGGATTTTTCAAGAGCTTACGATTGTGCTAACCATCCAATTCTGTAGAATCGGGCGATTTCAATATACACAATTCTGGTTGGCTTTGACATTCTGGCCAGAGAATACCTGAAGGACAGAACGTACCTGGATTTTTAACGTAAACCACCTGTCATAAGACCTTATGTTTACGAGGTGCCCATACACCCATAGGGAGCAAGGATACGCCTTGCCATCGCTAATAAACTCGCTTTATATTTATTAATACTTCGCTTATATATTATACCAAAGCAGAACTTGTGTTGGAGGCACAAGTTCCACCCTTGGTATGAGTCGAGGCTGACCTAAAACCTCTTCCTGCTCTTAGGGTCGCAGCACCCAGTACTTCATTTGCAACTCTACAATGGGCTAAACCAAAAAGGAAACCAGTACCCGCGATTTGGGTTTAAACCACAGCCACCATGACGCTCCCACAAGGGGGCCTACCTCTAACAAGTCAGGCCCGTACCGAAGTCCGGGGGGCTCCTGACTCCCATGGTACCGTGATTTAAGTCCTGGTATGGACTACCGGTGGTCAAGCCGCCAACAAGACCTATGACCGGCAACTTGTAACTGGTCAAATCGTAGCAACCATTCAGAGGTTGTAATCTGAAAATGTTTACGATAAGACCAGTTTAGAATAATCTGCCTCCGATTTTTATTAGACAACGTCATTGATGTGCGAAGCCTTGATAATTGGGGGGGGCCCCACCTAAAGGACAGTGTGTTGAGATCTTCGCTGCGAAAAATAATTTGAACCGGCTTGTAAATGAGCCCACATGAATACCAGACGTTGATAGTCATACTGCCAACACTCTGGACTTGTTTTTAACTTCTGACCCTGATAAGTACTCCGTCGATGTGCTCTCCCCTCTAGGTTCGTCGGACCACTGTGCCATGTCAGCTAATTTCTCGTACACCCACCACAGAGTTAGAGAAAAGATTCCTAAAAGAACCGGATGGCAATACGAAAAAGCCAGTTGGAGCGGACTTAACAACTCCTTTGAGAATTTTAATTGGTCGTTATGTTTGCTCGATAACGTCGTGGACGCCGCTGCTGACATAACCACAGAAACTATTCTCTTTGGAATGAGATGCTTTATCCCTAATCGGATGAAAAGTATCAAACCAAAAGAAAAGGCATGGTACGACTCGAGCTGTAAAGTTGGTCCTACAAGACCAACCCGATAGAGCAAAACCGAAAAATGTTCAAACGAGCCAGAAATGACTGCAACGTCTTCTTAACCGTGTGGCAAAAAATACCACAATCTCCCAAAGGTAATAAAAGCTTTTGGCCATTTGTCAAAAACATTAGAAATTCTGCCCCATCCTCCATTCCAACGCTCATTTACAATGACATTTCAGTTGTCAGCTCTTTGGACAACGCCAATCTGCTTGCTGCATTCTTTGCGGACAGCTCAACACTCCCAGATTGTGCTCTGTCTCCGCCTACACTTGAGTGCGTCGAATCTTAAATGGGACGAATCCACTTTGGCACTCGTATAGTAGCAAGTGTGCTTAAAGATCCCAACATACACAAGACCGCTGGTCCAGATAGTACATCTCCCCTTCTTCTGAAGAGGTGTTCTTCCACGCTGGCAAAACTACTGCGTAAGCTTTTTCATCAATCCTACACTTTAGGATTCTTTCCGAGAAGATGGAAAACAGAATTTGTCCAGCCCGTCGCTAAAAGAGGCGAATCTTCTTCTCTCTCCTCTTACAGACCCATTCCACTTACGTTCCTTCTTTCCAAGGTCATGGAAACGCTGATAAACGGTCAGCTCAGGAGATATCTCGAAACACGAAAACTTCTAAATGACCGGCAATATGGTTTTCGTAGCAACAGGTCCACTGGTGATTTGATGGCATGTCTCACCGAAAAGTGGAACCAAGGCGTACATAAATCTGGCGAAAGCACGATAGTTGCACTTGATACTTTTTACAGCCTGATGCCAAGGCTCCTTTCTCGCAATTGCGAAAATGCTTTTGGGATCCATGAATGGAACTTACATCGTCGAAACCGATAATCTTTCCATTCTCGGTATGTGTGTCAATGACAACTGTGGAATGACCACATGTTCGATGTCGCCAAAAATGCTGCGAAATGTCTAGATTTCCTCAAGCGATGTAAGACATATTTTACCCCCTCTGCACTCGCAACAATATATAAGGCATTCATCCGCCCAAAATTCTAGTACAATGCCCACATCTGGTCAGGTGCTCCTAAAATATCTCTGCACCTGCTAGATAGGATTCAAAATCGTGTGATAGAACTCATAGGTGGTGCTAAAATCAGTCAATCAATTGCCACCCTCGAACACCGACGTAATGTCTCCTGCCTCACTTTGTTTTATCGCTATTTCCACCACCAGTGCTCCATTGAAATCGCCAGTAGCATTGCGCCCATTCAAATTTTCAACCGTACCACCCGTTTCGCTATGAATGCTCACCGGAATACCCTCAAGCCCATTTCCGGAAGTACTCTAAAAAATCGTGATTATTTCCTACAACTCGCTTATGAAATGCCCTGCCGATCTCTGAGTTTCCTGGTCGTTATAACCTACAAACATTTAAAAACAATGTACATCGGTACCTGTCTTGCTCCCTAAATTTCCTTCGCCGCGCTGTATATAAATATTTTAACCCCTTGAGCGCGCGCTCATTATAAAAAAAAAGTCTCAAATACTGGTTCTTATATCCTCTAATCTAAATAATATATGTAATAGATCGCGGTATGTTTCCATAAAAATGAAAAATCACCTTGCCTGCTCGTTTTTACAGGCGTTCGCCAAGGTTCTATCTTAGGACCTCGTGCTTTATTAATGATATTTCTGAATTGTAGTCAAGATATATAGACGAACGCTGACGATGCCCAGATATACATATACACTGTTTCCAAAAACCTGTAAAAATCAAGCGATTGGTAGCCAGGAGCTAAAAAATTTTTATCAGTAGTCTTTAGAATACGGCCTTAGATTTAATCCCACAAAAACAAAAGCGATGATCATATGTATGTTCAATGTACGAACAAATAAGGAATTGTTTCCTCCATGGCATCTAAATCATTCTCCTATAGAATATGCTGATAATATAAAGAATCTTAGGGCTTATCTCAGCAGTAACATCAATTGGAACGTTCATATGTTCATTCAAAAGTATCTTAAGTTTGTGGAGTGCTCCGCGGACTAAGTTCCACCGTAAAATACCTTCCAATTCCTCTGTGAGGAATAGACGGGTTTCGCCTTTTAAGGTGAAAAAAAAACAAATAATTCATTTTCTGCAGAAAACTGTATTAGAAAAATTTTGACAAAGTGCTTCGGTGGCCCATTGGTAGTGGCGTCCGGCCGATAAGGCAGGGGTCGTGGGTTCGATTCACGAAAAAATTACATCGGTTTTTTATTTTCAAAATTTAAATTAAGTAAATTTGATCGGGTGATGAGTGGAATCGGACGGCTGATCCAATTGCGGGACCAGCAGATGGCACGATGTCTGCTGATAACAAAGCATTAATATCTTGCCTATGAACCCTTATATCACAAAAAGGAGAAGGAGGAATTCGTGAAGCGCCCTTCCCTCTCAGTTTCTACTAAAAAGCTGTCAAGTGGTGATAGGAAAGAGGTGCCATATACATCAACAAGGGCAGTAGATGACCTAGAAAACGACGAGTTATCTTAAACATCCCACCACTTCATCTAGAACTCATGAAAGCAGCAATGGTAAATGCCTAGATGCTCATCACAGAAGATAAACCGAATTTCAAACTAGGTCTTCCTGCAATCCGTCTTCGCACCAAAATATCCCTACAGGCCAGTGTGTATACATGCAGCTCCGAAGTACAAGCTGAAATCTATGCAATAGAGCTTTGCATTCGAGAGAATCTAAACAGACATATAACAAACAAAAACATTTACATTCTCTCCGACAGCAGAGCAGCCCTACTTGCAATTAACGCCTTTGAAATAAAATGAAAACTGGTCTGGGATTGCCTTCAACTCCTACAACTACTGACCACCACAAACCAGGTCCATCTGATTTGGGTGTCAGGACATAGTGGAGATGAAAGCATGAAAAAGCAGGCGAACTAGCCAGAAAAGGATCCGCATCTCAATTCATGTTGCCAAGACGATTCTGTGGGCTATCGATTAACACCATAAAAGGAAGAGTTAAGACCTGTCGCGAGCAGAAGAAGCTTCATTTCTGGAGGGAAACCGAAGGAAGCAAACAAGCCAAAAACTTTATGCCAACTTATGTCAACTAAGTAGAGTCAGGTTCGAGTGACCACAGGTTTTCTCACAGGGCACCGTGTGAGACAAAACACCTGATGACCATGAGCATAGCACAAGACAATATATACAGATTGTGCAACAAGGACGTGGAAACAGCAGAACAGATATTGGGTCTACAAGTAAGTTTCCAGCGTTTGTCAGAGATGGCGCCACCAGTGGATCCCGGGCAGAAATGTCAGACCCCATGTGTTTTATTTGTAGGTTTTGTATCTGTCAACAACTTTGCAGGGTTATATTTGAGCAGTTCTATCGGTGTCGTACATTTTATAGAGCAAAATCATGGCAAGTTTCCAGCCAAATAAACGTCATTTGCGGGAAGCGCTGCTTTTATTCTTTAATATGAAGAAAAGTACGGCTGAGGCCTATCGTTTGCTTTCGGAAACTTATGGGGCGGAATGTATTGGTGAATCGACGTGCCACGAGTGGTTCAAACGGTTCAAAAGTGGTGATTTTGGAGTTGAAGACAAAGATCGCCCCGGAAAGCCGAAAAGTTTTGAAGACGAGGAATTGCACGCTTTACTGGATGAGGATCCGTGTCAGATTCAAGAAGAACATGCTGCATCATTTGGCGTTACGCAACAACCCGTTTCCCTGCGCCTAAAAGCACTCTGATTCATTCAAAAGGTTGGAAACTGGGTGCCGTACGAATTGAAGCCAAGGGACGTCGAACGGCGATTTTGCATGTCCGAAATGTTACTGCAGCGGTATAAAAATAAATCATTTTTGCATCGTACTGTCACTGGTGATGAAAAACGGATTTATTATGATAATCCTAAATGCAGAAAATCGTATACAAAGCCCGGCGAGACCGCCCAATCGACGCCGAAACGAAATATTCACGTGAATAAGGTCATGCTCTGCATATGGTGGGATCAAAAGGGTGTCGTATACTGCGAACTGCTTCCGAGTGGTGAAACCATCAAAGGACCATTATATCGAACCCAACTAATTCGTTTGAAGCGGGCATTAAAAGAAAAACGGCCAGAATATGAGACCAGGCATGAGTCCGTTATTTTTCATCACGACAACGCTCGGCCACATGTTGCGGTTTCGGTGAAAAACTATTTGGAGAATAGTGGATGGGAAATTCTGCCTCACCCGCCTTACAGTCCAGACTTGGCACCAACTGACTACCACTTGTTTCGTTCGATGCAGAACGCTCTTACGGGAATACGCTTCAGCTCAGTAGAGGAAATCAAAAATTGGCTCGATACGTTCTTGGGCTCGAAAGACGAGAAATTTTTTTGGTCCGGAATTCATAAATTGCCAGAAAGATGGGAGAAAGTTGTAGCTTCCGATGAACGATACTTTGAATAAAGCATTGTAACTATGTTTTCATAATAAAACTTCAAATTTTGGAAAAAAAACGCTGGAAACTTACTTGTAGACCCAATACTATGTGGCTGCAATTGTTTAATCAAAATACGTCAACATTATCTAGGTAAAGCCGTAGCCGCCTTCCTAACAAATTACGGCATCATGGAATAGCTCTAAGTGGAGGACATCATAATAGGCCCATCTGTGGCTGCAGTGATCTGGGATTCATTATACCACCTCCCACAACAATGTAATCTAGCACCTAATTCATAAGTCCTTAAAAATTGGATGGGTATCTAAGGTTGAGCTTATGCAGCTATTAGCTACCTCATTAGCTTTTATATCCCCGAATATTTGGCCATCCCCTTCGTAGATAAGTGACAGTTTTAATTACCCTGAAATTGTTAAAGCTCGAGGATGTTATGGATTTTTTAATATCCATATAAATGCAGATTCCACATTTCACATTAGCCAAGGAAGCCAAAATTTCTATCTGCAATAAGCTACAGTGATTTTAGGGACGAAAAGAGTTACTTGATTCAAGTTGTTCGAGGAAATACCGCCCTCAACACTTTGATTCGTTTTCGAGCCATCAGTGCATATGGGGATGAATTCTGTCCTCGAAAATGAATCTTGAATGATTCACCAAGTTCCTGCACCATCAATTTGAGTATTTCTTTGTAGGCGAACATGGGAACTACAACCATTTTTTCTCTTCGATTCAAATCTTTTCGTGTCTGGCAAAAGCTATATTACGGATAGAGCTACGAAAGACTTCTGGCAGAAATGTTCGCTGCTATGGTAAATAAGCTACACCAGTCACGGGTATAAGAAAAGGCACAATATGACTGCATTAGGCGACAAGTTCATCCAGTGAGCTCTGTTAAGTAGAACTAGAGTTATCGGTTCGTCTATAGCAGGGACAGGCGTACTAAGGACAGTCTTTTTGAATTCAAGACAAGCCATTGTATGAAGTCTAGTACAAAAGGTAGAAGTGCTTTTTATATTTGAAATTTATTCCAAGCAACCAAAGAATGGATCATATAATAGCCGGAACCTTTCTCGAAAATTCCTCACGTCCTACCCAAAGATCATGTACGAGGGTTGTCTTTCTAAAAAGTTTCCAACCGCAACGTAAAGATAGCGGTACTCGTTAATAAAAGCTAGTGAATGCTAGTTGTGCGTCTTTTGACAGTTACTTACCGAAGTTTCAGTCATTTTGGACACGCAGTTTTTAGTTGACAGTCGTTTGAGTGAGTCGATGTGAGTGTTTTTTGTGAAAATGGACAAAAATTTAGTATCGAGCTGTTATTAAATTCTTGTTTTTGAAAGGCAATACGCCTACGCAAATCAAAAATGAGTTGGACTCTGTGTATGGGGACTCTGTACCATCATTTACCACAGTGAAATTTTGGGCAGCTGAATTTAAACGTGGCCGTAAGAGCTCGGGAGATGATGAACGTTCGGGACGTCCAAAAACTGCAACCTCTGATGATAACATTGCTAAAGTTCACCAAATGGTGTTAGACGACCGCCGAATTAAAGTGAGTGAGATAGTAGAGGTTATAAAAATGTCCAAAGACCGTGTTTGTTACATATTAAATCAAGATTTAGGCATGAGAAAGCTGTCCGCGCGTTGGGTGCAGCGTTTACTTACGTTAGACCACAAACATGTTCGTATGAACATTTCCAACGCTCTGTTGGCGCAGTTTAGGCGCAATAAATCCGAGTTTTGGCGCCGATTAATTACTGTAGATGAAACTTGGATACACCATTATACGCCCGAAACAAAAATTCAATCAAAACAGTGGACTGCAAAGGGCGAGCCTGCTCCAAAAAAAAAGCCAAAACTGTTTTTTCGGCTGGGAAAGTGATGGCGACTGTTTTTTGGGATAGTAGAGAAGTCATCTTAATCGATTATCTTCAAAAAGGAAAAACCATTACAGGAGCATACTACGCATCATCACTTGCCAAGTTGAAGGCAGAAATTGCGAAAAAACGGCCACATTTGCAGAAAAGAAAATCCTGTTTCACCAAGACAACCAACGTGCTGTCTCACACCTCAGCGGTCGCCATGGCGAAAATCCATGAATTACGGTTTGAACTGCTTGACCATCCGCCCTATTCACCAGATCTAGCCCCAAGCGTCTTCTTTTTGTTCCCTCATCTAAAAACTGCGCTCGGAGGACAGAGATTTTCGTCAAATGAGGAGACAATCACCTTTGTGAACAATTAATTTGCAGAGAAAAACGCCAAGTTCTATTTGTACGGACTTGTATTAAATTTTGCGAAAAAAATGGATTTAATGGTGCGCGAACGTTGGAAATGTTGGAAAAGTGTTTCCGCAACGATTCTCTAAAGAAAACGGTCGCTTACCAGTGGCACGAGCAGTTCAAAAGTGAGTCAATCGAAAATGATGAATGAAGTGGCAGACCATCGACATCGAAAACCCGCGAAAACATTGATGAAGTAAAAGAAATGTTGGTCAATAACCGCAAATTAACCATCAGAGAGATAGCGGAGGACTTGAACATTGCCTATGGATCCGTCCAAGACATTTTGGTTAATGATTTGGGTTTCCGTCGTCTAGCAGTTGGTGCCAAAAGACCTCAATTTCATGCAAAAAAGAGACCGTGTTGACGTCGCAAAAGAGATGATTTGCGAGGCTGAATCCGATCCCTCATTCATCAAAAGGATCATTACTGGAGACGAGACGTGGGTTTATGAGTACGGCACGCAATCCAGACATCAGGCAAGTGAATGGCGTTCAGCAAATGAGCCGAGACAAAAGAAAACACATCGTTTTGAGTTCAAAAAGAAGGCAATGCTCACGGTTTTCATGGATTACAACGGTGTAGTGCATCATGAAATTTTGCCAGAAGGCCAGAGTATTATTTGGGCGTTATGAGACGTTTGCGTGAAGTAATTCGCCGAAAGAGACCAGAATTATGGGCAGAAAACTCGTGGATTTTCCATCATGATAACGCACCGTCGCATAGTGGCATCATTATTTCTAATTTTTTGACGAAAAATGCAACAAATACCATCCAACAGCCACCGAATTCACCGGATTTGGCTCCTTGTGGCTTCTTTCTATTTAATCGAGTTAAAAAACCGCTACGGAGAACGCGTTTCAGCAGCCGAGAGGAAGTAATGGAAAAATCGCAGGAAGCACCGACATACCGAAAACCGAATATAAAAAATGTTTCGGGGAATTGATCAAGCGCTGACATAAGCGTGTTGCAGTCTATGGGGATTACTTTAAAGGGGACAATATAGATTTAGATGAATAAACTTGTATTTTAAATTTTCTGATTACATTCCGGGAATTTTATGATCAAGGTAGTATAGTCCTGCATTGAAATGACCAAAGGT
This sequence comes from Volucella zonaria, assembly GCA_963966105.1. Classification (NCBI taxonomy): domain Eukaryota; kingdom Metazoa; phylum Arthropoda; class Insecta; order Diptera; family Syrphidae; genus Volucella; species Volucella zonaria. The sequence goes on from OZ014532.1 coordinate 181,817,371, forward strand.
GCACCTTGGGTTGATGTATAGTAAGCTCGGTTAGGAAGTGTTGAACACTTTTGGGAATATAAGATGGCTTTGCATTTCTTTATGTTGAGCTCAAGGAAGCTTTTGTGGCACCATATTGAGTTCTCTATTGTGATCGTCTTGTAGAGGTTGAGAATGAGAAAAGTTGGAAATTTATCCACAGATTTTTATATCGTCGGCATAGGCAGATATGTGTGAGCTCTTTATAATATCTACAACATCATTAATAGTCAAAATGGAAATTAATGGATCAAGGTGACTGCCTTGTGGCACCCCCGAAGTGGCTTTAATTGGTTCAGACAAACGAGAACGAAACTGGACTAGGTAATAGCGTTTTTTTCAAGTAGGATTCGAACCAAAGAATCAGCCCGGGGTGAAGACCTAGTGAATTGAGTTTGAAATGAATTAAATGTGCGATTTCATCAAAGGCCTTGCAGAATGTGCTAGAAACGAACTCAATAGGGTTGGTAGTGATTGATCTGCCTTGAAGAAATCTATGTTGGTTCCGTGCAAAGATAGATCTCCAATGAAAGAACACTGCACGGTAAATGATACTCTCAAAGATCTTGGCAGTAGAGGATAACTTAGCAATAGGTCGGTAGTTGGTAATATCCTGTTTGAGGCCTTTTTCATGAATATGGATTGTATAAGCGCTTCCCCAGAGGCGAGAAAAAAACCGCTGGTAGATTGAAAGTCTGAAGATACTTACGTGGAATTGAACAAGATTGTTGGCACATTTTTCCAGAACGGACAAACCATCGGCACCAGGAGAAAAATGATCTCTAAGTTTGTTTATCGTGTCTAGCAACTGTTATAGCGAATATCACGAAGCTGGGAGAGGTGGTAGTGAGTTTGTAGGTAATTTCGATAGTCAAATTCATAACTAGATTTAATATACACGTGCCGTAACATTATGAAGTGCACGTAGTTATTTGTTATGCCAAGGAGCAGATGATGAAGGCTTTCTCTTTCGTTGGTAAGTAGCCGGTTGCGTAGTATAGTGGAAAATCTTTTTGTAGAAGATTTCAACGGCAAAATCAACAGAAATATTTTTATCGAGTATACAACCAAGTCAACACTATTGAGAAGGTTGTTGAGTTTAGTGTAATTTGTTTTAGGGAAGTTGAAGGACGTCTCTGAGGGTGTAAATATTCGATGTTACTTTGTTTGATTACAATGATTTAAGTGGAAATAACTAACTCAGCAGATGAAGAGTCGATTTTAAAAAAATTTTCATAAAGGATCGCACATGCCCTTGTGCACATAAACATGTATGTCATGGCGCCACTTGAAAGTTACTTCAAGGAGATTAAGTACTTCAAGGAGATTAAGTCGGAGATCAAACCAATCTAAGTATACTTGATGAAGTACTCAGCTGGGAGCTCCAATCCTATGACAGCCCATATTGCATGAGTATTACTAAGCTATCGACAAAGTTCTATTAAAAATTGGAAAGAACTCCAGTTACTCCAAGAGACAACGTTACGTTGAGGACGTGGTTAAAGTACTCTTTCATGGCAGCTTCCTACTTTTCGACAACAGATATGGGTGAATCAAATAGCTTCACAGTGGTGGAAGCAACCCAACATGCTTCATCGTAGCGATGAAAAGACAGTAAATAGTTCATAGTTGAGAGACTTGTAGCATATCCTATTCAGACTTCCTAAAATGATTCGAGAAAAAATCCACATAAATCCTGAAATCCTTCCATCTCCAATAACGAATTCATCAAATTTCCTGCATTGCCCATCCATTACTCACCAACAAAAAGAAAGAAAGAAAAGCGCTTCCCCCCATAATATGTTCCCTCATCCATGTCAACAGATTGTTTTTCTTGAATGAGAGTCCGACTTTTCCAACTGTATTCGAGTTTCCACAAAAAGAAGAAACGAACAAAAACTGAAAGAAAAAAAACTCCCTCTTTCATTGAAAACCGATTTAACCAACTCCAGCTACTATCCCTCGAAACACAACTCAAACTTCCTTCCACGGACAAAAAACCTAAATGACATATCAATTGCAACCACTTGTTGCACCATCGGCAAGCATATCGTCCTATCGCTTAATCAAATCCATGACGGAATCTCAGCATCAACAAAAAAAAAAAAAAAAAAAAACACAGCAAACCTCCCAAACTCTGTACCACTCGTCCCTTCCAGACAACAGAACAAAAACAAAAAAATCTCCATTCTGATCTACTAACACCTCATCAGTCTTCGGTGTGCTCTCTCGAAGTGGGACAAAAATCGTACAAGAAAAAACCGTTCGCTTTTTGCCCAAGTTTACACGCGAAAAAAGGAAAAATCCTTCAGCGATACGTTCATGTACTACCTCAGTCATTCCCAATCTCCCAACCCTTAAAAACGAAACCAATTGTGTGCTGTGTTACCAAAGATGACCTAACCACACGACACCCGGACCCGACCACCAAACCAAACCAAACCAAACCAAACCAAAACGAGCCCCGAACAAACTCTGCTGCATCTTTTTGTTGCGGGGCGCCCCAGCAAAAGCAAAAGCAAAAGCAAAGGCATCAGCCACAGGAGCAGAAACAGGAGCAGGAGTAGAACGACGACGACGATGATGATGATGGCATTGGCACACTTTCCACACAATCGAGTACGTGGCGCAATTCTGCAAGGATCACATTGCGAAAAAAAATCCTTTGAGTAGAATCCCAGTACTTCTACATACTCTTCCCCCAAATTTTGGGACGAACAAAAAAGCTAACAACAACAACAACAAAAAAAAATCCACATCATAGTACATTAATCCCTCCAACACAACACATCGTACTCGTCGCAGTGGTAGTCCATCGAAAAGTGTGGCGCTATTGCAGGGATGCTACATAGCTGTTCTGTCCACTTTCTCGATTATTCACTTTCCTGGTTGCCCACCGATTTTTCCAACATTGCACCGTGCTATCAGTTTTTTATGCGCGCCTTATTCTCATACCCCAGCCAAGTCTGCACATGCCCTTGCGAGGTATTAAGCAAAAAACACAGGGCGGGCTACAGCACTGACTGCGACTCCGGCTTTAGCTCCGACTCCGGCTCTGACCACCACTTTGATTCGGTCTCGCTCGGTGTGTGTGCGGTGATTTTCAGGTGCAAAGGAGAATTTTCCGCAATATTCCCACAGAGCGTGGAAGTTTCTTTTTTTTTTTGGTACGTTCGCGATTGCATGCTTACATTGCGACTACACTATTGACAAGAAAATAAAACGGATAAGGCATAGACACATACCACATACCACATGCCCTACAACCTACAACCAGCAGATAGGGATAATATACTCTCTTCTCTCGGAGAGTTTTCCACTACTTCGAGGAGTTGTACGTGATGGATGCAGTGTTGTGAAAGAAAGTTACTCGGTGGTTTGCGAGTAGAAAACGGAAGGAAGTTGCCGATAGAAAATGTACACAACTTCCGGTAGTCATTCGGTTAATTGAAATGTACTCGTACGGCGGTAAGAAAGGAGTTCCTGTCATGGAAATGTATTTGGAGGACTGATTTCGTGCAGTGAAATCTTACCAGAAGGAGCAATCTGTGTGGGAGTCACTCTTAAAAATGATCGGAAGCACGGCATGCAAATGAAATTCGAATTGAAATCCAGGTGACCAAAAAAACCATTTAAAAAAAATTATAAAAAAGGAGGCATAATTTTAGGCATTTTCATAATTCTTAACAAAGTTTATCCTAGACATGACAGATACCGTCATCTCGCTACGGTCTTCACCTGCGCCATTACGTTGAATCCTAATTTTTGAAGATTTTTCGATTGAGCCAAGATTGTGTAGAACGTTGATTATGTAGAGAGGAAAAGGACACCCGTAAGCAGATATCAATACGAACATACGAGTAAGTAAATTCAGTTCCCATTACTGGCTGTTCTTAAGTTTCCCAAAATCTGATTATTTTTTGAGCTTGAAATAGTTCTTCTGTGAGCTGTGAATGGGGCAAAAAACCACCAGCAAATGTCTCCAGATGGTATGCCTTTTGGCCAACTACCTCTACAAGATAGTTGAGACCTTCTTCCACTTTTGTCCGCCACCTAAATTGCGATTTTCCTCTCCTGCGTTCTATTTCTGTGCAGGAATCGAAGAGTATTCGGACAGGAGCATCAATATTCATACACTCAACATGTCCTAGTCATCTCAGGCGACTCCAAATCGCAGGACAGATGATATCTTTAACAGTCTTCGCTAACGTACATGCGTATGACCTATAGAGCAGGACTAGGATGATTGCGACCTTTTACAGAGTCTCCTTACTATTTCTATACTCAATTTCGTTGTTAGGTCGCAGAAACATTGGCTGGCAAGTGTAGTTCTTCGTTTGATTCCTGGTGAGGTATCATTCTAACTAACTCCTCAAAGCTACATCGGTCTATTGTGACGTCTTGTCCTGTTCTTCGTTGTTTACAGAAAATATTTTGTTTTGCTCATTCACAGCCAAACCTATTTTTACAGCTTCTGTTTCAATACTTAGAAGCACACTAGTGATCACGGTATTCTGCCAACGCCGTCAATGCTTTTTAAAAAGTGCGCCTTTGGGGTTGGCTTGTGAGCTTGACCAATTTTCTCAAGTATGATTAGGAAGCCACATAATAGCGCATCACCTTCTCGCATTTCCAACCTTTATGGACTTTATGGAAGGGCAAATGTTTAACTCCATCAGTCTGCACTATGTGACGAGTTTGGCAGAGATGCCAGAACTAGACATGGTTCTAAACAGCTCATCTCTATAGATGCTGTGATATGCAGGTTTGAAATCGGATATCGATTTGGTCTTCTTAGATTTCTTCTAGAATCCTATATATTGTGAAGATTTGGTCAATTGTGAACTTACTCGGCCTTAAACTGCCAATCAGATCGTTGGTAAATGGTTTGAGGTGTTCACATAATAGGATAACAGGTTATATCTGATGCTAAGGAGGCTGATGATTCTATAGTTGGCGCACAGGCATAATTTCTTGGACTAAATCCTCAAATAAGATTATGCGTCGAAGTCATCTCCTTCTGCCTTAAATAGTCCGACAGGTACACCGTCCAACTATGCCCAAGTTTTTAACGTGAACACCTGCCGGGAAGACATAATTTTACGGGATGCTCATACATCCATTGGAGTCATAATATGCCTTGCAATCGCTCTTCGTCAATCCTTTGATACCAATTCGGAACTATGTTGGAGGCAAAAGCCCCACCCTTGGTATGAGTCGAGGCCGACCTAAAACATCTTACTGTTCTTATTGTCACAGTAAGAACTTATTGCAACTCTACATTGTGTCAAACCAACAGGAAGACCCTTCCCGCGATTTGGGGTTAAACCGCAGCCACCGTGATGCTCCCACAAGGGGGTCTACCTCAACAAGTCAGGCTCGGACCGAAATCCGGGCTCCTGACTCCCATGATACCGTGACTTAAGTCCTGGTAGGGACTACCGATGAACCTGCCACCCAACAGGACCTACGACCAGCAGCGGTGGCGTCATCTGAAAACCATTACGATAAGGCCTCGCTTTTTATTAGATAACGTCATTGATGGGCGAAGCCTTGATAATTGGGCGGAGGCCCAGGGTAGGCCGTCTAGTGCGATATCTTTGTTGTACTCAGTTTTGATCAAGTGGAGTTTGCATTGTCTACACCACGCCGTTTAAAAGCATGATCAATTTGGTTGACTGTTTTATAATCAGGTGACCACTATGATCCCTTTTTTTAATGTTTGAAGTTTGGTTATATTTACAAGGAAGTAAAGAGCACGGCAGGGCATTCCAAAAGCTCCATGCGCATCAGTATAACCTCTAGCCCACTTTCGGACGTACTCTAAAATATCGTGATTCTTTCTTAAGACATACTCGTACAACTCGCTTATGGAATGCCCTGCCAAGTCTCTTTATTTTCTAGTCATAATAGCATTCAGACATTTAAAACCAACGTACATTGGTGTCTTCCTTTCTTTCCTCCCTAATTTTCATTCGCCCGCGCTGTGTGCAAACATTGAGCTCGCTTTATTTTATAAAAAAAAAGTAGTGCGAATGAACCGAACCAACGTGTAGTCCTCTCCACAGTTCGTCTTTTATTTTGTGCGGCTTGGGGACTTTTGATTTTTTTTTTGTCCACTTCGAGTGATGAGAGATTCTGAGACTTTTTTCCCGAGGTTTATCAGGAAAATAAATTATTTTTACAGCTTTTCGGTGTTGGCCGTGAGTTGAACCCAGACGCTATAGCGTTGTTGGGGATGAGCTTAACCACAGAGTCACGTCATGAACATTGATATCCAATTCGCGGTCCGGATTTGATATCCCTGTTTCAATCTCATACATCAAACCAAGCCCCGAGACTATATATGTTTAATTTAAGGTTTGACATTTTACGAGGGTAGTCCCAGAAGTACCCGGCCTAACAAAGAAAATACAAAAAAATGGGGAAAATATGTTTATTTCTCTACATAGTCTCCTTTTAGTTCAATAGACTTCTCAATGTCTTGATGAAACAAAACTTTTTTCTTCGTCAAATGCGGCCGTTTTTTTCTTGATTTCATCTTTCAAATGCTGCAAAAAGTTCGCATAATACACGCCGTTGATTTTTTTTCCTTTCTGAAGATAATCGATGAAAATTACCCCACGCGCATCCCAAAAACCTGACGCCATGATCTACCTGCAGATGGAACTGTCTTCGTCTTCTTTGGAGCCGATTCTCCCCTTTGAGTTCATTGTTTTGACTGTTTCTTCGTCTGGGGCGTGAATTGATGGACCCATGTTTCATCCTTGGCTATGAATCGGTTTTATTGCTGCGAAACTTCGCCAAACACTTGATTAAGACATCCTCACGACGCTGTTTTAGTTCCATCTTGCGCACAGCTTTCTCATGTAAAATTTTTTGAGTCAACATGCGATGTACAGCACTTTTTGAAATGACTACCATATCTGCTGGTTTACGAACTTTCAATGGACGGCCATGTAATACCATTTTGTGGACTTTTTCAAAATTTCTGGTGAACTCACCTCATTTGGTCGACCACTGCGATGTTCGTCTTGGCAACTCGTACGGCCGCGCTTAAACACTGCCACCCAATATTTTATTGCTGTAAACGAAGAATCCAGTTCTGTTTTGATGTTGGTTGAATTGAGGCCTTTCAAATTAGAATATTGTATCACATTACAAGGACCAATTTTTTCCATATTTCAAAATTCATTGATGATGCCTGCCGAACAAATACTAAACAGCATAGCGTTGCCAAATTTCAAATTGAAGCTTTATATTACATTAGTCCTTCTTTTTAAACAACAAAAACCGCCAACAACGTCAGCTCGGGTACTTCTGGGACTACCCTCGTACAATACGGATCGCTTAACAATCGCTGAACGTGATAAAATTGTGAAAGCTTACTACAAAATTAGAGGACCTGTAGTAGCTACGTTTTGCGCATTACGAGGAGATTATGGTCGACATAATTATCCATCTGAGCGTACTATAACTGTAAAAAAAGAGACTGGCTCTGTTACAAATGTCTTACGGCCTATCTATCATCGAAATGTACGCTCTACAGAAAATATGGCTGCCGTTAGTGAAAGTGTTAAAAAAAGATCCAAATGTATCGATTTATCGGGGAGCACAGGATTTCTGCTTGTCTTTTGGCACATTATGGCGTATTTTGCATTTGGATTAGCATCTACACCCTTATAAAGTTCAACTCATTCAAGGCTGTACGCCAATGATATCGACATAATTAGGAGAACTCAGCTGGCTGTAACCGGTGCGTTTACTAGTATTGAAATGGACGCTGCCAAAATGGGTTTAGTGGTAAATGAGGGCTAAACCATAGGAAAATTTCTCAAAAAACTTGGAGTGTCATTGGGATCCATATCTAAAATACGCAAGAATTTGAGCACTGAAATCGAAAAAAAATAACGCTGGAAGGAAGCCAATTTTTAATTCTACCTTGCAACTGCGTATTGTGCGACAAATAAAGTATGGCATACATGACAATGCGACCCAGATCAATAAAAATTTGTTAGAAAACAATAAAATTGCTGTAACAACTGAGGCTGTTTGGAAAATTTTGCGCAATAACGGCTTTCACGGGCGCGCAAAAAGAAAGAAGTCTATATAGTATTAGTAACTGAGCAAAGGTGATTTGGTCGAATGAAACAAAAATTAATCGTTTTGGGTCCGATGTGGACATGGAGGAAGCCTAGTGAGTCAATAAGCGATCGCTACATCAAGCCAACATTAAAGTTTGGCGGTGGAAATCTTATGATTTGGGGATGCATGTGCATGGATCGGGTTGGTCAATATGTTAGGGTAATGGGTCGTATGAATGCTGCCCGGCACATCACCATTTTTGAAGGCGGGCATTTAACAAGTCTTGCAAACTGGAACAAAAATATGTCGGACATTATTTTCCAGCAAGATAATGATCCGAAACACACAGCCAGAATTACCAAAGCGTGGCTGCAAAGTAATCATTTCGAAGTACTTGATTGGTTCACCACAATCGCCAGACCTCAATCCGATTGACCATCTATGGGTTGAAGTCAAACGTGCAATTACTGATATGCCAGGAGATTGTGTAAATTTACTAACATTATGGCACCGCACTCAAACCGCTTGTAAAAAAATATTAATCCAAATCGATCCAAGGTATTACTCTGTAATACAAGCAGTTCTCAAAGCAACAGGAGCACATACGAAATACTGAACAAGATTAGTTTAGTAAAGTCAACTAATTGATCAAGTGCTCTATTTTTGTTTTTGTTAAATTAAAATAACTTAGCAAATGAATTTCTATCTCTATTGTTTTTTAATGAATTATGATTATTTTATAATGATGTCAAAAATTTCGTTAAATTATCTTTTTAAGTAGAAAAGTTGTAAACAAAAGTCCAATTATTTGGTATGCATGTGATCAAATAGTTGAGTCACTGTATATGCTGCCAGCAAGAAGGGACACACAACATCGACAAATGGGACAGTCGACAGCTATAATTTCGAAGTAGTAAATCACTTCGCCTATCTTCGCTATAAATTCTACCCACAACTCATCAGCAGAAGGGCTAAGAAAACCCCATCTCGGAAAACCCAAAAGTGACTGTTTGGGTCGGCGTTTGCGCCAAAACCATCATTGGGCCATTTTTCTTCAGAGAAGGCTAAACACTCGATAGCAATCGATATCGGCGGATGTTGGCTCATTATGTCTGCCCACAAAAGGTCTGGACGGTAACTTGTTTCAACAAGTTGCGCAACAGTGTGCGCCATGCCATCAAACAATGCAGTTTCGGCAACGAAAATTCCCTGGACGTATGCTGTCAAAAAATGGCGACATTGACTGGCCACTCAGACGTCCAGATTTGACCCCTCCGGACTTCCTTTTGTGGGGTTATTGGAAAAGCCAAGTTTGCGCCAGCAAGTCTCAGACAATTGACGAGCTCAAGGCAAACATTCGTGCCGAAATCATCTCTATACTGCCCGAGATCGAAAAAGTAATGGAAAGCGCGGCAAAAAGGGCACATTTTACTTTGGTCAACAAAGGCGGCCACTTCATTGACGTTGTATTCAAAAACGTGTCCAAATAAATTGTTAAGGACCAATTTTAAATAAAAATACCTCATATGTATATGGAAATCAGTTGTTTTTTTGTTTTAGTTATTTAATATTTACATACCAACATAAAAGATGGCGCACCCTGTATGAACCATCGATGCAATGACATTCAATCTAATGAATGCTTTGTATATTCGGAACAAATCCAGAAAATAGGCTAATCTCCATCACGGACACAAATCTCAGCTAAGCTTTAGGGTTGATACCAATTAATTCGATTTCATCTCCGACTGATTATGTTGGATATTGATCGCTTAAAAAATTGGTCTGCGTGGCAATTTAACGGGAAACAGCTGAGTATCCTATAACTTGGATTGAGCCAGCGGCGCAACAATCAAGTTCGTAGTGAAGTGCTTGGCTTACTTTCCAGGGGTGGTTCTCGGTTATGTAGGCTAAAATGGCAAGGGAATGCCCTGCCAGTGGCATTGTGTTAGCCTGCGCCGTCATAGGGCTCACAACCCTATACGGAAGAGATTACAATTGTGATGAACCTAGCAAACATTTAAAGTACAACGACCTTCGGATTTGCATGTGGAATATTCGCACTCTTGACATGACTGCTATCATGCAGATATCACTACCATTCAGGAAGTGCGATGGGATGGGCCGGGCATAAGGAGGATGAAAAATTGTGATATACCTATTCTATGGAAATTGCTATAGCGCTTATATAGCGTGGATTTGCCATATGCGGCAGACTAAGGCAAGAAGTCTTGAGCTTCAGCCACGTAACCGAATGCTATATGACAATCCGCATTAAAGCATATTTGCTAACTATGCGTCCATGCCCCTACGGAAGACTAGCACGACCCCACAAAAGAATGTTTATTCGACCTCCTCGACAAGTCATATGACAAATGTCCGAAATATGAAAGGATATGAAAGGAGGATATCTTTGGTATGGCATAGCCTACATGCGCCACCACCACAACAGCATACACAAGAGGACATGCCGGTCTTCGAATCAATTTGCGATAGAAGTTAGGCATTCCCCCGTTCCAGACAGCCAATATTGTCTCGGATCACCACCTTGTTGCAGAAAAGGCGAGAATGAGGATTTCCCAAGCGCCAAAACGAGGTACTGTGAGAAGATGTAACGTGGAAAAGTTGAAATCGCAAGAGACCGCCAGAATCTTCGCCGAACCCGTATCCCAAAATCTCTCAAGAACTCCTATTCAGCCAGCATCAAGTACCGAGCACCAGTGGCAATGCTGACAAGGTTCCATTAGAGACGACGCAACTGATTGAGAGGTTGTACTTCAGGAACAACGTTCGGAAGTATTACCAACAATTAAAAAGCTGCCAAGGCAAAAAAACCCGTATAGAAGCTTGTAGAGATGAACAAGGAAACCTTTTAGTAGAGTAACAGTCGGTGCCGAGAATATGGAAATACTTTTTCTGCAGACTGGATAACGCTGTCAGGCAAAATAGACCACTCGATTTTTGCGACGATAGCCAAAACTTCCGTTCACCTGACCAGCAAGGTTAGCAATATCTAAGCTAAAATCGAACAAATCAGCTGAACCTGACGGTTAAACGGCCGAGGTATTCAAAGTTGCAGGAAATGACTTCGTGGAGAGCATACACCAACGCATTTCTCAGATCTGGTCAGAGGAGTGTATGCCTGATGAATAGAATACCACGCATCGTTTACCCGATTCACAAAAAAGGAGACCACCTCAACTGCGCCAACTATAAAAATATATGTCTCCTCAAAATAGCATACAGGATCTTATTTGATTGGTCCCTTTCAGTGCGGTTTCAGACTATGAAAATCCACAGTCGACCAAACCTACACATTCCGGCAAATCCTGGGAAAATCTCAAGAAGTCCAAATCGACACCCAACATCTTTTCATCAATTTTAAGGCCGCATATGACAGTATTTACAGAGACGAGCTATGTAGAGCCATGTCTAGTTTTTGCATCCTTGGCAAGCTCGTCCATTTGTGCAGATTGAAGATCGGTAACGACCTAACCGAGACCTTTGATGTCGAAAACGGTTTTAGACAAAGTGATGCGATGTCACGTAACTTCTTTAACATCATACTTAAGCGAATTGTGTGGAACTCACGAACGAACGCGGGAGGCACAATCTTTCAAAAGCCTGTGCAACTACTACTACTACAACTACCGATGATGTGGATAGACGAGTAATTGGGAGAACTCAGAGGCTTTAACACCGGTTACACTAGTATTTAAACGGAAGCTGTCTTAAATGTCTCGGGCATGTAGAGCAAATGGACGTCAATGCTCCGGCCCGCAGGGTCTTCTAATCTAACGCGGAGGGACAACCCTATGGAGGAAGACCTCACTTTAGGTTCTGCGCGCAAGTTGAAAGGCATCTCAGCCGACTTGAAGTACACAACTGGAAGCAGTTAGCTAAAGACCAGACTAACTGGAGGCGCTTGTTAATTGAAGCACAGGTTCATCCGATCTGTAGCGCCGGCTAAGTAAGTGAGTTCAAAAAACTGAACTGTGGAACCGGGCTGTTTAATTTGGATAAACTGCAGGTTCCGAAGACCCTTCGCTAACTGAGCTGAATCAGTAATTAATGCCTGCCAATAATTTAAAAATCTGACGACTCACGCCTTTAATATTAATGAGTTCTATCAAACATATACTCAGACAAATGAAATTCGTAAGTCTTTCCAGGAACGATAAAGTGCTTACGTTATCAGCATCTATCATTTCAGAATCTAGTACTACGAGTAGTAACCTAATGCGCCCTAAACGGAGATATTTTCCACAATTGTATTATAGTAGCAGAAGGTGGTTTTACTGCTGATAGAACTAGTCTCAACATAGCTGTTTATATCAAGGAAACCCCCTCCGGTGGCAAGCACCATGCTAAGTTAAAAGCTCCTTTGCATTGCTAGAAAACCGGGAGCACTTTATTGTTTTTCGATGTGACATGATCCGTTCTAGATGACTCCTAGATATACATATAGCTATCAGGGAGAACGTTGATACCTCGTAATACTGGATGAATAAAATCAGCCAGCTCACTCATCCTCGTGAAGAGAACAACCTCAGATTTGAGAGGATTGAATGAACTCCCATTTCTGGTACGATTAAGGGCTGTTTGCCCTTTCAAAAAGAGGCGGCCGCTATGGATAATCCGATAGGGAATACTTCATTTGCCTATCATATCCCTGAGCATAGATGTCAGAACCATTAAGAACGTTAAACAGAGAGTCGAACAACATGCAGTTGATAGAGGACGCTGCCCTGCGAATCCCCCTGTTAATCCTCGTCATCACGCATTGAAAGCAGTCAGTATCAACAACCTGCTGACTGGCAATGCTTTCATTCACAAAACTGGTGATTCGTCCACATGCCGTTGAAACTTTCGTTAGGGTTACCTCACTATCATTAAAAATGCCGAAAGCGTACCAGTTATTTTTGATTGCACATTGAATTCAGTTCAGTCGATTTTAAAATGCGGTCTTACCAGATCTTCGGTGTTGGTATTCGTAAAGCAGTTTATCGCATAAAGATCAATCATTCATTCAACGCTCTTTAGCTGAAGGGAAATCAGGTTGATAGGTTTGAAATTCTTAGCTAGTTAGTAGTCACCTTTGTCAATTTTCAGTATTTAAACTACTCTCACTCTTGGCCAGTGTTTCGGAGGGAAGGAGTATACTTTTCAAAGTGAGAGACAGCTGATATAAAGCTTCTTACAGCATAACTGAAGATATGCCCTCGGTGCCAGGCGACTTGACGCCGTCAAATGGCGCAACAGCTTATCATCCGATGCCAGACATCAACTAACTCGGCTTAGTTACTATCATACTTACCTTACTTCTAATTCCGGTCAAGGGAGCTAACTGTGAGCTGGATCTGATTTGATTACCAGGAAAGTACAATATGTTTTGTGCATGAGATTGAGTGTGATTAGTTAAGCTGTCAAAACTTTGATGAGATCGATAGAACTGATGAAATGGCCAGGAGAGGTTCTACCCTTAACGGGTTGGCAGAAGTAGTCACTATTTCATTGGAGGCGTTAACATTTTTCGAACCAGGCAATATTGAATAGCAATGCTAACGAACTGCAATGCATCTTGATAGAAGCTGTACCCAGCTACAAGGCACCAAAATAATAATGAGCTTCCTCACTTGAGATCGCTAAAGTTTTAGCCATTGGCACAGGTCATAGGTCTTGGTAATCAGGTATCTGTGTCCATTTCTAGCAATGATCGGGCAGCTATTATAAGGTCAACTTTCATGATTTAAACTCCACTGGAACTCTAGTTTTCCAAATAGTCCCTAAGGCCCAACCAGTAAAATCATCTGAAAATCAGGCGTTTTAGGTAGCAGGAAAAACCGTTTTGAAGATTTGTGATGAGCTAGCTATTTCTTTAGTTCCTTCGCATTAATTTTTCCAGACTGCTCTTCTAAATGTTCTCGGAATTTGGCTTAGAAGAGCAAAAGAGTGCTGCAAAAGTCATCACGCTATCGGAAAATGCTATAATTTTTTCAAAAGGCGGCAAATGTCCATTCTACTTTGACATTTGTGAAGTAAACAGATGCAGAACACACGTCAACAAGACATGAATCGCTATACTCCTTAAGAAGCCATCCTGAATCTCGACCACGCCGCAGACAACTTTTTATCGAAAATCATCACGAGCGACGAGGCCCATTTCCAGCCCACGATTGCTGTTTATGCTGGAGGCTTCATCGGCCTTATTTTTTCGAAAATGCCACGGGCCATGCTCAAAGACTTTTTCCTTCCTCAATTGGATGGGTTGGGACTGAAGAATATGTGATTCCAAGAGGATGGAGCAAATTCTGAGGGCTGCAACTCCGAGTCGCCTAATCTCTCGTTTTGGCGATTTGCATTGGCCTGATCGCCTGATTTAACCGTTCCAAACTTCTTTTTGTGGGCTTGAAGCCCGGAAATAGAATATCCGTCAAGAATGTGAGAACCTATCGCCGGAAGTTCCGGCAAGAATGATAGAAAATGCCACAAATCGGGTCCGAATGGTCATTAATTTTAGCGGCAACCACTTGGCCGATATCATTTTAAGACATCAAGTAAACATAATCCAGAAGACAAAGTAAAGTTTTTCATTCGTGAAATAAATTACAGGCAAAAAGTATCGGCTGATAACTTTTGCGCCACCTTGTACATATGGTCACGTCACCAATCTTTAATCACCGCTCTTGGTTTTGGGGTACCAACCTGGGTCCAAAGTTTTGAAAAAATATGACAAACCCTGCAACTTACATCTACGAGTATATTGTCATCAGAACATTTGGTAAATCGAATATCTCCTATCAGGCATCCAGGCAAGTTTTTTGACCGCGCCGGCCGCCTTACTTATGAATTTGACATGAGAAATCCTTGTTTGCCCCTACGGCCAGCTATGCAAAAAAAACTCTCTTAATGAAATTGTTATCTTCATCGGATCAATGGACGGCTACGGCCGTTAACAAAAAACAAAAAAGGGCTATAACCTGAAAGAGCCAAGTATGGAATCCCAATAGTGATACTCTTATTACCGCGATCTGAAAAGTGTCCAAAACAGGATCTTACGTCGTACAGAGGAAAAGGAGACAAAAACTGTTGCTTAGTATCATTGGATTTTCTTCAAGAGCCTTAAGTGTGTGTGTATTAAATAGGGAACAAAACAGTGACCTTTAACTGGTTGACTGGCTGACTTCAGAAAAAGTCCCTTCGAAATTATAAAAATTATCTTGCTATCGGTTTTCTGTAAGGAGTAGCAAGTACGTTTACGATAAAATGAAAGTAAGTCAAGTTAACTGTGTCCAAGAGATGTTAAAGTCATTTCATTCACACTTGGAAAGGTCAGGAAATCTATAAAAAGGTGATGGAGAAAGAAGCTGCGGAAAGTGGCGAACGATGAAGGATTCGCTTTTAGGCATTTCTTAGTTTTCTTTCTAAAAAATCTCTGCATCTGCCCACTAACTGTATGAATGACACATTTCCTGTGTCATTCAGTAAGTCCTGGAAAATTTTCTGGGTACTCAGAAAGTTCCTTTCGACATTGAAAGTTCTTGATCGCTATATTCGAAATTCTGAGGATATGACGCTGATTTTGTCACATAGCTATGCCCCATAAGTTTAAGACCTCCTAGTCTATCAAACGCCATCAGTTGGCCGGAGATCACCTGTTTGTTTTAGGGAAAATTAAGTTTCCCCCTCAACTATCGCATACCCTTCTCTCACCGTATTTGAATAAACTTAAGTATCTGCATGAAATGAAACTGCATATCTACTGCAGCGGTAATTCCCCGAAGTGTAGCTCCGCATTCCGAGTGGTTTACCCAAAATAGAGTGAATCAAAGGCAACCATCGTTTGGCTGCACACATGCAATTGAATTATCCAATCCGCCTATAAGTCGAGAGGTGAAATTTATTCATTTCCTCATCGTTTCCCAAGTACGAAAAAAAGACGAGCCACCCCGCCCCCCATCATCCTATCACAAGCGACTGCTAAATTTTTCTTTTTCTTTTCATTTCCAGCTCCATCCATTCATCCATTCGAGTCGCTGGCGGTGGCATGGATGGCAACCAACAACGTGGCTCAGCTGCTACTACAACCGAATGACATGGAGCACAACCTCGGAGGTATCCGTAGTTATGGAATGCACCCATTCTCTAGCTCGATTGTGGAATAGAGTTCTCTCTTCGCTTTAGAGCCGTTTGTGGCGTTTTTGTGTGCAATAGCAGTCAGAAGCAGAAGTAGGAGCAGGAGTTGCGATTATATGTAGCAGCCTGGAATCTAGTGAGCTGCCAGGCATCGGGAATAGGTTGAGGCACTGCTGGTTGTACGTCGAAGGACGTTTGTTTTGTTGGCCCCTTTGGCTTGCACCATGATGATTTCACTTAAAGCGTGTCGGTTGAGAAAGACTTTTTCGTCAATTTTTTTTCGCTGCTAGTGTTTAACGGGTAGCACGGGTAGCATGGGGATGCCGGCGGCGGCTTTAGTCGCCTCAGAATCTGCACCCTATCCCAATGAAGAGGGCTGAGGGGACTTTTATTATTTGTTTACCTATCCGAAAAAATATGCATGATGATGCCTTTTGCGCGAAATGTGGCGACGAAAAAATCACTCGGCACTCAATTTTCGTGATCCGCAGCGAGGAGTGAACTATGCCGTTCCGACCGCTCGGCTTCGATAGCTCTGCCGGAATGGGTAATAGGCCGGGCACATGTTATGCACCGTTAGTAGTTTGTTCTTGTTTCTTGTTTCGCTAGAGAGGAGATGCTTTTTGTTTTACTTTCTTTGCTTGAAATCTATTGAGCGTGCCAGAAATTGTTGGGGTGATGCTGGGTGATGTTTCTATGCGCGCGGTCGGTTTTTGCCGAATCGGCGATTTTTAGATAGTTGACGAGTGTACGAGGTGATGTTGGCAAGGGTTTCGAAACATGAGGAGTGTAGGGTATGGCTCTATGGCTCTATGGCTCTATGGTTTTTTGTGGCACAGTGAGCTGAGGGCTTGAAAAATTGGATTAGTACCGGGTTTTTAAGCATTTAGCAGATTTTGTTACCATTTTCGGGAGCAATTTGTTTTATGGTCTTTGAAATGGTCCACTGAATGTATGTGCTATGTTTCTGGTCAAAAGCTCTTTGTGCTATGATGCTGAGTTATGGATTTTTATTTGGAACCGTTTTTGCTGCTCTTTTTTTGATTTCCTTCTTTTTGGGAGATTTTGTATTTGGGTTTGCTTGCTGTTGTTTGGTTAGAGGGCAAAATGTCGAGAGTACCAAGTGGATTGAAGCTATTCTGTTTGATGCTCGAGATGGAAACATTATTCACGCTAGGATCAAGTGGGACTTGATGGGTACTTGGTTTTAGCTGAAGTGGTAGTGGTGGAGCTATTTGAAATTGGAAAGGGAAACATTTTGGTTTTA
Source organism: Volucella zonaria (assembly GCA_963966105.1). Lineage (NCBI taxonomy): Eukaryota > Metazoa > Arthropoda > Insecta > Diptera > Syrphidae > Volucella > Volucella zonaria. Next base: position 181,834,877 of record OZ014532.1, read on the forward strand.
TGAGTTTTTAAGAAATATTTGTTGCTTGTTAATTTTTTTGAGGCTTTAGAATAAAGTTCTTGGTGAAAGGCAGGGGATAAGGAAGCGGAACAAAAGATTGGATCTTTGAGAAAGAGGGTTGTGTAGTTATGTAATGCATTGATTGAGCTGTGGGCTGCAATACGCTTGCTGTGTTGGGTGTGGGATTAAATCACTCTACTGACTCTAGGTGCAAAAGAAGGTCATTGGCCAGTGATTGATTTCTGGAGTATATTGCCCTTACTGGAGTCAAACTTGACGCTCTACGAATATACTTTTAGCAGGCCAGTGGAGAGCCTGACTAGTGTTGGTGCTAATTCCAGCAGCACGGAGCTATCCCGGAAATGTCATAAAAAAAAACACTGATGTACAGTAGATGTCCGGAGATAGCTTGACGAACGTTTTACTATTAACGCTTCAGTTGTAGAGAGCTCTAAACTCGATATTCAATCAGAGAAAATAAAAGAGCAATGGCTCGTATGGTCAAATCTCACGTGATGATCATGACCGTGACTGAAGAATGTGCGACAGTAGAGCTGCCAACATGGAAAATGCTATTCAGTTAGGAAAATTAAGGACGAATGTTTTTGAAGAAGGTAAGCTCAGGAGATGGAGAAAGAACTTCGCCTGCCTAGATGGTAACATAACATTGTCAATGTAAGGCGTATTTACTGAGCCAGATATTTACAAATATGTTTTGGTCTTCTTCTACAGTTAGAAACTGAAATCAGGTCTCTGTAGAAATATTCACCAAGCCGAAGCATTGTTGCCTTCATTTTCCCGTTTTTGAAAGCGGTCCGAATGCAATAGCATGTATGAAAAGAAAGTATACAATTTGTGTATCTAGGAAATGCTATGTCGGTAGATGAAGGTGAATTACGAGTGCGTACATTTTAGGCACTTTTGGACCAAAGTCGTCGAAGATGTGTATAAGAATATTTTTATAGCTCATCCGTATGACAGAGCAATATGAGTTCGGGAAGGTATGCTGAATTCCAGCTGAAAAATATTGTCGTTAGAATGATAGGTGTATATAGCTAATAATAGAATAATAGCTTTTTTTTTTTATCCAGTAAAAGTGGTCCTTGGCTAACTACCTTCAGCTGCTCATTCCAAAATGGAAGGAGATCTGGCGCGCCAATATAGGGAAGTATAGTAGAGCAATGTGCTGTCCCTCAGAGTTTGAATCGAAGATGGAGGGAAGGTTGTTTTCAATCCGCTCTACGAGTATATGTTGCTTCATCTATTTTGGCAGTTCTTGTATCAATTGATGCAAATGTATCAGTGACAGTTTATTGCGTTCTGCTTCTGATATCAATGTCACTAGCCAGTGTAAGTAATTGCGCAAAATTTTCGGAAAATTGTGCCATTGATGGTGGGTTGTGCTTCGACGGTCAGCACAGTTTTCTCAAGTTTGGAGCTCATATGACAGCTCATCATCATGTCTAAATACTTTTCAGACATCAAGCATCTCGGAGAAATTGTTTACGGCAACTTTCCGAATAATTTGATGAAATGCCAAAACTGGATATGCCTCTTATTAATTCGTTCTTATAACATAGGTACTGGCATATGAGTCCTTAAAATTGAGCTGGTGTGTGTCGATATAGAAATTTTGAGTTTCCTCTCGAACTTGTCGTAGTTAATAATCGATTAACGCGTTCTGCCAGACAGCGGAGTTTAGGTCGTCCTTGCGGTTTAACAGTCTGCAGTACAGTATCGACTGTGTATTTCTGTACGGTTCTTGGTTCCTTGAGAGGTTTGTTTTCAGTTGCGGTAAAACTTTCAAACCCTGTTCCTGGAGTAGCACCTCTCTATGTCCTCGATCGAACGCTTCTCATGCTTCTCATTGAGGAACCGATGCACTTTCCTTCATGTTTCCTCGCAGATAGAAAAGCTCACATTCATTCAAACGACAATCCCTAGAAACAGGCAAGAAATCTAATCATCAAACACCAACAACAGCAACAAAGATGTCAAAATTGTCACATAGGACGAAACTGCCCAATTAAAGCCACAAATGTCTATATCAACAAAGTTTAGGTTAGTGAACTCATCGATACAGGGAGAAATGTCACCATTCTGAAACGATCGTCTAGAATGTACAACTCAGATGGTCCAGACTGGAATCACTCTGCAAGGATTTAGTCACACTCCCAATCTGACGCTACGATCGTTTTTTATGAAAGTCTCCATTAATTGACCCGTTGTACCAGATGAATGGATGTCAATGGACGTGATTACTGGCAAATTCTCGTTCACAAAGCTCCACATTAAAGGAGGATGCATTCAAATCGAGATGCACACCGATTTTGTGGATGACCCTCCAGTATATTAGCCACCCCAATGTCTACCTGCATTGGTCATTTGTCAAAAACATCAGAAATTCTGCCTCATCCTCCATCCCAACGCTCATTTACAATGACATTCCAGCTGTCAGTTCTTTGGACAAGGTCAATCTGCTTGCTGCACACTTCGCGGCTAGCTCAACAATCCCGGATTGTGCTCTGTATCCGCCTACACTTGAGTGCGTCAAATCTTCAATGGGACGAATCACTTTCGCACTCGTGTAGTAGCAATATTCACAAATCCGCTGGTCCAGATGGTATATATCTTTTTCATCAATCCAACCCTTTAGGACTCTTTCCGAGCAAATAGAAAACAGCATTTGTCCAGCCCGCCCCTAAAAAAGGCGAATCTTCTTCTCTCTCCTCCTACAGACCCATTTCACTTACGTCCCTTCTCACCAAGGTCATGGAAACGCTGATAAACCGTCAGCTCATGAAATATCTCGAAACACGAAAACTTCCCGTCAGTTCGGTTTTCGCAGCAACAGGTCCACTGGTGATTTGATGGCATGTCTCACTGAAAAGTGGAACCAAAGCGTACATCAATCTGGCGAGAGCAAGATAGTTGCGCTTTATATTTGTAAGACATTTGACAGAGTTTGGCATCAGGCTCTTTTGTCGAAAATGCGTGCTTTTGGGATCGATGACTCTCTTCTTCAATTGATTAGAAATTACTTTTCGGAACGTTCAATTCAAGTTGTCTTGGATGGTTTCAAGTCTGATATTCACAAAATAAATGCTGGTGTGCCCCAGGGCTCCGTTCTTTCTCCGACACTCTTTTTAATTTTTATCAATGATCTCTTGCCTGCCACTTCTAATCCAGTATATTCCTTTGCTGATGACAGTACTCTCTGCTTTTGATATTACTTCCCGGACTCCAATATTGGCTTCATAACCAATTGGGGAACTATCCACAGATTGGAATTTACTGTTTCTAAAACTCAATGGCGTCTGCTGTCATGAAAGCGAAATCTAAATATCCAGCCATTATCCATGAATGGCACTTAGATCGTCGAAACTGAAGAACCTTCCGTCCTCAGTATGACAACTTACGTTGGAATGACCACATATTCGATGTCGCCAAAAATGCTGCGAAATGTCTAGGTTTCCTCAAGCGATGTAAGAAATACTTTTCTCCTTCTGATCTGGCCACAATATTCCACCCGAAATTGGAGTACAATGCCCACATCTGATCAGGTGCTCCTCAAACATCTCTGCACCTGCTAGATAGGATTCAAAACTGTGCGGTAAAACTCTTAGGTGATACTAATATCAGTCGAATACCGACGTAATGTCTCCTGTCTCACTTTGTTTTATCGCTATTTACACCAGCAGTGCTCCATAGAAATCGCCTTTAAATCTTTAACCGTAACACACGTCTCGCTATGAATGCTCATCAGTATACCCTCAAGCCCACTTTCGGACTTGAGGGTACTTTCGGTACTCTGAAATACCGTGATTCGTTCCTAAGCTTGTGGAATGTCTTGCCGAGCTCACTATTTCCTAGTCATTATAACATTCAGACATATAAAACCAACGTACATCGGTACCTATCCTTCTTTCCTCCCTAAATTTCCGTCGCCGGCGCTATGTGCAAACATTTTAAGGGTACCTTAACCCCTTGAGCCCGCGCTAGTTTACAAAAAAAAGAAATTGTACGAAACCAAGTAGATGTGTGGCTACGAGACGGCATCATGTGTCCAATCAAGCCCGACTCTGCGAGTCCATTAGTTTTGTCAGAGAAAAAATGTGGAAGCTATCATTTATGCATCATGATAGATATCCTCTACCACAAATAGAGGACGTTATACACACTTTGACCTCTGCAAAAGCATTTGCGATATTGGACCTGCTTAATGGTTTTGTCTCATGTGAACGTCGCTCCATCTAGTATCCGATACACATCATTTGTTACACCCGAGGGCCAACAAGAGTTTATGAAGGCGCCATACTCAGTTAGTTTTCCAACGCTTTGTCAACGTAATGTTCGAGGAACTAATTAGTAGCAAACTTTTTAGTATTTACGTGATTGGTATAATAATACTTTCACTAGGCTAAAACACCAATCTCGAACACTTCGGCGAGTATTCGACATACGAGTAGCAGTCAGAAAAGGCATTTTGTTTAGCTTGAATTAGAGCAAGGTTCGTAAGAGAAGAATAACCTGTCTGGGGCACGTTATAAATGAAGACACTGTACAACCATCTGAAGAAAACAGCCATCTTGATAAGACATTTTCCAGAGCTACGGACCGTCAAAGAGGTGGAGCAAGTTATTGGACCTACGAGCTATTTTCGGAACTTCATTAGAGACTGCTCACTGATTGCGAAATCACTACCGGAACTCACGAAAGAATGTGTCAACTTTGTCTTTGGCCCAACAAAAACAAGATGCGTTTAAGCAATTGAAAGACATTATGTTCAACGAACCAGTGCTTAAAATATTTGATCTGAATTTTGAGACAATTCAATGAAGATTCGGCGGTGGTGTAATCCTCTTGCAAAGATGGCCGTTTTCTACAGCTTCCAAACCGATGACGTAAAGCGACTCTGATGAGTTGGAGATTTTGGCAGTAGTACTTACTTACTTAAGGTGGCGCTACAGTCCGGGGCGGAGCTAGGCCTCAACCAACAAGTGTCTCTAGCCAGCTCGATCTTTATCCAGCTGCATTAGGCTTCGCGTGCTAAGTGGGTTGAGGTCCCCTTCCATTTGCGTGCACCGCCTGAGTCGCAGTCTTCCTTTAGTGCGCTGTCACTAGGGGGCAGACTTTTCAGACCGGAGCATTAATGTTCATCCGCTCTACATGAGCCACCCATCTCAGTCGTTGGACCTTCACTCTTCTGGCTGAGGCGTTGTCGCTATACAGCCTATACAGTTCAAAGAATTTCGCTCTCAATGCATCCAATTGTGTCTTACATAGTGTCACTTTTGTTGTTCGAGATTGTGCTCTGCTAGTCAATTGCCTTCTTAGCCCCATAAAACAGCAATTGGCAGGAGTTATTCTTCGTTTGATCTTAGCGCTGGAGTCATTGTCGGAATTGATAGCGGATTCTAGATAGAGAAAATCCTTAACGAAGTTATCCCTGTCGAGAGTGACGTTCTGTCCAAGACGTCGGTGTTAGGGGTCCTTCGTCTGCTCCAACAGCTTTGTTGAACTTAAGTGTAGATATGGCTATCATCACTTCATTCAAGCCGGGTGGACGTAATTGTTGGTCTACATCGTTCAGATCGAAATGTTCATTCTGCCTGCCAGCAGTATTTGGTTCGGTCATCACCGTTATATACTATACGTAGTCTATATAAATGCTCTTTCCAAATCCTCAACGTCGACTGCGACACTACTACGATGTACCTGTGTTTGTCTCTACGGGCTTTGGTTCGGTGTATCCGTGGCATGTTTTTTTTCTTTCCGAATCTCATTCCTGCAGTAGCATCTATCAATTTCATCGACCGCGCCCTTCTCACGCTCCTTTTTTTTTTCCTCCCGTCTTTCAATGCAGCGCCGCTTTGTGTGCATCTTGTTTAGCTGCATGTGCTTGCCGGCACTCGTCGTCAAACCAGAAGTTTCGTTGTAGTGGTCGAGTGAACAGAGGCGGTGTCGATCGTAATGAGGTCACTCTGGTTGACAGTTGATTGATAAGGAGTTCTTCATGTCCCCTTGTGAATATCGAGATGTGGGAATCGCGTATTAGTTGTGACAGTCGGTTAGCCTGAATCCGTTATCGGAGGTGGTGTCGTGGAGGCTATACTTTTCGACAATACTACCAAAGATGCCCCCTCTTCCTACCTTTGCCTTAAAATCGCTGAGGACAGTTTTATCGTCATAGCTAGGGCACTGCTCGTACGTTTTGTCCAAATCTCGTAGAAGCTATATTCGGTTTCGTCGTCTTTTTCTTCTGTGGGGCCGTGGACGCATATTAGGCAAATATTGGCAAAATACGAATTTTTACAGGGCCATAGTAGATGTCACAGTTTTTCATCCTGTTCGACGGTAATATTTGTTTTGCGGCAGTTCAGGGCCTCCGCTAATTGTTCGGCTGCACGTGGCCTATTAGGGGACCTAACATTCCACCACAGACTTCCTGGCTCTTTGGTTGTCAACAATAGATCCGTTCGTATCCGAGCCTTGTTATTGGTTCGTAACTTAATCTTCTTTTCCATGGCCGGCCAGTTATCCCTGGAGCATAACCACCAACTTGGAGAGCCGGTTCCAACATAAAAACCTCTAGAACGAGGGGTTGGTTAGACCGAAGTCAGTAACCCGTTCGGGGTTGTGAGCGCTGCCGTTGGTCCATAAAGGGCTCATTTGTCACCATCTCTTTTTCAAGACCCTGAATTGGTCTCGGAAGTCCTTACCGGCCGAAGCTCCATATAAGCCCGATTTTTCCTGGGATTGTACTTCACTGTTGATTCTATCTGGGGAATTCATCTGCTGTACAGCTTATAGTGCTGCTATTTTGTCCGTTGGTCAGCACTCGCGCTTTTGAGTTTGGCAAGCCGAGTCCGGAAGGACATGGAGGATAAGAACGACGCAACATTTTCGTGACCGCGTTTTGAGGAAGGGCATCCTTCTCAAGCACCGCAAAGGAGCCTACTTTCTTGTGTTACCTAAACAGATGCGGAAAGAAATCAATATGAGACGTTGGAAAAAACTATCAACAAAGACTACTTTGCCCCGAAGCTGGAAAAGAAAGTAAACTCAGTAATTAAAAATTGTATTAACTACATCTTGGCGTAAAGCACTTAAACAAAAACCGCTCTTAAACGCTATAGAAAAACCCGAAGTACCACTTCACAAATTTTCAAATTCACCAGTTGGGTCCTTTACCATCTACCCGGTGAAAACCACAAAGGGTGAAGAGGTAGTTACCAAATTGGAACAGCATAGCCAGATTCTCGGAATTCCAGTCCGGGTCGTAAGTGATCGGGGTGGGACCTTTACTTCTAAGAAGTTCGGTTAATATTGTCAACAATGTCAAATCCACCAAAATTACGACAGGCATCCCTGGGGGCAACGGCCAAGTGGGGCGGACAAATAGAACCATCATCTCCGTCTTTAGTAAGCTGTCAGTGGAAGATCCTGGCTCAAGTTTGTGTCAAAGCTACAAAAGGCATTAGTAGTAGTAGTAGTAGTACGAAGCACAAAGGTCACACGCTTTGAATTTCTTGTAGATGTTTTAATGCGCGATGGTTTAGCTGGCGCCGGTGATAGGGGAAGAAATGGTTCAGGATTTTGCCCAGGGAAGAGATGAGCTTCCAGATCGTGCAAAAGTTCAAATTGTGCAGTATTTTAATCGTCGAAGGAAAAAGGCAAGGATGTACCCCGTAGGAGATCTAGTCTTCGAAAGATCAATATGATGAGGAAGAGGTTTGTATACCTACAGCCGATTTGTAGGTATAGTACTTACATAAGAAAACGAGAGTACATAAGTCAGTTTGACGCGAGATGTTAAAAGGGACACACGGGAGTGGCGATGTAAGTGGCGGCCATGGGTTACCTTTTCCTTTATATTAAACAATATACTCGTAACAAGAACAAAGCTTAGAGGCACAGGAATCTCGTTGCACAAAGATTACCCGATCGCGGCGCGCGAAAGAAGAAGACATGCATTGAAACATAAAGAACAGATAATCACAAAACACTCGAAAATTAGCACACAATTGCGAGAAGACAAGCTGAAAACTGAAAAACCACACATTTTACTTCGATGTAAACAAGAACTTGGCATGTCACGAAGCAGACGGAATGACATTTCTCGACGGCTTACTACGCGGTGGTGAAATGTCAAATGCTCCAGATTTTGCTGCAGCCGGTGGCTCTCAAACTGTGAGAAATGAACGAATACAGCGATTTTAATTGTAATGTCGTCAGCCGTTCAAATAGTTTAGCTAATTTAAGCAATGTTTCTTTTAATATTCTTTCGTTTAACATAGCAGGTCTAGGTAATAAATTGATATTTAGTGATATTTTTAATTTTATAAATAACTACGATATATTTTTACTTTTTGAAACGTTCGTGGACAAAAATATGGAACGCTTCCAGTCTTATTTCAATCATCATTCTCTTGTTTGGATTCCATCAGTAAGAACTTCTATATATGGCAGTGCCAGCGGCGGATGCCTATTCGGCATAAAAAAGGTTTTGGTAACAAAGATCGGATGTTGCTTTACAAAAAAGTTCGACACACATTTAGTAAAGGTTGAAGCTGGAAACCTAAAATTGTATATTATTCCAACTTACATCAATTGCAACAACTAAATGAACGATTTCACGAGTTTGTACAATTTTCTGCTGGAAATAGGCGAGACAGATATTGGAGACTTCAATGGAAGAGTGGGAAATGATCAAATACTAAATGTTGAACCAGAGCTGCTGCAAGGATCGTTGAGAGAAGTGAGAAAGTCAACAGATGCAGTTGCCGATGCAAACGGGAAAAAAATCATCGAAATGTGCGAAACTACAGGCCTCTTCTCACTTATTGGACGAACCAATAGTGATCAACAAGGAAATTTAACTTTCTTAAGAGGTACCGCGTGCTCAACAATTGATTACTGTCAGTTGTAGGGGAACTGGCTTGAGTATGTAACAGACCTAGAAGTTTCCGAATCAACATACTCAGACCACCTACCAATATCTCTCAAAGTAGAGTTAAATTTGAGACAGACCAATATCGAAGTTCAGCAAAATTGCCTTCTTCCAAAACAACGCTGGAAAGACGGAATCTTAGAAAGGTACAAAGCGAATCTAACTCTGGAAATCAATAATATAGAAAATAATGAACTTGCAGGCCAGAGGTCGCATGACTAGGTCGATGTCGTTGCACAGCTCGTATACGAGTATCTTAAAAACCCAAACCTTAATTTCTTTACGGAATGGTCAAGGTTCAGCCAAGAACACAATGTGCCCTTGCACGAACTAATCGGAAATGAAACAAACTGGGAGAGCACACAGAACGAAATGCTTAAAAAAATCCACTACTCAACACGGGAGCTCTTCGAGACTCAAAGTCAACAAAGCCAATCAAGATCCTCGTACAGAATACAGAATACAGAATACAGCGTAGAGTCCATCTCAACAATATTCAAAGCCATAGGCGAACTTTTGCACTTGAACTATATGCCATACAGAAACAACGGAGGAGACGAATGTACACTGTGCAATCTGGGAACGAAGGAGGATGTCCGGCATTTTATTGGAACGTGTCCCATATTAAATCCAATCAGGAGATCCTTTTGGGGAAAAAATGTTCTATCACTAAATGAGATCACAAACATCCCAAACGGCGCAAACTGGAACACTTTACACAACTTTCTAAAATGTGCATTGAATTATAGGCTACAAATTATAAATGAAGCTTTTTGGTAATTACAAATTTATTAATTTCTTTCTCTCGGCTGACTGCAAAAGCTAACGCTTATTTTTGTTATTTTTGTTAAACTTGTAAATATTGTAACAGAATAAACAAATATTACTACTACACCAGCCGTAGATTTTTTTCCCGTCTAGATTCGACATTATAGTATATAGGAACAAAACTGAAGAAGCGCATCTTCCGTTGGTTTGCCCTTTAAGAAGCCAAAAAGATTTGAATTAAACAACATAGGCTTACTTAAAAAGCTCACTATTATTTTTTTCACAAATTTTTTCAAAATTTCACTAAAGACAGAAAGAAGCGAGATGTGATTCAGTTCATCACATGGTAATGAGAGATGAAATTGATTTCGGCTTAAATGGGTTCGTAAACTATGTATTTTGCAGTTTAATGAAAATATTCTTGATGAAATATTTTAAAAATTTGTATGAAATAGGACTCTGTTGAAAGAGTTGAAAAAAATATCTCCACGCACCATAGTTCCTTCATCTAAAAGAATTACAATTTATTAAAGTTAATTATCATTAATTATTGGTCCAACATCGTACTCCAGCTTCGAGTCCCTGGTGAAAAATAAAATTGGTAAAATAAAGGTTTAAAACGTCTGTGGCTGGAGTACAATCAGTTGCAGTTGAAGCTAAAGTTCCAGGCCCTGATACTTTATGTCCATGCAGCACAAAATACAAAGTACAACTGGTGTCCTTTAGAGGCTACTTACGTTAAGTGTTTCGGTTGAATTCGTCCGCAAACGCTTGCGATGGAATTTCATTGCTTGGTTGAATGATGTTATATGCTTACCTTGTGGCAGACGGTCATACTAATGGCTGACCCAAAAGTAAAGAAACTGTCAATTACATAAGTGTTAACCCAATAAGAAACCTTCAGTTTCTGTTCCACATATTTCTATAAGATCAGCTTCAGAAGTAGGTATAATGGCTCTACGTAACACAGTGTTATCTCAGAATGACAGCGCTACTTTAAGCCCAAGCGCCAACATTTTTCAGACCTCTATTTGTGATTTCAATAATCACTACACATACTCGTATACGTATGTACGTCCACGTGACCTACACACATCATTTCAGACTCCTTCTCTGTCGACTGTTTGCAACATTGAAGTCTTACAGTAGCTTGCATGGACTTATATTTACGTATTTAATTAGAAAGCTGTTGCGAAGTCTCGACTGGTTTCTAGCAGGAACATGATCAATTTATGAGCAAAAGTACTGGTAAGTATCAGGCATATACCATATTGTATAATTGTGAGAACAGAGGACGAGGGCCTTTCTGTCTTTTCCTTTTTCCCACGTTTGAAATGAATATTCGTTCGAACTTTCTCCAAGTTTGATGGAATTAGTCGGAGTATAGGTAGCTTCGAACCATCACTTGCGACTAAGCCGTCTTCAAGTGCTCTAAAGCGTAATGTCTAAAATTTGATTAAACCTTGGTGGTTGGTGTTGTCGGCATCCTCAAAAAATCAGAGCCAATCACTTTTTTACTACAAATGCCGCACCAAACAGTCAGTTTGATGTGATGCAATGGCTCTTTATGTGGATTCTCGGTGCCACAGAAACTTAATTGGAAACGGACTACGTCGCTCATTATGATTTTGGATACGAAGTCATCCACTTCTTGCACCATGTTTAACAGAGCATGGGATTTAACTGCACTTGACCATCAGTAGGCATCAATTTGTGAACGGTTTGCACATTATAAGGCAACATCTTCACCAAAATTCAAAGCAACGAATGTCGGGTGATGGCAAATTGTTTGCATTCTTGTCTCGTCGATGTTTGTGGACTCACTTGAACGTCCTCAGTCACAGCAGTGATATTTTCGGCCGAACGAGCAATACGGGGCCGGCCAATTCGTGCGACATCTCTAGTAGATCTAGTTTGCGCGAGAGGCTCAACCAAACGCTTAATTGTTCGCGAACATGGTGCAAAACGACGAGGATAACGACGACGATATTCATTCCGCGTTCTTCAGGTGTGTATCGCTTCATTGCTTATTGTCAACCAATTCTCTATGTGTCTACAACATAAATGTCAAAGCACATTGCAATGGACATTACTGGACGCCATTTGAAAAAATTATAGCACATTCACATTATGACATTACTTTTGCCGCATCTTGTATTCGTTGTAGAGGGTGAAGGATCCCCATAAGCAGTATCTAACTTTGATTTGTTCCATCACACGTATTTCCACCTGAAAATAGTAATCGAATTACGGTTCGATATTGCTCTTTTCCATTGTATGTAACTAAAAACATCAAAGACTTTGAATATGAAGCAAATGACTGTCAGTTCAAAACTAGAAGATGAATCTATCTTAAATTTTGTATGGTACTATCCGATGGTGGTGCAAAATTACCTAACCAATGTCATCTGTCTTGGTACACTGGTACTAATGGATCCACCTTCGTACTGACCACTGTATTTTAAATCACCTCGTCAAAGAAGCCTATTTCTTAGCATAGAGACTCAGATGTGTCTGCGGGGCAGAACTTTATGTTAACTTTTAATTAGATGAATTTTACACAGTTCCTTCTCCTTTATATCGTCCACCGCAGTGATGCGTAGTTATGAGCTGAACGCACTCTCTTTCCTCCGGAGAAGCCGATGTTCTTCCTTACTCTTTTTCTCGTAGAGATCATGGACCACCTTCTATGCAGTACCAATTCGTAGACAAGTTGTCTCCTTACGTGTGCTTGCCTGCATTCTTCATCAAACCATAGCTTTCGTAAAGGTAGACGTGTAAGACCCGGCACATCAATTGCGGCGTTTTTGATGGCTTATTGACGTCGATGCCACTGCTCTTCAGCACTTGATGTTGGTTGCGTGTTAACATATCGAGAGGTTGGGTCGGCAAAGACTCTGGCGGGTTGTCACTATTGCAGCTGTGCAATGTTAAGTCTGCGCAGAGTTGCTGTGGTGTTTGAGAATTCCGTAGACCTAGCTGCTCAGAAAGCTCGGACATCTATAATACTGGACGAGTTTATTGCGTCAGTCGAAACATAAATCGCTGAGTAGCTGACGGCCATGTGTCTTTGTGCGGAAAACGTATGGTATCTATAGTTATGTTCAGCGCCGCAGCAAAGGAAAGGCTATGCTTCCCGACTGCGCTGCCAAAAATGTTGTCCCTTCCTCTATTTTGGTGTAAAAATGACCTAAGACAACGTCGTTATCCTTTTTTTTTATTTTGTAGAGTCGTTAATAATAAAGGTGGGCTGGATAATTCGCACCCCACTTCGGAAATACGAAAGCTACCATTAACACATTTACAGTTCATCCACCAACGTCTCTATTTTAGCCCACTGACTCGTCCTGAAAAAACCTTACTCACTTCAGCTCCAAATGCATTGAAGTAGCCCATATAAGGTATCTGCCATACTGATTGTTGAATCCACCTTTGATTCAATGATGTGAATTCATCCGCCGTACGTCCTTCTCCTGAGGTTCAATCGTTTCTGACAGTGAATTATAGTGTTTTTATTTTATCTTGCTCAATACTTGCTTTCATAATTTTGGCGGGTGGCATTCAGTACACAGCGGCAATGACGAAGATGTAAAATTAGCACAATTAAGTTGTAGTCATAGTTGCAACACTGGGCATCGTCAGGTTGACCCTGCTCAATGCCTACCCCAATCATACTCACCCATCATCATGTTGTCTTTTCCGGCTCCAAATATGTCAAGTTATATCTTGGAACGATTTCTAAGGTGAAGTCTTCGTAAAATAACACTTAAATTGATGAATCGATTTGTCTCACACGAGAAAATACAACAGTATAAGATTTACGAATGTAAGAAGGTCCTTTCACATTCGTACATTCAAGAAAAACCATCCTTTGATAATGCCCGTATGAACACAAAGAACTTTGCCATTGTAAGCCACTCATTAATTTTTGAAAAGATTATTTTCCACGCTGCTGCAGCACAATCATCTTAGAAAATACGTTTCATTATTGTAGCCCCTCCACCCCAACAGCATCCCTCTAACAAGTCTATACCACTAAAACAAAATGAGAAACTCTTGCTCAAGAGTGTTTTTTTTTTTAGTGGTCACGCTGTTCCGATAAAATTGCCGAATAGGATTTTCTGAAATTTCAAGTCCAAAACCACATTTTGATTTTATGCTCCATAACCAGGGTTCTCTTATAAGTTAAACCATCCAATCTCCATCCACTGCCTACCCCAAAATCATCCACTAAAACTGAAGAATTCTCCGCGGCCAAGGATGCCATAGCTCTCTTGAAACTCTAAACCCAGAGATCCATCAAAATGGGATTTATATATAATCGAATTGCCGGGAATAATAAATTCTAGCGCATAAAGTAGCTAATCACATCTCTCACCCTTATCACCGCCACGGCCACCAACGTCGCCTACTGTCGAAAATAACAAATCAAGTACGAGTACATAAAAATAAAGGACGAGCACTGCTATAGAGCAACGAAAACGAATACGAAAACGAAAAAAAAAAAAAAAATAAAATAAAAAAACGAGTAAATATGAAGAAAACCCGGCAAACATCAAACTCCAAGCTACCAAAACTGATGACCTCTGGTTGATTCTAGTTAAAATCGAATAGAGAGCGCTCGCTGCGCCATTACCCGCCGAAATAATCCCATTACAAAGTTTCTAAACTTTACGATTAAGTATAAAAAAGAGCGAAACAGCCCTTGGTATTAAAATACAAGAAAAAAAAAAAATAAAAAATAAAAAAAAAACATCGTAAGGATGGGGTAGAACAAGCCGCGCCAGCCACGGGCTGGATGGGGGTAAGCCTCTGCGATTTTATGATCCCTGCAACATTGATCACACACAAGAGTAACCCAAGAGTGAAGCGGTATAGCAGCGGCCATGGTGGTGATGGTGATGCTGATGGTGATGGTGAGGACCGCTTTAAGACTCTGCCGCGCGCATAAACTCTGATTCTGATTCACCTAGTCTTTTGCTGTTGCTATTGCTGCTGCTGCTACTGCTACTACTGCTGCTACTGCTGCTGTCGTCATCTTTGTGTGTTGAATCGCTCTCGACATTCTCAACGTCCTGAACATCCTGAATGTTCTGAACGTCCTCAACGTCGTCATTTCGGTTTTAATTTCCGTAATTTCAGCAGAAAAATTTCTGCAATATAAAAAGGAAATATCGGAATTTATAGACCTCTCCCGCCGCCATACCAGTATTGTGAAGCTATACTATGTTCCTGCTCGATGGATGGTTTATAAGCGACGGTCGGTGGCGCATCCATCCCGCTACGGATGGATATTCCCATGCATCTTTCGGTGCGCTACTCTACTGCTGCTGTCCCAAACGCAAACGGGGCGAAGCGATATTAAAACTTGAAATAACTTGAAATAACAGTACACAAACAGTAACACTCACTAATACAATCACATGGCAACTGCCATCTTAAGAGGATACAAGTAAACAACAACAGGATGCTTGTATACTGATACACAGGATGCTACACTGCTGCGGTCATGGGTGGGGTGGTGGTTGTACTCTTATTTTGATGCTTCTTCTACCACTGCCACTGTAAGTGGATACAACGTACTACACGGAAAAATTTAATGACAACACTAAAAAGTTTAACCGTTATTATTTTCTAGGGTAAAAACGCCCGGAAAAATATGAGGCTGTAAAAATGGGAAATTCATGACCCGCTCGCGCTATTTCCTCACATACTCGCACCCCCGAACAACCGAAAAAAAAAAAAAAAAAAAAACACCGAAACAACCCAATCCACCCGTCACTTCGCCCACTTCCTATGGCGCTAAAGCCCAACTCATCCCACCACCGTAGTCCCCCTCCTTCTCTACACACATCGATGGTTTTGTAACACAACGGCAATTTTAGAGCTCAAAAAAATGTAAGAATGCTTAAGAACTTTGTTCAGTCCATGGGCCAGCTTAGAGAGACAGCACAAGACAGCACAAGACAAACCCAACAACCCCACACGTATTGCAAAGTTTAACTTAACCACCCTTGTACCGAATGGACACAAGGCCGCACTGCCTCAGATACTCCCGTACTACGGTGCGTTTTAATGGTACAATAAAATAAAAAGTTGCATTAAACTGGAAAAACAATTAGCGTAAAAACCGTTTTTGAATTTATTTCGAGCTAAACTCGCAACTGGAAACTATTGCGGATCAAGAGGGGTGCACTTGGATGCGGACAACCCCTCGAGGGGCGCGTAAAAGCCCAAGTCAGTGTCGAAGTAAAGACGTTTGATGGAAATCCTCTGCCGTAGCATCAGCAGGTCTGTGCCAATATATCCGTACCTATTCGTACTTGTAATTTTGTTTGTCGTAACGTTAACACTGTTGGGAGTGCTAAAATATTTTACGTTATCCGTAGACCATGTTGAATAAATTTGTCGAATAATGTTCGTTCTAGGATACACCAAAGTGGTAAGGGCTGTGCCATTATACAAACTATGAGCTGGGTTTTAATGGCACGGGGGCTAAAATCAAGTCGATGTTATTGCTAACTTTGTTGTTGAAGGATCCCTTTTTTATCGGCTTCACAAGCAGGAGGATTTCTTTTCTTTTTTTTTTAGAATTGGGATTTGGAAACTAATAAAGTTGTATGTCGAAGTTTGGTTGTGGAAGGGATTTATTTATTTGCCCTCGTGCAGCATAAAGTTGATGTAACCACAATATTGGAGACGCGATGGATAGAAGCAAACATCAATGTATTCCAACTTTGGACGCGTAAGAGCTTAGTGAAAAACCTCTCGGTGAGCTTTCATCCTTCACTTCATAAAGAACCAGGATTGCATTAGCTCTAAGGGTGTACCCAAGACCGTCATAGGATGTATGTCATTCTCGGAACGGAAGGAATCCATGCTATAGTAATGAATAAGCTCACAGGAAAGTGCAGTATCATATCGAGTAAGGCTGATATCCTGGAGTAGTAACAGCAAAAATAATCCCCTTTGGCTATTTCAGACTTCTCCCGTAATCGTAACTGGTGAGTGCTAAAGACAGATATTAAACAATTTTTTTTTTTCGTAATTTGCTGGATTGGATCTGAAACATTGTTGCTTCCAGCAGGACGGAGCAACCGCTCACACAGCTCGTGAGATTTTGAACCGCCAATTTCCAGGCCGTGTGATCCCCGTTTTATCGATTTGAATTAGCCGGCTAGATCACCAGCTCTGGGGCTTTTTAAAATCTTGCGTTTACCACAACAAACTGTAAACCTTGCAAGTCTTGAACGAAAACATTGAAAAACAAATTCACAAATTTGGAACCAGATGTTTTGCGAACAGCAATTCAAAATGCCGTAAAACGAGCAGCACACATGTACATCAACTCAGCAGTAGTCATTTGCCAGATATAATTTTTTCAGCTCCTTGTCATCAATTTCACATCTTCAAATAATCTTCTGGTGAAAACAGAACCTAAGTTTGTTCATTTCTGTCAAAATGGAAGCCATTTTGCATTATAACATTACTTTTGCTCCACTTTGTATGAGATATTGGTTCAAAGGATTATAAACGTGGCCGTACATTTAGTTTTGATGAGGAGCACCCAGGCCGCCGGCAGAAGTGATTACTGAGAAAAACTTAGAAAATGTTTCGTGACGTGATTCTTGTTGATCATCGAACAAATTGCGCGGAGTAGCAGAGGCCGTAGGGGCAGTGCATGGAACGGGAATCAACATTTTATAAGATGATTTAAGCAGGGAAAAGCTGCCGGCGCGATGGAGTTCTTTGCGCGGAGTCATTACCGTTGATCAAACCTACTACACGTCAAAGACTAGCGAGCCCGTCGACTGGAAACGTCTTGACTACAATTGCGTAGACTTTTCGAAGAAAGAAGCACGGTCACAGGGCAGTACAAAAGTGAATTATTGGACCGAATTGATAAGAAATTGACAGAGACACGTGCCAATTCGGCAGAGAAAAATGTGCTGTTTCACAACGACAACGCACCAGCTCACTTATCCAGAATCATCACGGCAAAAGAATACGGTACGAATTGTTGCCGCGTTGCTCGACCTAGCTCACTGTGTCTTTTTTGTTTGGTCCTCAACCTGAACGCGTGATTCGCAGGATAAAATTCAGCTCGAACGTGGAGATTGTTGGTGAATGAGAAGCCAATATTGAAGACATTCACAACCATAGATTGTTTAAAAAAAATTGCAGTAACATTGGGATGAGTTTATTGTGCTAAAAGGATATAACGTTGAAAAAATGGTGAAACATTGACATTTTCAGTCGCTGTACGAGTACTTAGTGTCCCACAGTCGCCATCACTTTCCCAGCCGAAAAAAACAGTTTTTGCTTTTTTGGAGCCGGTTCGCCCTTTGCAGTCCACTGTTTTGACTGAATTTTTGTTTCGGGTGTATAATGGTGTATCCAAGTTTAATCGGCGCCAAAACTCGGATTTATTGCGCCTAAACTGCGCCAACAGAGCGTTGGAAATGTTCATTCGAACACGTGGTCTTACGTAAGCAAACGCTGCACCCAACGCGCGGACAGCTTTCTCATGTCTAAATCTTGATTTAATATGTAACAAACACGTTCTTTGGACATTTTCATAACCCCTACTATCTCTCTCACTTTAATTCGGCGGTCGTCTAACACCATTTGGTGAACTTTAGCAATGTTATCGTCAGTGGTTGCAGTTTTTAGACGTCCCGAACGTTCATCATCTCCCAAGCTCTTACGGCCACGTTTAAATCCAGCTGCCCAAAATTTCGCTGTGGTAAATGATGGTGCAGAGTGCCCATACAAAGAGCCCGACTCATTTTTGCTTTGCGTAGGCGTATTGCCTTTCAAAAACAAGAATTTAACAACAGCTCGATACTCAGTTTTTTCCATTTTCACAAAAAACACTCACTCAAACGACTGTCAACTAAAAACTGCGCGTCCAAAATGACTGAAACTTCGGTAAGTAACTGTCAAAAGATGCACTAAACTAACATTCACTAGGTTTTATTGATGAGTGCCGCTATCTTTAGGTTGCAGTCGTAAACTTTTCAGACAAGCCTCGTATCTTAATCGATTATCTTCAAAAAGGAAAAACCATTACAGAAGCATACTACGCGTCATTACTTGCCTAGCTGAAGGCAGAAATTGTGGAACGGCCACATTTGCAGAAAAAGAAAATCCTGTTTCACCAAGACAACGAGCCGTCTCACACCTCGGTGGTTGCCATGGCGAAAATCCATGAATTACGGTTTGAACTGCTTGACAATCCGCCTTATTCACCAGATCTAGCCCCAAGCGACTTCTTTTTGTTCCCTCATCTGAAAACTGGGCTCGGAGGACAGAGATTTTCGTCAAAATAGGAGGCAATCACCTTCGTGAACAATTATTTTGCAGAGAAAAACGCCAAGTACTATTTGGACGGGTTAGAGATATGGGAGCATCGCTGGGAGAAGTGTGTTACAATGCCTTAGCATGTGTTAAGTTTTTTGGAAAATGGGATAGAGAGAGAAAGAAAGATGTTTGGGCTCAATGGTTATTTTGCTCCATGGGTGGCATCCAGCGGTTAGACTGGGAGACTAAAATTCTTAGTGAAAGTTGGCTTGACGTTGATTTCTAGTCAACTACTCCCCTTACCTGATTTTCGTTAACTGAAAAAGTGAATATGTCTTTCGGGCGAGGCTGGGATTCGAACACCGGTCCACTATCACTTGAGTAACGGCCACCCACATTTCGGATGCGCGCCACCCAGAGAAGCCGGGGCGGACATTTGAACGATGTTGTATTCCTTGCATAATGGCATCGATAGGCTTTTCAAACGAATAAAAAATTTCGATGATATCTCACACACATTTTGTTTTATTTAAATTTAAAGATAGGAAGCGCTTAATAAAAGGCCCTTTACATCTTGGATCGCATCCTATCGGTAACTTGCCGAATGTCAATAGTCTTTTGTATTACAGGAACAATCGAGGTAGATTTAAAGTACCACCTTGACCTACCGTGTGGCGCTCCCATTGTTCCAATTTGAGTTCTGTTTTTTTTTTTGTTAAGTTGGTAAAACTGTTGTTGACATTCCCTCTAAATCTTAGCGTCATAGCTTGACATTTGCAAAAGTTACGTAGCGAAGGGTACATCTAACTCTGCGTATATTGGCGATTTTTTACTACTCGTATGTATTTTAGAAATGGAATTAAATTTTCAACAACGATCTTGTATAAAATTTTGCGAACGTTGGAAATATTTGAAAAGTGTTTCGGCAACGATTCTCTAAAGAAAACGGTCGTTTACCAGAGGCACGAGCGATTCAAAAGTGGTCGTGAATCGATCGAAGATGATGAACGCAGTGGCAGACCATCGACATCGATTGAAGAAGTACTCGTAAAAGAAATGTTGGTCAATCGTCAATAACCGCAAATTAACCACCAGAGAGATAGCGAAGGACTTGAACATTGCCTATGGATCCGTCCAAGACATGTTGGTTAATGATTTGGGTTTCCGTCGTGTAGCAGCAAAATTGGTGCCAAAAGACCTCAATTTCGTGCAAAAAGGAGACCGTGTTGACGTCGCAAAAGAGATGATTTGCGAGGCTGAATCCGATCCCACATTCATCAAAAGGATCATTACTGGAGTGGAGACGACGTGGGTTTATGAGTACGACACGCAATCCAGACATCAGGCAAGTGAATGGTTCACCAAATGAGCCGACACCAAAAAAAACAACGTCGTTTTCAGTCAAAAAAGAAGGCAATGCTCACTGTTTTCATGGATTACAACGGTGTAGTGCATCATGAATTTGTGACAAAAGGCCAGACAGTAGACAAAGAGTATTATTTGGGCGTTATGAGACGTTTGCGTGAAGCAATTCGCCGAAAGAGACCAGAATTATGGGCAGAAAACTCGTGGATTTTCCATCATGATAACGCACCGTCGCATAGTGGCATCATTATTCCTAATTTTTTGACGAAAAATGCAACAAACACCATCCAACGGCCACCGAATTCACCGGATTTGGCTCCTTGTGACTTCTTTCTGTTTAATCGAGTTAAAAAACCGCTACAGGGAACGCGTTTCAGCAGCAGAGAGGAAGTAATGGAAAAATCGCAGGAATCACTGATGGACATACCGAAAACCGAATATAAAAAATGTTTCGAGGATTGGATCAAGCGCTGACATAAGCGTGTTGCAGTCTATGGGGATTACTTTACAGGCGACAATATAGATTTAGATGAATAAACTTGTATTTTTAATTTTCTGAATATATTTCGTGTACTTTTTGATCGAGATGGTTATGTAGGGGCCGTACAAATAGGATTTTTAGTGATTTTTTTTTCGGGGTAAATAGTTAGTTAGTTAGTTGACTTTTATTTTCAATAAATGTTTTACAATGTAACGATTAACCTAAGTCTTTAATGGTTTGGCCTGTGGCCGTCTACCAGGTTGACAAAATACATACTTAAGTTTCACATTAAAAATCTCCATCTATGATACGCTTTCTATAACAAAGTGCTGCTACTGAGTAATCATATACGACTTTCCATCTTTTTTCTCCATTTAAAATGCTCATTACTTCATCTTCGTGTAAATCATGTTTTCCGAACATTGATAGTCGAAATTATTTTAAAATCGCACAAACACCAAGAAAATGTAAGATGTCTTCTCTCTTCTTCATGTTGCAGAGGTCACAAAGTATTGGTAAATCTGGTCTATGGGGTATAAAGTTTAGTTGAACGAGTTCTCCTCTCAGTTTGAAAATAATACTTATTTTGTCAACTGCGTGACTATCTAGGAGGTATGTTTTTCATTTAGAAAATGGTTTAGTTTGCTGTAATAGTTCCTAAACAGTGACGATTCAGCTTCTTCGACATATTGGTCATATGTATGTCTGCCAAAATTCTCCAAAAACCAAATTAAATTTTTCTCTTAAAAGATGAGGATGCTCGTTCACTTGAATCGACAGATTTAATCCGCATTCAGAAGCTGTTTTCTTCCATTCCTCGCAAATGCCTCCGTTTGTTCTAATTATGCTTCTTAAAACTACGTTTGGTATTCTGCATTCATTCATTTCTAGTATTTTTAGGATATAGTTGAAGTGTAATTTTGTGCGTGTACAAGAGCAAAGGAGGAGTTCCCGTTTCAAGATGTAGCATATAGTTCGGGGTATTTTTTGGTAATCGGAAAATCTTCTTCAAAAAGTAGCGAAGAAATTTTCCCACAGCATCGTAGCTTTTGTAACCCCATACCTGAGCTCCGTAAAGCATTATCGACGCTGCGGTTGAGGGGAACGTTCCCAAATCTAACAGATAGCTTTTTTAGCAACAGCTAATTTTTCCTCAAAGTGTGGTTTGAAATTTAAGGAGGACGATATTAGGATACCTAGGTATCTGTATCTGGATACTACCTCAATCTCTTCCCCGTCTAACTTCCACTTTTCGAAATGTGAAAATTGTCCTCCTGCATTTCTTTATCAAGATTTACAGTGAGATTCCAACTTTTACAGAAAGCATTAAGCCTGCTTATCATTAACTACATACCTTGGGTTGTGTCACCCAGAAAGACGATATCAACAACATACATCAGCGCAGTAATTGATACACCGTTGAATCTTATTCCATCTTTACATCATCTGTTATATCATTGATGTATAATATAAAAAGCAGAGCACTTAATTTACAGCCTTGTTTAACACCCATTGAAGTTTTGAACTCTTTAGAAATTAGGTCTCCATCCCATACATATGCAATATTATTCTCATCCAAGGCCGATTTTGGAAAGCTTGTAAATGAGTGCTTCACGTGGTATTGAATCGAACGCTGCTCGAAAATCTACAAAGAAGGCGTACAACTTTTTTTTCTTGCTCTCATATTTTTCAGCAATGTTTGTTAAGCAGAATATCTGGTCGATTGTAGAATAACCTTTCCTAAATCCAGCTTGGAATTCTTTAAGGATGTTATGTTCTTGAATGGGTACATACAATCTTTTGTAAATTAATGAAGCAAACAATTTGGCTGAAGTGTTTAAAAATGTGATTCCTCTGTAGTTCTTCGGGTCCCTGTAATCACCTTTTTTGTGATGCGTCGGAGATATTAGCAGAGTTGAATAGTCGATTAAATTAAATTGTGAGAGAATTCATAAACTCATATGCGCAATTTTTAGAGAACTCAAACGGGATGCGATCAATACCAGGTGCTTTATTTGATTTCGATTTGCATATTACTTCATTGCAGAGGTAATTGCAGGGTAAATGCAGAGTCTAATTTTTCGTCTAAGAGCAGAGGGGCTGCATATTGATGTAGCGGCGAGACTAATGGGGCATTAAGAAGTTTATCGAAATAAGTCCTGTGTTGCGGGGCTTTAAGAGTTACAGAGATGTTAGACGGGTGTCCTTTAGGTATTTGACAGCTTTCCACAACTGAGCAGAACATTTTGAATTATTTATAATCGCAATGTTTTGTTGTTCAAAGGCCACTTTTTTGATATAACAGATGCTGGCATCTCGATAGAGTGCTTTAAAGATATTGGAGTTATTCGACCTTTGAAGTTTGAGAAATTTAAAAGATTTGGTTCTAGCTTTCATGCAATCAGAATCATACCATTTTTGTTTATATATTTTATGAGTTTTTAAATCTTCCTGTTGCGGAATGGATTTCTTTATTATTTCCGTTAGAGCTTCAATATTTTCTGTATAACGCTGTGTGCGTAGTTCCATAAGATTCCATTATTCGGTCATTCCAGACAAATTTCGGCAGAAGGCTTAATGGTTTTGTGCAAGCATAATTGCCGCTAGCAGTAGAATTAAGGGTTACTTCCAAGGGCATGTGGTCCGAAAAGATCTCGGTTCCTATTTGAAAACTGTCTAGAAGCTTGAACCAATTTTCCGAAACAAAACAGTAATCTATTATTGAGCATGATGTTCCTCTGATAAAGGTCAATTCGCCATCTGGATCTCCTTCGCAACTACCATTCAACAAGCACACGTCATACTCATCAGCAAGTTCAATTATTTTTGCTCCTTTAGATCTGCGACATGGTTCCAGCAGAGTACTGTTGTATCCCGATGCGAAATTATTTTGAGTGAGTCCTACACGACCATTCAAATCCCCAATAAGCATTATATCCGTACAGTCCAAGGAGTGCAGTGAGTCGCAGAGTTTATCGAAATCACGCTGCCAATGATTACAGTTTAAGTAGATTGGTACCAAAACTACATCCAGTGTATTCAGTTTTAGGTTAATAACATCCATTTCGCCAGCTTTTACAAAGATACTCGTATACAGTCCTTCCAGGTCGTCACGAAAGCCGAATAGTGTTCCACCACTTTCTCTCCCAAAAAGTGAAGTTTTTATAGCAGGAGACCAGATTAATTCATAGTTTGACAAAATATTCTTAAATCTAATTTCTTCATTATCTAATAGATGTGTTTCAAATAATACAAAAATATCAAAACTTTTTACATAATTAAAAAATTTTACAAAATTCATTTTGTTTTTTAAACCTGACACATTGTAGCTTCAAATTTTTATTTTCTTGATAACTACTCGTATGTTTTTTTTCAGCATCATTCTGGTAGACATGGGCACATCATGCGTCACGTACAGCCGCCTTAGAGCTTGTGGATGGACCCAAAGATTTTTCGCAAATATTGGTGTTTTGCTAAGCTTGGCATCACTGCTGCGATTGACATTAGAGGTCAAATTTGAAGTTTTGTGAGAAGTGTTCTCTTTCGTAACTGTTTTGTTTGTATTTCTGATTTCATTGATAAAAAGATTTTTATTTAACAAAATGTCACCAAAAATAGATTGTATTATTTCAATGCCACTTTTTTCACCACACCTCAATCCAAGCGCGGTGTCCCAAGTAAAGACATTCTTGGCAATCTGGAGCTTGTCATCCCGTAGAGAAATATTTATTGATGCGTCTTTTTGACGAAGCTCCTTCATGATTGGAATCATTTTTGCCCGACGTTGGATGCTTATTCTAGTACCCTTCAATTTGAAGGCATTCCTCATCACGCTCCAGGTAGACTCCTTCGATCTCATCTTTAGAACTATCGTAGACTTGTTCGTGTTATGGCTGTGTATTCTATACGCAGACTCGACGATTTGATTCGGCGTTGAGTCAACTAACCGGCGCAAATGGATTTTGCTTTTTCGCTCATGTCTACTTGATCTTCAACAGGCAGGTGAACAACAAGCTTCGCTTCAGTACTCATTTGTACGAGTCGGTCAAGCTGGTTCTCAAGACGTTTGTTTTGTTCTTCCAGTTACACAACTTTTTGCTCAAGTTCTTCTTGTCGCATACTCAATGCTGAGATTTGTTTAAAGAAATCTTGCAGATCTGCCTTTGAGGCTAATTGTTCCACAAGGTTTTTGTTGTTTTCGATTAGAATTTCCTGCATTCTCTCAACACTCAGAATATAAGTAGATCCCGTAGCGAGTTTTGGTTCAATTTCACTCAAGCTTTGGTGGCGTGTTTTGTTTCCTGGGTGTTCCGGAGAGGTGTGTGATATTCCTCTTTTTACCATTTATAGGTTAGTTTAATGATGGGATTTTTAACTTGGCTATAAAATAGCTTAGGTCTTAGAACTTACTCGAATTTCAATTGCATGATGTAAAGCGTCCTTTAATTTATAAGGTGAATGTGTTTCCTCAATTAACTTTCACTTAAAACAATTTTCTTTTTTGCTTTTTGATCCGGAGATAAATTTTTTGCTTCAACTTTCGCTTCAATGACGTTGTGACTCCGGGATAAATATAAAATGAATCGGGTTTATAAAGGTAGAAGTTTATTGCACGTATGATTGAATTTAAAACATAATTTTTATAGAGTAATTTATTTAAAACTGGCGGCTGTGCAGCGTAAATAATTTTTATTGTACATAACAATAACTAGAGAAGTACGTCGAATTTTTTTGATATATTGTTTTTTGGCCGAATGGCGCACTTCCAAATTAAACTTGCAAAATTCGCAGAGAAATCTCCAGAAAATTGTTAATAACAAATGCAACCAAAAAGAATCCTACGTACTTATTGTATTTAGACGGTATATTTTTAAAGATCTAGTTAAAATTTGAAGTGAACTAGTTGAAGATTTTTCAAGTTATGGGTGCGGCCAACTTGAAAAATGCAGTTTTGAGATTAACGAGTCTAAAATGTAAAGCCTACCTGGCAGCCTTATACTATAAGTACAAGTACTTCTTTTGGGATACCATTTTTGAGGTCCAAAGTGACCATTGAAAGCAATAAACAAAAAATCTATTTTTCGATTACGTTGACTGCCACATGACCCAATAATATTTTTTCCCAAGGGGCCACATGTACCATCGGTGGGTCATACCCTATATGTTCTTAGACTCGAATTTTCTTTGTGGCCTGCAACTAATTTTTTTCTTCGTTTTCACCTGGTTTAAAGCCTTTTCTTGATTTACAAAAAAATAATCAAAATGATTCTGGAAATATTTTTGAAGTTACCATACATGCGCTTTTATTTGAATGAAAAAAAAAAACAAATGTTAATTCCTAAAATATTTACTCAAAACTAAAAATAAAAAAAAAATCTAAATTTAATATTTTGGATGCCGAATTACAAAAATTTGAAACTTTTTGCTCCCTGATGTGATAACTCATCATAGCAATTCAAACAACGTTTTCTACTTTTGCGATTAGTTCGGTCTCTTGATACATGTTCTTCCAAGATATGAGTCTTAGTATATTGGGGCTGGACATTATTAGTTGTTTACTCGCATAGTATTTCGCTTATTAATTTCCTAAACTGCATAATTCTTAAATTTTTTTTTGTTTTTTGCACAAGACCAAGGCATTGGCAATAAATGTTTAGAGTAAATTGTGAAACGCTATTTTGTTGTACCACTTTACTGTCTTTCTCAATGGCGTGAAGTAGCATGCCATTTGGTGGGAAATGTTGATGCCGTGCTTAGCGTGGTTCCAACCTATTAAAGTTTTTATCTTTTTATTGTCTTCACCATTCCCATTCCTTTTTCCACTTTCCATGACCTCAAGCTCATATTTTGTGCTCAACATAAGTACAACTCATTTGTCTCTCCATTTGGCTACAACAACAGCTGTGCTAACATCTTCCGTATTGTCTACGCGTTCCAATTGACGTATAAAAAATATCAATGGCCATAGTTCAACCTTTGTCGAGGTAGAATTCTGGTAAGTCGAGCACTATTTGGGTCCTGTGTGACGATGAATTTCTCGGTATACCTCTTTGATTCGGCATAAACGGAGCTAGCATACGTGTAACTATTAGGACCACACTGTTTGTAAACCTTCACTCCGTATTTATGGCACTTTCCGGGACTATACTGGCGGAAACGAAGTCTGGCGCTCCAGGGAATCATAGAATTATTCACGGCTAGAGTCCCGCCAGGAGTTTGGGCGTTTATGAAATTTTTCTCTAGAGGTTCCAGCTGACTTTGCCTAAATCATTGCTGCCAACTGTTGCATTATCTGTGAAATATATAAATTTTAAGATAAGCTGAAAACGATTTCGCGACATCAACATGTTTTTGAAAAATGTATCAGCACTTCAATAATCGTTGATGGAAGGGTATTTGACGATGCCCATATGCATTACAAGCCCGAAGAATTTTTTTATTTCTCAAAACGTCTTTTGATGTGCGAGTTACGGTTCTATTAGCCAACGAAGTTTGTCTGTAGAGCTATAAGCTCATAAACTTTTTGAGTTACCATTAGCGAAAAACAATCGAAGGTGTAATTTTAGAATTCTGATAAGCGCTGTACTTTTCAATGAACGACCATCTACTATACATGAGTCCATTCATCCGAAAGAGGAACTTTATCCACGTCTGACTCAGCCTCAGATGAATCGCTGGATTGTTCGTCAGACGGAACATATTCTTCTGAATCGAACCCTTTGAAATGTACTTCGTCGATGTCAGAAACTCAGCCACTTATGGGCAGAAGAAGTTCCATAAAATCTTCTTGGATCCATTGCTTATCTCACCAAAAACTTATTTGGACTCATTCTAAAGAAAGAAGGAATTGGACTAAATGCGCACAAAATAAAACGTGGCTTTTATTTTTGCCGGCATGTAAACCGGTGGGTCATATGCCACCATACACATCTATGTATTATCAAGGTGTCAAGTGACCCACCGGTGGCCATGCTCCTAATACATCAAAAAACAGGACATTTGCACAAAAAAAAAAACACAGGAGACTAATAAACATTAAGTAAAACACACTTTAAAACAAAAAAACATACTTGACACTTGGGCAATGTTTTTTGATTTACACGAGGACACTCAACGTGTTTTAGCCTTACGCGTAAAACAGAGTACTGGTGCAGCCTTCGGATAAGTAAATTGATTAGCAACGAAATCTTCACTCTCTAAGTCTAGGTGAGGTCAACGAAACATGATGGTTTTTCTAGCCAGACTTCCTTTGTTATCCCTAATGTTGGGATTCCAAATCTTTCTGCGCACGTTTTTCTCCACGAAACACTGATCCTGCCACTTCTTTTGTAAAGCCCTGAATGTTGAAAGATAAACTACAGACAGAGCTTACATTTGTTGTGGAGTGGTCTCTAGGTAGCAGATACATATTTTCTGATAGAAGATGAATATAAATCTTTGTGTTCTTTGTGTTCAGTTACAGAACCTATCCAAGAGTTCTGTACAACAATTTTGCGGTGAATTTTTTACCAAAGTCAGTGGACATCTAAGCTAGAAACTTTATATTTTGTTTAAGAGCTTATTACTGGTCTTAACCAATCTACCAAAATATTTGTACTATAACTTGGATACAAGCCCCTCCGGCCCTTTCAAGAAATACTGATGTCTGGGCTTAGAACATATCCGTAAATGGACTCGTATCCCCTTTCCAAAGGATAACTTATGTTCCTCGGAAAATTCAAATTGAAAACGCCGTATGTACTCGTACGTCTGAGAATCTGCGTTAATTGGATGGCTGTGGGTTGCTCACCTCTGAATGGGCTTCTTGGTCAGTTAGTCTGCTGGTGAAGGGTTTGCTTCCTCATTTGAAGAACCTTCCAGATTATGTTCCTTGTTTTTCTGGTTTTTCTTTTGTTTCTGTTTTTTGTCCGGACTTTTGATATAATACACTTTCGCCTGCTTATGCAAGTTGGTACTCGTATGTACTTTTGCTTAATTCTGCTAGTGACGCCAGTGATGGGGTCATTTGGATGGTTGCTTGGTTGTATGGGTTGGTGATTCTACACCTTTTGCCGCCGCAGATACTCTACCCAAATGAAATAATTAATGCCGGGCATACAACTCTTCCTCGCAAAGTCTCATATGCCCACATTTGGGAGAGTATTTTCGTTTTTGTGTTTTCTCCTTTTTATGTAGCCAGGACTGTGTTTGGTTCCTTTTTTTGTTTTTTTGGCGCTCTGCGTAAAAATCACATGGCCCCACCTCCCGTGTCCTGATTTATAATATAAAATAAATCTACTAACGAAAATGGGGTAAACAGTGAGGTACAACCTTATTCCATCACCTCAGCAGTATCAGGACCAGGACCAGTACAGCACCACCAGCATGCTGGTTGCTGGCGGAGGAATGCCTCTGCCTCCCAAAAAAGAAAAAAAAAAAAATCGTCATCATTGGTTGGTCGTCGAGGTTGTGCTCATTTTGTCTTCGTTTTTGATGGTTTTTTTTTCTTCAGCTGATTATTTATTTTTTCCGCTGCTAGATGCCACCATGGTCGCCTTAAGTTTATGCATTTTTAAAATTAATTAACAGAAAACGCTGCGCAGTGGATTTTTTTTTTCTGTAGCTTTGGTTCTATTTCATAATTAATACGAACGCAGTGTGCAGGAGCAAAAAAAAAAAAAACGGCCAAGGAAGTGAAAGGATGGTGTGGGGTAGGGCCAAACTCTACTAGGCTTTAGGTGATTTTTGGTCACTAAGTTTGATGGCTGTGGTCAAAGGATATAAAAACTGGAAGCACTAGGTGTAATGGGTGTAGGGTGCGTCGGTGCATGGTGCATCGCTAATGAATTATTCGTGAAGGTTGTCAAAAGTAACTTGTGTTCCTATGCGCGAAATTGATTTGCTGCAGAATTTGCTTCGATGCATCGATGGAGATGTGAACAAACATTTGCCAATCGGAAATCAGTTTAAGTTTGGCAGATCTCATTTAAATTTCCAATGAGGTGCAGTAATTACAAGTATCTCACAATAAGAACAACAACTATCTTCAAATAAATCCATTTGTGCAATGGATTCAAGTGGTCCACTCAAGAAATAAAAAAAAAATGATTCGTTCTGTCTGCTAAATTATGAACAGAACGTATTGGTAGCATGAGGTGTAGCGGAAACCTACGTGAGGCTGGGTAGAACGTGGAAAGGGCTACCTGAAAAACCATCCAACATCCCTTTCAGAAACGCAGAATTTCATTCCAAAATCACCTTCGGTCATCGCCTGATCTAAAATGCTTTTTGACTACATATAATGTTATAGGTGGCGCAAAATTAATCACCCTATCGGAAGATGGTATAATTTTTGCAAATGGAGTCATACGTCAATCGTATTTGACATTTGTGAACTAGACAGCTGCAGTATACAAACAGTTAAGCAATGAAGCGCTATACTCCGCAAGAGATTGGAATAATTGTGTCGATGACCAATAGCCGGTCAGTTGTGTTAGCGCAGCGTGCATTTCGACGTCGATTTCCTAATCGTGTCGCGCCAACTGGGCAAACATTCCGGCGCTTAGCTACTCGACTCGAACAGAGTGGAACCATAGGAGACCATGTAGGCCGTGGCCCCCACCGTACTGGCCGTTCGGCCGAGAATATCGCGTCTGTGGCTGCTGATATCGCAGTGACGACGGGTCATGCAATTGGGCATCCCCAGACGGACCCTACAGCGAATTTTAGTGAAAGACTTACATACGTTCCCATACAAAGTGCAAACAGTGCATCAGTTAACGCCTCCTGATCATCAGTCGCGTGTGAATTACTGTAAAGCTATCCTCAATCTCAACAACGAAGAGGACGATTTTGTGTTGAAAATCATCATGAGCGACGAGGCGCATTTCCACTTAAGCGGTTACGTTAATAAGCAAAATCTTCATTTCTGGGGCACTGAAAATCCGCGTGTGATGCACGAAGAGCCATTACACCCACTCAAAGCCACTGTGCGGTGCGACGTTTACGCGGGAGGAGTGATTGGGCCGTATTTTTTTTAGGACGCCATCGGCAATACGGTCACTGTTACTGGCGAACGCTACAGGGCCATGATAAACGACTTCTTACTGCCGGAATTGGATGAGCGGGGCTTGGTGAACATGTGGCTTCAACAAGTGGTGCAACTGGTCGCGTAATCTCCCGTTTTGGCGATGGCCAGCAAGATCGCCCGATTTAACCATCCCAGACTTCTTTTTTGAAGTTGCGGGTTTATGCCAAAAAGCCTCAGACAATCGCAGCCCTTAAGGTCCATTTATACAGATTGGATTAGAGAAACTAATCAAAAGTCCGTTGTGTGATAGAATGACTCATTTAAGTTGGAAGAAGATAACCACTAACCAACAAAAAGCATGAGCAACGCTCTACGAGTATCATGCGATTTCTTGAAAATAATTCCGGAAATCTTTTTACAAAATTCACACGTCAACGTTCGCGGGTATCGGCTGGTCGAAGGATGGTCGAAATCATAAGGATAATTCACCTTAAAGTATTGTAGTTTTCGGCACATAATTTGAAATCCAGCCTAAAGTAATATTGCCTATGCAGTGAAGACCTTGCCAGACTAATATACTCTTCACGTGATTTGGCGTCTATGGTAGATAGCAGATCGTATAGCTGTATACGCAGTTCAGGTTCATTATTGACATACAGCCTTAGAGGCACTACGTAGGACTCGGAGTAGAACAATAGTATCCAATCATTTATAAAAGTGATCGCGTTTATTATCAAGAATTTTGAAAACCTGTCGACGAGCCCTGCGAACTCATTTGAAGAAGTTTTAGCACTTAACCAAAATGTAACTTAAGTGTGTCTAAAAGCAAGTTCGGAAATCCAGATTAAATTCTGGAGCCATAGTTCGTGGTGAACCTGGGACTCAACTAACAACCCTCTCCAGTTAGACCAGTATTCAACTAACTGCCTTCAGTTGCGCAATTCAAGTCGGTTGAAATCTACTTCTACTTGTACACGCCACCTTAGGTGAAGTCTTTCTCTACTGCGTTTTCCCTCTGGGTTCAGTTCGAAGACCTTGCGGGCCGGAGCATTAGCCTGACTAGGTCGATTTCGTTGTACAGCTCGTATAGCTCGTCATTGAATCTTCTTCTTCAAAGCCCTTCAACGTACCGGGACCGAATATTTTTCGAAGATTTTACTCTCAAAACAACTCAGGATATCTTCATCCACTTTCAATAGAGTCCATCCTGCGGAGCCCTAAAGTAGGACTGGGATGTTGTAGGTCTTATATAGAGTCGCTTTTTTTTGTTTAAAATAGGGACTTACTACTCAATTGCTCTTTAGCCCAACAAAATAGCGATTGGCAAGGGTGATTCTATGATTTGCTTGTGCTGAGGTGTAGTTGTTAGAATTTATATCAGGGTTAAGGCAGAGTAGTAAGGGACTTTACTACTTCAAAATTATATGTGGCTGTCGACTGCGATATTCTATCTAATTCGTCGATTATGTGTGTCCCTTTTTGTTGATAGCATATACTTGGTTTTGCCTCCAGTTATTGCTATTGAACGCACTAGTGACAGCCCGCTGAGTTCTGCTAATTATGTCAATTTCATCGGCACAGATTCCGGTGTTGGCTTGTAAGTTCCGTACAATTCTTTCAAGTATCATCATACACAACAGTGTGTCACGTTCTCTGATCACGAATGCAGTGAACGATTTCCGTCGTCATTCGAAACACACGGACGATGGTAGGGATGTCAAAACTAGGCATGGGTTTATATAAATCTTTTTAGGGATCGGGAAAACGATGCTGCGATTCAATCGATCAGACGTACACTCTTTTGACAACATCTGAAAAATGAGTCGGTGTATGCTCTCAGAAAAGTCACTTCCAGTAGCTTTGAATACCTCAGCCGGTAAGCCGTCGGTTCCTGCTGTTGTATTTTAGTTTAGATATTGCTATCCTTCCTTTATCTTGGTCATGTGGGCGGAGGTTTTGGCTACCATCGTGTAATTTGAATGGTCTCCTTCGCCTGACTGCGGGATGTTGGCCTTCGTCGCCCATATACAGTTTTTTAAAGTTTTTCCATATTCTCCGCACCGACTGTGCCTCTACTACATGGTTTCCTTTTTCGTCTCCACAAGTTTCTGCTTGTTGCCTTAACACGTTCCGTTTACCTCTTGGTAATACCTCCGTACGTTATTCCTGGAATACAACCTCTCAATATCTTCGATCGCGCGCTTCTCGTGCCGTTTTTTCTTATTCTACAGGAGCCGATGTTCCTTCCGTCTCTTCTGCTCGTAGAGCTCACGACCTGCTGTAGTCCTTCGTTCCAACGCCACTTTCTATGCATCCTGTTAACTGCATGTGCTTGCTACTATTCTTCATCAAACCAGTGTTATCTTGATAATGGTCGGGTGATACCTAGCACAATATGCCTCTAATGGCATATTGGACGCGTTGCCACTTCGGTACGGTACGATTCTGGCGTTCGGCGAAGATTCCGGCGATCTCTTGCGATTGCAGCTGTTCTCCGGTATATCTTCTCATAAAAATTTTCTTTGTTCTAGGGCTTATGAGATCCACATCCGCACCTTGGCTGCCACAAGGTGTTGATCCGAGTCAATGTTAGCTGCCCGGAAGAAGAATATTGGAGGCATTCCTTACGTCAATCGTAAAATGATCAATTTGATTCAGGGTTTCATGACACGCAGCCCGCCATGTCCTCTTGTGTATATTGAGGTGAAGAAACCGTATGCTTGCTACAGTTATATTTCGTCCTGCCACAAAGTCAATAAGCCTACGTGCGTTGCCAGACGTGGTGTCGCATAGGCTATGGTCTCCAACTATCCTACCAAAAATGTCCTCCTTTACTATTCTGGCGCAAAAGTTGCCTTGTCGAGGAGCTCGTTGAAACATTCTTTGGTGGCGTCATCCTTTTCTTCCGTAGGGACATGGGTGCATATTAGGTTTATGGCGAATTTTTGTCTTAATGCCGATTGGCGTATGACACTCGACACATTCTTGCCTAAGTCTGGCGCATATGGCAAATTCGCATCCAAATAAGCGCTGTTTCTGTTCCCTATACCAACCACCACGTTTATACCACAGTTTTTCATCGGGCCCATTACATCACACTACCTCGGTGTTGGTGATATCTGCGTCATTGCAGACAAGGGCCTCTCCTAATTGCTCGGCTGCACGTGACTTGTTAAGGGTCCGAACATTCTGCGTGCAGATCCGGAGGTCATTGCCCTTTGAACGGTTGCAGGGGTTATCAACAGTGAGTACATTTTTATCCGGGGCCATTAGTTGGTTCGTCTTATCTTGTTAATGTCTTCCGTATAGTGTTGTGAGCCCAATAACGGCGTAGGCCAGTATATTGTTGGTGGTCGGGAATGCCTTTACCACTTTTGCCCCCATGAGTAAGGGACCATCACTGGATAGGAAAGCACTTCGCTACGAACTCGATTGTTGCGGTGCTCGCCTAATGCAAGTTATATTTTAGGGAGTTTCCCGATCAATAGCCACGCACGTCCCCATTGTACAAGGATATTTAACCAATGTCTGACGTATTGTGAAAATTTGATGTGTGGCAGAGTTTGCTGGCCGAATGCCACACGAATATGGGTCAATGAGCTAATTGGCAAAAGGCTTTAAGCGGTACAGCAGAAAAGATCTTGTAGACGATGTTAAGGAAACGTATACCTATATAGTTAGTGTTTGTTTTCTTCAGGATCAGGAAAACGATGGTGATATCCTATCATTGGGTCATATAATGAACAAATTTTGCGTTTTATTATTAACAAATCACCTTCCGCTGTTTTAAACAGCTTGGCGGACTTAGGTTTGGGTATTGTATCTTAATTTCATGCAGGATAGGTGAATGAAATTATTGGTTATCATTGGCCGAAGTGAATGGTTTTTCTACCAGTGCAATTCTATTAAATCTAAATGGAACCATTCTCGCGATGTTACATAGCGCCCAGCACTGGCCGACTTTCGTGTTTGAACCCGATCAGTGCATTTTCAGGCCCGATGCCGATTTACGTTCGTTTGTCTCCAGTTTCTTCACCAGAAACTCTCCCAGCAAAGGATGATTCTGGTGGCTCTCCCGAAATTACATTGAAACCTTTTGCTAGTCGTCATATGTTATCCATGTTTAGATGCTGATCTATTTTGGTTTGATGCACGCCGCTGCAGTTTATAATTAGGTACCGCTCGTGCTCAGCCTGCAACGTATTTACTTAGTCGAATTCTCTGTTAAAAAATCTTGCCGTCAATGGCAGTCTCCATAATCGTTGCCCATGTAAATTCCCACCGATATAAAGCATTTCCTACCTTGGTGCTCTATTTACAACTTTTTTTCTTGAAGACATCGTATTGCCGGCTATCGGAAGCTTTTGACCATTGACAGGAATATTTCCATTTTCTCCGAGATTACTTCTTCGGTATGCAGAGGAAGCGCGCAGCGGGTTAGTATATTCAATTCCCATCAAATCAAGCATGAACCATACGCTCATACTACCTCCATTCCACCCACTCGTGAATGCATATCCGAATTTTTTTGGTTCCCATGCATCTCCACACGGGGGAACAATATCACGAATACAGACTTTGAGTAGTCTCCTAAGACGTTAACGCAGTTTAGGCTCATTTTTGCTGTGAAATTGCCAAAATATGATTATTTTCCATTAAGTCACCCTTAACGAAAAGTAGAACAACAAACTGCGGCTATAAGCTCTTACCGCATAGCATGCATGATACAGCGCGTTAGGTTTAAAATCGGTTCTAAACAAAGTTAATAGTGCAAGAGACCTTGATTAGACCATCAATGCCCACTCTCGAGCCCAAGCCATACATTGTATCCAAACATGTTTCACTGCGGTCAAACAGCCCAAGATATCCACTTGCGGAACACACAAATCTCATCCCCAAACTGCTACAGAAAATTGCATCACTCACAATCTGAACATTTGACCATTTATGAGATTGAGGTTGAAGTTGAGGGGTCAACCTTATGTCCATCACAGGGGTGATTTCCTTTCCTCTTGTCGTGAGCACTCCAAACTCACTCCCTAGCCTTTCCTGAAGGGTGACTTAAGCAGTTTACCCTGGCAGCACACAGTT
Organism: Volucella zonaria; assembly: GCA_963966105.1. Lineage (NCBI taxonomy): Eukaryota > Metazoa > Arthropoda > Insecta > Diptera > Syrphidae > Volucella > Volucella zonaria. The sequence continues at coordinate 181,870,847 of OZ014532.1, forward strand.
CCAGTAGTAGCCCGTACTGCCATCCCCAGCGATTTTCTCGCAGATAAAACCCGCATTAAGCGAGAAACTTTGAATTCTTTTATTGACCGATAAAAACGATAATCATTGCACAAAATAATGAGAAATGCGAAAACAAATTTGGGGTCGGCCTGCAGCCCCCTCGTATGGCGCTCAATTGATGGCGGTCATATGCGTGGTTAAGGACCACTTCCACTTCCACCGTGGGCGGATTCGAATACGTGACAGACATTCTAAAACGAAAAGAGCCATTCACATGCGGACTCCGTCTGAGGATACGGAGTCCTTGGAAGAAGTTTTAAAATGTTCTTTTTAGTTGTGGTTGTGGTTTTCTTTTTATATTTTATTGACGCACAATAATATGATACAATTCTCGCTAAAAAAACAAAATACAGTTAACCTACGAAAGAAAAGTGTGTGTGAAGTAAAAAGAAGGAGTGATTCGCGTGATGACTTTAATGTTCCTTTGAATTTTTGTTGTTGTTGTTTTTTTTTTTGGTTCCTGTTTTCGTTGTCTCGTTGTTGTTCATTCATTTTCATTTTAATTTTCTGATTCGATACGGATCACCAACAGCACGAATGATATGGTGGCGGTACTGACAGTGTTGATGTTGTTGCTGCTGCTAGTGTATGTTAGATGGTCAACTTAGAAGCATTTACGGTGAACGATTCCAGGACCGGATTCATCGTATTCCTGCTTGGAGATCCACATCTGTTGGAAGGTGGACAGAGAGGCCAAGATGGAACCACCAATCCATACGGAGTACTTGCGTTCTGGTGGTGCGATAATCTTGATCTTGATGGTGGATGGAGCCAAGGCAGTGATTTCCTTTTGCATGCGATCAGCAATACCTAAGGTTGAAGGAAAAAGATACAAAAATGTGAGCATTAGACCGGCTGTTTATAAAGCGTAATTTCTTAAGAAAATCTGTAATAATACTCTCGGATACTTGGTATAATTTGGTAATCGCTAATTATGGTGGAAACGAAATTAAAACAGAAGTTGCCCAAATTGGTTTTCCAGTATTGATTTTATAATTATTTTATGGAAAAATTCATGAAATACTGATCGACACGGTAGGTACAAAGACCCAGGCATATTCCCCGAAGATAAGCACGGATTTCGGCAAGCCCGTGAGTGGAAATGCAGTTGAGGTTTTTGTCAGTTCTACAAAATGATGCAGGGAATAGAATAACATAATTCTAGAAACGCCAAGACACTCTGATAACATAGAAGAGGCAACAAGGCGGGTATTGCAGGAGGCTTTGAAGGCCATACGTCTAAACAAATGAAGTTAAATACGGTGTGGGCAGCTTATCACGTATGTACATAGCTAGAGCTACTAGTAGAATATTGCAAAACAGCGAATAAAGGATTGCAGTATTTGTTAGGCCTACTATTAGCAAATCGGCACAGGCTTAAGCTGATTGGCCATATAGAACCTGCCTCGAGTTGAAAAGTTAAACGGATAACTTAAGTTAGGAAAGGAAACTGATATGGGACAAGGGCTCCAGAATGCCTCAAATCAGGTAAAAGAACTTAGAACTGATGCTTTTCATCACCAACTACCAAAAAAGTTATTTAAGTGCTAAATGAAGGTTTTTGGAGCCTTGATCAAGTATGTACACCAAGAATACGATATCGATAAATTGGCAGCTATTCGTAGAGCATGAATTGTGGTTTCTGAAGCTCTGAATCGGGTCTCCAAATATTTTGCTTCACAATCAATAAACAACCAAAGGCAAATGGAATAAGTTTTTTTTAAAATTGGTGCTCCATGAATAAATAAAATTCGCAAAGGATTCGGTCTGCATAATACATAGAAGGCGACCAGGATACGTTTACGGAACAATGAATTTAATAATTGTTGAAAGAGTATTATTTCGCATTATTTATCGAGGAATTTATTTGAAATAATATCCCACCTGCTGTTACATACGAGGAGAAAACATAAAATTGTTCAAAAAATGTATGGAAAATAGTTAAGGGAACGAACAGGGGACAGGACATGTAGTCGGAATGGATTTAATAATCGAAAAAGCCAAAACTAGTAGGTTGGTTTGGCGCGTTTTTTTATTAGCGAGAATTGGCGTTTCGTTTACTTGTTTCTCATAAGAATATTCTCCTCTGTTTAGCTGATAGAAATGCATGTTCATATTCGTCAGGTTATGCTTTCTCACTACGAGAAAGGGTGGAAGACACATTCATTTTGCGATCTCAATGTACTTTTTGGCGAACTAATAAGAATTAGTGGAAGGCAATGTCGTGAGAGAACGATCTAGGAAGAGGTTGGCCATAGAATTTTGACGATCAGACACTGCTGTCAGCCGTGGAAGAGGACGAATGATGGCCGAAAATTCAATGTTGGCTAACCAACATCCGTCAGCTTAAAAATCTTGGTAAAGTGTGGAAATTGGGTGGATGCCGAACGTGTGAGAATTTTCACAGATTTTCTGAATAGAAATGACCAAACTCAGTTCCTGAAGAATCTCGTTACTGGGGATGAATAGTAACTTTTCTTCAAAAACGACAAGAGAAAAAAGGTTCGCGTTTTGCCGTGTAAAACACCGAAAGGGATATCAAAAGACGCCCACTGTAAGGAGGAAATGTGGAGTTTAGTGGGACAGAAATGGAATCATCTATTGGAAAATCATTTGAAACGGCATTTGTTATTCTAGAAACGAAAATGATGAACGTCAACAGGGGCCGATTCCATACAAGAATGGCAAACGGCAATTCAATATCGACACCGAGGTTTACCTGGCTCAACTTGATTGCCATGCTGCAATCCAGGCGTAAAGGCTGCGAAAAAAGTCCAAAATTATCATTCACCACGATTATGCACATCCGGATGTTGAGTTTCGTGTCGTCGAATCCATTGCTAACAAGGGATGGGAGCTGCTTCCCCATCCGCCATACTCTTGCACAGAGGCGCCTACGGACTATCTACCTACGTTAATCGCTCACTGAAAAATTTGCAAGCAAACAAAATTTGCGAGGATTTGGATTACTTGGTGGCCAATGTCAGATCGTGGATTGCCTCTAAGAACCGCGACTTCTTTACTCGTGGAATCGACCGTCTTCCAATCAAATGGGAAACAGAAGTAGAATGTGAATATACTCCAGAATAATAGTTTAAATATGTCTCTGTTGGATTTCTATAAAGATGGTATAAAAACCGTCGGATAGTTATAAATCAACCAATAATTGTATCCTCTCAGCCAAAAAATTTAAACTTTCTCGTGCGATAATTTTTTATGGTTTTCGACGGGGAGTAACTCAACAACAGTATGCCAATCAACTCGCTTCGATTTTTAGTGATGAAGCATCATCCCGAGCCACCGTGTTTCGCTAGTTTTCCGAACTCAATTGTGGTCTATGTTCGCTCCAGGACTAATTCCGTGAAGGTCGTTCAAAGTCGGCTGTTGTGCCAGAAAACATCAATGCTGACTTGTCATGAAATTAGGGCATGCTTTGGCAATAGTTCCACTTGCATACATTTAATATTGCATGGGCATTTGGCCGTCTAAAAGATTTCTTCGCATTGGATACCGCATAACTTGACAATCTCTCTTTTTTTTGAGAGATTGGTCCAAAGAAATGTTGAAAACATTCGACCGCGGTGCATCAAAACACGTTGCGATAGGCCATAAATCATGGATCTATGTATATGTGTCCGAAACTAAACAGCAGTTGACTGTATGGGTTTTTCAAAGTGAGCCAAATTCAAAAAAAGTTGTTCGCGCACGAAGCATTTCAAAGCAAATAGGCCTGTTTCTTCGGAAAACCCGGACATTTTTTCTTTTTAAAATTAGCGCTTGCTCAAGGGGTTATGGTACCCTTAGAATGTCTGCACACAGAGCGGTCGAAGGAAAGCTAGGGAGGAAAGAAAGAGAGGCACCGATGTACGTTCATTTCGAATGTTCGAAGGTTATAATGGTCAGGAAATAAAGAGCGAGGCAGGGCATTCCATAAGTGAAATGTACGGCTTAGAAAAGAGTCAAGATATTTCAATGTACTCATACGTCCAAAAGTGGGCTTGAGGGTAAACTGTTGAGCATTCTTAGCGAGACGGGTGTTTCGGGTAAAGGTTTGAAGAGGCGGAATGTTACTGGCTATTTGAATGGAGCACTGGTGGTGAAAATAGCGATACAGCACGGTGAGACGGGAGACATTTCGTCGGTATTCCAGCCTGTCCATTGACTTGGTGATATTAGCATCACCTATGAGTCTTATCGCACAGTTTTGAGTCCTATCTTTCAGGTGCAGAGAGGTTTTAGGATCACCTGAGCAGATATGGGCATTGTATTCCAGTTTTGGGTGGATGGATGCCTTATATATTGAGAAAAGATTAGAGAAGGAGAAGTATTTCTTATATCGTATGAGGAAAACTGAACATTTCGCAGTATTTTTGGCGACATCAATGACCACATACATTCTAACGTAGATTGCCATTGACACACATGCCGAGAGCTTTTCGATTTCGAGGATGCAAGTGCCATTCATGGATAATCGCTGGCTATTTGGATTCCGCTTTAACGACAACAGAGAGCATTCTGTTTTGGAAGTAATTTGTTTATATCGGAATCTAATGAGCTTAGCATACGCTGTCATTCCCGTTCTATAGCCGAAGAACATGGACGTGAGTCCGGGAACGAATATAGAAAACAGAGAATACTGTCGTCATCAAAGAAATATATTTGATTAGAAGCAGCAGACAAAAGATCACTAATGAAGATTAAAAAGAGTCTCGGAGACAGAATGGAGCCCTGGGGTACACCAGCATTTATTTTGTGGATATCAGACTTGAAACTGTTCAAGACAACTTGAATTGAACGTTTCGAAAGGTGTTTGAAGAAGAGACCACGCATTTTCGACAAAAGGCACTTATGCAAAACTCTGTCAAATGCCTTAGAAATATCAAGCGCAACTATTTTGCCTTCGCTAGATTGTTGTACAAATTTCTGTCAAAATTTAAGAGCAGGTTTTAGACCGGGTGCGATTGAAGCATTAAGGACATTGAAGGCAAGAAGCTCGGTGCTGCTCCATCGATCTAAGAAGCCCAAAAAATACTTGTATAAAAAGGGCACAGATCCGAAGAAGTACCGCAGAATGATACCTGATACTCTGGCGGAATTTGGATTGAAATAAGGAGGACAAACGCATCAACATATCCAGAATAAAATGAATGAAGAAGTCCAAAGACAGCGGAGTAACAAGTGCCAACGTAATCATTCCTCAATCGTTTGGGAAATGGAAACAGTGCTAGGCAATGATTTATGAAATAGTCATACATAGCTGGGGTTATTCGACCACGAATTATCGACTCGAAGGCTAAAAAAGTTGCAATAATACCAGGTTTCGCTCCAACTCCAAAGTCATGAACAGGTAGATTGTGTGCATCCAGCTTCAGCAGTGGTAGATAATGGACAGGAGATGATTATTGTACTTTTGTCAGCGGGTATATCTTTTCACTTCCGCGGTAATCTACATGTAAAGTAGCCGATTGCGGAAAAATCAACACCAGCTTGTATAAATAAAAGGTCATCTGCTACATAGTCCTGTCAGGTGAGCAATTGAAACTCAAATTCCAATCGAAAATAGAAGATATGGCCAACATAAGGAAATAAATTGGGGTACACAAATATGTGCCTTTAAAAAATTACCAGGAAACTCTCGACCTCATTTGCAATTTCATTCAAAATAAAACGACCCTGTACGAATGGTGTTGAAGTTCAAAATTTTATCCAATCCCGCTTTGGAGTATCAGTCCACTATTGCGCTAACGCATCGCGCGTAGACATAGAAGAAAATATAGTGGCTTAGCGATGCCAAACTCCAACACAAATAAAGGTTAAGTGACCAAACCTTTGATTGCCGAAAAGCCGATTTAGACCAACATCCCGAAACTTCATATTGTCCCCGCACTGAACAATTTAGTTTGTATCCGTCGACTATATGGAACATTTTAAAGGTTAATTTGCACAATTTTCTGTACGAGATGAAAACGGTTTACAAATTATTGCAGCGTCATGCTCAATACGCCAGAAACAAGCAAAATATCGTTCCTGACGAGCCCAATTTTTGCGACCATGTGATCTTGATGAAATGAGCCCAATGTGCGCTGTGTAGCAGCGTTAATATGCAAAATATTTGGTCTTGGGTCTCTCAAAACCCAGAATTAATTTTAGAAGCGCCTTTAGATTTACCAAAAGTTATGATCTGGAGCGGTGATACTCTGAAACAGTTATTGGCGGTTACTTTTTCGAAGATGGTGATGGGAAGACGGCTTCGTTCGACGGATTGGGATATAGGGCATTGATAAGCGATTTTTTGGCATCTAAACTGGACCAATTTGGCATCGGGAGTTAATGGCATCAACTGTTCTGGAATATTGCTCTGAAGAAAATGCAAGAACCTTTTATTTTAGCAGTAAATTTACCATTGAGGCAATGTGCTATATCAGCAAAGATGAAATTTCTATTAGTGGAGAATGTCAGAGTGAGGTTGCCATTTGTGTAAGACTATATGAGGTCTGTTGAAATGCAGATATAAAGTCCTTTTTGGAGATTAGATTCTTCGCTTTTACAGCGTCAGCCAATGCCAGCGGATAGCCGAGTTTTACGAATTCTGATTTGCCATTTACCAACGCGTGCAAACTATGTAAATTTATTTTGAAAATTGTGGTTCAGTTTGTGAAATTCGCGGTGGATTACGTCCAATTTACCGTCGACATAATCTTTCATCTGAGCAAGTTATCCGAATAACCATGGATCCTTTTCCCCTTTCTTTAACTTATAATACGCATCCGTTACATCCACAAAAAGCCACTGTTTGGTATGCTTTTGGTGTTGTGGAATCATTGGTTCATATTTCTTCAAAAATTACGCCAGCCAGAACATTGCAGTCAATGAAGAGCGCTATAAATCCATGATTAATGACATTTAATGGCATTGATGTGGAAGAGCTTTAGTTTCATCGAGATGACGCAACATGCCATATTGAAGGAAATACTCGAGGAGCGGATAATTTTGCGAATTAGACCAATGAATCGGACCGCAACATCATGTGATTTTACACCTTTCGATAACTTTTTGTGGGAATATGTGAAGTCGGAAGTCTACACTGATAAACCAGAGATGATGGAAGACTTGGGGGCAAACATTGGCTGCGTTGTTGTCGATGTGGTTTCTTGAGAAAGTGGTCTTTGCTGTGGCACCAAAGTGCCTGAAGTCACATTTTTTATCTTTCCAATAAAGCCATTACAATGACTTTTATGTATTAAAGAATCGTTCCTCTAAAAAAATTCCATTTGTGTACAACTACAACTAAATTCTGAGGAGGCAGCATCGACCACAGTCTTGTTATAGTTAAGGTAAGTATGCAGATATCACAAATAGCTTATAACCAAAATGTTTCAAAAATTGAACGAGATTCGCCACAGAGTTCTCCTCAATCTCTTCACAATCCCAATTGAGTCGTCTCAACTTCGGAAGACCATAAGCGATGCAATCCGGAAACCCTTGGTGAAGACTCTCCATGATGTCCTTTTTCCCATGAAACCTATGTTCTACTCGTAGAAATGAATGCCGGTCATTCATCGTCATTGAGATATTGAAGCTTTAGGGATGCATCTTTTGATATATTAGAAACCATGGAGAAAAATCAGTTCCATACGTAGATAAAATACTGTTATTTGACGGGGAAAAATACCATTAAAACTCAAAAATGGCTTGAAAAATGTTATAAGGAATCTGCTCCGATGAAAGCAACCATTTGTCACTGTTTTGCTCAATTTAAACGTGGTCGTACAGATACAAATGGTCCTGAACAGGCTGTTACGAGTATTCTGGAAAACATAAAAAAATCCGCAATATCGTTTTGAACAACCGTAAAACGAAAGTGGGTTTGCGAATACTCTGTTCGACAATGTGTTGATTATCGAGAGCGCTTTTTGGAGCAGTTTAAGTGAAATAAAAATAATTTTCTTTTGCGGTATGTGACAATGGATGAAACATGGATCCTGTCACCAAACAAAATCCAAGCATCGCAAACTTAAAAAAAAATGCTCGCCGCAAAGAGGTATGGTTGCGATGAAGAGATGATCTAAGAAACTGAAGCATATAAGAAAGGCATAGGCATGTTAGATCGGCGCGTATGGAAGCCGAAATAAATTGTCTAGAAGCCACAAGGGTAACCTTTAACGTCAAAACTGCTTTAGTTATGGAGTACAGGGCTAGCTCGGTTTGCTATATATGCAAGGCATCTCCTAAGGACATGAACAGTATTGGACTTTGCTCACAAAAACCTTCTGGCACCACTGCTTATTCATGGGGCCTACGCAGTCTTCATGCACACATTAGATTTATGGTAGCACTGCTACATGTATTTTACAAAATTGAAAATGAAAGCTTGCTGGCAAGAGGAGCTGGAGAGAAACTAGCAGTTAAGAGTAGAAAAGAATTATCACAAAATGGACTTTGATCTAATGGGGGAGGAAAAACCAATGACGGCAACACGGCAGGAAAAACAGCTGAAATAACAGGTTTAGACCCAAGACCGGTCAAACGTTTTTCAATTGTTTTAAAGACATTAACTTCAGGTTTGAAAATTGATACCAATAAATTCCGTACTTACTGTGTGGTCACAACAAAATTATTTCTTTCCAAATATGATTGGTACAAAATGCCTGTTAGTGTCCACATAATTCTGTTGCACTGTGCTGATATCATTGAACATTTTCCAATCCCTATCGGACAGCTTTCGGAAGATATCTTAGAAGCCCGTCAAAAAGATTACAAAATTTTGCGAAGCGCGTTTTCAAGAAAGATATCCCAAATCGCAACAAATACGAGTACTGATGTGCTCCATACCATGTTGATATCTTCTGATCCAAAGATAAGCAAATTGCGACATCTACCAAGGCGACAACACAAGATACCACCCCCTGAAGTCATGGAAGTGATTTTAATCATAAAACACATGTCCAATCAAACATAATAAAAACACTAAATCCGAATTAAGTCCAGCTAATGACCCTAAATTGGTGAATGTGCGGCGTTGGAATGATTGTACCATTCTAGAAGAAGCCGAAATTTGCCAAAAAAAAAAAAATTGTAAATGTTGGCCTTGGGACTTTCGAACCACCTGTTAGATATTTCCTTTAAGTCATTTCGACTTACTAAGGAGAATCCTTAAAATATACATGGTCAGATGAAATCATGTCCATTCAATTGAATGCTACTTTCCAATAACTATTGGGAAGTCCCGTGTGAATAGTAAGGAACATTATCAGGTTGTTAGTACAGCGATCCGAAAACAGAAAAGTCTTCCATCAACTTTATGTTCATTCGATAGATCTTGAGAAAAAATCGTTGAAATTTTGCAAGTTGTTCACTGGTACCCGGTTGCGTTCGCAGTTAAAAAAGTATTCCAAGTATTCCCATACGAAAACCGAGGGGTTAGGCTTTAAGAGCTGCCTTGAGGAAGCAGCAGCCGCAAGACAATTTCTAACGATTTTCGTCCTACGAGTCCCAACAAACTCCTAAAAAGTGGTCGACCGTAGAAATATAGTTGCAGTCGACGGAAAAGATTCTTCCCATCAGAATGTGCTTATGCTAGATGTCGTTCCATAAAGAATTTGTTAAATCACAATTAGACCAACAGGACCAAAATTAAAATTGAGCGAGTATCAGAGCATCTGATCCAGTTTTTAGTTAACAGGAAAAAGCCGACGGAATGCGTTTTGAAAGATTTAACATGACAACATGGTAAGATGAAAACAACTAGAGTTCTATTCATCAAAATATTCACTAGTCTCTTGAAGGGACATTCGGGTCTGAGCCAAAAAGGATTCTCCAACACTGCCAGGTGGCTCTTTTTTCAGTGGTTGCACAAAGCATCGAAGTGGTTCTAATTGAAGTATCTCTTGAATTGACGATATCATCGTTGATAAGTCCATAAGAATTGAGAGGAAAAAACGTATCGGTGATAGGCATGAACCTTGAGGAACGCCACTATTACTATCGTACAAAGCACTAAGCTAGTCAATGTTTGATGTTCTAGGACACATTATATTCTTGCTCCCAGTAACTAAAAATACTTTGCAAAAGTTTTTGATAAAAAGAAAAGTATCTACAACTCCTTCCCAAAATTTACAGGAATATCGAGGTTAAATTCACTCAAAAGTGTTAGATTTTAATGATAAAAAATTGATAAGCCCATGTAAAATGCTTTAGAATGATATCGCGTACATGAGTAACCCACTTTAGTATCAACATATCAAACTCAAAAGTAGCACGTACGAGTATGTGTTTTTGGTTAACCTAGCTCAAAAGATATTCCACACATAAGTCAGACATTATTCCAAATATGTAAACGATATCTTCCTTGATGCGTTTCTTGCAAAAAAAAAGAACCTTTTCAGTGTCCTATAAGCTTAACTCCAACCCAAACTTTTCATCTTCCCGTACTTTATAAATGATTGTTACATATACGAGTATATCCTTACCTGGATACATGGTAGTACCACCAGAAAGCACATTGTTGGCATACAAATCCTTCCTGATGTCGACATCGCACTTCATGATGGACTGGTAAACAGTTTCGTGAATACCACACGATTCCATGCCCAAGAATGATGGTTGGAACAAAGCCTCTGGTGTACGGAAACGTTCATTGCCAATAGTAATGACTTGACCATCAGGTAATTCATAAGACTTCTCCAATGAAGTTGAGGCAGCAGCAGTAGCCATTTCTTGTTCAAAGTCCAATGCAACATAGCACAACTTTTCCTTGATGTCTCTGACGATTTCCCTCTCAGCGGTGGTGGTGAATGAGTAACCCCTCTCAGTTAAGATCTTCATCAAGTAATCGGTTAAATCGCGACCAGCTAAATCTAAACGGAGAATAGCATGTGGCAGAGCATAACCTTCATAGATTGGGACAGTATGTGAGACACCATCTCCAGAATCCAAAACAATACCAGTAGTACGACCGGAGGCATAGAGTGAGAGTACAGCTTGGATAGCAACATACATGGCAGGTGAGTTGAAAGTTTCGAACATGATTTGAGTCATCTTTTCACGATTGGCCTTTGGATTTAGAGGAGCTTCGGTCAGCAGGACGGGATGTTCCTCTGGGGCTACACGCAATTCATTGTAGAAGGTATGATGCCAGATTTTCTCCATATCATCCCAATTGGTGATGATGCCATGTTCGATGGGGTATTTCAAAGTGAGAATACCACGTTTGCTCTGAGCCTCATCACCTACATAGGAATCCTTTTGACCCATGCCAACCATTACACCTTGATGGCGTGGACGTCCAACAATTGATGGAAAGACAGCACGTGGTGCATCATCACCAGCGAAACCAGCTTTGCACATGCCGGAACCGTTGTCCACAACTAAGGCTGATGCTTCATCGTCACACATATTGGCGGTTGGTTTATTTTAACTGGAATGAGAAAGAAGTTTTTCCGTCAAAATTGCGCGAAAATTTAAGAAATATGTTGAATATTAGCGTGTCTTTCAAAAAAAAAAAAAAACTCAGCGAAATTTCGCTAAAAAGGTGAGTTTGTAGTTCAATGCGTCTTGAAGTATAGCAATGTATCACCTCATGCTATATGCCCTATATCGATTGTTTGAAATGCGTTTTCAAGATACTGAGCGAAAGTTCAGTGCGGTTTTTTCGGTGAGTTTGTGAAAATAAATTGACTCAGTGAAATTTTTTTTAATTTAAATACGAGCGCACTCATAAGGGTGATTATTGGAGGATATGAGGAACTCAGCGAAGTTTTGTGAAAACTTCGAAAAGGGTGAAAGAATTGAAGAAAGACGCTTTAACAAGGCTTTTGGTGTAGTTTTTTTTTAGCTTAGCGAAACTGAACTCTCGATAAACAGTAGGTTGTTCAACGAGTGTGTCCTGAACCTTTTTAATTGAAATTTTAAAATTCTGAAATCTTTTAGAAAATCGTTGAAACTGGGCGAAAGTTTAGCTTTTGAGGATCAATGAATTAGTGAGGGAAAATATGGAAGTCAATGGCATAGCTTATTAAGGAATTGACTACTTTATTCTTGTAATTGAAATGCGTTTTTTTGAAAACTCGGCGAAAAACTTCAGGAGTCGATTATCCCTAAGGAGAATGCAGTCAAAGGCATTGCTTGCATTTGAAAATCAAATCTGTTAGAGTATTTTGGGATGAGTCTCAGAAACTTTTTCGCTGATCTGAGCGAGAATTAGTTTTTAAGGGAATCGGTTGTTGATAATTTTTTTTTAAGTCTATCAAAGTTATTAACAAGAATGTTGGTCCCAACATAGCTTTACGAAGCCGTTTTCAATAGAAAATAATATAAAGGGAGTAAAGGAATGAGCTATGTGCTTCAACGAAATCAGAAATCAAGTCATTCAGGTTCAAGGCAGGGTATTATGTTTTTTTTATGAACAAGGTCGGATTTAGAACACAACAAGAATTAGGTTTCAAACTTCAAGTTTGTATATAAAAAAATTCGCTTATAATCACAAAAAAACCCGAATAAAGTTTCGCTCAGTTTTAAAAAGAAAAAAAATTAAACAAAGTCTCTCCGTTACTGATAGAGATGATATTTTTGAGATACACTGATTTTGTTTTTATAAAAAACTACTTAAAACCACAAGCACGTACACTACTTGATTGACACGAGTTGTTAAAGGCTATAAATCTTCGAGACAGGCCACACTCCTTGCGAATTCCGTGAGGGCAGCGACTAGAGTGATTTGACGCTGGTCCGTTGCTCGTCTTTTAAATAAATTATTTGACAAGTACAATGCTTGCTATCCATGCATTTGTATGTGTCATGTCATTTGTTTTTCTTTTGTTGCATTTCCCCAATTTTTTTCTTCGAAAACAAAAGAAAATCCCAACAAAGTGTGAGATTCTTGGGTGTAATTAAGAATTTTACAAGAATTTGTAGATTTCGTTGTGCCAAGAATAAGGCCACTTCATTTTACATGAAATTGTGTGCGTGTTTGAAGTGGGCGCAAAGGATTGATTTGCTTAGACTACACAGTAGACCGTCTAACTATAAAGGGAGCTGAACGAAGTGTTCATTTGAATACATTTGACAGCCTTAAAATAAACACTCATCTGATAGTTTCATTTGTGAATGATGGGACTCATGAAGGAATGGCCATAGATGGATCGCTCGATGGATAGATGCAATTTGTAGGATTTTTTTTTTTCATTATTTTCTTGTCAAGTGAACTGGGCTTCTGGTCAATTATGGTAATGATCGAATTGGTTAGTTTACTTCGGCGCAGTGTAGTATTGTAGTTGTTTTGATTTGACACTTGTTTGTAGTTGTATGTAGTTTTGTCATATGTTATGATACTTTGAGTGGCTATTAGGAAATTTGTCAGTCGGAAATTGTTGCGAAACAATTGAAATTGGCGCTGTCACTTTTTGTGATTATTTAACAAAATTAAAAGGAACACTTGGTGACATTTGTAGGACAAGTTGATGAGATTTTCTATTTTTTGCTTAAGTTAATGTGTGGGTCCTGTTGGCATGTTTGATGATGGATCTTCGTATTTTCGAAACGCCTGATAGATTTCTAGTTCATTTAGAAAAAGAGATAAATCCGACGTGAATTTTAAAATCTGTAATAAATTCATTTATTTAATATTTTGAATATTTTTGCTAATAGTCTCTAAGGCAGCTTACTAAAATACAAATTTCACACCATACCGTCACGATTTATATGCAGTTTGATTTTATTTATTAATGAAAAATGAAAAGGAAACGTTTCCAAAAATTAAATGGTAGTTTGAGTAACAAATTAATGTGAACGGCTGATGTGAATAATGCTGCTCAAAATCGAGCAAATGGCTTAATCTGGCTAGGATAACGCGCGGATATCTGGAGAATAGTATAAGCCCAGTAATTATTTTTTGTGAACTCTTGATTTCGATTGGTACATATAACATGGAAGAGCATTTCCTCAAAACGTGACTAGAATATCCTCCAGCTAACAAAGTCTGTTGCCAGCTGCTTCCAGTTGCGCACACGAGGTTGGTTAGGGCTTCCTTTCCCTTGTGTGCGCCACCTTGGAGTCGAAAAAATTCCGGGCCACGGCGTTGGTGTTCATTTATTCAAGACGACGTAGCCAATTATGCCGGGGTCACTGTACATGCAGTACAGTTCGCTGTTGAAACATCGCCTCCATTCTCAGTTGAGACAAACGAGATCAAAATTACCCAAAGAACTTTTCTCTCAAAACTTTTCATTCACTTTGTTCTGTGTCTTAACTTCTGCACCGTAAAGCAGGACTGGGATGATCAATGTCTTGTATTAAACCTTTTTGGTTGCTCAAGAGAGGGCTTTACTGCTCGATTGCCTTCAAAGCCCAAGGAAGCAGCGACTAGGAAGAGTGATTGTTCGCATATTTCAGCACTAGTGCCTTTGTTGGAGTTGATAGTTAAGTCGGTGTAGATATAGTCCCATAATGCCTCAAATTTATAGCTGTCTATAACAGCTATAACGTAACAGAACAAAGTTTGTCTTTATTGACCGCTTAACCCATCTTCACTGCTTCTACTTCAACTGTCACATTGACGCCCCGCTGTATTCATTATGTCAATGTAGTCTGCGTATGCAAGTAACTTAAAGGACTTTTGAAAGATGTTGCCTCTGCCAATTCTTTCAAGCATAATGTTGAAAAAATCACAAGACTATGCATTGCCTTGTTTAAGTCCTTTCCTGGCATTGAACGTCCCTGCTTTTTCTTTGTCGACTTTGACGGAACAGCGTGTATTCTCCATCGTTTTATCGCATAGCCGAATGACGATGGCAAGAATGATAAAACTAGGTATGCCTCTGTATAATTCATCTCTATAGATGCTGTCATGTCATATTATGTTTGGCTGTGTGGCGATTAATCTGGAAACTGCTGAGTGTCCTATAGCTTGGACTAGGCAGCGCAACAATCAAGTTCGTAGTAAAGTGCTTGCCTTACCTCCCAGCGGTGGTCCCCGATGGCTGCATGGGTAAATACTTAGTCATGCAGGCTAAAATGGCAAGGACATGCCCAGCCAGTAGCATTATACTAGCCTACACCACTATAGGGCTCACAACCCTATACGGCTGTATTCAAGGAATAACGTATGGAAGTTTTGCCAATAGGTAAATAGAACGTGTCAATGCAAGAAGACCCGTACAGAAGCCTGAAGAGATGAAGAAAGAAACTGCGTTGCAGGATCACAGTCAGTGCAGAGAATATACTATAAAAAAACTTTTTCTACCGACTGTATAACAGCGAAGAAGCCCAACAGCCCGCCATCGGCAGAATAGACCATTCAACGTTGAAGCATGATGAAAGACAAAAAATCCATCCACGTGACTAGAATGAAGTAAGCTATATCTGAAATGAAATCCAACAAATCAGCTGGGCCTGACGGCTTACCGGCCGAGGTATTCAAAGCTGGTGGAAATGGATTTGTGGAGAGGACGCACTAACTAATTTCTCAGATTTGGTCAGAAGAGTGTATGCCTTATGATTAGAATCTCAGGATCCTATGAACAATTCACAAAATAGGAAACCCCATGAATTGGATTAATTATAGAGGTATAAGTCTGCTCAGCATCGGATACAAGATCTTCTCTGCCATATTGTGTGAACGTTTGAAATCTTTCACCAACAACGTGACTAGTCTCTATCAGAGCGGTTTCAGATCAGGAAGGCCCACAATCGACCAAACTCATGATGTCCAAATCGATACCCACCATCTTTTCATCGATTTTAAGGCCACATAGGACAGCATTTAGGGACACGAGCTATATAGAGCTATGTCTAATTTTGGCCTCTTTGGAAAGCTCGTCCATCTGTGCAGAACGACGATAGCGAACGCTCGCTTTTCCGTGAAAATCAGTAACGTCCTCACCGATACTTATGATGTCGAAAACGGTTTTAGACAAGGTGACGCGCTGTCATGTGGCTTTTTAACATTGTAGTTGCGAGAATTGTGCGGAACTCACGAGCGAACACAGGAGGCAAAACCTGTGCAACTACTAGCATACGCCGCTGATATGGATATATGGTATGAGTAATTGGGAGAACTCAGCGGACTGTAACCGGTGCGTTCACTACCATTGAAATGGAAGCTCCCAAAATGGGTTTAGTTGTAAATGAGGGCTATGCTAACAACAAGGCATACAAAAGCGACCAATTGAACAGAATTGAACAGAACGTCGCAGTCGTTAGCTATAATTGATTCTGCTAGCAATACCCCAGATATGAAACGAGGAATCACTCTTGCCATCGCTGTTGCTTTGGGCAATTGAGTAGTATGGCCCTATCCCGAATAAGTAAGGAGACTCTATATAAGACCTTCATCATCTCAGTTCTACTTTATGGCCTTGTATCATAGACTCTATCGAGAGTGGATGAAGGTATCCTCAGTCGTTTCAAGAGGAAAATGCTTCGAAAAATATTCGGGCCTGTTTGCATTGACGGGCTTTGGAGGAGAAGATTCAACGACAAGCTATACGAGCTGTGCAGAAAACTGCGGATCAGTCGCCTGAGATGGTTAGGACATATAGAGCAAATATTCTCCAATGCTCCGACGGCAGAGTTTTTGAATCTAGCCCAGAGGGACAATGCAGTAGAAGGAGACCTTACATTCTGTAGCGCGTACAAGTAGAAGGGGATCTCAACCGACTTGGAGTTCGCAACTGAACTGAAGGCAGTTAACTAAAGACTGGACTAACTGGAAGAGTTTGTTAGCTAATGCCCAGGTTCACACCGAACTGTAGTGCCACCTAAGTAAGTAAGTAATTAAGATGCAATCATATGCGGCCTTGAAGTCGATGAAGAGATGGCGTGTATCTATTTGGCGCTCTTGTGTTTTTACCTACATCTAAACCTAAACTTTTCATATACGAAGTTATGTAAGGATTAACTCATGCTGTTACCGGGGACCACCACACTGACTTAGGGCAAGTACTACGCGACGAACTGGATCCCAAGTTACAGGACAAATGATTAAAGCTGAACAATGCGATTAATGATTTCATGACGACTTCTTCAACGTTCTTCATTTAACGTTTTAGTGCAAAACTTAAGTATTTTGCATACGGATATTGTAAAGGCCTATCGGTGCTATCCCCCGATTGATTGTAGATTGATTCTCAGCTAAGCTCATTCGTTAAGCGCCCTAATGATGTAGCTGAAGGATTCACTTGTGAGAAAAAATATTCACACCTTTAATGGTAAAGCAAAAGTACTTGCATTACCAATTTGAAATTTTCAACCGGAATATTGTCATTTAATTCATAATATTCTTGATGATCTACCTTTCAACACAAGAATACGCTGACATAAACCATTCATATCTGTGGTTTCTGCAATGGTAACGATTAACGAGCGAGATTGGAATATCTGAGATATATCTGTATATTTGACAGAACAGCTCCAAATGGCAAGGCATTTGTAAGAATATTTTCCATGTTGAGAGAAACAACGTAGAATTCGTCGAGAAACTAACATCCTACTTTAGCAGAAGGCGTTCGCAGCTAAGAAGGCGCTTTATTAACATCAGAAACCATTCAAATACCAGTCTTAGAAAATTAAGCTGGTACTCTAATCTAAGCAGGACTTACATCTGTAGAATCCTACATTTAGAAGGTATGCATGCATTCCATCATATACTAGGAGCTACAGCCCGAGGACTCAGAGAAGCGTCTGGAATTCTGCAACTACATTCTGGAAAGGCACTTTGCGGAAGACAACTTTATTGACCGGATTCAATAGACGGATGAGTCCTAATGCACCTAAACAATTGAAATACCTGGGCAGAAAGCAAGCTCTGCTCCATGAAATATAAAGTTTTTTGGCATAACTTCAACGACAATGTGTAGGCAGGCTTATTGGGTAATAAGCTGTGGAATTTTTGCAAAACAAATTGCTAGAACTATTAGGTGATGTGACACTGCAACAACCACTGCGTACCTTTTCTGTCCATATGCTAAGTTTTTGTTAAAGTCTTTTCTTAGCCTTAAGCATAGAAAATAAGTGTTAATAAATAAAAATGTAAACAAAGTCGAAAGACATAGATATAAGAATTTAGAGTAGCTTAGAGTGCCTGTTTGGGGCCAGTAAGTTAGTATAAGTTTGTTAAGTAATTTTAAGCTAGCATTTAAGCATTTTTTGTTAGCATGTAAGAGTTAATGATTTAGAAAATAAAAATGCATTTAAAACTAAAACTAAAACTAGCCATTGCGTACCAGCAGGATGGAGCCCCGCATACTATGGCCATGGAGTTAGAGAGTGGTTAGATCGCGTGTATGAAAATTCGAGGATAGGGCGGGATGGATTAAATCTGTGGTCTCCAACGTCTCCGGACTTGACACAAGGCTTTTATTTATGGGGACGGGTGAATGATATTGTCTATTCCTTGCTTTTACCCGGGAGAAAACTCGTCGGTCATTAGGCAATACACTTCAGCAGTCAGTCTTTCCTCTGAACAAAAATTGCATACTACATTGATGGTGGTCACAAATCTCCTAATCGATTTACGCTAATACTCGTCGCCTTGCTTGGAAAGTAAGCCACATTTTGTGGGAACGCTACCGGTGTTGATGGCCTCGGAGAAGCTATTTTCACTACTGTTCCTTCTTTGCACCCATGACCAGACAAGTGTCAGCCCACCCTTCAATCGCCGAATATTGAACATTGGTCAAACGACCAGTGACGACTGTTGAATCTGTTCATTGAGAGATACTTCCCACGATAACCCCATCTCCGTAGTTTTTGAGCAGCAACAAATTTAGCTTACCACTGGACGTCTTTTACATTGGCATAGTAGAAGGTCTTTGCAAAAGGTTTGCTCTACGAAGACTGTAAGCCAAGTCAAGAAAGTTGCACTTTGTAGCGTAGTTATGCATGAATAAAGATAAACTAAAGGGTGTTTTTTTAGAGGCTTAGTTTTTAAACTTGCAACACTGTTTCTAGAGATTGTTAATTTGGCAGTTGAAAGTTGATTTGTGGTTGGTACGTTTTGCCATTTTACGATGAATAGATTAACATCAGAACAACGCGTGTAAATTGTGCAAACTTATTTTGAGAACTATGGTTGGGTTTGCCAAACTTATCGTGCGCTACGCCCATTTTACGGTCGACATAATCGTCCATCTGAGCAAGTTATTCGGAACACGATGAATTGTTTTCGTACCACGTACACTCTAGTACCCAAAGATGACAAACAGTGCGAACAGAAAAAGTTATTGCCATTGGGGAGAGCATTGTTGAGGAGAATCCGAATGAGTCGATTCGACAAAATTTTACGGAAAGGTCTTGGCTTAAAAGCTTGTAAGATCCAGGTTGTTTAAGTGTTGAAACCGCGTGACCATTATACGCGTCGTAGGTTCGGTGAATGGGCCGAAAACATAATTTAGCTTGATCCTCATTTTCAACGCAAAATTTTGTTCTCCGACGAGGCCCATAGATATGTAAACAAGCAAAGTTGCCGAATTTAGAGTGGAGAAAACCCAGAAGCCTTTGTCGAGACGCCCTTACAACCATTAAAACTCTCTGTATGGTGTGCTTTATGAGCTGGTGGAATCATCGGCCCATATTTCTTTAAGGACGATGCCGGACAGAATGTTACCGTCAATGGAGAGCGCTATAGAAACACAATTTTTAACTTCTTCGTTCCTCAGTTGAATGGCATTGACGTGACAGAGCTTTGGTTTCAACAAGATGGCGTAACATGCCACACGGCGGCCAAAACCATCAATTTATTGCGGGAAACATTTGCTGAGCGCATAATTTCGCGTAATGGACCTGTGAACTGGCCTCCACGATCCTGTGATCTCACATCTTTAGATTACTTTATTTGGTGGTATGTGAAGTCACAAGTCTACGCCGATAAACTAGAGACGTTGGGCGATCTGGAAGTCAACATTCGGCTTGTTATTGCTGATATACGGCAACAGTTGCTCGATAAAGTTGTCGAAAATTGGACTACATGATTTTGCTTCATTCGAGCTAGCCGCGGCATGAATATGCCCGGTGTCATACTTAAGCACTAATGGCATAAAATTATGTATTAAATAAGATATAATATTATAGATATTAACGTTACCTTCAAGCATTTTATTTCATATGGAATTGGTATGCCTCAAAAAAAAAACACCCTTTATTTTCTGAATATCTAACATACTCGTATAAACAAAACAACCTTTTTCTAATTCCTTAAATTGACTTTAGCAGCTCTTGGAGACGTTGATTTATTTCCAAATGCACTACGCCGCACTTAGAATGATGCGTTTTTTTTCTGAATAGCAAAGCGAATCTTTGTGCCCGCTGCAAAGTTTGGCCTGTCCAATGTTTTTTCTGTCGCGGCGTAATTATGCCCTTTGGCTTTTGACTCGCCCAACAAACTTGCAACACTTGATGCTTATTTTGGTTTGCTATTTCACCATGAATGGACTTTAGCTAGAACAACGCCTTCAAATTCCGCAAATTAACTTCGAAATGCGTGGTTCGTTCACGTGCGTCGACTTGATGTATATCTGAGACATTGATCGTTTTCACACTATGCAGACTACGATAATATAGTTACGTTGTACACTGTGCACCAAATAAGCTATTGCTGCTGTGGAGCGTAGTATTGAGGAGGACCCGAGTCGATTCGCTATAGCACAGCAATTGCAACTGTATCCATTCACTTTACGGAAGATTTTGTGGGCAAATGGTTCAAAAGTTGACCATGGTATGTTTAGTACGTTGGGGGAATGAGCTGAAAACGCTACTGCCCTTGTTTATCTTTTTCAGCACAAAATTTTGTCCAGTGATGAGATTCAGTTTTGGTTGCATGGCTACCTTAGTAAATAAAAGCACCACATTTGGAGCCACAAACCATTATCCAAGTCACTATTTGGTGTCCTTTATGGGCTTGTGGAATCATTGGTCTTCAAAATGTCGGCCAGACAGATCCACGATTAACAACTTTTTCGTTCCCCAATTGAATGGCATTAATGTGAAAGGGCTTTGATTTCAACAAGACGGCTCAACATACCAAGCAGCGCATGCCACAATTAATTTACTGAGAAAAACATTCGATGAGGGCAAAACTTCGCGTGAATTGAACTCCAAGATCGTGTGATTAACCACCTTTAAATGATTTCCTGTGGGGTTATGTGAAATCGCAAGTCTCTGCCGATAAATCAAAATCGATGGGCGACTGAGAAGCCATTCGTCGCATTATTTCCATAATACGGCCCAGTTGTTTGAAAAGGTGGTTTAAAATCGAGACAGCTACGGCGCTAATATGGCTATTGGCTATTGACAATTATCTTTCTACTAAATCTAATGTCATGAACAAAGTTCTGTACCTCTAAAAAGGCGCAATTTATTTGTTAAGGTTTGCGGAGCTGGAGCAGAAATGTAACCTTCCAAATTCTGCCACAAATAAGTACTTTTTTGATATTGGGGTGTAAAAATTCGGTCCACAGTTCTAAGTCTGTGAACAATGTTTTTTAAGCTTCCTAATAGACTCAAGGGCTGAGGATATTCCCGCTACAGAAAGTTGTCAACTTTCTTGAACTGTTTAACGGCCTTTACGGAACAAGCATTTGACGTGCACAAACATTGCTAAATCTGTCTTAAGCGTGTTAATTCTTCTTAGCATATAAAAGGGTGAACAGATAAGAAGAACTTCGAACAACTTCGAGTGTTATGTCGCTTGTATGGCATGTAGCGCTGTTTTGTTAAAACAACAGCTCGGATATATCGATGTTGTCGAGCTGTGACCACAGAAAGTCGGTTAACATTGATCGCTCTATACCTGAGACCATTAACGGTAACGGTGTCTCCTTCGTCATTTTGAAAGAAATAAGGTCCGATGTGACCGCCATGCCATAAACTGCACCAAACAGTCAATCTTTGTGGATGCATTGGTGCTTGGCCAAATACTAATGGATTGTGTTCGCTCCAATAATGGCAATTTTGCTGGTTGACATAGCCGCTGACCCAAAAATGGGCCTCGTCCGAGAAGCTGATTTTTTGGCAAAAATCGGGATCTCCAGCCAACATTTCCAGCGCTTAATTAGTGAACTCACGGCGTTGTCTATGGTCGTCCGGCTCAATTCTTGCGTCATCACAATCTTATACGGATGTAGGCTCTCTCTCTGGCGATTCCCAATTCAGCTGATCTGCGCCGAACGACATTTTTGGGTCTTCTTCGATACTGATACTGTTTTCTTCATTTCCCACCAATCTCTGCCTGGATTTGTGGCTTAAGGTCCAAAGGCGTACTCAAACCTTTCCACATTGCAACGAATTGCCTGCACACTGAAGCCGAGATGACGATCGACCGCACGACGAAATTCACGTTGGGTATTTACAACTGAGCCGGAATTTCGATAATGTCATTGGGCAAGCGTAAAGTGATGTATGATGAAATGGCAAACCTTACTGAATATTTTGACAGCTGAATGTTATTGGTAACTTTGATAGCTGCTGAAATCGCACCCTTAAAGAACTAGATTACTCTCTTGTTTTTGTTGCTTTTGACGGTTTAGAAAAATAAAGTAATAACCTCTCTTCAGAATAAGGAATCACGTTCTGTTCTCATTTCCTTTTTTCGAAACATTTATACCGGTCTTCGGAGTCGGATCAACTCTGCCTATCTTTAACATAATCACAATGGAAAGGCTGGTTACAAAGCAAACAGATGAGATGAAGCTTATGGCGCAAGCCTTCATCAACCTCACAAACAAAGTAGAACATTTTTCAAGTGGGCCAGTCTAAGTCTATATGGAGCTGCTACAGAAAACGATGACAGAAATCGAGAAGCGCCACAATGAAGTACTTTTGGTAGCTGCTGGAAAGGTCACGGCATTTCGGACCGGCAAACAATTTTTTTATAGGAAGCCGAAGAAGTGTTTGTGTAAGAAAAAGCGAAATTTCCGCACGCATTGTTGGAATGTGAACAGGCGACAGCTGAACGGCCGATGACTTCTCAATGGTTGATCAATGACACTACAATCGCAATTGCTCACAAGGTATCACGTCGTAAATTGTCCCCCATCGAATTGCCGAAATTCTCGGGTAAATAGTCGCGGTGTTCGTCGTTTAGAGATCACTTTACGGCGTTGATAGTCGACGATGCGGAATGGTCGAATGTGGAGCGACTACAGTACCCCAACCCAAGTCTCAGCGGAGAAGTTGCCAGCCTAGTCAAAGGTATTCCTGTTACAACATAAGAGTAAAACTACTCTCGAGGATGGGAAGATCTAACAAGAGGACACTAATTTATGCCTGCTTAAATTTTTTTTCCAATTTTCATCGATAACATTCGAATCCTACATTTGCTTGAAACAGATGAAGCATGGCACCACAGAAACAATCGAAACTCTTCAAATGCTAAAGACACCAGTCGACGGAATGGAAGATATTTCAGTGTTGCATATCCTCATGCTCGACGGGATTCGGAGTTGGCATTAGATGGCAGTTCGGCTCTCATTTACTTGGTATTAACTGAATTCAAGCTCTTGATCGATTCGAAATAGATGTCTAATCGTTAGATGCAACTGACGAACAGAAAGCTAAAGGACACCAGCTATGTGACTGCTAAGAAGGAGATCACTACATCACAGTTTGTGAACAATTTCGCACTCTTACACTCTATAAGCGTTCGGATTTCATTTCAGAAAAGCAATTGTCAGTTGTCTAGTCTCACATTGGAGGCGTGACTGTCGATCAAACAAGAGATGCCCTTCTTGTCATGCACGACATCACCCACTACTGCACAAAGTTCAAAGCGAGAATAGTTTATCCTCGTCATCCACACATCAACTAAGTGGTGACATCGCACTTGTATAACACACCCCTCAAGATTCAAGGGTTTCAGTACAGACAGTAAACGTGGTCACTCACGGACCCTATCACATGCTTCTTGCCACTGCCATCATCCTAGTCTCATCAGAAGATTGACGCTCTCCTTCCGTCCGTGTATTTATGCATCCTTGCTCCGAAACCTAATTTTTTTGTGAATCATTGGCTCAACGCCTAAAATTATCTCGATATTCAGCACCCGTACCTGTATCAGAAGTTTGATGTGCTTCATGTCAAATTGTAAGGACCCAAGTTTATTTCTGCCAACTGAATGTCTGCCACCGTCTTAGTTGGTTAAAACAGATCTGAGACTTCCAGATTCCGGTTTTAACACAAGTGATCCGATCGAAATGATATTGGGTGCTGATGTATTATATTTACTAGGATCGCTGAAGAAGAGTTGAGTAAGTCCCAAGGCGAAAATGTCGTTGCTCAAGCTAAAATTATGTGATAACCACATCCTGTTCGTCAAATATGTCAGGATCTTTCATCGCAGTTGGAACGCTTTTGGAGGCAGGAAGAGGTAATACCGTTGATTTCTATTGTACCTACAGGTGAGGAAGCCGGGTGCGAGGAGCATTTATCTTCAACGCATAACCGAGCAGTGGATGGACGATATATTTTGAGGTTTAAGAAAGATGTTCACCGGTTAGGAGTGTCCAAACAATCTACGCTTTCTATTTTCATGATACGTATGATACGTATGATACGTTAAATTTATGACCGAGTATGAGGAGTTCAGCCATATGGTACCTACGCCATCGGAGAGCAGTACTGATCTTATCCGTGCCTTCTACTCATCGTATCATGGAGTTTTTAAAATCAGCAGCGAAGAATGGTATCCAATGGACCATAAAACTTCAAAGAAGTCATTCTACCAATGATTGTCTTCATTTCGGGCCGAGACTGCAGCCTGACACATTTTATGTCATTCTGCGTTACTGCATGGATTGCTGGGTTTTTTCCGAATACATAGAAAAAATGTTCAGTCAAATAGATAGATTCAGTTGATCAACCATATCAAGGAATTTTGAGTTGAGGTCCAGAAGATCAAGATATTTGTTCATGCAGCCCAACAACAATTGCATATGGTGTAGCTAGTTCTTCGGATAAAGCCGTCAGAACTTTGCACCAACTCTTTCCTTGTGCCTCAAAACTCTTAAGTGATAGCATCTATGTTGGCGAAAATCAAGTTAATCGAGCAGCTCAAGGGGTGCGGTTTTTCCCTCAGTAAGTGGTTAGCAGATCATCCATTGCTTTTATCTAGCTTAAGAGGGGATCCACTGACATCCCCTCGACATTGTATATGGCAAGAATTTGTGAAAGTACTGCCAAATCACTAAGCAACGGAGAAGAGGTGATAAAGGCGAAATGCCTGTCTCTTATTGCTCAGATCTATGATCCTATGGGTTGGGTCTCCCCAGTTACAATTGGATTTAAGATATTCATGCAAACGTTGTGGCATATTGGTGTACGCTGGGACGATCTTTCCCCTCCTCACCTAATGGAATCATGGATTGTGATGTTAAATAGGCTCAACGACTTTCATAATACATCAAAGGATATTCGATACCTAGAATTGCATTGTTGCTCGAAACAGACATACCCTGGCTGTGTTTTTCTACAAAATTTAGGTGGGGATAAGTTTGTGCAAGTAGTGCTGCTGGCCTTGAAATCCAAGCTCACACCTTGAAGTTGGTATCGTCTCGTTGATTGAAACTATGTAGGGCGCAAGGATTCAAGACAGCTACTCGTGCCTTCAATCTTGGGATAGATTCAGTTGTCGTGGAATCTGAAATACCCTTCAACATGGAAGACAGTCGTTGCCGATCGAGTCTCCGAGATCCAAGTAAGCTTTCCTGCAGATCTTGCCACTCTAGGTGTATCCTCTCAAGATTTGGTTGAATCATATCTATGGCTCCACGAACCGCCACAATTCGCAGTTCCCTCGCCTTCATGCCCTAACTCAGACAGTTTTCGTGCTTACGATACATGTTCAGAGATGCTGCAGCTATCAGTGTTCGATGTCCCCTGTCGTTACAACTTGCTTTGTAGGCTACTGAGAGTCACAGAGCGTTCCCCTTAGTTCATAAAATTCAATCTGTGACATCATCATTCTACAGTTGTCGAGGAACTACAACAAATCGTTGCCATGTGGATAATCATGGGATTTTATGCGTTTGTAGTTACTTACGACGTGCAGTCGTATATCCTGATGAGATGTATCTGATGATACTTCCTCGCCAGTCCTACTTAACGAAGCTGCTTACTTGCGGCGCTCACCAAAAAAACCTCGAATGGGAGTACGCAGCTGGCGTTGCATTATTTGCTGTAAATATTTTGGATCGTACGAGGACGACAACTGGTAAAGCCTATCATATTCAAGTGACTTCGGTATTGATGGCAGCGACCGCAGCGCGGTCTTTATCTGCCTATCCACGCGAGGAATTCATTTAAAGGTGGACTCAGACTATACTACCGAGGATTTCCTTCAAGTTCATCAGGGGTTTATCGCACGTCGCGTGCCATATGTACTAGGCTATTAAGTGATTGTGCAACCAATTTTGTTGTGGCAAGCGCTACGCATTGTCTTCGAACAAGGAAGCGCATGAAGTAAGGAAATCGCCCAGCTTCTTGCTAATGATGGGGGTCAGTGGCACTTTAATCCACCGTCGGCTCCACACTTTGGAGAAATTTGGAAGGCGGCGCGGCAGTTAAGTTCATTAAGGTTCATTTTAAGCGTATTATTCGAGAGACGCTGTTAATGTCCTAGAGCCGTTCTTGTCGTCGACCTCGGGGCAAATGGAGCTCAAGTTGAAATTTGTTACGTTGCCTCATACGTTTTTTGCAGGTTGCACTGTCCCGCCATATACAGCTGCAGAGGGTAGCTGACTCTGTGGTAGAATCCGTTGTGGAAGCGTAATTTCAATTTAATGTGGGTGCATGATTATAATTTTTGCTGGAGAAATAGTGGTAGCCGTAGGTATCATTTGGAATCGAAAGAGCAGTAGTGAATTCAAAGATGCTGGAGGTACAGCAGCACTTTCTAAAAGCGGGCGAATTGAGGTAGATTTTACTGTGGCTGATGCAGAACAGCTAATTTGACTACTTGGGGTCTTGTTCCGATTGCAAACAACTCTGAGCATTTGGATAGTTGTAGAAGAAATTACTTGTATTAAGGTAGTGGGATTGGGTGCTCAAGGCATTAGAGTTGTAGAAGCTGCTTTACTTCAGTGCTTTTCGGATGAGATTTGGCCAAGGATTTCTTCAGGCCAAGCGGCGTTTGGTCTATAAATTCACTGACAGAAAATATTTGTTTCACAGTTTGAAATTGAATGGCCGTAGGCTTCTCTAGTGACCATTGCGTGAACTGGTTTTCATCATCGTAAGAATCTTTTCTACAGCCGAAGGTGAAATCAGAGCTTGACGCGGTGCGTGTGAAATTGATTTCCAAAGTCGATTGGAGCTAATGAAGAGTTGCAGGCGCTGCGGCGCAGTTGGGCGCTGGCGACATCGTCCAGTTGATATGAGACTTCTGCTGAGGTTTACTCAGTTCGCAATTGTAGAAAATTTGATCGGTTTGTCTCACTTCCAAGACGGTGAGTAAACGCGACTGCCTGTTGGTTTTGTTAATGAAATTGTAAAGGTTGATGTGCATTGCACTTTTTTGCAAGGAAGGAAGAGATTGGATACGTTTTGTTTGTTCCCAGTTTCGACCGTTGCCAGTTTGGAAGACTTTGAAGTAGATTGAGAAAAGGTGAAGCTTGTCGAGTGCCAACAAACGATCGATGCCAGGTCAAATGAAGTGAAATTCGAATTTAAGTTGCAGGTAGATGTCGTAGTTGTGGATTTTGATGAAGTTACGGCTGTGGTTGAAGGTTGAAGCCAAGGCACTCATATATCCGTTTTGATTAAAGGAAAGTTAAAAGGGTAAGGTTTTGACGTTTTCGTTGTGGAAGGAAATAGAGGATCTAACACTGAAATTAAGGCTGTAATCGCCATGCAGGATAATCATAGGAGAAACTTTTTGTTGGAGAGAAGTACGATGTGGCG
Source organism: Volucella zonaria (assembly GCA_963966105.1). Classification (NCBI taxonomy): domain Eukaryota; kingdom Metazoa; phylum Arthropoda; class Insecta; order Diptera; family Syrphidae; genus Volucella; species Volucella zonaria. The sequence continues at coordinate 181,898,792 of OZ014532.1, forward strand.
AGTAGTTTGCTGATGGGTTTGGCTGTTGTGTCAGCAGTAGTGATTGAAGTACGTTAGCTTTGCTAAGTCATAAACCCGTCTATAGGCCTAGGAATTGAGGCAAGCGATGTCTATGGTGCTGCTGATTTCAGTATCCAATTTGTTGTTGGGTCACTGGAACTCCTTTGTGCTTCTGCATGACGGGTTTTGACGGATGATTCCATTGCTAATTTAGGAGCCTTGGACATTGTGGCTGTAACCGTGGGGAATGTAGATTCGGTACAGGATGAAAGGCAATTTGCTGACTTAGCCAAGGTAATTTTAGCTAATGTCCTGTGTTCCATCGCATATAATGCGACTTTTTCCGACTGAAGCCGACCAGAAACCGCCTGATGGTTGGCTGAACACATTACTGTGTTGCCTATCATGGAATCGATATTTGTAAAGCTCGTAGAGTCTTCAAATAATTTTTCGGCAAACTATTTACAAGTTTGCTGTTTTCAATCATCCACAGCGTCTTATTAACTTCCTGCACACAGTGAGCATTCGATTTCCTTGGCGAATTCTGTCGAGTTATCGCTGAGACAGTGAAGCAAAATATGGATTTGCCATTTCTAAGAGACTTCACTTCATTTTCTATTGTCATGGAAGCACACAGTGGCATAGAAGCTTTCTCACAGGATTTGCTATACCCCTCAGTGGCGAAGAAGTTGTTAAGTTGTCAAGGCTTTCAGAGTTGTCGGTGTTTTCGGCATTTATTCCACCCAGCACCGAAGACGTGACCACAGGAAAGAAAGAAGAAACGCAGCAGTTGGTGAGGCAGACTGCTCTCTTATCGGTTCCGGTGGAAGCATCAAATTTCCCCGCTTTGATGGCCACTTGTTTGGCAATCTTTGGATTTTTCCTGTTCGTTTTCGGGTTGACTTCGGTAAGTATTTTATCGGGATCTGGGAAAAGTATTCGAATGGATGTCTTAGAAACATGTTTCACTCTTCAGTTGTTTTTTGTTGCTCTTCGAATGCGAACCTTGACCGACTTGGCAGGCACAATAGGAAGTAACTGAGACTGGGACTGAGATTGGACTGGAACTGAGGTGGAATCGGCTAAGATGATTAATTACAGTTGACAATCAAAACTAAATTTTTTCTTTGCTTAAGATTATCAAGTCGTTTTTTTTTCGATTCCACCCCTAAAGTTGTTCCACGAGTGAACGCTGTTATGATTGGAGTTGGTTTTATTGCTACCTCGGCTGAAGTGGATTTAGGCAAACTGGGAGCAGGAACTTTCTCCGTACTTTTCTTCTTCGAATTTTTAACGTCCTCCACTTTGGTTCCCTCAGTTTTCTTAGTGTCGATGGATATCTGGGATTTTTTGGGTTCTGCAGGGAAACAGATGTCTCACTATCAGGTGGAGTAATCGCGGCAGCACCACCGTAGGTAAGGAAACTTTCACCTTCTTCAGCAACTCAATCAAAAAACTTCAAAAAATACACAATGTCCTCGTACTCCTTGAAAAGCTCATTATTCTTCGTTTTTAAGTAGTCTTCTCGCTTCTCCGCAAGTCTGTGATGAATATATGGTAATCGCCTAATCGTAAGAGCTTCGTTGGTTCATCGATGGTTTTTAGTCATACTATGGCTTAGTGCGTCTCATTTTATGTGGTTAATTTTAGGAAACTTGTTGTTTTTTTTAAGGAAAAGCAAAATAATTGAAAGTATTGAAAGTGCCAAGATTCGACGTTGAAAATAAAAACATCTCGAGTTGGCATTTATTACGATATATGCGTGACCATTTCTGTAGAAGATGGTCATCAGAATACCTCCACGAGTTGCTCAAGTGGTATAAAATTGGTAAAGTTCGGTAAATATCGGAGACCTTTGCTTAGTTCAATCAAATCTCTATCCGTTCATCTTCGGACAGCGGCATCTACCTTGTTAAGACTAGTCAAAAAGTCAGCCTGCTACCACTGAAGGAAGAAGGATGTCCGCTAGGATCTGGCATAGGCGTCTCAGAAAAATAAAGTTATAATCTTTCTTCAAAACACACGTTTTGATCTCAATTCCTTTGTTTTTCAACATAGGTCTACTTACTACATAGATCCTCGGACTTATTATGACCGTGAAATTCCCCTTGCATAGGGCCTTCACTTCTCCGAGGCGCCATCGCGTACGGTTTCTGGAGATATATTTCAGCTCTCTCCAACTCTTCCCCAGTTGTGCTGATTCCTCTTCGACCGTTCTTAACCATGTACTTGTAGGTCGGCCCGCTCATCTGCGTGAGAGCGTTCCATTGCATCGCTTAACTCGCAATACACTCGTGACCTTTACGAAGCGTATGCCCAGTCCACTACCACTTACGTCTTCGTATAATAGAGTCAAGGGGTCCCTGACCAGTTCTCGCATGAAGTTCATCGTTAGAGATACGGTAGGGCCAGAAAATCCTCAATAGATCCTCATCTATTCACGAACGTTTGTAGCTTTCTTGTGACAGCGGGTGTGACTTTCCAAGTGCTGCACCCATAAAGAAGCACGGACTCAACATTGGAGCGGAACAGCAGTAGCTTAGGCTTTAGGCTGTTAAAGTTTTTTCTCCATATTTCAGCATTCCGAACGCAGCCTTTGCTTTCCCGATTCGGTTGATTATATCTCGTTTGGTCCCGCCATCAGCAGAGGCAATACTCCCAAGCTTTTGAAAGTTCTCTACCATCTCTACTGGTTGTCCAGAAATCCCTACTTGGTTAGATGAGGAAGTTTCAAGGCTGATCCTTTACGTTTTTGGCGTATTGATTTTTAGCTGTTCTCTCTCACCCTTTGTTATCATTTTATGGAGATCCATGATCATATGAGAGAGTAAGCATATGTCGCGTCAATTAATAAGGTGTAATTGCAGAGTCCATTGAATTCCTCCATTTTCTAGTCGACAAAGCTGCATGCAGTACATCACTTACCCCCAACAGGAACAGTATTGGTGACAATATACAACCCTATCCAACTCCACTTAGGATTCCAAACTCCTCGGACAACCTTCCTTTATGCAGAACGTGACATTTGGATCCATCATATGTAGCCAGGCCAGATAAATGCTCTATAGATACTATCGAACGCCTTTTCGAAGTCGATGAACAGCAGGTGAAGTAGTGATCGAGATTCAACCCACTGTTCGATGATGATCCGCAAGGTATTGATGTGGTCCACACAGGTTTTTTTTTTTTTATAATTTACGCGCGCCTAAGGGGTTATGAATACCCTTACACTGTTTGCCGGGCGCGGGCGGAAAGTTAAAAGGAGGAGAAAGGAAAGTTTGTGTTGTAGTGGTTTGAAACTCAGGTGTGTTTGGTTTCGATATTGACTCTCCAGGGGTGGGAGTCCGAATAGGACGGAGAGATTTTTCTTCTCTCGGAATGTGAGGTTGTGAATTTTAACGGTTGTTTTTTGTGCTTGAAAACCCTACAACAGCCAAATCTACATGTCAGTGTTATGCCTTCACACGCAGATTTTTCTGACTGAGTTCCAATTACACAAATGAAAACTTGTTGTGGCTAGGATTCGAACCTTGACCTTCCGAGTGAGAAGCGATAGCTAGTACCACTACACCACGACCACCCCATAATAGGTAGATCCAGTGCGGAATCCTGCTTGTTCGGCGTCGAGTGTGTCTTCGAGGTGGTTTTTTATTCGCTTCAGGACGATTTTTGCTATTACCCTGGCTACTGCAGGCAGCATGCAGGCTCTCCTTTCTTTGGGAGCTTGACAATCATTCCTTTTTTATACTCTTCAGAAAAACTCTCTGCTTCCCAAGCTCTCTCAATGAGAGCTCTGCGGAAATACCGTCAAGTCCAACCGCTTTGTTGTTCTTCAGTGCTTTGATTGCGGTAAATATTTGTTTTCTACTGGGGGATACAGTGCGGGATTTCGTTACTACGGGCGGTTCATTAGGTGTAGTGTTCACTTGACTGGTGAAAACGCATTTTAAAACCGCAGAAAGGTGATCCTTCCACCTCTTGAGCTGGTCCTCATCCGAAACTAGCAGAGACCCGTCTGTGTCTTTTACCACGTGTTGTTTAGAGCTTTGGACACCTGTGAGTTCTTTGGTAATTCTTCTGTAGACGGTCCTACTGTTACAGCTACTAGCGGCGTCTTCTGTAACCAATGCGTTGAAATAGTTACGCTTATCACGTCGCACGCTACAGTGAACTTCTCTCATCTTCATGCGATACGCAAACTCTAGCTCGTTTCTCCCTGCTGTTGGAGTAGCTGCGATACGAGCTTTGTGGTGTTTTCTTTCTTTGATCCTGGCCCAAGTGGAAATCCAAGCACTGTTTCTTCCCTGCGACCGACCGACTGTACTTTCAGCACCGGATATGAAGACATTTTTCAGAACACACCAATGCTTTTTGATGGAGGTGGGTTCCGTGCTACTGATTGCTCGCAATCCTTGTGAATGGTGGTCCCCTAGTTGTTGGCGGACTACGGGATCCTTTGGTCTATCTGTATTAAACTTAGGCATTCGGTTGCTTTCTTGGGATCTTCAAACTGCAGCTGGACGTAGTCTTACGGTAGCAAACGTCAGATTGTGGTCCAGGGCCATTCCCATGTCTGTAACACTTTTGTTACGAATGTCCTGGAGACTGATTCGAAATCGTCGGTCGGTTGGTTGGAAGTTGCTTGTCTGTCCGCCGACGTCATGTGCTCAAAGATGGTCCCTCTTATTACAAGGTGGTTGGCTTTGCAAAAATTGACAAAACGCTCGTCATTTTCGTTGCCACCATGCTCTTACATAACATGCCTGGGCCCATCATTGTCATTGCCAACCTCGTTATTCAAGTCTCCCATTACCATTATGATGTCTCCGGATGGTATACTACTCGTATCATGAGTAGCACTCAGCCGGTTATAAAAGGCCTCCTTCTCCTCGAGAGAAGAGAGCTCCGTTGGGGCGTAACACTGTATGATGGTGACGCGACGTACTCTAGTCCGGAATCGGAACTTGGCTTTCAGGACCTTGTCGCCTAAAGGCTCCCAGGAAATTCAGCTTTTGAGAGCTGTTTTGGAAAGCAACAATCCAACGCTAGACCAGGTGCCTTTCCGGGGTAGAGTAGTATAGTGTTACGAGTTGGAGACTTAAACGTCATTTAAGAATTTCTCAATTAGTTCGTATAGTATATACCTTGCCGTAGAAATTTGAAAGGCCCTTCAAATTTTGTAGAGTTCCGAGTAAGTATCTGTTTTTTAATTAAAATGAATCCGATGCTGTAATTAAAATTAAAATGAACTGTGCTTCCCTTAAGACTCTTCTAGCTGAGTCACTCTTGGAAAATGTATCCACATTTGAAAGCACACATACCTAGAATATATACGCGCGGGTTTTTTTCTTCTATCCTATTTTTACAACAGCTTTTCTGTAGCCACTGCAATTTTTTTTCGAAAATTTTCTTTCTAATTGCAATCGGCTGTGCGAAAACCATTAAACCTGACCAATGTTCATGGGAACCTATAGGATGGACAACGTGAATTGGGTACGGGTTCATCCAACTGTAAGGAATCTACGAAAGGTGAGAAGAGCAGTCATTGACCCGCAGATGGGCACAGAAAATGCGCATTGACGTACACCTTTTCAATGCATCCTTAGATTAAAACCAGCATTAGCCAAAAACAAAAAGAACAAAAAACAGAACCAACAAAATTGTTCACCTGACCAAAAAACATCAAAAAGACCAGAGAAGAGAGACCACAGAGCATACAACATCAACACTAGCGTCAGAAGTATCTGGGATACGAATATGCGAGTGCGAGTATGTACATATGTAATACTTGTATACGTAGGCAAAAGTTGGCTTCAATTGCGCGCTACATTCTTTCAACGATGTGCACGATCACTCAAGATAAAGCAAAGGCTTAATGCAATTTTTAGGCAATGACTTGTGTTGCCTCTTGCCCATTCACTGGATATGATCAGATATCTACCCTAACGAGCTGAAATTGCCCAAAAAAAAAATAAACATTTCGTAGATTGCTACGTTGGACCTACGAGTTTGTTTGCTTTCGTAAAGTAGTGTAAGTGTAGATACTTATCTCAGGTTAAGTTGAGCTATAGGCTTCCTTTGGTTGATTTAAGTGCCATGACATTAGAATGGCTTATAGTGACTTCCTATGAAGCGACAGATGTAATTGTGATGACGATGAGAGGTCAAAACGGTCTTCTTTTGGACTAGTTAATTAGACCTTGAACACGGTTTGCCTAAAAAAGGCGGTGAAAGATTTGTAAATACATTAGCAATGTGTGCTTCCATTCAAGATAGTCAAACTGCGAAAGTAAGGATCATTAGCGTTGAAATGTTCATATTGCCACACATACTTGAACTTTCGCAAGTAAATCTGCCAGATTTTCAGTGTTGTAATGGGTAACCGTGCCTGCAGGTGTACCCTGAAATGATTAGTGACTGTGTGGGGGAATGCGGCACCTCCACGCGTCTTAAGAAGACTGCTAGATTCTGGTGAATTCAAAAAATTCGTCGTCTATTCCAGTACTGCTTATAAGAAAAGGAAACCATATCTACCCATCAAGGAAAAGCTTTGGATGGAGATGATATTAATGCTGAAAACGCCATCAATAGAGTGTCTACGATTATAGGATTTGCAAAAAGAATGCTGTGGATGCTGGATAGACTGCATGATGTCTGATATTTTGAGGAAATGTAAGTGATAGCTAGGCCTAGTACCTTGGCTGAAGATAGGCCACGTAGTCCCTGCTGAACGCCATTGATGCCTTCAGGCGAGAGAGAAAATGGTAATAGAGAATGTACGCACTTTTTCTCCATCAGGACGGTGGCGCGGCGGAGGAATCTCATATATGGGTCAACGGCGCCATCCACTGCGGCATCCACGGCGGCATCCACGGCGGCATCCACGGCGGCATTCACGGCGGCATCCACGGCGGCATCCACGGCTCTAGTTACTATACATTGGGCTATTGTACGTGATGCATTGTAGAGCTACTTCGACGAATTCTGAATCGAGGTTTAAAGGTACGTGCATATTTCTAGTGGAACCCTGGATTAGAAATTACGGCGCAAGACACCTAAATAGGTCAACACCGGCTCTCATAACACAAGCGACGCTACTGGCATCGGACCTTTTGCCCAGAGGTTTTATTATTTTTATTGGGCCCCAAGTTGTGGATTGCGCCAAGCTTTCCCACAGTGGAAAAAAAGTAGTTCGGCGGCAACCTCATATATGGCCGGATATATTGGATATTGAATATTGGATTGCATATATTACCGCAATCCAAAAATTGTGATAGGATGGGCCTGGTAAACGGAATAAGAAACTACTCGTACATCTACTACTGCGACTGCGACAAATAAAGAAGACGTCTCTTATTTGGATGTGGACCTGCTATCCTAGGGAGTCACGGGCAAAAAATAAGTTTTCGGCATGTAAGCGAATGCCTCATAATAATGCGCGTCTAGGCCAAATTCGGGAAAAAATAAGCCTGATTTGCGTTCATGTTCATACAGAGAATAAAGACGGCAGCATCAAAGATAAATTCTATTGTATGATATGGTTAGCGCAACATTTATGAGTTCAAAATTCTGCTAGAAGATCTTAACACAAGTTTGGTAAGATAGTCGTCTTCGAGCGGATCATGCATGACATCACGTCCGGTAACGGTTAGTGGACATAACGTGGTTCCCGCATCTAAACATTTATGAAGGAACTTGGGTATCCCCTGATCAATCAACCGTTGAAAAGATAGATCATATTGCGATCGAAGTCAGACACTCATCCCGCATTCTGAATTTTCCAACTTCCATTGACTCTGATCTTTATCTTATTGCAGCCAAGGTAGGATGCGAATATCACATGCACATAGGAGTCAAGTAAGATTGGAGGCAACCCGCGAGAGATTGTGCCAGCTGGAGAGGGTTATTGGTTGAGGGCCAAGTTTAACCTGGCCTGTAGCGCTCCTTAAGTAAGTAAGTTTTAGACTGCTTCAAATGGATATAGCTGCTGTTGTGGGAATGTATCAGGAATGGCTAGATTTAAGAAAAATAAAACTCGTGACTTCTGCTACGATTAGTACCTAAAGGTGCAAAGTACTCTTCTTCTTCTTCATCTTCTTCCACTATTGAAACTAGGTGTGGGTGCATCTAGGATCTCCATTCTTCCCTGTTAGTACTGATCCTCTTCACTTCCATACTTGATTTCTCTCTTTTTTGCCCCATTGTTCGGATAGGTTGTTTCAAGGTGTTTCGTGGTGTACCTCCTGGTATTAGAACGGTTACTTTCACTTCTTGTATTTGTTTAGGTACACATGAGTCTGTCATTCGTTATATGTGGCCAAGCTCCTTCCACCTGTACAATAATCGACTTTTTTGTCCAATTTCTTCCATCAGTCTGTCATTCCTTATCCTGTCCGTTCTGGTTGTCCTCGCAATTGGGCCCCCGCCCAATTATAAAGGCTTCGCCCATTAATGACGTTGTCTAATAAACAGCGGGGGCAGAGCATATTTACTGGTCTTATCGTAAACATCTTCAGATAACGCCTCTGAATGGTTGCTACGATTTGACCAGTAACAAGTTGCCGGTCATAGGTCTTGTTGGCGGCTGGACCACCGGTAGTCCATACCAGGACTTAAATCACGGTACCATGGGAGTCAGGAGCTCCCGGATTTCGGCCCAGGCCTGACTTGTTAGAGGTAGGCCCCCTTGTGGGAGCGTCATGGTGGCTGTGGTTTAAACCCAAATCGCGGGAAGGGTTTTCCTTTGGTTTAACCCATTGTAGAGTAGCAAATAAGTACTGGGTGCTGTGACCTTAAGAGCAGTAAGAGGTTTTAGATCGGCCTCGACTCATACCAAGGGTGGAACTTGGAGACACAAGTTCTGTTTTGGTATTATACTATTAATGTAGGTAAGCGATGGCAAGGGATATCCTTGCTCCCTATGGATGTATGGGCATCTGGTAAATATAAGGTCCACGTGACAGGTGATTTACGTTAAAAATCATGGAACGTTCTGTCCTCTCAACTATGCATAACCTTGCGGTTATGCTGTTATATAGCTTTAGTTTCACCTTAGTTGAAATTTCTCCTTTATTTAGTAGTGTTGCGCTAATTTGAAAGTATGCCGACATGGCTTTTTTGGTGCGATTTAAGACTTCCTGGTGGCATATACCGTCGTGTGCAATAATAGCATCTATATTGGTGATATTTCAATGTTCCTTCTTTTACTGATGATACTTAGATCCATATTTCGGTGGTCTTCCTTTGATATCCACATTATTTTGCTTTTCTCAGCATTGAGTGTCATTCCTTTCATTTCGAGTTTTTTACTCCATATGTCAAGCGCTTATTGTAGTCGGTTCCTAGTGTTGACTATATCATCTGCGGAGAGTAGGAACTGCAGATAAATGAAACTTTGTCTTCTCATACCGACTTTTGTTCTGTTTGTCCGACTTTTCCAATTTTTCGTTGTATCGTCCAGGAAGTTGATGAATGAAAGGGACTAAGATTGTAGCCCTGTCCAAGTGCTTTGGTTCATTTAAAGGCCTCCGAGCCTGATGGTGCTGGCTGCGTCTTCGTAAGTATTTCTAATGGCGTTGATAAACCTTTCTGGAAGGTTTTTTGTTTTTAGTGTCTCCCAAATGTACCAGGTCGATGGCAGTTCTCAGGTATAGGAAAGTAAGGAAAAAATCTTTAACTTTTCCTACACATTTTTCGACGGTTCTCTCTTACTTTGTGTTTATCCTTGATTTCCCGTATATTTATTCCACTGTCTCCAGTTGTATACCTTTTAGGTTCTTGCATCTGTGTTCTAATTCCGTGTGATCGGTGATTGTAGCTTGGAATTTTAGCGATAACTGTTCTGAGTATTGTTACTGTGTATTTTCATCCTTTAATTTTTTCAGCTTTTCCATTTTAAACACTTCATTCTTTGGTTTTTGCGATTTTAAAGTGCAAAGCTGGTAGTTGTTCTCATATTAGCCCGAAAGTAACGAGTATTACCTTTTTTATGAGAGCTTTTCTAGATACAGAAATTTATCTGCGATCGCACATGCACTTTCAACTCTGGATAATCTGGATAATCAATTCAAAAGTGAGTGATGGTGTCCTATCCGCCCATCTTTAGAACTTGGTTAGTGAGCTCCTGATATGTCTGGAGGCGAAAGGTTGAAGGATGATTGCTTATGCGGATGATACTGTTATTGACGTATCGCACGTCCCTATCGTAATACGAGTATTAATAATTACCTACAAGGCGTTTTTCTAGTAAAACGCTAACCAAAGCGATAAATCGTGAGAAGCTTAGCAAAATCCAGCAATTAGAATGTTTGCATATTCATACGCGTCGCTGGAATTTCGGTTTCATCTGACATACTTCGACTGTTTTAGCAGCCTTCGACTGCAGCTGTTCGCCTCAGTGGAAATTTACCATGGCACCAGCAAAATAATTGCTGAAGGAAAATTAGGGAGGGAAGAAAGATAGGTACCGATACGTGTTGGTTTTAATTGTCCGAATTTTATAATGACTGGGAACTAGAGAGTTCGGCAGGGCATTCCACAAGCGAGTTGTTCGGTTTAGGAACGAATTACGATATTTCAGGGTACGTCCGAAAATGGGCTGGAGGGTATACTGATGAGCATTCATAGCGAGGCGGGTGTTACAGTTAAAAGTTTAAAGGGGCGGAATGCTACTGGCGATTTCTTTGGAGCAATAGTGGTGGAAATAGTGATATAACAGAGTGAGACACGATTGACTGGGTGATATTAGCATCACCTATGAGTCTTATCGCATGGTTTTGAATCCAATCTAGCATATGTAGAGGGGTTTTAGGAGCACTTAACCAGTTATTAGCATTGCACGCCAATTTTGGCCGGATGAATGCCTTATATATTGCGGCCAGATCAGAGGGGAGAAGTATTTCTTACATCGTTTGAGGAAACCTAGACATTTCGCAGCATTTTTGGCGACATTAAATATGTGGTTATTCCACCGTAAGCTATCACTGACACACATACCGAGAATGGGAAATTTTTCGGTTTCAACGATGCAAGTGGCATTCATGGGTGTTCGGATTTCGCTGTAACGACAGCAGAGTGCATTGTGTTTTGAAAGCATGAATTCCACTCTGTTGATTGTTCCCCAATTGGTTATGCTGTTGATATCGGAATTTGATGATCTTAACATACGCTGCCGTCCCCGTTCTATAGCCGAAGAATATGGAGGTGAGCCCGGGAACGAATATGAAGAGCAGATAGTACTGTCGTCAGCAAAGGTATACTCGTATATTGGATTACAAGTTGCAGACCAGAGATACTCGTAGTTGATGAAAACTGAAAAGAGTGTTGGAGACAGAACGAAGCCCTGGGGCACACCAGCATTTATTTTGTGAATATCGGACTTGAAACCATTCAAGACAACTTGAATTGAACGTTCCGAAAGGTAATTTATAATCAATTGAATAAGACGGTCGTCGATCCCAAATGCACGCATTTTCGACAAAAGAACTTGATGCTAAACTCTGTCAAATGCCTTAGAAATATCAAGTGCAACTATCTTGCTTTCGCCAGACTGATGTACGCTTTGGTTCCACTTTTGGGTGAGAGATGCCATCGAATCATCAGTGAACCTGTTGCTACGAAAACCATATTGCCGGTGAGCTGACGGTTTATCAGCGTTGACATGACCTTGGAAAGAAGGGACGCAAGTGCAATGGGGTCTGTAGGAGGAGAGAGAAAAAGATTCGCCTTTTCTAGGAACGGGCCGGACAAATTCTGATTTCCATCTGCTCGGAAAGAGTCATAAAGAGTGGGATCTATAGAAAGGCTTACGCAGTGGGGTTAAGTTAAGGTCTTTCAGAAGAGTTCTTGCTACGACGCGAGTGCAAAAGTGTATGTGGAGACATGAAACAATCTGAAAGTGTTGAACTGGCAGCGAAGTGTGCAGCGAGCAGGTTGGCGTTGGGTTGGAGGATAAGGCAGAATTTATGATGTTTTTGAGAAACCACCAAAGGTTTTTACTACCTTTGAGACACTGTAGTATTTTTTCCATCAGTTTCGTGTCATATTGGAATTTTACACATTTAAGAAAGGCATTGCAATCATTCCTGGTTCGTTTGACCTCTTTTCGATTTTCCTCTGATTGGTTGGTCCTGAAGGATCGAAAGAACATTTATCTAGTCCTGACAGCCCCTTTACAACTTTTGTTTTGGTTTAACACTCTGTATCCAACGATGGAGAAAAAATTGCATTTCTGTGTCTGTGATCATATCAGCAGCGGCATCCACGTCGTTGTCGAGGAAACATAATGACCAGCTAAAATTCCTAAAGAAGTTGTTAGGTCCGGTCCAACCGGATTGCTCGTATTGCCATACAGTTCTTTTAGGGATCTCTTCTCTCACTGCGTAGGCGGTATACGAGAAATTCGCTGACACAATGGTCCGACAAGCCTAGAAGAGAAAGCACATCAACAGTGTACTTTTCAGCGTGAAAAGGTAAGAAGAAGTCCACAAGAACGCTATGACTATCAACGTGGGCCAAGCTGTTTTCCGCAGCGAAGTTCCCAACACCCCGTCCTTCGGATCTTGTTGAGATCGACGTTATAGAAATTTCAGTATGAGTATTCAGAATTCTCTAAACCAACGCATGCCATCTTTTAGCTGATACCATACTTGGGTTCCAGATTGTCTACCATAGAAATCTATTCGCTTCAACAACGTCTACAAATCATCAAAATTTGTTAACAAAATTCGCGGTAAATAAGCGAACAATTGCGCATTCACTGAGAAATTCGAATAAATGTTACCGTGGCTGTGTTTTTGGTAAAATGCGAGAAGTGAAGAGAATATTTTCGACTGGACAAGAGTTTGTGTGCTAAGATCGCAATCAATCGATTCCGCATCATCCAGAAGATCTAGGCATCTCTCAAACGTGCCTGTGGCGTATTTCGCGAAAAAACTTGACTATTCATCCATTTAGGTTCGATGGACATTTGGCTAAAGCCGACTGTCGTACGTCATACCTTCACTGATTGGGCTCTATTGGAGGAAGAATCGGAAATCATACTCAGTAACAAGAAATATATTAGGCGAATAATCGGAGGTGTCTCAAAAACAAACGGGGGTCTAAGTCGATCGTACTCCCTTCGAGATGATACTAGCAAGTCGATTACAATCAATGAAGACCGCTATCGCTTCAAGTTACCCAATTGTTTGTTTTTGTATAGACTAGAGTTCGGAGGCCTGAAGGATAAGAAGTTTCAATAGGACATTGAACTTGCCACACAGTTTTTGAAAACGAAGATCGTCGATCGTCTTATCGCCAGAAATGACCCCATCGATTGCTATTTTACACATTTGGACCATTCTTTTTGGGCCTTCATTGAGTCTCGGGCCAACAAGCCAGAAACTTTAAGAGACTTGGAGAGGAATATTCTACGGAAATTGGTAGAAAACCGGCCGAATTATGCGAAAAAGTCATGGAAAATTGGATCCAGTGCATTGAATTATGCAAGCGATTCCGAGGACTGAATAATATCATGTCTCACAACAAATGGTATCAACTCTATTTCAGGCCTGAATCTAAGTCGATTAAATGACAATGGGTCCACATCCTACGACAGTTGCGAGGCATTGCATGCTCTAGAGGCCAAAGACCGTGTCGCCTAAAACAAAAGTGTCGTCGGATAGTTGAGGAAAAATCGGGCCACTTAGGATGTGGGAGCTTCACCACCTCGTAACGTGGTGTATAGATATTGGGTCCGTCGATCGGTAATAGGACTCGAGAATTAGTCCAAAGCTTCGTCCTTTCTATCTGAGCAAGTTGGAGAAGATGTTTTAAATAAAGGAAATCTCTGAATCAATTACCTTTACACGCACTAATGTATTCTGCTTCGATCTATAGATATTTCATCACATCAATACTATGACTAAGATCTTCCATTCGTGGTTTAGTAGAATGAAATTACGACGCAGGCTTCCGAATATTCCAAGACCTAACATAGAAAGAAGACACAATGAGGACATGTAAACATTGTGTGGACACATGTCAACTTTAAAAGTGGAATTTTCCTTACGCTGAGATGGGACAGAAAAAGGTGCAAATTGTTGGATTTGACTCTACAAGAAGATGGGTATTTCAAAATTTAGTACATGGTTGTGGGATTTCTTTCTCTTAAAGAACTTCAAATGTCCTTTGGGTAAATTATATTGTACTTTGCATTCACTCATCCGCCAACCGCCATCCGCCATAGTCCATCCGCCATAGTCCATCCGCGTCCAACTAATACATGTGACCAAGGTAATTGGAAAAATGGCCTCCCCCCACATGATCCCCCCAAAGGCAAGTCAAGTCCTCTGACGCACTATGTACGAGTCCGTATCTCGTAATATCCAAACCAAACGCAGTGGTTGATCTCCCTTGCACATGTTATCCACCCGTATCATTGCAACCTTCTCTGGCGTCCAACACCGGCCGCCGGACCATGCACACACTACCACAATATTATACATTAAAAATTAGCACACATTTATTTAGCGCGTGGAGTACTCCAATTCGTTTTTTTTTGTTTTTGTTGTTTTTTTTTACCGCATCACGTTTTTTAGTTTTATTAGCTTTTTTTCAAATAATTTTTAGGGCGGAGTTTTTAATTTTTATTTTCCCTCCTCACCACCCGATGTGCCCAACATATGCACCATCATCATCACCATCACCATCACCATCACCATCACCATCGTCCACCGAAAAACAGTACCCGACTGCCGGAGTAGCGATTGCCACTTGTGTCCACCAACAACAGCAACAGCCACAGCAGCGCGGCAACAACAAGGATGGCGGTGGAAGCAGCATAGGGACTCGCGACTACCTAGTTTGGGATTTTTTTTTTTATATAACGGTTTTGTGTGTCTCTTTTCCCAATTTCCCGCTCGATTTTTTTCTCTATTTTGTTTTGTACGAGTTTGGTTTCATTTTTTTTTTTCGCCAATCCATGTGTGCTACTTTTTTATATTTATTTTATTTTAATATAATGCATCCCCTGCAAGCGGCCACCCTACCGCTGCATGTGGGCGACATAAGTAGGGTAAGCTGGGGGTGGTTAAGGTTTAATGCTGTTTTACAGAGCAAACATGCTGCAGCCGCCTACTTAGTCGACCATCATCCACATTATCATAGTGCATTCGCGTCCATCCGAGCTGCAACCATCGTCGATTGAACGGAGAAGTGGGGTGCCGCAGGAAAAACACAAAAAAATCCACCAAAACAAGGACACCAAATGAACGGGATAGGGGAGGGTGGAAAAATCACAAAAAAATGGGCAAAAAAAGTGAGGTAGGTATAAAAATTCTATTTATTCGGTTTTTTTGTTTTTTGTTTTCTCTCGCAGGCTCATTTTTAATTTTATATGTGCGGAAGGATGCTGTGGGGGAGAGGGTGGAAAAAAACGCATTTTTCCTATACAACCTCATACCGTTTGGCCGTGTGTCGCGCACACTACTCGTGCCATCGTAGTAGTTGTGTTTTTCTGAAAAGTGGGTTCATCGGCCCATTCTACCGGAGCGAACATCACCCTGTTAGCATCTCGTCCCTCTGCGGCGCCTACCCGGGCAATCGTTGGACATTTAGTTGGCAGAAATGTGCCGAACGGATAAGTCCCATTATAGTAACAAGAGTACACGTACACGTGGTCATTGTCCTTCTCTTTCGGCAGTGCATCCTGCAGCTTTGGTTCTCTTCTTCGTTCGACTGAATGTGATGTGCTCTTGCAAGCAGGGCTCTCCTCCGAATCCGGATCAAATTTAGGATGGCAATTTTTTTTTTTTTTTGGGTTTTTTTCTTTTGAATTTTTGTTTTGTTTTGTCCTGGGTGCAACAAACCACCCACTAGGCAGCCTCCTCCCACCATTCGGTAGGGTGCTGCAATTTTTTCCAATTTTTCGTATTTTTATGCGTAGAGGTGCTTATAGTTGATTTTCAAGTCCTTTTTCGTGTGTGTACAGTGGGTCTATGAGTATGATGGTGTGGGACTGTGGGGGTTGTTTTGTTTGATTTTTATTTTGCGCGCGGATTTTTTCGCCCATTTTTTCGTTTTTAGCTTTTTTCTTGTTTTGCTCGCTTGTTGTTGTTTTTTTTTTATTTTTCCTGTTTGTTGCTTTTTTAATGTAAAAAATCGGGTCTGCCCGGTGGGTGGGGGATGGTTGGACGGTGGATGGTGGAGCTGCGATGCGAGAGAGCTTTATAGCTTGAATAATGACTGCATTTTTATTGGCTGATTGAAAACAATGTACTAAGTAGTTGCCCCCTATTTTTGTGTGTAGGGATGTTTTTTTTTTTGATTTTTTTGGATTTTTTGATTTTTTTTTCCCTTTCCATCCGTGTAAGCGTTGTTTTGTATAGTTTTTTTTTTTACTTTGGAGCGCATTTTTTAGGTTTTTTTTGTGTCAATCGTTTTTTTTGTTTGGGCTCACGTCGTTTTTGGGGGTTTTGTTGCACATAAATGCGAAATGTTTACGTATGTGCATTATTATGATGATGTTGCGCTGGCCTGATGATGATGATATTATGTTGATGAGGGGATGGGGTTTGAGGGTGGGGTATAGGGCACAAACGCAAAATTATTATAGATTTTTGTTCTGGTTTTTTTTTTTTTGGTGGACGTTTTCATTTTTTTGGGGTCGTCGTCATCGTGGCCGTTGGTTTTTGGAAGAAAATAGGATGATTTCGATTTGGTTTTTTGGGGGAGGGGAACTTTTTGTATTTTTTTGTTTTGGTGTTCCTTTTGGCCATTAAATGTGTTTCGTTATAATAATGCTGTAAAATGGTTCCGAGAATGAGGTGAGCTAGTGTGGGGTTGTGGATGATGTGGCGGTCATTGCATTTGGCAATAAATGCAATTGAGAGAGAGAGAGTGCGTGTTGGAAATGGCTGAAGTTTTTTCTGGTCCGTTTTTGGTTTTTGGGTGTTTTTTTGGCTTTTTTGGCGGCCTATGAGGCACTTTAATGACCATATTTTTTTGGGGGTGTGATGCAAGGGAAACGCCGTTGGGCTATGGTTTGGGTGAGGATATTGAATGGAGCAGATATATGGAGTTTCATGGCGTGAAAAATAATTACCTCGCCGGTGTTTTGTGAAAATGTGCCGTGAATTGATATGGAAAATAATAAGATGGGGGGTGGGTTGGAGGAAATTTTAAAGAGTTACTAAAGGATTTTCAGGGTAAGTTGCATAAAAAACTTGACATTTGAGGATGAATGACTTTGATTTGAGAAAAACTTCGTTAATGTGTTCATGCATATATGAGTACGGGCTATGGAAAATTTTGCAAAATATTTTGTTTCCGCTTTTTTTCTAACGATTATGCTGAGGTGAGAACGATTAGTGCAATTGTACCTTAATTATTGTCTTATACCTTTTGAATGTAAGTTACACTTGGCGTTAGGCGTCGGGGTAGCTCCGGTATCTTCGGAACTTAGTTCTAGTTCTCTCTTCACAACTCTGCTAGAGTTTTGTCACGCACCCCCTCAAGATCTTCATGGGTCTTCTTCCATGAACCTTCTGCTCTCATTTCCACATCTTGTTTAGCTTTTCTTGACTTGTTCATTTCTTGTTCCCTACTTTATTTCTGACCTTACATCTTCTGGTTTTTTTGCGACCCTTCGTATTAAGCTCAATTCTGTTGCTTGAAATTTGCTCAGACGTTTGTTTAATAGCAACAAATACTCGGTACCGTATAGTGTTATTGTTACTATAGACAAGCTCTACGATTGAGTTTTGTTGTTGTGCTCATCACTGTGTTATTTATCGGATTGTACGGCGATGTTGCTTTCCTAGTCTGACTTATTTTTTACTTTTTTTTCTGCTCAGAAAAGAACTAGTCCATTGTACTCCTTGTATGTTCCTTTTACTGCAATTGCTCAGCCTATCGAAAAAAGATGGGTTTTACCGAGAATATTCTTGTATCGGACAAGGAGATTATTATATAGCCAGTCCCAAGGTTTGATTAACATCTAAGTTATTTTTCTACATAGTCTCCGTTTAAATCTATACATTTTTGGTAACGTGGGTTGAGCTTTTGTATACCCTCCTTAAAAAATGGCACCGCCAGTGCCTTGAGGCATCGATTCACACCGTTCATAAGTTCGTCATTATAGTACTTCCAAAATGTTGAGATGCAATGGATGATTTAAATTTTGGGATAATCACTTGGTGCCAAATCAGGACTGTAGGGAGGGTGATCAAAAATATCCCAATTGAACTCCTCCACTAAAGTTTTTGTGCATGCAGCAGTGTGTGGTCGTGCGTTGTCATGCAGAAGCACCACACCTTTGGTAAGCATTCCCCGTCTATTGTTCTGGATTGCTCTTCTCAACTTACGTAGAGTTTCATAGTAAACCGCTGCTTTTATTGTGCCTCCAGGTTCCATAAACTTATGCCTTTACTGTCCCAAAAAACTGTGGCCATCATTTTTCGATAGGAAAAAGTTTGTTTGAATTTTTTTGGCTTGTTTGAGGAATGAGTGTGAATCCATTGCTTTGACTGTTCTTTGCTTTCTAAGTTGACATACTGGACCCAAGTCTCATCCAGTCACAATTTTCTGTAAAAATTCTTCACCTTCCATTTTTAAACGTTCGAGAAATGCTTTTCCTGATTTGACACTTTGGGTCTTGTGGACATTTGTGAGCTGTTTTGGGACCCAACGGGCACAGAACTTGTGGTAACCCAAGTTTTCAGACACTATTCTGTATAGAGTAGTTCGAGAAATTTCGGAAAATCTTGGCGCAAGATCTGAAATCGTAAAACGCCTGTTTTCTCGAACAAATTGGCCAACTTGGTGAACCACGTCTTGATTCAAGATCGATTTGCGCTTTTGGCCTTCTTCATTATGCAAATCTGTGCGTCCGTTTTTAAATTGTCTACACCAATCACGTACCGAACCATCACTCATCACTGTATTACCGTAAACAGCACATAATCGACGATGAATTTAAGCTGCGCCATTTCTTTCAGCTTGCAAAAAACGAATTACACTTCGTACCTCACAGGCGGCGGGAGATAAAATTGTATTCTCCATGTTAAAACGGCTACTATTGGAAAAACACTAAACGAAAACGGTCGAAACTTGGCATATTATTAGAGAATAATGTACTGGTTGCGACATGCGGATACACGTCACCGAAGTGCACGTACAGTGGCGAGTAAAAATGAATATATGTTTCAGAAAATGAAATGAAAGACAATAATTTTAATAATAAGTTAAAAATACTTCAGGGATGACTGTATAAAAATTAAAAAGTAGCAGAGACTCTCATTTATTCAATTTTGCACGTTCCTACCAATTTTCTTAGTTTCCTTGTTTATTTTGTTTACATTGTGTTCAGATTGACGACAAATATATCGAGATTTTGTTTTTTTATATTTTTTTTTGTTATATTGATATTTAAATTAATATATTTAAGGAAAAAGTTTTAAAATGCGGAAAATTTCAACTGAAGTAGTAAATAGGAGTTGGTCTGCCAATGGTAAAAAAATAAAGAAGAAATGTGCAGTCAAAAAACCATAGTCCAGGTCGGCCAAGAATTTTAATTGATGGTGACCCGAGGTCGATGGAATGTTTTATAAGGCGGAAAGAATGCAAAACACCAAAGGTAGTAACAAAATCGTTAAAAAAGAATTCCAGCGAGTGGACAACTAGAAAGGCTTTATAAAAGATTCGCTTAGTAGCAGCTGTTAAACACAGAAATGCCAGCTCTGTACAAAGAAAAAAAAATGAAAAGCCAAGTCTAAAGTTCTGCAAGGAACATAAAAACTGGAATGTTGAAAATTGGAAGCGAGTTATTTGGTTAGATGAGACAAATATTAACAGGTTTCAGTCAGATGGTAAGGACTGTTATTATCATCGAACGAATGAGAGATTCCAAAAGTACCAGGTTAAAGAAATCATGAAGCATAACGGTGGAAGCTTAATGGTGTGGGGATGCTTCCCCTGGTGGAATACGGGTCCACTGATGAGGATCAAAGTTATAATGAAAAAATAATAGTACCTTGATATTTTGCGTACCAACTTGCAAGAATTCGTGGAGGAATGTGCTTATCCGATTAAAGAGATCATTTTTCAACAAGACCTCACCGCACGGATTGCCCAAAACTGGCTTGGGGAGCAGGTATTTCAGACTATTAAATGGTCACTGGTCAGTCTGATTGAAAATTGATGGGCCATACTGGAAACACGGCTGGCGTCATACAATAACCCCCCAAAGTCTTCGAATGACTTATCGGAGCGAGTACAAGAGAAGTGGTCAAATATTTCCCATGAACAAATTGAAACATTGGTGGAAAATAATCCAAAAAGGATGAGGAGTATTATAAAAGGTACGGGATTATGGACCAAATATTAAAAAGTGGCAGAAAATAGTGCAAAAAGAAAATCAAAGGAAAGTGCAAAATTCAATAATGCTAGTCTCTGTTACTTTTAAATTCTTATATAGTTATTTCTGAAGTATATTTTATTTGTTGTTTTATTGAATAGTGAATTTTTATTGTATTTTTACGATTACAAATAATTTGATTAAGTTCATAATGAAACAGCATACAATTATTGTCTTTTATTTTATTTTCTTGAATCATGTACTCATTTTTACTCGCCACTGCATGTAATGAATTGTAACACATCGGAGGTTGATTTTGGAATAGCCCTCGTAGAAGTACTCTGCGCGGAATCAAGATGTTGTAAATATTAACTGAGATGATACCTATCGCCTTCAGTTAATGGGTAAACGGACTTCTTGCCAGAAAAAGATCATCTCAATCTTCAACAAATACATAGTGTGTGTGACAAAACTAAAGCAACTTTTAATATTCTACCCCCTACCATTGCTTACTAAAAGAAATACGATGAAAAGTTATTTCTATACACAACATTTCGCCTTTATATCACTTCAAATATTATTTATTAAAAAAATATCAAATTTCTATTTATTTTAAAATGTTTTACATATCAAAAAATAATTTAAAAAAACCAATGCATTCGCAAAATGCGACATTGACAAAACTAAAGCAACTCCCACTGAATAAATTTTATCTTTAGAGATTTTTTTAAGGATAATGGCCAGAAAGAAATTTGGAAATGAACTTATAAATAAGATTACTAAAGATTTCCTTAGTGGAACGAAACAAAAAGATGTTTGTTCGAAATACTCAATGGAAAAATCAGTTGTTTGTCGTTTAACTAAGCGATTTCAACAGAAAGGTACAATACAAATAATTCATCTTGGTGGTAGACCACGAAAAACAACTGCAAGGCAGGATCATCTCAAAAAAGATCTTAGAACATCTTCATGGAAAGTTGTCAATGACTTGAGACTCTACATTCATCCAAGAACCGCAAGCAGAAGGTGTGACGAGGTGGGTATTAAGTATGATAGGCCTGCAGAGAAACCAATTGTGTCAAAGAAAAACAGGATAACGTGTATAAAGTTTGCGAAAGGAAACATTAACTGGACGATACAGAAATGGAGAACAATGTTATGGTCAGATGAATCCAAATATAACATCAAGGGATCAGATGGAAGTGCGCACCTTAGACGACCAAAAGGAAAACGCTTAGACCCAAATATTGCCACGGCACAGTTAAACACGGTGGGGGAAATGCCATGGTGTGGGGTTGTTTCTCCGGCCAGGGAATGGGGCCTATCCAACCAAATTATGGACATTTTAAATGATCAAGGGTACAAAAATATAATGCAGGATATTATGTATCCATACGCGGATGACAACATGCACTTGCGCTGGATATTCCAACATGACAATGACTCCAAACTCATGTCTAGGCTCGTGACTGAATGTTTAACTGTGGCCGGAGTGTGTGTTCTGGAATGGCCAGCGCAATCACCTGATCTCAATCCCATAGAGAATCTATGGGAAATTGTAGATCGCACAATTCGGACTCAAGATTACTCCTCCAAGGCCTCTCTTTTTGCAGCTATAAAAGGAGAATGGTGGAAAATCTCCATGGGTACAATAAACAATTTAATTGAATCCATGCCCCGTCGATGTCATGCAGACCTTCAAAATAACGGATATCCAACGAAATATTAATTAATAGTCAATATTTATTCCGATTTAAGGTTAGCTGTTAAGTTGCTTTAGTTTTGTCAACAGCTTACGAAAAGATGGTTTTGTTCTCCATTAAACTTCTAGTTTTTGAAGAAAGAATATTTAAAGTATCTGTATGTTTTAAAGTTTTAACTTACATCGTTTTTACATATCATTTTGTTCTCGTGCCAAGTAGAAAGACAGGTAGATTTTTAAAAGTTGCTTTAGTTTTGTCACACACTGTATGTACATACGTAGATGCTTGAACAAATATAGAACTGATGAAGTTTTTAACAGATACCGCTCAATACGGTGTCTAAAATAAGATACGCTTCTATTCTATAGTATAATATTTGGTAGTTGGTATCAAATTCGAAAGGTAAGGCTAGGAGACGAAAAGCCAAACCAAAAACTCCTGCGACTATGATGATTTAAATTTCTTAGCGTCAAGTAATCCCCTTCGAAGTATGTTAGTTCGACCCCATTTGATCATTTAGTAACAGGTTTTACTTCGACTTCTATAGCCCTACTAGTAGTTCGATCAAATGCTATGGGACTCCACAACATACACCCAAAATTTGCTAAGTTTCTCCTCCCATAATTTATACTTTCAACTTCATTCTAAAAACATCAGTATTTCCCTCACAATGGAAAGATGCTAAAATAATCCCATAAAATTGAGTGCTAATGTGTTGGGATACAGACCGATTTCGATTCTAACTTTCCTATCAAATGTACTCGTATTTGAAAAAATTATACTAATGTCTTTTGGTTTCGCTTGAAACGGAGTTGCAAGACTGCTCTACTATTTTTCGTTGATGAAATCAGGCGAGCCCTTGACAAAAGCCACGCTACAATCTTCATTTTACTTGACATCTCAATAGCCTCGATAGATATAGTTAACCCCTCTATTCTGTGCACACGAGTTTGGAAAGAGTTTAAGCTTTCTTTGCGCTCAAAAAGGCTTATTTTCTGCTACCTACAAGGGAGATAAGAACGAGTTGTAGTGAGTGAACAATAATCATGGAGTCCCATAAAGCTCGACACTTGGGCCATTGCTGTTTTCCTTCTGAACTGCTCAAAATTGTCAAGCACAGTGCAATCCATATGTTCGGTGATGACGCCCAAAACCGACCGAAGATCTACAGCGCGTATTAATTTGGTTAAATAAGAACGAGGCGCGCCTAAACTAAGAAAAATCCAAAACCCTAGATTCATCCTTTCCGCCAATTTATGTATTTAGCCCAAAGTCCAATAGACTACGTTGATTTCGGCAAAAATCTTGGCCTAATATTCAACCGTACCCTAACTTGGTCTATTGTTAAGATTTATGGTAAACTACATGCTCTTTGAACCACACAATATTTTATCCCTACTCAAAGAAAACCTCTACTGGCGAAAACAGTCCTTTTGCCTATCCTCTGATACTGCTGTCCAGATAACAACTACAGAAGAAAGCTAAATGTTCTAACGGGTAACCAGGTAACAATGATACTTTTTCCAATTGTAATGTTTCAGCGGCTGCCAAAGTCATCAATGACATCCAGGTGTCAAAATATTTAGTAAGGTTTGCCATTTAGCATCGTGTTAC
Organism: Volucella zonaria; assembly: GCA_963966105.1. Classification (NCBI taxonomy): domain Eukaryota; kingdom Metazoa; phylum Arthropoda; class Insecta; order Diptera; family Syrphidae; genus Volucella; species Volucella zonaria. The sequence continues at coordinate 181,922,444 of OZ014532.1, forward strand.
GCTTGCCGAACGTGCGGAAATTATTAAAAAAATATTAATGAAATTCCAGCTCAGCTGTAAATACGCAACGTGAATTTCCTTGTGAGGTCGGTCGATGTTAACTGACTTTCGGTGCAAACGGATCGACAAAATTGATATATCCGAGCTGTGGTCCCAACAAGACGGCGTTACATGCCATACAAGCGACGAAATGCTCGAAGCTGTGAAGGAGAAATTTCGCGACTGAATCATCTCACGGCGAGCGTTCATCAATTGGCCGCCGCGATCATGCGATTTATTTTCTCTACGTCAATTCCCTCGTCTACGCTAATAAGCCAACCAATTTGAATGAGCTCGAGGCCAACATTCGACACGTTAGTGCCGGGATAACGCTGCACATATTGGACCGAGTCATCAAAAATCGGACCGAGCGCTTGAAGCACTGCCACTGCGACCACTTGAATGATGTGCTATTCTACACATAATAACATGAACGTAGCTTTAAAATAAAGCCAGAATCAATTTTATATATCACACCGTTGTTGTTTTATTATTGTAAAATATGTTTTCCTATCGTTTTTATCTGGTCACTCTTTATAAATGGTGTTTTTTTAGATGTATGAAAATTCTATATAAAATATTGGCTCTATAATTCGTGCGGTTTGCTAAGAGATGGCGTAACTTGTATTATTCCATTGGAACATGCGTTGCAAAGCTACTGTCATTGTACGTCATTTCAGTATATGTCATTCATTTGAAGCGTAAATAACAATAATTTTTTTTCACTCAAATATGTCGAACTTTGTGCCTGAAAAAGTGTTTTTGCGGGGAGTTCTTCTTCATTACTTTAATATGAAGAAAACTGCTGCCGAAAGTCATTGTATTTTTGGTGGAAGTTTATGGTGAACATGCGCTAGCTGAGCCAAAAGTGGTTTGCACGATTTAAAAGTGGTGATTTTAGCTTGGAAGACGATGAACGTCCTGGGCAGCCAAAAAAGTTTGAAGATGAAGAACTGGAAGCATTACTCTATGAAGACTGTTGCCAAACACAAGAAGAGCTCGTAGAATGTTTGGGTGTCACTCAAGCAGCCATTTCAAAACGTTTAAAACCAGTGGCCGAAAAACGCCCTGAATATGCGACCAGACACGAGGCAATAATTTTCCATCATGACAACGCTCGCCCCCACGTTGCTATTCCGGTTAAGAACTATTTGGAAAACAGTGGATGGGAAGTCTTACCCCACCCGCCTTATAGCCCAGACCTTGATCCTTCTGACTACCATTTGTTCCGGTCGATGCAGAACGCCCTAACTGAAATACGGTTCACATCAGAGCAGTATATCAAAAATTGGCTTGATTCATTCTTGGCTGCCAAGCCGGCGCAGTTCCACAAATTGCCAGAAAGATGGCAAAAAGTCATCGCTTTAGATGGGCAGGTAATACTATTGTACATATTTTTCTTAAATAAACGTTCAAATTTTGAAAAAAACCGCACGAATTAAGTTATATATCCAATAAAAAAGAATGGTCAATGAGGAGAAATTTCATGAAGGATTCCAATTTTATATCAAAATTAAAACCAGAAAAACGAAATGCATGGCTCTCTTTTGTTGAAGTTTTTTTTCCGAAATACAAACTAAGCAAACTCAGGGATGGTTTCTAAATTCTTAGTTTGTAATATGACTTTGAGAACTCATTTCCCTGATTCCCATCTAGATTTTTTTTCCCTAAAACGTAGGATTCTAACAAGACGTCTTTTTTCTCGTCTCAGAAAGGAATTTATTTTTCTTTCTAAATTTCTCTACAGCAATTATATTCATTCCATCGAAAGTAGCCTTAAAAATAAACCAAAATCGTTTTGGAAGTTTATTAATGCATCTTAATGTCTTACAGTCTAGTGACCCTAAGTGTATTGCAGATATGTTTGCTGAACACATCCAAACTATTTATAATTCTTCATGCTCATCTCCCATCAATCATAATTATGTCCAGTTATCGTTCTAAAATTCTGTTCTAGCTCACTTTGTTCTCCCTTATCAAATTTATTTGATCATTCCCTTTCTGATGGATTTTTTCCTGACGAGTGAAAGATCTCTACAATAGATCCAGTCTTTAAATCTGGTTGCAGACATTGTTTGAAACTATAGACCCATTACCAAACATTCGATCGTTTCAAAACTTTTAGATAGGCTTGTCAAAGAAAAACTTACTTTCTCTGACAAACAACAAGTTAGCAAGTACCAACATGGCTTTTGGAAGGGTTGATCAACTGTTTTTAATTTAGTGGAATTTACTGGCTTCTATATAAATTCGTTAGAAAACAAGTTCATATGATCTACACAGACTCCACTAGCAATTAGTGGAGTGAACCTGACGATTCTTTTAGCAAAGCTGAATGCATATGGTTTTTACGGTCCATTGCTGCAATGGTTTAAATCTTATTTACGTGGCCGAAAGCAAATTGTTTTAATCGGAGATCATTTTTCGAAAGAAATCATTGTTTCCTCTGGTGTTCCAGAAGGCAGCCATCTAGGTCCTTCTCTATTCTTACTTTTTATTAATGACCTACCGACTCTGTTAAAACATTGCTATTGTCTAATGTATGCAAACTTTTTGCCGAAATATCAACAATAAATAGTTGTTTAATGCTGCAAAAAGATTTGAATTGCTTCATTAAGTGGTGCAGCTTAAACGACTTGTTAAACATCGACAAATGCGTTTGCATGAGAATTGAGATATAACAGAACCCTTCGTTGTATTTTCCCACATTAATTAATACACAAATATGAGTTGTCTACAATCTTGGTGTGATTTCCGATGGAAAATTAATATTCCGTTTACATATAAATTACATTGTTGACAAAGCCAAAAGGAACTCCTCAGATTTCAAAGATCCCTATACAATTAAGGCATTATTTTGTTCCATCATTCGCCGTGTTGTTAAGTTTGCAGGTGTTGTTTGGCGTTCTTCTACTAATTCAAATATAAATCGCATCGAAAACGTCCAAAAACATTTTTTAAAATTTGCTTTACGTCGATAGTTTTGCAATACTGGAGTTCAAGTTCATCATTCTTATCATACCAAATGTCTTTTAGTTTGAATGCGGTCACTTGAAACGAGAAGAAAAATTTACAACGTCATGCTAATAAGAGATATTTTATGTGTAACAATCGATAGTTAGAATTTGATTGGTTGTTTGAATTTATATGATATATGATATTTTAAGAGTCATAAGCTCTATGGTCAACGTGAGGGTATGAATTCTGTTGGTGTGCTGGTTCCTATTATTGCAAGGACATAACACCTACAACAATTGTAGGTGTAAAGTCAACTCTGAATTTTTACTCCACAGCTTTGCTTAGTAACGTCGATGGTTGAGTTTTTTGTATTTGTCTTCCTTTATAATGACTCAGGAATTTAGAGTGGATATTGCCAATATTCGCGGGCTTAAAAGCAACCACTTTTATACGTACGTCCACGCCTGTAAATATAGACCAGCTGTTTCGGCACATAGTGAAACACGGGTAGATCCCCGCCCACACCTCTCAGATCACTCTAATCTGAAGCCACCTGGTTACGAACTAGTGCCACTATTCTTCTCTCCCCGCGGTCTCGCCATTTACGAGCGTAGTGATATAGCTTACCAAACTCCACCACAATTTAGTCCCTGTTCCAACCCGGAATTCAATTTCAAGTGGTTAAAATTCCATCTCCGTAAGCAAATTATCCGCTACTGTTTTATTTACAGAAGTCCCAAACTGTACAGCAAATTCGACTTTTAACGAGTTTGATGCGCTGTCCGACTCCATTCAAAGAATTGTATCCCAGTATCCTCATACTGAAATCGCTATCATATCGGTCAGCTCAACACACCAAGATTGTGCTTTGTCTCCACCTACACTTGAGTGCGTCGAATTTTCAATGGGACAAATCCACTTTCGTACTCGTATAGTAGCAAGAGTTCTTAAAGATCTTAACATTCACGAATCCGCTGATCCAGATGGTATATCTTCCCTCCTTCTGAAGAGGTGTTCTTACTCACTGGCAAAACCACTGCGTGAGATTTTTCATCAATCCTACTCTTTAGGACTCTTTCCGAGCAGATGGAAAACAGCATTTGTCTGGCCCGTCCCTAAAAAAGGCGAATCTTCCTCTCTCTCCTCCTACAGTCCCATTGCACTTATGTCCCTTCTTTCCAAGGTCATGGAAACGCTGATAAGCCGTCAGCTCATGAAATATCTCGAAACACGAAAACTTCTCAGTGTCCGGCAGTACGGTTTTCGTAGCAACAGGTCCACTGGTGATCTGATGGCATGTCCCACCCAAAAGTGGAACCAAAGCGTACATTAATCTGGCGAAAGTAAGATAGTTGCACTTGATATTTTTAAGGTATTTGACAGAGCTTGGCATCAGGCTCTTTTGTCGAAAATATTTGCTTTTGGGATCGACCACTTTCTTCTTCAATGGATTAGAAATTACCTTTTGGAACGTTCAATTCAAGTTGTCTTGAACGGTTTCAAGTCTGATATTCCCAAAATAAATGCTGGTGTGCCCCAGGGCTCTGTTCCGACTCCGACACTCTTTTTAATTTTCATCAACGAAGAGGTCTGCTACCTCTAATCCAATATACCCCTTTGCTGACGACAGTACTCTCTGCTTTTCATATTCTTTCCCGAACTTACGTCCCTGCTCTTCGGCTGTTGAAGGGGAACGGCAGCTTATGTTAAGCTCATTAAATTCTGATATCAACAGCATAACCAATTTGGGAACAGAGTAGAATTTAATGCTTCCAAAACACAATGCTGTCTGTTGTTGTTAAAGCGATATTTAAACACCCAGCCATTATCCAAGGATGGCACTTGCATCGTCCGTCCTCGGTATGTGTGTCAATGAAAATTTACATTGGAATGACCACATATTCGGTGTCGTTAAAAATGCTGCGAAATGTCTAGGTCTCCTCAAGCGATGTATGAAATATTTCACACCCTCTGATCTGGCCTCAATATATAAGGCGTTTATCTGCCCAAAATTGGAATACAATACCGACATCTGGTCGGGTGCGCCCAAAACATCTCTGTACCTGCTGGATAGGATTCAAAACCGTGCGATAAATCTCATAGGTGATACTAATATCACTCAAACAATGGACACCCTCGAACACCGACGTAATGTCTCGTGTCTCACTCTGTTTTATCGCTATTTCCACCACCAGTGCTCTATAGAAATAACCAGTAGCATACCGCTCCTTTAAACTTTTAAACGTACTTTAAAATATCGTGATTGGTTCCTAAGCCTTACAACTCGCTCATGAAATACCCTGCCTAGCTCTTTATTTCCTAGTCATTATAGCCTTCAAACATTTAAAACCAACGTTCACTGGCACCTCTCTTTCTATCCTCTCTGATTTTCCTTCTCCCGCGCTGTGTGCAAGCATTTTAAGCATTTCTTGGTGTTGTAGAATTTTTAACTTATTCAGCTCAGAACTAGATTTGCTTTGAATATTTTAAAAAAATTGGTAAATCAACTAATATAGCAATGAATCGAATATTTCGAAATCTGATGAAGTTAAATTCGCGGACTGAATAAATAAATAAAAAAAAGACGTTATGGGCATAAGAAAATGGTCTCTGGTTTTTGGACATTAACGAAATTAAGCGCCATACAATTTTAAGAGTAAAGCAAAACGAACAAAAATGTTCTCAGAGTGCTCTTTTCAAAAATTATTTGCATTCAAAACTCAGTTATTTTTGTTTTTTTGTATAAACATTTTCCAAAGAAAATGGGTGTTTACATTTATTTTAACTAATCTCATGTCAAGGTATAAAAAAAAAATCAGTTGCGAACAATGGTAAAAAAACGTTTATTTCATTTTCATAAAATCATATTTTTATCATCATGTCTGCTGCGCGACATTCCCTGGCCGCCTATCAAAACTTAGATGCCCTTGAGGAACGCAGAGATGCAGTCGACTTGCTCTTCATTCATCGACCCAACACTAACCTTCGTAATGAACGTACCCCACGTTCCTTCTTTCTACCAATCCTTCACTCCTCCTATGATCCGCCGTGATTTGTCCATTTGTCGCCGTTCGCAGCAATTGCAATTGAAATCGACTACGTGGAAGATTTTACGCAAGGATCTTGGTCTAAAATCTTGCAAAATACAGTTCGTGCAAGAACTGAAGGCAAACGACCTGCCACAGCGTCGAATTTTCGGTGAGTGTGCCTTGGAAAAGCTGGAGGGGATCCGCTTTTTTAACGAAAAATTGTCTTCAGCGACGAAGCTCATTTCTGGTTGAATGAATATGTAAATAAACAAAACTGCCGTATTTGCTCCGATGATGATGAGCAATCTTAGGATATAAGATTGCCAATGCCAACGCACCCGGAAAATGCACTGTTTGGTTCGATTTATGGTCCGGCAGAGTCATTGGCCCGTCTGTTTTTCAAAGATGACAGTGAGGACGACGGTACCGTCAATGGCGCCCGCTGTCGTTCAATGATTGCGAACTTTTTTTTACCCAAAATGCATGAGCTGAACCTGGTCGACATGTGGTTCCAGCAAGATGGCGCTCGGAAGTTCTGTTAAAAATTTGTCTTTCGTTGTGGGCCGGTGAATTGACCGGCTAGATCGTGCGATTTGACGCTTCAAGACTATTTTTTATGGACAAATCACTCGTCTATGCCAATAGACTAGCGTCAATTGCAGCCTTGTAAGGCTTTTGCAATTTTCCAGTGTCTTTTTTGACTACTGAAACCCAAACGCTTAAAAACTCACTCATTGCATACGCTGCTCTTGATAGCGATGGGTCGTCAACAATTATCAATCATATCCGAGGTTATTATTGGGTCTACAAGTAAGTTTCCAGAGTTTTTTTTTCCAAAATTTGAAGTTTTATTTTGAAAACATAGTTACAATGCTTTATTCAAAGTTTCGTCCATCGGAAGCTACAACTTTGCCCCATCTTTCTGGCAATTTATGAATTCCGGACCAAAAAAATTTCTCGTCTTTCGAGCCCAAGATCGTATCGAGCCAATTTTTAATTTAATCTACTGAGCTGAAGCGTATTCCCGTAAGAGCGTTCTGCATCGAACGAAACAAGTGGTAGTCAGATGGTGCCAAGACTGGACTGTAAGGCGGGTGAGGCAGAATTTCCCATCCACTATTTTCCAAATAGTTTTTCACCGAAACCGCAACATGTGGCCGAGCGTTTTCGTGATGAAAAATGACGGACTCATGCCTGATCTCATATTCTGGCCGTTTTTCTTTTAATGCCCGCTTCAAACGAATTAGTTGGGTTCGATATAATGGTCCTTTGATGGTTTCACCACTTGGAAGCAGTTCGTAGTTTACGACACCCTTTTGACCCTACCATATGCAGAGCATGACCTTATTCACGTGAATATTTCGTTTCGGCGTCGATTGGGCGGGCTCGCCGGGCTTTGTATACGATTTTCTGCGTTTAGGACTATCATAATAAATCCATTTCTCATTACCAGTGAGAATACGATGCAAAAATGATTTATTTTTATACCGCTGCAGTAACATTTTGGACATGCAAAATCGCCGTTCGACGTCTCTTGGCTTCAATTCGTACGGCACCCAGTTTCCAACCTTTTGAATGAATCCCAGTGCTTTTAGGCGCAGGGAAACGGCTTGTTGCATGACGCCTAATGATGCAGCAAGTTCTTCTTGAATCTGACACGCATCCTCATCCAGTAAAGCGTCCAATTCCTCGTCTTCAAAACTTTTCGGCTTTCCGGGGCGATCTTTGTCTTCAACTCCAAAATCACCGCTTTTGAATGATTCACCAATACATTCCGCCCCATAAGTTTTCGAAAGCAAACGATAGGCCTCAGCCGCACTTTTCTCCATATTAAAGAATAAAAGCAGCGCTTCCCGCAAATGACGTTTATTTGGCTGGAAACTTGCCATGATTTTGCTCGATAAAATGTACGACACCGATAGAACTGCTCAAATATAACGCTGCAAAGTTGTTGACAGATATAAAACCTACAAATAAAACACATGGGGTCTGACATTTCTGCCCGGGATCCACTGGTGGCGCCATCTCTGACAAACACTGGAAACTTACTTGTAGACCCAATATTATTTTACATCAATCAATGACTTTTGTACCACTCTCCACAGCAACAGGATATCGGTAAGTTGCTTAGAAAGCTGTTATACGAATAGGGCAATGAGGCAGAGATCGGGTATAGAACTTCAACACAGGTGACATCTACTTACAACCTTGGATCTGCTCAGCCATATTTACAATATAAAACAGCATCTGATAAGTAAAGTTCTACATCGAAAATATGAGCGCCATAGATCATAGGTATCTCTGTCATTCAAAATTTGGGCTTCTTCGATTCTGGATTTTGCCCATCATATGAACATAATACCTCCTACAAACAATTCGATTCAAATGGCGAAACTCCTTTCTTTACGGCAACGATGTTGATCGTTAAACAGTAATAGCCGGTTTATCTATTTATTTTCCATATTGAGATTGAAATGAATTTATTTTTTGTTATGCTTTTGAAGGAACCAAAAAAAAAAATTGATAAATAAATTTAGTCTCATTAGATATTTTTTATCCTGTAAATCCCCTTTTACGACTGAAGGCTGTATACTAAAAAAAAAAATCATCCAATCCAATGATAAAAATTATACTCGCTGTAGCAACACTGAACACCGAGCACACTCACTGAACACACGTTTGTCATCCTAAGGGCATGTTATGGGAATCTTTTGAAATGAAACCATAAACTTTAGAGTAAAAGGATTGAAATAAAGATACCGGATCCGCCTTTAACCATGCCCTGATAATAATGTAATTTACTTTACAAGCTCCCCACTTGTCCTTTGCCACATGTAATACTTGGCCTGTCTACACCCCCGACCACTATCTATCAATGTGCAAAACAGTGCAAGTAGGCCAAACAACGTTACGATATTAATATGATGTCGTAAAGAAAACACGGCCATAAAAAATGGCACATTTCCTTAAACATATGCCGCGTGCATGCTTTGCTATGTGTTTTAACCCGTATCAAATTCGCATCAGGGAAAATAATAATTTCCCATCCTGCGACCCCCCAGCCCTCGATTCAACAACCAAGTCATCATCCCCCGTTCACACTGGAGAAAATGGAAAATTTTTATTACTAGTATTTCCCGCATTTTCAAAACATCTTCTTTTATCTGCTGGCAGCCTTGTCGAGCTCTTGTGTTTTAGCCTCTACCAATGCATGCCTCACATACGAATACCTCCAACTTCCACTGCTCCGCAGCAGCAGCGGTTCAAACAAATTTTTATGACACATGATGTTCGCTTTTATTAGATTTTCCGATACAAAAAGATGACATATTCGGTTTTATTGGCGCCATATACAAGTAAATAAGTTCCGTAAATTGGTTTTTGACCAAGAATATCTTTTTATGACTACTGTACAGAGGGTACACCCTTGTGCCCCTTTACACAGCCACTGTGAATTTTCGAAAAAAAAACAAAAACCTATCGCGATGTGCTGGATCTGAATAAGAAAAAGGAGAAGATTGCGAAATTACCTTCCGGTTCCGGTGTGAGACGCATGCGATAGGTTAATGGGTATCCATCGATATGTGGAGAGGCACACGCTTCATATGACGTCCGCTGCTTTAGATACTCTGTGGGAGTGTGGTACCAATCAAATAATGTTTTGTTCACTGAGCGCAATCAGGGTTGCCAATCAGTGGAATTTGGTTCAGGCTATGCTGATAGTGGTACACTACCATTGATTTAAATTGAAACCATACAGTGTACCACCGTAAAATGCAAATGGCTAGGTGCGGACAGGAAATGTGTTAAATTTCTTCTTAACTGCAATTGGGGAGATCCAGATCCAGATCCATCTTCTTCTGGCGGTGCATGCCAGTAAGCTGCCTTATAGTGTTACAGCCGACTAGTACGTATGAAAAAGGAGAAATTCAACTTTCAATGTATTTAGCGAGAGCCCTAAAATTAGAGGCAACACATATTGCTAATTCAAAACCGTTGGTGACGTCTTTATTCACCAAAAATACTTGAGCACCTTGTCTTTCTACAGTACGGCTCGGACGCGGGCCTTAGCCAACAAGTCTTATCATTTAGGGGTTACTTGCGCTAATCGCCTTCATTTACTTTATCAAATTAAGGTTCCTTTCCACTTCAGAGTGCCATCTAGGACGAGGTTTTCTTTTACCTCGAAGACATTAAGGACCGGAGCTCAATATGGACTTCTGGCTTTGACTGTTGTAACAGAACATTCCCCTTTATATAGAATGGGACCGAAAGTCACTCGAAGGACTTTTCTTAATGGTATTTTCGACCACTTATTCAGTGCCACGCAATAGAACTGAGACGACAAGGCTCCAATGCAGTACTTTCTTCATTGTTCGTGAGAGGGACTTATTTCTTGTTTTAGTTTTCTTAGCCTAACAGCAGTTATCAAGAATTATTATTGGCTTGGTGAATACGCCTGCGTCAATGTTTGTACTCACAGCGGAGCCCAATTAGACAAAGTCTCTTATCATCTCAACGCTATTTTTTTTTTTTTGACCTAGGGGATGGTGAAAAGGCTAATAATGACGAGAAGGAGTCCTGCTCTACTTCATGTATGTACTGTGCGACTCTCATCCATTAAAACCACCTTAACCCCTTTGATCTTGACATCATCCACTCGTGTCATTTCGTAATTAATTTCTTGTGCGGGCTTATTCCATACTGCCCGTGAGGCTTTCAACAGTTTGTAAAAGCTATACTTGCGTTTTTATCTCTCTTTTTTGTCCTGAATGTGAGTTCTACAAAGGCCCAAATTTGGCCCCAGGTTTAATCGCTCATCCGCATCCTTTCAACCATGTTTTCTGGGCCTATGTTGCTTTCCAGCTCCCGTCGTTGAGCTTCCCACATCCTGCAAATGAAAAAAGTGTGGTTTCCATCGTCTACTGCAGAGTCCCCGTACTGGCAGCCTGGAGTGCTTGCTTTACCGATCTTGCGAAGAAAGACATTGAAATATCCGTGTCCGGTGAGAAAATAGGTGACGCAGTAGCTTACTTCACCGTTTTTCCATCCATTTCATTTAGCCACGTTCTGGATCAGCTTCGCAGTCCATCGTCCTCTGCTTTTCGAGTTCCAACGCTCTTGCCACTGCCGTTTCGTGAGCCTCTTTATTTCCCCGATTGCCACTTCTGCTCCAATTTGCACTTTTTTGTATAGTAATAGACGTGCTTCCTTTCTGCTGTTAGGAGATCGATAGGCGTCACTTCCGCGACTATAAAGATGGCTGGTTCCGACACCACGCGTAGAGCTCCGCGCCTTTGCACTGCCATCTGCTTAGTGTACTTTTCTTGTCGGAGTGCGTCTGCCCAGATCTCATAGCCAAATAGAAGAATGGCATCTGTGATTGATGTTAGTAGCCTTCGTTCGATGGCGGTGAAGCCTTCTACGTTTGCCACCGTCTTGCTCAGTGACATTGCGACCTTCGACGTTTGTTCTGATACTTTATCTGTCGACAGAAGGTGATCTTCGTATTGACCGGGACTGACTTCAGGCATTTCACTGCTTCCTTGCTTGCATGTCTGTGCATAAGCGGTTATTCTATTTCACTTGACACCGCTCGATATCTTCAGCAGGCAAGTAGCTGCGACCGCAGCTATTCGCCTTAAGACCACTTCACAGTCGACGAATTTGGCCACGTTAATATTCTTAATATATTCGCACTAGGAGCATCGATTACACCAAACTCGAACATTGGTTTGGCAAAGACTATCACTAGATCCGTATGGGAGGAAAATGCTTATAGCGGGGTTGGTGGCGGTGTATCCTCTCCTTCCGTCTCTCAAATCACAGTAGCATGTTGCAATCGGAAATAGTTGCTATTAAAGATGCTCTATCCGCAAATATATCTGCATCTTTTTGGATAGCCAGGCCGATAGTAAGTCCCTAGACTCAATCTCATTAAATTCTGAAACCCCGTAGGGCCGACGAACTCGTCAAGATTGGAACCACTCTCCCTATTCTACCGGAAAAGGGTAGCACAGGTATACCTATCGCTACGTGCAAACTAATATAAAGGTGGATGCTAACAAAAGAACAAACCTTAGCTGGAATGCTGGATCAATTTGTCTAGCGACCAAACAAATCTTGCCAAAGCTGGATTTGAATTGCTCTATGAGTTTGATTTTTCTAAATAGGAAACATAGGTATCATCACTGGACACCGTTTTATAAGCAAGCATGCAAGAAGGCTTGCCGCCTTTACAATTGACGGGGAGGAGGAAGAAACAATCCTCCACCTACTCTGTGCATGTTCAATTCTCTCCCAAAGAAGAAAATTCCACTTTAAGAGCGGTCTAGAGAATATATAGATGTTAACAGTCTCCTACGCTTCGTCATAAGCTCAAATTCGTTCCAATAGTGGGAGGATCACCGATCAACGTGACATCACAATGGGCCAATGGACCTAAGTGGATTGGTTTTTCCAACAGCCACTCTTACCTAACCTAACCTAACCTTGGTCGTTGTAACTCCAGGCCCGATTTGGAAGTTTACGATGCTTCTTGTTCAGAAGAACTATGTCGGTTTTTTCTCTAGCTGGGCTAAGACCGTGCTCAGTCATCCATGAGTTCACCCGCCTCATAAGTTGATTCAGTATAATTTGCGCGTCTTTTGCCCTAATCACCGCAGCAATATCATCTGCGTAACCTACCAGGAAGGTATCTTCAGGTAACTCCATGCGAAGTATGACATCGTATGAGATGTTCCTATGGTCAGGTACCAGGATCAATCACTGTGCTGCTCCGGAGGTGATTTTCTTTCTTCGAGGGCCTACCTCATAGAGGCCTTCGTACATCAACAAACTTATAGTTTTGGGTGTTCTTTCTTGTTGACAGTATTTGTTTTGACCTCGTTCGTGATCATCTGGTTGATAGACTTACCTTCTTCAGCAACGCTGAAAAGGAACAAAATCAGATTGTTATATTATGAAGTTTCGAGTTATAGTCGATGCAGTTTAGGGGTTGCTGTTTTCAATAACTCGACATGTAGTCCATCTGCTCAGACAGCATCATTAGTTTTTAGTTTAGGTATTGCTTCCCATACTTCTTTTTGGTCACGTGGACGAGGTTGTCGTCAATCATCATCCATGTTGAGTGTTGCATTATGTTTAACAGCAGGAACGGTTGGTCGTCTTTGCCGTACAGTCTACAGAAGTAGTTCCTTCAAATGTTCAACACAGATTGTAACTCTGCTAATAAGTTCCTATCCTTATTTTTGCTTGTTTCTATTCCACGCACCCTGAAAATTATTTTCAATTGGAATTTTTTTTAATCTTTTATACTTACCCTTTTACAGCCACTTAAATTACCGTAAGGGGTTAGGCTACTCTAGAGGCCGTAAAAATAGGCTTTTTTGCGATTTTTTTTTCAGGAAAAATATAAAATAAATCGAGTTTTGAAAGGTAGAAGTTTAGAGCGTTTATCAAATGACCTTTCATTTTTTGGAAGGGTCTACGGCCGTACCAATTTTTATTGTACATAACAACAGCAAGAGAAGTACGTCGGATTTTTTTGATATATTGATTTTTGGCCGACTGGCGTACTTCCAAATTCAAACTTGCAAAATTCGCAGAAAAATTGCCAGAAAATTGTTAATAACAAATAAAATATGGTAAATGAGAAAAAACCCTACGTACTTACTTAGACGATATATTTTTAAAGATTTTTGAAGTGAATTGGTTGAAAATTGTTCAAGTTTTGAACTGAAAAATGCAGTTTTGTGATAAACGCGTTTAAAATTTTAAGTTATAGAAAGTCATGAAAAATTTTGCAATACCTTTAATCCGGGATAACTGCACCATATAATTGGCCTTCTAGATTAGTGTCCTACTCTTCCATTTTTTTTCTATTGGATTCTAATGCGATCCTCCGCCCTTTTGTAGCTTCAGAAAGCGATCTTTCTGCAAGCTTTATACGCTCTTTGTCAATCTTCAAGCACATTTACAAGTGGCACGAGCTGTTCAAAGTGGTCGTGAGTCAATCGAAGATGATGAACGCAGTGGCAGACCATCGACATCGAAAACCGACGAAAACATTGATGAAGTACTCGTAAAAGAAATGTTGGTCAATAACCATTAGAGAGATAGCGTCCAAGACAATTTGGTTGATGATATTTCCGTTTCCGTCATGTAGCAGCAAAGTTGGTGCCAGAGGACCTCAATTTCATGCAAAAAAGAGACCGTGTTGACGACGCAAAAGATATGATTTGCGAGGCTGAATCCGATCCCACATTCATCAAAAGTATCATTACCGAAGACGAGACGTAGGTTTATGAGTACGACAGGCAATCCAGACATCAGGCAAGTGAATGGCGTTCACCAAATGAGCCGGGACCAAAAAACCACGTCGTTTTCAGTCCAAAAAGAAGGAAATGCTCACGGTTTTCATGGATTACAATGCTGTAGTGCATCATGAATTTTTGCCAGAAGGCCAGACAGTAAACAAAGAATATTATTTGGGCGTTATGAGACGTTTGCTAGAAGCGATTCGCCGAAGGAGGCCAGAATTGTTTGCAGAAAACTCGTGGATTTTGTAATATGGTAACGCACCGTCGTGTGCCATCATTATTCGTAATTTTTGGACGAAAAATGCAACAAATATTCGTACCATCCAACAGCCATCGAATTCACCTGATCACAGGAGCCAGTGACTTCTTTCTGTTCAATCGAGTTAAAAGAACACTACGGGGAACGCGTTTCAGCAGCCGAGAGGAAGTAATGTAAAAATCGCAGGAAGCGCTGATGGACATACCGAAAACGGAATATAAAAAATGTTTCGATGATTGGATCAAGCGCTGGCATAAGCGTGTTGCAGTCGATGGGGATTATTTTGAAGGGGACAATATAGATTTAGATGAATAAACTTGTATTTCCAAATTTCTGAATATATTCCGGGAACTTATTGATCAAGATAGTATAATGGGTGTATTTTAGCTGGTGGAAAGCTTTGGATCGCTGAAACATCTCAACAACTGCTGATCCGTCGTGATTCACATCGGACTTATCCTTAGACTTTATGCCCATTCCGTAGATTCTTCGGTATTTTCTGTATTCTTCCAGTACTCATACGCCTTACAGTATTTTGATTTCACTGCGCAGTCTACGATTTTTGCACTGAAAATTGCCAATAAGAGCCACTAAGCCAAACAAGGACTTAAATCCACGTTTTCTCCACGAAACATCGCTTGATACCATAATTCCATTTTCTCCTTTTTTAGAAATAAACGGTGGTTTTTTAGAGGTTTGGTTTTCAAACTGGCAGCACTGTCAATTTGACAGTTGAAAGGTGATTTATGGTTGGTACGTTTTGCCATTTTACGATGAATAAATTAGCGCCAGAACAACGCGTGCAAATTGTGCTAGCTTATTTTGAAAACCATGGTTCGGTTCGACAAACTTATCCTGTGCTACGTCTATCTGAGCGAGTTATTCGGAACAAGATGAATATTTTTCGCCCCAAGTAAACTCTACTAGATTATACGCATCCCCAAAGATGACAAATAGTGCGAACAGAAGAAGTTATTGCCGTTGTGGTGCGCAGTGTTGAGGAGAATCCGAATGTGTCGATTTGCCGTCAGTCACAGCAACTGGAGCTATGCCCATCCACTTTGTGGAAGATTTTACGGAAAGATCTTGGCTTAAAAGCTTATAGGATCCAGTTTGTGCAAGAGTTAAAACCGCGTGACCATTATACGCGTCGTAGGTTCGGTGAATGGGCTGAAAAGGTGGTTCAGCTTGATCCTTATTTACAACGCAAAATTTTGTTCTCCGATGAGGCCCATTTTTGGTTAAATGGGTATGTATACAAGCAATATTGCTGAATTTGGAGTGGAGAAAACCTAGAAGCCTTTGTCGAGACGCCCTTACAACCATTAAAACTCTCTGTATGGTGTGCTTTATGAGCTGGTGGAATCAACGACCCATATTTCTTTAAGGATGATGCCGGCCAGAATGTTACCGTCAATGGAGAGCGCTATATGATAACATGATTTCTGACTTCTTCGTTCCTCAGTTGAATGGCATAGACGTGACAGCGCTTTGGTTTCAAAAAGGTGGCGCAACATGCCACAAGACGCGCGACATGATCAATTTATTTTGGGAAACACTTGCTGAGTGCATAACTTCGCATAATGGACCTGTCTTTGGGGGTATGCGAAGTCGATAGTCTATGCCGATATACCAGAGACATTGGACGATTTGGAAGTCAACATTCCCGTGTTATTGCTGATATATGGCCCCAGTTGCTCGATAAAGTTGTCGAAAAGTGGACTTCACGATTGCGCTTTATTCGAAGTAGCCGTGGCACGTATATGCCCAATATTATTTTGAAACACTAATGGCATACAATTATCTATTAAATAAAACTCATATCATAGACATTAATATTAGCTTCAACTAATTCACTTCATTTTTAATTAGCATAGCTCTAAAAGAAACACCATTTAGTTGTCTCATCTTTCGCTGCTTTCATTATACTGGTCTTGCAAACTAGTTTAGTTGCAGTTGAAATCCTTTTAACAACCTTATCATTGAAAGAATGAAACATAGGCCAGGGTAATTCCATGAATGCACAAAACTTTGTTATTCCTTGCAAACCAATTCCATGCAAGTAATCGCATGGAAATTACAATTCTACGGATTAATTCATAGCCTCTTTCAATAAATGGACTACTAGGTATCTCAGTACACATTTTTCACAGGGCACTACTATTTTGAATCCCAAATCGAGCTTACCGCTCCAAAGTTTAGCATACGATAACCAAAACCAGGATTCACTTCAATATCGTACATATCTTCCGATTGCTTACATTTTTTCGCGGATGTGCTAGCATTAATTTCACTAGGTGCCTCTAACTTGTGTCGATTCACTCATTATAAAAACTAACCAATAACACTCACAAAACTAAAAAAAAAAAATTAGCACAATTATCGATAAAAAACAAATGAAACCAACTGAAACCGACGTTTCTAAAGACGAAGCAAGCAATAGGTGCAAATAGCTTCAAAAACTTACTCTAGTCCTTTAAAATACTGTCCCTCGTTTGGGTCATAAGAGGCTCGCTGCCTACCTGGCGGCCTAGTACTATACTTTGAAAAACAAGTACTTCGAGACCTCTCCCGCCCATCATCTTTTGGGATAACATTTTTGAGGTCCTAAGGGACCATTAAATCCTAGAGACCCCCTAACGGGTCGAAACCAATTCCGAAAGGCCACGCCTCGATCCCAACAAGTGAACTGGGTTTATACTCCAATACAGACTACTTAATACTCCATCACGATTTTGGAACACCATTCTCCTGCAATTTCCCAAGCAGACCGAAATAGGATAGGAACCAAATGGTACAAAATTCGATACCCATTTTCACGGATCGGTCAAAGACGGAGAGAGGAATCGGCGCCGGAATCTTCTCCGATCAATCGAACTTAGGATGCTCCCGACGCCTGCCGGACTACATCATTATCTTCCTGGCTAAAATATTGGCTGTAACAGAAGCAACCAAACTTGCAGCAATAAAGACAATATGCCACAAAGATATAATATTAGTATATTTATTGACAGCCAGGCTGCCATCAAAATCATTGCGGCAGTCGAAATCAAATCGAGGCTCATTAAACGCTGTCTTGAAGAATGTAAGGTTACGCTTTGTTGGATGCATGGCCATAAAGGAGTGGAAGGTAATGACCATGCAGACGAGGTAGCTCGAAAAGATGGAACTGTCAGATCACAGTATCAAACCTCCACTCTACACTCTCATACAAATGGAGCGAACGATACAAAAAAATAAGCGCCAGTGAAAGGTGAAAAATCTTTCCAACCTGCGAGACCTCAAGGCAACTATGGCCGGAACTAAGCAAATCCCGAACAACTGAGTTTCTCTGGAAAAGCAGTGCTGAACTATCTACGCTTTTTGGGTTGCTCACAGGCCATAATATTCTGGCGGCGCACGCAATAGAGCTGCACCTTACCGACGTCGACCTCTGCAGAGGCTGTGGGGACATAGACTCACGGGGGGATACCCTCAACTTTCTGTGTCATTGTCTCAGTCCCAGTAATTTGAGGCAAAGTTGTTACTTCCACTACCCCTCAAAGCTATCTTGTGCTTCACTTACTCGTACATATCTTTGCAGATTCACGGATGCAACAAGATATGAATAGAACTAGGAACCGCAATTAAATCCCCAACCCGTTCGAATTCCACCACCCTGGCATCACAATGGGTCTGTACAGGCCAAAGTGTGATGAGGTATAGAATGAACTCGGCTCCAGATGATGGCTCCTTGGCATCGATGCCCTTGGTGCATAGCATTTGATGTAAGTTTCATAGGATTTTTGGATAGGGTTGGGGATACGTCAACCAGTGGTCACTGCCCAGCTGCTGGTTTGAAACTGGCCGCTTGTTTATAAGTCGCGAGAAGTGCTTTGCATTGATTCCAACAGGACCAAGGTCATCTGTCTAGTAGCGAAGATAACTACCCTAAGTTTGTTTGCAGCTGATGGTGATGTTTGGTTTGGTTTGCGACTGTGTTACTGAAGATAACCACCATTCCTTTTGTGTCACTCAAACTACCTAAAAGAATATTAACGTCATACTATATTACTAGCATTGCTCGTAGATTTTGTCGATGAGCTCTTTGAGTCCTTCTGTGATAGTGCTGCCATTTCATTCAGGAGTTGCGAAAGCACTCAGATATTTCGGAATGAGTAATTGCCTTCGGAGATTTGAGAGCTACTCATTAAGGGCTGTCACCATCTGACTTTGAACAACGACTGGTGTTGAAAAGTCCTTATGGATCTCAGTACAAATGCGTTAAAAATTCTTATGAAATGTATCTACTATGCTCATCGCGAAATTCGTCCTCTATATGTCCTCCTTTTAAGGTGCAGTTATTGCTGGCATGACTTTGTAGAGTTTCTATTTTTTCTTGCTTAGCACTAGTGCTTCAAAGATTGACAAATCAGGCTGTACCGTTGGCTAATACGAGGAATTGAAATATGTAATAAACTATTGATGTTTCGGAACTGGGAATCGCAAGATTAGATCTGCTTAGTGTTTGTTCCACCTCTCACAACCCACCACGGTGTCACAAAGCGTGACACTGTTGGAATGTATGCTCTTGAAACTGACAAACATCGTACCGAAATGTTGTGAAATGTGCCAGATCTGTCCCTAGGCTAAGCAAGCAACAAGCTTAATCAATTTTAGTTTTAAAATTGAATCGAAGTTTTTTATGATTCAGAGCTAGGATAGAAGTGATTTTGGCGATGCACACATTGGGCCATATTGCTGAAGTACACTGTAAAGGATAAGGTTTTCGAAAGGTCTATCGCACATATGTATATTGTAGTGATCATCATGTTTGGACCACCATGATATTTAAACAAAATCCGAAACCAAGCTGTTGCAGTTGAGCACAGCGATGAGAAATGGCTAAATTATTTGGATGAAATATCGCGAATGTAACTTTTTGTTATAAAGTATTCAACTCCATGGGGTAGCCCTAGCCACATCGCTTTGCTGTATCTCTTTCTAAGAATAGATAGATTCCGTCGTATATTGATGATGGGATGGTGGGAAGCTCACTGAAAATGCTATTCCCGCTGAAACATTGTGAGTACTTGGTGGGGGAGAAATAAAAAATGAAATTACGTCACTATAAAGTGGAGATACTACCCGCTTAGCCACCCACCCACAAAACCACCCGGTTTTAATTTTTTCCGCTTTTTTACAAGTTGACGGGCGCGGGATTGTTGCTCCCTAGCGATGTAAGTGGCAGGCAGAAAGAAGCAAGCTCAGCCCTACCGCTCCCTCATCACGATAGCTAAAAATGTTGCTGTTCTTCCGAAACAAAAAAAAAAAAAAAAAAAAAACAACAAAATTACTCCAACACTCCAGCAACACATTACCCGGGAAAGAGTATGAAAAAAGGATAATTTGATATTCGGTACAGAGGCAGCGTTACAAAAATGAAGAAGACAACAAAAAATGGAAAAAGTAAAGAAAAAAAAAAGGAAAAATAGTTAAAAAAGGATATAACAATGTTTAATATTATTTTTATGGAAGGACATAATACACAAATACGTGTAGGCATGCTTATCTCCCGCTTCGCAATAAAATACACTCATAAAAATTGCTGTAATACTCGTATATTAAAAAATGTGTTTGTTTGGCTTGACGGAACCCCTGTGCGCGAAGTATGGGATGACGGTGGGACGGGAGATGAGCTGGGAAGCGCTTACTTCCTCAAGGGGTATGAGGTTGCACGAAATAGCATCCACCTCACAACTGAGCGTGGCCTGGGCAAACTGGGGGGGTACTGTAAGCATCTGTACAAAAATACATTTATACACACAAAACAGTTTGCCGAGCCTTGTGAGGGGTGGGTTAGGGGTGAGAACTTTTATTAAAAGTACATTCAAATTTATTTTACTGTTGTGTGGAATTCATGATTTGCCAACTAGTAAAAGAAATAGGCAACAGCAGCAGCAGAAGCAGCAGCAGCAGCACAGAGTATCTGCTACTGTTTCCCTTTCTGTCTCAGCCGGTCGGTTTGGGGGGAAAAAGAAGAAGAATGTCAAAAGAACTTGAAAAATTATTATTAATCCTGAATAATAGAACAACTTGTCATGTTGAGGAATTATGTGGAGCATGGATTGAATTTTGAGGAGGGAAGGGATTTTCCTAAACAACGTGGGAGTTGGAGGCGCATGCTAGGTGCTTTTTAAACCATAAGAACTTATTGAGATTTTTGAAAGTAATCCGCGGTTTTTCTTTTAAATCTGTAGGACATCAGGTGGACATCAAAACTTGGTCATTTCAAACTGATGCTTTACACGGAATGACATAAACACAAAATCCAACATAATAAATCGGTAGTTTGACTGACCTTATGAGGGCGAAGAAGTGGAAACAATTAAAGGAATACCAGAGAATGTCGTGCCAGTAATACATAATATAAAATTTAAAATAAGGAACTATCTTATGGGGAGAACAACAAGATACATTACTGACTCTTTAGCACCAAACATAAAGATGCCGCGTCAGTGCGAATGATGCATTGTAAGCAGAAAATGCCGACATGGTGTATAAACTAGGTTTTCCAACATTTTCTTCGCCCAACTGAAGCACAGCGATAAATGCAAGCCTTACACAGGGATGGACCTTAGTACGAGTATATGAAATCAAGACACTAACGTTCCTACAAACAAAGAGCTAGAAACGGTTATAAAAGACTTTGAGGTTGACATCATAAGGAAGAATGGACCTTCGAAATATCAACATTAAAATGCCCGAGAAGAAGAATTGTGCTAGAGTCTGAAACATGAAAATGTGAAGAGAAGCCGCCTAAGCTAATCTATTTGTATTCCGGTAAATTACCAGAGATTGATGGCCCCACATGAGAAAAGGGTAAGATGGATCAACAAATTGCCTCTATAAGTAGAGTTGCACACGGTGCTGAGAATATGGCGATAACACTTCTACAGACTGCATATATAACTTGTCCAAAGTCCGTGAAGGCAAACGAGACTGAATATTTTTCAAAGGGTTTTTATCTTGATGCAGTCCATGCTTTTGCGCTATAAAGTAGCACCTAGATGATCTAGGTCTTATATATGAAGGGGCCCCTTAGTTTTTCGGAATAGGGCCTTACTACTCAATTGCCTTCTAATCTCAAAGAAAAAACGCTTGGCAAGAGTGATTCCTCGTTTTATTTCCGCTGCGGTGCTGATTGGCAGGAGATAGACAAAATCCCTTAATGCCTCGAAATTTCAGCTGTCGACTCTGGCATTCTGCCCAATTCGTCGATATTGTGTGTCCTTTCATATAATTTGTTTTGCTCTCATTTACCGCTGCAACCATTTTGGCAGCTTCCGTTTCGATACTAGCGGACACACTGGTGACAGGCCACTGAGTTCTCCCAATTGTGTCGACATCATTGACATATGCTAGTACTACGTCTACCCAAAAGTCATCCTCCCATCGGAAGATGCGATAATTTTTGCAAATCGCGACAAATATCATTTGTGATGTGAACAGACACAAAATACACGTCAACAAGACATGTATCGCTATACCCCGAAAGAACGCGGAATAATTCGTCGGCGGTGCCGGCGCAGCGTGAATTTCAGCGCATATTTTCCGATCACCCGACACCAACACCCGACACCACCCCGGAGCAGACATTCTGCTGAGAATATCGCAGCTGTGGTTGCAGATGTCGCAGAGCACCGCAGAGTATCAATCAGACGACGTGCCACGCAATTGGACATCAGTCGACGGTCTTTATAGAGAATTTTGGTGAAAGACTGTAAAATGTCACCTTACAAAGTGCAGACAGTGCATCAGACCTACGCTCAAACCACCCTGAATCTCGACCACGAGGGAGACAACTTTTCATCGAAAATCATCATGAACGACGAGGCCCATTACCATCTCTGTGGATATGTGAATAAGCAAAATTGTCGCTTCTGGGGCACCAAAAATTCGCGTATAACCCACGAAGAGCCATTACACCTGCTCAAAGTTACTGCATGGTGTGCTGGAGGTGTCATCGGGCCTTATTTTTTCGAAAACTCCACGTGCTTTACGACGACTGTAGACGGCGAACGCTACAGAGTCACGCTTAACGACTTTTTCCTTCCTCAATTCGATGAATTGGGACTAGACAGCATGATGGAGCAACGGCGCATACTGTAGGACCCACAACTGAAATTCTGAGAGCTGCAACACTGGGTCGCGTAATCTCTCGTTTTGACAATGCGCACAGGTAGGTAAGATCGTCTGATTTAACCGTTCCACACTTCTTTTTGTGTGGTTTTTTGAAGTCATGAGTCTATGTCAATAGGCCTCAGACTCAAAGAGGTCAAGAATGCGAGGATCTATCGCAGGAAGTTCTGTCAAGAGTAATGGAAAACGCCAGAAATCGGGTTCGAATGGTAATCAATTCTAGCGGCGACCACTTAACCGATATCATTTTCTCGACTTAAGAGAAAAAAAACTACGACATCAAATAAACATAATCCCCAAGCAAAACTAAAGGTTTTCATTCACAAAAAAAATTAGGGGAAAAGGACATCGGGTGAAAACTTTTGCGCCGCTTGCACTTACCTAGACCTTTGAAATATTGTGCCTCCGCACAATTCTTGCAAGTATGATGTTAAAGAAGTCACATGACAGTTAAATCACGGAGTAGCGAGGTTTCTACATCATCATTATGCACAGACGGAGGGGATGCCAATACCAGATGTGGCTCTCTATAGCTCGTTTCTTTAAATGCTGACCTATGCGGCCTTAAAATCGATGAAATGATGGCGGGTATCGATTGGGACTTCATGGGTTTTTGCTAGAATAAGACAGGTTTGGTCGATTGCGGCCTTTCCTGATATGAAGCCGCACTGATAGGAGCTGATCATTTTATTAACGAAGGGCTCCAAACGTTCACGCAATACGAAAGATTAGATCTTGTACGCAAACAATCCCGAGATTGCATTCATCGGGTATAGACTCTCCTGAATCGATTTTAAAAATGAGTTGGTGTATGCAGCTTTTTTGGATTTAAGCTTAGATATTGCAATCCTTACTTCATTTTGGACAGGTGGACAGAAGTTTCGGCTACCATCGTCTAAATTGAATGGTCTAATTTGTCTGATGCCGGGATGTTGGGTTTCGTCGCTGGTATACAGTATACAGGAGAAGGTTTTCCATATCATCAGCACAGAGGGGTTCATTCTCCATCTCTACAAGCTTCTGTACGGGTCTTCTCCGGCTTTTTACCTATTGGGAAGATGGAGTACAAACTCTCAGTACCTTCGATCTCACGCTTCTCGTGCCCTTTTTTCTTCTTCTGAAAAGCCGACGTTTCTCCAGTCTCTTTTGATCGTAGAGCTCATGAGCTGCTATCGTCTGCTTTGTAGTCTTCTTGTTTAGCTGCAAGTGCTAGCCGGCATGTTTCATCAAACCAAGGATTTTTGAGTGGTGGTCGAATGAACCTAGCACATCAGTTGCGTCGTCTCTGATGACATGTTTTCAGCGTTTCCACCGGTCTTCGGTATTTGATACTGGTGGCAAGGCAGTTGTTGAGAGATTTCGGAATATGCGTTCAGCGAAGATTCTGGCGGTTTCTTCATTATCCCTTCTCACAGTAGATCTTCTTTGGTACGGCGCTTGGGGAATCCGTATTCGCACCTTGGCTGCAATGGGGTCAGTGGCGGCTGCTCCTGAACAATTCGATTTAGCATTTCATGATCTGGAGACCGCCATGTACCCTTGTGTACTACGTTCTTCAAAAAGTCATTGCGTTTTTTTGCAATGCATGGCTTTGTTCCCGTTTATTTGCATCTGAAGGTGACATTAATGTCAAATGTTTACATACGTTTTCTTGCTGGCACTTAGATTAAAAACGAAAAAAAGGTTGGAGTGATTCGGTCGAGTTTTGTGCTTGAAATTGTGGTTTTTGAAAGCATATTTTCCACATATTATTTTATTGCTGAGGCAAGAGAAAAGTTGCGTAAATATTACGGAAAAAATGCCATAGATAAACGCCTGTGCCAGAACTGCATCATCCTATTCCGTGATTGTGATTTTTCAGCGAAAGGCGCTCATCCCTCCAGTAAGCCTTCCGAGATTGACGGCAATAAAATCAGAGCATTGATGCAAGCAAATAAGCATGCAATGATTCGGGAGCTTGCTACGGCTCTGAAAGCACTCATTGCTATTAGAAATCGCTTGACTTCGTAAGGAAGCTTAATATTTTGGTACCGCATGATTTGAAAGAAATTCAGCTGAAGAAGCGCATAAACCTCTGCGGTCACCTCATCGAACGCGAAAAAAACCATTCTTGAAGAATGTGATTGCATACAGCAGAGTCGGCTGAAAAAAAATTTGAAGTAGGCGAGATGAATCATCGGAAAGACAAGCAAAGGCGGACATCCACCAAAATAAGGTGAAGCTGTCAATGTGGTGGGATTTGAAGAGGCCAGTTTTCTATGTGCTGCTTCCAAAGACCAAAACGATTAATTCCGATTTCTACTGTGAGCAGCTATATAAAGTAGGAAAGGTCATCGCACAGAAACGTCTCTAGCTGATTAATCGTTTCACCACGACAATGCGAGACCACATACAAGATTGGTCACTCGGCAAAAATTCTTGCAGCTTGGTTGGTATATGTTACCGCATCTACCATTTAGCCCATATCTTGCACTTATTTCGCTCCTTGAAAAACTCTATGAATGGTAGAACGGTTGTTTCTGAAGACCTCACCAAACAGCACCTTAACAAGTCTCTTGCAGAGAAAGATAGGAAGCTTTATGAACGCGGTATTATGAAGTTGCCTGAAAGATGGCAGAAGGTCATCGTATAAAACGGCCAATACATCATTGATTATTGTTCGTGAAAATCGAATGAAAAAAACACCATCACTTTTTGGACAACCCACAATCTTTGGTGTTGCCATCCTGGTCTTCTGTAGGGACATGGGCGCATATTAGGCTTATGTTAGCGAATTTAGTATTGATGCGGATTGTCATAAGGCGATCCTCTCCGTGTTGAAAGCTCAAGACTTCTTGCTTCTCTCCTTATAGCAATTGAAGATATCTGAGTAATAGAAGCCAAGGGCCTCTGCTAATTGTTCGGTTACACCTGGCCAGTTAATGGTCCGAACATTCTTCTTGCAGATCCGAAGGCCTTTGTCCTTTAAACGTTTTCAAAGGTCATGAACAGTGAATTAATTTTTTCCCGTGGCCACTAGTTGGTTCGCCACATGTTACAAATCTCTACTGTATAGCGCTGTGAGTCCTTGACGGCGTAGGCCAATATTATGCTACTGACCGAGAATGGCTTTGCCATTTTGGCCTAATTTGGCCATTTTGGCTACGATTTCTGCGCTGCTGACCCAATCCAAGTTATAACACACTCAGCAGTTTCTCGATCAATCGCTATGTAGCAATATTGAAGCTACAGTCTATTAAATGTTCTGGCGCAGACGGACTACCTGTAGAGCTATTTAAAGTAGATGGAGAGGCCTTGATTGGAACATGCACCAACTCGTCGTCAGAGAATAGCATGCCTGATGCATGAAATTTCAGCGCCGTTTGTGCGGTCCACAAGAAAAACGCCATTTTGACAACGCCAACTATAGAAGAATAAGTCCTCTAAATATCGCCTATAAGATGTTTTCTTTGAACATATATTTGTCGACTTCAAGGCCATGTCAAGTTTTGATACCCCAGAATGTGAAGAGTTTTCGTTGCCTCTATGACGTCGGTTATGATGTGAGTTTAAAGCTCACTGCCCAACAAAAGAGGCGCGATGTTTTTTGGATGATATTGATGTTATTGGGAGATAATAGCGAGGCTGGGCCATTTCGAGAGAAGATACAGCATGTGTGATTTTCTGTCCAGTTTGCATTGAAGGAGGCTGGAAAAGAGAATTCAATCACAAGCTGCAATAGCTATACAGCGACGTCGGTCTAGTGAAGTGTCTGCAGAGCTAACCTCTGAGATGGATGGATCATGTTGAATGAATGGAGATCACAGCTCCGGCCCAAAAAGTCCTCAAGTTTAATTCCGATAGGAGGACTGCAATTAAAGAGGCGCACGAAAGTAAAGTCGGTTCAACAAACTTAGAGCTTCGCACTTGGGACAGCTGAATTATATTATTGTGTGAACCTCTTGTTACTGGGGCCTCATCTATCGGCGAATAGCGGACGACTTAACTTAGACTAAAGCCCAACCCAATGGAAGATCAATGATGTCAAAAGTTCCCGAAATATGGATAGAATCATTGACAGCTGGCTAATACAGAAAGTTCTGAAAAGATGACAGGGTGTATAGATACCGACGTCGAGCAAAGGTGAAATCAATTCTAAAGTTTACCTTGAAAAGTGAATTAATAGTAGTGATCTAGCGGTTCAAGTAAAAGATAAGGTAACATAAAGTAAAGTGGTAAATAATTGGTTTAAGTTGGATTGAGTTACAAACTGATGTTTTATTGTGACCTTGAATATAGCGATTATGTTAAAAGAAATAAGTTCTATCTTTTGAGCCCACATAAGCATTTTACACTGCTGTCAGAAGTGGGATATGACTTCTTGTGAGTAAAGAGAAAAAACTAGTGTTTTTGTGATTGTGATAAAGCTGTGATGTGTCGAAAACTATTGCAGTTGACCCCCATCCAACACAAATCTGAGTTAAACAAGAGAAACCTCAGTGCCAGTGGAGGAAAAAGTGACTTGATGATTCCAAATTAAGGGCTCTGAACAACGAGGGACATAATCCAGATACATTCTCCTTTGACATTCACGAGGAAGAACAAATGAGTACAAGCAATGCCAAGACTAAGATGATGCAACTCCTCTTGTTGAAAATAGGCGAACAATGGAAACATCTAGACGAATAGAAGAACAACATCGCACAAAAATTCGACGAACAGAAAACAAATCTGGGCGAAAAAAAGAACAGCTTGCACGGTCTTGAATAAAAAATGGATGAACAAAAGAATAATCTGGAAGAGCAAAAGGACATTCTGCAGCAAAAGTTCGAATCGACAACAAATTTTAAGGAATAAAGAAGATTGTTGACGAAAAATTCAAACAAAAGGACAACAAAGTTGAGCAACTGGCAAAAGAGCGTAAAACAGTGGGGAAACAGATACTGCGAGAATTTTCTTTAAGCAGTCTAAAGGAGAAGAGAATTGAAGCCTCCCTCATTCAATAGCCAGATCTCATGGCCTACGTATAAGAAGAGGTTTGGAATGTGCTAACAACTGGGACAAAGAGGAGAAGAAGAGGACAAAGAGGCTTGGGGATAGCCACATGCAGAAGGTTTACAAGGTCCAATTTTAAAATGAGGAGAAACACTGCTACAGCTCCAAGCAGACGTCAGTAGACTGGCACACTTGTCATATACCACCGAAATGGAAAAGGACGCATTTATCAGTGGAATTGCAGGAAAGGATGGCCGAGGAAAGGATGGCCGAGAAAAGAGTTCTTGCTGAAGCACTTGTTATTGCTCTGGCGAAGGAAGTAGCTAATCACGCTTCTAAAGGGGCACATTTCGTCGGGGATCCTGCGAAAGAATGAATGACAAGGAATGAAATACTTCATGGGGGAGACGTAGAACGCACTGCTGGAACTGCTATAAAATAGGATATACCTTCAAAGGCACTGTAAAAAACCGGCACGACGCAAAAGCTGACTTTGCTGCGGTAACTAGCCAATAGAGTGAGAAACCGGCAGTCATCATTCGGGAAATGCTTAAACACAAACTACGCGGGGCAGAAGCTGGTAGCAGCAGTCGCCGGCAACAGAACTATCAACTAAGGCTCTCTGGCAAAACAACGCAATGAAAGTCTTCTGGTTGAAGTAGTCAGCAGTCTGGGAAAATGAATGGCAACAATATACCCCAGCCCCAATCATCAGGAGGGATCTTGTGCAAAAATACTTGTTGCATAACACCAGTAGTTACAGCTTGCGAACAGCTGCGGGAGAAAAGGTTAAGGTATACGGTGAAGTCCGTATAAAAATCCACCTGGCTGGAATAGCTTTCTCGCACGTTTTTCTGGTGGCTGACATATGTTCTATACGTGACAAATGGATCATTGGTACAGATTTCACGAAAGAACATGGACTAGTAGTCGACTTTGGGGTACAAACGCTGAAATACGGAAACATGGAGATACCAATGATGTACGAAATCACCAACACTTCCGCCTTAAAAGTCGTCATCTGCCGAAATCAGGTACTAGAGCCCTCGTCGGAAGCAATTGTTTGCGCAAAAGTGGAAGGTGGTGATAGTGATAGCCACCGAATCTATTTGATGTAGCTAGAAAATAAGAGAAACTTCATGGTGGCAAATATGTGGATCAAAAGAACAACATTGTTTCTGTAAGGATTCGAAATATAAAGACATTCAGAGTGAAGGTAAAAAAGGCAGATATACTCGTAGTGGGAAAATATGCAACTACTGAGTCCATATTGACCACAACGGAAACGAGTAGTACAACGGCAATCGCAACAGTCCAGAGTATGTAAATCAAAATCAAATTCTTCAGCCTCTGTAGTCTGGATCAAGAGCAGCGTATCCAGGCGGAAAATCGGTGAGTACACTGATATATTTGCTACACAAGTCGGACGTTTGCAACTCGTTTAATACTACATTGACACCGGAGACGCCCGACCAAACCGTCAATCTGCAAAAAGTTGTCAAATTGGTGTTAGAGATGAAAGTTAAGGGACATTCCAATGGTCCTCGCGAAGAATAAAGGCGTCTGCACGAGGTTGCGTGTAGACTATCGATGACTCAAAGATGTCACTAAAAGGGAGAGCTACCCACTTCCTGGAGCAAAATAGTTTTCAATATTTGACTTGAAGAGTGGCTGCTGTCAGGTAAGGATTGACCGAAATATCGTGAGAAAACGGCCTTCGCTACGGGAGGCGGACTTTGGCTGTTTACAATGATACCGTTTTGACTGTGCAACGTTCCGGCCATCGACCGATATATGGAGCGTGCATTGGAAGGGTTCACGTGGAAAGTCCGCCTAGTGAATTTGGACCATCTTATCGTCATAGGCAAGACGTTCGCAGTGCATCGCCAAGAAGAAGTGTTTGAGATGGTGCACCCAGAAAAATGTGCCACATTATATTAGCGGAAGGAGTAAGGATGGATCCCGACAAAGTATCAAAAGTAGCACTGGGTTTTCTCACGAATATATCCAGAAAGAAATATACCTATAACAGTTGGTCGAATAAGACCAATCAACCATGTGCTAATAGAGGGCAGATATGTGTCAAATATCTTGGACTTGCCTCCAATGAAAAGGGTAAACCTCGCATCTGACCACCTTTTCGTCATAGCCCTTTTTAGAGCTCGACTGTCGAACAAAAAGAAACTATGACCCTCCCTGGAAAGAAGCACGAGTATGAACGAAGACTGCCTTAACATTCACCGTGTAGCCACAGACTACAGATATTATTAAGCAAGAAACTATCCACTATGCCCTCGCCATCCTCAAACGCTAAAAACCAGTGTACCCAGTGTCACACCATCATACGGGTAGTTGCCGAAACGACGCCGCAGTACCAGTCACCTCCAAGAAAAACCCCGTGGTACGATGACGAGTGTAGACGACGAAAAAGGTGACAGCAGAGATATACCAACAAGCGCTGCAATGGAAAACAAAAGCAGCGAAGGACGAGTATCGAGCTAAAAGACTGCAGGAAATGAAAATCCTGCGTAGAAAGTAGAGGCCTATGCAACCTCCGAGCTCAAGGATATCGAAGAGCCTCGCGACAGAAATATCTTTCGAAAGTTCTGTAAGAAAATCCAACAACTAGCTTCAAACTAGGAACACAGGCCCTTCGAAGCAGAGAAGGAAACCTTATGAACGACTCACTCTGAATTGTAGATGTGTTTAAGGAGTATTTTCTGCAGCTCCTAAACAGCCTATGCAATAATCCCCATCCCACTTCAGAAGACGTCGGGATAGCTATTAAAAAGCTAAAAAATAACAAAGCTCCTGGCTCTGATGGTTTGCCTCCAAAACTGCTTATTTAAATGTGAAGGTGATCTTTCGGTAAGGAGCAGGCCTCAAACAGTCAATAAAGTATGAGAGGACGAAAACAAGCCCGACGACTGGAGTATCAGATCTACTTGCTCGATCTACAAAAAAGGCAACAACTATCGAGGCATATCCCTGTTTGATGCCGCTGATATGATCTTCTGCAGAGTACTGGGTGAACATCTTAAGCCATTTTGCGGCATATTAATCAACACGTACCAATGTTGCCCCCGTTCCGGGAAATCGACGATATACTTAATTTTCACACTACGGCCAATTCTGGAGAAAACCAACGAACTCGAGACGCACCAACTCTTTATCGACTTTAAGGCCACATATGGCAGCTCTCATCTCCTGGAACTGTGTAAGACAATGGCTGAATTCGGGATCTCGAGAAAACTGACCCAGTTATGCCGTCTAAGACTTGGAAACACGGGGTGTGCTATGCAATTTGGTAACGTTCATCAAAGTGATGTAGTTGAACAGGTAGTAAGTAGGACTAGCATTAACACTAGAGGCACTATCTTCCACAAACCAGTCCAGCTATTAGGATGCACACGCGACACTGGCATTATCGCTCGATCCCATCTATCCATCGTTCAGTCAATAGTGGCAATCGAAGAAAAGTCTAGAGAAGTTGGTTTCACAGTGAACGAAGCTACAACAAAATATAAAATATACTGTCAACAAGCAATGAAACATCTATCCACCATCTTGGACAAAATGTCGCAATCGGTAGATATAATTTCGATGTAGTTAAGGAGTTCACCTGCCTCGGAATGAATGTTAGCTCCGCAAATGACAGCTTTAAGGATATCCCACGAAGAAAGACCCTAGGAAATCGCTGTTACTTCGGTATATCAAACTAGCTGGGGTCAAAATTCCTGACCAGAAGCCTTTGTCCTTGATATTGCCAGTTCTGTTATATGGTGAGGAGTACTGGACGATGAGCAGGAAAGTAGAACTAATACTAGCTACTTTAAAATCCTTCGGCGAATTTGGGGTCCAATTTGCGAGGAGGACGAATGGCGAAGAAGATACACCTGCGAACTCTACGAGCAGTATGAACATGTGGATGTAGCCCGAAAAGCCAAGAAACTCGTAAAACTACTGCATTGGTTTGGCCACTTCAGTCGGATGGACAGCAATGCTCCAGAGAATCTTTGAATCATAGCTCTCAGGTTAGAGCCGAGCAGGAAGACCGAAACTCCGTTTAAAAGATCAAGCAGTTGCGGATGCCAGATTGGTTGGTTTTACAAACTCGAAGTGTCGAAGAGATTGGAATGCTGCGGTGTCTCATGAAGAGACTCCTCACGGGTCGGGAGCCCATTAAGTAAGTAAGTAGTCACTGAAAGTCTAAATATGGTTAAGATGGTTAAACCATGCATGTACGAGTATATACAGTTGCTGGGCTCCAAATCCAAGGTATGCCAATCGAGTTATTATATCTGAAATAAGAAAACTAAATCCGAGCTTGATACGGGTAAAGTGCGGCGCGCGCATCGCAAAAATTTTGATTAGCTTTTGGAAAAATAAAATATATTTCAAGAGCGCCTTCCTCATGGATCCGAGTTTCTTCTATTTCCTGTTTTTACTTTCTTCCAAGAAAATTTCTGTCTCTCTTAATACTACTCACTTCTAAGTACCAAGGAGAAAGAAAACAAACACACCTCCCCACATTCCAATAATCCGCGAAACTAAATATTCATCGTTTTAGCTATTAATTCCTGGAATGGTCTTCTTTCAGGACTATCATCTGAAACGACCTCGCACAAAGCATAGATACGGATAACAAGCATGCCAGGCTACCAAGCCTCATTGATCCATCGGGATCAGTGGTAGCAAATGGCACATTTTAAAAATTCTAATGGCATAGTAAAAAATGTATGAATACCGTGAACAGCGTCAGTTGGTGCGTTGGTCGTGCACGCACTTCACCCGGTTTCCCTCTTTCCTATCTTTCCAGGAGTATTATGGGGTAGGTACGAGTATATTGTATAGTTTGTTGGAACAAGCCCAAACCCGAACGCTACTACCCCCGACACATAAACCTACTGCCATTGTCACCAAATTTAAATACAAGAAAAGGAAAATTCATAAAAATAGCGCGCGGGGAATACAAGTACGAGTACTACCTATACAAAGACACAGCCGACCCACCGACCGAAGAAAACCGCCTCATGGTGGGTCCTGAGACGTCGTACATAGGTACAAGTGTATGTCTTCTTGAATTGAGGCTGAGCATTACTGCAAAAAGTAATAGAAAAGCATAAAATGAAAAGTCGTAAACACACATTTTATACCTTTCGTGTACGGTATTGCGGGGAGGGGGGAGGGGGAGGGTTGCAATGAAACCGAGAAGACAACAAAAAAAATAAAAAAAACAAAAAGAAGAGGAATAAATCCCGCGGCAAAGTATGAGTACCATTTCCGAGGCTTTCACCACGTCGCGTTGCGTCGCGCCGTTCAGACTATGCCAAATGCCGTCAACTTGCGTAGAGACCTTCGAAGAAAGCGCGAGCGTTTTCTTTCATCTTTAGCTCTTCCCGAGCCTCGGCTGGGTTCGGCTCGCTTTTCCTCATTTTATTTCGTTTATTCCCGTTTTTATGCGTACTTTGTTTCCTATCCCCAGCATCTCCGGCTGTATCTTCAGTTCAGCCTCACCCCCATGGAACAACCCTTGGAATATCTCAAAAATTAATGTGATTTTTCACTACCCCTATGTACGCATATGTATGTATGTAGACGTTTTATACGAACACGAATACGACTACGAGCGCGCTCCTTCACACAGCCATGCCAGGGATATCATATTACGAGTACCTACCACCAGTACCTCCCGACAACCCCATCAGGAGGATATCTCTATTGAAAAGGAATGCGTCAGTGTCCTTGGGAGATATTTTTTAGTTTTTATCCCTTCCCCCCCGCCAACAGTGGCTTCTAATCCAGGTGAACCTGGAACCAGTTGCCACTGGCGAGGAATCCGTACTGAAGCACCAGCATAGTGTAGCGCGCTGTTGCTACTGTGGATTGCTTTTCTAAAAACAACAAACGGGACCATTGCCGCACACACATCCATCCACAGGATTCGTATCGTATGCATCTTTGAGGGTTGCCCTTGCCTAGTTTGGCAGTTGGTTGGCTGTTCGGCGGGAAGGTCGTTGCTCGGTCGGGTGAAGGGCCAGAGAGACGGGTTTAGGAGGATACATCTAACCAAAGGGAAGATTATTTTTGGAACGGATTTTGCGCTTATAGAGCATAAGCGCACAGCACACACATCCTCGATACATCTACCCGTATGTAACGTAACGTAACCACCGCATAACACACAACTATGAATGGAGAGTTTAGGCGGCTGGCTTGAGCTTCAAGCTTCACAGCTCCACAGCTCCACAACAACCACACTATGGTATGCATGCCAAATGAGAGCCTGAGCATATTTCGGTGTCGATGTCGATGTCGATGCCGATGCCAATGCCAATGCTTTTGATGCTCGCTCTTGCGGCCGTAGTTGCTGTTGCTGTTGCTGTTGCTGCTGCTGCTGCTGCTACAGCTGCTCTTGTTGTTGTTTTTGTTGTTGGGGGTGCCGGGTTTTTATGCCGTTTTTTGGGTCTAATCAGATTTCTACTCAGTCGACATACAGAGATTGTTTATGAACGATTTTGAGTGTGTGCTTTCGAGTCGTATGTGTGCGCGCTGGTGTTCTCATTGTCTATGGTGAATACGAGGATTCTTGCTCGCTATACACGCCCTCTGGATCCGTTTCGATGTGTGTAGTTTTTGGTTTTTTTCTGTTTGTTTTTTTTTCGGCGACCCTTGTTCTTGTTTTTTGGGGCTTTTTCGGGGGTTTTGGGGCATTTTTTAGTGCGGGGTGCGCCAAAAAGGGATGTGCTAGAATTTATTAAAATAATTTGCGATAGTGTGATTGGCTTTTCCGTTCGTGACGTCGTCGTCATCACATCGTAGTCGTCGTAGTCATCGTCGTCGTCGTCCTTGTGTCGTAGGGGCTCGTAGTCGTGGTCTTGATTGTTGTAGTTGTAGAGTTATATGCGGATAGGCAGTAGGCACCTCCGACAAGTGGTAGGCTTCTATTTAGGCAAACGTGGTGCGTTAGCAGCACTCTATGGTTCTGCCATAGCACGCGGTTGATGTGTGTTCTTCTCTAAATTAGGCAATGAAAATGGGTGTGGAATATAGAGCACACAAGGCAAAAGGCAATAAATGTTTGAAGGATTTTTACTGGTTGTGCCTGGTGGATGCTGCCGATGTGTGCGTGCGTATCCGTGTTGGATGTTATTAGATGCAAACATGCAAACAGGCAAAAGTTTATGTTTAGTTTTTTGCCTAAGTAGAAAAGTGGTCGTGGTGGTGTACGAGTACTCGTATTTCGAAAATGCGCAAAGGAAGGCTTTTTCTATTTTAAAGAGATTTGCCCACGATATGGCTGGGAGGGGGAAGGCATTGTTTTATTTTTTTCTTTTCCCTTCGTTTTTAAAATCTCTGAATATCAGAGAAAACTCACCAGGGAAAAGAGTGTGTGACGTTATGAGTCGATGTGGCAATCGCAGGGTAAATGGAATTTGCAACGATTATGGGAGATGTGCAACAAGTGCGTGGTTAGTGGGAGGACTTTTGAATTTTTAAATGCGGTATTCAGTTGATTGGAAATAGATAAGATAAAGATGCTAATCATAGTTTGAGTTATGCGACATTTAGTTGAAATTTGGGACTGTATTTGAACTCCTACCTTACTTGTGAATTATGAAACTTTTATCGCTGATATCCTTACGACTTACATGCATGCGTCTTGTTCGTAAGGTTCTTAATCTCCTTAGAACTGAAGAAGGATGACTTTTTAATGTGAAAGCTTAGAAGCTGTTATCCGCCTTTATGGGATCTCGCGAATTTTCATCAATCAGGGATTTCGGAAGATCAAGCTCCTTTATAGAGTTAGCTTTGTCCTTCGGGTTGCCACTTGACTACTCGATAAGTCTTAAGATTTTAAGATTACAGCGATTACTGTTTCCAATTTTTATGGCGCAAAATGCCGGAGCGCACCTGCTTAATAGCTGCGACTTTTTTATTTGGGCGCAGCAACTAAGGTCTTTTCTTGCCGCTATGAAAAAGTAAACTTTCTATGCTCGAATATTTGCATTTTTTCTCTCAACACCTGATACCTTTGCCAACCAACGGCTTTTTAGTCGAGTTAAAAGGAAGAAACTATGAGGGTTTTTTTTTAAGTTTTCCATGGCGGAACGATGGCCATCAGAATAAAAAGGCAGCAAAATTTCCACATTTTTAGCACCAACTATGACAGCCATGGTATGTAAATTTTTTTATTTTCCTCTGAGTATCACACCTTAAGTAGCACCACTCCATGGTTTCAATCCGTGCTTCTTACCTTTTTTTCCTTCTATCGAAAAAGTCGATGTTGTTTGTTTGTTTGCCATAATTTTTGCAAATGGCGTCAAGTGTCATTGTGCTTTGACATTTATGTTGTAAGCAGACAGAGAATTAGTTGACAACAAGCAACAAGCGATATATAGCTGAAGAACGCGGAACCAATTTCCGGTCTTTTGTTTTAATGCAGCGTGAATTTTGTCGTCGTTTTCCTCGTCGTCCTGCACCATATGCGCCAAAAATTTACCGTGTAGCTGAGCTTCTTATGCAAACTGATAACGAGATGTCGCTCCAGACTATCACTGCTATGGCTGAGGACATCCCAGAGAGTACACAACGACGAGACAACGATGCGCATAATTTGGCATCAGCAGACGTTCGTTGCGTAGTGAAAGTCCTGAAGATGTTCCTTTATAAAGTGCAAACCATTCACCAATTGCTGCCTGCTGACCATCGAAGGACGTTAACTTACTCTTCTTCTTCTTTTTCTTAGGTCTTCGGAAATATTATGTCAGCGAGGTTCCCCTTCTAAGGCATAGGGCCTCCACTGGAGATGTATCTCAGCTTTCTCCAACTCTTCCACAGATGTGCTGATTGCTCTTCGACCATTCTTCGGCAAGTATTTCTAGGTCGGCCCTCTCGCGTCTGCCTTTCTGCGTGAGGGGGTTCCATTGCATCGCTTGACTCGCAATGCACTCGTAACCTTTACGAAGCGTATGCCCAATCCACTGCCACTTACGTCTTCGTATGATAGAGTCAATGGGTTCTTGACCTGTTCTCGCATGAAGTTCTTTATTAGAGATACGGTTGGGCCAAAAAATTCTCAAGATGTTTCACAGATATCTATTCACGAACGTTTGCTGCTTTCTTGTGACAGCGGGTGTGATTTTCCAAGTGCTGCACCCATAAAGTAGCACGGATTCAACATTGGAGTGGAATCACTCGTAGATTGGTCTTTAGGCTGACAGAGTTGTTTCTCCATATTTTGGACAGCATTCCGAACACAACCTTTGCTTTCCCGATTCGGTTGATAATATCTAGTTCCGTTCCATACAGAAATCTCTACTTGGTTAGATGGGGAAGTTCCAAGGCTGATCCTTTTAGTTTTTTTCCGTATTGATTTTTAGCCCAACGATATCATCTTCTCTCTCCACCCTTGTTGTCATTTGATGGAGATCCATGGTCGTATGAGAGAGTATGCATACATCGTCTGGGTAGTCCAGATGTTTGAGACTTGACAAAGTCGACAAAGCTGTATGCAGTACGTCATTTATCACCAACAGTTTCAGTACTGGTGACCATATACTAGATCGAGTAATAAGTGACTTCCTTGGCCGCCAGAATGCGCTGCTACTGCAAAAAAGGTTATGGTGCCTTGAAGTAAGTTCATATTTTAGCAGACATGCCAAATGTCAGTGCGATACTGTCTTTAGTTTTGTTTCGACAGCTGATTGTTGTTGACGTGTATGGACAAAAACGATTTTCGTTCTCTCATAAAACATTATTTTTTGAGGGGCTAAACGGCGAAGGAAACACAAGAGAAGTTGGATAAATATTATGGGGCTAATGCTCCGTCAGATTACACCGTCAAATATTGGTTTCGAGAGTTTCGTGGTCCCCGCAACTCCACTACCGATCAAGTTACAGAGGACGTTGGCAAAAAAATACATGAAATGGTGTTGGATGACCGGAAAGTGAGGGTGCGCGAGCTAGCAGATACCACAAAGATTAGTACAGATCGCACACGCCATATTTTGGGCAATATTCTGCATATGGAAAAGTTATCCTGCCACTGGGTGCCGCACATGCTCACTCCTGACCAAAAACACGAACGCGAGAGCACTTCGAAAGAGTGTTTGGACTTTCTGATGCGGAATCGGGCGGACTTTTGGCGTCAATTGGTAACTGGATTTGGATACCTCGGACTATTATCTCTTCCCAAACCTCAAAAGATGGCTCATCAATAAAAAATTCAGCTCACACGAGGAAATCATCGACGCCACGGAGGAGTATTTTGCAGACCTTCCGGAAAATTACTTTTCGTACGGAATCAAGAAGTTGGAAAATCGCTGGAATAAGTGTATCAAACTAAAAGAGGACTATATTGAATAATATAAAAAAACATTTAAAAAAAAAAAAATTTTTTTAATCCCCAAGGAGGTCACTTTTCACTCCATCTAGTACAGCCCTTTCTAACCCCACTTAGGATTTCAAACTCCTTTGGCAACGTTAATTTATGCAGAACGTGACATTTGGATCCATCAGATGTAGCCTTGATGATAACAATAAATTTATCTGGGATGCCCCTCCTGCGCAAAACAAGCCAGATTAATTATCTATACACGCTGTCGAACGCCTTTTCGAAGTCGATGAACAGCAGGTGAAATGGTGATGGATATTCAAAGCACTGTTCTATGATGATCCGCAAGGTTTTGATGTGGTCCACACAGGAAGATCCAGAGCTGAATCCTACTCGTTTTATGTCGAGTGTTTCTTCAAGATGGTCTTTTATTCGCTCCAGGATGATTTTTGCTATTACCTTGGCTACTACAGGCAGCACGCAAATTCCTCTCCACTTTTCGCACTGCGTAAGGCCTCCTTTCTTTAGGAGCTTGACAATCATTCGTTTTTCCCACTCTTCAGAAAAACTCACTGTTTTCAAACTTACTCTCATGCTCTATTAAACCTGGTGCAAGAATACGACGATTTCGTATCCCAAATCATAATGAGCGACAAAGCTAGTTTCCACTTAAGTGGGCACCGAGAATCCACTTGAAGAGCCCCTTAAAGTGATTGTTTGGTGCGGCATTTGCAGGGGAAAAGTGTTTGGCCCATATTTTTCTGAGGACGCCGAACCGTAACTGGTGAGCGCTACAGACTGATGTTAAACGAATTCTGGTTTTATTTGCTCCAACAGAACGGAGCAACCGCTCACAGAGCACGGCCAAACATGGAGATTTTGAATCACCAATTTGCAGACCGTGTGTTTACCTGTTTTGGCCATTTGAACTGACCGGCCAAATCGCCAGATTTGATGGCGTTAGACTTCTCCCTTTAGGACTTTTTAAAATTTCGCGTTTACCACAGCAAACCACAAACTTTGCAACTCTTGAAAGCCAACATTGAAGAAGAATTCACCAATTTTGAGCCAGATGTTTTGCGAACAATTCAAAATGCCGTAAAACGAGCACATATGTGCATCAACCCATGAGGTGGTCATTTGATCGACACCATTTCTTCACCTCAATGTCATCAATTTTGCATCGTCAAGTAAACTTATCGTGAAAACAGGACCCAATTTTTTTCATTTGTAAGAAAGTGGCAGCCAATTCTTATTATCACTTAACTTTTGCCCAAGCCTAGTCCAAGTCGTTTCATCCATCCTTGCCTCTCATAAAACCATCATGGTGATCAGATAAAACCAAAGACGTTAGAAATGGCATTTCAGACGTCTTGCTGGTAATGTTGCAACTGACGTTCTGCGCTTTATGCAGACATCGTAAGACTTCTCGATTACTCTGCTGCAGCCCTATGAAGTTGAGTTTTTTTCATTACTTCTTCAACGATTTCTTTT
Source organism: Volucella zonaria (assembly GCA_963966105.1). Classification (NCBI taxonomy): domain Eukaryota; kingdom Metazoa; phylum Arthropoda; class Insecta; order Diptera; family Syrphidae; genus Volucella; species Volucella zonaria. The sequence continues at coordinate 181,962,035 of OZ014532.1, forward strand.
AATCCATTGATGGCCTGCTTCACCAAAGTGTACATCAATTTGTCGAAATCCAGATAGTTGCGCTTGATATTTTTATGGCATTTGACAGAGTCTGTCTTCCGGCTTTTTTAACATCGACGAATCTCTTCTTCAATGGACTAGAAATTACTTTAGGCAAGGTTCAATTCAAGTTATATTGAAAGGTTTTAGGTCTGATGGCCACAAAATAATTGCTCCGTTCTATTTTCTTCTTAATTTTCATCAATGATCTCTTGTCTGCTCCTTTTAATCCAATATATTCCTTTGCTGACGACAGTACACTTTGCTTTCCATATTCGCCGGGGTCACGTCCGTGCTCTTCGGCTGTAGACCGGAAACGGTAACTTATGTTAAACACATTAAAATCCGATATTAACTGACTAACCAATTGGGAGCTACCAACAGAGCGGAATTTAATGCTTCCAAGAAAGAAAGCACAACGTACCTTAAACAGAGGCCCTAGACCGCTATAAAGCAGAAACCGCCACCATCCAAGAAGCGCAGTGGGATTTTTACATTTTTCCAACCATTTGGGTCGTTTATGTAGCTGGCGGATGTAATCTTGTGACCACTTTCTCCAAAACCGTTGTACGAGACCTGGAAGATGGTGCCACCGATTCAACAACGATGGCTGGAGATTTAAGGCGGTGGGATACGGCACTCTTAATAGAGGTCGCGAAATCAAGAAGTCCGCTGGAGTTAAGGAATCCATATCACCTTCGAAACGCGCACACAACGGCCTAGAATTAGCACAGACTTCGATTTGACACAGCACGGTCGAAAATTCCTCGTAGGTCACCGACGTATTTCCACGCAAATGAAATTTAATGGTTTTAACACCGGCCTCCCAGACACCACCGAAATGCGGCGCATGGGGGGGGGGGGGGGGTGAAAAAACTCAATTGATGCCTATGTTTGAAAGCTCTTTCGACACATATTCTTAATTGGCACCAGCAAAATTTGTGCCGTTGTCACTAAAAAGAGTGTGACACTTACCACGTCTAGCAACGAATCTACACAGTGCTGCCAGAACTCCATGACAGTCTTTAAATGCAATGCCTTTGTCGCCAGGCAACCAACCAACCTTATAGCCTCGTCCCTTCCAGGACTGTGCCATAAATGGGCCCGATTAGTCGACGCCGGTGTTTCCGAATGTCATGCCTGGCTCCAATCTTTGCTTCGATAGACTGACCATTTGTTGCTGAAAGGGTACTGCTCGCTGACGTGTGCATATTGTGCACTGGTAGACACACCGCTTCATTCCAGCGTGCAAGTTTGTAAGACGACAATCGCTGACTATCAATTTTGTTAAGTGGGGTTCCTTGTGAAGAATAATTGGGTGCCTTTGATGTAAAGATATTGCAGCATTTTCGGGCCGCCCGCCCATGTGAAGTACACCAAATTCTTCAATAAACGGACTCACGATATCGTTTCCTTACGGTTTAAACATGTAATTTCATCGTGGAAAAATTGGGATTGTTAAAGCCGAAGCAGCGCGGTCCTTGATATACATCCTCTGATGAAAGAACAGGCACGCATAGAACCGCTGGAGGATGTCTATGATTTCGAAATAGGCGAATACATCGGCCGATGACGCGGAAAAGTCTGTTAAGTTTCGAAAACCGCGTACAAATATCAAAACCTCTATTGGTGGAATAACTAGATGAACATATAACTTTACCTTCAATACTTTCAGTGATGCTAGGCAGACTGGAAAACGCCATAACTCGATCTCGTAGAAACTGCGGACTGTTCCACCATAAATCTAAATTAAGTAGATTTCGTGGCATTATACCGCGAGTGGCACAGCTAGCGAGATTTTCGGCCGAACGCACGTGATGCCATATCGACACTGTAAACTGAGTGACGATTTTCGATATTCGATTGTCTATGAACACGTTAGGCTTCATTGGGGCGATTCGCGTTTTTGCTAATTTAACACGCGGGAATATACTGCCGCAGCGTATGCTGACTCTGAAGCAACAGCAAAGCAGCTCCATAACTTCGTTTCGGTTTAACTTCAGCCATCACGGAGCCATTACCGAAGGAGCTCAAATCTGATTTGAAGTCTGACCATTCTTCGTGAAGGTCCGTAGGAATATACGTATCCCATCCAATTTGTCTTAGCCAAAGGCTCTTCATAAAAAGTTTCATTTTGACGACGGTTGGTGAGAGCCAGCCCAAAGGGTCAAAATTACGAGCAATATCCGATAGGACTTCCCTTTTGGTAACCTGGGGACCGATGGCGTGTTGCGATGAACAAAAATGGAAACAGTCAAGCTCTGTATTCTACAAAAGGCCTAACGTTTTAACTCCACCTTCTCCGATAGGCAGCTTGACCGAAGTCTCTCGATACTCGATATCGATGGTATTAAGGAATTTGAACGAGTTCGACCACCTCTTTCGGAGTCTCATTCGCACACCCTCTAAAATCTGACAGAGATCGTTACTGATGTCTATCGTGTCCTTTGTGAATTCGTAGACATAAAAATCGTTTATGATGATATCTGAAGCCCGATATTGTTGATACCGATTCTAGTGGCTAAGAACAAAGCCGAGGCGGTTCCATATGCGACCGTTTGATGTTGGTAATCGCGTGGTTCTTCGATAACCGGTTTTTTCCAAACAACTCGTTGAAAATGTACATCGTCCGGGTTAATTAATACTTGACGGTACATCTTCGCTATATCGGCCTTGATCGCAATCTTAAATTTCCGAAACTTTATGAGACACGTAATTAAGTCGTTTTGTATGGTGGATCCAACACGGACTTACACGACGCTTCAAAAGCTACCCTCAATTTGGTCGTTGTGCGTGTGGGCTTGAATACCGATGGGTGATGGGGTAAATAATATGAAGGACGAGGTCGCGATCACTTTGCTTCACAAGGGACATGTAACCTAAGTTTTTGTATTCGCTCATAAACGACACATATTCATGCTTCAAACTCGAGTAATTTGAAAACGTGTCTCCATCGCTAAAAGTCGTTTCAACGCCGCTTCATGTGAATCTCCGAATTCAACGGGGCCTTTCGTAAACGGTAAACTAACAACGAATCTATCATCAAGGTTCGTAAAATGATTTTCAATGCTGTCACTTGCCTCGCACTCGGCGCCCCGTCCATCCATAATATCTTCGTGCTCAAAAAAGCGTTTTAACGGCACATCCGCATCAATATCGAAGGTCGTATAAAAACGCCCAAGCCAGCCTCTGGATTCTGTGAAATGTTACCCGCCAGGACCCATCCGAAGATGGTTTTTTGAGCTACAGGTGAACCCGATGGATGAGAAGGATATGGAAGAATATATGAGCTCCCAACAAAACATCGATTTTAGTTGGGCTGATGCTGGATCTGCTAATGACAGATTGCCAAAATATGACAGAATGACATTGGGTATTTCGATGCTTGGTTGATCATTTGTCAAGGACGATAAAACAAAGGCTTGCACCGAGAAGCAATTGGTGTTAACATGTGATGATATAAAGAGTTCGACTTGGCCCGTTACCACGTTTACAATGCCCTATACCAAAAATTGGAATTCTTGCATGCCCGAGTTCTAATACGTGCCGTTGTATACACGATTCCGAAATTAAAGTCGCTTGTGACCCTGAGTCAAGAAGAGCTCTACACGGCTGTAGATTATCGTTCCTATCTTTGACCATAATTATGGCCGTAGGTAATATAGTGAAGCACTCGCGATATGGATTTTGGACTAAATTAACAGACCTCCCGAAGCCCCATTTGAAGTGCTCGATTGGCATTGTGGCTGCGACACGGTTTCATGATGGATCATCATATTGCTCTTTAAGCCGTACGTCTTACAATTCGAAAATTTACACTCTACAAGGCTGTGCTTAACGCGAAGGCAATTGATGGAGATCTTGAAACTGGGGGCATTGATACAAAAAATGTTTCTGCTTGCCTTTGAAACAAGACACTACTTCTGCGCTCAACACACGTTTACGCGAATCCTTCGAGTAGGATTTGTGAACACTCGACTCACCGCGGCCGATATTGGCCGTTACGACAATTCAGATGATGATTTTACAATCTCATTTAGCGCGTACTGACGTTCAGCTAATGACTTTAATGTTTTGGCTATGTAGATTTCTTTTTCTGTTCGCGAACCGATCCCTTGTTGATCTTGAATGATCTCGGTCAACCTTGCACGCGCACTAGAAAATATACTGTCGAATTCGACTCGATAGTCTGTTTCCTCCGATATTTGATTTTCGGTAACCAAAGCTTGGATTTCGTTTTGAATGCTTTCGAAATCGTGCATATGCTGCTCTAACTTAGTCTGACGCAACAGGAATTCAGCTAACGGATGAGATGACGATTCACAAAATATAACAATCCGTCTTACTGGGCCTTTAGGCGCCCACGGACTAATTTTTTGCGAAAAAAATTGTTCTCTATAAAATTGCAATTGTTGTTGAACTCTGCATGTCCGAATTATTTGCACAGGGCAGCTTCCAGCGTTTTTGCTTGAGCTAAAATGTTTCGATGCTGCACAACACGCGATTGCCGCGAATAATAAAAGCCGAATGAAATCCAAGAATATTATACAAATCCGCCCTCGAATGGACCAATTATGATCGTGTTTTCGGAAAGTCTTACCTTGGATTTCAATTGAACTGAAAGTTTAATTAAAAATTGAAACGAATATTGATAAAACGAAAGAAAACGCACGTTTACTGAGTTCGGCCGGAGACAAAAGGTATCAATTTTATTCGGCGTAAATAGAAAAGGACAGATGAAGTCTTGAATACAAATTTCCTAAGGAAGCAAATATCCCACTTAAGATCTTAGACGAAGAGATCGTGCATCATAACCCAGAAAAATTCTACAAAAATCTCTTCCTGCAACAAGATACGAATAATGCAGCAATCCACACAGCTCGGAGGGTGAAAGAGTACTTCGAGCGTAACAACGTTTATGTTCTTGACTGGCCAGCATTGTCTCCAGACCTCAACATAACTGAGAATGTATAGGAATATCTCTCCAGAGCTGTTTACAAGGCGGACGACAATTCAACAACGTAGCCGACCTTAAAGACGCCATTGAAACTGAATGGGACAAAATCCCACGAAAATTAATTAAAAAACTGTTTAAATCCCTTCCATCAAGAATTTTAGGGGCTGTAAGTAATGAACATATGTAGATGACGTGGTCATATTAGTGCGGGGAAAATACTTAAATATTTTAAGCAGTTGCCCTGAAAATGATCACCACTCGGGCAAAAAGCTGTGGTCTCAAGGCCAACCCTTCCAAAACGGCACTGGTTCTTTTTACCAGAAAGTACAAGATACCGCAATTCAAACTCCCAAAACTCAACGGAGTGGAACTGTCCCTTTCGGGCAGCGCAGGTTGGCTTTAAACCTGCTATGGCGTACTGGCTGTATACGGTAGGGGTAAGACCCAAACTAACATACGGCGCTCTAGTATGGTGAAAAGTAACAAACAAGAAAACGATTTACGCAAAATTACCGGCGGTTCAAAGAACTGCTTCTATAGCCATTACAGGCGCGCTCCGTACCACCCCAACGGCAGCATTGGACACCTTTTTGCACCTAACACCGCTTGATTTACAGATCACAAACCTTGTGCCATAAAACTCACTAATCGGGGTTACTTCAAGAGCAGTAGTTTCGGACACGGCACGGTCCTAATGAAACTATTGCAAGGCAACCCAATTCTAACAGATGAAATTCCTTCCCTGGTCGACTTCGATATCCCGTACGACATAAAGTATCCGGAGAGGGAGGACTGGGAAAAAATAAAATTGCAATTTTCACAGATGGCTCAAAAACAGAGGAAGGAGCAGGTTCTGCTATCTTCTCAGAAGACCCAGAACTAGATTGTCTATAAGATTACCGGACGCAAGTCCGGTTCTGGCTGTCCTCAAGGCGGCTGAGCTAATGCAGATGAGATCGGTATCCGCACTCACGGCAATGGAATCAACCAACGCCAAGTCTGATACAGTCAGGGGCTGTTGCACAGTGCTCAAGGCACTATGCAGTCAGAACTGAGTAAGACAGTACTGGGTGCCAGAACACTATAGGAAATGAACAATCGGATGAGCTTGCAAGAAAAAGAGGGCTACGCGACAATAGTGAGGTTGCCAATATCAAACCACCCCTCTGCATAGTGAAGGGCACTATCGAGGAAAAAATTACAAAGACTGCAAATCTAAGGTGGTCAAGTCTTGAAGGACACAGGGTATCCAAGTCTGTTTGTCCGCTCTTTGACGACGAAATATCTGGGAATATTAATAAAATCAAAGGCTCAAATTGTCAGATACGGATATTCGCAGATTCTGCGGTAATCTGCAAGCTGTTGATGACATAATACTCATACTGTGATGATGCGAGGCAATATGCGAGCAATATTGCTATGTCTGATTCCTGGCACCGATAGATCGATGCCCCTAACCAAACGATAACTATTTCTCAGGGATCCCGCTATCCTAGCTGTGGATTCCTCCAAGTAGCGCTTTAATGGCAGCTAAACCTGGTAAAACGATTTCCCCCGGAATCACGGAACCTCTCGATTGAAAAAACGCACAAGGAAAATCTTCCCCGAATAAAAAAAAACCAGCAAAAAGCAACAAAAAGGAAAGGAAATAAAAAAAACTTTTTTTTTCCTCAACGTTCTAAAGCCCCGTTGGGGTTCGAGGATTTATTTAAATTTTTTTTCTTAGCGGTACACTCGTCGATAGAGTGACCCGCTATTTTCACAGTCCCGAAAAAAAGAAAGCGTTAGACAACGGGTCGCGTGTTCCGTCTGTTCTCGGGAATCTCAACGCACGCGCGGCCCACCGGAGTCTTAACTTTAAAAAAAAACCACTTTCTATGACACAACACTGCTCTGCACTACACTTATCTTTTGTGTCCTAGCGGTGCCGTGCCCCTTTCTGGCGCAGTTCCTCACTCCTTTTTTCCCGCTACTTCCGGTATCCAATTCCTCGTTCCTATCCTTGAACTCCTTTCTCCTTTTCCCCTTTTTGTTTCCCTTTTTTTTTTTAAGTAACAACTCGCGAGTCTGCTGTATGCAATAAATGCAAAACAGATCCTCTACTTTTTTGTTGTACAAAAAAAAATTCAGAAAAAAATTGCTGTTCGCAATTAAAAAAAATTCGCTAAAAAATTTGTCTGACCCTCACTAGTTGCTGGTTGTCACCAAAGTGACTTCCAAATCTTTTTCGATCCACAGCTTCGGCAGACTCACACACACTTTCGCACACTCGCTCTCTCAACCATTCATTTAGATCTAGCGGACCCATCAACGGGGTTTTTAGCTACAACATTAGCAATCTTTGTCCCTAACAAAAGCTAAGTTTAGTGCCTATGCATATTTAAATTTTTATATTTTTATCCGCGATTCCCTAACTACTCCGGTGGATCGGCTTTCAGTTTTCGGGGGAGGGGGCTGATCAATAGCGTGTCACCCCGTACAATTATTTATTTATTTATTTTTTTTTTTTGTGATTGGGCCCTACGCCCCCGCCCAATTATCAAGGCTTCGCCCATCAATGACGTTGTCTAATAAAAAGTGGGGGCAGAGCATATTACTGGTCTTATCGTAAACACCTTCAGATAACGCCTCTGAAGGTTGCTACGATTTGACCAGTAACAAGTTGCCGGTCATAGGTCTTGTTGGCGGCTGGACCACCGGCAGTCCATACCAGGATTTAAATCACGGTACCATGGGAGTCAGGAGTCCCCCGGATTTCGGTGCAGGCCTGACTTGTTGAGGTAGGCCCCCTTGTGGGAGCGTCATGGCGGCTGCGGCTTAAACCCAAATCGCGGGAACGGGTCGAATCCATTGTAGAGTTGCAAATAAGTACTGAGTGCTGTGACCTTAAGAACAGCAAGAGGTTTTAGGTCGGCCTCGACTCATACCAAGGGTGGAACTTGTGCCTCCAACACAGTCCCGAATTGATATTAAAGGATTGACGGAGAGCGATGGCAAGACGTGTCCTTGCTCCCATGGATATATGGGCATCCCGTAAACATAAATCTACAAGACAGGTGGTTTACGCTAAAAACCAGAGACTAATGTTGTTATTCGTATGTTTTTATTGTATATAGTTGTTATTGTTTGTTGTGGATTGTTGTTGGATGGTGTGGTTTGTGTGTTTGTATGTTCCATCGTTGGAGATTGTATTAATACTTGGCCGTCCGCCTACACACCTCTGCTGCTTTTTCGGTGCTCCTTCGGTGGGGTGCTGGCTTAAAAGGGGTCGTCATCCCTTCACCCATCGAACCTAACTCTTACAGCTGGTGCGTCATTGGGGTGTGCTCGATCGTCTTGGCCGTCCTCCTGCACACCATTGTTGGTCCTTTGCTGTTTCCTCGTTGGGGTGTTGCCTTAAAAGAGATCGTCGTCTCTTCATCCATCGATCAATTGGCTCAGTGCCAGCTCTGACTACCTGCATCCACATCAGTTGTAGGATGTGATGCCGGTGTCCGCACCCACATCGATAGCAGGATGGGGTGTTATTTAAGCCTCCTATTGCTTGGCTTTTGTTGGGGTGTCTGTTCCAGGGTTCGTCTTCCCCCACCCATAACCATCGTGTTGGGGTGTCTGGATTGAAGGACCGTCCGTCCCCACCCGTCGGTGACTTTCAGGCGTCCTGTCTGATGCAGCCCGTTGCGAGTCTCCCGTCTATCTATGGGCTGTGGTTCGTGGTTCGTCGTGAGTCTCCCTACTGTCCTTAGGGCTTCACCGACCGAACCTCCTCGTTCTCCTCTGTCGGGTCAACCGTCCGTGAACCTATGTGGGTTGTTTTCTGAGGTCTGGGGTTGGTGGGCCACTGGCTGATGGGACCATGGCTACCCTCCACCTCCGCCAGAGCTCGGTGTTCCTACTCAATGAAAAGAGGGACCGAAGGGACTTGTGAGGAAAAAGAGAGCCAAACTTGTTGCGGGAAAATTTACAGCAACAACCTAGAGGAAATAAATAGCGCGAACTTCAAAGGCCTTCTTGGCTTTTGCAAGAAAATTCGGTGTTTCACCAAGGCGATTATTTAGGTTTTTGCCATTTGAAGACAAATTCAACTGGTTCCACAGGCATCGCGATGGGCCCGTTTTGGTACCTGGTATCTGTGTGATCGCACCCCTGTTTAACCCAACCTAACGCTAAAAAAAATAAAATCACTCCGATAAAACTCCAAATTTTGTTTTTATTTCAAAAAACCCAATCCTGCCCCATCTACTAGGCGCGGGTAATTATCGACAAATTGCAATTTCCAAGAAAATTAAGGGAAAAAAGGATTTATGGCGATTAGAATTTTCTAAGAAATTGGCAATGATTACCTAACAATGATATTTTCAGCACATACAGAAAAAAATCACGAAGAAACGCCGTAGCCGAAATCAGAGGGAAGTCTCTGATCGAAACAGATGTCGATATGTGTGCTATCGCATAAAAACGTACGACATGGCCTGAACTGAAGTACTAGGTGCCGCACGAAAATGTACTCTTTCAAATCCAGTTTCCATTTAGGAAGGAAAAAATTTAGGAAGGGAACCAACCAATGTATACAAACGCAGAAATTCAAAGTAAATTGAGATGCAAGTGCGAATATAAATCGTCAAACTATTGAAATAAAATTAAATTAAACAATAAATGCTTAGACTAAATGGCAGCACTAAAGTCTATTACATTCTATGTACCTATAAGCCAAAATAAAATCACTCTTGAATTATACGCTGAACTAACTTGATGTTTTTTTTACTCGGCTTGATCTTAATTTCTAACAAAGGTTATGGGCCCAGAGTTTCCCGTGTGTTCGTAATTCCAAAATTTGTTTTATCATTAAAAGTAAAATGTCGAATTCATTTTATCAGATCGAGAAATTAAGCGGACAGAATTATGATTCGTGGAAAATATTAGTCAGAAGTGTTTTAATTCACAATAACCTAACGAATTACTTCTCTGGTGGTTCTGTGAAGCCAGAACCAGACGAGGAGAGGAATCCACACTATCGCGCATAAAAGATGAAAAGGCTCTACCTACTATTCTATTGAGCGTAAAACCTTCACAAATCAACTACATAAAAAACTGTAAGCTTGGATGAGTTTAGAAAAAATCCATCAACCCAAAAGACCGGCAAGGAAAGTTACGCTATTCAAGCAACTCCATCAATTAGAAATGGAAGGTAAAGATGATCAGCATCACATTAATTCTTTCTTCGACTTTGTTGAAAGCCGTTGGATCGGTTTCTTGGTACTATTTTATATCTTCTGTGCCTCATTTTTTGCTTTTTGTGTAGCTTTGTTTCGCTAACCAAAAGTACGTCGTGGCTTGGTTTTTGAAGGAGTAGGAAAGTGTGGCTCTTTCTTCGATCAGCGAATTTACATTCAACACCAGGACCTTTTAATGTTCGCTGCACCGCACAGTGCGGCAACCCTTGGACAAAGTTCGCTTTTAACTCAATAAACGGTGTACAAGTATTATTGTAGAAAAATGGCTCAATCAAACAAAAACGAAAATGTTTTCTCTTAAAACATAACGGTACTTGCGGTAACACTGCATTGAGAAGAACGATCATGTTGCAATTTTATTAGTTTCAAGTTTGCTTGCTGTCAAGAAGTGTTGTTTTGTTCTAGTGCGTGTAAAATTTGGAGCTAAAATCATGTCGAGTTTGGCCAAAATATTCTGTGCATTTAATTGCTATGCATAAGTCAGATATCACACTTTGTTCTTGTGTTATTTTTTTTTGTTACAAATTGCTACCTTAATAACAGTGAATTTTTTTCCAGTACAATATCCAATGATTCGAAACTGTGATTTGCTCGACAATTGGATTTCAAATTCAAATTCAGAGAAACCGTATAAAGTTATCCATAAACTGAAATCTCTTTTAAATTTAAATGACTGTTCTGATAGTCTAAATGCCGAAATTAGACACGCAGGTGAAGGTTATTCTTTAGCGATGAGCAGAAAGTGGAAAGATTGCTCTAGAAACCGCAAATATTTATATAAGCGACATTCAAAGTGGCTACAAAAAAAAACTATTGATACCAACTGAGACAAAAAGCGATCTGCAACCAACACCATCAAGATCCACTTGAGAGCCGCAGAAAGAAACTCGTCTCGGGATACCCTTAATAAGGTTTGATGAACCATCTAGTATAAAGACAAAAAAACGTTGAGCTCGAGATCTGATAAATTCACGGTCCGTTGGTGAACTTAGCTTTGCGATATTTCAAGAGGATCAACATCCACAAGTCAACATCAGCCGACTTTAAGTCCTCATCAAGTTCTTGATTTATATTTTGACTTTTACCTTTCTGAAAGAAAGTATAATATTCACCGCAGTTTTATGAATAAGCAGTCTAAGCACTATTTTCTATCCGTCGAGACGCTGAGGCAAGCTAGAAAACTTTTTTACCAAACTTATCTGCAAGTGAAATATCCGCAGAAATTAACCTACAGGAGCTATTAGACATTACCCTACAAAGCATTTTAAAAACCATTGACATCGATATCGTCTCAGATTTAAAGCTAATTCGCAAGTGCGGATTTGATAGTAGTGCAGGACACATCCTTTAAAAACAGTAATTCACGGAAAATACATCTCAGACTGATGAATTTATGTTCTTGATAGCTTTCGTTCCTCTCAAATTAGTAGAGGATCAAGAGAGTTATGGGTCAACCCACGTTGTTTTGCAGACCTACTAGGTGGAGTGAAAAGTAACCTCCTTGACCGCCAGAATGCACTGCTACTGCAAAAAAGGTAATGGTGCTTTGAAGTCCGTTCATATTTTAGCAGACATGCCAAATTTCAGTGCGATACTGTCTTTAGTTTTGTTTTGATAGCTGATTTCTGTTGACGTGTTTGGCATCATGTTGAGTATGGACAAAACCAATTTCGTTCTCTCATGAAACATTATTTTTTGAGAGGCAAACGGCGGAGGAAACAAAAGAGAAGTTGGATAAATATTATAGGGCTAATGCTCCGTCAGATTACACCGTCAAATATTGGTTTCGAGAGTTTCGTGGTGGCCGCAACTCCACCACCGATCAAGTCCGCAGCGGCAGGCCCTCCGATGCGGTTACAGAGGACATGTCAAAAAAATACATGAAATGGTGTTGGCTGACCGGAAAGTGAGAGTGCGCGAGCTAGCAGATACCACAAAGATTAGTACAGATCGCACACGCCATATTTTGGGCAATTTTCTGCATATGAAAAAGTTATCCTGCCGCTGGGTGCCGCGCATGCTCACTCCTGACCAAAAACACGAAGGCGAGAGCGCTTCGAAAGAGTGTTTGAACTTGTTGATGCGGAATCGGGCGGACTTTTGGCGTCGATTGGTAACTGGATTTGGATCCCTCGGACTATTATCTCTTCCCAAACCTCAAAAGATGGCTCATCAATAAAAAATTCAGCTCACACGAGGAAATCATCGACGCCACGGAGGAGTATTTTGCAGACCTTCCGGCAAATTACTTTTCGGACGGGATCAAGAAGTTGGGAAATCGCTGGAATAAGTGTATCAAACTAAAAGGGGACTATGTTGAATAAAATAAAAAAAACATTAAACAAATTTTTTTTCATTCCCAAGGAGGTTACTTTTGACTCCATCTAGTATTAAGTTCACTTTTATGAAGGAGAATCAACATTTAGTAATGGAGCAAGAGTCCTTAATGAAAAAATGCTATACGCCAATTACCTGCGTATCAAATTAATTTCGATGGTAGTTAAGTAGTACATTTTGCAATCCTAGATGGAAGTAGTATGTAACTTTTTATCAGACACTAATTGTTCTGCTAAATGCTATATAACACCTTGATCAAAAAGTTCCCGCACCACAGCACGGTGTGGCACTCCCATTGTTTCGATTTGAGTTCTGTTTTCTTTTGTTAAGTTGGTAAATCTGTTGTTGATTTTCCCTCTAAATATTAGTGTCATAGGTTGACATTTGCAAAAATTACGTAGGCAAGAGTACATCTATTTCTGTGTGTATTGGCGATTTTTTACAATTTTGGAAATGGATTTAAATTTGCAACAACGAACTTGAATGGTGCGCGAACGTTGGAAATGTTGGAAAAGTGTTTCGGCAACAATTTTCTAAAGAAAACGGTCGTTTACCAGTGGCACGAGCGGTTCAAAAGTGCTCGTGAGTCAATCGAAGATGATGAACGCAGTGGCAGACCATCGACATCGAAAACCAACGAAAACATTGATGAAGTACTCGTAAAAGAAATGTCGGTCAATAACTGCAAATTAACCATCAGAGAGATAGCGGAGGACTTGAACATTGCCTATGGATCCGTCCAAGACATCTTGGTTAATGATTTGGGTTTCCGTCGTGTAGCAGCAAAGTTGGTGCTGAATGACCTCAATTTCATGCAAAAAAGAGACCGTGTTGACGTCGCAAAAAAGATGATTGGCGAGGCTGACGCTGAATCCGATCCCACATTCATCAAAAGGATCCTTACTGGAGACGAGACGTGGGTTTATGAGTACGACACGCAATCCAGACATCAGGCAAGTGAATGTCGCCCACCAAATGAGCCGAGACCAAAGAAACCACGTCATTTTCAGTCAAAAAAGAAGGCAATGCTCAAGGTTTTCATGGATTACAACGGTGTAGTGCTTCATGAATTTTTGCCAGAAGGTCAGACAGTAAACAAAGAGTATTACGAGTATTTGGGCATTATGAGACGTTTGCGTGAAGCAATTTGCCGAAAGAGACCAGAATTGTGGGCAGAAAACTCGTGGATTTTTCACCATGACAACGCACCATCGCACAGTGCCATCATTATTCGTATTTTTTTGACGAAAAATTCAACAAATACCATCCAACAGCCACCGAATTCACCTGATTTGGCTACCTGTGACTTCTTTCTGTTCAATCGAGTTAAAAAACCGCTACGGAGAACGCGTTTCAGCAGCCGAGAGCAAGTAATGGAAAAATCGCAGGAAGCACTGATGGACATACCGAAAACCGAATATAAAAAATGTTTCGAGGATCGGATTAAGCGCTGGCATAAGTGTGTTGCAGTTGATGAGGATTACAATATAGATTTAGATGAATAAGCTTGTACATATTTTTAATTTTCTGAATAAATCCCGGAAAATCAAGATCAAGGTGGTATGTGGAGCGTTCCCAATAGAAATTAATTTGACTGTGGTTTCTGAATAGCTTCCTTATACCGATCATTACCATTTTGGCTTATCTACTCTGCACACGTGGATAAGTTGTTTTGAATACCTTATTCATATTTCTTATCGTTTACCGCTAAAAATGTTGCAAGTAAATGGAGCTGAAAATGGGACTACATATATTCGTGCAAAATAAAAAACAATTCAAGACCTTTTTAAAATTGGTATGGGGTTCTTAGCGGATATGCCAAAACCAGGCTTTTTAACGACTCAGAAATCAGTTCCGAAATCACAGGAATAGATTCAAATTTAATAAAAAATTTTCACACGGTGTTAAGAGTTTTATCGTCAGGTACCAAAAGACACAAAAGATTTACATACATATAAGTTTGTATAATTGGTATTACATGCCAAGTAGTGTCCATATGATCTTGATTCATGGTTGTGAAGTCATCGATTCTTTCGACATACCTATAGGTCTTCTGTCAGTAAAGGCTTTAGAGGCTCGACATAAGGAAATAAGAAAAAATCGATGAAATTACACTCGTAAGATGAGTAGGAATCAGACCAACATGGAACTTATGAACGTTGTATCGTTTTATTACTTACTTCCGATCCTTTAATTTCGACACATGGAAATATTTCTTCAAGGAAATCAAATAGCAATATCTCAGAAATACATAAGTATGTACTTACAAATTGAAGTTTTGTCAAATAATTCACAAAGTTTAAGTGCTTAAGTGCTGACAGTGTTTTAACTGATACAGAGCTTGAAGATAACCATGACAGTAGTTTAGTTTCAGAATAACTATAGCTTAACTCAATTATTTTCTTGATTTTATATTTAAGGAAAAATATGTACGAGTAAATTATAATATTTAAACAGAAAAAATAAAGTCTGTACATATGAATTTGAATTAAGGAGTCTTGTCCAAATTTCCATACACAGGCTGCACTGTGCGCCGTGTTCGTACCTATTACGACGTTAGGTGCTTGGCAGCGGCGCATAGATTTAATTCGTTCTTATGGCGTGCTCTTGTATCTGACGTTGTAGCTGCTATCTGTTCCTGAATAGAGGCTACATAAATGGTGTCCAATGAAAAATTTTCAACGGGAGCAAAACGTTGGTTCCATGGCAGGAAATTTTCTTGTGGGGTCTGAATTGTTCGGAGATTGTTGCTATAAGCCCCCGACTTAGGCATCCAAAAAAAAAAAATGTTGCCCGGTATAAGGTCTGGTGACCGAGGTGCCCAGGATATGCCTCCGTTCTTCGTGATTAATTTATTGGGAAAAATTACCCTCAGCTTCTCCATTCGAACTCTAGCTGTATGTGGAGTGGCCCTCTCTTGCTGAAATTCTGTTCTGTTATTGAACCCGGGAAACGGGTGCAATTGCGGTACCAAAACACAATACACGTCAGCAGTGACTGCCTCTCCCTGGTTAAAAAAATAAAGGCCAATAATTAGTCGAGCAGAAAGTGCACACTACACACTACACGGTCGGGGCAGCAGTATCTTAAATTTTGTTTATTAACACAGCCCTCAATTTGAAAATGTGCTTCGTCAATATACAACACTACTATATTTTTCCAAGCGTTCGTGCTGTTCGAAAATGTTCCAGCATCGTTCTCGCTAAGGTTTCTGGTAAAGAATAGTCAATTTCATTGAGAAACTGCATGATATGAATTTTGTATGGATGCAACTTCAGTTTCAGTTTTAAAATAACGTGCACTGTTAATTTTTTTACTTCAGTATTGTCTGCTATCTTCCTTATCGATCTACGTAGATTACTCATAATTTCGCCTTGAACTTGGGCCACATGTTCTGGCGTCACTGCTCACGTTGATGGTCCCGAAGGGTTTTGGTTAGCAATATCCCTTTCAGTCTAAACTTTTGAACCCACGACCAGATAAGTTGCGTACTCCGCCCATCACTTACTCGTCGAATATTGAAGTGACTACGAACCCGCGACTCGGACCAAGCAATGGATCACCGCGCTTCAGATATTGCTCAACCGTAACCGCGTGGTGCGTTCCCGACCAGTTACTCATTTTGGCAAATAAGCAAATCACCTCACCGTGTTAGTTTACGACCAATTGCAATTTAAAATGAAAAATTTTCCGCTGGATGTCCTTTACATTTATGAGCCAAGTCCTATAGCCTTAACTACTAACTTAGATGTAACGAGAAGCATGCCTTCTTAATGAAGGTGTTCTGAGGTCTACTGGAATTAAATTAATGGAGAAATTGTTCAGCTGATCGTTGTACCTTATTAAACAAATTACCAGTTTGTATTACAGGAACCGATTACAAAATTGTCCTAAGATCAAAATATCGAACTGAGAACAGCAGCAAACAACGATGTCGTATGTGACAATGAAATAGTTTCCTACACTTATGGCTCAAAGTTAGATAGTGGATCAGGAGTGCCTATATACCTAGTTCATAACTAATGCAATATTACCTAAACAGGATTTTTTCTATATACGAAGCCGTAAGACAGGCGAGAGTACTGGGTCCACCACATCAGGATATATCCATCAACGTTTATAGTCAAGTAACTATTAAGGGACGGGAGTGACTTCAAAAACAGTGAGACTCTGTCGCATATGACTGTAAAGAGTCAGAATAACGAATTATTTGGACGCTATGACAACGAAAAAGCAGATGAATTTAAAAGAACAAGAGCTGTACAAACCGTCGTTTGGTATTTCACTATCAAACGTGTTATAGTGGATAACAGGATACACACTGCGCATTCCAAGAAGCAGATGGAATAACGTCCATAATTGCACTCCCACTAAAACACTATGGCCTGAGGTCAATAAGAAACCTTGTCGCCCTAAAAAGAAGAGACCTACGGATGTTATGATAGCTACAGGCGTTGTAAGCCGTCAAAACCTGTCAGGTAAACATTGTGCAAGAATGAAATTTACGAACTCGCAGCATGTCTGCAGAGGCTGCGAGGATCCAGCGGATCCAGAGATTGGGGAAGACCCAACATACGTATTTCTTTCCAGGTCTGGTGGAACTAAGCGAGGTACGAATGCAGCTAATAGTGAGGTTTTGGGATAACAGAGTGTGATCCAAGTACTGTCTCCGTCTTCCATCCTTTCCTTGCCCTTTTATTATCAACAGCTTTGAAAGCTCCTATTTTTCTCCCCCATTGTTCCCTAATGTACTCATACAAGGTGAATCCGGTACCATTAAGGGCCCTATTAGACCTATGCAGATGCCAATATTGGGGACAACCCATCAACCTTACTCAACCTACTCTTCGATATTAATTCGTACTGCTAGAAATTTTTGCGACTGTTCAGGTCTCCTTCTTTATCTCTTAGATTTGCAGTTCTGTGTTTTAGCGCCCTAATAAGACATTTTTTTACTTTCTGGTAAAAGGTTCGTGAATTGTTGTTGGGATACTAATACTTTATACATATCTCCAATCGCGTACTCCTCATGCACCTTCATTTGTTTCAAATGAGCCAATGTCGCGCTATATGCCGTATCTGGTAGAGTTCCGAGTAGAGTTTGCTCGTTTTTTCAATGAAGCCTTATATGTACAAGGTGGCGCAAAAGATGTCACCCAATGTTCCTTGGCTGTACATTTTTTTTATCAATGAAAAACTTCGGTTCTGCTTTTGTACTATGTTTACTTGATGTCTTAAATTTTTTTCCATTAAGTAGAAAAAATGATATCGGCTAAGTGGCCGCCGCCAGAATTAATGACCACTCGAGTCCGGTTTGAAGCGTTTCCCAAGCACTCTTGCCAGAACTTTCGGCCATAGGCCCTCGCATTCTTGACGGACATGCTCTTTGAGGGCTTCAAGAGTCTGAGGCTTGTTGACATAGACTCGTGACTTCAAAAAAGCCCCACAAAAAGAAGTCTGGAACGGTTAAATCAGGCGATCTTGCCGGCCTGTGAAAATCACCAAAACGAGAGATTAGGCGACCCGGAATTGCAGTCCTCAGAATTTCGGTTCTGGCTCGTGCAGTATGCGCCGTTGCTCCATCCTGTTGGAATCACAAGTTCTCCAGTCCGAATCCATCCAATTGAGGAAGAAAAAAGTCGTATGGCTCTATAGCGCTCGCGGTCCAGAGTAATAGTTTGGCCCTCATCGTTTTCGAAAAATTAAGGCCCGATAACAACTTCAGCGTAAACAGCATACCATGCAGTAACTTTGAGAGTATGTAATGGCTCTACTTGGATTTTCGGTGGCCCAGAAGTGATAATGTGGCTTATTCACATATCCACACAAATGGAAATGGGCCTTGTCGCTCAAGATGATTTTCGATGAAAAATTGTTTAGCTAGCGGTCGAAATTCAGGATGGCTTGAGCGTAGGTTACATGCGTTTGGCGGTCAACAGCTAACAGCTGATGCACTGTCAACACTTTGTAAGGGAACGTCATGCAATCTTTCACCAAATTTCTCTGTAACGACGGCCGATTGATGCCCAATTGCGTGGCACGTCGTCTGGTCGCTACCACGGGGTCCTCTGCGATATCTTCAACCACAGCTGCGATATTCTCAGCTCTTCTAGGAGAGCAGCTAATTGTCATTGTATTTGCCCCGTTGGTATCGGACCGGGAAATCTGCGCCGAAATTCACGCTGCTCCAACACCACCGACCTATTATTCCGCAGAAAAATCGTAACAACTACTCCGCGTTCTGTAGGAGTATAGCGATCCATGTCTTGTTGACGTGTATTTTGTGTCAGTTTGCTTCACAAATGTCAAAGTTGTAGGAAGTTCCTTTCCCTGCCGTGGGACTCCTTGACAGTTTTTGAAATATAAAGGAAATTTTTGTCAGTCTCCTACCATTTTAGCTCCTTGCATATTCTTCATATTAAGATGGCCAATTCGGATGGCTGTTTATTATACAATAGTTACCCCACGAAGTCTTAGTCCCTTTCCAGCTGCGGTTTATGGTGACACCTTTAACTACAATATGTACGATATTAAGGAAATCGCTTGCACCTCTTGTCAAGGAGCTCAAAGGAAGTTCCTGCGATTGTGGATACCACGAGATGTAACATTTCAATGACAAGTATAATGGTTTCCAACTAAGGTGGCAGGACCTATGTCTTTGCATGCGAAAAAACCAAAGTCATCAGCGTTATACTCTACTTAAACCAGAGCCTATTTGCATTTCATCGAAAACGAATAATGAGACAGATTTCGTTTTAACTTTAGTCACTCTAGTTCCAAGAAACAACTAAAATTCGATTTGGTAATTTGATTTCCCTCCGAGAGGGGTGCCAGCTCTCGTTCTATACAAACAAACTGCCATTACGCGAAGAGCATTAGCAAAATTAAATCCCAGTTTCAATAATTCCATTAAGATCAGCATTTCGAGCATTCACATATCCGCGTAACTGCCGGATATGCTTGTTTCACTCCGGTCTACTCAACCCACATGTTGACATACGAAAGCAAGAGTCGGGGTTTTGTCGAAAAATTTAGATTTGCATGTCAAACAACAGGAACTTGGCATTGTTCGCAACTCCAACATCTCCCAGCGTCTCCAGCTCCATCAATATTTTTCCTGGTTCTTTATCTCGGCGAAACGTAGTGCTAACGTGAATTTTTCATCTTCACTGGGGCAGATATCCAGCCACCCATTCACCCATCTACACATCCACCTATCCAGCTATTCTACAGCCGTGCCGCAAAGTATGTGTTGTATCACGAAGATTGATTAAAAGAACTGCCGGTGGGTGTGGGTCATGGGGATGTTGCGGATGTTGCGGATGGGGAGTAGTAGTAGCTGGCGTACCATACTAGAGGGAGTGAAATCCTCTATGCATTAGGCACGGAATTATTTTAAATTGAAAATATTTTTTATGCGTAGCTTGGAGCTACTTAAGTTCACCCTCCCTCCGGAAGAGATACGCACGCACCTCATGCTGCCCTCTATTCCTGCCTTTCGAGAATGTAATAAGGATTTTCTTTTGAAACTCACATACTCGTACATACGGTTACAAATGTGTGCTGAAGGAACAAAGTCCTACATACATCTATACGATATAGTTACTACCGACATATGCTGGGAGGCATGATGCCTTTGTCCCATATCCTCATTACTTGACGCGGCCCTGTGTTTTTGTTTTGATAGAAAAGAGTAAAGTTTTACTTCTGCCTCGGATTTTTTTTTTATTTTTTTGGTTTTTTGTTTTTGGTTTTGTACATTTGCTTGTGCCGCTGTTGCTTGTGCTTATTTTCGTTTTTTCTTAGAAAATTTCCATGTACATAAATTGAGCTTCTTCTTTCTGTTTTCGAGGGGTTTACTGTTACTTAGCTTCGTTTTCGTAGCGTTGCGTCCTTCCGCGGCAGCCGGTCGCCCGCGCTCTATATCTCTTTTGTAAAAACGAAAGTTTGTTGGTTTATTACACAGAACTCCCACATACGCCGCGAAATAATAAGTGTACCCGCAACACTACCCCTTCACTTGCTGTGTAAGGGCTGTTTTTTACCATTATTTTTGCGGGACTCTATGTTATCTTGGTACGCGTACAAGGGTATATGAATACCTACTCCACTTCACTGAACGACTGCTGGTGATGGCAAAGCAAGACGAAGACAAGGACATGTGAGCAGCAATATAGTAGTACCATGAGTGTTGAGGTTGACGGGGCGCTGCGAGCGGTTTTTTTGTAAGAAAACGAAGCGAAAAGTTGTTGCGGTTTCTTAAAGCAATATTTCGTTACATACAGATAGAGCTCCACAGAGCAGCGTGTAGGAGGCAACATATGATTTTTAAACTTGGATCTAACTAGATAGGGAAGCACTGTGGTGGCTAAAAGGAGTTTAAGCAATGGGGAGGAAAAGTTTCTAGCCACGATACTGACGCAAGGAAGCTGAACCTCGCACAGGCGTCTGAGAAAGCCAGCTCAGCATTATACTCGTACACCTGCAGAAAAACTTTCGATAAAGAATTGAGAATGACCCTATGAATGTACGAAGCCGTTGTTCGCTCTATTCTCATCTATGTTGCTATATTCTGGTAGCCAGTCCTGGGCAAGAAATGCGAGCATAACACACTTGATAAAGACTAAATAAGAACTACCACCGCAAAGCATCCATGACATATTTATACAAAAATAGGTGATAAGCAGTGCAGTCCTGCTTAGAGTTTCCGGTCACGTCGCCTATAGCGATGAAGAACATTCTCGAATCAACACCAAGTAATTAGGTTGCGTTTACCATGATTATACTACTTCCACCTTCATTTTTCCCTAAAAATAATCAGCGACTACAACAGCTCGTCTATATGCATGGTTCAAAAATTGAATGCGGATCGGCACAAACATCTATTCAGATAAACTGAAGTTGACAAGATCTTTTCGCTCACCGGTCTATGTCGGGGTCATTCAGGCGGAACTATTTGCGATTCGAGTGGTCTACGAATTACTCAGAAGCTTATCGATTCACATCCAAAATTTCGCTGTTTTACCTAATAACCAGGCTACAATTAAAGCAGTTATTTTAGCTACTCGATCACCCAAACTAGTTAATAAATGCCAGTCAAGACTCGCGATTTAAAGCTACCATCATCTCGGTTTCATGGCACAATAACTTTCAATATGTGGCACGGCGGGGTCAGTCTTTAATAGCTTTCTAGCAGAAACAATCAATATTTCGCTAGGGATAGTAAGGAACAGCGTTCATTTCCTCAAGTTAGCTATTGTAATATGGGATGATCTAGGTTTACTAACAGCACAAGTCTAAGAAAATGTGGCCAAATACAAACAAAAATTGCAATCACAATAGACAGCGAGAATCCTTGCCGAATCCGTATCACAAGTCTCTCAACAACTCCTATGCCGCCAGCATCAAAGACCAGTGGCAACGCTGCCAACGCGTCATCAAAGACGCCGTAGCTGATGTGCTGGGTTTCACTCGACTACCATAAAGAAATCCCTGGTTTCATGAAGAATGCCCGCAAGCATATTCTGCTTAACAAGAAGCGTACACGGACGAGAGCTGCCCGTGAGCTCAACGACCAGTAGAGACGAGAAGAACATCGGCTTCTCCAGAAGAGAAAAATAGATCACAGAGAGGCTGTACTCTGGGAATAACGTACGGAAATTTTCCCAATAAGTGAAAAGAACATTTCAAGGCAAAAAGCCCCGTACAGACATCTGTAGATTTGAGGAAGGAAGTAGAGTCATAGTCGGTGCTGAGGATATGGAAAAACCAGACTGCAGACTGCTAAACGGCGAAGACGGCACAAATTCCGCTGTGAGACAGAGCGAACCATTCGATATTGACGACGAAAGTCAAGAATTCCGTCCACCCCAACAAAATAAAGGACATCAATATCTAAACTGAAGTCCAACAGGGAAGGAGATGACTTGGTAGAGAGCATACCCCAACTTATTTCCCAGATTTGATCGGATGAATGGAACCTCAGCATCGCTTGGCCAGTTAACAAGAAAGGAGACCGTAGAAACTGTGCCAACTATACATAGAGGTATCCGTCTCCTTAACTTCGCATATAAGATCTCGTCTGCCGTATTGTGTGAGCGCCTGAAACCATTTGTCAACGATCTGATTGGACTTTATTAGTGCGGTTTTGGGCCCGGTAAGTCCACATTTGAGCAAATATTCACACTACTGCAGGTCCAGGAGAAAACCAAAGAAGTTCAAATCGATACTAACAACCTTTTTATTGATTTTGAATCCATATTTGATAGCATCTACAGAGAGGACCTACACATAGCCATGTCTAGTTTTGGCATCCCTGGCCTAATCGAGACCTTTGATGCCAAAAAAGTATTTCGGCATGGTGACGCTCTGTCATGTGACTTTTTCAACATCATAATTAAGTGCTTCTTATATCCTCAGCCCCCACCCTGACTCTGCTCGTTAATATCCTTGCTCATATCGACAGAGTTCTTTTCAGGTCTTGATGGTTTACGAGTAGTTTGTCTTTTCAGCGTTTGATAGAATTATTCTAAGGTAGCACCTCTCCATTTCATTGATCGCTCGCGTCTCATCCTCCTTTTTTTCAAGTAAAGTCGATTATCTTCAGTCCTCCCTTGCTCGTAGAGCGCATTAGGTGCTTTTGCCTTTCTATGCAGTGACACTTTATAAGTGAGATCTTTTGTTATATGTACCCCTTTATCAAACCAAGGATTTCACCCTCTGTGCCCGGGTGAAACTCAACACTTCAACTGCGGCATTTCCGACTGCCTGTTGGCATCGATTTATCTGATGTTAGCACTCAATTGCAGCAGTTCGTGGTTAATTCTGCTCAGAGCATTTCCCCATTATTGTGATGTACGAGATATCCGTTGTGATATCAACTTGGTGGACTATTTAATAATCAGTTAGACTCTTTGTTATATTGATATTCTGTCCCTAATCAAGTTTTGCGTCACAGTTTTACTACTGAGAATATCTGCATGAAGGTCGCATCGTGTTTTTCCTCCGCAGAACGGTCAGCGTATATGTATCAGACAGATATAGCGAGTTAAGCCTCGATGCAGATTATTGCAAGGCAATGCTACTAACTCGCTATCAAATAATTAACTCATTTGATCCTCTCGATAATATCATCGTATTCAGCGATTTCAATCTATCTCAACTCAATTGGACTCAATCAAATGATGGATCTTTTTTTATCGCAAAGCCTAACTCGAGGAAGGATGCCTCAGCTTACAGACTCTAGCTTATGCTAAGTTAGTGGAGTCTCTGACTATATGGGTAGGCAATTAGACCTCATTTTCACCTCCTCTGTCTTGAATTTCCGCAAAGAAGTTACCGCATGAGACTCTTCGTCAGTGGGCAGCACGTGTTCGTTCCTTGACAGCAAACTGTAAATTTGAGGCACATCTAAACACCACTTTGCGGGACAAATTTGCCATGGGATTGGATAAAGGTCCAGAGAAAGACAAATTGTTCCTTGAAGATGTGGAAAAATTAACATTTGAAAGGGCTATGGAAATTTCCCTAGCAGTCGAATGCATCAGGCGCCAATACGAAGCACCTAATGGGGAAGTTAAAACCGAATCAGAAGTTTTCTCTCTCAAGTCACTGAACAAAAAAGCATCGTCATCTATAATTAGACAACACAACCAAGGAACAGCGCCAGCAACAACAGCGCAGCATAAACCTTGTATCAGATGCGGATTAAAAAATCACTAGGGGATAATTGTCGATTTAAGAACTACGTTTGCCTGAAATATGGTGAAAGGGGGCACCTGAAGAAGATGTGTAGAAGTCATCGAAACAACAATACATAAAACAAAGTTAAGCAAACAAACAACAATAATAAGAGCTATAAATGTAATTATTTAGAAGATCAGAGTAATGATTTGTCAATATTTTATTTCAGAGAAGATAGTTCGGTAAAGCCAATCACTACAGCAGTTACTATGAATGGAGTTAGCATAAATATGGAAATTGATAGCGGCGCATCAATCTCCGCTATTTCGGAAAACGTTTATCGAAAACATTTCAGTGGTGTAGAAGTTGCCGAATCAAATATATCTTTGAGGACTTATGATGGATCCGTTGTTAAACCTGTTGGAGTGTGTAAGGTGAACGTTCAATTCAGAAACTTAACAAAATTTGTAGAAGTATTTATAATAAAAAATAGGGGTCCACCAATAATGGGAAGGAACTGGATGAAAACATTTAACATAGGCCTTTAAGGCCTATTGTCAATTTTTTAAATAAAACGCAGGAGCTAGATAGTGATTTAGTTAAAAGATGGTGCTACACCGAAGTTTTTTTCGCCAAGAAAATTGCCTTTCGCAATAAAAGCCAAGGTGGTGACTATAAGGTTATACTAAACCCACACTTAGAGCCCTTTCAGTATCCTTTTCCGAGGATTGAAGAGCTTTTTGCTAAACTGCATGGGGGCAGGAATTTTCAAAAATTGATTTAGCAATGGCTTATCAACAATTGCCATTAGATGAAGTTTCAAGGAAAT
Source organism: Volucella zonaria (assembly GCA_963966105.1). NCBI lineage: Eukaryota > Metazoa > Arthropoda > Insecta > Diptera > Syrphidae > Volucella > Volucella zonaria. The sequence continues at coordinate 181,987,113 of OZ014532.1, forward strand.
TGACCACAATATCTACCACGAAAGGATTTGAATATACGAGACTGGTGTTCGGAGTCGCACCGGCGCCTGAAATTTTCCAAGAAAAAATAAAATCTTTATTAAGTGGAATAGATGGGGTTACAATTTTCATGGATGATTTATTAGTTACAGGGAGAAGTAAAAGGGAACATCTCAAAACGTTGTCGTTGGTATTGTCAAAACTTCAAGAAGCAGTTTTAAAAGTGTCTCAACAGAAATGCGAATTTTTCAAAAAGTCGGTTTGTTATCTCGGTCACGTTATAGATAAACACAGGTTACGTAAAGATCCAACTAAGGTAAAAGCTGTAATATCACTGTCGGAACCGAAGAACATAAACGAGTTACAATCCTTTCTCGGTATTATTAATTTTTACCGTCAGTTTATACCGGATCTTGCGACAGAGGCAGCGCCTCAGGTGATTTGGTTTGGGGTTAACCTCAAAAAGATTCTTTTGAGTTAGTTAAGAAAAGCATGGCATCCGATATATGTCTTGCACATTTCGATCCTTCTGAAAAGGTGAAATTAATAGTGGATGCAAGTCCAGTAGGGTTAGGGGCTGTGCTAGTGCATCACTGTCGAAAACGGAAATGAAGTACTCCCAAATAGAGAAGGAAGCTCTAGCCATTGTTTTTGGTGTAAATAAGTTCCATCAGTATCTGTTTGGTAAAAGATTTGTTTTAGTGTCAGACAATAAACCTTTAATATCCATATTCGGCTGCAAAGGTATGCTCTATTTTTGTCCAGATACAATTATACCATTCAATATGTTAAATCGGAAAATAATATAGCAGATTTTTTTCTCTCGGTCAGTTGAAGACGTTGAAGAGACGGAACTAAGCATCCCGGGAATGATTTCAAACGACGTTTTTATCAATTATTTTTCAAGTAAGGAAAATCCTGTATCTGTCACCCTCTCGGAAGTTCAAAAGGAAACAGTTAAAGATGAAATTCTACTTAAGGTTCTCGACTTGGTTAAAAAAGGTTGGCCAAACAAGTCAGTTGATTCAAAACTAAATGTTTTCTTTCTAAGAAAAAATGAAATTTCGATTTCAAAGGATGTGTTTTGTTTTGGGGATACAGATTAATTATACCCGCTAGTATGCAAAATAGGGTTTTGCAGGAGATGCATAGGTCGCATTTAGGAATTGTTAAAATGAAAAGTTTGGCTAGAGCATATTTTTGGTGGCCTGAAATTAACAAACAATTAGAAGACTTAGTTAAGAGCTGCGAGCAATGTTTAACCTATACTGCACATCCACCAAAAAATGAACTCATTTCTTGGAATTGGCCAACCAGGCCATGGGAAAGGCTTCATTTAGACTTTATGGGTCCAGTGTTCGACAGATACTTTTTAATATTGGTGGACTCTCATAGCAAATGAATCGAATGCATCGACATGAACAAATCGATAAGCAGTAAAAATACAATCGAGCAATTAAGATATATTTTTTCAAATTGTGATTTAATTGGTACACGAACATTACACTATCAATTCGTTAACAACAAAAAAAAATCTGACGGTTTTGCTCCATCCCAACTTTAGCCAACTTTTTTGCTACTTTTTAAGCAATATTTTGCCGATGATTCCTTCATACCGGATCTCTCTTCATTCAAATACCTACCTAACTTCCACATTGGCCCCTCTATTTCTCAAAGTTTTGACCTCGTAGCAATAGAAAATAAATTACAACAACTTAATGATGAATACGAGTACTTACCCGGTTCAGATGGCCTTCCATCCATATTGCTTAAAAAGTGTTCCTCAATACTTTCAGACCTCCTTACAAATCCCTTCCGATTATCGCTCTCTCAAGGTGAATTTCCTCAGATATAGAAGTCTTCTTTCATAACGCCGATACACAAAAAGGAATTATAGAGCGAAGTCAGTAATTACCGCCCCATAGGTAAATTTTCACATATACCCAAACTCCTCGAAAGCATTTTGTAGAAGCCTTAAGGGTCCAGGCAAATCTCTTATTTCCCTTAATCAACACGAGTTTCTGAAAGGTAGATCAACTATCACTAACCTCGTCGAATTCGTGTCCTCTGTTCCCTCAGGTATTTCTCAAGATAGTCACCTAGGTCCACTTCTTTTCATCGTCGTAACCATTAACGATCTTGCCAAGGTCATTCATCACTCTGAACTTTTTTAAACCCATTTCCTCACAACACGACTCCAGCCTCCTTCAAATTCATCTAAATAGTTTTTCCACCTAGTGCATCAAGAACTGCTTAGAACTCAATGTCACCAAATGCCAATCGATTACCTTTTCACGTAAGTGCAACAAGTCTACTCCCCGAAATTACATTCTCTACGGCCAACATACAATATATCTCTTGTTCAGTCTATCCGGGACCTTGGCATATGGTATTATGCGACAAGGAGATTGATTTAATCAATTTCGCATATTGATGTGACAATATTACTAAAGCAAACTCATCACTTGGCTTCGTTAAAAGATGTTCCAAAGAATTCTGCAACCCATACGTTCGCCCCCTTCTTGAGTACGCTAGCCAAGCGTGGTGTCCCTTTCAACGAGTTCATGTATTCCAAATTGAGAGGATCCAGCGTCGTTTTCTTCGATTTGCTCTTCGAGGTCTACCTTGGAATGATCTCCTAATCTTTCCTCGCTATCGAGACCGTCTCAAACTCATTAACCTGTATACCCTTGAGGAGCGAAGGGACGCAGCTGACATTCTTTTCACTCACCGACTCCTCTTAGGGTCCGTCGATTGCACGTATCTTTACAACTCCATTTTCTTTAACACTAATCCTCGAAATCTACGTCGCCCCCGTCTCTTTTATCTACTAATCCATCGCATCACATACGGCTCTAACGAAACAATCTTCCGTATGCTGCGTTTTTAAGTTGTATTAAGCAAAATAAATGGGCGCGTTAATTTAAAAAAAAATACGTGCTGAAATCCTAAGGCTTCGTGTATACATTTGCCGCTTCGTATAAGACATAGGTTGTTCCTATTTAATTTTTGGCACAGTACTTCCTGGATTGCGGTGATATCTGTTTAAAAGCAATCTGGGGTCTTCGCCTGCTGTTTAGCTACTAGTTGCCCGTTTAAGTTCTGAACTTTCCATTTGCAGACCGGAATATCGTTGGGCGTTTTTCGTTTTGCAGTGTTATTAACTATTTGCGCAGGTTCTTCAATTTTGGGTTTGGAAACTCTCTTTAGTGATATGAAATCCACCCATCAATGATTCATGCACCAACAGCTCTTGTTCGGTACCCAGGCTTGTCCTGAAAATCCATTTTACGCCAGTTTCAGGTAAAGATAGTGGCACCCGTCAATAAAAGCTAGTGAATGCTAGTTGTGCATCTTTTGACAGTTACCTACCGAACTTTCAGTCATTTTGTAGGCGCGGTTTGTAGTTGACAGTCATTTGATGGAGTTCATGTGAGTGTTTTTTGTGAAAATGGAAAAAATTGAGTATCGAGCTGTTATTAAATTCTTGTTTTTGAAAGGCAATACGCCTACGCAAATCAAAAATGAGTTAAACTCTGTGTATGGGGACTCTGTACCATAGTTTTCCACAGTGAAATTTTGGGCAGCTGAATTTAAACGTGGCCGTAAGAGCTTGGGAGATGATGAACGTTCGGAACACACAAAAACTGAAACCACTGACGATAACATTGCTAAAATTCACCAAATGGTGTTAGAAGACCGCCGAATTAAAGTGAGAGAGATAGCAGAGCTTATGAAAATGTCCAAAGACCGTGTTTGTTACATATTAAATCAAGATTTAGGCATGAGAAAGCTGTCCGCGCGTTGGGTGCCGCGTTTGCTTACGATAGACCAAAAACGTGTTCGAATGAACATTTCCAACGCTCTGTTGGCGCAGTTTAGGCGCAATAAATCCGAGTTTTCCCGCCGATTAATTACTGTAGATGAAACTTGGGTACACCATTATATGCCCGAGACAAAAATTCAGTCAAAACAGTGGACTGCAAAGGGCGAACCGGCTCCAAAAAAAAAAACAAAAACTGTTTTTTCGGCTGGGAAAGTGATGGCGACTGTTTTTTGGGATAGTAAAGGAGTTATCTTAATCGAAAAACCATTACAGGAGCATACTGCGCGTCATTACTTGCCAAGCTGAAGGCAGAAATTGCGGAAAAACGGCCACATTTACAGAAAAAGAAAATCCTGTTGCACCGTCTCACACTTCAGAGGTTGCCATGGTGAGAATCCATGAATTACGGTTTGAACTGCTTGACCATCATTCATCTAAAAACTGCGCTCGGAGGACAGAGATTTTCGTCAAATGAGGAGGCAATCACCTTCGTGAACAATTTTTTTCGCAGAGAAAAACGCCAAGTACTATTTGGAGGGGTTGGAAAGATGGGAGCATCGCTGGGAGAAGTGTGTAGAGTTACAAGGAGACTATGTAGAAAAATAAAAAAAAAAATTGAGAAAAAATGTCTTGTATCATTGTTCGGTCGGAAACTTTTCAGGCAAACCCTCGTATGTTGATAGTTTCAAAGATGTTGAAGCACCTACATGAAATTCATCAAACCAACTGTTGCCTCAGTTGATTCAGTCACTTAAATTCATGCGCCGAACGTCAATTCGGACAGGACGTTCATGTGTGCCTATATTCTTCGGCTCAACACTCGCGCTTGTACATAAGTTTACCAAGAAGACCGATTGATCGAGGCCAATATCCGGTTAGCAGATAATCAAGATTTATAAGTATATAACTTAATTCGTGCGGTTTTTTTTTCAAAATTTGAACGTTTATTTAAGAAAAACATGTACAATAGTATTATTCAAAGTATTGCCATCTAAAGCTATGACTTTTGCCCATCTTTCTGGCAATTTGTGGATCCCATCCCAAAAGAACTGCGCCGGCTTGGCAGCCAAGAATGAATCAAGCCAATTTTTGATATTCTGCTCTGATGTGAACCGTATTTCTGTGAGGGCGTTCTGCATCGACCGGAACAAATGGTAGTCAGAAGGGGCAAGGTCTGGGCTATAAGGCGGGTGGGGTAAGACTTCCCATCCACTGTTTTCCAAATAGTTCTTAACCGGAATAGCAACGTGGGGCCGAACGTTGAAAATTATTGCCTCGTGTCTGGTCGCATATTCCGGCCGTTTTTCGTCCACTGCTCCCTTCAAACGGATTAATTGTGTTCGGTAGCGTTGTCCATTGATGGTTTCACCCAGTTTTAGCAGCTCATAATACAACACACCCATCTGATCCCACCAAATACAGAGCATTACCTTCGCGCAATGGATATTTGGCTTTGTCGTTGATTTGGCTGGTTGGCCGGGTTTTACATATGATTTTTTGCGCTTGGCGTTGTCGTAATGGATCCATTTTTCATCACCAGTAACAACCCGATGCAAAAATGACTTCCTTTTGTGGCGTTCCAGGAGCATTTCGGACATGCAAAACCGCCTTTCGACGTCTCTCGGCTTGAGTTCATGTGGAACCCAATTTCCTTGCTTTTGAATATATCCAGCTGCTTTTAAACGTTTTGAAATGGCTGCTTGAGTGACACCTAAAGATTCTGCGAGCTCTTCCTGTGTTTGGCAACAATCTTCATAGAGTAATGCTTCCAGTTCTTCATTTTCAAACTTTTTTGGCTGCCCAGGACGTTCATCGTCTTCCAAGCCAAAATCACCACTTTTAAATCGTGCAAACCACTTTTGGCACGTTCGCTCAGCTAGCGCATGTTCACCAAAAACTTCCATTAAAATACGATGACTTTCGGCAGCAGTTTTCTTCAGGAAGAAGAACTCCCCGCAAAAACACTTTTTCAGGCACAAAGTTCGACATATTTGTGTGAAAAAAAATTATTGTTGTTTACGCTTCAAATGAATGACATATACTGAAATGACGTACAATAACAGTAGCTTTCCAACGCATGTTCCAATGGAATAATACAAGTTACGCCATCTCTTAGCAAACCGCACGAAGTTATATACCCAATAGTTAAAGCATTGGGCTTTGGTAGGGTTATGGCGGTCATTGCGTGCCTGAAAGGATATCGGATATTATATCATTACCCTGACGTCCTATTAACAATGAAATATGGATTTGCTTTGGCCTTGACAAACTTAAGACCGGTTTCTTGCTTATTAGCTTACAGATATATGAAAGCACTTCTTTCGAAGGCCTGAATGTGTACCCGCTTCATTCAAAGCATGAACCCCTTCCAAATACAAATTTAAGTCATTTTGTTATTAGCTGCAAAGTTAAGTACGATTTCTAATAATTTTTCATTATTGATTCAGTTTCAATTAATTTTTTGAATTTAGTTGTTAATCACTCAAGTTGGATTGACTATTTTAACAAATTCTTTTCAAGCTGGATTAGATGATTAACAATTAAAACTGCAACGAAAGGAGGAATCTTCGCATCCAACAACTAAATAGTTAATCATTAAATGGCAGTTAACACTCGTAACTAGGAATATAAAAGAATTATTCCTGACGTAGAATGTTTGCCTTCTCAATTAAGCCACAAGCTACGATTAATCTAATCAATTGTTAGCTTTTCCTCTAAACCTTAATCGTTTTTGTCCCATTTCAAATACAGCTAATTTAATTAAAATAATTATTTGGAGTTCAATTAACTTCATAATTTGTAGAGTTAGTTGAAGACAATTTTCTACAATTGTAGAGTGGTGTGCTTAAGGAAGTCGCCAACACCTCGCTTGGTGGTTGCAGCCTTGCATCCTGTTCAGGTCGAATTTATTTTAAATATTTTTAGAATGTGGAAAAATGGAAGGATCTTTTCATTTTCAAAAGAAAATTTATCTAAATAGAAACTTTCCACTGACAAACTCCACTGTTTCGAACTGATAAGCAAAACTGCCTCACGCATTAAGGGCGCGGACACCTACTCCTGTATCGAGAGACCCAAAACGTTTTTTAGCTCTGTCGTTTCTTTTCCCTTTTTTTTTTTGTAGGGGGTGGAGGGGTTTATTTTTTATGTTTTTCGTTTTCTTTGCATCGCTCAACCATTCTCACCATGCCGCCGGAGGGACGAAATTTTACTCTTCTTTGAAAGTTTCTTCTTCTAATAACTCTGTACACACAGTTTAAATAGAATTTGCGTTCTGTTTTTGAAGTAGGGGTGGTCGTAGGGTTAGGGAATGGGAATAACTGAGTTCCGATGGCACATAAGAAGAACAAGAGACGACTAAAAGGCGTTCCACGAGATAGGGGTGCTAAGAGGGGTGTTCTTTCATTACTAAAAAAAAAAAAAACAGAAAAACAGAAAAAGTTTATAAAAATGGGAAAAACTTGAGTGTAACTAAACATAAATTTGAATTTTACTAAGGGATGGTACGTAGGGTTGTAGGGGATGGTGATAAAGCTTGCAAATTTTGGTAGGGGTAGCCCTGCGCATAGAATAAGAAGTTTTCACTTATTTCCTTGCCATCGTTAGAAGGCTTCGAAACAATTTTTGTTTTTTTTTTTTTTACTTTTTCTCCTTATTCGTTAGCAAACAAAAATTAATTTAAAACACACACATGTGCGGGATGAACGAATAAACATTCAACTCGAATTTGGGAAACATCCTTTGAAAGTTGCTTGGGTTTTTGCACTTGCGATTCTTTTTTTCGTTGTTTTTTTTTCTTTGCAAGGACGTGCTGGTAGGGTACCTATGATACATACTTATCAACCACAAGTATGATGTTTCATCTAAAAATATAAAAATTGACGGAGAAAAAAAGTTTTCAATTAGGCAATAGATGGTTGGCGATGATGGAAAAGTGGGCGATGAATAATAAATGCTGACTTTCGGTGGAGTTTCCCTTTTTCAAGATTTCAAGTCAAGGCGACAGGATTGGTAGTTTAACATACGCATTCTTGTAGAGTTTCAGAAAATGTTTGCACAACAATATATCTAAAATTACAATTCAATGCAGGTACATCGTGTGTAATAACCCAGCCTAAACGATGCTTCATATTTATTTTTATGAAAAATAAGGACGTTGTAGACCAAATTATTAACAAGTTGTTTCCTGGTTAATTGGGAAATGGTAGTAATTAAACTAGAATGAAGGCAAAATTTGCTCAAACATTTTCTCGAGCAATATAAACAATACCAGTGCGCCGATATCGGACGTAATTTTGTGCGTTTTCGTAATTACCTTAAGAAATTTAGCTGTTGTAAGACTTGGTCAAGTTCTGAGAATAAATCATCAATGGTAAGAGCGTCATCACAAATGCAAATATCGCCAGATGTTGTATTTTGCCAACTTGATAGATCGTGTAAATGTTGCGCAACGGATTTGAAACATCATGCCGATCTTTCCTCTTCAAGTCTTTCCGTTGTGTATCTCAGGCAGGACTAGGCAGCAATTCATCAGTTTGCATCCATTTTAAGCTGCAAACTAAATCAATATACTTGGTATCAGCGACCAAACACTAGTACTAGAAATCTGGCTAGCAAGAGTAAGATTATATAATTTAACTTGATCGACTTCTTCCTACTTTTGTTTTTCGTTTGGTTTTGAACCAATTGATTCTTCAATCACTTTTAATAGAGGAATGATTGCCGAAAGATTGACTTGCTCAAACTAATATGGTCACCTTTGAGAATATAAATGTCTCCGTGCCCTAAAACGGCTGACTATTCTGTGACAATTCGTATTGGGAATTCAAAAGTGATCAACATGGTTGGTGTACCTTCGGCGATGGTAACAATATTTACATTCTTGAAACATGTGCGTAGCAATATCATGAGACGATTGTACATTTGAAGTAGTTTCGGAGCACCTCTTGCACTTCCTTTACGTCATTTAGCGATTGGAGGACCGCTGTGTAAAGTACCGAGAAAGACTATTAATTTTGTGTTATTAGCTAGTTGCTGTGCTTTTGGAACAGTACTATTTAGAGCTTTTATGAGCATAAGTTTGGTGAGAATTCCACCCATTACGTGGCCGATCTATACTACTGATCGGTCTTTTCTTAGTTCTGAGCGAGATATGCGCTCTAGAAGAGATGGTTTTCGACCTTGGCCAGGGACAATACTTTGTAAAGTTTGCTAACCATTCACTTACTCCTGAAGTGTACTCAATACCGAGGATTCTCAAATATGGATAATCCACAGGCAACCACTCCATTGGCCAACAATTCGTGTAGTCATCGTGATCCTGGTTTTTCCATTCACAATGAAATCCCCTTGACAATCTTCGTTAGCCTTTAGGGGAATATCTGGCTGAGCAACTGCGCAGTCAGAGCTAAGTTCGGCGGAGCTTCTTAAAGTCTCCACCAATTCCTTCGTTGCAATATCACTGATTTATACTTTGATTTGTCTGCGCTACTAAAGCTTCTGTTACTTCTCTACGAACTTTGTGCCATTGGTCTTTACATGCCTTCCGTTTGTCACAACTTTCATCCCAATCTTTCCATTTCCGTCACTAAAGCGTCTTGCTTCATCAACTATGAAACACATCAATTGTTTGTAGAAATGCATTTTTGCCATAGAGATCAAGTTCCGTTGGCACACAATCCTTCTAACGCCACGTTATGAAAACGCCACCGAAAAGATGTAAACATTTGGTGGATATTCTGCGTGATTAGGATTGTCATGGTCTAAATTCCCAGCTTTCAAGCGTATGTCATTAGATTGCTGCCAATTTACTGGTACTCCAACCTAACCGGATACGAAGAAATCCTCAATATTATCGGCGGTAGTGGTCATATTCGCCAAAATTTTACAGAGATTTGACAAAGTCTCATTGTCACGATGAAATATTTTTATCAGTTCCATGGGGCATTAGGCCACCTTCTTTAACGATTTGTTTCCTTGCTTCCTCATCTTTAGTTAGATTAGGTTAAACAGGGGTATGATGGATATGCCATCACACAGACAGCAGGAACCAAAACGGGCCCCTCGCGATCCCTGTGGAACCCGTTGAATTTGTCATCAAATGGCAGTAACGTGAACTATCTCCCTGGTGAAACGCCCAATTTCCCTAGAAAAGCCAAGAAGGCTTTTGAAGTTCATGACGTCTATATCTTTTAGGTTTTCGAAAAAGTATTTCCCTAAAAATTTTGTTCGACTACGCGATATTGCCTCGCATTCACACAGTACGTGTGTTATGTCCTCAATTGCTTGCAGATCACCGCAGAATCTGCAAATATTCGTGTGTGGCAATTTGAGTCTCTTTGCATGTTGCCGCAGGAGGCAGTAACCTGTCAGGATTCCTACTGAACGATCAGGGAATTAGACCGTCAACCGGAGGATCTCTATTAACTCCTGTTTATCAGGATAGGAAGGTCCTGGTTGATGCGTTGACCGATTATCAACGGTTGCGAGAAAATCCAAAATTCTAAAATTACGAGTATGTACAATACATACGAGTATGTTGCACGACGAAATATTTTTTACGCTTTGGAACCAACACCGAAGATTAGTAGCGAACTTTTGCGAACGACGAAAACAAAACGAGCAAGGTTTCCCCTAAGGGTTATGAATACAAAAGAGCTTTTCATTTTATTGTTGCGATGGTATTTATACAAATTTTGATAACAGTTTTTCCACATAGTATGTTATTTGATAACGTTTGAAATTCACAGCGAATTCAACAATTATAAAAATATGGCGGCTGGTATACAAAGAGCGCCAAATTTGAATCTGACCAGCATATTAGTTGATACATTTTTAGGAATAATTCATTTATGTATAATGTTTTTATATGTACATATATGTGTTAACTGATGATTAAGGTGATGGTGATGATGATGATGATGATGATGATGATGATGATGATGATGATGATGATGGGTAACTTCTCAGCCCCAACATTCCGCCCCCTTTGAAAGAACTTCCTTTCAAGAGGAAATCGGAGCCAATTTGCGAATAGGCCGTCTAAATTCTCCTCGTGACGTTTTTACATCGGCGACCCTGACTCGACCATCTGGACCCTTGACGACTTGTGTGATTCTCCCCATAAGCCATTTTTGGGGAGGTAAGTTGTCCTCATGTATTATCACAAGGCTGCCAACGTCAATATTTGGGCTGGTTGATGTCCATTTTGAACGACCTTGTAGTTCCTGGATATACTCTGATGACCATCGTTTCCAAAAGTGGGTTTTCACGGCATTTATTCGACGCCAGCGTTGAATGTAGCTGATATGATCTATGTTCACTGTCTCCACTGCTGGTTCTGGGATTGCCTTCAATGATGACCCAATAAGCAGATGTGCTGGTGTAAGTGCTTCATAGTCGTTGGGATCTGTTGACATCGGGGTGATTGGTCTTGAGTTCATTATAGCTTCGATCTCCACCAACGCTGTTGTTAACTCTTCAAACGTCAGCTTAGCACCTCCCAAGCTTCGGTAAAGATGACCCTTTGCTACTTTTACGGCTGCTTCCCAAATCCCACCGAAGTGGGGTGCCCTGGGGGGTATAAAATGAAAATTTATTGTAGCATTAGTACAAAAGTTTACAATCGTTTGTTGATTAGCTTTTTTAAACAACATATTCCGCAGATCTAAGAGTTTTGAATGTGCACCAACGAAATTGGTTGCGTTATCGCAATGGATGTCTCTAGGGAGACCCCTACGACCTATCATCCTTTTTAAAGCAGCTATGAAAGCGTCTGCGGAGAGATCTGAAACGGCTTCCAAGTGGACTGCTTTCGACGAGAAACAAACAAAGACTGCAATATAGCTTTTATACGGCACTTTGCCACGAATTTTGAAATGAGTGTATATAGGTCCACAGAAATCTACTCCACAGCAGATGAAGGGACGTGATGGAGTCAGTCTTGCAGCAGGCAGATCTCCCATTACCTGCTCGAATAATTTTGGTCGATATCTGACACAGTGTGGGCACTGTCGTACTGTTTGACGTGCCAGCTCCCTAACGTTGATTATCCAAAATCTTTGTCTCGTTAGTGCGACAAGCGACTTTGGACCAGCATGATAATTTGATATGTGTAAATGTCGAACGAGGGTTCTAGTAAAACTAGAGTTCTTGGGAAGTAAGAATGGATGTTTACATTCTTCTGGAATGTTGGCGTGCTTCAATCGACCTCCCACTTTCAATAAAAGGAGACCATTTTTCTCCTCGATAAAAGGGTTCAACCATTTCATGGACCCTGTCAGTTTCGCATTCTTACTTATTGCCCTGATTTCTTCTGTGAAATATTTCATTTGAATTAAATGAATTATTCTCTGTAGAGCGTTGTCCAAGTCCTCGGCTGTAAGGTTTTCACTTCGTAGAGATGTTGGATGTCTTAACCGGCTAAGAAACCTTTCGACGTAAGCCATGACTCGTATAGTTTTCATGTATGAACTAAATCGATCGATGGTTTCCAGCAGATAGTTTTCTTCCCGTTTCTGACAGGCTAAAACTGTTTTCCTCGTTTCCAACATTGACTCCTCCGGTGAAATTAATGTTCCTAAAGTGGATGGCCATTTTTCCTCTTTTTGCTCAAGGAAGGCTGGTCCTTTGAACCAGATTGAATTCTGTAGCTCCATTACTGTACAGCCGCGGGAGACCACGTCTGCCGGATTGTCGTGTGTTGGTATATGTTTCCATATGACTTGCTTCGTTTTCTCCTGTATTTCCGCTACCCTATTTCCCACGAATGTATTTAATTTTGATGAATGGGTGGATATCCAGTGCAAAACAATCGCAGAATCTGTCCAAAAGTACGCTGTGTACTCTCCTTTACAAATGTTTTGGATCTTTACCCAAAGTTTGGACAGCAAATGAGCTGCGCAGAGCTCCAAGCGAGGAAGTTGCTTCTTCTTAGCAGGTGCTACCCTGGATTTGGCAACTAAAAGCTTTACTCCTACTGTTCCAGAAGCATCGATTGTTCTTAGATAGATGCAGCAACCATATGCCTTTATGGAGGCGTCTGCAAATCCATGTATTTGGTAGCTTTTTATTCCTTCCATTAAGACATAACGAGGAACAGAAATATTTTGGATTGACAAGAGGTCTGTCATAAACTGACGCCACTCGGTGTCGATGGTTTGTGGGATTGACGCATCCCAATCCAGTTTCTCTATCCATAATTTCTGCAGTATGATTTTTGCTTGTATTATAATGGGGCTTAGCAACCCCATTGGATCAAAAAGTGACGACGACAAAGAGAGAATGGATCTCTTTGTATATTTGTTGTAGGTCCGATTGGGCTTGTACGTGAAACTAAATTCATCGGACGTGGGATTCCAAGCGATCCCTAGCGTGCTTGTTAGACTAGATTCATACAGTTGGATCTCTTTCTTCCCAGCTGCCTCGGCGAAAGAAGGATGGTTACTGTTCCACTTGGCCAGTTCACATCCAGCTGAATTCAAAATTTCTAAGACTTCTTTTCGTTTTTGTGCTAGAGTTTCTAAATCATCTGCTCCAGTCAGCATGTCATCGACATAAAAATCAGACATAAGAACTGAAGCACCTAGTTTTGAGTGTTCTTTATGTTTTTCAGCCAAGTAATGTAGGCAACGGATTGCCAAAAATGGCGCAGACGATGTACCATATGTTATGGTATTCAATTGGTACGTTTGTACTGGAGTTTTTTCGCTTTCTCTCCATAAGATAAACTGTAGTCTTCTGTGCGATGGATGTACTAATATCTGTCGATACATCTTGACGATGTCTGCGGTAAGAGCGAATCGATGGAATCGAAAACGCAGCAAGATAATTAAGAGTTCGTCCTGTATTGTAGGACCGACCATGAGGATTCCGTTTAAGGATATTTGCGATGAAGTGCAACAAGATGCATCGAAAACGACACGCAGTTTCGTTGATACGCTATCGGGCTTAATCACGCACTGATGCGGTAAATAGTAATGCGGCATTTCAAGATGTGGTTCTGTTACGAGTGACATATGGCCTAACAATTCGTATTCTTTCATGAAGTCGCTGTACTGTTTTTTCAAAGAAATGTTTTTAGACAATCTACGCTCGAGCGATAAGAATCTTCTGAACGCGATATCGTATGAAACTCCAAGACAATTAGGATCTTTTTTAAGAGGCAGTTGAACCATTAGCCGACCGCTAGGTAGAACTTCGATTGTGTCCTTGAAATGCGTTTCACATTCCTTTTGCTCTTCTGACCACTTTGACCTATGCTCCTGAATTTCTTCCAGTTCCCAGAACCTCTCGATATACCGATCAAGCAAATCCTCTTTCGCGTTGATGCAGCACAATTTTTTCTTATTTTGAAATTGGGTTTTGTATCTTCCTGACACAATCCAACCTAACCTTGTTCTTTGCAACGATGGCAATCCCTCGCCGAGTTTAATCTGACCTTCTTGCAACAAATCGAAGAATGCTTCCGCCCCTAACAACAAATCAATTCGAGAAGGTTGATTGAAGGATTCATCTGCGAGTTCTAGATTCCCAGGAAGATTCCAACCAGCGATGCTAAGCGTTGCTTCCGGCTGATACCCAGTAATCAATGGCGCAACTAAAAATTCCAAAGAAATTTCAAAGTTGTTGTATCTGGAGCGAATGGTTGATTGAGTTTGATATTTGATTTTTGTTTCAGATACTCCTATTCCTACAATGTCGACGTTCTTCCTTTGTGTTTTTAGATAAAGTGACCGTGCGAATTTCTCATTTATGAAATTAACCTGTGAACCGGAATCAAGCAGAACCCTACCGAGTTGAAAACCTCCCGATGAGTCCTTGACGAGAACCAGAGCTGTTGCCAAAATAACTTGTTCTTTAGGAGCGCGAGGCGTTCCAGATGCGGAATGCACTGCCGTCAGTGTGGATGGTTCAATACCAGTTCTAGATATATCTGTTGTTTGAGATCTATGCAAAAGACTATGATGCGATTGCCTGCAATTCTTACACCTATGCGACGAAGGACATTTGGAAACGCTATGCCCCTTTCCTAAACAATTTAAGCAAAGCCCTAATCTTTTTGCAGTCGAAAATCTGTCCATTACTGAAAGCTCAATGAAATTCGAACAACTTGTAATTGAATGATTGCTCTTTTGACAAAAGATACAACATCGTTGATTGACAGACAATGAAATCTGAGGCCGTTGGTTGAAAGAAGATAACTTCGGTTTGCTGGACGATTTCTGGTTACACTCTACTCGAAGCTGCTTGCTATCCCTGGCTTCCAGATATTGACACCGTTTATTGAGGACTTTTGAACACTCGTTCCATTCAGGCAACTTCTGGTAGTCCAGCTGTTCATCCCACCTTGACTGCGTTTCCGGATCAACCTTAGACATTGCAATATGTATCACTATTGCGTTACATATATTCTCGAACGATCCTATTGAAAGTAGTGAACTGAATAACGCAGAAATATTATCAACCAAGCTCCTTAATGAGGTAGAAGAACCCTTCTGAACCTTTGGTAATTCGATCAGCTCTGAGATATATTCTAAAAATATGAGGCGGTCATTGTCATAACGTTCCTTTAGCCTTAGGAGTGCCTTTGGGTAGTTTTCCTCTGTGACTTGAAAGGCCTTAACTGTTCCAAGAGCTTGATCACTCAGACATGCCAACAGATAATTAAATTTTTCTATTTTGGTGAGACTCGAATCATTGTTCACAAGATTATTGAACGAATTTATGAAATTCTTGTAGTCTGAGTACCTTCCACTAAACCTGGGCAAACGTTGTTTAGGAAGATGACTAATTGAATGCGGAATAGCTAATGTCATATCTGCAGCACTACTTCGCCTACCAGTTCCTAAAAGTGTGAGAATTTTTGTTTTTGCTGTGACGTACAACTCTTCTAATTCACCGCGACAGGTATCGGAGGGTAATAAACCTTCTATTTTAGTCTGGTATACTAAAATTTGTTTGAAGTAGGACTCCAAAATTCCTAGACGACACTCAAGTTCAGTTGATGTTAATGTATTTGCATTGGACTCCACTAAATTCTTTATCCGGGATATGCTTCCTTTAGTAGACGCCCGTTGCTGTTTCAATTCCTCAATGGTCTGTTCATTTGTCATCTTAACTAACAAACGCGATATATAAATAAGGAAAATATTCCCAAACTGTAGAAATAAATTGCAATAAACGACTTTATTTATTTAAATTGTCCTTTTAAAAACAGACGTGATAAGGCTGGCAACATCTATTCCAAAAATACTATTTTATTTTATTCGAAGCGAACAATAATTACTCTCACGGCGAAAACCAGGCGATATGCAATTACGATGGCCAAAATGTCCAATTATTTTAACGAATTGTGGTTAGAACGAAGCGATAACATGCATACATTCCAATTTTGAAATAAAAATTAATCCAAAAGTGATGCTATAAATCTACGTGCAAGTTGATTATAAATTATCATGCAATGGCGAAAGACGGCATAAGAAATCTAATCCAAAAAAAAAACTTTCCTTCAGTGCAATGATCATGCAGCAATCTCTCCCGCGGCGACGACGAAAACAACGATAAGCGATGATATACGGGCGAAATGTAGATCGATGCACTGAAATGAAGCGTGTGATGGTGAGTTGTGGATTGTGGACCGTACAGCTTGCGAGCGTACGGGCGAACGAATGAGCGAATGAGGCGCAAAAGGAACTACCAAAAATGCAACAGTGTGGTGGGTGTAATCGAAATTTGGGCGAAAGCTTTACGAAATTATGTAGGTATGTTTAACAGCAAAATAGTGGATCTTAATTGCTCTCATTTGTGGATTATAGCGAATTGTTACCACTGATAGCATCAATTATGACTTCACAGAATGGCTATAACAGACTACAACTAAATTTTACATCTGTAGATCGGAGATTTAAATAAGTCTCTTGCATTTGCGGAAATCAAATATGTCGTCCAATGAAAATTTTGTATTTAAATTTCATGCAGCATGCATGTCTAAGTTATGTCGAATGTGCGTTTTTACTACGTAATTGATTTCCAACTTTTGTTTGGCGAGATTGATTAACGCACATTTGAATAATTCAGACTCTTTTAATCGGACGTACCTGGGTGGGTGATGTTATACTTATCTCCCACGTTATTTCCTTGTTGATCAGCAGCGTTGTCTTCCTCTTTGATATGCTCTTGCGAATTTTTCAAGGTCTCCAGGGATTATAATTCTCGGATTTTCTTGATGTTGGTTTTCTTCACCTACACTTTGCACTTGCCTACACGAAACCGAAAGCACGACACGATATATTGATGAGTGAGACTGTTCTGCCCTGTATAATTTTATTAGTTTCAGTCTATAAAGTCACTATAGTGCACTGGGTCTTTTACACTGATATTTCATGTGAAAGGTATTTATTTAACACAGTTGATGGGACAAGGATTGTCACTTAAATCACGTTGGGCGCCAAAATGAACGATCAGGGAATTAGACCGTCAACCGGAGGATCTCTATTAACTCCTGTTTATCAGGATAGGAAGGTCCTGGTTGATGCGTTGACCGATTATCAACGGTTGCGAGAAAATCCAAAATTCTAAAATTACGAGTATGTACAATACATACGAGTATGTTGCACGACGAAATATTTTTTACGCTTTGGAACCAACACCGAAGATTAGTAGCGAACTTTTGCGAACGACGAAAACAAAACGAGCAAGGTTTCCCCTAAGGGTTATGAATACAAAAGAGCTTTTCATTTTATTGTTGCGATGGTATTTATACAAATTTTGATAACAGTTTTTCCACATAGTATGTTATTTGATAACGTTTGAAATTCACAGCGAATTCAACAATTATAAAAATATGGCGGCTGGTATACAAAGAGCGCCAAATTTGAATCTGACCAGCATATTAGTTGATACATTTTTAGGAATAATTCATTTATGTATAATGTTTTTATATGTACATATATGTGTTAACTGATGATTAAGGTGATGGTGATGATGATGATGATGATGATGATGATGATGATGATGATGATGATGATGGGTAACTTCTCAGCCCCAACACCTACTATTGTCCCTGTTTAATTTTATCAACTTCTTAGATCTTTTGCAGTCAAAAAGCAGCCAGAGAGCCTTGGATACCCTGTGTCCTTCAAGACTTAACCACTTTAGGTTGGCAGTATTTGTGATTTTTTCCACGATAGTGCAATTTACTATGCATAGGGGTGGTTTAATGTTGGCAAACTCATTATTGTCGAGTCGCTCTCCTTGTCCTACAAGCTCGTCCGCTTATTCATTTCATTTAATACCGTTGTGTCCTGGCACAGTATTACCCGGTTCTGACTTCATAGTACCCTGAGAATGTGCGACAATTCCTGACTGTATCAGAGTTGACGTTGGTTGATTCAATTGCCTTGAGTGTGGCGTGGCTACCGATGTAGATAGCGATATCTCTTTCGGATACCGATCTCCTCTGCATTAACTCAGCCGCCCTGAGGACAGCCAGAACCTCTGATTGGAAGACACTACTTGCGTTCGGTAATCTTATAGACAATCTAGTTCTGGGTCTTCTGAGAAGATAGCAGAACCTGTTCCTTCCTCTGTTTTTGAGACATCTGTGAAACGTGACACGTGTGAAACGGATACTTTATGTTGTACGGGATGTCGAAGTCGACCAGGGAAGGAATTCCGTCTGTTAGAATTGGGTTGTCTGGAAGTAGCTCCGTTAGGACCGTGCCATGTCCGAAACTACTGCTCGTGAAGTAACCCCGATTAGTGAGTTTTATGGCAACAAGTTTTGTGATCTGTAAATCAAGCGGTGTTAGGTGCAAAAAGGTGTCCAATGCTGCCGTTGGGGTGGTACGGAGCGCACCTGTAATGGCTATGGAAGTCGTTCATTAAACCGCCACTAATTTTCCGTAAATCGGTTTCTTGTTTGTTGCTCTCCAACATACTAGTGCGCTGTATGTAAGTATGGGTCTTACCACCAGCCTATACAGCTAGTTTCCTACTGTTCTTTTGCAAATAAAAAAGAGTTTTGCAAGGGTTGGCATTAAGACCATCTTTAGTTACATCGTGGAGGAATGAGATCACCTCCTTCAGTAGATCTGTATCATGAACTGAGTGGGAGATAACTTGTAGAAGGAATTCTGTGGATACTTTTGAAGTGTTTCACACAGTTATTTAGTAGAAGATCTTCAAGAATTTTATGAAGATCTGTCAAAGCATACTTAGGATTCTTAGTCATACGCTTCATGTGTAGCGGCTAAAGATATAGCTGTACGAGAGTAGCAAATTTGTGCCAAATGGCGGAAACCCCAGTATTTTAAGTGATCAATATACTGCCTTTAGACGTTCAAGCTGATTGCTGTTTTGAGCGATGTTTAGGAGGCACCATGCTACGGAGTGTTTAGGTGCTTTCCACCATTTGCTGATTGAATTGATGAGGACATTGATAGTAGAATCTGCGATATACGGAGGTCTTGGGGGCTACTGACCAGATGTGGGCATTGCACTCCAATTTTGGGCTGATAATGCGTTATATATATTGAGGCCAACATTAGAGGAGGAAAAGTATTTCTTATATCCTTTGAGAAAACCTAAGCATTTTGGTGCTGCATTTTTTGCAACATCGAATATGTGGTCATCCTAACGTAAGTTGTCATTGACACACACACCGAGAATGGAAAGTTTTTCGGTTTCGTCAATGCAAGAGCCATTCATTGATAATCGCTGGGTATTTAAATGACGCATTAACGACAGCAGATAGCAGACAGCATTGTGTTTTGGAAGCATTAAATTCCACTTGATAGTTCCCCAATTGGTTATGCTGTTAATATCGGAATATAAAGAGCTTAACATACGCTGCCGTTCCCGTTCTACAGCCGAAGAGCAGGGAAGTGATTCCGGGAATGAATATGAAGAACAGAGAGTACTATCCTCAGCAAAGCAATATATTGGATTAGAAGTAGCAGATATCAGATCCTTGAAGATATCAGACAGACTGTCGAAGACAGAACGGATTCCTGCGGTAAACTAGCATTGATTTTGTGGTTATCAGACTTGAAGCTGCCCAAGACAACTTGAATTGAACGCTCCGAAGGGTACTTTCTAACACATTGGAGGAGAGAGAAAAAGATTCGCTTTTTTAGGAACGGAGTGGATAACTGCTGTTTTCCATTTGCTGGGAAAGAGTCCTGAAGAGTAGTAGGATCGACGAAAAAGCTTACGCACTAGTTTTAGCAGCAAGGGCGGACCTGGGCCTCAACCAATAAGTCTCTCCAATTTGCTCGGTCTTTGGTTAACTGCCTCCAGTTGCGCACTCCAAGTTGGTTGAGGTACCCTTTCACTTGCGCGCGCCACCTAACGCGAAGCCTTCCTCTACTGCGTTGTCCTTCCGGATTAGAATCGAAGATTCTGCGGGCTGTAGCGTTCGTGTTCATTCGCTCTACATGTCCCAGCAATCTCAGTTTTTTTGGTCATGTCGATGTCACTGTACAGATCGTAGAGTTTAGAAAGGAACCTTAGAGCAGGACTGGGATTACAAGGGTTTTATATAGAGTTTCCGTGGTTCTTCAGGTGAGTGCCCATGTATTGTAGTAAGCTGCCGTTTCAGCCCAGGAAACAGCAATTGACAAGCGTTATTCTTCGTTTGATTTCTGAAGAGATGCCATTTTCAGATGTGATAGCAGAACTGAAGTAGACAAGGTCTCTTACTACCTCAAAGTTATAGCTGTCGATTGTGATATTCTGGGTGATTCGTCGATATTAGGTGTCCCTTCTTGTTGACAGCATATACTTTGTTTTGCCCTCGTTTACCGCTATGCCCATTTTTGTCGCTTCTATCCATGTACTTGGAAACGCATCAGTGACAGCTCGCTGTGTTCTACCAATAATATCAATATCGTCGGCTTATTCAAGGAATTTAACAGACTTTTTAAAGATCGTACCTCGTGTGTTGACTTGTGAGTTTTGCAGAAAATCTTCAAGTTGGATTTGAAGAGGTCACATGACAGCGCGTCGCCTTGCCTAAATCCCTTTTGGAGATCATAGATCTCGGTTAGGTCATTACCGACTTTGATGCTGCAGCGAGCTTTCTCCATCATCATCCTGCACAAGTGGAAGAGTTTGGCAGGAACGCCAAAACCAGACATGGCTTTTTATAGCTCGTCTCCGTAAATGCTGTAATATGCGGCTCTAAAATCGATAAAAAGGTTGTGAGTATCGATCTGAACTTCTTGGGTTTTCTCAGGGATCTGCCATAGTGTGAATATTTGGCCAAATGTTACTTACGCCGACTAAAACCGCACTGATAGGGTCCAATCAGATCGTTGACAAATTATTTCAGACGCTGGCACAGTACAGCAGACAAGATCTTATATGCAATGTTTAGGCGACTGAAACCTCTATAGTTGGCGCAGATTAGAGGGTCTCCTTTCTTATCAACCAGGGAAACGATTCTGAGGTTCCATTCATCAGGCATACATTCATCCGACCAAATCTTGGAAATAATTGGTATTTGCTCTCTACCAAATGATATCCTGCTGTCTTAAATAGTTCGACGGGTAGGCCGTCCGGGCCCGCAGTCTTCTTCGACTTCAGTTAAGAAATTGCTATCCTCACTTCATTTTGGTCGGGTGGACGGTATTCTTGACTTGCATAATCAGTATTGAATGATTCGCTCTGCCTGACAGCGGAATTTGTGTCGTCTTCGCCGTTTGGCAGTCTCCGGAAATACTTTTTCGATATCCTCAGCACGAACCGTGACAAAATTTCCTTGTTCATCTTTACGGGTTTCCGTTCGGGTCTTATTACCCTGACACGCTCTTTTGTTCGTTATTCCTGGAGTAGCACCTCTCTATTTCCTCGACCGCTCGCTTCCCATGTTGTTTCTTTTTCTCCGGAGAAGCCGATGTTCTTCCCTCCTCTTTTGTTCGTAGAGTTCACGAGTCGCTCTCGTCCTTTTGTGCAGCACCGGTTTGTAGGCACGTTGTTTTGCTGCATGTGCTTGCCGGCACTCTTCGTCAAACCAGCGGTTTTGTGGTGGTGGGCGGGTGAAACCCAGCACGTCAGTTGCTATATTTCTGATAGCTTCTCGGCGTCTAAGCCACTGATCTTCAGCACTTAATGCTGGTTGCAAAGGACTTCTCGAGAGGTTGAGGGATACGCGATTACCGGCTTGTTGCGATTGCAACCGTTCAACGTTTAATCTCCTCATAGTATTTCCCCGCTGTTATGGAGTCTGGGAAATCCGTAGCTGCAACTAGGTAATGGTCCGAGTCTATGTTGGCCGCTCGGAATCTTCAGACATCTAAAATACTAGAGGATTGCCTCAAGTCGATCGCAACATGACCAATTTGATTGACAGTTTGATAATCTGGTGTCCCTTGTGAATATTGAGGTGAGGAAACCGTGTGCTGCTTATAGTAACGTTACGTCCCGCAGCGAAATTTATTAGCCTAAGTCCGTTTCCAGACGTTGTGTCGTGTAGGCCATTTCTTCTGATTGTGCTACCAAAGAATATCCTCTTTTCCAATTTGGCATTAAGGTCGCTTAGAGTGATTTTAACGTCATTCATCGGACATTGCTCGTAGGTCTTGTCGAGCAGCTGGTAGAAACTTTCTTTGGTAGCATAGTCCTTTTCCTCTCTTTGGGCGTGAGCGCACATAAGGCTGATGTTAGCGAATTTACCTTTGATACGGATTGTTATATGGCGTTTATAAGGGGTACTACCGGACAATCTAAATATTCGCTTAAGAAAGTATCGCAGGAACGGCTGCAAAAAAAACAATATCGCCACACTTGGGCTACATATAAAGGATCAGAATAATTTTTGCTTTGCACTATGGTTCACATACTCGTTATTGCTGCATTTTTCCCAAACTGAACAGATTGAGCGTTTAGCTTCGGGCAATTTGTTATGAAGGTGTTTATTCATGCTTACGTTAGGGATGATCAGAATACCAAGGTAATTGAATTCGCTTACAATTTCAACAGCTTCACCCTGATACGTCCACTTTTCACATCGACAGTACCTCCTACCACTATTTCTAAGTGTCATCATCTTCGACGTTGTTAGATTTACAGATAGATTCTAAGTTTTGCTGTTTTGTAGTTATAAAGCCTGCTTGTCATTAGCTGCATGCAGGCGACAGTATCTGCGGGAAAGGCGATATCATCTGCAAACCTGGGAGCGGGGATACTTGTTCGGTCTAGCTCAATACCACCTATAACAGTGTCTGTTATGTCGGTTACGTATAAGATAACAGTAAAGGACTTAATATACAGCCTTGCTTCACGCCCATGGCGTTCGGACAAGTAGTTACCATCCCAAACGTTTATTGCTTTTGAAGATATCTCACATTTCGAGAGCTTGTAGAAAAGTGCCTTTCAGGAAACAGAATACAGAGCTGCTCAGGAATCTATAAGAAATGCGCAAAGCTTTTTTTGGTTGCTCTTGTAGATTTCGGCAATGGTAAGCATAAATATCTGGTCAACCATCTAGTAGTTCTGTGTGAAGCCGACTTGAAATTCATGGATGATTTTCTTCTTATTGAAACAGTGTAGAAGTGTTTTAAAAAAACAGCTGTCTATTGTGATGTTCTGTCCGATTCGTCGATGTTGTGTATCACTTCTTGTTGACAGCGTATACTTAGTCATGACTAAATCTATTTTTGCCGCTCCTGTTCCAATACTTCCGGATGCACCCGTGCCGACTCGCTGAGTTCTACCAATGATATCAATGCCACTAGCGTATGTAAGTACACAGTTGTACAGATCTTTGGAGCATTATGTCTCTGGTGTAAACATACGACTTTCGCACAATTTTTTCAAGCATGATGCTGTAAAAATTACATCACAGTACATCACCTCGCCTAAACCCTTTCTGGAGTACTTCATGCCTTCTCACTATTCTATGATTCTTCTTCTTATTTACAGTGAATATTGCGAGAGAGAATAGGCATGTGTTTCGAATCTTTTCGTTATCACATCCTTTTTAAAAATATGCACTATCTGCCTGGGACTTACGACTTAAAAGTATCACGTAGGTCAATTTCCCGGGGTAAAACTCAACGCCCTGTCCGTTCGTTTGGAAATAAAAAAAAAAAACAATTTCCTCGTTTTGCTGACTATAAGTTCTTTTGTCTATTGGTGCCTATTTTACTCCATCACTCTATTCTACAAATGAACTAAGAGAATAAATTAAACCAGAAAAAAACGACATCCCAACACAAAGTGATATGAAATAGACAATACGTTCTCACAATGGGCAATTAAAATATTAATTTAAAAAACATAATAGAACCTGCTCTAGAACATTCATTAATTCCAAAACGAAAAAAAATTAAGAAGGAACAAATGGATTCCTCTGCATCGTTGTATAATTACGGCAACCATATTTGTGTTTTATCATCACACTGCAGGACTCACTCTGCATAAACGACTTCAAACAATAGAACACACTCTGCAGCCTAATTGTGCAAAAGTGCGCGAAACGGAACTCTTTGAAAGTTATAAAACATCCGGCCATTTAGTGAAACGGAAGTGGTAATAACGAAACAATCGGCCAAGAAAAATGAGAAAATTATTGCTCGACGCGCTAATAACTCAGAGGCATTGTGAGAAAATTCCACTCTTACAAGGTGCTTTGGTACATCAATAATGATGATAATGTCCTTTATATGGCATTCTTTATCTTTCGACTTGTTTCTTTTAATGGTAATGAGAAATTAAATGCCTTTTGGGTTCACTTTGAAGGATGTGGCAGCATTTGAGCAGTGGGAAACTAGAAGTGCCTACAAAATTGAGTGCAAGCAGCCATCATATTACATATATTCGTATTGCTCCCTGTATTCAAGGAAAACCTCCGATCGATTTATTGCTCCAACAGTTTCTCAGTCCTCTTTCGGCTTACTCATCTTTCCTTTTAGCCATTTCACCTTTTGCTTGGATGTGGTGTTTGGACTACAATCCACTTGTACACGTGGATTTATTTCGCTACTTACTTACATGCTCGTATCTTAAATGGCGCTACAGTATGAAGTGGGCCTGGGGTTTGACCAGCAATTCTCTTTATTTAGAGGATCTTGCGATAACCGCTTCAAGTTCAGCATGAAAAATTACCTAATTTACCTTTCCACTTGCGCGTGTCACATAAAGCGATGTTATCCTTTGCTCTGTTGACTTTCTGGAATTCTAATTCGATTCAAAAGTATTCCGGGCCGGAGCGGTGGTTTTCATTCACTCAGCATGTCCTTGCCTTCGAAATCAATGAATTTCTTCCCTTTTTGCTAGATCAACGCGCGGTACAGCCCATATTGTTCGTTGTTATGTCGAAGTAATCAAGACCGTCTACGATGCCACGCCACGTCACAGTGGTACTGGGACGATGAAGAGCTTATACGGTATGTTAAGCGTTGGTTTTCTATGAGAGGAATCTATTTCTCAGTTACCGTTTTAGCTAAAAAAATAAAACGGCGATTGACAAGAGTGATTGATCTCCTGATCTCCACCAATGTTTCCAACATTTCAGTTTACAACGGAGGCCAGTTAGGGAAATCCTTTTACTACATCAAAGTATTTTGCGCTATCCAAGCTCTTGGTATTGGGTGCACTTTCTTGCCAATAGCACATATTTTTTACCAGTAAACCTATCTTGACCGCAAGCACTTCAGTAATATCTTGCTGATTTCTTCTTTTAATGTCAATATCGTCAGCATAATATATGCTAGAGGTTTCTTCTTGAGAAATGGGCAAACGGTGCTGATATTCCATTCACCGGGCATACTTTCATTCGAAAATTGTTAACTGATGAGTTGATGTACCATATTCTTCAAAATCAGCAACTCAATACCTGCTACCTTTAAATAATTCGTTGGTGAGTCTGTCGGCTCCTTATTTATATTTTTGATATCAGACGAAGGTGATGATCATCATTGCCAACTTCAGTTGGTAAATTTTTTTTGACAGAGACATGGTTATTGTCTTTGTCGTTGAACAGTCTACTGTCCGTCTATTTTCTAGTATGTCCTTTTATATTATCTGCATGGATCTGCTCAGTGTTTGCATCCTTTGTAAGTTTTTTTAATTTTTTAATAGAACTTCATCTCTGAAAAAGTTCCTTTCATGGCCTCAGTCGAGCGCACCTATGGTTTTTCCTTTTCTTTTTGAGAAGTCAATGTTCCTTCAATCAGAAGAGTTCGTGAGCAGCCCTTTTCTTCCTTTGCAGAGTCGTCTTGTAAGCCTTCTGCCTCATGTACCTGTTAGAATCCTCTATCAACTCAGCGGTATCATTGTGGTCGTCAGGTGAGACTTAAATTTTCAGCAATGAATTGCTGACAATGCTGATGCTGGTATTGCGCTATTGATTCCAGCAGCATAGGATTTATCGAAATGTTTTTGGAGACTCAATCAGGAAAGGGTCTAGCAGTCCCTTGCGTTTGTAATCATTGGATGTCAAATATCTTCATAGAACTTCTTCGTCATTGTGTCATCGGGGATATTCGCATTTACACCTTGGCTATGACAAGAAGTTCGTTGAGTCTCTTTCTTCTTAGACATCTTCAGACTTTAGAGCTTCGGATATCCAGGCACTAGAGTTGGGTCTTGGGCCGATCGCAGTGCAGTCAATCAGATAAATGCAAGGTGTACAAGTAACGCATACATAGGCTCCAATCTGACCCGGTTGTTTTACTTGTGATGTCTTGGAACGATTAAGTGTTTGGCATAATTTCAATGCGTCACATCTTAGTTCCAAAATTTCAATAAGGTCAAAAATGGTGCAGTTTTCACGAGCATCTACTTCTTCAGCCCAAGTTTGCTTTA
Source organism: Volucella zonaria (assembly GCA_963966105.1). NCBI lineage: Eukaryota > Metazoa > Arthropoda > Insecta > Diptera > Syrphidae > Volucella > Volucella zonaria. Next base: position 182,013,746 of record OZ014532.1, read on the forward strand.
TCTCACTTGCGAGCTTACCCAGTAATAGCAAGATTAACCACTCCACTCTTCAATCTTTCGCACCCACTTTCCTTCCTATTTCGTCTCTCTTTTTGGAAGACCTCTTTCATAACTCCGGTTCACAAAAAGGGATGAAGTAACCAACTACCATCCCAGTGCTAAGCTTTCTCACATACCTGAAATTTTCGAAAGTTTTTTTATATCAAGTTCTAAGCTTTCAGTGCAAGTCGCTTATATCCAGTCAACATGGATTTCTGAAAGGTAAATCAACTACAAACTTAGTTGAATTCGTATCCTTTGCGCTTTCAGTCCTAGATATCATAAATTGATCCTTTTCAAATTATTAAAATGCATATCTTCTTATGTGGAGTTCCGTTATTATAGCGTTCGTTTTAGGTCAGTATTCTGAACCGCGTTTTTAGCCACTTCTGGTATCCCACAAGGCAGCCATCTAGGTCCCCTTCTTTTCATTCCAGGGTTATTGAACACTGCCCCCTATCCATTTACGCCCACGACACTACGTTCTCCAAAACAATTTCTGCACCCCAAGACTCTATTCTCCTTCAAGAAGATCTCGATAGGTGGTCCACTTAGTGTCTAGAAAATTACTTAGAGCTTAATGTCTCCAAATATCAATCTATGACTTTTTCTCGTAAGTCCAAACAATTTTCTCGTTGACTTTATTTTCTGCATTGCCAATCTACAATATGGTATACCAAAGGTTCAATCCCTTTGCGACCTTGGCACATTATACGATAAGGAGTTAAAGTTCCGTACACATATCCTTAAAGCCAACTCATTACTTGGTTTTATCAAATGATGGTGTAAAGAATTTTGCAACCCCAATGTGACAAGGTCATTTTACATTACCCTTGTCCGGCCCCTTCTCGAATATGCCTAATGCCAGCCAAGTCTGGTCTCCCTTTCAGTGTGTCCATAAATCATAAATCGAAGAATATTCAACGTCGTTTCCTTCGATTTCCTTCGATTCGTAAACACCTCAAACTTCTTAACCTGAATACTCTCGAAAAACACAGAGACGTAGCTGACATTATCATCATTCAACGACTGTTGTCTGGTTCTGTAGATGGCGCTCCCCTTTAAAATCCTGTTTCCCTCAACACTAACCCTCATAATCCACGCTGTCCTCGTCTCTTCCATATTCTAACCCACTGCACCTCTTATGGGTCTAACGAACTAATCTCCCGCATGATCCGTAAGGTCAACTCAAACCTCCCCCTTTTTTATTTTAACCCGAGCACTTCTCGTCTTAGACTTGATTTCCTCCACCATTCCCTTACTTCCAAACCCTTAATTATTGTTAGCTTTGAGTCCTAGTTTTTAAGTTACTTAAAGCTTTCAATTCAAATTCAAACTCATAATAGGAAGTAAAAGAAATGTCTGAATGAACGATTGCACAACTAAATTCACCGGGTCGTAGCGTATTTTGAGCTTATCCCAAGCCTTGAGATAATGAGCATCTGAAATAGTGATGTCCTTCATCAAATTGGCTTCACCATCTCGCAAAAGCGATTTTAAATAATGGAATTTTTGAGTTGCGGTCAGATTAACCTTGCTGTCGACCGAACATATGTAAAAGTCTCGGAATGATGGCCAATCCTTGTAATTCCCGGAAATTGAGGGCAAATTGATTTTTGAACGATTGTTGGAAGAGGTTTCAAAGGATTTTAAAAGTTTGGCTTGCTGGTTTGCAAGGCATTGGAAAATAGGATCATCGGAGTTGGATTCTTCTACATTTTTTCTTTCATGAATTCCCTTTTAAACACCCGAATGTGCTTCGAGGTATTTAAATTCGTTAGGAGTAAAGTCATTTTCATGCTCCTCTATTTCACTTTCCTTCACGTGTTTCAAGTATTCACTGTAAAGCGAAGAAAATTCCCTTTCTAACATCTCAATAATCGTGCAGTCTTCGATAGATGAAAGAAGTTTTGCTCTGGGGGGCTCTGCTATTGCCGCGTTTTATTTTTAAAGTGTTCATTTTTGTGAATATACCCGTATATCTATGTATCTAGTATTTTTAGAAAGTTCATATGGAAAACGTTGGTAGAACGCTGCCTTATACGAACCGAAAGTCTTTAATTAATTATAAACCGAGGTGATATGTGCATCAATTTTCAAATTGTATCAGTAGTTTTCAATATGTCCACCTTTGGCGCGAATAATGGCCTTGAGACGGCCGAAGAAAACATCGCACGCTGCACGCAAGTGGCTCTGCGGTATTTTTTCCCATTCCCGGCGAAGTGCTTGTGTGAGGTGGTCCAAACTTTGGTATTTTTTAGTGCCAACCTTCGAATTCAAAATACCCCTGACAGAGAAATCCATTGTGTCGAAGAAATGAAGTATGGAACATTGTTTTTTAACCAATCGTGGTTGACGATTCTTGTTGAAACGTCCACGGTCTCCGACCAAAATGATTGTTTGCCTAAGGCTTCAGTACTGCCTCTAAGACAGTTTCACTGTATACGAACGCATTAATTTTGACGCCACGGTCCAAAAATACAAGCGGAGAGCGTCCATCGGCAGTTATGGCGGCCCAAACCATCACCATCCGTGCTACCTGTGTACATTTTCGAATGATCTCTCTGACAAGTAAACTCGGTCATTTTGTTTGTTGACATATTGCTCGATAACAAATGGCGACTCATCGGAAAAAACCAAATTTGGAAACTCACCACTTTCGTGCAAGCGTAGCAACTCCTTCGCTCTTTCGACTCTAACTTTTTTCTGTTGCGGTGTAAGATCGTGTGCTTTTTGGAACTTCAATGGCTTGAGCCCAAGCTCATTTTTCAGTATGTGTTGCATCCGTTCCAACGATATGTTGAGCTCACGAGCCATTTTTCTTCCACTTTGACGCGGATTTCGCTCAATTCGAGCCTTCACTTTCCGAACCGATGTTGCCGATGTTGCTGTTTTTTTATGATTACCTCCGTGGCGTTTTGCAACGCTGCCAGTACTACGGTAACGAGCTATGGTTCGAGACACAAATGATTTATTCACGTTGAGGTGCTGGAGGGCTCTAACGATAGCTACTTGTGGTTTTCCAGAAAAATATAAAGCGCAATCGCACTATCACGTTTGAATTCCATCGCGGATAAAGCTTTTTCAACACAACTGAGACGCAAATCGTTTAAAAAGCTTGTAAATAATAAAATTATCTGTCATGTGTTGAAATTTGAGCTCACTGTCATGAACGGTTTGGAAGTTCTAGCGGTCTGAAATTGGTTGCAGTTCGAGTTAGTCAGGGTGTATTTTCCAACATTTTTTGCTTTGGCACAATAAAATTTATCAAAAAATAAAAAAATTTTAACATTTTAAAAAGTTGGAGTTCGAGTCATTCACCCTGTAGTTCCAAATAATTTGCCTGAAACGAACTTCGAATAAATGGTCTTTTGATTCAAGAAATATTGATTAAGCAATTCCCGTAAGACACAGCATAACAATTTACGCACATGGTTTTCCTTTATTTTTATTAGACTATTTGACTCAAAAGATTTTGAAAAACTTCACTTGCTGAAGGACCAAACTTATGGTTGAAAATTAAAATAATATGCTCAGCAAAAAAATCATGCAAACTATTCTAATAAATTAGTTAAAATGCAATAAGTTTATTGAAGTATGTATATATATTGATACATATTTTTCCTGGTGTGGTGCCTCTTATGGTTTACATCCAAGTGATCGAGAGAATCCAAATTAACATAGATAGGAAGCATAAGGGGGTATTTACGTTAATTCGGCGAAGAAAAGGCCAATTTTTAAGAATTTTTTTTGGACGCTACAGGTAATACAAATTTATTTAATTGATTGTGAGATTATAGTACAGCGTATAAACAATATTTCCTTACCTTTTGAAAGCTAAATATTAATAATTTGCAGCAAATCTTCGGAGACTCCTCGAAAGAAGTTGTCCGAAATTGAACCGTATAACTCATGACTGGATCATTTGAAATCAAAAAATTAAAATGTTGTCATTTGATAATCGCTTTCCCAAGGTATTCCTGGGAAATTTTTTTTTTCGGTTGCTTAATTTTTGTTGACACTTAGAAGTGAAAACACCGATTTTCTCCTAAATCGCCAATTTGTTATTGTAAAATTAATAACCATCCACCGGCTTCAAAAAAGACAAGTGTCAGAAAATCGCTTTAACGTTTTGTATACTAGAAAATCCAAGTGCAAAAGTGCAGCAATGCCAGCATCCATACCTAGAGCCTCTTTTTGGTTTTATCTACGCAAAACGCTGCCATCTTTGCTGTCGTGTGCCGCTTGTTGCTCCGCTCTGCTGATCCGATTACTGTCCTCAGTACGCACCCATTCATGTACGCTTAGTCCCGTAGCGATTTTCATGTCTTGCATAAAGGTCAGCAAAACAAAACAACCTTATTGAAGGTACATGCTGCTACATAAGCTGCAATTTCAACAATAATTGAAGCATCACTCACTGATTTCGGACTGAGTTTCCAGATAAGTTGATTTAGGATCTCACCAAGACAATGTTGCAAAAGTGCTTCCTTGCTCAAGACGTCATAAATCGCTTTGATAGCTCCAGCAACATCATTTGGAAGTGGAGTGTAACTGTCTTTGACTGAGTTTAGCGATTTTATAACTGCAGCCTTCTGCCATTCACACCACGAATCATCGCCACTTGGGCATTTATCGTGCTGCGGTGTTTTATTGGTCGAGCAGTAGTGAAAATAAATTGACCATATGGCATCCTACATTTTTTTCACGGAATCGTGATTGCGCCGAACGGCAAGGCCATAGTAAACTGTTAATTTATCAATAATTTCAGCTGTGAGGTTTCCATTACCACCGAGACATTTTTTCTCATTTTTATTCCGGTTTTCGCTTCTGCATCAACCACGGTGTTTTTAACTAGTTCGCGGAAATAAGTGCCCATCCGCTTCTGAACGTGGCGCATGCATTCTTTTTTGTTTATCGTAAAATCGTCACTATAAGGTTTAGAAATTAGAACTCCACTGTACGTCTTCGAGTCTCCGTCCCCTATGTAGTTGTGGAACTTCACCCCGAGATTCTCTAACGAACGTTGAAACAGTCGTTGAAAAACTAAAACAAAATCGATGAGCCTGTAATGTTTTCCTAAATTTTCCTCTACTTCCAAACTACAATAGTACGAGTATTTAATTTGATTTTCTTAGACGACGCACTACTACATTTCACATTGTCTTTCTTACGTTTCAGTGGAGGTATATTTTTTTTCGGTCGGCTTAAATTAGCACCAGTTTTCTGCCGTTCTTCTCTGCTTACTTTTCTCGGCATTTCTGTGATAATAAATATTAAATCACTAAAAAAACAAGCAAAACAGCGCAAATTATGAGCAAACACGCACAGCTAAATTTTACGTGGACACCTGCCCTGTAGGCCTTATTCCACGGAGCGCCTAATCTCATGTCGCGATTAATACGAGTACAATGCGTCAATCAACGGCCTTCGGATGTATTAAAACCACCTCCAGTACTTAATAAAAGTCGTATATAAGGCACGATCTCCTCCCTTGGTAACGGGTTGAGGCCATTCGGTGGGTGATGGCACCCAGTTTCTGTGCAACTCCACACCGAGCAGATAGATTGGTTCCATAGCTATCAAATGGTTGAACACAAGCCGTAGTACTATAGCCTATGGTAATACATGAGGTGTCAGACTTAAAGTCGATCTACTCTCCCCGCGATTTTGGGTATAAACCGACAGCCACCACGATACCCCCACTAGGGCCAACTCCTAGTTCAGGCCGAAACCATAGTTCCGGGTGCTCTTGCCCTCCCGTGGTACCAGAATATAGCCTCTAGTCGAGCTTCGCAACCTTGCGAAGAAAGCCCAATTCAGCAAAGGAATATACTGGATTAGAAGTAGCAGGCAAGAGATCATTAATGAAAATTAAAAAGAGTGTCGGAGACAGAACGGAGCCCTGGGGCACATTAGCATTTATTTTGTGAATATCAGACTTGAAACTATCCAAGACAACTTGAATTGAACGTTCCGAAAACTAATTTCTAATCCATTTGTTGCGGAAAAGCTTACCACAACAAGTCCTACTCTTTCGCTTTCCTCTCAGCCTCACTCACTCACATTCTCTTCCGTTGGCTCTTCAAAATCCTAGAAGGGTGGTGGGCAGCCATGGGTCCATCAGCCATTGGTGCACCTTTCTTGTATCTTGAAGGATCAACCACAGCAGGTAGAAGGGACGGTCCGTTAAAGTACCCATTTGGAGGAAGGCGCGAGACCAGCGTCCAACGTTGTAGTGAACAAGAGCCATTCATAAAGTCGTCGGCTCTTGCCCTTGTGTTGTGTTGTCTTTCCTATCGGGTAGTTTCCTTAGCCTTAGAAGGCATCATCACGGTCTCTCCTGCCCGATCCGCTTTTTGCCCCACACCCGTTCATTTTATGTCCGTTATCCCCTTGGGTAAGTATATTAGCGGGAAGAATTGGTGGGTTCTTGAGCTCTGTCTTTCTGCTTTTACACTTGTCGGAGAGGACAACCAATAGATCCACGAGAAGAAGAGACAGGAGTCTCGGTGGAGTGACGGATGGTCGCCTTAAGCCCAACTGTACGTCTAGAGCCAGATGGACTTTCTGGAACCCTCAGAACCAGGAGGACTGCCACAGACGCTCTATTCGGTGACGGACAAAAAAAAATAAAATAAAATTGTAACAAAAAAGTGTTGTAAAGAATGGACCCCTAGTTGCGCGGCCCTCATTCGCCGGAATATCTTTATTTAAGAAGCACGAATGTGTGTGTGTATGAGAGAGTGGAAGCAACGGAAATCCAATGCACGGTGGCACACTTCAGCAAATTTGCGGAGCGTTGCACACAAAGATCAAAATTGGACCGTTGCATCCGTCTGAACGGATGTATGAAGGAGCGTATGTGTGGGACCTACGGTTCGAGCTAATATCATCGGAATAGGGTTAATCACTTCTTGGTTGACCATCAAAGAGTAAAGAGCAAAAGAAATTTTAAAACGAAAGAAAAGCAGGATAAAGGAAAGGAAAAAGAAGGGAAAAAGAGAAAGGACTGATAGATACGAGTATACACAAACAAGGAGGAAATACGGATGAAGTCAGGACGGACACGACAGAAGTGTAGCAGTTCTAAAGTAACATTATTCACCTCGCGTTACTCCGGGCGAATCCTTTTTAATAAGAAAAAAGATAAGATTTTGCAGTCGCTCGCGTAATTGGTATCGAGTGCCCAACTAGCGGTCCAATCTACTTAGTGGTACCTTCAGTACCCCTATTTGAGTTAACGTTTTGTTGTTGCCGCCTAACGGCTTCCGCAATATATTGTTTTGCCATCACTAGTAGTTTGTAAAGTAGCAGAAAAAAAAAATACATATTGGGCCGTATGCATAAAAATTAAGTATTTACTAGTAGTAAAAGGTCTAAGTATGTACTAGTACTACTAGTAGAAGCTTATATTTTAAGTATTTACTAAATTTGGTATGCATAAACATGAGTTTTGACTTGCCAGAAAATATTTCTAGTAAATACTGAATTCATTCAAGTAAATACTACTAGTTCATCGAACAATTGGAAGTATATGCTTATTTTGTATTATTTCCCAATTGCTTTGCAAAAAATGTATTTTAAAAACTATACCGTTAGCTCTTATCGTCATGTTTCTTTATAAACGATCTTTGCTTTGTAAACGATCTCGTTGGAATGTTCAGTTCGTAAAGCATAATCCAAAAGAAACAGACATGACGAATGAAGCTTCTCAATTGCAGCTAGCTTTTGTGCGAATTTTAAAAGAGCATACTGTTCTTTTGAATAAGTCGCAACAACCTTGCCTTAAAAAGGAGAAGTCCGAAGCTACGAGTATATAATTATTTATTAATGAATATAAGGCCATGACCGGTGTTCAAATAACGGAAGAGCGAATTAGAAAGAGGCTAAATAATTGTAAGACAGATGTTAAGAAGAAGGCAGACCTTAACAAAACGGGAAATAAGCCCATAAAGCTCAAAGAAGGGGAAGTATTTTTTTTAGAGCTCTTAAATCCTGATGAAAACCCATCTATCTCTTGCATTCCTGATACGTATTGCTTTATAAAGCTAATTATTATACTTTTACTAACATTGTTTGCGTAAAGGTAGCTTATCTGTGGGAGCAGATAATCCCATTCGGATATAAAAAGGAAAAAGGAAGCTGATATACCTATTTCAGCAGATGAAATTGAAGAATTACCAAAAGATTCTCCAGTAACAAAACGTAGAACATTGAAGTTCAATGAGACTGAGGAGACAAAAAATCTGTATAATGGAGAACTTCAACGTTTCATGTTGCTGGAGCAATTAAAGCTAATACGAATGTATTGTGCAAAACGAAACATGCCACAATTATATTTGCAATATTTTCTAAATTGAGACGTATGCAGTTTTGTAGAATTGAGAATCTCCTCTTCACTTGGCCAAAACATCTTTCAATTATTACTCTATCTTTTGAATGCAATTTTTTGGATTCTTAAAAGGCGTCATTAACCAAGGTGCAATTCCATACCCTTCATCTCCCAACAAAACGCTGTTAGTGGAATTTCGCATTACAGTCTCAAGAAAATTGTTCCTCCAAATCCTAGAATCGTGAACTGAGCCTGGTGATTGGCAATCCACACTTGTAAAGCATTTCGTAACGTCACATGTTGCTTGCATATTGATGAAGGCAATCCTTTCCGATTAATATATAGTATACTTCTGAATGGAAGTGAGGCTTCATTATTTCTACATGAGTGCAGTCCAAGGCTCCTATACATGATGGGAATCTGTATTTGCTAAGCCAATCATGTTTTGCTTTCAAGTGTTCCTCAGAATTGGAATGAAACTTTATCCAATGAGAGGCGTTATCTGTTATAAGTTTTGCAACAGAATTTACTGTTCTAGAAACAGTACTCTGATGTACGCCAATATCTTCACCAATGCCAATGCCAACTTGAAACCCAGGATCCCAAACGTGTCTTAAAAAGATCCTCATCTTTTCTTGAGGTAATACTGCCCCTCCTTTTGTTTCAGTTTGAATTTCTTAAAATATATGAATTTACGAAACATTCGAGTAAAGTCATACAGTAATTACTTTCCAATAAAGTATTCACTTAACTACTTTACGTTTTCCTTCTCAAAACGGTAAAGCATTTTAAAATTAGACTCCATAACCCTTAGCTTCTTGTAAAGTTTTTCGGAATTAATTCATAAAATTCAGCCATTTCGATAAATATAGCGACCCGATTGCTTCAAGGTGAGACTCACGACTATAATCCTATTTATTATATTGTAGCTGCAAAAGCAGAAAAGTATATAAAAGCGAATTTTCAAGTTGCTATTCACCAACTTGAAAAAAGTCAAGTAAATACTAAAGAAGTATAAGTACTTACTAGTTTTTATGCATACGGCCCATTGTGTGGTATTTCCTCCGATTTATTTATAACATACGAGTATGGTTTTACACTTCCACTCGGGGCAAAAAGTGCATGGCGCCTAAGACCCATTAGTTTATTGTTTTGGACTTCATTGGAAAATATGGTTTTCCCTGAACTCAGCCCAGCTGAGCAGCTACTTGGTTCCGCAAACGATATTGCTGCTTGTGCAAATTTCCCCCCAGGGAATTTTCTGTTCACCAGGAAATCTAAGTGACAGATCGTCACACGAATCTCAACCACTGACGGTGTGACTCGGTTTTTTTTGTCATTAAATTGGTTTTCGTTTTTGGTTTTTTTGGTTTTGCCGGCAGCTCGGCAATCGTACAACATTAGTTTTAATTAGATCGGGGAAAATTATGCAACACATTGAAGAAGAGAGTCATCGACTCCAAAAGCAAGCATTTTCGACAAAAGAGCATGATGCCAAACTATGTCAAATGCCTTAGAAATATCAAGTGAAACTATCTTGCTTTCGCCAGATTGATGTACGCTTGGTTCCACTCTTCGATGAGACAGCCCGAAAACCAGATTTGACGGCGTCTCGAGATATTTCATGAGCTGACGACTTATCAGCGTTTCAATGACTTTGGAAAGAAGGGGCGTAAGTGCAATGGGTCTGTAGGAGGAGAGGAGAGAAGAAGATCCAATTTTTTCAGGGATGGGCTGGACAAATGCTGTTTTCCATCGGGAAGTGTCCTGAAAAGTAGGATTGATGAAAAAGCTTACGCTGGTTTTGACAGCGTGGAAGAACACCTCTTCAGAAGGAGGAATGTGAACGTTAAGATCTTTAAGTACTCTTGCTACTACACGAGTGCGAAAGTGGATTCTTCCCATTGAACAATCAACGCGCGGGGACAAAGCACATTCTGGGAGTGTTGAGCTAGTCGAAAGGGGTCCGACAAGCAGATTGGCCTTGTCCAAAGAGATGACAGCTGGAATGTCATTGTAAATGAGCGTTGGGATGGAGGATGAGGCAGAATTTCTAATGTTTTTGACGAACGACCAAAAATTTTTACTGCTTTTGGGACATTGCAGTATTTTTTGCCTCAGTTTTTGGTCACATTGGAATTTTACACGCTTAAAAAAGACGTTACAGTCATTCCTAGCTCGTTTAAGCTTTTTTCGGTTTTCTTCTATTGGGTTGGTCTTGAAGGACCAAAAAAACATTTCTCTAACCTTTAAAGCCTCTTTATAGCTCGAGTCGTACCATGCCTTTTCTTTTGGTCTGATACTCTGCATCCGATGTGGGATAAAGCATCTCATTCCACAGAGCATAGTTTCTGTGATCATGTCAGCAGCGGCATCCACGTCGTTATCGAGGAAACATAACGACCAGTTAAGATTCCTAAATAAGGTGTTTAGTCCATTCCAATTGGCTTTCTCGTATTGCCATATGGTTCTTTTAGGAATCTTTTCTCTAATTGTGTGGTGGGTGTACGAGAAATTAGCTGATATGGCACAATGATCCGACGGGCCTAGAGGGGATAGCACATTGACATTTTATTTGTCAGGGTGAGAGGTTAAAAACAAGTCCATAGTGTTACCGGTATGACTATCTACGCCTGGTATTCGTGTGGGCTTATTTACAAGCTGGGTCAAATTATTCTCCGTAGCGAATATCTCAACACACCTTCCCTCGGGTGTTGTCTGTCCAGAATGTCGAAGCCAACCAGAATTATGTATATTGAGATCGCCCGTAATAAGAATTTCAGTATGAGGATACAGGGATAAAATTCTTTGAATGGAGTCAGCGCATCAAACTCGTTAAAGGTCGAGTTGCTCTCCACTTTGGGCCTTCTGTAAACAAAGCAGCAGTAGATAATTTGCTTACGGAGATGGAATTTTAACCACATGAAATTGAATTCCAGATTAGAACAGGGACTACAAAACTACTTACGTCTATTAACTATGCTATATTTCATGATAAATTGCTATATGGTATTAGCTGCTGGGGAGGAGTCTATTTTAATAATACGAGTATACACTACTAACCATTCGGAAATATATTTTGAGAAATCTCTGCTTTAAAGATCGTTTACATTCAAGTTTCCCATTATTGCGTGATTTAAAGATTCTTCCTACTCGTCATTTATATTGCTTCAAAGTACTTAAGATATTTTTTTTAAAAGGTCTGGCAATCTAAATTTCAGAATCCTTGACAGGCATAATCTTCGTGGAAACTCTTTACAGTTGGTCTATGTGCCTTCATTTCGCACCACTACCTTTCGTAATCTTTATACCGTATTTCCTTGTCGTCTATATAATAAACTTCCTCAGTCATTAAGACAACTAAGGTCACCGAACATGTTTTTGACACAGTTAAGAGATTGGTTATGTAATATTAATTATAATGATTTAGAAACTCTTTTAAATGTCCAGGTGTGGATAAACGCACAATGAATACATTTCTAACATTTAGGTGAATTTCAAAGTGTTTTCGTTGTTTGGCTTGTTTTCTTTGCTTTAAATATGTTTATTTTAATAATCTGCTGTTGTTTCTTTTTTGAATTGTTATTCAGGTTACTCATCAACTTATTTTTACTGATATTTTCTGTTTGATTAAAAGAGAATTTGTAAGGTTCACCCCATCCATATTTGAATTTCTTAGTTTAATTCTTATTGAAGTGGTATTTAACACTATTTTTATCCCTAAAAAAATAAAATGCCTCTAATTTTGTAAGACAAACAAAAAGGCAATGGAAATAAACTTAAAGTTAAAGTTAAACTTAATTTCTTTTGTCTTGTAGAGCGCTCGAAGGATTAATTGTGCTTGAATGCGTCGTTGCAGTAATGACTCATGCTGTAGTGGGTGGATTTTTTTGAGTTTGGCCTGCGGATGGATGATGGACAATGAGGGCAGATGATGAGACGACTGACGTGGCGGCAGTTGCTGGCGAATCCATATTGTGAAAGCGTGGACTTCGTCGTGCGACTCAGAATATGACAATGGCGTGCGCAGTACAATTGAAATTTCAAACAAGAAATAAAGATTTGTTCCGAAGCACAAATACGATCCCAGGGTGAAATGAACAGCGTCCAACTAGACCGTATGCATATAGTTTATTTCTGTAATGAAATTAAATAAAATTTAGGAAAATTTTGCGGCTCGTTTGACACCGAACAAAGAAAAGGAAGCAGTATGACCGACCACTCGATGTATCAACCTCGCGCAGAAGGCGCTTAAATAATTTAAAGATCATGTTACATTAATGTTTTCGATACAATTTATAACACTCACATTCGTTTGTATGGGTATCTTCTGAAACGAAAACTGTCGCATGAAGGGACCCACGTTATGCCTAATGTTTTCATATGTTCTACCGACCCGAACATTAAGGGAACGTTGAGTTCACGATCTTCAGGTGGGATTAATTTTAAAAACTGACCATCATTGCTAGTCCATTTTCTTAAATGAAAGCCAGTTGACGATAATAAAGCTGTCACTTGTCCTAAATTTTCTTTAGCATCTTCAAGCGAATTTGCCCACGAAACTAGATCGTCAGCGTGAATCTCCTCCCGTATTATTTGTGCTGCTAATGGGTATGTTGCCTCCTCATCGTTTGCCAGTTTCCTCAACTTGCGAATTGCCTGGAATGGAGCAGTGCGGTACCGAAGGTCAGTGCCTACTTGCGTGGCGTAAGTGATAACAGGCGTAAGTTGCTCGCTAATTAGTGATACGGTTTTGATTTTATCTAGAAGTTGCCATGTCAAGATAATAGTAACACGATTCTTATTTTGTCCCGTTCCGTAATAATTCATTTTGCACGCTTTCGTTTGCCAGTTCAAGTAAAGGGCCCTGTTTCCGACATTTTATGACTTAACTTCTTGAATGCATATTATACCGATTTTACGTTGCCGTCATATTTTCTCTAATTCGGAACTTTTTGTGTAGAATGAGTGCCCGGCACGGCGGAGTAGTGTATTCATATACGTTATGTACAAAAAAATAAAACTACTGTTCGTTTCTAATATAAAAGTTGTATTTTGTAAAATAATCTAAATCCGAATCTCTCAGAGTTGGTTTCAACTACGTTCATGTGTTTTCTCATGAACACCTTTCACTTCCAAGATGCCATACTTTCGTTTCATCAGTGTAGCGCTGGTATACCCCATGTTTCTCTACAAACGTCATATTGCCCGCCATTTACGAGAAGTATGGGAAGGAATTACGGGAATATTCTATAACCCGATTCCGCACAGCGTTTGATAGGCCTTCCACAAAATCTGTAATTTAATGAGCGGCAGCAGATGAAATTTTGATCACGGCAATATTTTCTGGAGCATTCCATAAAATGTCCTTCCACCTGTTGCAAATTTTGTTGCTTTACACGAGGGCTATTCCAAAATCAACCTAGAAAAAACCAAAAACATTCATTTTTTGCACAAAATAGTTTTATTAACATCTATATTATTTTTCTACATAGTCTCCGTTTAAATCTATACATTTTTGGTAACGTGGGACGAACTTTTGTATACCCTCCTTAAAAAATGGCACCGCCAGTGCGTTGAGGCATCGATTCACACCGTTCATAAGTTCCTCATTACTTCCAAAATGTTGAGATGCAATGGATGATTTCAATTTTGGGAAAAAGTGGTAATCACTTGGTGCCAAATATGGATTGTAGGGAGTGTGATCAAAAATATCCCAATTGAACTCCTCCACTAAAGTTTTTGTGCATGCAGCAGTGTGTGGTCGTGCGTTGTCATGCTGAAGCACCACACCTTTGGTAAGCATTCCTCGTCTGTTGTTCTGGATCGCGCACACAGTAAACCGCTGCATTTATTGTGTTTCCAGGTTCCATAAACTCGGTCAACAATATGCCTTCACTGTACCAAAAAACTGTGGCCATCATTTTCCGATAGGAAAAAGTTTGTTTGAATTTTGCTGGCTTGTTTGGGGAATGAGTGTGCATCCATTGCTTTGACTGTTCATTGCTTTCTAAGTTGACATACTGGACCCAAGTCCCATCTCCAGTCACAATTTGCTGTAAAAATTCTTCACCTTCCACTTCTAAACGTTCGAGAAATGCTTTTCCTGATTTGACACCTTGGGTCTTGTGGACATCTGTGAGCTGTTTTGGGACCCAACGGGCACAGAACTTGTGGTAAACCAAGTTTTCAGACACGATTCTGTATAGAGTAGTTCGAGAAATTTCGGAAAATCTTGTCGCAAGATCTGAAATCGTAAAACGCCTGTTTTCTCGAACAAATTGGCCAACTTGGCGAACCACGTCTTGATTCATGATCGATTTGCGCCTTGGCCTCCTTCATTATGCACATCTGAGCGTCCGTTTTCAAATTGTCTACACCAATCACGTACCGAACCATCACTCATGACTGTATTGCCGTAAACAGCACATAACCGACGATGAATTTGAGCTGCGCCATTTCCTTCGGCTTGCAAAAAACGAATTACACTTCGTACCTCACAGGCGGCGGGAGATAAAATTGTATTCTCCATGTTAAAACGGCAACTATTGGAAAAATACTGGACGAAAACGGTCGAAACTTGGCATATTATTAGAGAATAATGTACTTGTTGCGACATGCAGAAACAAGTCACCGAAGTGCCCGTATGTAATGAATTGTAACACATCGGAGGTTGATTTTGGAATAGCCCTCGTATAAGCAAACGTCTGCGCTCGTCTCTGTATTTTTCAGAGTTTAAGCCTTTTGCCATTATGAACTTCGTTGAATGGAAATTATTTCGTTTGTTTGTCCCAAACTTGCACCGCTTCTGGAGCTTGTCGCCTATTTATTGATTGCTATGGAACATTTTCTCAGTTTCAGACTGTTGAATTGAACTGCTCTTTTTTGTACTGCTCGTTTTTGGTACCTCCCCTGCACTAATTCATGCTTGAAAAGCTTGTCTTCTGTTTCCTTTTTTGTGTGAATCCGCGAATCACTGTTAAATATTTTAGCCCTACTCTTGCATTATTCTTCAAAGCCGTTCCACCCAATAATTTGTTTATGGCTATGTTGTGCCTATTAACTTGTTTAAAACAAGTCGGATACCAATTGATGTCGGTTTCAGTTGGTTTTCTTTGCGAAGAATGGTAACGAGTCGCAATATATTTGTCCAAGATCCCTTAGTTGTCCTTCATCCGTCCGTCGCGTTAATCTATCATACATTCTGTCAAAATACAATATAACCGGGACTGCGTCATTTAAACGGCCCGATTTAATGGTTTCTTAACCCTTTTTAAGGTGGTGGCAATATGGTATATTTGCCATCCATCTTTGTCCCTGAATGCATCCAATCTGTTGCATCAATTTTTGAAATCTTTTTTGTGCTTTAACTGACATCTATTTTCTACAAGAATATCCTTCTGAAATTCATTTATCGTATAGTGATACATTTCTACACCGCACACGGTCATTGAAAACAGCTGTTTTGTTCCGTTTTTTTTAAATGTTGTTCAAATTGGTGAATGTACTAATCTGATGAATAGTTTACTTTACAAAAGATTTAAATACATATTTTTCAAGAGAATAACCCTAAACAAAGTAAATAATTAATACAGGGTAGGTACACTGATTGTTTACTATTTATATACTACTCGTATTTACCACTGCCTTTACAGAGTAGCAACATTTTTGCTGCGGTCTTGTTACAGATATTTATTTTTTTTTTACATAGATGTCTAAGGTAAAACTAAATGATGACGAAATTGAGGAATAATTTTATGAAATTGATGGCGAGAACTCCGAAGACGATTTCGAAAACTCTGAGGATGTCAAGAATCAGAATTTTGATGTAGCTGATCCGACAGAAAACGTTAAAGATGTGGATGATCCCATGTCAGAAATAAAAAAATTGTGAAGATAGTCGGCTTACAAATTCTGATTTCTAATTTGCCATGCTGCAGCTCTAGTTCCCACCAAAGTGCAGACGAAAACGAGGATCCGCTTTGGAATAAAATTGCTGCGAATAAGACGTTTTTGTCATGTGAAAGTTTTGATTCGATTAATATTGCCCAACTATTTCCATGCTCAAGTCGAAGTCGGCCAACTTACTTTTTCAAGCAAATGTTCACAGACAGTACACTTGAACTTATTGTCGATCAAATCAATTTGTATGCTCAGCAAAACAAAAGCAAAATTTGGAAGAACATTTATATAATAGAACTGGAGGCATTTTTAGGACCTTCCGTCTATTAATTTATACTGGTCAACAAACCCGTTCTTGTTTAATGAAGTTATTGCATCAGTCATGCCATGCAAAAGATTTAAAAAACTCTTGCAGAATTTTCACTTGGCTGACAATTCAATCAGACCCAAATATGGAGAAGCTAACTTTGATCGCCCCCCAACTTTGAATTACCGTTTTCAAAGCTGTGTTATGGCAACTAAGTCCCAATCAATTGATGAGCGCACGGTTCTTTTCAAAGGCCGATCCAGTCTCAAGCAGTATATGCCACTCAAGCCAATTAAAAGAGGCTTCAAAATATGGGCTAGGTGTGACTCGCAAACTGAATACTTACGTATATCAGTTCGTTGCATACACCGGCAAAAAAACAGACAATACGCCGGAACTAGGAGCTTCAGTTGTACAACAGCTTTGTCACTCACTAAAAGGCACTAATGTTCACTTAGCTTTTGACAATTTCTTTTCATCTTTTCAGTTGCTTGAAGGCCTATACGAAAACAAAATTTATGCAACTGCAACGGTAAGGTCAAATCGAAAGGGACTCCCAAAAATCGCAGCACAAAAAAACAAAATGGTGAAAGGGGAATTATAGTAAGTGGAGGAAGCGACAAAATGTAGCTTTTATACAGTGGATGGATACGAAACAGGTAAATCTGTTATCAACTGCATCGGAAAACGAAACTTGTGGTAATACGAATGCAGAAAGATGGATCCAAAACTGAAATCCCCTGTCCGTTGGTAGTTCAACAATATGCCAAGCGTATGGGTGGCGTCGATTTTTTCGACCAAAAGCGTGCCACCTATAGCGAAGGATGCCAAAGTAAACGTTGGTGGTTACGCACTTTTTATTTTTTTGCCCATGTGGCTGCGACAAATGCTCATATTTTGCACTTTTCTATAGTCCGGGTTTTACTTGGCCAAGAACTTATTGGAAGCTTCCAAACAAACAAGGTAAAAAATAGGCCACGTAACATCAAAAAAACTCCAGCCCAGTCAACAAGGAAATCATTTGGTGTACTTGATGAACATACACAGATTGGAAAATGTAGGAGTACATATGCCTGAGGAGATTTCGACCTATCGCAGATGCAGACTTTGAAAAGACAAACAATAAAAGATCAAAAATGCAATGCTCGCATTGCCAAGTACCACTATGCATTACTCCATGCTTTGGTTTTTGCCACAAATAACATTTTTTTGTTTTAAATAATTAGTTTTCTAAATAAAAAATAAAATTAACAAAAAAAATAGTTGCAGGCCACATATTTCAAAAGTTTCTTAAAACACTTCCTAACTAATTCGAAAATAAACATGTATTTTCTTAGGCGGCTCCTATGTTGGTACAACTATTTTGACGTTGAGTTTGGGCACCATCTGTCAACTACAATAGTTTGTCGTTAATAGCCAAAGACATCGGCAAGCGCTATCGGCGGTTTTTACTATGGAAAAAATATTGAGCAAAGAGTTTGTTTAAAATTTTGTGTTGCAAACGGAATTTTTAATTCGGACACGTTGCAAATTTTGGAGAAAGCCTACAGGGACTCTGTAATACTGAGAACAAGAGCGTTTAAGTGGTACAAGGCGTTCAAGGAGGGTCGTGAAATTTTTCAAAACTAGCCTCATTCGAGTCGGCCTTCAGTGGCAGTTACTGAAGACAATATCGACTTAGTGAAGAAAATGGTGCTCGAAAATTATCACTAGAGTTTGAGAGAGCTTTCACAAGAACTATCCATATCTCACGAATTAGGGGATAAAACCGGAATTATGGCAGAACAACTCTTGGATTTTGCACCACAATAATGCACCATCTTA
Organism: Volucella zonaria; assembly: GCA_963966105.1. Lineage (NCBI taxonomy): Eukaryota > Metazoa > Arthropoda > Insecta > Diptera > Syrphidae > Volucella > Volucella zonaria. The sequence continues at coordinate 182,032,153 of OZ014532.1, forward strand.
CAAATCCATCCTTGTAAGCGACTTTTTGACCAAAAGCGCTACCCATATGATCGAGCAAACACCGCATTCAACAGATATGGTACCCTGTGAGTTTTTGCTATTTCCGAAACTCAAATTATTAAATCATGACATTCAAGACATAGAGGGAAATTCGCTGAGAGAATGAAGGCGATCCCGGAATATGCCTATAAAAGATCTATGGATGACTAGATTGATCATTGGAAAAAATGTACCGCTTCAAATGGAGCCTATTTTGAAGGAGGCAAAATAAATTTGCATTAAATTATTTATTTAAAAAAGTTTAAAACAATTCTTGTTTTGTTTAACAGGAGGGGCAAAATACATTTATCGGTAGAATTCTACCCATAAGGACGTTAACGTAGTTAAGTTTTTAAGGTCACTCTACGGTTAAGATCTTGAATTCAATAATTTGTACAATTGTATCTATCTCATATGTAAGAAGTATTTGTATTAATTGAAAAATGAACTGTAAATAAATAATAGGCGTGTTTTATTCAAAAGTGCGTATCCACTTTTCCAAAAAACGCGCCAACTCACTTTTATATTCGCTTTAACATACGAGTATAATTTCAAAGTTGGTAGACTCGATTTCAGTTTGACATTAAATGTCAAAATTACTGTCAAAGTAATCGTAAACAGCCACCGTAAACAACAAATTGACAAAATAAAATGGACAACGAAACAAAAGAGGTGAAAATAATTATTTATTTCTAGCTTTTTGTAGCACTAATGCTTTTAATTATTTCAGATCTTATTAGAGTTACTAGACTCATCAAGTGATGATGATGAGACGTTTGAAACATTTTTTGTAAGCGGTGTAAGTTTTGACGATTCTCTCGACAATGAAGAAGAAAAATTGGGCAATTTGGTCGGGATTGCAAAGTCTTCAGCTTGGGCCGCAGTTGATCGTGTGAGTAGCTGGCTAGTCTTAAAAGGAAAAGAACACATCAAGTGGCCTGAAGGAAATGCCATTTTAGAAAACTGCAGAAAGTTCGAAGCAAAAAAGAAAGTGCCGCTCTACAGCCGCTCCTAAACTAAACAAGGAGTGCTACTACAACCGTAAGCAGGATTTCACTCTCGTTTTCTCGTTGATGCCGACAAAAAATTCATCGACATATGTTGTGGTGAACCAGGGTCCTTGCGCGATAGTAGAGTGCTAAGGAGATCTGTGTTGTACAATGTAGTGCCAACCAATTACACCCAATTGTTTCCGTTAAATACTTTTCTCTTGGGTGATTCCGCATATGCTTCTACAAAGTGGCTTGTTCCACCTTTTAAAGACTACGGCCGACTTACAGATCAGCAAAGGATATTCAACTATTTGCACTCATCCACAAGAATGGTAGTCCAAAATGCTTTCGGATTGCTGAAAGGGAGGTTTAGGAGATTAAATAAATTTACTGAACAACGAAACCTTAGCTCAGTAAGGAAACTTATTGTAAGTGCATACATTTTGCATAACTTGTGCATTGTCAATAATGACCAATATGATGTAAGATATGGACGGTTAAACCCTGTAATTCAGAGGACTGAAGATAACATCAATCCGGAAAACAATTCACCCGATGATCGCGGTCAGATTCTGTTTGATTATCTGTGTGAACAACATATAATCTCATCTAAAAAGTACATATGTACATAAGCAAATAAAGAACAAAAGCTTCAATCAAAACTTGATCTTATTTATTTTTTTTAATAGCAAATAAGCACCTTCGCACACAATAATTTTAAAAAAGGTCCAAGTTCCTATTTGGGTAGAAGGAAAATAACTATTTTTTCCAAGTGTAAAAAGCCTAAAAGAACGTTCATTATTGACTTGCTCTTTGAAAACATAAATTGATCCACGAACACATCCCAGAATAGGGAGAAACGGTATGCTACCAACCATCAAAAAATGAATAAATGCTCTCTAGTTGTATGTTGCGACATCTATAACTCAAATCTTTCGCAAAACTATCTTCACTTCTGAAAGTGTACTAAATTATTCCCACTTTTGATTTTGTTTTTGTTTCGTGTGGAAAAGTGGATAAGCACTTTTGAATAAAACACGACAAATATTTCTGTTATTTTTATTGACTCAGTCCCAGTTATATTTTGACACGTAAAGGGTTTTTTTTTTTTTTTCAATATGAGATAAATCAATAGAAGCGAGAGTTAATGTCTATGCTATAAGCTTTATTTAATAGATAACTTTACGCCATTAGTGTTTAAATATGACATTGGGCATATGCGCGCCACGGCTAGCTCGAATGAAACGCAATCGTGGAGTTCAATTTTCGACAACTTAATCGAGCAACTGCGGCCGTATATCTGCAATAACACAGCGAATCTTGACTTCCAAATTGTCCAACGTCTCTGGTCTATCGGCATAGACTATCGACTTCGCATACCCCCAAAGACAGGTCCATTATGCGAAATTATGCACTCAGCAAGTGTTTCCCGCAATAAATTGATCATGTCGCGCGCCGTGTGGCATGTTGCGCCATCTTGTTGAAATCAAAGCTCTGTCACGTCGATGCCATTCAACTGAGGAACGAAGAAGTCAGAAATCATGTATCTATAGCGGCCGGCATCGTCCTTAAAGCAATATTGGCCGATGATTCCACCAGCCCATAAAGCACACCAAACGGTGTGTTGTAATGGTTTTAAGGGCATCTCGACAAAGGCTTCTGAGTTTTCTCCACTCCAAATTCGGCAATTTTGTCTTGTTTACACATCCATTTAACCAAAAATGGGCATCAAGCCGAATCATGTTTTCGGCCCATTCACCGAACCTACGACGCGTATAATGGTCATGCGGTTTCAACTCTTGCCCAAGCTGGATCTTATAAGCTTTTAAGCCAAGATCTTTCCGTAAAATCTTCCACAAAGTATATGGGCATAACTATAATTGCTTTGCACCACGGCGAATCGACTCATTTGGACTCTCCTCAACACTTCGCTCCACAACGGCAATAACTTCTTCTGTTCGCACTGTTTGTCGTCTTTGGGGATGCGTGTACGTGGTGCGAATAACTTGCTCAGATGGACGATTATGTCGTCTGTAAAATGGACGTAGCGCACGATAAGTTTGGCGACCCGAACCATGGTTTTCGAAATAAATTTGCACAATTTGCACGCGTTGTTCTGGCGTTAATCTATTCATCATAAAATGGCAAAACATACCAACTACAAAACAACTTTCAACTGTGAAATTGTCACTCTGTAGAAACAGTGTTGCCAGTTTGAAAACTAAACCTCTAAAAAAACACACCAATACATTTTTTAAATTGTCTGTTAGCGTTTTGTTTCCGCTGCTGACGTACGTAATTAGGTGTCGCTCTTGTTCAATAAACAACATGTTACTTGTACCAGTTAAGTATATCTTCTTTCGTGTCGTTCCAAAACGTTTTTCACGCGCCAATCTAGGTATTTGTAATTGAATCCCATGGAACATCACATCAGATCAATACATACTGCCTTCGATTGAAGAGATTTTAAAAGTTGTTTTCTTTATTCCAATACCCAGTACTCCAGGTTTCGCCCTGGTTTGCCAGTTTTAAGCCTATAAAGCTGTAGCTGATTTAAGAGACCTTTGATAAAAGGCAGAACAAATATACTATTGCTGCGAATCTCTAAAAATATTTCGAGATATAGTACCTACTGTTATGATCAAAAAGTTCCCGGAATGCATTCAGAAAATTTTAAATACAAGTTTATTCATCTAAATCTATATTTTCCCCTTCAGAGTAATGCCCATCGACTGCAACACACTTATGCCAGGGCTTGATCCAATCTTCGAAACATTTTTTAAATTCGGTTTTCGATATGTCCATCAGTGCTTCCTGCGGCTTTTCCATTACTTCCCCTCGGCTGCTGAAACGCGTTCCTCGTAGTGGTTTTTTAACTCGAATGAACAGAAAGGTGTCACAGGGAGCCAAATCAGGTGAATTCGGTGGCTGTTGCATGGTATTTGTTGCATTTTTCGTCAAAAAATTACGAATAATGATGGCACTATGCGACGCACGGTGCGTTATCATGGTGCAAAATCCACTAGTTTTCTGCCCACAATTCTGGTCTGTTTCGGCGAATTGCTTCACGCAAACGTCTCATAACGCCCAAATACTCGTAATACTCTTTGTTTACTGTCTGGCCTTCTGGCAAAAATTCATGAAGCACTACCCCGTTGTAATCCATGAAAACCGTGAGCTTCGCCTTCTTTTTTGACTGAAAACGACGTGGTTTTTTTGGTCCCGGCTCATTTGGTGAACGCCATTCACTTGCCAGATGTCGGGATTGCGTGTCGTGCTCATAAACCCACGTCTCGTCTCCAGTAATGATCCTTTTGATGAATGTGGGATCGGATTCAGCCTCGCAAATCATCTCTTTTGCGACGTAAACACGGTCTCTTTTTTGCATGAAATTGAGGTCTTTTGGCACCAACTTTGCTGCTACACGACGGAAACGGAAATATCATCAACCAAATTGTCTTGGACGGATCCATAGGCAAGATTCAAGTCCTCCGCTATCTCTCTGATGGTTATTGACCAACATTCTTTTACTTCATCACTGTTTTCGTCGGTTTTCAATGTCGATGGTCTGCCACTGCGTTCATCATCTTCGATTGACTCACGACCACTTTTGAACCGCTCTTGCCACTGGTAAACGACCGTTTTGTTTAGAGAATCGTTGCCGAAACACTTTTCCAACATGTCCAACATTCGCGCACCATTAAATCCATTTTTTACGCAAAATTGAATACAAGTTCGTTGTTGCAAATTTAAATCCATTTCTAAAATTGTAAAAAATTGCCAACACACACAAATATAGATGTACTCTTGGCTGCGTAACTTTTGCAAATGTCAAGCTATGACGCTAAGATTTAGAGGGAATGTCAACAACGGATTTACCAATTTAACAAAAAAACAGAACTCAAATCGCAACAATGGGAGCGCCCCACTGTGGTGTGGTGCGGGAACTTTTTGATCAAGGTGGTATTTCGAAAATCGTTTGAATCTTTAATCATCTACAGAATCACCGTATGACCAATATCGTTGTCTTTTTAAAAAAAATCATATTTTGATGCGAGTCTTAGAAAAGAACGAAAGAAATATCACGTTGGATACTATGTTGATAGATTCATTTGGATGACTTAAGTACGCTGAGTTTCGACTAATTTTTGGACACTCCAAAATTTCGTCTAGATTGATAGATTGAGGCGTATGGGACCTACGGTTATTTTGCAACTACGAACTATGAAAATGAAAGTCAGTTACTTTGTAAAAACAAATATTTCAACATCAGGGACTAGTATTATCACCTCTGGCAGAGTATTAAAAGAACTAAGTCAAATGGGTTTCGATCGTAAAGAAGACGAATTCTTGCAGAACTTTATTTTGGGCTGGAGAATCTTCCCAAAATTATTAATCCTTCCTTTGATATCAAAAGATCCTCGCTATAAGACTGGTGCTTCTTATGTCAGCGACGATAGGCGTGGAATTGGTAATTAAATTAAGGAGATAGTTGTATTAAATAGTGAGCTCCCTGAGCAGAGGAAGCCGGGACAGTATAAAGGAAGAAACAAAAATAGATTCATGGTATACGATTGCGTGCTAAATAATTCTTAAACCCTACGTTGGTATGAGAGGAGTCATTAAGGATGCACTCGCTGGTAATATTTTAGACATTGATCAAGGCTGAATCAAGAATATCTGAATTCTATTTTCCCCCTAGTATATGACAAAATATTCACAATTTACTACACAACTTGTGTTTTCCTCTACACAAGATCTTCAGAGATTATGGATCTCGTTAAGGAAATCTCTTCAGCACCCAATAGTAATGTCTCGTTACCCTTACAGCATAATTAACTAGGGCTTTCCAATCCATTTAGTGGGCTTTTTCTTGATTTATCATATAAAACTCCCCAAAGTGGTTCATCTATTTAAATAAAAATCACCCACAATCCGCCAACATATAGCAACCTAACCGTATCTTACCTTTTTGACAAATAAACTAAGATGAATCCATCGGACAACGAGGGGGGAAAAAAACGAAGGAAGAAAAAAAAAAATGGAAAAAAATACCTAACGCATTCCAACACACCCCCAATACGAGAACAACCTTCGCATCCATGGAAACACAAAACTGGAGATCCTTATTTAATGCTTTTGAAACGCATCCCAAAAAAAACCACCATCAACCCCGACACCATCAGCCATTGCTATTGTCTACGTCTCTGCGAAAGGAGCTTAATCCCTTTACTAGCGTCAAGGTCAAGATCACGCCAAAACACCATCGAAGGACAACACACCACCACCAGCAACAATAGCAACAGCAATAGCATAACAAGCAACAGCTTTAACCCTCGCAATAAGAACAAGAAACAGGAGTAAACAAATAAAAAAAAAACAAAAAAAAAAAATACACAAATACAAAATCAAGTAAATCGAGAAAAACAGAAATTAACACATGTTTGCCCATGCTCTTGGCTTTTCGTCTTCCCCCTTCCACAACAAGGTCGGCTAGTCCTTTTCTTCACCTTTTCTCGAAGTGAAAATATACATTTCGTATTGTTATAATTATTCTGGCGTTCGGTTTGTTCCAGGTGGGGTCCTATACTCGCACTTATGGTATAGTCTATGCCATTCCCTCGTTTCTGTAACATTGAAAGCTGTCTCCACGTGCCGGGCTTCTCTGACTCCAAGACGAACTTTCTACCCCTCCATGGCCGCCCGCAACTCTCTGGGAATCCCTGATTTTTCACCTATTTTCATCCACTCTGCTGAAGATTGAATGCCTCCGTACTCGAGGATAATTTTCTCAGAAAATGCTCGTCAGTGGTTGTGATGAGGTCCGAGGGTGGCGGACGGATTGGAATAAGAATGGGAAGAAAGTGGATTTGTACTCGTAAGTCCTGTCGTGAGTTGTGAGTTGACTTGTGTGTGCACGATGAAAACGATGAAGACTCCTCTGGTGACGACGACGACGACGACAACAACAACGGTGGCGGCGGCGGGGTGAATATTCTTGGTCGAAGAAAGGAACACAAAATATGTTCGTTCGCCTGACCTTGCAAACAAAAAGGGACTCCCACATATGAGTTAATACCTCCCGCCGTCGTCGTAGCCAGTTGCCATTGCCATCGCCATCACCATTACCATCACCATCATCGTTATCATCATTCTCCTCCTCGTCGTCGTCGTCGTCGTCGTCGTTGCTGCCATCGCCGTCGCCATCGTCATCGTCATTCTCGGAGTTGTTTCTGTTTGGTGGTGGTGCTCTAGTTGGCGTCTTCGTCCTTGGCTATGGCCAGACAAGACAGAGAAGGTGGCTCGGAGATTGGGTGGGTCGGAGACCGGTTGCGTGTTTTCTCTGTTGCTTTGGCTACGCGGCTACTAAAGTGGGATAAGTAGCCAGCCCTTATGCAAAAGGGGCTTCAGCTACAACTACAGCTACAACATCAGCATCAGCTTTGTTTTTTTTTTCCTCGGTTTGGGTGTGAAGTTTTGATTCGACTGTACGGACATCATAGCCGTCACAGTATGTCATACATTGGGTGTACAGGAATAAATCAATTACAATTGCCTCTGTACGCTTCAAGGAGGATGAGAAGAGTTGTGCACAGGTAACCTCTGGCAAATGACATAATGAAACGAAGGACTATCCAAAATCATCAGGCACCCACAACGCATCACCACCCCTTGGAACCTATCGCAGCAATAATTTATAATTTCACAATTGCAAAAAGTGGCGTGGAAGGACCGACCGAAAATATCCTGCTTTACTATTTCTCCGCACTTTTTTCGGGTGACTCTGACTTTTTATTTCAATTCATTTTTCTTTTTATTTTGTTGCATCCGATGGGAGGGGACAGGACATCCACATCCACCAGACCGATGACGACGACGGAAGTTCACCCTCATTGGGCTCATTACGAACGCATAATGTGGGTCCGAGTGAAGCCACCCGCTGCATAAAATGCACAAAAAAAAAAATGCATCCAATTCGTGGGAGGAGTTTGACGTTGATTTTTATAAAAATACACTTTTTTTTTCAACATTCAAAAAAATAATACAAAAAAGCAAAATAAATAAAACAAGGACACTAAAAAAAAAAATTGTTAAAAAAAGTGGATACCTGCCGCTGCCATATAATCGCATAGGCCCATCTCATAAAAAATCATTTCGACTAGTTCTGTGCCAGAGAGTCCTGCAGTGTATGTGGATGCAAGCTCCGCCTGCTTTCCGTGTGTTTTGCTGCTGCTGCTGCTGCTGCTGCTTGCAAGCCTTACGTGGGTATCCTTTTTCGTCCATTTTTTGTGAGTTTTTTTTTTTTTCCTTTTATTTTGTTTGTGTTGCTTTTGCTTTGGTTTGCTTTGCTCCTGTTGGGATTTTTGATGTATTTTTATTTTTGCAGGTTTTGTGAACTTTTTTAGGTCCTTTTTTGGGTCCTTTTGGTTCTTTTTTTGGTAGATTTTTTTTTTCTGTTTTATCCATTTTGTTTTATTTTATTTTTTGATTTTTTGTTGGAGCAGATAATTACATTTAAATAAAATAAAAATTTTATGAACGGCAAAACGCTGTAGCCGGAGCCTGAGTACGAGTAGGTGAAGCTGTAGGGGGTGGTGGTTTTAAACATACTCACCACGGCCACGGTGAGAGGTACGAGCAATCGTATAATGTGTACGAGAGTGTGTATAGATGTTATTTCATAATTTATTCGCATTACGGTATTTTTTGGGAACTCTTTTTTTTTTTGCCCGTCGTTCATGTTGTGCGTTGGATTGGGATGGTGAATGGGTGGTGGGTGGTGGGTGGTGGGTCTAGGGATGGTGGGAGGTGGGAGGTGGCATGGTAGGATTTGTGTAGTAGGTCTAGTGAGTGGCGAATATAGTCCTGCAATTCGTCCTTTTCTCACTCTGACACATCAGTCTCTCGTACAAATGTGTAGACAATTAATATTTCGTGTTTCCTCTGGCATAGAGAGAGGGTAGGGTAGCATGAGTATGAGTATCTTCCAACTCATGCTGCCCGACTGCCATTTGTCGCAATCAACTGGGAATCCTTCGAATGTCGGATTTGTTCGGGTTTACTTGCCAAGTTGCCACTGCATTGTTTCGGCTTTTTTCTTTTTTTTTTTTGGTTTTTCTTCATCCTATTTCGGTCTGCCTCTAGTCTCTTTGGGTTGGTCTTCTGAGACCTAAAAGGGGTTAATTGTCTCAGATAATTTTGCCGGTTTTTCGTTGTTTTTTCCTGTTGCAGGCTTTTTTTTTAGTGGAAGGTGAATGGAAAACACTATTTTTTTTTTTAGTTCACATGCTAGCCGGGAGACTTTGAATAGAAAAAAAGGCGGAAAAAGGATTCTTTCTATTTGCTTTAGAATTATAAATTTAGGATTTTGCGACATTTTCCATTTCGCTTAGTTAAAGAGGGTCTTTTTTGCATGTTTTTTTTTTCCTACGTGTAGTATGTCTGACTTTGAGGGATAGGGTAATGCATGATGATTGGGAATTATAAAGAAAAAAGTTTTAGAGGGGGCGAATTAATTTCATATGCACGAGGCAAGGATAATTCGCTTCAAATTCTCTGAAAATGTGTGCTAGCAAAATACTGACTCAACTGAGGCGGACTGAGGAATTTGTGCGCTTTAATTAAGACATCGAAGGTTGTTTGCTTTTCAAAGAATGAAGTATACGATGCATGTGTACGCCGAAAGGAAGTGACAAAGTTTTCATCATAACTTCAACTCGTTTAAAGGAAATTGTTAAAACCGTTGGAATGCTTCCATGCCTTACATATTAGTCCCTATATTCCACATTTAAACAAATTCCTATGACTGTAGTTAAAAGTTTGAAAAGATTCTGCGCTAAAAGCCGAGAGGTCTCGTTTATATTTCTCCTATATGCCAGGCGACTTATTGACTTTTTGAGCACCTCGATGTCGCCTTTATACCTCCTACCCTAAAGTCCGAAGGGGTACGAAATTTACTCAAATATTATTTCCTTAAAAATGGCCAACACTATCATAATCCGCCTTCGGCAACATGTATGGTTCTGCGTCATAACTCACAATAACTCACTTGTGTTTTCGATAAGGATTCACAACTCAAGTGCCTTCTTATCACGAAACATTGAGTTGTAAGTATAATTAAGCCGATTTGCTGCTTGTATTTCAATTTTTTGGAACGGACCAGTGACAGGTTACTGTGTCCTTCCAATGATATTCATGTCATCAGTGTAAGCAAGTAGTTTTGTAGACTTTTAAAAAATTATGTTGTCTCCGATTTTGCTTTGCGTGTTTGTCAAGTTTGATGTCAAAGTAGCCACATGATAGCGCACCACCTTGCCTAAATCCTCTTTTGACATCAAAGGTCTCAATGAGAGTACTTTCGACTTATACAAAGCAGTGATCGTTCTCCATTGTCTATCTAACGAGTTTACCATGGATCTCAAGACTAGAAACGATCAGGTTGACTCTATATACCACCTTAATCAAAAATTTTCCGGAATCCCCATCGACTACAATACACTTATGCCAACGCTTGATCCAATCCTCGAAACATTTTTTATATTCGGTTTTCGGTATGTCCATCAGTGCTTCCTGCGGCTTTTCCATTACTTCCTCTCGGCTGCTGAAACGCGTTCCCCGTAGTGATTTTCTTAACTCGATTGAACAGAAAGAAGTCACAGTTGAATTCGGTGGTGGTTGCATTTTTCGTCAAAAAATTACGAATAATGATGGCACTGTGCGATGGTGCGTTATCATGGTGCAAAATCCACGAGTTTTCTGCCCACAATTCTGGTCTCTTTCGGCAAATTGCTTCACGCAAATAATACTCTTTGTTTACTGTCTGGCCTTCTATCAAAAATTCATGATGCACTACACCGTTGTAATCCATGAAAACCTTGAGCATTGCCTTCTTTTTTGACTGAAAACGACGTGGTTTTTTTGGTCCCGGCTCATTTGGTGAACGCCATTCACTTGCTTGATGTCTGGATTGCGTGTCGTACTCATAAACCCACGTCTCGTCTCCAGTAATGATCCTTTTGATGAATGTGGGATCGGATTCAGCCTCGCAAATCATCTATTTTGCGATGTCAACACGGTCTCCTTTTTGCACGAAATTGAGGTCTTTTGGCACCAACTTTGCTGCTACACGACGGAAACCCAAATCATTAACCGAAATGTCTTGGACGGATCCATAGGCAATGTTCAAGTCCTCCGCTATCTCTCTGATGGTTATTGACCAACATTCTTTTACTTCATCAATGTTTTCGTCGGTTTTCGATGTCGATGGTCTGCCACTGCGTTCATCATCTTCGATTGACTCACGACCACTTTTGAATCGCTCGTACCATGGGTAAACGACCGTTTTCTTTAGAAAATCGTTGCTGAAACATTTTTCCAACATTTCCAACGTTCGCCCACCATTAAATCCGTTTTTTACGCAAAATTTAACACAAATTCGTTGTTGCAAACTTAAATCCATTTCTAAAATTGTAAAAAATCGCCAACACAGACAGAAATAGATGTACCCTTGGCTACGTAACTTTTGCAAATGTCAAGCTATGACGCTAAGATCTAGAGGGAATGTCAACTTAACAAAGAAAACAGAACTCAAATCGGAATCAAATCAAATGGGAGCGCCACACCGTTCTGTCGCCCGGGAACTTTTTAATCAAAGTGGGATTGGTCAAATGCAGCCTTGAAATCAAGAAAGTTATGGTGAGTATCGTTCTGGACTTCATTGTCTTTCTACACGCTCTGCTCCAGAGTGAATATTCGATTGGACAAGGTCGTGAACGCCATATTAAGGAGACTAATGTTGGATGCTGAGGCTCCATTCATTAAGCGCATATTTCTTCAGACTACATTTTGTAAATGAGCTGGTGTGTGCTCTATCAGCAAGCAGGCTGTCCGGTTTTGCAGCTTTATCATACTTAAGTTTAGGTATTCCTTAATACTTTTTATTTAAGTTGGGTGAACGAAAACGTTGGGTTTCGTCGCCCAAGTTAAATGGGATGTCAGTGCCATTTAATAGTCTACAAAAGTGGTTGTCCAATATCCGCAGTGTTCACTTTTGTTCATTGAGCACATGTTCTGGCTTCTTTTGCGAACTTTTTGACGTGTAAGTTATCCTTTCCGATTGTCCAATCACAGATGTCCTCATTTTCTATTTTACTGTTAAAATAAGCTGAAGCACTTTTAGGATATTGCTCGTAGGTTTGGAAACTCATAGAAACATTCTGTGGTAGCATTTCTTCTCGTCTGTTTCTTCTATGCGGGCACGAGCACATGTTGACAAATTTAGCTTTGATTCAGATTGTTAATAGGCGTTCGTTCATGTGTAGAAGGTTCCAGACTTCACTTAGGCTACCTTGTGACATGGGATTTCATTCTCCTACTGACCGCTCTACCTGGGCATATCTTCTTTACAGTAGTCGAGGATCTTCGACGTTATTCGGTTGTGCATGGCATATTCAAGGTCTAAACATTACACGTCCGGGCTAGGACTCCATCGCCGTTTTTCGTTTTACAAGCTTACCAAGAATGAGTTTGTCCTTATCTGAGGTACTCAGTTCTATTAGTTGCTTCGAATCGAAACAGAATGACAAGGAATATGCTGTGCTCATTTTTGACGCTACTGGCTTAGGTTTAGCCATTTCTAACAGGAAATTATAATTTTGCTATTTGCTCCTGCTTAACACTAGCGCTTATAAGTTTTACGAATCAAGCCTGGATGGACGAGACCAGTTCGCGATGGCTATAACGAGGAAGTAAAGTAAGCACGATCAAGGTGTAGTAAGTAACATGCACAGAGCATCGCGAAGTTGACAGCGATCAAAACAAATCATCAGTGCAACGCACGCCCACTTTATGGCCAGATAGCTAACGATAAATTTAGTTTAAAATTTATTTTACCAATGGTTTCATTATCTGAAGATTCCTTCCTATACTCCACTCTCTTGCACTACATCCAAACTTCGATATATGAGATGCGAATGTGCTCAGTATTTGCTAAGTTTCCGTTCCTGTCGTCCAGAAAAATGACCATACAGTAGAAGTAGGTAAAAGGACTTACTTCTCTCTTTTGGGTTTCCTCCAGAAAATCACACTTGTTTGTGTGTGAGAGCAAATCATAAACAAATGCGCGCACTGAAAACAGCTCCTGTGGCGAGTAGCAATTGCAAAAAAACAATTGCTTCGAAAAGAAAATCAAACCTACTAAGCTACTAAGAATCGCAACTATTGAATTCTGAACCCTCTTTTGAACTAAATAGTGTAGGTCTTTCCGGAGCCCAAATTCACAAGGTTTGTAGAAATAGTTCATGCGCCTCAAATCTTGAGGTTTCTTGAAATTATTTCTTTTTGTTTTTAAAAAACCCGGGAATTTGCCTTTCCTCCTAAACGTATTGTCTTGGTATACCTTGCAGAAAAGAGGTATCATACTAGATCTAGTGGTCTGTAGTACTTTTGTCTCCTGGAAATGCGTTGGTAAATTTCCATACATCGAATGAAACCACTTTCTCGCATTTTCATCGTCAACATACCACCTTGTATTAAATTTTGCACAAAAAATGGATTTAATGGTGCGGGTATATTGGACATGTTGGAAAGGTGTTTCGGCAACGATTCTCTGAAGAAAACGGTCGTTTACTAATGGCACGAGCGCAGCGGTTCAAAAGTGGTCGTGAGTCAATTGAAGATGATGAACGCAGTGGCAGACCATCGACATCGAAAACCGACGAAAACATTGATGACGTAAAAGAAATGTTGGTCAATAACCATCAGAGAGATAGCGGAGGACTTGAACATTGCCTATGGATCCGTCGAAGACATTTCGGTTAATGATTTGGGTTTCCGTCGCGTAGCAGCAAAGTTGGTGCCAAAAGACCTAAATTTCGTGCAAAAAGGAGACCGTGTTGACGTCGCAGAAGATATGATTTGCGAGGCTGAATCCGATCCCACATTCATCAAAAGGATTATTACTGGAGTGCAGACGACGTGGGTTTATGAGTGCGACACGCAATCCGGACATCTGGCAAGTGAATGGCGTTCACCAAATGAGCCGAGACCAAAAAAACCACATCGTTTTCAGTCAAAAAAGAAGGCGATGCTCACGGTTTTCATGGATTACAACGCTGTAGTGCATCATGAATTTTTGATAGAAGGCCAGACAGTAAACAAAGAGTATTATTTGCGTGAAGAAATTCGCCGAAACAGACCAGAATTGTGGGCAGAAAACTCGTGGATTTTGCACCATGATAACGCACCGTCGCATAGTGCCATCATTATTCGTAATTTTTTGACGAAAAATGCAACAAATACCTTCCAACAGCCACTGAATTCACCTGATTTGGCTCCCTGTGACTTCTTTCTGTTCAATCGAGTTAAAAAACCACTACGGGGAACGCTTTTCAGCAGCCGAGGGGAAGTAATGGAAAAATCGCAGGAAGCACTGATTAACATACTGAAAGCCGAATATAAAAAATGTTTCGAGGATTGGATCAAGGGCTGGCATAAATGTGTTGCAGTCGATGGGGATTACTTTAAAGGGGACAATGTATTGTATGTAGATTTAGATGAACAAACTTGTATTCCAATTTTCTGAATACATTCCAGAAACTTTTTGATCAAGGTAGTATTACATTACTCCTTACTCGAAGGACGAAACGTACGCTTTACAAAACCCTTATCCTGCCAGTTCTACTGTATGGCGCCGAGTGCTGGACGATAAGCAGGAAGGGAGAGCTAATTCTGGGCTCCCTCGAAAGAAAAATTCTTCGACGAATTTTTGGTCCTGTGTGCGAGGAGGACGAATGGAGGAGAAGATACAACCGCGAGCTCTATGAGCTATATCAAGATGTGGATGTAGTCCAAAAAGCCAAAATACGTCGACTATATTGGCACGGCCACATAGAGCGAATGGGCAACAATGCTCCAGCTAAGAAAATCTTCGAATCTCAGCCCTCAGGTTCGAGACGATAATGAAGACCGAACCCACGTTTCAAAGACCAATCTATCGCGGATGCCAGAGCGCTTGGTTTGGATAACTAGAAGCAGCGTGCCCGGAATCGTAGAGGATGGAAGGCTGAAGTGTGTTAGGCAGAGATTCTCTACGGGTCGGGAGCCCGTTAAGTAAGTAAGTAAGTAAGTATTACATTAAAATCGAAATTGGACGGACACGAAAAGTTGGACTGAATATAGATCTACACTAGTCAAATACAACCATGAGCAAAGAAAACCCTTTCACTTGCTTTTAAAAATAAGTAATAATTTCACCACCAACAGAAATAAAACCCAATAGATGCTCTTTGAGACAATATAATTCAAAATTAGAGCAGCCTAACTAGAAAATAGAGAAATAAGCTTGTCTTAATAATCTCACCTCTGTCAGCTCTATTCTGAGCCAAACAAGAGAATATATTTTTCAAGCTTTGTAGAACTGTGGTTCAATCCCCAAGCTGCGTTAAAAGCCCACGCGTCCACATTAAAGCATTCTTCAACGTGCAAGTAAATTGTGGCCAACACGCTACGGCAAAGTCGTCGGTAGATTGCCCTTAAACCATTTGGTCAGTAAAATAGAAGAGACTTTCGGGTTCAACGAGATCTGCATTTTTTTCGACAGAAAACTTTCCCAACCCATCGACTCCTTTCGGTCTATAGGTCGCTCAGTACGATTTTAACCAATGCTGTACGTTGAACGTAACGACAGTATTACACTATTAAGCCAATTCAAGCCTCCTCGTCTGAAAATGACTCTTTTCGAAGTTTCTCCCACTTCATTACTCTCATTGGTATCCCTAACATATTCTATCGTATCCTCACTTTGAATTCCGGTGACAAATTTACAGAGACTAATTAAGAAAACCCGAATACTTTTAAACAAGTCACTTAACCTTTGAGTATGGACGTAATTTTTTTCTAACACTACCTCGGACATGGAGCCTCACAGGCTCCTAAGTTCACATGTAGTTTTCTTACTGAAAAATATTTCAGTAATTTAAAAACTATGTCGTTATTAAAGTATAGGTTTATGAGAATGAAAAAACGTGATTATATAATCAACTTTATATTAATAAAGATATAAATCTGAAAGACAACCATTATGACACTTTTCAGCCTTGTTGACATAGCTTACATTTTTCGCAATTTTTAGTAACTAAATGTTTTTTTTTTAACAAAATGAACTTTTTTCCTATAATTTTAATCAACAAGAGACTAAAAACAATAATAACCGCTTCTGGCAACAAAAAATAAAAATTTTGACAATCAACTTTTTCTAGCAAATTTATTGGCAGTCTTTGCACAAAGGACGTGAACACTGCAGGCATACAGGCTTGCTGCATCCAATACAGACATAAATCTGCAGGACAAATTCTGCATGCCCGCCCAGTTGTCTTATTAGTTTCTTATGCAACGATTTCCTCTGCAACTATATCTTTGCCTAAAACTCGAGTCATTGTCAAATTGAGCACTCTAGGCACATTAGTGTTAGTAACAAGTTTTTGGATGTGAGGTACCACTAGAGAACCAGCTAAATTTTTGAGAAAACCTTCTCGGTCAACGTCCTTGCATTGATGCATACTATTTAATATATAAGCATTCATACGGCTCAAGTCAAGTATTCCGTAAAATAATACAATGCGCCATCTCCTTCGAAAAGTTCATCAACGAGCTGGATATGCGAAAACCAATTATCAGCCGTTACATTACGATTGCTCCCTTGAATTGGTTCCGTCAAGTGTTGGACACACTGCGTGGAAACTAAGAATTTCTGTTCTGATGCCGTCAATCCTGCACCATCAGCGCTGTTCCCTGTGTAGGCATAGCCGTTGTAAAAGTAAAAGTTGTTGGTATCGCATAACGCTCGAATCACCATTCCATATTTCCCCGGTTTTTTAGGCATACCATATGTGATAAGGACTGAAATGAATAAAATTTGGAAACTTCAAAGTAAAAAAAAAAACATTTTCATAAATCATGTAAATTTTTTTATTTGCTTTAAAACTCTGTTTTTATTAAATTCATTCACAATTACAAAAAATAAAAAAAAATATTTGCGTTCCCATTCTGTCCTCAACTTCTTTCGAATGTCCTTCATAAGGTTCGTGACAGTTACATCCGTGATCTCTTTTCTATTTAGCACTAAAATCGTTTACGTCCTTTGCACACTGCTCACTTTTCCTCAGTTTAGCTTTGACCAAAGCCCAATACCTTTCAATGGGATGGCACTGTGGAACATTGGGTGGATTCATGTCTTTTGGGACAAAGTCGACATTTTTAGCAACAAGAAAGCACAACGTCGCATGAGCATAGTGAGCTGAAGCCAAAATAATGTTGAACCCTGGTGTTTGTTTAAGAAAGGGATCAACCGTTTTTTAGGCACTCGTTAATGTACACTTCTCCGTTAATTGTTCCCGTTGTAATAAACGATGAGCTTCTGTGTCCACATTGGCAAATAACCTGCCAAACGAGATATTTTGACCCGAATTTTTCCATCCCAATCGATGTTGTTGATTGCGGAAGAATCTCAGCTTCAGACGAGTTGTAAAACTGTGCACCTGGAAGAGTAGTAAAGTCGGCTTTGACGTAAGCTTCGTCATCCAAAACCAAGCACGCTTTCTTGTTGCCGATCAACTCGTATAGCTTTCGGGCTCGTATTTTTTGTATTTTTCGTGTTTTTAGACCGTTACGTTTTTTAGATCTTTGTACCATTGTTTGGTTGGTATTACATTTCCGGGAAACATCTCTGGATGACATAGTCCGATTTTTTACGATGATACCCACTATTTTCCTGTCCAAATTTGTATCATGTGCTCCGCTTTTAGCTCCACTTTTCTGTTTTCGCTTAACTGTCAACGTCTCCAAATATCGTTTAATAACAGAATCCACTGTACTGCGTGCTATGTTTAAATTTTTTGCGATGAAATGGTTTGGACGCGAAGTATTGTCGAGCCATTTGTCGATGATCTTTTTACGGCCTTCCTCTTGACTCATATTTTATAAATATTTTAAGCCGCACCGAACTAAAATCAAAACAAACTGAAACTAGAGAATATATAGGCTAATTTGGGTACAAAATGGGTATTAAAATTTACAGATTTTATTCGTTTCAGTCCTTATCATATGGCTTCTTCCCCGAAATTTGACAAGCATTTCGTCTAGTACACCGCACTCAGAACATTCATACAATTTTTGAGAATTGTTGACAAATTTGTTGAAAATGACAGATATAGCCGCCAGACTTTACTTCAGTACAGCTGAATAAAATACGAGTAATAGACCGAAAAAGCT
The DNA here is from genome assembly GCA_963966105.1 of Volucella zonaria. Lineage (NCBI taxonomy): Eukaryota > Metazoa > Arthropoda > Insecta > Diptera > Syrphidae > Volucella > Volucella zonaria. Next base: position 182,050,452 of record OZ014532.1, read on the forward strand.
TTGAGTTGAATAATGTCCGTGTCCTTAAATTCGCGCCTGTCAAGACGAGCAAACTTAGTTCTGTAACTACCGATTTTGGCATTTGTCCATGTCAATATTTGTTTCAGCATCTCATCATCGAATAATTTATTCCATATATCGAAGGGATCTTTCTTATCATCAATTGTCAACTTTGAAGAAGCAACCAGGAATGTAATTATATTATATTGAGTGCGAACCCTGGAAGTAGGTGGAGCTTTTGCCCATTTATAGTAATAGTTAGATCATAACTCTGACAGAGGTCCATCTGAGCTATCACTTTCAACTTCCTCTTCATCGTTGCAATGATCACTCTCATTTTCACTTTCATGATGCTGTATCAGCTCTGTCTCCGGGACTAAAAGCTGGTCTACTCGAATGTCGTCCTCATTATCCGACTTATCTGAATCTAAAAGTAAATCATGAAATTTTTCTTCAAAAGACGGGTCATTAACACACAATATTTTTCTTGTAGACCGCATTTGTACACTTTGAGATGGACGCTTTGTTTTAGAACAAGCAGGCTTATTATTTTCTGCCATTTTATTTCTCAAAACAAACCTGGAATAAAAACGCAACGCAATAATTTTTTCATGCGAATAATAAACGTGTAGCCTGTCAGGCTTCACGACACTTTTAAATCGTAATTACTCTCAAGTCATGTAGCCGGCGAAACAGGCTGCCATCTCACTTGCCGTTTTGGTGCTAACTCTGAAGCTAATGAGCCGTTCGGGTACGGTAACGGGCGGGAGAGACACAAAACAAGTGAATTCAAAAACAAAATATTGCGGAGCCTTTGAGACTCCACGTCTATACTTGAAGGTTAGGACTTATTTGGAGGAAGATTTTACAGAATCTAAGAATGACATAAAAAAACCAGTTGGGATCTGTCAGCAGTCGTAGGGACAGATTAGTCAGACTGAATACACTCAACTTATCTAACGGCATCCACACCACTGAATCAAAATCAAAGACTCTCCGCCTTATACACGAGACCTAAAGCGCCTACACACAGGGCAATTTGTAGACACAGTATCTAGAAAGTTGGAGTGGACAGAAATTGTGTGCAATCCTATACACATTCCAATTTTCCAGTCCAATCTAGGATTTCGTTCAATGTCGAAGAAATAAAAAAATTAGAAATGCACTAGAGAGCAACTCTTACCCAGAACAATCAGAAACGTCGGTTAAGTATGCGAGATATACAATTGAAAGACCAACAATATAATAATTATGTTAATTCAATTGTCATACAAGTTAAGAATATAAGTTTAGAGGTTAACGAAAGTCAAGTACCAAACTAGAAGCAATCCCACTGAGAGTATAAATGTCAAAATCCTCCAGTCCAGAATCAATTACTAATTTCCTAAGGATATAAAATATTTATCGTTCTATGAACAATGAAACCATTTGAAAGGCGTATCTCGCAAGCCCGTAGCTGCCAAAGAGTTCGCGGTATAACAGAATCATCCAAAAGCACAACATCTCCAATCTACAGAAAGGTTGGCGAGTGGTTTACATGATGCAATGATCTTAGCTGTTGAAGGTACTCTCGGCCCCAACCCAATTATCAAGGCTTCGGGAATCAATGACGTTGTCTAATAAAAACCGGGGGCAGAGCATATTATTGGTCTTATCGTAAACATCTTCAGGTGATGCCACCGAAGGTTGCTACGATTTCATCAGTTACATGTTGCCGGTTATAGATCATGTTGGCGGCAGGACCACCGGTAGTCCCTACCGGGACTTAAATCGGGGGGTACCTTGGGAGTCCGGAGAACCCCGGATTTCGGTTCGAGCTGAATTGTTGGGTAGGTCCCCTTGTGTGAGCGTCATGGTGGCTGTGGTTTAAGCCCATAGGGTCTTCCTGTTGGTTTGACCCAATGTAGAGTAGCAATAAGTACTGGGTGCTGTGACCCTAAGAGCAGTAAGAGGTTTTAGGTCGGCCTCGACTCATACCAAGGGTGGAACTTGTGCCTTCATTGGTATCAAAGTTGTTGGCGGAGAGCGATGGCAAGGCGTATCTTTGATCCCATGGATGTACTTAAACCACTCTTACTTTTCCTACTTAAATAGCTGCCCACAAACAACTTTGGAATCTGTGTCTATAACTTTAGAGCAGGTTAAAGATAAAATAATAAACCTCAAAGATGATTATTCCGCCGGCCCTGATGATCTTCCCCCTATATTTTTAAAGAAATGTGAAATGCACCTTGCCCAACCTCTTACAGCTCTCTTTCAGCTTTCTATCACCCAGCAATTATTTCCCTCGACCTGAAAAAGGTCATTTATTATTCCCCTACATAAAAAAGGCCGAAAAGACGATATTTCCAACTATCGACCAATTGCTAAGCTGTCCTGCATACCTAAGCTTTTCGAAAGCATTATTTATGACATATTGCTTTTCCATTGTAAACCTATTGTTTCCCAAAACCAGCACGGATTTCTCAAAGGTAGATCTACGACCACCAACTTAACGGAATTCATATCAAGCACTTTATGTGCACTGGAATCTGGAAATGAAGTTGATGTGATTGCCACCGATTTCAGTAAAGCCTTTGATAGGATTTCACATGATATAATCCTTCTGAAATTAAAAGCTCTTGGTTTCCAAATAAACTTTATAATATGGGTTCAATCATATTTAAATGAAAGACAGTACTATGACCCAATTAAAGCCACCTCTGGTGTCCCTCAAGGCAGACACCTTGGCCCCTTACTATTTATTCTGGCCATTAATGATATTGATTGCATCATTAAAAATTCATACATATCTATTTACACAGAAGATATGAAAATCTTTAGATATATATCCTCTTCCTCAGACAGCCTACCACTGCAGGAGGATCTTGACAGATTTTGTACTTGGTGTCAGAAGAATTTTTTTGAACTTAACGTCAATAAGTGTCAGACTATAACGTATACCCGTAAGCGGCCCCCTACTTCACCATGCTGCTATCTAATCTTTAATCTGCCTGTTCCCTTAGTGAATGAGTTGCGTGATTTAGGTGTTATCTGTGATAAGGAACTCAATTTTCGTTCTCACATTGATAATATATGTTAATAAAGAAAGCCAACTCTGCCCTTGGCTTCATCAAGCGCTGGTCTAATTAGTTTTCCAATCCTTATGTTACCAAATCTCTTTACACAACCTTTGTTAGGCCTCTTCTTGAATATGCAAGCCAAGTTTGGTCATCCTTCTACAGAACACACATCCTCTGAATAAGTAGAAGCTGTTCAACGCAGGTTTTTACGATTCGATTTTACGGAATGATAGCCAAAACTTACCACCTTATACTGACCGGCTGAAACATATAAATTTACAACCCCTTTATATACGTCGAAATGTTGCCGACGTTCTCTTATTCATCAAATTCTAGTTGGTAATATCGATTGTCCTTATTTCTTTTAACACCCCACGCAATCTTAGGTCTGTGCCACTTTTCCGGCTCAATCTTCACCGAACGAATTACGGACACTTGGAGACAATGTCTAGAATGCTTCGTGAAGTTAACGATAATCTGCGTCTCTTCGACTACCATCTCAGCAAACTCTCTTTTAAGAACATTCTTATTTCCACCTATGCCTCACATCCTAACTTTTTTTAAACCGCTCCCACCATTTAGTTAGTATCCTTAGTTTTAAGTGAAAATTGTTAGTTTTAAGAATAAGCATTAATAAATCTGTCGGGGGTTGACCCGGGTCGCAAATCAAATCAAGATTGGTTAGGGGTTGATTAATTTGAGTGATCTTCCTGCTATGAAAAGCTATCACATCACCCGTGTGACATTCGGTGTCACAGGTAATCCTTACTTACGTGGGGCAGCAATTCTGAGAGTAATCGAAGAAGCTAAAGGACGATGTCAGCATACGAGTACCTACTACGAACGGGTTTTTATATGGACGTTCTTGTGCTGAGTGTTGACGACGAATAAACGGCAATGAGTGTCCTTAAAGAAGTGACTGACTCTTCACAAATGGAACTCTAATAGTTCAGTCGCTCGAAACTCTTTGGGCGTGGAGTATAAGAAAACCGAAATGCAGAAAGTATTAGGTCTTTGTTAGATACCTTCTACTGATGGGCTCGCTGTTGATTTAGATGCGGTAGTAAGCCAGATGAAGTTCTTAAGGTAATGGCAAAGATACTTGATCCTTTTGGTTTTTTAGGCCCTTAGGTGGCTCTTCTTAAGATCCTTTTCCAAAATATTGGATTGTGATGAGATAGTGACTACTGATATGACGAAAGTCTGTACCACCTTTTGTAATAAGGTCAATGGACTTAAAGATATGGTCATACCCCGCCGGCACATGTTCAGTTCAAGCTCACATATTTGCGAATGCGAGTTACAATGTCTTTGGGGTCGTCGCTTATATGAGATCCTGCGACAAGTATAGAAATATTGTTGTACGTGTTATCTGTGCAAAAAACAGAGTAGCACCTATCAACAAGCAAAATTAGAATGAATTAACCATTCCTAAATTAAAATTGACAACAGCCTTAGTCGTAGCCTGTCTACTAATCTAAGGGTACAGTTTAATGAAACACATTTATGGATTGATTGAAAGGTAACATGGTTCTGGATCAAATCAGATCAACGTTGGTAAATCTACATAGAAAACCGAGTCAGGGAACTAAGATCGTTATGGAATATTTCGAGTTGGAACTGTCCGGGCTCAGATAATTCACGGGACTTATTAACAAGAGGAATTACGTAGTGCAACATTATTTTCAACTTCAGAGTTGCGGATGAATGGACCAGTGTGGCTACGGAATGATACACCAGAGGAGCTAAAATCAGGTGAGAGTAATGTCGCAACATTTTTAGTATTGCTATCCTGTGCAGATGAGGTATATACTTCAGCGAATCCTACCCCGGCTGACGTTGAACCGGTTCCACATTGCGAAACTGTCACCTCCTGGAGGGGTCTCCTACGAATTACTGAATATATTACATTTTGCGCGCGGTTCTCTGTTTCAAAACCAAAATGCGATTTGAAAGTTTTCCATCAGCTGGTGAGATAAACGAAGCTGAAAACTGTTGGCTTAACATTGTTCAACAGTTGCATTTTTCAAAGCAAATCGCATTATTAAGAAAAGGAAAAGGTATTGACTTGAACTCTAATTTACTAACTCTTAATCCTTTAGATGATGTGTCGTTGGTTTTTGGTTGAGGTTCGCTTGTAGTTTGCCACCTCTGCGATAGAAGAAGCGTACCCGGTGATACTGCCCAAAGCATCGCACATCACTAAGCTGATCGTCATACATACTCATGATAAGCTATTCCATAGTCGGGTCACAGGTGTTCTCTCAAAGCATCGGTCTAGATAGTGGGTAATTATGGGGTGGCAGCTGGGAAGAGATGTCATTAAAAATTGCATCGTGTGTAAGATGCTGTGAACGAGACTGGCATCTCAACCCCTCGCTTCTCTTCCTCGAGACTGAATCTGCTCGTCATGGCTATTTGTGGTTACAGCAGTCGATTTTACAGGACCTTTGCATATTTCAGACAACAGAAAAAGTATTATATCATGCTGCTAGCTTGTGCGGCGGTTGGAGCAGTGCATTGGAGCTGGTGTCGGAATTGACAACTAAGAGTTGTGTTTTAGCATTACGTCGATTCATCTATTCCGACAATGTGAAAACGTTGAAAAGAGTTTCTTTTGAACTCAGAAAAATGTTCGACTTGAAAGCTAATGAGACCTTTGAGGTATATTATCGAACGGGTACCCTGGGGAAGTTTCTGGAGCGACTGGTGGGAATGGTAAAATCGTCGTTAAAAGCAGCAGTTGGTCCAGCCACGCTTGATTCAGATCAACTTGTTACTCTGCATAGCGGGATTGAAAGCGCGGTAAATGCACGGCCTTTAACCTACTCCAGCGACGGCCTGCGCCGTATATCAACTTTTAAGAGGCCGTAGATTAAACAGTACCTTCAAAAGATAGTCTTTGGTTTTGAACGTAAACACCGGTCGTGTAGACTTAGATTTGATTTTAGATTTGCGGCCCGGGTCAACCCCGGGCAGATTTATTAATGCTTATTGCAAGCTTATTCTTAGAACTAACAATTTTCATTTAAAACTAAAGATAAAAACTAAAGGGTGGGAGCGATTAAAAAAAGTTAGGATGTGAGGCATAGGTGGAAATAAGAGTGTTTTTAAGAGAGAGTTTGGTGAGATGGTAGTCGAAGAGAGGCAGAATATCGTTAACTTCACGAAGCATTCTAGACATTGTCTCCAAGTGTCCGTAATTCGTTCGGTGAAGATTGAGCCGGAAAAGTGGCACAGACCTAAGATTGCGTGGGGTGTTAAAAGAAATAAGGACAATCGATATTACCAACTAGAATTTGATGAATAAGAGAACGTCGGCAACATTTCGACGTATATAAAGGGGTTGTAAATTTATATGTTTCAGCCGGTCAGTATAAGGTGGTAAGTTTTGGCTATCATTCCGTAAAATCGAATCGTAAAAACCTGCGTTGAACAGCTTCTACTTATTCAGAGGATGTGTGTTCTGTAGAAGGATGACCAAACTTGGCTTGCATATTCAAGAAGAGGCCTAACAAAGGTTGTGTAAAGAGATTTGGTAACATAAGGATTGGAAAACTAATTAGACCAGCGCTTGATGAAGCCAAGGGCAGAGTTGGCTTTCTTTATTAACATATATTATCAATGTGAGAACGAAAATTGAGTTCCTTATCACAGATAACACCTAAATCACGCAACTCATTCACTAAGGGAACAGGCAGATTAAAGATTAGATAGCAGCATGGTGAAGTAGGGGGCCGCTTACGGGTATACGTTATAGTCTGACACTTATTGACGTTAAGTTCAAAAAAATTCTTCTGACACCAAGTACAAAATCTGTCAAGATCCTCCTGCAGTGGTAGGCTGTCTGAGGAAGAGGATATATATCTAAAGATTTTCATATCTTCTGTGTAAATAGATATGTATGAATTTTTAATGATGCAATCAATATCATTAATGGCCAGAATAAATAGTAAGGGGCCAAGGTGTCTGCCTTGAGGGACACCAGAGATGGCTTTAATTGGGTCATAGTACTGTCTTTCATTTAAATATGATTGAACCCATATTATAAAGTTTATTTGGAAACCAAGAGCTTTTAATTTCAGAAGGATTATATCATGTGAAATCCTATCAAAGGCTTTACTGAAATCGGTGGCAATCACATCAACTTCATTTCCAGATTCCAGTGCACATAAAGTGCTTGATATGAATTCCGTTAAGTTGGTGGTCGTAGATCTACCTTTGAGAAATCCGTGCTGGTTTTGGGAAACAATAGGTTTACAATGGAAAAGCAATATGTCATAAATAATGCTTTCGAAAAGCTTAGGTATGCAGGACAGCTTAGCAATTGGTCGATAGTTGGAAATATCGTCTTTTCGGCCTTTTTTATGTAGGGGAATAATAAAAGACCTTTTCCAGGTCGAGGGAAATAATTCCTGGGTGATAGAAAGCTGAAAGAGAGCTGTAAGAGGTTGGGCTAGGTGCATTTCACATTTCTTTAAAAATATAGGGGGAAGATCATCAGGGCCAGCAGAATAATCATCTTTGAGGTTTATTATTTTATCTTTGACTTGATCTAAAGTTATAGACACAGATTCCAAAATTGTTCGTGGGCAGCTATTTAAGTAGGAAAAGTAAGAGTGGTCTGGCTCTTGAGAATAGGTGACGAACGCTTGGCAAAAAAAATTGCGAAGCGATTTGCAATAATTTGGGGATCGCCCGAGGACTTATCTAGAAAATTCAGAGATGATGGATAGTTATTCGATTTACTTTTAGTTTTGATGAACTGAAAGAATTGTTTGGGGTTGGAAATGAGTGTGCGGTCCATTTGGTTTAAATAGTTGTCATGTAGAGTTTGGCAAAGTGCAGAGAATTTTATTTGGGCAGACTGGTAGTAAAAGAAATCGGTGTCGGAACGCGATTTTAAGTAAGTACGCCAGAGCTTATTTCTCTTATTACGAAGAGATCGCAGCTCTTTATTATACCAGGGTGGTGACGATGAGGGATTCTTTTTGGGTAAAAGAGGTACAGATTGGGAGAGACATTTGAAAATTTCGGTATAAAATGATGCGAGAGCATAATTAACCGTGAGGTTGGGATTATCGTAAAGAAAGTCAAAATTGGCCATACTGTGGAGGTTATTCAGTTTGGCGTAGTTAGCCCTATTAAAATTAAAACTGTAAGAATACTCATAAGAAACGCGATTAAGACCATTGTCATACGCCAACGTAAGAGAAAGGGGAGGGTGGTAACTATCCAACTTAGAAAGAAGATGTCTGCTTTCTAAAATGATGCAGTTATCTGTATCAGTGGCGAAGACTAAGTAGGTTGAATTGTCTGCCAATGTTATTGGTGACACCACTTAATTGATACAGACCAAAGTCAGTAAGGCAGTCGAGGAACAGATTTGCTTTATCAGAGGTGGGATTTGTTGTAGTAAAGTAGGACTGGTCAGTCTGAGCCCATACAAGCTTAGGTAGATTGAAATCACCTAAAAAAAAAACTACGTCGTTGGGATCAGCAGCAGTAAAAATGCTGTCGATTGCATCAACAGCTAGCTGGTAACCTTGAATTGGTTAAGAGGGGCGAATATGGCAGCAGCAAATATATAGGGTGCGCTTGCAAATGGGAATTCTAGCGCAAACAAATTCAAAGAATGCAGTGGACGATTTTTTAAAGGGTTTAGACTCGAGACGAGAGTGTATAGCTAGAAGTACCCCACGGCCATATAAATTTTCCTCTTTATCTAGACCGTCGTCACGGTGTAAATCAAAGTCTTGGGAAATAATTCATTATTCTTAATATTAGGGGTAAGATTGGTTTCTGTGAGTGCAAAAATGTCGTAGGGCAGAATCTGCGAATTAAGATATATAGCAGAAATCTTAGTTCGTAATCTTCTTACGTTTTGATAATACAGGGACAGATATTTGGGAGGCTTCGGCAAAGAATTGAGTGGTGGGTTAGGAGCGATAGTAGTTTTTGAAACTAGACCATGTTCGCTGGAGGTGTAGTATGAGTTTGGAACTTACGTGAGAGCAAAAGAAGTGAGATCATTAGCCACATCATCAGGAGTCATCAATCAAAGAAATATGTGACTGTCTCGTTAATTTTTAAGCAGCAAAATCTGCAAGAATGCCTTTTCTATGTCAGCTGTTATATCAATCTGACGAACTGACAGAACCGTTAAAAGGTTCTCAAATAAATTATCGCCCATTTCTGGGTGATCGTTGAGGGAGAGATGATTCGGTGCATGCGCTGAAGTGTCAAATACGATACGCAGCTTCGTTGTATTATTACCTTCCCGATGGACTGGCCCATGTGGCATATAATAAACACATTCCTGGTCGCTAATCGTTTCAGTAGCAGATTCACCAGCACCATTTGATAACATTTCGTTAATTGTCTTGTCATATTCTTTGAGCCTTCCGGTCGAAAATCCTTACAAGCGATTTCAATCGATGCATAGCGAAGGCAGCAGAGCTTCGTAGCGATCACCAGATCTGCGAAGATACATCATTAAAGCTTTACTTACATTTTGGCTTGGATTGGAAAGCATTCCAAGCCTCTCAAGTTGGCATTTGTAAAATTGATTTGAGTTGAACTTGCTGCATTCACAAATGAAGGACCTTGAATCGTCCATCCTAAAATAAATCTGTGTCGATCGCTGTAAATTTTTCCGTGATTCACTCATGCTCCCCCGTTGCAAATTCCCAATATGAATCGGTGCCGATGTACGAGTATGTGCTGATGCCTTCTACTGGCAATACGTGCTTCAGCTAGACACAGTCCCTTCACGGAGACTGCAATATCATCGCTGGGTACTGCAAGCATATCAACACAAATGTCAGGCACTTTAATGGCACCTATTTCTACAGTTCGATTACTATATCGGCTACGCAGAGTGAAACGAGCCTTATTGCACAATTTATTCGGTTTCGGTTTATCGCTTCCGAAAGGAATTACACTTAAATTGTGTGATCCAATTGAAGGTAAATACAGCTGATTTCATAAATGACGTTTGACTGTCACTATCCATGACCTCTATGAACCATCATTGAGTGGTAGTTGTGTGTGGGGTGTACAAATTTTCGCTATTTTCAGCTGCAAACAATGCGACGTCAATTTTGATAGTTCTTGGCTCTCTATTTTGCTGACGGTGAATGCGTGATGAACTAGTTTTAGCTTCCTTCGATTTCTCTAGCGCCTCAACCTTCCGTTTCAGAAATTTCAATAAAGCCTTTAGTTGTTTATCGCCTACTGATATCGCGGATGATAATTCTGCGGCAGATGAAATACTTGCTTGGATTATAAAAAAAGCGATGGAAATCAACACGTAGGTCAATTGGAGACAAAGTTGAAGAACACCCTTTAACATAACGAAATAGTGAGACCAAAGAACACCCAACGACGTCACCGATGTATAGTCGCCACAATCCTTTCGCATCTATCTTGGAATTACCGGTTGTGTCGGCAACCGATATTGCATAGCGTGATCAATTATTCGCATCTTCTCGTGATTCAAATAGTCTTCTCTCAGCACTGCAACAGCCAAATGGTAATTAGTCTCAGTCGATGCGAGTCTTGCTAAAGTTTCAAAGTTTCAGAAGCCCTACCCACTAGGACGGACTCCAAATAATTAAATTTATCAATAACATTAGGTGCGCAACTAACTGTTTTTTTTTGGTGAAAATGCAACTTTATTGTGAAAAAATGGTTACAAAGTATTGCACATCGCTAGCTACAACTTTTTCCCATCTTTCTGGCAGAGCTCGAACACCGGTACGGCAAAAGTGTTCATCTTTTCATTACAAAAGAGATCCCCAAATATCTCACGACTTTAGAAGGGTCCTATGATCTCTGCTCAGATCACTCGCCTGTAATCTTTAAAATCGGCAGGAGCATAGCAAGGACCGAAAGACCACCCAGATTGACGAATAAGGAAACAAATTGGGATGGTTTCAGGAGAAATTGCAAGGAAAATATTGCTTTAAGAGTTCCACTTACGACGCCGTTGCAAATAGAAGACGAAGTTGACAAGTTCGTGGAAATCATCCAGAGAGTTGCGTGGAACAACACTTTCTTTCGAACAAGAGGAATAAAACACGGATAGCAAATATACGCGCCCGATATAGAAAGCCTCCTACGAGAAAAAAAGAAAGCACGGAGGAGATGGCAACAATCACGTGCGCCCCCGCATAAATCTTATTTGAACCGCCTATCAAATAAGCTAAAGCAAATGCTGCAAGGTTATAAGAACCGTGAGACTTCTAAATACCTCGAAGACTTGACTGCGGACAAGAGTTCCAATTATTCGCTCTGGAAAGCCGTGAAGTCGACTAAAAAACCTGTTATGCAATTGCCACCGATAAAAACAGCCAACAGCGAATGGGCAAAAGGAGACAAAGAGAAAGCGAATTTGTTTGCCGACCACTTGGAAGAAACTTTCAAACCGTTCGAAGAACGTCAATTGGCCACAAGAGCTTAATCTCAGAACAGGATCCGACAACGACAATATAAAATCCGTATCACTGTCTGAGCTAAAGCAAACAATAAAAAACCTAAAAAATACTAAGGCTCCAGGATACGATTTGATTACAAGTGAAATTCTAAAGGAGCTACCTCGAAAAGCGTTTGTCAAGCTCCTCCACATTAGAAATGCTTCAGTGGAAAGTCGCAAAAGTCATAATGCTTTCAAAACCGGGGAAAAGTCCAATCAACAAAAAATCATACAGACCCATTTCGCTCCTGCCGATAATTTCAAAATTCTTCGAAATCCTTCTGCTAAAACTTTTAAAACCGATAACTGAAGAAAGACGACTGATCCCGGATCACCAGTTCGGCTTTAGGGTCAAACATTCCACAATCCATCAGGTCTATCGGATAACAAATGTAATTGAAAACGCGCTAGAGGGAAAAAAGATATGTTCAAGCGTTTTTCTCGATGCCTTCGACAAGGTATGGCACCAGGGCTTGAAGTATAATCTGCAACAAATTTTACCGAGAGAAATGAACAGAATATTCGAATCTTATCTTGAAAATAGACCGTTTCGGGTTAGATATGGGATTGAATTCTCTGAATTCGAGGAAATTCAAGCTGGCGTTCCACAGGAAGCGTTCTGGGCCCATACCTATTCTTACTGTACACTAGAGACATACCTCTAAATGAAGAGACTGTGGTGGCCACGTTCGCGGATGACACGGCGATCCTCGCCACAGGGCAAACAGTTGAAACTTCGACTGCAAACTTCAACGAGCTCTGAACAAAATATTTGAGTGGACGAAGAGCTGGCGAATCGTGCTAAACGAGATTAAATCAACACACGTCAATTTCATGTACAGAAAGATAAACAACTTACCTTTATTCACCAACTCGGTACAAATACCGTATGCAAACGAGGCAAAATATTTGGGAATGACCGTAGACGCAAAACTGAAGTAGAAATCACACGTAAAAAAGAAACGTGAAGAGCTCGAAATCAGGCTAAGAGAAATGAATTGGCTTATCGGAAGATACTCTAAACTAAGCACATGTAACAAGCTGCTTATATATAGTATAAGCAAGTGCTAAAACCTTCGTGGACTTATGATATACAACTATGGGGTTGTACCAAACCAAACAATATGTCTGGGAGGTTTTCTAGTGAGTAAGAATCTCACGCTACCATGAGGGCGTGCTAATGGTGGGCACTGCTATGCCACTGTGATAGGCAGTAGGTGCTCGTGCCTATGATGCCTGCTGTGGTGGTGCTCTTATGAGCTCGTGCTTATGGTGCCTATGAAGGTTTTTACCTACCCACGGAAAAAAAAATTAAAAAAAAAATCCACGAATCAAGCCATTTTTTGATGTCTTCATATGAGCGGAACTGCTGATCAGCCAGAACATGTGCCATCGGACGACGCAATTGTGGGGTATGACTTCCCATTTGAGCGTTTCCAGGTAGGTTTTAATGGGTTTGGCAACGTGAGGCCGAGCATTGTCATGCTATAGGATCACTTTTGCGCGCCCCTGCACGTACTGTGGCCGTTTTTCCCGCAGTGCTCGCCTCAATCGCATCAATTGAAACCGATACCATTCCCCAGTGATGGTTTCGTTGGGTTTCAACAGTTCATAATAAATAAATAACCTGGTCCCACCAAATATACAGCATAACCTTAGCAGCCTGAATATTTGGCCGAGCCGACGCGATGACGTAAAAGCATGACCACGACTTTCTTCTCTTTGGTTGGTGTAATGAATCCATTTTTCATCGCCCGTCACGATGCGATGAAGAAAATCCTTAATTTTTTGCCGCTGGAGCAGTATAAGCGAAAGTACCACGTTCAACGCCCCTTGGCTTCAAATCATAAGGAACCCAAGTTCCTTATTTTTGAATTATTCCGCACGCATGCAATCACTTGGAAATGGCTTGGCGGGTAACTTCTAAGGCTGAAGCAAGCTCTTCTTGCATTTGTCACTGATCCTCATCGAGCAATGACTCCAATTCAGCGTCTTCGAAGGATTTTGGCCTTCCTTCACTCGTCGTCAATATCGAAATCACCGTCATTGTTTCACTTAGAGCTCCGTAAACTCCGTAAAACTTTGTGAGCAGCCGTTTTCTTCGAATGAAAGAATAAAATCAACATTTCCCACAAATGACGATTATTTGGCACAAATGACGGTAACACAAAATCACTAATGTGTCAAAACGGTTTGGTTACCATATGCTTGGTTCATGACGTATTGAATATGTCAAAATCGACTAGCACTTACTGCTGGAGCCATCTATTGACACTTACTGAGAACTTAGCTGCGCTGAAGAAGGAAACCCAATCTTTAAAATCACAGGAAAATGTTTTCGGACTTAATTTAGTAGTTTCATCGCTTGAGAGAATGGATTGCATGGTGTTTCTGTTGTTTCATCTACACGTGAATTATTACTTAATGACTTAGTCCCAGTCAGAGTTTCGCGGACTTTGGATAGCCGACTTTGAGGAGCGCACTCATCCCGACTGCATTGTCATTGTATTCAGCCCCTATATCTGACTCTGTGACATGTCTTGTTTAATCGAAGGAAGTACGTTAATCGATCAAGCAACACCTCGAGCTCCTAAACGATATTTTCTAAGTTGTCAAGATTATTGTTCGTTTTAGACTCATCAGACTCTTTTGACAAGCTTTGTGAATCGACCTCGCTGAGATGACTTTCTAACTCCATTATTCCTGAGAGGAATTCGCTTTATTTTCGGTTAACCTTTTCGTGTTAATATGCAGGGTGTCCCCTAATTCGCCAAGGATAAAACAAGGGTATATTCAAAGAACAAAATCGTTCTTCAGTAAGGGTCTATCTCCAATGTTGACATCATTCATCGAGGATTTTACAAGTCTTACTTTGGTGTACCCTGAGCCATGTTAATGGAAATTGCTCTTTTAGTATAATGGTAGAAACTTCGTTTAGGACTTCATTTTTAGAAGAAATACGAGTCTCTGTAACGGTGTTTAAATAAACTTGATATCGTATTTGAGTCTTTAGATATCCAATTTCTAAGCCTGCTCCATTTTCATTGCCCATGCTGATTTTTGACTTTGAGGTCACTTTTCCACAGAAAATGCGTAATAAATAGAACGTTTTAGTATTTTTTTCTTATGAATAATAGTAATAAAAAAAATTATCAATAAGTTTGCAGAAAAACCTACAGATTTTATGTTACTTGGGAAAACCAACAGCAGCAGTGAAGATTTTCAACATAACCCTATAGAGGTCCACCGCCGGTATTCAGAATTTCTTTTTGTTTTCAAACATGTTGTTACCCACCTTCTCAATGAATATGAGATGAATAGTGAAGATCAAATTGTGGCAATTTGCTAACACACGACACAATTTTTAGAACGTTATGGAAGTGGGAACAGACAGACCCAGCTCAAAACCTACTCCTATCACCGGAGCTTCAAGAAAGGTAAGTAGCACCACTAGCCGAATTTGGTATCTCTCATCGGTTGTCGTGTGTGATAAGGCTCGTATGAGGCCAGTAAGAGTAGTTCTTATATCAAAAATCGGAAAAGATAACTTTGTTCATACTGAAGAGCATGTGGGAGAATATTTGAACCCCACGTGCTCAACACTTTTAATCAATTGGACTCTCAGTGCGGAAAGTGACAGTAAACAGTGGTTGATCTCAGGGTGGCGTCCCGTCTCCACTTGTATAGCGCACGTTGATCAAATCTCAAACAGCACTTAGATCTTCACTCTGATAGGGTTAGATATGATCGCGGATGGTGCACTAGAAATGGTCCTTCAATCAAAACTCTGGTTGTGCTTCATGAGAAATAGGAAGCCAATTATTCTGACTCATATAGTGGTAAAAGGCATCACCATTCATTTGTCCAACAAATTATGCGGGTGTCAACTAGCATCACAATTTGTTTTGGACTATACATGTCGCGTCAGAGACCTCCAAGATGCTGTCGAGCCTGCAAGGCGATGATAAAATCAATTATACGCCGATTGTTTGGTGGTGCAAGCTCTTACGTAAATGTGTTACTGTCGCTATTACCAGACATAAGCTGTACTCTCAAAGCCATCTCCCGTTTAAGAAATAGTTTCTGATAAAACTCATGCTGGAGATTTTGTGACCTTGTCCTCCTAGTTGGACAGTTGATTCTGATCTTATTCATCTGGTACAATGACATGCGAACGCCTATTGCCACGAAACTGCAAAACCGTTTTCCCTATGTTCTACTAGGAGCCGGGAATACAATGTGGTCGGGTTTTTACGAACTGCTTTAAAACGACAGGTGGGGGCGCTGATTTCTTTTGGAGAGTGACAAAATAAAATTCCAAGGGGAGATCGAGATATACGCAATCCTGGTGGTAATGAACTATATTGAAAGAATCTTTTGAGAGGCCAAAATATCTGCATCTGTAACAATAGCTAAGCCCCACTTTAGGATTTGCTGAACTCTCTGACCACTTCCAAATTCGTAGTTCAAGAATGCACTGCTTCTCGGAACACAGTCGGAAAGCTTGCTTGAGCCTGAGGTCATAATGGAATTAAGGCAAATGAATTCGCAGTTGAAGTTGCTAGGCAAACCTCAAAGAATAGTTTCTCGGGAACCGGGCCTGCGTTAAGACTACCTGCGAACTCTGATAGGTTTTGCTATGTGTAACTAACTGATGTACCCGCTTCACATTCGGTTTTGTAATGAATAGCTTTTCCAAGAAGAAAATTATTTTTTTGATTAAAAATTCTGGCACATTGAAGATAAGCTCATTTGACATTTGCGACTAAAAGATTGAGAATACATATCAAACTCTCATGAGAATGTATATTTGGCCAGTGCATACGTATGTAAATATATACCCGGTTTTTGCAGCTAAAGGACTTGTCTGTACAGAACATTCCTCTTGGGGACAATATTTATTTACTAGCGAGCAGTTCACATAAAGCGGTCCTTGTGAAAAACACTCACCGCTTATGACAATTCCGATATATTTCAAGGTTTAACCTTGAGCCTTATTAAAAGTCAAAGCATAGCACCTAACTGGAAACTGCAGTCTTTTAAAAATAAATACTGGTCCAGCAACTTTGTACGATTATACAGCTTTGACGGACTCCAACTTTTAACAAAATCAAATGTCCTGGGAGGCCTGTTGGATTTCTGGAATTTAAGAATTCAGTTGGCAAATGTACCGAATCTTTAACTACAGCGTCAAAATATTTATAAACGTGAGGGACCCCATTCACCTTTGTCAAAATTAGCTCATTGTATTGGGCGCATCATCGTTTCAAGGTGTAAGATTAGCTCTTTCTCTAAACCTTGCTCTAGATATCTTGAATGGAGGGATTGTTTTTTTTTTTTTTGTTTAATGCATTTTATTTTATTCTTCTTACATTTACTATACTTACATGCTAACAGAAAAAATGCTTAAATATTAGCTTAGAATAACTTAATGAACTTATACTAACTTAATGGCCCTCCAAACGGGCACTCTAAGCTAAACTATATTATTGTTTTATGTCTTTCGACGTCATTATAAATAATAATTATTATTCTTATATATCTATTTAAACTAAGAAAATAAGTATTTAGAAAAAACTTAGTGAACGAACAATTTTTTTTGTATTTATATAAAACTTATATTTTAACCTTAAACTACTTAGCCTAACTATACAATCTAACCTAGCCTAATTGTTAGCAAACTTAAAGTTGCTAATCTGATCATTAGCTAACCCAAGGCTGCTAACTTTAAACACTTAAAACTACCCTAACCTAACCTATGTAAGTCGGCCATTCCAAAAGAAAAAATAAATAAAAATAAAAACAAAATGGCCCACTTTGCCTTTTGACTAGGCTAACTCAGACTTGAAGGAAACGACGAAGGAATCAGATCTTCTTCACTCAACCACCAAATATTTTGGTGCTGCAAAAAAACATCTTTTTTGTCGCGGCTTGAAACCGCCCTACTAAACCTGAGACGTTCGATACTGCCGTGTGCGACATCTTTGTTGTAGTTGAGTCGCCCCTCACCCACTGCACGAGCTACATGGAAGATTAGCGGCACCGCAAAGTTATCCTGTATAAGCCCTTTCATGTCAAGATAGAGGAACGCTTCAGGGGGGACGAAGCCCTTCAAGCGCACACTCTCATGATATAAGTAGTTGGGGTAGTAGGCCCCAGATATCAGGTTATTGGACGAGGTCATTGCTCTTGCAATATGCCTTCGAGTCAACTTAATAGCGAAGTTATCCACTCTATTCAGATTCGCCCTGTTATAAAGGACCTCATTGGGATAGAATTTTATGTACTCCGATTCTGGCGTTCTGTAAAGGCAAAGGCAGACCCTAAGGCAAGCCCTCTCAAACACCCTAATCTTTTCCATTAAGCTTGCTCTCACATTAAACCACACAGGACACCCATATACCAGCATGGGCCGGATGAGGGCCATGTAGCAGATAACTTTCACCCTCGCATCGAGTTGGCTGCTATAAAACAGTCTCTTTGTAAGGGCAAAAGCACCTTTGGCTCTGTCCAGAGCAGCATCTACATTCTTGTTAAAATATAGATATTGGTCTAGCCAGATCCCAAGGTATCTAACTACATTTCGACAAGCAAGTGGCTGGCCGTGTTGTCCAATGATCGAGAATTTTCGCCAATTTTTTCTGGTGTCCCTAGAGGCACCAGACAACGGCGTCCTAAACAGAATGGTTTCCGACTTCTGAAAGTTGATTTTCAACTTCCAGTCATCGCAAAACCTCCTTATTTGTTCGAAGTCACGTTGCAAAAGCATATTAATGACTTCGACTTTTGGACCTGATCTGTACGCTATCAGATCGTCTGCGTACGCTATGCTATGGGGAAGTGAACCTATCAGATCACTTGTGTAAATGTTGAATAAGATCGGCGAGTTAACCGCACCTTGTTGCAGACCGTTTTTAATTTGAAATGTTCCAGCAGAAGTTGCATCGCCATTTTTCACGATGAACTGTCTGTGGTTAAGCATATTATGAAGAATATACAAAAGTGACTTACTGATGCCCAGTCTGGTCAGCTTATAGAAAAGTCCCTCTAACCATACGGTGTCGAAGGCCTTTTCCAGGTCAACCAGACAGGCTCCAGTGCACTGGTTCTTGCTTTTATTCCATTGGATATCTGACACCAGTTTAGACGCGGCATGTATGACATCATGCCCCGACTTAAAACCGAATTGATTATCCGGAACTATATTTTTGTCCTCAACCCACTTAGTCAGGACTCTATTGATTACCTTTTCGAACACCTTACTGATATTCGGAAGGAGACTTATCGATCGGAGATTCGCCGGATTGGATGTATCTTTTCCCCTTTTAGGGATGGGATAAATCACAGCTGTTTTCCAATGCGCTGGATAATACGCATTATTCATTACATTGTTAAACAAGGTGGTGTAAATGTCTACCGCTTCTAGAGGGAGATGTCGAAGCACAATGTTCGGTATTCCATCAATTCCCGCTGATTTTTTACTTCTTATTGTGTCGAAGATCTCATGGAGTTCCTCCTTTGAAATGAACGGGGGTAGGTCCCCTTCATTGGCGATGACATTATTTGCCATATTCTCGTCACTGAACTGGGTGAAACCCGAGCTCTCGAATCGCCAGTTCTGTATGTCATTTCGCAGGTAAAAATTTTGCAGAAGGACTCGATTCTCCAGGTCGTGATTTGAACCAATGACGTCATTGGACTTAAACACTTCCTGAAAAGTCGCTCCTATGGCCTCAACCTTCTCCTGAGGATCCTCGATCACAAAGAAATTATCATCATTTGCAGCTTCACTTGGATCTATGCCTGCCGTAGTCAGTATTCGTTCGTTGTCCATCGTTCGAGGGATTTTAAGACACTGATGGTCGTATTGATTTTTTCTCCGAAATATTTTGTTTATTTGGGGGAACATACTCGGGCTGCGAAAATTTACAGCCCGAATTCTGTTGTTCCAGTACAAGCTTACAGCTGCTCTATAATTCTCTCTTATCAATATTTGGAGGTTTTTAATTGATGACTTCAGTGTCCTAATCTCTACGTTTTGTCTGTCAGTAAACTGCCTGTACAAGGTTTTTAGTCTTGACAGCAGTCTACTTTTGTGTCGGTGTAGTGCGTCAATGGTAGCATTGCGGAATAGGTCTTCGTTGGGCGTGTGTTCATACCGAGGTATTGTAATGTCCATCGTTTGTTTAATTCTTTGGTCCATTTGTTTCAGGTATCTGTCCAGTTCCTCGTCAGACAGATTCCTATTAGACGGTGGGTAGAGCAAATTCGAGGAAAGTGCTCTAGTCAGCGTTCTAGAAAAGTGCGTCCAGCGAGTCTTACTGTAATTATACGAATGCCTAGGAACAAACTCCTCCAGTTCCGCAGTTTCGTTAGGAATTGTTATTTCGGTACTAAAACCGCAATGGTCACTATCGTACACGAAAGTATGCAGACAGTTTAGCGTTTATAAATTACTCCCAGTCAGTTTTACCCGTACGTCGTACAGCAATAGGTCCAAATAGGAGCCGGATCTAGGAAACGACGGATTGTCCGTCGCTTTCAAACCGAGTCTGTACATAACACTGTGCTGAACCCACCAATTGAGTAGTAGGTTCCCTCTAGTATTTGGTATATGATTTCCCCAATCTCTATGTTTGGCATTGAAGTCCCCGCCGATTATATAATAATTCTCCTCCGATTCCAGTCTAAGGAGTCGAAAGAGTATATCGAGCTCTGAGATAAATAGCGTGGATTGAGAAGCATCAGGCGCGTAGACAGAGACCATGTACAACCACTTTCCGCTACGGAGAGGGATGCGCACGACACACGCCTCCAACACCTGGAACCCACGCAAAACACCCTTGTATTTTCTTCTAAATTTAAATTGATCTCTAATAAAGATCGCGACGCCACCTCCTTGTGTGGAGTTGGGTCGGTTTCTTCTTCTAATATTATATTTACTGTGTTCCAGATTGTGCTTATCGGTTAGCTTAGTTTCGCTAGCGAAAAGCACATCAGGAACTTGGTCTTCCAGCAACTTAAACAGCGCGGCAACGTGAATTGACATTCACTGCAAGGACCTTTAGGGTTTGCTCCACCATATGCGTACCCATTACGATATGAGGTGCGTTAGACTCGGCAGCAGCGCACAGATTTGATCCACCCGCTTAGCTTGTTCCTGTACTTGACGCTGAAGCTGAGCCATCTGCCCTTGAATAGAGAGCAAGATAGCTAGCATGTCAGGTGCAGCTTCCGGTGCTCTTGGCGCTGGGGCCAAGGAAGCAACCACGGATTTTTGTACCATTCTACCCCCACCTGCCGCCATTTGGGCGAAGGCAATTCGGGGAGTGACGGCTGGAGTTTGAAACTGAGCAGATGGACGCTTTACCTCCGCTTTCTGCTGACGGGCCATATTTACTTTCTTAATATCTTGGAACTTGGGACAACCCCGATAGTTAGCGATGTGTCCCGAATTCTTGCATAAAGCACATAAGAGTTGGCTTTTGTCTGACTCTTTGTCCTGACCCAAAGCACATTCCTGTGAATTGTGATTCTTTCCACACTTAACGCATCGAGGCTGCATTTGGCAGTTCGCTGCGGCGTGGCCGAACCTTTGGCAGCGAACACATTGTATAATGTTATCGCTCCTTTTTAATTTCTCCCAGTGAACAACCTGGTAGTCTAGGACCTTGATACTCCTTAGACTATCCAGTTTGCTAGTGGGAGTAAGCTGTACTAGGAAGAACGGTAGTTTCCGCTTCTCCCTTTTTGCTCTTGGAGTGGTAAAAGGCTTAACCCCCACAAACTTGAGACCTTCACACTCTTTCTCTTGGAGCAGTTTTAAGAGCTCCTCGGGGTCAGTGGACGGTTCCAGTCCTTTCAATACAACTGTTTTAAATTTATCACCTTTCGGTGTGTACGTGAAGTACTCCGTCGTCGTTTCCTTCAACAGATTTTGAATTCTTTTGTAGCCCTCCACTGAATTACAGTGGATGACATGCCTGTCTAACCCTAATCTTTTAATGCTAAAGTTCTTACCAATGGCCGACTTACACAAGTCCTTGGTGTCCTGGACTTCCATGTTGTAGGTGTTGATTGGAGGCACCTTCTCTTTTTTTGTTTTCTGCTGCTGTTGTTGTTGTTGGTTTTGTTGTTGGTTTTGTTGTTGCTGCTGTTTTTTGCCACGTTTTTGCTGCTGCGTTTGATGCTTTTGCTGCTGGGTTTTATGTTTTTTCTGCACTTTTTCTGATTGTGCCGGCACATTTTTTTCACGCAGTTGTTGTTGCTGTTGTTGTTGTGGGCTCGCCTTAGCTTCTTGCTCCCTTTCTCTTCGGGCGATTTGCTTGGCCCTAATAGCAAGCACCTTTTTTTGTAGTTGCAAGATGCTGCTACTAATGGCATTTATTTCATCCTCTTCGTCTTCCGACTCCGAAGCTGCTAACGAAGCAAAGCTGTTATTGCCCCCTTTGCAATGTCCCCCTTGAATGGAGGGATATATCAGATCTAGTGAGCCGTAAATTTTACTTAATCCAAAAGAAAAGTAACTTTCCCATTTTGTTCCGGAAATATTCCATCGCTCTCTAGGTGGACCCTCATGTTTTTTCAAAGAGCCATTTTTGCAATAAATTGCCTTAATATGGATTTCTTTTGGCAAGCATTTACTTCGTCTGTTCGAGTTTCGCGACCAATAACAGGCAACGTTTGGCGAAAGTCTCCTGCAAGTAGCATCGTTACTCCTCCAGATAGCGCATCCATCGCTTTTGAGTTCTTTAATGTTCTGTCAACAGCTTTTAGCGACATTTTGTGAGCCATAGTAAATACATTCCTCCCAGGCGATTAATGACGTTTCCTGTAATATCTTCGCCGTCGCCCTTTGTTTGGGAATATTGCAAACCATATTGGTCTGGTCATTGTGAAGTGTTAATTTAAATGCTATCAAAAGAGTTGCGGCAACACCAGAAGATGCAACTGCAATGACAATATATCCCGAGAATCCTATTTTTGCTAAAATCAAAAAATCAAAAATGTTTTGCCCGTTCCTCCTGGAGTATCTAAAAAGTACAAGGTGCCTCAGAAGTTGTCACCCGATGTTCTTTGGCTGTAATTTTTTTTTATTAAGTCGAGAAAATGATATCGGCTAAGTGGCCGCCGCCAGAATTCATGACCATTTGGGCCCGATTTGTGGCATTTTCCATTGCTCTCGCCAGATAGGTCCTCGCATTCTTGACGGATATTCTCTTTGGGGGCTTCAAGAGTCTGAGGCTTATTGACATAGACTCGTGATTTCAAAAAAACCCCACAAAAAGAAGTCTAGAACGGTTAAATCAGGCGATTTTGCCGGCCAGTACAAATCGCAAAAACCAGAGTTTAGGTGACCCGGAAATGCAGCCATCAGAATTTCGATGGGGCTCGCGCAGTATACACCGTTCCTCCATCCTGTTGGAACCACATGTTCTCGAGTCCGATTTCATTCAATTGAGGAAGGAGAAAGTCGTTGGGCATGGCTCGCCGTCCATTGTAGCCGTTTGGCCCGCCGCGTTTTTGAAAAAAATTAGGCCCAATGACGCCTCCAGGGTAAACAGCACTTTGAGCGGGTGTAATGGCTCTTCGTGGGTTATACGCAGATTTTTGGTGCTCAAGAAGCAATAAGTTTGCTTATTCACATATCCACAGAAATGGAAACCGGCCTCGTCGCACATGATGATTTTCGATAAAAAGTTGTCTCCTTCGCGGTCAATAGCTAACAGCTGATGCATTGTCTGTACTTTGCCAGGCTGGGCCCCCGCCCAATTACCAAGGCTTCGCCCATCAATGACGTTGTCTAATAAAAAGCGGGGGCAGAGCATTTTACTGGTCTTATCGTAAACATCTTCAAATGACGCCACCGAAGGTTGCTACGATTTGACCAGTTACAAGTTGCCGGTCATAGGTCTTGTTGGTGGCAAGACTACCGGTAGTTCCTACCAGTACTTAAATTACTGTACCATGGGAGTCAGGAGCCCCCCGGATCTCGGTCCGGACCTGACTTGTTGAGGTAGGCCCCCATGTGGGAGCGTCATGGTGGCTGTGGTTTAAACCCAAATCGCGGGAAGGGTCTTCCTGCTAGTTTGACCCATTGTAGAGTTGCAAAGAAGTACTGGGTGCTGTGACCCTAAGAGCAGTAAGAGGTTTTAGATCGGCCTCGACCCATACCAAGGGTGGAACTTGTGCCTCTAACACAGTTCCCAAGTCCCAAGTTGGTATCAAAGGATTGACGGAGAGCGATGGCAAGGCGTATCCTTGCTCCCATGGATGTATGGGCATCCCGTAAACATAAGTCTACATGACAGGTGGTTTACGTTAAAAACCAGAGACTTTGTACTTTGCAAGGGAACATCTTACAGTCGTTCACCAAAATGCTCTGTAAAGACCGCCGATTGATATCCAGCTGCGATATTCTCAGCAGAACGGATGCTCCGGTGCCGGCCAGACGGGGCAGCATTTCGTCTTGTCACATACTCATGTAGGCGAGTGGCTAAACGTCGAAGTCTTTGCCCACTTGGTGTCGGACGGCCGGGGAATCTGCACCGAAATTCACGATGCGCCAACACCGCCGATGAATTATTCCGCAAAACAATCGTAACAAATATTTCGCGCTCTTTAGGAGTACCATAAAGCGATTCATTCCTTTTTGACGTGTATTTTATATCTGTTTACTTCACAAATGTCACAGGAGAACATTAAACTTGTTTTCGAAAAACCATTCCTTTGCCTGCTCCGATGAGTGATTAGGATCGTGATCCTGTTGGAACACCCATCGAGGAGGTATATTTTCATCCGCATAGGGTAGCGTGGTATTCTTTAATGTGTCCGCGATGTCATATTGTTCTCAATTCTATAAATGGTGCCTATATCCTTGTAAGAAAATCTCCATACCGTGATGGGGCCGCCGCACCATGTTGCACCGTCTTGATGGTGTATTTATTGTAACATGCCGGATTGTGCACTGCAGTGATCTGAGTTAAATAAATTAACTTTCGTCTCATCAGTCCAAAGGATAATGCGTCATTTGGATTCAGACCAGCTGGAATGTTCCTCTGCAAGAGCAATCTTTTAACAATATTCTCCTTTGATAGCAGCGGTACCTTCATCGCGCTTCTTGCTTTAAGATTGTGTTTTATAATCATGCTGAGAATGGTAGAAAATGTAGACAGGTCATCACACTAAATGTGACTCCAGTTTTACGTTGCCATCTTTACTTGTTCATGCTCCTGTTCGATATTTGGGTTTCTTGAGAAGATTTTCTTTTCTTTCTCTATAGCCCGTATTAAATGCCTCTTGTTTCGGCGCATGCCCTTTCCTTCCCACTCTTGGTTAAATCAGGAATTTCGTTGTTGTGCTAGGGTAAACCTTAACACTTCTGATGTTTCGTCTCTAATGATTTGCTGATAATGTCGTCATGGGTCTTTCGTTTTCTGTGTTCGTCAGGCTTGGGTTTTGTCATTAACGGATACGATCGCAACAAAGGCGCAATTTGTACTCTACTCTAGCCAAAGGTCAGTGTTTTGATAGCACAGAGCAAAGAAAGGGTTTAAAACTAGCTCAACTGGGAAATCTAAAAATTGGTTCTCTGCGATAAACGTTCATTTTTTTGTGGAACTAATGTACAATAGCATGCAATTAAAGAAGTAGAAGTGATCACAGTGATACCATGGAATTGACATCTGAACTAGGACCTCAATTTTAAACTTTACATACGTAAAATTGCATAACAACATAGTTGAATATTACAAACAAAGAAACGGTAAGTTATTGTGCAACAATCTCCACTCATTGTGTTGTTTGTCTTCTTATTTTGTGCACAAAAATAGGGCCATACGAATTTCGACGACTTTGAATAAGAAACTCAAACATCTGGGTGTAAGTCACTGCCTGCTGAAAGTGTGGTGACGTGCGGAATAATTTTTTTCTAGTTTTGGATGTATAACCTGAGAATCGAACCCAGCAATCTGGAGTAGTTATTGACAAAACCAAAGTCAAATTTAGACTTTAATTGTGTCTACTTAGCAGGCACAGAGAGAATATGCTAGCAATAAGTCAGCACACGCAATATAAGGATTTGGAAGCCTGGAAGACGATTCGCTGTTTAAGTACCGACTGCCTAAAACATTGTAAGACCAGTACAGTAAAACGATGCTTCAAATTTGTGTCGAGTGCTAGTCATATCTTCACGTATTACCACCTGGAAACAGCATCTGTTATTTATACATACACATGGTTAAAATTGCAAGAGCGTTCTAGAACTCAACAATGGCCCCTAATGTTGGTTGGAAGTTAATCGGCAGGTCAACTATCGGCAGTGTTAAAAAAAATGTAAGCTTACGAAACAACTGAAAGCCTTAAAAATACGAACGATACTGCTATTAACGACTCATGCTACTCGGAAAGGCTTATGATTCTCAGTGCTAGAAGTGTAATGTTAGGTCTCTTACAGGTATGTAAACTAGTACCCTGTGACAATCCGCATCATAGACAAATTCACGAATGTTTGCCTTATACGCTCTGGCACTGTTTTAAAGAGGCCGTCGACAAGATATATGGTCAGTGTAATAAACTAGGTCCTAGATGATTTCAACGCAAGGCTAGAAATGGTGGGGATCTTTGGTAGCACGTGTGTTAAATATATTCTTTGACAACAGATTCAGGCTTATCGACTAGGCTTCGGTACGAAATGCCATTGTAGTAAGGACCCAGTTCCCGCATTCATAAGGGGAACTGGCGGTTTTCTGATCAATCTGCTACATTGACCATATTGCGCTCATTGTAAGGCACGCCCCCTTCTTTATCTCTTTCTGTCATTCTCGATCCAACTTTCTTAAAAACCTAACGCGGACTAAGTTAAGGAGACATACGAGTACACACTTTAACGTATGCCAATCAACTACATTATACACGGCGAAGTATCTGAGTCTGCAGCACATACAACTTTGCTACACATTCCAACTTCTTGTGAAAGTAATAATTCTCCAGACGAGTCCTGAAACCAAAGGATGCTCCCCCCCCCCCCCCCCCCTCCCAACCAACCGCTGCTTTTCCACTGGGCTGGATCAAGGTGTCATATGACCCGAGCCGAAGATCAACCTGGCTGAGGGCCCAGCTTCTCCAAAAATAGCGAACGGAGTATCCGGATACCTGGCGAACTCCGGATTAGCAAGCTTTATCTGTATATGGCCGCTCTCTGTACAGATGGACCACCCTTTCTCCCCTACTCGTGGGACCACATCATGGAAAACCTAAACAAAACAAAAGCCAAAGCCGATACTCCTTTAATACCGGGCGGTAGGACTATGACTGCGTCGACAACCGGCAAGGTCCTGCATTGTCGAGAGAAGGTCAAACTGCGGCAGGCCATGGTGCACCATCCTCTAAAAGCAAACGCAACGAGCCTAAAAAGAAATCTTCAGGGAGTGGTAGCACTACGGCAAGCCACGGTCCTATCACTTCCTCCACTCCTAGCACCAGCAATTTTGCGACAGGCCACGGACTTGGCACTGCTACCAAAACTCATCTCCCCAAGGAGGAATCTGGAGCTCAGCCGCATCGGCAAGCTTCATCTAAGGCACTCTGCCTAAGACGCCGAAATGCTTCACGCATCATCAAAACCTTCGGATCCATTCCTGAGGTTGAGACAAGTGCGGACATAAAGAGCAAGATTGAGTGGGCTAACAACATCCTAAAAGACGGATTACCCGCTGCTCCCACTGCTCCTAAAACACCTAAAGACTCCTCCAAGCGCCAGAGATCTTTGGACAAAACCGTGCCCGTTCCCAAGAGGCCCAAAACCCACAGCGTCAAAACCCCTGGGCCATCTCTGAGGTCTTTCAGTGAAGCTCTAAAGGGCGCAATAATAATCGCGGTAATCGAAAGGAACGATACCGACGGTTCTATAATTCCTGCACGGTGGCAGCTGGTCAAGCTGAAGCTTTCGAACAACTTTTTGGCTACCATGCGTTAAAACCCCGGACCACCCCCACCACAAGCGACGCTGGCTGGCACCAAGCTCACGTCAAGCTCATCGCATTTGCCAATCAGAGATACCTCGATGTCTTCACTAAGGCCATAGGTGGTTTAGGAGAGATTTGGCCAGGTGCAAAACTCGAGATCGTATCTAAGGAGGACATCCCTAGCAGACCTCGAACTCGTATCTGGATCCCAGCCAAACCTTCCTCCCCAGAAAGCATTCTGGAAATCATCAGGCTCAGTAACCCGACCCTTCCGACCAGCCGCGAAACTGGAGGAACTAAGAGGTTATTATAGATGCGCGTTGATCGTGATCAATAAGGAGTCCCTTAACCCTCTAGCGCAGGCAAAAGGTATGATTCGGTACAAATTAGAGTCTATACGCCTAAGGGTCTACAAAAAGGATGAGCTGGATGCTGGAAGCAACCTCCTCCTACTTTAACGGAGACATCATCAAACACAACCTCAGATCCTGGAGCGTCGATATCCTTTCCAGAAATGGATAGCGACGACTCCAATCTATCCGAGGTCACAATCAAGCCATCGGTCTCCTCTTCTCACACCCCGTCGCAAATGGAAACCGATGACGAAGCAAAACGAGGTCCTATACGATCAGAGGAAGAAGATGAGCTCTTGGGCACATCTTCAGAATCGGAGAATTTCAAAAGCACAGTGGTGGAGTCTATTCTGGAAAACTGTAGCAATGATACGGTTTCTCCAGATTAATCTCCATTACTCAAAAAAGACTTCGGCCTCACTCTTTCTGCGTCTTTCAAAAAACGAACAACTATGGATTGTCGAAGGCGTGGTTCGTGAACTTAGGACACCCGTATACGCTCCGATCTATACAAGAAACAAAGGTAAGATCAGAACTTGTATATTAGTGAAACGTAGCCTTAATGCACTTTTACTTCCTATTCTCAGCGACCCCGACTTAACCGTTGCCAGACTAGAGACTGCCAAAGGCTCCGAGTGGCAGTCTAGTACTAACCTCTTTATTTGCAACATTGGCAATGAGCCCACTTTTATAACTAGAAACCGACAGGAAGTGCTAGATATAACTCTTGTCTCCGACAGCATCACTTAAATGCTAACGAACTGGATGGTATCGTCTGAACACTCTTTTTCAGACCACAGATACATCCAATTCCGGAACTACCGGAAAACTGATTGGCCAAAATACAGAGGAATAAAGTCAGAAATGCTATCCTCTGAACTATCAAGTCCCCCGCGTGACACCAACGAGCTTGACATGAACATCAGGGAATTCACTCTGGCTTTCAATCACGCTATGGCCGCTTCCGACCCTCTTATTCAACCTAGAGGCAAGAAAAAGCTACATTGGTGGACATCAGCACTGGGACTTCTCAGAAACACTTGCAGCAAACTTTTCAACTTAGCAAAAAGCACAAGAAAAGTACTGACTGAGAATTGAGGAAGGCAAAGCGACAATCCTGGAGGTCCTTCTGTGACAAAATCAAGGAAACCTCTGAGGCATCGGGGCTCAGAAAAATCCTCTCTACAAATCCTATGATGCCTAGCTGTTTGAAAAAAACCAATGGCTCTTGGACAACCTCAAATAATGACTCACTCAACCTGCTACTGGACACACACTTTCCAGGTAGCTCTCAATTCGCGGCCAGTAGCAACCCAAACAGGCCTACTGCAACCGGGACCAAAATTCATCGTCTGATCACAAGAGACAAACTGCTCTGGGCCCTGCATAGCTTCAAACCATACAAGTCTGCTGGTCCGGAGAGTATAATACCTGCCGAGTTACAGAGGTCCTCAGATATTATTCTGCCTGCGCTAGAAAATATTATGAGGAGCTGTGTAGCTGTCCACTGTCATGGAGCGAAGCCAATGTAGTTTTTATTCTCAAAGCCGGAAAATGTTCCCAAAGGACCTCAGACCTATAAGTCTATCATCTTTCCTTCTGAAAACTCTAGAACGACTGATTGATATCCATATACGAGCTAAAATTGATCCTACACTGCTGTCAACGGCTCAATATGCCAACTGTAAGGGAAAGTCGGTGGAAATGGCTCTGCATTCACTGACAAGCTACATTAAAAGATCAGTAAAATATATAGAGTACACAATGGTTGCTTCCCTGGACATAGAGGGTGCCTTTAACAACGTCAACACATCCGCAATCACGACTGCGCTATCAGCTCTGCAGGTAGACAACTCGCTTGGGGAGCTGATCAGTCTTATGCTGAAAAGCAGGATAATCAACTCCAAACTGAGCGAGACTTCTGCTAAAAGATGTGCTAGCAGAGGTACGCTGCAAGGCGGTGTCCTCTCTCCCCTTCTCTAGAACAGTAGTAAATGAACTGCTGATATACTCGTACCTGAAGGCTGGTGGTAGCAGGGTGATTGCCTACGCAGACGACGTTGCTATTGCCGTCTCAGGTAAGCATCTTAATATCATTAAGGAACTCCTTCAAGTAAATCTCAATAGATTAACCCGTTGGGCAGATCGCTGTGGATTGGGAATAAACCCTCATAAAACTGATCTTGTCTTCTTTTCCAGGAAATACAAAATTTCAACTATAGACCCTCGTTCAAAGCTACAACAGCTTTATTCTCTTGCAAAAAAAGCCTTTGGATGGGTCTTTCAACCTCGGATAAACCACTGCCTATACATCTCGGTCATAAGACCGATACTCACCTACGGGGTGGTCGTCTGGTGGACGGCCTTAGAAAGTGCAGTCAACTGCATTAAACTAAGTAGAGTCCAAAGAACAGCATGTCTACGCATAAGCGGAGCATTCCAATCTACCGCCTCTGCGGCATTAGACATTCTGTTTTGCTTCACACCCCTGCATATTTTCAGCAGCGACTAAACAATGGACAAATAATCGATTTGGCTACGCCAGCATTCTTAATATATTAGGAATCCTCACAGAGAACATCGATTACACCATACCTGAACTTTGTAAGCTTCCCCTCTAGATCCTTCTGAGAGGAAGATGCTTTCACAGAGGACAAGTCAATCCATCTCTACACAGATAGATCTAAAACCGATACCGGAGTTGCTGGCTGTGTTTTCTCCGCTAAGCTAAATCTAAGCCTCTATCTCCGTCTTCCAAATCACTGTAGCGTTTTCCAGGCGGAAATTTTGGCGGTTAACGAAGCACTGTCCTGGCTGAAGAAAAACGTGATATCTGCAAAGGGTACCCGCATCTTTTTGGATAGTCAGCCCGATATCAAGTCCCTGGACTCGGTCTCACTAAATTCTAAAACCGCGCTTGAATGCCGATCATTTCTTATGGAGATGGCAGAGCAGTTCAACCTTCACTTTTGTTGGGTGCCGTGCCACAGATACATTACAGGGAACTGTAGAGTCGATGAACTCGCCAAAATTGGAACTACTCTACCTATTCTACCGGAAAAGGGTAGGATACTATACCAATCGCTGCGAGCAAACTAACATTAAAGCTGGATGCGAATAAAAGAACAGACCTTAGGTGGACTGTTGGACCAACATGTCTAGTGACCAAACAGATTTGGCCAAAACTGGATTTGAATCACTCTAAGTTTCTAATCCTTTTAAATAAGAAACATCTCAGCGCCATCACTGGACACTGCCTCATAGACAAGCACGCAAGAAGGCTTGGTGCCTTTACAAACGATTTCTGCAGAAGCTGCGTGGACGAGGAAGAGGAGGAGACAATCCTCCACCTGCTCTGTACATGTCCATCTCTCTCCCAGGGAAGAAAACTTCACTTAGGAGCTTTCTTCTACAAAGACCTAAACGATCTAAAGAAATAGACGTAAAGAGTCTACTATGCTTCATCATAAGCTTAAACTGGTTGCATTAGTAAGAGGATCATAGATCCATGTGGCATCACAATGGGCCAATAGGCCTAAGTGTGTATGGTACAGCCACTCTTACCTACCTGCCTACCTGGGTCCTAATCCGCTTTTGGATTACAGGAATTTTTTTTTCGATAAACCTTCCACTGACATTTACAATGGTTGGTAGTATAGCACTCTGCGGATGCAGGTAGACCAAACAAATCCTTTTAAACAGACAGATGGCAAATTAATAATTTTAACGGAGGCCTACTCTGAAGATAACGATACCAACGCAGAGCAGTTCTTCTGTGCATGCCCATTTTTTTGTGAGCCAATGTATTTAGAAGTGAGCCTACGTTGTTTCAAATTTACAAGCTCACCTCATTCGAAATGAGATCAAACCACATACTCTAAATAAAAGGAAAATATCAAACGACTTAAAAAAAAAAAAACGCCTACATCTAACCTCCAAGTCCTACCCGCAACCAGTACATACGTACACAGCCAGAGATGTTCATACCTTTTGCGTGTGATCTCTTGCACATGACACTAAAATGTCACTCATCTTTCCATAGACCAGGCAGAGCTTTTCCTCTTCCAAAGCCATAAGAACGATTCCAGTGGTGGAGTGGTTAAGACTTTTAGAAAAGTTCAAAGAAAACTCTCTATCCCTCACAAAAAAACAAAAAAAAGATTTAATTATTTTAGGATTCTGAGCGATGGTTTGGTACAAGAAAAAAATCTGAACAACTCGAAAGAAATTATAACATAACCCTTCTAAGTGTATTCCAACAAGCAACAACCGACAACCTATCGCTCCAGCTTCAAATCCAACCAACCGTCAAATAGGTGGGAAACTTCTAAGAGACTCCGCTGACAACGAGGAACGAATTAAGGAGCAACAAGAAAAATACGAAAAAAAAAAAAAAAATCAAAAGAACGTCTCCAAGCCAGACCCGATGGTAATGCCAGGATTTTTTTTCCTTCCCTACATTCTCGAAATTTCCCGACCACTATAACGGGAGCGGACGTGTATAAAAGCCAGGCTATAGGCATAGTGAGGAAGGGGTGTAATGTAGATCCTGGTTGTTGGATGAAATTTCACTTTGTTTCAAAAATTTATAAATTATTTTTCGTTGGTTTCGAGTATTTGTTGCTCCTAGCGAGGACTCACGCCAAACTCATGTTTACCTACATCCACAAAGGCAATGGGAACGGAACCAGGATCAGGAATAGGAATGAGTACAACCAAGAGCTATAACAAGGATATGACTCAGGGTTGTGTAGTCGGGTGGTATTTTTTTAGTGAGAGAATACATACTTGGGAAGACGAATGAAACCACAAAACCTTTTAGACGACGTGTTCCTTCGCACACTTCTAAAAGAAGAACACCAGCTCGAAGTAAAAACACGAACTTTTTTGTTTTTTTTTTTTTTGTTTGTTTGTTGTCAAGCACTGTGTTGCTCACTCTAGAGAGACTGGATTTTGAGGGGCGGAATGGGTTTAAATTAAGGCCTAAAAAATGAAACTCTTTACACACACTCGTACACCCTTTAGACACCCATCCTATTCGTAGCAAAGCAAGCCATCCAACCATTCAACCCTCCAGTCAACTCCCTAGAAACGCCAAAGAAAATACAGAGAGTCATCAACGAAATTCTCATCATGATTATGTGGATCCGCTTTGAGGATGTGCTGAGGTGGACGGTTGGCGGTACAGCGGCAGTGACTGGCTTCGGTTAGGAGATGGCTTAGAGCTGCAGTAGCAGGAGCAGTAGCTATAGCCACCCATCAACCATTTCTTCTCTGTAGATGCCTGGATGCCTGGATGCCTGAATGCCTCTGTGTGTCAGTTGAAATGTGTTTTTGTGTGGTAAGCTCAAGGGTGATTTTTTGTAATTAAAATCATGTTAGAACGCTTTGTGCTCGGAAACAGTTGACAAAATGCAAGCGGCACCGGAACACCCAGAACACCCAGAACACCACCGTTTAATGTGGGACAAAGGATTCTCGCGCGCGCCCCAAGTGGATTCTATTTGAGAACGCGTTTGTTTGGAGTTTTGTTCTTTTCCAATTTTTTTTTTATTTTTTTTTTTTGTTTGCTTTTTGTTGTTTTGGTTTTCTGTTTTGCAATACTGTACAATAGTAGCAAGAATGACTAAACGGCGATGAATTGTTTTTTGTGGGAAAAATTATTAAAATGTCAGGACGATTGTGATGGGCACAAAGCTGGTCATAAGTGTTTTTCACAAGTGCAGCCAGAGAAAATGAATTTAGGTTCCTTAGAGTGGTTTCGTTTTTACCTATTGATTTATATTATGTAGAAGGGCTTAAGAGTTCCGTACCGTTTCCTTTTTCAAATCTTTCTACTGCGAGTGAAGTCACTTGTCATAATTTCGAACGTGAAACACCTGTTGCATCCTTGAATGCATAAGCGAGGTCGTGAATGTGTGACAGCATGATGATGCGTTGTAGAAACCTGAAATGTAAACAGAATATGTGTAAAGAATAAGGTATCCGTGTAAACCTGTCTTCTGCTAATCAAACACCAACGTAATTATTATGTAAAGAACTTCTTTATTTATTACGAGTAACTCTGGATGGTTCGACTCCTTCAAAACAACTCCCTCAAAAAATTTATCACGTCTCTGGATGTTATCCTCCTTAAAAATTTAAGTTCTTGGTATCTGGATCAATAGACGATTACCACCAGGATACAGTTGATCAACGGTCTATCTGGGAACTGGCTGGACAGGTTTTGATACGAGTAGGCAATCCCTGTAGTTTTGTACAAACTGCTCAACATATCTATCTACCAATGGCCACCACATTTTTGAACGGACTCTTCTTTTCACTATCGTTTCCACAGGGTGAACAAGCTCTAAAACGGTGACCGCAATGTTACCGGTATAACGATCCTAGTTCCTCTCAACAGTATATTGCCTATAGTACAAAGCTTCCATCGAAAAGGAAATTAATTGATTGGAATCCTCGAGCCCCGTTTATCATTCTTAGAGTTACTCACAGCTTCCATAAGTTGACAGGATTATCAGCACAGATCCTTGATATAGTGGCCGCTTTGAGGATGGATTTCTCAATTATAGCGAAAATGTTATGCTTCACCGATGCTGTCGGAATTTTAGATTTTGCGGAGCCGCGAAATTGAATCTGTGATGTTAAATGTACCGGACTGATATATTACCTTAAATGCCTGTAATCTTAACACCCACCTTTCAATACCGGCTGGCGCTCTTGATATTAGCTTAAAAATAGCCTCAAGCAGTTTGTTATCTGTCACCAGCTCAAATTGTGTTCCCGCCAAATAAGACGAAAACTTTTCTACCGTCCACAAAAAGCCGAGGCCCTTTTTCTCCGTCTGAGAATATCTCCTCTCCACTTCGGATAAGCATTTGCTAGCAAACGATATTAGCTTCGGAATTTCGATTTCAAATTGGATGAGGACTGCACCTAATGCTACCGGGCTCATCTGCTATTAGCCGAGTGCGATTTCTTAGAACAAAATACGAATGGGTGGACCACTGTGCCATGAGTTTTTTCAGACATTAAAATGATTATTGTTGAGCTTCCACCCACTTAAATTTAACATCTTTCTTTATGACGACTCTGAATGGCTCTGTAATATCAGCTAAGTTCCCAAGTTCCTAAGCTCCTAGTTTATTCCTTATTTTCCGGCGATCGAAATTTTAGTACGGTCTTTATCTTCTCTGGATCTGGCCTTATCCCTTCAGTGGATAAGGTATGCCCAAAGAATTTAAGTTTCTGGACTTTCCACATACACTTTGTTAAGGGCTACATCGGCATTCCTAAATATTTCTAGTACCATCAAAAGATTCTCCATTACTTTTTGGAATATTGCCGGGACCGAATTAACCCCAAATAGTAATCTCCAATACCTTAACATACTTTTAAGAGTTATGTATCTACTATCTTCGTTCAGTTCCAGCTGGTGATACGCATTCTTAAAGTCCAGCCTTGAAAAGTATTTTGCGCCTTTTAGCTTAGTCATCACTGCTTCAAATGTGGGAAGAGGAAAATCTGGATCGCTCCATCACCTACGATTGGCGAAATCCACGAGCTCGGTAAAGATAGGGGAACGATGATATCCTGTTCTGTCGCCTCGACCTTCTCTTCTAAAGCCGCTGGAACACGGCGTAGTAGCTGCTAGACTGGTTTACTCGATTCATCAATTAAAAGCTTAATTTTAATCCCTCTTATTTTCGGAAACGGTTTTGCATCTTCGAGGTAGTCCAGCCCCAGATTCAAAACTTGGATGCAGTATTTCGCCCCAATAAAGCTTGTCGTCCATTCTCAATCAAGTAAAATGAAGAAATCTGTTCGGCTTGGTTTCCAATGCATATCGGAGCTTCGACCACCACCTTAACTTTAAGTAGTTGGTCACCCGCTTAAGCCTTAAATGGGTTTGTGGTTTCATGTCGGGTATTTCACACAACTACATTATTACTTTGCCATTCCTGCCAATCGGATTCGCCTAAAAGTTTGAATCGTGACCCCGAGTCGATAACTATTCGTATTTGATGACAATTTATAATTCCAGGGCGATCTTCGTCCCCCTCTACAATTTAAAGCAATCATACTCCGCAAATTGATCATTTCCTTTTCGCTCATTTTTTTTTCGGGTTTCTTCCTCGATGAAGCGTACTTTCGAAGAATCAGGCCTTTGTCGTTTTGTGAATCGTTCCCTTTCATCATATGCTTAACGCTTTACCAATTTTGTTTTACACTTACGAGCAGAGTACCCCATCTCTCACCACGGCCTCGCCATTTACGTGCATAGTGATGTAGCTTACCAAACTCGACCACAATGTAGTCCCTGTTCCAATCTGGAATTCAAGTTCATGTGGTTCAAATTCCATATCCGTAAGCAATTTAGACACTACTGCTTTATTTACAGAAGCCCCAAACTGGACAGCAACTCGACCTTTAACGAGTTTGATGCGCTGTCTGACTCCATTCAAAGAATTGTATCCCTGTATCCTCATACTGAAATCGTTATTACGGGCTATTTCAATATACACAATTCTCGGTGGCTTCGATATTCTGGACAGACAACACCCGAAGGACGGCGTGTTGAGATCTTCGCTGCGGAAAATAACTTAACCCAGCTTGTAAATGAGCCCACACGAATACCAGGCGTTGATAGTCATACCGCTAACACTCTGGACTTGTTTTTAACCTCTCACCCTGACAAATAAAAGGTCAATGTGCTATCCCCTCTAGGCCCGTCAGACCATTGTGTCATATCTGCTAATTTCTCGTATACCCACCACACAGTTAGAGAAAAGATTCCTAAAAGAACCATATGGCAATATGACAAAGCCAGTTTGAGCGGACTTAACAACTTCTTGATATGATCACAGACACTATTCTCATTGGAATAAGATGCTTTATCCCTCATCGTATGAAGAGTATCAGACCAAAAGAAAAAGCATGGTACGACTAGAGCTGACAGGTTAGAGAAATGTTTTTCGGTCCTTCAAGACCAACCCAACAGAGGAAAACCGAAAAAAAGTTTAAGCGATCCAGGAATGACTGCAACGTCTTTCTTAAGTGTGTAAAATTCCAATACGACCAAAAACTGAGGCAAAAGATACTACAATGTCCCGAAGGTAGTAACAATTTTTGGTCGTTTGTCAAAAATGTTAGAAATTCTGCCTCATCCTCCATCCCAACGCTCATTTACAATGACATTCCAGCTGTCAGCTCTTTGGATAAGGTGAATCTGCTTGCTGCATATTTTGCGGCCAGGTCAGCACTCCCAGATTGTGCTTTGTCTCCGCCTACAATTGAGTGCCTCGAATCTTCAATGGGACGAATCCACTTTCGCACTGGTGTAGTATCGAGAGTACTTAAAGATCTCAACATACATAAATCCGCAGGTATATCTCCCCTTCTGCTGAAGAGGTGTTCTTCCACGCTGGCAAAACCACTGCTTAAGCCTTTTCATCAATCCTACTGTTTAGGACTCTTTCAGAGCAGATGGAAAACAGCATTTGTCCACCCCGTCCCTAAAAAAGGCGAATCTTCTTCTCTCTCCTCCTACAGACCCATTGCACTTACGTCCATTCTTTCTTTCTCATGAAATATTTCGAAGCACGAAAACTTCTCAATGACCGGCAGAACGGTTGCAACAGGTCCACTGGTGATCTGATGGCATGTCTCACCGAAAAATGGATGCAAAGCCTACACCAACCTGGCGAAAGCAAGATAGTTGCACTTGATATTTCTAACGCATTTGACAGAGTTTGGCAGCAGGCTCTTTTGTCGAAAATGCGTGCTCTTGGGATCGATGACTCTCTTCTTCAATGGATTATAAGTTACCTTTCGGAAAGTTCAATTCAAGTTGTTTCGGATGGTTTCAAGTCTGATGTTCACAAGATAAATGCTGGTGTACGCCAGGGCTCCGTTCTGTCTCCGGCACTCTTTTTAATTTTCATCAACGATCTCTTGTCTGCTACTTCTAATCCAATATATTCCTTTGCTGACGACAGTACTCTCTGCTTTTCATATTCGTTCGCGTCCCTGCCCTTCGGCTGTAGAACGGGAACGACAGCGTATGTTAAGCTCATAAAATTCTAATATTAACAGCATAACTAATTGGGGAACCACTAACAGAGTAGAAGTTAATGCTTCCAAAACACAATACTGTCTGCTGTCGTTAAAACGAAATTTGAACACCCAGTAATTATCCATGAATGATGAATGCCACTTGCATCGTCGAAACCGATAAACTTTCCGTCCTCGGTATGTGTGTCAATGAAAATTTACGTTGGAATGACCACATATTCGGTGTCGTTAAAAATGCTGCGAAATGTCTAGGTCTCCTCAAGCGATGTAAGAAATATTTCACACCCTCTGATCTGGCCTCAATATATAAGGCGTTTATCTGCCCAAACTTGGAATACAATACCGACATCTGGTCGGGTGCGCCCAAAACATCTCTGTACCTGCTGGATAGGATTCAAAACCGTGCAATAAAACTCATAGGTGATACTAATATCACTCAAACAATGGACACCCTCGAACACCGACGTAAGGTCTCGTGGCTCACTCTGTTTTATCGCTATTTCCACCACCAGTGCTCCATAGAAATCGACAGTAACATTCCGCCCCTTCGAACCTTTAACCGTAACACCCATCTCGCTATGAATACTCATCAGTATATCCTCAAGTCCACTTTCGGACGTACTTTAAAATATCGTGATTCGTTCTTAAGCCGTACAACCCACTTATGGAATGCCCTGATTAGCTCCTTATTTCCTGGTTATTATAACCTTCAAACATTTAAAACCAACGTTCACCAGCACCTCTCTTTCTATCCGCCCTGATTTTCCTTCGCCCGTGCTGTGTGCAAGAATTTTGAAGGTACTTAAATCCCTTGAGCGCGGGCAAATTATGTACGACCTGACACATTCCAGTGATTTCCGCTCAGGAATATTCTTTTTTCAGCAATGTTTTCTTTAGACCGTTTAGTGCCCAGGAATCTATAATCTTATCTTTTAGACGTATCTCAAGAATTTCTTCTTTGGTTTCTCCGAATGAACATTTCGCTGCCTGATTCCTTAGTTTTATCATAAAATTGTTTAAATTCTTCCCTTGCTCTGGTCTCAATGATCGAATTAGATGACGGTCGAAAGTAGAATTTCTTTGGGGTGAGAAATATTTGTCAAGCTTGCTGGCCAGTATTTTGAAGACGTCAACGTCCTTTCCCTCCACTGGCTCAACTAGAGCACCGGCATTGAGTCCTAAATTTTAACATCTGTCGTGTTGACTTAACATCTTAAAAAAAATTTCTTTTAAAATGCGTATAATTTTAATAAAAAACAAGATATCATTTTGAAACTTTACATATATATTTTGACATAAAAAAATTATATAAAAAATTTTTTTGTAGAATTTTTGTATGTGTGTTAGAATTTTTTGAAAAAAATCGCAAAAAATTACGGCGGGCGTGATTGCGGCTCACTGGAACATCTGCAAAATAAAAAGGAGGTTTTAATCAGCATCGAAGCCGCCATGGAATAAACTACAAGAAAAAATGTTGGTCGAAAAATAACAAAATGGCGGCATTTTTTTCGAAAATGGAAAATTTGTGGGTCCAAAATCGTATCAAATATCAAAAACTATAATACCGATCTTTCTGACCGTAGTTCAATCCATGCATTAATATGTGCACAATAACAATAACTCAGAAAACGTGGTTTCGAGAAAAACGCGTTTAAAGTTTTTAAACTCGCCTCGCAACACTGAAAGCATCGGTTCCAACTGGATCACCAAAATCAAGCAGTGTTGGGCGTGGTAAGTACGTAGATGGCTGACCACATGGGAATTCCGCGTGTTGTTGACAAAAAAAAAAACGCCACCATAGTACCCGGGCATAGTACCCCGGCGTTAAATCCCGGACCTTACAAATTAATCTGTATCATTCCCTTGATAATAATAATAATTGTTCAAGAAAATGTTACCTAAAGTCAATCGGCAATGCCTGCACCGTACAAAATTCCTTCCTCCTTCTCATACTCTTCTTCTGTGTGTAATTTTTCATCCCTACGTGCAGTTTTTGCTTCTTTTGAAGCCTCAGTGCTTCGACGAGTCGCCTGCTTAATTCGTGCAGGGTCAAGAACTTTCGCGTAATGCCCAAAACTTGCATAATTTTCAAAATGTACATGAATCCTTCATTGAAAATACACGTAGCGATGCGAGTAGCAAGGCGTATTATATTTTTTCCGGAAAATGTGTCCGAAACACAGGCCATATTCCACACGCAAGCATTGAAGCTTTCATTATTATTTTGTGTGTTACTACCTAAATCGTTGGAGGCCAATTGCTCGTATATTGGCTTCAAAACTTCTTGCACTTCAGCATCTAAAGCAGAAGGATACTTGTATTTTTTCAACTCTTTTGCTCCAGCTGCTTCCGATTTACGCCGCGCGCACCATGAATTTTCGGCTTTTGTACATTTGAAATGTTGCGGATTTTCATCAGTTGAAATCTTGTGGTAATATGCAGCCCAAACTTCATTTCCCTTATCTTCTCACTGGGTGGCGTCGGATTACTAAACCGTAGTAGGTGGATAAATTTTTCATCAATTTAATTGGTAACTGAACAGGTTTCGGAGTTTTTTTTAGAGTTTGTGTCGGTGTATTTGCATTTTTTCCAGTCATTTTTTTTTTTGGCTTTTTAGCATCTTTAGCTCTTCTAAATATTCGTTTTTTCACATGCAAAACACATTCTTTGTTTTCAACAATAAAATCAGAACCATAAGGCTGCAAATCTTGCAAAGACTTAAAAGTCTTCGTATCAGCATCTCCAATATAATATTTGTACCGTGCATCATGAAGGTCTTCAGATCTCTGAAACATCTCAATAATACCATCGACTTCCATTTTTCCTGCAGAACCTTCGCGATCGGTGGTGCAGAACTCCTCATGCTCGGCATAAAATGTTTCATACTCTAGAGTGTTTTTTTTTTTTGAAACCCATTCGCTACAGAGTTTACAATAGCTGCTCTTCACCATAATATCATAAATGTTACTGCTGTACTTTCCAATCAAACTTCCAACACCTAAAAGCGAAGAAAACCCCCTTTTTGCCCACGACCCATCACCAAATACATTGATTTTGTTTTCTATATTACCGGCAGCATTATTCTTTTCATTCTCTTCATTGCTCGCTTTATTGAGCACTATCTTGAGCACAGCATTAACTGCTATATTTACATCCTGAATGACTCGAACTGCAACCAACTTCAGACTGCTATAATTTCCAAACCGTTCATGACAGTGAGCTCAAATTTTGACACATGACCGATAATTTTATTATTTACAAGCCTTTTAAACGATTTGCGTCTCAGTTGTGTTGAAAAATTTTTATCCGCGATGGAATTCAAACGTGATAGCGCCATTGCTTTATATTTGGCTGGAAAACCACAAGTAGCTATCGTTAGAGCCCCCCAGCACCTTAACGTGAATAGATCATTTGTGTCTCGAACCATAGCTCGTTACCGTGATACTGGCAGCGTTGCAAAACGCCATGGAGGTGGTCATAAAAAAACAGCAACATCGGCAACATCGGTTCGGAAAGTGAAGGCTCGAATTGAGTGAAATTCGCGTCGAAGTGGAAGAAAAATGGCTCGTGAGCTCAACATATCGTTGGAACGGATGCAACACATACTGAAAAATGAGTTAGGGCTCAAGCCATTGCAAAAGCCAGTTCCAAAAAGCACACGATCTTACACCGCAACAGAAAAAAGTTAGAGTCGAAAAAGCGAAGGAGTTGCTACGCTTGCACGAAAGTGGTGAGTTGCCGAATTTGGTTTTCTCCGATGAGTCGCCATTTATTATCGAGCAATATGTCAACAAACAAAATGACAGAGTTTACTTGCCAGGGAGGTGATTTGAAAATGTACACCTTCGGACGGCCACCAGAAAGCAGGCAGCACCGATGGTGATGGTTTGGGCCGCTATAACCGCCGATTGTCGCTCTACGCTCGTATTTTTGGACCGTCTCACAAAGCGCGCGTCAACCAAGATTGGTTAAAAAACAATGTTCCACACTTCATTTCTTTGACGCAATGGATTGCAAATTCTCCGGATGCAAATACGTTGGATTTCTCTATCTGGGGTATTTTGAAGGCGAAGGTTTGTACTAAAAAATTCCAACAGTGCATTTTCATCATTTTTAGAAAATTTTACATCACTATTACTGGTTTTGCAATTTAAAATTGTGTAAATAAGTAAATACACTAAATTGCAATATACAATATTGGAAAGTTGGATCTACCGACACTTCAAGTTCATCACCTTTTTGTAGCTCAGCTGCAGAAGCAATTGTAAATTCATCGCTGTATTCACCCCTGAAGCGATTTCCACTTAATTTTCTTTTTTTTTGGCTTTGCAGCAAGCTTATTAGTAGTTTTACCAATTTGCTTAGGCATTTTGTAACGAATTTTTTATTTTGAATAACGTGCACGCACTGAGATTCATTCAAAATATACTTGGAATAAACTGTATAACTAAAATATATATAGAAATAAACAGAACATATGTTTGTATAAGAAAGACGCGGCAAAGAGAAACTACGAAAATCACCAAAAATACGTGCCTAAAACGCTCGTTATACTCGTATCATATATTTTAAAATCCGAATTTGAGGTCTATATTATTAAAAACGTATATTTCAATATTTTTTAAACAAGAAACAGTTACTAGTATAAAAAAATTTTAGATTTTTTGAAAATTTGAAGGAGTCATGTCCCCTTAAGTCAACGGGATGCCCATACATCCATGGGAGTAAGGATACGCCTTGCCATCGCTTAGTTAATAAAACCAAAGCAGAGCTTGTGTTGAAGGCACAAGTTCCACCCTTTGTATTGGCTGAGGCCGATGTAAAACCTATTGCTGGTCTTAGGATCACAGCACCCAGTACTTATTGTAACTGTATTGGGTCAAACCAACAGGAAGACTCTTCCCGCGATTTGGATTTAAACCACAGCCAAGACATAGAGTTTGTTAGGCCGCAATTAGCTCAGCGCGAGTGTTCCCAACTACGGTATCAGCAGAGGTTGTGGGTTCGAACCCCGACATCAGCGGATTGTTTTTTTTTTTTTTTGCTTTTTTTTCCACCTTTTAATTAAATTAAATTAAAACACGTTAAAATCATGTGATGGAAAAAAACGAGCGACCCGCTCGACAAAAAACGGGTAAAGTGGATGACGTGATGTCATCATCGGCTGATTACGCAGCAACACAGACAGCTAACCCACCAGAGGGAACAGCAAAGACGATATCAATGAGGAGGAGGAAGCTGAAATGAACTCCCAGCCCAGCGAAGCGCCCTGCCCTATCTACGTCAACCGAAAAGATGGCGGTTGAAGTAAAGAAAAAGACTACACGATCAACTGCAGCTAAGCGTAAACGAGGGTCGGATAATGAACACACATATGTGTCCGATGAGGGGGAGGACCGCTACATGGGAGGAAGCAACAGTTTCGTCACATTGGCAGCCTCAGATTCTAACGACGAAGAAGAAGAAGTCGAGTCACTGAAAAGTAGTATCGAAATGCTACAACAGTAAATACTCGACATAAAAGCCAAACAAATTGCAAGGAGAGAAAGCGAGCAGCGTAATCTCTACCAACAACAACACAGGCAAATGGAGCAATCCAAAAAGCAAACTAAAGAGCAACAACAACAGCTAATTAAACCGCAAAGTCTGCCGATACAAAAACAATAACCTAAAGCTCAATTGCAACAACAACAACAATTGAAGCAGCTACAACAAAAGCAGCAACAACCGCAGAAACAACAGCAACAAAAAAAGCAACAACAACACCAAGAACAACAACACCAAGAACAACAACAACAACAAAAACAAAAACAAAGGGTGCCACCAATCAACACCTTCAAGATGGAACTGCAAGATACAATCCAGTTATGTAAGTCGGCCATAGGCAATAATTTTTTTATTAAGAGATTAAGTATAGATAGGC
This sequence comes from Volucella zonaria, assembly GCA_963966105.1. NCBI lineage: Eukaryota > Metazoa > Arthropoda > Insecta > Diptera > Syrphidae > Volucella > Volucella zonaria. The sequence goes on from OZ014532.1 coordinate 182,094,305, forward strand.
ATGCGATTCACTGCAACTCAGTGGAGCGCTATAATAAGATAAAACAAATATTAAAGGACACGACGACGGAGTTCTTCTCCTTCACACCGAAGGGTGAAAAGCTGCAAACTATGCTGCTGGGGGGGTTAGAACCGTCTACCGATCCGGAGGAGCTCCTCGCATTGCTCAAAGAGAAGGAGTGCGCGAGCTCAAATTCGTGGGGGTTAAGCCATTCGTAACAGCTAGAGCTAAAAGGGAGAAGCGGAAACTACCATTCTTCCTGGTTCAGCTGACTCCCAATAGCAAACTGGATAGTCTAAGGGGCATCAAAGTCCTGGACTACCAGATTGTGTCATGGGAAAGAGTAAAGCGAAGCGACAATATTTTGCAATGTGTTCGCTGCCAAAGGTTCGGGCACGCCGCGTCGAACTGCGAAGTGCAGCCTCGATGCGTGAAGTGTGGAAAGAACCACAAATCAGAGGAATGCGCTCTAGGTAAGGACGGACCGTCTGAAAAAAGCCAACTCTCTTGTGCTTTATGTAGGAACACGGGACGCACCGCAAACTATCGGGGTTGTCCCAAATTCCAATACATAAAAAGAGTAAATCTGGCTCGGCAGCAGAAAGTGGAAGTTAAACATCCACTCGTGCAGGCACAAACACCAGCCGTTACTCCCCAAGTTACCTACGCCCAAATGGCGGCAGGTAGGGGAAATACGGTACACCAAGCGAAGGTTGCTTCTCAAGCGCCTGCGCCCAGAGCACCGGAACCAGTACGTAACATGCTATCTATCTTGCTCTCTATCCAGGGGCAGATGGCTCAGCTTCAACGTCATGTAACTGAACAGACCGCGCGGGTGGATCAAATATACGCGCTGCTGCCTGGCCTAACGCATCGTATGTCGTAATGGGTACGTACGTGGCGGAGCAGACCCTGAAGGTCCTTGCAGTGAATGTGAATTCACTGATTAGGTTCGAACGACGAGCCGCACTATTCAAGTTGCTTAAAGACCAAGCCCCTGATGTGCTTTTGGTTAGCGAAACTAAGCTTACCAAAAGACACAAAATGAGGCACAGAAAATACAAAATAGTACGGAAAAACCGACCCAACTCCATTATGGGAGGAGGCGTTGCTATCTTCGTAAGGAAAGGAATACATTTTAAAAGAGTATACAGTCGTGTAGTACGTGGGTTCCAGGTGCTGGAAGCATGCATTGTGTATATCCCTCTCCGTAGTGGAAAGCGGTTGTACATGGTGTCTGTCTATGCACCTGAGGCTACTCAATCTACCTTATTCATCTCAGAGCTCGAGACACTTTTTCGATTCCTAAGGCTGGAAATGGAAGACAATTATTTTATTATCGGCGGAGATTTCAACGCCAAACATAGTGATTGGGGAAATAATATACCAAATACTAGAGGGAACCTACTATTCAATTGGTGGGATCAGCACAGTGTGATGTATCGACTCGGCCTCAAAGCGACGGATAGTCCGTCGTTTCCCAGACACGGGTCCTATTTGGATCTCCTGCTGTTCGACTCACGAATACAACTGACGTGCACTAACCAACAAACTACAAACTACTTTCGTGTATGACAGTGACCATCGCGGTCTCAGCACCGAAATAACTGTTCCCAACGAAATTGCGGAATTGGATGAGTTTGTGCAAAGGCATTCCTACAATTATAGTAGAGTGCGTTGGACACACTACACCAGAACACTGACTAGAGCAATCTCCTCGAACTCGCTCTACCCACCGTCCAACAGAAATCTGTCAAACGAGGAGATTGACAGGTATCTAAGACTAATGGACGATACAATCAAACGAACAATGGACAAAACGATACCTCGGTATCAACACACTGACGAAGAAGACTTATTCCGCAACGCAACTATTGACGCACTGCACTGACAAAAGAGTAGGCTGCTGTCAAGACTAAAAACCTTGTACAAACAGTTTACAGACAGACATAACCCCGAGATCATGACACTGAAGTCGTCGATCAAAAACCTCCAAACATTAATAAAGGAAAATTACAGAAACTCTGTAAGTTTGTATTGGGCCAACAAAATTCGGGTTGTAAACACTAGCAACCCGAATATGTTCCCGCAAATAAATAAAATATTTCGGAGAAATAATCAGAACGACCTTCCATGTCTTAGAATCGCCCGAACGACGAACAACGAACAAATACTTGTAACAGCAGGCATTGATCCAAATGAGGAAGTTGACGATGATAACTTCTTTGTGATCGAGGATCCACAGGAGAAGGTAGAGGCTATAGGAGCGACTTTCCGGGAAGTATACAAGGCGAATGACATCATTGGCCCGAACCACGACCTGGAGAGTCGAGTCCTTGTGCACAATTTCTACCTTCGAAATGAAATTGTGAATTGGCGATTCGAGAACTAGGGTTTCACCCAGTTCAGTGACGAGAATATGGCAAATAATGTCATCAAATAATGTCAGGGTATTACCACCGTTCATTTCGAAGGAAGAGCTCCAAACGATCTTCGAATCGCTCAGAAGTAAAAAGTCAGTGGGAACCGTTGAAATACCTAACATTGTGCTTCGACATATCCCACTAGAAGCAGTGGACATTTATACCACCCTGTTTAATAATGCAATGAATAATGCCCATTATCCAGCGCATTGGAAAATTGCGGTGGTACATCCCATTCCCAAAAGGGATAAAGATACTTCCAATCCGGCGAATCTCCGCTGGATCAGTCTTCTTCCAAACATCAGTAAGGTTTTTGAGAAGGTAATCAATAGAGTCCTGACTAAGTGGGTTGAGGACAAACATATAGTTCCGGATAATCAATTCGGTTTCAAGGCGGGGCATGCTATCATTCATGCTGTGTCGAAACTGGTTTCTGATGTCTAATGGAACAAAGGCAAGAACCAGTGCACTGGTGCCTGCCTGATTGACTTGGAGAAGGCCTTCGATACCGTATGGCTAGAAGGACTCTTTTTCAAGCTGGACAGGTTGGGCATTAGTAAACCACTGCTGTATAGTCTTTTTGATATGCTCTCCAGTAGACAGTTCATCGTGAAGAATGGCGATGTGACTTCCGGTGGAACATTTAACATCAAAAACGGTCTGCAACAAGGTGCGGTAAATTCGCCGATCCTGTTCAACATTTACACAAGTGATCTGATAGGTTCACTTCACCATGCCATAGCGTACGCAGACGACTTAATCGCGTACAGATCAGGTCCACAGATTGAGGTCATTAATACACTTTTGCAACGTGGCTTCGACAAAATTAAACAATATTGCGATGACTGGAAGTTGAAAATCAACTTTCAGAAGTCGGAAACCATTCTGTTTAGGACGCCTTTGTAGGGATACCAGAAAGAATTGGCGAAAGTTCTCTATCGTCGGACAACATGGACAACCACTTGCCTGTCGAAATGTAGTCAGATACCTTGGGATCTGGCTAGATCTATATCTGTATTTTAACAAACATATAGATGTTGCTCTGGCCAGAGCCAAAGGTGCTTTTGCCCTTACAAAGAGACTGTTTTGTAACAGCCAACTCGATGCGAGGGTGAACGTGATCTGCTTCCTGGCCCTTATCAGGCCCATGCTTGTATTTGGATGTCCTGTGTGATTCAACGTGAGAGCAAGTTTATTGGAAAAGATTAGGGTGTTTGAGAGGGCTTGTCTTAGGACTTGTCTTCGGTTATACAGAACACCAGAATCTGAGTACATAAAATTCTATCGTAATGAGGTCTTGTACAATAGGGCGAACCTAATAAGAGTGGACAATTTCGTCATTAAGTTGACTCGAAGGCACGGACTCGTTAATGTTCTACAAAATCCTGCATTGTAGAAGTAACAAGATTTGAGCAATGCCTTGGTGTTCCCGGCTTTTACGTAAATAATGCATTCATTACGAGATCCCGGTACATTTTGAAATTGTAATACTGGATAAGCAAAAAGAAGGTCATCATCGATTTGCCAATTCTGACCGTTTTCCTTTGATCGCCTTTTTCAGATTCACTAATTGAAATTAAACATCTGAACCAAACGTTTGGTTCCTTAGAAGCAGCTCATAACAAGATATAACCCCACCAAATTAACAACAAAACCTTGTTTTGATGCGGTCCAGCTTTCGATGTGGCTTGTGCTAATTGACCACGCTTTGATAACGTTTCGACAGACGCTGTTGTAGATAATCCATTTTTCGTCACCAGTGAGTGAAAATTTTGTTGATGCACTGTTTTCTATTGTTGTAAGGGCATAACACCTACAACAATTGGATTCGGTAAACCAACGTCAGAATTTTTACTTCTTAGCCTTGCTTAGCATCGTCGGTGTTTGTGTTTGTTTTTATTTTCTTGTAATGACTCGGGAATTTAGGGTGACATTGCGAACATATGCGGGCTAAAAGTAATCACTTTTCTGCGTACGTCCACGTCTGTAAATTCAGGCTAGCTGTTTTGGCACTTGGTGAAACACAGCTAGCTACCTGGCTACGAACTAGTGCCACTATTCTTTTCTCATCGCGGTCTCGCCATTTACGTGCGTAGTGATATAGCTTGCCAAATTCCACCACAATGTAGTCCCTATTCCAATCTGGAATTCAATTTCATGTGGTTAAAATTCCCACACTGGACAGCAATTCGACTTTTAACGACTTTGATGGGCTGTCTGACTCTATTCAAAGAATTGTATCCCTGTATCCTCATACTGAAATTCTTATTACGGGCGATTTCAATATACACAACTGTGGGTGGCTTCGACATTCTGGACAGACAGCACCCGAAGGACGGTGTGTTGAGATCTTTGCTTCGGAAAACAACCTAACGTAGCTTGTAAATGAGACCACACGAATACCAGACGTTGATAGTCATACGGCCAACACCCCGTATTTGTTTTTAACTTCTCACCCTGGTAAGTACACCGTTGATGTGCGCTCCTCTCTAGGCTCGTCGGATCATTGTGTTATATCAGCTAATTTCTCGTACACCGACCACACAGTTAGAGAAAAGATTCCTAAAAGAAGCATATAAAAATTCGAGAAAGCCAATTGGAGCGAACTTAACACCTTCTTTAGGAAATTTAACTGGTCGTTACGTGTCCTAGATAACGACGTGGATGCCGCTGCTGATATGATCACTGACACTATTTTCTTCGAAATGAGATCCTTTAACCCTCAACACAAGCTGTAAAGAGGCTGTTAGGGTTAGAAAAATGTTGGTCCTACAAGACCAACCCTACAGAGGAAAATTGAAAAAAGTTCAAACGACCCAGGAATGACTGTGAAATTTCAATATGACTAAAAACTGAGGCAAAAAATATTACAATGTCCCAAAGATAGTAAGCATTTTTAGAAATTCTGTCTCAGCCTCCATCCCAACGCTCATTTACAATGACATTCCAGCTGTCAGCTCTTTGGACAAGGCCAATCAGCAAACAACACTTCTAGATTATGCTTTGTTACGGCCTGCACTTGAGTGCGTCGAATCTTCAATGGGACGAATCCACTTTCGCACTCATGTAGTAGCAAGAGTACTTAAAGATCTCAACACACATAAATCCGTTGGTCCTGAAGAAGAGGTGTTCTTACACACTGGCAAAACCACTGCGGAAGCTTTTTGATCAATCCTACTCTTTAGGACTCTTTCCGAGCTGATGGAAAACAGCAATTGTCCAGCCCGTCCCTAAAAAAGGCGAATCTTCTTCTCTCTCCTCCTATAGACCCATTGCACTTACGTCCCTTCTCGCCAAGGTCATGGAAACGCTGATAAACCGTAATACTGTTTTCATCAGTCTGTTTACCTTTTCTACATATAGGGTACAGAAGTAAAATGGGGCGATATGACGAAGTAACAGCTTGAGGTATAAACCTTTTGGGGAATAGCATTAAATGCTGTGGTTTCCGGTGTTCTGGGAATGCCTCCTCTGTAAATTACTTCTGGAAAGATGTCCGGTTTCGATGTAATTGCTTCTTTAAGATCTCCTTGTTTTCTTAAAGACAACCAGATTCTGGTTTTGAATTAAAAATTAAAACCTGATTTTGTTTCGTCGTTCCATCAGTAGCAGGGTAAGCCGAATGGGCTGGGCTCTCTTCCTGGCACAGAAGCATCACATATAGAAATTATTAGGCCCGACAGCTGGAGCGCTGCCGCGGTTCCGAGTCTGAGTTTTTGGTAAGCACTAATGTGCTCCCCAAACGTTTCTCTATCCAAGATTGTGTCTCTCCCACTTTGGACCAGTCATTTTGGGAAGGTTTTCGCAGTTCTGTTTTAGGAGCTCGAAAATCACAGCCTGATGGTCATTTTGTGTATAGTCTTCGTTGACCTACTATTTTGTGTTACGTGCTAGAAGGCTGCTGACAAAGGTTATGTCTATCATAGACCCCGTGCTCGGTTTTCGGAAAGAATTTTTCCTGCTCACTATGTCCAGTGTTGCGACTGTCTCGAGTAGAGCTCGTCCTCTTGCATCAGTTGTCCTGCTGCTCGGTTCTGTGGGTTTTTCCTCTTATATGCATTACAAGATCATTCAGCAACTTTTCATATTGTTCTCAGGACAGGCTTGAGGAATCGTAGCAGTTGTGAAAGTGGATGCCGTTGATTTTAGCGCTGGCGAAGCCTTCCGCTGATTCGCTTATTTTCAGAAGGGTTTTGTTTCCGCATGTTCATATTGCTGATTTTTTTGTCTTATCGGTTACCCAGATACATTGGTTTAGAGCTTTATATGATTCTATAATCAGGACCACATCAATCTGATTTTCTTTGGTCATTTAGGTGAGGATGTCTTGTGCCGATTCTCAGTAGTTAAGGTTGATCTTCATAGTTTAAGACTAGTCAGAGCCTTCTTTACTGCGACTATCAACATGCCTGGCATTCTCCGGGTTTTCTCTACAGTTTTTGGCTATATGGCCCTCCGCTCCGCTTTGAGTGGTCTAGCTCGCCTTCGCAGGACATGCTGTGTGACCGAATTCAAGGCACTTGAAGCACTTGTAGTAGGGGTCAATCGTTCGCGGATACGACTGTTATCCATCCGATTTTGATTGTGCCTGATTTTGGTATTACGTTAGCGTTACTCGCAGGTAGGCTTATTGTCACAATTTGAGTGTGTTTGTAAGTAGTTTTTTGGCTAATTAAGGCACTATCGCGCATGTCGTTGAGCTGGTATTGATTTTTTAGCGACTCACAGATATCTCCTATTTTTGGGGCTTTGTCGATGTCCTTTACCTCCAGAGTAATGCGATGCGTTAGTGCCCGAATTTTTAGTTCATTACCAAGGGTTTCACCGAATCAGATTTGATTTTGCGCAGTATTTCGGCATATGAGAATTCTCCTTGCTTAACCACCACTATTGCATCTGGTTCAGTATTTTTCTTGTTGGGTTTTTTTTTGCTTTTTAAATTTTTCCATTTTACAAATCACCATCGACCATGCCGTGTTATTGTTTTATTTTCGCTTACAACTTGCTCGTCGGTACGGGCCCTGTCAGTTTTTTCAGATTCAGCCTTATTATCTTTCTGATGATAAGCTTCTTTGCTCCGGGGTGCACTGTAACTATAGGCTAAAGCTGGTCCTTGTGTTCGTTTTGAATTTGGGACTTCGCCGTTTGATTTCTGTCTTCCTTTCGGGTCTACTGCAAGTCTTCGTGCATCTCAATATTGTTACGATGGCGTCTCTCATCGGTTAGTGGATGAAACGCCTCCAACATTTCCACCAGTGTTTTAGTGTGAACTCCCAGTCTGTGGAACACTGTTGCCTGTTAGTGCGTCGTTGACATCTGTTTCGATACTGCACATTCTGGTTCTGCCACGCTTTCCTTTGTATTCTTTTGCGCGGCCTGCGTTCGCCCGCCGAGTGACGTCTGCACCTTCGAAAAGGATCTCACTCCGTATGTTTCGTTAACTTCAATTGTTTTTGTTTGTTTATTTGTGTTAATTTTGTTGGGTCCCAACTCTAAGTCGATGTTCTGACGTGTAATAACCTCTGGATTCCATGGTTGGCTATGCGTGCGAGGGTTGACACAGACCCTTATGGGCTGTGCTGTGCCAATGTTACATCTTGACCTATACCACTAACTTAACCCTTAACTGCAATGGTGAGATTTAGTTACGTATCTATCTATGGACCCATTGGAAATGTCGAAAAAAATACAAGTTTACATTTTTTTTAACTCTAAAAAAAGAATAATTTTAAAGAAAGCTTAAAAAAAAACGTAGGATAAGGAACTTCATTTACATACTCGTACATCAAATTTGCATTTTAATGTTAGTCATAAAACTTACTCTAAAAAAAATGTCATTTTAAAAATGTACATTATAAAAAAAAAACAAAAACGAAAACTTAAAAAAAAACATTTTTCTTAAAGATAAAACAATACTCTTTAGTATTTTGAAAACAAAAACTTAAAAAATTTTGACGTTGATTAAAAGTGGTAATTTAGATGCATGATTTGCATACTTGTTTAGAACAAGTTAGGCTAATAGACTGCGTGTATTTTGCACACAAGTGGACAGTCTTTGCTCTTTTACTCGGTGGACAAAACGAACATCTTTTTCTTTTATTTCTCTCTAATTTGAGGCTTTCGTTATTGCCTGTTGTTGGGACCGTTTCAGACGGTTGAAGCCTGAAAACCGCTCCAATGCTCGTCCTTAATTACACTGGTAGTCTTTGGTTGTGGTGTCTTACCTTCATGTGCGGCTCACACAACATTTGTGCCAGTCCATTTAGAAATGTCATCCTTGTCATTTTTGAGGCCTTTTCATTACTCTGTTGGATGTTGTAACCATTCAGAGCACTCATGTCTAATGGCCTATAACAAAACAGGCATCGGCCAACGACGTGTGGTGCGACTGCTTGAGTAGACTGAGCATATTTGGTCTACAGAGTCAACACCACCTTTTGTGCCATTATAATGCATTAAAATTTCCGGCTTGTTGGTGGACTCTTCAACGGTATTGTCATGCTGCATAGATGAGACAAGAATCACAGATTTGTTCTTTTTTGGGACATAACTCACTCGTATATTTCGTGAATCCAAAAAGCGATGATGCAACTGGCCTGTCCTTGAATGGTAAGAGCACTTTTGGAATTTCCTTTTTGTTTTTGTTTTTTCGTAGTCCCAACAACGGTTAGACCTTTAGATTTCATGGCGTTTAAGAGTTCCGTCGATGTGTACCGGTTATCAGTTGTAATATTTCGATTGGAGTTTAAAATTGGTTTGGATAATCGAAAACACACTTGCGTTGGTATTGGATACCTTCTCTCTTCATCTGTCGAAGTAAAACCATCTATATTTGTACCACAGTATACGAGGGTTGCCCGAAAAGTTTCCGACCGCAACGTAAAGATAGCGATACTCGTCAATAAAAGCTGGTGAATACTAGTTGTGCATCTTTTGAGAGTTACTTACCGAAGTTTCAGTCATTTTGGACACGCAGTTTTTAGTTGACATTCGTTTGAGTGAGTCGATTTGAGTGTTTTTTGTGAAAATGGAAAAGCTGTTATTAAATTCTTGTTTTTGAAATGCAATACGCCTACACAAAGCAAAAATGAGTTGGACTCTGTATATGGGGGCTCTGCACGATCATTTACCACAGTGAAATTTTGGGCAGCTGGATTTAAACGTGGCGGTAAGAGCTTGGGAGATGATGAACGTTCGGGACGTCCAAAAACTGCAACCACTGACGATAACATTGCTAAAGTTCACCAAATGGTGTTATATGACCGCCGAATTAAAGTGAGAGAGATAGTAGAGGTTACGAAAATGTTCAAAGAATGTGTTTGTTACATATTAAATCCAGATTTAGGCATGAGAAAGCTGTCCGCGCGTTGGGTGCCGCGTTTGCTTACGATAGACCAAAAACGTGTTCGAATGAACATTTCCAACGCTCTGTTGGCGCAGTTTAGGCGCAATAAATCCGAGTTTTGGCGCCGATTAATTACTGTAGATGAAACTTGGATACACTATTATATGCCCGAGACAAAAATTCAGTCAAAACAGTGGACTCCAAAGGGCTCCAAAAAAAACAAAAACTGTTTTTTCGGCTAGGAAAGTAATGGCGACTGTTTTTTTGGGATAGTAGAGGAGTCATCTTAATCGATTATCTTCAAAAAGGAAAAACCATTACAGGAACATACTACGCATCATTACTTGCCAAGCTGAAGGCAGAAATTGCGAAAAAACGACATTTGCAGAAAAAGAAAATCCTGTTTCACCAAGACAACCAACGTGCCGTCTCACACCTCAGCGGTTGCCATGGCGAAAATCCATGAATTACGGTTTGAACTGCTTGACCATCCGCCTTATTCACCAGATCTAGCCCCAACCGACTTCTTTTTGTTCCCTCATCTAAAAACTCCGCTCGGAGGACAGAAATTTTCATGAAATGAGGAGGCAATCACCTTCGTGAATAATTATTTTGCAGAGAAAAACGCCAAGTACTATTTGGACGGGTTAGAGAGATGAAAGCATCGCTGGAAGAAGTGTGTAGAGTTACAAGGAGACTATGTAGAAAAATAAAAAAATCGAATCATTTTTCGGTCGGAAACTTTTCAGACAACCCTCGTAGATACGTATTTAGCACGTAGTGCGTCTTCGAATCCGCAAGACATTGCATTTTCAACCCATATTTGTTGGGCTTACTCGGGATGTACATTTTAAAAGCACATCGATCTCGAAACGCAACGAACATTTCATCAATGGCAGCATTAGCACCAATGGAATAGTTAGCTTGAGAATTCTTATTGAAAATATTAATTCAACCTGTTACAATGCATCCTGGATTAGTTTCTTTCCGTTCAGTTCTGGCTTCAGGATTATCAAAACGGAGACATACTAAGAGCACGTAAAATCGGAATGAAGACATGCATAATCGAAATATGTCTCGCCCTTTTACATCGGTCGCAAATAGTGACACTACGGCCTCATGGTTGGATTTGAAAACGGCTGAGTAAAGCAATAGGCCCAAAAATGCGTCGAGCTCTTGTAAAGTGCATTCATTTAGTTCTGGTCGCTCCGTATTTTGGTATTTGTTTCTAAAGACTGATAATTTATTATTTGTCTAAGTGAGTATTTGGTTTTTTATCTCCGCATTAAATATTTTTCGAGATGCTTCCTTTGGATCAAATGGCTCAACAGGTCTAGATCGGGACGTAGTGCAAGGCAATCGAATGATGTTGTGGGTCCTCACACGGGTATTTTTTGCGGATGGTGTTTTTGCTATCAGATAATTCCGAGTCAGATTCATTATCTGAATGGCTTCGGATATTATTTCGCCTAGATCTTGAGTTTTGCGCAATTTCATACTCATCACTGGATAATTTCTCATTTTTCCATTGATTTATCAATTGCTACGACGTTTTTAAAATAAAACGAAAACGATCCCTTGGACCTACGTGCACACTGTAACTCACCGAAGGAGAGACGAACGAAACACATCCTTTCGTCTTCAAACACTTTGGCTTACTGAGGATAGGTATCTATAAGCGCAGGTAGCTGCGGCGGTTGTAGCGATTTTTATGCATGTTTGAAAATTAATTGTGGGTCCAACGGATCTTTACTGTAGTAAGTGGAATGCTATTGTACAAGAGTCAGCCCTTATAGCTGTCATTTCAAAATCGTTGTCCATTATTCAGTAATTAAGACCGACCGACAGAGACTCTACTTTTAAACTTCCTTCTCATTTCGAAAAGTTTATATTCCGATCTTGTTGCCTTGATATATTCTTTTTACCTTCAGGTAAGACTTCTAATCATTGCTTCGAAACAGGAGATGAATAGCTTTCTTTTAGTAATTAAAATAATGAATTTTTTTGTTTAGTATGGTCACGATGACCGTTTATTTTTGAATCTATCTTAAGACTATCGAAGACTATCAAAGACTCTATAAGACTGCTGTTACATTTTCCTAGTTTCTTCTTTTATACTTTCACAATTGGGACACAGATAATTCCGATTGGACGAATGTCTTAATTGATTCCCGGAATTTGTTTATCGATTGCGATATGCAGTCGATGCATTATCTTAAATGGGTTATTTATTGGTACGGAAAAGAAAAGGCAAAAAGCCGATACCCTCGAATATCGCTGAATTGAGTGTCAAGTGACATGGAAAAAACAGGCGAAAAGCCGATACCCTTGAGTATCGTTGAATTGTGTGTCGGGTGACACGGAAAAGAAAAGCCGAAGCACTCTATATTGACACTTCATTATGGGCTGAAAAGTCCGTGCCGTTTCTTAGAGAGGACACCATTTTCAGTTAGTACCAACCTTCAAAAGGTACGTGTATAAATTTGACAGCTGTCGGACGATTAGTTCTCGAGATATAGCGTTGTGAGTGAAGCAACTTTTGTTATTGTGAAAAAAATGGATTCAAAGCAATTTCGTGTGTTGATTTATCATTGCTTTTTGATGGGAAAAAATGCAGCCGATGCAAAGAAATGGCTTGATAAGTGTTACCCGGACTCTGCACAAGCCGAACGAACCATTCGCAAGTGGATTGAAAAAATTAAAAGTGGTCATACAAGCACCGAAGATGATGCACGCAGTGGACGTCCAAAAGAGGCTGTTTCAGATGAAAACATCAAAAAAGTCCACAAAATGATTACGAATGACCGTAAAGTGAAGTTGATCGGGATAGCTGAGGCTCTGAAGATATCAAAAGAGCGTGTTGGACTATCAACAGCGACTATTACATTGCGTTGTTGGAGCGTTTGAAGGACGAAATCGAAGAAAAACGGCCGCATTTGAAGAAAAAGAAAGTGCTGTTTCATCAAGACAATGCACCGTGTCGCAAGTCGATGAAAACGATGGCAAAATTGAATGAATTCGGCTACGAATTTCTTCCCCACCCACCGTATTCTCCAGATTTGGCCCCCAGCGACTATTTCCTGTTCGCAGACCTCAAAAGAATGCTCGCCGGAAAGAGATTTAAGGACTGAAACGAATAAAATTTGGAAACTTCAAAGTAAAAAAAAAAAAATATTTTCATAAATCATTTAAATTTTTTTTATTTCCTTTAGGACTCTTTTTTTATTAAATTCATTCACAATTATAAAAAATAAAAAAATTTATTTGGGTTCCCATTCTGTCCTCAACGCCTTTCGAATGTCCTTCATAAGGTTGGTGACAGTTACATCCGTGATCTTTTTGGACGCTCTTTTCTATTTAGCACTAAAATCTTTTACGTGATTTGCACACTGCTCACTTTTCCTCAATTTAGCTTTAAGCAAAGCCCAATACCTTTCAATGGAACGGCACTGTGGAACATTGGGTGGATTCATGTCTTTTGGGACAAAGTCGACATTTTTAGCAACAAGAAAGCACAACGTCGCATGAGCATAGTGAGCTGAAGCCAAAATAATGTTGAACCCTGGTGTTTGTTTAAGAAAGGGATCAACCGTTTTTTTAGGCACTCGTTAATGTACACTTCTCCGTTAATTGTTCCCGTTGTAATAAACGATGAGCTTCTGTGTCCACATTGGGAAATAACCTGCCAAACGAGATATTTTGACCCGAATTTTTCCGTCCCAATCGATGTTGTTGATTGCGCAAGAATCTCAGCTTCAGACGAGTTGTAAAACTGCGCACCTGGAAGAGTAGTAAAGTCGGCTTTGACATAAGTTTCGTCATCCAAAACCAAGCACGCTTTCTTGTTGCCGATCAACTCGCATAACTTTCGGGCTCGTATTTTTTGTATTTTTTGTATTTTTCGTGTTTTTAGACCGTTACGTTTTTTAGATCTTTGTACCATTGTTTAGTTGGTATTACATTTCCGAGCAAAATCTCTGGATGACATAGTCCGATTTTTTACGATGGTATCCATTATTTTCCTGTCCAAATTTGTATCATGGGCTCCACTTTTAGCTCCATTTTTCTGTTTTCGCTTAACTGTCGACGTCTCCAAATATCGTTTAAGTACAGAATCCACTGTACTGCGGGCTATGTTTAAATTTTTTGCGATGAAATGGTTTGGACGCGAAGTATTTTCGAGCCATTTGTCGATGATCTTTTTACGGCGTTCCTCTTGACTCATGTTTTATAAATATTTTAAATCGCACAGAACTAAAATCAATAACAAACTGAAACTAGGGAATATACAGGCTAATTTGGGTACAAAATGGGATTGCAATTTTTACGCATTGGAAGTATAGCCCGTATTAAAATTTACAGATTTTATTCGTTTCAGTCCTCAAGACCGATGAAGAAGTAATCGCCGGAACAGAGGCCTATTTTGAGGCTAAACCGAAATCGTACTACAAAACTGGTATCGAAAGATTGAAAAATCGTTTCAATTAGTGTATCGCCGTCGAAGGCAACTACAATATATCGATAAATAAAGTTGAATTTTGCAAAAACTTTGTGTTTTACTATAAAACGGACTTTTCAACCCATGTGTTGTTTATGTGCTGACATAGGATTGGGGTACTGAGTTTGTCGGCATATTAATTGACGAAATATAGATTGCTTATGTGATGACTTGGAATGAGTACTTTGTTTACATTCTCACAGTCGTCACATGGTTTGGTAGAGACATGGTTATATGATATGCTTATCTGTAACTATGAATCTCACCTCGATCTTTCGATTCTTCTTCTTTTGTTCTTCCCTTCTCCCTTGTCTCGGTATTCTATGCAGCACCTTGTTGTCTGTTTTTCTGCACTCTTCATTAAACCATGGGTTTTAGGATAAAAATCAGCACATCCGTACCGTTATTTCTGACTGACATCTGACATTTATGCCTCTAATTTTCAGCACTACAAGGAACGAGCGACACGCGCTTGGTAAGGTTCCTATCGGTCTGTTGCGATCTTGGCTGAAAGTAGGTATTCGTCTGAGTATTTATTGGTCGCTCAGAATGTTCGAACGCATATAAAACTGGAAGAGTGCCTTGAGTCGATCGCAACATGCTTAAGTAATTAGCAGAATGTCAACTAATTTAACTTCTTTGCGGATTTGGTGTCTTGTGGGCTAGGCTATCCAATTGTACTATTCCTTAGTTCCCATTTTGGCGTTAAAACACTTAGGATTTGATCTAGTAGATGGTGGAAGCAGTTTTCGCTTCAACAAATCTACACCTAAGTAGACTTTGCTTCTGTTCTTTTAAACAGTCACCGTAGTATACATATGTCACTGAAGCAATATCACTAAAACAATGCAATTAGGTATACAAAAGGTATTCGGAAAGTTTTTTCTAATAAATTTTCTCATACCTGGTGGTGCGTCCTTCAATTTTCAAAATACATTCCAACCCTTTTGCATGTGCTTTACTTTAAAATTTCTAGATAAATTTTTCTCACCCTCGAAAGATTTATTGAAAATCCTAGACTCATTAGCACATTTTAGAATAGCAGCTGCATTATTGTCTCCTGGAGATGACTGATAGCCACAATTCATTTATTAGTTTTCGTCCACAACCAAAGCCAACTTTCTCTTGTAATTACTCATTCCCCCCAGAAAAAAAAAAGAATAACCCCAGAGACGACCAAACGCATGACTGTTTTATGTATGTAGAAACCATCTCAACCCATTCAATCTGCAATCCCCTAAATATCCTTTTGTATAGGTATAATGAAACCTAACATACACCTTACCATATGCAAAAACTGAAAGCACTCATTCATTATCATCACACAACCCCCTGCGTTTAGTGGACCCAACTGTCCCCATTAACCTCAACCCCAAGCTTTGGATTCTACGTTCTACGTTCTACGTCATTTACATCTAACACAGCCCTATCTATCCATCTATCTCTAAGGCTATTATAAAAGTAATATACCAACATCACCATGTCCAGTTTAAATTTAAAATCAGACAAAAAAAAAAAACAAAAAAAAAACTCGAATACTAAACAGTGAAAACCACCCTTGGTGCTAGTGGTGCTGTGTTTGTATTTGACCAAACAGTTTTCACTCTCTGTTATCCTCGGTCTTGGTTAATATTGTTGTTTGCTTTGCTCGCATATCCTGCAGAGAAAACCCTTTTTAACCATGTTGGGCCACCAAGCAACTAGCAACCCTACACACAACTACCGTTATACATCAATCATGGCAGTCTCTCCATTGTCACCCTATCTGCAAATGCTTAGACTCATTATTTTTAGAGAGTTTAGAGAGCAAACTCTAGAAACCTCCCCCTTTGGTTGGTGCGTCTTGCTTTTAATTTTGTATTCAAGCCGACTAGAGAAGTAGCACTCGGGGCTGTGGTGACACACACACATATACGAGTATACGGGGTGTATGTATAAATGTACGGCGATGCTTACAGGTCATGTGTGTAGAGGATACACCGGGCAATTAGGGTCTAATGATATCAGAGAAGGGTGGCATGAATCTTTGTCATGACTCCCTCTTAACTCAACTACTAGAATAGCTGACCGGTGGGGTGAGAATGGCGAAGTGCTTAGATGGAGGATAGAGGATGCCTGCAGGCAGATTTATTTTATTTTTTTCTTATTTCAACCATCGACTGCGATGGCAGTTCTTGTTGAGCACGGACCCATACATAGTTGGGGTGAGTCAGAGTTGAAGTTGGAAATAATGACGGCGGCGAACGATGGTGGTGGCAGCGTCGCTATTTGATGGGGGTGCTGGCGGAATTGTAGTGAAAGTGGTTGAGGCAAATCTACCCTTTTGTGTGATAAGGGATTTTAGAACGCTTGGTTTGGTCAGTTTGGATTGTAATCTAACGCAACTAGCTCTGGGTTCATAAATCTAACAGAAGACAGCCAAGGGTCGATAGTATGGTCGTACCGTTTTCCCCATCCATGATCTATGAAAAAGGATTATTTTTTCTTGTTTTTTTTTTGTTTTTTTTTTTTGTGGTCATTAAAAGCTGCTACCTGACTACGAATATTCATGCGTGTATTGGTTCGCAGATAAGCCAAGTGTACAAACTTAAAAATAACATGAGAAGCATCCATGTCTCCATGTCACATTTCTCACATTTCGATGTTTCCAACCTCCAAAGTTGCCCAGTTTTCGCGGCGTATGTGCAACTTTATCTCATTGTGACACGTACTTCAGCCATTATAGGTTTTTATAACTTGTACACATCGATACGCATTAAATTTTAACATCGTTTCAATAGCGCACGCACACTTTTGCCCCTACTCTTGACTCCCCTTTTCGTGTGCTGGTTGTTCAACACCATGGAGCAGGTCTCCCTCGAGTATGGCACTCCACTTAAATGTCCCGTCTCGTCCCGTTCTGAACAATAGCACAGCGAAAGTAGTCATTCTTGGCGATGTACTCGTAAATGGTGTGAGTGGAATGCTGGTGGTGGTTAAGGGTAGTAATACTTTAGTAGTGAAAGAATCGACCTTCGCGCTTTCTTGGGTAAATTTGAAATTTTCATTTATGCGCGCGGCAGAAGAAAAAAAAAACAAAAAAAAAAAAAACAGTGCGTTCTCTTGCGTCGAAAGAATAGCTAAGGAGCAGGGCTCTACCATCAGCACGGGCCTGGGCGGTGATGGTGGAAGGGGGGCCATAAATGTACATAGAATCCTTTTTTTAATGGCATCCGCGGATGTACGAGGGCGTATTAGTGCGTGTTCTTAGAATACACACTTTCAGTGGCATTCGAGATGTTAGTAGTAGTAATAGCGGTGATGGTGGATGGTTATACTCGTATCTCTAAGGACATTCTGAATCGTTTATGATGCTGTGCTCGCATTGGCACTGTGTGTAGCGAATGGCCCCATCTGGCCTAGCTACAAAACTACCATAAAAATCCCATTCAAAGTATATGTTAGAATTTATATGCGCGGTGACATACATACATATGTACATGAAAGGTATTCTCGTACCACCTCAGACATTGGAGGCGCTGCTGGTGGCGAGTACGTATACGAGTAGAGCACAAATGTTAGAAGTTACAAGCAAACAAGCAATATGAATAGATATGCGTGTTTCTTTTTTAAATTGATATAAATAGGCCTGCGGATAATCATTACTTTCTCTAGATTGCAAAGGAGAGCTCGAAGGGTATGATTGAGGGCAGAAGCGACAGTGCCTGCAATTAACTACTATTCATGTAGCACAGTAACCGGGAAGGGCATTAAAGCATGAGTACAACTAAGTGGTAACAGAAATGGTCATATAAATTTGATACTAACACAGTTTGATTAACGCACGAAGTCTTCTTCAAAGGCATGGTTTTAGTAGCACATAGAAAGCAGATCATTACTCATCTAAAAGCGCACTTGTTTCATGAGACATTTATGGAGAGCTGTCCTCCAATTGAAAGAGCTTATTACATGTGTTCATAGTGTATTGTTGACCCCTTTCTTCACTGTTTTCATGAGCTTACAACTCTTCTGAAATTCTGAAATCTCGTACACCTCCTTCCTTACAATTAATAGAATTGGCGTTATCATCTTTTTTTTTTATATTCTCACTTGTCATGGAATTACAATTTATTTGTAATAGTAACTTGGAGCTGAGAGTTATGAAATTTATGTTTTATGGGCAAGGTTTGCTAGTAGGTAACGTACCCTGATAGACGAGCCGAAATCTAGGCTGCTATTCTTCTAAGTATTCGGCTTCTTTCTAAGCAAGATAGAACCCAGATAAGACGTTTACCGTAGCAAATAACAAGTGGTTGAGTTCAAAAGTGGCTCAAAATCTAGCTACGAGCTTCTCTGGCGAAGAAGATCAGGACTCATATAATCAGCCCCTGATGCGAGCAAAGACAGGATACTATCAGAGAAAATGCCTTATTTCTGTCTCTTCGCAGGATGAGCAGATATTTGTGTCGAATAAACTAGCCAGCTCTGGGTGGTTGCCAGAAGGAATTATTATTGTTTTACACCTCATTTGTATGGCTGTATGCCTTTTGCTTGATTTCAGCCCTCCGAATTGTAACATCGCCCAATAGCCTTACTGCACTTGCGGGCAGACCCAAATCGGCTTTGGCTCCAAAAACTTAGCGCCAAGCGATTTCTTCAGAAATGCTTATCAATGCTAAATAAATTTGCAAGCGAAGCAAGGAGACACCACTATTTTATCCCAGAATGCTGATATTGATTCGAAAATGCCAATGGTCCAGTTACAAGCAGGCTTATGAAAATTAAGTTGGGGGTGCGAAACCAACGACAAACTTAAGATATTTAGTTTTGTGGTTCCACCGTACAAAGATGTAAACTTCGGGTCGGATATTTTCGAGCAAGAATTAGAAGACATCCAGTATAAAAATAAAGCGACGCAAAGACATCATATTCCAGGGAAGTGCTCTAATTTTTTGCAAATCTTGTTTTTTTTTTATAATTTGCGAGCGCTCAAGGGATTTACGTACCCTTAAAATGCTTGCACACAGCGCGGGCTAAGGAGGATAGAAAGAGAGGTACCGGTGAACGTTGGTTTTAAATGTTTGAAGTTTATAATGAATAGGGAATAAAGAGGTAGGCAGGGCATTCCATAAGCGAGCTGTACGGCTTAGGAATGAGTCATATTTTAGAGTACGTCCGAAAGTGGTCTTGAGCATTCATAGCGAGACAGGCGTTACGGTTAAAAGTTTGAGGGGGCGGAATGGCACTGGCGATTTCTATAGAGCACTGTTGGTGGAAATAGCTATAAAACACAGTGAGACACGAGACATTACGTCGGTGTTCGAGGGTGAATATTGTTTTTAGTATCACCAATGAGTTTTATCGTACGGTTTTGAATGCTATCTAGCAGGTACAGAGATGTTTTGGGCGCACCCGACCAGATGTGGGAATTGTACTCCAATTTCGGGCGGATGAACGCCCTATATATTGAGGCCTGATCAGAGGGGGTGAAGTATTTATAACATTGCTTGTGGAAACCTAGACATTTTGCAGCATTTTTGGCGACATCGAATATGTTGTCATCCCAACGTAAGTTGTCATTGACACACATATAGAGAATGGAAAGTTTTTCGGTTTCGACGATGCAAGTTCCATTCATGGATACCGGCTAGGTGTTTAAATTTAGCTTGAACGACAGCAGACAGCATTGTGTTTTGGATGCATTAAATTCCACTTTGTTGATAGTTCCCCAATTGGATATGCTCTTAATATCGGAATTTAATAAGCTTAACATACGCTGGCGTTCCCGTTCTACAGCCGAGGAGCAGGGACGTGACTCCGGGAACGAATATGAAAAGCAGAGAGTATTGTCGTCAGCAAAGGAGTATATTGGATTAGAAGTAGCAAACAAGAGATCGTTGATGAAAATTAAAAAGAGTGTCCGAGTCAGAACGGAGCCCTGAAGCACACTAGCATTTGTTTTGTGAATATCAGACTTGAAACCATCCAAGATAACTTGAATTAATCGTTCCGAAAGGTAATTTCTAATCCATTCAAGAAGAGAGTCGTCGATCCCAAAAGCACGCATTTTCGACAAAAGAGCCTGATGCCAAACTTTGTCAAATGCCTTAGAAGTATCAAGTGCACTTAACTTGCTTTCGCTAGATTGATGTACGCTTTGGTTCCACTTTTCGGTGAGACATGCCATCGAATCACCGATGGACCTGTTGCTACGAAAATCGTACTGCCGGTCATTGAGCTGTTTTCGCGTTTTCAGATATTTCAGAGCTGACGGTTTATCAGCGTTTCCATGACCTTGGAAAGAAGGGACGTAAGTACAATGGGTCTGTAAGAGGAGAGGGATCAAGATTCGAATTTTTTATGGACGGGCTGGACAAATGCTGTTTTCCATCTGCTCGGAAAGAGTCCTAAAGTCCACGCAGTGGGTTTGCCAGCGAGGAAGAACACCCCTTTAGAAGGAGGGGCAGTCAAGGTTAAACTTTTTTTCATCCAAAAAGAACGCGTTTCCATTCACTGCTCCAAGCGACATGGCGGTATGGCTATCAACGTCTGGCTCATTTACTAGCTGCGTTAAGTTGTTTTCAGCAGCGAAGATCTCAACACACGGTCCTTCGGTTGTTATCTGTCTAGGATGTTGAAGCACCTAAAATTGTGTATATTGAAAGTCGAATTGCTGTCTAGTTTGGGGCTTCTGTAATTTTAACCACATAAAATTGAATTCCGGATTGGAACAGGGACTTCATTGTGGTGGAGTTTGGTAAGCTACATCACTATGCACGTAAATGGCGAGACCGCGGTGAGAGAAGAATAATGGCACTAGTTCGTATTATGCCCTTGCAACAATAGGAACCAGCACACCAACAAAATTCAAACCCACAGCCCGCTATTCATCGGTTGTTACATATATACATTCAGTCACTGCACGCGCTATATGACAATGTAATACAGCAACGGCAGTGACCGAGTGCTGGCAACAATATGACCAGGAGCAGGAAGGTTGGAATGCTCGCACTGTGGATGACGATTTCACTGCACTCGCGCGTTGTTGTTGTTTTTTGCCCGCACATTGAATTTTTTTGGGGTTCTTGTTCAATCCCGCGCAGCTTTTTTTTTTGTCTTTACGCGAGGATCGAATTTACAAGTGCACTTGTGCGTGTGCAGTTGTCGATGGTCAGCTCGGCCCTGACCTAATCTCGGTCTTATCTCATAGTGGATTTGACACTTATGAAGTCAACAGAAACATATATGCAAAGTCGAGGGAGTACCATGGATCTCTATATTCTTCGAGAGCGTAGAATAATTGTGTCAAGGTTTTTGAAAAATAATCGTTCTGCGATTTTGACTTTACGTACAATTCGTCGTCGATTCCCTCGTCGTTTTCTACTAACTGGAAAAACAGGGTGGTATTACCCTACTCGAATCACGAGAGTAACTCAACACAGCACGATAACAGATATGGACGGCCTTGGAGAACCCGTTCCATGGAAAACCCTGCTGCTGTGGTTGAACAAGTCCAAGAGAACCTTCAAACACCAAACAGATGACAAGCCATACAATTGGGTATCAATAGTCTGTCTTTACTACCAAATTTGGTGAAAATTTAAAGATGTTCTCGAGCAAAGTAAAACATTGTATCAGCTCAAGGAGAATGCTTACCAAAAAAATTACACCTAAGGCCTTGAAAGTTTCAAGCGCGATACAAAAAAAAACAACTAAACACATTTCACCTATGTAGATGAGAAAAATTATCTCGTCCGTTGAATACCTCGTTTCATGTCGACGTCGACGTCGGCAACACGTGGCTAGTAGGACCGACAGAACCATCATCAACGACATTCTGCTGCTTAGCCAAATTTTTCTAGAACCTGTGGTTCCCAAAGGACGGTGCATCGCATACACAGTGGAAAATATCCAACGACCGCTTTTTCAATTTAGACTGGTCTACTAGATGTCCTGACTTGACCATATCTGACTTGTCCCTTTCCAGTTTTTGGAAGTCCCCGGTCTATATGAATAAGTTATAGATCTAAGAGCCACTAAGAGAGAACATCTGATAGAAACTCGAGAATCGATCACCACTTTCAATAAAAGTCATGGAAAATGCTGTGGAAGGGGCCCGGTATGCATCAATTCTGAGGAGAGCCATTTCAGAGCCTCAAATGTTAACACATTCATCAAACATAACTAATATTGCTTTCTTACAAACAGGGACATGGCTGAGGAAGTCGAGTAAGTAAATTACGCCGCCTTGTATAAGAAAGAAGGATGGTATCATCTTTAAGTCTTTACGTAAGGAAATGTACAGAACAGTGGAGGGTTCAGCGCCACTCTAGTAATGACGAAAATCGAAAGTCATATATAACAAGGGACAAACCCAAACTCACATATCTTAGTGCCACAGTTGCACCAACAAGAAAATTCGCAGTAGAGGTGGCACATGGTACGGGACCAGGACCAGATGTGATGTTTAAGAAACTCCTTCTACCAGAAGTAGGAGTGGGATATTCTATAGATTGTTCACGTTTATTGAATAAGAAGGTCGACAAAGTCCGATTCATAACATGTGTCCTCTGACTATAAAAATAAAATTCATAGGCAAAAGAACTGCCAATTGTTGCAATTCCAATGGAACATGTTTTGCTTAGTTCTTGAACAAAGCAGACACTGGATACCGATGTACTCTTTATATCACAATTAAAATTGAAAGTATTATAGCCCGGATGCCAAAGTCGCTATAGTAGTCTGAGCTAATAAAACTTAGCTTTAGCGAAAAAGAATCACACACTTCAAAATATGTTCTCTCTTCTTACGTACTTACTTACAGTTCGAAGCGAGCCTGCGCCTTAACTAACAAGCCTCACCGACTAGCCCAATCCTGAGCTAACTGCCTTCAGTTGGGCGCCCGGTTCGGTTGAGATCCCCCTGTGCGAGCCACCTAAGATGAGGGCTTCCTCGACAGCGTTGTCCCTCCGGGTTAGACTCGAAGACTCCGCGAGCCGGGGCATTGGTTCGCTCTACATGTCCTTACATCTCAGACGACTGATGCTCAGTTTTCTGACTAGGTGGACGTCACAGTACAACTCGTATAGTTCCTCGTTGAATCTTCTCCTCCAAAGCTGGTCAATGCAAACAGAACTGAATATTTTTAGCACCATAGAGTAGGATGATCAAGTTCTTCTATAGAGTTTTCTCAGTTGTTTGGGATAGGTCAAAAGGAGCAGCGATTGGCAATAGTGATTCTGCAATTTATTTCTACTGAGGTGTTGTTGGCAGAATTAATAGCAGAACCAAGGTTGATAAAGTCCCTTACTACTTCGAAGCTGCAACTGTCGATTGCGGCCTTTTGTCCAATTCTTTGATGTTGTGTGTCCCTTCTTCTTGAGAGCATATATGTATTTGGTTTTGCCTCATTTAACGCCAAATCCATTTTGGTTGATCCAATGTGAACGCACCGTTGACAGCCCGATGAGTTTTGCCAATTAGGTCAATATCATCGACATAGGCTGCGGTGTCGGCTTGGATTTCCGCAAAGTTCTTTCAGGTATGGTGTTAAGGAAGTTACATGAGAGTGCGTCACCTTGTCTAAGAGCTCTCGGTTAAGTCGTTACCGACCTTCATTCTGCACAGACGGGAGACTTGTCAAGGATGCAAAAACTAGACACGGCTCTATATAGCTCGTCTCTATAAATGACGTCATATGCTGCCTTAAAATCTATGAAAAGCTAGTGGGTATCGATTTGGATTTTTTAGTTTTTTCCACGATCTGCCTGAGTGTCGAGATTTGGTCAATTGCGGATTTTCCTGGTCTGAAACCGCACTGATAGTGGCGATGCAGGTTGATTGAGAAGGTTCTCAGATTTTCACACAACATGGCAGATAAGATCGTGTATGCGATGTTGGGGAGACTTATGCTTCTATTGTAGTCGCAGTTGTGGGAGGTATCCCTTTTTGTGAATCAGGAAAACGATACTGAGATCCCATTCATCAGGGATATACTCTTCTGACCAGATCTGAGAAGAAAGTGTGTGCTCTACATGAAGTCATTTCAAGCAGCTATAAGTACCCCGGACGACTAGCCGTCTGGCCCACCAGCGTTGTTGGACTTAAGTTTAGATACTGCTATGCGCACTTCATTTTGGTCAGGTGGATGGAAGTTTTGGCGATCGTTGTCTAAGTAGAAACTACTCTCCTGCCTGACGGTCGAAGAAATTTTCCATAATTTCAGTACCAATTTCTGTATGGGTCTTGTTGCCTTGACACGGTATTTTTACTTGTAGTTAAGACCTTCGTCCGTTATTCCTGGAGTACAAGCTTACAATATCTTCGATCGCGCGCTTCTCGCTTTATTTCTTCTTCTACTGAAGAAGCTAATGTTCTTCTCGTCACTGTTGATCCTGTAGCTTACCGGCGGCTCTTCTACTTCGCTGAAGCATGGCTTTGTACGCTTCTAGTTAAGCTGCATGCGCTTGCCAGCATTTTTCATCAAACCAGAGATTTTTTAGTGGTGGTTGTGTGAAACCCAGTACATCAGTTTCGACGTCTGGCACGTTGGAAGCATTACCGCTGGTCTTTCGTATCTGATGATGGTAGTATAGGAGTTGTTGAGAGATTTCGGGATACTTGTTCGACAAAGATTCTGGCAGTCTCTTCTCACAATAATACTTCCACAAAAAGTCCACATTCGCACCCTGCTTCCAACAAAGTGGTGACCGAGTCAATGTTGGCTATCGGAACATATGGGCGTCCAGAATGCTGCGGGCATGCTTTATGCCTATCGCAATGTGATCAATTTGATTTAGCGTTATGATCCGGCGACCTTCATATCTTCTTGTGTATATTGGGTGAGCAAACCGTTCGCTTTATATAGTGATACGAGTATTTCGTCCAACGGCAAAGTCAATAAGTCTAAGTCTATTGCCACACGTGGTATCGTGTAGGCTATGGTTACCAATTGTCCTACCAAAAATGTCCTCCTTTCCTATAATGGCGTAAAAGTCGTCTAGAACGATTTTGACATCATATTTACGACATTCCTCATATATCTTGTCAAGGAGATAGAAGAAACATTCTTTTGCCGCGTCTTCCTTGTCTTCCGTAGGGGCATGGGCACATATTAGGCTTATGTTAGCGAGTTTAGCCTTGATCCGGGTTGCCATAAGATGCTCGCTCACGCGTCGGAAGTTTAAGACTTCGTGCTTTAGTCTGCCGCGTATGACAAATTCCCATCCGAATAAGCGCTGTCAATGTTCCCTGTAGCAATCACCACAGTATGTATCAACGTTTTTCAGCTCGCACCCCATCGCACTTTCTGGATGGCGTTAATATCTGCGGGATAGCAGTCAAGGGCCACTACTATTGTAAGTTCTTAATTTCCCCGAGATGTTTTCCTCGATTCTAATTTCTCCTCGGGGCAGCCTATTCTAATAAAGCACTCGAATTAATAATTAAATGGAAATTCAGTAAAAATACAGCTCTAACTATTTTGGAAGAGATATCGGCGAAGTGAAGAAGGAATAGAACAACATTCTTGTCCTTTAAAGAACAGATACTCGAAAACTTTTTTAAGCAAAATTTTAGTTACCTTAGTATGATATTACTTGGAGCACATTTGTGGATATGCTATTTATTTAACGGGCTTCTCGATCGTTGAAAGTTCATGCTCCAGACAGAGTCACTCTTCAACCATCTTCATCCAGCAACTTTGATATCCAATTTCTTGAATTAAGCTATCTCGCAAACGCGATCCGCCTACCTTAACGTCTAAAATAAGAGAGCTACGATTCGGACACCCTCATAATCTACATTCATAGAGCTCGCAGGTCTTGTGTTTCCAATTTCCCCTATAGAAACTTTTCCTTTCTTGGATGTAAAGCAGTAACGTAAGCAACTGAATAATTTAATTTAACCTCAAAAATGTTGCAGCTGGGTAGCCTGGCTTAAATATCGTAGAAGTCGAAGTGACTACTCCTTTTGTATCAAAGCCAAGATTTTCATGATAAAAATGGAGATCTTGGAATAACTATGTATTAACTCTGAGGTAGATAAAGTCCTTAACAGCTCCTTTCGAATTTTATATATTTGTGGTACACTGAACAACTGAATTAGTTGGTTTGGTTCATCTCATTATCGCTGAATCCTGTTGAAGGAAATACATTTTGTGTGAGCACCAATCCCATGCACTATTTTCTGCCGCACTAAATTAAGAAATTCACATAAAGCACATGTCTTTGACAGAATCCTGTTACGTTGGTGTATGTTCGCCAGCAAAGCATTGCCTCCATCTTTGTATAACTCTACGGGTAGTACTTTCGAGACAACTTTAATCATCCACGTTGAATGGTGCATTCTACCTGGCAGGGGAAGGTTGGTCGTCTTCGACCTTAAACAGTCTGCAGGAGTACTTTTTCGAAATTTTCAGCACCGACTGTGGCTCAACTGTGGGAATGTTGCTACTGGTATTCCGCGTGTGATGCTGACCGTATAGAAATTCTTGAAGGGTTTTAGGACACTCGGTCAGAAAATGCTCTAGAGTCCTCTTGCAATTCCACTCGTTCGAAGTGAAGTTTCCGTGATATTCACATTCTCACATTCCCTTCAACAAAGTAGTGATCTGAGTCAATGTTGGCTTCTCGAAACATTCGGACACTTAGAATACAACAGCTATGTGGCCAAACTGGTCGACGATTATTTAATCAGAGGATTGTCAGAGATTGTGTGATGGCTATGATGACTTCTTGTCCTCTTTCTCTTTGGTGCGTGCAAAGCAAATCAGCTTTATGTTGGCAAATTTAGTCCTAATTGTAACTAAGCATAACTGATGACAAGTCTTCATCCAAATAGGCACTGCTCTTCGTTGTCAGTATATGTTTAAGTTTTCCAAATTTTTTTTCGGCCGGCCTACTCCACCGCGGTTGTAGTGGTTAGGGGTCTTCACCAACTGCTCAGCTGGATGTTGACTGTGTTAAGGTTCCGAATATCTTACGTGTATAGCCAAAAATTCTTGTCCATTTTCTTTTTGCTGAGACCATCAGCAGTTAGGTTAGGTAATAAGGGATATGCTTGACTCTAAAGGAGAGCCATACACGGAGGACTGTTGGTCTATTGTGATTCCTTGTTGATGTTGTTAGTTTGTTCTATTATTATTATTATTATTATTATTATGGTGGGTCCTACCTAGCTTATGTTGGCCGAAAACAAGCTTTTAATAAATCTAATAACATATGTACAAGAAAGTCTGTACCTTAAATGTTTGGCACGGCGTATTTGGAGGTTATGGTAGTCGCACAGCAAGTGTGCGATAGTTCTCAATTTCATCTTCGTTCCTACAGCTTCAATAATCTGGAAGAGAGACTCCTATGATGCAGTGGCCAGTTAGGACACCTGTAGCGATACGGGTTTCTTCAGCGACGAGTCCGAGGAAGGTCCGTCTAGGTTTGGCCAAAGGGGAAATTACGGGTTTGTTGGATCGTTCTGTGTCTATAAGTTCCATTTTGCGTTTCAGGGTTTCAGTGGGTATATTTATATCGTCGTGTCCAGAGGGGCACCCTCCTCTGATAGTTCCTTTGCTTCCTCATTCCCTTTAACTTTTGTATGGCCAGGTACCCACTTGGTGAGATTCGTAGACTGTACTTAGGGTTTGACGATATGTTTGTACCTCTATTGATTTGGTGGTTTCAAGTGGCAAAGTTTTTATGGCTGCTTGACTGTCCAAAAAGATGGAGATCAAGTCCCATGAGTACTACAGCCTGTGTAGCTTTACGAATGGTAAATATTTCTGCTTGAAAAATACACACTACATTTGTCGGGAATTGTGAAAGAGTCCTGAAGTCTGTAGCATTAAACAGTAAACTCCAGCTACAGCGCTGTTGGAGCCTCAAGTCACCAACACTACTTGCCGATTGCTGCCGAATCAACAACAAACAGCACTAAACAAACTCCAAAACGAACAGCACTAGTTGAGTCAGAAACGTCAGATCGACGTGTCATACATATATATTTTTAAAAACTGTTAGCTGTTAGAGTCGAGAGAGAGAACAAATAAAATGATTCGATTATAACGTTTGACGAAAACAGTAGTGCCTTTTTCTCGGTTTAAAGTAAAGACTAAAAAATTAGTCTTTCAGTCTTCAAGTTGGGATTTGCCTTTTACGCGTCTTCAAACTTTTTCTTTTGTTCTTGACTGTGTACCTCGATTCTACCGGTTTTTTCATCTTCACATTGTTCCTAAACGAACAGCGCCTTTCTCCATTTTGGAGCCGTCCGTGTAGAGATCGAGTTTTCTGTTTTTGGTGGCAACGTTAGATAACTATGTAATCACATTTGCCAGGAAATAATGTGGAGAAACTCCCATTAAAGTCCACGCTTGGCACGAAGTAGTCACTACCATTTCCCAGTTTTGATGGTTCGTACTCCTGCATTATCAACGCATGTCCTGGATTGCGGTATGTCCACATTCCTGAGTTTTTTAGTCTGATCTATCTTTTGAAAGCCGTACATTTAAGGAATTCGTCTATAGAAAGAAGGTTGAGGACTATCTCTAGTGCTCTAAGTAGTGCAGCTTCAAGAGTAGACATTAAAACTTCTGTTACTGCGACACACGCTGGTCCTAGAATTTGTGTGAATATTTTGAAGTGACTAGTCTTTTGAGCGACTTTCAAACAAAACAGTGCACCATAAGTAAGAGTGGGTCTAATTATGGCCTTAGTCCTCAACGTCTGCCGAAGGTTATTTGTCACCTGTAGAATGCGTCTAATGCTTTTTTGATTGTTCCTTCGGTGTTACGCTTATAACAGACCTCGCTATTTAGGATGATTCCTGGATATTTAGCTTCGGATGAAAGTTGTATCCCAACTCTGTTGATTCTGGGAAGATTACACTTTTCTAGCTTTCTTTTTCAGGTGAATAACACTGTTTTGTGTTGTCCATTTGGCGAGTGTGTTCAAGGCCGACTCCATTATTTCGCTGATCATTGGAAGATGCTTTTCTTCCATTAAAATGAGTATTTCGTCGAAACTTGTAAGGATGTCCTTTACAACTAGAAGCCACAGTAGGGAAGAAATCACTCTTCCTTGTGGAGTTCCTCTTACCATTTTCCTCACATTTTCACAATTTGGGAAAATCAGGAAAACCGTTGCAAGAGAAACTCTATAAGGGACAAGAACTCCACAGTAGTTAGTCCATCCATATCCAGGGATGATTGTTGCGGCACAACCCCCTCCTCGAAGCCCAGTTCCTTCTGAGGATAGTGCCAGCAGCACACTGCAGGTGTTCAAGCGTTCCCGCATCTTCGCTTAAAACTCCGCCGTCACCATCTTAATTTCAAGAACCTAGCTAGATGCTTGAGGGTTCCTCCGCCAAAACGTCCGAATTGTGTTTTCCTTGTTACTAAAGTATGTAATGTAGTGCACTCAGTTGTGCTTGTGCAGTTTCGTGACCAATTGCATTAACATAATCAGGCTCAGCATATTACAGAATATTATTGTTGGTTATACTGGCGACTGCGCTGCTCCTTTTCCAAGTAGCAATCGGTCGGTCCAACCCGTCCTCCTTACACTTCATCCAGTGTCCACGTCAGCCTAGATCGTGGTCGTACTTATTTGCTGTTCACTAGAAGCTTTCAAAAGCAGACTATTACATTTCACTTTACGTAAACTTCATTGGGTTGATCGATGTTAGAAATCGATTGGCTTAAAATTGCACTACTGGTATTTATGTCCTTGGGTTCATCGGCTCTACACTGTTTTTTTTTGACTTTACTACACTCCTGCCCCTGATTAGGCTTAACTCCAATTCATGTAGCCTCTTTTCGATCTATAGTACTCGGCCCTGATGTTATCCATGAGCCCTGAGAATTCATTCCTCGTTCAATTCTTTGTTACAGATAAATGACTTTGTTTCACAGTACCTTTCAGAATTGTGACTTCATAATCAGCTGCTCAAATTTTGAAAAAAGCCTATACTAACTGACAGGCATTGTATATTACACAACATCGAATCTTGGCAATAAGTTTTGCCAAAAAAAAATCTAATCCAAGAGGGTCCCTTTCCAATTTCAACATATCAAACTAGTTTTGCCCAGAATCAGAAAGTAACCCTTCCCTTAGGACTATATCATGTCATATCAAAAGAAAATCTTTATTTGTTCAACTCCCTGGGACGTAACGATTCCATCCAATTACACCCAGGGGATGACAGTTCTAAAAGTAGAAATGCCATCCAAAAGATCGTTAATTGTGACAAATGCATATGACATTGTCTAACAACCCCATAAATGACTTCCAATTCTCGTTTACAACAACAGCAGCGTACCCCTCTTCCAACCGTCCGTTAGCAACTCAAGCGCACAATGGATTATTGAAAATTGCACGGCCGATAGGCAACTCTTAGCCGACAATAGGAAAAAAATAAAAATACAAAAAAGACAAGCCGAAACCTTTAGAACGAATGTCACGTCACATACGATAGGGCTTACAGTTCAAGGGCTAAGACTAGGGTTCCAAGAATTCCTATTCACCATCGCCACCCTGCATTAGAAGGGATGTACGAGTGTACGTAACAAGCCCGTCTCCGCCGACAGCGAACAAAGTCTCCTTTGGCAAATCATTTCACTTTTAATATGCCAACGCAAGAGTAGAGGCAAAGCAGAAAGAGAAGATTGAAAAAAAAAGAGTCCTCAAAGAACCAAATAAAAACTTAGCTCAAGCACGCACAAAAGGCACGGGCCCGATATGGGGACAGGCACACAATACATCCCCCCAACTTCGGCTAACTATTAAGTATGCGATGAAATAAAAAATAAGAAAATCTTAAACATTCATTTGCTTTGTCCGTAATATCCTGCTAAGCATCCTTTTCATCTTTTCTTGTTCCACTGTTTCACCCCTGGACCAGGCGTATTCGAGAAGATTCGCCTTCGTCGAAGAGCAACAAAACAAAAAGAAGAAGAAAAAAAAAAAACAGAAAATTTTAGGAATCTCAAGCGGAAGAAAAGAATTTCCACAACACAATGTGGCGGAGTAGAACGAGAATGAGGCAAAAACAAGACAAAGGAAAAATAAAAATAAAAAAAAGTGAGTTCCTTAAGTGGGTGAGTCAGTGAAAGCGGGAAATGCGGGAAATTCCCCTCGATCCACTGTCACTGCTGCTACCTAACCAATGTCAATGTCGTACGTGCAGATTCGTTGTGTCTACACAAAGTCATCATCGTCACCGTCATCGTAATCGTCATCCTTGTCATAGTCACGGTCCCCTCTAAGAAGTCCGACATAACACATAATACTCCAACATTGCAATTGTGTGCCCTTCTCCGTATGGGTCATAGTCATAGTCACAGATTAGGGGAGACGTGCTCCAACAATTCCTTGCATCTCTGCTCTGGATGGTGGCGATATGTTGATGACGATGACGACAACAGCAATCAACTACCACCCAGTCAGGCAGGCTGGCAGCTAACAACTTTGATGAGGTCTCGTATCCACGTACACTTGTCGGAATATCCTACCCGACTGCATCCTGTTCACCAAACAACCACCGACATGGAACCACTTGGAACATATCCGCCGCCGGTGTACGTATGTTTTCGTACATCTATATGGTATGTGCTCAACGTAACTGGGGGACATACACTCGTACAACATTCACCACTTGGATCATCAGCAGACAACACTTTCGCCTTGTGCCTTTCTACCACCCTAGATACTCGTACTACGAACACACATACAGTTGCCATAATACGCCCCTAGTGCTGTGCTTAGTGCATTAGAGAGTCAAGTGCAGCAGCCAGATAAGGGGTTGTATGTAGGTATTCTGCTATTCTGCTCCTAGCCATGAGTAAAAATAGAACCAGTGCCACCCTCAATGCCTGCGCTTAACACCGGCAATGAAAGTGAAATTGTGCTGCTATTGTGCACTACTAATAGACAGATGGGGCGATGGTGGAGTAGGAGTCTTAAGGGGTTGCTTTGACGATTTAGGGTAGAAGGGATGCAGTTTTTTCTTCGCTTTCTACGTTGTTGTTATCCACATCATCATCATCATCATCATCATCGTCGTAGTCGTAGTCGTCGTCGTCGTCGTCGTAGTCGTCGTCGTCTGTAAAGGTGTCTAGGTGAAGGAGATTTCCAAGTCGAGTCGAGATGAGGTATGACGACTGCATATCACGAGGGGGTTGCTGCTTTTAATGGAAACACTTTCCATGTGACTACTTTCAAAAGGCGACCGTGGTTAAGATCAGCTCGATGAAAAGTGTTAGCTGGGCATTCAGCTCAGACACTCTAGTTATATCATAGAATAGCTTCACTGGCTGGTGTATGGGTAAGTGGTGTTTCACTGTTTCTATTTGTATGTATGACAGCCTAAGGGATGATGGACTCTGCACTCTGATGCATAACTTTAATTAGAGAGCAGAACGGATGAAGTTTATAGCTGTGGAATGGGATTCTTATGAGTTTTTGAAAGACTTAGCCGTTTGTGGAATGAGTTTAGAGCAGGGATGAATGCTAAAGAGTGTAAAAAATGGGAAAAGTAAAAAAAAAATGTAAAAAAAAAGTAAAGTGCTTGCAAGTAATTAGAATAAGAAGCAGCTAGACGGAGTTAACACAAATGTTTCGGAAACGGAATTGCATGGTTTAAATGAGGTGACGCCGGATTCATAGGGGAGCAAATCTACAAAAAAAAATTTTCTTCTATTTCCTCGGACTGAGTACTAAGACTTTGTTTTCCCTTTTTTTTTTTTAAATAGAGCTTGTTGGGGCGTATTTTTAAAGGTTTAAACATTTCCACGAGCTGTGATTGGGGAACAAAGTTGGTACACTCAAAAGGGTTGTGTAACCATGAAGACAAGCCCGTCCACAAAGTACTGATGAGTAGAACATTCTGTATTTTTTCTTAGGCAAAATTATCGAAAGACGATGAACCACAGATGGGCATTATACCCATGCGAATTCTCTTAACAGCTTCATTGTGAATGGAACCTAATGCGTTGCGACTTGATTGCTGGAAAGTGCATCTCAAAAAACAGTCAATTTTGTTTTGCAGTGTTACCCATGTGTATATTCCTCTCGTGTGAAAATCTCCTGTCAGTTATATCCAGCTCTTTTGGTACTTAGCGAAACAGAGGTAGATCCGGGCCCACACCTCTTAGATCTCTCCATTTACATGCGTAGTGATGTAGCTTACCTAACTCCACCACAACAATGTAGTCCCTTTTCCAATCCGGAATTCAATTTCATGTGGTTTTAAATTCCATCTCCGGAAGCAAATTATCCCTATTTCTTTATTTACAGAAGCCCCGAACTGGACAGCAATTTGACCTTTAACGAGTTTGATGCGCTGTCTGACTCCATTCAAAGAACTGTATCCCTGTATCCCCAAACTGAAATCATTATTACGGGAGATTTTAATACACACAATTCCGGGTGGCCTCGACATGCTGAACAGACAACACCCGAGGGACGGTATGTTGAGATCGTCACTGCGGAAAACAACTTAACGCAGCTTATAAATGAGCCCACGACAATACCGTGGACTTGTTTTTAATTTCTCACCCTGATAAGTACACCGTTGATGTGCTAATTTCTCATACACTGACCAACAGTTAGAGAAAAGATTCTTGAAAGAACCATATGGTAATAAGAGAAAGCCAACTGGAGCTGTCTTAACAGCTTCTTTAGGAATTTTAACTGGTCGTTATGTTCCCTATATTGCTCTATTCTCTTTGGAATGAGGTCCTTTAACTGTTAGGGTTAGAGAAATGTTGGTCCTACAAGACCAACCCGACAGAAGAAAATCGAAAAAAGTTCAAACGAGCCAGGAATGACTGCAACGTCTTTCTTAAGCGTGTGACATTTCAATACGACAAAAAGTTGTGGCAAAAAATACTACAATGTCCCAAAGATAGAAAGCATTTTTGGTAGTTCGTCAAAAATATTAGAAATTCTGCCTCATTCTCCATCACAACGCTCATTTCCAATGACATTCGAGCTTTCAGCTCTTTGCACACTTTGCGGCCAGTTCAACACTTCTAAATTGTGCTTTGCCTCCGCCTACACTTGAGTGCGTCGAATCTTCAATGGGACGAATCTACTTTCGCACTCGTGTAAGAAGATCTTAACATTAACAAATCAGCTGGTCCAGATGGTATATCTTCCCTTCTTCAGAAGAACAGATGAAAAACAGCATTCGTCCAGCCTGTCCCTAAAAAAGGTGAATCTTCTTTTCTTTCTAGAGACCCTTTGCACTTACGTCCCTTCTTTCCAAGGTCATTGAAACGCTGATAAGCCGTCAGCTAATGAAATATCTCGAAACACGAAAACTTCTCAGTGACCGGAAGTATGGTTTTCGTAGCAACAGGTCCACTGGTGATCTGATGGCATGTCTCACCGAAAAGTGGACCCAAGCGTACATCTATCTGGCGAAAGCAAGATAGTTGCACTTGATATTTCTAAGGCATTTGACACAGTTTGGTATCAGGCGCTTTTGTCGAAAATGTGTGCTTTCGGGGTCGACGACTTTCTTCTTCAATGGATTAGAAATTACCTTTCGGAACGTTCAATTCAAGTTGTCTTGGACGGTTTCAAGTCTGATATTCACAAAATAAATGATGGTGTGCCCCAGGGCTCTGTGCTGTCTCCGGCACTTGTTTAAATTTTCATCAATGATCTCTTGTCTGCTACTTCTAATCCAATATATTCCTTTGCTGACCACAGTACTTCTGCTTTTCATATTCATTCCCGAACTCACGTCACTACTCTTCGGCTGTAGAATGGAACCGCAACTCATTAAATCTGATATTAACAGAATGATCAATTGGAGAACTATCAACAGAGTGGAAGTTAATGCTTCCAAAACACAATGCTGTCTGCTGCTGTTAATGCGAAATGTAAACACCCATAGCGCTTGCATCGTAGAAACCGAAAAACTTTTCGGCATGTGTGTCAGTGACAACTTTCGTTGGAACGACCACATATTCGATGTCGCCAAAAATGTTGTGACATGTCTAAACGATGTAAGAAATAGTTCACTCTCTCTGACTTGCCCTCAATATTTAAGGCGTTTATCCTCCCAAAACTAGAGTACAATGCAAACATCTTGTCAGGTGCCCGTAAGACATCTTTGCACTTGCTATATGGTATAGGATCCGAAATTGTACGATAAAACTCATAAGTGAAACTAATATCAGTCGAACACCGACGTAAAGTCTCCTATCACACTTTGTTTTATCGCTATATCCACCACCAGTGCTCCACCGAAATTGCCAGTAGCATTCCGCGCCTTCAAACTTTTAACCGTAACACCCGTCTCGCTATGAATGCTCATCAGTATACCCTCAAGCCAATTTTCGGACGTACTCTAAAATATCGTGATTCTTTCCTAAGCCGTACAACTCGCTTATGGAATGCCCTTGTTGCGGTAAAATTTACCACAACAAGTCCTACTCTTTCCCTTTCCTCTCGTCCTCACTCACACACATTCTCTTCCGTTGGTTCTTCAAAATCCTAGAAGGGTGGTGGGCAGCCATGGGTCCATCAGCCATTGGTGCACCTTCCTAGTATCTTGAAGGATCTACCACAGCAGGTAGGACGGATGGTCCGTTGAAGTACCCATTTGTAGGAAGGCGCGAGACCAGCGTCCAACATTTTAGTGAACAAGAGCCATTCACAAAGTCGTCGGCTCTTTCCCTTGTGTTGTGCTGTCTTTCCTATCAGGTAGATTCCTTAGCCTTAGAAGGCATCTCCGCTCCATCACGGTCTCTCCTGCCCAATCCGCTTTTTGACCCACACCCGTTCATTTTATGTCCATTGACTCCTTGGAGAAGTATATTAGCGGGAAGAATTGGTGGGTTCTTGAGCTCTGTCTTTCTGCTTTTATACTTGTTGGAGGGGACAACCAATAGATCCACGAGAAGAAGAGACAGGAGTCTCGGTGGAGTGACGGATGGTCGCCTTAAGCCCAACTGTACGTCTAGAGCCAGATGGACGGTCTGGAGCCCTCTGTGTATAATAAATACACAAAACCACAGAACCATACGCACTGCCACAGACGCTCTATTCGGTGACGGACGGTCACCAATTTAAATACAAAAAAAAAATTAAAATAAAATTGTAACAAAAAAGTGTTGTAAAGAACGGAACCCTAGTTGCGCGGCCCTCATTTAATTAATGCTTGACAAGAGGATTCGCCGGGATGTCTTTATTTAAGAAGCACGAATGTCTGTGTGTATGAGAGAGTGGAAGCAACTGAAATCCAATGCACGGTGGCACACTTCAGCAAATTTGCGGAGCGTTGCACACAAAGATCAAAATTGGACCGTTGCATCCGTCTGAACGAATGTATGAAGGAGCGTATGTGTGGGACCTACGGTTCGAGCTAATATCCTCGGAATAGGGTTAATCACTTCTTGGTTGACCATCAAAGAGTAAAGAGCAAAAGAAATATTACAACGAAACAAAAGCAGGATAAAGGAAAGGAAAAAGAAGGGAAAAAGAAAAAGGACTGAGAGATATACAAAAACGAGGAGGAAATACGGACGAAGTCAGGACGGACATGACAGGAGTATAGCAGTTCTAAAGTAACAGATAAGTAACATTATTCCCCTCGCCTTACCCTGGGCGAATCCTTTTTAATAAGAAAAAAGATAAGACTTTGCAGTCGTTCGCGTAGTTGATATCGGGTGCCCAACTAGCAATCCAATCTACTTATTGGAACCTTCAGTACCCCTCTTTGAGTTACCGTTTTGTTGTTGCCGCCTAACGGCTTCCGCAGTATATTGTTTTGCCATCACTTCGCAAATAAAGCGTCGTTTGTAAAGTAGCAGTATTGTCTTTTCTTTCCTCCGGGATATTGTGTGGTATTTCTTCCGATTTATTTATAACATACTCGGGGCAAAAAGTGCATGGCGCCTAAGCCCATGAGTTTATTGTTTTGGAGTTCATTGGAAAATATCGTTTTCCCTGAACCCAGGCCAGCTGAGCAGCGACTTGGTTCACAGCAAAGGATATTGCTGCAAGTGCAAATTTCTCCCCAGCGAATTTTCTGTTCCTCAGGAAATCCAAGTGACAGATCGTCACACGAATCTCAATCACCGACGGTGTGGCTCGGTTTTTTTTGTCATTAAATTGGTTTTCCTTTTTGCTTTTTGGTTTTGCCGGCAGCCCGGGAATCGAACAACATTAGTTTTAATTAGATCGGAGAAAATTGTGCAACACCCTATCCAGCTCTTAATTTCCTAGTCACTATAACTTGCAAACATTTAAAACCAACGCATATTGGTATCTCTCTTTTTTCTCTCTCTAACTTCATTTCGCCCGCGCTATGTGCAAACATCTTAATGGTACACAAAATCCCTTTTGCGCGCCCCAATTATAAAAACAAAAACAGAAACGGACACAAACGCTGGCACCATTCTTCTTGAACGGGAACTTATTATCCAATAAGTTAATTTTGCCTTGCGCTCTATTGTTTTACTTTTCCTTTGCAGTTGAAATCAAGACTCTTTTTGTGGCACTTTTAAAACTCGACCAAACCTAAACAAACTCACGAATACGGCGGCTACCATAATAGGGGTGAACTACTTTTCTTAATCGCCTAGTCATTGGAAATCTAATTTGGCGTGAAGTGTAGCCACAGTACTTTTCAGAATCACATTAACATTAACAAAAATAGTCTTAAAACGGCAAGACGCATTCTGCGAACATCTGATTTAAATAAGAAAGCGGGTACAATTCACATTCAATTAATAACCACGGTCTCTAGGAGCCATCTTTTGGGAATCGGGTTAAAATGTTTGTGGGGATAGGTTATCCTTATCTCGTAACCATATTTTGTCTTCTAACCACGATAATAGTTCCTACAAAATCTTAGGCAGGCCTAGACTATTTAACATTCCAATTTGCCAATCCTGGTTGGTGTCTAGTCTATAAAAGTTTGGTTGCACTTTCTATGCATGAACCTAAATTGTTGTGTCATTGTTATAGCACATAAGTTGGTTGCGTTATTGGATTAGTTCTTAGGGAAAGTGAGATAATTATTCTTATCCGAGCTTCAATCCGAAATTTTACGATGGTAGTAGATTTATCCTTATTGTACAAAAATAGAAAATTCTTTAGGTCCCCTTCACACTTTGCTAATAATGTTCACGATTTAAATATTAAATAAAAGCAGCGAGTACATTGCGCTCTCGATTTGTTCAATTAACGTAAACACGACACTGTTGCATCTATCGAAAAAATTTCATTAATGCACAGAAAACTAAAACACTTTGAAAAGGCTTACGTAACATACTCTGTGATGTTTAAATAAAATTGCATGTTTACGTTTTACATATTTACGAATTCTGAATTTATTTCAGAAAATAAGTTGGCAAAACTCAGCCGCAAATAAAAAAATCATACACACGAGTGTGTAAAGGGCTGAACAGAATATGTATCTGCATCTGTGTCTTGTAGCGCTGTCAAATTTCTGCCGCGAAAAGAATCACAATGAAAGCGACTGTCAAAGTTGCATCTTGTGTTTTTACTTTCCAATTTTATTAGTGCTTAAAAAAGTTTGTTTTTATTTGTGGATAATAGATATGGACGAACAAGAAAAAAATAATTGTATTATGTGAGTTCTGCACATGTGCTATTTAGGAATAAAATTGATGAAAAAGTGGAAGCGCAGATGGTGGATTCGTCCTCTTTATAAGGAAAGAAAAGAAAGAGGATTTTTTGAGACAACTATCAAACACCTCAAAGAGCACGACGAGGACCTTTTTTTAAAGCAACAAGGATGAGAAAGCAGCAGTACCATTTATTGCTAGGTTTGGTAAAAGAACAATTGAAAAACACATCTATATGCAAGCCAAATGTAGCCGAATGCAGACTTGTCGTCACCTTGATGTGGGTTATAATATAATAATAATATAAATTATGGTTTTCCTTTCTTGTCTATTTAAGTATTTGTCTCAAGGAGCTTGGCCAAACTATTTGGCTTGGACTTTCCGAATGGGAGTGTCAACAGTCAGGGCCATTATCCGCGAAATTTGTGAAGTCCTTTGGGATGTATTAAGTCCAGTATATATGTCCGCTCTGAATCCTGATGACTGGAAACATATTCCATTCTTCCATTTTAACAACAAAGAAGAGCTTTTGTGTACAAATTCCTAAACGTCAATCTAGTAGCGTAGCAATACACATTGTATTGCGGCTTACGGCTTTCTATACATTTAATGTCTTGACAGCTTACGACACAGATACAGACACAGCTACAATACACATTCTGTTCGGCTCTTAAAGAGGTTTTAAATGGGACATAACAATTGTATTTTAATATAAACGTACCCCTAAACTTTGTTTTATGAGCTGTGAATGTCAAAACGTCAGTAATGGTTTACATTTTTCAATGGTGATGTTCACGAGCGCACAACGTTTGGAAATCGTTCCACCAGACAGGCTGTGCATGCTATATTGGAAAAATTCGAGTCAACATTTCATCATTGAGTGTTCCAGTGCCTATTTACGGGTCAAAGTAGCCAAATCAGTCGATTCGACACCGCACAGGGGCTCATTTAACCAAACATGTTGGCATAATTAAATTTTCAGCTGGGCCTACAGGGTGAATTACTCTAACTCCAGCTTTTTAAAACGCTATAATTGTTTTATTTTTTGATAAATTTTATTGTGCCACAGCAAAAAATGTTGGAAAATACGTCAATTTTCAAATTTTATCAGTAGTTTTCAATATGTTCACCTTTGGCGCGAATAATGGCCTTGAGACGCCTGAAGAAAGCATCGCACACTGCACGCAAGTGGCTCTGCGGTATTTTGGTCCATTCCCTTTGCATCCGGAGAATTTGCAATCCATTGTGTCGAAGAAATGAAGTGTGGAACATTGTTTTTTAACCAATCTTGATTGACGTGCGCTTTGTGAGACGGTGTCGAATCTTGTTGAATTGTTCACAGTCTCCGACCGAAATGATTGTTTGCCCAAGGCTTCAATACTGCCTCTAAGACAGTTTCACGGTATACGAACACATTAATTTTGACGCCACGGTCCAAAAATACGAGCGGAGAGCGACCACCGGCGGTTATGGCGGCCTAAACCATCACCATTGGTGCTGCCTGCTTTCTGGTGGCCGTCCGAAGGTGTAAATTTTCGAAGGACATCTCTGGCAAGTAAACTCGGTCATTTTGTTTGTTGACATATAGTATTGCTCGATCACAAATGGCGACTCATCGGAGAAAACCAAATTCGGCAACTCACCACTTTCGTGCAAGCGTAGCAACTCCTTCGCTCTTTCGACTCTAACTTTTTTCTGTTGCGGTGTAAGATCGTGTGTTTTTTGGAACTTTAATGGCTTGACCCCAAGCTCATTTTTCAGTATGTGTTGCACCCGTTCCAACGATATGTTGAGCTCACGAGCCATTTTTCTTCCACTTCGACGCGGATTTCGCTCAATTTGAGCCTTCACTTTCCGAACCATTTCTGCCGATGTTGCTGTTTTTTTATGACCACCTCCATGGCGTTTTGCAACGCTGCCAGTATCACGGTAACGAGCTATGGTTCGAGACACAAATGATTTATTCACGTTAAGGTGCTGGAGGGCTCTAACAATAGCTACTTGTGGTTTTCCAGCCAAATATAAAGCAATCACATTAACACGTTTGAATTCCATCGCGGATAAAATTTTTTCAACACTACTGAGACGCAAATCGTTTAAAAGGCTTGTAAATAATAAAATTATCTGTCATGTGTCAAAATTTGAGCTCACTGTTATGAACGGTTTGGAAATTATAGCAGTCTTAAATTGGTTGCAGTTCGAGTCATTCAGGGTGTATAATGCAACAATTTTAAGTTCACTGGATAAGCAAATGTTTGGGGCTCTGGTAATCGAAAAAATTGTTTCCTTTGGACCAATAGTTTTGCTTCCAGAGACAGTCAAAGATGAGTAGTTTTTAAGGTTACCTAAAAATCTATAAATATTTTTCAATTTTGTTTTTCTAGATTTGATTGTAAAAACTAAGCGAAGCCTTTCAAAAAATTATTTCTTTTTCATTTGTGAAATCAAAATTGTACGCAGTTTTTTTTTCATAATTTTTTTTTAGACTACGAGGGTAGTCCCTAACAAAGAAAACACAAAAAAATTAAATAAAAAAATAGCTATATTTCTCTACGTAATCTTCTTTTACTCAATACACTTTCCCAAGCTGCGATACCCTGTTTATAGTGAGATTCGTCGGGCTCCTTAAAATAGCCATCAACCGCATGCTCCACCACCGAGCCATTTTTTCAAATTCGGAAATAGAAAATAATCTGACGGGGTCAAATTTGTCGAATAGGGTGCATAAGAAAGCAATTCGGACTTTAGCTAATTGATTTTGGCTATCGCGATGACGGATGGGTGAACTGGCGCAGTGAAACAAAACTTTTTTCTTCGCCAAATGCGGGGTTTTTTTTCTTGATTTCATCTTTCTAACGCTGCAATAAGTTCGCATAATACACGCTGTTGATTTTCCTTGCCATGACCTTGCCTGCAGATGGAATTGTCTTCCATCTGGAACCGATTCTCCCCTTTGAGTTTATTGTTCTGACTCTTCCTTCATCTTGATGCAAAAACTCGGCTTTGCCCGATTGAAACATCCTCAGAACGCTGTTTTTGTTCCATTATGAGTAATCGCAGCACCCATTTTGCGCACAGCTTTCTCATATCCAATTTTTCAGTTAACATGCGATATACAGTGTTTTTTTGAAATGGCTACCATATCTGCTAATTCACGCACTTTCAATCAACGGGCATCCAATACCATTTTGTGGATTTTTTCCAAAATTTCTAGGGAACTCACCTCATTTGGTCGACCACTGCGATGTTCGCCTTGGAAATTCGTACGGCCGCGCTTAAACTTTGCCACCCAATATTTTAATGTTGTAAACGAAGTTGCAGACTCCCCCAGAGTAGAATCCATTTCCGTTTTTATGTTGGTTGGCTTGAGGCATTCAAATGAAAGTAACGATGACCAATTTTTTCAATATTTAAAAATTCATTGAGAGCGTTCAGTATTGATGGCTGCCGAACAAATACTAAACAACATGGCTTTGTCAAACTTCAAATTGGTTGGTACTTTTCTAGAATTGTCATTCATTTTAAACGTCAGGGCAGGTACTGCTGGGACTATCCAGCTTTTTGAAACACTATTTCCGGAGAACTTTTTAGACTTTGTCTTGAGTTTAAAAAAAGGTCCGAAAGGCTCCAACCTAAGCTCCCATATATTTGGAAATACTCGTATATACTTAAAAACTGAGCTGCGTCAACTTGCATCCTTTTGTGCTAGAGAGATTTGATTTGAAGAGGTCAGCCAAATTTAATTTTTTTTTGTCACTCACATTGGAGAAGTATGTTACAGCGTTGTGCAAAGTTATAAACACAAACCGAATTTTTTATTTTTCTTATAGTTGGTAATAAACATTTTTTTATTGGGTTTGTTCCAACATATTGTCATACTATACAAATTCAAGGATTACG
Organism: Volucella zonaria; assembly: GCA_963966105.1. Classification (NCBI taxonomy): domain Eukaryota; kingdom Metazoa; phylum Arthropoda; class Insecta; order Diptera; family Syrphidae; genus Volucella; species Volucella zonaria. The sequence goes on from OZ014532.1 coordinate 182,137,045, forward strand.
ATTAGGATTCGTACATTAAAGTCATGAGGAGGAAGGCCAAGCAAATCAAAAACTGGGCGCTCGACGTTCACAAAAAATCAAAGGTTAGTAAATGCTACTATAATAAGGATCATGGAAAAATGAAAGCTGATGTAATCAAGGCCAAGTCTCTATCGTAAGTCCACTGCGAGTCAAAAGAATAAAAGAAAGCATTTCTACTCCGCAAAAGGATCCTGTCATGTATAATAGTGATAATGAAATGGGCTTTGTTTATGGATTTGGGTCTGTCAAAAGGAAAATATAAGATTTTGAGAAGTTCCCTGAGAAAACACAACGTAGGTGTTCTTCAACCCTCCAGGATTATAACTGTTGCCAAAAAAGAGGAGTTCCAGGTAATTACGAAATGTCGGAAATATCAGCTATAGCGACACTTCAAGATATGATGGATCTTACTGCAAGGCAGCCTTAAGAAAGCAAAAGTGAGGAGGAATAAATTGCACATGCAAGAATTCAAATGTAAGAAGGACAGTGATGGATCATCTGTGTAAGGTGCCTGCAAGCAAAAATTAAATATACCAGATGGTGAAACAGATGCAAACACGTTTATGACCTCAGTTAACAGTTCAAATGGTGAACATTGGAGGATCTCTCGTCCATCATCAGTTAATTTTTGCAAGTCAATGATATCAAAAGTCAAATTGCTGATCTTCAACCTACTGAATATAAAGTTTAGAAGGAAATTCAGGGAGGAAGAAAAGACAGGTGCCGATGTAGATTATTTTTAAATGTTTGTAAGTTATAACGACCAGGAAATACAGAGATCGGCAGGGCATTCCATAAGCGAGTTGTAAGCCTTAGGAAAGAATCAGGATATTTTAGAGTACGTCCGAAAATGGGCTTGAGGGTATAATGGTGAGCATTCATAGCGAGACGGGTGTTGCCGTTGAAAGTTACAATGGAGCACTGGTGGTGGCAATAGCGATAAAACAAAGTGAGACAGGAGACATTACGTCGGTGTTCGACTGATATTCATATCACCTATGAGTTTTATCGCACGGTTTTGAATCCTATCTAGCAGGTGCAGAGATGTTTTAGGAGCACCTGACCAGGTGTGGGCATTGTACTCCAATTTCGGCCGGATAAACGCCTTATAATATTGAAGACTGATCAAAGGGAGTGAAGTATTTCTTACATCGTTTGAGAAAGCCTAGACATTGCGCAGCATTTTTGACGACATCGAATATGTGGTCATTTCAACGTAAGTTGTCACTGACACACATACCGAGAATGGAAAGTTTTTCGGTGTTGATAGTTCCCCAAATGGTTATGCTGTTAATATCGAAATTTAATGAGCTTAATTATACGCTGCAGTTCTCGTCCTACAGCCGAAACGCAGGGGCGTGAGTCCAGGAACGAATATGAAAAGCAGAGAGTACTGTCACCAGCAAAGGAATATATAGTATTAGAAGTAGCAGACAAGAGATCATTAATGAAAATTAAAAGGAGTGTCGGTATTTATTTTGTGAATATCAAGCTGGAAACCGTCCAAGACAACTTGAATTGAACGTTCCGAAAGGTAATTTCTAATCCATTGAAGAAGAGAGTCATCGATCCCAAAAGCACGCATTTTCGACAAAAGAGCCTGATGCCAAACTCTGTCAAATGCCTTAGAAATATCAAGTGTAACTATCTTGCTTTCGCCAAATCGATGTACGCTTTGCTTCCATTTTTCGGTGAGACATGTCATCAAATAATCATTGGACCTGTTGCTACGAAAACCATACTGCCGGTCATTAAGAAGTATCGTGTTTCGATGACCTTTGAGAGAAGGGACGTAAGTGCAATGGGTCGGTAGGAGGAGAGGGAAGAAGATTCGCTTTTTTTTAGGGACGGGCTGGACAAATGCTGTTTTCCATTTGCTCGGAAAGAGTCCTAAAGGATAGGATTGATGAAAAAGCTTACGCCGTGGTTTTGCCAGCGTGGAAGAACACCTCTGCAGAAGAAGGGCAGATATACCATCTGGACCAGCGGATTTGTGAATGTTAAGATCTTTAAGTACTCTTGCTACTACACGAGTGCGAAAGTGGATTCGTCCCATCGAAGATTCGACGCACTCAAGTGTAGGCGGAGACAAAGCACAATCTGGGAGTGTTGAGCTGGCCGCAAAGTGTGCAGCAAGCAGATTGGCCTAGTCCAAAGAGCTGACAGCTGGAATGTCATTGTAGATGAGCGTTGCGATGGAGGATGAGTCAGAATTTCTAATGTTTTTGACGAACGACAAACAATTTCTACTGCCTTTGGGACATTGCAATATTTTTTGCCTCAGTTTTTGGTCGTATTGGAATTTCACACGTTTGAGAAAGACGTTGCAGTCATTTCTGGCTTTAAACTTTTTTCGGTTTTTCTCTGTTGGGTTGGTCTTGAAGGACCAAAAAAATATTTCGCTGACCCTGACAGCCTCTTTACAGCTCGAGTCGTACCATGCCTTTTCTTTTGGTTTGACACTCTTCATACGATGAGAGATAAAGTTTCCCATTCCAAAGGGAATGGTGTTTGTGATCATATCAGCAGCGGCATCCACGTCGTTAAAATTCCTAAAGAAGCTGTTAAGTCCGCTCCAATTAGCTATCTCGTATTACCATACGGTTCTTCTAGGAATCTTTTCTTTAACTGTGTGGTGGGTGCACGAGAAATTAGTTGATATGATACAATGGTCCTACGAGCCTAGAGGGGAGAGCACATCAACTGATAGGTACTCCATCAGGGTGAGAAGTTTAAAACAAGTCCAGAGTGTTAGCGGTATGACTATCAACGTATGGTATTCGTGTGGGTTCATTTACAAGCTGGGTCAAATTATTTTCCGCAGCGAAGATCTCAACACACCGTCCTTCCGGTGTTGTCTGTCCAGAATGTCGAAGACAACCAGAATTGTGTATATTGAAATCGCCCGTAATGGCGAGTCCAGTATGGGGATGCAATTCTTTGAATGGAGTCAGACAGCCCATCAAACTGATTGGCTTACGTAGATGAAATTTTAACCACATGAAATTGAAATCCGGATTGGAACAGGGACTACATTGTGGTGAAGTTTGGTAAGCTACATCACTACGCACGTGAATGGTGAGACCACGGTGAGAGTAGAATAATAGCACTAGTTCGTAGCCAGGTAACTTCAGATCAAAGTCATCTCTCCTTTCAGACGTGGACGTACGCAGAAAAGTGATTACTTTTTAGCCCGCGTATATTGGCTATGTCCACCCTGAATTCCCTAGTCATAATCACAAACAAACACAGTAAACAAACGAATATGAAATCTCTCCATCACATCCAAGCATCAGGTGCACGAAATTTATTTTGAAACTTTCGGCACGCGGGATGAACCTATTGGAATAAAGGAGGCAGATAAAATAAGAAAACATGAGATCCGAAAGAATTTTCGAGATTGAATTCTACTCGATGTGGATAGACTTGGAAACACCGGAGGTGGAAATACTTCGAGGGGATGTTTTCAAGAATCAGAAGCAACAGCTCTTATAACTGAGATCAATAGAGAGGTAATAATGAAGCTTGAAGTAATACTTAATGTCTCGAATTACAGGGAAAAGGTTAACACTGTCAAGTTTGGGAAGTATGCAAGGAAAACAACAGAGTTATTAGGGCAGAAATATTCTGAGAAACAACTCACGTCAGCTCTTCATAAAATGTTGACTCATAATCAAAATACAATGGAGCATCAATCGTTACCACTTGGAGAATTGCTAGAATTCAAAATTTAAAACTGCAAGAAATATATGTACATCAAAATACGTGCAAGGTTTCAAGGATGCGATAGAATGAAGACCTTTCCAACATGCTTGCAGCCTCATCGGACCCACTCATTCCTTCGTTAATGCATGCCTGTACCGAAAAAGACCTCAAAGCGCAATACTCTACAGAAATGATAAGTTTATTAGACATTTTAGTACCCCGGATGTTGACGAAAGTTTCCAAGAAATTTAATTTTTTGTTATTAACATTTTTGGTCCGTTAGCTTTTTTCTCCACTGTTTGACTTGAAATATTGACATTTTGTTTACTTTAATTTACCACTGTTTTGCTCGTATTAGCTTATACAAAGGCACCTTGTTATTACATCATGGACTTTTGAATGTTTTTAAAGTAAGTTTCCAAAAGTTTGAAGAAAATTCTGAATTTCATCGAAAAATCTTCGTCAGCGATTGGCTTAATAAGCGTTATTGGACAGTAAGAAACCCACGCGTGCTTCAAGAGCCTCAATTGTGTCCACAAAAAGGGACTGTGTTGTGTCGGTTTCATGCCAGAGGTGTAATTGGACCGTATTTTTTCGTCGATGAAAATGATCGCCATGTTACGGTCAATGGAGTTCGCTATCGTGCCATGTTGGCAAGCTATTTCTGGCCAGAATTGGATGGACTTGACATCAGTGATATGTAGTTCCAACGAGATGGTGACACATGCCACATAGCTGGTCAAACAATTGATCTATTGAATGGGAAGTTCGGTAATCGTGTAATCTCAAGAAATGGTCCGATAGAACGACCACCTCGCTCATGCTATTTAACGCCGTTGGATTTCCTTTTTTTATGGGGTTACGTTAATTCATTGGATTATGCCAAAAATCCAAAAAAGTTAGAGGAGCACAGGAACAATACTGAACGCGAAATTTCCAACGTTCCGGTGGCCAACGTCTGGTGGAAGAGTGGTGGAAAATTGGCTCCAAGGAATCGATTGCTGCAAACGTGCTCGCGTTGGTCATATGAACGAAATCGAATTCCATACTTGAATTTAACATGTGTACGGCCTCTGGAATAAATTTCCGCCCCATCTCTCAATTATTCTGTGTTTTATTTTGCTCTGCCCATTGCAAGCATGTGATGAAGCACTTCATTGCGTCTTCTAACTTTACTTTGGGCTTAATATAATTAATATCCATTTCCGCACTTCGAAGATACATTCAGAGATAACATCGCTGCCAAAGTTCTCGTCTGGAAAAATATTTTTCAAATGAAGCACGTGCTTATACAATAAGTATGCCGACAAAAGGTAATCAATTTCCTTTTCAACCCCGAAATGAAAATATAGCTCCATATAGAGCTGCGATAAAAAAAAAAACCAGTGCAAAAGCCAAATCCAAAACAATGTTATTTTTTATTGAATTTTTGCATTCAAAGACCCGCTAACGTACCTTGATCTAACTGGGAGTAGTATGTTGCAATAATAACGCACTGGCCTAGGCGAACGTATTGATCTTCCCCTATTTTTTAAGCTACTAGAACTCTGTTTTTCAGTTTCGATCCGGTCTCTGTCAATCTCACCCGTCGTCGTAGATCATCTGCTCTTCTTTGTACCACTATAGTGGTGGTATATTATCAGTATAACGTCCCTACTATGTACTTGCCCTTTAGTATCAATATAGAGGAATGCCTCCGCGGAATAAAGCCGGATCGGATTGTATTTTCATGATACATAGCATTGGGGTAATAAGTCGCAAAGACCAGGTTATTGTCGTTGATTATTGCTATTACAACGTGCCTTCGAATCACCTGAATCAGGAATTTGTCAATCCTGTGTAGTCGAGCCCCATCGTAAAGGTGGTATTTTATGGACTCAGATTCTGGTGTTCTGTACAATATAAAACAGGCCCTGAGACATTGCTTTTCAAACACCCGAATTGTTTGCATATAATATGGCGCTACGTTGAACCACGCGGGACAACTAGAAGCGATGATTAGCCTGATTAGGGCCACGTAGCGTATTACCTTCGTCCTCGGGTCAAGTTGACTGCTGTATAACAGTTTTCTTGTTACGGCTAAGGCCTTCTTGGCTCCAGCTAAACAAGCATTTATATTATGTTTGTCAAAATACAAATACTGAACAAGTCAGATACCAAGGTGTCTAACAACGTTTCTTACTGCAAATGGCAGTCCGTGCTGCCAAATGTCGGCCAAATTTCGCCAAGGATTTCTGGTATTCCAAGAAGTCCATCTCAATGGAGTTCTAAACAATATTGTTATCGATTTTTGAAAATTGATTTTCAATTGCCAATCATCTCAATACGCCTTAATAGGATCGAAGCCACGCTGCAAAACTGTATTGATGACCTGGATTTTTGGACCTCATCTGTACGCCACTGCATACGCTATACCACGATTGAGGGAACCCACTAGATCACTCGCTTATATGTTAAACAGTATCGGCTAAATAACCGCTCCTTGTTGTAAGCCGTTTTTAATGTCAAATATTTTTCTTGAAATTACGTTGCCACACTGGACAATGAACTTCTTTCCCATAAGCATAGTTTTCGGTGTTTCGACATTCCCATTCTGCTCAATTTATAGAAAAGCCCTTCTAACCATACGGTATCGAAGGACTTCTCGAAGTCAACCAGGCAGGCACCCGTACACTGGTTCTTGAATTTGTTCCACTCTATGGAGATCGCTTTCGACGCGGCATGAATAGTGTCATGCCTCGCACTAAAATCAAACATTCCGAGATTATACATATTGTTATCCTCCATGCACTTCAACAGAGCACTATCGACCACCTTCTTAAATACCTTGCTAATATTCAGTAGTTAACTAATTGACCGGATATTTACTGGGTTAATCCTAACTTTATCCCTTTCGGGATAGTACGCGTTATTCAGTGAATTGTTAAATAGTGTAGTAAAAATGCCCACAGTTTCTCAGGGCTGGTGTCTCAATACAACGTTTGGGATTCAGTCTATTCCAGACAATTTGCTATCTAAGATGCACATGAGCTCATCTTTTTCAACGAACAAATGAGCAGTAGCACGTCCATCGGCGACGTTTCATTGAATACGGTAAAACCGTTATTTTTGATTCCAGCAAATCCACTTTTCCCTGTGAATCTTCGACCAGAAGAAGACCATCGCCGTCGTTGGCACTTTCTGCACTTAGACCAAAGGTCTGTAATCCCGTGGCGTCCATATTAAACATCTTTACGCACGACCATTGTACGGAGCGGAAGGAAACTCATCCGTGTCCTATTTTCCAAGTGGTTCCTGTCAGTAAACTGCCTGTACAGCTGTTAAAGACTCGAGAGCAGTCTACTTTTACGTACATATATCGTGTGTCAATTGTTGGGGCTCTATACGTTTCAAGGAGTTTGGCGTCTGAGCGTCCTACCCGAGGAATAGTTCTCTCCATTGTTTATTTGATAGCGCTGTCCATTTCAAATAAATGTTGGCCAATTTCGTCGTTGTGAGGTGTCTATTTGCCGGAGAATCAATCCCACTCAAATGTAAATTACCCTGTAAAATCCTAAAAGCGAGACCACTGTGCCCTATCGTTTGAGAATTCATGGCCGTACTGTTCCAAGTGCTCCATAGAAATCGCCAGTAGCATTCCGCCCCTTCAAACTTTTAACCGTAACACCCGTCTCGCTATGAATGCTCATCAGTATACCCTCAAGCCCACTTTAGGACGTACTCTCAAATATCGTGATTCGTTTCTAAGCCGTACAACTCGCCTATGGAATGCCCTGCCTAGCTCTTTATTTCCTTGTCCTTGTCATTATAACCTTCAAACATTTAAAACCAACCTTCACCGGTACCTCTCTTTCCATCTTCCCTGATTTTTCTTCCCCCGCGCAGTGAGCAAGCATGTTAAGGGTACTAAAAAAATAATCCCTTGAGCGCGCACCAATTATAAAAAAAAAAAGTACATTTGCTCATTTTAGATCCCTATTGTAGCAGCGAGTCCGTTGTGGTCACTGTCGTACTCTGTATTCTGGTATCTATCAGCACTGAGACCAGAAAGCAACCGGCTGATGATAAAGGGTTTAAGTTTAAGGAGGAGATAAATTTGTATTCCACCAGTTGTCCTTAATATTCGATGGATTATTTCCACATGCCGTATGACTAGCATTAAGATCTCCAGCAAGAAAGTACTCGCATAAATTTGTTTGAGATTGAAGCTGGAGGGAATGAAAAAGTAATTCGCGTTCGGTAATAAATTGCTTCAGGTGCGTAAAGTGACCCCAGGTACACTCTTCTCTCACTGCGAAGAGGAATGCATATAATGCAAGCTTCTAACATATGGAACCTACGCACGCGCCCGCTATATATGATTCTATGGCATAAGACTTCACGTATTAAAATAGCAACTCCATCCCCTCAAGTGGAATCAGGCCGGTCTCTTCTATATTCATACATGGTAGCCACTATACCCAATTTTGTGATTCTGGTTAAGCTTAGTTTCGCCTACCAAAAACACATCTGGGCTTTCGCTTAACAACAAGTTACAGAGGTTGGTTCTTCTTTCGATAGTGATTTGTTAGTTAAGGTTCAACCCAAGGATCCATCGATTTACCTCATTCACCGTATAAGGATCGAACGAGCTCGAATAGATCACGTCAACCCGAGCTACTTGCTCATTTAACTGTTTATGAGAATGATCTTTCTGAGAGTCGCTTTCAACTTCTGATCCGCTTCCGGCATGTTTTTTTTTTTTTTGCTGTCATTGTAGCTTTATCAGGTCCAGATGCTATTTGGGCAAAAATACACTGGATAGAAAACACACTACATTTTCGATGAGCTGTTTTCGAGCCAGGGACTTGTTTTCATTAATTTTCCACTTTTATGGTCCTCATCACTTCACTTATTTAATCTGCATATTGCAATTAGCTGCGGGGTGTCTGAACCTCTGGAAGCGCATACATTGCAGTACGCGATCTGTCCTTTATAATTTCTCCCAATTTACAGCGTGATAGTACAGGAATTTCGCAGACTGTGATGGTTGGCTGCTGTGGAAATAGGGTAGGCACTGATACCCGGTGTTGGAACTGTTTCTACACATCAATTGTGCGTATTTTACCTCCAAGTGGTAACAATCGGGTACTGGTCGATGTCCATCCGGACTCGACTTGTCAACTTATAAGCGCAATTGCTGGCCAGCAGACAAATATAGCAGCACTATAAACGGGACAGCGGAAGAATTCACCAAATGGAATCAACGGTGAAGTAAAATCCCGGAACAAAACAAATAAGCACTTTTCCAGTGTATTCCGAGATATTTGGCGCTCAATAAGGATTGAGCGGCTCGTAATAATCCGTATTAAGGCTAAATTTTCCGATATTAGCCCGATATACGCGCACGCCCCCACAGAGAAGAAAGACGACGACACCAAAAATGGCTTCTACGAACTCTTGCACAAGACCTACGAGCCGTGCCCTAGCTATGACATTAAAATTGGTCTCGGCGATTCTAATGCAAAGCTTGGAAGAAAGTGCGTCTTTGGTAGCACTCTCGGGAAATACAGTCTGCATAACACCACCTACGATTATGGATTCAGGCTAATCGACTTTGCCGCTGGGCCAAAACATTGTCGTAGCTAACACGCGGTATATAAATATCGATATTTACAAGGAGAACTCCTGTTCAATCAACCGTCAACCAGATTGACCACATTGCGATCGACGTAAGGCTTGCGTATTATAGATGTCTGAACGTTCCGAGGGGCCAACATCGACTCGGACCTTTACCGTGTTGTAGCCAAGGTACGGTTGAGAACTTCCCGAACAGCGCAAAGTCAAGCTAATACTGTGAGGAAGTTCGACGTCGGACGGCTACAATCGCAAGAGATCGCCAAATCTTTTTCCAACCGAATCTCCCTTAATCTTTTAAAAGGTCCAGTAGCAAGGTTGACAAAAACCTATCAAAGATGCTGCCTCCGATGTACTCGGTTTTATTCGGCCACCACAACGAAACCCCTGGTTTGACGACGAGTCCCGACAAGTACATGCAGCTATGCAAAATACATACAAAGCGGCGCTGCATAGAAGGACGAGAGCTGTTCACGAGCTTTATGAACAGAAGAGGAGAGACGGACGCCAGCTTTTCAGGAGGAAAAAGAAGGAGCATGAGAAGCGCTTGGTCGAGGAAATTGAGAGATGCTACTCTAGGAATGAGATTCGGAAGTTTTACCGAAATGTAATAGAAATATGGTATGTCATGGATACAAGCCCTGAACCGAAGCTTGTAGAGACGAACAAGGGAACATCGTATTAGAGTCGCAGTCGAAGCTGAGGATTTGGTAAGAGCATTTTCTATAAAGGAATCAGTCTTCTTAACATCGCCTAGAAAATCCTATCTGCCGTACTATGTGAACGCGTGAAGTCGTTCGTTAACAACCTGATACGTACATATCAGTGTGACTTCTGGTCAGCAAAGGCTGTCATCGACCACATACTCATGCTGCGGCAGCTCTTGGAAAAAACCCATGAGCTACAAATCGATACATACCATCTACCATATTCATCGATTTTAAGGCCGCGCATGACATAGAGATGAGCTATACAGAGCAATGTCTAGTTTTGGTATTGATGCCAAACTCATCCGCTTCTGTCGGTAAAGAACTCACCGAGATCTTTGATGTCAAAAAGGGTTTAGACAAGGCGATGCATTGTCGTGCGAGTTCCTTAACATGATTCTTGAAAGAATAGTGTAAAATTCACGCGGTAACACAAGGGGCACATTCTTTCAAAAGTCCGCCCAGCGTGATCTTTGTGACGAATATTGAGAAGAAAGCGGCAAAGATGGATTTAACTGTCAATGAGGGCTATCAACAAGAAAAAGCACCAAACACCGGCGTCTCGGACAGAACGTCAGTTAAGGACTATCTCTACCAAGGGTCCCCTATCACTATAAACAACGACACGAGTGCTGAGATCAAAGGAAAAATCTTGCTAATCGCTGCTACTTTGGGCTAAGAAAGGAGTTGTCTAGCAAAACCCTCTTTCGAACAACAAAAGTGACTCTATAGAAGACCTTAATAGTCTCAGTCCTGCTGCATGGTGCAAAGGAATGGACTTTATCAAAAATGGATGAGGGTGCTCTTGGTTGTTTTCAGAGGAAAATTTTTCAGGTGATTTTCGGTCCCATATGCATACACTGTCAGTGAAAAAGCAGATACAATGACGAATAGAACGGGCTGTAGAGTGACATCGACTTAGTCAGAAGAGTGAAGATTCTACGAATCCACCCCGAGAGACAGCGCAATAGAGGAAGGCCGCGGCGTACGCAAGTAGAAGGCCACTTCAGCCAACGTAGAGTGCGAGGCTGCGGCTGCTTATTTTTTTGGTCTTGCCGTTTTGTGGTTGTTGACTGAGCTGTTGTTGCTGCATTTTATGTTGCTGCTACTTCCATTTCTTTTGTATAAGCTCTTCTATCATCTTACCGAGCCGAGCTTCTTCGTCTTCCTCTTTCTCTAACGAAACATCTTCATCCTCCGACAACTCTCTGAAAGAATTGTCCTCGCCGAATTAGCGGCACTCTCCTCTTTCTGATTCATAGGAGTCCTTTTTTCCTGTTGTTAATTCAGCGATTGACACAACTGAGTCTTACGTCATACTTCCATCTTCCTTTGTCTTTGTTTTTGAGTTTGGCTTCGGCTGTAGTTTCCTTCTCCTCTTCTCTGTTTTCACGATATCTGCTGGTATTTTTGTTGTTTCCGGTTGTTACTGAGTTTCAGATGACCGTTGGTGAAGAATGGAAACCGCGACTCCATCATCTAATATCAAAAGTGGAAGTTGGCTCTTGAAATCTACGTTGAGCAAGCGTCGGGATCTATAAATAGAACGACCTACAGCAGTCTAAATCACAACTTATGCGAAAAGAACTACTTCCAAGATAAATAGGAACCATATTCATGTTGAGGATAGAGCTTTTAAGCTTAATTACATTCCACATAAAGATGACCTTCCTCTCTTGTGTAATTTATGTTACCTGAAGGAAAGGAAAGATACTAAATATTTTATGGGATGATGACCAGTTTTAAAGGAGATATGGAGATTGTGCTTCAAGGTGGATGCGGCATCGTCGGAGGATGGTACATTGCTTCTTAACGAATGTAACGTCAAAAAGCTAGTTCAGTACTGCCCCATGTCCTTAAGCTACCCGAAAATTATACATAGGAAACGAGTTATTCTTATCGAAAACTTATAGTTGTACATCTGGTAGACAGTGAAGCCAGGTCAACAGATTTTTTTATGTAAACAAATTATTGTATCGAAAAATGTAGGAACAAATCAATAATCATCATCATCATATGCTTCAACAAGTAGGATTACGCAATATCGATGAATCGAATAGAACCTCACAACAGATAGCTATACCTTAGAGTTCGTCAAATATTTTAAGTTGCTCAATAACAATACCAACAACGGCAATAACAGTAAATCAAACAAAAGGTTACACTTGCCAATTCCTATTTCTTTGGACTGAGAAGGCAAAAATAAGGTCTTGACAGCAAACAGAACAGAGACTCTATAAAAGACCCTAATCGTCACAGGCTTGCTCTATATTAGCAAACACTGATAAAGCTATCCTTTTGCTGGTTCGAATGCAAGATGATTTTTGGTTCCGTTTGCGTTGACGATAAATTCTACATCGCCCAGCCCAGAAAAGTACACATCGAATGCCTGAAAATGAAGGAATATAGAAATGGACGACGACGGAGTAAAGGAAGTGGTGTGAACAGGTGGAAGGTGACCAGACCCATCTTGGAGTGAACAACTAATTATTGTAGATGCAGCAGGTATCAAGAGAGGTTTATCGATTGAGGTACAGATCCAGCCAGCATTATTTAAATTTGTTCTAAAACTGAACCCTTCCGCTTTGTTCTTATAAATGACCCAACAACACTAAATCTTTCTGACACTTTCCACACAGAAACTAAATCCCTTTCAATCACCTCGTATCGTCGCCTTTACATTTCTAAAATGGAGCATTCATTCCAAGTGAAGCTACTTAACAATATTACACTTCACCAACTAAAAGGACACACATTAAATCTTCTGTCGGAGTTTCAATTAAAATGACACTACCACTCGTCTACGTTGGGCTACCCTCTTTAGTAGAAGCACTGAACTCTGTCCTTCACTCACTTTTTAAAATAAACTTCCTTCACCGCAATGACAATACGAGTAGAATGACACTTCAGCTTAATAAAGACCCGTAGTTAAAACTTTGATTCTCAAAGTATCTCAATCTAATGAACGTGCTAACCTACCAACAAGAGCAATATTAACCGCACGGATAGCGACATTAACTCCCTTTATTCCCGGCTTTATGTCCACTTTACACAACCACCACCACCACCGCTGTTTGAAATCACTTTTTCATCCCTCTCGTCTCACTTTATAGATGTCCTGTGTTTGCGCGTACACAATCGACGCACCGTTAGCCTGTCTTATCTTTATAGACGGCTAACTGCTGCCGGAACTCTCAATCTCTTATCGACAGAACAATATGGGCGACACTTCAAGTGCCATTTGTGCATCTTTTTTCTAGTTCAATCCCCATTCTCATATTACAAACCCACCCTCAAATCCCCCCCCCCCCCCTCCTAAACCGGATTGTTCTGTTTTATGTCTATTCAGCAACAAATTCAAATGATCGGATGGGGGTGGTGGTGGTGACTGGGGTAAAAGGTCGAAAGGACTTATATTCTCGTTTACGCCGTTTAATTATCACAAATTTACGCTGTCGAATTTAAGTGAAGCCAGCGCACATAAAATGTGTCCTCGATTCGACTCAACTCACATCATCTCAGATGGATGGATGACTGGGTACCCATATGCCAAATACGTGTCCTCGTCACATGTCGTGAATCCATGGAGCACTTTAATATTAATTAAATTAAAGCAAACAGAGCATGCCACAACTATAATAAGAAAAATATGGGGAGACAAAAAGAAAAGAAAAAAAAAAATAAAAAAGAAAAAAATAAAACGCAAGGACGAGTCCCGAAAGCCCCAGAAGGTAGGTGTGCTTACAACTTATGTCGACCTGTATGCTCTGCTCATGACATCATCACATACATTAACCGAAGTTGACCTTGCATCCTTCGGGAGGAGATGTAAATACATACTCGTCTCTATAAATGAGTGTATGCTGTGAATGCCATGCTCCAAAAAATTTTGCGGGCACACGGGAACGAATATTCCTGGAAACGAATGAATCCGAACATGGCGACTAGGATTGACTAAGGACGATGACTTTCTATCCTGTAATGCCATGCCGACTCCCATCATGTTTATGTTCTCAGTTATGTCCTGTACAAGTTCCTCCAAATAAGAAACAAGCAAATTCTCGTAAACAAATCGATCCTTGCTTGGGGCTGAATGACAGCAGGGTTGCGGCAAGAATATCCTTCTCCACACACAAAACATAACCGCAAAGCTTTGTCGTTCTCCTCTCATTTCTGTCATCCACTGGAATTAAGTGGAAATCTCGAAGCCAAAAGAACTGCGCGAAAATACTCATGCTTGTATCCTGCGTAGCATCATCGTCTGGTGTATGAGTATCCAAATACATATTCCAGAATAAAGCTTCCATCTCTAATGGTTACATCACAAGAAGGTAGTGGTGTACATCTGCTTATCAAAAACTTTCGCTCTTCTCACGGTGTGTTTGTTGGCAAGGACCATCAAAGTACCGTAGTCCATTCCAATCAGTTCTCATTCGGTACTTGAAGCCTTCGCAAGCAACAGCGAGTAGACTCACAGTCGTTGCTCAGCTTGTCAAATCGCGCTTTTCTATGACTACACATAGTAGAGGCACATAGAAATTCTGTCATTAAGGAATAGTTCTGCCAAAGGATAATTGTTACCCCGTCACGAACGTTTGAAGAAAAACAAGACACAAAAGTTCATCAAAACCGTTTTGTCTGAGATTATTCCATATCCGGTTAATTAATTTGTGTTCTTATTTTTTTGTTTTGTTTTTGTTTAACGCTGTATCTTTTATCTAGTATCCGTTGGTCCCACTGCGACGGACTGGGAGATTGTGTTTTAGTTTGCCGAAGAAATATCAATTCTTGGAGTTTCGCGTTTTCAAAGTTTTTTCTTTTGTTTTTTGCTATTTCGGTTCGTTTAGTGAAAGGATGCTTTGTTGTGCATTTTCCTAGAGTAGGTCAAGACGAGAGGGGAGTTTTTTTTATTTTTTTTTTTATTTGTTATTGTTGTTTCAAGGCCTGTCCTGTGTACTGTGCACTGTTCCGGAGAAACCGGGCAACGTAATCGTGCGTACGCATTTGTGTGCTTTTGATTTTACGAACGCTTTAAATGCGTTCTTAATTCTTATTTATTATCAAAAAGAGGTCCTGTAGAAAAAAAAAAAATAAAAAAAATAAATATATGATAATAAAATATTGAAATAAACAAAAGGATACAAGTGCATATTTTACTGTTTGCCAAATAACGAAAGAACGAAAGGATAATAAATTTTATGATTGTGGATTACGAGTACCTACATCGGACAAGAGAAGGATAATTTCCAGAGAGACCAAGGATATCACATTCATGCAGTTCAGTTGAGGTAATTATTTGAAATTAAAATGAGAATCCTTTCATCATTAAATGTGTATTGTTTCATGTTGAATGGAATTAAATTAAGGAGACCTTTTGAGGGGTGGCAATCTCAAATTGTATGTACTCGTATTATCTGGTATTGTTGGGTGTCCTTTTTTTTTTCTTTGGGAATGGGTTAACAACTTATTACGAATGTACGGACCGATGCGATACGTTTTAGAGTACGTTGAGTACGTCGTAACTCCTTTACAATTGAATCAGAGCATGACGAGCAATCAGCCGTTTTTAAGGATGGATTTGGTAGAGAGTTATGTTAATCTCAGTCGAGTGATTTGGAAGTGGATGGGAGAGATTGTAAATTGGGCATTTATAGGACTTTGATTAATTAAGGGAAGTTTTGGCTTGATTTTATCTGTGGTGTGCGTGGTGCTGTAAGTGGTTTTATGGCAAATTGGCCATATCTAGAAATTGCGATAAAAAACAATGGTATCTGTTGATTACGATTGTTGATTACGATGCTGTTAGATATGTATTCGAAGAAGAAATGGCGATAAAACTGATGATCTATCGTCTTACTTCGACAGTTCTGTAATTGAAGCAAGCAGTAAAGGAACTATGTACCATCACTTGCAACCGATTTTGTTTTATTAGTCGGAATAACCCGAGAGGCAAAAAACTGGTAAGCGTTTGACCATTCGATTTCCTTCTCTTAGGAGTAATAGAATGCGCAAAGTGCCGGTTAGAAGTGATACCTAACCTAAGGCAGGAATCAGATTGGATTAAATTGTTGAAGGATCCATTTTTGCATAAACTACCGAGTTTGAATGAAAAAGCTAAACAAACATCGCATAGAAGGACATGTGAATAAATCATAGACTAAAATTAAACTCATACAGAAAGGAACATATCCACAATATAAGTCTAGGCAACGTGCCATAGAGGAGGTGTACAATTTAGATGGAATGGGCTGATCTTAAACTAGAAATCTTCTACGGAAAATGTAATACAAAGAGGCCACTAGTTTGTGATCTTGCCATACCCGGTACATTTTAGCTAGAAGTTTTGAAGCCATTCAAAGCCATGTCTATACATACTCGTATGTTAGCTACTAATCAAAAATCGATCGAAACAGAATAATGAGATAACTTTCAACGACTACAACGTACAAATGAGATGCTTCAATTTTAGTTTCTGGAACAATGCAGTACAAGTTAGACATAAGGTATTTTATAAAGGGTGTCTTGTTTAGAGGTATACAAATACAATATGAAATAAAACACATGAAGCTAACTTAATATCTATGATATTAGCTTTGTTGAATAGATAATTTTATTCCATTAGTGTTTAAATATGACATCGGGCATATGCGCGACACGGCTAGCTCGAATGAAGCGCAATCGTGAAGTTCAATTTTCGACAACTTAATCGAGCAACTGCGGCCGTATATCTGCAATAACACGGCGAATCTTAACTTCCAAATCGTCCAACGTGTCTGTTTTATCAGCATAGACTAGTGACTTCGCATTCCCCCAAAGACAGGTCCATTATGCGAAATTATGCACTCAGCAAATGTTTCCCGCAATAAATTGATTATGTCGCGCGCCGTGTGGCATGTTGCGCCATCTTGTTGAAACCAAAGCGCTGTCACGTCAATGTCATTCAACTGAGGAACGATGAAGTCAGAAATCATATTTCTATAGCGCTCTCCATTGACAGTAACATGCTGGCCGGCATCGTCCTTAAAGAAATATGGGCCGATGATTCCACCAGCCCATAAAGCACACCAAACAGAGTTTTAATTATTGTAAGGGCCTTTGTCGAGGCTTCTGGGTTTTCTCCACTCCAAATTCGGCAATTTTTCTTGTTTACATATCCATTTAACCAAAAATGGGCTTCATCGGAGAACAAAATTCCTGAATCATATTTTCGGCTCATTCACCGAACCTACAACGCGTAGGTTTCAACTCTTGTATAAGCTGGATCTTATATGCTTTTAAGCAAAGATCTTTCCGTAAAATCTTCCACAAAGTGGATGGGCATAACTCCAATTGCTGTGAACGATGGCGAATCGACTCATTTGGATTCTCTTCAACACTGCGCTCCACAACGGCAATACCTTCTTCTGTTCGCACTGTTTGCCGTGTTTGGGGATGCGTGTTATCCACTGCGAAAATGATTCATCGTGTTCCGAATAACATGCTCAGATGGACGATTATGTCGACCGTAGAATGGACGTAGAGCACGATAAATTTGGCGAACTGAACCATAGTTTCAAAATAAGTTTGCACAATGTGCACACGTGGTTCTGGCGTGCACAATCTATTCATTGTTAAATGGTGAAACGTACTAACCACAAATCAACTTTCAACTGTCAAATTAAAAACTAACCCCTAAAAAACACACCTTTTACATACAATCTATCTCTGGTTGATGCCCTCTCCACTTTTTACAGAGAAATATTCAAATCCATCTCTCTGTAAGTGCCTCACTCCCGCCATAAAACTTCTTCTAGATCCCCTCCTTAGTATAATCGTAGACTTCGCTCTCTCCGAAACAAAAGAAACAAGTTATGGGCGGTGTTCCTTCGCACCCACTCTTCTTCCGACTATTCAAATTATCTAGGTACATATCTACATTTCATTGAACTCTATAACTCTCTTTATCAGCGCATAGTGCGCAATCTCATAAATGACCCCAAGTCCTTTCTTCAATTTGCCTATTGCAAAAGTACGACTGATGGTTATCCTTCCTCCCTCACTTTTGAAACCAAATCTTCAAGTGATCCTCCTACCATCGCCAACCTTTTTGCTACATTTTTCAAACAATCATTTGCCAACAACTCCTTCGTACCAGATCCCTCTTACTTCAATGATCTACCAAATTTCTCCATTGGTCCCTTTCTCACTCCAAATTTCGATCCTGCAGTTATTGAAGAAAAGTTACTAAACCTTAAAGATGAACTTGTATCTGGCCCAGACGGATTCCCCGCCGTATTTCTTAAAAAATGCTCTTCTAACCTGTCTCTACCCCTTTCCTACCTTTTTCGTCGATCCCTTACATAGGGAAAATGTCCCCTGATTTGGAAAACCTCTTTTATAATCTCGATACACAAAAAGCGATCTAAACATGAAGTTACCAATTATCGTCCCATTGCTAAACTCTCTCATATACCCAAACTCTTTGAAAGCATTTTATACGAAGCCTTACGCTTCATGGTTTTCTAAAAGGGAGGTCAACTACCACAAACCTAGTTGAATTCGTGTCTTTTGCTCTCTCAGCCTTAGAAAATGACAAAAAAGCGATGATCGCAACTGATTTCACTAAAGCGTTTGATAAAATATCTCATCAATTGATCCTCTTCAAATTGTGTGCTGTCGGCTTTGAGCCTCTCTTATTTAAATGGATTTCTTCTTACCTGATAAACCCATATTATAGTGTTCGGCTTAGATCCGCCTTTTCTGTTCCATTCCTGGCCTCATCTGGAGTTCCACAAGGCAGTCATCTTGGCCCTCTTCTCTTCATTCTTACTATCAACGATGTTGAGAGGGCCATTAAGCAATCCTTCCTCTCCCTTTACGCTGACAACATAAATTTTTTTAAATCTGTTTCCTCTTCTCATGACAAAGGCCTTCTTCAAGAAGACCTTGATCGGTTTTCAATCTGGTGCCTCAAAAACTGCCTAGAACTTAATATAGCCAAATGTTAATCTATAACTTTCTTTCGTAAATGCAACCCGTCTCCTCCCTGACTTTATTTTCTCCATGGTCAACCAATTCGCCTGATTCAGTCTCTTCAAGTCCTTGGCATATTATTCGACTGTGAGCTTAATTTCCGTTCGCATATCGATAAGATGATCCTCAAAGCTAACTCATCACTTGGCTTTATTAAACGGTGGTCCAAGGAATTTTCCAACCCGTATGTAACTAGATCTCTCTAAGTCACCTTTGTTCGCCCCCTGCTTGAATATGCCAGTCAAGCTTGGTCCTCCTTTCACCGGGTTCATGTTTCTCGAATCGAGGGTATTCAACGTCCTTTTGATTTCCACCTGAGCACTCCTCGTCTCAAACCAGATCTCCTCCATCACTTCCTTGGTCCCTAGCTCTTAAGTCGTTCTGTTAGTTGTTGGTTCTAGTTTTTAAGTTAGATTAAGCTTGTATTAAGCCAATAAATGTGGGGCCTTAGCCCCCACCAAAATTTTAAAAAATTTAAAGAAATTACAAGATATACAGGGAGTCCCCTAATTCGTCAACGATAGTTTGAGAACCGATTTCTGGGCATATTCTAAGAAAAAAATCGTTCTCAGAAAGAGTTAGGTTTGGGATTCGAAGGCCTATTCCGAGAACTTACCAAACAAAAATGGTATAAAAGATTGGAAAAAAAAATAATTCGATAGATTTTACGCTAAGATTACAATTGCTTAGAAACGCTATTTGAAATGTCAGTATTTACAAACCAAGAAGACGCAGATATTATTGACGTTTATGGGCTGTGCAATGGAAGTTTAACTAGTGCGCGACAAAGATACCATGAACTTTATCCTAACCGACGACTTCCTAGTAAAGGAGTCTGTGGAAATACGTATCGAAAGCTTCGATAAACGGGATCAGTTAAGTAAGAAGGTTTTCGGCTGATGAAAGAATACTGGAAGCTGTTACAACTGATCCATCAATCAGCATCAGACGCTTAGCATTGCAATTCAATTTTTCCAGACACAAAATCTCTAATATACCGCATGGAAAAAATCTTTATTCATACCACCATACTCCTGTGCAAGAACTGCTTCCGATGATTTCGAAAACAGACTTGAGTTTTCTAACTGGTTGCTGGAGCGCAGCTGGGATGACAACGAGTTTATTAGCAGAATTCTTTGGACGGACGAATCTCAATTTACGATCACAAATTTTCACAATCTTCATACGTGGGCTGCGAACAATCCACTCACAAGGAGACATAAATCATTTTAACACAAATTCGGAGTCAATATGTGGGCAGATGTAATCGGAAACAAGCTAATCGGCCCCTTCAATCTACCACCTAGGCTGAATTCTACAAACTATCTGGGAGTTTATGCGAAATGATTTAGCAGAACTATTGGAGGACATTCAACTGATTCAACTAGCTTCATCATATTTCCAACAGGACGGTGCTCCAGCCGACTATGGTCGGTAGGATAAGAATTGGCTAGATGAAGAGTACAGTCACCGTTGGATAGGAACAAATGGACCAGTTAACTTCCCCGAAAGATCTCCTGTCCTTACAGTATGGGATTTTTTTGTATGGGGAAGAATGAAAGAACTTTTTTATTCAACCGAAATAGCAACTTTAATTGAATTGGAAGATCGAATTCTCGAAGCGTCATCAAAAGCGAGGCTGCAGTTAGCATGTATATAAAACCAAGGAGGACACTTTGAGCACCTGTTATAACTGCTTTAGCATACACATAAAATAGAAATTATCCCAAACCACATAAAATCATTTTTTATTCATAGCCTTTGGAGCTTAAAGCAAAAAAAATTTTTTTTTAAATTTCATCTGCTGCGTGTTTTCCCAAGTATCATAAAATCTATGGGTTTTTGTGGAAACTTGAGGATGATTTTTTGTTTTACTATTGCTACTTTCGTAAGAAAAAAATAGTAAAACCTTAAGTCAATTAGGCATTTTCCGGAGAAAAGTGACCTCAAAATCATTAGTATGACCAATGACAATGGAACAGGCTTAGAAATTGTGCATCTAAAGACTCAAACAAGAATCAACGTTATTTAAACGCCGTTACAAAGGTTAGTATTTCTTCTAAGAACAAAGTCCTACACAAAGTTTCTACCATTAGTTCTGACGGAGCAATTTCCATTAATATGGGTCAGTGTACACCAAAGTAAGCGTTTTCTTAAATCCTCGATAAATGATGTCAATCTTGAAGATATACTCTTAGTATAGAACGATTTTTTTCTTAGAATATGCCCAGAAATCGGTTTCCAAACTATCAATGACGAATTAGGGGACACCATGTATAATATCAACAATAAATGTATATAGCAAAAATTATATAAACACAGTTATATGTATCTTAAAGTTAATACTAAAATGAGGTGTCTGATAGGAAAAGGATAGAAAGCAATATGCAAAAAGGAAATGAAAGGATGGACAAATGCTGACTGGAAAATAATGCTAAAAAAGATGTTTAAATATTTTATTTTTAAATTTAGTGGCTCCAACTATTTGTTTTATTGCAATTGGCAGTGAATTTCATAGTCTGACGCCATGGACAAGGAATAGGGGAGATGAGTTTAAATAGTTTAAATTGGGAATTATTAAATTTGCAGTTTTTGTGGATTGCAGTTTTTGGAAGGGATATAAAGGCTTTCCGGTTATAATAATCTTGTGCATAAGCATACACCATCTATTTTCAAAGAATTTTATGGCAGTGTGATATATGATCCCATCTCCGCAATCCGAACACATATCTACTAATGTCATTGAAGGCAATGAGCCATTAATGGAAAGAATATGAATCTAGCTTGCGGTATACAGCTCTAATAAATTCAATAAGAGGGACGAGCAAAGTCTTGATGAGTCTTGGTTTAGTATCTATGGGGGTAAAACTAGGGATCAACCATTGAATACGAAGACCAGCATATATCTGGCCAATAGTACATTCCGGCTAGAGATAGTGGAATTTAAGTTGATGGTAACCTCATCCACGAAAGGCAGTGGAAAATAGGAGGTATATCATTCGTGTCAACGTAGCGTTTTGATATCACTATGGATTGTGATTGACATATTTGGGTTAATTAGGAATCCATTGCTTTGCGACCAATTGTATACTTTTAATAGGTCCTCATTTATTCTGCAGACCAAACCTTCAATTAAGCCGATTGGCCTATATAAATAAATTTGGACATCATCAGCATACAAATGAAGAGATATGTCTGAACATACACTAGGAAGATCGCTGACGTACAAATAGAATAAAAGAGGGCCCAGTATTGAATCTTGAGGAACACCACACACTAATCTTTTATAAGCCGAGCTGCTCTTGAGCTGAACCCAAAATAAGACATTAGTGTTTCACATAAAATTGTATGGTTGACACGGTCAAGCGCCTTTGAAAAATCATCATCATCATTCTTACATCATCAAGACCACTTACCATTGCTGTGACGCAACTATGGTGCTAACGGAAACCAAATTCAGCAGGAGATGTCAAACCATATTGGTCTAGGTGACCGGCAATTTTTCAAATGCTTTTGATTGACACGGTTATCGGTTGAAAATCTAAAATCGAAGAGGATTGTAGTTTTTTTGGTTTTGGGAATAATCTTGACGAATCAAATATGTACTCCGTCCAAGCCGAAAGCATTTGGTTTTAATGAAAAAATATTTTCAATAATTTCAGATTCTGCTACAACTTCAAACTCAGAAGTATTTAAAGGTTTGTAAAGAAGTGCATTATTAGTATCTACTAAATTGGACACAAATACCTTATTGGAATGATCATGATCATGCATATATGGTTATCAAAAAATTCTATTTTGCTGATTCCAATACCGTGAAAATAACCCCAAAGCTTTTTCGGGTCTTGTGCTAAAAGTATCTTTGACAGAAAGTATCTTTTCCGCCCGACAGAGAGCTAGTAATTACCAAGTCAGCACCGGCAACAAAACCAAGAAGATGTCTAACTTTCAAGAGATCGGCGTTATAGTCACCATAGGCCGTTATATGTTCATAACCCGTCAAGAATTCTTGAAGGGTATCAAACAGGGAAGCACAATACTTCACGTTACCATTGGAAACTTAAAAAAAAAGAGATATTCAATGCCACTATTTTCATATTTTTTCCCAAACCAAGAGACTCGTTACAATACACAGGAATTCCACCACCACAGGTGTCAGTAATTCTGTCGTTGCGCATCAATTTATAATTAGGGATGCCATTTCATCAACGATCTCTTGTCGGCTACTTCTAATTCAATATATTCCTTGGCTGATGACAGTGCTCTCTGCTTTTCATATACGTTCCCGGACTCACGTCCCTGTTCTTCGGCTGTATAACCGGAGCGGCAGTTCATTAAAATCCGATATTAACAGCATAACCAATTGGAGAACTATCAACCAAGTGGAATTTAATGCTTCCAAAACAGAATGCTGCCTGCTGTCGTTATAGCGAAATTTAAACATTCAGCCATTATTTGCATCGTCGAAACCATTCTCAGTATTTGTGTCAATGGCAACTTACGTAGGAATGACCACTTATTGGGTGCCGTCAAAAATGTTGCAAAATGTCTAGGTTTCCACAAGCGATGTAAGAAATACTTCATCCCCTCTGATCTGGCCTCAATATATTAGGCGTTTATCCGCCCGAAATTGGAGTACAATGCCCGAAATTTGTCGGGTGCGCTCAAAATATCTCTGCACCTGCTAGATAGGATTCAAAACCGTGCGATACAACTCATAGGTGATAGTAATATCTCTCAAAGAATGCACACCCTCGAAAACCGACGTTCTATCATTATTTCCACCACCAGTGTTCCATAGAAATTGCCAGTAACATTCCGCACCTTCAAACTTTTAACCCCAACACTCGTCTTGCTATGAATGCTCATCAGCCCACTTTCGGACGTACTCCAAAATATCGTGATTCGATATTTCTTTATTTCCTAGTACCTCTCTTTCCATCCTCCCTGATTTTTCTTCGCCCGCGCTGTGTGCAAGCATGTTAAGGGTAGCTAAATCCCTTGAGCTCGCGCAAAATTATAGAATAAAAATGTCATAATATGTAGACTTGAACCAAGTTTCAGTTATGTTTTCTAAATAGCAATCCCAGAACTATTGACGATATAACCAAGGAAGTCTAAATTAACTGTGTTTGGACTACGTGCGCCTTTAAACCCTTTACAGGCATTAGGCAAGATTTCGCACATAGTCCTCACCCACATCACACTCAGATTCATACGGCTCATAATTTTCCATCAATAACAAACAGACAAATAAAACAAATGATTGGAGGTCCATGCCAATTATGGAAAAACTAATTTCGCTGAAAAAACAACATAAATCAAAAACAATTAGAGGAAATAGGGCAATAAAATTGAGCGGTCTGGGGAATTAAGGGAAAACATTGGTCAGCACAGTATGGTAGATACACATAATAAATATAAACAGACATATGAGACAGTTTGATAAAATAAGTAATTGATCAATGCACAAGTATAGATAAGTTAACGTGCATAGATACAAAAACAACAAAATACTCGTAATTCATAAGAATAACAATACTGCTGCGGACGACATCACTATCAGTGGTGAATACAATATGTCCGCTTATGGTGGAAATTTTCATCCCATAATTGACATAATTGACTCTTCTTTATGTAAACAATGCCGTTTACAAGCTGAGGAGCATGTCGCTACAGAGAGCTATTGTCAGGTGTTAAGTCCTCATTAAGTCTACTTGACATCACCATGGTTTTAAACCGGGGACCTCCCAGAGCAGCTATCTTTGGGGGGTATGTCAGATCATGGTCATATCTTCTGAACGGTATCTCAATACGGATATCATTAAATTTCAGAGATCTTTCCACTGTAGACAATAACGCATTTCAAGTTGACGCAAACTTTCTCCCATGGGATAATTGCCATTTTGCCTCTAATGTGAGCAACAAAGTCAATTATTTACAAACCCTAATTCGTGATTTAATCAACAGGCATATCCCTTTAATGACGGTTGCAATGCCTAACAAAAAATGTCCATGATTCACTAGTGAAGTACACCATGCGAGAAAAATGCGGAATAAGTTATATGCTAAGTGGAAGTCATTGCCAACAAATCTTAACACTAGTGTACTAGTATATTTAGTGTCAATTTGACACTTTTTTTTCAAATAAGCAAAACTCCTAATAATTGTAGTGCTGTTGCCAAACGCTCGCGGCTCACCGGGCTACTTTCTCGTCTAGTTTCCATAAAAACAAAATTGTTGTCGCCAGAGGGCTCTGAAGGCTTGTAGATAACTCTTCTAATGTTTGGTGTCAATTTGATATCGCCAGTGCTGTGACACTTCGTCCGTTCTTTCTTGTTATTCGATTGTGCAACCTTTTGCTGTGAATCATTTCAGATTTTTTTTTCAAATAATTACTGCAAAATGTCTGACTATGAGCGGTTCTGCGAACAGTTTGTACGGCGAACAGAAGACAGCGATGATCTGCCCGAATTCTCGGAAGATGATACAGATTATTCACCAAGCGAGACTGAAAGCATGGGCCACCAGTTTTCGCAGCGACAATGTCACTTATTCGCTTTCGGGTCATTAGCCAATCGATACGATTCGATAACCGAGAAACTCGGCATAATGTTCAGGAGAGTGTACGCGATAAACTGGCGCCTATTCGCGATTTGTTCGATCTGTGGGTCCAGCGCTTGAAAGGTATGTATGTTTCTGGCAAATTTCGGACCGTCGATGAGCAACTGCTGCCATTTCGTGGACGATGCAGTTTTCGACAGTAGATTTGTCTAAGAATGGAAAGTATGGCATCAAACTTTGGATTCTGGCCGGCGCAGGATCGTTGTATGCCTGACCGTGACAGGAACTGTTCAGCAGAAATCAATCAAGGTCAGCATGTGGTTCTAGATTTGTGCCAAGGTATTTCTTCTTCATATACATGCCTTTATTATTCTCTGATCTGTGATTCTTTTCCATTTTTAGGAATAAACAGACGCAATGTCACTCGTGACAATTTTTTACATCTTACAGTTTGGCACTCGAGTTGATGAAGAAGCAAATTACGATTGTTGGCACCATAAGGAAAAATCGCAAGGAGATACCCTCACCGCTGATTGACGTGAAACGAAAACCAGTGCTGCATACCGAAATCGTCTACAACCATGCACGTCCCCAAGAAAAATCGTTTTGCCTTCGACGTATCATGCGGCCGTCCACTTCGATCTAGCTGACCAGGCAAAAAAGCCCGACATAATTCACTTTTACAATAAAATGAAGGCTGGTGTCGACACTCTCGACCAGATGGTTGGCACTTATCGGTGTAAACGCAGGACCAACCAATAGCCACTAACGTTGTTCTACAACATTCTTGACATTTCGGCTTTGAATGCCTTCTTGATCTTCACTCAATTGTCCCCGGAATGGAACAAGAGTAAGAAAAGTTTCCGCCGACGGTTGTTTTTGTTGAACTTGGACGAGGCCTTATGTGAAAACAATATCAAAGCTAGGGCACGAACACCACATGGTATACATGCGGCAGTAGTTTTTCGTCGTGTGCGAGATCCAAGTTCGTCGATTTCACCGTACTCCTCTTGCTTGAATTCTCCATCAACATCATCACAAGCATCAGCATCGGCCGAAATGCCAGCGGTCAACATATTGATTCATCAGCCAACCACAAAAAAACCGGCTAGATGTCACATGTGCCCTCGAACTCCGAACGCAAATGTTCACAGTGCTCACTGTGACATGTTCGTGAGACCAACTTGTACGGAACATCGTTTTATTCTTTGCGAGAAATGCGAAGTACTTCATAACAAAATAACAAAAATTGAAATTTTCCGCAACAAACCAGCATATTATAGCTTTTTTTAACTCTACAATCGTCTCTATAAAACCTTGTGTCAAATTGACACTAAACATCAGATTAGCATCGCAAAACTGAATATTGACTAGCGTTCGTCATCGCCCTACTTCTCCCTTACAAGAAGAGCAAAAAAAAAAACCGATATTTCTTATCTAAGTTGAGGCCTGAACAAACTTGAGGCTGTGGAACAACTTCCGTGCAGTTGGTGTTTGAAAAAGATCGACAATTGATAGCATCCTTAATGCTAATGGACTTAGCAATAGGTTAAAGATGATTCTACCCCATATTCTAAGCACCCTAACGCATATCTTTAATTTTTGCATCACCGCTTCCTCTTTTCCTGATATTTGGAAATTGGCTAAAGTCATTCCTCTCCCCAAAAAAAAATCTCAGCCCTCTTTTCCAACCGACTTCCGCTCGATAAGTATCTTACCATATTTATCCAAAGTACTTGAGAATGTTCTGGCAAACCAAATCTCGAATTACATAAGCCAACACAGTTTAGAGCGAACCTTAGCTGCTCAACAGCTCAACAGCTGTGGTTAAAATCCTCGCTGACATAAGAGTAGAATATGATAACGATTATTTGACGGTGCTGTGGTTGCTAGACCAAAGCTTTTGACAGCGTTGATCACATGGTACTCTGCCAGAAACTTAAATTATATTTTGCTTTCAGTGAAAGATCTGTTCGGATGGTTTCCAATTATTTAGACAATCGCCGACAAAGAGTTGTTTATAAGAACGATTCTTCCAATTTCCGCGCTTTAGCTACAGGAGTACCTCAAGGGACAATACTTGGCCCAATTTTGTTCTGTCTTTTTATTAATGACCTGCCTAAAGTGTGTTCAAATGTTGCAATTCATGTCTACAGGGTGAATGACTCGAACTACAACTTTTTAAAATGCTATAATTTTTTTATTTTTTGATAAATTTTATTGTGCCAAAGCAAAAAGTGTTGAAAAAAACCTCAGTTTTCAAATTGTGTCAGTAGTTTACAAAATGTCCACCTTTGGCGCGAATAACGGCCTTGAGACGGCCGAAGAAAGCATCGCACGCTGTACGCAAGTGGCTCTGCGGTATTTTGGCCTATTCCCGGCGAAGTGCTTGTTTGAGGTGGTCCAAACTTTGGTATTTTTTAGTGCCAACCTTCGCCTTCAAAATACCCCAGACAGAGAAATCCAACGGATTTGCATCCGGAGAATTTCCAATCCATTGTGTCGAAGAAATGAAGTGTGGAACATAGTTTTTTAACCAATCTTGGTTGACGCGCGCTTTGTGAGACGGTGCTGAGACTTGTTGAAATATCCACGGTCTCCGAGCGAAATGATTGTTTGCCCACGGCTCCAAAACTGCCTCTAAGACAGTTTCACGGTATACGATCGCATTAATTTTGACGCCACGGTCGAAAAATACGAGCGGAGAGCGTCCATCGGCGGTTATGGTGGCCCAAACCATCACCATCGGTGCTGACTGCTTTCTGGTGGCCGTCCGAAGGTGTAAATTTTCGAAGGACCACTCTGGCAAGTAAACTCGGTCATTTTGTGTGTTGACATGCGAGAATTTTTCGATAACAAATGGCGACTGATCGGAAAAAACCAAATTCGGCAACTCACCACTTTCGTGCAAGCGTAGCAACTCCTTCGCTATTTCGACTAACTTTTTTCTGTTGCGGTGTAAGATCGTGTGCTTTTTGGAACCTCATTGGCTTGACCCCAAGCTCATTTTTCAGTATGTGTTGCATCCGTTCCAACGATATGTTGAGCTCACGAGCCATTTTTCTTCCACTTCGACGCGTATTTCGCTCAATTCGAGCCTTCACTTTCCGAACCATTTCTGCCGATGTTGCTGTTTTTTTATATGACCTCCTCCATGGCATTTTGCAATGCTGCCAGTATCACGGTAATAAGCTATGGTTCGAGGCACAAATGATTTATTCACGTTGAGGAGCTGGAGGGCTCTAACTATAGCTACTTGTGGTTTTTCAGCCAATTCTATCGCGGAAAAAATTTTTTCAACACAACTGAGACGCAAATCGCTTAAAGGCTTGTAAATAATAAAATTATCTGTGTTAAAATTTGAGCTTACTGTCATGAACGGTTTGGAAATTATAGCAGTCTGAAATTGGTTGCAGTTCGAGTCATTCAGGGTGTATGCTGATGACGCCCAGATGTATCTTTCGAGACCTTCAATACTTGTTGACGGTCTAATAGCTAAAAACATAATCAACTAAGGCCAAATACCGCCAGTATTCCTGAACGACAGGAAACTTAATTTTGTGGAGGTTATTACTAATTTCGAGTTCAAATTAAATCGCCCACTTTCCGCCGTAGGCCATACCAACTTTGTTGTTAGACGAATCTATGTTAAATTCGGCCAACTTTGGCTTTCATCTAGCTTCACTCCAATAGTTACAAAACTCAGGCTTATTAAAACTTTATTTATGCCTATAATTGATTACTCTGTTGTAGTTTACGGCAAGCTTGACTGTCTATCACAACCCAAGTTGCTTGTTGCTTTCAACGATATGACAAGGCATGTGGATGTTCTGCGTTGATACAGTCATGTATCCCATCATCATAGTTCGGTTTTTGGTTGCTCTTTAAAATAATTTCTTAAATATTTTGCGTTTATACACAAAATCATCTGCCTATTTGATGGATAAGATCCAATTCGCCCAATCAACCTGAATACAAAATATTGTTATTCCCTCCTTTAATTACGTAAATTCCTCGCGCCTATTTTTCATTCACGTCACCAGACTTTGGAACTCCCTCCCTATAATAACAAAACAAATAATTCCGCCCTAAGATATCTCAGGTAATCACGAAAGTTTTACTTTTTCCATCTCTCACTCTTAAAAATACTCTATTTCTACGATAGGGCGGCCTTTATCTATATTTGTTGTTAGCAGATTACTTATTTACTTATAGCGTTTACTCAATTTTTGTTTTTATTTCTCATATACTCGTACTTATTGCTTACATTTATTTGATTTAATAGCATTGTTATAATGTAACCGTTAAATATGTGCTGTAGAATACATCTTGTAAGTCTTATTTGTACAATCCCGAATTAAAAAAATTAATTAAAAAAAAATTGAATTTGAAATTGACTATAAATGCGAGTAGAGTTACTAGTGATATCATTGTCATTGTCGATATTACTGTTGAGGTGAGCGAGCATGAGACCCGTATTCCTCTGAAATGCGGAAAGTAATACTTTTTGTTGAGCATGGTAGATTTACTCCATGGGCGAAAAATTTTGACGTGTGGTGATAAACGATGTTGTAATTTAGCGGTGATGGTTTTTATAATATCAATTATATTTTCACCAGAGGAGTATGGAAGGCCCCGTACATTAACATCACTAAGACGTTCCTTATGCTCCAGATTTCCCTCCCTCATATTCCTAATTGGCAAAGGTCGGCATTCATGAAGTTGCAGATATTTATTTTGGCACAACGCTTTGTTCAGTTGCGATTCCGCACTAATTTCTGTTCAGTTTCTTACGCAGCGTCTGCGTATTATGTCGCATATTACAATAGAAAGGTCTATACTTACTAGGGGATTCGCAAATGCCATGAATATTTTATGAATAAAGAGCCAATTTAGAGCTAACAGGTAATGGATTTGGTCATCAACTCATATCCTTACCAGTAAGCGTGGTTTTAGCCAACTTCTTCTATCCATACATTTCAAAGCTGAGGTAAATTATATTGTTGAGGGCTTATACTTGGTTATGCCCTCATTCACAGCTTAACCCATTTTTGACGCTCTGTTTGTTATTCTGTTACAATATTTTCAATCGCTCCAGTGACAGTTGCTGTGCTCTACAATGTATGTTAATAACGGGTGACCACGTAGCAATGATTGTTTTTCCAATTGTTATATTTCAGCAGCTGTCAAAGTTACCAATGACATCCAGCTGTCAAAATATTCAGTAAGGCTTGCTATTCCATCATTCAGCTTCAGTGTACAGGCAATTCGTTGCACCATGAAAACGTTTGAGTGTGAGTACACTCTTTTAGATCTTAAGCCACCAACCAGGCAGTGCGAAATGAAGAAAGCATAGCCGCCGTAGCGGCCAGTATCCAAGAAGACTCAGAAATGGCGATTCGGCGCTGATCAGCTGAATTGGGCATCGCTAGAGAGTCAACCCGGCTTATTTTGAGGTTGGATTTGGGTCTACATTGGCATAAGATTCGCTAATGGGGTGCTGGAAATGTTGGCCGAAAATCCAAATTTTGGCTAAAACATCATCTTCTCGGCCGAGGCCCATTTTTGGCTCAGCGGCTATGTCAACAACCAAAATTGCCATTACTGGACCGAACCCAACCCACAAGTATTCGGCAAAGCATCAATTCATCCACAAATATTGACTGTTTTGTGCGGATTATGGCATGGCGGCATCATCGGACCTTGTTTCTTTCGAAATTAGGAAGGAGCACCGTTACCGTCAATGGTCTCAGATATAAAGCGATGTTAACCGAGTTGCTGTAGTCAGAGCTCGACAACATTGATATACCCGAGCTGTGGCTTCAACAAGACGGCGCTACATGCCATACAAGCAACGTAACGCTCGAAGTTGTGAAAGAGAAATTTGGCGACTGGGTCATCCCACGGCGAGCGTTCATCAATTGTCCGCCGCGATCATGCGATTTGACACCACTCGATTATTTTCTCTTATGCCACGTCCAGTCTTTAGTTTACGCTAACAAGCCAACCATTTTCGACGAGCTCGAGGTCAACATTCGACACGCTATTGCCGAAAGAACATCGGACATATTGGACCGAGTTATCAAAAATTGGACCGACCGATTGAAGCACTGCCAGCGAAGCCGAGGCGGCCATGGACGTAGCCAGAATCAATCTTATATCTCACGCCGTTGTAGATTTATTTAAATTGTTTTTCCTATCGTTCTTATCTGGTTATAATAGTTGCAGGTATCTAACCCTATTTGAAAAATTGAGCCTTTGGCATTTTTGCTTAATTTTTTAAAATGTTTTGGTACAAACTTTTTGGTTCTATTTATTGGGTCACTCAATGGCTACGTATTGTTGAACAACTTATTTGAAATGGCCCCTATTTGCCTTCCAGAAACGGCGACGTCGGCGCCTGACGACTTATCGATTGTAGTACTCACCGCATGCATTGGAAAATTTTCCAGTGCTCCGACAATGGCGCGCTTCAAAGACTCAATACTTGGTTGTCGAGTAGTGCAAGCCATAGTCTCCAGAACGGACCATAGTTTTTCAGTCTAATAGATTGGGGTTCGGAACGTAGTTTTTGCTTTATGAGTTGAAGCGAAGTCTTGTTGAAATGTCCACTTGATACACTTTCGCCGAGGTTTTGACACCTTTCTCGCCAAAACCATGTTGAACTCTTGGAACGAGTTCAGATGCATATCGTGATGACAGAGCATCCTACTGTCAGTGAGTGGCTCTTATATGCGCTGAGTCCCAAATCACGTTTAAGATGCGAGACATGCTGTCCTTTCTGATATCCATCTCACGAAACATGTTTTTCTGCTTGCGATTCTCCGCAGCTTTGATGAGTTTTGGCATTTGCACTATTCCATCAGTATCCTCGAATAACTTCGCATTACGATACATGAAGTTTCGTGTGATTTTCAATGGTGCTGTGACCCGAAAGATTTCGCCTTTTTCGTAGCCGCATTTTTCCAGGACAATTACGACAATATGATTTTTGAACTAGCCGCATTTCATAATTGCAAACTGACGTCAACAACTTTTTACGCGGGAACTTTGCACAAATGTCACTTGTGAAATAGCCATCAAGTTGGAGTGGATATGTTCATTGGTTCTTGAGAATGAATGTGTTCATTTCGTGGACCAAAACATTTGTGAATACTAGGTTTGTTGTTGAAGAAATCGCATGACAATGCCTCTCCATGTCCGAACGCTATTCGAAATTAAGGGTATTCGTGAGATTGCTTTTAAGCTTTACAGAGCAGTGCTATGGTGTTTTGCACATTTCTTTTACAAAGTTTTGTGGGGACATTGAAAGTAAACATGATTATGTTCGTTTCTGCTGTTGAACTGGATTTTCAGGAGTTTTCTCTAGGATTTGTCGTAGTGTAAATTCTTGGCGGCTTTGTAAGACTTATTTCCTAAGTCTGCGGTTTTCGACAAAATCGTATACAAATTGTGCGCTAGTATTTTGGTCATACTCGGCTGAACATTGCATGCGCCCTTCATGGTCCTTTAATAACCGTTTAACGTTAAATATTCTCACAGCGTTTGCCCAGTATTATTTGACTGTAACAGAGTAGTAGTCAAGTGCAATCTCCAATTTAGAGGACTCAGCTCTTTCTGGGATCTTTGGGCGAAAAGGGCCGGATATTTTGGAGGATATAGAAGTTGTCATTCAATCATTTCATTTCATTTCTTTATCTCAAATACAAAACTGAAAATTGAGATAACAATCCGCGATATAATTATACATAATTTAAAAGCTAATATTCATATATAAGAAGAATAGCTAGTGACATATTTTATTTAAGCAAAATGGAGACGATATCACTTTTAAACAATTTATCTTTGTGCGGGGTATACTGATGATTCATCGACTTTTTATTAAAAAACATATAGTGATGGAGCAATGTTACAACGAATATATGGTAATTTCAGAAGGCAGGCAATGCAAATTAGAATAACAAACGAACAAACCATTTTACATGCTATTAAGCTACATAATTCAACGGAACTTCAATTTGGTGGGGACTAGATCCTAGAAGCCATGCTTTTATTACTTTTTTAAACACAAACAGATTTCTTACCGAGCGAATTTCGGAATGAAAAGCGTTAAAAAGTTTCCATAATACAATTGAATAGGAGTTTCTGTAACAGGACGTGCGAAAGCAGGAAAATTGATAACAAAATGTGCGTAGCTTGCTGATAGATAGCCGCCTCTCACAAAAATACTTTTAAGGCTTTAAAATAACACAAGTGTCGCAAGGGAAGAATTTACATAAACTTAAAAAGGTCCACGGTGTATCTATCTTTCGATACTTCGAAAAGCCACTTGGGTAGCTTTTATAAGTGCCGCCCCAACTGCTTTTACCATATTGTAATATTAGTTGGAATAACTTATAGTAAACCATCTTCATATTCTTGAATGAGCAATATTTATTCAGGTTGTAAATATTTTTTTTTAAATTAAATATGTGGTTGGACCAGTTTAGATTCCACTCAACAGTTACACCAATATATTTAGAATTATCCACGAATTCAATTTTGAAGCAGTTTGTACTACAGCTGACGTTTCTGTAGGAAATTTGGTTCCGTTGCAAGCTGAATTGGCTGTAAGACAGAACACGAGTCTTCTCCTCCGTAAGACTGTAAAACATTAACTTAGTTTTGCCATTCACAATAAGTATTTGCTCGGCCCACCAACATCTAAATAAAAAAAATGTCATAATTTATAACAGCTATTAAGTCTAACGCACTGGCTGAGCTGAAATCTCAAAGTCAGCAGCAAAAGTTTTGATTACACCCAATAATGAAAGTGAAAGTAACGAGTATCTTTGAGGTACGTCCAGTTTATTATTATTAGGGCTGCTTTTATTACTTCCAACTTGTTCATTTGATTCAAACCAATTGTGTATGAATCCCGTAAAGCCGGAGAATGTTATGGCCAACCTTATCTTCATCTAGACCCTTATATAAAAGAGAACAAAATTCTAATACAGCGTCTTCAGTACAAAGTCCAGTGCTAAAAAGGTTACAATTGTTGTCCTAACTAGTTTTTCGAAAGTTTTTGTTTAGAGGATAACAAAGAAATTGGTCTATAGTTTGATATACCTTTACTGATACACTTCTTAAATAAAGGAATAACAATACTTTCTTAGGCGCTTAGTCCGGTCTTCAGCTAACTGCCTCCGGTTGCATAATCCAAGTAGGTTACGGACCCCTTCTATTGTACATATGTGCGTGCGACACCTAACGTGA
The DNA here is from genome assembly GCA_963966105.1 of Volucella zonaria. Taxonomy (NCBI): domain Eukaryota; kingdom Metazoa; phylum Arthropoda; class Insecta; order Diptera; family Syrphidae; genus Volucella; species Volucella zonaria. The sequence goes on from OZ014532.1 coordinate 182,171,925, forward strand.
GGTCTTCCTCTACTGCGTGTTCTGTCCGAGTTAGATTCGAAGACTCTGCGGGTCGAAACATTGGTGTGCATTCGCTATGCATGTATTTGCCATATCAGGTTACTAATACGTAGTTTTCTGACTAGGTAGATGTCACTGTACAACTCGTATAGTTCGTCTTTGAAACATCTTCTCCAAAGTCCGTCAGCGCAACCGAGACCGAATACATAGTTTTCGAAGGCATTTTCTCTCCAAACGGCTGGGAATATACATTTTCATCCACTTTCGATAGGGTCTATACTTCTACGCCATAAAGTAGGACTGAGATGGTCAAGATATAGAGTCTGCTTAGTTGCTCGAAATTGGGTCTTTTTTTTTGCCTTCTTAGCGATTGGCGAGAGTGATTCTTCGTTTTATTTCTACTGACGTGTTGCCAGAATTAATAGCAGATCCAAGGTAGACAAAGTCCTTTACTACCTCGAAATTATAGCTGTCGATAGTGATGTTCTGCCCAATTCGTCGATGTTGTATTTGCCTTCTTGTTGACAGCATATACGTCGTTTTTCCCTCATTTAACGCTAAGCCATTTTGGTAGCTTCTGTTTCAATACTAGCCAAAGCTTGTGTCATTAACATCGTCGTACGTTAATCACCCTATCGGAAGATGTTATAATTTTTGGAAACGGCGGAAAATGTCAATTCTACTTTGACATTTGTGAAGTAAACAGATGCAACATACACGTCAACAAGACATGCATCGCTATACTACTAAAGAACGCATAATCCTTAATATCGACCACGAGGGAGATAACTTTTCATCGAAAATCATCATGAGCGACGAGGCCCATTTCCATCTCTGCGGATATGTGGAGTGAATAAGCAAAATTATCGCCTCTGGGGCACCGAAAATCTGCTCATACCCCACGAAGAGCCATTACACCCACTCAAAATTGCTGCATGGTGTGCTGTTTACGCTGGAGGCGTCATCGGGCCTTATTTTTTTATTTTTTCGAAAACGCCGCGGGCCAAACGACTATTATAGACGGCGAGCGCTACAGAACCATGTTCAACGACACTCTCCTTCCTCAATTGGATAAATTGGGACTGGAGAATATATGGTTCCAACAAGATGGAGGAACGACGCATACTGCGCGAGCCACAACCGAAATTCTGAGGGCTGCAATTCCGGGTCGCATCTCTCGTTTTGGCGATTTGCATTGGCCGGCAAGATCTCCTGATTTAACCCGTGCACATCTTTTTGTGGAGTTTTTTTGAAGTCACGAGTCTATGTCAATAAACCTCAGACTCTTGAAGCCCTCAAGGAGAATATTCGTCAAGAAGTTCTAGAAAAAGTGATGGAAAATGCCACAAATCGGGTCCGAACGGTCATCAATTCTGGCGGCGGTCACTTAGCCCATTTTCTCGACTTAATTAAAAAAAATATTTAAGGCATCAAGTAAAAATAATCCTAAAGCAGAACCAACGATTTTCATTTATAAATATAAAAAAATACAGGCAAAGACCATCGGGTGACAACCTTTACGTCACCTTGTAGTTGCTCAGATTTTTGAAAGATCGTGCCTCCAGTGTTCGCTTGTGAGTTCCGAGCGAAAGTTCTCAATCATCATTTTGCACAGACAGATATATAAGCTCTTCTCTATATCTGCTTGGGCGGAAGTTTTGGCTATCATCGTCTAAGTTGAACGGTCATTCCGCCAGACGGCGGGATGTTGCACTTCTTCTCTGTTATACAGTCTGCAGAAAAAGTTTTTCCATATTCTCAGCACTGACTATGACTCTACTACAAGGTTTCCCTCTTCATCTCTACACGCTTCTGTGCGGGGTTTCGGGCCTTGACACGTTTTTCCACCTGTTGGTAAAACTTCCGTACCCTATTCCTGCAGTACAACCTCTCAATGTCTGATATCTGATGTTCCTTCTCTTGTGTTCATAGAGCTCATGAGCAGCTTTCGGCCTTCGTCGCAGCGTCGGTTGTATTGTTTAGATGAAGCCCACTATATCAGTTGCTGCGTTTCTAATGACACGTTGGTAGCATTACCACTGGTCTTCTGTACTTGAGGCTGGCGGCATAAGAGTTGGTGAAAGAATTCGGAATACGCGTTCGGTGAAGATTCTGGCGGTCTCTTGTGACTGCAGCTTTTCTACGTTGTATCTTTTCATAGTAGTTCTTTTTTGTTTTGGCGCATTTGCACTTTGGATGCAACAAAGCGCTGATCGGGGTCAATGTTGGCTCCCTTTAACGTTTGAATGTTCAGAGTATTGGAGACATACCTTACGTCGATTGCAAAATGATCAATTTGATGATCCGAACACCGCCATGTCCCCTTCTGTATACTGAGATGAGCAAACCGTGTGCTCCCTATAGTAATATTTCGGCAATAAGCCTAAGTCAGTTGCCAGACGTGGTGTCATGTAAGCTATGCTTATCTACTGTCTTACAAAATATATCCTCCTTTCCTATCCTGGCCTTAGAATCCCCTGGTACGATTTTAACGTCATACTGCGTACAGTGCTCACATGTCTTGTCGAGGAGCTCGTAGTAACATTCTTTGGTGGCGATGTTCTTGTCTACTGTCTAGATATTACAAGATTTTAGAATCAATAAAGTCAAATAAAGAACTTTATGTCAATTGTTTTAAGAAGAACATCTAGGATACTATTTGCAAGACTACGCCTGAACCTGAACTTGGCAAGGGAGGTCGTCAAATAGTCATAAATACCTCCAAAACCAATTAAATATGTGGCATTGCTATCTTCGTGGGAGCGACATACGAGTACTAAGATTTCCATCCACTTTCAGTAAGTGGGAACCACATAATCCCACTTGTATCAGGGAGAGATTCTTCCATGTATCTAATTCAAAATCTTAAAACGGTATACTAATTTCTAAGAAGCCGGAGCCACTTGGTGGATTTACCATTCATCTTATGGAATACTATGTGTACATAATAGTAAGAGTATCAGATAAGTAATACTTCCCTATTGAACCTCTGCCAGAACTCATTTAAGAACATAATCTTCTGGAAAAACTATATCTTTGAAACCCCCGTCTCATACAGGCTATTACAAGGAAGTGCTTATCGGTCCTAAAGCAAATGTAGTCATGTAAGAAAAATGGACTTTTAATTTATCACCAGATGAACACCAATTTGTCCACAGCTTAAGGCCCTTATCTCGCATAAAATAAATTCCGAAGTATCTTCAATAGTGCTTCAGTGTATTCCCATTTTTCGCAAACAAAAAATACCCGTAGGTTCGCATATAAATTGGGCAGGACTAATTTATTTATTTATTCATTTCATCAATAAACCTAGCTTACCTACTACGTATTTGTAAATTATAAATAATGATAGAAGAATTTAAAAACAATAATATAAGAAATGTAAGTAAAAAAAAAAAAAAATTTATTTAAATAGTATGCATTCATGCTTCAAATAAAATGTTTTTGAAGCATGCTTTCCGAATGACAAAATCTAGATGTCTACTAATTAAATTAAAAGATTTCAGTAATCTCGAAATTGGTTCATTCCGACCATAGTTTGTTCTATACCTCATTTAGTAAAATATGCGACGATTCCTTAACACCCTCTACGGAGCATAAATTAGCAACAAAGACAAAAGCGTTTGGCTGTTTATATGAGAACACAAAACGTCTCTAACAAACAAGATGTCATGATCCTGCCTTCTTGCACTAAGGGCCAGCTATTCAGTGCGAGATCATCCGAGTCTCAGGGTTAAACTCGAGTTAACTCCAGAAACATGGTTTTTCAGTCAATTACAATAGAATCCTGAGTTAATACGGTGTTAACTGAGATTTGAAACAGAATCAAAATATGTATACCGACAGCGACAACGTACTCAATTTCAGCAAATTTCCTGGGTTAACTCTGGATTAACTGAAATTTTTTTTTGACAGATACTGAAAATAGCAAGGAAAAAAGCTGATTTCGCTTATATTTTTGTGAAAATTTTAAAATTAATAAAGAAAATAGTACGTTGTCGCTGTCGGTATATTTTGATTCTGATTCAGATGAAGGCTTGTTAGGTCAAGACCAAATCATTTTCATTTGTTTGGAGAAAAGGATTTCTACGACCGATTTCGCCTTTGCAAGGCAACAGCTTTCAGCATTTTGGGACTTATTCGAGCTCATATAAAAAATAAAAGAGATTGGTACGCATAAGTTAATGACTATAACACGAAAACATAATGTGTTACCACTACGTCAATTGGGAGTGGCATATGAGTCCGCAAAAAACCTACAATTCTAGTGGGATTACGGCACTTCCAATGCACGTGCGTGAATAACTAACACGCCTGTTTCTATATTAATAATAACATTAATTCGTAATACCAGATGTTTCTGATCACTTTGAGAATGCAACTGCTGGCATGTTGAGAACAATAGGCGATATTTACGGAGTATCGGTATCAACAGTATACAAAGTGATGACACCTGTTACACAGCACATAGCATTGCTAGGAAGCCACTTTATTGTCTTTCCCAGTACGGCAGAGGATTTGTCAAATATGAAACAAGAATTTTATAATGTCGCGAAGTTCCCAAAAGTTATAGGCAGTCTAGATTTCACACATGTTAGAATTCGTAGTCCAGGTACATGTTTTTAAACTTAACAAGAATATATGTTTTAAAATCCTTCACATAGGCGGAACTAAAACGGAACTGTACGGAAGACGATTTGTAATGTAACCCTCAAGATAACGAATATTGTTGCTAGTTGGCCTGAATCAGCACATGACTGAAATATTTTCAGAAATTCAAATATTTATCACCGTCTGGAGAGAGGTGACTTCGGCTAAAGTTTTATAGTTCCTGACAGTGGATATCAAAAGAAAAAGTTTATAATGACTCCTCTTGTCAACATAACAACTCCGGAAGAGAATTTATATAATAAGTCTTTAATTAGAACTCGCTGTTGCGTTGAAAGAAGCTATGGAATTTGGAAAAGACGGTTTCCAATTCTGTCGCTAGGAAGGCGACTGAAATTAGAAAAATTGCAGTGCATAATCATTGCAACGGCTGTCTTGCACAATATATGTTGCATTAATGGCGAAAATGAAGAACCAAGTCTCTCTACTGAAGTTGAAGAAGCAGTAGATTTCGTAGGAAGAGGGGAAACGTGAAATGTAATAATGTTTTCGGTAAATGATTATTTTAAAAAGTTGTTAGTGGCGCGGCATTAATTTACAGTTACAAGTTATCTTAAATAAAACATGTTTAAAGCGTTGGTAAATCAGTTCTTTATTAAATCACTATTTTCTTTTTGGAACTCTTATTCATAACAACTTAAATTAAAATATAACTTATTTACATCACAGTCAAATAATGGTAACTCAAAAAAAAAACTGAGGTAAGATGGTTGTCTGAAATGTTTCGAAAGTACCGAACAATAGTACAAGACATTTTTTCTCAAATTTTTTTTTTATTTTTCTACATAGTCTCCTCGTAACTCCACACACTTCTCCCAGCGTTCTCCCATCTCTCTAACCCGTCAAAATAGTACTTGGCGTTTTTCTCTGCAAAATAATTGCTCACGAAGGTGATTGCCTCTCACTTGACGAAAATCTCTGTCCTCCGAGCGCAGTTTTTAGATGAGGGAACAAAAAGAAATCGCTTGGGGCTAGATCTGGTGAATAAGGTGGATGGTCAAGCAGTTCAAACCGTAATTCATGGATTTTCGCCATGGCAACCGGTGAGGTGTGAGACGGCGCGTTGTCTTAGTGAAACAGGATTTTCTTTTTCCGCAAATGTGGCCGTTTTTCCGCAATTTCTGCCTTCAGCTTGGCAAGTAATGATGCGTAGTACGCTCCTGTAATGGTTTTTCCTTTTTGAAGATAATCGATTAAGATAACTCCTTTACTATCCCAAAACACAGTCGTCATCACTTTCCAAGCCGAAAAAACAATTTTTGCTTTTTTTTGGAGCCGGCTCGCCCTTTGCAGGCCACTGTTTTGACTAAATTTTTGTTTCGGGCGTATCCAAGTTTCATCTACAGTAATTAATCGACGCCAAAACTCGGATATATTGCGCCTAAACTGCGCCAACAGAGCGTTGAAAATGTTCATTCGAACACGTTTTTGGTCTAACATAAGCAAACGCGGCTCTCAACGCGCGGACAGTTTTCTCATGCCTAAATCTTGATTTAGTATGTAACAAAGAGACTCTTTTGACATTTTCATAACCTCTACTACTCGTATCTCTCTCACTTTAATTCGGCGGTGGTCTAACACCATTTGGTGAACTTTAGCAATGTCCCGAACGTTCATCATCTCCCAAGCTCTTACGGCCACGTTTAAATTTAGCTGCCCAAAATTTCACTGCGGTGAATGATGGTGCAGAGTCCCCATACACAGAGTCCAACTCATTTTTGATTTGCGTAGGCGTATCGCCTTTGAAAAACAAGAATTTAATAATACCTCGATACTCAATTTTTTCCATTTTCACATAAAACACTCACATCGACTCACTCAAATGACTGTCAACTAAAAACTGCGCGTCCAAAATGACTGAAACTTCGGTAAGTAACTGTCAAGAGATGCACAACTAGCATTCACTGGCTTTTATTGATGAGTGCCGCTATCTTTACGTTGCGGTCGTTTTCAAACAACCCTCGTATCTAACATCAAAGGAAATATTTTTTATTGTAATTGTTTTTTTAAAATTCTGATTTCCAGTTCGTGTTTTTGTTTCATCTGCTCAATTTCCATTTTTAAGTTGTCTTTGCAGAGCTCACTCTCTTCTTGTTGAGAATTAATGAGGCTTATATCAGCCTCAGTTTTTTTCAATTTGGCAGCAGTAACACCGCCCCAGCAGTCTTTTATATTTTTGCGCCGTATGGGTTTGATTGCAAGGTGTTGCGGCTTTTTAACATTTTTGGGGTATAGTGATTCCAATTCAACAACTCCTCTGTTTCATCTGCAAGTATAATCAAAGAAATTGATTTAAAAATAAAGTCTCAGTTGAAAATAAATACGAACCTTTTTCGTTTTCAGAGAAGTCGTTTCTTCCTCCAGTTGACACTGGTTCTTCTTTCCCCTCAGATGCGCCGTCATCAAACAGCTCCTCGGTCCCCAAAAATTCCTCCTCCTGGCATACCTTTATAACAGCATTATCTGTTGCAGTGACAGGAGATGCTGCTTTCGGACCTCCTCCTGTGCAGAAGATGATTCGTTTCTGCCACCTTTTTTAAATTTTTAAATTTTGTTCGAACGTTTCCACCCCTTCTGTCGCTTCCGCACTTGCTATTAATTCCCGGCTTTTGCCTTATCTTCAACATTCGTTCGGTCCGTCCACTTACATTCTATAATATCTTATATAAACAATGCGCAGATGAGAATGACAGATTTCGATAGTGTTTTGACAACTGAACTATACAATGGCAGTGATGCCAAATTAAACCACCACTCATGGAGTTAAAATTAATCCTGCACTGAAAAACTGTTTCATGAGTTAACACTGGATTAATTTCAGCCAGGACTTAGTAAACTCTAGCTTAACTCGGAAGTAAATCAGCACTGAAAAACTGAGCCTTAGTGGCATAATACTTAGTAATTGACTCCTATCTCAATAAGATGGTTCAAAATCCCATCGCATTTTAAAGAATATATATTTTGTTAAGCGTCTTTGCATCTGAATATGTCAGATAGTTTGTATTACAGACAACATCGCCATATTCATAACGCATTAAAAAGAGATAAAAGCATGTGAGATCTATTTTTTTAATGAAAATTTGTATTCTCATGCGATTTCAATCGTCTCATGATACATTTAGAGTGTTAAAATTTTTCACACGCGGTCACTGGAGCAAAAAGTTGTTAGATCGAAAAATGGGTTTTTTAGGTACCTGCCTCATTTTTTGGCGATTAAAGAAAAATGCTTTATTGGTGCAGTGTTTTTATTTTCTTGTTCCTTCTCTGAAACATTCTCTATCTAATTAGTACTCTGTTGGACCTCCTCTTGCTTTTATTACAGCTGCACATCTGCGAGACATTGACTCAGCTAGGTTTTTCCATGTGGAAGCAGGTATGGTGTTCCAGGTCCGGATAAGTAAATTTTTTAGGTTTTCAATTGCCTCTGGACGCTTTTTTGCAACCTTAAGTTTCATTATTGACCAGAATTTCTCAATTGGATTGAGATCTGGACTGTAGGAAGGCCACCTTAATACATCGACATTATTTTCTTCGAAGCAATTTTTAAATTAAGAAATGAAAAATATTGCAAATATTATTCTTATTCATAAAAGTTCTAGCTTATTTAAAAGCTTGATATTAGTCTTGTCCTATTGAAAAATGAATCTGCAAGTGTTAATACATTTCCCAGAATACGTAAGTAAACTTCTGCAGTGACTTTCGATTCCAGGAAGATCATTCTACCTTTTTCATCTCCAGAGAAGCGTCACCAGACCATCACACCTTCAGTTTTGAGGGGCATCCGTCTAACCTTTGGTTGTCATCGCACAAGAATCCTCCCATTTCCAACATGCAGCTTAAACTTTGATTCGTTGGAAAAGATAACATTGTTCCACATGTCTTGAGTCCAATTAAGATGCTTTTGAGCCCAGAGCAATCGTTTTTCTCGGACTCTTTTTGGAAAATCCGGGTTCAGTACTGGCTTGACGAAATTATTTTTCTTGTAGCTCGACACAGATCCTTTTTAAGATCCACCGAAGTATTGAACCGATGCTGACGGCTGTAGAGCACCAAAAAACGATCTTCCACTGGGGTCGTCTTTTTTGGGATCTCTGAGCTTTTCTTTCTACTGGTAGTCCCGGTCTCATGATATTTTTTTAAATTCCATGTCACAGTTTGTTGAGCAACATTTAATCTTCTAAAAAATTCACGTGTTGTCAAATTGAGACGTGACAGACACAAAATATTAGCTTTGCACTCCGAACTGATTTTTCCCATTTTTTTTCACTAAATTACTTCGGTTCGTTTCGGACTACTATCACGAACTAAATGTACCTGTTATTCATAACAACATCGACTTTTATGCACCATTTGAACGACATTTTGCTACCTAGTGCAAAAAACCCCGTAGCTCTCATAGATTCCAAGAACTGCGCCCGAAAAGGGTAATAAAATGTTTGACCAAATTTTTTCGAACGGCACTGTATGTATTGGACATGAGAAACAAAGCTTAGTTTTGTATCAATGTAAACATCAAGGGCTTTAATATTGTTAATCCTTACTAAGCGCATGTCTCCAATACAATAATTGAACGAATCATGTACACGGGATCTTGTAAAAGATATGGCAAAGCATTTTTTTACATTTAATTTTAAACAATTATTAATGCACCAAGCAGATACATTTATTAAGCCTCGACGGTTCGGGGATCAATACCAGCCGAATACCGCATTCACGTAAGATGAGTGAATTTCAACCCTGGTTTGGCCAGAATTTTGGGAGCAATTGATTCCACTTATTTTACCACAGTTTAGTCGGGTTAGCTGTACGATTTCTTATTCTCTCTCTTCAGCTCCAACCACTTACTCGTAGCAATAGAATTTGGAAGGCTTTGCTTAGTTTCTGCAGGTAAGCTTATATTCTAACCCCTGGAGGTGGGATTTAAAGCCTGTGATACGTTAACATTGTTCTAATAGATTTAGATGTTTGGCTACGGAAAATTGCTGAAACATCTCTTTTCTGTGAGGATTTCGGATCTTAAAATCGAAGGAAGGCTTTCACAAACCCTGGAAGAGATCTACAACTGCCCTTACTAGTTTTTCTTGTGTTTTTTTTTCAAAAACGTGAACGTTATTATCCAACTAAAAACTTATCTGGGTATATCCCGAGTCGTTAGAAATTTAAAAATACATGTACCAACAATTTACCTGGGTTCGTTTTACACATAAATAGAAGCATGGAGCTGCCGTCAACATCTTATGACTATGTTCTCATATGGAACTGTATTTACTGTACTAAAAATAATGAACCAGAGTGTTATAGTCGGGTCGGATATGTGACCCGATCTATTGTCGGCAATCGGAAATCTTGGATCTAAATGGCTTGAAATTTTATTCAACAAAACTATGAAAGACATTCGGATGTGGAAGAAGAGCGCAAAAGGTACAGGAAATACAGCAATAACTAAAGATCGGTGCAGGTAATGTCGCATACTGTGAAAATATAAAAGAGTTCCAGACAGTCGAAAACGCAACATAATTCAGTGGCAGTCACGGTCAATGCGTCTTTGTGGGAAGCAGGTTAACATAACATATTATGACGGATAATGATGAACAACGCCGCAACGATTCGAAAGGCCTTCATACGTCTTCATAGATTTGGAAAATGCGTTCTATAGAATTCCTAGATATTTTATATTGATGTCGTTAAAATCCAAAATTTACCTGAGGCATATATAGTACATGCACACGTAATAATGTTACTTGAAGTATATGGTGACATTAAACCGAACGATAAATGCACAGGAAGAATGACCGCAGAATCATTGCTATTTAATGTCAAGCAAGATTTTCCAGAGAACCTCAAAGACTAAGGTTCTGTCATAAATCATCAAGAGGTCTACGATGACGATGCCGCGCAGGAGTTAGCGTGGGGTGGTTTCAGTTGCACGAAAACTCAACAGTTTTTCGTGGCAGATAAATTTCGCTTGAACTTAAAGGCTTATTATACACGACAGTAAAAATAAACGTTGGACGAATATATAAAAGAAAAACGACACCGAAGAAAATGAAAACATTATGAGTAGCCGTGGGTGTGGCAACAAAACGAAGGGATTTTAGTGGAATTAAGAAACCGATAGTGGAGACATTTCAGGCTGAACAAATTATCTAGTTTTGACGTGCTCAACGTGGCATTCAAGTTCTTCGGAAAACTGGTTCAAAAAGCAATAAATCTTAATGTTCTAGCTGGGATTCAAAGAGAGGCAGCAACAAAAAAAGTCGTGAAAGAACTTGAAAGTCTTTTGATTTACACGTAGGAATATTTGTTTTCAGCTCCGACCTACTTTAAATTTTGAATCGTCTAGCCTTAGGAAGTCTATAAAAAACTATCCGCAAATATGCTGATATCATCAGAATTCTTCAGAAATTTTAAGTGAGACAGCATTGGACAATGAATTATTCTGCTTCTTTCCAACGGTGCCGCTCATATAAAATCATTTTCTGTTATTAGAAAAAGAAGCTGTCACAAAATTTGTCGAACACCCCTTTTTTATAATTTGCGGTCGCTCAAGAGATTTAAGTACCCTTAAAATGTTTGCACACAGTGCGGACGAAGGAAAATCAGAGAGGATGGAAAGAGAGGTACCGGTGAACGTTGGTTTTAAATGTTTGAAGGCTGTAATGACTACGAAATAAAGAGCTAGACAGGCATTCCATAAACGAGTTATACGGCTTAGGAATGAATCACGATATTTTAGAGTACGTCCGAAAATGGGTTTGAGGATATACCAATGAGCATTCATAGCGAGATGGGTGTTACGGTTAAAAGTTTGAAGGGGCGGTTTGCTACTGGCGATTTTTATGGAGCACTGGTGGTGGAAATAGCGATAAAACAGAGTGAGAAACGAGACATTACGTTGGTGTTCGAGGGGGTACGTTGTTTTTAGTATCACCTATGAGTTTTATCGCACGGTTTTGAATCCTATCTAGCAGTTGCAGAGATGCTTTGGGCGCAACAGCCCGATGTGGGCATTGTACTCCAATTTCGGGTGATTATTATATATATTGAAGCCAGATCAGAGACAATAAAGTATTTAATACACCGTTTGAGGAAACCTAGACATTTCGCAGCATTTTTTCCGGCGTCAAATATGTGATCTTTCCAACGTAGGTTGTCACTGACACACATACCGAGAATGGAAAGTTTATCGGTTTCGGCGATGCAAGTGCCATTCATGGATAATGGCTGGGTGTTTAAATTTCGCTTTAGTGACAGAAGGCAGCATTGTGTTTTGGATGCATTAAATTTTACTCTGTTGATAGTTCCCCAATTGGTTATGCTGTTCATATTGGAATTTAATGAGCTTAACATACGCTGGCGTTCCCGTTCTACAGCCGAAGAGCAGGGACGTGAGTCCGGGAATGAATATGAAAAGCAGAGAGTACTGTCGTCAGCGCAGGAGTATATTCTATTAGAAAGGAACCCTGGGGCACACCAGCATTTATTTTGTGAATATCAGATTTGAAATCATCCAATTTGAATTGAACGTTCTGAAAGGTAATTTCTAATCAATTGAATAGGAGCGTCGTCGCCCCAAAAGCATTTTTAACAAAGAAGCTTGATGCCTCTTCCATTTTTCGGTGAGACATGCCATCAGATCACTTGTGGACCTGTTGCTACGAAAACGATATTGCCGGTCATTGAGAAGTTTTCGTGTTTCGTGATATTTCATGAGCTGACGGTTTATAAGCGTTTCCATAACCTTGGTGAGAAGGGACGTAAGTGCAATGCTGTTTTCCATCTGCTCGGAAAGAGTCCTAAGGAGAAGAACACCTCTTCAGAAGAAGGGGAGATATACCATCTGAACCAGCGGATTTGTGAATGTTAAGATCTTTAATTACTCTTGCTACTACACGAGTGCGAAAGTGGATTCGTCCCATTGAAGCTTTGACGGACTCAAGTGTAGGCGGAGACAAAGCACAATCTGGGAGTGCTGAGCTGGCCGCAAAGTGTGCAGGAAGCAGATTGGCCGTGTCCAAAGAGCTGACAGCTGGAATATCATTGTGAATGAGCAGAATTTCTGATGTTTTTGAAAAATGATCAAAAGCTTTCACTACCTTTGAGACATTGCAGTATTTTTTGCCTCAACTTTCCTTCTGGAATCTTTTCTCTAACTGTACGAGAAATTAGCTGATATTAGCTGACACAATGGTCCGACAAGCCTAGACGGGAGAGCACATCAACGGAGTATTTATCAGGGTGAGAGGTTAAAAACAAGTCCAGGGTGTTTGCGGTATGACTATGAACGTCTGGTATTCGTGTGGGCTCATTTACAAGCTGGGTTAAGTTGTTTTCCGCAGCGAATATCTTAACACACCATCCCTCGGGTGTTGTCTGTAGAGAATGTCGAAGCCACCCACAGTTGTGTATATTGAAATCGCCCGTAATAACAATTTCAGTATGAGGACACAGAGATAATATTCTTTTTATGGAGTCAAACAGCGTATTAAACTCATTCAAGCTCGAGTTCCTGTTCAGTTTGGGGTTTCTGTAAATAAAACAATAGTGGCTTACGGAGATGGAATTTTAACCACATCGTGGTGGAGTTTGGTAAGCAACATCACTACGCACGTAAATGGCGAGGCCGCGATGAGAAAAGAATAATGGCACAAGTTCGTAGCCAGGTAGCTTCAGATCAGAGTGATCTGAGAGGTGTGGGTGGAGATCTACTTGTGTTTCACTAAGTGCCAAAACAGCTGGTCTGTATTTGCAGACGTGGACGTACGCAGAAAAGTGATTACTTTTTAGCCCGCATATATTGCCAATATCCACTCTGAATTCCCGAGTGATTATAAACCCAAACACAAAAAACACAAACACCGACGTTACTAAGCGCAGATGTGAACTACAAATTCAGAGTTGGTTTACCGAATCAAATTGTTGTAGCTGTTATGCCCAATAGGAAACAGCACACCAACAAAATTCAAATCCACAGCCCGCTATCCATCAGTTGTAAGATACACGCAGTCACTGCACGCGCTGTTTGACAATGTAATACAGCAACGGCAGTTTCACTAGGGGCAGGAAGGTTGGGATGCTGGTTGGGATGTTGGTTTCGGCTTCACTGCACTCGCGCGGTGTTATTGTTTTTTTTTGACCTTATTATAAACTACACGACATTTTCTACCTTCATACGGATACGTAGCCTTATAACGGAAGCGATCTGTTCAGATATGTTACCGCCACCCCTTTTTTCTACTCATTACTCTGCAACTATCTATGTTACATAGTTCTAAGATGATCCATAGAGGAAGCCTTTTTGCTCGACTCCGTAGAAATATCTACGCTACCGCTGTTCGTATTTCATATCGAAAAGTTGTCAGAAAAGCATTCATCAGTATCCATAGCGTTGATATACGTTTTAGAGCAATTATATTCTAACGCCATGGGTCGCTAGGACACAGTTAAAAGCCACATTCACAATTCCCATCGTGCAGAGAGGCTTTATACTAGTAGCATGCGAAAGAAATAACTTTGCAACTATTATACTTATTCGGAACAAACTTTGCCAGGTAGCATACTAATACCAGGCAACAGATTCCAAGGACTTGCGTAAAATATTTCATAGGTTACTTGGAATGAAGGGCAACGAGGAGAAATCAGTATTCAGTTACAAATTCAGTATATACAGCCGTATATACCATAATCACTCCATGATTATCCCAATTTGATAATTTCTTTGTCTGTACATTATTCACATCGGTATTCACTCTTGGATGATCCCTTTGAAAGACAATCATTATGGACAGCCTCCTGCTCGAGCTCTTCAACAAAGAGATTCGCAGAGAGGTTTTATATAAATCCTTGTGTATATATGTACATATGGGCGTTGAGCCAGCCAACATTTCCTTTATTTAATTTTGGAAAATATATTTATTATCCTAGGAATCCATTGCAACTCCTTCAAGAAATTCATTCCAGGAATCGATGAGAAAATTAAAAAAAAAAAGAAAGAACTCCAATTCTGTACACCTTTTGATCGAAATTGGAATTCCTCACACTTCAATAGGATTTTTTTAATCACGTCTTCCTATGAATGCCAATCACAGAGCTCCAAGAGCTTCATTAAAATCTGTTAATAGGAAAAGGAAAAATCCTTCTTAACTCCGATTTCAGACGAATTCAAGGTAAGAAGCAAAACAAAAAAAAAAATACCAATCTCATGAAATCCAATCCAATCGGGCATATAACTAACAACGTTATACTCTCTACTCTCTTGAGACATCTATTGCTGTCAACGGAAAATCCGCGTAATGAATGCACTTTCCTTAGCCAGCTTCATGCATCCACAACTATTCGTACGCCAGCACGCTTCGCTGAATCCTTTCGCATCGTGTGGCATTGTTAGGAAATAATTTCCAACGAAACACAATCCCACTGTAAAATTGTTTTCCCATTTCTGGAGGGAGTGCGGGTGTACGAGCACTCCAGCATTGCAATCCATAACCAATCATTTATCCTCCTTACCAAGCCACAACCGAGAGCGTACGCTCGATTTCAGACGGTTCCTACTAGAGACCAAGAGAATAGTCTGAATTGCGGATAGTGGGTTCTTGGGTGCTGGCTGTGTTGGGTCCTGGATGCAGGCTACACTGAGTGCTCGACTTCATTGTTGGGTGACTCTGAAAATTTTTATTTTTTCTACTGGCAAGAATCAGGAAAAGAGTCCTCTGCCGTACTACTCCATTTATTTATAATCACACAACAATAAGCGTCATCATCATTGACGTCGTCATTCTTGCTGGAAGCACCTAGAGTCATCGTCATTGTTGGCATCGTTCCTCAGGTGATACACAAGAAGAGAAGAGCAGCTGTTATATAGTACATATATTGCGGTAGCAGGCAGCCTCAAGGATGAAATGCATTTGTAGTGCAGGAAATGCTTCAATATGCCATTTGGCAAATCCCTGTAGGTAGAATACGCTACGCGAACAGTTGAAGCGATTCATAGTCCTGTCCCGAAATGCATATTAAGGGAAATGCTTTTAATCTACACGTCTCAAGGCACTGTACGCTCGCAAAAGAATCCATTGACAGTTCCATTAAGGATCGTTGTGGGTTTCCCGCGGCACTTGTAGGATGAATTTGGGTATCATAAAGCAAGAGTTGGCTGTGGAATAAGTGTAAGTTGGTAGGCTTGTTGGATCTGCTTTTGTAGTAGTACGAGTATTTACCTATTTTTGAGAGTAAAGAGATACCGTTTATTATGTGTTTATTATAATTGTGTGTTTATAAATTTGAAAAGAGACGAGAAGAGTCTTTCTCCTTTTTATGGAGACCTGTCTCTATTGTTGAGGTAATACAATGCGCTGGCTAAAATTATTCAAGGTAGCCTTAAAACATATTTGCTGGTGGCATCTGGAGACGGTTGGTTATCGTTTCCGGCCAGCCTCAGGCTTATGAATGTGGTTTGGCTGGTTGTAGCCCTTGAATATACAGGGTGGTCCAGTTTGAGATACAGATATTTTGGAATCTGATTCATTGGTTCAAATTATGAAAAAAATCGTATGGGCGTTACAGGCTTTTTAAAAAAGTTTCTTCAGAGAAGAAGGTACCAACAATTCTTTAGTTATAACTTCTAGTGTATTAAACCTATAGCAACGAAGCTAGGCTCGTTTGATAACCAGTTGATTAATGATTAATTCTTGTTCATATTCATATTGTTAGCTAAACTGATACTATGCGAAGGAAATCCTCTGACGTTACAGGTTTCGTTGTGTGTGCTTCCTTACTTCAGCACTTCTCCTTGAATCCCGAGAAATTGTCGTGCAGTCATAATACAGCGAATTCATTGAAATATGCGAACATTACATACTCTCAAGTTGATTATTGTTGCACAACTTTTTTTTTCAAATGTCTTATTTTAATTATTTCCTTCCTCCTGCTTATATTCACTTTCCTCCTTCTCCACTCACTTTCTTTTCTTTTCTTCATCTTCTCGTAGATTAGCTGTAACTAAAAAATATTCAAAGAACGCTTCTATTGTTTATTTAGACTATAAGTTTAAACATGGTAGGTGACACATCTGCATTTCGTGTGCGGGTTGAGGCTGATGTTCGGATGTTGGTCAAGATTTTATCTAATGCACGTAAAGGATTTAAGATTGTTCACTCCAATGCACGTAGTCTAAGTTTGTCGAAATTAGATTATGCCAGACATATTTTCACGGATTCTGGAGTTGATGTTATATGCGTGAGTGAAACCTGGTTTAAAGCGCTGGATGGTAAAGATGATACCGAAAAAACATATGGCATTCCTGACTATAAGATGATTCCTCATAATAGAATTACTCTCACTACTGGCGGCGGTACTGCAATTTATGTTAAGCATGCACTGGGTTGTAGGGTTTTAGGGAAGTCGGTGGGAAATGACACTGAATTTTTGATTACTGAAATCTCATATGGTAATGTAAAATGTTTAGTTGGCGTCGTCTATAGTCCTAACCGTAATTGTTCTTTTGACTTGTTTTTTTCTACCCTTCAACAGTTCTCAGCATATACTTTGTGGTGATTTTAACGCTGACTGTCGGCATTTAAATGATTTTGCTTCTACAGGACTTGTGGTTATTAACTCCTATGCTACTCGTTTTAGGCCTGAATCCCATCCAAGTCTTCTTGATCTATTTGTTGTATCCGACCCCTCTAATGTGTTACTGCAAGACCAATTGTCACTAGAGGGAATATCTGATCATGATATGCTTTTTTGCACATATAGTTATGTTAACATTGATTTTTCCAGTGTTCCCTCACAGGATTCTTTTCAATTTCGCGACTATGCATCAATTAACTTAAGCAACCTCCATTATCGTGCTAGTTTAATTCCATGGCATTCTTGTTACTTTTTAGCGGATATTGATGAAAAAGTTGACTTTGTCCAGACATTAATTAATAATCTTTTTAATGCCCATGTTCCTCTTAAAAGAGTTGTTGTTCGTAATAAGAAATGTCCATGGTTTACTGCTGAGGTACTTGATGCAATAAAAAATAGGAGAAAACTATATGCTAAATGGAAATTAGAGCCAACCAGTTTTAATAGGCAAGTTTTCTGTAGAACCAGAAGCTACTCTTCATCTGTCACCAAAAGAGCAAAAAAAATGATATTTCATTTCCAAGTTGAGTGCTGACCAACCTTCAAAAAAACTTTGGAGCAATTTGCGCTCCATTGGTATCGGTAGAACTCAAGCGTCAACTAATATATTGGGTATATAACTTAATTGTTTTTTTTTTTTTCAAAATTTGAACGTTTATTTAAGAGAAACATGTACAATAGTATTATTTAAAGTATTGCCCATCTGAAGCTATGACTTTTTACCATCTTTCTGGTAATTTGTGGATCCCATCTCAAAAGAACTGCGCCGGCTTGGCAGCCAAGAATGAATCAAGCCAATTTTTGATATTCTGCTCTGATGTGAACCGTATTTCAGTGAGGTCGTTCTGCATCGATCGGAACAAATGGTAGTCAGAAGGGGCAAGGTCTGGGCTATAAGGTGGGTGGGGTAAGACTTCCCCACCACTGTTTTCCAAATAGTTCTTAACCGGAATAGCAACGTGGGGCCGAGCGTTGTCATGATGGAAAATTATTGCCTCATGTCTGGTCGCATATTCCGGGCGTTTTTCGGCCACTGCTCTCTTTAAACGGATTAATTGTGTTCGGTATCGTTGTCCATTGATGGTTTCACCCAGTTTTAGCAGCTCATAATACAGCACACCCACCTGATCCCACCAAATACAGAGCAGTACCTTCGCGCCATAGATATTCCTCTTTGCCGTTGATTTGGCTGGTTGGCCCAGTTTCACATATGATTTTTTGCGCTTGGGGTTATCGTAATGGATCCATTTTTCGTCACCAGTAACAATCCGATGCAAAAATGACTTGCTTTTGTGGCGTTCCAGCAGCATTTCGGACAGGCACAACCGCCTTTCGACGTCTCTCGGCTTAAGTTCATGTGGAACTCAATTTCCTTGCTTTTGAATATGACCAGCTGCTTTTAAACATTTTGAAATGGCTGCTTGAGTGACAAGCAAAGATTCTGCGAGCTCTTAATGTATTTGGCAACAATCTTCATAGAGTAATGCTTCCGGTTCTTCATCTTCAAACTTTTTTGGCTGTCCAGGACGTTCATCGTCTTCCAAGCCAAAATCACCACTTTTAAATCGTGCAAACCACTTTTGGCACATTCGCTTAGCTAGCGCATGTTCACCATAAACTTCCACCAAAATACGATGACTTTCGGCAGCAGTTTTCTTCATATTAAAGTAATGAAGAAGAACTCCCCGCAAAAACACTTTTTCAGGCACAAAGTTCGACATATTTGAGTGAAAAAAAATTATTGTTGTTTGCGCTTCAAATGAATGAGATATACTGAAATGACGTACAATGATAGTAGCTTTCCAACGCATGTTCCAATGGAATAATAACAATGGAATAATACGAGTTACGCCATTTCTTAGCAAACCGCACGAATTATAAGTTATAGACCCAATACCTAATGTTGGCGAATTAAACAATGCATTTGTATCAAATCGTAGTTGCAACTCCTCATTTTAACAGTCTCCTAATTGATTCACCTCGTCATTTAGAATTCGAAGTAGTTTCTGAAGCCGAGGTCTGAAATCAAACGCAATGGGTGAGTTGGTTTATAAATTGCCTTACACATCTGTTTAATTTTTGCATAACATCTTCGACTTTCTCTAATTCATGGAAAATAGCAAAGGTTATTCCTGTTCCCAAAAAAGCAAACCCAACATCGATGACCGATTTTCGACCCATAAGCCTTGTTTATCTAAGGTCTTTGAAAAAATTCATGGAAAGCAAATATCTAGTTATCTTGCTCGTTTAAATTTACTATCATCAGTGCAATCAGGTTTTCGCGCTAATCATAGCTGCTCTACAGCTGTTTGATGATATAAGATTAAATTTTGATAAGGAATATCTTACGCTGTTGTGCCTACTTGACCTCTCAAAAGCCTTTGACAGGGTTAACCATCAAATTTTGTGCTTGAAATTGAAGTTATATTTTAGATTTCATGAATCCTCGGTGAATTTAATAAGGAATTATCTTATGAATCGCTGTCAAAGGATTGTCGTTGATAAGCAATGCTCAAAACCAATCAAAATACTTACTGGTGTGCCTCAGGGTTCAATCCTTGGCTCGATTTTGTTTTGTCTCTTTATAAATGATCTTCCACAAGTTTGTCAAAACGCATCTGTTTATCTTTATGCTGACTACGCTCAGATTTATTTATCCCGACCCATTGACCTAATGGAAGATCTTATGGCTAGATTTAATTTAGACATATCAGCAGTAGTCAATTGGGCTGAAAATAATGATCTAATTTTAAATCCTGGAAAAAGTTAGTTAATTTTAATTTCGAAAACAGCATATTGCACTGAACAGATACCGCCTATTTTTCTTAATTCAACTAGGCTTACTTTTTCCGATACCGTGACAAATCTTGGTTACAAGTTAAACCGTTTCCTTTCAGCATCCGATCGTATAAACTATACTGTGTCACGTATTTATTCTGGATTGCGAAAACTCTGGTTATTTTCCTCCTTTACTCCAGCTGACACCAAATTGAGATCGATTAAAACTCTGCTTATGCCAATCTTTGAATATGCCATCCCAGTCTACTGTAAACCAAATACATATTCTCAGCACAAACTACTCGTTGCCTTCAATGATATGGTAAGGTATGCCTTTGGTTAATGAAGAAGACATGCCCACATATCCCATTTTCATAAGTTAGTCCTGCGGTGTACATTTCAAAATTTTTGCCATTCACCATTGTATCTATTTCCAAAACTTCAATTTGCACATTCGCAACGTACACTAAACTTAATAACTCCATCGTCTCAGTATTTGAACACGTCGCGCCTCTTTCTCGTCCACACCACTAGACTCTGGAACACTCTACCAAGCAAATAGTAGGAGCGAAGCAGTTCAAAAGTGCATTAAATGCACATTTGGGACAGCTATAAGTATATGTATGTTATGTATGTTCTTCAAAGTTCTAATTTCTATAGTTTGATCTTCCTTATTCTGCTTTTCTCTTTTTATCCCCTCATCTTCCTTCTTTGCATAGTTTTAATTACCTTTTCCTATCACACCTTTTCCTATTTTAGTATTTATTATTTTTACAATTATAATGTATATTTATTATAATATTTTAATTTGTATTGAATTAATTAATTTTTATTAATTGTGCTCATTTAACTAATAAGTATAATTTGAAATCTAATTGTTTTTCCACGAGCTTTATGTACAATACTATAAAATACTTATGATCTTACTTGATTTATAAATAAAAAATTGAATTGAATTGAATTGAATTGAACTCTACTAAAAAAGTTATTTTTCAAAACGAGATAATTAGTCTGTCCAGGAAAAGAGCACCATTTAGGCGTCGGAAGAACATTGGTCTGAAACGTCCGGTTAATTTGCTATCAGGGTCCTGTCGACCGGGCGCGCTGATTTTACAACCTTCGGACATCAGATGAGTGAATTTTTCAGATGGTGATCTCTGTATTACGGTAGTTATTTCAGCCATTAGGTAGGTAGGTGGGTAAAAGTGAAAAGACCAACCCACTTAAGCCTGTTGGCCCATTGTGATGCCACGTGGATCTATGATCCTCATACTCATGGAACCAGTTTGAGCTAATGATGAAGCGTAGGAGACTGTTTACGTCTATATTCTTTAGATCGTTTAGGTCGTTGTAGAAGAAAGCTCCTAAGTGAAGTTTTCTTCTCTGGGAGAGAGCTAGACATGTACAGAGTGGGTAGAGGATAGTCTTTTCTTCCTGCTAGTCCATGCAGCCAATAATGACACCTATGATGGCGCTGAGATGTTTATTATTCAGAACGATCAAACTCAGATCCAGCTTTGGCCAAATCCGTTTGGTTGGTAGACATGTTGATCCAAGAGTCCACCTAAGGTTTGTTCTTTTGTTAGCTTCCAGCTTTAATATTAGTTGAACGTAGCCATTGGTATACCTATGCTAAGCGGCTCGAATTTTGGCGAGTTCATCGTTCCTACACTTCCCTGTAATGTTTCTGTGGCCCGGTACCCAGCGAAGGTGAAGGTTGGACTGCTCTGCCATCTCCGTAAAAGATGATCGGCATTCAAGGGCGGTTTTAGAATTTAATGAGACTGAATCCAGAGATTTGATAGCGGCCTGACTATGTGAAAAGATGCCGATATCCTTATCTGATATCACGTTTTTCTTCAGCCAGAACAGAGCTTCTTTAATCGCCAAAATTTCTGCCTGGAACACGCTACATTGATTTGGAAGACGGAAAGAGAGGCTTAGATTGAGCTTATGTGAGAAAACACTGCCACCAATCCCGCTATCGGTTTTAGATCCATCTGTGTAGAAGTGGATTGACTTGAGGGGAAGTCTTTGTCAAGCCAAAGTTCAGGTATGGCATAATCGATGTTCTCTGTGAGGATTCCTAATATATTAAGTGTGGCTAAGTAAATTATTTGCCCACTGTGTAGTCGCTTTAAGGCGAATAGCTGCAGTCAGAGCTATTGTGCTTGCCTGCTAAAGATATCGATGATGTCAAGTGAAACAAAATGTCTAACGCCGCGGAGGTTGTAGAATGTAGGGCTCCACTTATGAATAGACATGCTGTCCTTTTGACTGTGCTTAGTTTGCTGCAGTTGACTGCATTGTCTAATGCTGTCCACGGGCAACCACCCGTAGGCGAGTATTGGTCTTATAACTGAGACCAATAGACAGTGGGTTATTGTGAAGTTGAAGGCCCCATTTGTACCCAATGCCTTTTTGTAAGAGGATAAAGCTACTGTAGCTTTTTTGAATCTTTCTTGAATGTTGGGTTTCCAGTTAAAACAAAATCGCTAATGTGTTAAAACGCTTTGTTTACCATTTATCTAAGCTTGGATCATGACGTTTTAGTCATTGCAAAATCGACCAGCACGTACTGCTGGAGAACTTAGTTGCGCACCTAATATTTTCAATAGGAGCGTAAGGTTTTGCTTAAAATCTCTGTATATTGGAATTATTTCTTAAAATATTTCAAGGAATAACCCGTTAAAGTTTTCGATACATTATCCAGAACACCCTACGTATAACACTATTAGTATAACCAGATCAAGACTTATTATTGACACTGCGTTGCAAGCTCAAGCTGTCACTTAGTACTATTTAGGGCTTGGAAAATCGTTATACATTTAGTGACCACAATGCCATTTTGTTGTTCCCTCCAATATGCACCGGCCCAAATGTCGGCATAGAATAAATGGAACGCTATTACCTTAAACGAAAATTAAGCCCAAAACTGCAAGTTAATCTGTGATCTAGATATCATTGTTAGTTGTAAAAGCGTGCAATATACGAGTATGAATATCTAGGTTTGGGAATGAGAGAACAACATGGAATACAGGTCGATATGCCGATATCGAGTACGTGAAATTTGGCAGTATTTCTGGAGTTTTTCTGGCGAACTAGCGGTTTAATGTACGATAGTTAGCTTTTTTTGCGTTAATATTGACATCCATGGTAAGGCTTATAAAATTTTATATACGAGGTTAAAAGGCTCGCAGGATAGTTTATCTTTACATCCGATAATGTTACGAGAGATAATTGAGATCCAATTTCCTCTCCACGAACGAATGGGAGCTGCTCACTCGAGGTATACCATATGTTGCTTGAAAGTCCGTGGCAGAGAGGCACCTGGACTGGATAGTGTTCCAAATGGAGCCATAAAAATCCCCAATTTGGCTGTGTTTTTGAACGTACTTACACAAGAAAGTTTTTCTTGAGACTTAGAAGCGCCAACGGCTAGTTTAATTGCTGAAAAGTAGAGGGCTTCTCTTTGTTCGCTTGACACGGGAGAGAAAATCTTTGAGCGTACTATATGTATATAAGAGAATAGATTTTTGTCAGCATTCGAAATAGGTGTTCGAAGCCTCTCGGAACACCTATAAACTTATCGTGTGTCACTAATCAATATGGTAACAGCGATATCAGTAGCAATACTGGAAAGAATTCACCAAAAACAACTGCGCCAATATAACTACATATATATGTAACACTGGACGAGAAAAACGCGTTTAGTTCAGTTACGTACTTAAAGCCGTCGGATCATATCCATAAAGTAATAATAAATTACTTCCACAAGGCTTAGTCCTATTCCTCCTGTCGTGAACGAAATTTCGCCCTCGCAAATTGAAAGCTAAACACTTTGAATTAAACATCCTCTGAATATTGTGGTAAGAAAAGCCAGAAAATGCAATCATCATTATCGAAATAAAGGCAGTCTCATCATATGCCGGGAAATTGGAGGCTCATGTTACCCGCACAAGTTTTAATCGATGCAATACTCGTCGTATATGGAAGAAATGAATGGCCAGGCAGTTCGAAATGGGCGAGTAAGCGAAGCCAAAATAAAATATGAATGGAATTAGAATATTGTACAATAATTAAACAACAGCAATGTAACAAACCTCTCAGGGTATCGATCAAAATATGAAGTAATAGAAACATAGCGAAAAAACATTATTCCGAATCAGTTTTCCGTGGAAAATGGCTGCATCAGCTCAATTGTTTGCATTGCGAAGTGTTTGCATTACAGTCCGGCGTGGACCTGGACCTCAAACAACAAGCGCCTCCATCCAGCTCGGCCTTTAGACAGCTCCCTCCACCTGGGTCGTATGCCACCTGGGTCGTGTTCTTCATTTACTGCGCTGTCCTTCGAAGGCGGATTCGAAGATTTTTCCGACCTGAGCATTTATGTCCATCCGCTCTACATCACATAGTCACTTCAGTCGTTTGACCTCCACTTTTCTGGCTAAGTCGATGTCACTGTACAGTTCGTTGTTGTATCTCCTCATCCACTCACCGTCAATGCAGATGGGACCGAAAATCAGCCGAAGAATTTTCCTCTTTTCCTCTCAAAACCGCCAAAAATAGGTACCCTTATCCAGTTTTGATAAAGTCCATGCCTCTGTGCCATATAGCAGGACTGGGATTATTAAGGTCTTATATAGGATGTTTGAAAAGAGAGCCTTGCTGGTCAAATGCCTTCTTAGGCTGACGAATCAGCAATATACAAGAGTTATTCTTCGTTTGATCACAGCTGTGTTGATGTTGCCTGGATTGATAGCGGAGCCTAGGTAGACAAAGTGCTTAACTAACTACTCGTACCTTAAAGCTACATCTATAGAGGATGACGTTCTGTCCAATACGCCGGGGTTGGGTGTTTTTTCTCATTGCCCTCATTGACCTTTAAATCCATCTTCGCCGGCTCAATACTTCCGAAAACGCAATTGACATCACGCTGCTTTCTTCTGAGTAATTGGACGGACTTTTGAAAGAATGTGCCTTTTGTGTTGGCGCGTGAGTTTTGCGCTTCCATTTTCAAGAATGATGTTAAAGAAATCGCTTGACAGCGTATCGTCTTGCCTAAATCCTTCTTTGACATAAAAGGTCTCTGCACCTTAATGGAGCAGCGTGCATTCTCCATCGTCATCCTGCACAAATGGACAAGTTTGTCAACAAAACTACATACACAATGCTCTGTATAGCTCATCTGTATACATGATTTGGCGATGCTGGACTTTCCTGACTTAACGAAAGTCTTGTGCATCCACACAAAATGGCAGAAAGGACTTGTAGGCAATGTTGAAAAGACTGATGTTTTTGTAGTTGGCGCAGATTAGAAGATCTCCTTTTTCAGGTTCGTATAAAACATACTTCATTCATTCGTTCATTCATTGGACATACTTTCGTCCGATCACACTTTACAGATGAGTCGGTGTATGCTCCTTACCAAATCATCGCATGCCGCTTTGAAGAGCTTGGCAGTCCATATCGCATTCCTAGAGCAGCATGTCTCATTTTCCTCTACCGCGAGCTTCTCATGCTTCTTCCTTTTTTCCTGCGAAGCCGTTTTTTATCTCTGCTCTTCTGCTCGTAAAGCTCGTTAGCAGTTTTAATCATTCTATGCAGCTCCGCTTTGCATGAATCTTGTTTACCTGCATCTGCTTGCCGGCACTCATCATAAGACCAGTGGTTTCGTTGTGGTGGGCAAGTGAAACCCAATACATCAGAGGCAGCATCTCTGATGGCTTTTTGGCAATGTTGCCACTGGTCTTCAATATTTGATACTTGTGGCATAGAACCTCTTAAGAGATTAAGGGAAATTTGATTGGAAAAGTATTTGGCGATCTCTTCCGATTATAAACGTCAAACTTCCTCACGATATTCGCAACCATACCTTGGCTATAACAAGGTAATGGTCCGGTCGATTTTGGCCCCTATGAACATAGGGACATCCATAATACAAGGTGGCGCAAAATTAATCACCCTATCGGAAGATGGTATAATTTTTGCAAATGTCGTCATACGTCAATCATATTTGCCATTTGTGAACTAGACAGCTGCAGTATACAAACGGACAAGCAATGGAGTGCTATACTCCGCAAAAGCGTGGAATAATTGTGTCGATGTTTTGGCCAATAATCGGTAGGTGGTGTTAGAGCAGCGTGAATCTCGACGTCAATTTTCTAATCGTGTTGCGCCAACAGGGCAAACATTCCGGCGCTTAGCTGTTCGACTCGAACAGTGTGGAACCACAGAAGACCATTCAGGGCGTGGCCGTCAATGGACTGGTCGTTCGGCCGAGAATATCGCGGCTGTTACTGCCGATGTCGCTGAGAACGTAGAAACATTAACCAGACGACGGGCCACGCAATTGGGCATCACCAGACGGACCCTACAGCGAATTTTAGTGAAAGACTTACACATCTTCCGGTACAAGGCGCAAACAGTGCACCAGTTAGTGCCTTCTGACCGTCAGTCGCGTGTGAATTACTGTAAAGCCATTCTCAATCTCAAAAACGAAGAGATTCGAAAATTATCATGAGCGACGAGGCGGCGCATTTTCACTTAAGCGGTTACGTCAATAAGCAAAATCTTCGTTTCTTGGGCACTGAAAATCCGCGTATGATGCGCGAAGAGCCATTACATCCACTCAAAGCCACTGTGTGGTGCGGCGTTCACGCGGGAGGAGTGATTGGGCCGGTTTTTTTTTAAGGATGCCATCGGCAATACGGTCACTGTTGCTAGCGAACGCTACAGGGCCATGATAAACGACTTCTTACTGCCAGAATTGGGTGAACATGTGAACATGGGCTTGGTGAACATGTGGTTTCAACAAGACGGTGCAACCGCATACATAGCACGAGCCACAATGGATATTGTGAAGGAAGCGTTTCCTGGTCGCGTAATCTCCCGCTTTGGCATGGCCAGCAAAATTGCCCTACTTAACCATCCCAAACTTCAATCTTTGGGGCTACTTGGGTTTATGCAAACAAGCCTTAGACCATCGCAGCCCTTAAAGAGAATATTCGATAGAAATTCGAATAGTTTTCATCGGAAATTTTGCGGAAAGTAATGGAAAATACGATAAAACCGGCTCAAATGTGTATCAACACTGACTTCAGCCACTTGGTGGATATCATGTTTTCCACTCAACAGAAACAATTGTAAAGGTCATCATCTTTTATTCAAAAACAAAATTGGATAATTAATATTCCGCCACCTTGTAATAGAGGAGTGCTTTGCGTCGATCGTAATTTGGGCAGTTTGGTTGACGGTTGATTGACCAAAGGTTTTCCAAGTCCCCTCATGGAAACCGAGAGAGAAACGACAATATTTCGTTGTTAGCCTTAATACGAATTGTTACGAGGCGCTCGTTAACCTGCCAGAAAATCAAGACTTCTTGCTTAATTCTCCCTCTAGCAACAAATCCGCATCCAAATGAGCGCTGTTTATGCCGTCGATAATAATCTTCGTAGTAGATGTCACAGTTTTTCATCCTCTATTTGTCCGGCTAGTCCCATTCCATTTTTCGGATGGCAGTAGCATCTGCTTTGCAGCAGTCCAGGGCCTACGCTAGTTGTTCGGCTGCACGTGGCCTATTAATGGAGCTAACATCCCACGTACAGATCCGCAGTTTTTTGTCCTTTTTTTCATTTTCCGGGGTCCGTCCGTATCCGAGGCTGGTTGTTGCTTCGTAACTGTAGACTTTTCCATGGCCGGGCAGTTATCTCGGCGGTGCAACCCTCAATTATAGAGACCCCTAGGATGAGGTGCCGGTTACACCGAAGCCAGTAACGTGTTCTGGGATGTGAGCCATTAAGGGCTCATCTGCCACCATCTCTTTTGCGAGATCCTGGGAATCCGGACTAGGCCTTATTTATTTTGTGGAATTTTATCCATCTGGAGAATTAATCCGCTTCTAAGTTTGGCAAGTCGAGTCAAGATGGACATCGATCACTACCTGACGGTTAAGCACAATTGATATGTAGGAAACAGTTACAACACTAGTCATCACCAACTTGACTCCTCTCAGTGTGTACGCTATTTCTACAGCACCCAATTGCTTTGTAATCGAAATCGATTTTCAATTGCCCCTTTATCACTAGAAAATCAGTCATTCCCATTGCCTGATAACCCTAAATTGACTATTCTCCAAGTGTAGCATGGCAGAATTTCAAGCATCATTTTTCCTTCTATCTTGGAGGCAAACAATTTCGTTGTGTCAATAGAAAAATGCCAAATTTTACGCTGTTTTACTTTGAATTTTGAATAGTAGAACAACAGTGAGTTCAATGAGAGCATACCCCGTAAATGGCAATGGTTTATCCTGAAATGGTATTTGACATTATTCTTCTAAAAGGATGATCAGTTCATCTGTATAAGCTGAACATACAAATGGATAATGCCAATTGCAGTCAGGCATCTCATCTTTTTGATCCATTACCAAGAGCGTTTTATGGATTTCATGGACTTAAAAGCTTCCCTATTTCAAGAGAAGAATCCTCACAAGTGATGAACCTAATCCAGTAGCTTATGTCTTTTTTATTCCAATAATTTTTACCAGCCAGTTTAATATTTAAGAATTCTAAAACACTTTGTGCCTGAGATGTTTTAGAAGTCTTTTGCAGGTATGCTATAAGACCTATTTTTATATTCAAAATATTACTCAAAAAACTTCAGTAAAACGACACCACTGAACACGTCCTTCAAGGCAAAATTACTCCTTCGGTATTGGATAAAAAAGGACATACTACGAGTATAAACATCGGTCCGC
The DNA here is from genome assembly GCA_963966105.1 of Volucella zonaria. Taxonomy (NCBI): domain Eukaryota; kingdom Metazoa; phylum Arthropoda; class Insecta; order Diptera; family Syrphidae; genus Volucella; species Volucella zonaria. The sequence goes on from OZ014532.1 coordinate 182,200,753, forward strand.
GAAAAGTTGGTCCTCATTATCGGGTTCTCTTTTGGTGCTTATGCTACTCAACTTTTTGCCCTTTTGCCATGTGCACTGCAAAGAAGCTACGTCTATGTTGAACAGGACTCATGATTTTCAGTTAGAAACCCCCTCAGGGACGATGACAGCCATTGAAAGAGCAGACTGTGTAGGAAGATGTACTTTTCTTACTTTTACTTGCTTCTGTCGCTAATAATTAAGTTGGGAATAAGTTCCAAAAGAACTTCAACACTGCAACTGCCTCAGAGTTTGTGTGCGTAAATATTTATTGCTTGATGTGAGGGTCATCCACTTGATGACCAAACATTCAGCATCCTGTCCAACACAACTAGTCAACTTTATTAGTCAAAGTAATTACCCATGTAAAGCTCTGTGAATTCAAGATACCCGCACTTGGGAGTGTCAAAACCAAAGCTTCCCCAGAGGTGTTGTGTAAGTGACTTTGGTGTGCCACTTTCACAAAATGATTAATTTTTGGAAGAAGCCTCTTCATTCACCCTCTTGTCTTGTCATACCCTTACATAACATCACATACAAAAGATTGCCGGAGCCAGATAAAGAAAATAAAGAAGTTGTTGAAGTTGCCTTAGATGGGATGGAGGGTCTAGTAGCAATCTTCAAATCTGCCTCCCCTTGAGAATTGGGTGTGGAGGAACAATCGCATTTTCGGTGAAAGGTCATCCATTATACGAGGGTAACGTCAATTTTTCCTTTTTTTTTTTTTTGTTTCCCTTGTCTTGTCTTGTTTTGTTACCTTTGTTTTGTTCGCACTTTGTCCCGGTGATTGCGAAGAGCGAAAATTAATTCCCATTAACACAGAGGATTTCCAACATTTTGACAGCTGGCGTCGTCGTCGTCGGCATGGTCGACATTGGAGTTTCTTCACGAATTCACCCTCATCCAGTGTTTCTTGTCGTTCGTCCCACCAAAAATTGAACACAGTAGGTCCTGCTTAGAGGAATCATTGTGACGACTTATGGTGTAGGTAAACAAGGTTGGCTATAGAGTTAGGCAGGTCTATTGTGTGAATAGAGGGTGAGCTAGGTACTCGTGCCAATTGGCAAATTGGGTTCAAGTCTATAATGACACGTTCTTAATTAATTGATAAGACGGGAATAGGAAAGTGTTTGTTGAGATTGGGAGATGGCTTTCAGGCTATCAGATATGCGTTGGGATACACGTTCTCAAGTGGGTTAATATTTAACGAAAAATTTATGGAACGAAACCTTTGGGAGACAAGACCTAAATAATGGATGCAGCTGAGATGGAAATTTGATTAAGTCTGGATGGGTCTGGTGGAATAGATTTAATCAAGAATGTCGATGTTTGTTGTGAGATAGCACCATGACGAAAATGGACAATTGGACGTGTTATAATGTTTGACTTTGTCTTATTTTCTGTAATTGATTGAATTCTGTGTAATGATGAGTTTGGAATCTGTAGAAGATTTGATGTTGGTCTGTTGCCAATAAAGATTTGACTTTTTTCGTAAAAATGTAAATAGCTGGGGCTAGTTGGTATCTGACGGATAGTAAAAAGAAAACAGAGGATAATGTGTACAATCTTTAAACATAAACTTCAGCATAACAATTTCGCTGAACAGATTCGTGGAATTTACGACAAAAGAAAACGGTGTATGGAGTCTCATAAACTTAAAAGCTTCGATCCTTGCGATTTAAATCATTTATTAAAGCAACTTTGGAGGTAGAACTTTTCGAGTATGCAATCGCTAGAGTAGAAATCAAAACCTTTCTCAGTTTGTCTGTCACTAAGCCACTGATTGTTCCTATGGGCCAATAAGTTTGCATAGGGAACATTAGGTAGATCGTTGACTTGAATGATACAAGTCTGAGCATTTAGCGATATCCCAGGAAACAATTCGCTTAATTTTCAATACCACCTTGATCAAAAAGTTCCCGACCACACCCACCGTGTGGCGCTTCCATTGTTCCGATATGAGTTCTGTTTTTTTTGTTAAGTTGATAAATCTGTTGCTGACATTCCCTTTAAATCTTAGCATCATAGCTTGACATTTGCAAAAGTTACGTAGCCAAGAGTACATCTATCCATGTGTGTGTTGGCGATTTTTTACAATTTTAGAAATGGATTTAAATTTGCAACAACGAACTTGTGTGGTGCGCGAACGTTGGAAAAGTGCTTCGGCAACGATTCTCTAAAGAAAATGGTCATTTACTAGTGTCACGAGCGGTTCAAAAGTGGTCGTGAGTCAATCGAAGATGATGAACGCAGTGGCCGACCATCGACATCGAAAACCGACGAAAACATTGATGAAGTACTCGTAAAAGAAATGTTGGTCAATAACCGCAAATTAACCATCAGAGAGATAGCGGAGGACTTGAACATTGCCTATGGATCCGTCCAAGACATTTTGGTTAATGATTTGGGTTTCCGTCGTGTAGCAGCAAAGTTGGTGCCAAAAGACCTCAATTTCATGCAAAAAAGAGACCGTGTTGACGTCGCAAAAGAGATGATTTGTGAGGCTGAATCCGATCCCACATTCATCAAAAGGATCATTACTGGAGACGAGACGTGGGTTTATGAGGACGACACGCAATCCAGACATCAGGCAAGTGAATGGCGTTCACCAAATGAGCCGAGACCAAAAAAAGCACCTCGTTTTCAGTCAAAAAAGAAAGCAATGCTCACGGTTTTCATGGATTACAACGGTGTAGTGCATCATGAATTTTTGCCAGAAGGCCAGACAGTAAACAAAGAATATTATTTGGGCGTTATGAGACGTTTGCGTGAAGCGATTCGCCGAAGGAGGCCAGAATTGTGGGCAGAAAACTCGTGGATTTTGCACCATGATAACGCACCGTCGCATAGTGCCATCATTATTCGTAATTTTTTGACGAAAAATGTAACAAATACCACGCAACAGCCACCGAATTTACCTGATTTGGCTCCCTGTGACTTCTTTCTGTTCAATGGAGTTAAAAAACCACTACAGGGAACGAGTTTCAGCAGCCGAGAAGAAGTAGTGGAAAAGTCGCAGGAAGCACTGATGGACATACCGAAAACCGAATATAAAAAATGTTTCGAGGATTGGATCAAGCGCTGACATAAGCGTGTTGCAGTCTATGGGGATTACTTTAAAGGGGACAATATAGATTTAGATGAATAAACTTGTATTTTTAATTTTCTGAATAAATTCCGGAAAATTTTTGATCAAAGTGGTATACGCTAGGTCACAGATATTTATAAATCCAAGTGAAACAGCTAACCAACTAAATTTGTTATGTGGAAAATGGAGCAAAAGGCTTTCTGGCCAATGGAATAATAGTGGTAAGCATTGTTGTTAAGTCGCAAAGAATTATGGTTTCGAATTCGAGAAGATATACTAAGCTACCCACTCTACGGAAAAACGTCACTGGATTAAATTTACATTGAATTCCATAATAGTTGCGGAAGAGCTTTGTTGTTCCACTATATAAAGACAAAAGCGTCACGAGAAATTGTAACAATTGGCAATCGATAAAATTAGGGTCAAAATTGCTAAAAATTGATGGCGAATTGAAATCACTCTATCGCAACGTCATTAATCTCAGTGTGCGATTCAAAACTTATAGAAAGCGGCGAAGAAACATTGTAATACGGCGAAATATGGGCACATTTTTATCGATCTAGAGACGGTAGAGGCCTAGAAAACGTATGGGCAGCCTTAAAATCTTTAATTAGATATGCAAAATGCACAGTTAAAATAACCGGAGATTGAAGTTGAAATTGCAGTACAACAAGTTCTTCGCTTTCTATTATAATTGTGTGTAAGACTTTCCACTGAAGTTGCACATTAGTGGTTCTACAGCAACTTTTCTTCTACTCACCTGATGACAACGTTATCATGAGAAATGACAGAGATTTGACAATATAATTGTTTTGACAAGTCTATCGAGCCAAAATCGGAAGGGTGTGCTTGTAAAAAGTCTTTATGCTTACTCATAAGAAAAATAACCTGTCATGGCTACGTCTTCAAATACAGGCCAGCTGCTTTGGAACTTAATGCAACATCGCCCACTCATCCCGGATACTGAAAGCCTCTCCGATTTCAATATAAATATTTCTGGGGGATATCTGCTCCTTTTTAAAGAGCACATACGAATACTAAATGTTAAAAGTCTTGTCACCAACAGTCTACAATAGCTTTATTTTAAACTTCTTGACCTGATTAGAACATCGTCGATGTGCTCTCCCCGCTGGACTTGTACGCTGACCTCACAGTTAGAGGAAAGATTTATATTGTAATAAAAACGTATGGCAATACAAAAAGTCCAAATGGAGCGGACTTAACAGCTTCTTTAGAGGGTACGACTACTCTTAAATTTTTCAGAGAATTGAGTAGAGAGAGAGAGAGAGAGAAAAGGATGTTTGGGCTCAGTGGTTATTTCGCTCAATGGCTGTTGTTATATTTTAGGCAACCGTTCATCTGAAGACATTTTAGTTGCCTGAAGAAAGGAATGCCTTTCGGGCGCAGCTGGTATTGAACCTAAACCGTCCGATTTGGAAGGCAATACACTACCACTTAAGCCAAGACCACCCTTTCTTTATAACCACGTGGATGCCACTGCTGATATGGTAAGAATCACTGCCTTCTTTGAACTGAGATCTTTCTCAGTTACCGGGTGAAGATTAACAAACTAAAAGAAAAAGTGTTAGGACTCGAACTTTCAAGAAGCTGTCAGGGTTAGATAACTGTTTTAGAGTTAGAAATGACTACATCACCTATCTTAATCGCGCCCTAAGGTAGTAGAATCTGTTAGTCGTTCCATAAAAAATTCAAGAAGTCTGCTTAAACTACTATCCCAGCGCTAATTTATTATGACATTTCAGATGTCAGCTCTTCGGGTATGGCTCTTCTATGGAATGTATCGCCTGCACTCGTGTAGCCGATATTAATACGAGTATAAAACAAATCAGCTGGTCCAGATGAAGTATCTCACCTTCTGAAAGAAGTTCTTCCACCATGAAAAAACCACTTACTTACTAACTTAGTTGGCGCTATAGTTGTGGATGAAACTGGGCCGCAACTAACAAGTCTCTTCATTTAGCCCGGTCTTCAGGTAACTGCCTCCAGTTGTGTACTCCAAGTCGGTGTGCGCGACACCTAACCTAAGGTCTATCTCTACTGCGTTGTCCCTCCGGGTTAGATTCGAAAACGCTGCGGGTCGGAGCATTGGTATCATTTCGTTCTATATGCCCTAGTCATCTTAGGCTACAGATAAGCTGTTTCTGATTAGCCGATGGCGCTATAAAACTCGTATAGTTCGTTGTTGACTCTTCTCCGAATAGGATATCTTCAGCCGCTTTCTTTGCTTCGGCAAGAGCTATTCTTCGTTTTATTGCTACTGAGTAGGTTAACAGAATTGATAGCAGAGATAAGGTAGACAAAGTTCTTTACTACCTCTAAGTTAAAGCTGTAGACTGTGACGTTCTGTTCAATTCGACGATGTTATATGCTGACATGATATGCTTGGCTCTAGTCGCATTTATCTCATTTTGGCAGCTTCCGTTTCAATACTAGTCGAAGTATCGGTAACAGCCCGCTGAGCTCTGCCAATTATGCCAATCGATGTTTGAAAGATTCCAGTGTGCGCCTGTGAGTTCCGCCCAACTCTTTCAAGTATGATGTTAAAGGAGTCACATCCCAGCACGTCACTTGAAAAACGTTTTCTGACATCAAAGGTCACAGTTAAATCACGAGGAGTGAGCATTCTCCAACGTCGTTCTGCACAGACGGACGAGTCGATGGTAAGTATCGATTTGGATGTTTATATTTTTTGTCCAGGATCTGCTGGAGTGTAAAAATTTAGTCGATTGTGGTTATCTGAAACCGCACTGATAGTGGGCAATCAGGTGCTGTCAGACCTTCACACAATATGGCAGATAAGATCTTGTATGCGATGTTGAGGAGACTTACTAGGTGGGGTGAAAAGTAACCTCCTTGACCGCCAGAATACGTTGCAACTGCAAAAAAGGTTATGGTACCTTGAAGTCCGTTCATATTTAGGCAGACATGCCAAATTTCAGTGCGATACTGTCTTTAGTTTTGTTTTGACAGCTGATTGTTGTTGACGTGTTTGACATCATGTTGAGTATGGACAAAAACGATTTTCGTTCTCTTATAAAACATTATTTTTTGAGAGGCAAAACGGCGAGGGAAACAAAAGAAAAGTTGGATAAATATTATAGGGCTAATGCTCCGTCAGATTACACCCTCAAATATTGATTTCGAGAGTTTCGTGGTAGGCTCAACTCCACTACAGATCAAGTCCACAGCGGCAGGCCCTCCGATGCAGTTACAGAGGACAATGTCAAAAAAATACATGAAATGGTGTTGGCTGACCGGAAAGTGAAGGTGCGCCAGCTAGCAGATACCACAAAGATTAGTACTGAGCGCACACGCCATATTTTGGGCAATATTCTGCATATGAAAAAGTTATCCTGCCTCTGGGTGCCGCGCATGCTCACTCCTGACCAAAAACATGAACGCGAGAGCACTTTGAAAGAGTGTTTGGACTTGCTGATGCGGAATCGGGCGGACTTTTGGCGTCGATTGGTAACTGGATTTGGATCCCTCGGACTATTATCTTTTCCCAAACCTCAACAGATGGCTCATCAATAAAAAATTCAGCTCATGCGAGGAAATCATCGATGCCACGAAGGAGTATTTTGCAGACCTTCCGGAAAATTACTTTTCGGACGGGATCAAGAAGTTGGAAAATCGCTGGAATAAGTGTATCAAACTAAAAGGGGACTAAACAAAAATTTTTAATTCTCAAGGAGGTTACTTTTCACCCCACCTAGTATACTCGTATCTCTATTGTTGGCGCAATTGAGAGCGGTTCCTTTTTTGTGGATCGGGTAAACGAAACTGACATTCCATTCATCAGGCATACACTCTTCTGACCAGATCTGAGAAATAAGTTGGTGTATGCTCTCCACAAATTGATTTCTAGCAGCTTTGAATACGTCGGCCTATAAGCCGTCATTTCTTGCTGTTTTGTTGGATTTCAGTTGGTCAGGTGGGCGGTAGTTTTGGCTATCATTGTTGACAGGTCTATATTGATATATGAATAATAAAAAGGCAGAACGATCCATTCTTCCTGATGGTTTCTTCGCCGTAATACAGTCTGCTGAAAAAGTTTTTCCATATTCTCTGCACCGACTGAGGCTACTACAAGGTTTCCTTCGTCATGTCTACAGGCTTCTGTATGGGTCTTTTAGATTCTTTCTCCCTGTTGGTAAAATTTCTGTGCGTTATTCCTGGAGTACGACCTCTCAATATGTTCGATCGCGCGCTTTTCGCGCTCGTTTTTCTTCTTCTGGAGATGCTGATGTACTTGCCGTCGCTTCTGCTCGTAAACCTCATGGACAGCTCTAGCCGGAATCCTTCATCAAACCAGGGATTTCTTGGTGGTGGTCGAGTGAAACCCAGCATGGCGCGTTGGCAGCGTTGCCACTTGTCTTCGGTACTTGGTGATGGTAGCATACGAGTTGTTGAGAGATGTTGGGACACGGATTCGTCAAAGATTCTGGTGGTCTCTTGCAATTTCAGTTTTCCTACGTTATATCTTTCCACAGTAGTTTTTCTTTCTTGTGGCAGTTGGAAAATCTGCATTCCCACCGTGGCTGCAACGAGGGGGGGTCCAAGTCAATGTTAGCTACTCGGAACGTTCAGATATGTCCACAATACTGGAGGCACGCCTTGCGTTTATCGCAATGTGATCAATTTGATTTAGCGTTTCATGATCCGGAGACCACCATGTCTCCTTGTGTATATTAAGATGAGGAAACCGTGTGCTTGCTATAGTGATATTTTATCCCGCCGCAAAGTCAATAAGCCTACGTGGTGTGATGTACCAACTGTGCCATCAAACATGTCCGCCTTTCCTACCATACTTCGGACATTGCTCATATGTCTCGTCAGGGAGCTCGTAGAAACATTATTTGGATGCTCGCTCACATGTCGGAAGCCCATTACTTATTGACTAAATCTACCGCATATGGCAAAGCCGCTTCCGAATTAGCGCTGTTTCTTTTCCCTCTAGCTATCACAGCTTACCATTATCCTTATGTGCGGGCTATCCCACCGCACTTCCTGGATGGGGGTGATATCTGCATGATAACAGTCAAGGGTCTTTGCTAATTGTTCGCCTGCATGTGACCTGTTAAGGTTCCGAGCATTCCACACGCAGGCTAAACTACTCCATAAACTTTTCATCAGCTTTATTCTTAAAGGCTGTGATCGTAGAATGAAATCTGCAATATTTATCACCATAGGTACATACTAGAAGGACGCTGACAGCAAACATACATACTCTAATTTCCGCGAGATTGAGAAATGTGTTTATAGTTAGAAGATTTCACTCCTCCATCATTGTGGCTGGTAATAAAAAATAATTTTTTTGTTTTTCGGTGTATAGCGTGGGAATCGAACCCAGTATTTATGACATTGTAGTCGACGAACCCTACCACTGCTCCACACCGATCAGCAGATGGAATATCAGCCCAGAAAACAATGGTTAGATTTGAAACAGTGAACGTCACAAATTTATCGAAGTGCCAAGGTGACTACTATGAGAAGACATCATTGAGACCTGTCAAAACGGATCACTCTCGGCACATAAGTTGCAACTTTTTTTGAAACTCAGATCTGTTTACTACAATCGAAAGCTAAGAACTTGAAAATAGCTTATTTCTCTATGTACTATCAACACTACCAGAGTTAGTAGCTGATAATACTGCGATTCTACGTTGAGGCGCTGTTGTTCAGAATATTTTCTGGTGGTCATCTACTATGTCGGCTACCAGGAAACTATTTTTGTGCCAATGTTGCTTTTGCCAAAGAAGCAGGAATCAGGAAGTAACCCAGAAGGGAAAAGAAAATGTCATCCACCTAGAAAAATATTACTCCTTCGTGACTCTTTTGCCATCTTTGTTGGTTCTATACTATACTTCGAAGAAATATAAACTAATTGCTGTGTGGAATTTTTAATTTAATTTTTGTGGAAGCCAAGGCCCCCATTTATTCGGCTTAATACAAGCTATAACTTAAAATTAAATTTAAACTTAAACTTAAAACTAAGGTTGGTTGGAGTGGTGAAGGAGAATGGATTTGGGGTAGGGAGTGGTGCGGTGGAAGTTAAAGGCGGTAGAGTTTGAATTGATTTTACGTAGCATACGGGAGATTGGTTCGTTAGCGCCATAGGAGGTGTGGTGGGTTGGTAGATAGAAGGGTTGAGGGGTACGTATGAGTAGATTTCGCGGGTTAGTATTGAGGAAAATAGAGTTGTGGAGGGATGCGCATTCAACGTGACCTAATAGGGGTCGATGAATGAAGAGAAAGTCGGTTGCATCTCCACATTCCTCAAGGGGTTTAAGTTGATAAGGTTGAGACGGTTTTGATAGGGGGGCAGAATAAAAGAATCGTTCCAGGGTATACCTCAAAGAGCAAATTGAAGTAAGCGGCGCTGGATGCTTTCGATTCTCCAGATATGAACACGATGATATGGGGACCACACTTGATTGGCGTACTCTATTAGGGGGCGAACAAAGGTAATATAGAGGGACCTGGTTACGTATGGGTTGGTGAATTCTTTGGACCACCGTTTTACAAAACCGGAAGTTGAGCTCTCTATCACACAAAATGCCGAGGTCACGAACAGATTGAACAGAGGAGATAGGATGGTTGTGGAGAAGGTAGAGACGGGGAGGAGGTTGGTGCCACTTATGTGAAAAGGTCATAGATTGCCATTTGGGTATATTAAGTACCAAACAAGTTTTGAGACACCAGATCGAAAAACTATCAAGGTCTCGTTGAAGGAGGAAGAGTCATGGGGTGATGAAAAATTTGATATCGTCGGCGTAAAGGGAGACATACCAGTGTCTGATGATTCTGTCGAGATCATTTATGGTTAGTATAAAAAGAAGGGGACCGAGATGGCTGCCTTGTGGAACTCCAGAGGTGGCCAAAAATGGAACCGAGTGGGCTGACCTAAAACGAACACTGTAAAAACTGTTTTCGAGGGAAGAGGATACCCATTTTAACTGTATGGATTCAAAGCCGAGTGCAGACAATTTGTAGAGTATTAATCGACGAGATTAGCCTTGCTAAAGTCGTTGCCATTGACTTCGTTGTCATTTTCTACGGCAGAGAGGGCAAAGGATACGAATTCAACGAGATTTTTTGCGGTTGGCCTACCCTTCAGGAAGCCATGTTATCTAGGCGAAATAAGTGATTTGCATTGGAAGCTTAGAGCCCCATACAAAATACTTTCGAAGGTTTTGGATATATGCGAGAGTATGGCGATTGTTTGTTATTTCGTTCTTTGATCTTTTTTGTGGATCGGGGTTATGAAGGAGGTTTTTCCAGTCTGAAGAAATTCTCCTTGTGAAAAGGATAGAGGAAGAATTTTTTTTAAGGAATATGGCCATCTGGGGCGGGTGTGAACTCGTCATTAAGTTGGTTTAAATTATATTCGATATAAGACGGTCCAGAGTGTGAGAGAATAGTGGGCCGTTAGAGAAATTCAGTTGGTAATTATAATATGATGGATCCGGTACAAAGGAGTCGTTGGTGAAGGATTGTTTGAAAAAGGTGGCAGATAGGTTGATGACTTGTTGTTGAAAGAGAGGGAAGCAGGGTAGTCATCGGACTTTCTTTTGTAGTTAACAAATTGGAAAAAGGGCTTAGGGTCGTTTATAAGGTTGACTTGCGTATTGCTAATGGGAATCGTAAAGTTCGATGAAGTGAAGATAAGCCCCAAAATATTTGGAATAGTCCGAAAAGGATCTGGTGCGAAGGAAAACAACTCATAACTTGTTTCTCTTATTTCATAAGGAATGAAGCTTGCGATTATACCAGGGAGGACTAGTAGATGTTGTTTTAAGGCGGAAGAACGGAATGTAAAGGAAAAAAATTAAATAGTTCTCTATAAGAGATTGATAAGGCATCATTTATAAAGGGGGTTATGCTGAGATAAGTCACTAATTCCGTGAAAGTTTGCTTTGTGAAAGTCGTAGGATGAGGGAGTTTGGGGGGCGTGGACTGGACAGAAGAGTTATGCAAAAAACGAGAAAAGAAGAGGAGGGTGGTAGTTATCAATTGTTGGGAGATATAGGGGACAAAGTGAGACTGAGGAGTTAATTGAATCTGTTGTGAAAATAAGGTCTAATTGCCTGCCCATGTAGTTGGATATACCGCTGACTTGGCATAGAATTGAGTCTGTTAAACGATCTAAGAAGAAGCATTCCTTAGCTGAGTTAGCATTTAAAGCGATGAAAAACGATTGATCATCTGATGGAGTCCACTGTAGCTGAGGAAGATTAAAGTTGCCGAAAATAAGGATATCGTCAATAGAGTCAGACAGGTCAATTAACTAATCGATCGCATCGATAGGTAAGTTGGTAGGATTCAATATGTTGAGTTGGTAGGATGTAGCAACATATAACGTAAAGGGACTTGAAGGGTAGTGATATTTTTATTGCAACGAAGTCGACTTTAGAGGATGAGGAAATGGTAATGGGAGAAAAGTTAAGATTGTTGTGAATCGCCAGAGGAAAGATGGGCTTATGAAGAAAATATTCATTGCTAGTTTGCAACTGGCCTATTAAACCCCTAAAGGCAAAATACAAGATAATTTTTAGTTGAAAAATATTCCTACTCAATTTCAAACCTCAGTTTACTCGATCTCAGAGAATTCTAAAACCGCAGACCATCACTAAAGAAAATATCAGAGAAGTGCCGGGGTACAAAGACATTGCAAGAAGTTGTAGAGTCGACGAAGTTTCCGAAATTTTAACCACTTGAGCTATCCTAATGGAAAAAGATAGCATCGATATACCAATTGCTGCGTGCAAACTAATACTAAAGCTGGATGCTAATACAAGAACAAGTCATAGGTTTAATATTGGATCAACATGTCTAGCGAGGAAAAAAACTTGGCCAAAGCTGGATCGGATCCCAAATGTTTGACGTTTCAAAATAGGAAACTTCTCAGCGCTATCATAGGTGCCATCACTGGGTACTGTCGAATGATTTCTGCAAAAGCTGCATGGCCGAGGAGGAGGAAGACATAATCCTCCAGCTACTTACGAGTACTCTCCCAAAGAAGGAGCTTTCTTCTACAATGACTTCAGCCATCTAAACAATGTATTGTAGACGTTAGCAGTCTCCTACGATTCCAAGAGTAGGACGGTCACAGATCCACGTGGCATCACAATAGGCCTAAGTGTGTTAGTTTCTCCAACATCCATTCTTACCTTCGAGCGTTTTTGTAGCAACACTATCCTGTAAATGCATATTTTGTCTAAGGTATTAGTACAAGAGAGTGTACCATGGTCATTTTCATCCAAATCGAGAGTATCCTCGACGACGAAACTTTAATTGCATGCAGGCGAGTCACTACTTTTGTGGATTAAAGCAATTTTTCTACTTTCATCAGATAGTTGCACACTTCACTTAGATCTAGGTGCATTTATTGTCTTCAGAATAACTCACATTATAGTTTCGGTAAACTAATGCACCAATTGTCTTTTGACTCTGCCATTATCAACATGCGATTTTTGATCAGAATCTGAACAAGGAATTTTCAGATGCATCTGTTTTTCAAGCACAGGATATACGCTCTAAAGGAGCGAAATACATCTGTCTAAAGCGACAAGCTGCAAAAAGCATTTTTCAACTCCTTAACATTTTCTGAACAAATTCCAAAATAGAAAGCTGAAGCTGAATTCGGTTCCAGAATATAATATCACGAGAAGCGACATTTTTGATGTACTTGCTGGGTAAGGCACAGACCCTCTATTGAAAGTTGGTCTCGATCATGCGAATTTTCTGTGTACTTTATCATAATGTAGATATGCCAAAAGTCAAGTTATGTCGACTGCATCGAATCGGCCATAATATATTGTATGAATTCACAAGAATACTTTCGCCAAGAGAACGTATTTTCGGGCGTCAGCCCTCAATTTGGAGAACAAAATCTTCGATTGAATAACCAATCCATCAAATATAATGCAAATTATATTTCTCCCTTATATATCGTTAAATTTTCATCTATAACCATTCACATTCCAATCGTTTATACAGCAATCATCTCCGCAAAATAAGATCGACTGTGAAGTGTGAGTAACGTTAATTGAATACACCTTGCTCTGACAATTATCATAATCCATTAATTCTGAGTGATTTGTATCCGTTGGTGTATTTGTTCATCTAAGCTTGCCTTTCAAGTTTAAGTACTTTCCATTCACAATTCTCCCCCTTTGACAAGGCATAAAGATGAGCCTCCAAGCCAATTGCACGTGTGATTTAACCACATCCACTCTTTAAGATAATTGAAATGGTATTCTTGTCAAACACATACTAAGCTGTTCCTCCTTCATTGCTTGCTTTTGAAAAGAGTTTAACGCTGATTGTCAACACGCTCGGGGGTAGAATTCTAAAATAGAGAACCGCCGTCACTCTACCAGCTATTCGTACCATAACTCACTCACAATCACAAGATATTCCACTTTTGATTCTAAGTTGTCATCCGGCAACGTCATTAAGATGACGGAAGTCCTGTTCTTCACATCCGGCGCACATGAATTCGTAAATTTCCCCGAAAATGAAGTCTGCATTCCACACGTAGAATTCGAGGACATATCACTATTACGAGTATGTGGATGTAGTCGTATCGTGGTTATAGTCGTATTCGTACATCCAAGTGAAATTTTCTTCCTCTCCGGAGGACAAAAACCATTCGTTAACATGCTTCACAATCAGCCAAGTAACGATGCCTCCATCCCACTCTGTGTATCACATCGCAAAACCCCTAGCTAATGGCTCATGCATATGCAGAAGCACTTTACCATACAATTGACGCCGCGAAGCGTTTCCGCTCTCCTCGCTCGAGATATTCGTAATCGTAGAGAGATGTTTCATTTCGAGAGACTACCCGTTCCTCCGCCGTACACAATTGCAGAAACCTTGTTCCAAATAGTGCGCCTTGTCTATGTCTACGCATATTCTGGTGCTTCATGGTACCAAACCAACGCCAAAAGTAAATGTGGTGGCATCTCCTTAGTTTACGTCCATATAGTACATGTACGGATATTCGTGAATCAAGGACACTCGGAATGTTTTCACAGAAATTAATATTTTAAAGGGAATGCGTTAGGTTAGGGATGCTACGAATATTTGCTGCTCTAGCCCATGTCGGCAAGAACATGCAGATTGGGAATGTCTTAGGTTGTACGTCGTCGTAGGACGTACGAGTAGAATGTAGGACGTGTATGCGGCTGCTGATTTCATATTCCAGGGCACTGGTTATTTGTGTCAAGGCGGCAATATACTTACACTCTTACCACTTGTATCCGGTATTTGTGATGCGAAGCACTGAGGGTTGGGTTTACCATGTTTTTACAAGATGGCGCACTAATTACTTTTGGAATTGTCAATTAGAGGCTTGTCGTCCTTAAAGCCAAGGTAACTAGGTTACCTGAAAATCAATAGAGAATCATAATGACTGGTTGGTGTTATTGTTTGTGGAATGTCCTCATTAAAAGTCCTAAAAAGCCTACTCGTCAATGAAGCACAAAATTAACGAAGCGAGTAATAAAAAAGAAAAAAGTTTTGATAACTTGCCCGGTAGGTGTTTGGTGTCCTTTTTAGTGTCCCGTTAGAATTATTTATTTCTTTTATTTGCTCATTTTTATGGACCCAAAGCATCGTTCTACCTTGGTGGCACAGAAAACAGAGATGAACAGGAATAAAAAGTTATTAAGTACAAAAGGTTATGGCCGGAAGGAATTACGTTCGAAAATCGATGAAATTTGTGTCGTTTGGTTGGTTGGTTTTGCAAGAGGATGACTCCTTGGGTTAATCTTGGGCTTTGAGTTTGTTTTGTTTTGGAAAATTTTATTAAATGTGTGAGTTCTACTTCCCTGTCGACCTGACTGGTTGGGGTTGGTTATGGAAATTCCTAGAAAATTAAGGTTTCCTTCGATCAATCGAGTTTGTCTAAGTTACAGTATCTAATTGAGTTTTGTTGTCCCTTTTGAGAGTTTTTTTTTTCATGCGGGGTACAGGAGGAGATGAAAAGTTGAAGTTCGTTAGTTCCAATTGAGTAGTCAAGCGTGTGCAAAATAATTATAATGGCCAATATTTAATGTCGACCCTAATTCCGGTGAATTACTGGCTCTGAGTTTTTATCGAACGCCCATGATGGATGGTTGAAAGACATAATTAAATATTTAATGAATTATCAAAGCAGGTAGGACATGGACGGATATCGCTGGCAATGTAATCGAGGATTTAAGGCCTTTTATTCGAAGATTTTAGCAATTTCTAAATGGAAACGGTAGGTATGTTTGTACATATACAATAATATGGTAAGCTACTGACGAATTGTATTTGTATTTATGTTGTGACAGAGCTTTTGGGAAGTAGGCCCTAATCTTCTTTGAAATCCTTGGAATACAAGGTTGACGAGTTCTCAGAATAGATTTATCTTTGTATTTGAAATGCCATCAATTTTTGATTTTCTGATTTTTGCTTAAAAGGCAGATAAAATCTATGACTCAAGAAATATTTAATAGAACACTGCTACTATTAATTAATTTAGGAAAGTTTCCGAAATGCCTCGTACCCGAACCACAGTTCCTTAAAACTTTTGAAATTCTTCAGACAAAGAGCAGACCGGTTTATACTCATGGCGTCTTCCTTTTATTGGAAGTCTTTTGTATAAAGATGAATAAATGGTTCAGTGATAAAGTGTCTACAGTACCAGTACCCATCGCATCAGCGTTGAGTATCTGCAGCTTGATGCGAGCGTAGGCAAGGATCAAAAGGTATGAACCGCTGGGTCATCAAATCTCACGTCGCATTATGTTGTGTCAGATGTGCCTAGCTTACTTAAGCCATCAGTAAGCCGTAAACAAACTTTCCTAATGATTTAGAACAACAAAATCACTGATCTCTTAGAGACGTTGGATAGCATTTGTTTGGTCTGCCGGCAACCTGGAGAGTCATGTTATCTTCAATTATGCTCATATGAAACCCAACTGCTGATGGAGGCCTATCCGATGAAGCAGGTAGTTCTAAGTTGTAGGCTTCGGTGTTGAGAAACTTTCCTCTGAAAATAGCAAGTGATCCCACTGTGGCTTAAGACCCAACCAATGCTCATTAAATTCAACCTTCCCACTGTATTCCCGAATTGGTTTGGAAAGGGTTTAACGTAAATCCCCCTCCATCGATTCTTTAAAATATATTGTAGTTCATTCCCATAAGATTGCGCATATGTACGTTTAAAAGACAGACGCTAGTTTTTTGTGAGTGAAAGCGGACGTCCTCCAAAAATACGAAAGTATTGCATCCTAGATCGGCTTTGGAGCAATTCAATTCATTTTGGTAGAAAATATTTCTGGGCACAAAAAAATGCGGCTTCTGGCATAGCAGCAATTAGGGCTATGATGTCATAGAATCCATAAGACCAGAGTCAAAAGACAGTCGGCGCGAGTTCACCAAAACTGCAGTGTTCTATCAATTGCTGTCTTAAATGAAGCATGGCTTTGAAAGCGCAGCTTATGATGCGAATATCAAATCAAGGGGTGCATCTACACAGAGCCAGGTGTGCTAACATATATATTTAGTCTTATTACAGCCGTGTAAATCCAGAGGATCCCTTTCGATAACAAGTCCCATATCTTGAAAGACTGTTAAAAAGCCTACAGTGCCGTGGATTTTTTCGACAAGACGTGCTCAGTACAAAGAAGTTTGTTATTCAGTATGACACCCACATACTAAGCTTCGTTGGAAAAATGGGTAGTTATGCCTTTAACCACTAGACAACTCGTGGTTTTTTGTAACGAGAACAAGATCAGTTGTGAAAATACGGATAACTCATATATGTATGTATGTACACTTTGATTGAACAAGTCGCTAGGCATGATCCAACAGACTATACATTTTCATCATCTGTAGACATATGCCTGAGCATAGACAAATGAATTATTGGGAGTTAAGCATTGACACGATCAACATGCACCATAGCAGTGGAGCCAAGATGTTGACCTGCAGGCAACTCCTGTTTACCTCCGCAATCACATATTGGTCATGGTCAGTATCCGCGACCAAGATGCTATTGATGTTATCCATAGAACTAGTGAAGACAAGATGCACATACCGTGAAGCGATCCGTTATCCAAAGCACCCTCAATGTCGATGAAAACCCCCATTGCGTACTCCTGCTTTTCGATTGCGCCTTCAGTTCTGCCTCTTAGACGGACCATTCCCTCCATGCTGTTCAACATGAAGGAAGTCAACCTGATAGGTCTGAAACACTTGGCAGGCATGCAGTCATCTTTTCCAATTTTCGATATTTTAATTTTGGGAGGGGTTGACACCCCGATTTGTTTGGCTTCACACAAGTTTAATCTATCTTAAAAGCTAGGACTTAAAAACTAACAAAAATCAAGAGAATAGAGGGTAGTCGACGAATCGTCAATGTCGGATCACCGATGGATACGCTTCAAGGTGAACTTTCAGAACAGGATATGTAGTTTTCAAAGAAATCCTTGGAAGACTGATTGGGTCAAGTATACAGGAGTAGTAAATATACAACTGGATATCCAATCAATGACCTGCCATAATATTGTTAATTTAGATAGGGCGGTAAAAAATATTATTAAAGCACTAACAATGGCGTTCGAGAGAACTTGCCCGGCTAACAGATCACCTAAAAGGGCTCAACTAAAATGTTGGGATAGGGAGACAGGGTTAAAAAGGAAAGTGGTTAGGAAACTCTATAATAGTGCGAAGCTTTTCAGAAGCGACAGTACATGGAATGAGTACCACGAATGTAAGAAACAATTCAAGTACCTAGCTAGAAAGTCAATAAGGGCTTCATGGCAAAAGTAACCTACTATGAATCTACGGAGGTAACATACGAGGTTTAGAGCTTACGCAAAATGTTTTCAAAGCAAACGAGCGTTTCTACTTACCTCAGCAAAATGATCGAACCTGGGCTGAAAGTAGCCAAGAGGTTCTGGCAACAATGGTGGAAATCTACTTTCTGGGATCCACAGTATCAGACGACACTGGAATGCTACAGCATACTGAGAACATTGATCTCTCTCTTTCCAAAGAGGAGATAGGTGTTCTTATTAATAGGAAAATATTACGGTGGGCAATTCAGTCCTTTAAGCGTATCTCCCGCTGCGGATGGTGTTCTGCCGATTGTGCTACAGAAAGCACCGGGGGTAACAATCTAGAAAATTATGGAAGTTCTCAGACACAGTCTAAAAATAGCGTACATTTTGTATCAATAGCTTGGAGAGAAGTTAAGGTGGTCTTTCTACCGGTGGCAAACAGGGGCACAACACAGCAAAAGATGTCAGACCAATAAGTCTGTCATCATTTATGCTTAAAAGCCTAGAGCGACTATTGGAGACTTACATTAATAATAAATGCAGTAATGGCTTTTTGACTAAGTCACAGCATGCATATATGAAAGGAAATGTTTACACTTTGGTGAGTTTGCGATTGCCTTCCTCGATATTGAAGGACCCTTTAATAACGCGGAGAGTACGACCATTTAAAATACTCTAGTAGACGCTAACATTGAACATGGCATTACAAACTGGGTTTGCAACATGCTGCCAAGTAGGAAAATAAACCCCTCAGGGGGAGTCATGACACCACTCCTCTGGGTCAATGACATCCTTAAAAAGCTTAGTACAATGGGTATAAGTGCCACGGCATAGCAAGATGACGTGGTCATAATAGTGCGGGGCAAATACCTAAATATTTGAAGCGACATTATGGACGTTGCCCTGAACACGATCAGCACTTGGGCAAAAAGCTGTGGTCTCAATGCCAACCCTTCTAAAACGGAACTGGTTCTCTTTGCCAGAAAAGTAATTCAAACTCCCAAAACTCAACGGAGTGGAACTGTCCCTTTCGGACAGCGCGAAGTGTCTGGGTGTGATTCTGGATAAAAAACTGAATTATAGTAGAATCTTAATATAGCGGGAAGAACTAAAAAGGCATATAATGCCCTTTTTATCTGCAAAAGAACAGTAGGAAAAAATTGGGGCTTAAAACCTGCTATGGTGTACTGGCGATATACGGTGGTGGTATAACCCATACTTACATACGGCGCCCTATTATAGTGGAAAGCAACAAACAAGAAAATGGTCTACGGAAAATTAGCGGCGGTTCAAAGAACGCCTTCCATAGCCATGACAGGTTTTTTTTTTTTTTTTTTTTTTTAAAAAGAACTTAACACTCAAGAGGGTATTACTACTCTTAAAATGCCGGAGCATGTGTTAAGTTTTTCGGAAAATTGGATAGAGAGAGAGAGAAAGATTTTTGGGCTCAGTGGTTATTTCGCTCCATGGGTGGCATCCAACATTTAATGGGGAGACTAAATTACTAGTGTAAATTGGACTTGATGTTATATTTAGGCAACCATTCATCTCACAAGATTTTAGTTGCCTGAAAAAAAGTCTTTCGGTCACGGCTGGTATTGAACCCCGAACCGTCCGATTGGGAAGCCAACACACTACCACTTGAGCCACGGCCACCCGGAGGTGCGCTCCGTACCAGCCCTATGGCAGCATTTGACACCTTTTTGCACGTACCACCACTTGATTTACAGACCAAAAAACTTGCTGGCAACAGTGCGATAAGACTCACTAATCGGTTACTTCAAGAGCTAATCGGACACGGCACGGTCCTAGCCGACCTACTGCCAGGCAATCAAATTCTGAAATTCGTTCCCTGGCCGACTTCGACATCCCGTACGACATAAGTTATCCGAAGAGGGAGGTCAAATGAAATTGAAATTTTCACAGATGGTTCAAAAAAATAGGAAGGAACAGGTTCTGGTATCTTCCCAGAAGACCCAGAACGCCATCAGTGTCTTCCAATCAGAGGTTCTGGGTGCCCTCAGGGCGGCTGAGCTAATGCAGATGAAATCGGTATCCGAAAGAGATATCCCTAGCCATAGATAGCCAGGCCGCACTCAAGGCAATGGAATCAACTAACGTCAACTCTGATACAGTCAGGGGCTGTCGCACAGTGCTCAAGGCACTATGCAGTCAGAACTGGGTAAGACTGTGCTTGGGGCCAGGACACTATGGTATTAGGGGAAATGAACAAGTGGACAAGACTGGAGGGCAAGGAGAGCTACTCGACAATAGTGAGGTTGCATTTGCATAATGAGGGGCACTATCGAGGAAAAAATCACAAGGACTGCCAACCTAAGGTGGTCATGTCTTGAAGGACACATGGTATTCAAGCCCCTTTGACCGCTTTTTGACGGTAAAAGATCTAGGAAGTTAATAAAATTAAGCAGGGATAAGCCTAGGATAGTAATAGGGATCCTGACAGGACACCGCCTCCTGCGGTAACATGCAAAGAGAGTCAAATTGTCAGATACGGATACTTGCAGATTCTGCGGTGATCTGAAAGCTGTTGAGGACATAACACACACACTGTATGAATGCGAGGCAATATAGTGTGGTCGAAGAAAATTTTTAGAGGAAATAGACGGCACGAACTTCCACAGGGATCGCGATGGGCCTGTTTTGGTGCCTGGTGTTTATAGGATGGCATATCCATCCTGTTTAACCTAACCTAACCTAAGGGTTAGAAACTGAGGGAATTGTTGAGGAGCTTAAGTTTGAAACGAGAAGTGCTCAGGTTAAAATCAAAAACGGAGAGGTTTGAGTTGACCTTACGGAGCATGCATTGAAATATAGCAGAAACGAGGACATCGTACAATAAATTACGAGGATTAGTGTTGAAGGAAATAGAGTTTTAAAGGGAGGCGCAATCCAAAGAGTGCAGTTGATGAATGAGGAGAATGTCAGCTACATCTCTGCGTTTTACGAGGATATTCAGGCTAAGAAGTTTGAGGCAGCCACGTTGGGGAGGTATAATAAAAGGGTCATCAGGGTAGTCCTCGAAGGGTAAATCGGAGGAAACGATGCTGAATGTTCTCGATTCGGGATATATGAACTCGCTGAAAGGGATCCCCCTTGCCTGGGATATTCGAAAGGGGCCGGGCAAGTTTTATTTTTTTTTATAATTTGCCCGCGCTCAAGGGATTTAAGTACCCTTGAAATATTTGCACAGCGCGGGCGAAGGAAAATCAGGGAGGATGGAAAGAGAGGTACCGGCAAACGTTTGTTTTAAATGTTTGAAGGCTGTAATTACTACGAGATAGCGAGCTAGATAGGACATTCCATAAGCGAGTTGTACGGTTTAGGAACGAATCACGATATTTTAGAGTACGTCCGAAAGTGGACTTGAAGGTATACTGATGAGCATTCATAGCGAGACGTGTATTACGGTTTGAAGGAGCGGGATGCTACTGGCGATTTCAATAGAGCACTGGTGGTGGAAATAGTGATAAAAGAGAGTGAGACACGAGACATTACGTCGGTGTTCGAGGGTGTCCATAGCAGATGCAGAGATGTTTTGGGCGCATCCGACCACATGTGGGCATTGTACTTCAATTTTGGGCGGATAAACTCCTTATATACGGGGGCGGGTCAATAAGTCCGTGACTTTTGGATTAAAACAGATTTTTGATAAAAAAATAATTTTATTTTTCAACGTAGTCTCAGTTGAGCTCTATATACTTTGTCCAACGCTTCTCCAATTTTTTTATCCCTTCCAAAAAAAATGATTTGTCGAGGTCCTCAAAATGACGAGATGACTTCATCATTGGAGTCAAATCTTTTTCCACCAAGCCATTTCTTCAGGTTTGGGAACGAGAAGTAGTCGCTCGGAGCCAAATCTGGAGAATAGGGTGGATGAGGGAGCAATTCATAGCCCAATTCATGGATTTTTGCCATGGCAACTGCACATGTGTGCACCCTTGCATTGTCTTGGTGGAAATGAACTTTTTTCTTGGCCAAATGAGGTCGTTTTTTTTCAAATCGTCATTGAATCGGTCCAATAATATTCCCCATTGATTGTTCTTCCCTTTTGAAGGTAGTCAATGTGGATTATCCCGCGTGCATCCCAAAAAACAGTCGCCATAACTTTATTGGCTGACAAACCCACCTTGGCCTTCTTTGGCGCCGATTCACCCTTAGAAACCCACTGTTTTGACTGTTGTTTGTTCTCTGGTGTGTTGTGATGGATCCATGTTTCGTCCACGGTTACAAAACGGCGCAAAAACTCCTCCATATTGCGATTAAACAACGCCAAACCTTCCTGTGAAGTTGTTACACGATTGCGTTTGTGGTCGACTGTGAGCAAACGCGGCACCCATCTTGCGGAAAGCTTTCTCATGCCCAAGTGATCATTCAAAATTGAAACCACTGAGCCATGCGAGATCCCTACGGCTTCCACAATCTCGCACTTTCAATCTTCGGTCGGCCAACACCATATCGTGAATTTTTTCGATTGTTTCGGGTGTAGAGACCTCAACTGGGCGTCCAGGACGTTCGGCATCTTCAGTGCTTGTACGGCCACAACGAAATTCAGTAAACCACTTTTTTACCATGGAAATCGATGGTGCAGAGTCCCCATAGTATTTATCAAGCTTAGCCTTGGTCTCGGTAATGGTTTTTTTTCGCAAGAAATAATGCTTAATAAGAACACGAAATTCACTTTTTTCCATTTTCTCCTCAAATTAGTGAGTAGTCTGATAAAAATAGTTGTCAAACACAAACTAACTGACGCAGCAAGTTTAAATTTTGACAGGAGTCAACTGACAAATGCCTGTTGACAGGAGCAGTGTTGCTGTTTCAGTAAAGAGGTCAGAAATTCAAAAATGCACGGAATTATTGACCCGCCCTCGTATTGTGGCCAGATCAGAGGGGGTGTAATATTTCTTACATCGCTTGAGGGAACGTAGACATTTTGCAGCAATGCAAGTGCGATTCATGGATAATGGCTGAAGTTTAAATTTCGCTTTAATGACAGAAATCAGCGTTGTGTTTTGGAAGCATTAAATACTACTCTGTTGATAGTTCCCCAATTGGTTATACTGTTAATATCAGAATTTAATGAGCTTAGCATACGCTGCCGTTCCCTTTCTACAGCCGAAGAGCAGGGACGTGAGTCCGGGAACGAATATGAAAAGCAGAGAGTACTGTCGTCAACAAAGGAATATATTGGATTAGAAGTAGCAGGCAAGAGATCGTTGACGAAAACTAAAAAGAGAGTCGGAGACAGAACGGAGCCCTGGGGCACACCAGCATTTATTTTCTGAATATCAGACTTGAAACCATATAAGAAAACTTGAATTGAACGTTCCGAAAGGTAATTTCTAATCCTTTGAAGAAGAGAGTCGTCGATCCCAAAAGCACGCATTTTCGACAAAAGAGCGTGATGCCAAACTCTGTCAAATGCCTTAGAAATATCAAGTGCAACTACCTTGCTTTCGCCAGGATGATGTACGCTTTGGTTCCACTTTTCGGTGAGACATGCCATCAGATCACCAGTGGGCCTGTTGCTACGAAAGCCATGTTGCCGGTCATTGAAAAGTTTTCGTGTTTCGAGATACATTCATGACTGAAATTTCCCTCTGAACCTGGGGTATGAGTTGGCCATGAAGAAAATAAAGTCGAGGAGAAGATCGATTTAACTTACGAAACAAAGTCACAGATTGATATTTGGAGACATTAAGCTCTAAGCTGGTGTCTAGAAACCAAGTGTAAAACCTCTCGAGGTCGTCTTGAAGGAGAGTAGAGTCTTGGGATCAGCAAATACTTTTGGAGAGCTTAGTGTCGTTGGCGTGAATGGAAAGGGGACAGTGTTCAATAACCCTCTCATGATCGTTTACAGTTAAAATGAGAAAGAGTGACCTATATGGCTGTGTTGTGGGATACCAGAACTCATAAGCGTCTAAAAACTGGGTTGAGGAGACTGACCTAAAGCGAACGCTATAATAACGGTTCTCCAGATAAGATAATATCCATTTTATTAAATGGGGTTACAACCGAAGGAAGACAATTTGAAAAGGTTCAATTGATGAGATATTCTATCGAACGTCTTAGCAAAATCTGTAGTGCAATAACACCGATTTCGGTGCAATTTCTAAGGCTGAAGGTGCAAAGGTTACGAATTCAACTAAGTTTGTGGTAGTTGATCTACCTTTCAGAAATCCATGTTGACTGGGTGATATAAGCGACTTGCACTAAAAGCTAATCACTTCATATAAAATGCTTTCGAACGTATTAGGTATGTGAGAAAGCTTAGCAATTTAACGCTAGTTAGTTACATCATTCTTTGATCCCTTTTTGTGTACCGGGGTTATGAAAGAGGTCTTCCAAACCTTGGGGGAATTCCTCTTTTGTGAAGGAAAGATGACATAGGGAGGATATAAAGGCTACTTTATAGCAGTTGCGAGCATAACTGAATCAACATATTCCATGATGCCAGTTGTCTTAGAACAATCAAAGGAAGCAACAGCGTGTTTGTTGAGCTCATCTGTCACCAGAACCGGTGATACAAAACAGCTAAAACGTATTGTGTTACTCAGGTCACTTACAGCTTTAATGATAGGAGCTAGTTTTGAGCTGGTTTTGATCAGGTTACTGGGAAAGCGTGTCTTAAGCATAAGATCGAGAGTCTCTGCTTTCGACTCAGTGTACTCGTAGGTGCTATCAAATCTTCTGGGTCTGTCAAGCCTGGCTGAAAAGGACTCTGTTATCTTTTCGTAAAGGTAAAAGAGGCACTCATTTAATTTGGCTTATCATATTTGTTCTTCTTCGATCTGTAAAGATTCCAACCTTTCTCAATATAAGTCTTAAGTGACTTGTTTTGAAGTTTTCACCGTGGAAAGCGCTATCTGCAGGAGTCTTTCTAGGCTGAATACGCCAATTTAGTTTGTTCCAACCTTAGGAAATATTGTCTGACTTACCGATATCCTCCTTAAAGCCAGTCCAGTCCGTTTCTAAATTCAACGCAAATACGTAAGGCCCGGCATGGAATCCTCCGATAGTACTTTTCAACCAATTTCGCCTTTAGCGTGCATGGTGGATAGTTCTAAGCCTATAATTGTCTGTCTTATATTCGTTAAGAACCAGCTCAGACGATAGTGTGAAATCAAGCAGATGATTGGCTCTCATGATGCATTTGCTACTCCCCCAAAAGTACTCTGAAATGCTCAGGTTCCTTATAAGTCCCATTTTTCTGGAAATACAATATTCACTGAGTTGGGTGGTAGCGGTAGTGCCGAATCATAGGTAAAATAACCTGACTCAACGACGAATTTGTGTCAATCACCGTTCGTTTCGTAGCTCATGTCTGCAGCAACTGAATCTTTGTTTAGACAGTGAGTCAATGCTCGTCATATAGTGGTGTGAAACCGCTTAAACATCCGAAACCGCAGATGCGTTTATTGCGCACCCATGGTTCCTGTATGGATATTATGTGAGTTTTCGTATTCAACACAGAAAGGCTTCTACATGGGGATCCAGTAGCAGGCTTATTAACCTATAGGTCTGCACTCATCTGAAATTATGTGGAAATTAACCCGCTAAGGTGCACATATAAGGACGTAAATTATACCTAGATTTAATTGTCACTAGAGAAGCTTTGTTTAAGCACGTAACGAGAGATCGGTATCCTTGTTCTCCAGACTCTTGCTCACCCAGCAAGATTAGATTTTCCCCTTTTCAATGCCAAGTCCAGGTCTCTGGGTGTTAATTCTTCCGTTTCCTTGCTCCGGAATCCAGAAGAAGGCGCGTGTCAGTTTTGGTGGCCTGAAAACCTCAACAGAGGTAGGCTTCACTCTAAGAGTTAGTTTCGTTTCCCATATCTCAGCCCTCTACTTGAGGGATATCTAGGCTCTTTCTAGTTTCTACAGTTGATCAACATAGTATTTGTATTCAGCGTCTTTCAGACTGTTTTCAATGCCAGCCTTTCAAATTCGAAGCATCAGAGAGGAGTAAGCGGCATCCTTACTTCGTCTCGTCTTCTTTAGTATTTTGGGGTTTTTTGGAGTTGGGACTTCCCGCGACATCCAGCGCAAAAAACCACCACCAGGGTTGTTTCTGAGGGTAAATTTGAACGCATCCACCGACGTTCGTCCACTAGAGCTGCGATCTTTGTTGGGTAAAGTGCCGGCCTTATTCTCCTTGGACGTAGTATGCACGTAAAACCACTGCTAGTTTTGTTACTGATGATGGATTTGACTACTTAGTCCGATTTCTGTACTCTGGAACTGCAGCCTTTGTAGTTAAAGCACTGTTGTCATCCGGGCATCGTGATCAGGAACATTCCTCCAAAGAGGTGGTGCCAGAAAATTTCTTCCTCTTGGACCTGTGCGAAACCGAAGAAAAGAGCTTGATATGTTATTTTCTCTTCGGTCGTCACTGGAAGTGTAAACGTTTTATTTGCGTCTTCGGCAGCACTTTCGCCCTTTTCCGCCGTGCATTTGCCTTTCTCCTTCTCCTCTATAACTGCTTGTAAGACGATCTTCCTTCAGAGTGTTACAGAGTGTGTCTCTGATGGAGTTAGTTCGATCTATTCGGTTTTCCAGGACGAAACACATGAAGCAAGCGTCAAATACAGCACTCTGACCAAACCACCTGCCTATTCTAGTAGAGGTGAACCGTAACATGAACCCATTCGGCCAAGCGTGCAGGAATCGGAACTCCCAAATCGGCGGAGCGTTGTTTTAAAATATCGGTTAGTCAAGAAAACCACGGGTGGATTATCGCTATTGTGAGCAAAGTTTAGTGTATAATCTTCCGGGAACACTTCCATGCTGTTTAACCATTTAACGCCTAGTTTGAACGTTTTGGGTGCACACCTGCATCTGTCACCTCAGTTCTAACCAGAACCTTGGGTTCTTTGACTATTAAACCTTACTGCTGCGAGAAACCATCCAAAGAAAGTAAGATGCCACAATGTATTGTGTCCACCGTAAAGAGTAGAAGTGCATCATTAGGAGCAGTCATTCTTCTTCCTAGCCATTTGAGGATTTTCATCCTAAGCGGGATACTGAAAATTTCTGCACTGGAATGCTTTTCCAAGTAGTACAATAGTTTTCGGTTAATTGAAGATTTATTATTCGTTCAGCTACACTACAAAGTTGTGTTCAAGTTTTGGCAGCAGAGAGAAAGCGAAGTGGCGTTTATTAACATGGTTTGGCCACCACAGTCTCCGCACTTGAACCTAATTAAACTTTGATTGGATCAATTCTTCTTTAATAGAAGCATTTTGTCAGAAATTGATCCATTCCTGCAATAATATTGCAACCGAAACAACATAAAAATGCACAAAAGTGGGCAGACTTGTGACAACTTAGCTTATCAGAATCATGGTTATAAAATAGAGGGATTTTTAATTGGCCCTTGCCTCAAACTTGGTCTCGGTTTCCTTCAAACAATCCTTTGTGCGTGTAGTTTCACTATCAATCCAAGTTTTGTATACTCAGTAACTACCCGGTTGTACCTATTTAATGTAGCTCCGCTAATGCCTGAGAAATATTGCTTTCAGACTGCCAACAAAGGGCTTTACTTCAGCCGAAATAAACTCACAGCAGGGTATTACAATTCAAGTTGGTATCCAATTTAGGCTGACGAAATTCATTGACATTTGACCTCGTTTCCCACCGTTTTATCGCGTAATAAGAGCTACAAACATGCTGTTCCGTCAATGGACACCATTAACTTCCTAAATTTCTATACAAATTTAATTTGGCAGCGGCATACGAGACTTCATCTTGATTATTCCTAACTTCACCTTATTACGCCCTTCCCCACTTCCGAACCAATTGTTCTCCAGGACAAACATTCGTAATTGAAAGAAAAACCAGCAAAAAAAAAAAAAAAGAAATAGGAAAAAACCGAACAGAAGAAAAAACCTTTTGACTAACATAACAATAGACCCGGATTTCATTACAATATTCACAACTAAGCCGCCTCAACCTCCCGAAACATCCGAACTTCCACCATGCCATCCTCCACATCTTGCTGCTGCCATACAAAACAGAACCAACAATAAAACTCTAGCAGGACTAAATTAAAGCGACAACATTATTATTTCAGCGTCCTGAGAAATACCCTCTAACTGGCTTGCTTACTTTTCTTTCTCATTTTTCCTGCTGCCTCCATGGTGGTTGTGAGGGGTCGGTGGGCTTGGTGGGTTTGGTGGGGTGGGTGATTGTGGAATAACTACAACACAAGCTCCCCATGCAATAAAACACTTCAGCATCGGCACCAGGAATATAATACCCTCCTTCAGCATCTTATACTAATTTAATCTTTCCTTCCGCTACACAGAACACAATATTAAATATTCGTTATGATAACCGTTATCCCAGCGTAGCCAACCATTGAATTGCTCCACAATTCCGTTCAGTTCGGTTCGGTTCCCCTCTGGTCTTCTTCCATAAGTCCGCCTGATTTTATTAAAAAAAAAAAAAAAAAACTCCGTAGCAGCCAATAATAATACCAACAGCAACAGCAACAGCAACAGCAACAGCAATAACAAATCCAACCACATCCCTTACTGAAATTCACCATAGTTACCTCGTTGCCGCGAAAAAGTCATTGCATACGATTCAAATCCCAACGTCCAGATTTATGCATACAGCCACAAACTTACAAACATGTACCTATACTGCATCCAGGATACTACATGCATAGGATTATACGAGAGGTTAACCCGGTATGGTATGGGTTTGACTGTATGTGGTTGCTATACCTTTGCATAAGTGTCTCAAAAGAAAAAAAAAATATATGTACGAGTATGGTATATAGGTAGTCGCACACCACAATACCGTTAAATTGAATTTTCCTTCGCCAAGAGTTTCACTCACTTTTGTACTTAATTTGAATTCTTTTTTTCTCTTTCTCATTCCAGAGGTGCATCAGAGCAAGGATAGTGGAACAGAAAGGATACGACCAACCAAGTTGAAGAATATAACGAACCCACCGAAGTAATACGAACATCCGGTATCCACCTTCGCAACTTCCAACAGACACTACGAATACGAATAGCAATACGGCTACAGCTGGCACAAGGATCAGCACGAAAGACGGTTAAGGAAAGGAGCAACTTTATTTTTTTATTTTTATTTTTTTTATTGTTTACCATCTTTGGTCTGACATCAGAGTGCATAAGAGAACGTACTTCTATGAGACTCGATTTAGATACTATCCATTCTGCCGACAGTACCAACCACCACAACCACAGTTCCAACTACTACCAGCAGTACCACTGCGTGCAAGAGAAAACTTTCGAAATAAGGAAAACTTCTACAAGGACAAGACGTCACCGCAGCCGTATCTAAGAAACGGTAGACGGTATCTAAAGCCGACTTCTGTTGTTGTTGTGTGGTGTTTGTGGTGTCTTCAGAAAGTTGCACATAAAGTGGACTTAAGTGCAACACATTTCCTTTATTTGTGTCCATTGACATAGAGAAATGGGGACAATAATGCTATTGGAACGTAAAAGTTAACTGAGCATCATTCGAAATATTTTACAATTCACATTCTATACACACGCACACGTACACTAGAAGACATCTATTCACGCTTGTCCTGGCATCTATTCGTATGTCCATTCCAATGGAAGTTTGAAACATTTTGACCTGTGTTCATCCAACTACGACTTGGTCATGTTTAGAGGAATGAAAATCAAAGTATCGACCATGATGACGCCAAGATCGCTTCTAGCCACCATTGTCTGGGCAGTTATTGTGTATAATGTCGGACTAAGTGAGTGTGCGCCTACTGAACTTAGTTCGACGAAAGCTGGCGTCTATCCAAAAGCAACAATAGCTTCGACCATGATAATAGCGGCTCCTTCGACAACCAATGACGCCAAACCATGGTCGCTTCAAAAGTCATCGTCTCGGGGTAAACAAATAATAAAATCGAATCTCTTCAAGAAGACGTCGAAGGATAAAGTAGGACGGGCGGCCATCCGAGCTGGAGAGAAAGCAATTTTTTCCCAAACATTAGCCTCGACAGGTTATGATGTGGAAAAGGATAATTTAAGCCGCCGCAAGGAAGCGCAATCGACAACCACTATGAATTCTCGTTCTGGTTCTGGTTCTGGTTCTGGTGGAACTGCTGTTGACAACGTCAATGGCCCAAACGATTACACTAACAAAAACAACACTAATTCCTTCTCCTCCATTGAAAAGCACCACCAGGAGAGGCAGTCGTCCTTTATCTCCACCAATGGTACTTATACAACAAAGAATATCGCCACAAATGCGAATGTTGACGATGATGATACTGACGACGACAACAACGACAAAAGCAACGACAACGACAAAGTCGACACTGGCAAGGATATTGACTTTAGATCCATAGCTGGTATAGTAAAAGTGGATAAAACTTATGCAACGGCATCAACGACAACCGAAAGATATCATTCGAAAGCACAACCAACAGAAGGAACCACCATTGAAATAATGCAATCCGCTTTCATGGACAATTCCAATTTTAGTGCAAAGATATTGAAAAAATCGATATTCTCTTCTTCCACTACATCAGCACCCACATTGAGACTACATTCAGCACACGGTAAGTCATTACCAATGAATGTATCAGTAACTCCGTCATTGTCCCTGTCATACTTACAACATCCTGCAAAGACTTCACTATCCACAGCTACTACAGCTACTACAACTACTACTACTTCTTTACCACCCACTCCAAAGCTAGACGTCGGGCATGATGGTATTAAAATAACAAAAAAGAAACAGCTGTTCGATAAACATTTTATTGCAACCAGTCATCTTGTTCCTTCGACTCCCTCTGGTTCAATGCATTCTCCACTGATAAGCAAGGATAATCTGTGGCCGTTGTCAAAGAATAAGCCAGTCAAAAGCACTGGCAAAAAGTTAATGGAAGTCCCAAATGGATACTTGGGACCGATTATGATGAAGGAGAAAACATTTTCCGTTACCCATCATGGTAAAAAGCCAAAGCCATCAATTCTAGAACAACTAAAAGATAAGAAACTTGTGGAAATTATCGCTCCCACAGCATTAATGGAGCCAACAGCGAAGGAAAAACCCACTGAGATGTCATTCCCTGAGTTTGTTGCTATTGATAGTACGTCAGTGACCCCAAAAATAACAACAATCACAACGACAACAACGGAGGATACTAGTACTGTTCCAACACCAACAAGGAGCGGTTCACTAGCCCCAGCAACAGCAACAGCAACATTGGCTACGAAAGAGGGTAAAGAAGCTGAAACTGTGACAACTTATTTTTTAGTAGTCACATCAGATGCTAGTAAGTCATCCTCGGGTGAGGATATGAAATCCAGCGAAATAAAGACAACGCTTAAGGAAATATACACAGAGGTCATCAATGCAATGGATGTGGCTGCTAAGAAGACTTCTCATACGGATTTTGGAAAATTTAACGATCACATAGAATCCTCTATCAAAGTACCATTAAACATTCAATCAGATGACAGGCAAGAAGCTAACAATCAGGCTCATTCATCGACCGTTGAATCGAATCTTGGTTCCTTAGCGTCAAGCAATAAAGTTTATTCAACCTCTGATCAGTCATCGACAATGACTCTAACGAGTGATAAACCAGCAACTTATGATCGTAATTCTATATCTTTGACAGATTCATCAAGTGCTGCTCCAATATTCTCAACAACAACTGATCGCACTACAACACAGATGACAAACGACCACAGTAGGACACATGATTCAGAATTTTCTTCGACGACAGGAGTCAAGCCAACTTCCACAACTATTGGTCATACTGCCTCCATACCCAACTCAAAATCCAGTACGGTCTCCGACCAAGATCCAGCGACCAATCATCGTATTACTACCGAAAATCCTTTCATGCTTTCCTCAACCGCGATTATGAATCCTACATCTAGCTCTAGCGTCGATCGAAATGTTTTATTGGTTACTAAGAAAATGGCAATAAACACGCAAAATCAAAGCGTCTCATTAATTGCTGATCATACTACGAAGATCACCGATCGTACTTTGACCGAACCTCGGACTACGCCATTTCCACAGAAAGCCCTGAAAATATCGAGTCGCGTTATATCAACCATTGACCATCTAATGGCTACAACGATCAGTGATCGTACTTTCGATGCAATTCCTTCCACGCCATATCCAAAGACAAATAAGATCACCCCAATTACTAGTGATGTTTCCTTAATTACAAGTATGCCTAGTGACATCAAGAACAACGATCGTACTTCAACTGAAAGTCATGCGATCCTCTCATCAACAGAACATGAATTGATTTTAGATAAACATGTTTCGGTTACTGGAAATGATTCGGAGAAGATCCCTAGTATAACAAATGTGAAAACTCAGTCATTGGAACAAATCATTCAGCCAAGGATCGACGATCATACTATAATCGGGTTGTCTTTTCCAAAAATGGGTCACAAACTGCCTGAAGAGCCACAAATAGCCAACCGTGTCACTGATCAATTTTCAACGATCACCGATCGCACTTTTACCGCAACTCAATCCACGTCATTCCCGAAGACAGATATAAAATCATTTGCAGGATCCAAGACAACCGGTCACGTGATCACTACTGATCATGTCTCAACGATCACTGATCACAGTTCAACTTCATCGCCACTCCTGCACCATGACTCTTCAGTTGAACCTGCTTCCAAACCTATTTCGCTTCCTCAACAAGATACTTTTTTAACTCGCAACTTCATCACGACAACGACTATTGACTCTGCTCCGATCTTTGCCACGATCACTACTGATCCACACACAAGCATTGCACCTCTGCAGCATCAGTTCCTTAAGCCAACTCACGACAGCGAGCAAACAGAGTCTAAAATATCTGACATTCAAATTGAAGTTTATGACTCTACCGTGGAGCCCATTCTGGCTGCAACAAACTTTAAGGATACCTCAAATGTGCCCTTTCCATCCTCCCATGTTACGCCAAAAGACACCAACTATCCTCAAGAACGATTCACCCAGTACGTAGTCGACAAGGCTAACGATTTACCAGCCCAAGATCTAAGTTCACCACCGAAGGCTCAAGGTAAACCCGAGCCAGCGGCTATTGAAATTCACATCAACGTCTCTGAAGGCTTTGGCAATGAGAGTGAGGATCTGGAGTTTTCCTACCGCCAATCAGACTATCGAAAAGTGGCATCTAAAAAACCTGGAAGTACCAATTTCATCACCCTGAAACCATTCGAAGCAGTTCCCCAAAATGAAACCAGCAACGAAGCAGCCGAGGAGATTGTCGTCGAAATCATCGATGCTAATTCGAACAGCACCGAAAACTCAGCCAGCAGAGAGAATCTCAATGTGAATCCAATTTTCACCTTCCGGTCCGACGATGACTCCCAAGTTGAGTTAAAAAATGTCAAATACTATCCCGAGGACAGACCGAAAGTAGATGGCCCTAAATCCTCAGATGACTTTTTTGTCCCACAAGTTATCCAAGAGCCTCCAAGTGGCAACAAACCCATTATAGAC
Organism: Volucella zonaria; assembly: GCA_963966105.1. Taxonomy (NCBI): domain Eukaryota; kingdom Metazoa; phylum Arthropoda; class Insecta; order Diptera; family Syrphidae; genus Volucella; species Volucella zonaria. Next base: position 182,234,217 of record OZ014532.1, read on the forward strand.
CGGGACTCTGACACTATTTTCTATATTTCCAACACGGAAGTCAAGGTTGGGGAATCACTGCCCACTACCAACTCGTATGATGCTCAATTGAAGAAATCCCGGTTGGAGAGTCAGTTCTTTCCGGCAAATTATGAAGAACGGAAAAAGGCCATCCCACAGAGGTACGAAGAAGATATTATCCTATCGCCGGCAAAGGACCGGATATCTGACCCCCTAAAAGTAGTCCGACGACCATTGGACATAAGCTATGTTGGAGAATCGGTCATGGAGGTGGAACAGGTCACAATCACTACAACTATTTCCCCAACTATATCGACACCGGATGTTATCATTCAACCAGCCGTTCTTCCTGAAATGGCTATAGGAGTCCCAGTCATTGGGGAATTGCCACCCCAGATTGAACTCAAGGAAATCGACTTTATGCCAAATTTTGATGGAAATAGAGAAGAATCCTCTATTCAGTATGGGGGCGATCTTATTGATGAAGTAGGTGCCATGGGTGTAGGCTTTGACATGGATTCGTATCCCCTTGGCAACATGGCCATGGGTATGGGACAAAGAAGCGATGCAATTTCATCGCAAATTCTACTCAATCACCGAGTGAACCATCTGAAAAAGGACGAACTCTCTGCGGATCTGGCTGGTTCGGCAGAAAACACTTATGGTAGTGACTTACTCCATCGATCCAATGACTCGGTTAATGGAACCGTAATTGGTGAAAGGATAGGCAACGCAACCGCATACTCTGTTATGGACCAACCACCAACTAGCGATGGAGAGCTACGTAAGTATTTCCACTTGTACGAGTATCTCAACTCGAAACCCTTTTCAAAGCCGCAAATCTAATTTGGAATTATTTTTTTCCCTGTATTCTCTGACAGACTTTACGGAACTTCACACGCTGTTTACGGCATGTTTTGCGACATTGCTGCCACTGGTTTTCTCAGTAGTCATGGCATTCGGACTGCGGTAAGTACCATCGAAGCCCAAGTGGTTTGCATAACACAAAATAATATCCCCAAACATGGGTGGTTCTTAATTAATGGAATTAATATGGCCGCGTTAATGAGAACAGGAAGGACTGTTGTTGAAACCACAGAATTTTGTAGCTCGTAGGTGGAATCATCGGAGCCATATGAAGGAACTGGTCGGGAATTGTAGGAGTAAAATTAATCCCTTTGCACATTGGGTCGGGACATATTGTTTTCCGTATGCCTAAGCACGGTGACCTTCTTCTTCTGCTGCTGCTGCTGCTGTTGCTGCTGCTCGGGAAGTGGTAACATGGCACATTTGTGGCGTTTAGTACCACTTAGCGGCTTTGGGTTGTAGTAGGCACATTCGGCTCGGAGGAGATGTCTTCCAATTTAAATTTCAAATAAGGATCTCTCGACGTCTCCTTTCGTTAACGTTTGCAGAAAAAGCATTTGAGCCATACCGTGCGCACCGTGTGGACACAAGGAAATGAAAATGAAAACGAAAATGGAAATCGGAATGGAATAGGGATGGAAACCTCTGCCTTGGTTTCTGGGCGTAGGCATGTAGAGGATTTCCTGAATATTTGCATATTTGTTGTGGGGTTTTATTTTTTTTTTTTTGTTTTTCTATTTTTCTTTTTCCCTGGGAACATGTGGTAGGATAACATTCGACGGTCGTATCCTTAGTAAGGGATATCATATAACAATTTTGAAACGACATGAGGTAGAGGTTTTTTTGACATATGGCTGCTTGGAGACAAGAGGAATTAAATTTTTTCCACAACGACAGAATTGAAACTGGGATAGACTTTGGAAAGGGATTTTAACCAATTCAACAGAAGATATACCATATGTAAGCCTCCAGTGAAGGCCTGCTTTGATACTGCAGAGGTTTCCCATCCTTTGACATTGGAGTTAATGTCATTTGATGTAATGTTCCGTTTTCAGCTGTAAGGACGAATAGTATGGTTTATTTTTATGCAAACATTAGATTTTGGCGCCATCTGGCTGAGTTTTAGGGGAAATTGTCTTTTGAAGCTGTTTTCGAATTTAGTTGCAGGTTTTCCGTACAACAGTTTGCGGTAAGTGTTTCTATTTTTCAATGTAGGGTCGAATTTGTTGATTTATTTTATTGTTATGATTGTCATTGAGCAAATAACAACCCGCAATTTATTTAAACGACTTTTAACTTTGAATTCATTTGAAGACCTCATTGGGAGGTTTCATGGTACATGACAACTGTTGTGAAGGCTGAGGAAATTTAATATATACAAACAGACGTTGGAAATATTTTTTAAAGTTCACATATGCAATAGGTCCATAATAGGATCGAAGCTAAAAGCTAGAACTTACATACATTTACATAATGGAAATTATAGTTCTTTAAGGTGAAGGAGGTTTTTGTTCAGTGTAAGGAGCCACGAGGAGAAGTCAATCTATAGTATATGTACTTGTGAAGACATTCAATTCCTTTAAAAAGTGTTTTTGCGATGGGATTTCGCGAATGATATTATAAATCTCGCTACAGACAGCAGCCCTTGGTTGACAATTATCCTTAAAAGCTTCGTGTTATTAAACTACGTGCCACATTTCTGAAGGCGAGTTCATGTGGTTGTTGTTCCAAAAGTGGGTTGGACGCATGAGACCGCGAGTGACTTCAATCCCAGCGCTGTGACGCGTTATGGAAACACATATCCACAATACCTTAGAAGTCTGTCCTCTATGCAATTTCCAACAGGCCTATCTCAAAGTTTAATGCAAAAAGACGGCTTTTATGCTGCTACAAGGAACACACCCTAGATATCTTCTTAGACATAGAATGCGTTATTCATTTTATTTATTCTTTATTCATTATTCTTGGTTTAACAAACTTCGCATTAACTTAATTTATTATAATAATACGAGTATTAAGACTAAGAATAAATAGTGATAATGACACTTTATATAAAAAAATACTCTAAAGTATGGGGTGACTGTGCAATTCATTATACAAGAAGATAAATTTAATTTATTTATTCTGAAATTTACAACACATAAATAATAAAAAAGAGAGAAAAAGAAAATAACTTAAAGAGATAGCATAAACATGAATGTTGATAGATTAGCAAAAGAACAAAGGGCAACAAAACCTTAATTTCTTTGTGATCAAAGTCAAGAAGCCACATTCTTACACGATTCAAGAATTGAGACAAGGATCTTATTCGCCGAATATTAATAGGAAGTGTATTGAATAATTTACACGATACGATGGAGTAAAAGTTTTTGAGTAGAGTAGTTCAGAAAAGAGGAGTAACGACAACATTAATTGAATTGCTACGCAAATTGCGAGTGTTCCAAATAGGGCTCTGTGAACAGCCAGCTCTCATGAAAAAAACTACAGTATCAGGAGGTAAACATCATGATTTATAATCACGCTTAAGTTCAGAGGACTATCCGAGCGGTATGCAATGCCAAGATCATCTGCGAAAGCTGTAACTTTCCCTTTGAACGGTTGGCTAAATAAAGAGTTGATGTAAATTAGGAACAATATGGGACCAAGGACTGATCCCTGCGGCACACCTAAGTTCATAGTTTTTGAACTGCTGGCAAAGTTAAATACTATGACTTTTTGAGTTCTATCCTTTAAGTAGGACTCAAACCAGCAATAGATAAAACCACGAAATCCTACATGGTGTAATTTATTTAGTAGAATGCTGTGGTTGACCATGTCAAAAGCTTTGGTTATGTCTACAAAAGGCCCAGCGCAAAACTTTTTATCATCCAGGGCTTTATTAATAAAACAGGAAAACTCCAAGAGGGCATCTTCTGTAGCATGACCTTCCCTAAAACCAAACTGAGCAGGATTAAGAAAATTTCTTTTTGTTAAGTAACTCAGCACTCGACTTTTAATGGCTTTTTCAAAAAACTTTAGAGACTGGCGACAATAAAGAAATTGGCCTATAATTGCTTTTGTCATTTTTACAACCTTTTTTGTAAAGAGGGATCACATTAGCACTTAAGTTAAAATTATAAGCTAATACTAGATGGAGTGGAAAGTGACCTCTTTGACCGCCAGAATGCGTTGCTACTGCAAAAAAGGTTATGGTGCCTTGAAGTCCGTTCATATTTAGGCAGACATTTAGTTTTGTTTTGACAGGTGATTGTTGTTGACGTGTTTGGCATCATGTTGAGTATGGACAAAAACGATTTTCGTTCTCTCATAAAACATTATTTTTTGAGAGGCAAAACGGCGAAGGAAACAAAAGAAAAGTTGGATAAATATTATGGGGCTAATGCTGCGTCCGATTAAACCGTCAAATATTGGTTTTGAGAGTTTCGTTGTGGCCGCAACTCCACTACCGATCAAGTCCGCAGCGGCAGACCCTCCGATGCGGTTACAGAGGACATTGTCAAAAAAATACATGAAATGGTGTTGGCTGACCGGAAAGTGAGGGTGCGCGAGCTAGCAGATACCACAAAGATTAGTACTGAGCGCACACGCCATATTTTGGGCAATATTCAGCATATGAAAAAGTTATCCTGCCGCTGGGTGCCGCGCATGCTCACTCGTGACCAAAAACACGAACGCGAGAGCACTTCGAAAGAGTGTTTGGACTTGCTGATGCGGAATCGGGCGGACTTTTGGCGTCGATTGGTAACTGGATTTGGACCCCTAGGACTTTATCTCTTCCGAAACCTCAACAGATCTCTCATCAATAGTAAATTCAGCTCACGCGAGGAAATCATCGATTCCACGGAGGAGTGTTGTGCAGACCTTCCGGAAAATTACCTTTCGGACGGGATCAAGAAGTTGGAAAATCGCTAGAATAAGTGCAAACTAAAAGAGGACTATATGGAATAATATAATATAAAAAATTTTTTTTTTAATTCCCAAGGAAGTCACTTTACACTCCATCTACACCCTGAATGACTCGTACTGCAACCAATTTCAGACTGCTATAATTTCCAAACCGTTCATGACAGTGAGCTCAAATTTTGACACTTGACAGATAATTTTATTATTTACAAGCCTTTTAAACGATTTGCGTCTCAGTTGTCTTGAACAATTTTTATCCGCGATGGAGTTCAAACGTGATAGTGCGATTGCGCTTTATATTTTTCTGGAAAACCACAAGTAGCTATCGTTAGAGCCCTCCAGCACCTCAACGTGAATAAATCATTTGTGTCTCTAACCATAGCTCGTTACCGTGATACTGGCAGCATTGCAAAACGCCATGGAGGTGGTCATAAAAAAACAGCAACATCGGCAGAAATGGTTCGGAAAGTGAAGGCTCGAAATGAGCGAAATCCGCGTCGAAGTGGAAGAAAAATGACCCGTGAGCTCAACATATCGTTGGAACGGATGCAACATATACTGAAAAATGAGTTTGGGCTCAAGCCATTAAAGTTCCAAAAAGCACACGATCTTACCCCGCAACAGAAAAAAGTTAGAGTCGAAAGACCGAAGGAGTTGCGGAGTTGCTACGCTTGCACGAAAGTGGTGAGTTGCCGAATTTGGTTTTTTCCGATGAGTCGCCATTTTTTATCGAGCAATATGTCAATTATCAAAATGACCGAATTTACTTGCCAGAGAGGTCCTTCGAAAATTTACACCTTCGGTGATAGTGATGGTTTGGGCCACCATAACAGCCGATGGTCGCTCTCCACTCGTATTTTTGGACCGTGGCGTCAAAATTTACGAGTGATGCGATGGTATACCGTGAAACTGTCTTAGAGGCAGTATTGAAGCCTTGGGCAAACAATCATTTCTGTCGCAGACCGTGGACATTTCAACAAGACTCGGCACCGTCTCACAAAGCGCGCGTCAACCAAGATTGGTTAAAAAACAATGTTCCACACTTCATTTCTTCGACACAATGGATTGAAAATTCTCCGGATGCAAATCCGTTGGATTTCTCTGTTTAGGTATTTTGAAGACGAAGGTTGGCACTAAAAAATACCAAAGTTTGGACCACCTCAAACAAGCACTTCGCCGGGAATAGGCCAAAATACCGCAGAGCCACTTGCGTGCAGCGTGCGAAGCTTTCTTCGGCCGTCTCAAGGCCATTATTCGCGCCAAAGGTGGAAATATTGAAAACTACTGATACGATTTGAAAATAGATATATTTTCCAACATTTTTTGCTTTGGCACAATAAAATTTATCAAAAATATAAGAATTATAGCATTTTAAAATGTGTGGAGTTCGAGTCACCCTGTAGTATGTCTACAACATTAAGTGCTATATTCTTGAGGGTATGATTAGAGATTCCATCATTTCCACAAGAGCATGAGCTGCTAAGTAAACAGATAATTCTATAGAGTTCAAAGCCTGTTATTTCTTCATAAAAGAAACTATTATTCATAGCAATGTCATCGACTAAATGGGACCTAACGCAGCCATTACAATTTGTAAGAAAATCACTGGAGGAAGACATCAGACCAACCGAGGAAAAGAAATCATTAAATATATCTGATTCTATTGTAGAATCATCAATGGTAACGCCATCATCGGATATACCTATAGATCTAGTGGTATTAAGAGGGTTGCCATCAATGATACTATTTACAGCGTTTAATAAAGTATACACTTAAGCTATTTTAGAATGTTGTGTAGGTACTACTGGTGCATTGAGTAAATGTTCGTCTGATGCCTTAATTGTTGCCCTACATCTGCTGGCTGTCGACTTATTTATAAAATACTCTACAGCAGTCCGGCTCAGAGAATCTGACTGTTGGATCTTGGAGATACTACCAAGTGAAGTGGTGACTTTTGACTACTAAATAGACCACACACTGCAGTCATTGTCTTTTCATCTACCGCGTTATGGCAGGGTATTACAGGCAGAGCTTTTCGCGACAAACTCGCTCTTACAGATCCAAAACACAACTACATATGTTCACCGATAGTGAAGCTGCAATTAAAGCTATTAGTTTAGCCACCACATCCTCAGAACTAGTTAGACAATGTCAATCTTCACTTAATCTTCTTGGCTCCCAATCAAGCGTTACCACCTTCTAAGTTCCAAGACACTACGACATTGAAAATAATGAAGCACCAGATGAACTGGCTAAGCAGGGGTTAGCCTTTGATGACTCACGTGCAAAAACAGGCACAATTTGTCAAGCAGTAGCAAAGGACAACATATATAGCTCCTCCTTCTGGCCTACCAAGTCTGACGTAGACTAAGAAACCGTAACAAAAACGAGCGAGCCAGCTATAACAACAGAACTATTGTACTAAGCAGATCAAGACAAGATATTGCTGGAGTTAATTCAAGCAATCTAGTTATACTCTTTAATACCTTCTGTCATACTCGCAGCTGTAAAGATGTTAATGAGAAAGAATCTCTAACATCGCAAGTACTCGGTTCTAGCGAGGACCAGGCATCGCACCTTAAAGAGACAGCTCTTCAATAAGCTTGAAGAATTGTCTAGCAAACGGATTGGAGAACTAATCCCGTCCTTACGCTCCTCAGCAATTACGTTTTTTTTCTTACAATTAGCGCGCGCTCAAGGGATTTTGCATACCTTTAAAATGATTGCACACAGAGCAGGCGAAGGGAAGTTAGGGAAAAAGAGAGATACCGATGTACGTTGGCCTTAAATATTTGCAAGATGCAATGACTAGGAAATAAAGAGTCCGACAGGGCATCCCATAAGTGAGTTGTGCGGCTTAGGAAAGAATCGCGATATTTCAGAGTACATCCGAAAGTGGGCTGATGAGTATTTTAGTGAGACGGGTGTTACGGTTGAAGGTTTAATGGGACGGACTGCTACTGGCAATTTGGGTAGGGCACTGGTGGTGAAAAAAACGATGGAACAAGGTGAGGCAGGAAACATCACGCTCGTATTCGGGTATATCGATTTACTGTGTAATATTAGCATCACCTATAAGTTTTATCGCGCTGCCTTGAATCCTATCAATACTCCAATTTTTGGCGGATCTAAAAAAAACCCGCCTTTATATAAGGCATTTATATAAAGGCGGTTTTTTTTTTAGAGGTATACAAATTCAGTATAAAATAAAACACTTGAAGCTAATCTTAATGTCTATGATATTAGCTTTATTTAATAGATTATTTTATGTCATTAGCATTTAAATATGATATCGGGCATATGCGCTCCAGCGCTAGCTCGAATGAAGCCAAATCTTGAAGTCCAATTTTTGACAACTTTATCGAGCAACTGGGGCCATATATCAGCAATAACACGGCGAATGTTGGCTTCCAAATCGTCCAATGTCTCTGGTCTATCGGCATAGACTAGTTACTTTACATACCCCCAAAGAAAGTAATCTAAATGTTTGAGATCACAGGATCGTGGAGGCCGGTTCATAGGTCCATTACGCGAAATTTTGTGCTCAGTAAATGTTTCCCGCAATAAATTGATGTCGTTGCGCGCCGTGTGGAATGTTGCACCATCTTGTTGAAACCCAAGCTCTGTAACGTCAATGCCATTCAGCTGAAAAACGAAGAAGTCAGAAATCATGTTTCTATAGCGCTCTCCATTGACGGTAACATTCTGGCCGGCATTGTCCTTAAAGAAATATGTGTCGATGATTCCACCAGCCCATGAAGCACACCAAACAGAGTGTTTTAATGGTTGTAAAGGCGTCTCGATAAAGGCTTCTGGGTTTTCTGCACTCCAAATTCTGCAATTTTGCTTGTTCACATATCAATTTAACCAAAAATGGGCCACATAGGAGAACAGAATTTTGCGTTGAAAATGAGGCTCAAGCTGAATCATGTTATCGGCTCATTTACCGATTCTACGACGCGTGTAATGGTCATAATGGATCTTATAAGCTTTCAAGCCAAGAACTTTCCGTAAAATCTTTCACAAAGTGGATGTGCACTGCTCCAATTGCTGTGCATGATGGCGAATCGACTCATTCGGATTTTCCTCAACACTGTGCTCCACAACGGCAATAACTTCTTCTGTTCACACTGTTTGTCGTCTTTGGGGATGAGTATTATCCACTACAGTGTACGTGGTGCGAAAACGATTCGTGTTCCGCATAACTTGCTCAGATGGACGATTATGTCGACCGTAAAATGGACGTAGCGCAGGATAAGTTTGACAAACCGAACCATGGTTTTCAAAATAAGTTTGCACTATTTGCACGCCTTGTTGTTGTGGCAGTAATCTACTCATAATAAAATGGCAAAATTTACTAATTACAAATCAACTTTCAACTGTTAACTTTACAATCTGTAGAAATCGTGTTGCCAGTTTAAAAATATATTTTTAAAAAAACAGCCTTATTATATGGCCAGATCAGAGGGGGAGAAATATTTCTTTCGTCGTTTGAGGAGATATAAAAAATAAAAACTGAGCTGTTTTTTGAAGACAAATAAACTTAAAACGGCATAGCTTCTCTGCAGATCTCGAAAACTTCAGTTGTATAGAAGACATTGACAGGAAGACATTAAATTTTAGCTAAACAGCTTAAAAGTAAAAGAATTAGCTGGTCTTGATGGAATTAAATATATATACAGGGTGAATGACCCGAACTCCAACTTTTTAAAATGCTATATTTTTTTTATTTTTTGATAAATTTTATTGTGCCACAGCAAAAAATGTTGGAAAATACATCAATTTTCAAATTGTATCAGTAGTTTTCAATATGGTCCACCTTTGGCGCGAATAATGGCCTTGAGACGGCCGAAGAAAGCATCGCACGCTGCACGCAAGTGACTCTGCGGTATTTTGGCCCATTCCCGGCGAAGTGCTTGTTTGAGGTGGTCCAAACTTTGGTATTTTTTAGTGCCAACCTTCGCCTTCAAAATACACCAAACAGAGAAATCCAACGGATTTGCATCCGGAGAATTTTCAATCCATTGTGTCGAAGAAATGAAATGTGGAACATTGTTTTTTAACCAATCTTGGTTGACGCGCGCTTTGTGAGACGGTGCCGAGTCTTGTTGAAATGTCCACGGTCTCCGACTGAAATGATTGTTTGCCCAAAGCTTCAGTACTGCCTCTAAGACAGTTTCACGGTATACGATCGCATTAATTTTGACGCCACGGTCCAAAAATACGAGCGGAGAGCGTCCATCGGCGGTTATGGTGGCCCAAACCATCACCATCGGTGCTGCCTGCTTTCTGGTGGCCGTCCGAAGGTGTAAATTTTCGAAGGACTTCTCTGGCAAGTAAACTCGGTCATTTTGTGTGTTGACATACGAGTATTGTTCGATAACAAATGGCGACTCATCGGAAAAAACCAAATTCGGCAACTCATCACTTTCGTGCAAGGTAGCAACTCCTTCGCTCTTTCGACTCTAACTTTTTTCTGTTGCGGTGTAAGATAGTGTGCTTTTTGGAACTTCAATGGCTTGAGTCCAAGCTCATTTTTCAGTATGTATTGCATCCGTTCCAACGATATGTTGAGCTCACGAGCCATTTTTCTTCCACTTCGACGCGGATTTCGCTCAATTCGAGCCTTCCCTTTCCGAACCATTTCTTCCGATGTTGCTGTTTTTTTATGACTACCTCCATGGCATTTTGCAACGCTGCCAGTATCACGGTAACGAGCTATGGTTCGAGACACAAATGATTTATTCACGTTGAGGTGGTGGAGGGCTCTAACGATAGCCACTTGTGGTTTTCCAGCCAAATATAAAGCAATCACACTATCACGTTTGAATTCCATCGCGAATAAAAACTTTTCAACTCAACTGAGACACAAGTCGTTCAAAAGGTTTGTACATAATAAAATTATCTGTCATGTGTCAAAATTTGAGCTCACTGTCACGAACGGTTTGGAAATTATAGTAGTCTGAAATTGGTTGCAGTTCGAGTGAGTCGGTGTATTTGAAGGAAATGTCTAAAATTGAAATAAGATCTCTTCAATTCGTTTTTGATGCATGCTTTAAAATGAACTATTTTCCAATTACATGGAAAGTAGCTAAAGTTATTCCAAGTAGAGAGCTATCGACGAATAAGCCACTAACTTGAGTAAGATCTTTGAAATAATTCTCAAAGATAAACTTTTTCAAATCATAGAAAATAATAATATTTTAATACAAATGAACAATTTGGATCTAGGCGCTCTCGTAGTACTTCGCATCAGGTCTTTAAAATAAGTAATTATGTAAAACATCATCTTGATTCTAAGGTACTAAGTATTTAATAATCATATCACCCAAACCCTAACAAGGCTAACATTGGTACTAAACTTTTATATCCCTTTATTAATAGAAAGTCTTACTATCGCCAGAAAATAAAGTAATCATATTATATTGTACAAAGTAGTGTTTCCAGCAATTCTGCTTTATAGTTGTCAGGTATGGGGAAATTGTACAAAATGTTATCTAGAAAAAAACTGCAAATCGCGCAAAACAAATTGCTAAAAATGATGTTTCAAAAAAACCTAGACATTTCGCAGCGCTTTTAGCTACATCGAATATGTGGTCATTCTAACCTAGGTTGCCATTGACACATTCCGAGAATGGAAAGGTTTTGGGTTTCGACAATGCAAAGCCATCCATGTGTTCATAAGTGCTGCGTAATTAAATTTTCCTTTAACGATATCAGATAGCATTGTGTTTTGGAAGCATTAAATGCTTCCTCCTCAATTGGTTGACATCGGAATTTAATGAGCTTAACATACGCTGACTTCCCCGTTCTACAGCCGAAGAGCAGGGACGTGAGTTCGGGAACGAATATGAAAAACAGAGAGTACTGTCCTCAACAAAGGAATATATTGGATTAGAAGTAGCAGATAAGACGAAAGACTGCCGGAGACAGAACGCCCTGGGGCACACCAGCATTTATTTTGCGTATATTCACGACTTGAATTGAACGTTCCGAAAGGTATTGTAGTTTAAAAAAGAGAGACGTCGATCCCAAACGCACACATTTTCGACAAAAAAACACGTAACACAATCAGGAAGTACTGAAGTAGCCGCAAAGGGTTCAGCAAACAGATTGGCATTGCCTAAAGAGTTGATAGCTGGAATGTTATTATAAATGAACGTTGGGATGGAGGATGAGGCAGAATTCTAATATTTTTAAAGAACGAGCAAAAATGTTTATTACCTTTGGGACATCGTAGTATTTTTTGCTTCAGTTCTTGATCGTATCGACATTTCACACGCCTAAGAAAGACGTTGCAGGCATTCCTGTCTTGTTTGCACTTGTTTCGGTTTTTCGATGTCGAGTTGGCCTTGTACTACCGGGAAAATATTTCTCTAACCCCAATACCCTCTTTACAGCTCGAGTCATATTATGCCTTTTCTTTCGGTTTGGTACTATTGATCGGATGAGGGATAACGACTCCACGTCATTATCGAGGAAAAATAACGAGAAGTTAAAATTCCTAAATAATCAGTTAAGTCCGCTCCAACTGGTTTCCTGGTATTACCGTACGTTTCTTTTAGGTATACGAGTCTTGGTAACAAAATGACATAAGAAGTGCTAATTGTGTTTGCTCCTATCTATCTTAAAACTAGAAATGAATTAGCTTCAAATTGTGAGACAAAAGTTCATGGAACAAGAAGGTTATTTTTATTGCACTACATATATGCTCGTTTTGAAAAGCCATGATTCTTTTAGAGTTTCATGTTATTACAGTTGTAGGGTTACGCATCGCTTTGTAAGCAGTACAATTAGGAGGAGAAGAACTAAGCTTCCACTTCTTGTAAAACCTCTTACGAGCTTTGATAGTCTCGATTACCACTGTCGTATACCAAGAACAGCTTTTATTTCATACGCAAACTGTTTTAACTACCACATATACGAGGGCGGGTCAATAAGTCCGTGAATTTGAATTTCTGACCTCTTTACTGAAACAGCAACACTGCTCCTGTCAACAGGCATTTGTCAGTTGACTCCTGTCAAAATTTAAACTTGCTGCGTCAGTTAGTTTGTGTTTGACAGCTATTTTTATCAGACTACTCACTAATTTGAGGAGAAAATGGAAAAAAGTGAATTTCGTGTGCTTATTAAGCATTATTTCTTGCGAAAAAAAACCATTACCGAGACCAAGGCTAAGCTTGATAAATACTATGGGGACTCTGCACCATCGATTTCAATGGTAAAAAAGTGGTTTACTGAATTTCGTTGTGGCCGTACAAGCACTGAAGATGCCGAACGTCCTGGACGCCCAGTTGAGGTCTCTACACCCGAAACAATCGAAAAAATTCACGATATGGTGTTGGCCGACCGAAGATTGAAAGTGCGAGAGATTGTGGAAGCCGTAGGGATCTCGCATGGCTCAGTGGTTTCAATTTTGAATGATCACTTGGGCATGAGAAAGCTTTCCGCAAGATGGGTGCCGCGTTTGCTCACAGTCGACCACAAACGCAATCGTGTAACAACTTCACAGGAAGGTTTGGCGTTGTTTAATCGCAATATGGAGGAGTTTTTGCGCCGTTGTGTAACCGTGGACGAAACATGGATCCATCACAACACACCAGAGAACAAACAACAGTCAAAACAGTGGGTTTCTAAGGGTGAATCGGCGCCAAAGAAGGCCAAGGTGGGTTTGTCAGCCAATAAAGTTATGGCGACTGTTTTTTGGGATGCACGCGGGATAATCCACATTGACTACCTTCAAAAGGGAAGAACAATCAATGGGGAATATTATGCCAACTTATTGGACCGATTCAATGACGATTTGAAAAAAAAAACGACCTCATTTGGCCAAGAAAAAAGTTCTTTTCCACCAAGACAATGCAAGGGTGCACACATGTGCAGTTGCCATGGCAAAAATCCATGAATTGGGCTATGAATTGCTCCCTCATCCACCCTATTCTCCAGATTTGGCTCCGAGCGACTACTTCTTGTTCCCAAACCTGAAGAAATGGCTTGGTGGAAAAAGATTTGACTCCAATGATGAAGTCATCTCGCAAACAAAGGCCTATTTTGAGGACCTCGACAAATCATTTTTTTTGGAAGGGATAAAAAAATTGGAGAAGCGTTGGACAAAGTGTATAGAGCTCAAGGGAGACTACGTTGAAAAATAAAATTATTTTTTTATCAAAAAATCTGTGTTTTAATCCTCGTAAATCAATTTTTCAAAACACCCCAGTTTTACGTCAGGACCAGAGAATAAGCGACAATTGCTCCAAGGAGCTAAAAGGAGATCATTAATATTTATTGTGCTAAAATCATTAAATAAAAACGTCAATGGGACAGCTGAGTAGGAACATCCAGATCAAATATACAATCATGCGAGAGTTGGTCGAAAAGAAGAACATATAAAATATCCGTTACGATTACCAAATCAAGAGGTTGGCTTTATTACATATCTGGAGTCCCAACGGGGAAGCCATGTCTTTGGGTTTAATGCAGCGGTAATCATTTCTAAATAAGTCCATTCCATAACTATAAAGAGGCGAGAATTTTGACAGAGTAGAAAAAAACGGTTAAGAAGAACAACTCCAATCGGGAAAGTAAATACAAGTAATCAAATATTATTATTATTATTAAAAATACCAATACACAATTACAAATTGTTACTAATATAACATAAGGGTAAAGAGCAACTAGCAGCAGTGGCTTTCGGCTCTTGAAAGTAATAAAAAATTATACATATAATGGTTTGAAGTTCGTTTATAGTTTTTTTTAATTTCCCAGTATTCCTTTGTTTTAGTTCTCTAAGATGTTCCAATAGATTATGAATTGCGGCCCGGGTCAACCCCGGAGAGATTTATTAACGCTTATTGCAAGCTTATTCTTAAAACTAACAATTTTTACTTAAAACTATAGATAAGAACTAAAGGGTGGGAGGGTTTAAAGAAAGTTAGGACGTGAGGCATAGGTGGAAATAAGGATGTTCTTAAGAGAGAGTTTGATGAAATGGTAGTCGAAGAGAGGCAGTATATCGTTAACTTCATGAAGCATTCTAGACATTGGCTCCAAGTGTCCGTAATTCGTTCTGTGAAGATTGAGCCGGAAAATTGGCACGGCAAAGGCGAAGTAAAGAAGGACAATCGATATTACCAACTACAATTTGATGAATAAGAGAACGTTGGCAACTTTTCGACGACGGGTTGCAAATTTATAAGTTTCAGCCGGTCAGTATAAGGTGGTGAGTTTTGACTATCATCCCAGGGAAGACCACGTAAAGCAAATCGTAAAAACCTACGTTGAACAGCTTCTATCCGGAGGATATGATTCTGGCTATGGTTGATTTGCAGTGATGGGTATGAAGATAAGAAGTATGAGCTGAGGAGATGCGTTACCGTTACGTTGCTGAGACAGGTGGTGCAGGTGGGTGGAGGTTCCCTTTTGAGCTGGTGTAGGTGGGTATATGCAGTGTGAACAAGTCGGAGTCGGATAAACATAGTTAAATCCGATTTAGGGGCATTTGTTGGATATTTTGGTTGAAGTTTATGTGGGTTTATTGTTTGGTAATGATGTGATAATGATCCCATTCAAGAAGCTGTTGGTCACGATATTCCTGATTTATATGTCTCTTTAGATCGAGCCGGGAGAAGGTGTTGTAGGTGGGAGCTTTCAGGGAGGAGTTTGCTCAGCATCTGCGAGTTCATTACCTCTATTTCCAACATGACCAGGTATCCACATGAGCTTTATCTTCGATCTCGATTTTATTTGGATATCCCGGATTTTGATATGTGTATCATTTCTGGGACAGGCTATCAGAGCAAATGACCCATTTGCCTGCTGCTTGTGAAATTCTGTTTGCGGCTTCAAGTATAGCAAGTTCTGGTGTAAATGGAAGCAATATTTGGCAGAATTCCTTGTGTGATGATAGAACCAGCTCAGTTACAACTGCGAAAGCTATGCTTGTTTTTGTTTTTGAACGATCTGTGTATATGAAGTTCGAGCCTTTGCCTTTCAGATCAGTCTAGATTTCGAGGAATCGTGCTTTATAAGTGGTATTACTCATAACTTCCTTACGCAACTCATATAGATCGAGCACTGAGTCTTTATGCAGTAACCAAGGTGGTTGTGTTAGAGTGAATTTAGCTGTTTTATTCGGAGGTAAGTTTAGCTTTATACTAGGGTCAAGAATCTTGTGCATTGCAGAGGGGGTTCTTCTTTTGCGGTTGCGTGGATTTCAACAACTAAGAATTCTCTATCAAGGTCAGCAGATTTATAAATAATTTTCTAGTAAATTGCCATTCCTGCTCTCCATGTGTATGTTACCTGATCATTTCAAGAAACATGGTAATTGGGTATACTATTCTGTGTATCAGATATATCACGTTTAAGCCAAGTTTCACAAACACAAATAACATCGACACTAGAATTTCCAAACATGTATGTTAAATAATCTAATTTATATTGGGTCTATAAATTCGTGCGGTTTGCTAAGAGATGGCGTAACTTGTATTATTCCATTGGAACATGCGTTGGAAAGCTACTGTCATTGTACGTCATTTAAGTATATGTCATTCATTTGATTTACGCTTCAACAATAATTTTTTTTCACTCAAATATGTCGAACTTTGTGCCTGAAAAAGCGTTTTTGCGGGGAGTTCTTCTTCATTACTTTAATATGAAGAAAACTGCTGCCGAAAGTCATCGTATTTTGGTGGAAGCTTATGGTGAACATGCGCTAGCTGAGCGAACGTGCCAAAAGTGGTTTGCACGATTTAAAAGTGCTGATTTTGGCTTGGAAGACGATGAACGTCCTGGGCAGCCAAAAAAGTTTGAAGATGAAGAACTGGGAGCATTACTCTATGAATATTGTTGCCAAACACAAGCTCGCAGAATCTTTGAGTGTCACTCAAGCAGCCATTTCAAAATGTTTAAAAGCAGCTGGATATATTCAAAAGCAAGGAAATTGGGTTCAACATGAACTCAACCCGAGAGACGTCGAAAGGCAGTTTTGCATGTCCGAAATGCTGCTGAAACGCCACAAAAGGAAGTAATTTTTGCATCGGATTGTTACTGGTGATGAAAAATGGATCCATTACGACAACCCCAAGCGCAAAAAATCATATGTGAAACTGGGCCAACCAGCCAAATCAACGGCAAAGAGGAATATCTATGGCGCGAAGGTACTGCTCTGTATTTGGTGGTATCAGATGGGTCCTGTATTATGAGCTGCTAAAACTGGGTGAAACCATCAATGGACAACGCTACCGAACACAATTAATCCGTTTGAAGGGAGCAGAGGCCGAAAAACGGCCGGAATATGCTACCAGACTCGAGGCAATAATTTTCCATCATGACAACGTTCGGCCCCACGTTGCTATTCCGGTTAAGAACTATTTGGAAAACAGTGGATGGAAACTCTTACCCCACCCGCCTTATAGCCCAGACCTTGCCCCTTCTGACTACCATTTGTTCCGGTCGATGCAGAACGCCCTCACTAAAATACGGTTCACATCAGAGCAGAATATCAAAAATTGGCTTGATTCATTCTTGGCTGCCAAGCCGGCGCAGTTCTTTTGGGATGGGATCCACAAATTGCCAGAAAGATGGAAAAAAGTCATAGCTTTAGATGGGCAATACTTTGAATAATACTATTGTACATGTTTTTCTTAAATAAACGTTCAAATTTTGAAAAAAAAAACGCACGAATTCAGTTATATAGCCAATAGTAATTAGTGTGCGTTGATTTTTTATTCACACTGTAAGTGGAACGTACTCTTTTCATATTAAGAAAACCGAAATAAGGGTGTAAAGCCGAGAGCACGATGGAGAGAAAAGAAAAATAAGGAAAGATAAAAAAATTTAAAGATGAGTCGCAGCAGCACCAGAAGTAGTACCAGCAACAGAAACACCAGTAGCAATGGAGTGGAGGTCATTGGAACTTTCGATAGAAAAGCTTTTTCCATCGGTCGTCTTCTTTGTATTGTAATTTCAGCAGCTGTGCGGCACGTGGCGTCGTATGAAAAAATAAACGTCGTTCACGTAATTAGCATCTATTTCAGGCCAAAAAGATTCAGTCAACATCATTCGGTCACGCAATCCATTCACTGAAACGGTCGCACCAGTATCATTTTAAAAAAATATGGCCCAATGACACCGTCAGCCAAAAATCCGTTGACGGATTCCAAATTGTTATTCATGGTCGCTCCACTATTCCGCTTGGATTTTCGGAGCCCCAGCTACTACCATTTCGTTCGTTTACGTGCCTAAACAGATGGAAATGCCAGAATAGTTTTGAGTAAAAACTCCCGATTTTTTTCTTTTATTTCCAGCACACATTCAGCGAAAGTAGAGCGTTGTGCGTGGACTACTGGCTTCAATTTCTGTGTCAACTGGACCTTATAATCATGTTGATCAAGTTATTTATGCAAAATGCACTGCAAAGTGGTTGTGGATAGGCCCAATTACTGTGCTCATCTAGAACCGGACACACCTGGGTTTTCTGACACACTTCCAGCTGCCGCGGCGTTATTTTTACCTGTCGTTGCTGGACGACCACTAGCTGGAATATTCACATCACTAGATAGACACAAAATAGGCGAAAGGATCCATGCGTATACGTACATAAATCTGCGACTACAAGCAAATTTGTATCCTGCAGCCATAATGTCGGATTGCTCAGTTTCGTCGAGTTTTCGTTCACTTTTGCTCTCGTACGAGTGCGACCGGTATCGCATTTTGTACGAAAATTTGACTGCTAACCAACTGATTGCAATTTGCAGTAGTTTTTGTTGAGAGAAGTAAATTAATTCACTATAACTGACGGTGCTTGATGATAACCAAAAGCAGTACGAACTTTACGAAACATTTCCGCCATATTTTTACCATATTTGTAGCGAATTTTCACGATTTCAGCATATTGTGCGAGTGTATGTCGATCGATATTTGATAACCTCCTAGTTTAGCTTATAAAAAGTCATCGAAACCATAGTAAAATGTTTACAGTTCAGCAACGGCGCGAAATTTCAAATAACACCTCTTGCTGGACTACTCAACAATTACATTGCAATGGATCATGAATAATAAAAAAAAGGACACATTCATAACACACCGCGTTGTTGAAATTAAAAATTATATACCACATGCAACATGGCAACATGTGCGGACCCAAGTACATCAGAGGGCTTTCTCGCCTCAGCTGAACAAACATATTTTTTGATGAATTATAAAAAAAACCGATAAGATTCCAAATTTATGCCGCAACTCGAAATATTCAGACATAAATCTGGGTACCAACAAGTATTTTATATGGCCCGCAGAGTGTCCATAACTGAACATGTGTATAAATGTAGAAATTTAGAAAACCATAAAATTATAAAGCAAAACAAAAAAAGGAGTATCCAGCCCACTTATCTCATTGTATGAGATGCGAAGAAGAATGATTTTATGACTTTATGGACATAAAAAAAACTCCATATGCTAAATACTCGTAGTTTGTTATAGTTAAGGGTAGTTTTAGTTTGTAAGATTGTGTATAAATAGCTTAAGACTTTTCGAAAATAAGCTAGTTGAAGTTTACGACTAAATTTAGACAGTTGTATTCATTAATGCAGCCACCAAGACCTTTCATGTCATGAAATTGTACAAGGTGATGCGCTCTCATATGACTTTTCCAACATCACACTTGGGAAAACTTGTACGAAACTCGCAAGTCAACACAAACAACACAATTTTCCAAAAGTCCTTGCAAGTGCATACATACTCGTACTCGTATTTGCATGAGTTGATGACATTGGCAGATTGCTGAGCCGCCTCTGAGGCTCTTGCCAGTATTGAAACATGAGAGCCAAAAAGTGATTACCTTTAATTTGACCTACTATCGGAATTGAAATAAATGCAATTTCTCAAGTTCGCAACAATATTTGTACAGCTCATAGCAGCGGTGATACACTTTCACTTTCCGAAAATTGATTGTATAGAGTGCACGCCTAGTCACACCATGAATAGACAGTAATTGAGTACGCAGCCCATCATTTCCGAGAAGCATTTGCCACACCTAATGAGGCAATATATCATCGTTAGGAGTTATCCAAAAGACTACTCTAACCTCTCTTCTATCACTCGTCAACATAGGGCTAACAAAACCTGAGAGACAGCAATAAGATTACTTAACTACCACACTTTGTTATTCAAATTCACTGACACATTCTATCTAATGATACATCAAGTTCCAGCGGGCTTGTCCAATCGTCCTCAAGGGTATACCGTCACCACTCATATATTGCTCAACTGAAAGCTTCTGTTCAGTTTAAATAGCACATATGCCCCACGCGGCTGTATCTTGCATGTTTAACGCACCTGAATCGCTTTATTGTCTACTCTCTCGACAATTTGATAACCTCACCTTGCTGTGCTAACCAGATATGCTACCGCACTGCCTCACCCTTATTACCATCCATCTGGTTTGGCCTTTCCGCAAATTTACATCAAACATAACCTTCAAGCTGCCATTAGTCTAATTAGTGTGTGCAAACAAACAAGGACTAAGCATGTTTAATCCTCCTTTTATCGCACTTTTATCTTCTAATGGTGTTTGTCGACCCTCAAAAACTTGTGTAAACATACTTCCAAAAAGCCCATAAGGAAATATCGATTATGACATACATGCTACCTACATACAACCGTACAAGGCAACTTAAACGACTTCGTAACAGTTGACACCCCACGTAGTACGTGTATTCGTATCCTGCGAGGAGGTGACTAAATGAATTTTCGCTTTTCGGACTTTTAATTGAATAGAATTTGCACCCCACTCCAAAAATCCCTGAGACAGCCCTGGAAGAGTTGTCATATCCAGGTTTACGCGCACACATAAATCCTCAATAAAACTCATATAAAACATCCTGTAACGGTCCCTATCCTTCGACATGGTCACACTAAAAACTTTCTCGGGTAACTAATCCTTTCGACGACCTTTTACTAATGCTACCAACGGCTACGACGAATACGGCGGGAGTGTGAGTATGAGTACGAGCACCACGACTGATGTTGCAAATCTAAAATCTCATCACGTCCGCGCACAGCACGAGAACCGGGACGGGGGGACTACTTTGGGAAAACTTTCGCCCTTGCCCAGGATTTACCGGAAACGTGCTCGGGTCTGAGCGAAAGTAAGAAAACTAAGTCGGCCACTAATTAATGACACCCAAAATAGGGGAAATTATTATTAATTGATGCAATGCTTGCCATGTTGCATCTAACAGTGTAGCAGTTTCCCAATGTGCCAGAATGAAAGTACGGATAGCTTTGCCACAACGACCGAGCGGAAGGTGAACTTACGACTGCGAATTGCACATAACATAATGCAGGGTGCCAGTCATTTCGGTGCAATGATGGTGACCTTGACACTTGATATTTAATCTCCAGAAGCTTACTTCTAGGAAACTTAACATTTGCGGTGAATAGAAAATAAAAGATGCCAAGATGTGCAGGAAATTTACTTAGTCAAACGGCTTATGCTTGGAAATTGCACACTATTAAGCGTATCCGGAAAATTGTTGGCTGTTCCTCTTCATCATCATTATCCAGCTCCATCAGGATTGTCATCATCATAACCATTATGACTTTGTACTATGGGATTCATGGATTTCACATTGGTGGAGCAGTATAAAAAAGAAAAAAATACTTTCTTCCACTACGACCTGGGGTTGAAATGTAATTTCGCAGCACACCGCACACAAGAGTATCTCTACTATCTCGAGCACATCCAGCACCATTGGTACCTACAACACTACCACCAACACACTCTCCAACTAAGGTAATAACTGCGGTCCTCATCGAATTTGAAATGGAAAACCAGGTACGGATACAGGGTGGAGGTAGCCTCTAACGAGCCATCATCTCTACCATTGCAGGATACAACTCGTATTCGTAAAGGCGTAAAAGCGTTGTCGGCATTTATAGGTTTTCGAATAGGGACTCCAACTTTAGTTAGAGTAATTTCTGTGAGATAATTTCCTCTGTGTAGCCCAATTTCTGGGTTCCTGAATAGCCGAGTCTTTTTTGAATGCGCTAGCAATAGCTTTCACTTCATTTGGCATTGTCGAAGGATGCCACGAGTACGGCTCTATGAGTTTTCCAGAAAAAGGATTTCTTCATCGACGGCTCTAATGAAGGTGTTTTTTTTTTATTTATTTTTTTTTTTTTGGTTAAATTCATTGCAGATGGTCACGGCATGGTGAAATTTTCGAACCTGACGTTTCAAAGACCCCTTCTTGGTCGATTAAATTTTTCTCGGTCATTGCCTTTTGCTAAACTGATGTCTGATTCATGGCTTTGAAGCGTGGACGGGATGCTGAATAAGAAATTAAATGCGTGATAATAAATGAATTTTAGAAAGGAAGGATGAGTTTTTGTGCCCTTTTAAACGGAAATTTTGAGGGGGTGTGCAGGTCTCTACAATAAAATTTAGAAGGTTCGAATTAATGGGCCGGAAATTAGATAATCGTGATGAAGCAGAAATTTATGTAAAAGACGATAAGGCATGTCTCAATTCTTCTGTCCGCGGAAACAAATGTTCGCATCGAAACGAGATTGTACGAGTAAATATACACATAAAACGCTGTGTTTAACTAAAATTGACACTTAACAAGCGAACTGATTGTCATTTATAATCGGAGTAAGCCTTGATGATTAGTTTGAAAAATAAGAAAAAGGAGAAATATTGCACGCAATTTGTATACTAATCACGTAATACGTTGAAAGGATGTGATCAGTTAGATCCTAGGGATCACCAACCATTGTTAATCAAGCCAGTTCTATGTATATAAATATTTTTAGGTTTGGCGTATAGATGTTGGCTTAGATGTACTTCAAGCTTCGGGTGCAATTTTAGGCGAGGTATTCCTTCGCTTCCCCATCTTAGTTTACGACCAGGACATCAACCCATTCACTATTCTTTTCTTTGTCATTTTAACTTTTAGTTCTTGGACTTCGTCAATGTTTCCTCGTTGAGGTCGTCAGTTCGGAAATGCCATATGTTCTACGGAGAATTTTTCATTCAAACAGAACAATAAATCGTCGTACGTTATTACAAATTTTATGTTTAGGTTTAGGCCGCTGGGTTTTGATCCTTCTGACAGACAATGCCAACGTAGCCGTATATTCGGTACTGACTGTTTTTTGTATCACCTCCTCCGAATGTAGTTTACGCAAATAGACAATTCCGGTCTTATAGCATCAACGACGGTTTCACTGGTGTCGTTACCGACCTTTATAAACAGATTGGATTTCACATTCCTGCGCGCTTCAAATTCTGGTAGATACTCGAAAAGTAGGTATACTCGCTTAACATTTTCATCGACATCGAGGGTGCTCTCTACAACGTAACTTTCTACATCGTGTGAAGCCCGGCCAAACACTAGTCTTGCAGATGAAACCAATGGTAGGCTTCAGACATGACCCACGACTGGTCCACTAGAAATGGGTCTTCAGTCTATCCTCTCAGAACTGAGGTTGACCTCTATTAGAAGAAATGAAATAAGTATACCTTGGATTGTTTCCAGTTTCATAAAATAAATGCTGATATGCCCCAGGGTATAATATCGTGTCGACCACCGACGAGTGCATACGTCAACCAGTGCACTCGTAATTTCTCGTGTGATGCACACCGAAAACGAAAAGAAAAACAAAATCACCGCTCGCGTGTGCAAAAAAAAAGCTTACCAAACTCCAGCACAATTTAGTCCCTATTCCAATCCGGAATTCACTTTCATGTGGTTAAAATTCCACCTCCGTAAGCAAATTATCCACTACTGCTTTATTTACAGAAGCCCCGAGCGGGAGAGCATTCGACCTTTAACGAGTTTGATGCGCTGTCTGACTCCATACAAAGAATTGTATCTCTGTATCCTCATACTGGACTCGTCATTACGGGCGACGTCAATATACACAATTCTGGTTGGCTTCGACATTCTAGACAGACAACACCCGAATAACGGTGTGTTGAGATTTTCGCTGTAGAAAATAATTTAACCCAGCTTGTAAATGAGCCCACGCGAATACCAGACGTTGATAGTCATACTGCCAACACCCTGGACTTATTTCTAACTTCCCACCGTGATATGTACACCGCTGATGTGCTCACCCCTCTATACTCATCGGACCATTGTGTCATATCAGTTAATTTCTCGTACAACCACAACACAGTTAAAGAAAAGATTCCTAGAAGGACCGTATGATAATACGAGATGGCTAATTGGAGCTGACTTAACAGCTTCTTTACAAATTTTAACTGGTCGTCATGTTTCGTCGATAACGACGTGGATGCCGCTGCTAATATGATCACAGACACCATTCTCTTTGGAATGAGATGCTTTATCCTTCATCGGATGAAGAGTATCAGACCAAAAGAAAAGGCATGGTACGACTAGAGCTGTAAAGAGGCTATCAGGGTTAGAGAAATGTTTTTTCGGTCCTTCAAGACCAACAGAACAGAGGAAAACCGAAAAAAGTTTAAACGAATGACTACAACGTCTTTCTTAAGCGTGTAAAATTCCAATACGGTCAAAAACTGAGGCAAAAAATATTGCAATGTCCCAAAGGCAGTAAAAATTTTTGGTCGTTCGTCAAAACATTAGAAATTCTACTTTATCCTCCATCCCAACGCTCATTTACAATGACATTGCAGCTGTCAGATCTTTGGACAAGGCCAGTCTGCTTGCTACACACTTTGCGGCCAGCTTAACACTCCCAGATCGTGCTTTGTCCCCGCCTACACTTGAGTGCTTCGAATCTTCAATGGGATAAATCCACTTTCGCACTCGTGTAGTAGCAAGAGTACTTAAAGATCTCAACATACATAAATCCCTTGGTCCAGATGGTATAACTCCCCTTCCTCTGAAGAGGTGTTCTTCCTCACTGGCAAAACCACTATGTAAGCTTTTTCATCAATCCTACTCTTTAGGACCGTTTCCGAGCAGATGGAAACCAGCATTAGCATCAGCTAATGAAATATCTCGAAACACGAAAGCTTCTGAATGACCGGCAATATGGTTTTCGTAGCAACAGGTCCACTGGTGATTTGATGGCATGTCTCACCGAAAAGTGGAACCAAAGCGTACATCATTCTGGCGAAAGCAAGATAGTAGCACTTGATATTTGTAAGGCATTTGAGAGAGTTTGGCATCAGGCCCTTTTGTCGAAAATGCGTGCTTTCGGGATCGATGACTCTCTTCTTCAATGGATTAGAAATTACCTTTCGGAACGTTCAATTCAAGTTGTCTTGTTTGGTTTCAAGTCTGATATTCACAAAATAAATGCTGGTGTGCTCCAGGGCTCCATTCTGTCACCGACACTCTTTTTGATTTTCATTAATGATCTCTTGTCTGCTACTTCTAATCCAATATATTCCTCTACTTTTCATATTCGTGCCCGTACTCACGTTCCTGCTCTTCGGCCTTAGAACGACAACTGCAGCGTATGCTAAGCCCTTTTAATTCCGATATAAACAGCATCGCTAAATGGGGAACCATCAATAGAGTGGAATTGAATGCTTCAAAACACAAAATAGACAAATGCCTATTGCCTAACCGAGCTCTTTATTTCCTAGTCGTTGTAAAACCAAAGTTCCTCTCTTCTTTTCTCCCTAACTTTCCTTTGCCCGCGCTGTGTGCAAATATTTCAAGTGTACCAAAAAGACTTGAGGGAGTATAATCCTTCATAGCAAACTTTTTTGGTCTAAATATGTCACCTTACAAGTGTAAATGAGCTTTCGGCAAGTCATGAGGCTTATCATCGGGGAAGTTCCCTTGGATCTAAACGACTATGATAAGACCAATCATATCTCTGGTGGAACAAGCTCTCACAAAAAAATTGTACATCACTTTCCCTAGTACGCTAGGATCTGTTCTGGACTCATTGATGAAACTGCATCCTGTTGCTGACCATTTTCACGCCGGGTGTCTTCTGATTGCAATGAGACCAGAAGCCCTGTTGTAAAAGATTCGAAATCGATCTTCCCTAAGCACAAGAATGCCTTCAGCCAGGAAGGGAATGAAATCTGGTCTTCACGGGTGGCCCCAAAACCAATTTACATAGAATGCGGCCTTGGTGTCTTGTTGGAGGACGACAACTTTAGATTTCACTCCTCGTTAGGAAAACCTGCGTCTGTCGTCCAAACGGATATATACGCAATCCTGAGGGCAAATAACTACATTGCGAAAAATAGCTGGATCCGGCGAAGCATTTGCATTAGCAGCGATAGCCAAGCTGCGTCTAAAGCCTTGCTGAACCCTCTCATGACATCCAAGATAGTTCCAGAATGAAGGACTTCACTGAACGCAGTCTGAAAGTTGAATTCACTGAGTCTTGTCTGGGTCCCAGGTCAGAATGGCATCACGGGAAGTCGATTGATAAACTTGCTGGGCAAGGCTCAAGGGTGCGTTATTCAGAAACTGAACCCAAGTCATTTCTGCCTGCGTTCTCTCTTGGAGCCAGAAGACTGGTCAGAGTCTTCAAATCACCCAGAATGGAAACAATGAAAAGATCTTGTTGTACTCTATGCCTTATTCTTGAGACTTACTCCACATGTAACTTACCTGCCCTGTAATTAAACTGGGGAATATAACCCGCTCTTAGCTGATATTTATCATCGCATATGGTGACGAATGAGACTATCAAAAACGCAATTGCTTTCTTTAATGTTTTCAGACCTTCTGCCACCGATGGCATAGGAGATAACTAGAAAGGAGTACGGGCCTGTCGATGTTGAGACTGTTTTCCAACACCCACCTTTTTACGGCGTATGTTACTCTGCAAGGGAACGTCGCGTAGGCGAATGGCGAGTTATATGGATTACAGCAATGCTGGTGTAATGGACCCTTGCCTCCACTGCTATGATCGATGTTGGTCGACTCACTGTCTTAATCTAGCTCTAACGTGGGAGTTTAGGTATATGCAGATGATGTAGGCGTACTGTCCGTCACATAATCATCGACTGTCTGCTCTCAAGCGCACGCAACCCTATGATAAATTATTCTCTTCACAGGAAAATCGAAGCTGACTGGGCTGACTCCTGGATAAAAAATCTCTATGGACTAAATATTTCGCGTAGAAAATCTCTAGGTCGTTGTCGACTTTCTGAGCTGAAAGAGAGCTTTCGGCAATACTGGAGGCTTGTCATCGAGGAGGGTCCTTTTGATCTTCACGGCAATGCATCAGTTGTACAGCAGAACAAGCTTTCAACAAAATACATATGTCACTGCTGCTTTTTCAAGATCCAAAAAAGTATCGGTCTGGTTTGGCATTTCCCCGCGTGCCTGATTCTGCTCTCTGTGCGCAGACAGATGTACTTCCGCTTGATATTCATATGATGGGTCGCACTCCGCAAAGTCATCTTCCGTTTTAAAAGAACTGGCCTTTGGTACCAAGATGCACTGCAGTTTCGATGACATTACTGTCTTTTGGCTGTGGTCTTATGGACATGCCGTCTAACACTGATGTTGTTGCGAAAGTTGGCGGATTTGGGCAAAATCTGAGCCGGGAAATAAATGTAATTCCGTCTTAACGAGTAACTCTAAAATCGATGTAGGTTAGGTTTGATTAGGTAAAAGTTGCTGTTGGAAAAACCAACCTACCTAGGTATATTGGCCCATTGTGATGGCAGGTGGATCTGTGATCCTCCTACTCTTGGAATTTGAACATAGGAGTACCTCTGCTGGTACATCTTTTAGTGGAAGCCCCACCCAGTTTGGAGTTGATTATCAAGCTATTTAGCCTAAGACTGATCAACTCCCCAAGTGAGTCATTTGCTTTCGACATCGCAGTCATGATTGCGGATGTGTAGACGTTGTTAAAGGCACCTTCTATGTCCAGGAAATCGATAGTTGTGTACTCTCTATAATGAGGGATCGTTTGATGTGGCTAAGTGAATATAGAGCCATTTCCACCGACTTTCCTTTGCAGTAGGCATGTTGAGCCGTAGACAAAAGTCGTGGATAAATTTTAGATCGATCGTATATGGATCTCAATCAGTCGATCTAGAGTTTTTAGAGGAGGGATGATAGACTTACTGGTCTGTGGTCCTTTACGACAACGTGAGAACATTTTCCGGATTTGAGAGTGAAAACTACATTAACTTCTCTCCATGACAATGGGATGCGGATCATTTCTACGCAGCTCGTGGTAATTTTCTCTTGTGTCTGCAGTGTAATATCTGAGGACCTTTGTAGTTCGGCAGGTGTTCCGGTCCGACAGACTTGTATGGTTTGGGGCTCTGCGGCCCTCAGGGAAACTTGTCTCTGGCAATCAGACCGTGAATTTTCGTCGCGGCTGCAGTAGTCCTACTAGGGTTGCTAATGGCTATTAATAGGGAGCTGCTTGGAAAGCAGGTGTCTAGTACCAGGTGGAGTAATTCATCACTTGAGCTATCGGTTTTTTTCAAAGAGCTAGGCATCATAGGACTTATAGAGAAGATTTTTCTTAGCCGCGATGTATCAGAGGTCTCTGTTATTTTGTCACAGAATGACCTCCAGGGGTGTCGCTTGCCTTCCTCTGTTCTTTTTTATATATTTGAAGTGGTTCCCTGTATAAGTCCTAGTCAGTCACTTTTCTGTGGTTGTTGCCTGGTTGAAAAGTTTCCTGCAAAAGTTTCTAAGCGGTCCCAGTGCTGATGTCCACCAGTGTGGCTTTTTCTTGGCTCTAGGATGAATAAGAGAGCAGGAGGCAACTACTTCCTAATTGAGAGCTAGGGTGAAAACCTTGACTGTCAAGCCCGTTGGTGTTATGCTGGGGGCTGAAGTGTTCAAAGGAGCGTATTTTAAAATGTTCCTCTGTATTTTGGCCAATCAGTTTTCCGGTAATTCCAAAATTCTAGTTGGCGGGGAGGAGCATCATTCAGATGGATGTATCTGTGATCTGGAAAAGACAGTTCATTATCATTTGATTAACATTGTCGGTTTCTAGTTACGAAGGTCGGGTCATTGCCAATATTGCAAACAATGTCAGTACTTATACTCGTAATGTAATCAAAAGAGACCTACCTCTATCGTTAGTGTATGACCCGTACCGTGTGATATATGTTAGCATCGCACCTGATGATGAAAAGAGGTTCTTGCCTTTCAGCTTCCAAGACCACCCTTTTGAGGTTGTCACCAGGGAGAAGGCCAAGATATGCCGATATCGGCCAGTACGTGCCTTTGGCAGTCTCTTCTCTATCAACGGTTATTTCGGGGTCGCAAACTTCTACAATCCCTGGTTTCTGGGCGAGGCCTTTTTGGAGTGATGAAGATTAATCTGAAGGAACCGTAGCAATGCTACAATCAACCGAAGAAGCCTCCTTAAGAGATTCCTCATTGATCACAGATCACGCGCATCTATAAGGGCCCCCTAATTCCTCCAGTTTGGCGACTTTGCAGTTATAAGTCGAAAGAGCTGGGTATACTGAGCCTAATGATTCGAGACCTCTTAAAAGGCAGTATGTCTTCTGGGGAGTAGGGTTGAGGTGAGATCCAGGTGCGGGTTTTAGGTCTGATAGAGATATTATCCTTAGCCACAACTTCCAGCGCTGCACCCGGTAAAACCTCTCCAAATCCACTTACAGCGTTTGTATAAAGATCGAGAGATCTTTGATCGGCACAGGCGATAAGCTTGACGTGGCATTGGTACCAGCCAGCATTGCTTGTAGTAATGGAAATGATCAGAGGTTTTGCCGCATGATGGCCAAGAAGCTTTGACTTGACCAACTGCCACTGTTCAGGTGAAATTGATCCATCGGCTTCGCATCGCATCACCGCGCTCCTATTTCGTCTCTTAGGACTTCGCTAAAAGATATCTGAGATGTGACGTTGGAAGGCCCTAGGGGGCTGTAGTGCTTTTGACTTGGTGCCTTTTGGGAACCGGCATGGTTTGCCCCAACGATCTGGGGTCCTTGGAAGAATCTTTCAACGTGCGTAATAGGTCTTTTAGAATGTTGTTAGTCCACTTTCTTTTGTTCCTCATGTCCATAGTACTCTCGTGATAATGATAATGCATGAGGCATTCCGACGTTTTGTTTAGAGAACACCTTAGATGGAGACCGCAGTCGTGGCTGATCCTCTGATTTCTCTTTTGAGGGAGGAAGTTTAGTAGCAGCAGGAAGACCGTGGCCTGCCATAAATTTGCTGCGGCTAGGGGTGGAGAAAGTGGTAGGACCATGGCTTGCCACACCCTCACCACTCCTTGAGAGTTTGGGTTTTGGCTTGCCACGGATTTGCCTTTAATAAGCGTTGCAGGAGTCTTGCCGGTAGTCGGTGTAGTCACCGTATTACCGTCTGGTCTTAAAAAGATACCGGTCTGGAATTTTGTTAAAAAGGTTGACCACATAAGGGATCCCAAGAGTGGCGGAGAAAAGAAAGTCCACCTGTACAGAGATTGGCCGTATACAGATGAGGCTATATAATCCGGATGTCCCCGGGCATTCGGACACTTCATTCATGACTTTTTTAGAGATACTGGGCTGATCCTCGGCACGGGTCGTATAACACATTGACCAATCCCAGGAAAGAAAGAAGGGCGAAGATAGGAGGAAAGTTAAGAAGGGAGAGGAATAGGTGGTGAGTGTCCTTTAGTTTCAGGAATCCTCTGGAAAACTTCTCGAGAGTCATTTATCTTACTCAGTCTCCACAATTCAACAAGTTCGATGGTCAGGTTGAGGTGGATGTGCCCACGGTATCTTTTAGGAGGACGAAAAAGTTAGATTTCATTTCTCATTAGGAAACTTGCATTTGGCTTCCAAGCAGATATATACGGAATCCTGACGGCAATGAAGTATATTCTGAAGAATCGTTGGGGGGGAATGATTTAAATCTGTAGACAACGGCCTTCCTGAATGAGAGAGTATTCAATTTTCTAGCTAATTCCAGAATGCAAGACTTCTTTGAAGGCAGTCGGAAGGCTGAACTCACTAAATCCCAAGTCACAATGTGTTCCCGGAATATGAGACCACCAATGATGCTGATAGGAGATAGGTTAAGAGGCAAGTCTCTCAGGATGCAAGCCTGCCTTAAAATTTGAGTTTCATTTGAGATGAAACGAATGCTTCCGAACATATGTAAACACAGTGATTGGATGGTAGATAATGTAGTATTTGCAGCGTTCCTTTGGATCGCTATGAAACAACCCAAAGCACCATACTGATGTTGATCGGAAAGCGGTTTTTTCAGTTGCTTTCTCTTATTTACAAAACCGCCTTATCTTTATCGAGAAGAATTTGATCAAGTTTAGAGAAATATGACAAATGAGTTCAATTGTTGTTTATTCAGGTACATAGAGATTACAAGCTCTAAAGAAATGTAAAACAGTTCCAGATCTGCATATTACCCTTCAACCCAGTTGAACTCAACTCTCCATCTACTATATTACCACCATCTGTTGTCTACACCAACAAAAAACACATTTTAAAGCGATTTCCTTTCTTATTTCCATTTCCGCACAATCCTGTTAGTGTGTTTGTACACAACTTGAATTGAATTTTTAAGCCAAAGCACGCTTATTTGCTGTGCAGATTAACCAAACTTTTATTTGTCGCGTGTGTTTTCTTTCTTTGCTCACTATGCTGAACTAAACCCACTCTCTAGCGACAATCTCCTACCCCCTTTACCATTCTCGAATTGGGGTTGAGAAATTTAAATCTTCTTTTGCGAATAATTTGCGAGCGGATTCGTCCTCGGATGCGAAAAAAGGAAAAACCCTCACGAACACAAACTTCTTTATAGTCGTATCCTGCGATAAGTTTAGCTCTACAATATTTTGCCAGAAGTCTTAAACTTTCTCTGGTTCACCATGATTCGCCTTGATTACAATTCCTTGTGGTTTCACCCCCAACGAACCTCTCTCCCTCCACTACATACTCTACCATCGCGTTGTTTGTAAGTGTGTGTGTATATATGTATGTGCTATTAAATTGAACTCATTGTGTCGTCAGGGGTGAATGTCTTAAAAGTGACAACGAGGGGGATATGGAAAAATGAAAATCCAAAGTGGCGTCACTTTACAACTAAGCTCGAAGGCAGCACAAACTAGAGCCATAGACGTAGTCCTAGTCGTAGCCGGAGTCTGAGGATTAATGACAAAGGATGTCAGACTAGACAGTGACAAATGTAAATCTCTAATTATGTTGATGAGTTGTTTCTCAAAGTTAAATTGAGAACGAGCCGAGTATTCGTACCGGGAGCATCGGAATGGTAGCAAGCGCCAGAAAACTGTTCTGCTGCAGTTGATGTATTTTTGAATGAATGATTTGGTTGGTGTTGAATTTGGCGGACAAATGTCCAAAGTCTCTTGCATATAAGTCTATGGCATGCAGGACTATTTTTGTCAGAAACTTCATCATGTAAACAATGAGACGAAATGACTTCGTGACAAAGTGCTTGTGAGGCAAGTTTTCTCTTGAAAATATGCTAAAGTACGGCTGTAGTTCTCCTATTCGCAGGTTTCTATGAAAATCAGGATAAGTCGTGTATGGTGGTGTGTATTATGGGCTGTGCTTTAAGTTAGGCGACAATAGTGTCTGGAGAAGCAATATAACATACACAAGATGCAAGATACAAGTCAAAAGTTTTTAGTTGCGAAGAAGGGAAGGAGGAAGCAGTAGAAATTCTTGTTCCTTATTAACACTAAAACTAAAGTGAAAAAGTTAGTGTTAAGTTGTTTGAATTTCTGGAGGGATGATGCCATAGTGGTTGCGTGTAGTTATGGTGAAAGGTTCTGGTGGGATGCTGTAGAGACAGCTTAATATAGGCGAGTTCTTGTTTTTTAATTAGCAAAGATGGGCAGTGGACCTTTCTGGAATACCTTGTGGCGGCTCCTGAAACAATTACACTTTAAATGGGTTTTAGGTCGTCTGGCTTTTTGCTTGAAGAAGTGTGATTAATGTTTTAAGTTGGCTTGACTTAGTTTCAGCTCTGTGAGGAAAATATAGCCTTTGGGGTTTTGTTGCAATTGCTGGGTCTAGACTCTTTTTTTAAGATTCTGTTTTTCTTTTCTAACAGAGTTTTTAATCTAGTTAGTTTGTAGAGGTGATGAAGTGCCTTTTAAGAGGTCTCGAATAAGTTTCTTATAAAACTGTGGTGTAGGTACTTCTTCTTACCAGCACTTAAGATGTTTTCTATTTAACTTGAAGATGCTTTTAGGTGTGTAAGTTTGTGAGAAGAGCATCGCGAGTTGTTGATATAATGGTAGTATCTCCAGTGTTCTAAAATTTAAACATGAGTAGAATGTATAGACTCTATTGAGCACAATTTATGGCAGTGCTATTGATTTCGTCTAGATTTTTAAAATTTGTGTAGAAGAGTGGTGCTCTTAAATCTGCACTAAGTGCAATCTAGCCAGGTTGCCAAAATAGAAATGGTTATGAAGGATCTGGTCCTCAAGGGTGGACACGTAGAAAACTAGAACTTGCGAAGTAACAAACAGAGTCACATATGGAAGGACTTACTGTTGATGACCCCAGCTAATGAAAAAACGACAAGGACTTTGGGTCATACCTGCGTTATGTTCGGACTCCAAATAGTCCACATGCCCCGAACAAGAAGCGAGGCCATTGTAGCGAAACTGCTGCAAAGCGGATATCACTGATGATTACCGCAAAAATGGTATAGAAAACTGTGACATCTACAGAAAGCTACAGAGAGTATTCTTAATGACCTTTTTGAAAGACCAAAAGTCTTAATCTTCAGACATCTGAGCGAACGCCTGATGGCTAAATATAAGTCTTTATCTGTATGGTTTTAGACCTGATAAACCAATCATCGACTAGATATTGTAGAATGTGGACAAATTCAGGAACTTCAAATCGATACCCACTATCTTTTTTGATTTTAAGGGCGCATATGACAGTATACAGAGTCAAGCTATACAGAGCCATATTGAGTTCTGGCTTCCTTGCCAAGCTTGTCGGTTTATACAGAATGACAATGAAAAATGTTAACTGCTTAATCAAAGTCGTAAATAGCCCCAGCGAGTCATGTGATTTCAAAAGTGAGTCGAGCGACCTAGAGCGTACAAAACAAGTCATGTGTTCCCTATAAGAAAGGACACCCAATAACACACCTCAAACATCACAATACAACCGCAGTCCATTACGAGGGTTGTCCGAACAATGATACAAGACATTTTTTCTAAAAAATTTTTTATATTTTTCTACATAGTCTCCTTGTAACTCTACACACTTCTCCCAGCGATGCTCTCATCTCTCGAACCCGTCCAAATAGTACTTGGCGTTTTTCTCTGTAAAATAATTGTTCACGAAGGTGATTGCCTCTTCATTTGACGAAAATCTCTGTCCTCCGAGCACAGTTTTTAGATGAGTGATGGTCAAGCAGTTCAAACCGTAATTCATGGATTTTCGCCATGGCAACCGCTGAGGTGTGAGACGGCGCGTTGTCTTGGTGCAACAGGATTTTCTTTTTCTGTAAATGTGGCCGTTTTTCCGCAATTTCTGCCTTCAGCTTGGCAAGTAATGATGCGTAGTATGCTCCTGTAATGGTTTTTCCTTTTTGAAGATAATCGATTAAGATAACTCCTTTACTATCCCAAAAAACAGTCGTCATCACTTTGCTAGCCGAAGAAACAGTTTTTGCTTTTTTTTGGAGCCGGCTCGCCCTTTGCAGTCCACTGTTTTGACTGAATTTTTGTTTCGGGCGCATAATGCTGTATCCAAGTTTCATCTAGAGTAATTAATCGGCGGCAAAACTCGGATTTATTGCGCCTAAACTGCGCCAACAGAGCGTTGAAAATGTTCATTCGAACACGTTTTTGGTCTAACGTAAGCAAACGCGGCACCCAATGCGCGGACAGCTTTCTCATGCCTAAATCTTGATTTAATATGTAACAAACACGTTCTTTGGACATTTTCATAACCTCTACTATCTCTCTCACTTAAATTCGGCGGTCGTCTAACACCATTTGCTGAACTTTAGCAATGTTATTGTCAGTGGTTGTAGTCTTTGAACGTCCCGAACGTTCATTATCTCCCAAGCTCTTACGGCCACGTTTAAATTCAGCTGTCCAGAATTTCACTGTGGTAAATGATGGTGCAGAGTCCCCATACACAGAGTCAAACTCATTTTTGATTTGCGTAGGCGTATTGCCTTTCAAAAACAAGAATTTAATAACAGCTCGATACTGGATTTTTTCCATTTTCACAAAAACACTCACAGCGACTCACTCAAACGGCTGTCAACAAAAAACTGCGGGTCCAAAATGCCTGAAACTTCGGTAAATAACTGTCAAAGGATGCACAACTAGTATTCACTAGCTTTTATTGACGAATGCCGCTATCTTTACGTTTTGGTCGGAAACTTTTCGGGCAACCCTCGTATTTAAAGTAGTAGAAGAGGTCCTGCCAGCGCTCGGAAGTAAGTCCTAACACGATCGTAGTGATCAAGAAAAGAATCACTTTTCCAATCATTTCTTTGGAAAAGATTCCTCTTCACGACCAACGAAGAATACACCGCATAAGACCCTTATCGTTCCGTCCTACAGTATGATGCAGATGCTTGGACTTTATATAAAGGGGACCTAAATGACCTTGGTTGCTTCAAGAGAAGCGTTCTATGTTGTTTTCGTCCCCGTCTGCGTAAATTAAATTTGGAGAAACTATAAAAACCAACTTTATGGGCTAAGTACCGACATTCAGGTGGTCGGAAGGGCTGGAATTCATTGACTTCGATGGGTAAGATAAATTGAGTAAACGACCAATACCACTATTTTCGAATCCATTCCAGAGGGACGAGATTGATCTTAAATAGGCGACGCGCTCAAGTGGAAGGGCACCTGAAACAACATTGTGTGGCATGTTCATGTTGCATATTCTCTGATAAAATTTTCGAACGTCATTCCTCTTCTATTTTTTATTCCGGAAGCATATGTCCTTCCCTTCTTTTTTGCTCGGAGAGTTCACAAACAGTCCTCGTCCTTCCATGAAGCGAGACTCATACGATTTTTTTTTGACATATACTAGCCTACATTGGTCGTCAAACCAGAGGTCTCTTTGCGGTGGCACTTTGAAACCCATCATATCAAAAGCAGCTTCTCTGATAGTTCGTAAACAACTTTCCTATTGATATTGTGTAGTTGACGTATGGGGGCTAGGATATTAAGAGATCCTGAAAGAAACACAATGGTCAAAGATTCTAGTGGTCTCTTGCGATTGCAGCTTTCAACGTCGAACTTTGGTTAGTTTTCCAAAATATTGGCTTTGTCTAGTCATTGCATTTTTTGATCAACTGCCTCCAGTTACCGCACGACAAGATGTTTGAGGTCCATTTCAACTATTCCGCACCACCTTATTCAGCATATGACTACTTCAATTTTCTCTGCGAATATTGTGGGATTACCCAAAACCGCAGTGATCATTTCCTATCACTTAATATTGCATGTAGGCTCTTCCAATGCAAGACTCATGCTCCTATATTAAAGTTAACTTCTTCTGCCTTAAATATGTCGGCAGGTAGGCTGTCCCGTCCAGTAGCTTTCTTAGATGATGCTGTTTTCACTCTTTTTATAGCCCAGGTTGAATGTTTAGTTTTGCTTGATAGCTAACTTAGGCATAGACTTGGCATATCCTGCTAAAATGATTTGTCTGTGTCCTAAGCAACAACTGCGACTATGCTTCTTAAAGTTCATGCTTATCTCGAATGTATTATAAGATCGGATTGCTAGTTTGTCAGTTGTCACGATCATTTCATCCTCTTGGATAAGCTTCCAAATTTTTCTAGAGCAGCACCTCTTCATTTTCACGATTATACATCTTTCCAGAAGACGCCGATCTTCTTCTCATTGCTCATACAGTGAACGAACCGCTCTCGTTGGTGATGGAAGCATATTGCATTGGACTGCGAGCTAACCTGCAACAATAAATGCATGAGCTTACCCTAACTAGCAAAAATCTACACATCATCACTTGAGCTACAATACGAAGTAAAGTCAGTGGCTAATTGAAGATTCGTGGCACATGTTTTATATCTAAACTGATTCGGTCGGAGCTGAATCAGGGAAAAATGAAAAGTGATTAGTGGTCAGAGAGCATAATACTAGATGGAGTGAAAAGTGACCTCCTCGACCGCCAGAATGCGCTGCTACTGCAAAAAAGGTTATGGTGCCCTGAAGTCCGTTCTTATTTAGTCAGACATGGCAAATTTCAGTGCGATGCTGTCTTTAGTTTTGTTTTGACAGCTGATTTCTGTTGACGTGTTTGGCATCATGTTGAGTATGGACGAAAACGATTTTCGTTCTCTCATAAAACATTATTTTTTGAGAGGCAAAACGGCGAAGGAAACAAAAGAAAAGTTGGATAAATATTATGGGGCTAATGCTCCGTCAGATTACACCGTCAAATATTGGTTTCGAGAGTTTCGTGGTGGCCGCAACTCCACTACCGATCAAGTTCGCAGCGGCAGACCCTCCGATGCGGTTACAGAGGACAATGTCAAAAAAATACATGAAATGGTATTGGCTGACCGGAAAGTGAGAGTGCGCGAACTAGCAGATACCACAAAGATTAGTACTGAGCGCACACGCCATATTTTGGGCAATATTCTGCATATGAAAAAGTTATCCTGCCGCTGCGTGCGCGAATGCTCACTCCTGACAAAAAACACGAACCCGAGAGCACTTCGAAAGAGTGTTTGGACTTGCTGATGCGGAATCGAGCGGACTTTTGGCGTCGTTTGGTAACTGGATTTGGATTCCTCGGACTATTATCTCTTCCCAAACCTCAAAAGATGGCTCATTAATAAAAAATTCAGCTCATGCGAGGAAATCATCGACGCCACGGAGGAGTATTTTGCAGACCTTCCGGAAAATTACTTTTCGGACGGGATCAGGAAGTTGGAAAATCGCTGGAATAAGTGTATCAAACTAAAAGGGGACTATATTGAATAAAATAAAAAAACATTTAAAAAAAAAAATTTTAATTCCCAAGGAAGTCACTTTTCACTCCATCTAGTATGT
This sequence comes from Volucella zonaria, assembly GCA_963966105.1. Classification (NCBI taxonomy): domain Eukaryota; kingdom Metazoa; phylum Arthropoda; class Insecta; order Diptera; family Syrphidae; genus Volucella; species Volucella zonaria. The sequence continues at coordinate 182,271,951 of OZ014532.1, forward strand.
ACGAATATAACTGGAGCCTATTTTCAACAGATGCTAACGGGATGAAGAAAAGAAAGTATTGGCTATCTGTTGCGCAACTATCTAGAACAAGTGACTCTTAGGTAAAGAATTCTAGTGTACCATAAGTTAAGAAAAGTAGAACAGTATGACATCACAAAGTTGAGCTATCGTGCTCACTTTTATTGACAGGAACCAAAAATATCTGACCAAGGAATCACTTATCATTGGAAAATACAAGGGAAAATTAATACTGAAGTACATACTGGCTAGAAAGATATCAGTGTGAATATAAGAACTGTTAGTTCCAGTCAAGGTTCATCTTAGATTGTAGCACAAATTTAACCTTGGTGTAGACACCAGTTTTTATAAACACTTCAGGTGCACCATGTTCTGCGCAGTCCAGGATATTGATGGTTATTATTCATCATTATTTGGCTGTGCGTATGCCTTCATGTATAGTATTCGTACATATGTCATAATAAAATATGTTTTATTGAATAGAAAATGAATGAATGATATAAAAATGAAATATAACAAAAGTAGAAAATGAAAAAAATATAGTTAGCGAACTCTTAGAATTAAGTTAAACGAAGTTAGTTTGCTGTTCATGGTTTTACTTCTTCTTCTTCGTCAACAACGGTATGACAGGCATTGCATTTATGCATTCCTTGACAATGTTGAAGGCAGATGTATTTCTTACATGTGATGCAATGAAATCGCGTTTTGCGTTTTAACCTATTCGGAGCCTTACAAACGTATCGCAATCGCTTTGGCTCTGATACAGACCTAGATGTTGATGGTACGATACCAGGAGGCTGAAACAAGAAAAATAAAATTGATTAGGTTTTTTATCATGTAAACAAAAATGAAATGATAAACTTACCTCAATTGGCTTTCCAAAAAAGGCTTCGATTCCAGAACGAGTATTATGCTGCTTCATGACCTAGGGGTTGTTCATACGACCTTCAATGTGAGGTGTAACCAACAATTCACTGAGTGCGATTATGTAGTTTCTACGAGAATCTGTGCCCCTCAAACATTTGTTTTCATTGCAAATGTTGTAGCTTGCTAACGCGACAGTGTCAACGATTTCTAAAAAAAGCCATGGTCACTGGTTTTTTTGTCTTTTGGTGGTGTAACGAGTTAACATCTGATCCATACTATCGACTCCAGATTTATTTTTGTTGTAAAATAAAACACTATCTGGTTTAAGTAGATACCTCAGCAGAAACATGTTTGTCGTAATGCACTGTTGATAATAACAAAACGGCTCTGGTTTTCTTTGGCACTTACGAACATACAGCAACATTGTTGTTGTAAAAAACAAAACTTGCATCAATGAAATGTTCACATCCTCGTAAACTTGTGACAAAATTTCCATCAATGGTACGACCACTATTCACATATCTTGATGTTAGATCCTACAGTTTTTTTTCTCCTTGTTGACCAGGTGCTTCACGTGTAGCTTCTGGATTTTTTCCAGTGTACAAAATACCTTTCTAGTGGATAGTGAGACTGAGAATCACAAGCACAAAAAACTTTCAAACTATACTTTGCTGGTTTACTTGGAATGAATTGAGTGAATCTGGTTCTGCCACGATACGGAAATAACTGTTCGTTACGCAACCATGTGGCCTATACGAACTTTGAAGGTTTGCATTCAGCATCAACCAAATGTCACTTATAGCAGCAGCTTTATTGATTTGCAGCCGTGTTTCACGAGTATTTCCATTGTCAAAGCGAATGAATCGTGAAATGTCAGTAATATGTTGAAAGTTATTGTTTGAAACTTCAGAAGCAATCACAACACCAAGATATGCTTAAAATTCGGTTTCAGTAAACACTGTCCAAGTTTTTCGTACTTTTGTTGGATTTTTTGCTTTGTGGTTGTTTACAACTTCTGTGGCTTTTCGGTTGGTCTCTTTCACAATAATAACAGCCATTTCTTGCGTGACTAGCTTTCTGAAGACTTGATTTGGTACAGAGGAACGAACAGTTGGACCACCAGTAGTACGAACGATGTTATGTGCACGAATACGTTGATCGGATAGCTCACTTTTATTCCATCGAGTACCATCTTTTCCGATGAAGTAAAGCAGAGTAAAGTACTCGTAAAGTTCAGCATCACAACCAGCCACACCTTCAGTACTTGGGTCTGCAGCAATTGCCCCACCTCCAACTGATGGAGGTACAGTCAATTCTTCTTTGATATTTTCACTATGTCTTAAAATAACAACTGGTTCATTACATCTCCTTTGTTGAATTACCAACTGCAACCGCTCTTCATTACCATTGCCATCGTATTCATCATCATCTTCATCGTATGCTTCTACAATCAATTCTTCTTCTGCGTCTGAAGCTGCACCTTCGTCTGATATGTAATCTGCATCAGCGTCATCATCGTCTTCATCTTCATATGGATCGACAATGTCTTGTTCTTCTGCTAATCGCTTATAGAATCCCGGAGGCTGAGCTCTACCTTGTCTTATGGTGTTAAACATCACGTCGATTTCATTATAAAAACGCCCTTCTTCATCCATATTTCAGTCTAAAAACTACCAAATAAAATAAAACAGAAACACACCAAAAATTCGACAAGCTCGACACAAACTGATTCACTGTAGAATATTACAAGTAGGACAAGAAACAGCTGAGATCACCTCATTTCTTCCGCGGCTATAGCATACTAAAAAAAATAAAAACAGTTCCATACAAAGTGTATGGGGTCTAGAAAGGCCATGGTGTACAAGATCAATACATCAAATTTCAAATAGCCTTTCCACACTTTAACTTACTTTTATTTTATTTTATTTTCACTAACACCCTAAAAAATATTCCATTGATGCTAATCTGGAACCTCAGGGCTGTAGTTTAATTCTTTGTACTTTTAAAATCAGCTCAAAATCAAAAATGGTCTGACCCCATGGTCAGGTCCACATAAGGGTAAGGTAAAAAGCGCTACTATTTCTTGTACTCACATCAAGCACTTACAATTCTCTTTTGACCTTTTTGAAATATGGATTTCATCATACCGACTTAACTGGTCCTAAAATTCGAGGGAACCTGGGCCTCAACTAGCAAGGCCTTCCAAATAGTTCTGTCTTAGCTAACAGCTTTCAGTTATACACTTCTAGTCGATTGAGGTCCCCTCACACTTGTGGGTGCCACCCAAGATGAGGTCTCCCTCTACTGTGTTTTTCCTCCGGGTTAGAGTTGCCGACTCTACGAGCCAGAGCATTGGTATGTATTAAGTCTACATGTCTTAGCCATATCAGGCGATTGATGCGCAGTTTTCTGACAAGTTGGATGTAGCCGAATAGCTCGTTTAGTTCGTCGTTGAATCTTCTGCTCTAAGGTCCGTCAACACAAACGAGACCGAATATTTTACGAAGAATTTTTCTCTTGAAACGACAGACAGATAGACAGACAGACATTCATCCGCTTTCGATACAGTACATACTTCGGCAATATAAACTACTAGGATGATTAACTAGAGGTTCCTTAGTTGTTTGGGATAGGGCTTACTACCTAGTTGCCTTCTTGGCCCGAAGAAACAGCCATTGGCAATAGTGATTCTTCGTTTTATTTCTACTGAGGTGTTCTTGGCAGAACCGAAAGCAGAGTACAGGTAGACAAACTCCGTTACTACCTAGAAGTTAAAGGGGGAGTCTGAGGGGTTCTGTCCAATTCGTCGATATTGTGTGTCTCTTCTTGTTGACATCATATATTGTACTTGGCTTCTAAAGGCATTTTGGTAGCTTCCGTTTCAATACTAGCAAAGCAACGATGACAGTCCGCTGTGCCCTGCCAATTACATCAATATCACCGACGTACTCTAGTAGTTTCACAGACATTTATCAGAATGTGCCTATAGTGTTTGCTTGTGAGTTCCGCTGAATTCTCTCAAGTATGATGTTAAAAAAGTCACATGCCAGCGCGTCACCATGTCTAAAACTTCTTTTGACATCAAATATCTCGGTTCAGTCGACCTCGACGGAGCAGCGAGCGTTCTCAATCGTTTTTCCACACAAACGGACGAGACTTGCAGGGATTCCAGTACTAGACATGGCTCTATATAGCTCTTCTCTATACATAAATGCTGTCATATGCGGCCATGCAAGCCGGAGTGTACAAAATTTATCGATTGTAGATTTTCGTGGCCTAAAACTACACTGATAGTGGCCAATTAGGTTGTTGACAATATGCCAGATAAGATCTGTACGCAGTGTTGAGTAGACTTATACCTACGAGTATATAGGTGGCGCAGTGGAGCGGGTCTCCCATTTTGCGGAGCTTGCCAATGATACTGAGGTTCCATTCATCAGGTATTTGTATACTCTGCTAAACACATCTGAGAAATGAGTTGGTGTATACTCTCCATGAAGTCAACAGCTTCAACAGCTTTGAATACCCCGGCCGGTAAGCCATGGCCTGATGGCAACTTTGTTGGATTTAAGTTTAGATAATGCTGTTCTCATTTCGTTTTGGTCAGGTGGAGGAAGTTTCGGCTATTGTCGTCTAAGTTTAATAATCTCGTCCCTGACTGCAGAAGCGACTATAAATCTACTATTTTCCTTCTCCATCTCTACAGGTTTCTGCCTGGGTCTTGTTGCCTTGATACGTTCCGTATCAAACTTCCATATAATGTTCCTGGAGTACACACTCTTAATAACTTCGATCCCGCGCTTCTCCTGCTTTTTTGTCTTATTCTTTCCGTCTCTCGTATAGCCCAGGAGCAGTTCTCGTCCTTCTTTGCGGTGCCGCTTCTGTACGCATACCGTGGGACCCGCCCAATTATTAAGGCTATGCGCATCAATGACGTAGTCTAATAATAAACGGCGGTAGAGCAATCACTGGTCTTATCGTAATAGTTTTCAGATTTTAACGCTACCGAAGGTTACTACGATTTGATCAATTACACGGTGTTCTGCCACCCGACAAGTCCCCGCCAGGACTTAAAACTTGGTACAATGGGGGTAAGGGCACCGGATTTCGGTCCGGGCCTGTCTTGGAAGACGTAGGCCTTATGGCTGCGGTTTAAACATAAATTCGCAGAAAGGGTCTTCAATGTTTGATTAAACCGCTGTGGAGTTACAAATAAGCGTTGGGTGCCGTGACCCTAAGATCGGCAAGAGGGTTTAGGTCTGCATCGACTCATACCAAGGGTGAAACCTGTGCCTCCAATAAAGTTCCCAATTGATATTATTGAAACTCTGTAGGCGCTGGTCAGCCGTCAAAATCCTGCCTCTCATGGATGTATGGCCATCCCGTGAACTTATGTTTTTTTTTGACAGACGTTCGGGTCAAAATACAAGAGGCATCTCTATGCATCTTGTTCAGTTTCATATGCTTGCGGACATTCTACATCAAACTAGGGATTTCTTGATGGTAGTCGGATGTAGCCCAGCACATCAGTTGCGGCATCTTTGATGGCACGTTGGCAGCATTGCCACTGATCTTCGGTACTTCATGCTGGCGGCACAGTAGTTATTGAGGGATTTCGTGATACGCGTTTGCCGAAGATTCTGACAGCTTTTTATGATTGCAATAGTTCTTCATTGCTGTTGCGCTTGGAGGGCCCCCGCCCAATTATCAAGGCTTCGCCCATCAATGACGTTGCCTAATAAAAAGCGGGGGCAGAGCACATTACTGGTCTTATCGTAAGCATCTTCAGATGACACCTCTGAAAGTTGCTACGATTTGACCAGTTACAAGTTGCCGGTCATAGGTCTTGTTGGTGGCAGGACCACTGGTAGTCCCTACCAGGACTTAAATCACGGTACCATGGGAGTCAGGAGCCCCCCGGATTTCGATCCGGGCTTGACTTGTTGAGGTAGGCCCCCTTGTGAGAGCGTGATGGTGGCTGTGGTTTAAACCCAAATCGCGGGAAAGTTGAAAGTTGTTGGTTGACCCATTGTAGAGTTGCAAATAAGTACTGGGTGCTGTCGTTTTGCTATATTTACCTCCTGTCCTAGAAAATATGTCCACCTCTCCTATCCTGGGGTTAAAATTGCCTAGTATGATTTTAACGTCAAGGAGCTCGTAGAAACATTTTTTAGTGGTGTCGTCCGTGTCTCCCGTAATGCCATATGCGTGTAAGTATGTACTCGTACATATTAGAGAATTTAGCTTTAATGCGGATTGCCATAAGATGCTCCCTCATTTCGTAAGAAGCTCATAACTTCTTGCTTAAGCTTGGCTCTTATGTCCGGCCCATCCCATCGTACTTCCTGAATTTCGATGATATCATTCAAGGGCCTCTGCTAATTGTTCGTCTGCATGTGGCCTGTTAAATGCTCGAACATTTCTCGTCCAGATCCGAATGAATGAATCCATTTGTATCCGAGGCCATCACATCTTTTAAATCTCTTCCTTATATGGTTATGAGCTCTATGACAGCGTAGGCCAGTATTATGCTACTGCACTTGCCAGTTTAGCCTTCATGGCTATGGAATTACCCATGGTGTTACTGAGGACCGTCACTGGGAGGTAAGGCGAGCACTGTGCAACGAACTTGATTGTTGCGCTGTTGTCCAATCCAAGTTGTAGGAGAGTCAGCAATTTCCTGATCAATCGACGCTAAATCCCCACAAAACGGCTGAAATGCCACCAATCCAAGAGATGTAGTTGTGTGCGCAAATTTAATATAAAAATTTACACTTTTTGTGGTTGAATTAAAAATTATTTCTTATAATCACCGTGCCAGCTTTCGAAGAACATGGACATTCCAAAAAACAAAATTAAGCAATGAGACCAATAAATCCCCTAACTGCTGTATATTTGAATGCTAAAATGAGGCCTGAACAGATGCCAAAAATTGGAAACCGGATCCTCATTTAGCTACAGTAAAATATTCAAGAAACTAAAACCACAAAATCAAGGTAAGCTCATAAAAATGGCGGCCAGGATTTACTTCAAAGGCAACACATTTTCCCCGATTATCTACCACCGGGAGTGTCCCGAAGAGCAAACAATTTCACAAAATCCAATAAACAGAAAATCTTAATCACCGCCAAGTCCACAAGATTTCCTGAAACTGGCGCCATGTGGCCTTCACCTGAAGATAATTTCCTCTTGTTCCACATTTTTTCTTCTTTTCCTTCTTTTTCTTCACAAAATAAAATTAAAAAAAAAAAAAAAAGAAAAGAGGAAAACACAAACAACTGTTGGATGGAACAAGAATTTTTAATGAAATGAACCACATTACCAGTAGTTTCTCCTGCGGGGAAGTATTCGTACTCCAAGACCCCTAAACGCAATATCAAAGCCAATTTCCATGCAATAATTTCGAGATTTCATTGACAGGGATCCACGGAGTAAGGAGGGAAAAAAATCCCTGCGATTGGCTTATCCCCGATTAGTGGAAAATTCAATTCGTGTCCAGGAACTCGAAAAAATACGAAAGAACTATGCAGCATAGACCACCAACGGCTGTGAGAAAAGTGTTTCTTATTTTTTTTTTTTATTTTTTTTTTTTTTTGTCAAGAGCGGTTGTACGAGTATATGGTATGTGACGGTGGAAAAGTGTCCTTATATTCGTTATATTTGTATTACTGCAACTATATACCATATATACGTATAGTGAAAGCTAAAGGCAACCCAATCGTAATCCCAATTCGAAAAGCGTCAGGAAAAAGCCGGAACGGGAGATTCAATTTCGAAATTGTGTAGCCGCAAGGGTTGCTATGCAATATCCGCCAACGTCCTGGTGCTGGTTGTTCTATCGTCGCGCTAGAACAGGAAACACCAAGTGGAAGGAGTAAACCAATATCATTTAATTAAAATTTGAGGCGGTTTCTAGGGGAAACGTCACCAGCCAGCAGCCAGCAGCCACCACTACCACTGATTCTCATTTCCACTTGACTATATGCATGCAGGGTGTCCACACCGGTCGTTCGGTGGTTGTTGTCCCGGATGGGAAGCAATTAAAAATTCACTTCAAGGACATGAAATTACATTTTTCAGCTTTATTCGGGGATGTATACGGTGTTCAGTGTTCAGTGTTCAGTGTTCAGTAGATATAGTAGTTTGAGGTGTTGTCGTCATAGCCACCGACGCTTCCAATGACCAATTAGTTTATGGTCAACTCATGTCCCAACTCCTTATTCCACACCATCACCTTCTGAAACTTCTCACCCATCACGTATAGTATTTACATTAACTCATGGTTTTCTGTTTTTTTTTTTTTTCAGACACCTCTACCGGAAGTACCATACCAATCCTTTCAATGTGATGGGCCGCAACAGCAGCACCGATCCCTTGGACGCTGAAAAGGGTGCCGGTGGAGATGGTGACATTGGTGGAGTTGAAACGCCAGCAGAGGTGAGTACGGTCCCACAACCCTTAAATACAAATCCAAGCAATTTTTATTCAAAAAGGAATTATAGGGGTCTTCCTGGCCTTTTTCTCTCGATTTTTGTTCGCCTCATGTTGCTCGGATGTACGAGTATCCTGGAGGATACATAAATTTGGATTTGGTCAGGAATTGTGACTGTGGTTGGGGAAGTGTTCTTTTCGTTTTCGTTTTCGTTTTCGTTTTAGTTTGACGGTATTTACTCGGATCTTGATTTTGGTGTGAAAAGACCAATTATCTTACGCACACAGTGGTGGTTCGTTTGGTTCATGCGGTTCATGTGCTTCAGAGTTCCAGCGGTTGCGTGTATAAGTGTTGTAAGACCATTTTCACCCTGTTCAAGGCAGCCCAGACTTGAGATGCCAATTTTTTGCTTCTGGCTGTTGGCAAATTTACGGTCTGTTGATTTCCAATTTCGGGGATCAATCGGCTTTGTCATTCAACCGAAATCAACAGACTACACTCGACATACGGAAGGGGCTGAGAACAAATCGGAAAAAGGCAAGAAAAAAAAAAAAACAAAAAAAAAAACACCAAACAAACACAGACCGCATTCCAAGTGATGGAGGTTGAGCAGGTCCTTGTGTCCCGGAGGCTATTGTTAAATGTCGGTCGAGATTACGCCCTTTGATTTGTGCTTGTGAAAATGGCCGCAAGACATATTTTTGCCTACTTTCCTCTAAAAGATTTGTTTTCTAGTCAAGAAAGCTTAATTAAAGTTGAAAGCAAACCAAAGAAGTAGACGAGACCTACGGAAACCAGCAAGACAAGCAAGCAGGGATGATGATGGCTTTTATGCTAAGATGAGACTCTTCTTCTTGAAGGAGAATTCACTTGCTTTGTGGATTACATTTGTGAAATTTGTTCTACCCATCTCTGGCATCAAGAATCCTTTTTTAATGGAGGGCGGCAAATTGTACTGGGGTAAGAGTAAATTGGAATAAGAAACATAACTCGGTTTCAGGACTATTTATGGAGGTCTTTTAGTGCACAAATATGCAAACAACTCATTTCAAAGGAGACCCAGTTGCTATTGCTTTTATGTGAATGCAGATTGCAATGAATTATCTAGGAAACGACGACTGGAATTACATTTAAATAATTTCTGGCCTATTTTAAGTGAATTACAGAGCGTTGCATATCCTTTTTATACTTTTGACAGAACGAGACACAGAGAGAGAGAGAACGACATAGTAGGTATCACTTGAAAAGGGGATTTCATTTCAAAGGTACGGATGTAGGAATTGCATTTGTGCAATGCCGCTTTAAGGAGATCCTTGTCAAAGTTTCAATTTCAACAGAGACGATAACGCTGGGATGTACGAGTACGAGTACGAGTACGAGTATTCATAGAAAGAGAATTGTACTTGAATTTAGGATGAAGAATGAAGAATGCAGGATGAAGGAGGATGTTTGTATGCCTTTTGGGATAACGAAAACTGGCCTAGATGCTGAATAACTTTGTTAAGAAAATTAAAATAATTCTTCGGAAAGACGATAGTTATTCTCTTTTCATTTCTTGCCGTTTGCTGGAGTCCTCACAAGTGAAATAAATCCTTTCATAATGTTTTTGTCAATTGGGTATTGCTTGAAGCATATTGGATCGTCGGAGGAAACAGATTTGTTGTGAAGGATAATGAAATTCAAAATATGCTAAGAGCAACATTAAATATACAGACGAGACGAAACGAGAATAGAAAACAGATATCCGAAATTGAAATACTTATGCCGGGATAATAGTTCATGACTAGCAAATCACAAACGGAATATTGGCAGCAATTTACGCTTGCATTGGGGTTGATTGGAGAAATCTGTACAATAAGTCATCTAGCAATGGGTTTCACCTTTCTAGGATAACCTCATGGGATGCTATGATAGCAGTTTTCTTTGCAGGACCATCCCACCAATCGCAATTTCGAAATTGTTTTCCTTAGGACATTGCAGTATACCATTTTGTACTGATTCCTACCCCTATATTCAAATTAAGAAACTGGGACACATGTAACCAGAACATCATGAATCTTCTAACAGCTTTGGAGAGACTCAAGGCGAATTTTGAGTCTTGCCTTAGAATATTAGGCTCCTTAATGGAATACAGCCATCCAAGAAATGCGATGGTCAGGACCGAACAAAGAGAGTACGTAAAATTGCGGTGATTGATATCGACGACAAAAGCAGCGCCTATTTCTATGTGGATTTATTGTTAGAGGCAGACTTAAGCAAGAAGTCTTGGGTTTTCGGCATGCGAACGAGCGCCTCGTAACTATACGTATTATGGCTGAATATGGCTACATTAGCCTCATATGCGTGCACGCCCCCACAGAGGAGAAAGATGACGACACCAAAGATGACTTCTACGAGCTCTTAAACAAGACCTTGGAGCAGGAAGAGAGTTCATCTTCGGTAGTACTGTCGGAAGGTATAGCCTGCAGGACACGACTCCCGATAAGGGATTCAGGCTCTGTGGCACGGTGGGGACGAAACATTGTCGTAGCTAGTACGTGATTCCTACGTCTCCAAATTTACAAGGGGATTTGGAGAACTACTGACCAATCGATCGTCAACCAGATTGACCACATTGCGATCGATGCAAGGCACTCCTCCAGTACCTATTATGGATGTCTGAACGTTCCGAGGGGTCAACATCGACTCGGACCATTACTCTATTGTATCCAAGGTACGGTTGCGGATATCCCGAGCATCACAAAGACAAACCACTACTGTGAGGAACTTTGACGACGGACGGCTACAGCCACAGGATGTCGCCGAATTCTTCTGCCATTGAGTTTTTCTTATTCTCTTAAGAAGTCCTCTGCCACCAGCATCAAATATTGAAGACCAGTGGAAACATTGTTAAACAGTCATCAGAGATGCCGCATCTGATGTGCTGGGTTTCACTCGGCCACCACAACGAAACCTCTAGTTTGACGACGAGAGCCGGCAACGACATGCAGCTAAGCAATAAGCTAAAACGGCGCTGCGTAAAAAAAAACGGAGTAGCTCACGAAATCTACGTGCATAAGAGGAGAAACAAATACCGGCCTCTCAGGAGGAAACAGAATGAGCAGAGAATCCAGAAGTGAGATTCGGAAGTTTTACCAAAAGTCTCTGCAAACGAACAAGGTAATATCGTAGTAGAGCTGAGTCGATTCTGAGGATTTGAAAAGAGCATTTCTGTAGACTGTATAACGGCGATGACAAGCCAAATACCGCTGTCAAGCACCTTTTGAACCTTGTGAGCCTTTTAACGTGAACGATGTAGACCAACAATTCCGGCCATCCGACCTGGATGAAGTGAAGAGAGCCATATCAAAGCTGCTGGAGCGTACGGCCTGACTGCCGAGCTCATCAAAGCGACATGCGATGACTTGGTAATGAGCATACACCAACTCATCTGTAAAGTATGATCGGACGAATGTATGTCCGATGACTGAACGAATGAATGATGCATTTTTTGTCCGATCCTCAAGAAAGGAGACACTCTGAGCTATGCCAACTCCAGACGCTTCAGTCTTCTTAACATCGCCTACATGATCTTATCTACCTTGTTATGTTAACGCCTGAAGCCGTTCGTCAACAATCTGATTGGCCCATATCAGTGTGGTTTTAGGTCAGGTACGTCCACCATCGACGAAATATTCACACCACGCAGATCTTGGAAAAAATCCACGAGCTCCAAATCAATACGCGTATGGCAGCATCTATAGAGACGAGCTATATAGAGCAATGTCCAGTTCTGGCATTTCTACCAAACTCGTCCGTTTGTGCAGAATAACGATACATAATACACGCTGCCCCATCAATATCAGTAAAGAACTCACTGAGACCTTTGATGCCAAAAAAGATTTAGACAAGGCGAAGAGCTGTCATGCGGTTTCTTCAACATCGTTCTTCAAAGAAGTGAAGACGCAAGAGGCACGATCTTTCAAAAGTCCGTCCAATTACTCACATACGCCGATGATATCGACACAATCGGAAGAAAGCAGCGTGATGTCAGTTGCGCTTTCGAGGGTATTGGAATGGAAGCGGCGAAGATGGGCTTGTCGGTCAATGAGTGCAAGACCAAGTCTGTGCTGTCAACATGAAACGATTCAGACTGTTGCCAATCGTAGCTTCTTTGGGCTAAGAAGGCAACTGACTAGCAAAGCACTCTCTCGAACAACAAAAGTGACCCTATATGGCGCAGAGGTATGGACACTAGCAAAAATGTATGAGCGTGCTCTTGTCTGCTTAGAAAAGAAAATTCTTCAGGTGGTTTTCCGTCCCGTCTGCATAGACGGTGAGTTAAGGAGGAGAGGAGGAAGAGGGCAATACAGCGACATCGACTTATCCAGAGTGATGGTCCAAAGACCGAGGTGGCTGAGTCGTGTAGAGCGGATGAACACCAATGCTCTGTTTCGAATTTTCGAATCCGTCCCCGAGAGAGAGCAGTAGAGAAAGATCGCTGCACATATGGTAGGTGGAAGTGGTCCTCAGTCAACTTAGCGTGCCAAACTGGAGGCAGCTGTCTAAAGATCGAGTTGGCCAGAAGCTTACCTTAAGTAAGCAAGTAAATAAGGTCCCGGTGCCAGTGAGAGAAAGATATACCAGGAGTACTGATAACATTGAGGCCATACGTGTATCTAAATCAATCCATTAAATTGGCCGACTGGCTCGAGCGGTTAGACATCTCTGGACTTTTTTATTTGAAGCTACGTCAAGTCGTTGATCCATGACAATAAGCCAAAGACGTTTGACGTGTTCGGGGCCAATACTGAAAGCGAAATTCCCAGAATATTGGCCGAAATATGTGGAAGGGTGGTAGAAAATTAAATCCGATGAATCGATCGCTGCACAGGTGCTCGTGGAGGACATATGAATGAACCCGTGTTCCATTCATAATGGCATGAGAAGAACTTAAATGGGAAATAAAAGTGTTTTCGACATCCCAAAGCAAATCGTATGCTAGAACTTTTAAGCCATGTTGAATAATATTGAGCTATTTCCTTGCTGCAGTTGAGGTACGAGCACAAGTGCTGATATTCCAAATATCGTTAAACCCAAGGAACACTGCAAAAAAAAATTACGTCGAACGATTCTTGGAGCAGTTCGGTTTATCTGAACTTTTTCTGAACTTTCGCAGTTGTTGGAAACTTCTTAAAAAAAAGAAAGTTTTTCCAAAACGTTTTACAAAGGTTTCTCTGCTGCAAGCCCACCTTTAAGTACTTAAGTAGGAATCCAATTTCCGCAAAGCAGATATTTTGTAAGAAAAAAAAAACAAAATCAGCCCAGGGCCCAGCAAAAAAGGTCGAGAGAAGGTCGTGATCGAAGGATTTAAGAGAAATTCCTACAAGAAAAAGTAAAATCTACCAAGGGATATTCCAAAGGTATTGTACAAAACGTGAAGTTAATTCCTGAACAATGAAACTGAAATATGAAGAAGCAAACTCATAGTAAAGCCGGCTGAGAAGTCGTTGCTGCAATATACCGCAAATTCTTATCTTACTATGTACAAACCCGATGTAATAGAATTTTGCAAATTCGTACATTTTAACCAATTTGACGTATCTTGAAAACGACAATTTGCTTATAACGGAATCTTATAAATATTGATGAAAATGTATGATGAAATGTTACATACGTGTGTCTCATGTGCGTTACTGCACGCAGTAATGCTAGTCCGTCCGTAATACCGTCCAGCTCATACAGCAATTGTTGAATTTTGATTTAATAATGTTCCGGAGCTGATGAGATACCAAAGGGCAACTGGAAGAAACAAAACTTGCCGAAGAGTGTAAGAAAAGTTATTCGAAGCTGGTTTAACTTGGCAGACGACTGCTTCTTGTCCAGCTTTTCAAAATATTTGGCTCCTCTCAGTTTTTCAAAAGAATTTTCGACCACAGGCATCGGACGTATTTCACGGTGAACGCTTTAGTTTAGTTTTGACATATCGACACATATTCCAATATCTACAATACATCAGGTTTCGTATGCTTAGGATGACATGATAGCAATGACAGTTTTCCGGTTGTTACGTTTCAGCAGCTGTCAAAGTTACCAACGACATCCAGGTGTCAAAAGATTCAGTAAAGTTAGCTATTTCCCAATGCATCGTTTCGCTTGCCAAACGTGTGGAAGTTATTAAAAAAATATTATCGAAATTCCGGCTCAGTTGTAATTACGCAACGTGAATTTCGTCGTAAGGTCGGTTGCCATCATAGTTCCTGTGTGCAGGCAATTCGTCGCACCGTGGAAAAGCTTGAGCGTGAGTACACTCTTTCGGAACTTGTGCCACCAACCAGATAGAAATTGGTGCGAAATGAAGAAAACATAGCCGCCGTAGCGGCCAGTGTCGATGAAGAACCAGAAATGTCGATTCGGCGTAGATCTGCTGAATTGAGTATCGCCAGAGAGTCAACCCGGTTCATTTTGCAGTTGGATTTGGGCCAACATCCATATAAGATTGTGCTGACGCAAGAGTTGAAGCCGGATGATCATAGACAACGCCGTGCGTTCGCTAATTGGCCGCTGGAAATGTTGGCCGGAGATCCGGATTTTGGCCAGAAAATCATATTCTCGGAAAAGGCCCATTTTTGGCTCAGCGGCTATGTCAACAAGCAAAGTTGCGATTATTGGATCAAACGCAATTCACAAGTATTCGCCCAAACATAAATGCATCCACAAGGATTGACTGTTTGGTGCGGTTTATGGCATGGCGGCATCATAGGACATTATTTCTTTCGGAATGAAGAATGAGACACCGTTACCGTCAATGCTCTCAGGTATGGAGCGATGTTAACCGAATTTCTGTGGTCAGAGCTCCACAATATCGATATATCCGAGCTGTGGTTCCAATAATACGGCGCTATATACCATACAAGCGACGCAACGCTCGAAGTTGTGAAGGAGGAATTTGGCTACCGGGTCCTCTCACAGCGAGCGTTCATCAATTAGCCGCCGCGATCATGCGATTTGATACTACTCGATTATTTTCCCTGGGGCTACGTCAAGTCCTTAATCTATGCTACCCAGCCAACCACTTATGACGAGTTCGAGGCCAACATTCGTCATGCTATTGCCGGAATAACGCCGCACATATGGGACCGAGTCATCAAAATTTGGACCCGCCACTTGAAGTACTGCCAGCGAAAGCCGAAGTGGCCATTTGAATGATGTGGTATTCCACACATAATGGCACGAACGTAGCTTCCAAATAAAGCCAGAATCAATTTTATATCTCACAACGTTGTTATAGGGTGACCAGATACCCTATATTATCCTTGGAGCGCACCATTCCGTAGGCTTGTGCACTGCTTCAATGACCTTCAAGTGCACCATTTCCTGCAGCTGGTATTTTAATTTATCCATTAAGAGGACCGAAACCCTACGTACTGGGTCTAGGGCGTAAACTTTACATCCATTCCTGAGATTTATTTCGTATTCACCCGGAAGGCACCCAATACCCTGGAATGTATGTATTTCTTACATTTGCGAAGGCCTCCTTGAGACCTTCTATTACGTAAGCCACTGCTTTGACACAACTATTTTTCCATTAAATTTCTGCACTAAATATTCCTGACACTTTAAGCATTTCTCCTGTTGGTCCACCCACTAAGCGAATGATCTGACTGATTTAAGCTGAATTGAGAAAATTGTAGTTCCTCAGCTCACGCGACGAAAATGGTTCAATTTATTGCAGTGATTGCATCATTTTCCCGTGACATACGTAGGCTTACGTCGTTCGAAATAGTTTTTTTGCGACGGTGTTGTTGATTGTTTATGTGGATTTGGCGTTGCTGTGAGACTCTTGACTATGCAGACGAAATTTATTGCTGTATACGGTAGACGGCTTCACTTTGACGTACAGTTTGAATTGGTTTTGTTGGTGTGAGATTCAGTTCTAATTGTAGTCCTTCTGAGACCCGTTTGTCTGTAAAACCTGCGACTATGCGGTCTCTAATCATCTCATCTCGTATAAAGATGTTATAAAGCCTTCCACCTCTTCGCCCTCCCCTTGACATCTTGAATTAAACTCAGCCCTCATAAATTACATTGCGTCGCACGATGAAATGGTTTTCGAATGCCTTAAGCACTTCAGAATACTTCTTTTTATTCTCCTCGCTTAGAGGGACTGATAAGAAGATATCTTGAGCTTGTTCGTCCGTTATATGAATAAGGGTATTTACCTGTCCCTCTTGAGGTTTTTTTAGCTAAATCCGAAACTGTTTGGAATATAGCAAATCGGTTTTACCATCTCGGCCATTCTTCGGCCGCGAAGCAAAAGGGGGATGTTGTTGGAACAATGAAGTGTCGGGTTGTAGCTTGTGTCTCTGGATTTTCGGGGTTTGTTATCTCTGGCATGTTGACCTCCAATATTTTTGATTTTGATTTGATTGTTGTTTTTTGTCCCCCCTTAATCCCACCGCTGGCACAGTGTCCAAATGATTGGAATAAGAACAATAATGGCTGAAAGAAGATGCCTTTATTCTCCTCTTTCTGACTACTTATCAAGACGCCTCGCAACCCGCTTAACCAAATAAACCCACGTTATGCATTTTTGTAGTAACTAGTCTTAATACAGGCATACATACAGTGATATTTCTAAGTATGTGTACATATATGTTAATGTAATTTGTGTGCGTAGCCTTAACAAATCAGTTCAGCTCAAACCGCTCAGTGTACTCAGCCGCATTTTTACTTTACTCGATCATTGTGAATTCTTATTTCGCTTCTTCCAGTTCAATCAATCCAATAACCCAATTTCTCACTCAAAAATTGTTATCGCTGACGCGCCACTTTTTTATTGTTGACCTACTAGTCAACGCACGCGACCGTGCTTTTAGTGCATTTTTTTTTATTTTCTCCGCAATTACATTTATGTTGGTTTTTGTTTTCCTGGTCTTCATCATGTCTTCTTGTGGATTAAACAACTGCTCCATTACTAACAACAATGCTGACTTTGTTACCCGTAAGGCTGCGGCTGAATATCCCTTGCTATTTGTGTTGGCATAAATAAAAGACAAGAAACACGGTCTTCGTTAAAGAGTTTTCGAAAAATCTATTGTTCTTCTGTAACGAGTATATTAATATCTCACTCTCACATGTGCTCCTTAAAATCAAGTGCCTCAGTGTCTCCAATGAATCCAATCATAACTCACTCGTCAGATTGGTAATGGACAAACTATCAATCCTCGAAGAGAGGATTGGTCAGAGTATCGATAAACAAATTGCGCGTTTAATTGAATTAGAAATTGCAATATCCAGAAAGGAAGAAACATGCAAGCCTCACCTCGATAAAGTGTTAAGTGAAATTATATCTATCGATTCCGCAATGATGGATTCCAACACGAAAACGTGTAATTCCATCAACTCCCCCTCCAGTCATCTACATCCAATCTGCAGCATACAATCATCCACCCTCAAAGCAGTACGAGTCCACCATTGACGTTATATTTGATAAAATCAATTAGCTTAATGATAAACTCACTACGAATAGAATAGTGTTGAATGATGGTCTTCCAACCCATCCCCCACCGGACAATAAATACAATATTTAAAAGTTGGCAGAATTGTTACAAGCCAAAGCCAAATCATTGCCACATCCAGTGTCGACAACGCAACCTCCAAATCCTCGCACCAGCCCTTCGATCCAAAAATCCTACGATGATATAACAGCCCCAACGTCAACTCCTTCTATCGCCACCCCACAGAAACTTGTCACACAATTTAACATGGACGCCTTCAGAGTGACTTCGCACAACGAATCTTTTGTTGAAAATGCGTGTTTTTGGGATTGATGACTCTCTCTTCAATGGATTAGAAATTACCTTTCGGAACGTTCAATTCAAGTTGTCTTGGACGGTTTCAAGTTTATTATTCACAAAATAAATGCTGGTGTGCCCCAAGGCTCCGTTCTGTCTCCGACACTCTTTTTAATTTTCATTAATGATCTCTTGTCTGCTACTTCTAATCCAATATATTCCTTTGCTGATGACAGTACTCTTTGCTTTTCATATTCGTTCCTGGACTCACGCCCCTCCTTTTCGGCTGTAGAATGGGAACGGTAGCGTTTGTTGAGCTTATTATTCCGATATTAATAGCATAACCAATTGGGGAACTACCAACCGAGTGGAATTTAATGCTTTCAAAACTCAATGCTGTCTGCTGTCGTTAAAGCGAAATTTGTACACCCAGCCATTATCCATGAATGGCACTTGCATCGTCGAAATCGATAAACTTTCCATTCTCGGTATGTGTGTCAATGACAACTTACGTTGGGATGACCACATATTCGATTTCGCCAAAAATGCTGCGAAATGTCTAGGTTTCCTCAAGCGATGTAAGAAATATTTTACCCCTTCAGATCTGGTTACAATACATAAGGCATTCATCCGCTCAAAATTGTACTACAATGCCCACATCTGGTCAGGTGCTCCTAAAACATCTCTGCACCTGCTAGATAGGATTCAAAACCGTGCGATAAAACTCATAGCTGATACCAATATCACTCAGGCAATGGACACCCTCGAACACCGATGAAATGTCTTGTGTCTCACTTTGTTTTATCGCTATTTCCACCACCAGTGCTGCATAGAAATCGCCAGTAGCATTCCGCCCCTTCAAACCGTAACACTCGTCTCGCTATGAATCTCATCAGTATACCTTCAAGCCCACTTTCAGACGTATTCTGAAATATAGTGATTCGTTCTTGCCCTGCCCTGCCCAGTTCTCTATTTCCTAGTCATTGTAACTTTCATACATTTAAAACCAACGTACATTGGTACGTATCCTTTTTCCTCCCTTTTTCCTTCTCCCGTGCCCTGTGCAAACATTTTAAGTGTACCTTAATTCCTTGATGGCGCGCTACTTTATAATAAAAAAAAATAGTATGCAGACTTTGTACCTGACCCCATATATTTCAAGTACCTTCAAATTTCTCCATTGTCCCCCCTCTCTCTCAATCTTGTGGTCCTACCCATATCGAAGAAAGGTTACAAAATTTCAATGGTGCATTTTTACTCGGGCCTGACGTGCTCCCCGCAATATTTCTCAAAAAGTGTGACTCCAATAGAAGAACTCTCACACATGACCTCTTTTATAAACCCTGTTCACAAAAAGGGAGCAACTACCGTCCCATTGGTAAGCTTCCTCACATACCTAATATATTCGAAAGTATTTTATATGAAGTTCTAAGCTTTCAGTGCAAGTCGCTTATATCACCCAGTCAACATTTACTTCTGAAAGGTAGATCGACTACTACAAACTTAGTTGATCCATTGCGCTTTCAGCCCTGGAAAATTTCAACAAAATTGATGATACTGCTACAGATTTCGAGAAAATCCCTTGACCCCATACTGTTAAAACGGATATCTTCTTATCTGGAGAACCGTTATTATAGTGTCCGCTTTAAGTCAGACTTCTCAACCCCGTTTTTAGCCACTTCTGGTGTCCCACAAGACAGCCATCTAGGTCCTTTCTTTTTCAATTTAACTTGAGAGGATTACTAAACACCGCTAACTACCCATTTACGCTGATGACACTAAGTTTTCTAAGACTATTTCTTCACCCCAAGACTCTATTCCTTTCGAGAAGACCTCGATAGGTTTTCCACTTGGTGTCTAAAAAATTGCTTAGAGTTTAATGTCTCCAAATATCAATCTATGACTTTGTCACATATGTAAGTCCAATCAATCTCCTCCTCGACTTTATTTTCTGCATGACCAACCTATACTCCAGGTTCAGTCCCTTCGCGACCTTGGAATATTATGCGATAGGGAGTTAAACTTCCGTTCGCATATTGATGAGATAATCCTTAAAGCCAACTCATCACTGAGTTTTGTCTAACGATGATTTAAAGAATTTTGCAACTAATATGTTACAAGGTCACTTTACATTAACCTTGTCCGGCCCCTTCTTGAAAATGCCAGCCAAGTGCGGTCCCCCATTCAGCGAGTTCATATATCCCGAATTGAGAACATTCAATGCCATGGTCTTCGATTTACCGTTCGAGGACAATCCTGGTATGACACATTCTATTTATCTCACCTCCCGATAGTGACCGCCTTAAACTTCTTAACCTGGATACCATCGAAAAATGCAGAGACGTAACTGACATTTATTATTCTCTGGTTATGTGGATTGAGCTTCCTTTTAAAATTCTATTTCCTGTAACACTAACCCCCTTAATTTATTCTAAGCACTTCTTGTCTCAAACTTGATCTCCTCCACCATTCTCTTTTTTGTTAACCCTTAATTTTGTTACTTTTTAAGTTCTAGTTTTTAAGTTTAAATTAAGCTTATATTAAGCCAAATAAAGGCGGCGTTAGCCCCATCTCGTAGAGTGATACTTTGGTAGCACCGTCTATTTTTCCTGTTGGTGAGTGATGGCATTTTAAACAAATGTTCGCGAATTTATCTTTGAAGACGATTGTTGGAGCTCAGGTGCCCGAAGCCTTAGTCTGCCGCTTACAACAGATACGCATGTAGTATATGTCAGAGTGTTTTTTCGCCTTTTTTTTTTGTCCAGCATATCACACCGCACTTCATCGATGACGGTGATATCTGCTATATAGCAATCTAGGGCATGCGTTACTTGTTCGGCTCCACCCAGTCTGTTAAGCGTCTGAATGTTCCCTATGCCAATCCAAACGTCGTTGTCCTTCTTTGATTTTTCAGCATCGTCATCCGTTTCTTCACAGATGACTCAAAAATCGATTAGGATGTGGCGTTGGGGTCTTTATGGAGGACGACATCATGAACAGGCAAAGTTGTGTCTGTCTTCCAAGAAGAAAGATACAATTCTGATGTCAGCAAATTATGTAGGTATATTGTGATAAATAGGCAGATATGGCGAATGGCCATATCGCTGGAAGTTTGACTTCACTTGAACAGCAGGAATTCAGATCGCCGATGATCTTGCGGGAAAAGGCTTAGAGGAGCGCTCTGCAAGACCTGAATCCACTTTGTGACTGCGTGCTTAATCCATTTCGGCTTCTATAATTCGTATTAACAATCTGCCTTCTTTGGTTCACAACAGTAGGTGTATAACTCTCCAGGCAAAAACAAATATTTCCTGACATCTCTTAGAAGTCAGCGGTCTTCCAGCTATACCTTGGTTGGAAGACTGTAGACTTCTTACTAACGTCCTAAAAGCGGCTATGCCAAAAGTACATACATAAATTTGTTAGGCATAAGTGACACCACCTTCACGATGCTTGTTTTACGAGTAAGATTGATGACTACACGCTGTTGTTCTTCTTCTGTAAATGTTCGGCCTACGTTCGCATTAGGCTTGAGGTAATAGATGCTAATGTAGTGGGTGCTTGTTCTAGACACTTCAGTGATTACTCATCTTTCTTCGATTGAAGGCTGAAAAATGTTATCAAAAGGAACATACAAGCCGTGCCACTGACTTTTTCCTTGCCCGAGTTCCGGAAGAAAAAAAAAAAAAAAGATTGCGGTAGTAACTCTTTAAATTTTCCAGCACCAATTGTGACTCTGTTACTTTATTTTCGAAAGAATAGCCTTGGCTCGTAAAACTGGACTACGCAACATGGACACCTGAGACCATGTAGAATTTCCGTAGAACAGAACAGTAAGCTTTAAAAGAAATATAATCCATCCTTACCTTTCCTTAACGCATTCTGTTCTGATTTTGTATCTTCGGGATGATGTGTTGCACCTCTTTGTGGTTTCAGTGAGACTCCTGCCTAGGGTTTGTCTTCCTTTCGATGTTCCACCAATTTTGAGTCCAGAACTTTTCCCGACTCTTCTCTTTGTAGCAATATCATCACGATTGTAGGTGCTTCTGGTTTTTTTCCTTCTTTTGTCCGATCTATCCCATCGCACTTTTTGGAATGGCAGAGATATGCGCATTTTAGCGATCTAGGGCCTCTGAGAGTAATCTGTTTAGGGCCCAGACAATCCATACGCTCTCATCGCTGTGGAATACTTGATTTTCACCACTCTCCCCGCGAACCTCAGGTATTTCAGGCAACACTATTTTCTTTGTCATTTTGCATTCTATGACGCTCGAGTGTTCTCAGTGCTATTAGGATATACGTCACTAACTGGCCAACTTCATCAGTCCAGTTTTCCTCTGATAGGGTCATTTTGGTAACAATCACGTTTGCATGTGAAAAGTTTCTACCTGGCTTTCCGAAGCGTGGGCAGTAGAAAATTACGTGATCTGCATCCTCTTCTTAGTTTGGAAAGATTTTGAACAAGTCATGTCCGAATTTGCGCAGATATGTTGTGAACACACCATGGCCAGTTAAAACTGTGTTATGTAGAAGTTTATTACTCCAGCTCTTCTTTTCATCCAAGTTTCTATGTTGGGGATAAGTTTGTGTGTCCATCTTCCTTTGGTAGTATTGCCCCATCGATTCTGCCACTTTTAAACTGAGATATCCCTTTTGTCCTTATGGATCGCCCCAATTAATTTATCGGCAGATCGCTCTGTATGATGCCGATTTTATTTCTTGGTTACGATGGCTATATCGTCCGCAAAGCCCATTATCTTCATGTTTGGGGCATTGGGAGCCTGAGGACACCGCCATCTATAATATCCAACAGCAAGGGGCCTAAGGAGGATCCTTGTGGGACAACTACTGTAACTTTGTAGTGTTTGGTACCCACGTAGGTGTTAAGCTTAGCTTTCGGTTCCTGAAGTAGCTAGATATAATTCTGAGGATGTGGTTTGGTACGTCGATTCAAGCAAGAGCATCCATTATAAACATCCACGTTGCCGAATTGAGAGCATTTCTGATGTCTAATGTGACCACTGAACGGTATTCTGAATCGCCATCGGCGTCCCTCGATGGCCGTGCTTGCTATTTCGGTCACTGTTTAGATTGCGTCTACTGTGGAGCGGGATTTTCGGACTCAAACTGGTATTCTGACAGTGCTCTTTTCTACTATTATCATCAGTTTGTTGTTAATGACCTTTTCTACAATTTTTCCTATGGTATCCAGAAGACAAAGGGGGCGATACGACTAGGAAACTGCTTGAGGTTTATTTCCTTTGGGGAGAAACACTAAACGCTGTGGTTTCCAGTGATCTGGGAATGTCCTCGCTTTAAGACAGCTATAAGTTGTATTTGAAAAGATGTCCGGTCACGACGAAATTTCTGCTTTAAGGGTTCTGATTGGTATTCCATCCGGTCGTGGACTTTTCCTGTCGCTAATCTTTTTGCATGACAGCCGCAATTCATCTTCTGCAACAGGTGGGATCTCTCCTATAACTTCGCGAAAACGGTTCGGTAATTGCTCTGGAACCAGTGTCTTAATAATATTTTCCAGGATTGTTGGTCATGTTAGATGAGCTGCTCTATGTCCTTTGACTTTTGTCATGACGATCCTGTAGGCGGTTCGTAAGGATTTATATCGGCTTCATCGAGCAGCTTTTTGAAGCTCTTGTTTTTTCTGTCCATAATGACCCGTTTTAAGGATTAAAATCCTTGAGCGTTTGGCATTTCGTTTCACTCTCAGGTAGATAGTTCTTAGGGATTGTATTTCGTCGTTAGACAAGTAGCAGGGTGAGCCGAATGGGCTGGGATTTCTTCCTAGCATAGAAGCATCACGTGCGGAAATTTATAGAATCAACAACTGCAGCGCAAGGTTCTCCGCCGTCTCGGGTTTCAGTTTATATATAGTAGTGACCTTCAAATATTTCTATACCCAAGGTTGTGCTACCGGTCGTTTTGGTGAGCTTTCGGCGTTTCTCTTTTAGGACTTCGAAGATCACAGCCTGATTGTCACTTTGTGTATAATCTTCTCTGATCGAGCATTGTGTATTACATGCTAGAAGGCTGCTGACAAAGGTTGTGTTTATGATAGACTCATTTCCGGTCTTTCAGAAAGAGTTTTTCATGCCATCGTTAACTACAATAGAACTATGTCAAGTGCTTCGAATATCTCTCGCATCCGTCGTCCAACTGTCCTATTCTGTGCCTCACATCTGGGATCTGTTACAAGATCATCCAGCTATTTTTGATATTGTACCCAGGACAGATCTGGAAGTTGATGGGGTTGATTATGGCGCTAGCAATGCCTTCCTTTGCTTCCACATGCCTACATTGCTAATTTTGTTGTCATAATGGTTACCCAAATGTGTTCGTTTAGCGCTCTATATGGTTCGCTGATCATGACCACATCAATTAGCTTTTCTTAATTCATTTGGGTTACCAGGTCTTGTGCCGATTCGCAGTGGTTAAGGTTGATCTTCATAGTTTAAGACTAGTAAGAGCCTTCTTTAACACAGGGCATTTACTGCGAGCAGGGATATGCCTGTTATTTTCTTGGCTGCCCCTTATGCAGAAGAAGCAAAGTAGTTACTTGTCTGCCATTTTTGGTTAGTATGTGTGGCTCTTCTCCGCATTTGAAGCATTGCTTAGAGCGGTCTAGCTTGCTTTTGCAGTGACGTGCTGTGTGGCCAATTTCAAGACACTTGAAGCACTTAAGAGGGGTCAATCGTTCGCGGATACCACACTTTACCCATCCAATTTTGATTCTGTCTGATTTTAGTATTACATTAACGTGACTCGCAGCTAGTTTAGCAATTTGAGTGTACCCGTAAGCATTTTCTAGGATAATTAAGTCACTATCGCGCATATCGTTGAGCTGGTATTGATTTTTTAGTGACTCACAGATATCCTCCAGAGTAATGCGATGCATTAGTGTCCGCATTTCTACTTTGTTACCAAAGGTTTCACCGATAACGTTCTTAAACTAGTCGGTTAGATGTCCTGATCCGTTCAGCTGTAACAGCAGGCCGCCTTTTTGTGCCCACATTCAATGTAGATAGCCTATATTGTGTTTGCTGGTATTATCAACGAGACTATCCTCTGTATCCAATGCTGTTTGTCGTTTCACAACGTGTATAAGTTGTACGTATTTGAGCAGTTAAATCAACTGCATAACCTGCACAATGCCTATAGCTAATTTCAGGGTACCATATCAGTTCCCATATTTTTGAGAGATGCGGACGAATTTTCACTCCTTTTTTGCTTTGTTCGAACTGAGCTGATGAACTCAAATTTGTCCAATCTAACGCGCAATGTCTGACTGCGCAAGCTGCAATACCGCAGTTTGGAACCATTTCCTTCCGATCCCAATAAAAGACGAGAAATTCACTATCGCACTTTTGGATACACTCGTACTTCGATTTAGTCCAATTCGGTATTCAGCCAGTCTAGAAAAACATAAGAAGGCATTGTATTCCCACCTCTTGGATTGTAGATATCATTGCCGATTCATATTGCTAAGAAATAAGACAAAAGGATAAGCATCTTTGGTTAGGAAACGCTTAGAACAGTTTTGCTTGTATTTAGCTCCTCTTCGGGTCGAGAAGCAACCACGAAGATTTATTTTATTCCATGAGATCATACAATAAATACCAAATTCCATTTCATAACAAAAACTAATTTTAACTTTTAACTTTACACCATTAAGATTGGCACTAGTCCAACAGCATAAACAAATAGTTCACAGCAACCACTAACTTATGATTTGAGCTCCTCAAAGTAAAAGTTACACCAGAGAAAACCTCTCTAAATTCGATTAAAAGAATAACTATCCTGCTCCTTTTAAATTCACTGCCAGTTCTAAACTGTCGTCTGGATTCTGACAAGAGCTAGGTTGGGTTGACTAATGAATTCGTACTTCCAACGCACTCCTCGAATAATATTTCATTCAGTTCGAAGGCAAAAACTTTAATTAAAACCACCAAACGGACTACAAATTCATTCCTCTCCCCCCCCCCCCCGTGCCACGCCCGATTAGAAAAAAAAGAAAAGAAAAATCACACACACAGAAAATAGACAAAGTTGAGTTGTTGAACGCCTTGCCTCCATCTAGTGTGATTCCAAATCTGATTTAATTTCATTTTTTCTATGTCTATGCAGCTTAATCCTTGAGCCCTTGACACCGCAAAGTACCGCTTCGCTCTAGTTTTTTTTTTTTATTTTGTGGAATTAATTAAGTGCAAAATCCTGTTCTCGGTTTCTGGGGGTCGCCCTACAAAGGACAATCTCCCGGAAAACTTAATTAACATTTGCAATAAGTTTTCTGATGAGCTTTGAGAGTATGCTTCGGTCAATCTCACATTGTTCTTGTCTCCGTTTCCATCATCGATGTTCCAGAGTAAGGATTCGGTCTGCCCCTCCTTCAACCTGGCATTGTGCAGTCGAGAGAGCCAAACAAAATGAACAGATCCAGGACTGAGTCTGGAAAAAGAATTTTAATTGCCATTCCTGTTTGTCCTCACTTCTAATTGTACATAGGTAGATACATACGTACTCATATATTCGTATATACATACGTGCATATGAAACACACATAAGACCGACAATAGGTGTTGAAATTGCACACCTAAGCAGGACTAAGCACCAATCTGTGAGGCACTTGCCTTCTATCACTGGCTCTATTGCTTAGCCAGGCCAGGAGTATGCCTGTGGGTCTATTGTTCTTAAATTAAATGTGTGCCAAAGTGCAAACTGCCACTTAAAGGATTAGTCACCGTTAAGTGCACTTAATTAAGAGCATTTCATTTGTATTTGTCACCCATGGAAACCGGACTGACACACTCCCTGGAAAGCGCAGATAGACGACGTTTATTGCTATCGCTGTGATCAACATTTTAATTACAATGAGGGAGAGGGATGGTGGAATGATTTTACGCTGCCTGGTGAGCCATTAAAATTTGTCGCTCCATCGTTCTCATTATATTCGTAGGTTGCAGCATCATAGTTCAAGGACAAGAGGTAGCGAAGCTTTAAACGCTGGCTGCGAGTCACCTTTCCTGGCGAAATCACAAATTTACCACTCCATTAAGTTCAGCCAGTTGGAGTTATCCCCAGCCATCAGACGCTTCCGATGTGTGCAGATACCTATACTACGCGTGGGGTTGCCTTCCGTTGGGCGCCACTTTTAAAGAGGACTCAGTGCGCAATGTGCAAGATACATATATCATTTCCAATGACTTAGAAATTTATTACTGCGAATGAACGTTGCCTCAAAATGTCTCTACAATAGATGACATAAATTTTGGCGCTAATATTGGAAGCGGGATAGCCCCGGAAGAGGGGAAAAATAAATTTTCAGTTGGAAATTGGTGAATTTTTGTGCCGTTGTCAGCGTGATTGTTGGATAAAAGTTTGACAGAAGCGATTAATCTGACGGAGGAATCCTTCCTTTGATAATGAGTTGGTTAAAAGTATTAGATTGATGGTAGTTTACCAAGCTCTTGGGGTGGTAGATTTGTTATTTTGCATTCGTATGCGGTTAAGTTTTTTTTTTGATTTTGATGATTTACTGGTCAGTGGAATACATATAGCGTTCTATGTATGTTTGGTAGAAGTTCTCGGTTATTTACCCTTACGTACGAGTAGCATTGAATGACATAATCATCGTGGCTTGATTTATTTACAAATCCGTAACCAGTCAACTCAAAAGCAGACACAACCTATTCGAGCTACGGTAGAATTGTTGCGGAAGTTTTTTTACTTTCTTAATAATAAAATCAGAGTTAATATTACTATTACTTGCTTCTTTAATTTAACACCATCTATTTCAATTTCCGTTTATGGTATTTCATAACAATAATGACCAGCTTATTTTTTGTAGTCCTGATAGATATAATAGCAGGAATGCTCTCACAACATATAATGAGGAGAGTAGCCGCACACCTCAATGCTTCAAGATTGTGAGAACTACTACTGAGGCAATTTTGTTCTAGGAAAGCCTTAGAAACAGTTTATTATAGGCTCCTGCAATCCAAGCTTCAATATAGTATAGTCTGTTGGGGAGGAAAACATAAAAACGAAACCAACCAGCATA
The DNA here is from genome assembly GCA_963966105.1 of Volucella zonaria. Lineage (NCBI taxonomy): Eukaryota > Metazoa > Arthropoda > Insecta > Diptera > Syrphidae > Volucella > Volucella zonaria. The sequence continues at coordinate 182,300,119 of OZ014532.1, forward strand.
TCTTTAGATTGATTTATAGAAAGAGGCGCCTTGAAAACAGTTTCTTGCTTTTAACAACTTGGAATGTGCAACTGGAGGCAGTGAGATAAGGGCCGAAATAAGTAGAGAGGATTGTCAGGATCACCCCGAACTGTAGCGCCACCTAAATAAAAAAAAATTAAAATAATAAAAACACACAATTACACAAAAGATCTCTCTAGGAGCCATTTCACAATGCGGGACACCCGATTTGAACGAACTGAATAGCTTCAACCACTTACAAGTGGTCAGGTAAAAATAGGATAGGCACTGAGAGCTGTCAATTTGGCCATACCCAATGTTGTAACTGTTTCTAGACATCAATTGTGCTTATTTTAGCTCTAAGTGGTAACCATTGGATACTGGTCGATGTCCATCCGGACTCAACTATCCACACTTATAAGAGCGAGTGCTAACCCCTGGACAAAAATGGTAGCACTTTAATCGAGACATAGTCTCTGGTTTTTAACGTAAACCACCTGTCATGTAGAATTATGTTTACGGGATGCCCATACATCCATACGAGCAAGGATACGCCCTGCCATCGCTCTCCGTCAATCCTTTGATACCAATTCGGAACTGTGTTGGAGGCACAAATTCCACTCTTGGTATGAGTCGAGGCCGATCTAAAACCTCTTACTGCTCTTAGGGTCACAGCACCCAGTACGTATTTGCAACATTTCAAACAGGAAGACCCTTCCCGTGATTTGGGTTTAAACCACAGCCTCCATGACGCTCCCAGGAAGGGGCCTACCTCAACAAGTTAGGCCCGGACCGAAATCGGGTGGGCTCCTGACTCCCATGGTACCGTGATTTAAGTCCTGGTAGGGACTACCGGCAACTTGTAACTGGTCAAATCGTAGCAACCTTCGGTGGCGTCATCTTAAAATGTTTACGATAAGACCAGTAATATGCTCTGCCCCCGCTTTTTAGTAGACAACGTCAGCCTTGATAATTGGGCGGGGGCCCCTATAATCGAGACAGCGGATGGAATCAACAGTGAAGTAGAATCCCGGAATAAAACAAATAGGACCTTATACGGGTTACTCTGTCATATTTGATACTCAGGCCGTTAAGGTTTTCCGAAACAAAGCCAGGTTTTTGGAAAAGAGATGGTGGCGGATAAGCCCTTAATGGACAAACGGCAGCGCTCACGCCCCCGAACAAGTTACTGGCATTGGTCTGCCAGAATCCTCGTTCGAGGGATAACTATAATGGAACTGGCCCTCCAGGTTGGTGGTTGTGCCACCAAGATATTTACCCCGCCCTGGAAAAGGAAACTAAGATACTAAACAAAAACAAGCCTCGGATACAGACGAGTCTACTGTTGACAATCCCTGCAAACGTAATAAGGACAAATAACTGCGGATCTGTACGTGGAATGTTAGGTCCCTTAATAGGCCATGTGCATCCGAACAACTAGCGGTGGTCTTGGACTCCTGCAAAGCAGATATTACCGCTTTTCAATAAATGCAATGGGCTGGGCCGGACAAAAAGAGGATGAAAAACTGCAGCATATACTACGGCGATTTTTATCGATGGCAAAAGCAGCGCCTATTCGACTGCGGATTTATTTTTACAGGCAGACTTAGGCAAGAAGTCTTGAGTTTCCGGCATATGGACAAGCGCCTCGTAACAATCCGTATTCAGGCTAAATTTGTAAATATTAGCCTTATATGCGCCCACGACTCCACAGAGGAGAAAAACAGCGACGTCAAAGATAGCTTCTACGGGCTCGTAAACAAAGACTTACCAGCAGTGGTCCTTTGCCGATAGCGTCACATTTTGAAGGCAGCATTGCCAAAATGGCATCACAAATGATGCCTCTAATGTGCTGGGTTTAACGCGGCCACCACACCGCAACCGAAAATGAAAAGTGCCGGTAAGCCTATGCATCTAAGCAAGATGTATGCAAGCGGCGGTGCACAGAAAGATTAGGCCTGCTCACGAGCTCTACGAGTAGAACAGCAGACACGAACACCGGTTTCATAGGAGGAAAAAGAACGTTCATGAGAAACACGCGGTCAACGAAATTAAGAGATACTACTCCAGGAGCGAGATTCGGAGTACAAACTCCGAACCGAAGTCTGTAGAAATGAACAAGGGAACATCGTAGTAGAGTCATAATCGATTCTGAGGATTTGGAAAGAGCATTTTTGTAGACTATATAATGGCGATGACGAACCAAATACCACTGCCAAGAAGAATGAACCTTTCAACATGGACGACGTAAACCAACAATTCCGTCCGCCCGACCTGGATGAAATGGAGATAGCCATATATAAGCTTAAATCCAACAAAGCTGCTGGAGCGGACGGCCTGAATGCCGACCACGTCAAAGCGCCGTGCGATGACTACGCAAGGAGCATACTCATCTGAAAAATATGGTCGGACGAAAGTACGTCCAATGAATGGAACCCCAGCATTGTTTGTTCGATCCTCAAGAAAGGAGGCCCTCTGAACTACGCCAACTACAGAGGCATCAGTCTTCTTAACGTCGCCTAAAGCAGTTCGTCAATAACCTGATTGATCCATATCCGTGGAAAGTCCATCATCGACCAAATATTCACACTATGGCAGATCTTGAGAAAACCCCAAGAGCTCCAAATAGATGCACACCACCTATTCGTTGATTTTAAGACCGCATATGACAGCATCTATAGAGACGAACTGTATAGGCTCGTCCAGTTGTGCAGGGTGACTCGCGAATGCACGCTGCTCTATCAAGATCAATAAAGAACTCACCGAGATATTTGACATCAAAAAGAGTTTTAGACAAGGTGACGCCCTGGAACTCACAAGCGAACACTGGAGGCATAATCCCTCAAAAGCTTGTACATCTGCTAGAGTGTACCGATGATATCGACATAATTTGAAGAACAGAGCGGGTTTTCACCGGTGCCTAACTGGTATTGAAACGGAAGCTGCCAAAATGGGCATAGCCTTAAATTTGGGGAAAACCAAGTGTATGCTATCAACAAGAAGGGACACACACTATCGACAAAGTGGACAGAACGTCACAGTCAACAGCTATAGTTTTGAGGTAGTAAGGGATTTTGTCTACCTTGGCTGTGCCATAAATTCCGCCAGCAACACCTCAGCAGAAATAAAACGAAGAATCACTCTTGCCAATCGCTATTTCTTTGGTCTAGGAAGGTAATTGAGTAGTAAGGCTCTATCCCGATAACTAAGGAAACTCTATAAAAGAACTTGATCATCCCAGTCCTATTTTACGGCGCAGAAGCATGGATTCTATCGAGAACGAATCAAAATAATCATTCCGAGGGAAAAATCCTTCGACAAATTTCCGGTCCTGTTTGCGTTGACGGGCTTTGGAGGAAAAGATTCACAACTGACTATTGCGCATCAGTTGTCTGAGTTGGCAATATACTACGAGTAGATGGAGTATGAATGGGAATGAAAAAAAATTGTTTTTAAATAAAATAAAATATATTCAATATAGTCCTCTTTTAGTTTGATACACTTATTCCAGTGATTTTTCAACTTCTTGATCCCATTCGAAAAGTAATTTTCCGGAAGGTCTGCAAAATACTCCTCCGTGGCGTCGATGATTTCCTCGCGTGAGCTGAATTTTTTATTGATGAGCCATCTTTTGAGGTTTGGGAAAAGATAATAGTCCGAGGGATCCAAATCCAGTTACCAATCGACGTCAAAAGTCCGCCCGATTCCGCATCAGCAAGTCCAAACACTCTTTCGAAGTGATCTCGCGTTCGTGTTTTTGATCAGCAGTGAGCATTCGTGCACCCAGCCGCAGGATAACTTTTTCATATGCAGAATTTTGCCCAAAATATGGCGTGTGTGCTCAGTACTAATCTTTATGGTATCTGCGCACTCGCGCACTTTCATTTTCCGGTCAGCCAACACCATTTCATGTATTTTTTTGACATTGTCCTCTGTAACCGCATCGGAGGGTCTGCCGCTGCGGACTTGATCGGTAGTGGAGTTGCGGCCACCACGAAACTCTCGAAACCAATATTTGACGGTGTAATCTAACGGAACATTAGCCCCATAATATTTATCCAACTTTTCTTTTGTTTCCTTCGCCGTTTTGCCTCCCAAAAAATAATGTTTCATGAGAGAACGAAAATCTTTTTTGTCCATACTCAACATGATGCCAAACACGTCAACAACAATCAGCCGTGGCCGTGGCTCAAGTGGTAGTGGACTGACTTCCAAATCGGAAGCTTCGGTGTTCGAATCCCAGCCTCGCCCGAAAGACATATCATCCATTTTTTCAGTTAACGAAAATCAAGTAAGACGAGTAGTTCACTAGAAATCAACATCAAACCAACTTCCACTAAGAATTTAGTCTCCCCATTAAATGTTGGATGCCACCCATGGAGCGAAATAACCACTGAGCCCTAACATCTTTCTTTCTCTGTCTATTTCATTTTCCAAAAAAATTTAACACATGCCGAGGCATTGTAAGTGTATTCATACCCACTTGAGTGTTAAGTTCTTTAAAAAAAAACCTTACCTAACCTTAAGTGACGCGCACAAGCAAATGGGGCCCTCAACTGACTTGGAGTGCGGAACTGGAGGCAGTTAACGAATGACTAATTGGAGGTTCATCCCAAGCTGTAGCTCCATCTAGGTAAATAAGTACAAGCAGTTCGGACATTGCTCGTAAAATCCGCACTTCCTGAGTGGTGCTTAGATCTGCTTTATAGCGTATAGTCTCCTCTAGTTGGTCGACGTCCCCTTTTTCGTGTTGCAGGTTCATTAACTGTGCATTCGTCCTTATCCGTGGCTTGTTAACTTCACGTAAAACTCCCACCCTGGATGCCACGATCTTCAGTTCCAAGCACGTTAAAGTAGACCATATGAGGTATCACACTGTTGAATCCACCGTTGATTCAATGATTCATCCGCTGTACGTCTTCCTTCTGAGGTTCAGTCATTTCTCACAGTGAACAATAGATCGATTGGACGAGACTGATTGCTCAGCGGCTACGACGAGGATGGAAAATAAGCACAAGTAATATTTAGTCATAGATGCAGCACTGTGCATCGCGAGCTTGACGCCGGTCAGTCCCTATCCTTATCGCAGACAAACAGCCTTCTAATCTGAAACAGCAGTATTTTTCTTTCTTATCAATGGGCCTGAGATCATGTCAAAATTGCCTGGTAAATCAGAGTTTAATATAGGGTACTCGAAGAAGCTGAAAAGAATTCACCTTCTTCATTGATGAAATCGATGCAATTGCCCCTAAACGTAACACAACTCATGGTGAAGTCTAACGTCGTATTGTTTCGCAACTCTTAACTTTGATGGATGGTATGAAGAAGAGCTCACATCTGATTGTAATGGCTGCCACAAATCAGCCAAATTCCATTGATCCTGCTTTACGTAGCAGGAATATACACAAAGAATATGCGTTTGGCTGATGATGTTAATCTTGAACAAATTTCAGCTGAGACACACGGTCGTGTTGGTGCTGATCTGGCTTCATCGTGTCCGGAAGCTGCCTTGAACAAATTCGTGAAAAGATGGATCTTATTGATTTGGAAGATGATACAATCGATGCCGAAGTGCTGGCCTCTTTGGTGGTAACTATGGATAATTTCCGTTATGCAATGGCGAAGTACAGTGCCATCCGCACTACGAGAAACTGTAGTTGAGGTTCTCAATACTACTTGGACCGACATTTGGTGGGTCAGAAGCAAACGTACGTGATATCTTCGATAAAGCACGTTCAGCTGCTCCATGTGTTCTATTCTTTGATGAATTGGATTCCATTGGTAAGGCTCGTGGTAGAAATTTTTGTGATGCTGGTGGTGCCGCTGATCGTGTTATCAATCAAATTCTTACCGAAATGGATGGTATGGGCGCCAAGCAAAACAATCTTCCAACGACCAACGTCCGGGACGTTTGGACCAACTTATTTATATTCCACTTACTGACGATAAGTCTCGTGAGGCGCTCCTTAAGGCAAATCTAAGGAAACCACCTTTGGCCAAAGAGTTTGATCTCAATTATATTGTTAAAGTTACACAGAGTTTCTCTGGCGCTGATTTGGCAGAGATTTGCCAACGGGCTTACAAATTGGCCATTCGACAAGCAGTTGAAGCTGAAATTCGACGGGAAGAAGATCGACGATCCTGTTCCAGAAAGTACTCGTGGTCACTTTGAGGAGGCAATGAAATTTTCCCGCGGGTTGTCAGTTTCTGACAAAGACATAAGGAAGTACGAAATGTTGATTCCCATCAAGCTCAGCACCATCGTCTCCAGGAACATGGCCAAATTCTCCAGTGAACACGCCTGGTGACAACGGCGGGTTTATGTATTTTTAAATGAGCAACAAGTAAAAGTAATAACCCACCACTTGATGTCGCGCGTTTTTCCTTTTAATCATGCCTGTTTCTATTAGCGTGTCTTGTGTATCGCAGTTACGACACTATACCTCGAGAACCCATTTTTTAGGTTTTTAAGTAGCTCCTGCAGTGTGTGTTGTACGAGTATTTATAAATTATAATATGGGTGCCTGCTGATATACGCATCGTTTAAGTCACCCCATGTAGATACCAACACTCGTCAATAAAAGCTAGTGAATGCTAGTTGTGCATCTTTTGACAGTTACTTACCGAAGTTTCAGTCATTTTGGACGCGCAGTTTTTAGTTGACAGTCGTTTGAGTGAGTCGTTGTGAGTGTTTTTTGTGAAAATGGAAAAAATCCAGTATCGAGCTGTTATAAAATTCTTGTTTTTCAAAGGCAATACGCCTACGCAAATCAAAAATGAGTTGGACTCTGTGTATGGGGACTCTGCACCATCATTTACCACAGTGAAATTTTGGGCAGCTGAATTTAAACGTGGCCGTAACAGCTTGGGAGATGATGAACGCTCGGGACCTCCAAAAACTGCAACCACTGACGATAACATTGCTAAAGTTCACCAAATGGTGTTAGAAGACCGCCGAATTAAAGTGAGAGAGATAGTAGTAGATAGAGAGATAGAGGTATGAAAATGTCCAAAGAACGTGTTTGTTACATATTAAATCAAGATGTAGGCATGAGAAAGCTGTCCGCGTGTTGGGTGCCGAGTTTGCTTAAGATAGACCAAAAACGTGTTCGAATGAACATTTCCAAAGCTCTGTTGGCGCAGTTTAGGCGCAATAAATCCGAGTTTTGGCGCCAATTAATTACTCTAGATGAAACTTGGATACACCATTATACGCCCGAAACAAAAATTCAGTCAAAACAGTGGCCTGCAAAGGGCGAGCCGGCTCCAAAAAAAAGCGAAAACTGTCTTTTCGGCTGGGAAAGTGATGACGACTGTGTTTTGGGATAGTAAAGGAGTTATCTTAATCGATTATCTTCAAAAAGGAAAAACCATTACAGCAGCATACTACGCATCATTACTTGCCAAGCTGAAGGCAGAAATTGCGGAAAAACGGCCACATTTGCAGAAAAAGAAAATCCTGTTTCACCAAGACAACGCGCCGTCTCACACCTCAGCGGTTGCCATGGCGAAAATCCATGAATTACGGTGTGAACTGCTTGACTTTCCGCCTTATTCACCAGATCTAGGCCCAAGTGACTTCTTTTTGTTCCCTCATCTAAAAACTGAGCTGGGAGGACAGAGATTTTCGTCAAATGAGGAGGCAATCACCTTCGTGAACAATTATTTTGCAAAGAAAAATGCCAAGTACTATTTGGACGGGTTAGAGAGATGGAAACATCGCTGGGAGAAGTGTGTAGAGTTACAAGGAGACTATGTAGAAAAATAAAAAAAAAAACTTGAGAAAAAATGTCTTGTATCATTTTTTGGCCGGAAACTTTTCAGCCAACCCTCGTATATTACCTTTGTTCGCCCTCTGCTTGAGTATACCAGTCAAGTTTGATCCCCCTTTCACCGGGTTCATGTTTCTCGAATCGAGGGTATTCAACGTCGATTCCTCCGATTTGCCGTGGACCGACCCTTTAATCTTATCACCCTATCAGGACCGCCTTAAACTTCTAAATATGGATTCGTTAGAAGACGTAGGAATACTGCTGACATTCTTTTCATTCACCGACTTCTCTCAAGTTCCATAGACTGTGCATCTATTTTGAACTCCATTTCCTTCTATACCAACCCCCTCAATCTACGTTGTCCGCGTCTCTTCTATCTACCAATCTCCCGAATACTCCGAAAGGTTAACTCAAACCTCTCCCTTTTTGATTTCCACCGGAGCACTCCTCGTCTTAAACAAGATCTCCTAATTCACTTCCTTGGTCCCTAGCTCTTAAGTCTTTCTGTTAGTTTTTAGTCCTAGTTTTCAAGTTAGATTAAGCTTGTATTAAGCCAATAAATGGGGCCTCAGGCTCCACCAAAATTAAAAAAAAGACCTGTGAACCTGCCTCCCCCAAGCCGCATTGAATGATAACGCTGTCGACACTCTAGTTCATATATTTTCAATTTATTCGGCACAAGCTTAACCGATCGGTAATTATTGCAGATTATCGGAACAAGAAGGCTTATCTACCTCCATTGGTTGGTCATCCGATCGCCCTTCATCAGTTTATTGGATACAATCGCGAATAATTTGATTCCAAAAATTGCTAGTATTACTTCTATTTCTTCGCTAAATAGGTCAGGGAAATAGTTTTCAACTTTATGCGAATTTCTTCACTTTCAATATGCAAACGTGTCCCTGCTGGTCTCTAATAAACAGCAGCGGTTAAAACCCTTTAAAAAAAATTAGCCCGTTTAATTGTGCTTCGAGCACCTCATTGTTAGAATACATTTCCAAGCCATCGCTTTCTTTGGGTCTTTACGTCTCTTTCGCGGTTAGTCGACTTCGTAGTATCTGTCATATTTAATGCGCGCTTGAAAGGCTTACCTTTTTTTCCTTTATCGCCCAACGTCCTTTTATCTTCTAAAAACATGCAAACCGTATCTTGCTATACCATGAGACATTTTATTTATTCAAGAAGACGAAAAAATAATCCGAGATACACACTTACATCAGACTTCATGTACGAGTACATAAAAATAATGCCACCAATAACTTGTAAAGAAATTATATTACGGCAAGAGTGATAGAATAAAACTTAGTAAAGGACTTTAGAATTAAGATTATGGTTCATTGAATACGTATTCATCAATTTACCCTTTTCTCAAGGTCTGATTGGTATTGGGTTGCATTCAAATCCACCATGAAACACCATCCATGTAACTCTTTGATAACAGTTAAAAAGGTCGACCTTTTCTTTATAAGCCACATTATGAAGGTCTGGATGACTTTGATTAAGGCCAACTTTGCATAATGCATCCTATCCTTTCAACACAATCGATAATTCTATTTACGAGCTTCTTTTCTACCCTGCTGATCACGTTCAATGATTGTGTTCAGCGAAGAAAAAAATAAAAAAAAATAAAATAAAAAGTAAAAAAAAGTAAAATAAAGGAACGAAAGATAAATGTGAGCAATAAAAATGCCCTCCACCAATTTGAATGACAATAAAAGCCTCTTGGTGTGACACCAAAGTCAATAGACTGCGCCATTTTTCAAGGACCTCCGCAAAACAAATAAACATACTCTGAATAATGGCCACGAATTTACTCGTATATGTACGAGTATATCTCCGTTTCATAGGGAGATTCGAGATCGTATGCTCGTACTCGTATCTATAAACATTGCTTACTGCAAAACATCCTGCGAAATGTTTTGCACAACTTCCTCTCTTCCAGTTGAGTTAAAGGCAGAACAAAAAATATACCAAATGCTACCCCTTCGTGATATCGAGTCTGGTTGTGCACTCGATATAAATAACCTCTAGCTACTGTGAATCCTAAAAGGACTCACCTGGAACAGACCCAATGAACATATGCGGCACACGTCCACCAAACAAGGACATTGCGAATATTTACGTGTTTCCATTCGCGCAAAAATCGACGAGAGCATTTCATCGAAATTTCAAAATGTCCTTTTTTTTTTTGTTTCCATCTTTTCGTTTTTTTTTTTTTTCATGCTCCTGTGTCCACCGGTATGTGATGAAAAAAAAAAAGAGGAAGATCCTGCAGTTCATTGGTACACAATCAGCTGGTACATGAGGCCAACAGAAACAGATTCACGTTCAAATTCTAGGATAGCAAGTCAATTGATGCGAGTAGTGTTGCTCATCAAAAGCTGTCACGCTGCGTAACATGAAACACTTTTATCAATTGTTTTCATAACATACAACGTTCTTGTCCATGTTCTGTAACTGTTTCTCATCCACTTTTCGACATTCAAACATATGGGAGTAAATTGAGAATGGGTATTTGTTCTATGCCCGTCAGATTCTATCTCGTCCCGATTATCCTTTGGATGAGCAAACTTTAAGAGGAAATTTCTGAATCACGCGAAGTCCTGCAACCGTAGTGAAACAACGAATTATTGAAAAGCTGCCTGCTCTTTCTGTTTGCTCGCCTCGTCCTGATGGAAAATAAAATATATTTGGAGTGCCAGCACGAGAACTAGAACGTAGATGAGTTAATATTATTTCAAAATACACGTCGTCATGCACATCTCTGTCGTTCTTCATTTCAGTATTAGTATGTGGTAGCAGTTGAAAGAGAAATGAGTTGCCAGCGTTGTTCTCGTGTTCACTACTTACTTAAATAGCTAAGAGCTGAAAAAGGATATCTTCCAGGGAATAAGAAATATTTTTTAATAGTATTTTTACGAATATACCAGGTTTTCTATTTATTAAGGGCTGTATACTTTTGTTTTGTAAATAAATTTTGAGATTCGTAAACGTTGCTCGTTTAAGCAAAATAGCAGAGACATTTCACAAAAAAACATTAAAGGCGCATTCACGTTTAAAACAAAAAAAATTATAAATAGATCTTAATGGAATACAGGGTTTTCCTAATGTATAACGTAGGAATCAGGAGTTTTCAGGTGAGTTGGTGTATGCTTCTTACCAACTTCTAACACGCTTGGAAAAAATCGGCGTGGAGTCCGCCTGCACTTGCTAATGGTTTAGTAAATGCGTCGGCAACATGCTCTTCAGTTGGAATATGCGAAAGTTCAAAAACTCCTTCAGCAAACTTCTGGTGAATGAAGTGATATTTTACTTCGATGTGTTTGCTTCCTTTTGTGGAATTCTGGGTTCCGTACAGTCCTAATAGCACTTTCGTTATCCCCAAGTATCTCGTCAAATAACCGCTTTAGCCACACTATTCCTTTAGCTGCATGTGCCGCTGCTATGTATTCCGCTTCCATGGTTGAGAGGGAGACACATTTTTGACGTTGTGACATCCACAAAATCGGCGATTTGCCAAATAGGAACACATAGCCGCTAGTTCAGCGTCTTTTTTCTGGATCGCCCGCATAGTCACAGTAGCTGAAACAACCTAATTTACAATCATAGCTTGAATAAAAAAGAATGCTATTTCTCTTTGTTCCTTTAACGTATCGGACGATACGCTTTATCGCAGTAACATCTTGTGAAGTTGGATGTTGCAAATGACGACTGACGATTCAAAGAGCATAGGAAATATCAGGTCTAGTCCCAACATCAGGGTACATAAGTGACCCAACCTCTTCTCGATATGAAAATCCGCATTCCACCTTAAGTTTTTCACTGCCAGAACCCTTCGTGATTGCACAGTCTGCTGGTGTTGAGACCGTGTTGGCATCTGACATTATGAATCTATCCGATCCACGTAACTGCTTTGTGAAAGAAATATTGACACATCGGCTTCATGGTGAATTTGCAATCCCAGGAAATGTCCCGCACGAGACACTTTAGCCTCGAAGACTCCTTTCAGATATGAAATCAGCTTTTCAACTTTTTCTTCGTTCTCTCCCACTATCAGTCCATCGTCAACGTAGATAACTACAAGGATACGCTTTCCAACAAATACGCAGGGATCGGCTTTTGAAGGCACCAATTTAAATGAGCGTAGAAATTCAGTGAACTTGATATTCCACCATCTGGACGCCTGTTTAAGTCCATACCGGCTTTTCTTCAGCAGGCAGACCGTTCCGCCTCCATCATTGAATCCTTTTGGCTGGTGCATGTATATAGCTTCGTGTAACATTTAGAAAAGCTGTCTTGATGTCGATTTACTTAATTGCCATTTTTCTCTTTGCTACGACTGCAAGTATGGCCCTTATGGAAATAAAGCGCGCAACTGAACTAAGGATCTCATTATAGTCAATCCCAGCTCCTTGCGTAAACCTCCTTACCACAAATCTTGCTTTATATCTGTTGGGTTCATTGCTGACAGCATCCTTGATTTTAAACTATCCATCTACTATCGTGGATTTTCTCGTCGTTAGTGGTTCCACAAGTTCCCAAGTATCGTTCTTACGTAATGCCTCAATTTCTTCTAGCATCACAGCTTGCCACTTTGCGGCATCCGTTGACCTTGGTACGCCTTCAAATGTCGTTGGTACATACCTGTCTACCACGTTCCCGTCGTGCACCTTGAACAAGATTCCAATTCAATTGTACCACGCTCTCTTGATTCTGGTTTCTTGTTACTGCCGTCATGCTCTCTTTTACGATAGAGCAGTCCTCATCGTCAGATAGCCAGCTTTCTTTCTTAACCGCTTCGGGTTCATCCAACAGATTGCCTCGGATTTATTTTCAAGCGTTACAGTAACTTCTCCGCTTTCTCCTGGAATTAAAGTTGTCTTAAAAATAATATCCCGGCATACTTCAACTTTATTTGTTTCTGCGAAATATACGCGATATCCCTTTGTATTTCTAGAATATCCCACAAAGATTCCTGGCTGCAATTTTGCATCCCACTTTCGCCGTTTCTGTGTGGGGAATATGTGCATAGCACTCACCTCCAAACACCTTCATCAGAAAGAAGTTGAATTTTCGTGATGGATCCTTAAACCATAGTTGGGCTGAATGCTTGCCAGCCAAATCTGTTGGTGCTGTGAGGTTTATGATATATACAGCCATATTAACTGCCTCTGCTCAAAGCTTAAGCGACAAGCCACTCGCATGGATCATTGTTCTGACAGTTTCTACGATGATTCTCATTTCCCTTCCGGCTCTGCCGTTTTGATTGGGGGAATATGGAACGGAAGTTTGATGTCCTGCACAATTATTGGAAAGAAGTGATTTTAGTTCGGCATTTTTTGCACATTTTGAAAGATTTTGCGAACATCATTTCTGCAGAAGCACCTCTTCATGATCTCGATCGAGGCTTTTCTGCTACTTTCCTTTTCTTTTTGAGAAGCCGATTATCCTCCTGTCTCCTTTGATCACAGTGTTCGTGCGCAGGCTTCCTCCTTCCTTACAGCACAGTTGTGTATATTTTAATTGGCATTACCTCCTGGAGGTCAGGTGAAATCTAGCACGTGGGATCTGTAATGGCTTGCTCGCAATGTCGCCACTGGTCTTCTACTAGTATCTTTGACGCTGGACTCAATCAGGCCTAAGCAGCCGTATTACTTCTTCGGTATTCTGTCATCCGGGATAATCGCATTCGTACCTTGACAACAACAAGGCCATAACGACATAACGTGAACTCACTGGATAAAGGTTTTCTGGTCAGGTGACTACCAGATCCCCTCAGAAAGTAGCAGACGACCTTGCTGCTTTCGGCTACTACGTTCACTCTAAACGAGTCTCACACCTACAGCGAAGCCGAGCTGACCACGATAAATTTTTTCGTCCATAACGTGCCTTCCTTGTCAGCACTTAAACCATCCCGCCATACATCTCCACCCCACAACATCCCTCTTACATTTTACTACCAGAATGTAAGAGGTCTTCGCTCTAAAACCAATTCTGTCCTACGTCAATCGCATTCTCTTCCCTTTGATATTTACGCCTTGACCGAAACCAATTTGATTCCCGACATAAAGAACCAGGAATTGTTCCCCCCTACTTTTAATGTTTTTCGCGACGACGATCCTACCCGCCCACATGATGATTCCCCCTGTCGAGGCGTCCTACTGGCGATCCACAACAGCCTTAACTCTTCCCCCATTACCATCTCTTCATCCTCTAAAGTCGACTTTGTCGCTATAAAAATATCACTCCCCTTCAAGTCCCTTTACGTTTTATGTTGCTACATCCTGCCAGCTCAACCTACCGAATCTTACCAACTTGTTGTCGATGCGATCGACTATTTAATTGACCTGTCTGACTCTACTGACGATATCTTTGTTTTCGGCGACTTTAATCTTCCTCAGCTACAGTGGATTCCATCAGACGATCAATCGTTCTTCATCGCTTCAAATGCCAACTCAGCTAAGGAATGTCTCTTCTTAGATCGCTTAACAGACTCAAGTCTATGCCAAGTCAGTGGTGTATCCAACTATATGGGCAGGCAATTGGACCTTATTTTCACAACAGATTCAATCAACTCCTCAGTCTCACTTTGTCCCCTATCTCTCTCTACAATCGACAACTACCACCCCCCCCTTCTACTTTCATTTTTTCATAACTCTTCTCTCCAGTCCACTCCTCCCACAACTCTCTCATCCTATGACTTTCACAAAGCAAACTTTCACAAAATCAGTGACTATCTTAGCAGATCCCCCTTTAACTTTCACAGCCTAAGCGTAAATGATGCCTTATCCATTTTTTATAAAGAAATATTTAATTCTTTCAGCCTTTACGTTCCGTTTTCCCGCCTTAAAACATCATCTACTAGTCCTCCCTAGTATAATCGCAAGCTTCGTTCCTTACGAAACAAGAGAAACAAGTTATGGGCTGTTTTCCTGCGTACCAGAACCTTGTCCGACTATTCCAACTATCTTGGTGCTTATCTTCATTTCACCGAACTTTACGATTCCCTTTACCAGCGTTACCTTAACAATGCGCAAGTCAACCTTATAAATGACCCTAAGTCCTTTTACCAATTTGTTAACTACAAAAGAAAGTCCGATGGTTACCCTCCTTCCTTCTCTTTCAACAACAAGTCATCAACCGATCCACTCACCATTGCCAACCTATTTGCCAGCTTCTTTAAACAATCCTTTACCAACGACTCCTTTGTACCAGATCCATCCTATTTTCGTTACCTACTGAACTTCTCCAACGGCCCACTTCTCTGGACCCCTCCTATATCGAATATAAATTACACCAACTCAATGATGAATTTACACCCGGTCCAGATGGCCTCCCTGCCATATTTCTTAAAAAATGTTCTTCGTCTCTTTCCCTTGCCCTTTCTGATCTCTTTCGTCTATCCCTTTCACAAGGAGAATTTCCTCAGGTTTGGAAAACCTCCTTTATAACCCCAGTCCACAAAAAGGGATCAAAGAACGAAATAACAAACTATCGTCCAATCGCTAAACTCTCCCATATACCCAAACTCCTCGAAAGTATTTTGTATGAAGCTCTAAGTTTCCAATGCAAATCACTTATTTCCCCTAGACAACACGGCTTCCTAAAGGGTAGGTCAACCACCACAAATCTCGTTGAATTCGTATCCTTTGCCATTTCTGCCCTAGAGAACGGCAACGAAGTCGATGTAGTTGCAACCGATTTTAGCAAAGCCTTCGATAAAATCTCTCATCGATTAATTTTCTTCAAATTGTCTGCCCTCGGCTTTGAACCCATACTGTTAAAATGGATATCCTCTTACCTCGAAAACCGTTTCTACAGTGTTCGTTTTAGGTCAGCCCACTCCGCTCCATTTTTGGCCACCTCTGGAGTTCCTCAAGGTAGCCATCTCGGTCCCCTTCTCTTTATACTAACCATAAATGATCTCGATAGGATCATCAAATACTCGTCCGTCTCCCTTTACGCCGACGATACCAAATTTTTCAAAACCATTTCCTCTCCCCATGACTCCTTCCTTCTTCAACAAGACCTTGATAGTTTTTCGATCTGGTGCCTCAAAAATTGTTTGGAACTTAATATCACCAAATGCCAATCCATCACCTTTTCACATAAGCGACTCAAATCTCCTCCCCGACTCTACCTTCTCCACAACCAACCTATCTCCTCCGTTGAATCTCTTCGCGACCTCGGCATTTTGTGTGATAGGGAGCTCAACTTCCGTTTCCATATGGATGGGATAATCCTTAAAGCCAACTCTGCACTAGGTTTTGTAAAACGATGGTCCAAAGAATTCACCAACCCATACGTGACCAGGTCCCTCTATATTACCTTTGTTCGTCCCCTCCTAGAGTACGTCAGTCAAGTATGGTCCCCATATCATCGCGTTCATATCTCGAGAATCGAAAGCATCCAGCGACGTTTTCTTCGATTCGCTCTTCGAGGTTTGCCCTGGGATGATTATTTTACTCTGCCCCATTATCAAAACCGTCTCAACCTTATTAACCTAAACACCCTTGAGGAACGCAGAGATGCAGCCGACTTTCTCTTCATTCATCGACTTCTTTCAGGTCAGGTTGAATGCACGTCCCTTCACAATTCTATTTTCCTCAACACTAACCCTCGTAATCTATGTACCCCTCGTCTCTTCTATCTCCAACCCACCACACCACCTATGGCGCGAACGAATCAATCTCCCGCATGCTACGAAAAATTAATTCAAACCCTAGCGTCTTTGACTTCCACCGCACCACTTCCTACCTCAAATCGGTTCTCCTTCACCAGAATAACCAACCTTAGTTTTAAGTTTTAGTTTAAGTTTAATTTTAAGTTATAGCTTGTATTAAGCCGAATAAATGGGGGCTTTCGCCCCCACCAAAATTAAAATTATGGTATGTGAAGCGTGTGCTAGCTATAATGGCATTTCACTACGTCGCTAAGTCGATTAGATTAAGTAGGAGCTGTTACCGTATGTAATAGGTGATTTTTTAAGCGTTTGGTTTTTAATTGTCAAAAAAAATGCAGGAAAATCACAAAAGTTTATAAAATTTTTATTTCAGTTAATAAGCCAACGCTTGATATTTACTTTTTAAAAATTATTTACGTAAATGGTAACCATAACTACGTTTTAAGTTGGCTGATTTCTCGCTAATAACACGCGTGATATTATATTCCAGCGCTGCAATTGTGCATTTTTCCGGCAGCATTGGCAGTTTTTGTATTGCCTAAGGTTCCTCATTGGACCAGGTGTGGCAGTTTTGTTTATTATCATACCCATTCAACCAGAAATGAGCTTCTTCGCTGAAGAAAATTTTTCAATAAAAAAGCGGGTCTTCCTCCAGTTTTTCTAAGGCCCACTCCCAGAAAATTTGACACTGTAGCAGGTTGTTCAGCTTCAATTCTTGCATGAGCTGTATTTTGTAAGGTTATAGCTCAAGATCCTTGCGTAAAATCTTCCACGTAGTCAAGTAACACAATCCCAATAGGTGCGAACAGCGGCGAATGCACAAATCACGGTCTTCACTAACATTGGCGGATACAGCAGTAATATTTTCCTCTGTACGCACACTCTACGCATACGGGTAGGTGGCTTGATAGTAGCGTGAAATTGGTCCGAAATTTAGTCACTATGGATTGAATTGTTGTTCAGTAATTTGTTCAATAATTTGTAAGCGTTCGGGTATAGGTTTTTTTCGCGATGAAATGGCAATGCTAACTGAGAATGATTGACTTTGACACATGTCACGAATCACGCGTGAGCTGTCAAAGATAGAACACAGAAAAACCCAACAGAAAAAAATCACCCTTTATAAGGAACATTTTCCAACTGTGATTCTAAAATTGTTCTCCTAGCTTGACGTTCAGCAAAATGAGCAAGGAGTATCTAAATTTAGTGCTTGGGACATTGCTCTTATGTCTGGTCGACAGCTCGTAAAGCTAATATTTGGCAAAGATATATGTTTCCATCTTATGTTAGCGAAGTTGAATTGCAGTCAAAAAATATGCCGTTTTGCTTAAGTTTCTCCTTGATTCCACAGCTGAAAATCGACAAGTGCACGACTCGTAAATTCGCTCCTCGCGTGAACAAAAAACAAGAACAACGCGCGAGTGCAGTGAAACCCCAACCAACATTATTCATAGTGGGGGCATACCAACCTTCCTACCCCTGGTCTTACTGTTGCTTGCACTCGGTCACTGCCGTTGCTGTATTACATTGTCATACAGCGCGTGCAGTGGCTGAGTATATGTAACAACTGATGCATAGCGGGCTGTGGGTTTGAATTTTGTTGATGTGCTGCTTCCTATTGTTCAAAGGGCATAACACCTACAACAATTTGATTCGGTAAACCAACTCTGAATTTGTACTTCACATCTGCGCTTAGTAACGTCGGTGTTTGTGTTTTTTGTGTTTGTCTTTCTTTATAATGACTCGGGAAATCAAAGTGGATATTGCCAATATACGCGGGCTAGAAATTAATCACTTTTCTGCGTACGTCAACGTCTGTAAATATAGACCAGTTGTTTCGGCACTTAGTGAAACACAGGTAGATCCCCGCCCATTCCTCTCAGATCACTCTGATCTGAAGCTATCTGGCTACGAACGAGTGCTAGTATTCTTTCCTCATCGCGGTCTCGCCATTTGCGTGCATAGTAATGTAGCTTACCAAATTCCACCACAACAATCCGGAACTCAATTTCATCCTTTTACAATCCGGAATTCAATTTCATGTGGTTAAAATTCCATCTCCGTAAGCAAATTATCCACTATTGCTCTATTTATAGAAGCCCCGAGCTGGAGAGCAACTCGACTTTTAATGAGTTTGATGCGCTGTCTGACTCCATTCAAAGAATTGTATCCCTGTATCCTCATACTGAAATCGTTATTACGGGCGATTGCAATATACACAATTCTGGTTGGCTTTGACATTCTGGACAAACAACACCCGAGGGACGGTGTGTTGAGATCTTCGCTGCGGAAAACAACTCAACGCAGCTTGTAACTGAGCCCACACGAACACAAGACGTTGGCAGTCATACCACCAACACCCTGGATTTGTTTTCAACTTCTCACTTTGATAAGAACGTTGAGTTCTTCGGACCATTGTGTCATATCAGCTAATTTCTCGTACTCCCACCACACAGTTAGCAAAAAGCTCCTAAAAGAACAGTAGGGCAATACGAGAAAGCCAATTGGAGCGAACTTAACATCTTCTTTAGGAAATTTAACTGGTCGTTATGTTTCCTCGATAACGACGTGGATGCCGCTGCTGAGATGATCACAGACACCATTCTCATTGGAATGAGAAACTTTATCCCTCATCGGATGAAGAGTATCAGACCAAAAGAAACGGCATGGTACGACTAGAGCTGTAACGAGGCTGTCAGGGTTTGAAAAATCTTTATTCGGTCCTACAAGACCAACCCGACAGAGGAAAACTGAAAAAAGTTCAAACGACCCATAATTGACTGCAATGCCTTTCTCAAGCGTGTGGAATTTCAATACGACCAAAAACTGAGGCAAAAAATACTGCAATGTCCCAAAGGCAGTAGAAATTGTTGGTCGTTCGTCAAAAACATTAGAAATTCTGCCTCATCCTCCATCCCAACGCTCATTTACAATGACATTCCAGCTGTCAGCTCTTTAGACATGGCCAATCTGCTTGCTGCACATTTTGCGGTCAGTTCACACTTCCAGATTGTATCCCCGCTTTGTATCCCCGCCTACACTAAAATGTGGCAATCTTTAATGGGACGAATCTACTTTCGCACTCGTGTAGTAACAAGAGTACCTAAAGATCTTAACATTCATAAATCCCCTTCTTCTGAAGAGGTGTTCTTCCACGCTGGCAAAACCAGTGCGTAAGCTTTTTCATCAATCCTACTCTTTACGACTTTTCCCGAGCAGATGGAAACCAGCATTTGCCCAGCTCGTCCGTAAAAAATGCGAATTTTCTTCCCTCTCCTCTTACAGACTCATTGCACTTACATCCCTTCTTACCAAGGTCATGGAAACGCTGATAAACCTTCAGCTTATGAAATATCTCGAAACATGAAAACTTCTCAATAACCGGCAATATGGTTTTTGTAGCAAGAGGTCCACTGGTGATTTGATGGCATATCTCAGCGAAAGGTGGATCCAAAGCGTACATCGATCTGGCGAAAGCAAGATAGTAGCACTCCATATTTCTAAGGCATTTGGCAGAGTTTGGCGTTAGACTCTTTTGTCGAAAATGGGTGGTTTTGGGATCGACTACACTCTTCTTCAATGGATTAGAAATTGCCTTTCTGAACGTTCAATTCAAGTTGTCTTGGATAGTTTCAAGTCCGATATTCACAAAATATATACTGGTATGCTCCAGGGCTCCGTTCTGTCTAAGACTCTCTTTTTAATTTTCATCAACGATCTCTTGTCTGCTACTTCGAAACCAATATATTCCTTTACTGACGACAGTACTCTCTGCTTTTCATGTTCGTTCCCGGACTCACGTCTCTGCCTTTCCGCCCGAAATTGGAGTACAATGCCCACGTGTGGTCGGGTGCTCCTAAAACATCTCTGCACCTGTTAGATAGGATTCAAAACCGTGCGATAAAACACGTAGGTGATACTAATATCACTCAAACAATAGACACCCTCGAACACCGACGTAATGACTCGTGTCTCACTCTGTTTTATCGCTATTTCCACCACCAGTGCTCCATAGAAATTGCCAGTAGCATTCCGCCCCTTCAAACCTTTAACCGTAACACTCGTCTCGCTATGAATGCTCATCAGTATACCCTCAAGCCAACTTTCAGATGTACTCTAAAATATCGTTATTCGTTCCTAAGCCGTACAACTCGCTTATGGAATGCCCTGCCTAGCTCCTTATTTCCTTATCATTATAACCTTCAAACATTTAAAACCAACATTCACCGGTACCTCTCTTTCTATCCTCCCTGACTTTCCTTCGCCCGCGCTGCGTGCAAACATTTTAAGGGTACTTAAATCCCTTGAGCGCGCGAAAATTAAAAAAAAAATCTCTGTTTTGTCTAGCTAATCCCATCGTCCTCCGATTTAGGGCCTCCTCTTATTGTTCGGCTGCATGTGGATTGTTAGGTGTCACGATACTTCACGTGAAAGCTGGGGGTCAGGAAGTCGTCAGCATTAAACCCATCCATATCCGAAGCTGTTTGTTACTTCTCGAAATATAATATTTTGACAGTGGAACATACAACCCGATGGTACAACTCAAAAATGACTTCATCTTAGGAGTTCCTCAGCATATCTATGCTCTAAAGTTCACTCATCGACGCTTGCGCAGGTCCGAGTGTTCAGTTACCTTTTCGTAGTATGACTTAGCATACTGCAGAATGTTGGTGGCGGTTATATTGTACTTAGCGATTTTCCTTCCCCTTTTTCAACCAAGACTCTGATACTAGTTCTGACGGTCATCTACTGCAAAATGATTATATGAAGACAGTCTATCCTCCACACGGATATTTTCTTCAATACAGGGGTACTCGTGAAAGATTCATACTGTTACTGAAGTTTTGATTTGCATTCGTACTCGTACAATGACACAGATATTCGTTTGATGAAGCCTTCGTACTGTTTATCACTGTGGAAATGTCTAAAATGTGCTAGTACCACAGTACAGCTACCACTTTCGAGTTTACGAGTATCTTTCCCATAAAAGAAATAACAGCAAATAGAGACTTTAAGCCAGGAATGAAGATTGAACTAAGTTCCGGTAAAGTGCTGATGTGATCCAGCATTCTTATTTGCTTACTTACAAATCTAGATCTAATTCAAGATTTATCTGCATATGGCACTGATATGACATATGGGTATGCATAAATAAGCTTGTAAAAGAAAAAACGAACACCTTTAGTAGAGCTTAACTACACCACAAGTTTGATTTAATACAGAGTAATAAAGTGGCTTTACAAAATTATTCAGTCACCTCTATCTAATATAATTAGTACACAATGTAATACAGTACCTCCACAAACATATTCGGTTAGCTCTATGTAATGGAGTTAGCTATACAATAGAGTGGCTCTAAAAACTCATTCAATTGGGTCGTTTTGCAAGATCCTCTGGCCCGAGAAGTATCTGAAAGTTCTAAGGGATACTGCAGTTGAATAGGTTTTCAAGCTTCGGTGCTATCTGAGTAGCGCACTCCACAAGCTCTAACATTCTGGTAATGGCCGGTGAAGGCATCTTTAATAACAACTAGCCGCCAGTGAATACGCGGCTTCCCACAGTCAAATACCAGAGCGACGTCGCCGTTCTTAAGTTGGACAGATGGTGAACACACATTATGATGGCAAAAGTTGCATATATTCGATTTGCTATCTCTTCCACAGTATACTCATGTACTTCATAGGTTTGTTCCATAGATCTTGAATCTCAGCAGAATTATGAACCACCTTTGTTTTATGAATCACCACCTTCAGGACGTTCTCTATAGTATGGATGAGTCATTCCCAGGAACCGCCTCATCATGGAGCACGTTCGATTATAAACCTCCATCTGATGCGGTTTTTTGGTCAATACACCACTAGATGGAACTCTTCTTCTTGAAAAAAGTCGCCGTAGACCCATCAGATAGCTGTCAGTACCATCTCCAAATGTACGGGATGAATGGCAGCGCATGTAAAAACCATAAGATTTACTCTGTCCGTCTATCGAGCTACCAAAGTAGTACAAGGGTCCCGGAAAGTTATTCCCGCTGTTACCAAAAGGCCTCGCCAACGATCATAAAGCCGGAGCATTGATCACTTTATTGCTTTCTTTGTTCCTCGGATGCCTATTTTCGAAAAGTCGTTATTTTGACTAGCCTCCACGATCATCCGACTTAACGCCTCCAGACTTCTTCTGTAGGGTTATTCAAAGTTCGCAGTTTATCTCAACAAGCCATGGACAACTAGAAGCCGTAAAAGGCAAAATATGACAGGAAATGGCCGCTATTCAGCCCGAAATACTTGCGCCATTCGCTCTGGTGGTTACTATTTACGCGATATGGAAAATGTGATCAGAAAAAATGTGCACAGTTCAAAATATACGAAAAATGATTTCATAGCAAATACTTTGTGCCTGTTTTTTTTTTTTAAATTATTACCAAAAAATATCCTTAATCGGTATACCCGTTAGTTAGAAACAGCAAAGATATCAGCGCAAAAGCAGGCGCTGTTTCTTTGGACTCAACGCGCAACAGAGCTCTTACGCACAAGCTCAAACTAGTTTTATATTGTACAGTACCCTTATCCTTCCGGTCCAGCTCTATGATGGAGAGTCTTCCAGTTTGTCAGAATCAGATGAAGAAGTACTTAGTGTAGTTATTATTGACGAGACATGGAGGAGGAAATTCAACCACGAATTGTATGGGCTGTACAGCGACATCGGTCTTAATCAGGCGTTTACGGATTAAAAGTCCAATCAAGACTAGGCCATATTGAGCGAATGGACACCACAGTTGCACCTAAATTTACTAACCATGAGAGATGCTGACGCAAACACTCCAACCAACCAACTTGTAGTGCGGCACTAAATTCAGCAAGCGGGAGATTGTGCTAACTGGAGATATCTGTTGAGGCCCAGGTGTATCCCGCACTATAGCGCCACCTAAACGAGTAAGTAAGATGTAGCTGGATTGCGGATTGGTGATGGTTGGTTCTGTACTGAAAGAATGGATGATCCCCTTTACTAGAATGTCTTCAAATCGCAAATGCTTTTAAAATGGATGGTGTCTTCGTCTTTAAGTTTTACAAGCCTCGTAAATAGATCTGACTTATCAGACATCTTACGTCGCTACTAACGGGTGACAAGATAGCAATGATATTTTTTCAGTTTATGTTTCAGCAGCTGTTTACGTTACAAATGACATTCACCTGTCAAAATATTCAGAACGGTATGCTATTTCATCATGCATCGTTTTACGAAATCCCGGCTCAGCTGTAAATACGCAATGTGAATTTCGCCGTGAGGTCAGTCGTAATCATGCCTTCAATGTGCAGGCAATTCGTAGCACCATGAAAAGTATTAGCTTGAGTGCACTCGTTTGGATCTTAAGCCACCAACCAACAACAGAGACTGGGGCGAAATGAAGAAAATATAAGCGCCATAGCGGCCAGTATCGAAAAAGACCCAGGAGTGTCGATTCGACCCCGATCAGCTGAATTGGGCATCGCCGGATTTGAGACTATGTCCATACAAGATTGTGCTGACGCAAGAATTGAGAAAGGACGACCATGGACAACGCCGTGTGTTCTAGAAATGTTGGCCGGAGATCCGGATTTTGGCCATCTCGGACGAGGCCCATTTTTGCTTCAGCGGCTCTGACAACAAGCAAAATTGTCATTACTGGAGCGAACACAATCCACAAGTGTTCGGCCAAGTATCAATGCATCCACAAAGATTGACTGTTTCTTTCGAAATGAGGAAGGAGACACCGTTACCGTCATTGGTCTCAGGCATAGCGCCATGTTAACCGACTTTCTGCGGTCAGAGCTCAATAACATCGACATATCCGAGCTGTGGTTCCAACAAGACTGTAGCGCCGACGCAAAGCTCGAAGTTGTGAAAGAGAAATTTAACAACTGGGTCATCTCATAGCGAACGTTCATCAATTGGCCGCCGAGATCATGCGATTTGACATCACTCGATTATTTTCTCAGGGACCATGTCAAGTCCTTAGTTTACTCTAACAAGTTCTCCATTTTGGATGAACTCGAGGGCAACATTCAACACGCTATTGCCGGAATAACGCCGCACATACTGGACCGAGTCATCAAAAATTGGACCGATACCAAGCCTAGCGGCCCATTTAAATGATGTAGCTTCAAAATAAAGCCAGAATCAATTTCATATCTTACACCGTTGTTGTTTTATTTAAAAAAAAAATTTCTTATCCTTCTTATCTGGTCACCCTATATAATTTACTGTACTCGTATAGGGTACACTGTTTAACGTTCCCCATGCTTAATCATTTAAAGACAGCGCACTTTGCAGCTGATCCCAATGGTTTACAAAGTTGGCACCCATCTATAAATCCCTGGCTTTACTTTACGCCTGGCAAACACCAACTCCAACATTTTATGGATGTATCCACGATACTATTTCATTTATATCCTACTTTCTGAGTGATATTTTACTACACCCAGCCTTATGCCGGCGACAACACTGTCAGGTAATCTACTTTTATGTTTAGCTCCAGCCATCACATCCGCCTATGTGTATCTTGACGTTTTTAGTTGTTGATAATCGAATACTCAAATTCATACACATACTCGTACACAAAATAATATCACGTCCTAGTCCAGGAGAGGTTTATTGGATGGTTTATCATTTTCTTGCGACGTCGAGCAATTGGAAACGTGAAAATATTGGATTTTTATGTCAAACAAACCTAGATAGGGATGAATGTATGAACGTGGTGCAGGTAAATCAAATCAATATGAAATAGAAGACACGCATTTGCCAACATTTTCCAGCGTTCCGATAGGTTTTGCGTAGCTTTTTTGGCAGCATATGGAAGGCCTATAACTGGTGGCAATCTAATAAAACATTTTACAACCCGGATGACATAGCGTGCACCTATAAAACCTGAGAGCGAATGGATATTCGGATATGTGACAAAAGGTTTATGCTGTAGGATCAAAGTGAAAAATATCCGTCGGGCATTGTAAATTGAGGTAGATTCAGGGACGTGGATAATGTGTTTATGAGGGGGGCAAAAAGTCATTTTACCTTTACGAGATGCTTAAAGCAATAGTTTGGATTAAAAGCTGTTGGTAGGGGCATTCTGTTTGAGTAGTTGTTGACAAAGTTATTGTTGAGTACAGCTTGTAACCTTATTATGGGGGTGGCAAAACATATGTACATACGAGTACATCCAGAGTTTCATTGATTAGTACGGTTGAATGGGTTTTTTTGAAATTTCCATGAAAACGCAATCGATATACCCATGTTTGGGGATAGATACACGGATGAGCCTTAGGGTGATTGTTTCAAAAATATTCGATGCGTTTTAGTTGGATTTCTTGATTAAACTAGTTTCTTCGGTAGCCTCAGTAACTCA
This sequence comes from Volucella zonaria, assembly GCA_963966105.1. NCBI lineage: Eukaryota > Metazoa > Arthropoda > Insecta > Diptera > Syrphidae > Volucella > Volucella zonaria. The sequence goes on from OZ014532.1 coordinate 182,325,950, forward strand.
TGTTAAAATTTTATTTTGACATGAATATTGTCTTTCGAAGGTAAACACTGTTGATTCGATGAACTGATAAAAGAAATGTGTTGAGTCCTATAAGACTTATGGCATGAGACCTCACTTTAAGGCCGTCTTTCTCCGAATATAACTCAAATGTTTTCTGAAATTCCAATCTAGAGTTTGACTGTACACTTTTAAATGAAATGAAGTCCCCTAGTTGGAAAATGTTAATTTTATTAAACAACAACTTCATTGCTGCAGTCAATATTGGCAGTCATGATGGGAAAAATAAATGTTTGCATGGATTTTTATCGCTTTTGAGTGTACGAGTGTACATTCCATGAAAGCCAAGTGCGATTTAATTTCGTCCTTTTTTTATGGAATATTTTTGTGGCAGAAAAATACTGTCCTCGTAGCACAAAGAACACCCAATACCAGCAATCAGAAAATATAATTTTACGGTACTAAAAAAGTTCCTCGGCAGTTGTAAAATAAAATATGAAATTGCAAATGAAGCGGGCCCAGAAATTTCTTTTAAAAATATTTTACGACCAAATTCCAGGGAGTGATTTTTTTTTTTTTTTTTTATAATTCTGAGTGGGAAGGAACCCACTGGTATGAGTAGTTCTTATGAAAGTCATATTTTTATTCTCGGTTTTGCGTCAATGGCCAAGTAGGATAGTTTGAAAAAGCTAAAAAATAAAATATCTATATTCACTTAATAAAAACTCGTATGGGAGTGTTAAAGGTAATTTAAACGAAAGAAAAAACTAATACAGTATTAAAGAGATAAAAAAAAATATAAAGAATCACAGAGGATAAGCGCGCGTTGTGTTGGTGTCTTCGCTGGTCCATTTTTGGTCAATGATGAGAAAAAGAAAATGTGTTTGAGTTGACGACTTGTAGTTTGACGTGTTGATTCCTAGGGTCATTCCACAACCGGGTCTCCGTCACCAAATCCCCCAAGTTGTACTTTGTAGCTTGCTTTGTACTACGACTGAATGAATTGCAATTCTCCTGCTGTGCTTTCTGAATTGCCTTACGTGCCTGGTATCTTGTTTCGTCTCGCTCTGCAATATACCATGTGGGGTGAAAAGTAACCTCCTTGGGAATGAAAAATTTTTTTCTAAAATATTTTATTCAATATAGTACCCTTTTAGTTTGATACACTTATTCCAGCGATTTTCCAACTTCTTGATCCCGTCCGAAAAGTAATTTTCCGGAAGGTCTGCAAAATACTCCTCCGTGGCGTCGATGATTTCCTCGCGTGAGCTGAATTTTTTATTGATGAGCCATCTGTTGAAGTTTGGGAAGAGATAAAGTCCAAGGGGTCCAAATCCAGTTACCAATCGACGCCAAAAGTCCGACCGATTCCGCAGGAGCAAGTCCAAACACTCTTCCGAAGTGCTCTCGCGTTCGTGTTGTTGGTCAAAAGTGAGCATTCGCGCACGCAGCGGCAGGATAACTTGTTCATATGCAGAATATTGCCCAAAATATGGCGTGTACGCCCAGTACTAATCTCTGTGGTATCTGCTAGCTGGCGCACCTTCACTTTCCGATTAGCCAACACCATTTCATGTATCTTTTTGACATTGTCCTCTGTAACCGCATCGGAGGGCCTGCCGTTGCGGCCACAACGAAACTCTCGAAACCAATATTTGACGGTTTAATCGGACGCAGCATTAGCCCCATAATATTTATCCAACTTTTCTTTTGTTTCCTTCGCCGTTTTGCCTCTCAAAAAATAATGTTTTATGATAGAACGAAAATCGTTTTTGTCCATACTCAACATGATGCCAAACACGTCAACAATAATCAGCTGTCAAAACAAAACTAAAGACAGTATCGCACTGAAATCTAGCATGTTTGCCTAAATACGAGTATGAACGGACTTCAAGGCACCATAACCTTTTTTGCAGTAGCAGCGCATTCTGGCGGGAGGTTACTTTTCACCCCACCTAGTAATTCCTCGATCTCTTCGTTAGTCAAACTCACCAATTCAGGATCAGCGTTTCTCCGCATCTGTCTGCCGAACATAAGCTCGAATGGAGTGTGTTTTACACTTCGTTGCCAAGTAGAATTGATGCATTGTTGCACCTTGCTTAGGTACATGTACCAGCTGCTCGGATTATCCACTGAGAGTTTGGACAGGACTCAAATTATTGTCCGGTTGGTCCGCTGCACTTGGCCGTTGGCTCTCGGGACGCCAGTTGCTATCACTAGGTGTTGGATTTTGTTATTTCGGCAGTATTCTTCAAAAATGTAGCTCGTGAAAGCGGCCCCACGATGTGGTATTATCCTTTGGGGGTTGCCAAATGTTGCACTTTTTTTTTTCATTCTTTATTTCATGTAAAAACTTAAAGCTAACACAATTTGCTTAACAAACCAACTAAGCACTCGTCAATAAAAGCAGTTACTTACCGAAGTTTCAGTCATTTTGGACGCGCAGTTCTTAATTGACAGTCGTTTGAGTGAGTCGATTTGAGTGTTTTTTGTGAAAATGGAAAAAAATTGAGTATCGAGCTGTTATAAAATTCTTGTTTTTCAAAAGCAATACGCCTACGCAAATCAAAAATGAGTTGGACTCTGTATATGGGGACTTTGCACCATTATTTACCACAGTGAAATTTTGGGCAGCTGAATTTAAACGTGGCCATAACAGCTTGTGAGATGATGAACGCTCGGGACGTCCAAAAACTGCAACCACTGACGATAACATTGCTAAAGTTCACCAAATGGTGTTAGAAGACCGCCGAATTAAAGTGAGAGAGATAGTAGAGGTTATGAAAATGTCCAAAGAACGTGTTTGTTACATATTAAATCAAGATTTAGGCATGAGAAAGCTGTCCGCGCGTTGCTTACGTTACGAGTTTGCTTACGTTAGACCAAAAACGTGTTCGAATGAATATTTCCAAAGCTCTGTTGGCGCAGTTTAGGCGCAATAAATCCGAGTTTTGGCGCCAATTAATTGCTGTAGATGATACACCATTATGCGCCCGAAACAAAAGTTCAGTCAAAACAGTGGACTGCAAAGGGCGAGCCGGCTCCAAAAAAAGCGAAAACTGTGTTTTCGGCTGGGAAAGTGATGACGACTGTGTTTTGGGATAGTAAAGGAGTTATCTTAATCGATTATCTTCAAAAAGGAAAAACCATTACAGGAGCATACTACGCATTATTACTTGCCAAGCTGAAGGCAGAAATTGCGGAAAAATGGCCACATTTGCAGAAAAAGAAAATCCTGCTTCACCAAGACAACGCGCCGTCTCACACCTCAGCGGTTGCCATGGCGAAAATCCATGAATTACGGTTTGAACTGCTTGACCATCCACCTTATTCACCAGATCTAGCCCCAAGCGACTTCTTTTTGTTCCCTCATCTAAAAACTGAGCTGGGAGGACAGAGATTTTCGTCAAATGAGGAGGCAATCACCTTCGTGAACAATTATTTTGCAGAGAAAAACGCCAAGTGCGGACGGGTTAGAGAGAAGTGTATAGAGTTACAAGGAGACTATGTAGAAAAATAAAAAAAAAATTAGAGAAAAAATGCCTTGTATCATTGTTCGGATACTCTTCAGACAACCCTCGTACAGAAGTGGTTCATTAGCTAGGTTGTCGCTACTGAAGGATGTTATGCAATCCGAGTTTGAGAGAACTTCCTTTACGCGTGAATCCACTTCTCTGGTAAATCCAGGGAGATGCTTTGAAGTTTCCTTCGAAATAATTGGCAAAAGCTTCGGCCTTCTCTTGGACTGTTGTGACAATTCTCTGACCATTGTTAATATGGTCGGGGATCCCTCTTGATCTTCCAATGATGGGATTGATTTTTTTGAAGGCATCAGGGCCTGGTTTAATGTCTTCCAAACGTTTTTGGCAAAATGAGATCCCTGTGATATGTCACCACTTGAGAGAACATCGTGTTTGTGTACCGGAGATGGAAAATAAAAGTTTGGTATTCTTCGTTGACCGAGTCTAATATCCTCTGTTGAATCCTTTGCAGTCTTTTGCGCAAACGTTGTCTGTGCGCGTAGATTGACTGAATGTATGGTGGGAAGATATCGTATCGATTTCTATTGGTGTATGGAGTCGTTTGGCGATCGATCGCATTGTTTACAGTCGTGTTGAATTGGTTGACGTGCACATCAATTTCTGTACAACTGAGATTTCTATCCACTGGTGGCTGCACAAGGTCATCCCCTACTTCCCTTTGAAATCTGTTCCAGTTGATTTTCCTGAAGTCGATATGCATCTTCTGGTGGGGATGTTCTAAGATAATCTTTTGGTTGAGTCGGATTGATCTGAGTCACTTGGATGAGCCGAACATGAGAAATTTTTGAATTGCAGATATATGTTAATGAAACTGAATGTTGCCAGAAAGAAGTCGATTGTTGATGGAGTCTTTGGAAAAGTCTTGTGGGGTTGCGATACGACTTCAAAGGAGTATTGGTGGCTGTTTGCGTTGAGCCAATTTACCAACGCGAATCCATGGGGTGAACACATTTCATCTTGCCATAGGGTGTGACGTGCATTAAAATCTCCTCCGATGACACAGTATGTGTGGTTGTTGGATATTCTAGTGAGAATTTTTAAAATAAGAGGGGATCTAATGAAATTCAACTACATGCCTCACCAAACCGAACTTCGAAGTTTGTGCACTCACTATACAATCAGAGGATAAGTGAGGATGTGTTGGCCTTCCTAGGAGAATGTACAATTTTAAAAGAGTTCCGTAAAAAATACTTCAGATCAGAGATCCTGGATGTAGGCAAAGCTGTTCTTATTCTGAATGGACAACAAGGATGGGATTGTTTATATCTAAAGTACTACACCGTAAATGCGCTACAGATGGCGTTTCATCGAGAAAGATTTTTGGATTTCAATTCGCTAACCTAAAATAAGTATACACATAAATTCAAATAGTTGTTAATCTGGTAGACGGCGCTGTGCCAAACCGAATTAGACTAGAACCTTTCTCGCATATAAATCTGTTAAATGAAATAGGGGTCATAAAAGTTATAAGCGTTGTTTTTCTTAACATGAACTGTGCCATTCTTACTTAAAATATTTATTATCAATGTTAGCATCGCTAACCATTGGAATGGCACACCGTCTGTGAAACAAATCATTTGCAATCTTTAGGCATAGTGCACATTTTTGCCTTATTTACCCTTCTATCAAACCCACTATTTCTGATTTCGTAAACGAAAGCCTCTTCTCTCCATGCACAAGAAAACCCAGTCAGGTTCAGCTAAATGCATCATAAATCACAAACTCGCAACCATAAAATCATGGTTCTAGTCCTTCCTTCCTTAAAAATCTCTTTTCAACTAAAATCGATAGAAACCCTCTTGAAAAAAAAAAACTTTGTAATATCTATATGACTTCACAAAAATTTTTCATCGGACAACTGTTACAAACTCGTGTTCTACTCCTTTTCTCTTTTTTTTTTTTTGCTTTTTTTTTGCAATTTCAGTTGCGTGCATCCTCACTTGCATTTGGCGCCACTACAGACTCAGCAAATCTTGAAAATTGTTCACATTCCAACGAGGTGAACGTTGGCAAACTTAACGATAGTGTCGGTCGAGATTGTAATGGTAGTGTTGCAAATGGTAGGGCAGCGTCGTGTATGGAAAACGATTGTACTCAGGCAATTACGAGTACTCGTATCTCCAACAAAAATCAACAAGAAAATGGTATGTTCATCGTTAATTGCAACATTGAAGCCCAACCCAAAGCATCAGCAACAATTCCAGCACAATCGTCGTCTGCCGACGCAAGCGTCAGTGATGCCACTATCACCAATAAACCCGAAGCTGCTACTACTACTGCTCCAACGCTAACTCCTGGAACAGTACAATCCAATTATTCCGGGGCGAACGGTTCAATTACCACGATGACCCTTAAAAATAATCACCTCATTGTTGAGACTGAAGAGCGAAATGTAAGTTGAGTGTTGTGTCGCACGTAAAATCTGCACGTTTGCTTGAGGGTGATCCACCCTGTATATACATATGTATGGATGTGTGTGTGTATTTGTATGTTTATTTGCTTGTGTATTATACAAATGGATATGCATCTATAGTTAAAAAACCAATCTCAGTGTTGTAACTCTGTTTTTTAACACTTCATTTAACGTTTGTTTACTTATTTTGTATTTTGCTAGCTCTTTGATGTAAATACCGAAAAAAGTTTTGTTGTACTGTCTTACTCTGTCTCTTAAGTAGGTCAAAACTGTTGCTCGATAAATGTCTCTATTCTTTAAGCACTTCCACAAACTCGACCTTATGAAGATGTCTTTTCGTTTTTCTTTGCAGGATATCTCCAGAGATGCTAGGGAAACGAAAATGCATTACAACAACGGAGAGAAGGATGGTGTATTTGTTGTGGAAGTATCTCGAGGAGCTGATTCGAAAATCATGCCAAGTAGTCCTGTTGGTGATCCATTGAATAAGCATCCTTTTAACATTGATGCCGCTGTTAAAATCTCGGATGATAAAACCTTGTCTAACCATGAAGAAGTCCAAGTCCACCCGCCACCGCCCGAGAGTGTAAGCATCAATGATGATATGGATTCGAATCACTTGCAGCAAATCGATGAAGTGGACGAGTTCGAGGAAGGACCCAAATTCACAAAGCACTCCAATACAGGATTGTCACAGTCCGATCTCAGCTCCACCTCATCGATGGATTCGAATAAACGCTATTCTTATGGCAATCAAGAACTCTACACCATTGAACAACAAGACTACACAACTCCGTCCCCGGCTGCCACAAAGGCACCACACCCTCATAACGAACCACAACCTCCACAGCCAGAGAATCACAACGACGACAATGGACATTCAGAAAATGGTCATTGCCTTGAAAATGAGCACCCAGCAGCAGCACCAAATGACGACTCTATGTGTCCGGCTGACATAGACTCCGATGTTAATGGACACAGTGGGGTCGAATCGAAACCGAAAATTACCGCTGCACTTTTAAAGCAGGACACAATTATTGTCAACGAAATGACAAATGGTCTAAGCCACAATGGCAACGACGATGACGATTCAACTCCACACCAGTCTATGGAAAACCTCACCAATGGACTGGCTCCAAATATTAAGACATCCAGCACAGTCATAGACTATGGTGGCGACACCACTGAAAACGGATTCGATAGTATCATCAGCCTACCAGATCCACCATCTACCGAGGAGATAAAACAAATGAACGACATTATCCTAATGGAAACGAATCAATTGGACTCTTTGCCGCCACCACCACCGCCAGGCCAAGAGAATCACAATCATCACAATGGGAATGGCAATGCTGATTCGGATACTGAGAATGGTGATTGCCTTTCTGTAGATATGCCTGTGTCACCCTTGGAAAGGACGCCCACCAAGGCGATGTTGACACCGACGATAACGGTGGCGGCGCCGCCGTCGCTGCCATCATCGGCGACAACTACTGACATCCCACATACCAATGGTAACTGCATGACCGGACATACGACTACTGCGTCAACTGCAGCTGTGGTTGAGGTGTCTGGCAGTAGTTAATGCACGGGTCCTTTAGCAATTGCTCCCATCCACTCGTAAACACCGCAAAACTCCGAAAGAAGAAAGCTACCCCAAAATATGTGACAACAGATAGTGAATACAACCCCCCAGATACATTTTATAATCCAACCAAGAACGCCATAATATTTTCTTCTCTTCTCATCCCTCTTATCCCTTTCTTTAAATATTTTTCTCTCTCACGAGAAACAAAACAGGAAAAATAAAATAACTTTCGACTATGACTACCTTTGCTTCAAAACTGATTTTGAAATGATCATCTGAACGGCGAAAGGACACCGATACCAAGACATCCGAAAAGACACCAAATGGAAGAGCCTCATAAAGCGAGCAATTGATTACGAGCACATGTCGTTAGGTTCTGGCAACAGTGATGGCGGTCGGAAGTCTCTGAAAATTGCATGCAAAGTACACCATAAAAAAAACGTTTCTGTGGCCAGATACGATAAGACTACGAGACGAGAATGTGAGGATACTTCTTGAAAATTAGGTTTAAGCGGTCTACATACTACAGCTCAAGTGAAGCGAAATGCCATTGTCCACCATTTGGTGTAATGTCAAGTTACGAGAACGGTTTCAGATGGAACCGGAAATGCTCAAACTCAAAAACACTCAGTACAGTCACTCAGATTTGGATGATTTTTTTTGTTCGGCTACTGTACTCGTACTTGAAGTCCTGCGAGGACACACGACATGGTAAAGGAAAGGAAACAATGAGAAAGTTTAAATTGTCTCATAAATTTCCTATTTTTATAGTTGAATTCAATTTTCATGTCCCGAGGTTGAAAAGAAGTCGTACAACGGTAATTTTATAACCATCTCATATTTGGTGTATCCTTGAGGGAAAACGGTCCAGATGATTCCATCTAGTCGAGCTTCTGAAGGAATTTTGGAAAGATATCTGAAAATAGTTGAAGCGTTGCCAACTTCCAACGATTGGTTAAGTGTAAAAATTTATGCGGCTTAGGTAGAGTTAGTGGCTGGCAGTAACTACTGTTCTAAGGGTTAGCGTCTTCAATGTACATTTGATGTTTTGTGGAGATTTAAATATTGGCACCGAGGCCGACTTAAGTGTTTGCGAAACTATGTTGAGATGTGAGAGAAGCCATCTCTTCTTAACTGTTTGTGTCTATAGGGGATTTTTCAATTCTATATCACTTCTCTTAAATTGTATGGTGAAGCCTTGATCATGTCATACAGTAAGTCCAAAAAAATCGACCTTATCAATTTCAAAAATTACGACCATCCTGTACAAGTGAGGTCGTAACATATATGAGAGTTCTGTTTCTGTGTTTAGTAGCCAACATTCCGGGGCCTTGGTCCATCAGTCAACTGAATTACGGGTGCATTGAAATACCCACAACCAAATTAGATTAGATTAAGTGGGAAGGTGGGACTATCTACCATTATCACTGCGGCCAGGTTAGACCTATTGTGATTTCCTCAGGTTAAAGCTCGCTCAAGATGACTAACGTTTCAATAAGCTCATCTGCCTCAAAATATGGCTTACTTGGAAGACGGCAAAGGACATGCTCTGCTGTTTCTTCGACCTCGTTGCACATGCTACAGTTGTTGTCTTGTGCTATTCCCAAAAATAGGCATAAGGTGTTTTTGGACTCTCCAGTGATCTGTTAGGAATCCGGTTACCGCATGTATCTGACCCCTAGAAAGCTGTAGGAGTTGTTTTGTTCTTTGAAGGGAAGTGGTTGGTAAAAAGTTGATGGCTTACCAGTTTCCGTCCAGTAATGGAATGCCTTTGTCTTTAGCCAATAATTTATATTGCTTTTTATGGAGCTAATCGGTAACCTGTAAATTAGTCGTGCCAGCATGAAGCATGTTGAGGCAGAACCTAATCTGGCGAATTGTCCAAGACAATTTTTGAGGGTATCTCAAAAGCCTTAATAGCATGTAGGGCCGCTTTGCTGTCAGAGGGAATATAAATGTTCTTATTGGCGGCAGATGCGTTTAAGTTCTTACTAATCCAGAGCTCTATTCCGTGTATCTCAGCTTAAAGTACAGAGATGCTACTGTCCATACTTATGCACAGTGAGGTATTGGTAGGTTCTCTGCATATGCCTGCTCCAACCCATTCGTCTTTGGCTCCGTCAATGTTCCACACAACTGAAACTCTGTTGAACAGGGGTTTATTCTGATCTCAGTTCTGGGTATCAGAGAATGTAACCTTCCTTAAATGCTTCCTATTTAGAAGGGTCAGACTCTTAGAGCGATTCGGATCTAGCTTTGAGCAGATCTGTTTGGTCCAACAGTCCACCTAGCATCCAGGTTTAATGTTAGTTTGCACGTAATGATTGGTATACTCGTATCTATGCTACCCTATTTCGGCAGACTAGGTAGAGTGCTTCCAATTTTGGCGAGTTCATCGGCTCTACAGTTCCCTGGAATGTCTCTGTGGACCGGCACCCAGTAAAAGTGAAGGTTGAACTGCTCTGCCATCTCCATAAGAGATGATCGGCATTCAAGGGCGGTTTTAGAATTTAGTAAGACTGAGTCCAGAGACTTGAGACTTTTCGGCTTGACTATCCGAAAAGATGCGGATATCCTTTGCAGATATCACGTTTTTCTTCAGCCAGGACTGAGCTTCTTTAATCTCCAAAGTTTCTGCCTGGAACACGCTAGAGTGATTTGGAAGACGGAAAGCGTGGCTTAGATTTAGCTTATCTGAGAAAACATCGCCACCAACTCCGCTATCGTTTTGAGAACCATCTGTGTAGAGATGGATTAACTTGTCCTCCATGAAATCATCTTCCTTCCATAAAGATCTAGAGGGGAAACTTAAATGGAAGTTTTTGTCAAACCAAAGTTCAGGTATGGTGTAATCAATGTTCTCTGTGAGGATTCCTAATGTGTTAAGAATGCTGGCGTGGCCAAATGAATTATTTGTCCAGTCCAGAGACATAGCACTTTTATTGTGAAGGACATCAATATCTGTGATAGCGACATCAAAACAGCAATGGTTTTGTACAGTCGATTTTCGGCGGATCTCCGCCTAGATTATATTTGTGCAGTTAACACTTTATCCGAAGTAGGAGAACTTTGCAGACCTGAACTGGTGATGATAGTCAGCTAGACGGTCTTGTTGGATAAAGTCCATTCCAGGTTAAAACCTACCCCATGTAATTTTTGTTTCGAGAAAAAGTTTTCAAACCGTAACGCAACCTCCGTGTTTTCTAGAGTTACAAAACGTAACTAGACTGGTTTTTGGTATCGTAAGCCATCATATGCACATTTAAGACTCTTCCAGATTTGCCTAAATAAAAAGATTTAGTGACTAGTCGATTTTTCAGAAACTATGTTAATATTTATCAATAAGTATGAGGGTTTAATAAGTGAACTAGACAGTATTTGATATGCGGAATTCAACAGAGCCATTGAGGTATGTATGTTCTTGCAAAACATAGGATCGTCTGATTTTTAAATGCAATGCTTGAAGCTGATATGCCAGTCAGCAGGCATACTTTCCATCTCTCAAACTCTATGCATGGTCAGCTACTGAATAAGGTGGCAAATTTGCTCTCCAGCATCCTAAAATAACTGCTGTGCCCTATTTTTTTTGTTCGTACCCGAAAGCCATTAGGAAGCTGCTTAGCGTACATTGGCCAGAGAAAGTTTGTAGTCTCAGTAGCTTCTAAGATGCTGTTTACATCCAACTGCGTCTCTACGGTCCGGTGCGATGACTTTAAGTTGAAGCCATAAGGAGCAGGCCTCTCGGGTTTTACTCTCAGTAAAGGGCTGCCACCTTTACTTTCTTCCTCTATATCCTAGGACTGGGATATGAATCTGTTTTCTGAGGATTTTCTATTTTTTGTTTCTCCTGGGTTAGGATTGTTTTCTTCACCAACCTGATTTGTTGTTGCAGAAAATTTGCGCGCCTATTTTGTCGCTAAAATTTTGTCAATGATCTAGTGTCGCTGGCATGTCGAAAAATCTCAAACTTAGACTTAATTTATGCCAGACACGCAATAAACGTATGGGGTTCCCAAAAAGACAATAAATGCTAAAATTTTGTTCGGAGTGTCATATGCTTGACGCATATCTTTTTTAGCTGTCCTTTTATCTAGAGGTAACCAGGTTCTTTTGTAAGGTGGAACCTTCTACTGCGGATTTCTTACAGCTGTGAATTCTGGTAGTCGGAAGCTTGCATGGCGTACTTTGCAATGGAACCATCTTCGCGTCGTAGGGTGTGTCCAATTCACTGCCCATTTTCTCCTCCGCCCAAAATGTCTATAGGTTCTTGTTCCGTTTTCTAATAAAGGTATGCATTAGAGATACGATTGGGCCAAAAAATCATCAGGATGATTCTTAAACATCTATGTGCGAAGGTTTGCAGCTTGTGTGTGGTAGTAGCGTCCACCTGCACCCTTAAAGCAATAATGATTCCACGTTGGAGCGGAACAGTCGCTGCTTCGTTCTTAAGCTGAAAACTGCTTCTCCAGATTTTGGATAGCATTCGGAAGGCAACTTTAGGCTTCCCGATTATGCTGCACATATCCAGTACGGTGCAACCCCAGTCAGCCAAGACCACACTTATTAAGTATGGAAAGTTGTCAACTTTCTCGACCTCCTGTTCGGCAATGTTAAGTTAAGCAAGGGTGTTGCAAGTGCAAGGCTTTCGTTTTGGCTGTCTTTATTTTGAGCGCCACTTTGTTCGTCTCAGCTTCCAGATTGTGGGCCATCAAAAGAAGGTCTATTTTCCGATGTGAAAGTAGGCAAACATCGTCAGTGGGTCATTGTCATCCACAATTGCCTTCCGTCAATGCTGCACGGAGTACATCGCTGATATATACTGGTATATGGTATACACCCCTAACGTACTCCACTTTGAACTTCAAAATTGTCAGGCATCTTACCATTGTGCAAAACGAGACACTTACCACCCTCGTATGTAGCTTTAATAATAGCTATGAGCTTTCCTGGGATGTTTCTCGATTCAAACTGTCGAAAGCCTTCTCGAAGTCGCTGTACAGTAAATGTAGTGCAGACCTGTACTCAACGCATTGCTCTATTATAATCCGTAAGGTGTTAATGTTGTCGATGCAGGAGGATCCAGCGCGAAAGCCTGCCTGTTCGAGGTCGAGAGTTGAATCTAAAGGTTCTTTGATTCGTTCCAGAATCAAAGCCATTGTACCCATTATTGCCCCCCCTCCTCAACTACCAAGGCTTCGCCCATCAATGACGTTGTCTAATAAAAAGCGGGGGCAGAGCATATTACCGGTCTTATTGTAAACATCTTCAGATGACGCCTCTGAAGGTTGTTACGGTCATAGGTCTTGTTGGCGGCAAGACCACCGGTAGTCCCTACCAGGATTTAAATCAAGAGCCCCCCGGATTTAGGTCCGGGCCTGACTTGTTGCGGTAGGCCCCATTGTGGGAGCGTCATGGTGGCTGTGGTTTAAACCCAAATCGCGGTAAGGGTCTTCTTTGGTTTGACCCATTGTAGAGTAGCAAATAAGTACTAGGTGCTATGACCCTAAGAGCAGTAAGAGGTTTAAGGTCGGCCTCGACTCATACCATGGGTGGAACTTGTGCTTCCAACACAGTTTCGAATTGGTATCAAAGTATTGGCGGAGAGCGATGACAAGGCGTATCCTTGCTCCCATGGATGTATGGGCATCCCGTAAACATAAGTCTACATGACAGGTAGTTTACGTTAAAAACCAGAAACTGTTCTCCAGCAACATTATTTTGGCTTCGGCTAGAAAAACTCATATACCTCTCCAGTTTCCACACTCCATCAGGTTTCACTTTTTTGGTAGCTTGATGATCATCCCTCTTTTCCACTCCTGCGGAAATTCTTCACTATCCCACGTTTTGCATAAGAGCGATTGTAGCAGATCAGCCGATTTATTTGGCGCCGCATAGTATAGTTCGGTAGGGATGCCATCAATACCCAGCGCCTTGTTTTTCTTGAGGGAACTGATTGCTGCCATTATTTCGGTTTTGCTGGGAGCCCCGATTCGAATTCGGGACTTTGTTGCCTCGGAGAACTCATTCGAATTCGAGATCATGACGCCATCGTCTAAGTGGTTTAAGATTAGCAAAATGTTCTATCCATCTAGTGAGTTGTTCCTAACCTAAAATCAGAAGATTACCATCTACACATTTCATTGGATGTTGTTTGGAGTTCTGACCACCAGTGAGCTCCTTGGTGATTTTGTAAACAGGGCTACTTTCGCACCTGCTTGCTGCTTCTTCCGCCCTTGAAGCCAGTGTGTCGATGTACTGACGCTTGTCACGTCTTACACTACGCTGCTCCTCCTTTTCTTCACATGATATTGGACTTCTAGCTTGGTTTTCTCTACTGCTGAAGCGGCTGCAATCCAATCTTTGATTGCTGTACGCTCATCGATCCTGGATACGTTTCAGCCGAAGACCATGTGCAGTGGCTTTTCTGCTTTCTACAGACATAGGTGCTTGTCCTAGTTGCAAACACATTTTTCAAAGCATTCCAGTGGTCGTCCACGCTATTCTGCATTGTGCTGCTGATTGCTTCTGCTTCTAAGGCAAGGTAGTCCCTGAACTGTTGGTGGACATGCGGATCCCTAAGCCTATCGGTATTGAACCTGGTTATTTTGAGCAAGTTTGAGCGGTTGCTGTTGATGCATGCAGTACGAAGGAGTATATGAACTAACATATGATAATGATCGCGTTCTTGTCCAATGTCTTCTCCGCGCCTGTTTTTAAGGCGACTGATGATTGCCATGTGATCTATCTGATTGGATGTTCACTGCCCGTCAGTTAAGACCCAGCTGATCCCTGTGGCAGGTGTAATGCTTAAACAGCGTGCCTCTAATGACTAGGCGGTTGGTATGCAGAAGTCCACATACCGCTCACCTTTGTCATTCCATTCTTCTAGGCCGTGAAGTCCCTTCACGAGTTTAAACATAGTGTTGTCACTACCTACCTTGGCATTAAAATCCCCTATCGCCCTACGATGTCCCCATTAGGCTCTTGATTGTGGGCGGCGGCTGCAAAAATCGTCCTTTTCATCCTCAGCCGCGTCTTCAGTTGGAGCATAACACTGTATGATGGTGGCTTTTTTTACTCTATTCTGGAATCTATGCGTCAATATCCGGTGAGGTTTACAGGATATGAGGCTTCTTCTTGCAGCTGGAGTTAGCATCAATCCTACTCCACACCTCCAAGTACTTCCAGCTGTCTTGACAGTGCTTTTTGTTGGGGACTGGTATTCCCCAGCTACGAACCGTCTTATCTCACTCAGTTCCAGGATGACGATATGAGGCCCTTCCTGAAGTGAGTTGAAGAGGATATTAACGTTCCAGAATCCAATCGTTGCCCTTAATCGAGGCGTTTGCTGTCGACGAAAGTATACTTTTTAAATTTCGAGCAGATCTTTGCACACTACGGGTATATATGGAGATGGAATGGTTTATCCCAGACACAATCTTCAATCTGAGGAATGAGACTCTGCGACTCTCAGACTATGGAAAAATTTTGGAAACCCTTAAAGAACTTGATTAATTATGCTTTTTCCAGACTAGAGACATCGCTGTAGTTTCTGTTGCCGAACGCTATTGTTTGGGAACACTTGCTAGACCTTTGAAGGCATATTTTAGCCAGTCATGTCAACAAAAAATGGCTCATCGCTTTCGTAGATTTGGGTTGAAATTCGTGGCATTTCTAGGTATTAAACTTTACACACGTTTTTGAGAAATTCAGTATCACTTCACTATTGAATACTCTTCAACAGATGCCGCAATCAGGTAATGAATCGATTTTACTCACCTGTTCCTTGTAATTTTTGGCAGCTTCTCTATTCTATAATCTAGGTGGGATTGGGTTCACTGAGCTGTGGAAAGACGCTCAAAGAGTTTGTGGTCAGTCATTGCGCTTACCAGACTGGAAAATGGTATACCTTTGGTTCTTTTGAATGCAACTAGATTGATACTTTGTTCCGGTATGATGTCCTGGGCATCTATTTCGTATCAGCTGCATTATTTCTGCTTTTTGTTGAAATTTGTAGGGCTGCAGAAATAAATTCTATCCAAAAAATCACATGTCTTGTTAGTTCTTATAAAAAATACCACAATGCGCGAACTTCAAAGTAGGCAGTGGAATAAATCTTAAGAAGACCAATTTGGGACTACTTTATCGGAATCCTTTTATATCCACTATGATTGGATTTAAATGATTTTAGAGGGAAGGAGGCAGTGAAATATTTTTCTACGGGTAACTCAATTCCCAACTTCTATTGTAGATAGAATAGACCGAAGGTTCGCAGAGGTCAGTTCAGTAAAGCTGTAGTGCCTAAAAACATTCTTATCGTTCATTACATAAAAATACAGTTTGGCAAGGCAACTTTAATTTAGCTTGAGTTCTACCTAAGTTTTCTTTCTAATTTCAATAGCAATCCAAAAAAAAAACTGAGACTGATACAAACGAGGGAACTTTTCGCATATACACCACTCATTTGACCTCATGCAAATGTACATTGAATATTCCATTTTAGTTTTTAAAGAAAAGCGACAGTATACATCCAAAAGTCATTTAAGAATTTCGAGGAAGGTTGCTACGATTTTTCATTAAAAAAATATATCCACACTCCCCTCACCATTTCACGAACAAGTCATTTTGCCATTCAAACACGAATTCCAAAAAGCATAACTAAAACGGATATCCTATAAAAAAAGATGAACGAAAAGAGAAAAAAAAAAACAAACAAAAAAACACAGAAAAACTGCTCTTCTTGTTCGGCTTTCCTCCCATAATTCAACTCTGAGTGACTGTATACATAAAACACAAAACCAAAAACATAACTAAACACAAAAGAAAAGGATTCCATATATATGCAAGCGGATGGAAATATTTTATATCTGAATAATGCATGGTCACAGTCACTTTTTATTGTCATGTCGGACCAGGACGAGAGCCAGAAGCAGGACCAGCATCAGAATCAGAATCGGAATCAGAATCCGAACCAAGACCAGAGCTAGCTACAAGGGTTGCTTCACTATATGAGTACTCATACCAAACACAGATGTCTGACAAATGTTGCATATTTATGTTAACCAAAATGAATCCACAATGTGGCAGAAATGTTGACATTTTACGTTTGTTTTCTTTTCTACTCTTAATGGAAGGAGATGATGTGTTTTTTTTTTTTTTTTTTGTTCGTTCCTTCTTATATTTTCCGTTTTATGGCCCATTAGATTGTTGTTATGTTATTTTTATACAAGAAAACTTTTTACACAAATAAAATAATAATAAAAAACAAATATTACAAAAACAGGAAATCAAAAAAATTTAACAAATAAAACAAGAACACAAAAACACGTTAAATAAAGAAACCAAAAAAATAAACACTCTTAATAAAACTATTTAACAAGAAAATATGTAAATGAATTATATAAGAATATAAACCCACTTTCTATAGGTTTAAGTAAAAATATAAATATAAAAAAAAATTGTGCTCTTAAGAAAAATAAACTTGAAAGTAAATTGTAATTTTTATTTTTCAAAACAATGTCCTACCACAGCAAAAATAAGCATTTAGATGTGTACCAATATTTCATGTAACATTATATTTACTCTCTATATATTTAAACAAAACTGAAAACTCGATATTTACCAACCAAAAACCATACAACAAAAGTATACCTATTTACTAACCCTTTAAAGTGTCAAATCTATTGTATCACCATTTAATGTCAAGAAAACAAATTTTATTTATTTTTTCAGAAAAATATTAAACAACACAAACCAACATGGCCAAGCAGATTTTTCAAATAAAATTTAAGCGAATGTGTCAATACTTATAACATAAGTTCAATTTTAAATATCTACATATATTTAAAATAAAAAAATTTTTAAAATTAAATGAAAATAAAAAAAAACAAACAAAAAACATTTACAAGGAAGCTCAACCCAAAAACACGTAATAAAAAAAATAAAATAACAATTTTTTAACCTAAGAAACAAAATAACAAAACAAACCATATTAGATGTCTTTAAGAAAATAATTATAATTCAATTATATTCAAACATACATATATATATATTCAACTAAGAAGATAAAACAAAAAAACAAGTCTAAATAATGGATCGTAGAATGTACGTAGATGTTTCTCGTCCTTAATGTCGCAAAGGAAATTTTAGAGCAAAAATTTACTAAACTACTAGTTCCCCCCCCCATTATAAACTTGTCCTTCTCTATTCTATAAATCAAAAAAAAAAAAAAACAAAAAGAAATATATACGGATATATTATATATAAAAAAAAAATATTATGAAACAATGTCTCTTCTCCTGTTGGCCAAGCTATAGACATTTAAAAACCAAAAAAAAAAATAAAAAATAAAAAAATATACAATATATAAATTAAATAAAATAAAACACATACACACGGCAGTTTGTCATTGACACAGACTTGTGTAGAATTTTTACACAGATTTTTGCATTAATTCATAAAAATTAAATTCCCCTAAAAATAAATGAAAACAATTAAATTTAATTTAGTTATAAGATTAAGCTTAAACAATAAATTAAAGGAGATTTAAGGAATAAATAGACACAAAATAAAATGGAACACATACATACGGTGAAAAGTTGTGAATATTAAAGCTAGGTAATAAAAATTTGACAAGTAAATGTGATTGTTATTATACATATAAAGAAATTAATAAAAATAAAAATTAAATTAAATTAAATTTTAAAAAATAAGTCAAATTTTATTTGATTCATATACGTTTTAGGTTATTTTTTTGTCGATCCAGCTCGAATCGGAAGACGTTAGCAACGAGGTAGGTATGAAGTCATAGGCGTGCAGAATGACTCAGAGATGAAGACCGACTCTTGTATCGGGTTTTTCAATAGGGACCCTCGAACTTTGGCATTGTATGGTGGTCATATCCCACACAGCTGTCGAATTTATAGGTTATAGTAAATAAATTTTTAATTTGGTGGGGCCTGAGGCCCCCATCTATTGGCTTAATACAAGCTTAATCTAACTTAAAAACAAAAAAGGTTTGAGTTGCCCTGTCGGAGCATTCGGCAGATTGGTTCGTTAGAGCCATAAGAGGTGCGGTGGACCGGTAGATAGAAGAGTCGAGGACAACGTAGATTGCGGGGGTTGGTATTGAAGGAAATGGAGTTCAAAATAGATGCGCAGTCGATGGAACCTGACAGAAGTCGATGAATGAAAAGAATATCAGCAGTATTCCTACGTTCTTCTAACGAATCCATATTTAGAAGTTTAAGGCGGTCCTGATAGGGTGGTAAGATTAAAGGGTCGTTCCACGGCAGTCGACGGAGAGCAAATCGGAGGAATTGACGTTGAATACCCTCGATTCGAGAAATACGAACCCGGTGAAAGGGGGACCAAGCTCGACTGGCATACTCAAGCATTGGGCGAACAAAGGTAATATCGAGAGATCTGGTTACATACGGGTTGGAAAATTCCTTAGACCACCGTTTAATAAAGCCAAGTGATGAGTTGGCTTTGAGGATCATCTTATCGATATGAGAACGGAAATTAGGCTCACAGTCGAATAATATGCCAAGGACTTGAAAAGACTGAACCAGGAGAATTGGTTGACCATAGAGAAAATAAAGTTGTGGAGGAGACGGGTTGCATTTACGTGAGAAGGTTATAGATTGACATTTGGCTATTGTTACGGGCAGTGAAAACAAGCCCTAAAACCGGCAATGTAAACGCGCCTTTAAAAAACAGGAGTACCACCCGAAGAATGGTGAAACCAGCAGTAATTTTTGGAAGGCGGTTTTTCTTGAACTTTCTTCTTGGAAAAAACGTGAAGCGACTTGTAAATTTTGTTTCCTAACTAATATTAATTTTGTAATCGTACAAAAAATAAATAATAAAGTAATACTCGTATTTCGGTAGATTGACAAAAATTAGGCAGTTTTTGAGGCACCAGATTGAAAACCGATCAAAGTCTTCCTGAAGAAGGGCAGAGTCCTGAGGAGAGGAAATAGATTTAAAAAAATTTGTGTCGTCAGCGTAAAGGGAGAGGGAGGAAGAGAAGAGAGCCAAGATGACTGCCTTGTGGAACTCCAGATGAGACCAGGAATGGAACAGAAAGAGCGGATCTAAACCCAACACTATAATATCGGTTTACCAGGTAAGAAGAAATCCATTTTAATAAGAGAGGCTCAAAGCCGAGAGCAGACAATTTGAAAAGGATCAATTGATGGGATATCTTACCAAATACTTTAGTAAAATCAGTTGCGATAACATCGCATTTCTTTGCCATTTTCTAAGGCCGTCAACTAGACGTCCACCCCGTAAGTGAGTATCGGTTTTATGACCGAGATATATGGCCAGTAGGTTATGCGAGTTTGAAAACCCCATTTATTCCCAATGGTTTTTTTGCAAGAGAATAAAGCTATTGTAGCTTTATTGACTCTTTCCTAAATTTTAGATTTCCGGTTTAGTATCCTGTCAAAAATGAGACCCAGATACTGTGCTGTATCAGAAAATACTAAACTGGTACCCTTTATTGAAGGAGGTTCTGTAATTGGAATTTTGTATTTCCTGGAAAAGGTGGCAAGATCAGTTTTACTCCTGATCCACAGCAATCTGCCCAGCGGGTTAATCTATTGAGATTTAATTGAAGGAGTTCTTTAATGGTATTAAGATGGTTACATGAGACGGCAATAGCAACGTCGTCTGCTTAGGCAATCACCCTGCTACCACCCGCTTCCAGGTATATCAGCAGTTCATTTACTACTAAGTTCCAGAGAAGGGGAGAGAGGACACCGCCTTGCGGCGTACCTCTGCTGACACATCTTTTAGCAGAAGTCTCACCCAATTGAGTTGATTATCCTGCTGTTTAGCATAAGACTGATCAATTCCCCAAGTGAGTCGTCTACCTGCAGATTAGACAGCGCAGTCGTGATTTCGGATCTGTTGACGTTGTTTAAGGCACCCTCTATGTCCAGAAAAGCAACCATTATGTATTCTTTATATTGTAGGGATGTAGAGCCGTTTGAACCGTCTTTCCTTTACAGTAGACATATTGAGCCGTTAACAGAAGTTTTGGATCAATTTTAACTCGTATATGGATATCAATCAGTCGTTCTAGAGTTTTCAGAAGGAAAGACTTATAGGTCTGAGGTCCTTTGGGACAAGATGAGAGCATTTTCCGTCTTTGGGAATGGAAACCACATTGACTTCTCTGCATGACAGTGGAATGTGGATCAGTTCTCCTCATAATATTTTCTAGCATAGGCAATATAATATCTGGGGACCTCTGTAGCTCGGGAGGTATTATACCGTCCGGACCAGCAGACTTGTATGGTTTGAAGCTATGCAGCACCCAGAACAGTTTGTCTCTAGTGATCAGACAATGAATTTTGCTCCCGGTTACAGTAGGCCTGCTTGTGTTGCTACTGGCCGCGAATTGAGAGCTACCTGGAAAGTGGGTGTCCAGTAGCAGGTTGAGTGATTCATCACTTGAGGTTGTCCAAGAGCCATCGCTTTTTTTCAAACAGCTAGGCATCATAGGATTTGTAGAGAGGATTTTTCTTAGCCGTGATGCCTCAGAGGTTTCCGTGATTTTGTCACAGAAAGACCTCCAGAATTGTCGCTTGCCTTCCTCAGTTTTTTTTTTTTGTATAATTTGAGGGATTCTTTGTATGAGTCCTAGTTATTTGCTACGTTGAAAAGTTTTCAGCTAGTGCTGATGTCCACCAATGTGACTTTTTCTTGCCTCTACGTTGAATAAGAGGGCAGGAAGCGGCCATAGTCTGATTGAGAGCCAGAGTGAATTCCCTGACTTTCATGTCAAGATCATTGGTGTTATGCGGGGGACTTGATAGTTCAGAGGATAGCGTTTCTGACAGTATTCCTCTGTATTTTGGCCAATCAATTTCCCGGTAGTTCGGGAATGATGGTTGGCTGGGGAGCATCATTCAGCCTGAATTGGATGTATCTGTGGCCTGAAAAAGAGTGTTCAGATGATACCATCCAGTTCGTTAGCATTTGAGTGTCGGAGACAAGAGTTATATCTAGCACTTCTTGTCGGTTTCTACTTATAAAAGTGGGCTCGTTGCCAATGCTGCAAATAAAGAGGTTAGTACTTATAATATAGTCAAAAAGTGACTCACCTCTGTCATTGATGTCGGTACTGCCCCATACCGTGTGATGAGCATTAGCATCCGATGATGAGGCCAGTTTTTTGCCTTCCAGCCTCCAGTACCACCCTTTCTAGGTTATCACCAGGGAGAGGGCCAAGGTATGCCGATGCCAGCCAGTAGGAGCCTTTGGCAATCTCAAGTCTGGCAACGGTTAAGTCGGGGTCGCTGAGATTAGGAAGCAGCAGTGTTAAGTAACGCGTGAATATTATTAAACTTTACTATCAAAATGAATGGTTATGGCGCTATGTGATTTTCAGGGTACGCCCAATCGTCCCCTTGGGTCAACTATCCGTCGTTTGGTGGACAAATTCGAATCGACTAGTTCAGTAAACAATCAAGTAATACCCGTACGTCGTCGAAACGTGAGATCTGCAGGAAACTTTATTCCAATGAAGGAGAGTGTGGTTGATAACTAACAGGAGACGAGTTAGGCCTGTATGCGTAAAAAATTCAATTGACCCAGGAACTAAAGGTAAATGACCATAAGCAGCGTCGAGCATTTGCTAACTAGGCTATGGATCAGTTAGAATTGGATCCCGATTTGGAACGGTATTTCTCCAGCGATGAAGTCCATTTTTGGATGTTGCGTTGTTGGAAATAGTAATCCACACGAAATCCATCAGTTACATATGCATGCAGAAAGAGTCACTGTTTTTTGTGGAATATGGTTTGACAGGATTATTGGCCCGTATTTCTTCTAAAATGAAGCTGGCACTGCCGACGCAGTCACCAGCGAGAGGTGCTGGTGATATGATATCCATTTTTTGTTGTCCAACAGGACTGCTCTACACGCCACATAAATTCGACG
Source organism: Volucella zonaria (assembly GCA_963966105.1). NCBI lineage: Eukaryota > Metazoa > Arthropoda > Insecta > Diptera > Syrphidae > Volucella > Volucella zonaria. The sequence continues at coordinate 182,348,445 of OZ014532.1, forward strand.
GAATGATTATTTCACGTTTCGTCGACGTCAACTGAGCACCGAGATCCAACGACATTCGACTTTTTCTTCCAGTTCTACGTTAATCACGGGTCCAGGCGAAAAAGCCGCAGATCCCTGATTAACATAAACAACCCAGCCAATGTATCGGACCCAATTTATGTGATCGAGTAATCGAAAATCGGACAGATACGCGCCGCCAGTAAAGACGCGGTGGCCGTTTTAGCCGAAATCTTATTCCATACATAATATCTGTGGTGAAAAGGCATAAAAGCATCAGTGGCTTTTTGTCATTTTTCAGGAGAAGCATTTCAAGTTTTGGACTGATGTCTTGGTGATTTTTGATTTTAGCCCTTTGGGAACCGGCCTTTAGAGGAGCCATTCAACGTCCTCGAAACGGTGGTTAATCCATATTTTATATATAATGTAGATATACAAATGCTTGATGTTATGCATTTTTTCGTTTCCTCATCTCTGCTTAAAACATTGGAATAAAACTCGTAGTTACACGTAGTACTAGGTCGTTTAATTAAATCTTTATAAAAATTGTGGAACTCGGTCTTATTGAAATTTAGAAGAAAAAGGATATCATCTGGGCTTTTTCTATCAACATCAGAGGCAACAACCAGCGGGCTGTGGGTTCGAATTTTGTAGGTATGATGGTTAATATTGTTTTAAGGGCATAACACCTACAACAATTTGATTCGGTAAACCAACTCTGAATTTGTACTTCACATCTGCGCTTAGTAACGTCGGTGTTTGTGTTTTATTGTGTTTATCTTTCTTTATAATGACTCGGGAATTCAAAGTGGATATTACAAATATACGCGGGCTACAAAGTAATCAATTATCTGCGTACGTCCACGTCTGTAAATATAGACCAGCTGTTTTGGCACTTAGTGAAATACACGTTGATCCCCGCCCACACTTCTCTGATCACTCTGAAGCCACCTGCCTACAAACTAGTGCCATTATTCTTCTCTCACCGCTGTCTCGCCATTTACGTGTGTGATGTAGCTTACCAAACTCCATGCAGGGACTACGTTCCAATACGGAATTCAATTTCATGTGGTTAAAATTCCATCTCCGTAAGCAAATTATCCACTACTGCTTTATTTACAGAAGCCCCAAACTGGACAGCAACTCGACCTTCCACGAGTTTGATGCGCTGTCTGACTCCATTTAAAGAATTGTATCCCTGTATCCGCATACTGAAATCGTGATTACGGGCGATTTCAATATACACAATTCTGGTTGGCTTCGACATTCTGGACAGACAACACCCGAACGACGGTGTATTGAGATCTTCGCTGCGGAAAATAACTTGAGTAACCCAGCTTGTAAATGAGCCCTCACGAATACGAGACGTCGATAGTCATACCGCCAACACCCTGGACTTATTTCTAACTTCCCACCCTGATATGTACACCGCTGATGTGTTCACCCCTCTATGCTCATCGGACCATTGTGTCATATCAGCTAATTTCTCGTACACCGACTATATAGTTAGAGAAAAGATTCCTAGAAGAACCGTATGGTAATACGAGATAGCTAATTGGAGCGGACTTAAAAGCTTCTTTAGGAATTTTAACGACGTGGATGCCGCTGCTGATATGATCACAAACACCATTCCCTTTGGAATGGGAAACTTTATCTCTCATCGTATGAAGAATGTCAAACCAAAAGAAAAGGCATGGTACGACTCGAGCTGTAAAGAGGCTGTCAGGGTTAGCGAAATGTTTTTTTTTTTTCCGGTCCTACAAGACCAACCCAACAGAGGAAAACCGAAAACAGTATAAACGAGCCAGAAATGACTGCAACGTTTTTCTGACGCGTGTAAAATTCCAATACGACCAAAAACTGAGGCAAAAAATACTGCAGTGTCCCAAAGGCAGTAAAAATTGTTGGTCGTTCGTCGAAAACATTAGAAATTCTGCCTCATCCTCCATCCCAACGCTCATTTACAATGACATTCCAACTGTCTGCTCTTTATACAAGGCCAATCTGCTTGCTGCACACTTTGCGGCCAACTCAACACTCCCAGATTATGCTTTGTCTCCGCCCACACTTGAGTGCGTCGAAACTTCAATGAGCCGAATCCACCTTCGCACTCGTGTAGTAGCAAGAGTACTTAAAGTCTCAACATGCATAAATTCGCTGGTCCAGATGGTATATCTCCCCTCCTTCTGAAAAGGTGTTCTTTCTCGCTGGCAAAACCACTGCGTAAGCTTTTTCATCAATCCTACTCTTTAGGACTCTTTCCTCGAAGATGTAAAACAGCATTTGTCCAGCCTGTCCTTAAAAAAGGCGAATCTTCTTCTATCTCCTCCTATGGACCCATTGTACTTACGTCCCTTCTTACCAAGGTCATGGAAAATCAACAGGTCCACTGGTGATCTGATGGCATGTTTCACCGAAAAGTGGAACCAAAGCGTACATCAATCTGGCGAAAGCAAGATAGTTGCACTTGAAATTTCTAAGGCATTTGACAGAATTTGGAATCAGGCTCTGTTCTCGACAACGCGTGCTCTTGGGATCGATGACTCTCTTCTTCAATGGATAAGAAATTACCTTACGGAACGTTCAATTCAAGTTGTCTTGGACGGATTCAAGTCTGATATTCACAAAATAAATGCTAGTGTGCCTCAGGGCTCCGTTCTGTCTTCGACACTCTTTTTACTAATTTTTATTAATGATTTCTTGTCTGCTACTTCTAATCCAATTTATTCCTTTACTGATGACAGCACTCTCTGCTTTTCATATTCGTTCCCGGACTTAAGCCCCTGCTCTTCGGCTTTAGAACGGGAACGGCAGCGTATGCTAAGCTCATAAAATTCTGATATTAACAGCATAACTAGTTGGTGAACCACTAACAGAGTGGAATTTAATGCTTCCAAAACGTAATGCTGTGCTGTCGTTAAAGCGAATTTAAACACCCAGCAGTTATTCATGAATGGCACTTGCATCGTCGAAACCGATAAACTTTCCATTCTCGGTATGTGTATCAGTAGCAACTTACGTTGGAATGACCACAAAAACGGTGTCGTCAAAAACGCTGTGAAATGTCTTGATTTCCTCAAGCGATGTAAGAAATATTTCACCCCCTCTGATCAGGCCTCAATATATAAAGCGTTTATCCGCCCGAAATTGGAGTACAATTCCCACATCTGGTTTGGTGCGCCCAAAACATTTCTGCACCTATACTAATATCACTCAAACAATGGACACCCCCGAACACCGTCGTAATGGCTCCTGTCTCACTTTGTCTTATCGCTATTTTTACCAACAGTGCTCCATAGAAATCGCCAGTAGCATTCCGCCCATTCAAACTCTTAACCGTAACACCCGCCTCGCTATGAATGCTCTTCAGTATATACCCTTAAGACCACTTTCGGACGTACTCTAAAATGTCGTGATTCATTCCTAAGCCATACAACTCGCTTATGGAATGCCCTGCCTAGCTCTTTATTTCCTAGTCTTTATAACCTGCAAACATTTAAAACCAACGTTCACTGGTACCTCTTTTTCTATCCTCCCTGATCTTTCTTCGCCCGCGCTGTGTGCAAGCATTTTAAGGGTACTTATATCCGTTGAGCGCGCTCAAATTATAAAAAAAAAAGAATCGTGGATGATCAAGTTATAGTTCCAAAGCTGGCGTTTATAGAAAGCATTACGGACTTCAAAAACGGACTTCTATTGGCTGATTCTTTATCTTTTTTTTTTTTGCATGCATAAGCATCCTCCGCTTTCTTGAGATGAGCTGTTTAAAACTCAATTAAATCGGTTTAAGCAACCGATATTTTTGCAGATAACCTGCCAGAGGCTTCACAGGTGTGTAATTTAGGAGGTCTAATTTTTAGACTGAATTTCCGAAAAACTTGGGAGTATTTTCCTAAAGACGCTGACTCCGATCTCCAAGCAATACAACTGATACATTTTAGCCACTCTAAGGCCAGATTGCAAAATTTCTTAGATGTATCTCGTCTACAATAATGGCTTTCATAAGCTGGGAATTGATTGATGTATTTGCCTCGCCGAAACAATTGAAGATACATTATTGTTTTTTATTGTAATGCAATATTCAATAGCATTTTGTTTATTGCATGTTTTTGTTTTGCTGTAATCATTGCTTTTTCATGAATATTCATAATGGAAGTTATGAACAAGATTCTACAGTTATAACTCCTCAGCGTCCAATATTGCTTTAACTATGGATATGTTGTCCTTAGAGTTATTTCGACAAAGAGACAAATATTTCATCTTTCTAGCATCAGCAGTTTTACCAGCCTTTGATTTGTAAGGCAGGCCTTATTTCTCGGAGTCTTGCAGAATTTTCTAATATTTTTGGTGATATCACAATTTCAAGGAGCTGATTTGTCTGAATCTGCATTTTCAGGTTGAGCAATCTCTAAAACAGAATGTTGAGTTACTTTACTCCACTTTTTCAGCATCTGAATGAACCTGGTAATGCAAATATTTAACTGAGTCATCCAAATTGTTCCAAATTGGAAGTATTGACGTATCCATATTATCCAATTCAGAAGGATCGACTCTCCCAATATTATTACTGTCAGCTATAATTAAAAAAAAACATGTTCCTAAAACGAAATGGAAATACATTGTTAACTATGCCAACTTCCTAAAAAGGAAAGATTTATAACTCTACCTTTTGTAACTAGAATAGCCTTACTGTTTGCAGGATTTCTTATCAGCCCCAATTCCAATATGCTGCTTGCACGAGATGTAATGTCACTGATTTTTTACTTTTATTTACACTATGTTTATTGCATTTACTTTCTTTTTCCAACCGCACTAATAATAATAAAAGTGCGAAAGTACATAGTGTCTGAAGGATAACAACATAAGTCCGGTCATATCTCTTAATTTACTCGGAGAAAAGTGGCATACGAGTATGTATTGATACTAACTTTCCATCAAATCCAGTAACGACTTAAAGGGAAACAACATAAGCCGCCTTATTTGCAGATGTGAGTCAGTTTTTTGTTTCGGATTAACGGCGCAAATTTAGGTAGTCTAGACTGTTTAATAAACCGTGCGTCGGATAGGAAAGGAGCACAAGTAAACATACGTTTGCAAGAGTAAGAAATAAATTTTGTAAAAAGAGCACGAGTCAACATATTTTTCTGTTGTACTCGTATCGAATGATCAACACAGGATAAAGGCATAAGTACAATATCTCTTCCTCTAGGATGTCTGTGATTTATGCTATTTTTACGTGTGCATGTTAGGTATCAAATGACTTACGCTATTATTCCTTCGGCTATAACTTCATAGCCATTTGAGATACCACAGCAAATGGAATATGAAGTGAGCACAGGAGATTCTAATGGTATCATTTCAATTTCGATATATGTCGACTTATGCTATTATGGCTTTTCACCACAGATATAATCGAATACTCCTTCAAATAAAAAAAAATTATATCTCATACTCGTACATAACTTGTTTTATTTAAATGTGAATTTCGACCGCGCTTAGCCCTGTAGAGACGCAAAAAGCCAAAATGCCCTTTCTAATAATTCTTTCGAAAATTTATTTCACATTTTCATTGCCCGCAATACTTCACCTTCTACCGCATACGAAGCGAAATATGGTTTCGCATTTTATGATGCATAATTTGCAAAGGAAAACTTTTCGAGATAACCAGAAATAATATTTTAGCATTAGTGTGTATCCTTTTAGATAAAAAAACGTTACTTTTTATTTCTGCTTGATGATTATAGCTAATGAAATTAATTTATACAGGTGATTCCAACACGAGCACGCATTAAAAACAGAAGTAAGGAATAAGTTGCGATTTTAAGTGCTAATTACTAGTATAGTTAACAAAAAAATTATTTAAAAAAAAAATATTGTATATAGTTTAAAATATTAGAAATCAATTTTGAATGCATAAATACGAATCGAAACGTTTCCGACCGCAACATAAAGATAGCTGCACTCGTCAATAAAAGCTAGTGAATACTAGTTGTACATCTTTTGGCAGTTACTTACCGAAGTTTCAGTCATTTTGGACGCTCAGTTTTTAGTTGACAGTCGCTTGAATGTGAGTGTTTTTTGCGTAAATGGAAAAAATCCAGTATCGAGCTGCTATTAAATTCTTGTTTTTGAAAGGCAATACGCCTACGTAAATCAAAAATGAGTTGGATTCTATGTATGGGGACTCTGCACCATCATTTACCACAGTGAAATTTTGGGCAGCTGAACTTAAACGTGGCCGTAAGAGCTTGGGATATGATGAACGCTCGGGACGTCCAAAAACTGCAACCACTGACGATAACATTGCTAAAGTTCACCAAATTTTTATAATCGGCGCGCGCTCAAAGGGTTTTTGTACCCTTAAAATGTTCGTACAAAGCGCGGGCGAAGGAAATTTAGGGAGAAAGAAAAGACAGGTACCGATGTACATTGTTTTTAAATGTTTGCAAGTTATAACGACCAGGAAACACAGAGGTCGATAGGGCATTCCATAAGCCAGTTGTACGGCTTAGGAAAGAATCACGATATTTTAGAGTACGTCCAAAAATGGACTTGAGGGTATACTGATGAGCATTCATAGCGAGACGGGTGTTACAGTTGAAAATTTGTATGGGCGGAATGTTACTGGCGATTTCAATGGAGCACTGGTGGTGGAAATAGCGATAAAACAAAATGAGATAGGAGACATTACGTCGGTGTTCGAGGGTGTCAATTGATTGACTGATATTAGTATCAGCAATTCCTTTTATCGCACGGTTTTGAATCCTATCTAGCAGGCGCAGAGATGTTTTAGGAGCACCTGACCAGATGTGGGCATAGTACTCCAGTTTTGGGCGGTTAAATGCCTTATATATTGTGGCCAGATCAGAGGGGGTAAAATATTTCGCAGCATTTTTGGCGACATCGAATATGTGGTCATTCCAACGTAAGTTGTCATTGACATACATACCGAGAATGGAAAGTTTATCGGTTTCGACGATGCAAGTGCCATTCATGGATAATGGCTGGGTACTTGAATTTCGCTTTAATGACAGCAGAGAGCATCGAGTTTTGAAAGATTTAAATTCCACTCGGTTAATAGTTCCCCTGTTGGTTATGCTGTTAATATCGGAATTTAATGAGCTTGGCACATGCTGCCGTTCCCGTTCTACAGCCGAAGAGATTGGGGCGTGAGTCCGGGAACGAATATGAAAAGCAGAGAGTGCTGTCATCAACAAAGGAATAAATTGGATTAGAAGTAGCAGACAAGAAATCATTAATAAAAATTAGTAAAAAGAGTGTCGAAGACAGAACGGAGCCCTGAGGCACACCAGCATTTATTTTGTGAATACCAGACTTGAAACCGTCCAAGACAACTTGAATTGAACGTTCCGAAAGGTAATTTCTAATCCATTGAAGAAGAGAGTCATCGATCCCAAGAGCACGCATTTTCGACGAGAGAGCCTGATGCCAAACTCTGTGAAATGCCTTAGAAATATCAAGTGCAACTATTTTGCTTTCCCCAGATTGATGTACGCTTTGGTTCCACTTTTCGCTGAGACATGCCATCAAATCACCAGCGGACCTGTTGCTACGAAAACCATATTGCTGGTCATTGAGAAGTTTTCGTGTTTCAAGATATTTCATGAGCTGACGGTTTATCAGCGTTTCCATGACCTTGGAGAGAAGGGACGTAAGTGCAATGGGTCGGCAGGAGGAGAGGGAAGAAGTTGCGCTTTTTTTAGGGACGGGCTGGACAAATGCTGTTTTCCATCTGCTCGGAAAGAGTCCTAAAGAACAGGATTGATGATAAAGCTTACGCCGTGGTTTTGCCAGCGAGGAACAACACCTCTTCAGAAGAAGCGGAGATATACCATCTGGACCAGCGGATTTTTGCATGTTGGGATCTTTAAGTACTCTTGCTACTACACGAGTGCGAAAGTGGATTCGTCCCATTGAAGTTTCGACGCACTCAAGTGTAGGCGGGGACAAAGCACAATCTGGGAGTTTTGAGCTAGCCGCAAAGTGTGCAGCAAGCAGAAGCAAGAGCTGAAAGCTGGAATGTGATTGTAAATAAGCGTTGGGATGGAGAATGAGGCAGAATTTCTAATGTTTTTGAGGAATGACCAAAAATTGTTACTGCCTTTGGGACATTGCAGTAATTTTTGCCTCAGGTTTTGGTCATATTGGAATTTCACACGCTTGAGAAAGACGTTGCAGTCATTTCTGGCTAAAATTTTTTCGGTTTTTCTCTGTTGGGTTGGTCTTGAAGGACCGAAAAAATATTTCGCTGACCCTGACAGCCTCTTTACAGCTCGAGTCGTACCATGCCTTCTCTTTTGGTCTGATACTCTTCACCCGATGAGGGATAAAGCATCTCATTCCAAAGAGAATAGTTTCTGTGATCATGTCAGCTGCGGCATCCACGTCGTTATCGAGGAAACATAACGACCAGTTAAAATTCCTAGAGAAGTTGTTAAATCCGCTCCAATTGGCTTTCTCGTATTGCCATACGGTTCTTTTAGGAATCTTTAATCTAACTGTGTGGTGGGTGTACGAGAATTTAGCTGATATAACACAATGGTCCGACGAGCCTAGAGCGGAGAGCACATCAACGCAGTACTTGTCAGGGTGAGAAGTTAAAAACAAGTCCAGAGTGTTGGCGGTACAACTATCAACGTCTGGTATTCGCGTGGGCTCATTTACAAGCTGCGTTAGGTTATTTTCCGCAGCAAAGATCTCAACATACCGTCCTTCGGGTGTTGTTTGTCCAGAATGTCGAAGCCAACCAGAATAGTGTATATTGAAACCGCCCGTAATCACGATTTCAGTATGCAGATACAATGATACAATTCTTTGAATGGAGTCAGACAACGCATCAAACTCGTGGAAGGTCGAGTTGCTGTCCAGTTTGGGGTTTCTGTAAATAAAGCAGTAGTGGATTATTTGCTTACGGAGGTGGAATTTTAACCACATGAAATTGAATTCCGGATTGGAACAGGGACTACATTGTGGTGGAATTTGGTAAGCTACATCACTACGCACATAAATGGCGAGACCGCGATGGGGAAAGAATAGTGGTACTAGTTCGTAGCCAGGTAGCTTCAGATCATTGTGGTCTGAGAGGTGTGGGCGGGGATCTACCTGTGTTTCGCTAAGTGCCAAAACAGCTGGTCGGTACTTACAGACGTGGACGTTCGCAGAAAAGTGATTACTTTTTAGCCCGCGTATATTGGCTACGTCCACCCTGAATTCCCTAGTCATAATCACAAACAAACACAGTAAACACAAACACCGATGATACTAAGCAGGGCTGCGAAGTGAAAATTCTAACGATGGTTTACCGAATCAAATTCCTGTAGGTGTTATGCCCTTACAACAATATGAAACAGTGCACCGACAAAATCTTCACACACAACCCGTTATCCATCAGTTAATTAAAGTGAGAGAGATAGTAGAGGTTATGAAATGTCCAAATTACGAACGTTGGTTACATATGGTATACTTGCATGATAACGGGTGACCAGATAGCAATGATAGTTACTCCAATTGTTATGTTTTAGCAGCTGTCAAAGTTACCATTGACACCCAGCTGTCAAAATATTCAGTAGGGTTTGCTATTTTATCATGCATCGTTTTACACTGGTCGAATGTGCGGAGATTTTTAAAAATAATTATCAAAATTCATGCTCAGTTGTAAATACGCAACGTGAATTTTGTCGTGGGGTTTATCATCAGCACGGCTTCAGCGTGAAGGCAATTTGTTGCACTAGTTTTAGCGTGAGTACACTGTTTTGGATCTTGTGCCACTAACCAGATAGAAATTGGTGCGTAATTAAGCTGCCACCGTAGCGGCCAGTATCCAAGAAGACCCAGGAATGTCGACTCTGCATCGATCAGCTGAATTGGCCTTCGCCGGCTTATTTTGCGGTTGGATTTGGGCATACAGATTCTGCTGACGTAAGAATCGGAGCCAGATGACCATAGACAATGCCGTGAGTTCGCTAATTGGGCTCTGAAAATGTTGTCCGGAGATCCGAACTTTGGCCAAAAAATCATATTCCCGGACGAAGCTCATTTTTGGTTCAGCGGCTATGTCAAAAAGCAAAATTGCCGTTATTAGAGCGAACGTAATCCCCAAGTGTTCGCCAAGCATCAATGCATCCACAAGCTTTGACTGTTTGGTGCGGTTTATGGCATGGCGGCATAATCGGACCTTATTTCTTTCGGAATGAGGAAAGAAACCCCATCACCATCAACGGTCTCAGGTATAGAGCAATGTTAATCGACTTTCTGTGGTCTGAGTAGATCGACGAATCGATATATCCGAGCTGTGGTTCCAACAAGACGGCGCTACTTGCTATAAAAGCGACGCAACGCTCGAAGTTGTGAAGGAGGAATTTGGCTACCGGGTCCTCTCACGGCGAGCGTTCATCAATTGGCCGCCGCGATCATGCGATTTCATACCACTCGATTATTTTCCCTGCAGTTACGTCAAGTCCTTAGTCTACGCTAACAAGCGAACCACTTTGGACGACCTTTAGGCCAACATTCGATATGCTATTGTCGGAATAACGCTGCACATATTGGACCGAGTCATCAAAAATTGGAGCGACAGTTTAAAGCACTGCCAACGAAGCCGAGGCGGTCGTTTGAATGATGTGCTATTCCACACATAATGACAGGCACGTAGCTTCAAAATAAAGCCAGAATCAAATTTATACAATATCTCACATCGTTGTAGTTTTATTTAATTTTTTTTCCCATCGTTCGCATCTTGTCAACTTCAAGATAACATAATTTCTTAACAAAAGTCTGAAATGTTTTGCCTTTGCCGGTGATAAAACACATTTCTGAAAAAAATAAATAAATAAATGGTGCGAAAGTTCGGGGTTGACCAAAGTCTAGCGTCTCCCAATTTGTGCATAGGGACCATGCATTTTTGACAATTCTGAGCGCAGTGGTGTGACAGACTCTTCGATGCGCGGAGGATTTTCATTTCGGATGCTTCCCATTACCGCTGAAAGCTTAGTGAAGTCAGAAAAATAAATTACTTCTTCTTTATTTGGTTGGTTGGCCATTTCTTAAATCCATATGCTGTTGTGTATTAGTAAGCGAACTTACTCACGGCATTACGCTACCATTCTTTATATGCTATTAAACTCAGGCCTATTTGGTGAACTACAACGCATCTAAACTACTTTTCGTTTACTTGTGAGAGAGCAAGAAAAAGAAGTTTTGAGCAATTGTTTTAAAGTTATCGGACTAGCTTTAGGACAAGCAAGCTCTGAGCGAGTACGATCTAATTGCCAGTTTAAGAGGAGAATGAGACATGAGATGTACCACTGCGTCGATGGATTTTTCAGCGTGCGATGCCTGGATGAAAACGGTGCTGCAACCAATAAAAGCTGCAGTACTAATGGACGAAAATCGGACAAAGTAGTCAAATCCACTAAAAAAAATAAATCAGCGGTTGTTTCACAAATAGGTATACGATGTCCGGATAAGGCCGACTCAAAATGTCGTAGTTCTGGTGGACGGAAGTTGGTTACTGTGGGCGATTTCATCCTGAGAAACAACCCTGCTGCAGGAAAACCCACCTCCAAGAAAACTTCGAAACGCCAAAAGGGAACGAGATCGGCGTACCTATAATGACGCCGCTACCAACACTTTGATACTTCGAATTGGGAAGACTGGCAATGATAACAGCCTGAATGACACTGATTGCAAATAGTATATTAATCAACTGTGGAAGCTGCAATATGGAAAACAGAACTCTTTATCTTGCTTTATGTAGCAAACTCTTGAATGGGTAGAAAAAATCTGTACTAACAATCCCCAGGAGGAAAAAAACTTACTCTTAATCAACCTAATAGATATCGCGAAATCGCTCTTTCATAGATGATTTAAAGTTGAAGTAAGTAAATATTGATAGTGTTCCAAACAAAATCCATTCCAACTCTATGCAAAAATAGAAAAAGGCAGATTCTGTTAACGTATAGATGAGAGAAAACCTTAGGCGGCCTATACACTTCATATTGACCAACAAATACTTACCTCCTTAGCGGACTGGGCCTATAGTGAGTTTCTGTTTTGGACACAGTAGCCTTTAATCCTTTTCGATCTCGTGTACTCTGCTTCCTATTTCAGTTTCAAAGGAGGTTGTCTTTCTAATCGTAACTCCGACTCAAGCAATTATTTTATCTTTAAAGCATTGTTTACCCTTTTCTAGATGCTGGGGAACCACTTACACGAAGTTTTTCAGATTTTTTAATATATCAGGTCAAAATTCCCTGTCAAATTAAGATGTGCTCTATTGTACAATAGAACTTACTTACCTAAAAGACTCCGCACTCCGCGGTGGAGCTGGAACTCAAACAATCAGCTTTTCTCGTTAGCACAGCCTTTTGCTAACTGCCGGCAAGTACGCATTCCAAGCTGGTTGAAGTCTCCTTAAATATATACTAATACCTGGGATCTGCGTGGTGATTTATTGGGAAACTGCAGTAGATTTGGGCAAAGAACCATGAGCTTCCGGCACGTGAGTGACCGTCATGCCGCATCAAAGATAAATTCGCTAACATAAGCCTAATATACGTCTATGCACCTAAGGAAGACTAGAATGTTTCTACGAGCTCCTCGACAGGAGATATGAGCAATGACCGAAGTAGAATTGCAAGGAGGACATCTTTGGGAGGACAGTTGGTAAGCATAGCCTACACGACACCACGTTTGGCAACGGACTTAGGCTTACTGGCTTTGCGGCGGGACAAAATATCACTATAGCAGCACACGGTTTCTTCGTTTCAATAGATACAAGAGAACATGGCGGTCTCCGGAACATGAAACGCTACATCAAATTGGTAACATTGCGATTGACGGAAGATATGCTTACCTTTCGGGCAGCCATCACTGACTCGGATTATCACCTTGTTGCCGGCAAAGTACGTATGCGGGTTTCCCAAGCACCACAAGAAGATATAACTGCGATCGCAACAGACCGTCAGCATCCGTATCCCGAAATTTCTTAACAGCCCTTATGCCACCAGCATCAAGTGACGAAGACCACACCCGACCATCAACAATAAATCCCTGGTTTGATGATGAATGCCAACAAGCACATCCATTTAAACAAGAAGCCTAAAAAGCGGGGCTGCAACGAAGGAGGAAGATGCTCATGAACTCTACGAGCAGAAGAGATCGAAAGAATATCGACTTCTCCAGGAGAAGAAATAGGAGCACGAGGAGACCGCGATGGAAAATATTGAGAGTTTGTAGTTAAAGGATAGCATACGGATGTTTTACCAGATAAAAAGAACGTCCCAATGCAAATTGACCAGTACTGAAACTTGTAGAGATGAAGACGGCAACCTTGTAGTAGAGCCACAGCCAGTGTTGAGAATATGAAAATATTTTTTCTGCATATAATGGAGACGAAGCCAAACATCTCGCCGTCAGGCAGGATAGACCATTCAACTTAGACGATGATAGCCAAAACTTCCAGCAGCCTGACCAAAATGATGTAAGGCTGGCAATATCTAAACTGAAAACCAACAAAGCAGCTGAAGGCATACTGGCCGAGGTATTCAAAGCTGCTGGTAATGACTTTGTGGAAAGCGTACCCCAACACGGAGTCGCAGAGAGCTCCTCAACTGCGCCAACTATTGAGGAATAAATATGCTCAATATTAGATATAAGCTTTTACCGGCCATACATATTATGTGAACGTCTGAAACGGTTCGTCAACAACCTGATTGACCCCTATCAGTGCGGTTTCAGACCAGGAAAGTTCATAATTGACCAAATCTTCAAGCTCCGGTAGATCCTGGAAAAAACTCAAAAATTCGAAAATAGAGCCATGTCTAGCCTGACCCTGTTCGTCCGTCTGTGCCGAATGACGATTGAGAACGCTCGCATAGTCGGTAATGATTTAGCCGAGACCTTTGATGTCAAAAAATGTGACGCGCTGTCTGTGAATCCTTCAAAAGTCTGTGCAACTGTTCGTGTACGCCGATGATATGGACATAATTGGGAGACCATAGCGGGCGGTCGCCTGTGCCTTCGTAGGTACTGAAACAGAAGCTGCCACAATGAATTTTGCGAAAAATGAGGGCAAAATCAGGTATATATGCTATCAACAAGTAGGCACACCCAACATCGACAAATTGGACAGAACGTCACAGTCGAATAACCAACAACACCACAGCAGAAATAAAACGAAAAATCACTCTTGCCAATCGCTGTTTCTTTGGACTAATAAGGCAATTGAGTTGCAAGTCCCTATTTCGAACAACTGAGGGGGATCTATATAAAACCTTGATCATCCCAGTCCTACTTTATGGCGCTGAAGCATGAAGCTTCAGTCGTTCCGAGAGCAAAATCCTCCGAGAAATATTCGGTATCGTTTGCCTTGACGCGCTTTGGAGGAGAAGATTCTACGACTAACAATACAAGCTGTACACTGAAATCGATCTCCGGCCCGCAGAGTATTCGAATCTAACCTCACCTTAGTTGGCGTGCACAAGAAGAACGGGACTTCAACCGACTTGGAGTGCGCAACTGGAGGCATTTAGGTAAACACCGGTCTAACTGGAGGGACTTATTAATTGAAGCCAAGGTTCAATCCGAACTGTAGCCTCACCGAAGTAAGTAAATAAGTGAGCAATACTCATGTTTCTGCTATAGAACATTTCTCAGTCTTATATAGAATCTCCTTAATGTTTCCTAACAAGGCGGTTCTTCTCATTGGCCCTTTTAAGCTGCAGAAAAGTGATTGGAAACTGTAACACTTCGCCTGACTTCTGAAGAGATTCGATAATCAAAATTAATGGCAAAGTTTCGATAGAGATTCGTCGATGTCATATGTCCTTCTTATTAACAGCGGTAAGGTAATTGACTTTGCTCAGATTATTTTAAACAGGTTTGCGAAGGATTTTTCACATAAATGAGTTCCAAAGCTGTCATATAAATATATACGCACGTGAATTCCACTTAAATTTTTTGACAACTTCAGGTCTGTCTTTGGTCATATTTTGGCAGTTTGATTCAATAAAATTTTACACTTGCTATCGTACAAATCGGCTGAACGTTTGATTATCGTAAGAACCTTGGAACAACCAGCCACATAAGCACCCGATACCGATATTCCAACCGGCTTCTATGTATTCACCAATGTCTTACAAGCTCTCACTATCACAGCGAATCTCGGCAATGCTGGCAGGTTGCAGATATAGTAAAAGGTGACTCCCCACCTTTTCCAAAAGTAGAATTTTACTAGAAACCGAAACGAAGGTCAGAATTTTGATAGGACTTCTTACAACTTCCTTGGTGGTCTATTTAAAACCACAAGAAAAAACATGGATCTACAATAGATGAATATAAAATCCGGTTCAGAAGTAGACCAAAATTCTTTATTTATCTCAGAGGAAACTAAGTTCCGAAACTTCAATCGAATGACATACTACGCGTATGATGTATAATGTTAAAGTTAATTTGTGTAAGATTTCTTCAAACGTTTTGAAACGTTTCCGCAAACCGCAAACTACAAGTACGAGTACTACTTCCACTCATCCATATTCACTCTTTATTAAAAATGGTTAATCCCTAATCCATCAGTTTAAGACGGCGTCAACTCTGTGCCACCACTCCACAGATCTTCTAGTGACTGTGTCTCATTTGCATTACAAAACATGTGCCACTTTGACATTTCCTTCGTTGACTTTGTCAATATTAGATCGGCGGGAAAACGTTATTTATGCAAATGCCTTCCCCATAGAATTTCAAATGCATTCACTGCTGCGCTCATATGGATTCACTGCTACCGTAACGTCAGCACCAGGAGCATGAGCTAATTTCATTCATCAAAAAACCCTTTACCACTGCATGCAGTTATCTTCTTTGCGACCTTTTCATATTTCACATTTCAACGATTCCATGCATTCATGCATCCATCCGCCGTAACCACCGCGGTGGTGCGCTTGTCATGTCTAAAGCCAACAACCCCCCTCTGCAATTAAGGATGCACTTCATTGATTCGTTTTACTTTGATCACGTTTACATCCTCTAAACTCTACTCCGGCAGAGTAAATATCTCAGTAGAATACAAAATGATTACGCGTAACCTATCTAGCTGTAGCTACCCCGGGTTTCATGGGACAGGGTTACATGGCGCTTTGCGACACGGGCATCGATACAAATCTGCTAAACAAGCCGCCGCCTGTACGAGGTGGGGTTGGCAGTAAATTGATTATTACCCCGAACGAGGAGAGATAAGTGTTTTGCTCTTGCCATTACCCTTTTTAGAAGAATTATTGTAGGGTGTTACTCGTGCCCTAAATTCCCAATGAACCACCCATTTGATGTTGATTGTGGATTTCAAAATGGCTTAACACTACAGGAATCCGCGTACCGAACCATGTTCATGGCTAATTTAAATCCAATTGAACTCTCTTACCGCACCATTTTAGGTGGTCCAGATTTATCGAGAGCTATGAACTGGTGCAAGTAGTCATTGGTAGTGAAGTAGATACGAATACGTTCCGACGAATCTAAAATCTTTTTCGGGTAGAAGGGAAAAAAGATTACGAGTACAGCCACAGAATGGCAACGAACACCAACCGAAAACCGGAAATAACGTAATTATGATGAGCAATCGGATTATGTTTCGTATTCCAAGTTTATTTGCTTTTTCCATTTATTTTCAAGGACCCTACCCTACATCACTTTGCCACCACCATTTAGAAATCCAATCGGGCAAACCCAAAGCAATTACAATGAACGTGCAGAATCCGGACGACGGCGACGTATCCGTAGACGATAGACGAGCACGACGACTAGGTCGGCGACGCAACTTCGAATACAAGCCGAGCTAGGTGATATCAAAAATTCAGGAGTATCAATTTCGTAATTCCACCCCCCAAACCACCTGGAATTGTTTGTGTGCCACTTCTGATAACTCTAGACTCTTTAATAAAACAAACGAACACACGGTAGCATCGCATGGATGCGACCAACCAACAGTACGAGAATGAGTACGAGCACGGGTGTGAGAGGATACGATAGGATGCGATAGGATTCATCACCACATGCCACCCCCTAGGAAATAAACATGTTTTTTGAAGGTACTCCTGGAGCTGGAGGCGCCCGATTTGGTCCCGGAGGGGGTGTGTCAAATTACCATATATATTAATGTGGGTGTGCCATGAGTGAACAGGTCTCAATGGACAAGGACAAGGTATAAGAGTATGGATGTCTGTACAGGACTATCAACTCGCTTCACATTTGCACGTCGAGCAAGTGAGGTGGAATGAAGACAGCCGACTGGAATTATGCCCAGTCAAAGATAACCCTCCAACTAAGGATCACAACACCTCACACATACGCATATTCCATTTGGCAACATCCTTATGGCCAACATCATCGTACAAGGTCGTATTAATAAATTTTAAGCCAGGTTGGCCTGTTCTACGAGTAGTCGTATGCTACGGGTGGAGAAGTACTTGTAGGCGTATACAGAACTTGAAAATGCGCTTGGGTCTTGCGGCTTGAGCCTATCATCGGCCGTAAATGCAAATTAATACCAAATAACCGTAGATTCCAATTATTTAGTGTCACAAAGGATCCATTTCCCGTTTATATGAGTATCTACATAAAGCCTGGTAATGTTGGGTGTGATTTGATACCATGCAAGCCGTAGAGCGACGTAAATTAGAGACAACATTTGGTGACATGTTGCTTCAACAGCCCACAAGTCCTATAATTTACATAAAGGATGCAACCTGTTTATGGAATGGACACTGTAACTGGAACTGAGCACGGGATTATAGAATGCAGAGGAGTACGAACAGATTATGGCTTTAATAATACTAAACAAATTTGCAGGTACTTGTAATTTTAACAGTGACAGTTATAATCCAAGCTGACGCAGGTGGACTTTAGATAGCAGTAATTTGAGGAGCAACCAAGCATGGTCAGTGCGTTTCGAGATTCCATATTTATGCTTTCATAAAAGTAACCCATGGAAATAAAGACAATTCATGAGGGTCTGCTGATATCAAAGGGTAAATGCAATTTACGAGCAAAACTTGTTTGCATTTGGTGTATATGCTGGATACTTGAAAGATAACATAATTAGGATTGTTTAGGTGGCAGCAATCTTTCAAACATAAGTAAAAGTAATAGTTAGTAATCAGTAGAGAATTATCGTAACAGCATGAGTGTAGCTATTGTATATTGCCTCAAGAGCAGCCTTATCAAGTGGATATTTCACTGGATGGTAACAAACCCCAATGATTGTAATAGCAAGATTACTTAAAGATCTTAGTGTACACAAACCTATATCTTCCCGTCTTCTGAAGAGCTGTTCTTCCTCGCTGGCAAAACCACTGAGTAAGCTTTTCCATCAATCTTCCTCTTTAGGATTCTTTCCGAGTAGTTTCAGAAAAACAGCATTTGTCCAGACCGTCCCTAAAAAGCCCTTACGTCCCTTCTTTCCAAGATCATGGAAACGCTACCAAACTGCCAGCTCATGAAATATCTCGAACCACGAACGCTTCTCAATAACCGGCAGAACGGTTAGTAACAGATCCACTGGTGATTTGATGGCATGTGTCACCGAAAAGTAAGCCAAAGTCTACACCAATCTATTGAAAGCAAGATAGTTGCACTTGATATTTCTACAATAAGTGTAGGCCAATTTAATTTGTGTGACTTTTGTACTCCACTGTAGATACAAATGTCATAGACTTTTGCTTGTATTAGTGGGCTACTATGTCGCGCCATATGATGAGTTGATAATACTAAAACCTCTCCACTAGCGTTTTTGCAATAGAACTAATATATAAGCATGTTGATTACTTCAATAAAGAGTCTGTTACTTCACCTTAAAGGAGAGCTGTCACTCGTCTTTCACTGGGCAAACCCGCCACAGTTTTTCAGAAGTGCGATAATTTGCATGAGATTTTACCGAAGTAACTTTAATCACAGTCAATATCGACTTTCGTTTGAGTTGAACAAGTGTACCGCGCGTAGTTCGTAGTAATTTTCCACATAACGTCCGAAAAGTGGGCGGTTTTCGTAGAATCGGTAACGGTTGTGAAATTGAAGGAAGTTCTACGGATGTTACGGTTGCAGACTACGGGCAATAAGGCGAAGCTAAAGGTTCGAACACCCGAAGCAGTATGAGAATTTCTGGAAGAATTGTATATTAGGACAATTTATCCCAAAAGTTGGTTTGAACTTAAGTGTGCTTTAAAGAGTGAGTTTCACAAAACTGTGACAAAAGCAAATGCATATAGTTAGCTTCGTGATTGAAAAAAACGCCGAGACCAAATGATGCAACAATATGTGTTGCACAAGCAAGAAATCGCTTCACATATCGAAGTTGATGAAGGAGATTGAATCCAATTCATAATTAAAGGAATACCCGTCTCGGAGCTACCGTCTTATACAGCGCAGGCAATCTAGCGGAACTGAAAATTGTTTTGCGAAAATAGCAAAAGTAAAAGCAAAACTCTTATCATTGTAGAGGGACAAGGATATAGAAACACGCTTCACTGTTGGGTGTTTTCCTTATTGATCCCGTCATGTGTGTTACACGATCTTAAATAGACCAAGGTAACCGGGAAAATAAGCGGGGCTTATTTACTTGTTGGAAATATTGAAACATGTACACAGGGTGTGCAATGTGCATTGCACTTTTTTTTTATTTAAATCGCTTACATCATGGCGGTGCGGGGAAAACAGTGAAGGCAAAAGCTACTTCGTCTAGTTACCAAACGCAATCCACTGTCACACTTAACCCTAAAAAAACTGAAAAAACTTCCACTAGCCATCGGGATGAATCACATGGGAGATTTGTAAAGAAAAATGTTACAGTTCCAAATGTGGCAAGCTAGGGCATATATCGACAGCATGTTCAAGCCAAGACACAGTGATGGTACTAGACAACAAAAACGAAGCGCCAACCAGTTCGAATGTTATGAAACACCTTTCTGTAAATGGAAAATGCAAGGACTTGGAAAGGGTCTTGGAATTTCGGTGGACAACGGAGTTGGTAAGGAGTTCAATGTCACTTCAAACTCTCCTGGACTCAGGTAGCCCTCTAAGCTTCAACCAAGAGAGATTCCTTCCAGCAGTCTTCCTGTCAGCATTAGGCGAAACAACACGATTCTATTACGGAGTCAATGGCAGTTGTCATTCGGAAGTACAGATACTTATATTGCATTTGAAAATAAATTAATAAATTTTGACTTATTAGTCGTAAAAAATTATCCAGTCATTTTAAGATGAGATTTTTTCGGCAAATCGGGTTTGGCACTCCAAATTCATCAAGATATCGAGAAAAATTAAAATCCTCACAAGACACACGACGGCCATGAGAATACGTTCAGGAGTTGCACCGAAAATAGCGTTGTTGATGTTGAAGACATTGCCAACAAAAAATGAATGATGATGTCTATGGGAAAAGCGGTGAGTTCCAAATCTATATAAACTCTGAACTAAGTCAATTATTTAAAGAAAAAGTAAATGAAATAGTTAAGTCCGCTTATTTTGCAAATAAAAGACACCCCCTTTCATTGTACGCCGCAGAGGCTCACCTATGCTCATAAGATAGAGCTTCAGAAGATACTGGATGATCTTACGAGTATAAAAACAAAATCATTCGACAATCCAGTTCTCCCTATGTACCATATCTCCGATTGTACTTAAATGATATCAACTTAAATAAAATTAAGACTTTTCTAACGCCAACTTGTGTGAAGGATGTACATAGCTTTTTATAAAGAACTTTGCTAATATCGAAAAACCCTTGCATTTGGTTTAAAATAAACCGAAACCTTCCAACTTTTAAAGAACCATCTTGTGGCATCCATACTTTTAGCTATTTACAGTCCTCATTGCATCACTGAGCTTAATTGCGATGCGAGCAGCGTTGGTTTTGGAGCAGTGCTAGTGCAGAAACAAGCAGATGGGAAATTCCACCCTGATTTTTATTTCTCGAAGCGAGCAACCGAGGCTGAAGGTAAATACCACAGCTATGAACTCGAAACCCTTTCGATTATTTATGCGCTTAGAAGATTCAAAATTTATCTTATTGGAATACCCTTTAAGATTGTCACTGATTGTCAAGCTCTGACTCATACATTGAAAAAGAAATCGCTAAATGCACGTCTTCACGCGGTGGGCGCTAGAGCTGCAGAGCTTTGACTAAGTAGTGGAACACAGGAAGGGGGAACGCATGACGCATGTCGATGCTCTTAGCCGATTGTTCAATATTTTACATGTTGAAAATGAGACTTTCGAATATGTATTAGCAGCAGTACAGCGACAAGACCCCAAAATCGTGTCGATATCTTCCGAATTAGAAAAATCTGAAAGTTCACAGTTTGAAATGATCGATGGCTTAATATATTGTAAGTGGAAGGATAAAGTTCATTTTTATGTCCCATACAACATGGCAGACCAAGTCATACGTAAACATCATGAAGCGATGTTGACAAGTGCTACGAGCACCTGTCTGGAACTTATTGGTTCCGCAATAAGAAACGTAAGATTAAAGCTTGAAAGGCATTTACTTCTCACATCCATCTGGTAAAATAGAAGGATCATTGCATTCCATTCCTAACGGAGGCATACCATTTGGCTCATTGCACATCGACCATCTCGGTCCATTGCCTAATTCTCAAGCAAATTTTTCTTTTTTTGTGGACAGTTTCACGAAATTCACCGAGCTATATCCAGTAAGAGCAACTTCAAGCAAAGAAGCTATAGCATGTCTGAAATCGCATTTTTAGAAAATTATTCAAGACCGAACAGAATTATTTCTGACCGTGTGGAACATATTTCACTTTAAGTGAATTTGCATATTTCTTGCAGGAAAATGGTGTGAGCCATGTAAAGATTGCTACGCATTACATAGATGTTAAACAATGTAATGTTCTATATTGGAATTTGTTGATTTTGATTTTTTTGTTATGATGTGATACTACTTCCATTTAACTTTTAAAAAAAATTAATTTGTTAACGTTGATTGTTATATTATTTGGGTTGCTTTGGTGGAGACAATATTGTAGTCGGGTCGATTAACCTGTTAGGATGGCCGAGCTGTAGGCCAATTTAATTTGCAACTTACTTTATTGTGACTTTTATACTACACTGTAGACGCTTACAAACGTCATAGACTTTTGCTTGTGTTAGTAGGCTACTAAGTCGCGCCATATGATGGGCTGATAATACCGAAAACTCTCCACTAGCGTTTTTGTAGTAGAACTAATATATAAACATATTGATTACTTCAATAAAGAGTCTGTTACTACTCCTTGAAGAAGAGCTATTACTCGTCTTTCACTGGGCAAACTCACCACATAAGGCATCTGACAGAGTTTGGCATACGGCTCTTTGTTCGAAAATGCGTGCATTTGGGATCGATGAATTTCTTCTTCATTGGATTAGGAATTGTATTTCGGAACATTAAATTGAAGTTCCAGAGCCCCGTTCATTTCAAATATTTCTATATATAACAGCGAAATCTCTCTTAAGTGGACAGCCACGAGACCGGAGTTTTGTGTCCACATAAAAGAGTTTCCGCTTAAGAGTAATAATAAAAATGAAAACGTATATTTTAAAAAGGACACTAAATTATTTTCTTTAATTCACTTAAGGTACATGCGTATCAAACAGTGTGTAAGTACAGGGCCTTCCAATAGGAGGTCATATTGTTGAAGCTACATCTGCCAAATTAGCTGTCATTTATTCAGTCTGTTTTGTTAAATCACCATGGACGGACATAGCGTTCAACAACACGTGCAAATGATAAAATTGTTTTATCAAAATGGGTGTTCTGTTCGGGTAATGTTCCGCGTGCTTCGCCCATTTTACGGCTGCCATAATCGTCCTACCGAGAGGACTATGGTGGAGTATGGTGGATAAATTTGAGTCCACTGGTTCAAAAAACGATCAACCAACACGAGTATGTCGACGAAAGGGAAGATCTGCCGAAACCATCCCCGCTGTCCGTGAGAGTGCGCAGGAGAATCCGAGGCTGTCGATTTCGCGTAAATCACAAGAACTCGGCCTTTCGCAGACCACAACTTGTCGAATTTTGCATCGTGACTTGGACATGCAGCCGTACAAAATTCAACCGACCCAGGAGCTGACGATAAACGACCATAGACAACGACGTGTGTTCGTTGAATGGGCTCTGGAGCAGTTGGAAACTGACCCTGAATTTTCATCGACAAATCAGAAAAATCATCTTCAGCGATGAGGCCCATTTCTGGATGAATGGGTACGTCAACAAACAAAACTGTCGAATTTGGGATGACACCAATCCACATGAGTTCCAAAAGCGTCCAATGCATCCCGAAAAAGTCACTGTTTGGTGCGAATTTTGGGCTGGCGCCGTCATCGGTCCATATTCTTTGAGAACGAGGTTGGCCAGGCCATCACCGTCAACGGCGAGCGCTATAGGTTGATGATTACCAACTTCTTTTGGCCTGAATTGGATGATATGGGCACCAACGACATGTGGTTTCAATAGGACGGCGCTACGTGCTACACGTGGAGGTGATGTGAACTAGCCACCGAGATCGTGCGGTTTGATCCCGTTCGACTTTTTCTTGTGGGGTTTTCTGAAGTCGCAGGTCGAATGCGAATAAGCCACAAACGACAGCCGCCCTCAAAGCCAACTTCTGTTGGCCACGCCATCGGTCGAATTCAACCTGATTTTTGCGCCAGAGTTATGGAAAATTGGACATTTCGAATGCGCGCTACCCAGAGAAGCCACCATACATAGTGGCATCGATAGGCCTTTCAAACGAATAAAAAATCTCGATGATATCTCACACACATTTTGTTTTATTCAATTTAAAGATAGGAAGCGGTTAGTGGCAGACCCGGCTTTGGCGGAGATTAAAACCTCTTACTACCATGACTCATAGTGAGATCAGAGAACAGATGTCAGCTGCATTGCCTTTTCGTCTCCAAATTTGCACAAAGTTTAAGCGCTCAACGCCTTTTTGTAGGAGTATGAATCCATTTCAGTATCTCCCTCCGACGCATTCATATCCTCATCATCGTCTTTTGTCATTCACACCAATAACGCTTTGATCATCTTCGGCCAAGTTCTTCTTCTATCATTGAACGTTGTTGTCACATGCGGAATCCTTAACCGGTTTTTCAGACGAGCGAGGACAAAATTTGAAAACAGTCGAATAGTATGTCGTCCTCTGGGGTGAAGTCCTGTGTTTGATTGCGTAGAAACCCAGATTTTTTGAAGCTGTTTTTTATTGTTTCTGGAGAAACAATTTAGTCTCCCCATTAAATCTTGGATGCCACCCAGGCAGCAAAAGCCTAATTAATGGCATCTACTCGTAGCACATTAATTGCAGAAGAAAGCACTCCTACATTAACAACGTTATCCATTTTAGCAATAAGGTGATTTAGGACTTGTTCGCGATAAAATACTTTAAAATTTTTAATGATGTCCAGGTCCAAGGGTTGACAAACGGATGTAGGGTTTGCTGAAAAAAATATCAAAGTGATGTTACGAGTACTTAAAGGAAGATGAGGATATGAAGTTGCGTTGTCCAGAAAAAGGAAAATCTTCCTGCGTAAATTTCACATTTTGGCTTTGGTGTTGCGTCATTATAAAAGTTGTCATCCGAACTCGTTTATTAGAAAACCATTCCACTGGTAGAATTTCTTTTCGTATGTTTTTGAAACAGCTTGGGTGTGCGAATTTCCCAATCACAACCAATGGTTCAACTTCTTCAAGCAGATTCATGCAATGTAATATCGTTAATCTTTCGCTGGAAGATTTCTCCCCTGAACAGGACTCACCTCTTATATGAAATGTCTTTATAGGAAGCGCTTTAAAGAACAAAGCCGTCTTATCCGCATTAAAAATATCCTTGGGATCATATTTTTCAATTAATGACCCAATTCGGTTAGTCCATTCAGCAACGGTTTGTGGATTCACATCAGCAGGTTCCCCAAATATCGCTTTGTACGAAATGTTGTATCGTTTAAAAAAGCGTCGTAGCCAGCCGGATGACGCTTTAAAATTTATAGAATTGATTTTTGTCACAAAATGTTTGGCTTTCCTTTCAATTAGTGGTCCAGAAATCTATCCATCAATCAATCAGTCCAATCAAACCCAAAGTATCTGTTACATTGCATTCGTTCCTTTTAACCGAATGCGAGAGAATAGTAGCGATTTTCCTGTACAATTTATGGGTGTACCCTTTATGTACGCGGTTGCTGTCATACAAATACATACAAGGTGGCGCAAAATTAATCATCCAATTTTGTTTTTGAATTACTTTTTTACTAAATTAAAAAAAAAAAAAATGATTTTGAGTTATGGAGATCTTTATTTGGACCTTTACAATTGTTAAGTGGAAAAGGTGATATACGCCAATTGGCTGCCGCCAGTGTTGATACATATTTGTGCCCGTTTTATCGCATTTTCTATGACTTTCCGCAAGATTTTTGGTGATAACTGTTCGCATTCCTGTCGAATATTCTCCTTAAGGGCTGCGATTGTCTGGGGCTTGTTGGCATAAACCGCGATCTCAAGTAATGAAGTCTGTGATGGTTAAATCGGGCAATCGCCAAAACGGCAGATTACGCTACCAGGAAACGCTTCCTTCACAATATCCATTGTGGCTCGTGCTGTGTGTGCGGTTGCACCGTCTTGTTGAAACCACATGTTCACCCGCTCATCCAATTACGGCAGTTAGAAGTCGTTTATCATAGCCCTGTAGCGTTCGCCAGTAAGAGCAACCGTATTGCCGATGGCGTCCTAAAAAAAATACGGCCCAATCACTCCTCTCGCGTAAACGTCGCACCGCACAGTGGCTTTGAGTGGGTGTAATGGCTCTTCGTGCATCACACGCGGATTTTCAGTGCCCCAGAAATGAAGATTTTGCTTATTGACGTAACCGCGTAAGTAGAAATGCGCCTCGTCGCATTTTGATTTTCAACACAAAATCGTCCTTTTCGTTGATGTGATTGAGGATGGCTTTACAGTAATTCACACGCGACTGACGGTCAGGAGATGGCATTAACTGATGCACTTTTTGCACCTTGTACGGGAATATGTGAAAGTCTTTCACTAAAATTCGCTGTAGGGTCCGTCTGGTGATGCCCAATTGCGTGGCCCGTCGTCTGGTTAATGTTTCTACGTTCTCAGCGACATCGGCAGTAACAGCCCCGATATTCTCGGCCGAACGACCAGTCCATTGACGGCCACGCCCTGAATGGTCTTCTGTGGTTCCACACTGTTCGAGTCGAGCAGCTAAGCGCCGGAATGTTTGCCCAGTTGGCGCAACACGATTAGAAAATCGACGTTGAGATTCACGCTGAGCTAAGACCACCGACCGATTATTGGCCAA
Source organism: Volucella zonaria (assembly GCA_963966105.1). Taxonomy (NCBI): domain Eukaryota; kingdom Metazoa; phylum Arthropoda; class Insecta; order Diptera; family Syrphidae; genus Volucella; species Volucella zonaria. Next base: position 182,374,817 of record OZ014532.1, read on the forward strand.
AAACATCGACACAATTATTCCATGCCTTTGCGAAGTATAGGGCTCCATTGCTTGTTTGTTTGTGTACTGCAGCTGTCTAGATCACAAATGTCAAATATGACTGCGTACGACGCCATTCTGCAGAAGTCGTTTTTAAAAACGCGCGCTTGCCTATAAGAAACTTATGATGGCGCTGAGATGTCTTCTACTTAGAAAGATCAAACAATTAAAGCGATTCAGATCCGGTTTTGGCCAGATTTGTTTGGTCGCTAGACATGTTGATCCCACAGTCCACATAAGGTTTGTTCTTCTAATACCATCCAGCTTTAGTTCTAGTTTGTACGTAGCGACTTTTCTGGTAGGGTAGATAGAGTGATTCCAATTTTGGCGAGTTCGCTGGCTCTACAATTCCCTGGAATATCTCTGTTGCTCGGCACCCAACATAGATGAATGATGAACTGCTCTGCCATCTCCCTCAGAAATGATCGGTGATCAAGGGCGGTTGGAGAATTTATTGAGACTGAATGCAGTGATTTGATAGCAACCTGACTGTCTGAAAACATGCGGATATCCTGTGCAGATATCACATTTTTCTTCAGCCAAACCAAAAATTCTTCAATCGCCTATATTTCCGCCTGGAACACGCTACAGTAATTAGGAAAGCGAAATTAGTGTAATGAGTAGTGTGTAGAGCTCCATTTATGCACAGACATTCTGTCTTTGGGCTTTGCTGCCTAAGGCCATCCACCAGACCAGACTCAAGCGTAGATGAGTATCGGTCTTATCACAGAGACGTATAGCCAGTGGGCAATGTAAGGCTGAAGTCTCCATGTGTTTCCAATGAATTTTTGAAAAAAGAATAAAGCTACTCTAGCCTTCCTTACTCTTTCTTGAATATTACGTTTCCAGTTTAATTTCATGATTGAATTTTATATTTCCTGGAAAAGAGAACAAGATTAGTTGTTTGGGGGTTTAATCTATTCGGGTTTTGCTGTAATAATTTTGTAATGGTATTGAGATACTTTCCTGAGACGGCTATAGCAACGTCATCCGCCTTAATTTTGGTGGGGGCAGAGGCCCCCATTTATTGGCTTAATACAAGCTTAATCTAACTTAAAAACTAACAGAAAGACTTAAGAGCTATTGACCAAGGAAGTGATCTAGGAGATCTTGTTTAAGACGAGGAGTGCTCAGGTGGAAATGAAAAGGAGAGGTTTGAGTTGACCTTTTGGAGCATTCGGGAGATAGGTTCGTTGGAGACACAAGAGGTGCGGTGGACCGGTAGATAGAAGAGTCGAGGACAACGTAGATTGCGGGGGTTGGTATTGAAGGAAATGGAGTTCAAAATGGATGCACAGTCGATGGAACCTGAGAGAAGACGATGAATGAAAAGAACGTCAGCAATATTCCTACGTTCTTCTAACGAATTCATATTTAGAAGTTTGAGGCGGTCTTGATAGGGAGGTAAGATTAGAGGGTCGTTCCATGGCAGGCCACGGAGGGCAAATACCCTCGATTCGGGAAACATGAACCCGGTGAAAGGGGGACCAAGCTTGACTGGCATACTCAAGAAGGGGGCGAACAAAGGTAACATAGAGAGATCTGGTTACATACGTGTTGGAAAATTCCTTGGACCATCGTTTAATAAAGCCAAGTGATGAGTTAGCTTTGAAGATCATCTTACCGATATGCGAACGGAAATTAAGCGCACAGTTGAATAATATGCCAAGGTCTTGAAGAGACTGAACCAGGCGAATTGGTTGACCATGGAGAAAATAAAGTCAGGGAGGAGACGGGTTGCATTTACGAGAGAAGGTTATAGATTGACATTTGGCTATATTTATTTCTAGGCAGTTTTTGAGGCACCAGATTGAAAACCGATCAAGGTCTTCTTGAAGAAGGGCAGAGTCCTGGGGAGAGGAAATAGATTTAAAAAATTTTGTGTCGTCAGCGTAAAGGGAGAGGGAGGAGTGCTTAATGACACTCTCAACATCGTTGATAGTAAGAATGAAGAGAAGAGGGCCAAGATGACTGCCTTGTGGAACTCCAAATGAGGCTAGGAATGGAACAGAAAGGGCGGATCTAAACCGAACACTATAATATCGGTTTACCAGGTAAGAAGAAATCCATTTTAAAAAGAGAGGCTCGAAGCCGAGAGCAGACAATTTGAAAAGGATCAATTTATGAGATATCTTATCAAATGCTTTAGTGAAATCAGTTGCGATAACATCGATTTCTTTGCCATTTTCTAAGGCTGAGAGAGCAAAAGACACGAATTCAACTAGATTTGTGGTAGTTGATCTACCTTTTAGAAAACCATGTTGTCGGGGTGAAATAAAAGGCTTGCATTTGAAGCTTAACGCTTCGTATAAAATGCTTTCAAAGAGTTTGGGTATATGAGAGAGTTTAGCAATGGGACGATAATTGGTAACTTCATGCTTAGATCCTTTTTTGTGTATCGGGATTATAGAAGAGGTCTTCCAAATCTGGGGAAATTCACCCTGTGTAAGCGATAGACGAAAAAGGTAGGAAAGGGGTAGAGACAGGTTGGAAGAGCATTTCTTAAGAAACATGGCGGGGAGTCCGTCTGGGCCAGGCACAAATTCATCCTTAAGATTTTGTAACTTTTCTTCAATAACTGCAGGATCGAAATTTTGAGTGAGAAAGGGACCAATAGAGAAATTTGGTAGATCATTGAAGTAAGAGGGATCTGGTACGAAGGAGTTGTTGGCAAATGATTGCTTGAAAAAAGTAGTGAAAAAGTTGGCGATGGTAGGAGGATCACTTGAAGATTTGGAGTCGAAAGCGAGGGAGGAAGGATAACCAACAGTCTTACTTTTGCAATTGACAAATTGAAAAAAGGACTTGGGGTCATTTATGAGATTGGTTTGCGCACTATTCAGGTAGCGCTGGTAGAAAGAGTTATAGAGTTCAATGAAATGAAGATATGTACCTAGATAATTTGAATAGTGGGAAGAAGAGTGGGTGCGAAGGAATACCGCCCATAACTTGTTTCTTTTGTTTCGTAAAGAGCGAAGTCTACGATTATACCAAGGAGGGGATGTAGAAGAAGTTCTATGGCGGGAATAAGGCACATAAAGGGAGATGGATTTGAATATTTCTCTGTAAAAAATGGAGAGGACATCAACCAGAGATATATTGGTAAACTCGAAAGAAGCCCTGCTAAGACAGGTATTGATTTTACGGAAATTAGCTTTGTGAAAATTTTAAGAAAATAGAACTGCGAAGGGAGGCGACTGAAGGGGAGAGTTGTGGAAAAATGAGAGAAGAAGTGGAGGATGGAAGTTATCAATAGCTGAAAGAGATAGGGGGCAGCACAATACTGAGGAGTTGATGGGATCAGTTGTGAAGATAAGGTCTAATTGCCTTTCCATATAGTTGGAAACGCCACTGACTTGGTATAGACTAGAGTCTGTTAGCCGATCTAAGAAGAGGCATTCCTTAGTAGAAATGGGATTGGAAGCGATGAAAAAAAGATAGATCTTCAGATGGAGTCCACTTCAGCTGAGGCAGATTAAAATCGCCGAAGATAATGATATCATCAAGCGAGTCTGATAAGTCGATCAAATTGTCAATTGCTGCAATAGCAAGTTGGTAGAATTCGATAGGTTGCGCCGGAAGAATGTAACAATACATAATGTACAAGCATCTACGAGTGAGGGTTATTTTAACCGACACAAAGTCGAGCTTAGGAGTGGATGATGTTGCAACGAGAAAGGAGTCCAAGCTGTTGTGAATAGCCAGTAGGGCACCTCGACAAGGGGATTCAATCAAGGGGGGTGCGCGATCATCATCCCGAAAAACATTAAAAGAAAGAGGGAATAACTCCTGGTTTTTTATGTTGGGGATAAGATTAGCTTCGGTCAGAGCATAGATATCAAATGTTTTATGCATGAGATTGGCATAAAACAGCGTGGATTTTAGAACGGAGTCCTCTTACGTTCTGGTAATAGAAGGTGAGAGGGAGGTTTTTGCATGACTTTTTGGGGTCGAAAAAATTTATCATGGTCAGGGCGACTGTGTTGGAGGTGTGAGACTCTTTTAGAGTGTACATAGTGGCGAAGAGCGGCAAGATCGTCTGCAACTTTTCGGGGGGGCGTATTGAAAATCTCGTGATACTTTATATAAAGTTTCCTGAGACTGGTAACGTCGGTAGGGAGGCCTTACTGCTGGATAGAAACCATGACGCTTGTTTTTGTTTTACCCTCGTAGCACACCGAGTCAGATTTATCGTGCAGATAAGCGAGATATAGACGTATATTCTCATATATCTTTTATATCTTTGATAACCACTTAGCTACCGCTTCCAGGTATATCAGCAGTTCGTTGACCACTAAGTTCCAGAGAAGAGGTGAAAGAATACCGTCTTGCGAAGTACCTCTGCTGACACATCTTTTCGTCCAGTTGGGGGTTGGTAACCCTGCTATTCAGCATAAGACCGATCAGCTCCCCAAGTGAGTCATCTACCCTCATAATTCAAAGTGCAGTGTTGACGTTGTTAAAGGCACTTTCTATGTCCAGGAAAGCGACCAATGTCTACTCTCTATAATGTAGGGATCGTTCGATGGCGCTAGTCAGTGAATGTAGAGCCGTTTCCATCGGCTTTGGTTTGCAGTACGCATGTTGATGCTTAGACAAAAGTCGTGGATCGTATATGGGTATCAATCAGTAAGTAGTTCTAGAGTTTTCAGAAGGAAAGATGATAGATTTATATGTCTGGTTTCTTTTAGGACAACATGGACAGAACGCCACTTCAGACAGATTCACTTTCATTGAAGACAGAATCGAATATTCATTAGAAAGTATTTACTCTTCTTAGGGTGCTTAGGTTTGCTACATATACCTAACTCGTCGTTCAGTATTCAATTCCGTAAAATAGAGCGAACCAAGTTTTGCTCTGTTAAGCGTTTTTTTTTAGGAATAGATAGTTTGTGTGATCTCTCCTAAAAGCGACCCACTTCTGTCTAAGGTGGAACAGTTTTTCTTACAATTTTCAACAACTTTACCTAATTGAACGAAAATTCGTAAATAGACTTTAATATTCATTAGTAGGAGAAGAGCTTTCTAAGCCAACACCATTAATTTGAGCCCGTTGTTATAATAAAGCAAAGGCACCCTCCAGAAAAACAGAAAGCCACTCCTAACTCCAAGGAAAGTATCATCTTAACTGAACTAAATACAGAAAGTCTCCCTCAACAAGAAGACAACACAGAATCATTAATATTCGGCTAGCACTTTCTCTCGACCACTGAGTCACTTAATCATCTCCGCCTTTAATTAAGTCATCAATGAAAGAGAAAAGCATTACATGATATATGTTCGGGTATCAACTGTTTCATGGAGCCCGATTTACTGTCAGCGATAAACGATGACGGCACTTAATTTCACCAAATTTCACCAAGTTTCATCCGTCCCTAAAAACAGCTCTACAACTTAAGCATCAACGAAACTACTGCTCGTATAAAATAACTTTTTCCAAGAAGCACTACTCAAAGTATCTCCCACGCCCATTGAGGCAACTTAGATTTAATATACTTGTAGACTGGTTTTCTGCTTCTCTTTATCAAAACTTCGTAGTTCTCCATCTAAAGGCAATAAAACTAAATACCCACACGCAAGAGTATCTCGCACCCCCCCCCGGCAAAAAGCTATCAATCTGTATCCGTATCGAAACAAACCCGCAAATCGATGAAGCCCTCCACCAACATCAACCCCCGTCACCAGCAACAACATCTGTGTTCAACGCTCTCGAACCACTCGAACCAATTAAAAGCAATTTATACCCTTCCCCGATCCAGATCAACACGCTATGCCACCAGGTCTGAAGTTGGACTAGGTGGATCTGCGCCAGCCATAGTCCCACGGCTTATAGTCCTTCCTCTTGCAATTTATTAAGCGCCAAAACGAATGCTGACTCTCACTTAATTACGCCACCATTGTCACTTGTGTCAAACCTCGGGTCGCTGATTTTTTTTCTTCTTTCCAATTTTCCTCTGCTTGGCTTTCGCTTTTTTTCAATTGTGCGAAAGGGGATGGGAAACAGCTCTCTACAACGGTCGTCGGCCGCTTAAACTATGCCCATACAACAAATGCTCGAATATATTTTAGCCACCTGTCAAGGGAAATGATTTATGCTGTTACTTTTGGTGAGCGGGAAGGATTCCATTGCGTTGGTGGCACCATTTTCCCGGATGATTTATTATTCAACAGGACATTGCCAGCGCTAAAGCCACCATCACCGTACGCGCCGTTGCCACTGTCGACAGACGTGTAAGAAGACTACCTTAGCGTCGATGTTGTAGCAACAAACACAAATATTACACGCAGTTGGTAACCAAAACCATAACCCGTCTCAACGGGCGTAGGGGTGGGTGGGTGGTGGATGGAATACAAAACGTGACCAAATTATCCTGTGGCTGACACTTGAATAAACGTTTCTGCGGAATGTTTTTTAAAGAAGCGAGAATCTTAGGGATTTCTGGCATTTCTGGTATTTCACATCCCGTCGTGCTTTGGCAATAAACTTAGCGACGGACATGCAGTCAGTTGGGAGAAAGAACACATTACAGAATGTGCCATATCATGCGATAGGTTCTTGTGGTGTGCTTTCTTTTATTTGTGTTGATAGTCTGGCGGCTTCCTTGTGACTTCGTCTCATGACAAATTAAAGAAAAATTAGAATTCCAATTCAATTTCACCCCAGTTGAGGGGTGTGCATATGGTTACTATCTATTACTCGACGTTGTTGGTTGTAGTGCCTCAGAACTTTTCTTTTAGAATAACCGCAAAACTGTTGGTACAACTTCCTTTAATTTCAAGGCCATTTTGCCCATCGGAAGTTCTATACACTGACTGTTGGACAACAGAGATTTACACTGATTGGATTTATTTTGCCTTGTTCTAATGGAATACTGGGAGGCGGAATACTACAAGTCGCCACGGTTTTAACGCTTTTCATCTCGATCCGGTAAGTGGAGTTGGTTGTCGTGTGGGATCCGCTTATTATTGAGACGTGTGAGCCTCAAGAAATTTTGCGTACCCATAAAATGTTTATACACAGCGCGAGCAAAAGAAAGTTGGGGAGGAAAGAAAGGGAGATACCGATATACGAGTACGTTGGTTTTGAATGTTTGGAGGTTACAATGACTAGGAAGCAAAGAGCTCGGCAGTGCATTTCATATGTGAGTTATACGGCATAGGAATGAACCACGATATTTAAGTCCGAAAGTCGAATTGATGGTAAACTGATGAGCAATCGTAGGGAGAGGGGTGTTACGGTTAAAGTTTTGAACGGGCGGAATGCTACTTGAACACTGGTGGTGAAAATAGTGACAAAACAAGGTGAGACAAGAGACATTTCGCCGATGTTCGAGGTTGGCAATTGACTGGGTGATATTAGTATCACCGATGAGTTTTATCGCACGGTTTAAATCTTATCTAGCAGGTGTAGAGAAGTTTTAGGAACACTTAACCAGACATGGCCATTTTGGTTGCCTTATATATTGAGGTCAGATCAGAAGGGGTGATTTATTTCTTATGAAACGAATATAAAAAGCAGAGAGTACTGCCATCCGCTAAGGAATAAATTGGATAAGAAGTAGCAGACAAGGGATCATTGATGAAAATTAAAAAGAACGACGGATAGAGATAAGTGAGCACTAGGGCTCTTGAACTCAACGTTCCGAAAGGTAATTTTTAATCCATTGAAAAGGGGATTCATCGTTCCCAAATGAATGCACTTTCGACAAAAGACCCTGATGTCAGACTTTGTCAAATGATTTAGAAATATCAAGTGCAACTATCTTCCTTTCCCCAGATTGATGTACGCTTTCGTTCCACTTTTCGGTGAGACATGCCAGCAAATCATCAGTGGACTTGTTGCTACCAAAATCGTACTGCCAGTCATTGAGAAGTTCTCGTGTTTCGACGATTTATCTCCGTTTCCATGAATTTGGAAAGAAGGGACATAAGTATTGCATAATGGGTCTGAAGAAAATGAGGGAACAAGACTTGGCTTTTTTAGGGACGGGCCGGACAAATTCTGTTTCCATCTGCCCGGAAAGAGTCATACAGGACTGATTAAGAAGCTTACGCAGTGGTTTCTCGGGTATGGAAGTACACCTCTTCAGAAGAAGAGGACCACCGGATTTGTTAAGATCTTTGAGTACTCTTGCTACTACATGAGTGCGAAAATAGATGCGTCCCGTTGAAGATTCAACGCACTCAAGAGTGGATGAAGACAAAGCAATCGGGAAGTGTTGAATTGGCCTCAAACAGATTGCTCTTGTTTGAAGGGCTGAAAGCTTAAACATCATTCTAAATGATCGTTGCGATGGAGAATGAAGCAGACTTGTCTAATGTTTTCGACGAACGACCAAAAGTTGTTACTACCTTCGAGACACTGTAAAGGGTCTTTCATTAAGCGCTTCCTATGTTTAAGTTTAAATAAAACAATGTGTGTGTGAGGTGTCATCGAAATTTTTTATTTGTTTGAAAGGCTTATCGATGCCATTATGTAAAGCGGCTTCTCTGGGTAGTATGCACCCGAAATGTCCAATTTTCCATAACTCTGGCGCATAAATCAGGCTGAGTTCGACCGATGGCATGGGTTATGTTGGCTTTGAAGGCCGCTGTGATTCGCATAGTCCTGAGACTTCAGAAAACCCAACAAGAAAAAGTCGAACGGAATCAAACCGCACGATCTCGGTGGCCAGTTCACATCACCTCCACGTGAGATGACCATGCCCTCGAATCGCTCGTGGAGAATTCCCAATATGGCGTGAGCTGTGTTTTACGTAGCGCCGTCCTGTTGAAATCACATGTCGTTGGCGTCCATATCATCCAATTCAGGCCAAAAGAAGTTGGTATCGTCGACCTGGCCAACATCGTTCTCAGAGAAATATGGACCGATGACGCCGCCAGCCCAACATCCACACCAAACAGGGATGCATTGGACGATGTTGGCACTCATGTGATGTGGATTGGTATCGTCGCAAATTCCACAATTTTGTTTGTTGACGTACCCATTCATCCTCGCTGAAAATGATTTTTCGATGAAAATGTAGGGTCAGTTTCCAAATGCTCCACAGCCCATTCAGCGAACACACGTCGTTGTCTATGGTAGTTTACCTTCAGCTCTTGGGTCAGTTAAATTTTGTACGGTTGCAGGCACAAGTCACGACACAAAATTCGCCAAGTTGTGGTCTGCGAAAGGCCGATTTCTTGTGAGCGACGCGAAATAGAATGTCTTAGATTCTCTTGCACACTCTGACGGAAGCTGCTTCGTTTTCGATAGATCTTGCGTTTCGTCGACGTACGGGTATTGGTTTATCGTTTACTGAACCAGTGAACTCAAATTTATCCACCACACTGTGAATAGTCCTCTCGGTAGGACGATTACGGCGACCGTAAACTGGGCGAAGCGCACGGAACATTGCCCGAACGGAACACCCATTTTGATGAAATCATTTTATCATTTGCACGTGTTGTTGAACATAGCGTCCATGGTGAATAAATGACAGTCAATTTGACAGATGTAGCTTCAACAATATGGCCGCTGTCAACTGTCAAATTTCAACCAACTTATTGATCAATTATTGATTCTGGACAACGATAAGAGTTCACCCTTCTTATCTCTAGAGTATCAGTTATGGAAGTTCACATAAGCAGCTGGCAATGAGACTTGAAGAGCTTTCAATTTATGCAACGATAAATTCAATAGATAAGTGTAAGAGTTGCCAGCGCATGGTTACGATTCTGATTTTGTTTTTTTTACAGAACTTAACACTCAAGTGGGTATGACTCCATAGTCATATGAGGAATCCGACAAACCCGATTTTTATTCAGTCTCGTGTCAACTCTGGACAGCTTAAATACTTAAATACTTAAAGACTTAAACATTAAATTTAAAAATTTATAATTTTGCTACTCGTAAGTGCTTTATTGTGGGAGCATTAATCGCGAGGCTTTAGAAGAGTAAAACGCAGTCTTGGGGGAGAGTGTATTTAGGTGGAAGTTGGTTCATGGTATCCATAATTTATTCGGTAATGATTAATACTGAAGAGGGGAACTGATCTAAGGTTTCGCTGGTTAATATTCAAAGAGATGAGTTTCAAACGAGCAGAAGAAGCAATGTTTCGTACTTCATTACGTGTTATAAGGTGTTGCAAGTTTATGAATTTCATGCGATCTAGATAGAGTAAAAGATTCTAACTGTCAGTCAGGGGCGACCCTATAACGCGAAATGGATAAGCCTTTGCTGTACAGATTCTACGAGTAATAAAGGGAGTCCCATTCTATCGAAGAAGGTACAAAAATCTTAGTAAGAAAGTTGATTTTGATTTTATTTAATAAAATTATTACACTTTTACTTTTTAGACCAATGAATATGAGAAGAATTAGGATATGCAGTTTGGTATATACTCGTATATATGTGGGACATATCCATTTGTGCTGCCTAGGATGCGAGGAAGCCAGGTAAGTTTGTATTGTGAGTGGAAAAAATATTTTTTTACAAAACTAAATTCCATTTTTCCGTAAAATTCGCCGCCCAATGTTTTACGGGAGGTGCAGAAATAAAAGCAATATGATTATCTGTAGAATAGGAATGTACTTTTATTGACTAGACACATGCATGCATTCATATATACACATATTATACATAATACCGCTTGGCTGATTGTTTCTTATATAAGAGAGGTAATCTATTTAATTTAATTCTTCTTTCTTCGTTTTGGTAAGAGTAATTTCTTTGGCCGTATCTGTGTGCTGACGGCTCTATAATGTGGATTCTGGACATTTTCCAATATGGAAAATATATTCTTAACTTGCGGGGTTACACCCCAACTGTTTATCTTAATATGTCGGAATAACTCTTAATCATTACAATTCTGGATGTGGGAATGGCGTTACTTCATTGTAGTGTTTGGATTTTACTCTATTGTTTGAGTGGTAAGTCAACCGTATTGAATCCCAGTCAACATTTGTTATGCATGGAAGTCAGCAAACAATCTACCTAACTAACTAAATATCAATCCAGGCTTTGCCACTTTCCATCACCTGTTATCAATGTTGGAATGGAGACATTACCCATCCCACTTTCAGGAACTAGTTTCTTCCGATAAGGCATTCTTAAAAAAAGAAACTGCTGTCTATTTTTGTGCAACTATTTTTTAATATATTTTTTTCAGTATGCTGAATGGATGGCATAGACCTCCAGAGAAAACCGAACACCCAGTTAAAAAAAATTGGGTAACGCACCGATCTGCATACCTAAAAGGTGCTTGCATTACCAAAAAACAAAAAAAAAACAAAATATATATTCTTTAGTCTTAAGTCAGTATTTGAAGCTTCCACTCTTTAAAAGCGTTTGCCAGGACGAATGTTGAATCTGGCATTAAATATACGGTAAAACTACTAAAATATACTAATTCACCTCGTTATTTTCATTGGAATGACATCAGTCTTAAGATTTTGAGACGAATTGACATTGTTCACAATTCACATGTATTCACACACAGGTTCACACGGATGGAGGCAACCAGTGGAAAGCGGTTTTTGGAGCGGTCAGTATCTTGAAAGTTTTCCACCTAATATATGTTAGTTCATACGAGCGTATGTTGAAGCAATTTAACGCGGTATATCCGTTTCGTATACGTCATATGTAGTGTGAAATATTTTCAACTCTTACCCATCCACAACAATAACCCCAATAATTTTTATCTTTCCTCAGCAACTGTTTTGGTTGTTGTAATACCTTTTGATTTGTAAATCTGTGATATTGTGCTCATCACCCAAGGCCTGGTAAGATAATTCCAAAAGAATATTATTTTTCGAAAGATTTAGATGCATATATGGGCCGCAAATCAAAGCATGACGAATTTTATGTAAATGCAAGACGTTTCGATATACACAACCTGTGGACTGTTTTCCTACAGTCTTTTCGGTGTTTAGTTAGCTATTGTCCTGGAGAGGATTGTCCATGTCGTTGTTTCCTTCTTAGTTATATAGAATTGATTATACCTCTGCCTCATGACCTGTTTCGTGTCTGATACGTGGTTTTCAAAAGTATCTTATGATTCGAGATCGCGCCCATCATTTACCTCCGTCATAAGACCCCCTTCTTCTCAAGTTTTTGCTGCTATAGTTGTCCGTCAGTCATACTTTTTGCATTTATTTCAGAGAATAGGCAACGAATTAATTTTGTTTTATATGGCGCTACAGTCCGGAGTGGACTCTTCCACGGTTTTGGGCTAATCGCCTCCAGTTACACTCATCAAATTAGTAAGGCCCCTTTTCCTTTTAGAACATTACAAAAGAAGAAATCCTCCTTTACCACCTTGACCCTCCGGTATAGGTTCGAACGCGCCCGGGCCGAAGTGGCCTATCCATTTAAGGCGATGAATTCTGCTGCTGCTGGCAAGATCAATGTTGTTTTGTAGTTTCTCTTTAAAGTCTATACAGGCGGAACTGAAAATCACCCAAAAAATTATTCCTTCATCCTTAAAGAAAGATGTCAATGTCTATGATGTCAATATCGTCAACGTATGTTGGCAGTTGTACAGTGAGTTTCACACTTTCAAGTATGATATTGGAGAACATGACAGTGCGTCGGAATTCTATGTTTGACATCGAATGCCTCTGTTGCGTCATTACCTATAGGTACATTCATGGAGCAGCGAGCGTTTGCTGTCTACTGGAATGTATTCAGAATTTTGACAGAAATGCTAAGAAGCCGATGTTCCTCACGTTTTCTTAGCTCACAGAACTCGTGAGCCGCCTTATACCAAAGGCGGCTCACACCACTGTGTGGCGCTCCCATTGTTCCGATTTGAGTTATGTATGTTTTTTTTTGTTAAATTGGTAAATCTGTTATTGACATTCTCACTAAATCTTAGCGTCATAGCTTGATATTTGCAAAAGTTACGTAGCCAAGGGTACATCTATCTCTGTGTGTGTTGGCCATTTTTTACAATTTTAGAAATGGATTTAAATTTGCAACAACGAACTTGTATGGCGCGAATTGTTGGAAAAGTGTTTCGGCAACGATTCTCTAAAGAAAACGGTCGTTTACCAGTGGCACGAGCGGTTCAAAAGTGGTCGTGAGTCAATCGAAGTTGATGAGCGAAGTAGCAGACCATCGACATCAAAAACCGACGAAAACATTGAAGAAGTAAAAGAAATGTTGGTGAATCGTCAATAACCGCAAATTAACCATCAAAGAACACTGTCTATGGATCCGTCCAAGACATTTTGGTTAATGATTTGGGTTTCCGTCGTGTAGCAGCAAACTTGGTGCCAAAAGACCTCAATTTCATGCAAGAAAGAGACCAGGGCGAACCTAATACGAGTGGACAACTTCGTAATTAAGCTGACTCGAAGGCACATTGCAAGAGCAATGAACTCGACGAATAACCTGATATCTGGGGCTTACTACCCCAATTACCTTTACCATGAGAGTGTGCGCTCTGATGGCTTCGTTCCACCGGAAGCATTCCTCTACCTAGATCAGATAGGGTTGATCCAGGATAGATCAGCGGTCCCGTTAATCTTCCATGTCGCTCGGAAAGCTGGGGACAGGCGACTCAACTACGGCAGAGACGTCGCACACGGCAGTGTGGATCGCCTCAGGTTCAGTAGGGCGGTGGGGAATCGCGATAAGAGGGATGTCGTTCGGCAGCACCAGCATTTCTGGTGGTTGAATGATGGAGAAGATGTTTCGTCGTCGTTTCCGTCAATTACGGACCAGCCTCACTAATGAGGCAGAGCTGACCAATCTATTTGCTCGGTGAATAGCGATGGCCAGCTTACATAGGTTTAGGTTAGTATTTAAGAAATATATACATATATTAGTATATACTTTTGTATATACTAATATATGTATATAATTGTGTATAATATCTATGTGTATGTGGTGTGTATGTAGGTTAGGTTTAAGTTTTTTTTTTAAGTTAGATATTAAGTTTTTATAAAAAAATAACTCCATATGCTAAGTTTTTGTTAACAAATTTTTCTTAGCTTTAAGTATGCAAAATAAATACGAATTTCAATAAAATGTAAATAAAGTCGAAAGACATAGATATAAGAATTTAGAGTAGCTTAGAGTGCCTGTGTGGGGCCAGTAAGTTAGTATAAGATTGTTAAGTAATTTTAAGCTAGCATTTAAGCATTTTTTGTTAGTATGTAAAAATTAATGATTTAAAAAATAAAATGCATTTAAAACTAAAACTAACCAAAAAAACCACGTCGTTTTCAGTCAAAAAAGAAGGCACTGCTCACAGTTTTCATGGATTACAACGGTGTAGTGCATCATGAATTTTTGCCAGAAAGCCAGACAGTAAACAAAGAGTATTATTTGAGGCGCTTACGTGAAGCAATTCGTCGAAAAAGACCAGAATTGTGGGTAGAAAACTCGTGGATTCTGCACCATGATAACGCACCGTCGCACAGTGCCATCATTATTCGTAATTTTTTGACGAAAAATGCAACAAATGCCATCCAACAGCCACCGAATTCACCTGATTTGGCTCCCTGTGACTTCTTTCTATTCAATCGAGTTAAAAAACCACTACGGGGAACGCGTTTCAGCAGCCGAGAGGATTGGATCAAGTGCTGGCATAAGTGTGTTGCAGTCGATGGGGATTACTTTGAACGGGATAATATAGATTTAGATGAATAAACTTGTATTTTAAATTTTCTGAATAAATTCCGAAAAATTTTTGATCAAGGGTTATGCCTCCTGATTCGGCGCATGTGCTTACCGACACTCTTCATCAAACCAGGGGTTTCGGTGTGCTGATCGGGTGAATTCTAACATATCAGATGAGATCACTAACAATGCCGCCGTTGTTTTGTTGCGCTTGATACTAATACCATAGAACTTCTTGAGTAATTTTAGGAGATTCGACCTTTAAGAGTCACATTGCCTCACAATATTTCTCCGGGGTTCTACGAAGTTCACTCACCTCTGCCAGCGCAAGTTCGAATGTTTAGTTACATTTGCATGGTCACAATTCACGTACTGCATGATGGTGGTGGTAATCTGGTAATGTTGATGAATTACGAATCACACAACCAACTACAAAGAGTGTAATTCCGTTAAACCAGTTACTTTGTCGCCTATAAAGAAACCTATAACCTATAAAGGATGCAGCAGCCACTATACTATAGATAGGGTCAAGAAGCGCAAGAAGACTGGCTCACACAAAATGCACACTGTGCTACCTCTAGCTAAGGAAGTCTGAAATAATTTCGATAGGAACTCGTACTGTCCTTTGAGAGACTCGAATTGAATTCCTAAATCAGGTTTATTCCGTTATATCTTAAATTCATATCTTAAGTCTCATAATGCACGAGGAGGTAATGTTCAAATATTTACCCACAAATACCATTCAAAGCCTTAAAGCCAAAACCAATTTTCTACAGACCTATTGTGGAGGACCCCCCATAGGATGGCAACGCTGACTAACAGCAATTCCCATAGTATTTTAGAGGTAGGGGGATGATATTCCTTTATTGCCTCCGATAGCAATCACAAGTGTTTTTTCTTTTTTTTTTTTATTGTACATTGCGACGAAAACTTTTTGCTCGTCTTTCACGCATTCCATCGTTGTTAAGGATTACTCGACGGCATCTAGGGGATGAAGGATGAGGGAATTACTATGTACTTGCCCGGATATTCCCAAGCATGAATCATGCATGATATTGGAATTATTAATCAACATCCAAGTTCTCCGTGTGCACCACCACGCCATCAAACAGCAACTGGGAGGAGTACTCGTATCATCTCATTGTATAGAGCGTTTTGTTTGAATGCGCGTTTAGGGGGAGGCTGAACGCGTGCAAAGTTAAAGTTAATGAGGCAGCATACGAGAATGGTGCCCTCAAGTGGTGTTCCACCTCGTAATGATTAATTAAGCAAGTGATTGAATTCAATTGGAAGATGATAAAGTCAGCTCCACATTCTGCGTGTTGAAAATGAACAATTCTTGCTGGCACTTTTTTTCGTATTTTTTTTTTAATACTTATAAGTACGAGTAGGTACCTTGTGTCATAAGAGGACGAACGAGAGTATATAAAGTTTTATGCGTGAATCTCGATAAAAGATTGTTTCGATTATGTCTTCCTATAAAATGGGATAAGAGACAACAAATAAGAAACGTGATGAAAGCTGGAGGATACGCTGTTTTTGAGGGTGGAATGAAAAGTTTGGAAAGATTTGTAAATGATTACTGCATTAGAAATTAAGTGCTTATCAGATGAGTTGGGAGAGATTTGCTTTTCTCAGGATTGTTTGAAGGCTTTACTTTGACTTTGATTCTATACTTAGATACAGGCCTCGTAACTCAGGTTGGAAAGACGTATGAATTTTGTGGGCGAGGATACATTTGTGTCTCTTCGCTGAGGAATCATTCTCATAGCGTTGGAGGAATGGGAACTAAAACAACAGAATTCTTCCCCGTCCTGGCCAAGGCGTGGTTGCAAGACCATATTATTTCTGCCGTGCTATTAACTAATGACTTTGATGTTCACCGGAATTACAGATGCTCGATTCAAACTAATTTGGTAAGAGGAGCTGGTGTATTGTCAGCTGTTCGTTCCTGTTTTGACAGATTTTTGAAAAAGGTATTAAATCTAGAATGCTTTCTTTCTTAGATAAAATCAGTTTTTGTAGTAATTTCCAGATTGGTTTTAGAAGCGGAACATCTACCGAAGATGCTTCGTTGAAACAGTGCAGCGAAATCTATAATAGCTTAAATGATTCTCAAATTTTAGCTGATCTATTTATAGATATTACAAAGGCTTTTGACTTTTACTTAATTGTATAATTTAGGCTTCAGAGGATCGAGACCTTATCTATATAACCGCAAACAAAGGATAAAAATTGATAATAGCTTGAGCTCACGGAATCTAATCAATATCGGTGTTCCTCAAGGGTCCGTTCTGGGACCAGTTTTATTCTTAATTTTCGTAAATTCTTTATTCATAACTTTTTCGCAGGCAAAACTACAGCTTCGCCAAAGATACTGCTCTATTTTACTCGAATAATAACCGCCTCAATGTCTTAGCTGATAAGAACTTTGATCTAGAAATAATCCGTAAATGGTTTAAATATCATAAGCTAGTATTGGGTTGTACCACGTGAAGTGTACGATTTTATACTAAAAGCCAATATTATTTTTCCGTACGTTTTTATTCAATCAAAATAGGATCCGTTGGCATCTATAACATTCTTCCAATGTGATACAAGGTCAAATATTCCTTTGTCATAGAAGTGCTGTCTTTTTGAGGCAATGAAATCTTCAAACCGACCTCTGCTCGGTTCCGGAAGATCTTCTGTCGGCAAAGTGAATCTAGATTGCGGAAAAGATGGTAATCCGTTGGGGAAATATCAGGAGAGTACGGTGGATGCGGAAGAATTTTAAATCCCAACTGCAACAGTTTTTGCAGGTATGGGGTCTAGCATTTTCATGCAAAAGGATCGGATCGTGTCTATTGACCAACGCGGGTTGCTTCTCAACCAATTTGGCGTGCAATATGTCGATTTTCTCACAATATTTGGTAGCGTTTATCGTTTCTCCTGGTTGAAGAAATGAAAAGTGGATTGGTCCTTTCGGTGTCCATCAAATTGTCACCCACTGCCCATATCTTTTATGATTATCATACAGTATCCACTTTTCATCATAGGTGACTGGAAATGGAAACGATGCGCGGATTTCCAATCGCCGTAGTTTTTGGAATTCGTTAGTTTCATGAGGTACCCAGTTATCGAGCTTTTTTACCTTTAATATGAGAGAAAGGTGTTGACTTATTGTTATTTGGGATACGTCCATGCTTTGTGCAATCTTTCGCACTGATTTCGTTTGGTCCGCACTCACCGTTGCTCTTAAAACTTCGACATCAACTAACGTTTCCGACTTCCCACGTGGTTCATTTTCGGGGCTGAAATCTAGTATAGTGCGTTCGTTTGCCGCTACATTCTCAAATGCGTCATTGCCAATGACGCATTATGTCCCTTTTTAAATTCGTTAAGGAAGAGGGTTCGAATTTGAACTGGCGACAGCATAGAAAATAATTCCTAGAAAAAAAAATAACTGCATTTGTAACGAATCCTTAAATTCTCAAACGTCAAGCTCATGTACCACTTTATTTTATAACATTCTGGCACAGATATTCACTCAATAACTTCTTATTTCCGACTGAGCGAAAATCGGACATTTCATGTGGTACAACCCAATAGTATTGACATCACTGATGAGTCTTATCTTACAATTTGGATCCTATCTAGCAAGTGCAAAGAGGTCTTAGAGGCACCTGACCAGATGTGGGTATTGTGCTCCAGTTTTGGGGTCACCTCATATCTTGTGACCCGGTCAGAGGGGGTGAAATATTTCTTAGATCGTTTGAGGAAACGTAGATATTTCGCAGCAATTTGGCGACATCGAGTATCATTAACACATATACCGAGAATGGAATGATTTTCGGTTTCAACGAAGGAATTGCAATTCATGGATAAGGCCTGGGTGTTTAAATTTCGCTCTAACGACAGCAGACCGCATTAAATTCCACTCTGTTGATAGTTCCCCTATTAGTTATGCTTCTAATACCGGAATTTAATGTGCTGAACATACTATATCGATCCCGTTCTACGGGTGTAGAGTAGAGTAGCGGAGTACACTGTCATCAGCAAAGGAATATACAGGATTAGAAATAGCAGACAAGAGATAATTGATAAAAATTAAAAAGAGTTCCGGAGACGGTACGGAGCCCTGGGGCACACCAGCATTTATTTTGTGAATATCAGAGTTGAAGCCATCCAAGACAACTTCAATTGAACATTCCGAAATGTACTTTCTAATCCATTGAAGAAGAGGTTCATCGATTCCAAAAGCACGCATTTTCGACAAAAAAGCCTGATGCCTTAGAATTATCAAGTGCAACTATCTTTCTTTCCCCAGATTGGTGTACGCTTTGGTTCTACTTTTCGGTGAGACATGCCATCAAATCACCAGTGGACTTGTTGCTACGAAAACCGTACTGCCGGTCATTCAGAAGTTGTCGTGTTTCGAGATATTTCAAGAGCTGACAATGAGTCTATAGGAAGAGAGAGAAGAAGATTCGCCCTTTTTAGGGCTGGACAAATGCTGTTTTCCATCTGCTTGCAATGAGTCCTAAAGAGTAGGATTGATGAAAAATCTTACGCAGTGTTATCTATTGGCCAGAGTAAGCCTTCATTTGATTTTTAATGAGACGAGATTTTAGGAGCCAAGGTATATGAAGTTCCTGACTTCCACAGGGTTATTGGATAATGTCTATTGTGGAGTTCTGTCTGAATGGTCGATGTTGTGTTTCCATTCTTGTTCACAGCCTATACTTAATTTTGCCCTCATTCACAACTAAACTCATTTTTGCCGCTTCTGCTCCAATACTTGCGAATGCAGCAGTTATAGCTCTCTGAGTTGTGCCAGTAATGTCAATCCCATTAACGTTTGGAAATTGCTGTAAAGAATTTTGTAAAATTAAGCCTCTGCTGTTGACTGACGGCTCTTGAACAATTTTCGCAGGTATGATGTTAAAAAAGTTAGATGACACGTCATCTTGCCGAAATCCTTTTTTACCTTTGATTCCAGAGAGATTTTTTTCGACATTTACGGAGCGGCGAGCATTCTTCATCACCATTCTGCACAATCTAACCACTCTGGCAGGGATACTACGGTTAGACATGGCTCAGAATAGTCAGTCTCTGTAAATATTATCATATGCGAACTTAAAATCGATAAAGAAGTGGGGCGTATCGACTTGGACTTATTGGTTTCCTTACAGGATCTGCCATAGTATGACTATTGAATTACAGTTCCATAAAGGAAACTGATTCTTCTATAATTACCGACTAAATCTTGGACATGAATTGGTGCATGATCTCTATTTAGTCATTTCTTACAGCTTTGTTGCACTCATTTTGTTCAGGGGAATGGGTTCAATACTCTGTCAGTAATTACTGACTGCTACTCTTCCATTAAGTGTCGTTGTTAATCTCTTCTGGCTTTTGTTTGAGTATTGTTGCCTTGACAGTCGTAGAGCATATGGGCCGCTCTAGTCCCCTAGTGCAGTACCGCATCGCAGCAGAACTCTTTTCATCAGACCACGGATCTCATAGAGGTGATCCCAGGACATCAGTTGCGGCGTTTCTGATGACTTTTTGGCACCGATGTCACCACTTTTCAAAAATTGACATTGGCTGCATAAGACATGTCGACATGTTGAGGAATACGCGATGGGCAAAGACTCAGGTGTTTGTTAAGGTTGCAGTAGCCTAACGTTAGATCTCCTCAGAGTACGTCTTTGTTAGATATCCGTAGGCTCGAGTCTATTTTCGGCTCTTGGAAAGTTCGGACATCGATATTACTGGAAGAGTGTTTTGTGTCGATCGCAATTGAAAAAAAATACGGGCTGCTGCTAAAATTTGAATTCAGTTTTACTGTAGGCAAGCAGCCAAAAACCGCAAGTGAAAGAGAATGCCAGACCCTTCAGAGCAGAGTCGAAAAGTTGAACTGAGTTTGGGTCTTAGGTCACAGACTGTGAAGTTGTCAATAGAACTAATGGCCAAATTTCAGAGAAGTGCTTTCATTGACGGTCAAGTTTCTCGTAACACAATGCGTTAGCCCTTAATCATATTCCTAATAATAGAATAAAGACAAGATGAAAGCATTCGCGACTGAATAACTGATGGGGCGGTACACTGCAAAGCAGATATTACTGCCATCCAGGAATATACACTGACGAGTCTGGCGTAATAAGTTTGAACTAACAGAAGCAACGTCCATCAAGGTGTCGATTTGTTTTAAGAGGCAGGCTTACACAAGTGCGAGCATTCGGCACGTAATTGAACGTCTCGTAACAATCCGCACCAAGGGTGAAATTTGCTAGATGGTCGCACCCTAATAGAAGAAAAAGACTATACTACCTTAGGTTATTGCTTCGAGTAATTCGACGAAACTTAGGAGCAATGTTTTAGGTATGACATTAACACTGATTAGGGCGAGCATGCTCTACAGGATACTAGGTTTGGAAATGGATCAATTGACTACTCAGTAAGGCACAATTCCACTGTGTCTATTACATGGTTCTCTTATTTCATTATCTTAAAAAATGACATAGCGTTTACCTGATCTGAAAAATGCTATCAAGTTTATCAACAACAGTTTTTTTTCCCACCGAAATTCATCTTCCTACTAGTAGAAAAGGATGTTTCATCTCTCTATTTCGTATATTTTGGTCTAAAGCCACTCAGATGCTGGAGTAGCTTCAATACAAACAGAGCCTCAATGTACCGATGGATGGAGAGTTAGCCGCGCTTCGAAAGAGCTGCCTGCTGCTGAACCGCACAGTCACCAAGGGAAGGAGAAGACACGCTGAGCATATAGAAAACATTTTATCGAAAATCATAACCAAAAGATCCGAGGTCAAGATAGCCATCAGCACGAGCAAAAAACAGAAAAAGAGGACTTTTGCTGAGACGTCAATAGTGGCCACTTAGCACTCGGATTCCCCATTTGCGTCCGGAACACACTGCATGGAAACTCCGGGAAAAGATGCTGAAACCATGGCTCAGAGATTGCAGTACAAAGACCAGGTGACTTGTCAACGAGACAGTATGGCTTCAGAAAAGGTCACTCTACGATCGGAGAAGTTGTAAAAGCTGCCCAAACCGCCCACCAACCACTACTCAAAGAATATCGTACTGTTGCCAACTCTGTATCTGCGAAATGCCTTCAATTTAACCAGATGCTGAAGAGCTACCTCAAACAGCGAAAGCTGAACTACAACACCACGGAAGGCCATCGAAGAAAGGAAATCACCTCCGTGGCAGGGCGGGGATGGATCCTGGAACCAGACCTCAGGAACACCTCATACGATGGCATACTTCGCATGCTCAAATGAAGCTGAACTAGATTATGAGAGGGGTGAACCCATGGATGGATGAACACGGTCTTAGCCCACCTACAAAATAAACCGAGGTACTCATTCTGACCGAGAAGACTATCCCGATCATTGTTAACTTCAAAATCGAGCCGAAGTTATAGCAAGCAAGAAAGCAGTGAAACACTTTGGACTGACTACCAGCAAGAAACTCACATTTTGGCAACAGTTGAAGTCCGTATCGGGACGAGCGTCGAAGATCGCAATGTCACTAACCAGACTGGTGGCAAACGCAGGGAATCCTACAGCCAGCATTTGAAGGCTACTAATATCAATCACCCACGCCATTCTTCTATTGTATATGGCTGTGAGATCTGGGTAGATGTACTTCCGACTGTGTCGGAACCAGCTGTTTTTGTAATTTCCGGACTAACTCCTATCGATCGACTAGCGGCAGAAAGCAGGTCTACGGCAAAGAGGCAGAAATCCCAGTGGAAACGGCAATCGGGAAAGTAAAGTAGCGCAAGAAACGGCAGTGACAAGAGCGCTGGAACTCGGAAAGTAGAGGACGATGGACTGAGAATCTGATCAATGTCACCCAGCTTCTCACCGTACACGGATAATTCAACGCCTTTCTTCACAAGATCAGTAACGCAAACACTCTAGCCTCCCAGTACAGGGATTCTCTAGATGCAAACCACACTTTTTTCCATTTGCAGGAGGTGGGAAGCTCAACGAAGGGAAAACAGAATCGACGTAATCAGCCCAAAAGACATGGTCGGAAAGATGCTGACGAGCGATCAGACCTGGAGCCAAATTGTTCCTTCGTGGAAGTCGCACTCAGTACAAAAAAAAGGGAAAGCAAGACGCAAATATACCTCAAACAGACTTAAGGACTTAAGGAAGCAGGATTGAATAAACCCGTACAAGAAGATAAATATGAAAAAGCCGGCCCTCAAAGGAGAAAGGAAACGACACCACTCTGAAGTAATGCGAAAGTGGTTCCGGAGTGAATGGTATCAAGATAAAAGGGGTTAAGATGGTTTTTAGTGGGTGAGAATCGCACAGTACTTGAAGCAGAGCGGGATTGCTTCTCGTCGTTATTAGCTTGCCCATCATCCCGTAGGCAAACGAAAAGCCACTCAGATGTGCTGTCGGAGGTTCGGGTCTTTAACTTCACATGCACAGTCAAATTCTACACACACTCATCGTTAGCGCACAATTAAATAACTCTACACCAGTCTGCTTAACTCACCTTCTTTACATATTTATCCACAATTTCAATGGGGTGTAGTAAAAAAAGGCTTTCTTTAGAACACAGCCATGGACTTAAAAATGCTAGAAGCTGTCCGTCGCGTATCATAAAAACAAACTTTAACTCTTGTCAGATTTTTATGAGAGTCAAATTCGGAGCATGACTATTGAGCGAACTAAAAAGTTTTGCATTCCGTAGAAGTGGATATTAAATTTAACTTCCTCGGCCTACCTGGAGAAGAAAATCGCACTTAACCAAATGAGCCTGAAATAATTCCCCTAGTACCTACCTCAAATAGGCACTTTCCGTATACACGTCATGGTGTACGTAATATTTTTTTTGTTTCCGTTAAAAGTTCTCAAATTTATCATGCTACGTTTCTTCCTTAAAATATGCTTCACCACACTCCATCTCCCAGCATCGTTCAAAAACGCTGACCCACAAATATCGTCGTGACACTCTTGATGACCCAATTTATTGCCAAATTCGTCGTTCATACATCTGCCTCCAGTGTAATTCCGAGCATCGAAAAGAAACTACCACAAGCACTCAATCGTGTGAATAAGTGCACATACATAATCCCTCCATTTGTTATCGCAAATATTTTGAAATATGGCGGGGATTTCTGCCTTTATCCGCCCGCCATATCCACTGCCACCACCACACGATCAATTTCATTTTCATTGTTTGTTTGCCGTTGCCGTTGCCGTTGCCATCTGAGAGGAGAGGAAGAACCCCTAAATGGCTTCCTTCGAAAGATTATTGATTCCCCATCCGTCGTCCTGTTTTATTATTTTTTTTTTTTTTTTTTGTGTGTTGGTTGTCTTTCTTCACGGAGGCGATTTATGACTGCTGTTCAAAAAGTTTGTTCAAAAAACTTCACCGGAAGTTATTTTTCTCTTTGACTAGCTATTCTTGTTCCTGTTTCAAACCTCTTGTGCTTTGTTTCCCTAAGTGTCATCGTCACGTTAAGGGAACCTCCGCTTCCCAATTGAAGAACGATGAAAACGACGCGAACGCTATTTTAAGCTAAAGATCGAAGAAGAAGCTTTTTTTTTTTTATGTATCCGGGGGTTAAATAATGTGGAAGAGGTGGATATGGCCCATGAGTTCAATTAGAGACATAGAAACAGACAGAGTTTCATGAGATGGATTTCTATTTGTCCTGGAGGAGAGGGAGCGAAGCGCTGTAACGCTCGAATGCTGAAATGCTTGAATGCTCAAGCTAACTTTTGATGCAGCTAACTTTGACTAAAGTGACCAAACTGACTATAGTCGTAGATTCTATTCCACCGACAATACCCACTGGTCGCCTTTCTGGCTGATATCTCGTTTCAAGGATCGACGTATTCGTGTTTTCTCATACTCGTAGCATTGTGTTGGTAAAGGAAAAGGCTTTTAACGAAAATTACATTTCGTCCATTAGTTTTCGGCTCAGTAGTCCCTTTGATGATTGACGGCATGCAGGAGGGTCACAGGGAGGACAATGTCTTACATGAAACTTGTTGGAAAAGTGTCTCCCTACGCAGGTAGATACTATAGATTATCAGAAATTTGAAAGCCTTATCAGATGCCAAACGTCATTGCCAGAATGAAAAACAACCTTTAGCAGTTCAAAGTGATTAGACAACAAAGATATGGTCGACGTCAAATCTCATGGGAATCTTTTTTATCCTGAAAACCTGGACAGAAATTCTCTTCGAAATGGAATCTATTTTAAAAGCAACCGTAAGTTGGAGGTGTAGTGTTGCACACCTGATGTACTATGTTTGATATCCTGTAAGGAGATACAAAATCTAGCGATTTAGACTTTTCACCCCTGCATCTCAATCTGGTTATCGTGTAATTATTCCAAGGATTTTGTGCTGAGGATTTTTGTTTAAGGGGGTCTTTCATCTGCAACAATTAAGCACATTCTACTCAACTGGCTCATCTTCTCGAGAAAATGATTCTCCAATCCTCAACCTTCTCTGACTACAACGGAGTAGTAGTTGTAGACAAAACGAAATTACCTCTCCTGCTTCCTGACAACTTAAATTAATGAGATTTACTGTAGTGATGGATTATGGCATAGCAAGAACAGTGCTTTCGGATCGTAAGGTGTTCCCTTCAAGTCGCATGTTTCTTCCTAGTTACAAGGGGGCTGTCGCTATCACAAACAAACACATAGAATTCCATTTTATTTTCTACTCGTATTTTTTTTTTTTTTTTGGTTTACTGGGAACAATGAGTCAAAGCCACTTATATTATACAGAGCGAGTCCTCATCATTGTTCTATGCGCTTAAACTGAATCTGGGACAAAAGCTATTATTCACCACTCGTATCTATGTGAAGAGATTTGTTATTAAAATTTTGTTGATGGATATAAACGAGCGTAGATTGTTGTTGATGGAACACTTCTAGGGACTGAAGGAAGATGCACTCACTGGATACGGATATGTATGTGATATAAATTTTTTTGTCCCGCCACTGAAGTGTCAACAATAAAATGCACAGATGGTGTAGTACGAGCACTCAGTATCCAGAAGGGAGTACATCTGATGATAGAATGAAAATGAAAATTGTGCCAAACATCTGATTTTGCAAATATCAATCGAATGGAGAATGCTGGTTGGAAGTGGTGAGTTTTTTTTTTTATGTTTTTTATGCTCTCCATCGTTCGAGTATCAACAAGTTTTCCATGGAATTGAATTGAATAGGAGGAGGATCGAAAAATATAGAGATTACACAATTTGGCAGGAACGAACGATGGAGGGTACTTCAGCGTATGTAGGGCCATTTAACTTAGTAATCACTTTTAGAAGGGATTTCCATGATTGTGATTTGCAAGTGCGCTTGGGAGTTGTTTAATTTGAAAAATTGCTACGAAGGGGTATGTAGAGAAAGTTTTCATTCTAGTTGGGTTTAGAGTGGATTCAGGAATTCAAAAGTTTCTTCCTTTTTATGATATTTATTGCTTTTGGCAATGTGGAATGGGAATTGTAGAATAATGTAGAATTTTGTAACAAAATTGTAAACGAAGAGGGGGATTATGTTTCTGGCAGAAGGCAAACTCGATAGCCAATCGTCGTTAAATGCAATTAAGTTTGCAAACTCGAGGCAAACTTAAGTTTCATGAAAGCGAAAGGTCTTCAGGCACCTCAGACCACCAACTATGGCAAGAAACATTTCCAAACCTATGGTATACAACCTTAGGAATTCGGTTTGATTGCGACTTTTACCTACCGCATGCAATTTAACTTAATATCGGACCTTTAACATTGTCTTCCAATTGTTAATACCAAAAGGAAGTCAGACGGCTATCCTTCTGCTCTCAAATTCCTCAACGAATCTTCTACTGACCCAAAAACCATTGCAAACTTCTTTACTTTTAACAAATCTTTTTCTACGCAAACACCTAAAGGCATTCCTTTTGCAGTTACTTTGGCTGTCCAGAGACATTATTCAACATGTTTGGTATCAGAAAACATTACTAAACTTAAAGATGATTGTTTTTTCCGACCCCGATGGCCTTCCGGCTATTGTAATAAAAAAGTGTGTAAGTCATCTCGGTCCTCCCCTATTTAACCTGTCTGTTTCAACAGGTACCTTTCCTTTCCTATGGAAGGAATCGTGAACCATCCCTCTCCATAAAAATGGAAGTAGCTTACGCAGAGTTTTTGAAAGCATAGGCTATCAAGAACTGCTTTCGAACTATACATATAATTATCTACAAAAATCAACACGGTTTCATGAAAGGTAGGTTAGATTAGGTTAAACAGCGGTATGATGGATATGCCATCACAAAGACAATCCGGCCCATCGCGATCCCTGTGGAACCAGTTGAATTTGTCTTCAAATGGCAAAAACCTAACCAATCGCTCTGGTGAAACACCCAATTTCCCTGCAAAAGCCAAGAAGCCCTTTGAAGTTCGTGTCTATTTCCTCTAAAAAATTTCTTCGACTATGCGATATTGCGTCGCATTCACACAGAGTGTGTGTTATGTCCTCAACAGCTTGCAAATCACCGCAGAATCTACAAATATCCGTATCTGATAATTTGAATCTCTTTGCTTGTTGCTGCACGAGACAGTGTCCTGTTAGGATTCTGTCCTAAGCTTATCCCTGTTTAGCTTTATTAACATGCTAGATCTTCTGCCGTCAAAAAGCGGTCAAAGAGCCTTGGATATCCGGTGTTCTTCAAGACTTGACCACCTTAGGTTGGCAGTCTTTGCGATTTTTTTCCACTATGCAAAAGGGGTGGTTTGATGTTGGCACCCACACTATTGTCGCGTAGCCCCCTTTTTCTTACAAGCTCATTCGCTTGTTCATTTCCTATAGTGTTCTGGCACCCAGCACAGTTTTACCCATTTCTGACTGCATAGTGCCTTGAGCACTGTGCGACAGTTCTGACTGTATCAAAGTTAACGTTGCTTGATTCCATTGCCTTGAGTGCGGCCTAGCTACCGATGTACAGAGGATAGCGATATCTCTTTCGGATATCGATCTCATCAGCATTAGCTCAGCCGGTCTGAGAACAGCCAGTCCGGTAGTCTTATAGACACTCTTAGTTTTGGGTCTTCCGAGAAGATACTGTGCCTTCCTGTTCCTTTTCTTCCTAGTCCACCCTTTCCAAGGAAGGAATAAGGAATATCGTCCGTTAGAATTGGATTACCTGGTAGTAGTTCCGCTAGGACCATGCCATATCCGAAACTACTGCTCCTAAAGTAACCCAGATTAATGAGTCGCATCACACTGTTGCCAGCAAGTTTTTTGATCTGCAGATCAAGCGGTGGTAGGTGCAAAAATGTGTTAAATGCTGCCGTAGGGGTGGTACGGAGCCCACCTGTAATGGCTATGGGAGCCGTTCTTTGAACCGCAGCTAATTTTCCGTAAATCGTTTTATTGTTTATTGCTTTCCACCTTACTAGGGTGCCGTTTGTAAGTATGGGTCTTACCACCACGGTATACAGCCAGTACACCGTAGCCGCTTTTGGTCCGCAAATTGTTCCTACTGTTCTTTTGCAAATAAAAGGAGCATTATATGCCTTTTTGGTTATTTCCGCTACATTAAGATTCCAATTCAGTTTTTTTGTCCAGAATCACACCCAGATACTTCGGGCTGTCCGAAAAGGACAGTTCCATTTCGTTGAGTTTTGGGAGTTTGAATTGCGGTATCTTGTACTTTCTGGCAAAAAGGACCAGTTCCGTTTTGCGAGGTTTGTCATTGTGGCCATAGCTTTTTGCCGAAGTGCTGATCGTCTTCATGGCAACCTCGATGATGATTTGACGATGTCATTGATAACCAGCACCGACAGGAGTGGAGAAATGACTCACTCATGAGGGGTTCTCCTGGTTTCGGACATTCTAACCGAGCTTTGCCCAATAGAACAATTTATTTTCCTGCTTGCAATCATGTTGAAAACCCAGTTTGTTATGCCATGTTCAATGTTAACGTCTACTAGATCACTTTTAATGGTGGTGCACTCCACGTTATTTAAAGCTCCTTCAATATCGAGGATGGCCACCATCGCAAACACACCGAAGTGTAGACTTTTCTCTATTTTCGCCACCACCGTGTGCAGGGCGGTTTCTACAGATTTCCGTCTCAAATATGTATGCTGTGACTCAGTCAAGAAGCTATTACTGCATCTATTCCTAATGTGAATCTCCAATAGTCGCTCTAGGGTTTTAAACATAAATGATGACAGACTTATTGGTCTGGCATCGTTTGCTGTTTTATGCCCCCGTTTGTCACCTTTAGGTAGGAAGACCATCTTAACTTTCCTCCAAGGTATTGGTACAATATGTACGCTATTTTTAGACTGTGTCTGAGGGTTTCCGTAATTTTCTGGATTGTTACCTCCTGTGCTTTCTGTAGCATAATCGATAGCATACCATCCGGACCGGGAGGTTTGTATGGCTTAAAGGACTGAATTGCCCACCGTAATTTTTTCCTATTAATAAGAGCACCTATCTCCTCTTTGGAAAGAGAGAGATCAATGTTCTCAGTATGCTGTAGCATTCCAGTGTCGTCTGATACTGTGGATCCCGGAAAGTGGGTTTCCACCAGTGTTGTCAGAACCTCTTGGCTACTTTCAGCCCATGTTCCGTCATTTTTCCTGAGGTATTTAGGAACGCTCGCTTCCTTTGAAAGCATTTTGTGTAACTTTAAAACCTCGTCTGTTACCGCGATAGATTCTCAGTGCTTCCGCCATGAAGCGCTTTTTGACTTTCTAACTTGCTACTTGAATTGTTTCTTACATTCGTAGTACTCATTCCATGTACTGCCGGTTCTGAAAAGCTTCGCGCTATTACAGGGTTTCCTAAACCTATCTGGCTATTCCACCATTTTGGTTGAGCCCGGTTTGGTGTTCTGTTTGCCGGGAAAGCTTCTCGAACGCCATTTTTAGTGCCGTATTAATATTTTCTACCGCCCTATCTAAATTAACAATATTATCGCAGGTGACTGATTGGGTATCCAGGTGTATATTTACCACTTCTGTATACTTGAGCTATCCAATCTTCCTAGGATTTCTTTGAAAACTACATATGTACATACCGTGTTCTGAGAGTTCACGTTGAAACGTATCTATCGGTGATCCGACATTGACGCTTCGTCGACTACTCTCCATTCCCTTATTCCTAACCCTTTTGTATTTGTATTAAAAGTGATATCTATCACCTCCTGCCTATTTTTCACTACAAAACTGGGTGAATTCCCTCTGTTACAAATATTGAGGTTGGAAGATAAAATAAAATCATACAAACACTCAACTCTTGGGTAGATATCACCGCTTCCCAATTGTGTATGGTGGGCTTTTGTATCACACCCCAAAACCAGCATCCAATTTTTCTGCCTTGCCACCTCTTTTAGCTTCTTCGAGATCACTACCTCGGGGTCGTAGGGGATTCATGAAAGATAAATCAACTACTACTAACCTAACTGAGTTCGCCTCTATAATAGATCGATGACTGAGAATACAGAGTCATTTTTAGATCCCCAATATTCGACACCACTAAAGCATTTGGGGTCCTGGTGCCCCTCAGGATAGTCATCTCAAACCCATCATCTTGATCCTAACGATTAACAATATAAATATCGTTTTAGCGAATTCTAATCTTTCTATTTTCGCTAATGACCTGATAATTACCAAGGTCATTTCATTGCCTTCTGATTCCCATTGCCTGCAAGATGACTTGAATAAGTTTTCGGTATGGCGCAAACGTCCACCGTCCCCTCCAAGGAACCATTTCATCTGCGATGAGCCAATTCCTTCCACTATCGAAGTACAGGATCTAGGAATAATTTGTCATAGCGAATTAAATTTCGACTAACCTGTTGACAGAATTATTAATAAAGGTAACTTTTCACTTGGCTTTATCGAACGGTAGTAAAAAGACTTTTCGAACCATTACATAGCAAGATTCCTATACATTGCGTTTGTAAGATCTCTTTTCGAATATTCCACTCAAATTTAGTCGCCCTATAAGCAAATCCACATTCAAAAAGTCGAAGCCGTCCAACGTCGATTTATTCGTTTCGAACTTCGTGGTCGTTTCGAAATTCGGGCCGATCTATATTTATTGCCACCATATGGAAATAGGCTAAAACTGATTACAACCTAAAAAAAACCTCTCGATGTCGCACTTACCGACTAGAAGCATCGACGGTCCGCGAATTCTACAGAATATTTCTTTCCCCTCCAATTTCCGTAATCTAAATTCGGTCACTATTCTCCCGATTCGAACTCACCGCAGTAATTTCTGGTCACTTTGAATAAATATTAAAATATTAAGAATGTTGGGTATAACAAACTACTACGTCGAAGCCTTTGACCTAAATCGCAGCAAATACATAATCAAAAAATCCCTGCTCAGTACAAATAATCGGCTTAAAACCTCCCTCGACCACGCATCCTTTTTTCCTCGCCACATTACTTCAAGAATATCTTTGTTAGTTTTTAAGGCTAGCTTTTATTTTGTTTTTTTTTTTTTTGCTTGCTAAATAAACAAGCTAATAACAAGCTATACCCAAAACTCACATAAAGAGTGCACTACGGCACTACGGAAACCCTCAAGACATGCGCCGCCGGTTGTCTTAAAATAGTCCAAGCAAAAATTCAGATACTGGGAGTGGAAAATCCTTGAAAGTGGTTAAAGGGCTAAGTAAGGCCTTAAATCTAGTGGCAATACATGCTTCAGATACAAGCATGCCGCCCCTCCATCTGAATCCAATATAAAAATAACACACAAACATATACTCGTATGTATCTTCGCTTGAAAGGCAGTAAGCCAGATTTCGCTGACGAGCTTGTGTTTTTTATAATTCATTAAAGAAGATGGGTTTTTAGCTGAGGCGAGAAACGTCTCAAACGCCTAACGTCTGTGTTAGACGACAGACAGACCAAATACAGTATAACTAAAATTAGGTGTAGAGGCTAGGACCTCAGTTTTAGAGTCACACATGAAGACCTAGCTACATCCACTTCTCGGCTTGAATTCAGGCAGAGTACAGTCCTGAGTATAGAATTCTTACAGCAACCGAAGTTCCGATGCCATTGCGCAAGACAGCCCATTAGACAACAATCAAATGACATACCGCTCAAGCAAGGTTATTGAAACACCATTTGGCCACATCTTCTTCAGAAAGATTCGTCACTGCATCTACAGCAGAGCCTGGCTTAATGTTATCCCATGCAACTAAGACATATCATTATTTGGAATCTAGTGAAAACTGCAGTGAAGTTTTTACGTGAAAGTTTATTTTACTAAGCAACTAACTCATAAGATACGAGTAGCATTTGCCCCTTCATAGCTGTTTTGATCCAGAGCGCAAGCCACATGACTAGCTGAAAGTTCTTAAGCACTACTAGATAGTACGCGACATGTATTGGCCAAAGAATTTTCCCTTGCCAAGATGGCACATAGATATTTAGCTGCGTTAGAGAGATGGATGACGAAGCCTGTTTGATCCTAGACTGAATGTTTGACTAATCAGATTCCTATTTTTCACGAAGGAACCCTCCTCTCAACACAGGACTTTCTGACTTCTGAGTACACCATCGCTTTTGATTAGGGCTACCTGCAGTTGAAAGCAAATAATTCAATTGCCAGTATAGCTACATCATCTGCATATGCCTCAACGTAGACGCTAGAACTGTTGAAAACGCTAGGTAGATAGGTAACAACAATATATAATTGCGGAAAAAGCATGCTGCTCTGTCCGGCAATACCGGTGTACCACTGTCCATTTTCGCAATGAGACATTGATCCCAATCAGCATCTGCACTCTGTCCTCTAGTTTTGCTTTAGAGCACAAAAGTGGTGAAACGTCTCCTTCGTGTTCCCTCACCGAGTTTCAAATGCTGTTAAAAACGCCACCTTCGAAGGCACTATCAATGTCGTATCTACTCGTACAATACTATTCATTGTAGGATATGTAAATAATTCTAGATTTTGAGGCTGTCCCACTAGGTTTCTGTGTTGGTATGTCTGCTGCATCTTGGACGAAGGATGCATTAGTAATGTAGTTTTGAACTCAACAATCCCCTCAATGTACTTCACCAAGAAGTCAGACTGATAGATTTGAATTTCTTTCAAACAGGTAAGTCGTCTTGGC
Organism: Volucella zonaria; assembly: GCA_963966105.1. Classification (NCBI taxonomy): domain Eukaryota; kingdom Metazoa; phylum Arthropoda; class Insecta; order Diptera; family Syrphidae; genus Volucella; species Volucella zonaria. The sequence goes on from OZ014532.1 coordinate 182,407,592, forward strand.
AGATTCCCCGCATAAAATCTAGTCTCTATGTTCGTCAAAGGTTTGGTGTCGGCATCAGGTGGTCAGGTGAATTGGATCCTTATTCTTTATTCTTCACCTCATCACAGTCATATACTCGAACTACGACGGGTTCTATAACTTAATGCAATTGTTGCTATAGTCATAAGATGCAGCCTGGTCGCCTGGAAGTGAATTTCGACAACAAAAGCGAGAGTCCTCTACAATCAGAATGTGTCCAGTTTGGTTGATCTGGGTATTTTGACGACTTCGGCCAGTCTGCTAGTTTCACTAGGTGTTTCGGTCTTTTCTAATATTTATTCGAGTGAATCTATTTTGCTTCAGTCTGTGAGGATAAGTATTTAAAAGCTTCGTTCAGGAGCTGCTACTGTTTTAGGTTCCATAAGGAACGGATAATGCATAGGTTTGATGGACCCCTTAGCTTTTCTAGTTTTGACTACATCCTCCCATGTTATTCATTGCTTAGAGTTTTGGAGGATTTTTGACTTATTTCCCTATCTTCTTCTCCCAAGTTCCATTTTTCCACATGCATATATATATACTTACTTACCTAAGGACTGGGTAAGTCTTGGCTTCAACTAACAAGCGTCTCAATCCAGCTCCATCATTGGCTAGCTTCCTCCAGTTTCGCACACTAAGTTGGTTGAGGTCTACTTCGACTTGCGTTCGCCACCTGAGTAGGGGTTTTCTTCTTCTGCGCTGACCTTCGGGGGCGATTTCGAAGATCACCACGCCACCTCAGTCGGTGGAACTTCACTCTTCTGGCTAACTCGATGCCGCTGTACAGTCCGTAAGGATCATCAATGTATTTTCTCCTCCACTTACCGTTTATACACACACCCGAAGAATTTTCCTCCCAAAGTATCCAAGAGCATGCTCATTCGTTTTTGACAAAGGCCATGCCTCTGCGTCATTTTATTGTTCCACAGAGGGCTTCGCTAGTTTTTTCCCTTCTTAACACAAAGAAGCAGCGATTGATTGGCAAGAGTTATTGTTCGTTTGATCTCAGCGCTGGATTGTTGTCTGGATTGATAGCGGAGCCTAGGTAGACAAAGCAATTAACTACCTCAAAGTTATATCCGTCGAGGGTGACGTTCCGTCTACTGATAGCACGCTGCTTTCCTCCGATTATGTCAATATCATCAGCCCATGGGAGTAATTGCACTGAATTTTGAAAGTGCCTCTTGTATTGGCGCGTGAGTTTTGCACTGTTCTTTCAAAAATTATGTTAATTGAATCGAACGAAAGCGCATCACTTTATCTAAATCCTTTTTTAACATTAAAGGTCTCAGTGAGTTCTTTACCGGCCTTGATGGAGCAGGGTGCATTCTCCATCGTCTTCCTACGTAAGCTTACAAGTTTGGCAGTAATGCCAAAACTAGACATTGATCTTTATAGATCGTCTTTTTAGATGCTGCCATAAGTGGTGTGTATCGATTTGGAGCTCACAGGTTTTTTCAAAGATCTGCGGAAGTATGAACATTTGGTCGATTGTGGACTTTCCTGGCATAAAGCCACACTGATATGGACCAACCAAGTTTTTGGCGAACGGATTCATGCGTTCACACAATACATAATATTTTGTATGCGATGTTAAGAAGACCGATGCCTCCGTAGCTGGCGCAGTTCAGAGGCTATTCTCTCTTCAGGATTGGACAAACAATGCTGAGTTTCTATTCATGGGGCATACTTTCGTCCGACCATATTTTACAGATGAGTTGGGGTATGCTCTTACCAAGTTATCGTCTGCCACTTTGAAGAACCCCGCAGTCAGGCCGTCCGCTCAAGCAGCTTTGTTGCTTTGTTGGACTTAAGCTTAAGTATGACTGTCTTCACTTCATCCAGGTCGGGTGGACTGAATTGTTAGTCTACATCGTCCAGGTTGAAAGGTTCATTCTGCCTCTACTACTATTTTCCTTTGTTCTCGTCCTTCGTTTCAGCGGCTGCATGTGCTTGCCGGCTTTCTTCATCAACCCAAAGATTTCTTGGTGGTGGTCAGGTGAAACCCAGCACATTAGTTTCGGGGTCACTGATTGCGCATTGGCAGCGTTGCCACTGGTCTTCGGTACTTGTTGAGAGATTTCAGGATCCGCGTTCGGCGGAGACTCTAGCGGTCTCTTGTGGTTGTAGTTTTTCTACGTTATATATTCTCACAGTAGTTCTTCTTTTTTGTGGCGCTTTTGAAATCCGCATTGGTTGCAACAAGGTGGTGATACGAGTCAACGTCTAAAATACCGGAGGCATGCCTTACGTTTGTCGCAAAATGATCAATTTGATTTAGAGGTTGATGATCGGGCGACAGCAATGTGCCCTTGTATATATTGAGATAAGGAAACCTTGAACTTGCTATAATGATATTTGGCCCCGCCGCAAAGACAGTAAGCCCAAGTCCATTGCCAGACTTGGTGTCGTGTGGGCTATGCTTACCAGCTGTCCTACAAAATATGTCCTCCTTTCCTATCCTGAAGTCATACTTCGGACATTGAACATATGTCTTATCGAGGAGCTCGTAGAAACATTCTTTTGTAGCGTCGTCCTTGTCTTTCTTAGAGGCATGGGTGAATATCAGGCTTGTGTTAGCGAATTCAGTCTTGATGTGGAATATCATAAGACGCTGGCTCACGTGTCGAAAGCTTATCTGCATCCGGAATAGAGCTGTTCCTTTTCCCTTTAGCAATCGCCATAGCATTTATAAGAGTTTTTCATTCTCCTTATGATCAGGTTATCCCGTCGCACTTCCTAGATAGCGGTGATATTTGCGTGAAAGCAGTCAATTGCCTCTGCCGATTTCTCGGCTGCACATGGTCGTTGTTCTTTCAACGTTTATAAGGGTCGTCAACAATGAGTCCATTTTTATTCGAAGCCATTGGTTGGTTCGTCCTTTTTCCGCATAGGGTTGTAAGCCTAAGATTCCGTACGCCAGTATTATGCTACTGGCCGAGCATGCCCTTGCCATTTTAGTCTGCATGAGTAAAGGTTTACTTATACGATTAACGGCAAGCACTATAGGGAGCTAAGAAAAGATCTTCGCTACGAACTTGATTGTTGCGCCGCTGGCACTATCCAAGTAGGACAGCAAGCAGTTTCGGAGGTTTCTTATCTGCTTTCGTTAAAGAAAAACTGATGAAACAAAGAAAACTTTTTGCAAATAATATTGCGTCCAGTCTCCATATTACCACCTGCCCCAAAGTCACTTATAGGAAGAAGTGTATTAACTATTGCTATTTTGAAGACTCTGAACAGACCTGGGGCTTCCGAACACCTATTGCAGACATTAGAGGCCTGTCGGGTTAATAAGAAATATGATGGGCGAAGCGGACTAGAAAACCATCAGATCATGGTCATAGGAAAAAGAGCAAATATATCCAGTATTTTAGATATGCGCACATTCCGAAGCGTCACTCGGACTCGGATCACTACTTTATGGTAGTCGAGATATGAACGTGGACTTTCAAGGCACCACAGTGTTGGGAAAATACAGTGAGAATATTTTACACAAGAAGGCTACAATCACAAGAAACCTCCAGAGTCTTTGCTGACCACGCTTCCCTCATAACTCATGTCTTCTTTCAGGATTGTCTCATCGGGCATGTTGAGAGCTACAACACCCTGGCATGATGCCAAAAATTCAATCTTAGGGTGGTGCAATATTATTTAATTGAAATTTGATCTTGGAATTAAGGATTAACTCTCTCAAAGCTTGAAATCAAATAATTGTAATCTGAATTTTTTGTGACTTTCCTTCTAAAGATTTTGCGCTTTGGAAAGCATTTAATTGACCTTACACAATTTAGTAAAAATTGAAAACCACCCACGGTCATCTGTGCCTTATAAACGGAGCTGCAGGATAAAAAATATACATCCGATTACTTACATTTCATCCACATGCCGTAACGTTTTCTTTTATTTTTAATTTCCGCTATGCTAAGCCGGAAATCAAACAAATCCCGCCGTAAGGTATTTAAGTCTTCACTCCATTGTACGCCCACGCCCGCCAGCAAATCATTTTTAATTGCAAATTTAAATTACAGCTCGTCCCTTAATGAACCCCTGGAATAATATCCCTCTAAAAGCAAGCCTTGTCTATGAATACCAGAATACCAGAATACCAGAATACCAGAACACCAACAACTAGGAATAGAAGCACCCTGTACATCATCGTTTTGTCTCATAGAAATGTTTTACGGCCTCACAAACGCCAGCGAGAACAATTTATGCTCAGGTGAATGTCGTTCCACTTATCTTAATATAATCAAGTAACCGTAGCTCTCGAGAAGGAGATTCATCTTTGGTTGATCCTTCAAGAACCAAAACAAGAAACCAAATTTGCGGTTGCCATACTCGTATCTTGTAGGCGAGAGGCCTTCACAAAAAAAGGAAAACCAGCACACCGGGTACATTATAAAGCATTTCTCTCGAACATGAATTGCGATAGATGGCTGTGTAATGAGTAAGGATACGGATTCTAGTATTTTGGTATTCTGGGTATTCGGTATCCCGGAATCCGGAAGGACATAAAGAAAATAATAAAATTACAAAAAATCGTCGAGTCTTTTACTTTGCGCTCGAGTGCTTTGTGAATTCAAAACGAAATCCTGGGGCTCACTTTTCTGTGTTAACAAAAAAAAAAAAAAATATAAGAAGAAAAACAAAATGAAGAGTTCACAAACTAGCAGACGGATTCTGGAAGCAGGAGTGCCAGGGATATCCTTATAAAAACTATAAACAATAGAGTGACTTAATGGGTTGTAAACGTAATGGCTATGGGTATGCTCTGAGGAGCACACAGACTACTCGGCTCGGTTCGGTCTTGTACGAGTATAATACAAAAAGGCAGTAGACCGATGCGATGGATGGCTGGTTAAGAGGTACTGAGGCTCACAGGACACTATGACCCCTTTGGGTGGATTTATTGTGAATGGACGTGGCGAAGGATTTAAATGTAGGAAGATAGGCCACCAGAGCAGCAATAATGAGGATGGATAATGGGGCTGAATAATGTCCAAATGAAGCAGAGAATAATATTCTAAATGGGAGATGTCTGCCTGATGTGATCTATTGTTGAGAGGAAGTAGGGAGGGATTCGATAGTTATACGAGGGTGAAGCCATTTGTTGAAGAGATTTTTTCTATTTTTTTTTTTTTTGCTTATTCAACAGCAACAGAGTAAAGGATTTGATGTATTGTAGATCTGAATCTTATTTGCAAGAAAAAGGGGGATTAGTAGCACTTAGCGGAAAAGATATTTCAAAAATGACATGTTTGCCTGATGGAGGTCAAGTGATATTAATTCAACTATGAACCATATTGTAAGGGGCCCGACACTGATAAAAAAACTAAAATCATTCACCAAAAGACCTTAAATTCACATCAATTGGGGTTGCTAAGGTGAATTTACTATACTACCTGACGGAGTGAGAAGAAACAAATTGTCCTTGCTTACTAGATTACATCCGATTTATTGTGATAGTTCCCTCTGTTCAGTTGTTTCTATCAAATCTAGAAGATGAATATTGCTTTTTTGGCTGAGCTGAGATAAGATGGCCCTATAATGGGGAGTTGCACACACCATTGGAAAACACTGTCATATTCTATCTCTGCAGAGCATTTGGGCACACTAAGTGCTCTGTAGGACTAATGCTAATATCAACAGCATAGTTTCATGTGTTGGAACCCTCGCAGAGACCATATACCAACGTCTAGTTTCCAGAAAACGAAGAAGTAACTAAAAATAATGAGAGCAGTTTTTATAGCCACTTAAGCGACGTCAATAACCATATGGGTAATGGGGACAGCATCACTATGCTTAAACACATGAAGGGAGATCAGCGAAATCAGCAGTTTATGGACTTCTGAAGTACTTAACGACGCTAAAACCGCTTTACATCCCGAGATTAATAACCATAGGCTCAAGGACTCCCATGTGCACCAACAATTCATGGGTTATCTTGCCTTAGAAGCAGAAATAATGCAGAAAAACTTAAATGACCATTGTAATGGTGTGAAAATGGTTTTAAATGGGGCCCGAAACTACTACGGTGAAAGTCAGAAAAGTCACCGCACATAGCAATGCTATAAGCGTACATCAGTCGAGGCTCGGGTTACTGCAACCGCAAAGAGAACTGAATTAGAAGAGACGTGACAGACTTCAGTATATGGACTTACTTGTTTACAGATGAGATGGTATATGCTCTTAATCAAACGAAATCCCGTAACCTTGAATAATTTGGCGGGTTATACGACTGCTCCAGCAGACTTATAAATTTTAACCCTTTCCTATCTGACCGTACTGATTCATACCGCCTACTTTTCCGCCAAATAATTCAAACACCAGACCGCGTAAGGGACAATTATCATTGTCGATCCTTAACAGTACTGTTTAGCAAGCAAATCACAGCACGTTATTTGAATTCTAGAGAACAATAAAACGTCTGTGAAGCTTGCAAGGTAAGTTTGGTTTTCTTTTTAAATTAGTCAGTTAGCCTCGTCAATAAAACCATGGCCGAGTGCCGAGCTGGCCATGGACCATTACACACACACATGTGCACTCGTAAATTCGCTCATCGCGTGCGGACACCAAAAAACAAAAACACCAACAACAACAACAACGCGCGAGTGTAGTGAAATCATCATCCACAGTGCGGGCATTCCTATGTACCTTCCTGCCCCTGATCAAACTATTGCTTGCACTCGGTCACCGCCGTTGCTGTATTACATTGTCATACAGCGCGTGCAGTGACTGAGTGTATGTACGAGTAACAATAGCGGGTTTTGAGTTTGAATTTTGTTGGTGTGCTGGTTCCTATTGTTGTAAGGGAACGACAACAATTTGACTCTGAATTTTTACTTCACAGCTGTGCTTAGTAACTTCGGTGCTTGTGTTTTTTATGTTTGTCTTTCTTTATAATGACTCGGAAATTCAGAGTGGATGTTGCCAATATACGCGGCCCTCAAAGTAATCACTTTTCTGCGTACGTGCTCATCTGTAAATATAGACCAGCTGTTTTGGCATTTAGTGAAACACAGGCACATCCCCACCCACACCTATCAGATCACTCTGAAGCTACCTGCCTACAAACTAGTGCCATTATTCTTCTCTCACCGCGATCTCGCTATTTACGTGCGAAGTGATGTAGCTTACCAAATTCCACCACAATGTAGTTCGTGTTCCAATCCGGAATTCAATTTCATGTGGTTAAAACTCCACCTCCGTAAGCAAATTATCCACTACTGCTTTATTTACAGAAGCCCCAAACTGGACAGCAACTCGACCTTCCACGAGTTTGATGCGCTGTCTGATTCCATTCAAAGAATTGTATCCCTGTATCCTAATACTGAAATCGTTATAACGTGCGCTTTCAATATACACAATTCTGGTTGGCTTCGACATTCTGGACAGACAACACCCGAAGGACGGTATGAGATCTTTGCTGCGGAAAATAACCTAACGCAACTTGTAAATGAGCCCACACGAATATCAGACGTTGATAGTCATACCGCCAGCACACTGGACTTGTTTTTAACTTCTCACCCTGATAAGTACATCGTTGATGTGCTCTTCACTCGGTTCGTCGGACCATTGTGTCATATTAGCTAATTTCTCGTACACCGACCACACAGTTAGAGAAAAGATTCCTAAAAGAATCGTATGGCAATACGAGAAAGCCAATTGGAGCGGACTTAACACCTTCTTTAGGAATTTTAACTGGTCGTTATGTTTCCTTGATAATGACGTGGATGCCGCTGTTGATATGATCACAGACACCATTCTGTTTGGAATGAGAAACTTGAAGCCTCAACTGCTGTAAAGCTGTAAAGAGGCTGTAAGGGTTAGAGAAGTGTTTTTTTCGGTCCTTCAAGACCAGCCCAACTGAGGAAAATCGAAAAAAGTTCAAACAAGCCAGAAATGACTGCAACGCCTTTCTTAAACGAGTAAAATTCCAATACGATCAAAAACTGAGGCAAAAAATACTACGTATAATGTCCCAAAGGTAATAGAAACTTTTGGTAGTTCGTCAAAAATATTAGAAATTCTGCCTTATCCTCTATTCCAACGCTCAATGGGATGAATGATATTCCACCTGTTATCACTTTGCACAAGGCCAATCTGCTTGCTGCACACTTTGCGGCCAGCTCAACAGTCGCAGATTGTGCTTTGTCTCCGCCTACACTTGAGTGCGTGGAATCTTTAATGGGACAAATCCACTTTCGCACTCGTGTAGCAGCAAGAGTTCTTAAAGATCTCAACGTACAGAAATCCGCTGGTCCAGATGGTATATCTCCCCTTGTAAGAGGTGTTCTTCTTCGCTGGCAAAACCACTTAACCTTTTTCATCAATCCTACTCTTTAGGACTCTTTCCGAGCAGATGGAAAACAGCATTTGTCCAGCCCGTCCCTAAGAAAGGCGAATCTTCCTGTCTGGAAACGCTGATAAACCGTCAGCTAATGAAATATCTCGAAACATGAAAACTTCTCAATGATCGGCAATACGGTTTTCGTAGCAACAGGCCCACTGGTGATCTGATGGCATGTCTCACCGAAAAGTGGTACCAAAGCGTACATCATTCTGACGAAAGCAAGATAGTAGCACTTGATATTTGTAAGGCATTTGACAGAGTTTGGCATTAGGCCCTTTTGTCGAAAATGCGTGCTTTTGGGATCGATGACTCTCTTCTTCAATGGATTAGAAATTACCTTTCGGAACGTTCAATTCAAGTTGTCTTGGATGGTTTCAAGTCTGATATCCGCAAAATAAATTCTGGTGTGCCCCAGGGCTCCGTTCTGTCTCCGACGCTTCTTTTAATTTTCATCAACGATCTCTTGTCTACTATCTCTAATCCAATATATTCCTTTGCGTACGACAGTACTTTCTGCTTTTCACCAATTGGGCAACTATGAACAGAGTGGAATTTAATGCTTCCAAAATACAATGCTGTTTGCTATCGTTAAAGCGAAATTTAAATACCCAGCCAGGCACTTACATCGTCGAAATCGAAAAACTTTTCATTCTCGGTATGTGTGTCAATGACAACTTACGTTGGAATGACCACATATTCGATGTCGCTAAAAATGCTGCGAAATGTCTAGCCTTTCTCAAACGATGTAAGAAATACTTTTCTCCTTCAAATCTGGCCTCAATATGTAAGGCATTCATCCGCCCAAAATTGCAGTACTATGCTCATATCTGGTCAGGTGCGCCAAAAACATCACTACATCTGCTAGACCGGATTCAAAACCGTGCTACAAAACTCATTGGTGATACTAATATCACTCAAACAATGGACACCCTCGAACACCGACGTAATGTCTTTTGTCTCGCTCAGTTTTGTCGCTATTTCCACCAACAGTGCTCTGTAGAAGTCGCCAGTAGCATTCCGCTCATTCAACTTTTTAACCGTAACACCCGTCTCGCTATGAATGCTCACCAGTATACCCTCAGGCCCACTTTTAGACGCACTCTAAAATATCGTGATTCGTTCCCAAGCCGTACAACTCGCTTATGGAATGCCCTGCCTAGCTCTTTATTTCCTAATCTTTATAACCTTCAAACATTTAAAACCAGCGTCACCGGTACCTCTCTTTCTATCCTCCTTCGCTCGCGCTGCATTTAGGGTACCTAAATCCCTTGAGCGCGCGGAAATTATAAAAAAAAAAAAAATGAATATTTGAGGTTGTTTCTATTCTAAGAAGACCTTCCAGATTGTAACGCAGGATCTAATGTAGAAGTGCCCGATAATTAGAAACAAGATGACCTTCAACCACAACTCTTGAGGAACTTCGATTAAATTCTCGAAGAAGCATTGGAAGGAGAGCTCAACCAGCTGTCGACCTTGGAAGAAGAAAGAGAACAGTCTTTGAACTCTCAGCAAGTAATAACCACAGCCACTATTTCTTCATCAAGGGCTGATGTGAATGCTGCTGCTTCAATACCAGATACTTCGGTGGCTACGAACTTCGCGGAAAAGACTTGAAATAGACCGGAACTGAAAAATATGCGATAAGCAAACTAACTTGTCAGAATATTCTGATGATACTGGAGCAGTTGAAACAGTTTTTTCCGATTGCGATACGCAAATAGATACTTTTTTGGTTTTCATTGATTCAATATTAGAGAGCATCGTGAATCGAAGCAACCACCAGCTTGGACTGACCATTTCTCCTTGGAACCTCATGTAAACAGCGCAAAACGATGATCAGGGACAGATTTGCGGCAATACAGTCATCTTTAAATTGTAATGATCATTCTATGATGCCCCGGAACTATAAGGGTAAGATGTTCAATATAAGGCCAATGTTGAAAGAGTTGAACAGAAAATTTCAGGAGTGAGTGTTGATGAATCCATGGTAAAATTCAGGGGAAGATTGGCTCTGAAACAATATTTACCGATGAAACCTATAAAAAGGGGATATAAACTATGGTGCTTGGTAGATCAAAGAGGTTTTATCAAGAAGTTTATGATTTATCAAGCCAAAGATGAGCAAATGACGGCGAAGTTTGCAGATTATTCACTGGCAGAAAGAGTTATACTGGAACTCTCGGCAATTTTGGCAATTTTGTTTCATTTGTTCCCTTATTGGAGAAATTGATAACTGAAGGGACCTTTAGCTTGGAACAATCAGATGTAACCGAAAGGGATTGCCTAACAACATGCAAGCTGGACTGAGGAGATTATGACTACAAGTTTTCGAATCTCCACATGCGGTTTTGGAAGGATGAACAAGGTTCTGGATTTTGTCTCTAATTTCCATGGAATTGAGGAAACCACTGTTTAGCGAAAAGAAAAAGATGCCACGAGGTCTTCAGTTTAGCATCCCATGGGTGTGAAAGATAACAACCAATTCATGGGAGGGATGGATACCGCAGATCCTTTGAGAGCCTTATACTGTGTAGATAGAGAGTCTCCAAAGTGGTGGCACAGCATATTCTGGGGCATGCTAGATATAGCATTTGTAAATACTCGTACCTATATTGTGCATGGACTAATAATGGATAAAAAGAGTTTAGAAGCTCAGTGGCACAAGACGTCATGTCGAAGAAAGACCTACCAATTTCTAAAAAAAAAAAACAGATCGTCAGAAGCCAATGTTCCGAGCCCAAGTGTGCCAAAGCGAAGTAAATCGGACTTCTCTATCCCCAAAGACGTAAGGATGGGAAACAGGGCGATTCATTGGCCTCGCTTCGACAAAAACAGGGGAAGATGTGAAGTCTGTTGCATGAAAAACATACAGTTAAAGCCTCGTACAAAATGCTCGCATTGTAATGTTCTTTTGTTTAATTGACAAAAAGAACTGTTTTTCAGAATACCACGGCATAAGTTCACAAGTTCCTAAGTTTATAAAATCCGGACTTTTTGGCATACAGAGTTCCTGACGGTACCAAAGAGTCTAGGTTTTAGAAGTCTAATAAAAATCTAAAAAAATATATGCTTTTCTTTTTATATCACGTTTAGAGATCTTATTATTTCTAGTAGCCGTTAGGAAAGGGTTATTTTTAGATATCGCTAACCAAACCTCTAGGTTAGGTTAGGGTAAACAGGGTGTGATGGATATGCCATCACACAGATACCAAAACGGGTGTCGCGATCCCTGTGGAACCAATTGAATTTGTCTTCAAATGGCAAAAATCTAAACAATGGGTGTTTCAAAAAGGTCTATGAAGTTCTTGCCGTCTATTTCTTCTACATTTTCGAAAAAGTATTTTCCTAAAAATTTTCTCCGACTGTGCGATATTGCCCCGCCTTCACACAGTATGTGTGTTATGTCCTCAATAGCTTGTAGATCACTGCAGAATCTCCATATATCCGTATCTGCCAATTTGAGTCTTTTTGCGTGTTGCTGCAAGGGACAGTGTACTGTCAGGATTTCTATCACTGTTCTAAGCTTATCCCTGTTTATCTTTATTAACTTCCTAAATCGTTTGCAAAGAGCCTTGGATACCGTGTGCCCTTCAAGACTTCACCACCTTAGGTTGGCAGTCTTTGCGATTTTTTCCTCGATAGTTCCCCTCACTATACAAAGGGGTTGTTTGATGTTGGTAACCTTACTATTGTCGAGTAGCCTTCCTTTTCTTGCAAGCTCGTCGGCTTGTTCATTTTCTTTAATACCGCAGTGTCCGGGCAGCCAGCACAGTCTTACCCAGTTCTGACTGCATAGTACCTTGACCACCATGCGACAGCCCCAGACTGTATCAGAGTTGGCGTTTGTTGATTCCATTGCCTTGAGTGCAGCCTAGCTATCGCTGTAGATAGCGATATCTATTTCATCTGCATTAGCTCAGCCGCTTTGAGGACAGCCAGAACCTCTGACTGGAAGACACCGCTTACATCCGGCAGTGTTATAGATACTCTCAGTTCTTGGTTTTACGAGAAGATACCAGAACCTGTTCCGTCCTCTGTTTTTGAGCCATCTGTAAAAAATTGCCATTTCATTCGACCTGATTATTGCATTTTTTTCGCAATCCTCCCTCTCCGGATATGTTATATCATACAGGATGTCGAAGTCGACTAAGGAAGGAATTTCATCCGTTAGGATTGGATTGCTTGGGAGTAGCTCCGTTAGGACCGTGCATTTCCGAAACTACTGCTCTTAAAGTAAACCAGATTAGTAAGTCGCATCGCACTGTTGGCAGCAAGTTTTTTGATCTGTAAATAATCGGTGTTAGGTGCAAAAATATGTCCAATTCTGCCGTGGGGGTGGTACGGAGCGCACCTGGAATGGTTATGGAAGCCATTCTTTGAACCGCCGTTTTCTTGTTTGCTGTTTTCGACCACACTAATGCGCCATATGTAAGCACGGGTCTTACCACCACCGTATACAGCCAGTACACCATAGAAAGTTTCAAGCCCCAAATTTTTCCTACAGTTCTTTTGCATGCCTTTTTGTTTCTTTCCGCTAGATTCAGTTTTTTGACCAGAACGGTCAAGGCCTAAGTTGAATGGTTCATTCTGCCTGACCTCGGAGTTTTAGTCGTATTTGCCATTAAACAGTTTGAGAAGCCGGTGTTCCTCCCGTTCTTTCGCTTATAGAGTTCTCGAGTAGCCCTCGTCCTTCTATGCAGCACCGCCTCCTATACGTAAAAGTCAGCATAGGACTTTCGGGTGATTCTAGGGGACTCGATCAGAAAAGGCTCTAGCAGTCGCTTGCGACAGTCTTTTCTCATCAAATTTCCTCACGATACAACTTCGGTGTTTTGTCGTCCGGGTTATTTGCATTCACACCTTGGCTACAAGAAGGTAATGGTCCGAGTCGTTCAAAAATCCAGAATATTGCAACTGTGTCTGGCCTCGATCGCGGTATGATCAATCTGGTTGCCAGTTTTGGTAGCTTAAACGTCCGTTTTGCGATCTGTCTTAGTCTTGCGAGTGTCCAGCTACATTTGCACGACTATACTTAGCATACTCCAAAGAGAAGTTATTTTAGCAACTACCCTCCTCCTATTGCAACCAGGGCTTGGGAATACCTACGGCAGAGTAGCTGGTGCCCTTTTTATATCAAACAATTTCTTAACATGGCACGCTTTATCTCAAACGCTTTCGTTTTTAAAATCAAGACTTGCTGCAATGTGGGTTTATTGCATTCTTTAGAATTTATGGAGAACTATTTTTTACAGTTTAACACGAAATTCTCGTTATAATTCACAACAACAAAGGAGCCATGATTATGTGTGCCCTACCTGGAAATTTTGCAAAAGCCATATTATCTATGCACACTGTCCTTTGACTCAGCAAAATCTTATTTTTAGAAACCAATCCAGAAGGTCGACGATAAATTAGACGCGAACCCTGATGAAGGATTTGTTTCTCGTCTCACGCATATACAGCAGAGATTTATTCCCAAAGAGGACGAACAATTTTAGCTACCTCTCGGCACTTTTCCAGAACGAAATTGCCCTGTACTTACTATTTATTCAACCATATCAGCATACATGTGTATGCATAACTGCCCGACAAACTAAGTTTAAAGATGTTGTTCTCTTTTTATTCGCATATGACAAGTGTTTGCATTACGTCCTGGTATAAAGGATGCATTACTACACCGCCTCCTCCGGCTATCGAGAGTACTTCAGTATCAACATTATTTCGAATTGAAGCGGTTGCCTGATTCTCATCTTTTGAAACCAGTTTTCTCTCGGTTTGTAGCTGAGATTCCTCATCCTGAGTATTTTTTATTTATTTGGTGTCAACATTAGTAGTGTTAGGGGATACGGAAATTCCACAAGCTATAAGAGGTACTGGATCTGGCAGGAGAGTTTTATTTCGCTTTGTGCTATCAAAATTCCAACTCCGGGATACACAGATGATTTGTTTTCTGAATGAGCTTTTCATCCGATGAAAGAGATATGTGTTGATGTATCCGGGCTGAGAGTTTGCAATATATCCGACCATCTACGTCACTGCTTCTTATCAAATGGACGGACAAATGCACGTCGCAGCGCCTTTTCTTTCAGGATAAGATGTGGAGTGCAATTCCTCTGCGACATAAATAAATTTGCATCAAAATGAAAATCTTATTATGTCCTTCCACTTAATCCCTGTTTTACTGCCTCGAAAATCCCATGTTCATGTGGTGTTTGCAGTGTTGCCATATTTTAGCATCAAATTTTTATAAATTTTAATCAGGTTGTTCTCCAAACGAAATTCTATGTATAAATGCCTTTAGTTATTCGACTTATGAAAACATCGTTAATTTGATAGGCACATATGCTACGACTTTCGGTCACTGCTTAATAATTTAGATCTGGTCTAATATAATACAAATATTCACTTGATATGAATGGAATAGGCCAGAACGTCAGATGTCGGCTATCAGCTATTAAACAATGGAGGCAGAATATTTTTTACTCAAAAGTCCTGCCGTAAGCTTGAGTTTAAGGTCCGTTATTTACATTCTTCCCTCGGAATAGAACTAAGTAGTCTACTATACCTCTTCTAAAAAGATGAGTTAACGCTTCCGGTGAAAGGCGCCTACAGTATGTGCACATACCACATCAGCGAACGTAAGCAACAGAGATAGTAAGTGCATAGTTAAGCGTCGTGACGCCAGTAAACAGTCTATGGTCTTTCGCCGAGCTCTGAGAAACGTCGGGAAGAATTTGTTTGGTCTGGTTGTACCCTGGAGAATAATGTCATCTCCAGTTCCATTCATATGAAACCCAATTTCCAGTATAAACTGCGCGTTTAGATACGCTTAAAAGACATGCATAAGTTTTCTCAACGGAGAGTGACACCTGCTGCCCATCCTACATCAACTTTGGAGCCATCTTGAAGGTCCGACTACATTCCTTTCCTGGCTCAGATTCTAGCCGAAAAAAGACTTAGTCACGAGGAAAGTCGATTTCATATTTTTTCCTTGGTTTTGGTGTCATTGCATCAGACGACATATCCATAAGATCAGAGTCATAAGATAGCTGGCGCGCAAGGTCATCCAAGCTCTAGTGCGTGTCGCACCAAGAACCTATGTACTCGATTTAAACGGAAGATGACTTTGATCATGCAGCCTATGATATGAGTATCAAGGGGAGGGAGATTCATCAATGCGTCTAGAGTGGAGCAAGGGGTGCTAGGGAAATACCCCACGCAGACGAGGCAGACCGCTCTTTGGACTCTGGTAAAAGCAGCAATG
Organism: Volucella zonaria; assembly: GCA_963966105.1. Taxonomy (NCBI): domain Eukaryota; kingdom Metazoa; phylum Arthropoda; class Insecta; order Diptera; family Syrphidae; genus Volucella; species Volucella zonaria. The sequence goes on from OZ014532.1 coordinate 182,423,230, forward strand.
ACGGTTCCTTTGGATCTGCACGACTTTGAAAAGGTCATATAACATAGCCATGCAGATCCAAAGGACCCTTCTCGGCGACAGGGTCCATGTCTTCCTGGCAGCTCTTTTGCACGGCCAGAAGACCGATAGCTCCTTAAAGGCTTTCGACGTAACATGTTTACTCCATAGAAGTTTGTTATCCAGGATGATACCCAAATACTTAACTTGGTTGTAGAATTGAATGGTGATGACTTTAAGCACTATGTAGATCAGTCAGACCAGACAGTTTTCTCCTTCTCGTAAAGAGAACAACTTGGTTTTGAGAGGATTGACGGAATTTCAATTCCAATTTCTAGTCTAGAGCTGCCCGTGCTTTAAAGCAGACAGTCGCTAGACACGATACAGCTGCATAGCCCTCGTGTGCTTTTGCGTAAACGTGAGAACTGTTCACGTTGAGCAGTGAATCGACCAACATGCACCATAGCATTGTTTACCCCCGCCACTATATATTGACCGCAGTCAGCATCCGCAATAAAGTGTCCTATTCGACATATTCCGTCAAAAGATGCATTGTCGAAAGCACCCTCAATGTCTGTAGAAATGCCCAGTATTCCGTCGTGTCGAGTGCGCCTTCAACTCTGCATTCCAGATTTTGAAAAGCATTCTCCCAAGATCTTCCACATTGGTAAGCATACTACATCTCAGACAGAGGATGCATTAGCAACGTAGTTTCGGAACTCGACTATTCTTTCCACGCTCTTCCACATGAAAGAAATCAGACTTATAGCTCTGGAGCTCTTGGCGTGTAGTCCTCTTTTCCGAATTTAGATATAAAGGCTAGCATTAGTGTTCACCAGGGTGCCAGTGTCAGGCTAGCAGTGAAGAGTTACTAGCAGCTGGTCTATAACTTTTTCTAACATATTCTGGACAGACAACACGGTATGTTAAGATCTTCGCTGCAGAAAATAATTTAACCCAGCCTACAAATGAGCCCACACGAATACCAGACTTTGATAGTCATACCGCCAACACCCTGGACTTGTCTTTAACTTCTCACACTGATAAGTACTCAGTTGATGTGCTCTCCCCTCTAGGCTCGTCGGACCATTGTGTCATATCAGCTAATTTCTCACACAGTTTGAGAAAAGATTCCTAAATGAACCGTATGGCATTACGAGAAAGCCAATTGAAGCGGACTTAAAAACTGCTTTAGGAACTTTAACTGGTCGTTATATTTCCTCTATAACGAAGTGGATGTCGCTGCTGATATGTTTACTGACACTATTCTCTTTGAAATGAGATGCTTTATTCCTCATCGGATGAAGAGTATCAAACCAAAAGAAAAGGCGTGGTACGACTCGAGCTGTAAAGAGGCTGTCAGGGTTAGAGAAATATTTTTTCGGTCCTGCAAGACCAACTCGACAGAGGAAAACCGAAAAAAGTCTAAACGAGCCAGGAATGCCTGCAACGTCTTTCTCAAGCGTGTGGAATTTCAATACGACTAAAAGCTGAGGCAAAAAATTCTGTAATGTGCCAAAGGCAGTAAAAATTGTTGGTCGCTTGTCAAAAACATTACAAATTCTGCCTCATCCTCCATCCCAGCGCTCATTTAGAATGACATTCCAGCTGTCAGATCTTTGGACAAGGCCAATCTGCTTGCTGCACACTGTGCGGCTAGCTCAACACTCCCAGATTGTGCTCTGTCTCCGCCTACACTTGAGTGCGTCGAATCTTCATTGGGACGAATCCACTTTCACACTCGCGTAGTACCAAGAGTTCTTATAGATCATAATATTCACAAATCCGCTGGTCGAGATGGTATATCTTCCCTCCTTCTGAAGAGGTGTTCTTACACGCTGGCAAAACCACGGCGTAAGCTTTATCATCAATCCTGTTCTTTAGGACTCTTTCCGAGCAGATGGAAAACAGCATTTGTCCAGCCCGTCCCTAAAAAAAGCGAATCTTCTTCCCTCTCCTCCTGCCGACCCATTGCATTTACGTCCCTTCTCTCCAAGGTCATGGAAACGCTGATAAACCGTCAGCTCATGAAATATCTTGAAACACGAAAACTTCTTAATGACCGGCAATATGGTTTTCGTAGCAACAGGTCCACTGGTAATTCGATGGCATGTCTCACCGAAAAGTGGAACCAAAGCGTACATCAATCTGGCGAAAGTAAGATAGTTGCACTTGATATTTCTAAGGCATTTGACAGAGTTTGGCATCAGGCTCTTTTGTCGAAAATGCGTGGTCTTGGGATCGACGATTCTCTTCTTCAATGGATTAGAAATTACCTTTCGGAACGTTCAATTCAAGTTGTCTTGGACGGTTTCAAGTCTGATATTCACAAAATAAATGCTGGTGTGCCCCAAGACTCCGTTCTGTCTCCGACACTCTTTTTAATTTTTATTAATGATTTCTTGTCTGCTACTTCTAATCCAATTTATTTCTTTGCTGATGACAGCACTCTCTGCTTTTCATATTCGTTGATGGACTCACGCCCCTGCTCTTCGGCTGTAGAACGGGAACGGGAGCGTATGTTAAGCTCACTAAATTCCGATATCAACAGCATAACCAATTAGGGAACTATCAATCGAGTGGAATTTAATGCTTCCAAAACTCAATGCTGTCTGCTGTCGTTAAAGCGAAATTCAAATACCCAGCCAAGCAGTTACATCGTCGAAATCGAAAAACTTTCCATTCTCGGTATGTGTGTCAGTGACAACTTACTTTGGAATGACCACATATTTGGTGTCGTCAAAAACGCTGCGAAATGTCAAGGTTTCCTCAACCGATGTATGAAATATTTAACCCCCTCTGGGGGTCTCGTGGCTCACTTTGTTTTATCGCTATTTTCACCACCAGTGCTCCATTGAAATCGCCAGTAGCATTCCTTCAATTCAAACTTTCAACCGTAACAACCGTCTCGCTAGGAATGCTCATCAGTATACCCGTAAGCCTATTTTCGGACGTACTCTAAAATATCGTGATTCTTTCCTAAGTTGTACAACTCACTTATGGTATGCCCTGCCGATCTCTGTGTTTCCTGGTCGTTGTAACTTACAAACATTTAAAAACAATGTACATCGGTACCTGTCCTTTCTTCCTCCCTAAATTTCCTTCGCTCGCGCTGTGTACAAGCATTTTAAGGGTAAAAAAAACCCCGTGAGCGCGCGCTCATTAAAAAAAAAAAAAAAAACTGGGTATATGTCAACTGTGCCAGGCAACTTGAAGCCATTAAAGGAAGCAACAGTCTCATTCGTCATCACAACCGATGAAATATACCAGCTACGACATGTTGTGTTATTTACCTGGAAAGTGAGCCTCAAGGATGAGTCGAAGAGTCTCTGCTTTCGACTCAGTGTAGGAGATATCACCTTTTCAGAGTGATTCCAGCCTGGTTGATTTACCGACTCTGAGAACTTTGACTATCCTGCTGGTTTCATCGAAAATTGCGATATTTTTGCAAAAGTCTTTGTAAGACGCACTCTTTGGAATTCGAATTGAATTGCTTCTTATATTCCATTTGCTTCGATCTGTAAAGACTCCTGTGTTCTTTCAAATTAGTCTTAAGTGGCTTCTTTAGAAGTTTTCTAGTTTGTTTACGTAGTCGCCGCAGATTTGCGTTCTGCAGGGTTGTTTTCTGGCTGGACATATCAGCTCAAAACACTTAATGACGGCACCGTTCAGGTTCTGAAAAACTTTTCTACTTTAGCTTTGTTCTGAGTTAAGGGACGCATTAGCAGATAATACAGTTAGTTTGCAACTGATTCCTCCTCTTCAACAAAGTCAAGACTTCGCATCCCATTCTGAATTTGAAGTACTATGATCTGACATGGAAACCGGCGATAGTACTTCGCAGTTTCATTTGTAACTGCCCCAAAACATATTCTGAGTATCAGCATCGCATCATATGACAAGTTCCATGTACGTGAAATATTCTGTGAGTTTAGCCATTGCCGACACATGGGAAAAACAAACTACGCAATGATGAATGAGTGCCATTCTCCGTTTGTTTCGTCTGAAGCAACTAAATCTTGATTGCAAAATTGCCCAGTGGAATAACTTCCGCAGTTTTTGAGACTGAAGGAAGAATACCACGACTTACGCTCAAATTAAACAACTGGCGTAGCACTTCCACTAAAAACTATGAGCTTTTTGTAGAAGGCAATCAGCGATATTATCTAAGATGTGCTTGACTGCTTATTATCCAGCGATGTTATTTGCTCATGGATTTCAAGTACTGTTATTTGTTTTGCTTAATAGGCTGGTGGAATCATTGATCCATTTTTCTTCAAAAGTTATACCGTCAAATCGTTACTTAATAGAGAGCGCTATAGACCTACGATTACTGACTTTTTCGTTCCTCATTTAAATGTCATTAACATGCAAGGGCTGTGGTTTCAACAAGACGACGCAACATGTCACGCTCGCCACAAACAATTCATTGAAGGAAACATTCGAGAAGCCCATAATTTCGTATAATATGTAGACTCGTGAAAATGATATCCAACTTTGCCAATGCCGGTCCAAAGCTTAGTTGCAAAAGGAGGAGTTGAAGAGTAGCACCCCATCAACAAACCTGTGTGAGGGACCCCAGATTGGGTCACGCCAGCTGCAGTTGGGCTAATCACCTGCTCCTGTGCTATAACCGATTCAAAGCCAACAAATGAGCTTCGGAATAGATGGACCAACAAGACCGAATTTGAAAAGGAAAACGAAAATTTTAGCCAGGAACCTAAAAAGAAATAGAGTTGGTGCCAATGATGGAAGATTACTGCTGGGTCTACTGGGTCTGAGTGAGGTAGAAGAGAAAGGCAGTGTACCCTAAGTCAGCAGAACGGATACACACTTAGATACTCAGGAATATGAAGAGACCAACGGACGAAAGGAGCCGTAGGCATAGTAGAGAGCCCAGAACTGAGAACTCCGAGACCAAAATATAAAGTCTTCGAAACCATCAAGCTGAATACGAAAAGAGGATACAAGTCGGGAGTATATCGACAGAGTGCCACAAAGGCTTTAAAAACTTTGGTAATGAAGACCTAGCGGATAAATGTAGAGGAATGAAAGAAATCGTACTAAAATTGGCCGATGAAATAAGCAGAAAGACAAAAGTTGGCACTAGGAAAAAGAAGACTGCCTGGTGGACAAACGAGATGAGGTACGAGGGCGGGTCAATAAGTCCGTTGGATTAAAACACAGATTTTTTGATAAAAAAATAATTTTATTTTTCAACGTAGTCTCCCTTGAGCTCTATATACTTTGTCTAACGCTTCTCCAATTTCTTTATCCCTTCCAAAAAACATGATTTGTCGAGGTCCTCAAAATAGGCCTTTGTTTGCGAGATGACTTCATCATTGGAGTCAAATCTTTTTCCACCAAGCCATTTCTTCAGGTTTGGGAACAAGAAGTAGTCGCTCGGAGCCAAATCTGGAGAATAGGGTGGATGAGGGAGCAATTCATAGCCCAATTCATGGATTTTTGCCATGGCAACTGCACATGTGTGCACCCTTGCATTGTCTTGGTGGAAAAGAACTTTTTTCTTGGCCAAATGAGGTCGTTTTTTTTTCAAATCGTCATTGAATCGGTCCAATAAGTTGGCATAATATTCCCCATTGATTGTTCTTCCCTTTTGAAGGTAGTCAATGTGGATTATGCCGCGTGCATCCCAAAAAACAGTCGCCATAACTTTATTGGCTGACAAACCCACCTTGGCCTTCTTTGGCGCCGATTCACCCTTAGAAACCCACTGTTTTGACTGTTGTTTGTTCTCTGGTGTGTTGTGATGGATCCATGTTTCGTCCACGGTTACAAAACGGCGCAAAAACTCCTCCATATTGCGATTAAACAACGCCAAACCTTCCTGTGAAGTTGTTACACGATTGCGTTTGTGGTCGACTGTGAGCAAACGCGGCACCCATCTTGCGGAAAGCTTTCTCATGCCCAAGTGATCATTCAAAATTGAAACCACTGAGCCATGCGAGATCCCTACGGCTTCCACAATCTCTCGCACTTTCAATCTTCGGTCGGCCAACACCATATCATGAATTTTTTCGATTGTTTCGGGTGTAGAAACCTCAACTGGGCGTCCAGGACGTTCGGCATCTTCAGTGCTTGTACGGCCACAACGAAATTCAGTAAACCACTTTTTTACCATTGAAATCGATGGTGCAGAGTCCCCATAGTATTTATCAAGCTTAGCCTTGGTCTCGGTAATGGTTTTTTTTCGCAAGAAATAATGCTTAATAAGCACACGAAATTCACTTTTTTCCATTTTCTCCTCAAATTAGTGAGTAGTCTGATAAAAATAGCTGTCAAACACAAACTAACTGACGCAGCAAGTTTAAATTTTGACAGGAGTCAACTGGCAGATGCCTGTTGACAGGAGCAGTGTTGCTGTTTCAGTAAAGAGGTTAGAAATTCAAAAAGGACTTATTGACCCGCCCTCGTAGAAAGCAAAAGAAAAGAAGGAGGCAGGGAAGAAAACGTACAATGGCTGACAGGACATCATATGTGGAAAAGAGAAATGCAGTAAAAGAAGCAGTTAACGAAGCAAAACACCTTTGGGAACTCAATAAATGAAAGAGCTCCGGAAAGGAATACCAAACGCTTCTGCAAAATACTCGTAGTTCAAAATCTGACAGGGAAATACGGAAAACAAGCAAGAACAATTAAAGATACAGACAAGCTGGTTATGGAAAAGAATGAAGAGCCGGATACATGGGGGAAGTATTTTAAGGAAAAATTTAAAGAGCATGAAACCATACTTGACGAGAACGGAATCGTACATGGGTCACTCCTAGATGTATAGGATGAATTAACAGAAGGACACGTTCGAGAACAAGGCCTAGAGTATGCCATACAGACAATGCAAATAGCCTCGGTACTCATTAAATATGGTGGACTAGAGACACAAACAACCTTAACTGTTTCAAAAGGCATGGGAAGAAAATAGGATACTATCAAACTAGAAAGAAAATCTGGTAATATCCACTCATAGGAAGGGTAGCTGCTATGATTGTAACAACTACAGACCGATAACCTTATCATCTACAGTGTATAAGTTATATACAAAACTACAAGAAAAGCGGCATAGGCCACTAGTGGAAGAAGACCTAGAGGATAAGTAGGCGGCGTTCAGACCGGTTCAACAAAGACCACCATCTTAGAAAAATGAATTGATAAGGGCAAGGACATTTCCTGGCGTTCGTAGATTTTAAAGCGGCGTTCGATAGCGTTCCAAGGCAATATGTGTGGGAGGCACTAAAAACTAGAGAGACTGATCAACGCTATTAAAAGTGTTTATGACAATCCAATGGGGAAAGTAAGACTAAAGGAGGAGAAGTCATAAGTATTCGCAATATGCAAAGCATTTAAAACTTGTATGCACTACTAAATTATCTTTTCAAAATGTTCAAAACTATTTTTGTACCTCCACTAGTTTAGAAATTATAGCGTGTAAAGTGGTTACACCTCCAAATTAGAGGTCACCCACTTTGATGGGCTGTAACTTTAAATGGAGTGAGAATAGATCTCCCCCCCCCCCACAATTTCTTGTTCGGCGGAACTTCAGGAATATGCCCTGAAAGGATTATACTGCTAAACTGGGACACCCTGTATAACGGCACGGAATTAGAGAGAGTTGAATGCTACCTTGGAACAATTGTTAGCTGTGATGGAAAAATAGATCAAGAAGTAATGTGCCAGACCAAGAAAGCAGAGTCAGTGTATTATCAGATAGTTAATACAACTGCCGGTAAGCTCTACAAGACTGTTATATACAATACAGTACCGAGTGCTTATTGCTATTAGAGAAACATCTAAGCAAAATCCAGGCAACAGAAATGATGTACGTACGAAGGATTGCACTAAAAATCCGGAGAGATAGGATCAGCAAAGAAAAACGCTAAGTAGAGCAGAAGAAGTCGATCATACCAAAAACTGAGAAGAGCTAGCAGTCTCTCGGATATCTGCATCGGCTGGAAGAGTCAAAAAAAGGCGAACAGGTACTGGAAATGAGAACAGAAGGTACTGCTCCGAGAGGAAGACCTCCAAGAACTTGTGGAAAATTGAATCTGGGACGTGAGAAACCCTAGCAGAGATGAGAGGATAGAGCCGGGACCGAGTTCATTCGTGAAGATTGATATCCCGAGTCTTCCCTGAGGTCTAACAGCAAATGGGGATTGATAACGTAGAAGAAATTAACATCGACTACTGTATGTGAGGTCGCCAGCTTATGTCGATAAACCACAGACGATTCACGACTTGGAAGTCAACATTCGCCGCGTTTCTAACTCTCGAAAAAGTGGTCGAAAAGCATATAATCGTATTTAGACACTAATGGCATACATTCGCATCTGCAATAAAGTCGTGATTATTACAACGATTTGTACGTTTATTTATTTTATTTTAGAGTTCTATGCCTCTGAAAGCAGGTAATGAAATTGCCTATATTGCATGTATCACTAAAGATAAATAAAGAATCGATGTGCAGCAAAGATTTATTGCAAGTTGTCAGGTATCGTAGGTAGGTATGTGTCCACATTTCACCAAATTCATTGGCATGGTTCAGGAAATATATCACAACTTCACATATACTGCCCTCATTGAACGACCGGTTGGCGTACTATTTTCATTTTATTGGTCTAACATGCGGGGGCAGAGCAAAACACTGGTCTTATCGTAACGGTTTTCAGATGACGCCACCGAAGGTTGCTACGATTTCATCTGTTACAAGTCTTTTTGGCGGCAGACCACCGGTAGTCCATATCATCACGGTACCATGGGATTCAGGAGCCCCCGGATCTCGGTACGGGCCTGATTTGTAAGAGGTAGGCTCCTTGTGGGAGCGTCATGGTGGCTGTAGTTTAAACCTAAAATCGCGAGAAAGATCTTCCTATTAGGTTCACCCACTGTAGAGTTGCAATAAGTACTGGGTGCTGTGACCCTAAGAACCGTAAGAGGTTTTACGTCGGCCTCGACCAATACCAAAGGTCTAACTTGTGCCTCCAACACAAGTTCTACTTTGGTGTTATTTACTAATGTAGGTAAGCGATGGCAATGCATATCCTTGCTCGCAACGTTTTACCACTTTATTCAAGATGACCTCAATTATATTCCCAATCAAGATGATTTCCATCATCCTTCTTGTCCACTCTCTCACTCTCTCACGTTTCTCAATATTGACAGACCTTGAAAGAGTCCTCCTTTGTAATATTTAGATCTCATTCGATTCCTGGCCTTTCTACATTATTACATTACCTTTCGATACTAAAGTTCGAGCTACAAAAATAAATTAAATTTAAGTGCGCCAATTTCCTTATTCAAAAATTTAATTCGCACTTTTGCTATTCAAATTGAAAATATTGGAAGCCTGGCATCCCTGCAACATAGCGCTATGTCGTCCTCTTCAATAATGTGTATTCGTATCTTACGTAGAGGAAATGTGCTTCAGAGATCGGAAGTAAATGATGTGCACACATAATCGGAGCGGACATGCACAGAATATGCAACTCTGTTGCAAAGCTATGTTTCTATCTGCCTGTATGTGCACGTACATTTCCACGTACATATACTTGTGTGGAAGCCTGTGTCGGATGTGGATGAGGAAGCTGTCAGGACGAGTATAAATCTTCCGACTAGGATATGTTGCTGTGCCATGTGAAAGCAGCGCTTTGGATAGATTATGTGCGAATAAGTGGCTGACACTGGTATAGGGAAACAATGTCAGGTTAGACGGGAGGCGGAGAGGGTGCAACCTCTAATCAAGGATGCCAAGGTGCACAAGCTCCAGCAGCAGCAGTAGGTACTAGTAAATGATTGCAACATTCAATCGGGGATCAGATGAGAGATTTTTCGCTTGCAATTTAAATGGGGGTGATGAGCGAACGAAACTTTCATACAGACATCATGTTACGAATATACGAGTATATACTCGTATGTACATTGTGAGAGATTTGTGCATCAGGATGTCTCATGATATCCTCAGTTAAACATGGGGGATTAGTCAGCTGGTACATCTCTAAACTCAATCCCAAGGAAACATCATATACTGTACGCCAAACCACTCGAAAGTATTAAAGTATTCGTATGTATGTATGAGTACTCGTATGTGGATGGCTCCATTCCACGAATTCCGGCGGGTGGATATGTATAAGAGTGAGCGGAAGGTATCGTCCTTCCACTGTTTTGATAAAGTTTTGCTGCGCCATAATTATCAGCGTTGTGATAGAATTTCATAATTTCACCGGAAAATTAATTACTCAGCTCGAATGACGGCAGAGGGGCGTTCGCAGCAGTCACCGTCGTGTACCTAAAGTTTGGTTGTCGACACTAATTGAAAACCACCAAATGGGATCATGTGAAAAGAAGGGGCTTCCGCCTGACGTATAGTATTTCAGAAAAAATACAAAGTATAAAATGTTTGCCTTCAAAGAGGGACATGTTCTATATTTAGGATGTAATGACAACTTATTGTGTGAGAGTACTATCTACAAAGATAGATACCGACAAGGACGAGGATCCTTATCAAATTTTTATTACGCGCATTGAGATGAACGAAGATTTGTGTTCTCTTCCGGTTCGTGTCATCAAATCATGTTTGCCAAGTAGAATATGGATATTACATAAATTTTTAATTTTGCGATTTATTTTTAGATAGATAAACTTGACGAACGAAAATGGTGTAATATTTCAGAGTGAAGGAAAGCGAAATATGAGCAGGTAAATTATGAGTTTTCGGAAGTTATTTTCGCAAATTATTTCGATATCTTTCTTCAATGCAATCGATACGAAATTTTGGTTTGAAATATTGCCACTGTAGAGTTTCCCTTTCGTTCGAAATTTTTTGAAATACTCGTATCTCAGCTTTTGGTTACATAGACGAGGACCATCACATTGACTAGGACAAAACGTCTACTGTAAGATGTTCGAAGGCCTGGCAAATTGGTATGCGGTTGATCTGTAAGAAAATGAAACTGAAACCCACGTTCAGGTAACAGTGGGTTAGGTATCTGTGTGTCAATAAGTATAATGGTTATTATATATTAGAAGGGAGAACCCTAGAAGGTAAGAAACTTATCTCGTAGAAGCCCTTGACGTTACTTTAGTCTCGAATAACCTCTCTAATTCGATACATTCATATCTCTCTCTTATCCAGAACAGTAAGAGGAACTCTACTGAAAGAGTAGGCAGTAGGCAGCTAATTTATATAATTCCTAACAGATGCGTAAATGAGAAGTAAAGAAAGAAGGTCCGTTCGTAATTTCCGGATCATTCTGTACCATGATTCTCGAGCAGGAATCCTTAAACCTGCTTATGAACACTCATGTGAGCACCTAACCTCAAACCTACTGACAGTATCTTCCCTACAATAGACGTCTGAAAAATTCATTTGCAGGACGTCAAAGACATCTTGCTACGGTTTCCCTAATTCAGTTTAGCTTTCTTATATGTAATACCCAACCCTAGGCCCAAAGTAAGCTTATTTCTCATACCCAAAGTAGGTAAAACATCTCACGTTCTCCTGAGGCATTTCAGATCTAAAATTTGTCGAAAGTATTTCGAATCTTACATAAAGTGCAGTCTACACCGAAGACTGTCCAATTCCCAATACGCCTAGCTCGCTTTTTCCACCAAAAGAAGACGCCAAAGGCAAATATTCCAAGAAGTTGAAGCCTCTGGAATCTACCACGGTCTGGGCTGATGACTATATTAGCAGTCGTGAGTTTTGCTGTGGTACGAGTAACTCACGCAATCAATGTCATTCTCTATTTGTCGGGTGAAGACTCACATACACCCTATTACATTCTTCAATATGCCTTAGACAAATTTATGGCTCCTGTCTGAGTTTCTTCAAGAATTCCATGTATCTATACATACCTCATTCTGGATAGCACTGGAAAGTCACAAAAAAAGGTCCAGTTGACCTCTAGGCGTGCAGGAGGCTATAAACCAAAGGTTCAAAAAGCCATGCACTGGATGAAACTATGGTCGTTAGACCAATTATCACCTACAGGACTACAAAATTCATTGATCAGATTGGTACAACACATTAAAATGTTTCAAAATAGACTCCTCCTGCGTCGATACATCGCTTCCAGCGAAATTTTCAGCAAGCCTCTTTGGCTTTCTCAACGCTCCGGAAATGATGTCCTTTCATGGGAATTTTCAAACGCGGAAACAAAAGAAAGTCTTAGAGAGCCACATCAGAACTGTAGGGTGGCTGCGAACGGTTCGCACCTTTGAATCGGCCAGGAAGCGAGTCACGAGGAAGGCAGTGTTGGCTGGCGAGTCGTTATAGTTAAAGTTTCCGATCATCTGCGATATCGGACCGGACTCGATGAACCCTTGTTTTAGTCTGTTCTATGTTCCACATATAACCTTGCATTGGCGGTTACATTATGTGGGACAAACTCATGATTGGCGAACCCCTTTATGTCAAAGAACATAATGAGCATGGTCTTGGCTTTTTAGTTGCTCATTCTGGCATTTTTGTGGCAAGGTAATGCCGGGTTGTATAAAAACACCCAAGACTCGTCGCCTGTGATAAGTGTCTGAAACATAGGGGAGACCCAGAGTTCCTGGCTCGTTTCAACTCGGCCCTGTTAACACTTTAGGCGCCAGCTTCGTGCACACTTTTCGTATCTGCAAATTGTTCGCCACAATCTCGTGAACTGTAATTTTTGGTATCGTTCTGTTCCCCAGGGCCTTGTGTATGATTATATTTTCCAATCTGTAGCTGCCAGTGACTGCTAAGGCATTACAATGCATCAACCTTGTTTCTTGTGATTAATTAAATTAAATTAATTAAATCTCCCATAAGGTGTTCAAGAGGTTTAGGCTCACAACGAGAACACAGAATGCATTTGCGCACAATTCTCTTAGTTATTATCAACCATTTATTGGCCAAAATTGTTGACGAACAACAGCTAAGAAATTTTGCGGTCCCAAGTGACCATGTTTGTAGTGAAGGTATCGAATGGTGCAGGTGGTGAAAACATGCGAAGAGGGCAATAAGATAGGATGTTTGGCGCTAAATGAAATATTGGAATTCTTTATTCTACCCCCCACTCTAATCAATCCATCTGCATCCAGGAACGGTGCAAGTGTACGCAAACTGCTTCGCCGGGGAATTTGAGAATTGTTACGTAGCGATCTGAGATCAACAGCTGTTATTGAGGGACTTGTTGGTGAACCTTGTTTAATTCGTCTGCGGTGCCTGGGAGAGAAACCATTTTCCTTTTTAAACATCTCCCTAAAGCATTGTTTTGAAAGCGATTTATATAGGAAACAACAGGAAGAAGCCGCACATATGACTTGTGGTACTTGATGTTCTCAATGAAGTCGCACTCCGTTTGTGAAGAGAATACAATTCTAACCTTTCGACGTTCTAAGATGCTATCATCTACACTCGATTGGGACCTTGAGCAAGGCCATTGATCTTGCTCTTGTCTTAAGAATGAAGGGCCTAAAAACCAGTTGTCTGAGTCAATTAACGCTGATGGTCGCGCTCCGCGAGATACGATATCAGCAGGATTCAAATGTGAGTCGATGTGTTGCCATTGCTGCAAGGTAGTTGTTTCCTGTATACTGGCTATACGATTGGCAACAAAGGTTTTTCAAGTTGAAGATTCCGCCGCTAACCAAGAAAGTACGATTGAGGAGTCAGTAGAGTAAAAGATATTCTCAAAGTCAATGTCAAGAATTTGTATGATGCGATGGGTAAATTGAGCAGCCATTTCGGCAGCACATAATTCCAGCCGTGGTAAACACATAGCCTTTGTGGGAGCAACTTTAGACTTCGCTGCTAACAGTTTAGTTTGAATGGTCCCGTCTTCCAAAAATGAAAGTACGTATATGCATGTACCGTATACAAGCTCAGAACTATCAGCAAATGCATGAATTTGTGCTCTTGTCTTTTGAGTGGATATTACCATCCTTGGTACTCGCAACTGTTGAAGAAGGTAAAACTCATTACGAAATTCTATCCACCTTTTCCTGTGTTCTTCGGGCAGAGGCTGATCCCAAGAAAGTTTCGTTTGCCACAGCTGCTTCATGAAATTCTTGGCCAGAACAATTACTGAATTAACAAGTCCAAGCGGATCAAACAGCTGTGCAATGTCAGTCAACACTGATCTCTTTGTTGTCTGGATTCCCTGAGGCGGACGGTCGCCGCTGTACATAAATACATCTTGGTTTGGATCCCAAATAATGCCCAATGCTTTAATCACATTGCTGTTGTGCATGCATGTTGTGCAAGACTCTCTTTGATCACAAGGAATGTTTGACAACAAAGCTTCTGAATTGGAACACCACTTTCTTAAATCGAACTTCCCCTTTTTTAACATTGCTATAAGCTCCGCTTGTATCATTCGTCCAAATCATCTGAGCCTGTTAAAATATCGTCGACATAAACATCGGATTCGATGAGTTTATGAGCACGTGCAAAGTTTTGTCTTTCATCATTCTCTAGTTGTTTCAGTGCGCGAGTAGCTAAATATGAGGCAGAAGAGGTTCCATAAGTGACAGTGCAGAGGCGATAGGTTTTTATGGGCTCATTCTTTGATGGTCTCCACAGGATCAGCTGAAAATTACGATCTGGAGCGTCGAAAATCTGCTTCAAGTGTTCGGTTGCAATAACCTTATCATTCTCGTACCTTTCCTGTAACATTCTGATGGCCATTGGGTAGTTCGCATCAGTGACTTCCAATGACTTAACAATCCAGCGATCCAAGCAAATGATGGAATTTGATTACATTGCTCAAGCCCGTTTGAGAGTGAACAAACGAATTGAATGCATCAAAAAATGACAACCACTCTGTGATGATACCTGTAAATGTAGGAATATGAGCTTTTGGAAGTTTAATTGTTTCAGATATTGAGGATGCTTGTCGAGCAGTTCCTTCGCCTTTAGCTGAATGTATTCCCGTTTTGGCCAAAAGTGTCTGCAACGCCGGACAGATGGTGTAGTAGAGCTCTTCATATGTTGATCGTTCATCCTTCTCTAGCTCCGCTGGGTCAGCATCTTCCAACTTAGCTTGCAACGTAGAAAAAAAATCAAACCAATTTTCAAGAGCCTTGACACGGATGTTCAGCTCTGCTGTTGTTGCTGTTTCAGACTTTGTGTCTGCAAATTCTTTTATCCGTTCCAATTGGTTGATGCACACATTTCATTTGTTGCGAAGTGAATCAATCTTCGACATTGTATTTTCTTTTTGTTTCGAGTAAACCACGTGAACAAAAAATTAAACGAACTGTTTGAGCTTTAATAATAATTCTGAATCTTGGCAATCGCGTCGGGGTCACCGATGTTTTGTGTGATTAATTAAAAAAACCAATGATACCTTTGGAAGGGCGCGATTTAAAAAATCAAAGTTAGAAGCTGTCGTGATCGCCAAGATGAGCGAGAAAGTTTTATTGAGAATGGAAAAAGATGATTAACATTTGAGGATACATATTTACGAGTATGTCTAAGAAAAACTTGTTTCCGCTTAGCAATTGGTAAAAGGCATTGCCAGAAGGGCTTACAATTAAATAACCAAGTTTGAGAATATAAGAGAATTGCCTGATGGGCATTTTATATTGATTCAAATGATATTACGTATTTATGTATTTTAATATTAGTGTAATCTTACACAACAAACGTGTTGCATTGTAAATGCAAGATCTGCCTCTTAAGATTCTTTCAACTTGTTGCCGCCAAGACAGTAAACTATTGTGTTCCTTATTTGATAGTATCAAACATACTCCATGCTGGTGAATACTGCAGTGGGGCTTGGCTTAGTAAAATCAGATACTGCTACTACCGTGACATCCAAGTTGAGGCAGCGGGCGGAAATTCAGTAAGGCAGGTTGTTAGTCCACGCAAGATATTTTAGACTCTCCCGTACGAGGTTGCATTTCAGACTACGAGCACAAGGATTTGTGAAAGTATGTAGTTCCCATTGGCCAGCACAAGATGGCAAGGCAAGCACTTTATCACAAACAAGATTGTTACACTTCTGGATCACCTCAACTCAGAGGTTGATTTTATACATATTATTGGCGTGGAGTCCGCAAAGGCATTCCGTAAAGCAGATATTTACATGCGGCTTCAGAATCGTAAAATGAAGAAAGAAGAGGATTTTCGAAAACACGTTTATAAAATTAAAGAAGTCGGACAATTAGCAGACGTGGATAACATTTCATTGAATACGTACCTTAGATTTGTGCTCGTGAAGATCACGATCGGAAATCAGCGCTAATGATTCTTTTCGTTCTTTCAATTATGGCTCTTTTGACCATCAGATAAAGAATTGCAAATCTGAAATAAAATGTTTTAATTGCAATGGAATAGGACGCGTAGTACCCCGGCGTTAAATCCCGGACCCTACAAATTAATTTGTACCGTTCCCTTGATAATAATATTATTATTATTTATTTATTTTATTTATTAACAGGTAATTAAAATTACATGGTAATATTAAAAGTAACGAGCCTAGCTGCGGAGACTTTTGACTCTAAAAGAAATGGAATTATATTATTGGGTCTACAAGTAAGTTTCCAGCGTTTGTCAGAGATGGCGCCACCAGTGGATCCCGGGCAGAAATGTCAGACCCCATGTGTTTTATTTGTAGGTTTTGTATCTGTCAACAACTTTGCAGCGTTATATTTGAGCAGTTCTATCGGTGTCGTACATTTTATCGAGCAAAATCATGGCAAGTTTCCAGCCAAATAAACGTCATTTGCGCTAAGCGCTGCTTTTATTCTTTAATATGAAGAAAAGTGCGGCGGAGGCCTATCGTTTGCTTTCGGAAACTTATGGGGCGGAATGTATTGGTGAATCGACGTGCCGCGAGTGGTTCAAACGGTTCAAAAGTGGTGATTTTGGAGTTGAAGACAAAGATCGCCCCGGAAAGCCGAAAAGTTTTGAAGACGAGGAATTGGACGCTTTACTGGATGAGGATCCGTGTCAGATTCAAGAAGAACTTGCTGCATCATTGGGCGTCACGCAACAAGCCGTTTCCCTGCGCCTAAAAGCACTGGGATTCATTCAAAAGGTTGGAAACTGGGTGCCGTACGAATTGAAGCCAAGAGACGTAGAACGGCGATTTTGCATGTCCGAAATGTTACTGCAGCGGTATAAAAATAAGTCATTTTTGCATCGTATTGTCACTGGTGATGTGAAATGGATTTATTATGATAGTCCTAAACGCAGAAAATCGTATACAAAGCCCGGCGAGCCCGCCCAATCGACGCCGAAACGAAATATTCACGTGAATAAGGTCACGCTCTGCATATGGTGGGATCAGAAGGGTGTCGTATACTACGAACTGCTTCCGAGTGGTGAAACCATCAAAGGACCATTATATCGAACCCAACTAATTCGTTTGAAGCGGGCATTAAAAGAAAAACGGCCAGAATATGAGACCAGGCATGAGTCCGTCATTTTTCATCACGACAACGCTCGGCCACATGTTGCGGTTTCGGTGAAAAACTATTTGGAAAATAGTGGATGGGAAATTCTGCCTCACCCGCCTTACAGTTCAGACTTGGCACCATCTGACTACCACTTGTTTCGTTCGATGCAGAACGCTCTTACGGGAATACGCTTCAGCTCAGTAGAGGAAATCAAAAATTGGCTCGATACGTTCTTGGGCTCGAAAGACGAGAAATTTTTTTGGTCCGAAATTCATAAATTGCCAGAAAGATGGGGAAAAGTTGTAGCATCCGATGGACGATACTTTGAATAAAGCATTGTAACTACGAGTATGTTTTCATAATAAAACTTCAAATTTTGGAAAAAAACGCTGGAAACTTACTTGTAGACCCAATATAATATTTGTTTTTGTTAGAAAATTAGAAATATTCTCAATATTGGTAAAGCTAGGGTTTTTTAGTATATCGTAAATCGAATTATTTTTAAATATAATGCTTATAATTGGTTTTGTTAGAGAGCAGTTTTCTAAGATGTGTGTTAAGTCTAATGTGGTGTGACAGGAAGGGCAGAGTGGAGGACTGTTTTTCACAAGAAGGTACTGATGGGTTGCTGAAGTGTGTCCAAGTCTTAAGCGCACAAAATTTGAGATTTTGTGTTTAGGGCTGTTAGTGGGGTATACAGGGCTGTGTTTTAAAGGGTTAACTTTCTTATAGTGGTGGTGGTACATGCATTCCATTCATTTTCTGTTTTGATTCTTGTTGCTGATGAAACGAATTTAGTCAGATCTTGCTTAGTGAAGGTGTTAAATGTATACACTGGGGCTCTTTTGGCCGAATCAGCTGCGGAGTCTACGTTTTCGTTTCCCCTGATACCAACGTGCCCAGGAGTCCACATCAA
This sequence comes from Volucella zonaria, assembly GCA_963966105.1. Lineage (NCBI taxonomy): Eukaryota > Metazoa > Arthropoda > Insecta > Diptera > Syrphidae > Volucella > Volucella zonaria. The sequence continues at coordinate 182,441,528 of OZ014532.1, forward strand.
TTTCAATTTACTTGGAGATTTTATTAGTTGGTACCTGATTTCTGAGATAAGTTCGGTGTCATTGTTGGGGTTTTTGATGGCGTTAAGGACAGATATACTATCGGAGCATATGATGTGTTTCCCAATACCGTTTGTAACTAACTTCATAGCCTGAAGAATAGCAAAAGCTTCTGCCGTGAAAATTGATACAAATTTTGGAAGGTTTCCAATGCAGATAATGGAACCATCTTCGAGAGTTACTGCAAACGATGTGATATCCGTAGTCTTAGATCCATCTGTGAATATGAAATTCCATCCTTCCGATTTCAGGTCTAATGAAATACTTGAAAACAACTGACGGTAAGTTATGCTGGTTGTACTTGTCTTTTTATAGAAGGCTAGAGTCAGTATCAGAGATTCAGGGCTGATGAACCAAGGGGGATAACGTGGTGCAGCTAATGGAGTGCGTTTAGGTATCTCCAGCTCTGTTGCTTGGTCGAGGATAATGCTGATGGAGGATGGTATTTTTCTTTTAAGCTTGTGATATGTTGCTTTTTTGATATCGTTATCGATTATGGAGTATTTAGAGAAAATGAGTTTCGCAGATATCTTAAGGGTGATAACATCTCTGCGTTCATCCACGGTCGGCAGTCCTGCTTCAGCTAATATGTTTTTTATAGGTGTGGTAGGAAAAGTATTTAGACTTCTTCTTGCTGCTTGATGGTACACTGGTTTGATGATATTTAAGATTGATTTCGGGCAATGCCCATATAAATATAAACCGTAATCTATTTTACTTAAGACTAACATTTTTGTTATATTTACTAAAGTATTAACATGAGCATTGCTTTTTTTACATGCTAAATATCTTACAATATTGGTTCTCGCAGCTAGGGATTTCTTAAGTTCTAGACAATGTTGTTTCCAGGAATACTTATTACTAAATATTAAGCCTAAGATTTTTAAATTAGCAACATTTTCTATTTGTACATTGTTTATATTCATTAACAAAGCTATACATTTATTGATTTCATTTATTTTACATAAGATATATATGTCATCTGCATAGATGCAGTGATCTAGTAACTGATGCCTTGATAGAATTATGTTAATGTCATCGAATGCAATTAAGAATAAAACTACTGAGAGAGGTGATCCTTGGGGAATACCGTTGAATAATGGGTGGTGCGAAGAGTATGTATTATACATATTTTCCTATTCGTCAAAAATGATTTTATATAGTTGTATATTTTTTTTCCAACGCCCCATTTTTTAAGCTTCTTTAGGACAACATGTATTCCTATTTTGTCGAAAGCTTTTTCAAAATCAAGAGGGAGGGTCGAAACGTGATTTTTCGCGGATAGTGCCATTGAAATATAATGGGCAATGTGAAGAAGCGCATCAACACATCCTCTGTTGGCTTTAAATGCTACTTGATTTGGACTGATGAGCTTGTTCGTTTCGGCAAACCATAGTAGACGCTTCGCGACTATCTTCTCGAGGACTTTGGACAAGCATGGGATAAGGGAGATGGGTCTATATCCCTCAATTGAGGATCTATCTTTTTGTGTTTTTGGGATGGGCAGTATTGTGGCAGTTTTCCAGATTTGGGGTATGACCGCGGTGTTAAGTATATTGTTGTAGAGGTCTACAATTCTCTCTTTGGTTTCTGTGGGAAGATTTTTAAGCATTGGATACGATATTCTATCCCTACTAGGAGTTTTCCCTTTTAATTTGTCAAGTGAAGCTTCAAATTCACGCAGCGATATCGGAGTTTCAATGCGTCGTCCAGTCGGATTGGTTGCGTATTGTGGTGGGAGGCTGTTAATTGTTTCTTGTTTTTCGGAGTTAAAAGCATTTGTGAAAGAGTTGTTATCTGAATTCTTTGACCAAAATTGAGCAAAGTGATTGGATATCTCAGTTGGATCAACAATGATGCCAGAATGAGACCTAATGCTGTTTATAGCAAGGCTCTTTGAGTCTCCAGTAAGTCGGCGGATGTTTTGCCATATCTTGGCGGGAGGGGAGTTTAGACCTATTGTCAGGGTAAATTCTGCGAAACTTTTAGCTTTGCTATCTTTAAGAGTTCTTCTGAATTTCGCGTTTGCTTTCTTGTAGATAATTAAATTTTGAATAGTAGGATTTTTCTGGAAATCTTTTAAGGCAATCATTTTTTCTTTCCTTTGGGAGGATAGTTTGGAGTTCCACCAGGGAACTACCTGTTTGCGTGTAATTGGAACGAACAGTCTGAGGGATAGAAAAATTAGCGGCGGTTGTGATAGCTTTTTGCAATGTGGCAGTTTCTTTGTTAACGTTTAGAGAGGGGGTTTTATTAGAAAGGATTTCGATGATTTTTTTTCTGAACAAAGTCCAATTGGCAACATCAGTTTTAAATTTTAGATTGGGTGTTTTTATTTTTGAGCTACGCCCTGTACTTAATGTTATACTTATGGGGAAGTGGTCGCTGTTATGTAAGTCATCTAAGGTCTTCCAAGTTGTCTTTGGGAAAAGTTCAAGTGAACAGACAGTTACATCAATGTGAGTAAGCGTATTATGCGTTGAGAGATGAGTAGGGGATCCATCATTCAATATTCCATCAAGTTACCTCTGGTATTTGTAGTAGCGGAGCCCCAAAGAATATTCCATGCATTAACATCGCCTCCAAGAATAATGGGGAGGTTAACTTGGGTAATAATACTGTCCAGATCGATCTTATTTATTTTTTGGTCTGGAGGAAGGTAAATGCCGATATAGGTAAATTTTGTTTCAAGTTCTATCTCAACAGCTAGAGCTTGTAGTTTAGTAGTCAGGGGTAGAGGTGTCCAAGCAAATTTCTATAAGCGGTACGTTTTGGTACGCGTTAATTGACTCTTGCACTGAAACATCATTGTAATCATCATCATCATTGTGCGGAGGGATTGCTTCGGAAAATTACGAGTTTAGCTGGGGTCCGCAAGGCACAGCACACTGGGCCAGCCGGGTTGATACTCGGTGATGTAAATTTCCAGAGTGCCTTTTATGTCACACAATTTTATTCGAGTAGACGCGTTTGTTGGCGCTAATGTGATGAAAAAACCTAAAGTTGTCATAGTGAATGGCGTAGCGATATTTTACCAGAAGGAAAAACAGAACTTCATAATGAATATCGAAGTAAACGAAAATACTGACATCGACACTCCTTCTCAAAATGCACCTCAGGTAAAGAGCTTACCCGTATCTCTAACTGCATACCGAATCCAATATGTAGTTGTCTTATTAAAATGTCAATTGTATTAAATGATGAAACTCCTTTTCATTTGCTATCACGCCGCCTTCCAATAAATGAGGGAACAAATTGTAAGTAAGCGGCTTCGAAATCATATCATACGGCCTTTATCCTCATCTTTTTCGAGGCAGGTCGTCGTAGATTAGAAGAAAGATGGTTCACCTAGACAGGTTTCCGCTTCCGTTAATTTAAGATACACTAGACAAATTGTATCATTTTTTTTTTTTCTTTTTTCGTCGGTAGGTGAGAAATCTTCATAGACACGATAAGCTTCGGTGCTTATAGTAGTGTGTAATTCTTACTCACTAAAAAACACCTCCCTTATACAGGCTACGACTGAGTTCACACTCAACAAGCAGTTCTTCCTTCGCGTTTTATTTTGCTTTAATAAGATATTTTGCAGGCGATTTTCCATTGAAGAAAATTAAGCGCTGCTGATCACCGCGCTAGATCCAGAGGCGTAATTCTTTTCAGACGGCGCAATAAATTTGTCTCGTCAAGGATCTGTTCAACAGAAATATTCGTATGTTCTTGTAGTCGGTTTTTGTGTTTTCGCGCAAACATTTTAATTTCATTCTGAACGTTTTCGACTCCTAGATGTCTGTGGATATCATCGTTTCTAATGTATCACGGTGCATTAACAAACACTCGACCGGTTTTACCACTTGCTTGTATAGCAGCAATTTGTTTTCTAAACTGAGCTTGAAATACTTTCCAAGAAGCCAGTACATCTGTCTATACTTAATCTCAAGCTCTTCACGTTTTTTTTTGACGTTTGCTCTCCATTTACGTTTAGCGTCGAGTGTCATACCAAGATATTTAGCCTCGTTCGCGATAGGAAGTTGTACTGCGTTGATATACACAGGTAGATTGTCAGTTTTCTTGAGAGTGAAGTTCACATGGACAGACTTGTTTTCATTAAGCGCAATTCGCCAAGTCTTTGTCAAATTGTTAATCCGTGTAAAGGTGTAAATGGCAGTGTCATCAGCAAATGTGGCTAGCATAGTATCGTGTGTCGCGGGTAAAAAGCAAATATAGCAGAGGACCAAGAACACTTCCTTGCGGCATCCCCGTTTTTATTGTCTTAAATTTGAATATTCGTTACCTTGTCTAACACGGAAGAGTCGGTCATCTAGATATGAACTTAAAATATGAAACAATTGCTCGGGTAGGACTTGTCGAACTTTATACTCGTATTTCAGGCCCTCGTACCATACCTTATCAGAAGCCTGCGAAACGTCAAGGAATGCGCTTGAACAGACTAACTTACACTCGATTGCTCGTTCAATTACAGCGATTATTCAATGCACTTGGTCAACAGTAGAGTGTTGGCTTCTAAAGCCAAATTGATGATCGGGCAAGAGGCGATTTGTGTCAATAAATCGGTTTAAGACAATTGACTAAGATTCGCTCGAAGACCTTCGATATAATCGGGAGGAGCGATATTGGTCTGTATGACTTGACTTCAGTCAGCGGTGTACCGGGTTTCGGAACCATAAAAACTTTGGCAACTTTCCACTGATGCGGTATATACTCTAATCATATGGTGGCATTTATAAAATAGAGCAGCTTTAGCAAACGTTTATTCGGTAGCTAAGTCATATCCGGGGGTTTTATTGGGCTTAAGCGTGTCTATAACTAGTCTAAGTTCCCTAAGTGTAGCATTTTCTATTGGAAGGTTCGTCGTCACGTCTGGCGTATTAACATTCTCTTCACTATCATCCACTTCCCCATCGAATGATTTGAACGCTTCTGCAAGATGGTCGCAGAAAACGTTACCTTTTTCTTTATCTTCTTTCGCCTAGTCATCCGGCGGTCGACCGTGGTCGACCACAGTCAGTTTTTTTTTCAGTTTAAATGCATTTTTATTTTCTTAATTAATTTACTCTTACATGCTAGACAAAAAAATGCTTAAAAATTAGCTTAAATAACTTACAAATAATCTTAGACTAACTTAATGGCCCCATGCGGGCACTCTAAGTTAAACCTAACACTTAAACTAAGTCTTTCGACGTATATTACTGTTTATATTTAATTTTATACTTACATGTTAAAACTAAAACTAAGAAAATAGATTTTAAGCAAAAACTTAGTATATGGACATTTTAATAGTTTTATAAAAACCTAAAACTAAAACCTTATAGACTACTTAAAAAATATATCTTAATCTACTTAACCTACTTACAACTAATACGTACACATATATATATATATATACACACATAATGCGTATATACTTAATATATACACATATGCACATACATACACATATATATACATAAACATATATATATATATATATATATATATACATGTACACACACACACATATATATATATATATATATATATATATATATATATATATATATATAATTTTTAATTTTTTTTTTTTTTATTTTTTATTTTTATTTGTTTTTTTTTTTGTTTTTATATATATATTTACTTTTTTTTCTTAAAAACTAACTTATACCTACTTAAAACTACGTAAGCCGGCCATGGCTAGGCTGGCCCACTTTGCTTCACATGAAGGTACCTATTACTTGAGGAATTCGACGACGAACCCTCCCCTCCTTCAAATAGCCACCAAAATTGTTGGTGCTGCCGAGCAACATCCCTCATGTCGCGACTCCCTACCGCCCTACTGAACCGGAGACGCTCCGCACTGCCATGTGCGACGTCTCTGTCGTAGTTGAGTCGCCTGTCCGCAGCTGTTCGAGCAACGTGGAAGATTAGCGGCACAGCCAATCTGTCCTGGATCAGACCTTTACTATCGAGGTAGAGGAACGCTTCTGGAGGAACATTGCCGTCAAAGCGAACTCTCTCATGATACATATAATTAGGGTAGTAAGCCCCAGAGATCAGGTTGTTCGACGATGTCATTGCTCTTGCAATGTGCCTTCGAGTCAACTTAATAACAAAATTGTCCACTCTTATTAGGTTCGCCCTATTGTACAAGACCTCATTGCGATAGAATTTTATGTACTCAGACTCTGGTGTTCTGTATAAGCGAAGACAAGCCCTAAGGCAAGCCCTCTCAAACACCCGAATCTTTTCCAATAAACTTGCTCTCACGTTGAACCACACGGGACATCCAAACACAAGCATAGGCCGGATAAGGGCCATGTAGCAGATCACCTTCACCCTCGCATCGAGTTGGCTGTTGTAAAACAGTCTCCTTGTAAGGGCAAAAGCACCTCTGGCTCTGGCCAGAGCAACATCTATATGTTTGTTAAAATACAGAAACTGATCTAGCCAGATCCCAAGGTATCTGACTACATTTCGACAAGCAAGTGGCTGTCCATGTTGTCCGACGATAGAGAACTTCCGCCAATTCTTTCTGGTATTCCTAGAGGCCCCAGACAAAGGCGTCCTAAACAGAATGGTTTCCGACTTCTGAAAGTTGATTTTCAACTTCCAGTCATCGCAATATCGCTTAATTTTGTCGAAGTCACGTTGCAAAAGTGTATTAATGACCTCAATCTTTGGACCAGATCTGTACGCAATTAAGTCGTCTGCGTACGCTATGGCATGGTGAAGTGAACCTATCAGATCACTTGTGTAAATGTTGAATAGGATCGGCGAATTTACCGCACCTTGTTGCAGACCGTTTTTAATGTTAAATCTTCCAGCAGAAGTCACATCGCCATTTTTCACGATGAACTGTCTACTGGAGAGCATATCAAAGAGAATATACAGCAGTGGTTTACTAATGCCCAACCTGTCCAGCTTGAAGAAGAGTCCCTCTAACCATACGGTGTCGAAGGCCTTTTCCAAGTCAATCAGGCAGGCACCAGTGCACTGTTTTTTGCCTTTGTTCCATTGGATATCAGAAACCAGTTTAGACGCAGCATGAATGATATCATGCCCCGCCTTGAAACCGAATTGATTATCCGGAACTATATGTTTGTCCTCAACCCACTTAGTCAGGACTCTATTGATCACCTTCTCGAAAACCTTACTGATGTTTGGAAGAAGACTGATCGAGCGGAGATTCGCCGGATTGGAAGTATCTTTATTCCTTTTGGGAATGGGATGTACCACCGCAGTTTTCCAATGCGCTGGATAATGTGCATTATTCATTGCATTATTAAACAGGGTGGTATAAATGTCCACCGCTTCTAGTGGGAGATGTCGAAGCACAATGTTCGGTATTTCATCGGTTCCCACTGATTTCTTACTTCTAAGTGATTCGAAGATCGTTTGGAGCTCTTCCTTCGCAATGAAAGGTGGTAATACCCTTTCGTTGGTGATGACATTATTTGCTATATTCTCGTCACTGAACTGGGTGAAACCCGAGCTCTCGAATCGCCAATTCACAATTTCATTTCGAAGGCAGGCATTGTGCATAAGGACTCGACTTTCCAGGTCGTGGTTCGGGTCAATGATGTCATTCGCCTTGTACACTTCCTGGAAAGTCGCTCCTATAGCCTCTACCTTCTCCTGCGGATCCTCGACCACAAAGAAGTTGTCATCATCAACGGCCTCATTTGGATCAATGCCTGCTGCTACAAGTATTTGTTCGTTGTTCGTCGTTCGAGCGATTTTAAGACATGGAAGGTCGTTTTGATTATTTCTCCGAAATATTTTATTTATTTGCGGGAACATATTCGGGTTGCTGGTGTTTACAGCCCGAATTTTGTTGTTCCAATACAAACTTACAGAATTTCTGTAATTATCTTTTATTAATGTTTGGAGGTTTTTAATCGACGACTTCAATGTCATGATCTCCGGGTTATGTCTGTCAGTAAACTGTCTGTACAAGGTTTTTAGTCTTGACAGCAGCCTACTTTTTTGTCGGTGCAGTGCGTCAATAGTTGCGTTGCGGAATAAGTCTTCTTCGTCAGCGTGTTGATACCGAGGTATCGTTTTGTCCATAGTTCGTTTAATTGTCTCGTCCATTAGTTTTAGATACCTGTCAATCTCCTCGTTTGACAGATTTCTGTTGGACGGTGGGTAGAGCGAATTCGAGGAGAGTGCTCTAGTCAGTGTTCTGGTGAAGTGTGTCCAACGCACCCTACTATAATTGTAGGAATGCCTTTGCACAAACTCATCCAATTCCGCAATTTCGTTGGGAACAGTTATTTCGGTGCTGAGACCGCAATGGTCACTGTCATACACGAAAGTGCGTAGACAGTTTGTAGTTTGTTGGTTAGTGCACGTCAGTTGTATTCGTGAGTCGAACAGCAGGAGATCCAAATAGGACCCGTGTCTGGGAAACGACGGACTATCCGTGGCTTTGAGGCCGAGTCGATACATTATACTGTGCTGACTCCACCAATTGAATAGTAGATTCCCTCTAGTATTTGGTGTATTATTTCCCCAATCTCTATGTTTGGCGTTAAAATCTCCGCCGATAATAAAAAAGTTCTCCTCCAATTCCAGCCTCAGGAATCGAAACAGTGTCTCGAGCTCTGAGATGAATAAAGTGGATTGAGTAGCCTTAGATGCATAAACAGACACCATGTATAACCGCTTTCCACTACGGAGAGGAATGTACATGATGCATGCTTCCAGCACCTGAAATCTACGTACTACACGACTGTATACTCTTTTGAAACGCAGTCCCTTTCTTACAAAGATCGCAACACCACCTCCTTGAATGGAATTGGGTCGGTTTCTTCGTAATATTTCATATCTTCTGTGTCTCATTTTGTGCCTTTTGGTAAGCTTAGTTTCGCTAACCAAAAGCACATCAGGGGCTTGGTCTTTGAGCAACTTAAACAGTGCGGCTCTTCGTTCGAACCTAATCAGTGAATTAACATTCACTGCAAGGACCTTCAGGGTTTGCTCCGCCATGTACGTACCCATTACGACTGGAGGTGCGTTAGGCCCGGCAGCAGCGCGTATATTTGATCTACTCGCTTAGCCTGTTCCTGTATTTGACGCTGAAGCTGAGCCATCTGCCCCTGAATAGAGAGCAAGATAGCCAGCATGTCAGGTACAGGTTCAGGTGCTCTAGGCGCTGGGGCCTGAGAAGCTACCTTTGCTTGTTGTACCGTAGTTCCCCTACCTGCCGCCATTTGGGCGTAGGTAACTTGGGGAGTAACGGCTGGTGTTTGAGCCTGCACGAGTGGACGTTTAACTTCCACTTTCTGCTGCCGAGCCAGATTTACTCTTTTGATGTATTGGAATTTGGGACAACCCCGATAATTTGCGGTGTGTCCCGTGTTCCTACATAAAGCTAGCTTTTTTCCGACGCTCCGTCCTTACCTAGAGCGCATTCCTCTGACTTGTGGTCCTTTCCACACTTCACACATCGAGGCTGCATTTCGCAGTTCGACGCGGCGTGCCCGAACCTTTGGCAGCGAACACATTGTAAAATGTTTTCGCTCCTCTTTAATTTTTCCCAGTGTACAACCTGGTAGTCTAGGACTTTTATACTCCTTAGACCGTCCAGTTTGCTGTTGGGACTTAGCTGAACCAGGAAGAGTGGTAGTTTCCGCTTCTCCCTTTTGGCTCTAGCAGTGACAAATGGCTTGACCCCCACGAATTTGAGCCCTTCGCACTCCTTCTCTTTCAGCAGTGCAAGGAGCTCCTCCGGATCAGTCGACGGTTCTAACCCCCTCAGCAGCATTGTTTGCAGCTTCTCCCCCTTCGGGGTGTAGGAGAAGAACTCCGTCGTCGAATCCCTCAATAAACTTTTAATTTTATGGTAGCGCTCCACTGTATTACAGTGGATCGCGTGCCTATCTAAGCTAAGTCTTTTAATATAAAAATTATTGCCTATGGCCGACTTACATAGTTCTTTTGTTTCCTGTAGTTCCATCTTAAATGTATTTATAGGTGGAACCCTTTGTTTAGAAATTTGCTGTTTCTGCTGTTGTTGTTGTTGCTGCTGCTGTTGTTTTTGTTGCTGCTGTTGTTGTTTCTGCTGCTGCTGCGGCTGTTTTTTCTGTTGCTGTTTTTGTGGCTGCTGCTGTTGCCGTTGTTGTGGTTGCTCTTGTTGTTGTTGCTGGTGGCTCTTAAGTTTTTGTTGGTGTTGTTGTAGCACCTGCACTATTGTTTTTGCTTGGTGTTGTTGGCTCAACTTTTGAGCTAGCTGCGTCTGCTGTTGCTGTTGGGATTGCTGTTGCTCTTCCCTCTTCCTTCTTAGCATTTGCTTGCCTTTTATGGCTAGTACTCTTTGTTGTAGCATTTTGATGCTACTACTGATTGACTCCATTTCTTCCTCTTCATCTTCCGATTCGGTTGACGCCAAGGAAGCGAAGCTGTTCTCTTTCACATATTCGTGAACATCTGAGGCGAATGGGTTGTTGTCGATAAATTGCCCGGGTTGATTCATTTCTGCCGTTGATATCATTGATTGCGCCCCTTCCTTCACTCCACCAAGCAGCTCGACAGTGGAAGTTGGTAAGATGGGACGTTGTACAGAGCTGGAAGTTACCCTTAACTTCCTTCTTCTCTTCGTCTTTGGTTCTGCCCCTGCTGGTGTTTGGCCTGAACCACTCGATATATCGCCTGTCTTATCAGCGGATCCCGCTATTGGCGTAGCGGACCGCTCTCCGCACTCCATCGCGTGATGTTGTTTAACACTTTGTTTTTATTTTGTTTTTCTTTTAATTGAAGAAAAAAAAAAAAAAAAAAAAAAAAAAGATCTATTTAACCCGGGGTTGAACCCGCACCCGTTAACTGGTAATCGCGCACACTTCCACTGGGCTAATTGGAACCGTATATTGTATTAGCCAATTGTCTTTTTTATTTTTAATTATTAATTATTTTAATTTTAACTCGTGTCACTACTCAACCAAAAGTCGAAACACGTCTGGATTCGGCGGAGATCAATGAACGACTGACCGTGATCGACCACGTCCCAATAATCGTGGCAAGTATATTTGAGAGGTTTTTCGCCTCAGTAAAAATTGTAGCATGCTGAGATTTACACGACACTGGACTTCAAGAACGGATATTTGCATGTCGCTGTTTTTTCAACAGCAGTAAAAAAAAAACAGCTTTCGTCACGGCTGATGGGGAATATGAATTCAGCAAGGTCCTTTTCGGGTTATCAAATACTACAGCCATCTCGTGATTTAGCCAAGAGAAATATCCCTTATACGTACATGGATGACCTCACTATATCAGTAAGAGACGTCAACGAAAATATTTTGAAATTAAAGATTGTACCGGAGACTACATCTAAAAATAATTTAATGTTGAATTGGTCAAAATGTAAGTTCGTTTGTGCTGAAGGAACTCTACTAGGCATGTAGTAGAGAGTGGTATAGTAAGTTCTTCTGAAGAAAAACTTCATCAGTATCTAAGTTTCCGGCACCAACAAACTTCGAAAGGCTTCAGGAATTTCTCGGAGTCACCGACTTTTTAGACGGTTTATCAATTCATATTCAATTTTGGCAAATCATTTGACTGAGTTAACAACGAAAAATTCAAAGTTTGTTATTGCAGCTCCTCAATGATAGGCTGTCGCTCTTTTTAAACAAGGGAAGGAGCAAAAACCGAGGTACATACGGATGCGAACAAGAACGACATAGGAGCTATTCTTCTGTCTAGTCGCAAGACCAAAAAAGCGGAACAGCGAAGACATACTTATGTTCCGGAGACGTTCGCTGTTTTTCAAGCTCGTGAAAAGTTCAAGCGACTAAGTTTAAAGTTGCCACGGATCGTGCCGTGTTTCGCCAAATATTAAATAAGAAGGAGTTGCCAAACTCTGTGAGGTAATGGGCGATGTACATGCAGGATTACGTTTTTGGTGTTGAGTATAGGGATACAAAATGCTCCATATTGACTCTCTTAGCCGATCGCCAATTATGTAAATAATTCAGCAAGAACTCTCGGTGTGTATCAAAAAGGCTCAAGAAGCAGGTGACTTCGTTTCGTCCATATAACAAGTTGTCAAGGAAAAGCCCAACAACGATTTTCAAGTGGAAGGTGAACTATTGTTTAAAGAAGTAAATAAATTTTCGCTTTTAGTTATCCCACGAAATATGGAAACCGAAATCATAAAACTGAAACATGGAGAAGCACACTTTGGAGCTCAAAAAACTACATCAAATATCACAAGAATTTTTCATTCCCAAGCTGAAAGAAAAGTACTGCAGTGTCTAGCTACATAGCGATGTAAATGCATCCTTGCAATTCCGAAAACAGCAACCATGAAGGATTCCTTCATCAACTTTACAAACGGCTTCGACACTTTTTATCTTGACTACTCGTATATTGGGCCTATGGACTTGACAACAAAGCAGTGGATTTTCGAAATTCGTTTGATTATTTCAACAAAAACGGTGTCGTCTGAAGAAACTTTATGCAAAATAAAAGAAGTTCAAAAACATTTCGGTAATCCAAGGCAGCGCATATGAGTATTGCTCAAATATGTATGTTCAAAGACTTCTGTGAAAACGAAAATATTGAATACGTTTATGTTACTACCGGCTTGCCGAGAGGCACGGGACAGGCGGAAAGCTAAACCGTGTTGCTATAGAAGTACTCCGAAGGTTCTCTACCGAGTCATCCAAAAATGATACAAATGTATACCAAGGGTACAAAAAGCACTAAAAAAAAAAACAACAGCACTATGCAAAGATCGGTTCAACTCATTGCGTTTGAGATCCTAATTGGTGTTACTATGGAGAGAAAATATCTTGGAGATAGTAAAGCATTTGATTTTCCGCCCGACAACAATAGAACAATAATAGAAGATGTAAGAACACCTTAAAGTATAAATTAGGGGACCTAGTAGCTATCAAAGGAACACAATTTGGGGCGGGAGACAAACTTTCCTCTGAGCTATACGAAACGATCTCAAAGGGAAAACGTAGACGCTACCCAGTGAAGAAAATTTCAACACATTAAGATCCAAACGACCCTTCAACTAGTTATGATTTCATGAAACCATGGCGAGAGGACAGTGAAGACATTAAAAGTGACCCTTCATCCGAGGCAGATGAAACACAGGATGGCCGGATGTAGGCGCAGTTATCTTACAGATACTGTCATGTGTATACGACGGAACGACAGTATCCGAAAGCGTAGAAACCGCTTAATAAGCACAGACTGAGCCCAACCTAACGCCGTAATTTTTGATCTCATAAATTCATATTCCTATTAACGTGTAGTTACGTACTAGATCCTCCCAGAACTAGATGGCATCAGCTCTCACATGTATATAGCGCTCCAATCGACACGCGAGCCCCCAGTCAATGAAAAAACTTACTCCTTGTTGGTTAGTCGGTTGACAGATGTACGATTTCCTGGCTTTTCCTTCCTGGGTTTTAAACTGCCACTTTGACTTCGAAGTTTTGTGCCTGCGAAAGTTAGCGTTACCTGTGCTCCTCAGAATTATATTTTCGTAAACTTTTATTTAATTTTCCCAATAATAAAGGAGTGGTAAGTGTTGTTTATTTTTACCAATCGAATTGAGACACATCGCCACAATTGGTGACCCCGAAAACAAACAATGAACGCGAATAAAGCTCCAGTTAGTTCGGAAGCCAAACAAGAGGTTGACAATGCAGCGCCACTAGCTGAATCCCGCATGGATGTAGGTCAGCCAATCATAGATGGAACCGCAAATCATTTGAGTTCTATCACATCACTCAAACTGCCAACGCTCTTCTGGCGGAACAATCCAGCACGGTATTTCACAATGGCTGAAATGCGCTTTGATATTCATCGAATTACATCGAACGATACCAAATATAGTCTCATTGCAACACATCTTGATGCAGACACGCTGGATTTGGTCGGGACTTGATAGACAATCCCCCAATACAAGGAAAGTATGATGCCTTAAAAAAAACTAGCTCTCCGATTCCCAGGAAACGCGTTTAAGACGGTTACTCCAAGGCCAACACCAGGGCGATGAAAACCAACTGCGAAACCTCGCCGGCGGACATTGCAACGAAACAGTTCTGCGGTCTTTTTTTTTGTAACAGCTTTCAGAAAGCGTTCGAGGCATTCTGGTTGCTAGCAAAATAGACGAATTATCAGAGATTGCAGAACAGACAGACCGCATATTTGATGCTCTTGTCCCAACAATAGTTAAGATCAACAGCTCGCCAGAACAATCTACATCGCACATCAATGCAGTTTCGCATTCCACCGCTGCAGAGAGAGGCTCTGCCAACTTCATAGAAGAACTCTGAGTTACAATCGAAAAGATTGTCCCGAGACAGTAGCAGAAGTCGAAGAAGCCAACGAAAAGCTAGGCCCTTGCTTCTACCACCAGAAGTTCGGCACCCAGGCTCGAAAATGCCGAATTCCGTGCAGCTGGAACAAGATAAGACAAGGAAACTAGGGGCGCCGGCGTGCATGGAGGCGCCCATCGGCAACAATCTCATTTCGAAAAGTCTCCAAATCAAAGACCGCAAATCAGGCACTTGGTTCCTCATCGATACAGGAGCTGATGTGTCTATTTTGCCCAGACCAACCAACATCAACAGCAGGAGTACCTCACAGAAACTCTTCTCTGCGAACGTTCCCATCAACAAATTCGGCACACAGCATTTAACACCGAAGTCACTCACGCCGTCCTTGGAGCCGATTTCCTCTGCCACTATGGGCTCTCTGTTAGCCTTAAGAAACGACAACTGGAGGACACAACAACCACACTCAGCGCAGCATTAACACCAAGATGATCAGCACAAACACCAGTCTTTATAGAGTCTTTGCAACGCAGCCCAAACTATGCAACGTTACATGGATGTCGCCTTGAGAGGACTTGAATGCTGCATTTTTTACATCGACAACATTTTAATCGCATACACCAGTGACCAACAACCCCGAAAAGACGTCCGTACAGTTCTTGAGCGACTTGAAAATTGTGGCCTATGCCTGAACTTAGCCAAGTGTGTTTTTGGCCGTCCAGAGGTGCGCAACCTAGGTTACACCGTCAACAGTGAGGGAACAAACCACCTCAAAACAGGATGGATGTGGTAGTCAACTTTAAGCCACCTGATACCATCGATCAGCTGCGAAATTTCCTCCGCATCGCAAGTCCAGGCTCCCCTAGTTCAGATGACAATGGGGACAAAGAAAAGGGACAAACGACCCGTGGAGTGGACACCCGAAGGAGAGCAGGCATTCAAGAAATGCAAATTGAAACTCATAGACGCCGTCCAGCTGGCACATCCAAAAGCGGATATTCCTTTAGTTCTTCGTTGCTACCCTTCAAGCGTGGCCATCGGAGCCGCCCTCAACCAGAAGACTAAGTCCGGACTTCAGCCACTGGGATTCTTTACAAGGAAACTTTCCGAACGAGAAGCCAAACACAAGGTTTATGATCGGGAGCTGTTGTCAATTTTTCGCGCCGCCCGTCACTTCAGACATATCATCGAGGGTCGAGAACTGGTTATCCTTGCTGACCACAAGCCTCTTGCTTACGCGATTTCCCAAAAAGCGAACCACTCCAGTGATCGTGTTGCACGCCAGCTTGAAGAAATAAGCCAGTATTCCACCCGCATCGTACACATTTCTGGCGAGGAAAACTTAGTAGCGTACACCTTGTCTCGCATTCAAGCAATTGACTTTCCAGTAGCTATCAGCACGGCGGAGCTCGCCGAAGCGTAGAAAAACGACGATGAATCGAAACACCTACTTCAGTCACAAGAAAGCTGTTCGTTGGAATTAAAAAGAGATGGAACCGACGCAGTAGTTTATTGTGACATCGCAGACAACAACATCCGTCCATTTGCGCCCGGGTCACTAAGATGGTGTATATTTGACGATAATTGTCCTCAAGTGGATGTGCCACTAAGAAGATCAAAGCCCGAAGCTTCGTCTGGCCCAAGATGAAAAGCAATATCACTATATGGGCACAGTCATGCTTGCGTGTCAGCGCAACAATGTCTATCGTCATGTCAAAAATACTCCTCAACATATCGCTATGTCTAGCGATCGATTTCGTCATGTTCATATCGACATCGTCATCATGCAGCTATCGAATGGGTACTGTTATCTTCTAACAATGATCGACCGTTTCTCCCGTTGGCCGGAAACTGTGCCTTTAAAGCACATAACCGCTGACACGGTCTGAACGTTGGCATCGCTCTTTCAAAGCGGCAGTGAAATTTCACGAGTCATCATCTTGGACTGAGTTACTACCGACCGTTTTACTTGTACTCCGCACCGCTTGGAAGGAGGACATCAAGGCAACAGCAGCTGAAATGGTTTCTGGTACCCCTCTTCGCCTACCAGGGGAATTTTTCACCGATGAGGAGGTCTTACCAAACCCAGAGTATTTTGTAAACAAGTTTCGTGAACAAATGCAAGTTCGTGCAACACCAACGGCTCATCATTACAAGCATAATGTGTTCGCACAGGTAGTCCATCGCATTTCGGATCATGCCTTCAAAGTCAACGTAAACGGTGTCGACGAAATGAAATGCTTCATTAGGCAATGGACAGTTCTCTGTTTACAGAACTTTTTGGCCCTCGCAAGACTATTCACTACCAAAATAACGCTGCTTGCAGCGGTCAGCCATCAGTAAGGATTTATTTATTCAGTGGAACTACAAATTAGTCAGAATAGGAAATGGATGCAATCTCTTTCACTTGTGAAGATTCGACATTTCTTGTTGAAGACGACAGGCAATTCTGTTGACTGGTAGGATAGCAGCGCAAATTTTCGATGACTTCTTTTGATTTGGAATTCCACATCAGCTGCATTCAGTTCAAAAATTTAAAAAAATATTCGAACGCACTGCAGCTACCTCATGGAGGGATTCGATGTTAGGCTCTATAAGACTGCGGTTCACAAAATTATGAAACAGATAAACGTATTTCCATTGTTCTGTTATTTTGACTGGTCCAGAACCTGGATCCATGATTTTATGCCCAGATTCTGCAAGCTGGAGTACCATATTAATGCGTTACCATTTCGGGAACATAACAAGGTTTAGCCCGTCTGTCTTAAAAAGAGAAAAAATCTTCGGGCAAGGTTGCAAAAGAGTGGATCCTGAAAAGATTGTTAGAGGAATGTAAGCAAGGTAAGCTAAGTAAGCAAGAAGGAACATCATAACTTGTAAAGGGAGTGTTGTTGCGGGTAAATCAAGAGCAAACAAAACAGATGCATAGACCGTTTCTTACCGTCAAAATTTCATTGATGAGTCTATCAGCTCTGATGGAACGAAAAAACCTTCCATCGTAGTCTATGTCAGCATACAATAAATGATATCTCTCTACTTTCTGTTAATCCCTAAGTTGTACCAAACCCTAATATGCTGGTCTTTTCCTCGATTCCGCATCGTTTCGAAACCTAAGCCCACTCAACTTCTCACCTACTCAACATCTACATACATAGTATTTGAAGTTGAAATTTACGTCCCGAATTCCATCTGCTACTTTAAAAATCGACTTGGAAATAACCTTCTTCCTGACGATTAATTTTACTACCCCCGCTTTGTTAACCCTAAAGGGCATAAAATTAAGACTCCCCCTACTCAAGGGGTAATAAAGAGGTTATGGTAAAAATTTTAAAGAAATTCTTTTATTGCCCTCCCAAGTCGTGCTTTTGCTCAGCACTGACTTCATTGTAAACTACTCGCACATCCCCCCGATGCAGTAAACGATGCTTGGTTGATTCCACCCTTTGCTACGATAGAGGGTCTGACTTCGTGGACACACAATTACCTCACCAACTACGCACTTGAGAAATTTATGAACAACAAATTCTCTCCAGCATCATGGCAGCGCTGTTTGCATACCTCGAACTGGCAATATAGCGCTTGGATTTAGATTTGGATACAGAATCGGATCACCAGCCATCACTACTCGTTTCTCTTTGTATGTACTCGTATGTATGTGTGGGTGTGTGTATGTGTGGGAGCACCGAACATACCCTGGATTTGACTTATTTACCCTCAAATCTCCCTATTTATCCGCGCGTTTTATTAGCTCTATTTACAGGGATCTCGTTTTTACAAATGCTGCGGCAGAGTGTATCCTTTTTTGCCTTTCACATTCTGTTTATTTGGCTCCTTCAAGCTGGCATTGCTTGATTGTACTATGTTACATATATACATAGTGTACACTCGCATACATATACATATGTATTCGTATATTCGTCATGCCTTGTAAATGGATTACGCTTAGCTGGCTTTTTGCTTGTCGTGTTGTGCGCTTAACGCCAACATTATGCGAAAGCCAAACATGACTGACTGACACAGCCCCGTCAACGTACCGTATTTACATTTCTCCAAGACTTGGCAACTTATTTTGTGCGCTGTTGACTGTTTTTTTTCTTTATGTTGCTATACGTCTTTGTGATGCGTATAGGAGGTTTAGTTCACTGGGGGTTGAGTTAGGGTTGGCTGCCATCGCAACCCCATTTAACAAATTTCAGGTATTACACTCTAAACTCGAGCGGGCTCAGTGAAAATCTGTGAAATTGAAATCGCAAATGTCGACGAGTAAGACGAAAAGGATGTAACGACACATGGCAAAGGGCAGGCAGTAGGTACCCAGCCTCAATAGGGGGTAAATGGTGTGAGTCGATGGGATGCAGGGTTGGTGTCAAAAAAGGTGTGTTGGCATTTTTATTTTGCTCCGTCTTGCTCAACACAGCGTGTCCTTGTGTGCGTTCGTCTTTATTATTCCTTTTCCCCCTTTTTGGTGTCAAATGGATCTATGATTTCCTTTGTGGTGCTATGATGCGAAATCAGAGACGCAATGACTAAATGAAAATTCCTGACCTCTCAGATGGATGCCATTCTACTGCCAGTGTTGCTACCACTGAATGTGACAGGTAAAGTGAATTAAATTGTCGCGTTTAAAGCTTTAAAATGGAGTACCCGTACATATCTCGGTTGGGGGATGACTAGGTGATTAAGCGCACAAATACTCGCTGAATGGAAATTTAATTAACTTGGGACGGGTGTTGCATTGAGATAATCGGTGCCATAGGTAAGCTGATCGATTTTGGATTTCCATCAAGCGGAATTGAGCTCGTCGCCATATCGGCTTCAAAATCACTCAGAGACACAGATGTGGGTAATGCTGTTTTGGTATTATATACATGTATATATGTACTCACTATTCGTGGTTGTTGTTTTTTTTTTATTTGGCGATAGCACACCTGTCGGAAGAACAACAATGTCAGCTTGTGTTATTTTATAGGGACCATTGGAAGGATATATGTTCGGTATGCATGTGGGTAGATGTAGCGATCGCTATCTAGGCTAGGATAGGTTCGAGGTTGTACTCATGCATATGCTAAAAGGTTTTCATTATTTATACTCGTAGCACAAAAAAAAAAAATAAAAATAAAAAAAAGAAATCATTATTCATGTTTTAAAAGTGGTACAATATGCGGTTTTTTTTTAAAGGAAAAAAATGAATTCCTCTCCATCTTTGCATACCTACTCAAAATAGCCCTATGAATTTAGTTGATAATCTGAACGACTAAACAATAAAAAGGAAGCATCACCTTACCAAGTAGCTACGGACTTTCACTTCCTCGACTAACTTGGAGAAGTTCCCCGTTCCCAAACGATATTTGCCAACTCTTATTACTCTTGGTCACGCCATACTAAAATCAGTCTCAAACTAGGCATATCGCCTGCAAGTTAATGAATTCTTGAACACACATGTTCAATCGCAATAGTTTTTGCGACTTTTCAACTATAAACAAGAATGTCTTCCGGATTTATGAGATAGTTTAGACCAAGAAGAAAATCGACAATTCTTCTTCTTATTCTTATGTTTCGACAGGCGACTAGATGGCTTCACAGTGCAACTTTGAATCCTCGGCCGTGCTTTCTCCTGACCAATCTTTCCTCTGTTTCATTTCTAGATTATCTTTCGCCGGAATCTACAGGGACTTGCTTGCTTTAAAAATAATTATCTACTCTAAGAAATTTAAATACAAACTTTATAAAAATATACTTCAATTAAAAATAAGTTTGAAATGAAACAGTCGGCCCTTGCCGACACAAAGTTAAGGACGCCAGACGATGAATAGCTCTCTGCAGGATATCATTTTTTTATTTTTATGTCGACCTCTTGAATTACCCCAGCCTGTGAGGCTATATCAACCACTCTTGAGCTGGTATATTTCCATCTGCGATCAAGACCAGAGTACCCTATTTGACATTCGCTTCCGACGCCTTTCACTTCGTTTGTTTCTAGCAAATACCCTTTAGACCAACGAATCGAGAAGCGTTGCTTAATCTGGGATAAACGTCGCCATCTTTTTAGATCGCTTACTCGCTCCGATTCGATGCATGGTTAAACTATAGCATTTACATGAGTACCGATCAAAAAATGCCGTGAAATCTGCACTTCTTCATCACTTGGATCGTTCGACATAGCGCAGAGGGGTCGAGAGTTTAGAATTGTCTCGATATCTGCCACGGCCGTGGACTACTCTTCCAACGTCAAATCAGATAGCCCAACTCTACGAAAGAGATGATTTTTGGCACCACCAAAATTAGGTGCTCTAGGAGAGATGTGGTGCGAATGTATCTGCTCCGCTGCACACCATGTTGCAATCTACTTTTGGGTCTGCTGCTTCAAGCATTTTGTCGGAATTCCGCCAACTCATTTGGGGCTCCAACGCATTGTCGCAGAAAATGTCACTATATAGTCCCTGTCCCGCGACAAACTTCTTGAGGGCTGCTATGAAACTTTGTGTGGACTGATCGGATGCCACCTCCAGATGTACTACCTTGACTGCAAAACACACGAATGGCGCAACACACGCCTTGTAAGTACGCTGTCCTCAATGTTTCAATGTTAAATGGAACGGGCCGCAAAAGTACGGCTGCGTTCTATCAACTCTAAGGTTTCCCATTATTTGCCTTTACGACTTCGAACGATACTTGAAACAATGTAGACAGTTACCACTTTCTGCCTGCGGCCCAGCATGGTAGTTTTTCCTCTGCAAATAAATCCGCTGGTCCAGATGGTATATCTCCCCTTCTTCTGAAGAGGTGTTCTTCCACGTTTGCAAAACTACTGCGGCAACTTTTTCATCAGTCCTACTCTTTAGGACACTTTGCGAGCAGATGGAAAACAGCATTTGTCCAGCCCGTCCCTAAAAAAGGCGAATCTTCTTCTCTATCCTCCTACAGACCCATTGCACTTACGTCGCTTGTCGCCTAGGTCATGGAAACGCTGATAAATCGTCAGCTCTTGAAATATCTCGAAACACGAAAACTTCTCAATAACCGGCAATATGGTTTTCGTAGCAACAGGCCCACTGGTGATTTGATGGCATGTCTCACCGAAAAGTGGAACCAAAGCGTACATCAATCTGGCGAAAGCAAGATAGTAGAACTTGATATTTCTAAGGTATTTGACAGAGTTTGGCATCAGGCTCTTTTGTCGAAAATGCGTGCTTTTGAGATCGATGACTCTCTACTTCAATGGATTAGAAATTACCTTTCGGAACGTTCAATTCAAGTTGTCTTGGACGGTTTCAAGTCTGATATTCACAAAATAAATGCTGATGTGCCCCAGGGCTCCGTTCTGTCTCCGACACTCTTTTTAATCTTCATTAACAATCTCTTGTCTGCTACTTCTAATCCAATTTATTCCTTTGCTGATGACAGCACTCTCTGCTTCTCATATTCGTTCCCGGACTCACGCCCCTGCTCTTCGACTGTAGAACGGGAACGGCAGCGTATGCTAAGCTCATTAAATTCCGATATTAACAGCATAACCAATTGGGGAACTCAATGCTGTCTGCTGTCATTAAAGCGAAATTCAAATACCCAGCCATTATCCATGAATGGCACTTGCATCGTCGAAACCGATAAACTTTCCATTCTCGGTATGTGTATCAGTAACAACTTACGTTGGAATGACCACATATTCGATGTCGCCAAAAACGCTGCGAAATGTCTAGGTTTTCTCAAGCGATGTAAGAAATATTTTACCCCCTCTGATCTGGCCACAATATATAAGGCATTCAGCCGTCCAAATTTGGAGTACAATGCCCACATCTGATCAGGTGCTCCTAAAACATCTCTGCATCTGCTAGACCGGATTCAAAACCGTGCGATAATAATCATTGGTGATACTAATATCAGTCAATCAATTGACACCCTCGAACACCGACGTAATGTCTCCTGTTGCACTTTGTTTTATCGCTATTTCCACCACCAGTGCTCCATTGAAATCGCCAGTAGCATTCCGCCCATTCAAACTTTCAACCGTAACACCCGTCTTGCTATGAATAATCATCAGTATACCCTCAAGCCCATTTTGGGACGTACTCTAAAATATCGTGATTCTTTCCTAAGCCGTACAACTCGCTTATGGAATGCCCTGCCGATTTGTGTTTCCTGGTCGTTATAACTTGCAAACATTTAAAAACAATGTACATCGGTACCTGTCTTTTCTTCCTCCCTAAATTTCCTTCGCCCACGCTGTGTACGAACATTTTAAGGGTACAAAAACCCCTTGAGCGCGCGCCGATTATAAAAAAAAAAATAAATAAATAAACAACAAAATTTTTGACAAATAGGTTTTGGTAGTAGGATAGGACATTTCACAAGGCACGGAATGTTCGCGTTCAGCAAACGCCCACTAAGTCGGAGTAGTTTTACAGAATTTTTATCTAGGGAAGAATTAATCAACTTCTCATTTTCCTACCGCACAATTTCTTCTTTAAAAACTTTCTGTTGAACGTGCCAAAGTATCCCAGTCAACACGTCATTCAGTATATTCGCTGCGAGTAAGGGGTGCTGTGTAGTTAATTTCCCTTGAACCTCCAGTTACAAGAAGGGTTTTTCAACTAAAAATTCAATCAAATTACTGTCAATTAACAGTGTATACTAAGAGGTTTCGTGAATCAAAGATTTGGTCTTCATTTACGTCTGGAAGCGGAGCTGCAATAAGCTTGTCGTCCGTTTTACCGACAAGATCAACCCAATGTAGTTTCGTATCTATTTTCTGGACTAGATCCACATTCAGGTACAATTCAAAGGCTTTCGGTTGTTGCTTTTTTATTTACTTACTTATTTACATATTTAACAAGCGTCTTCAACCAACTCGATCTGTAGCTAGCTGCTTCCAGTTTCGTACGCTAACTTGGTTGAGGTCCCCTTGGGGTGCGCCACTTAAGTTGCGGGCTTCCTCTACTGCGTTGTCCCTCGGGGCGTGATCCGAAGACTTTTCGGACCATAGGATTAGTTTCCATTTCTACCTCTTCTTACAGAGGATCTGATCGAACTGTGTCACCGTCGCAATTGGCATCTCATTCACAACTTCTGGGCTATCAGGAACTACAACAAAGTGGGTGAATTACTTTCAAATTATATTTTTTTATCAAAAATCTGCTTTTATGTAATGGGGGTAACAAACCTACTTTTATAAATTTATAATGAGACACTTGACCTCACCATCTCGTTTTTCCTTTTTCATACTTTTATTAAGGATTGGCATGTGTCATATGAGGCATCCATATCGGAACATATGCACATAAGGTTAAATATGGGATCCAATACCGGACAGGGTCAAATTAAATACATGAAGAAATTCAAGAACTGGATCAAGAAAATCTCTCTATCAAAGCTAGCTTATTGCCATCATCTCTACAGTCCGCTGGGACGTAAACAAGGCAGCGGATCAACTAAATAAAGCCTTGCAAATTGAAGCGCTATGTGGTAAAACGTGTGTACCAATGGCGGAACGCTCAACTTGAACAAATGTGAAAAATGGTGGGAAATATGTTTAACAAATCCAGTCCGGAATATAGGACCTATGCGAGTCCGCTTTAATCAACTTTAATAAAGAATTGAGCAAGTCCAAGAGAGCTACCTTGAGAAAGAATTGGCAGAATCTGGGAAATTTGCAGAAATCTCGCGTCTCCAAAAAGTTCTCTCAAAGGATTCTTCAAATAGCATAGGTCTGTTACAAAAAGAGGATGGTATTTTCACAACTAGTGGAGAGGAAACTCCAAAAATGCTACTTCAGGTTCATTTCCCAGACTCCACCCTTTAAGTGGTGAAGTCACCAGATTATCCTGCAACAACAGAATTAACAGCCTATCTGGAAATATGTTCAGCATAGACAAACCATACAAGACACCTGGATCAGATGGAATCTTCCCAGCTCTTATTCAAAAAGATCTGTTCCAGATTATTCAATTGGAGATACGAGGGTAGTCCCTGAAGTACCCAATCTGACGTATAGATGGCGGTTGTTATTTAAATACTTTATATAGCTTAATTTGAAGTTTGAATTTTTGAATATGGAAAAACTTGGTCATCGTTATGTGATAGAATACATTCAGTTGAAAGGCCTCAATCCAACCAACATCAAAACGAAATTGGATTCTATTCTGGGGGAGTTTGCTCCTTCGTTTACTACAACAATAAAATCTTGGGTGGCGGAGTTTAAGCGAGGCCGAACGCGTTGCCAAGACGAACATCGCAGTGGTCGACCAAATGAGGTGAGTTCACCAGAAAGGTTGAAAAAATCCACAAAATGGTATTGGATAACCGTCGATTGAAAGTGCGTGAACTAGCAGATATGGCAGGCATTTTAAAAAGATGTACAGCACCAAGACAATCCACCAGTTCACTCTTCCGTTATCGGGATGACCAAAATCAATGAGTTGAAGTTCGAATTGCTTCCTCATGCACCCTATTCGTTAGATTTAGCCCCTTTGGATTATTTTCTATTTCCGAATTTGAAAAAATGGCTCGGCGGTAAAAGATTTGTTAACAGCAAATAGGATGAGACCTCGGTTGATGGCTATTTTAAGGAGCTTGACGATTCTCACTATAAACAGGGTATCGAAGCTATTGAACATCGCTGGGAAAAGTGTATTGAACTAAAATGAGACTGCGTAAAGAAATAAATATATTTTTTCCAAATTGTTTTGTGTTTTCTTTGTTAGGTTGGGTACTTCTCGGACTACTCTTGTACATCCAGCATACCTGGAGGGAAGTAAACGTAGGCGTGGTAACACAGCTAAAGAAGCAATAAGATATGCCGACGACTTAGTCATAATAGTGAAGGGTAAACACCTATAAGATGCAACCTCCTCTGAAGATAGTAAACGATTGGTGTGTTGGAGAAAATCGCTCAATCAACCCCTGTAAAGCTGTGGGTTAACCCCAAAGGTCAGCCATTGGACATATACAACGATGATACGACCCATCATCATCTAGTATGGTGGCAGTATACTTACTTACTTACTTAGGTCCTCGCACCTATCATGTCCGTGGGGTTCCCCTTGCGGAGCATAGGGCCTCCACTATTCTTACGCGCGGCGATGTATCTCAGCACTCTCCAACTCTTCCACAGATGTGCTGCTTCTCTGCGTGAGAGGGTTCCATTGCATCGTTTGACTCGCAATGCACTCGTAACCTTTACGAGGCGTATGCCCAATCCACTGCCACTTACGTCTTCGTATGATGAAGTGGATGGTTTCCTGGACTGTTTCGCAAGAAGTTCCTCATTAGAGATACAGTTGGGCCAGATGTCTGTTTCCCAGATATATATTCACGAACGTTTGCAGCTTTCTTGTGACAGCGGGTGTAACTTTCCAAGTTCCGCACCCATAAAGAAGCACGGACCCAACATTGAAGCTGAACAGTCTCTATATTCTGGACAGCATTCCGAACGCAGCCTTTGCTTTCTCGATTAGGCTGATTACATCTAGGACGATCCCGCCATCAGTAGAGACAATACTCCCAAGATATTGAAAATTCTCTACCATCTGTACTAGCTGTCCAGAAATCTCAACTTGGTTAAATGAAGAAGTTCCAAGGCTGATCCTTTTTGTTTTTGCCGTATTCATCTTTAGCCTAACGATTCCAACTTCTTTACCCACCCTTCTTGTAATTTGATTGAGATCCATGATCCTATAAGAGAATAAGCAAACGTCGTCCGCGTAGTCCAGATGTTTGAGGTGCGAGTCGACAAAGCTGCGTGCAGTACATCACTTACTACCAACAAAAATAGTACTGACAACCTTACTTTAAGCAGAACGTGACATTTGGATCCATCATATGTAGCCTTGGTAATAGCAATCAATTTATCTGTGGTGCCCCTCCTATCTCTATAGACACTGTCGAAGCTGTACAGCAGCTGAAGTGGTGATCGATATTCAACGCCCTGTTTGATGATGATCCGCAAGGTGTTGATGTGGTCCACACGATTGTTCGGCGTCGAATGTGCCTTCGAGGTAGTCTTTTTTTCGCTTCATGACGATTTTTGCTATTATACCTTGGCTACTGCAAGCAGTACGCACGCTCTCCTTTCTTTGGGAGCTTGACAATCATTCCTTTTTTCCACTCTTCAGGAAAACTCTCTGTTTCCCAAGTTCTGTCATTGAGTGGCTGCTGGAGCTCGCTCGATGTTGTTGGCACTACTCGTAAGAGCTCTGCGGGAATACCATCAAGTCCAACTGCTTTGTTGTTCTTCAGCGCTTTGATTGCGGTAAAGATTTCTTCTCTACTAGGGGATACAGAGCAACTCTTTGTAAAAAAAAGAACGTAATTCGCGCGTCACGGTCAGACTACGGCAAATAGGAGAAATTAATCACTTAGATCACATGGATCAAATGAGTCATGGCTCTGAAATCTCCGAGCTTGACATGATCTGCGCCGTAAACAACCGCATACCTAAGAAGGTTCAATATAGTCATCCGAAGTTCAGAAGCATGAAACCTCAAACCTTAAAGGTATCAAGTGGTATACGGATGGATCAAAGGTGGACACCGGGCCTGGTGCTGGTGTATTTGGGCCAAACACCAGAATATCGTTTCCATAAATAACAAAGCGTTTTTCAAGCGGAAATACGTGCCATTCAAATGAGCACCAATCTCATCCTCGATAAGGGGATGAAAGGTGTCTCCATTCATTTATTATACTAATGGACAATCACGCATTAGGTTCTAACTTCAGTCTTGCCCTGCTTCAATACACTACAAGATCTCCCCCACAAGAACAAAGTAAAACATTTGTGGGTGTCTGATCATAAAGGTATTGCCGGAAATGAATTAGCCGACGAACTGGCTAGAAACGGTTCGGTTGATTCTTTCATCGGCCCTAAACCATTCTGCCATACCCCAAATTTAGCAATCAAGAATTTTAGAGAATTTGGAAAACATTCCAGAGCTTCCTCAGGCCAAAAAAAACCATCAAACCCTTTCACAAAAAATCAAAAGAATCTCTATAACTCAAAAGGGAAGACATCAGAAGGCTGAATGGATTTCTAACCGGACACTGCCACCTTCGAATCACTTACACAAAATAGATCTTATTCAGGACTCTGAATGTCCTCTTTGCAGAACAGATTTTATTTGAATGTGTGGCGCTAAGTGCCTTAAGGAGGGGACACTTCCTCAGACAAATTTTAATCCCTGCGGAATTCCTCAAAATCTCCACCAGAGAGATTCTCAATTTCATCAAAAGAGTTGTGCCTCTCTTGGGTTCCTAATATTGATTTTATGGTACAAAATATCTTTTAGGTCTCAGTGCCCACGCAGATTAGATTCCTTAAAAAAAAAATAAAAAAAAAATTGGTGTCCATGTGTTCAGCATTAGTCGCTGAACCATCGCTCTTCTGGCTAAGTCGATGTCGCTGTACAGCCCGTAAAATTCGTCGTTGTATATCGTAATCCACTCACCGTTTATACGGACGGGACCGTAAATTACCCGAAGAATTTTCCTCTCAAAGCAGCCAAGAGCACCCTCATCCATTTTTGATAAAGTCCATGCCTCTGCCCCATAGAGCAAGACTGGGATTATTAAAGTTTTATTGTCCCCTGGCTTCACTAATCAATTGCCTTAGCCCAAAAAAGCATCGATTGATTGGCAAGAGTTATTTTTCATTTGGTCTCAATCCTGATGTCGCAGTCGGAATTGATAGCGGAGCATAGGTAGTCACAGTGGTTAACTACTTCATAGTTATATCTGTCGAGGGTGACGTTCTGTCCAAGACGGCGGCGTTGGGTGTCCTTTCTTGTTGATTGCATATACTAGGTATTGCCCTCATAGAGCGTTTAACCCATTTTCGCCGCTTTCGTCTCAACACTCGCGAAAGCGCCACTGACATCACGTTGCTTTCTTCCGCTTATTTCAACATCATCGGTACATGCGAGTAATTGAACGGACTTTTGATAGATTGCACCTCTTATGTTAACGCGTGAGTCCCACTATTCTCACGTCACTTTATCTCAAACCTTTTTGACATCAAAGGTCTCGGTTACTGCAAAGACGGACCAGTTTAGCAAGGATGCCAAAACCAGACATTGCTCTGTATAGCTCGTTTCTATAGATGCTATCATACTCAATTTCAAAATCGATGAATAGGTGGTGTGTATCGATTTGGAGCTCAAGGGTTTTTTCGAAGATCTGCCGTAGTGTGATCTGTTGGTTGATTGTGGACTTTCCTGGCATAAAGCCACACTGATATTTACCAATCAAGTTGTTGACGAACAGCTTCAGGTATTCACACAATACGGTAGATAGGATCTTTCAGGCGATTTTAAGAAGACTGATACCCGGTAGTTAGTGAAGTTTAGAGAGTCTCCTTTCTGCTTTCGAATGAACATATTTTGGAGATGAGTTGGTGTATGCTCCTTACCAAGTCATCGCCTGCTGCTTTGAAAAGCTGTGCAGTCAGTCCGTCCGCTCCAGTAGCATTGTGAAACTTCATATGTCTATCTTCACTTCGTCCAGAATTGTAGGTCTACATCGTTCAGATTGAAACATTTATTTTGCCTGACGGTCTACAGAGATGCTCTTTCCAAATCTTCAGAATCGACGGTTCTACTACTACTATGTTCCCTTTTTCGCCCCTACGGGCTTCGGTTCGGGGTTTTGTGGCCGTGGCATGTTTTTTTTCTACCTTTTGGAAAAACTTCCTTCATTCCTCGAGTGACATTTCTCAATTTCCTCGGCTGCACGCTTCTCATGCTCCTTTCTTTTCCTCCTGAGAAACTAGTGTTCGTATCTCCTCTTCTGCACGTGCAGCTTCTAAGCAACTTTAGACCCTTTATGCAGCGCTAGCTGGCACTCGTCCTAAAACCGAGGATTTCGATGTGGTGGGCGTTTGAAACTCATCACATCGGATGCGACGTCTCTGATTGCTTTTTGGAAATGTTATGACTGATCTTCGATACTTGATGCTGACGGTATTGGACCTCTTAAGAGATTAAAGGAGACTGGATCGGAAAAGGATTAGCCGATATCTTGAGATTGAGGCCGTCCAACGTCGAACTTCCCACAGTATTAGCTTGCCTGTGAGATGTTCCGGATATGCTCAAGGTCTGAGTCTGAGTCGATGTTGGCCCCTCGGAACGTTCGGATTTCCATAATACTGGAGGAGTGCCTTCCGTCGATTGCAGTGTGGTCAATCTGGTTGATGGTTGATTGATCAGGAGGTCTCCATGCCTTTTTATATCAAGATGCGGGAACCGCGTGCTAGCTACTACATTTTTCCGAAGATGCCCTCTCTTACCAGCTTTGCGCAAAAGTCGCCGAGGACAATTTTATTGTCATAGCTAGGGCACTGCTCGTAAGTCTTGTCTAAGAGCCCGTAGAAGCTATTCTTATTGTCGTCATCTTTCTCTTCGGTGGTGTCGTACGCACATACTCGTCTGAGGCTAATGTTGGCAAATTTACCATTAATACGGATTGTCTACCTCTAACAACATCGACATCTACACCCACCAACACCCGATTGTTACTACTTGAAGGTAAAATAAGCACAATTTATGTGTAGGAATAGTTACAAGACGGGGCGTCTTTGTTGACACCTCTCAGTGCCTTTCTATAGCACCCTACAACCATACTCCCCAAATATTTACGAGTCGTCTGCTATAAGTATTTTTCTAACCGATTCCATCACCTGTGATTCATTTAGACGTGGTACTGCGAATCTTATCCACTTCGCCCTTCCAAAAGGTTGCTAAACTCCTCCCTGATAGCGTCCTTTGCCAAATGGCCCAAATCTTTTCTATTAATTAAATACATTAATAAATAATATTAAATTCTCAGTAGCAGCTCACCGAAAAGCTCACAAATTCACTACTTTTAAACTAAGAGTAATAATGGCAAGCCAAGTCCTATCATCTTTTGAAGGTATGATACCGCCAACTTTACTACCCAAACACATTAGCATCCACCATAGGTTAGTATTTAGAACGAAGGTAATGTCTACCTGTTAGTCTCGAATTTAACGACTGGGATAAGAAAGCTTTTAAGACGGTTATTGTCTATACGTCTGCTTTTCCTTTATCCTTGCCTAAATGAATAAAATTACTTTTATCAGTCTCAAGGGCATTTAGGAATCAACTCACATTGTTTTATAGTTTCAGAAAGTAGGCAACAAACATAGCTTGCTTATAAGATCCACATATCCACACACATATGAGGTTAAACCTGTTGACAAATGGATGGGTAGGAAACCTCCGATCGCTATTAAAATTCCATTTTAATGTTCAACCCAACTGGTTAATTTTCAGAGCACGCTTGCCTAAAGGACCTCTCATACATCATCGAATTGGCATCATAAAATTCAAGGCCATGGTTAACAAATTGCTCTCAAAAGTTTCAACGAGTATATCCTCCCACTACCTATCTACTAGTCCATTTAGGCAGCGAACTTTTAGGCGGCCAACTTTTCGGTGTTCATTTTTTCGACAACAGTCATTTTTTATGGGGTAAAATTGTCTCTCAAACTTTAAGCAAACAATAATTTCAAAAAGCACCCTTTCCTACGAGCAACCGCTACCAGCTCATAAAAGTTACCACCCTTAAGTTCGTTCTCACGCCCTCACCACAGGACGATTAAAAAGCATTCACCTCTTTACCCATAAACAGGTCAAACCTGGAAACCGTTATCCCTTTTCTTCGCCGCTGTGAGCAAAATGAATTTATTGCTATAGTACGCCGTGTGCAGCAAAGATATACGACCAACAACCGTTAGCTTGTGGCGTAAAAACCTCACGTAAACATAAATTCAACTTAATGTTCCGCAGAAAGCATTGTACTACTACGTCGACGGTCGTCGTCTGAAGAGATCTCAACTACGCCGAGCGCCAAGCTCGCACCAGTCACTAACAGTTTGCCTCCCCAATCGTAACATATTCATTGTGAGCGAGTTGAAGAGTAAAAAAAAAAAAGAAAAACAGGAATTCGCGCACCCAGCTACCACCCAACTTCTGGATTCTGGAAAGACTTTGCCCCCCATCTGGCTCCATGTCGCTCTGGAATCATTTCAAATTTATTGCACGATTTAACGACTATTAGAGGAGCTAAGAGACGGAACGAAGGTACGGCCAGCCAGGCAACCGAAGGTGCGAGCTTAAAACCACGTCAAATAGCCAGGAACTAAAAATGGAAAAAAATCGGCTAAGAGCAGATTGCAAGTCACTCGATATTTACGGAACCAATAGCTTCCATCATTCACGCTGGCTGACTGGAGTAGTAACAAGTGGAAGTTGCTTATCGACAACCATTATCAACCCTCTCCCAGAGTGTTGTACCCCAATGGTAAGCTTATAATCTGAAAACATAGAATCGTCGAACGAAATGCTACGAATACCACCTGACCCAGATGGAGGCGTAAAAATTTCAAAAACTTCCTCCACAAGAGCAAATCTTTTTTATGGTCTGCTAGTTTGCATCCACGCTGGCCTGGTCAGTAATTCAAAACTAATTACTCGGCGAAAATTATTTGCATAGCTGAGTTGGACAGAAATTTTAATTTTGCCTCGGTAGACGGAAGCCCACAATACACAGCACCATACCGAGAAGATGAGGTTGCCCCCAAAAAAATAAAAGAATTACAAACTTCGGTCCTATTCCAGTCCGCACATAGATCTCCGTCAGACCAGAGTTTTGAGGACTAATTGCCAGTGGCGAGGGTTTCGGTTGTTTTTTTATCCTTATCCCACTGGATAGCTCCGTGTAGCATGAACATAAATGGCAGGTGGTCTGGTGCCAGAGCAAAATTGTAGATCAGATGTCTGACGCGCTTTTGGTGTCATTCAGTGCAGTGACACTGCGAAATGAATTCAATCAACTGACCGCATACAAATCAGACAGCAACGCATCGTACAGATACAGAGTACCATTCTCATTACTGCGGCTACGGAAGGTTAGTACGGCCAATAAGTCTGACAACGCTACCACAGAGTGCAACAGCGGATGAGCTGGAGATACAAATATGCACGAGGACCACACCAGGACTACGTGCGGATGTCGATTGTCTCGGTATGAGGAGACTGCAAAAGGTCACTGCTTCCAGTTTCTGGTTAAAGAGTTTTCCCCTTTTGTGAACTCAGCAGTCCAGCTTCAATCAATTGCGTGATACGAGGAGTGCCCTGCAAAGCACAAGGGACAGTTTGATACCACCACGGCAGAGTGGCATGTCCTGCTACCATTGGGTGGCAACCGATTCGAGTCTACGAGTGCAATGTGTACGATGCATAATCCATGAGTGTGAAACGATTCATACTCCGATACTCCGATACTCCGATACATTGGCGATTTAATTAAAATGCAAAACCATTGGAAGAAACAGTAACTGGTGAAAGTAGGCTGACACTTGCAGAATAAGTGGTTGTGAAGAAAGTTTTATAACACTATTCAGAGAACTTATTTTATATGGACTTCTAAAGTATCTATAGATACTTTTTCACGTCGACACTAGTTCGCTTTCTGTAGTTGTGCAGACCGGGACTTCTTACACTTCTAACAGGATCATTTTGAAATTAGAAAGAAAGCCTTTGTTTTATGAAAACAACGTTCTTTTTTTTTCTAAGTTATGGCTGTGTTTTTTCGATAAAATGCCACTTTATTGTGAAAAAATGGTTGCAAATGAATCATTCAAAATATTGCCCATCGCTAGCTTCAACCTTTTCCCGTCATTCTGGTAGAGCTCGAATACCGTTACGGTGATAGTGTTCATCTTTTAGGGCTATCCACGAATCAAGCATTTGAGCGTTTCCAGGGAGGCTTTAACGGGTTTGACAACGTCAGGACGAGCGTTGTCATCCTATAGAATCACTTTTACGTCCATGTGCTCGTTTTGTGGCCGTTTTTCGCGCACTGCTCGCCTCAACCGCATCAATTGAAGTCGATACCGTTTCCCCGTGATGGTTTCGTTGGCTGTCAACAATTAACCTTCGCAGTGTGAATATTCGGCCAAGCCGACGACATAAAAGCCCCCATGACTTTCTTTTCTTTGAGTTGCTGTAATGAATCCACTTTTCATTACCCGTCACGATGCAATGAAGAAAACCCTTCCTTTTTCCGTTGGAGCAGTTGTTCACAGGCGAAAAAAAGCCGGTTAACGTTCAAATCATAAAGAACCCAAGTTCCTTGTTTTTGAATCATTCCCAACGCATGCAATCGCTTGGAAATGGCTTGGCGGGTAACTCCTAATGTTGGAGCAAGCTCTTCTTGCGTTTGGAGAGGATCCTCATCGAGCAATGCCTCCAATTCAGCGTCTTCAAAGGATTTAGGCCTTTCTTCACGCGGACGGTCATCAACATCGAAATCACCGACTTTGAAGCGACGGAACCAATCACGGCCCGTTGTTTCACTTAGGGCTACATCTACTTTTTAGAGCACTCTATGCGCTTTAGCTGCCGTTTTCTTCGAATGAAAGAAGAATATCATCAATTCCCCCAAATGACGATTATTCTCACACAACCAAAAGTATATGACGCCAAAACAAAATCACCAATCTGTCAAAACGGTTTGTTTACCATATGTCTTATCCTAATTCATGATGTTTTGGACATTTCAAAATCGACCAGCACTTACTGCTGGAGCCACCTATTGACGAAAACTTAGTTGCGCACCTAATATGTTAAGGCAACCGAAATCAATTGCTGTACTCGTAACTAGAGCCAGGATAGAACGCATCTTTGAATATATGCTAAAACTGAGGCAAACTGCCTCAGGACGAAATGACACCAGGACTGTTGTAGAAGAATCTGAACCAGTAAAGGCATGTAGTGCGGCCTTCACGGGTTCCAAAATTGATCTAGCATGCGATTCTGCTGTATTCCTGGAGGGCGACGACGTTAGATTATACTCCTCGTTGGAACAGTTTGCGCCTGTCTTCCAAGCAATGTATGCAAAAATCTGCTAAGGGAAAGAAGTATCTGCGTCTGAGCATTGCCTTACTGAATGCCTTTACCTTTTCTAAACTAATTCCATAATACAAGCCTTCTCTGAACGTAGTCGATAAGCTGAATTCATTAAATTTTCTTTGGGTTCCAGGCCACATTAAGATCACAGGAAATCAAAAATTAAAGCAAATTGGAATAATTTTATTTTAAGCGTTAATGAATTTATTAGAAAAATTGATGTAATAGTGCTCTCTGAAATAAATATTAAAAAAATTGAGAACTCATTTTATATAATTACTGGATTTCATGAACCATTAGCCTATAATGGAACTGATAAAGAAGGTGGCGGCTTAATGATTTTCATAAAAGATGATATGGAATACACAAAAATAAATATGAATTATGTGTAGTATGAATGTGTTACAATAACCATTCAAAGAAGACAGATTGAAGCTACAATTTTTGCTATATACAGACCGCCTAGACTTAATGTAAATGAATTTATAGATGAATTAGGACAAAACATTGACAGAATAGATAAAAGGCAAACTTTTGTGATGTCAACATTGATGCAAATGATTTATATCATCCTAATGTGAGCAGATACCTTTCATTGATAGCATCAAGAGGATTTATAAACACAATTAAATCGGTTACGCGTATCGACTTATCCCGAAACACAAAAACATTAATTGATCACTGTTTAATTCGCACTAAATGCATGAATATTATATCCGCGGTAGTAGAATTATATTGCTCTGACCACTTTGGCATATACTGCGCGACTATTAAATCTTAAAAAAAAATTTAACAATTTAACTGGCAACAGTTGATTGATCTGACAGACGTAAACGATTTGTACAATATCTTTAGAGAATGTTTTAAAAGAATGGTAAAATCAAAGATGTATTTCAGAAAAAACAAAAAAAAGATCTAATGAGCATAATTGGATAACCACAGATCTAAGGAATGCATATTTAGAAAGAGATCGCTTATATAGAAGATATAAAAACAATAGAAGAAACCAAGATTATGAAAAAGAATATAAAGCGTTTCGCAACCACCTAAATAAAAAGATACATAGTACTAAAATGAATTATTTCAAGCAACAATTCTTAAATGCAAAAAACCATTCAAAGGAGACGTGGAAGATCATCAATTCAATACTTGGCAAAACACTCATAAATCTGGATGATCTGTTGGCTAAAAACTTTGCTACAAACGAGTATGATAATCTCGCAAATCATTTTGCACAAAAATTTTCTTTAGACATAACAAATACTATCCATATATGCGAACATAAATCTTACTCGGGTCCATCCAGCAGTGTTCAGCGATCAATGTATATGAATGAAGTTAGTACTGAAGAGGTACAAAAAATTCTTAAATTACTTAAAGACAACAAATCAGTAGGTGAAGATGGTATACGACCAAAGGACTTAAGAAATAATGCTGAGGTTCTGACTCCGGTTTTAGCAAAACTTATAAACTTGAGTCTGGAATAATTAAAGGTCCCCGAAAGACTTAAAATATCCGTCATTCGACCGACATACAAGGGTGGCCCGAAAAACGATATCGGGAACTACCGTCCGATTTCAATTCTATCGGTAACGGATAAAGTCCTCGAAGAGGTGGTATTCAAAAGACTTATTGAATATTTAGAAAGTAACGTAATCTATTGTCAAAAAATCAGTTCGGCTTCAGACAGAAAAAAAGTATAAATCGGTTGATCGGTGATTTTTCAAACCAAATTAACCAAAATCAAGCACCATAGTACTTTTTCGAAAACTGATGGAAAAAACGGGCATAAGAGGACCACTTTTTTCATGGTTTGAGGACTACCTAAAAAACCATATATATATAAAGTCAAAATTAAACAAAGCCTAAGCAAAGAAAAATCTTCAAAATATGGAGTTCCACAAGGATCCAAATTAGGACAGTTAATTTTTATTGTATACATGAACGATATGCTTGCAGCTCTTAACAAGAGCACAGTTTACGCATACGCAGACAACAAGGCAATTATCGTTAACCACAAGGACGTTGAAGCAGCTGAAAAAATCATGCAGAAGGAGTTTGATATAGTCACAACATGGTGTCACGACAACGGCCTGATCATAAATGCAAAAAAAAACTAAAGTAATGCACATACGTCCTCCGCACACACTAAAACACAAAATCTTAATAAAAATGCATGGTTATGATTGCCTACATAAGCTTAACAGTCATCAACATCTTCGAGCTGATGACAACTGCTCGACGATCCTGGATAATGTATCTATATACAATTTTAAGTGGAGCTATCATGTTGAGGCACTAATAAAAAAAACTCAGGGGATTCGCTGCCGCTCTTTTCTATCTTAGCTATCGATGTCCAGCAGATGTTCTTCAACAATGCTAAGGTACGGCATCCTAGCGTGGGG
Source organism: Volucella zonaria (assembly GCA_963966105.1). Taxonomy (NCBI): domain Eukaryota; kingdom Metazoa; phylum Arthropoda; class Insecta; order Diptera; family Syrphidae; genus Volucella; species Volucella zonaria. The sequence continues at coordinate 182,478,198 of OZ014532.1, forward strand.
CAACACGCCACAGCTCCAGCAGCTAAACTCATTGCAGGCCAGCATACAAAAAATAGTTAAGAAGTCAGAACGACATCATGGTAATGACATAAGACAATTCCTCACAATAGAACAATTGTATAAGATGGACATTCTATCAACTTTCAAAGATGATAACACCTATAAGGTACCAACCCAACAAGCAGTTAACACACGTAGACGACAACAAAATAAGTTTTTGCTCCCAAGATTCTGGAACGAATATGGACGTAGAAAGTATGCAGTTGCTGCTCCGGCAATATTTAACGAGCTTATAACAAATTTAAACAACCTTCCGAAACCAATTTTTTTAAAAAATGTTAAGAAAATGTTCTTGAATTCAAATGTGTTAACGATAAACTGTTTTAGTACACGTACATAACGTGTAATGAATTTGTATTTTGAACTCAACATAATGTAATGTAATTAATTTTAAAGACCAATCTTCTGCAGACAAGCCCCCTGGCTTTGCAGATAATACAATGTGGATGTCAATCTTTTAGAACAAATAAAAATTCAATTCAATTCAATTCACTTCAGTTCAGATTGGCAATGAACTTACTATGCAGGGCTTAGAATTGAGTCTCTTAGAACTTGAACCCGAATTAGGACTGACAGTTGGGTCTCATGTGAGCATAGTTGCAGAAGACTCTTCACGATGACTGCAGATGTCTCTAAGAGGTCAGTGACTTTCCTTTTGATGGGGCGGTGTGATTTTGATAACTAGCTCCAAGTCTTCTAGACAATAGTAGCACAACATACTACGACGCTGTAGCGGCGGTGGTCCTGTTGCAGTAAGTGGTGGAGGTAGGATTTAGAACTGACTTATGGGTGCTTTTATAAGTGGCGAAAAGATGACGAAATTGTTGGTAAAATATCGTCTTCATTGATTAAATGCGATCTGCAATATTGTAATTTGGGTCTATGACTTTTTTTGTATTTTACTACAGCCCAATTCAAATTTCGAAGCAGAAAGTGACTTTACTTGTGAAAATATTTCTTGTTTGACAGATGATTTTTTAATACAATATTACTAGTTGCCACGGCTTTCACCAAATCCAAGGATCGCTGTCAACTGACTCTAGATTACCACGACTAAGCCAACGAGTTTCTTTTGTAATTTACATCGGGAATTAATGAATTTTCCTGAAAATTCTACATATCTGGATCGGAGGTGGGAATGATTCTTAACACAGTCAAATGGCAAGTCTAGTGCGGTTTTCTTTTGAGTCTTTGACGGGGTCTAAAAGTCACGATCTTCGTAGATGGTGTTACGGCGATATGGCACTTTATGGTGTGGGCCACGTTTTTTGTGTTTGATTCGTTCGAGGGGCTTGTTCTTTGAAATGTTTTCTGTTTTGAGATTCAGTGATAAGGTACTTAGGATAGATTCCTTCATATCCTCTTCGTCGGGGATAATATCGTCTGGTAAGACGATTATGGTTGCGATCGACACCGTTCGAGGGAGAAGGTGGATCACGTTGATCGATGGTTTCGCATGGAGTTGCCTCGATCAGACGATGTTTGAGGGGTGATTTCTGTTACTACCGGGTCAGCTGCTGAATGGACATCAACTCGAGCGATCTTACTCTCTACAAAGAGGTCAGAGAATGTGTCATCCAAATTCAGAGTTTTGTCACCTACTCATCCAATATGAGTGGTATGCGATTTAAAAATACGCTCGGTGAGCGAGGATCGTTTTGGTTGTAGGAGAAGCCTTTGAGGAATCGTTTGGTACGGGGGACATCTGTTGATATACTTCTACTTCCCTAGTTTCAACAACTTCGCTCAGTGGTGTCCGACGAATGTACGGTGACCTTGAGTCCAAAACACCGCCCAAGTCTTCAAAACCAGTTTGCACAGTAATCGCCTGCCGTTGCTTCGGCGTTTGTGGTAAATACTCGCCATCGATTGTTGTCTGTTTAGAACCCATGTTTTGTGAGAAATCAGAAAAATTATTTTATACCGCACAATACCTACAAACCAAACAACCAAACGCCAGTGTTGGGGTTTGTAGGTAAGGGCCAACTACTCGGCCACGTAAAAAGCCTACTGTCACAAAGCAATCAACTATCTTCGGATCAGGAGAGATTTACTATTGAGGTTGCTGCTAAGTAAAAAGGGACATTTTTGTCCGAAATATTCGGTCATGTCGAACAACCGTCGAAGGTCCTACCAAGATATACCGCCATCATGCAGGTAATATGGTAGCCCGACACTCAGAAACTAAGGACGGAAAATTATAACATATACCACTGTGATTGGAAAACATAAGCGGCAGACTAAAACAAGAAGTCTTGAATTTTTGGAAAGAAGCGGACACGGGTTGTTACAATCCGCTCCAAGGCTGAGTGTAGCGACAGCAATCTACTATGCGCTTAGACCTCCGCAGAACGAATAGATAGATAGACCATCAGTGCTTTTGTCCATCTCGTATTCGTGCTGTAAATCTGCACTCTCGATTTAAGAAAGCCGTGAGGAATGTTGCTAATATACTGAGTTTTACCCAACTGTCTTCACGAAACCAATTGCTGGATAATGAATACGGGCAAGCACGCAAACAACTCGTCTAAGAAGCGGCATTGCAAAGGAAAAAGCGAGCTCTATGAGCACAAGAGGATGGAAGAACATCGGCTTCTCCGGGGGAAAAATAAAGAGCTAAGAAACGCTCAATCAAGGAAATAGAGACCAGGAATCCAAGAACAGCATTTAGAAGTTTTACCAAGAAATAAAAAGAACAAGTCAAGGCAACCACACCCTAACAAAGATCTGCAACACTAATCTAAAACCACTTCTGCCAACTATAAAATGGCGAGGACAACCCAAATTCCGCTCTCAGCTAAAATAAACCATTCAACCTGGACGGTGACAGTTCGGACATTAGTCTATCCTACAAAACTTAAGTGAGGAACCCCATCATTTCGAAGAGAAGACGCAGGAGAAGTAGCATGCATAAGTTGAAGTATTAGCCATTGAACGGGAAAAATCAAAAGAACCTTGGGAAAGCCAAACTATGGTGATTGTACAAATTTCAAGCATAAATGAAAGCGTAGTTTATTACCTACAGTTCGGAGTGAACCAACCCGATCCTTAGCTAACTGGCTCTAGTTACGCACTTCAAGTTGGTTGAGGTCCCCTTCTGTGATGCTTGTATGCGCACTTAAAGTAAAGTCTTTCCCTACGGATTATATTCGAAGACTCTGCAGGCCGGAGCATTTGTGTTCATTCGATCTACATGTCCTAGTAATCTCGGATGACTGAATAGGCCGATTTCTGAATAGGTCTATGTCGCAGTAAGGCTCGTATAGATCGTCGTTGATCGTCCCCCACCAAAGCTCGTCAACGCAAACGGAACCGATTATCTTACGAAAAATTTTTATCTCGAAACGACCTAGGACATCTTCATTTGCTTTCGATAGAGTCCATGCTTCAGCAAGAGTTATTTTTCGTTTTATTTCTACAGAAGTGTGCAGCTGTAGACTCTGACGTTCTGTCTTATTCTAGCTGACAACATAGACTCTGGCAGTTGGTGTATACTCTCCACAAAGTCATTTCCAGGAGCTTTGAATACTTCGGCTAGTATGCCGTCACGTCCAGCTGCTTTGTTGGATTTAAGCTTAGATACTGCTATGCTCACTTTGTTTTGTTCAAGTGGACAGGAGTTGAATGGACTCTCCATTCTATTTTCTCAGCACCGACTCTGACTATACTTCAAGGTTTCCTTCTTCATCTCAACAGGTTTCTGTACGGGTGCTTTTGCCTTGACACGTTGTTTTTATCTGTACGTTATTTTTGAAGTTCAAGCTCTCTGTACATATGTCTGATCGTGCGCTTGCCGTGCTCTGTTTACTACTTTTAGGGTAGCCAACTGGGAGCGGTTCTAGTCCTTCGTTGCAGGCCTACTGGGTACGCTTCTTGTACATGTACATGCCGGCACTCTTCATTAAACCTAGGATTTCCTTGTGGCTGTCGGATTAAAACCAGCACATCAGTTGCGGCGTCTGGGAAGGCATGTTGGCAGCGTTGTCACTGGTCTTCGATACTGGATGCTGGCAGTGTTGGAGTTTCTGAGAGATTTGATGATACGCATTCTGCAAAGATTCTAGCGGTCTCTTGTGATTGCAGCTTTACTTCGTCATATCTTCTCGCAATAGATCTTCTTTGTTGTGGCGTATTTTTAACTTGGCTCTAACAAGGCGGTGATCCGCGACAATATTGGCTGCCCGGAAGGTTCAGTCGTCCATAATACTGGAGGCATGCCTTACTTCGATCTCAATGTGATCAATTTGCTTTGGCATTTTCTGGGCCGGGAGCCGATATGTCACCTTGCGTATAACGAGATGAGGAGACCGCGTGCTTTCTACAAATATAGTGATATTTCGTGCCATGGAAAAGTCATAAGCCTAAGTCCGTTGCCAGATGTGGTGTCGTGTAGGCAATGTATACCGACTGTCTTACCAAAAATGTCCTCCTTAGGATATCGGTCATATGTCTTATCGACCTTGTCTTCCGTAGGGGCATAGGCGCATGTTAGACTTATTTTAGCGAATTCTGCCTTGATGTGAATTATCATAAGATGCTTGCTCACGTGTCGGAAGCTCAAGGCTTCTTGCCTAAGTCTGTCGCATATGGCAAAAGTACATACGAATTAGGGCTGTTTATCTTCAAAATGGCAATCACTATAGCAGATATCACAACTGTCCGTCCGCCTTATGCTCAGACCATCCCATTGCATTGCATGGGGTGATGTCTGTGTGATAGCATTCAATCGTCTCTGCTAAATGTTCGGATTCGAAGATCGTTTTACTTTAAAATTTTGAAAGGGTCATCACCACTGAATCCCTTATTATCCGAGGTTACTACCTTGTTCGACACCCCTTTTTAATCTCTTCCGTATAGGTTGCTAGCAATATGACATTATGCCACTGGTTGAGCATGCCTTGCCATTTTAGTCTGCATGAGTAAGGTACTCGTAGGTAAGGCAAGCACTTGATTGTTGCACTGCTAGCTCAATACAAGTTATAGGACAGGCAGCAGTTGTCCCATCAATGGCGGCGTAGTTCCCCAAAATATATTTGCTTCATTTACCAAATCATTAATATGAAGTGCAGTGTATTATTGAAAGCCTATTGCTTGTAAATTGGGAAGTGGACAAAACATCATGGTAATTAGTGCCTAGTTCGATAGCGGCTAGAATTTAGGAGCACAAGGGGGAAACTATTTTTTTTTTGCACAAATAGTTGTCGCTACTCTAAAAATTTGCACTTTCCTCCTATCTTTGCCCACATACTGTAAACCCACTTCGGATCAAATATAATCTGGCAGCGAAATCTTCGCTTTTCACCTGGCATTACCCAACTACCATTGGGACCGGTTCCTTCGAAGTGAATTTAGTTTGATATCATTTCCATCTTCTAACGAGTATTGGAGTGCTAACCACCTCGTACCCCTGGTTGTGATTGTTCTCTGTGAATTTCAAACATTGTACGGAAAATGAAAACAAAATGAAATCCCTGAATTATGAATTTTCAAAAGCATGTGCTTAGCTGCTAATCTCAAATGCGAACTGGCAAACACGCATCTTGCCAATGACTATCCCAAGATCAAGTAATTCGTCGTAATCCCACACCTGGACCTTTGCCTCTACTCTAGTGACCTTTATTGGTCGTACTTCGAGATTCCCCATGTCCTTTAGCCGTAACTCCTGTTAAGCAGATTATCAGCAATGGGCTAATGAAGAGTTGTCCCGTTATTAATTTATTCTATAAATAGAATACACTTTGGCTTGAGAAGGAGGTTAGAGCTTTGCTAGTCCTCCTATCCGTAGATCCATCCATAGACACATAGATACACCAGCTCTGGTACTCGTAGTCCTAGTTAAACTGCAAAGTTGATGATCCATTAATTATTTTGGAATTGTGTGTTGGACTTACGAGTATGCTTTAGTGTGCACTCGTGCGTCCCTTTTATGAGGGTTGTAATTTAATTTGAAGCATTGAACCGAATACAAAAGGATAGCATACACACCGGCCGACCGGTCGGATGGTTGGTCGATCTGTGGATTCGAATTATTCATAGGATTTGCTCAGAGTGATTTTGATGATATCGACGTCGGTAATGGAATGCAAATTTTCGACTAATTATTGTGACTGGTGGCGGAAGCGCCACGCGACGTATATGCAGAGTTAAAAGTTAAAAAATCTAAACTGCCTAGAGGCGTGTACGTAACATTTAATTTGGCTAGCTATTTTCACACCTGCCCCATCCAACAGGCACATATTTGAGCCGTGAGGGCAATTATTATTTTATAGTGCAAATTGTTTATTTAGTAATTTTTGGGAAGAGGTAGAGGGTGTTCATCTCCACCATCTCCGCTGTGCGAAATGTGAAGGGAAGTGTAAATAATTTGGAAATCACCGGGTGTTTAATATTATACCTGCAAAGTAAATGTGAATTGATGAAAGTGCCAATTAGGCATACAGCCGAAAGGGTGTTCATGTAAATGAGAACGCTGTTTAGCTGCGTGAATGTGTAACTCTCATTATTTTGAAGACTTCATTATGTAAGGTAAATATTTGCTTTTGTCTTTCCGCAAGGAGGAAACAGTCGATGGTGAGTTATGTTGAGTAATGGGAAAATGGTATGTCTCAGGGGTACTTTGACCTATATACGAGTAGAGTTTGGCTTAGGTAATCTGTTCGTATACATGTATCCGTTTTAGTTATGTTCGATTCCCATGGCCTTTGTTTGCAAAAGCAATTAATGGAAATATCTTAGTTAAACCCCTTCAAGCAGATTTAGAGGTTTTGGAGGCACTCTTTAACAATCAATCACTTTATTTCGATTTTCGATGTGGACTTTGAGCCACCTAATACAATTGTGATGTATCTCATAACATAAATTGTGATTCCTTTAGGCGTACATTGATATGCCAACAATTGCCAATAACAACAACAGTAATTAAAGAAATGTATAAATTTTTTACTAATTTTGCCATCTTCTATGGCTTATACTCTTTTTTTTCGTTGTATATTCTTTTTTACCTACATTGTGTCCTCACATTTAATTTTATGAATTTCTATTTGTTTTTTTTTACCAAAATCATGTTCATTTTTACTAAGCGAGCGGGCCGGGTCAATCCACACTACTATTTATTTTATTGCATAGAAATATTCGTGTTCTGCATTCCCTCAGTTATTATATTAATTATCTGTCTTTATATTATCAACCTGGATAGCGATAATATGGTAAGACAGCTCGACAACTTGCATGGATCTCTCCTCAACATGATAAGGGTGCTTGGAGCTCAGAGTGATGGTTTTCACATCTGCCATCTTGCCCAAAATTGACGAATTCCGCTATAACTTTGGAAATTCTCGTCTCGATGCAGTGTGCGTATCGGAAACTTGGCACAGCAACGTGCAAAAGGAAGTCTGCTCCCTTTTTTTTTTTATATAATTTGCTGGCGCTCAATGGATTATTTTTTTAGTACCCTTAAAATGTTTGCACACAGCGCGGGCGAAGGAAAATCAGGGGGGATTTAAAGAGAGGTACCGGTGAACGTTGGTTTGAAATGTTTGAAGGTTATAATGACTAGGAAATAAGGAGCTAGTCACGGCATTCCATAAGCGAATTGTACGGCTTAGAAACGAATCACGATATTTTAGAGTCCGAAAGTGGGCTTGAGGGTATACTGATGAGCATTCATAGCGTGACAGGTGTTACGGTCAAAATTTTAAAGGGGCGGAATGCTACTGGCGATTTCTATGGAGCACTGGTGGTGGAAATAGCGACAAAATAGAGTGAGACATTACGTCGGTGTTCGAGGGTGTCCATTGTTTGAATGATATTAGTATCACCTATGAGTTTCACCGCACGGTTTGGAATCCTATCTAGCAGGTGCAGATATGTTTTTGACGCATCCGACTAGATGTGGGAATTGTACTCCATTTTCGGGGGGACAAACGCCTTATATACATATTGTGGCCAGATCAGAGGGGGTAAAGTATTTCTTACATCGCTTGAGGAAACCTAGACATTTCGCAGCATTTTTGACGACACCGAATATGTGGTCAATCCAATGTAAGTTGTCAGTGACACACATACCGAGAATGGAAAGTTTATCGGTTTCGACGATGCATGTTCCATTCATGGATAATGGCTGGGTGTTTAAATTTCGCTTTAAGGATAGCAGACAGCATTGTGTTTTGGAAGCATCAAATTTCACTGGGTTGATAGTTCCCCCAATGGATATGCTGTTAATATCAGAATTTAATGAGCTTAACATACGGTGCTGTTCCAGTTCTACAGCCGAAGAACAGGGGAGTGAGTCCGGGAACGAACATGAACAGCAGAGAGTACTGTCGTCCGCAAAGGAGTATAGGGGACTAGAGGTAGCAGACAAGAGATCATTAATGAAAATTGAAAAGAGTATCGGAGACAGAACGGAGCCCTGGGGCATACCAGCATTTATTTTGTAGATATGGAACTTGAAACCGTCCAAGACAATTTGAATTGAACGTTCCGAAAGGTAATTTTTTATCCATTGAAGAAGAGAATCGTCGATCCCAAACCCACGCATTTTCGACAAAAGAGCCTGATGCCAAACTCTGTCAAATGCCTTAGAAATATCAAGTGCAACTATCTTGCTTTCACCAGATTGATGTACGCTTTGGTTCCACTTTTCGGTGAGACATGCCATCGAATCACCAGTGGACCTGTTGCTACGAAAACAATATTGCCGGTCATTGAGAAGTTTTCGTGCTTCGAGATATTTCATGAGCTGACGGTTTATCAGCGTTTCCATGACCTTGAAAAGAAGGGACGTAAGAGCAATGGGTCTTTAGGAAGAGAGAGAGGAAGATTCGCCTTTTTTAGGGACGGGCTGGACGAATGCTGTTTTGCATCTGCTCAGAAAGAGTCCTAAAGAGTAGGATTGATGAAAAAGCTTACGCAGTAGTTTTGCCAGTGTGGAAGAACACCTCTTCAGAAGAAGGGGAGATATAGCATCTGGACCAGCGGATTTATGCATATTGAGATCTTTACGTACTCTTGCAACTACACGAGTGCGAAAGTGGATTCGTCCCATTGTAGATTCGACGCACTCAAGTGTAGGCGGAGACAAAGCACAATCTGGGAGTGTTGAGCTAGTCGCAAAGTGTGCAGCAAGCAGATTGGCCTTGTCTAAAGAGCTGACAGCTGGAATGTCATTGTAAATGAGCGTTGGGATGGAGGATGAGGCAGAATTTCTAATGTTTTTGACGAATGACCAAAAATTTTTACTGCCTTTAGGGCATTGCAGTATTTTTTGTCTCAGTTTTTGGTCGTATTGGAATTTCACACGCTTGAGAAAGACGTTGCAGTCATTTCTGGCTCGTTTGAACTTTTTTCGGTTTTCCTCTGTCGGGTTGGTCTTGTAAGACCGAAAAAACAATTCTCTAACCCTGACAGCCTCTTTGCGGCTCGAGTCGTACCATGCCTTTTCTTTTGGTTTGATACACTTCATCCGATGAGGGATAAAGCATCTCCTTCCAAAGAGAATAGTTTCTGTGCTCATAACAGCAGCGGCATCCACGTGGTTAGCAAGGAAACAGAATGACCAGTTCAAGTTTCTAAAGAAGCTGTTAAGACCGCTCCAGTTGGTTTTCTTGTATTGCCATACTGTTCTTTTAGGAATTTTTTCTCTAACTGTGTGGTCGGTGTACGAGAAATTAGCTGATATGACACAATGATCCGACGAGCCTAGCGGGGAGAGCTCATCAACGGTGTACTTATCAGGGTGAGAAGTTAGAAACAAGTCCAGGGTGTTGGCGGTATGACTCTCAACGTCTGGTTTCGTGTGGACTCGTTTAAAAGCTGGGTTAAGTTATTTTCCGCAGCGAAGATCTCAACACACCGTCCTCCGGGTGTTGTCTGTCCAAAATGTCGAAGCCACTCAGAATTGTGTATATTGAAATCGCCCGTAATAACGATTTCAGTATTAGGATACAGGGATACAATTCTTTGAATGGAGTCAGGCAGCGTGTCGAATTCGTTAAAAGTCGAATTGCTGTCCAGTTTGGGGCTTCTGTAAATAAAGCAGTAGTGGATAATTTTCTTACGGAGAAGGAATTTTAACCACATGAAATTGAATTCCGGATTGGAACAGGGACTACATTGTAGTGGAGTTTGGTAAGCTACATCACTACGCACGTAAATGGCGAGACCGCGGTGAGAGAAGAATAATGCCACTAGTTCGTAGCCAGGTAGCTTCAGATCAGAGTGTTCTGAGAGGTGTGGGAGGGGATCTACCTGTGTTTCACTAGGTGCTATAGCTATGAGATGTGTCAAGCCAACCGAGTTGGCCGCACTGGTGGGGTTGTTGCTATATACCTACGAAAACCACTCAGGGGTAAAGTCATGCATGAATCACCTCCTGGGTGTCCTATTGACTATTTGTTTGTTGAAATTACATGTAAAGCTGAAAAGTTAATAACTGGTGTTGTCTATAGGCCCAACAAATGGTTATGTTTCACTCCATTGCTAGATGTTCTTGAGGCTATTTCGTGTATTTCCTCAAACATAGTTACCTGTGGTGACCTAAATTGCAATCTACTGAATAAATCTGAATCAGCCTCGTTTATCGGAAATATGAATTCGCTTCATTTAACCACGGTTAACTCACGCATTCCCACCCACTACTTGGAAGACTCATGTTCCCTTCTTGACGTTTTCTTTATTGGTGAAATTTCTAACCTGCTTTTTTATGACCAAATCTGTGCCCCAGGGTTTTCTAGGCATGACTTTATATACTTGTCACTTAACATAGGGCTATCTAGCAGCATCCCGGAACGATTTTAGCGTGACTAAAATATAGATTATACTAATCTGCTTTCCGACGTTAATCGAATATGTTGGGACTGCATCTACTACATGCCCTCCGTCGATGACCAAGTTATGTTCCTACAGCACCATGTGTTACCGCCATATGAGAACAACATCCCTTTAAAAGCAATAGTACGCACATCTAAGTCCACGTGACACTGCCTATCGAAAGTGGAAAAAGTTTCGCCTCGATGAAATCCGAAATGAATTGCGCAACAAAGTTGTCTTGAAAATTAGATCCGCCAAAAAAGCTTCTTATAATCACAAGTTCAACTTGTCTACCCTGGAAAACTCTACGAACATGTGGAAGAATCTTCGCGAACTAGGCATCGGTAGGAAAACTATCGTAGTTCCCACTGTTGCTAACTGTGAACAGTTGAACTTGAATTTCATCTCCTCATACGGCAATCCTTCTGGCAAAGCTGCTTCCCCAGAGTATAACACTGAAAGGGCTTTTTGCTTCAATAGAGTCACCGCAGTAGATGTTATTGACGCACTCCTCTCGGTAAAATCCATTGCTACTGGTCTAGACTGTTTTAGCTCAAAGTTTCTGCTTCTGTCTTATTTACTTCCTCACATTACTCACCTCTTTAATAGTATATTCACTACTTCTACCTTTCCCTCTGAATGGAAAAGAGTAAAAATAGTCCCGGTCCCCAAGAAAGGAATGAGAAATACGGTTGAATACAGGTCAAACGCTATTCTGCCTTACTTGTCGAAGGCCTTTGAAAAGTTAGCACTAAAACAAATTCGTTACTACTTAAATAACGAAGATCTCCTAACTATACATCAGTCTGGGTTTCGGCCTAAAAGGAGCTGCAACACTGCCCTGATATTTATGGTAGAAGAGATTTATAATGCAATGGACGCTTTTATCATTGCTCGACTTCTTAAAGGCACACGGTCAACCACACGGTTATTTGTAGTAAGCTTAAAGACTGTTTTGCTTTTTCTTCTCTGTCCGTAGCTCTTATCAAGTGTACAGAGTGGATCAATCCTTGGACCTACTCTTTTCTCCTTATACGTGAACGATCTACCAAACATTGTTAAACACTGCAAAATCCATATGTACACTGACGATGTACAACTTATGATAAGCTGCCCTACTAATGAAACAAACTCTGCTATAGAACTCTTAAACGAAGTTCTTGCCAGAATTTATGACTGGTCAATTAAACACGACCTTCGACTTAATGCTAACAAGTCTAAAGTAATTTTAATACACAGCTACTGATCTCTCAGGCCTTCAGCTTGTTCATATGAATCAAGCGCCCATAGAGTGGGCTGTCTCCGCTAAGAACCTTGTTGTGACTTTTAATTCGAATCTCTCTTAGGATGCTCACATTAATTCTATCACTAGCAAAGTTTATAGTGGGCTTCGTACTCTATAAGTTACTCAACATCTTCTACTAACGAAAACTAAATTAATTTTAGCAGAAACTCTTCTTTTACCAAACTTTACTTTACGAATGCGAGATCTTTTGCAAACTTGATCACAATAGTCTTAGAAAACTCAGAAAGCAATGCGTTCATATGCATTAATCAAAAAGTTCCCGGAATGTATTCAGAAAATGACAAATACAAGTTTATTCATCTACTCGTAAATCTATATTTTCCAATTTAAAGTAATCGCTATTGACTGCAACACACTTATGCCAGGGCTCGATCCAATCTTCGAAACATTTTTTATATTCGGTTTTCGGTATATTCATCAGTGCTTCCTGCGATTTTTCCATTACTTCCTCTCGGCTGCTGAAACGCATTCCCCGTAGTCGATTGAACAGAAAGAAGTCGCTAAATTGGGTGAATTCGGTGGCTGGTGGATGGTATTTGTTGCATTTTTCGTCAAAAAATTACGAATAATGATGGCACTGTGCGACGGTGCATAATCCATGAGTTTTCTGCCCACAATTCTAGTCTCCTTCGGCGAATTTCTTCACGCAAACGTCTCATAACGCCCGAATAATACCCTTTGTTTACTGTCTGGCCTTCTGGCAAAAATTCATGATGCACTACACCGTTGTAGTCTATGAAAACCGTGAGCGTTGCCTTCTTTTTTGACTGAAAACGACGTGTTTTTTTTGGTCTCGGCTCATTTGTTGAACGCCATTCACTTGCCTGATGTCTGGATTGCGTGTCGTACTCATAAACTCACGTCTCGTCTCCAGTAATGATCTCTTTGATGAATGTGAGATCGGATTCAGCCTCGCAAATCATCTCTTTTGCGACGTCAACACGGTCTCTTTTTTGCATGAAATTGAGATCTTTTGGCACCAACTTTCCTGCTACACGACGGAAACTCAAATCATTAACCAAAATGTCTTGGACGGATCCATGGTCAAAGTTCAAGTTCTCCACTATCTCTCTGATGGTTAATTTCCGGTTATTGACGATTGACCAACATTTTTTTTACTTCATCAATATTTTCATCGGTTTTCGATGTCGATGGGCTGCCACTGCGTTCATCATCTCGATTGACTCACGACCACTTTTGAACCGCTCGTGCCACTGGTAAACGACCGTTTTCTTTAGAGGATCGTTGCCGAAACACTTTTCCGACATTTCTAACGTTCGCGCACCATTAAATCCGTTTTTTACACAAAATTTAATACAAGTCCGTTTTTGCAAATTTAAATCCATTTCTAAAATTATAAAAAATGGCCAACATACACAGAGATAGATGTATTCTTGGCTACGTAACTTTTGCAAATGTCAAGCTATGACGCTAAGATTTAGTGGGAATGTCAACAGCAGATTTACCAACTTAAAAAGAAAAAAACAGAACTCAAATCGGAACAATGGGAGCGCCACACCGTGGTGCGGTGCGGGAACTTTTTGATCAAAGTGGTAGATTACTGAGAAGACCACCATAGCGACTACTCTAACTTGCTAAGGCTCCCAGTGCGGTAACATAGCCTAAATCACTTTGTTACAAACTATGAGGCAATCAACAGGGATTACACCACAAATACCACTGTCGTTTGAAACAAAATGATCAACAAATTCCGCACCAAATACCTAGTTATAGATCCAAGAATCTAATTGCAGTACGCGTATTGACGTATTGACTTTTACAGCTCTAAAGTGCCCTATGTTACAAGCCCAGTATTGTATGAAATGGAAGGACGTACAAGGTGATGCACACCGTATTAACTTAAACGTTTAACCTAAAATAGAGGAAAAGGCAAGCAGATGTAAAAGCATCACTATCCACAATGTCCCAAAGGAAGTTTTAGGTAAATAAAGTTTAAGACCACAAACTCTAAAGGCTTAGACAGCAACAGATAGCCTACGTATGAGTAACAGCTAGTGTGATGAGAAGATCATTGTCCAGCAGTGCTTAATCACTTAGCAAGCAGCAAATCAACCTCCAATACAGAAGAGCTTTTTGCAGCAGCTACACAAAAATCGCATCGACCATCCTCCAACATCTTAGACGAAACCGTACAATGCTACTCATTAGGAGAGCATGGGAAACATAATCCTGTCAAACTGCCAAAGAACGAGAACAAAATGTGGCAATTGAAGGGGTATATACATGCTTCTATCTGTGGCCAAATTAAAATATCACCTCAATTAAGAGAATATCTAGACTTAGGTTTATAAAGCGTCGAGAACAGAACTCCGCTGCATATTTTGTTCCTGCGCAGTAGAAGCATACTAACATACATATTCGGATATGTTTCAGGCAGGACTACCTGAAGTAAACATGCCGCTATAAGAACGATGAATCCGCTTGATATTTTAAAACATATCCGCCTGTTCTCACACGGGATAAGACACCTGCACCAGATGACCCGCAACTCCAAAAATATGCCAAATTCTTAAGCACTTTCCAACATGACACCTGCGCTAGCCGAGAAGGTGAACTGCTTTACTTTATCTACGAGGTAAAGTCTTGAAGAAAGATGGCACCAAACTATAAACAACAGAATTCGTATATGCCTTAGACCCATTCGGCATGATGACTAGAATCCCAAAATGCAGCTCTAAAACCAAAACTAAATCCCTTTAAGTCAAACACATAACCTGCACCACTTTACGGGTATATTTGCTGCACTGCCATAAGAAAGCTGCAGGGCTTCATTAACAAATGTACTCGCAAAACCCCAAGTGTCTTCTAACCAAACAGTATATCTTAAGCCCAACTACATACGATAACCAGCAGAGAACCAATATAATTCCAAATATGGAGCGAGAGCAACAGTGGATTGGTAGTGCCTTACTATGCCATTTTATTGAATCCACCTGCCCAAACAGGCAAACAACTGAGCCACCATAAACCCATATATTGAAGGACAATTGAGGAGGAAGGATTGGAAAAGGCAGACATGTTTTTCTTTAAATTAAAAGTCAATTTCTTACTTTCACCCAACAAACATTGACAACCAGATCAAAGAATCGATGCACCATTTGCCTTTCTCCAAGGATTTTAAACGAAAGGAAGCAGCTGCCATTAGCAAGAATCCTTCTCTGTGGAAAAAAAAAAAATTAAAAGTGACTTTTTACCCTGCACCAAGAAATGTAGCAACTTTCTGCCCCAGAAGTCATCCTCAGACAACTTCAAAAGTTAATTTACTTTTCATTGCGCCTTTAAACTGAGGCACTCACAGAAACACACAGTCGCACGGTGGTAATAATATTTATTTATAACCAACGTCAATCCCATGTATTTTCCCAGTTTATGTTGTATGGTCGTGCAGGGAGGAGGGGGTCCTCCGTTTAATTACCCAGCTTTATTGTCCTTATTTCCAGAGAATAAAAATGAAAAATAAAAACTGAGGAAGGAGGAAAAATTAATGAGTAAACCCCAAAATCTCCCTCTCATTTTAAGGACTCCCTTCGCGTTAGCGGGGCGATGACGTAATCGGCAATGCGACAATCCCCCGGATATCCGGATGTACGAGTAGTTCTTTTCGCATGAACTCACCTCTTCTCTGCACGACAGACTCTGACACTATGCATGTACAATAGCATTGGCGGTGGTACTGGCAGTGCCACTGATAGAGCCACTGAAACTCCTACTGGCTTACTATCTAGTTGACATCATTAACGGTCCGCTCCACACAATAAAAGATTGCTTATGCACGTACGTGCTACCAAGTAATCCAATTACAGTATTTGCAATGGTTCTCATACCATCCTTTCCCCTCTCTTAAGGGGCTTTTGGTCGTTGTTGTCATAGTCCTTATGAGCGATTCCACCCACCCATGCTCATTCACAGTCCGAAATCCTCAGACCTCAGTCCTCAGTCCGCAGTCAGCAGTCCACAGTCCACAGTCGAGAAATTCTGGTTTCCTGGCTCCACTCCAATGCATGCATTAAGTATCCATAAACTTTCTATTGGCTTCAATTTACTGTTTACAGTTATTATTATTGCTTGCACATACTCATATACAAGGCGAGTGGCATCAGCGTCAGCGTCAGCGTCAGTGACACCCCCCCGTTGTGGTCTTCGCCACGTCTATCCTGGCTTGTACTTCCTGAAGCTAACATGGAACCGGAGGTGGAGGTGGAATTAACATTTTATGGCGCATTGTTTGGGAATCCCCTTTGTTGGCCCATAAAGGAACCGTATATTGCAGGGCTTACTTGATAATGAGATGCTTTAAAGTACAAAAGAGAATCAGTCCCGTTGTGTCCTTGTTCCTTTCAGTGTTTTGTTTGTTCAAACACGAATGGGATCAGCTTTCGTGTATGAGCTACAGGCTACTTGGATGGTGGTGAGGCTGAAACGGGAGTGTGAGCATGAGCAAGGCTGTCTAAAACATTCCACTGAAATGATAGAAGTAGGCACTTAATTTGAATTTCATAAAAATGTCCTGCAGGATGTTCAAATTTATGCTGAACAAGGAACGGAAAAATACTCGTAAGTAAAAAAATAAGCAAATAAAGCTAGAGGGCGCAACTTAGGACTTTAGCTGGACTAAAATCTGCTATTGGCCATAAATTAGTAAGACGGTATCGCCACCCATAGAGTCGGGTGATGCAATAAATTTCACAGGATTTATCATCATGGTTAAGTAATTTGGTTGTAGGAGCAAGTACGAGGGTGAAACGTGTGCTCGAAGGCAGAATTTTCAGGAAAACGATCAGTGTTGAGATGGGAATGAGCTTTTAAGTACATAACTGTTTGCGAGGCTCGATAAATTGATAAATTGACAATTAATACTGTGAAGGATGGGTAATTTGTTGTCGACAAGTATTTCGAGGAAATAGCTTCTTGATGTTGTTTGATGGTTAGTGGTTGGTGGTTATGTGCAGCCAGTACTTGTGAATTGTTGCCGTATCGAGAACACGAAGGAACGTTTATGGGAATTGTTGAAAACTTTGCCAGTAGCAACGTGACCTGTTATGGCAACCAATTCGAAATGAGAAAATTATTAAATAGACTGTATTTTGTATTATATTTTGGATGGCCTTAATACGAGCAGTGATGTGCGAATTAAAGTCGCAGCTGAGTAAAAGACGACACTCTCAAAATTTTTCTAAATCAATTTAGTACTTGAACAAATTGATATCAAAAGAAAAAGAATTCTGTAGAGCTCATACTTAAAAGATGCATGCAGCTACGTATATGAATCCCAATTTAGAAAAGTGGGAGAACACCTGAGATTACCTAATGGCTTTCGAGCTAACACCATTCCTTGCATCTGTTTCTGATTGCATACTCCAATTAGTTCGTGTCATCTCATACTTTGACACATTGAAGATTTGGGGGCTTTTCGACCTAGTCAGCATATAGAACAATTTTCGAGTTGGTGTCAATGTCGTTCGAGGACCCAATTGAATCCAATAACTTGAGAAAAGCCATGCATAATGTGATACTTGCTGTGTATAAGAAGTTCTGGTGTGCGTCTACACATGTCCCTCTGAAGGGTCGAGTAAATAAAGAACTACTCAGGCTGAAGTCTGAAGACAGAATATTGTTTCTTAGTATGTTACATTTTTTTCGTCATCGTTTCTAGAGGAAACCAATTAGTCTAAGTGCTCTTCAACTTTCACTTTAAATAGAAGGAGATCACTGGGCAGATCCTGAATTGTGTCGCCAGCGTAATATTCCTTGTACCCTTGAAGAAGAAACGCCTTCTTAAATGCCAGAGAGCTGCACATAAGTGGTGTTTTTTTTCTAGGTTTTGTTTTTAAACTGGCAACACTGTTTCTACAGATTGTCAATTTGGCAGTTGAAAGTTGATTTGTGGTTAATACGTTTTGTCATTTTACGATGAACAGGGCGAGTAAATTGTGCAACACTTATTTTGAAAACCATGGTTCGGTTCGCCAAACTTATGGTGCGCTATGTCCATTTTACGGTCGACATAATCGTCCATCTGAGCAAGTTATTCGGAACACGATGAATCGTTTTCGCACCACGTACATTCTAATGGATAATACGCATCCCCAAAGATGACAAACAGTGCGAAAAGAAGAAGTTATTGCCGCTGTGGAGTGCAGTGTTGAAGAGAATCCAAATGAGTCGATTCGCCACCGTGCACAGCAATTGGAGCTATGCCCATCCACTTTATGGAAGATTTTACGGAAAGATCTTGGCTTAAAAGCTTATAAGATCCAGCTTGTGGTAGAGCGAAATCGTTATTACGGGCGATTTCAATATACACAATTCTGGGTGGCTTCGATTTCTGGACAGACAACACCCGAAGGATGGTGTGTCGAGATCTTCGCTGCGGAAAACAACATAACGCAGCTTGTAAATGAGCCCACGTGAATACCAGACGTTGATAGTCATACCGCCAACACCCTGGATTTGTTTTTAACTTCTCACCCTGATAAGTACTTCGTTGATGTTCTCTCCCCTCTAGGCTCGACGGACCATTGTGTCATATCAGCTAATTTCTCGTACACCGACACACACAGTTAGAGAAACGATTCCCAAAAGAACCTTATTGCAATACGAGAAAGCCAATTGGAGCGGACTTAACACCTTCTTTAGGAATTTTAACTGGTCGTTATGTATCCTCGAAAACGACGTGAATGCTGCTGCTGATATGATCACTGACACTTTTCTCGTATCAGACCAAAAGAAAAGGCATGGTACGACCCGAGATGTAAAGAGGCTGTCTGGGTTAGAGAAGTGTTTCTTTCGGTCCTTCAAGACCAATCCAACAGAGGAAAGCCGAAAATGGTTTAAACGAGCCAGGAATGACTGCAACGTCTTTCTCGAGCGTGTGAAATTTCAATACGTCCAAAAGTTGAGGCAAAGAATACTACAATGTTCCAAAGGTAGTAAAAGCTTTTGGTCATTTGTCAAAAACATCAGAAATTCTGTCTCATCCTCCATCCCAACGCTCATTTACAATGACATTCCAGCTGTCAGATCTTTGGACAAGGCCAATCTGCTGCACACTCTGCTGCCAGCTCAACACTCCCAGATTGTGCTTTGTCTCCTTTGCCTACACTTGAGTGCGTCGAATCTTCAATTGGACAAATCCACTTTTGCACTCGTGCAGTAGCAAGAGTTCTTAAAGATTTTAGCATCCACAAATCCGCTGGTCCAGAGGTGTTCTTCCTCGTTGGCAAAACCATCAATCCTACTCTTTAGGACTCTTTCCGAGCAGACGGAAAACAGCATTTGCCCAGCCTGTCCCCAAAAAAGGCGAATCTTCCTCTCTCTCCTCCTACAGGCGCATTTCACTTACGTCCCTTCTCTCCAAGGTCATGGAAACGCTGATAAACCGTCAGCTAATGAAATATCTCGAAACACGAAAACTTCTTAATGACCGGCAATATGGTTTTCGTAGCAACAGGTGATTTGATGGCATGTCTCACCGAAAAGTGGAACCAAAGCGTACATCAATCTGGCGAAAGCAAGACAGTTACACTTGATATTTCTAAGGCATTTGACAGAGTTTGGCATCAGGCGCTTTTGTCGAAAATGCGTGCTTTTGTGATCGATGGATTAGAAATTACCTTTCGGAACGTTCAATTCAAGTTGTCTTGGATGGTTTCAAGTCTGATATTCGCAAAAAAAAATGCCGGTGTGCCCCAGGGCTCCGTCCTGTCTTCGACATTCTTTTTAATTTTCATCAGCGATCTCTTGTCTGCTACTTCTAATCCAATATATTCCTTTGCTGACGACAGTACTCTCTACTTTTCATATTCTTTTCCGGACTCACGTCCCTGTTCTTCGGCTGTAGAACGGGAACGGCAGCGTATGCTAGGCTCATTAAATTCCGATATCAACAGAATAACCAATTGGAGAACTATCAACCGAGTGAAATTTAATGCTTCCAAAACACAATGCTGTCTGCTGTCGTTAAAGCGAAATTTGAATACCCAGCCACGCACTTATAGTACATCGTCGAAACCGAAAAACTTCCCATTCTCAAAATTCTCATGTCGTCAAAAATGCTGTGAAATGTCTGCGCTTTATCAAACGATGTTAGAAATATTTTCCTCTTCAGATCTGGCCTCAACAAATAAGGCATTCTTCAGCCCAAAATTGGAGTACAATGCTCACATCTGGTCAGGTGCGAATAAGACATCTCTGCACCTGCTAAATATGATTCAAAATCGTGCGATAAAACTCATAGCTGATACCAAATCACTCAGGCAATAGACACCCTCGAACAACGACGAAATGTCTCGTGTCTCACTTGGTTTTATCGCTATTTCCACCACGCCCATTTCGGACGTACTCTAAAATATCGTGATTCGTTCCTAAGCCGTACAACTCTCTTATGGAATGTTCTCTGTATTTCCTGGTGCTTATAACTCACAAACATTTAAAAGCAATGTACATCGGTATATGTCTTTTCTTCCTCTCTCGATTTCCTTCGCCCGCACTGTGTAGAAACATTTTAGGGGTACACAAACCCCTCACAAATGCTCATTATAAAAAACAAAACAAAAAAACAGCTGCACAGACAAGATGTAAAACTACATAAGTCTTCTCTAAGATGTCTGAAGTTCAAGACTCTTTGCCTTATATCGCTCCTCATCGTTCGTTCCTTCGTTCCTGTATCCCCTTGTGGGTCCTAGTGCCTCTACTATGCCTACGCGCCATGAAGTGCGGTTTCTGGAAATGTGCCTCAGCTCTCCTCAACTTTTTCCCAGTTGCCGCGTTTCCCTCTCAACTGTTCTACGCCACGTACTCCTAGAACCGCCGCGCATCCTGCCGTCCTGAGTAAGCGTGTTCCATTGCATCGCTTGGTTAGCTATGGACCTGTCACCCTTTCGGGAAGTGTAACCAATTCACTGCCAATTTCGCCGTCGTATGGTTGTGCCTATAGGTTCATGGTCCGTTCTCTGATAAAGCTGTTCGTTAGAGATACGGCGTGGCTAGAAACCGTTGCAGCTTCCTCGTGATAGTTGTGGTCACCCTCCAGGTACCACATGCATATAGTAGCACGGATTCAACGTTGGAACGAAACAGTTTTAGCTTGGTGTTTAAGCTAATTGCATTACTATGTGGATAGTATCCCAAACACAGATTTTGCTTTGTCTATGCGGTTGGCTACATTCAGTTCGGTTCCGCCATCGGTTGAGACAATACTCCCAATGTATTGGAAACTCTCTACTCTCTCAACCATCTGTGCAGCAATATATATATGAGTTGATGACTTTGGTCTTAGGCTGATCATTTTTGTTTTTGCCGAGTTAACGTCGTCTGCTTACATCTCCACATTTGTTGTCATTTGGTGAAGGTCCATTATTCTGTGAGACTGAAGGCATACATCGTCGGCGTAGTCAAGGTGTTTGAGTTCAGATGTAAGAGTCCATCGAATTCCTCCGTTTCCTGTTAACAAGGCCGCATTCAACACATCGCTAATCACCAATAGAAACAGTATTGGTGAAAGTATGCAGCCTTGCCTAACCCCGCTTTGGACTTCGATTTCCTCAGACAGTCTTCCTCTGTGTAAGACGTGACATGTGGACCCATAATTAATTTATCAGGAATACCTCTCCTGGGCAAGGCACGCCAGATAAATTCCCAATTGACACTATCAAACGCCTTTTCAAAATCGGTGAACGGCAGGTGAAGTGGTGATCGGTACTCAACACATTGCTCGATGATGATCCGCAAGGTGTTGATGTGGTCGACACAGGAGGATCCAGAGCGGAAACCTGCTTGTTCGGCGTCGAGTGTGTCTTCGAGACGTTCTTTGATTCGCTCCAAGATGATTTTAGCTATTATCTTGGCCACAGCAGGCAGCACACAGATACCTATCCAGTATTCGCACTGCGTTAGATTGCCTCTTTTAGGGAGCTTTACGGTCATTCCCTTCTTCCACTCGTCCGGAAAATTCTCGGCTTCCCATGTTCTCCCAACAAGTGAGAACAGTAGCTCAGCTGATGCCGTTGGCGTAGCTAGAAACAGCTCCGCATGTATGCCCTCAAGTCCTACCGCCTTATTGGTTTTCAGTGCTTTGATCGCGGCAATAATCTCTTCCTTACTGGGGCTTGTGGTGCGAATTCGGGGATTTCTTTCTATGGACACATCAGTCTGGGTTGCTGGCGAATACTCGGCTTAGAACCAAAGCAAAATGCTCCTTCCATCTCTTCAGTTAATCCTCATCCGATATTATCAACGAACCGTCTGGGCGTTGAGTAGAGCTTCGGCCACCTATAAGCGCTTTGGTGATTCTGTAAACGGTTCTGCTGTCGCACCTCGCTGCTGCTTCTTCTGCTTGCGTGGCCAGAGTCACTTCTCTCATTTTCATGTGATATAGGGACTATAGCTCGATCCTCCCTGCTGCTGGAGCTGCTGCAATTCGAGCTCTTAGTTGTTTTCGTTCGTTGGTCCTTCTCCAGGTATCCTCGGAAAGTCACGCCCCATGGCTTCCCTGCGATCGACCGACAATCCTTTCAGCACCTGATGTGAAAACAAGTTTCACAGCACACCAGTGGTCTTGTTTCCATTCCTCGTGGGAGATGGTCCCTTAGTTCTTGACGCACTGTGGGAACTCTCAGTCGGTCTACGTTGAACCTAGGTGTCGTTAGATTTTTGAACGGCAGCAATGCGTAATTGGACAGTAGCTATCATAAGGTGGAGATCTCTTACCAGTGTCCGCTCCTAGCCTGTTTCGGATGTCTAGAAGACTACTCCTAAAACAGCGACTGATGGCAAAATGGTCGATTTGATTGGAGGTTGCTTGCCTGTCAGTTGACACCCAACTGGCCTTGTGCTCAAAAATGGTGCCACCTACGGCAAGCCAATCGTTGCGTTGCAAAAGTCAACAAATTACGCCGTTGTGATTGCGGTTGCCTAATCCGTGCCGCCCTTCGTTGTCGCTGTCTACCTTGGCATTGGTTGTTGCATTATAAGCATCTTCCAGCTGGTTGTAGAAGGTCTCCTTTTCTTCCTCAGACGAACCATCCGTAACACTGTATAATGGTGCGGCTGCCAGGAGATTAAGCCTCTGAGTACTGTAGGTGTTAACACCAGTCCAACTCCATATCCACGGGAGCTTCCGGTTGGTCTTCCGGAGTAGAGTAATACAGTGTTACGCGTTGGGGATTGGTACTCACCCGCATCTTATCTCGCTTACTCCCAACATGTCCAATTTATATCGTATAAACTCATGCTCTAATTGAGTGAATCTGGCGTTCTGAGGTCCTTCACTCTGACCATCAAGGAACGTCTTCACATTCCTGAAACATATCTTAGTTCGGGTACGATAGCCAAAGATCGTCAACGTGTTATCAGTCCTTATCCGAGGCATTAAGTCGGTTTCCGTAGCAGGTTGGTTTCGGTAACGCGGATTGCTGGCCCAGGTTACCGAGTCTAGGCATAAGACCCTAGACAATCTCGGGTCTATGCACGTAGTTGCCCGAGGACCACCTCATGGAGGCAAAGCAAGCACTACATTATGAACTTGATTGTTGCACTACTGATCCAATCCATGTTTTGAACAGTCAGTAGTTTCCCGATCAATCGCCATGCGGCATGCAGGCCCCCTGACTTGTTTTTATTTTCTCACGACAGTCCCGAACAGGATCTTATGAAAATCCAAAACCATTAACTCTTGGAAGAAAACTACGACCATATCCAAAGAAGCGCTTTGTATAAGCAGTCCCTTATAAGACCAATAAGACGTAAAGGACTTGGAAGATTGTTCCACTACTGATCAATTACGAAGTGTTTAGTCCCTAAACTTTCCTTCCACTAATTGAACAGCTAAGACAAAAAATTAACAGCCAAACTCTTTGAACTAATTTTTGATTTCAACTCAAAAGATTCAAAGTACAACTTTGGTTCTTTCTCAGGTAAGACCTTTAATTGGAAAATATGGAACTGGACAACCTGATGACGGTAATCTTATTAAAATTTATTAAATTCCTTTTTTGTATCCTACACTTTCAGAAAGGCAATCAGTGTCCTCGTACAATTGGTAAACTTTTCCCAACACAACCAAGCAACTTTGTGGAGATTGTTGAACCTGAGAGTTGGATGTGGTGGAACCCAGAGATGGCATTCTTCATTTCCTTTGTGGACTTAAAAACTTTATGTCTGTCTCCCCATACCCTCTTTCATTTGAACAAAAAGTAAAACTTACAATTCACTTTTATTCGCTCGTTTCCTATGAATTTCGTCGTTAGCACTATACATAGTGAGATCGTACTAAAATTTTGTAGTTACTTTAAAAGTTTGTGCGTAACCGTTGACATTGGTTTAAGCGACAGTGGTTCAATTCATAAATTCGTCTGCTGTTTCTCCGTTGGTGCTCGCACTTCATTCCTCTTTACCACTAATCAGATTGTCTAGAAATTCTTTCATGCCGCTCACATTTCTGTCCCAATTTATAATTCCCTAACCAAAGTTAGCCCCCTCTTGCAAACTATGTAACATTGCATTTGACAGCGGCTTAAGACCGCAAAATATTTACAGCACTCTACAGATAAACTATAAGAAACTGAACACCGAACCAAACAACCGGATAACAAAGGAAGAAAGGGCGCACAGATGAAAGGGCATCAAGGAATACTCAAGTGGTCCTTACGAATTCCCAAATATTGTACTTGGGAATATTTGTAAAACGACTTTGGTGTGCGTCCCTGTTATCCTTTGATTCCTTTGGATGCCTTTTTGCCTTTTCAACGATGCCATCACTCTAAATAAACGAAAAATAGGTTTACGGAAAGTTTTTTACCTCGTCTTGAATACTTCTCCCTCCGCACGGCAAACGAACGTTGCTCCAGAGTTTCCCATTTTCTAGCTATGTCCTGGCATCAAGGTAGATAAGTTGTAAAAGTGGGCGGTAGTTGGCGCATGGGATTAGGTCTAGATACAGGGTGGTGTGGAGTAGTAGGTTGTTGGAAAAATCATAGTTTTCCGCACTTGTATTTGAGTGAAAACATTTTCGAAAATTGCTCAAACATGCGTTTTTGATGAAACTTTATGATGTTCTACAACATGTGACTGTGACTACTACAGGGTAGGTGGAGCTAAACGACAGTTACATGAGGTACCAGCAACGAGATATGACTACGAGTACGAGTACCTTCAAAGCACTCGCATCTATCGGGTGCTACCTGTATGCTATAAGGAATATGAGTTTACTTTGAAACCCACACGTTATACGAGTACACAATGTATCTGTACATAGATTCCCTCCATCTGCATGCAAGTTTTTGGGGCAATTCATGTTTAAGGAGTCTGGGGATGGCTTCACTCCTGACAGCATCCAAATTAGAGATGATTTACCGTGCACGCTATACGAATTCGTTCTACGCTCTGGGTTAGCGTTAAAGTTATATAAAATATGAGTCCAAAAACTTTTACTCTGTGATATTGAAATTGTTTTCGACAGAGGGAAAAGGGTTCAAATTGTGTGCATGTAATAAGGTGGAGCATGAAACTTCTGACAATATTTACGAGTAATGCACGAAGGAGGACGAAGCATGATGAACCACTAAGGACTGTATTTGCGTTGTTGGCTTTTACGAGTTAGATGTTTGATGGCAGTTAGAAGTTTGTTGCGCACAAGAAGAAGTATGTATTCTTGCACCGTTGTACCTCTTTTACGAAATTTTTGAGGATTTTTTTGCAATTGTAACTTTTAAGCACATAACCCGGAGGTATTTTTCCTTTGTTGATGCATGGATATGATGAAACTGCTACCTGGCTTGCGTCGAAACAAATTGTAAAAGGCTTTTCAGAGTAAGAATAACATTCTACGATTAGTCGAAATTCAGCATTGGATTTGACAGATAAATTGCACTGGGGTCTTGCAACGAGTTCGCTTATATTTGTTAACCAACATTTTGCGTAGAATACGGTGTATAGCGTTGCATTTGTGCTAGGTTGGTTCTACGACGGTAAGTGGAGGAGCTCTGAATTACTCTGCCTTTGATATCACACAATTGCCACCTCCAGATAAAAAAGCTTGCAAAATACATCATTTCTGTAATAAAATAAATAATAAAAAGTAATTGACATATGTTTAATTTCTGAAACTCACCTGGCGACAGAATCGCGCGTGGAACTAAAAGGTTACCGCGACTACCACGCTCATCATCCATCGGGAAACGCAAGAGCCGGGTCATCCCTATTCATAAAAGACTGCATTGAACATACTCTGGAAGCAATAATTGAACTTGACAAATTTCAAATGACCGTGGTGCGCGCTAAAAATAAAAATTACTCTTTTAATATATCGCGCTGCAAAATAGAAAAACACGAATTTATTGACCTATTCAACTCTCTTGGACCAATCTTCATTATTGGTGGCGACTTTAATGCGAAGCACACCTTTTAGGGCTCAAGATGTATCTCTCAAAAAGACAAAACTCTTTACAGGGCTGGTGTGGAATATGGTTGCTATTTTTACCCAACAGGCAAGCAGACATACTGGCCCACGGATGTCGCCAAAACACCCGATCTAATAGACTTCTTTATCGGAAAAGGAGTAAACGCTAGTTACGTCAAAGTTGAAGAGGGCTTCGATCTTTCCTCCGAACATTCTCCAGTTATCCTCTCACTGTGCGAATCCTTGGTTAAGAAACAAAGACCACCCAGATTAACTAACAGCAAAACTCACTGGGAAGATTTCCGATTAGACGTTATAGAAAATACTGAGTTGAAAGTAGCACTTAGAAAGAAGTTGAACGTTTTGTTGAAGTCATACAGCAAGCGCTCTGGAAAAACACTCCCCGCGAATCGAACAAAGTTCCCAAAGTCGGCATAAGATACCCACCGGAAATCAGAGAAATGATAAGGAAGAAACGAAGAGTGCGGAAAAAGTGGCATGAAACCCGGGCACCACAAGATAAAACGTCCTTCAATAGGCTCTGCAACTTCAAAATCGATCAAGGACTTCAATAATCAAGGTATTAATAACTACCTCGAGAGACTCACAGTGACAAAGGATACGAACTACTCCATATGGAGAGCCGTTAAAAGTGTTCGAAATCCCCAAAGAAACCAGGATGACTGGGCGAAGGAGGATAAGGAAAAAGCTAATGTTTTCGCCGACGATCTTGCAGAAACGTTTAAACCATTCGACGGGGAAATGCTTCCAGAGAATGTCAATACGCTAGACGTGACGACAAACTTTCCAGTAGAAAAGGCTACACTTAGGGAACTTAGACAAGTTATAGACACGCTGAAGCCCAATAAAGCCCCGGGATATGACTTAATAACGGGAGAGATACTTAAAGCGTTGCCGAAAAAAAGTTTGCTAAAGCTGCTCTATCTTATAAATGCCAGCATTAGACTAGAGTATGTACCGCACCAGTGGAAAGTAGCCGAAGTTATTATGGTTCCGAAACCCGGTTAACCGCTGACTGAAGTCAAGTCATATAGACCAATATCGCTTCTCCCGATTACATCGAAGGTCTTCGAGCGAATCCTTCTTAATCGTCTTAAACCAATTACCGATACAAATTCCCTCTTGCCGGATCATCAATTTGGCTTTAGAAGCCAACACTCTACAGTTGACCAAGTGCATCGAATAACCGATGTAATTGAACGAGCAATCGAGTGTAAGTTAGTCTGTTCAAGCGCATTCCTTGACGTTTCGCAAGCCTTTGATAAGGTAGGACACGAAGGCCTAAAATATAAACTTCGACAAGCTCTACCCCAGCAATTGTCTTGTATTTTAGGTTCATACCTGGGAGACCGACTCTTCCGTGTGAGACACGGAAACGTATATTCCACTTTTAGGACAATAAAGGCGGGGGTGCCGCAAGGAAGTGTACTTGGCCCTCTGCTATATTTACTTTTTACCCGCGATATACCGCAAACGGACGACACTGTCCTAGCCACATTTGCTGATGACACTGCCATTTTGGCAACGGCTAAAACAGTCGAAGAAGCAACTGCCAAGTTGCAACGTGTCCTTACACTGATTAGCAATTGGACAAAGACTTGGCGAATCGCGCTTAATGAAAACAAGTCTGTCCATGTGAACTTCACTCTCAAGAAAATTGAGAATCCACCGGTGTTTATCAACGCAGTACGAATTCCTTACGCGAACGAGGCGATGACACTCGACGCTAAACTAAAATCTAGAGCACACGTCAAGAAAAAACGTGAAGAGCTTGAAATCAAATATAGAGATATTTACTGGCTTATTGGAAAGTACAAACAAGTGCTAAAACCGATCTGGACATATGGTCTAAAAATAGTAACATTAATGTAATACAGACATTCCAAAACAAAGTTCTTCGAGGAATTGTTAATGCGCTGTGGTACGAGGGGCGTTCAAGATATTCTCGGTATCGGGATGAAGCTGTGGTTGCATATATAAATTGACTTATTTATCAAATAATACTATTATTTTAGTGCATTCATGTAAAATTTCATATAAATGTGATTATTAATTCGCGTTTTATCTCTAGTTAAACAGAATCATAATGACAACTGAGGCGATGATGGTGAAAATTGAGCATCGCGCTGTAATTAAATTTCTCACTAAGCAAGGAAAAAGTCAAAAAACTATTCATGAAGAGATGGTGGCTGTTTACCAGGGTTCCGCACCTTCATTATCAACTGTGCAAAAGTGGTCAAGTGCGTTCAAGAGAGGCAGAGAGAGCATTGAAGACGACAACCGCTCCGGCGCCCCGGCTACTGCTTGTACGGGAGAAAGCATCAAAGAAGTCGAAAAACTTGTTCTTGAGGATGCCCGAATAAAGGTGAAAATGATGGCAGAGATCACCAAGCTTTCAATTGGTACCATTCACACCATTCTTCATGACCATCTTAACCTTTCAAAGGTCAGTGCAAGGTGGGTGCCACGAATGTTCACAGCGCCTCAGAAAAAAGTGAGAATCGCATGCTGTAGAGAGCTTTTGGAGATGTGTAGTGAGAACGCGGACGGTGTTATGGATCGAATTGTTACTGGGGACGAAACATGGGTCCACCACTATGACCCTGAAAGCAAACAAGAGTCCATGCAGTGGCATAAAAAAGGAACAGACCCCCCGAAGAAGTTCAAAGTCACTCCGTCTGCCGGGAAGCTCACGGCCACAGTTTTTTGGGACTCAAATGGAATCTTGCTCATTGAGTACAAAAAAAAAGGTGAAACCATCAACGCCACATCCTACGCTTGGACTTTGCATAATTTGCGGGAGGAAATTAAAAAGAAAAGACGGGGTAAACTCGCAGCGGGTGTGTTGCTTCTTCATGACAACGCTCCTGTTCACACGGCACGACTTTCCAAGGCTGCTGCGCGAGATTGTGGTTTTCGAAGAAATCCAACACCCACCCTATAGTCCAGACCTTGCCCCTAGTGATTATTTCCTGTTTCCGGATTTGAAAAAATGTCTTCGTGGAAAAAGGTTTTCGGATGATGAAGAACTCAAGTCGGTATTTTGCAGAGAAAGAGGAAATTTATTATTTTGAGGGTTTAAAAAAGCTTATCTCAAGATGTAACAAATGCATTGATGTTAGGGGAGATCATATTGAAAAATAAAAACAATTTAAATTGAATTCGCATTTTCCTTCATATCGATACCGAGAATATATTGAACGCCCCTCGTACATTAGAAACGATGATATCCACAGAGACTTAGGAGTCGAAAACGTTCAGAACGAAATTAAAATGTTTGCGCGAAAACACAAGAATCGACTACAAGGATATGAAAATATTTCTGTTCAACAGATCCTCGACGAGACAAATTTACTGCGCCGTCTGAATAGGACTAAGCCTTTCGATCTAGCGCGGTGATTAGTAGCGCGTAATTTTTCTAAAGTACACAGGAATTTTCAATGGGAAATCGCCTGTAGGATATCTTAAAAAAAAAAACAAAATAAAATGCGATAGAAGAACTGCTTGTTGAGTGTGAACTCAGTCGTGGTTTGCAGAAGGGAGGTGTTTTTTAGTGAGTAAGAATCTCACACTACTATAGGCTCCGGGCCTATAGTGTCTATGAAGATTTCTCACCTTCCCACGAAAAAAAAAAAACAAAAAAAAATTTTCTGTAATAAAGATATGAAAAGTCGGAAGCCCAATGTCATAAGTAGGAGTATGTTATATTGATGATGGCACGGTTTGAACTTGGCTTTGGTTTATTTGTATCTTTCGTAACAGCAAAATGCACAACTGAGTCAGTCTAAAACTAGTTAATGTGTGGAGATAACTTCAACCTGGTGGGTGTAACATGGTTACTATTCTACAATGCATCTACCGTCTGATACAGTCCAATAGACATCTCTTTTGACGACATCCAATATCCATGGATAGACATCAATAGTTTGGCCAACTGTTTTGCAATTCCAATTATTGTTTGCATAACCCGTCTATCTCTACCTATCCATCAGTTGAACTTACGAGTACATTCAACTCTTGCAATGTAGAAGTTGCATCAAGCACAAGGTGATCCTGGAAAACCCAACGATGGGAATAGGTTGTTATATTGCTTCAAGCGGCAACTATAACGTCAAAGATGTCACTTTCGAAACCGAATTCGATGGAGCGAGTTCCTGTTACTTCTGCAGTTAAGTACAAGTGCGTTATTCTCTTTTGATCAATCAATGTAATTACAATATTTTTGATACCATAGTTTTCGGTTGTAGCAAAACTGTCATTTCGCAGTTGAAGTATTCCAATATCATGTCACTTCCTTAAATCGTTTGAGTCAATTTTGAATTTGAAAATCGCGAGCAGATGGAATTTTTCTTTTAATTGGCACACGCTCATGGAATTTTGTGTTCTCCTTAAATATTTGCGGGTAAATAAGGATTAGAGAGGAAAGAAAGAGGGATGCCGGTGGACGTTGGTTTTGAATGTTTGGAGGTTATAATGACTACAAATTAAAGAGCTCAGCAGAGCATTCCATAAGAGTCGTATGAAAGGAAAGAATAACGATAGTTCCGAATACGTAAGAGAGTTATCCAGAGGGTATACTGATGAGCAGTCATAGGGAGACGGGTGTTACGGTTGAAGGTTTGAGAGGCGGAAGCATTCGATATAGCGCTCGTGGCATAAATATAGGTAGAACAATGTAAAGCGACAGACATTTCGTTGGTGGTCATGAATTTTATTGGCT
This sequence comes from Volucella zonaria, assembly GCA_963966105.1. Classification (NCBI taxonomy): domain Eukaryota; kingdom Metazoa; phylum Arthropoda; class Insecta; order Diptera; family Syrphidae; genus Volucella; species Volucella zonaria. The sequence goes on from OZ014532.1 coordinate 182,509,530, forward strand.
TTGCAACATTGCCTTCACCTATGATACTCGACATGTGAAAAATCTTATCGGGGAAGAACAGAGAGGTCTTACGAGTATCTGATCAAATGTGGGTGTTTAATTTGAATTTTGGACAGATAAAAACTTTATAGATTAAAGCCAGATCGAAGAGGGTAAAGTTATTCTTACATCGCTTCCGGAAACTTAGGCATTTCGTAGCATTTTTGACGACATCGAGTATGTGGTCACTCCAACGTAAGTGTTCATTGACTCATATACTGAGATTGGAAGGTTTTTCGGTTTCGACGATGCAAGTACCATTCATGGATAACGGCTGGGTTTTTAGATTACGCTTTAATGACAGCAGACAGCAATTAGTTGTGCTGTTAATTTCGGATTTCAATGAGCTTAACATAACGATTATGAAAAGCAGAGAGTTCTGTCGTTAGCAAGGGAATATATTGGATTAGAAGTAGCAGCCAAGAGATCATTGATGAAAATTAAAAAGAATGTTGGAGACAGAACGGAGCATTAATTTTGGGAATATCAGACTTGAAACTAGCCAAAACAACTATTTCTAATCAACTAAAGAAAAAGTTCGTAAATACTTACACTTACTGTCGGGAGGACAGGACCTCAGCTATCGCAGTCTTTTTCTAACTGCCTCCAGTTGAGCACACGAATTGTGATAAGGTCTCCTTTTGCTTGTATACAAGTCTGAGCTCGTCGGCGGATGAAGTCGTCCTTTACTGCGTTGTGTCTCTGTGTTGGAGATGAAAACTTTTCAAAAAGGCACCCAGATGTATATGCTCTCAAGGTAACCTGACCAACCAAGCCGGGTTATCCGAGTTTTTCTGATGACGTCGGCTTCGCTGTTCAGCTCTTACAGTCCGTTGTCGAAACAAATCTTCCATTCCCCAATTATCCAAACGGGGCGGTTACCCGAAGAACTTTTATGCCGAAGTGTCCGAGAGCGTTTTCATACGCCTGGGTCAATTTCCATGCTTTTGCGCCATAAAGCACGACTGGGATGAGCAGTGCCTTGTAGAATGTCTTTTTGAGTGCTGCAGAAAAGGCTTTATTACTTAATTGCCTTCTAAATCCAAAGAAACAGCGATCAGCACGAGTGATGCTTCGCATGATTTCCGCATTGGTTTCGATATAGGAGATGATAGGGAAGTCGATGCACATACAGTCCGTTTCTATTTCAAAGTTGCAACTACATATCGTGACGTCTTTGTTGAACTAATACACTATTTATAGAGATACAATTAATTTATTTGTATGAAAAAAAAATTTACTTAACTAAAGGGTGACCAGATAGCAATGATAGTTTTTGCAATTGCTATGTTTCAGCTGCTATCAAAGTTACCAATGACATCCAGTTGTCAAGATATTCAGTAAGGTGTGCCATTTCATCATGCATCGTTTTACGCTTGCCGAACGTGCAAAAATTATTAAAAAATATCGAAATTCCGGCGCAGTTGTAAATACGCAACATGAATTTCGTCGTGAGGTCGGCCGTCATCATGGCTTCAGTGTGCAGGCAATTCGTCGCACCGTTCAGAAGACTGAAATGTCGATTCGGCGCCGATCAGCTGACTGGAGCATCGCCAGAGACTCAACTCGGTTTATTTTGCAGTTGAATTTTGGTTGACGCAAGAATTGAAGCCAGACGACCATAGATAATGCCGTGAGTTCGCTAATTGGGCGCTGGAAATGTTTCCGGGATCCGGATTTTGGGCAGAAAAGCATCTTCTCGGACGAGGCCCATTTTCGGCTCAGCGGCTATGACAACAAGCAAAATTACTTTTATTGGAACGAATACAATGCATAAGTGCTCGGCCAAGCATCAATGCATTCACAAAGATTGACTGTTTGGTGCGGTTTATGGCATGGCGGCATCAACGAACCTTATTTGAACCTTATTTCTTTCGAGATGAGGAAGGAGACACCATTAGCGACAACATCGATATATCCGAGGCGATCCGATCTGAGCGAGCCAACATTCGACACGCTATTGCCGGAATAACGCCGCACTTATCAAAAGTCATCAAAAATTGGACCGATCGCTTGAAGCACTGCCAGCGAAGCCGAGGCGGTCATTTGGACGATGTTCTATTCCACATATAATGGGATGAACGTAGCTTCAAAATACTCGTAAAGCCAGAGTCAATTTTATATCTCACACCGATTTTATTTTATTTAATTTCTTTTCCTATCGTTCTTACCTGGTCATCCTACAATATATTAGAAGGACGTGTCATTCAAGTGTCTGATAAAACCAAGTTTTGACAGATGACCAGATTTTTTAGTTCTAATTAATGGTGTTGCGTTTATTTCCATCATCCTCCCATAAACGCAAACCCATTTATCGAGAACAAAGACCATGTTTTGCCTCGGGTGTAGCTTTAGTCAGTATATCAGTATATCGATTTCTTTGGCGGCCATTTTCTCCCGCAAAAGTGGTGATGCACATTAAATTGCTTACTTCGAGCACGAAAGGCATCTGTACCTGCAAATAGAATTGCACTTTGATTATCACAGAATAATGGTATAGGAGTTTTGCCCAAATCAAGCCACAATTCCTAACTCATTAAACCACATAACCTCTTGAGTAGCAGAACATAAGGACATATACTCTGCTTCAGTGGTTGACAAAGCCACTGTCTGCTGCTTTTTGGAGCGCCAAGATATAGTTTCACGTTATCTTCGCGTTATATTTCGTGAACGCCTTTCCATCTCTATGATCCGAAACCCAATCGGCATCACAGAAACCAGTAATGTTCTCAGTGGAATCCCTTTTGTAGACGAGTTTATAGCCTTTCGTGTTCTTCAAGTACGTAATTAGCCTTTTAACTGCCTTTCAATGCTGAATTATTGAATTTGTTTAAAAAATTTATGGTAAAAACAAATGTCTGATCCTTGGGCGAGGAATAACAAACTACTGATTGCTTCTTGATATGTCACATTTCCTATTTTGCTGCCAAACCGAAAAAAATGCAATACAAAATCGTCTATCGGTACCCTGGGGCAAATACTTCATCTTATTCAACACTATTTAGTTGATCGTAATCTTCAATCACTAAAATCTAGCTTTCTAGCGCGAGATGCTTTGTTTTTGCTTTGTAGAGCCATTTGCATGGTATGGCTCTTTTGTTGCTTCGTAGATCAACAAGTGTCATGTATTATTCTGCAGTAAAGAATTATATTCTATATCCAACGCCTCTTTCCAAACGTCAGCAAGTACACTAGATAAAGTCTCATCAGCATTGTAGGAAGTAAGTTGTCGTGACAAAGATATGTTACTGTCGATGACTCTTCTTTTCTATTTCTATGTCTCAATATCGTTTTACTTGTTCCTAGTTCGTCAACTTTTTCATCTAGAAAGTATTCACTGTCCTCTTTTTCGTTTATTTGGTGGTTTATTTGGCCAAGGGATTCGTAAAACAACCATGCTATAAAGTACAAGTGTCAATACAATTTATTCTTTATGTTTTAGTTTAACAAAATGGAAATTGGATTCCCCATTCAGGAAGCTATAATTGTTCCTTTACGGCAACTTTTGTCGGCTGGCCTACAGCGATAACAGTGGCTGTGAATCCGTACCTTTCACAAATTGATTTCTCGATTCATTATACAACCTGTAGCCTTTTGAGTCCTCTCAATATCCGACGAATAGCAATTTTTTGCATTTCGGATCCAAATTTTGTCTGGGTAAGTGAAGCATTGCTTCATAACCAAACATTTTCAAATGACTTAGGCACAGTGTGTTCCAGAAAAACGTGCGTAAATTAATTTTTTCTTCTTTTGAGTTCTTTGTAACTCACCCAAAAGAGGCACCAATGAGTATTAAGTCGGCAGCAAAAGCCCACAATTATTCTGAAGAATGGAAACGGATGATTGTCCAAAAAAAAACAATTGAAGGTGTCCATCAACACAATACGACACCGTTTGACATAATCTGGCATCAAAAACAGGAGTATCAAACCTACTAACCCAAAAACGTATTGAAAAGATATATAAGTCATCTTTTTTTGTTTATAATTATTGGAAGGAAGCGTGGACAAAAAAAGATGAAACGTTTCTGCAAAGCACCGCAACACATCAAGCAATAGCTCATATTTAAGAATGTTTCCCGGGCAAAGGATTTGAAAAGTTAATAGTATTCACACAAAAGGTCTTGTTAAAGTTTGTCGAATCTCTGTGTGGGCCTAACAAGTATGACTGGATTTTACAAGAAGTAGACAGCCAAAAACATCGGAATCACCTCTGCATGCGTTGGAAAGAGGAAAATGGTATAGACACGTTAGATTGGAGCCCTGGTGTGAATCAAGAAAATAGACACGATAAAATGACTTGCGGGCATTTTGAAGCAAATTTAGAAAGGCCTAAGTTTAGAATATGCGCAAAAATTTAGTGGAAATTCCACTTGAAGATGTCAAGCAATTATAAATAATAATGGTGACTACTAATATAATTGTGCAAATCATTTTAATTGTATTGGGTGACCAAGTGAGAACGATAGGAAAAAAAAAATTAAATAAAACAAGAAAGGTGTGAGATATAAATTTGACTGTGGCTTTATTTTGAAGCTACGTTCATACCATTATGTTTGGAGTAGCACATCATTCAAATGGCCGCCTCGGCTTCGCTGGAAAGGTTCTAGCGGTCGGTCCAATTTTTGATGTTTCGGTCCAATATGTACGGTGTTATTCCGGCAATAGTGTGTCGAATGTTGGCCTCGAGCTCATCCAAAGTGGTGGGCTTATTAGCGTAGACTAAGGATTTGTCACAGCCCCAGATAAAATAATCGAGTGGTGTCAAATCGTATGATCGCGGCGGCCAATTGATTAACGCTCACCGTGGGATGATCCAGTCGCCAAATTCCTCCTTCATAACTCCAAGCGTTGCGTCGCTTGTATGGCATCTAGGGCCATCTTGTTTGAACCACAGCTCAGATATATCGATATTGTCGGGCTCTGACTACAGAAAGTCGGTTAACATCCCTCCATACCTGAGACCATTGACAGTAACGGTGCCTGCTCTTGCATTTCGAAAGAAATAAGGTCCGATGATGCTGTAACGCCATAAACCGCACCAAACAGTCAATCTTTGTGGATGTATTGATACGTAGCCGAACACTTGTGGATTGTGTTCGCTCCAATAATGGCGACTTCCAAAGATTTTGAGAAATCTATTAAAAGAAGAAGGTTGGAATACCTTGCAAGGGTAAATTATCTACGTCCTATTCAGTTTGGACTTAGAGAGAGCCTTTCCACTGAAGATGCCCTCTTGGAGTTTTGCTCTTTTATATACAAAGCTGCAGATAAAAAATGCTGTGCAGGACTCTTCGTGGATAGAACCAAAGCTTTTGACACAGCATACGATAGAATTCTTCTAAATAAATTATATTGTGCAGGTTTTCGTGGCTTTATACATAATTGGTTTGAGTCCTACTTGATAAATAGAACCCAACAAGTCAAGGTTGAAGATTTTGTTAGCAGCCCAAAAATTCTGAGTCTGGGTGCGCCCTAGAGTTCAGTTCCTGGCCCAATACTGTTTCTGGTTTATATAAACTCACTTTTTCGACAGACATTTTTAGGAAAAGTTACCGCTTTTGCTGATGACCTAGGCATTACATATAGCCCGAATAGTGCTCTAAACCTAAGTGCTGACATAAATCACGACGTTCACCTTCTAAGAATTTGGTTTGCGGAACATGAGCTAATCTTCGGTAGAAAAACTAAATTCATAAACTTCGGCCTTAGTATGTGTAGGCTATCTGAACTTGGAATATACTTTAATGTAAAAAAATTGCGCAATATTTAATAATCACTCGTCCTGTGAACTGAATTGTTTTAAAATTGAAATAGTAAATGACTTTAAATATCTAGGTATTACCTCTGACCAACATTTGAGTTGGTCTGAACATATTTCAAATATAAAGCAATATTTAATATCTGCAGTTCGAAGCTTGTATCGCCTCAGAAAATTCTGCGACACGAGAACTTCGAAGATGGTATATTTTGGAATAATTGAATCGAAAGCGTGCTACGGAATTAGCATTTTGGGTGGTGTCTACCAGAGCAGTCTTCAGCCACTGGTAGTTCTGCAAAAGTGCGCTATTCGAAAACGTTCAGAACGTTGAAAATTCTTCCACTTAAGCATTTATATTATGTACTTTAAAGTATTGAAAATATTCTTTAAAATCCACGTCTTATATGTAAAGTCCTACACTGAATCCTCATAATCTACGTAGCAATTCAATTAGTATTGTCATTTTACCTACATTCCGAACTACGGTAATCAGAAACTTTTACTCCGTGGTATCCTGTAAATTGTTTAATAGGCTTCCTTTGAATATTTGCGTCATTACATCTTTGCCAGTCTTCTTAAAAAAAGTTAAAAGATGGCTTCTCAGTTTTGAACAGACAGAGATTGTTTTAATTGAGATAAAATTAGATTTTTTTTTTCACTGGTTATCATTGTATTGATATACCCTTATCCAATATTCAATGTCTTTTCTCTTGCTTTTATCGTTTAAGAATGAAATAATTACGAGTTCTGCTTACCCCACATCCTCAAATATGTTTCTGAGAAGTGACATTAACACTATTATTAACTTTTTTATACAAAAGTACTACATATTCTTAAGTTTTAATTTTAATTTTAATTTTTAATTTTTTAATTTTGGTGGGGGCTGAGGCCCCCATTTATTGGCTTAATACAAGCTTAATCTAACTTAAAAACTAACAGAAAGACTTAAGAGCTAGTGACCAAGGAAGTGATGGAGGAGATCTTGTTTAAGACGAGGAGTGCTCAGGTGGAAATGAAAAAGGGAGAGTTGACCTTTCGGAGCATTCGGGAGATAGGTTCGTTGGAGCCATAGGTGCGGTGGACCGGTAGATAGAAGAGACGAGGACAACGTAGATTGCGGGGGTTGGTATTGAAGGAAATGGAGTTCAAAATGGATGCGCAGTCGATGGAACCTGAGAGAAGACGATGAATGAAAAGAACGTCAGCAATATTCCTACGTTCTTCTAACGAATTCATATTTAGAAGTTTGAGGCGGTCTTGATAGGGAGGTAAGATTAAAGGGTCGTTCCATGGCAGGCCACGGAGGGCAAATCGGAGGAATCGACGTTGAATACCCTCGATTCGGGAAACATGAACCCGGTGAAAGGGGGACCAAGCTTGACTGGCATACTCAAGCAGGGGGCGAACAAAGGTAATATAGAGAGATCTGGTTACATACGGGTTGGAAAATTCCTTGGACCACCGTTTAATAAAGCCAAGTGATGAGTTGGCTTTGAGGATCATCTTATCGATATGTGAACGGAAATTAAGCTCACAGTCGAATAATATGCCAAGGTCTTGAAAAGACTGCACCAGGGGAATTGGTTGACCATGGAGAAAATAAAGTCGGGGGGGAGACGGGTTGTATTTACGTGAGAAGATTATAAATTGACATTTGGCTATATTAAGTTCTAGGCAGTTTTTGAGGCACCAGATTGAAAACCGATCAAGGTCCTCTTGAAGAAGGTCAGAGTCCTGGGGAGAGGAAATAGATTTAAAAAATTTTGTGTCGTCAGCGTAAAGGGAGAGGGAAGAGTGCGTAATGACACTCTCAACATCGTTGATAGTAAGAATGAAGAGAAGAGGGCCAAGATGACTGCCTTGTGGAACTCCAGATGAGGCCAGGAATGGAACAGAAAGGGCGGATCTAAACCGAACACTATAATATCGGTTTACCGAGAGCAGACAATTTGAAAAGGATCAATTTATGAGATATCTTATCAAATGCTTTAGTGAAATCAGTTGCGATAACATCGATTTCTTTGCCATTTTCTAAGGCTGAGAGTGCAAAAGACACGAATTCAACTAGATTTGTGGTAGTTGATCTACCTTTTAGAAAACCATGTTGTCGGGGTGAAATAAAAGGCTTGCATTTGAAGCTTAACGCTTCGTATAAAATGCTTTCAAAGAGTTTGGGTATATGAAAGAGTTTAGCAATGGGACGATAATTGGTAACTTCATGCTTAGATCCCTTTTTGTGCATTGGGATTATAAAAGAGGTCTTCCAAATCTGGGGAAATTCACCCTGTGTGAGCGATAGACGAAAAAGGTAGGAAAGGGGTAGAGACAGGTTGGAAGAGCATTTCTTAAGAAACATGGCGGGGAGTCCGTCTGGGCCAGGTACAAATTCATCCTTAAGATTTTGTAACTTTTCTTCAATAACTGCAGGATCGAAATTTTGAGTGAGAAAGGGACCAATAGAGAAATTTGGTAGATCATTGAAGTAAGAGGGATCTGGTACGAAGGAGTTGTTGGCAAATGATTGCTTGAAAAATGTAGCAAAAAAGTTGGCGATGGTAGGAGGATCACATGAAGTTTTGGTTTCGAAAGCGAGGGAGGAAGGATAACCATCGGTCTTACTTTTGCAATTGACAAATTGAAAAAAGGATTTGGGGTCATTTATGAGATTGGTTTGCGCACTATTCAGGTAGCGCTGATAGAGAGAGTTATAGAGTTCAATGAAATGAAATATAGAGTTCAATGAAATGAAGATATGTACCTAGAATAAGTCAAATATTGTTAAAAACAGATTAAGTAAAGACGTTTTATTAAAATAAAGAATATTGGAAAAAAAAAAATATAAATTTGCTTGTTGACATAGCCGCTGAGCTAAAAATGCGCCTCGTCCGAGAAGATAATTTTTGGGGCAAAATCCGGATCTCCGGCCAACAACAGCGCCCAATTAGCGAACTGACAGTGGCTTCAATTCTTGCGTTAGCACAATCTTAAACGGATGTAGGCCCAAATCCAACCGCAAAATAAATCGACATTTCTGGGTCTTGTTCGATACTGGCTGCAAGGGCGACTATGTATTCTTCATTTCGCACCAATCTCTATCTGGTAAGTGGCTTAAGATCTAAAATAGTGCAATCACGTTGTGTATTTACAACTGAGTCGGAATTTTTAATAATTTCCGCACGTTCGGCAAGCGTACTGAATATTTTGACAGCTGCTGAAACATAACAATTGGTAAAACTATCATTGCTGGTCACTTTATACTTTAATAAAAAAAAATATGATTTAGCAAAATTCAATAATTTTTCATTAGTTTTTTAAACGCACGCTTTTGTTGAACACACTGTACATCAGGAACTCTTTTTGTCCAAAGTTCTTCCTGTGATTTATACTTCAAAGCGTTAGTGGGTGAGCGACTGACAACGTTAACCGCTGTGGATACTGCTTCCCCTTTTTCTTTTCGCAATTTGCCTGTTTTAAATAAACTCCAAAATTTTTATTTATATGTATATTCCTCACCAACACTTTAATCCTTTATTTTACTGATTTTCTGTACGATTTTTAAATTCTTTAAATTTCTCTAATACCTCACTTTGGCTAACTAGAATGAATAGTACATTAAATATGCTTACTTTTCTCGAGTAGTTATCCGTAAATATCAAAAAGTAAGTTGCATCTCGAACAAATTTTTGTTTTACCGGTCCACGTAATTAGAATTAATTGTAAAAGTTCAGTTGATGTGGTTGCAACATGCTTTAAAAGTTGTCTAGTTTGTTTTCCCTCTAAACAAATGGGGCAAATAATTTTCTCTTTCATTGGTAATAAGATCTACAAAATTGAAATGACCCATTTTCTGATGCCACGAAAAGCTTTTGTCTTCATTTACAGCAGCAAGACCCTTTTCAGAAATCTTATTCAATGTTGTTTTATTCATTTTTGCATGACTATTGTTCGAAGTACTGAAAAGATAAACGTTGTTACGAGGCGTTACTGTTAATATTTCTCAGCCGTTTTGGCAGATCTTACGTCCATTGCCTTTGAATTTGGTGTCACAGCCGTTTTTTGTCATTTGTCTTACCGATAATAAGTTTGCCGTAAGTTCCGCTATATATAAGACTTGCTCTAGATTCATCCTCCCGAATCCTTTCACTGCGAAGATTTTTTCCATCTGCAACCTTGATACTTGAGACTGGAGGACTTGTTAAATCGTTAAGCCATTTGGAATTTCTTTCAAGAACGATGTTGAATAAATCACATTACAACGTATCGCATTATTTATGTCCTTCCCTAACAATGAAGGTCTTAGTCCTTGACAGAGCAACGTTCATTCTCCAACATCATCCTGCTCAGTCGAATGAGCTTAGCAGGGATTCCAGAACAAGACATAGCTCTGTAACGTTCGTCTCTATACAAGGATGTTGTCCAATCGATGAAGACGTGGTGTGTTTTGTGCGGGTAAGAAATGAATGAGAACCAAGTAGACGATAGTTCGATTAAAACAAAAAAAAAATAACTGCGATCAATTCGAATTAAATTAGTTTTAAAATGTTATTTTTGTTCTTACACTACTTGACTCCTTGATGAAAGAAAAGGCAGCGATGTCAAAACGAAATTAAATTATTTGGATAGTGAATATTAAAATGTATGCAACGTTTGGCTCAGTTCTAGTGCGAATAATAGAATAAATCAAATACATAGTCAATTCATTTAGTTATCGAGAAAAGTTAAAAGAAGTTTAAATATTCAATAGTGCGTATCGATTTGGAATTCTTGGGCTACTCCAAGACCTGCCATAAAACCAGACTGATATGAGCCAGTTAGACTGTTGACAGAATTTTATATGTGATGCTGACGAGACTTATTAGCATGTAGTTGAGCCAGTTCAGGGGATCTCTCTTCTTTAGTATTAAACAAATAATGCCGAGGCTCAATTCATCGGGCAGACTATCATTGACCCAGATTCATAGATTCCAAATGTAAAAGAACAATTCTCTGTGAGACATGTCACCAAATCGACAGAGCTGATTGCTATGGAAACCGTACTGCCGGTCATAGAGAAGTTTTCGTATCTCGAGATATTTCATGAGCTGATGAACGGGGCACCATTTGTATGGCCTTGAAAAGAAGGGTGAGCTGACAGCTGGAATGGTTGTCACGGAACAAATGTTGGAATAAAAGAAAGTCTGCGCTATAATGTTTTTAAGGAACAGCCCACCCTCAGAACAACAAAGTATTTATCTACAAGGTGGAGCAAATTTTGAAGGTCCTTGATGTGAATGTTAATTCACTGATTAGGAACGAACGAAGAGCCGCGATGTTTAAATTGCTACAATTTCAAACCCCTGATGTGCTTTTCGCTAGTGAGACCAAGCTAACCGATAAGCACAAACTGGAGTACAATAATTATATTGTTAGAAGAAGAAACCGGCGCCGATCCAAACGTGGAGGCGGTGTCGCGATCTTCATTAAACAAGGTATAAAATTTCACAGAGTGTACAAGGAGTGTTGCGAAGGCTCCGGGTGTTGGAGGCAGTCGTCATTTACATCCCGCTCCGCAGTGGAAAGCGGCTATACTTGACCTCTGTTTATGCACCTGAGGCTTTACAATCCACTTTATTCATTGCAGAGCTCGACACGCTTTTTCGACTTCTGAGGCTGGAATCGGAGAGAATTATTTTATAATCAGCGGGGATTTTAACGCTAAACACAGAGATTGGGGAAATAATTTTCCAAATGCTAGAGGGAGCCTACTACTCGATTGGTGGGATTAGCATGATGTCATGTATAGACTCGGTCTTAAAGCAACGAATAAAGGGTTTTATTTGGATCTATTGCTATACGACGAAGGTATATGACTGACAGGTACGAATTTACAAACGTTCAACTGCCTGTGCACATTCGTGTAAGACAGCGACCATTGCGGTTTTAGCACCAAAATTACAGTTCCCAACGAAATTGCCGAATTGGAGGAGTTTGTCCAAAGATATTCTTACAACCACAGTAAGACTCGATGAACACGCTTCTCCGCAACCTTGACAAAAACACTCCCCTCGAACACGCTCCATCCATCGTCCAAGGAATTTGTCAAACGAGGAGATCGATAAGTACTCGTACCTAAAACGAAAGAACGAGACAATTAAACAAACTGTGGACCGCGGTATCGACGTACGACTAACAAAGACCTGTTCCGCAATCCTACTATTGACGCACTACACCGACAGAAAAGTAGACATCTGTCAAGACTCAAAAACTTGTACAGACAATTAACTGACAGACAAGACCCGGAGATTAGGCGTCTGAAGTCATCGATTAAAAATCTTCAAACGTTAATAAAAGAGAATTACAGAATTTCTGTAAGTTCGTATTGGAACAACAGGGTTTAGGCTATAAACACCAGCAACCCGAATATGTTCCCGCAAATAAATAAACTATTTCGGATAAAAAATCAAAATGACCTTCAGTGTCTTAAAATAGCGCGGACAACAGACAACGAACGGTTATTGACAATAGCAGGTATTGATCCAAGTGAGGCCGCTGATGATGACGACTTCTTTGTGATCGAGGATCCACAGGAGAAGGTTGAGGCCATAGGGGCGACTTTCCAGGAAATATACAAGGCCACTGATACCATTGGCCCTAATTATGACCTGGACAATCGCGACTTGGTGCACAACTTCTACATTCGAAATGAAGTAGAGAACTGGCGATCCGAGTGCTCTGGTTTCACCCGGTTCAGCGACGAAAATATGGCAAATAATGTCATCACCAGAGAGGGTGACCTACCCCCGTTCATTTCGTAGGAAGAGCTCCATGAGATCTTCGACACAATCAGGGCTAAGAAATCAGTTTGGACCGATGGTATTCCAAACATCGTGCTTCGACATCTTCCTCTAGAAGCGGTGGACATTTACACCACCCTGTTTAATAATGCAATGAATAATGCTCATTATCCAGCGCATTGGAAAACGGCGGTGGTGCAACCTATTCCCAAAAAAGGAAAGGATATATCCAATCCGGCGAATCTCTGGTCGATAAGTCTCCTTCCGAATATCAGTAAGGTGTTTGAAAAAGTAATCAATAGAGCTCTGTCTAGGTGGGTTGAGGACAAACATATAGTTCCGGATAATCAATTCGGTTTTAAGGCAGGGCATGTTAGTCATGCCGCGTCTAAACTGGTATCTGAATAACAATGGAACAAAGGCAAGAACCAGTGCACTGATGCCTACCTGATTGACTTAGAGAAAGCCTTCGATAGCGTATGGTTAGAGGGACTTTCCTTCAAGCTGAACAGTTTGGGCATTAGTAAACCACTGCTGTATTTTCTTTATAATATGCTAACCAACAGACAGTTCATCGTGAAAAATGGCGATGTGACTTCTGTTGGAATATTTCAAATTAAAAATGGTCTGCAGCAGGGCGCGGTCAATTCGCCGATCCTATTCAACATTTATACTTGATAGGTTCACTTCCCCATACTATTGCGTACGCAGACGATTTGATAGCGTACAGAACAGGTGCAAAAATCGAGGTCATAAATACTCTCTTGCAGCGTGACTTCGATAAGATAAGACGATTTTGCGATGACTGGAAGTTGAAAATCAACTTTCAGAAGTCGGAAACTATTCTCTTTAGGACGCCGTTGTCTAGAGCCTCTAGGGATACCAGAAAAAATTGGCGAAAGTTCTCGATCATTGGACAACACGGACAGCCACTTGCCTGTCGAAATGTAGTCAGATACCTTGGGATCTGGTTAGATCAGTTTCTGTATTTTGACAAAAATGTAGATGCTGCTCTGGCCAGCGCCAAAGGCGCTTTTGCCCTTACAAAGAGACTGTTTTATAGCAGCCAACTCTATGCGAGGGTAAACGTAATCTGCTACATGGCCCTTATCAGGCCCATGCTGGTATTTGGGTGTCCCTTGTGGTTCAATGTGAGAGCAAGTTTATTGGAAAAGATTCGAGTATTTGAGAGGGCTTGCCTTATGGCTTGTCTTCGGTTATACAGAACACCAGAGTCTGAGTACATAAAATTCTATCGCAATGAGGTCTTGTACAATAGGGCGAACCTAATAAGAGTGGACAATTTTGTTATTAAGTTGTTATTAAGAATAACCTGATATCTGGGGCTTACTACCCCACTTACATTTACCACGAGAGTGAGCACTTTGACGGATTGAATATACGAGAACATCGTGACTTCATCTATGCTTCCATCTTCACTGATTCGTGAATTCCATCAGTGATATCAGGATAATTGTTGTCAGCTCATCTAATTGAGGGTTGCGAATTTAAAAACGAAGTAAGTGGAGCTCGTTACTTTTTAACATGATAGAATTATGTTGCCGTATACTCTCTCTGTCATTTTGAGGTTCATAAGAAAACCAACGCTGGCATCAATGAGGGCAATTTTAGTGAAATATCTTAGGCTGCGAAGGACTTATAAAATAATAAAACAATTCAAGATCTCTCTGAATCTAAATCTTATCAGTTGGTTGACAAAAGGTTCAGAATTACGCCTTTCATAATCGACTATAATTTTTTAACTGATTGCATTTGTGATTGATTTGCGGCCCGGGTCTACCCCGGAGAGATTTATTAATGCTTATTGCAAGCTTATTCTTAAAACTAACAATTTTCACTTAAAACTAAAGATAAAAACTAAAGGGTGGGAGCGTTTAAAGAAAGTTAGGACGTGAGGCATAGGTGGAAATAAGAATGTTCTTGAGAGAGAGAGTTTGCTGTGATGGTAGTCGAAGAAGTGCTACTAGCTATGCGTAGCTTATGGTCCATCCATAAAAATCTTGGATTTAGTGAGCAAAAAGACCGTCGAGGAACTTCGCCCTGAGGTTGTTCTCAGACATCAAAGGCCGACCAGGCACATCAGACCTTGTTCGCTGTCTACTCTGACAACGCCATCCGTGTATGGAAGGTGTCAGTCTCTGATCACTAAGCAGTCGATAGGAAGGATCAGCAGTACAAGATTCCTTTTTGCATTTATACTACGTCATTTGTTTATCATATAAGCAGATAAAAAGAAAAAAAGATCAAACAATACTAAATAAAAATATGCTGTCAGCTGTCAGGTTAACCATCTGAGTGTTGTCTTATTGAAAAAAAAATCTAAAATGCACTCTTTAATTGCTGCCTAGCACACAGTTTAACTAATTATTGCCGCTTTGGATTGAATACTTTCAAACGCTCCAATGAAAATGTCAATGCCATCAGCATAAGCAAGTGGCTGCACTGACTTTTGAAAAATTGTGCCGTGAATTTCCAACATATGGTATGAGTGTGAGCTTGGCATGGAAGCCAAAACTAGACACGGCCCCATAATGATCGTCTCTATTAATGTTGTCATATGCGGCCCTTAAATCTTTAAAAAGGAGGTCAGTATCGATCTGGACTTCATAATTTTCTCTAAAATTTGCCGTAGTGAGGATACTGTGGACTTACCCAGCCTAAAACAGCGCGGAAAGCGAGTAATTAGATTTCTGAAAAATGTCTTACCACAATACGGTAGATAACGTTTTGTACGTGATTTTAGGAAAACGTAGTTTAGATTCTATCTTTTCTTGTAGATTCCCAAATTCATTCAATCAAATGTTGAAAATTAGTTAGTGTATGATCGGTCCAAGTCATCTCTCGCTTCCTCGAATTGCTATACAAGTAGACTCTCTATTCCGGCAGCCTTATTATGTTCAAGCTTAACTCAATACTAAAGGTATTCACAAGACGTTGAACAATACGCTGTTGGCAAGGGTTCTGCCGATTTGTTGCAATTGCGGTCATTCAACAATAAATGCCATCACAATATTTCTCCGTTAACGTACCTAGGTAGTGTTTCGCGTTATTACGGGCACTCGGAATGTTCGGACATCTGTAATAATGGAGGATTACGCCTCGATCGCATGTCCCTTTGTGAATATTGAGAGGCAGAAATCGTAATATTGTGCCACACACCAAAGTTAATTAGCCTAAGTTCGTTTTTAGACCTGGTGTTATGTAGAGTATGCTTTCCTTTTGCACTACTAAAGATCTACTCTTATTTCCCATTTGGCTTTAAAGAATTTTAACGTCATTCTTATAGTATTGCTTGTAGGTTTAATCCAGGAGCTGTGGAATCATTTTTTGGTAGCCTCCTCTAATTCTTCTGTGGGAACGTTAATAGGACTGACATTTCGAAAAAAATTCTCGCCTAAGTTTTTTGCTTACAAAAGTTCCGTAACCAAATCAGTATAGTGCATGTTATAGCTTTTCATTCTCTTTTTATCCAGCCGTCTGGGACCACTGTTAGTTGTTGGAGTATACGTGGTTAACAAGGAATCCGTGCCACCTGGTATTATCCTATTAACAGTTCGTCCGCCACCATCTCAGTTTTCGCAATCCAACTAATCCTAAAAATTGTTCTTTAAAGTTTGCCAAATCAAGTAAACCAACGTCAGAATTTTCACTTTACAGTTTTGCTTAGCATCGTCGGTGTTTGTGTTTTTTGTGTTTGTTTTGTAGTAATGACTCCGGCATTAAGAGTGGATGTAGAAAATATATGTGGGTTGAGAATTAATCACTTCTCTGCACACGTCCACGTTTGTAAATACAGGCCAGCTGTTTTGGTACATAGTGAAGCACAGGTAGATCCCCGCCGAAACCTGTCGGACCACTCTGATTTGACGCTAGCTGTCTACGAACTAGTCCCATTTACGTGCGTAGTAACCGTTACCAAACTCCACCACATGTAATCCCTATTCCAATCCGAAAATCAATTTCATGTGGTTAAACTTCCATATCAGTAAACAAATTATCCAGTATTGCTTTATTTACAGAAGCCTCAAACTG
Source organism: Volucella zonaria (assembly GCA_963966105.1). Lineage (NCBI taxonomy): Eukaryota > Metazoa > Arthropoda > Insecta > Diptera > Syrphidae > Volucella > Volucella zonaria. Next base: position 182,526,155 of record OZ014532.1, read on the forward strand.
GACAGCAATTCGAGCTTTCATGAGTTAGATGCGCTCTCTAATTCCATACAAAGAATTGTATCCCTGTATCGTTATATTGAAATCGTTGTTCGGGGCGATTTCAATATACACAATTCTGGGTGGCTCCGACATTCTGGACAGACAATAAGCCAAAGACGGTGTCTTAAGATTTTCGCTGCGAAAAACAACTTGACCCAGCTAGTACTCGTAAATGAGCCCATGCGAATAGCAGACATTGATAGTTATACCGCTAGTACTCTGGACTTGTTCTTAACTTCTCACCCTGATAAGTACTCTGTAGATGTGCTTTCCCTACTAGGCTCGTCGGGCCATTGTGCCATATCAGCTTATTTCTGGATTCCACAGTTAAAGAAAAGATTCCTAACATAGCTGTATGGCGATTCGAGTAGTGGAATGAGATCCTTTATCCCTCATCGGATTAAGAGTATATAAGATTTAAGAAAAGGCATGCCACGACATGAACTGGCAAGAGGCCATCAGGGTTAGGGAACTGTCCTAAATGACCAAAAACTGAGGCAAAAAATATTACAGTGTCCTAATGTTAGTAAAAAATGCTGAACGTTCGTCAAAAATATAAGAAATTCTGACTTATTTCAGCTGTAAGCAATACAAGGCCAGTCTGCTTGCTGCACACTTTGCGGCATAGATGAACTAACATGGATGGCAAACTCTACTAATACTTTTGCCAACTTAAACTTCGCACAGACACACTGTAAGTGAATTACCAACACATTGTACAAGCTTGTAACCTGTTAGAATTTGCTAGTATGAGAGGAATATACAAGTAAAATTCACTATAGGTGTATAATATGGAAGACGTTTTGGTTTAAAATGTGAGGGGATTAACATTGTTAACAACTCACATGTATTCACAGACAGGGTCACACGGATAGAGGCAGTGAAAAGCGGGTTTTGGATTTCCAATATATGAAAGGTTTGCATCTATGCTTTGCAACACTTCCAGATGGAGCTTGGTCCCCGCCAACACTTAAGTGCGTCGAATCTTCAATGGGACGAATCCACTTTCGCACTCGTCACGTCGGAAATCATGCAAAGAATCACTTTTGCTACTCGCTGATTTTTTTTTTGGCTTAGAATCCAATAAAGCCCTTTCTCGAGTAACCGCAAACACTTTAGAACACACGACATAGATCGCTCCGGTCCTGCTCCACGGGGAAGCAGCTTGGACATTGTCGAAGGCGGATGAAAGTGCATCAATGGAAAATAGAGGTGACGTTTCAACAGCGAACTGTACGAACTGTACAGCGAAGCCCCCCTTGTCAAAAAATTTGAGTAACATGGCTCAGATGGCTAGGCCACATGGAGCGCATAGACACCAACGTCCCGGCCTGAAAAATGTTCGACTCCAACTCAGAGACACAAAAGAGTAGAGGGCGATCTGATCTTAGGTGGCCCGCAAAAGTGGAAGATGTGGTCAGGTGCGGACATGTAGGGTAGAGTCGTAGCACGATCCCTAACCGGCACAAGGTGGCTTATTGCCTCCAGGGGGCACCGCCGGGCAATGGTAGTTATTTAATGGCTAATAAATTTCCTTTGATATTATAGACTGCGTATGTTCCGTCCACTCGCCAGCTTGCAATATTGAAGGTTTTCTTCCTGTGCACGTGTCCTACCACCGGCAAAAAATGACCGACGAAGAAAAGCTAATTTCAGGGCTAAAATGGTGCTTAATCTCTAGTTTTTGAACTTCGGATAGTGGGCTACCTCCGATTTAAATCGACAGCCTTCCTCTCAGTACAACGGGCTCTGTTATTAAGTGACTTTCATGTCCTGATTACTCCTGGGAATCAAAATTAACCCAATAAGAGTTGTAACTTTTGCATCAACATCAGAAACTATCGATCGGACATTTGCTGGCAACTCTGGCCCAGAAATGAGAAGCGAGGGAAGGATTGTGTCTCTTCTGGGCATCTTAGGCTCAGACACAATTGGCATGCTATCGGATGAAGTATATGTATCATCATCAGCAACGACTCCACTCTCCTGACGACGGAAGTAAAGAGAGTCCGAACAGGGAATGCAATCGGAAAACGTCAACGCTCAAATAAAAGAGCAAGTTGTCCAAGTTTCGATTGAGCTTCGGGACGAGGAGGTGAAGCCGTCTTTTGGCAGCTCTATGATCAGGGCTAGCTGGGTCGTGTTTGTTTTCTCCGATGAAGACACTACAAATTGGGTGAGGAGTAATTTCTGAAAAACCAAGAAGAAATGCCGTCTGAACATGATGTTAGTGAAGGAGGATTCATTTCCGAAACCACACATCATAAGGGGGTTCTTTCCGCAAAGAGTCGGCCTAGCTAGAAAATGCTGACGTACATAGACGCACAAAACTCAGGTCTTAACACCAGAACCTGGAACCGAGGAAGACCCCATCCACATAAACATTGCTGTAAATGACAGTGCAGAGAAACGGCTATAAGGCTGTTACCTACCGTTCCAATAAGCTTAGGCTCGTTATAATGAGCTAAGAACTCCACTCAATGAGCCGATTAGTATAGGAACAAGCTACTGAGAATGGACTCATAGCAGCGTTTATTTACCTCTACCGAGGAATCAAGCAGCAGAAAACATAGCTCGTCCGGCGAGAATGAGGTCAAAGGGACACTCCCTTGGCGAAGTTTCCATACGACGGAGCGACGCGGCGATAGCAAATCGAGCCACATACGGAATCTGCGTAAAGCCGCAAACGACAATGGCTGCACTTAAGGTATTGCATGGAAACCTGCACTGTACTAAAAGTGTGGGCCCCCGCCCAATTATCAAGGCTTCGCCCATCAATGACGTTGTCTAATAAAAAGCGGGGGTAGATTATTCTAAACTGGTCTTATCGTAAACATCCAGATTTTATTGCATGACTGGATGATACGATTTGACCAGTTACAAGTTGCCGGTCATAGGTCTTGTTGGTAGGCTTGACCACCGGTAGTCCATACCAGGACTTAAATCACGGTACCATGGGAGTCAGGAGCCCCGCGGATTTCGGTCCGGGCCTGACTTGTTAGAGGTAGGCCCCCTTGTGGGAGCGTCATGGTGGCTGTGGTTTAAACCCAAATCGCGGGTACGGGTTTCCTTTTTGGTTTAGCCCATTGTGGAGTGGCAAATGAAGTGCTGGGTGCTGCGACCCTAAGAGCAGCAAGAGGTTTTGGGTAGGCCTCGACTCATACCAAGGGTGGAACTTGTGCCTCCAACACAGTTCTGCTTTGGTATAGTATATAAGCGGGTATAAGTATATATATTAAGCGAGTTATTAGCGATGGCAAGGCGTATCCTTGCTCCCTATGGGTGTATGGGCACCTCGTAAACATTAAGTCTACATGACAGGAGGTTTACGTTAAAAATCCAGGTACGTTCTGTACTAAAAGTGCGGGCCCCCACACAATTACCAAGGCTTCGCCCATAAAGTTGTCTAATAAGCAGAGTAGAGCAGGGCAGAGCATATTACTGGTCTTATCGTAAACATCTGCAGATGACGCCACCGAAGGTTGCTACGATTTGATCAGTTTCAAGTTGCTAGTCATAGGTCTTGTTGGCCTCAGGACCACCGGGACCTACCAGGACTTAAATCGCGGTACCATGGATTTCGGTCTGGGCCTGACTTGTTGAGATAGGCCCCCTTGTGGGAGCGTTATGGTGGCTGTGGTTTAAACCCAAGGTCGCGGGAAGGGTCTTGATTTTGGTTCGACCCAATCTAGAGTTTTAGGTGTTTCGACTCATACCAAGGGTGGAACTTGTGCCTCCAACACAGTTCCGAATTGGTATCAAAGTTCTTGGCGGAGAGCGATGGCAAGGCGTATCCTTGCTCCCTTGGATGTACGGGCATCCCGCAAACATAAGTCTACACGGCAGGAGACGTTTACGTTAAAAACCAGAGACTCTCGGTGTACATGTGTAGCTGTAGTTCCATGTACACCTATAGCCAACGATGCGCCAGAGAGAACATCGCCCTATGTATAATTCAAAGACCTTGGGCTATTGAGGATAAATACTGAACAATTGTGAGCGAATATTAGAATTTGCCCGAGGAGATTTTAAACCGAGGTCTGCTAGATGTGTAATCAGTCCCAAAATTGAATATGTTCTCATGCCAGCCTTTAACACCAGGGATCTGGTGGCAGCGATTATTGAACTACCTCAGGTAGTTGAATTGCGCGTGTTCATGTGCACCTCAGTCTATTTCCCCGGAGACAATCGAAAACTTAACTGCCACCTTACAAGAATTAACACCAAAAATGTTGGCTCAATGTGAGTATGCCAATAAAATGATGGAGTTTTATAAAAACGGGACTTCAAGAAGATCGATTCACGGAAAGTAACAAATGTAACGAGCAGTACTGAATTAAAACGTATTAAAAGCGAACAAGCGATCCCTCCTGTACTTGTACAACATCTAGTCGAACATCCGCTGGTCCAGATGGTATATCTCTCCTTCTTCTGAAGAGGTGTTCTTCATCGATGGCAAAACCGCTGCGTAACCTTTTTCATTATTCCTGGTCTTTGGGAATCTTTCCGAGCAGATGGATAACAGCATTTGTCCAGCCCGTCCCTAAAACTTACGTCCCTTGTCGCCTAGGTCATGGAAACGCTGATAAATCGTCAGCTCATGAAATATCTCGAAACACGAAAACTTCTCAATAACCGGCAATATGGTTTTCGTAGCAACAGGTCCACTTGTGATTTGATGGCATGTCTCACCGAAAAGTGAAACCAAAGCGTACTTCAATCTGACGAAAGCAAGATAATTGCACTTGATATTTCTAAGGCATTTGACAGAGTTTGGTATCACGCTCTTTTGTCGAAAATGGGTGCATTTGGTATCGACAACTCTCTACTTAAATGGATTAGAAACTACCTTTCGGAACGTTCAATTCAAATTGTCTTGAACGGTTTCAAGTCCCATATCTACAAAATAATTGCTGGTGTGCCCCAGGTCTCCGTTCTATCTCCGACACTCTTTTTAATTTTTATCAGTATCTCTTGTCTGCTACTTCTAATCCAATATATTTCTTTTGGTGATGATAGTACTTTCTATTTTTCATATTCTTTCTCGGACTCATATCATGTTGCTGAGCGCGAATCGCATCGCTGTTAAGCTCATTAAATTCCGATATTAACAGCATAACTAATTGGGGAAGCACCAGCAGAGTGAAATTTTATGCTTCCGAAACACAATGCTATCTGCTGTCGTTAAAGCAAAATCTAAATATCCAGCCATAATCCATGAATGACAACTCCATCGTTGAAACCGAAAAGCTTTCCACTCTCGGTATGTGTGTCAATGACAAATTATGTTGAAATGACCACATATTCGATGGCGTCAAAAATGCTGCGAGATATCTAGGTTTCCTCAAGCGATGTAAAAAAATACTTTCCCCCCTTTGGTCTGGCCACAATATTCATAAAATTCATTTATATGCCCCAAGACCTTTTTGCGCTTGCTGGATAAGATACAAAAGCGTGCAGTAAAACTCAATTGAACACCGAGGTAATGTCTCTTGCCTCACCTTGTTTTATCGCTATTTTCATTATCCATGCTACGCTGCCAAATTCAACCGTAACACCCGTCTCGTTATGGATGCTTATCAGTATACCCGCAAGCGTACTTTCGGACGTACTCTGAAATATCGCGATTCTTTCCTAAGCTTATGTAATGCCCTGCCAAGCTCTTATTTCCTAGTCATTACAACCCGCAAGCATTTACGAGTAAGACCAACGTACAACGGTATCGCCCTTTTTCCCTTTCTAACTCTCCTTTCCCCGCGCTGTGTGCAAATATTTTAAGGGTACTAAAAACCCCTCCAGCGCGCGTTAGTTATAAAACAAAACAAACGAGACCTATCCCCGGTAGCAGTAAAATAGACACAATTGATCTGTAGCCATAGTTACAGCATAAGACCGACGCTAACCATAGCACAACCCACCACCTTATACTCACTATCTTACGAGCTCTGCATGCAACTAAAAGGAAGAGCTCTCTATGCATCGAGTGGCAAAATTGTATCAAAGATTGAGTAAATGGTAACCAGGATGCTTCTTATGGTACACGGTGTACCATAGATTCCTTTCCATGACTTGTAGATGAATAAATTTCCACTCAACGCACATTATTTATTTTAATTAGTAATATTGTACCAAAATATTAGAAATTAATTAATTCTACAATAACAAGAAAGTTCAGCTAAAAGAAACCGTAACGCTTAAAGAAGTTTAAATCGCTTTTCAAAGCACGGAACGTTCAAATGGTTGCGAATAGAATCTAATTTGTATACTCGTATGTATGCGTAAACTCTCCCCATTTGGAGTGTATATTTTATGCTAAGGCAATCTCTTTCCCCTTTATGTTGAGTCGAATGCAATTTAGTTTTGCCAACACTTGCAGATACATAGTTGTATAGTATCTAAAGAGGTAAAGGAGAAACGTAACAAACTCTTACGAACTTCCACTTTGCTGCAGCTGGAACCAATCTTAAACGAGTTTGGATACTTGTGCTCATACTAAATTTAAAAGTCCATCCTTTTAATCCACCCTCTTATTCATATTCATACTTCTGTGCATATGTCGCAACAAGATTCCAGGGAACTCTTTCCACAGCAGGACATACTCGTACCATAGGTATACGAGTACGTCTATGTTGCGTTTGCATTATTTTTTTATGTTATTCTTGTAATCCACACAGGATAACATGGAAACCAGGAGGAACAGCTTCACATACTTCCAGCATTCTACTCTCGACTGGCCTGGGACTGTACTCAAAGAAAACTCTTTTAATCTCATAATTATTGTGGTCTACAATTTTGGCAGTATGTGCAGAATTTCTCGTTTATGACCGGGCCCATGAGAAACATCTGCTCTATGAATATATTACGTTGGCTGGCACAGATAAGGCCGCACTACAAGCGTCTGGATGTCAACCAGACAGTTTCCACTATGAAAACGACAAGGACGATGAGTATTACATTGAGTCCACCAGAAGGTCATTAAGATAAGCACCTAATGGTCTATATGAGCTCTAGGGAAGCCGTTTTCATCCACACGTTGCCATAAAATGTGTTTTTCTCGAATAACAAAAAATCCACTCATACTCGCACTACCATCACACATCAAAGATTGAATATAAAATTCCTTGCTGATATCCTGTTTGCGACATAATAGCCTTCGGAAGATTGAAAGTCTGGTTTTTGTGCTCCGGAAATGGCTTTTACCAACATGGTTAGGGGATGGTCGGCCGGTCTTTTGTTCTTGCCCTTAGAGGTTGTCAAGCATCTGGGTATATTACAAAATTTTAAATCAGCTTTGGTATCGTGATGGGATTGACGGATGTACAATGTGTTGACGGATTCCCAGAAAACCTTAGAACGTCACATTATGTCTTGATGGATTGAGTCCCAGAGATACTGCCAACACCACAACCATACCTGGGTGCAAAGTGTCAAGTCATTTAGTTGAGAGAAACTCTGTCCCGTTGCTATGACTGGTTGTTGGTTTTGTTCTGTGTCGTTTGTATTATATGAGGAGGTTTGGTTTGATGTCAATATTTGATTGATGCTATGAGACTTTAAGGAAGTCTCTGACAATGGCAGCACTGTGGCCTTTTCAATCTATAGAGGTCAGAAGTTACATTCAAAATTAATCACGGTAGCCATGCTCCCCCGTGGTGGGTTCTTTTTAGTTTTTTGTTTTTTTTTTTTGTTTTTAGGGTTTCCTTGTGAAGGATAAGAATCTTTTTAATATCCGCAGGAAGAACCCTTTTGCCATCGGTGGGTGTGTGGAGTTAATTGTTATCCGCATTTTCCCTTAAGGCACAGCCAGTCCTTTTTCGTAATAAGCCTCAGCCATTAGCCTTTGTTTAAATTTATTCTTGATCCCTTTGAGTCATCTTTTCAAGTAGGACTTCTCGTACATTCGGATATATGTATGTATGTATGTACATATAGATGAAAGAAAGTAGTACTGGTGATGATGGTAGTGATGGTATATCCTCTTAAAAAGTTGTCACTTTTTTTAAGGCAGATAAAATGGAAGAAATAGGAGCGCTCATTATTATGGAAAGAATAACAGCCTTTAGGGACACTTGAAGAAAATTCACAAAAGAAACTTTTGATGAGAGTTTTCACATCTTTTTAGGAAAAGCTAAATGAAGTAGGGCAAGTTAGAGACTAGACCGTGCCTGAAATGAAAGGCGCCAATGACCTTGAATGTAAATAACTTTGACAATATTTTGAACACTTAATAAATTCAATTGTATTTGTATCTATGATGTTATCTTGACTTTGAAACTGAAACTTAAAATATAGCCTTAAACAGCACTAAAAAGGACGACATTTAGCATGTGTCTTTGAATAATAATATCCATATACGCCTTATTGTAAACAGAAAAAAATACAAAAAAAAGGCTCCAGTAAGCTATTGTACGTAAAAAAACAAACCCAACCATTCGTTTACAGTAGAATTCAAGGCGTAATAGGAACCCGTCGAAGGATACTTGGCATCAACCACGCATGTACGAGTATTTCACTGTGCTTTGTTTTCAATGAGAAGTTTAATCAAACCAAAGGCACAGATTTCCATTGTTTAAGGCAGGTATGCCTGGAAATTCTCAGGCCAGGTTGGGTGGACGGATTTTATTCTTATTAACCTTCTTCTCAGCCTTGTGTAGAAAACTACACAAAAAATTTTTGTTTTCTTAATTTCTCAAAAATCACTAATTGCAAACTTCAGGAATTTTCAGACTTTGTTTATATTCTTGATTATCGAAATTAAAACGTACCTCCCCATAGTAAAAATGTTTATGGCGGTTAATAATGCACTAATTACGTTGGCTACCCTCATGTGTAGATTTCTACACATATGGACAGTAAGTGCATGTCATATATGTAAAATGTCATTTGCGTTAAGTGTTTTAGCAAGTGAATATCGTTGGCATATTTAGTGAAATTTATAAAAATAATAAAAGATAACAATGTCAAAAGCAAGACATCTGATAGAGGAAGAAACTGAAACATTTTTGAATGAAGGCGATGGCGATATCTGTGATGTTTCTGGAGACAGTGATGACGAATTTGTATTTAGACGATACCGATTCTGACGAAGAGCAAGTGGCTCAAATGAAACCAACGAAGCAATTGCTGAAGTTGAAAATGTGGATCCACTGCTTGTTTCAAAAGATGGTATTGTTTGGCAACTACAGCCATTTCAGCATCAAAGTGGTAGATTGCGGAATGAAGATATAATTTCTCTTCATCCTGGAACAACAAAATATGCCAAAGCCCGTGTTGATTCTGCTTTTCTGCTTTTCTTCCCACCACAGATTGAAAATACCATTTTGAAGCAATCAAATGCGTATGCACAAGCAACATATGGTAAGGATTTCAAACAAATCGATTCGAATATGTTGCAAGCATATATTGGTGTTTTGATTTTAGCTGGTGTTTATAGGTAAGTCGTAGTTGCTTTCTTTCTTATTTCAACTGATTCTTGACTTTTTTACTTTTAGATCGAAAAACGAAACTACAATTGAGTTGTTTGATGATATTAACGGTCGTCCGGTGTTTAGGGCAATTATGTCGAAGAAAACATTTGAGTATTTGAATCGAGTTATTCGATTTGATGATTTCATTAGCAGAAGACAGCAACGATCGGGATATATTTGATAAATGGTCCAATTTATTGAGTGACTACTACAATCCACATGAATGTATGACAGTTGACGAGCAATTACTTGGTTTTCGTGCAAGATGTAAATTTCGTCAATATATGCCATCAAAACCAGTAAAATACGGACTAAAATTCTGGTTGCTGATTTGTTCTTATACCTGCTATGTTTGGAAAATCCAGCCAAATTTCCGAAAGGCGATTGGAGCTAGTTTGAGTGAAAAAAGACAAGGCGAACGAGTAGTTTTGGATCTCGTTGATGGCTTGAAAGGCCACAACATAACAATGGATAACTCCTTTTCCTCATATGAGCTTGGGCAAAAATTGTTGTCAAAGGGCATTACAATAGTTGGCACGATGAGAAAAAATAAAAGAAGCATCCCACCAAAGCTTCTTGAATGCAAGAATAGACCGTTGTATGAATCTACTTTTGCATTTACCGAAAACACAGCACTTGTTTCGTACATTGGATGGAAAAATACATAACTCAATTGAAATCGAATCGACTGAAAAAAAGTTACCAGCGATTATAGCCTATTACAATAAAACAAAAGGTTTGTTCATGTACTATTGGGTCTACAAGTAAGTTTCCAGCGTTTGTCAGAGATGGCGCCACCAGTGGATCCCGGGCAGAAATGTCAGACCCCATGTGTTTTATTTGTAGGTTTTGTATCTGTCAACAACTTTGCAGCGTTATATTTGAGCAGTTCTATCGGTGTCGTACATTTTATCGAGCAAAATCATGGCAAGTTTCCAGCCAAATAAACGTCATTTGCGGGAAGCGCTGCTTTTATTCTTTAATATGAAGAAAAGTGCGGCTGAGGCCTATCGTTTGCTTTCGGAAACTTATGGGGCGGAATGTATTGGTGAATCGACGTGCCGCGAGTGGTTCAAACGGTTCAAAAGTGGTGATTTTGGAGTTGAAGACAAAGATCGCCCGGAAAGCCGAAAAGTTTTGAAGACGAGGAATTGGACGCTTTACTGGATGAGGATCCGTGTCAGATTCAAGAAGAACTTGCTGCATCATTGGGCGTCACGCAACAAGCCGTTTCCCTGCGCCTAAAAGCACTGGGATTCATTCAAAAGGTTGGAAACTGGGTGCCGTACGAATTGAAGCCAAGAGACGTAGAACGGCGATTTTGCATGTCCGAAATGTTACTGCAGCGGTATAAAAATAAGTCATTTTTGCATCGTATTGTCACTGGGGATGTGAAATGGATTTATTATGATAGTCCTAAACGCAGAAAATCGTATACAAAGCCCGGCGAGCCCGCCCAATCGACGCCGAAACGACATATTCACGTGAATAAGGTCATGCTCTGCATATGGTGGGATCAAAAGGGTGTCGTATACTACGAATTGCTTCCGAGTGGTGAAACCATCAAAGGACCATTATATCGAACCCAACTAATTCGTTTGAAGCGGGCATTAAAAGAAAAACGGCCAGAATATGAGACCAGGCATGAGTCCGTCATTTTTCATCACGACAACGCTCGGCCACATGTTGCGGTTTCGGTGAAAAACTATTGGGAATATAGTGGATGGGAAATTCTGCCTCACCCGCCTTAGAGCCCAGACTTGGCACCATCTGACTACCACTTGTTTCGTTCGATGCAGAACGCTCTTACGGGAATACGCTTCCGCTCAGTAGAGGAAATCAAAAATTGGCTCGATACGTTCTTGGGCTCGAAATTTTTTTGGTCCGGAATTCATAAATTGCCAGAAAGATGGGGGAAAGTTGTAGCTTCCGATGGACGATACTTTGAATAAAGCATTGTAACTATGTTTTCATAATAAAACTTCAAGTTTTGGAAAAAAACGCTGGAAACTTACTTGTAGACCCAATACTTTTTGAAATTTCAAAACCCTCTACTGTTTTTTTTTCATTCAATATAGGCGGTGTGGATACGGTTGACAAAATTCTCACTTCTTACAGCTGTAAAAGAAAATCTAACAGATGGCCAATGGCTGTATTTGCAAACATGATTGACATTTCTGCTTTGAATGCATTAATTATTTTCAAAGAAGTGAATCCGAATTGGCAAGCAACACAAAAAACAACAGTAAGAAGGAATTTTCGACGTGGGCTTGGAATATCCCTTGCAAAACCACTTATGGATGCTAGAAATGCGAAGCCAAGATCAGCATCGTCTGCTTTATTGCTTGCAACTGTTTTGGAAGAAAGTTCACAATCGTCACCTTTAAAGGATGTTTCTGCATCAACTTCAACAAATCCATCAAAACGGTCAAGAAGCGTTCCACCACAAATTAAAGGCAGAGCAAGATGTCACGTTTGCTATGAAGAAAAATCCGCCAAAAAAATAATTTCTACGAGACGATTTGTTGTTTTTGCACAAAAGCTGCATGTAAAAATCAACATAATCGAAATGTATGTGTAAAATGCATTCAAGAAAAATTTATTTGAAACTACCTACCTTCTCTTGTTATTTTAGAAATTAATTATAAAAGCTAATTTTTCGGTTTAATTCAAAAAAGAATTTAGAAAATACATTAAAATCCCATATGTGTAGAAATCTACACACGAGGGTAGAGAACGTAATTTTTTTTGAGGATGAGATGAAGGTTAAACGTAAGGAAATGACGTCTCTTGGCTAGTTTTGTAGCTGCGAATGTAGGCCGGACACTCATAGAGGATATTCTCCGAGGTGTTGTCATTATTTTCAAAGCAAGTGCCCCAGGATGTTATGTCTCTTATGGCCAGCAAAGTAAAGTACTAAACTAAAGCGTGATGTTGAGTGACGATGTCAATACCCGGTCTTCAGTCTTTCGTAATGAGGATCAGCAGGAAAGTCGCTGACCCCTTTGAAAGGTTAGGAAGAATTCGCTTGGTCTGCCGGCAAACTGGGGAGTCATCTCATCGGATGTTATGCTCATATGAAACAATGGAAGGCCTAAATAAAAACAATCCCGACGCTGCTTCTGGTACTGAAGGCACGTGCCTTCATCGGCAATTTCGGAAGTTCTTCGGGAATTTTGTTTTCTGTTATTTCCCACCATTCCCAAAAAAGACTGAGTGAATTCAGTTCTCCTACTCTTTTTTTTTAAGAACTTAAGACTCAAATGGGTATTACTACACTTAAAATGCCTGAGCACGTTTTAAATTTTAAGGAAAATGGGACAGAGGGCAAAATAAAGTTGTTATTTCGCTACATGGCAATGGGTGGCATCAGAGATTTAATTGGAAGACTAAACTATTAGCATAATTGTAAAATATATGCTAAAAGTGGAACCACTAAACTTATACAACATGAATACTAAAAAGTGGCACCACTGAACGCATTGTAACTTGTAACTTTATTTATTGAGACTTTTTCCTTTTTTTTACATGTAATGATAAGTTAAAATTAGAATAATAGTATGCCGACTTAGAATTGGTCTTGCAATAACAATAAATTCGATTATTAAAACATTTTTGTGTAATGACAGATTAGGATTTAACAACTTAAATGAAATGAATTCATACGATAAGTGTTCGCTCAACAAAAACACTGACATTAAGTGAGGTGAATTTAGAAGGTGAGAGAAGGAATTGAAAACAGTGAATCCACTTATTTGTGATATACTAGTTGCCAATTCCGACCCTTTACAGCTGGGGTGCATATTGTTTTATACTATAGTTATAATAATGGTAACGTTGTAACAAAACAATGTTTAGTACTATACAGTATAAAAATTTAATAACAAATTTAAGGCTGGATTATCACATCGATTCGTGGAGGTACTAATGTACATATATTACGCTAATAGATATACTATATATTGTGTATAATCCTAATGGGATTATTCACATGAGATTATTTGTACATCAGGTTACTTAAAATAAAAGTACTTTAGTTCATATCGTAAAACCTTAATGTAACAAAAGTGTTCATTGGTTTTATAGTGTAAAAGTATCTTAATATAAGGAGTTATTTACATAATTCAGTCTGGTGCTTAGGACTACAGTAACAAATTTACAGATATTTACATTTGGGATGAGTCTTAAAGTCTATAGTAACAAATTTACGGATATTTACATTTGGGGTGAGACTTAAAGTCTCGGTGGGGACAAGGTATTATCCTCTATAATTAGAAGGATTCGCTCTTCTATAGAAAACTGGCAGGAGTGAGTTGTCGGGTGCTAAGGTCAACTGCGGAGTCGAGTCCTCGTTTATGATGCTTACTGGTGAAATGTAATATCTTTCAGTAATGTTGAAGTCGCAATTTTCTAGAAAGATATTCCTTAGAATTGGATTCTCGTGGTTGCTAAGTAGTTTCAAGCGCTTCTTGGACAGTAAGATTAAATATTCTAACAGAGGTGAAATTTGCGCAGTGGTGTAGATTGTCTCGTTTCTAAACCATTTTCCGGACGTTCTTCTGTGCTTGGAAACACACTTTCGGAGCACGCTTCTTTCGAATCTTTGCATTTCTTCTGCGACATTTGGGGTGATCTGAAACCAGGCTGTGAAAGCATAAGAGAGTACTGGGCGGACTAGTGTCTTATATATAAGGGTTTTTGTTTTGACATTCACTGCTTTTGAGTTCAAAAGTGACTTCAGCCCTGCGGCGGCGGCTTTAGCCAGGCTTGTGGATTCATTTTTAACCGTTCGTGAAGGATGACACCCAGATATTTTATATTTGTTTTCACAGGAATATTTCTTCCTTCAATGGATAGCGTAAGTTGTTTGCTCTCTCTGACGGCTAGATGATGACCTCTTGATGAGGCATTTCGGAAACAAATTAGCTCGCACTTATTGTGATTTAGGCTTATTCCCCAGTCCTTGTAGTACTTGAGGATGTTGTTTAAGTGAGCCTGGATCCCCTGAAGCGCTACATGGGGCCTTTCGTGAGAGTCAATTATTATGGTATCATCTGCATAAAGAATGGAGTTGCTGGAGTTATGTTGAGACGGGAAATCGCTTAGGAAAATATTGAAGAGGAGAGGACCAAGGGTAGAACCTTGAGGGACTCCCGCGTTTACAGGCACTGTCTCTGAAGATTGGTTGTTCAATTTTATTCTTAGGATTCGGTCGGTTAAAAAGCTGGAAATGATTTTGCAGAAGTGGGTGGGAAAGCCTAAAGATATGACCTTAGAGAGTAGACCATCGTGCCAAACTGTATCGAAGGCCTGACGCAGATCAAGTGAGCATGCGAGGGTACATTTTTGCTGTCTTAAGTTATTGAGGATAATATTTTCCAACTGCAGTAGGGCATGTTCTGTAGAGTGGCTGTTTTTAAAGCCAAATTGATTATTGGGGATTAAGTTGCGATCTTCTAAAAATGGTCTGATTTTATTGTAAAGGACTTTTTCTAAAATCTTTCCTAGGTTAGATAACAATGAAATAGGCCTGAAATTGTCTATATTACTTGTATTGCGTTTTTTTTTAATAGGAATGACGGTGGCACCTTTCCAGGAAAGGGGGAAATAAGAATTGTTGATACAGTTGTTTATTATCGCTGTAAGAGGAGGGGAAATTGTTTTGATACATTTTTTAATTACGAAGTTGGAAATATTGTCTGGGCCTGAGGATTTTTTGTTGTTGGTAGTGCTTATAATGAGGGATATTGAGCTTTCGGAGGTGAACTGCTCACCATTGGGGCGGCTAGCCAAGTTTTCGGCCGAGAAATTCGATGTTCTTTGTTCCCGATTCCAGGCCAGAAAAGCGCTTACCAGAGTGCGTACTCCGACGGTGTTAGGTTCGTTTGCAACAGGAGTGACACGTTCATAAATCTTAGTGTAGTAGTTTTGGAAGGCTAACAGTTTGGCTTCCGTGTCGTGAAGGACGCTATCACCTACTGTTAGCGGAGCTTGTTCGGAGAATCGGTTTATTTTTTTTCTGCCAGTAAGCTGATCGATTACTTTAAATACTGCTGGCGACGGTTTAAGATTCACAAGTTTTTCCCTAAGACGTTCATTTAGATCCTTACGAACCGCGTCTTTGATGATTTTCGAGAGACAGATTATTTGTGAGGAGAGGCACTTATACTCATCATTTATTCTGTTACAAGAGCGATGAAAGATTCTTTTCAATTGTCTTTTCCAGATTTTCCTAGTTTTGAAAAGGTTTAATATGTCAGAGGAGATGTTTAGGTAGTGTTTTTTAAGGATTACAGGCTTAGAATGTGATTGAATACAACTTTGAAGTGAGGTTGAAAGTAGGTCAAATTGAGTATCTATTTCGCTGTTAGAGAGGTTGCGATTGGGAGGAATAGGATTATTTGAGATTAACTGTGAGAGTTCAAAGTTGAACAGGTCCCAATCGGTGTTTTTTAGACTGACTGGGAAGGGCTCTGAGAGAAATGGTACAAACGAGATTTCCATTTTGATGGAAAGTAGTAGGGTAAAGTAGTCGGAAATAGCATCTAGAGTTACGCAGGAGAAGTTTTGGTCTAAATTTGGGGGGGATAAAGTGTTGTTGGAAATTAAGAAGAAATCCAGATGGGATGCTGCAGCTGGCCGCGTCGGGTCCTCCGGCGCAACTATGTTTAGATTTAAAAAGTGACTAGATTGAAACCAATTAAATAACAACTGTCCGTTGTGGTTACTGGTCGTATCTCCCCAGTATTGATGTCTAGCGTTGAAGTCGCCTCCCAGTATGAAATGCTCGTTCGAACCCGCTAAATTAAGTAGATCATCCAATGCTGGCGTTAGTTCAGAGCCGGCATTACAAGGTACGTAGATTGAGGCTAATGAGCATTTTGAATTTCTAGAGTGGTCTATTGTGATAGAGATTAAGGTGGCCGAAATGACACGGTTAACAAAGCGGATCTCAGAGAATTTTACATTGTTTTTAATTAAAATGCCTGTGCCTCTACCTGAGGGGTTTGAGATAAACTGATAACCGCAGAAATATCTTTTGTGATTTTTGGTCAAACATGTTTCTTGGAGGAGAAGGGCTACTGGTGAAAAATCAGTAAGCAGTTGGCTTACCTCGATCATTTTGTCTAAAGCGACAAGCGAATTGACGTTTGAAGACAGTATATTTATCATATTTATCATGGCGAAAGAGACGCAATGAAGCCTAGGTAGGCACCAGGTTTATCAGGATCATTTAGTTTTGAATATGTCGGCCAGAATTCACGGACTTTTTTGATCAGAGAGGAGATAGATAGACCGAATAATTTCTCGGATTCTTTTAAGAAGTTGGAGAAGATGTTAGCTCCAATATTGTCATTTGTGGGCTGGTAATGGTGCGAGATTCCACGTTTCACATCAGCGTAGGAAACTGAGCTTAAGTAGCTAGTTGGGGGGACCTGTTATTAAAAATTGGGTGATTAATTTTCTCTCTGCGTTGTAGAAACTCAACCCGCTTAGGGCAGCCCTTAAAGTTTGCCGGGTGTCCAACTTGTTTGCAGTTTACACATGCAACTTCTTCGGATTTTTCTTTTAGGATGCACTTGCCTTCATCATGCGCATTATTGCACTTCACACACCTTGCCCTAAAAGCGCAGTAGGAACTAGTGTGCCCGAAGCGTTGGCACCTGAAACATTGTACAGGGCCATTTCTTTTAAAGGAATCCCACCAGATTTTGTGCTGCAGGACAAATTTGATACTTTTAAGTCGGGCAAGATTTTCCATGTCCTGGACCGAGCACGAGAAAAAACCTAGGTCAATACCTACTTCTTTCGACCATTTTGTACCGAAGGGCTTTACCTCGACCTTCAACGAGGGATCTAGTCTCTCCAGTTCTTCCCTAACCTCCTGACAAGAAAAACCATCAGATAATCCCTTTAGTAAGACGGACGGTCTTCTTAGTTGCTTAGGCATGAACGAATAAGCTTCAACTGCACAGTCTTTGAAATGTTTCATGAAGGTGGCGTGAAGCCCTAAATCCCTAACCGAGACTTTGAATCTTCCAAAACCTTTGCTTTGGAACTTAATGTTTTTAATTGAGTCGTTGTGATATGTTTTTACATAGTCCAATAGTGATTTTGATTTGATGCCCTTAACAAAAATTGGTGGACACCATACCTCATTGGGCTTGTCTTCGTAGAGTGGAGAAGCATTAGCACTATTTGTCCCACGCCGACTTGTTGATGGTATCTGCTCAGTTGAAAGGTCAGCTAAGGTGTCGTCTAATATCGCAAACCGGTTTTGCGAGTCTTTTACCTGTTGCGTAATTTTTTTTTTTTGGGTTTGGGGTATTATCTAATCCTGATGCTCTTTTTCTTCTTTCCACTACCAGCTTGAACGATTTTTGGTCATTCGCTAATAAATTATTGAGCGTGCTTAAATTGTTGTTAGCATGTAAAGTGATGCCACTGTATCGATTGTGTCGCTGTGGTGAATTGCATCCATTGCGACATGTACATCATTGATGTTAGTAGTGGTGCTTTTGTTATCGCTCGCCCAGCTGCTTACAGATTTGTTTATTGCTTGAATATCTTCGCTATTTAGTAAGTTAGATGGTAGCACTAGTTGATTTTTATTTTGTTTACAGATTGGCGTGCTTGCAGTTTGGGCACTAAAAGAATTTGAGATTCGTACTGATTGTTTAGAGGTTTCGGAGGGAGGTTTCGGAGGGAGCCCTCCTATTTTACCGGGTATCATTACTTTGTATATTTATCCGCAAGCACTTTATTAATTCAATGAAACACTTGTATCACTTTACAGTTTTGTATCACTTACAGCACTAATGTATTTTTTGTTGTTGGTATACAGATTCAGAACTGTATCCTCTTTTAGGGGGTTGTAATTGTTTTACGGGGGTGTAATTGTTTTACTCAGGCAGAGAAATTCACCACACGTCCGAACACTTCAAATGCGCAGATGGCACTATACTGAACGCATTGGTGGATATGTGATTTGACAGTTCAGCAGTTAGTTAATTTAGAGCAGCCAACGGGTATACTTCACTGTATTACCAAGAAAATAAATAAAACTAATTTCAAAGTGAACACTGTTGTGTTATAAAATACACAAGACATTTTTACATGGATTTACATAACAGCTACGTGCAAAAGCAGGAGACACAAAAGTGGAATCGAAGTGGAAAAAAAAGAAAAAAAGGGACACAAAAGTGACTACGTATTAACCTGCACGTAACGGCACAGCCAGACTAACGGTGTTTGTTCTTCCTAATTGTTCTAGATTATTATGTGAGCTCAAGAACATGGCAGCGCAAACAAATTTGCAGGGGCCACCGCCGATGAATTTCAAAGAGGCTGGAAAAGAATGGCCTTTGTGGAAGCAGAAGTTCAACATTTATATGTCAGCCTCTGGTCGAAATAATGAAGCGGACAATGTGAAGATTGCAGTTTTTCTTTACTTGATGGGAGAGAAGGGAATAGACGCTTATAACACATTGTTTAATGAACCGTTTAATGGTGAACCAGCGGCGGAGGAGGGTGCTCCTGCAGATTCAATGACAGAAGTCTTACGTCGATTTGAAGAGTTTTACTTGCTGTTATGGAGTCATTCAAATTTAATTCCATCGTCCAAAAAGAACTCCAGCCGTTTACTGAGTTTGAAACAGAGCTGAGGCTTCAGATGCGTCACTGCGAATTTACATGCACTGGGTGTCGTATGCAGACCGCATGCGTCGTGATCGCATAGTATTGAGTGTGGCCGATAAACGATTGCAAGCAAAGCTATTGGAGAATCGTGGTGACGCTTTGGAGCAAACAATCAACCGATGTAAGGCAGCGGAGCTGGCAGCTACTAACAGACAGCTGCTAGATGTACCGCAAAAGAAATTGGATGTAATGCAGCGTCCGGCCATGAAAAAAAGTGGATTCGAAAGTCGACGTTGTAGTGAAAATGCAAGCGGTAATCATGAGAAGTTTTGTCCAGCACTAAAAGAAGGGGCAAAGTGTTACAGATGCCAACGCTTGGGTCATTTTGCCAATGTTTGCTGCTCAGCAGAGATTTATTCGATCCATGAAGCAAAAGAGAAGGAAGACACGTCAAGCCCAGGAGTTTCGAACAGGCGCGCTTCGAGCGAAATGCAGGAGAATGCATTGCGCTACCAAGCTGGGTATTTTAATCAAGGTAATTCGAAATTTTGTACTTGGCTGCATAGGGACTGTAATGTAGTACGAATTGATTCTTGCAACAGTATAGATAGGCCATGGTCTCACGACCTCATTTCTAACGATGTCAAGGTGAACTTCAAATTTGACACGGGGGCGGATACCAACTGCATTCCATTGTACTCTGTCAAGAAAATGAAACTTGATCACTTAGTTTGTAATTCCAATACACAATTATTAACATATGTACACTAATGAAAAGCTGAAGACATTTGGTCAAATAGCATTGCCTTGTTTTGATTTGGGTCAAAAGAGCAAGAGGAACATTTTGTTTGAGGTGGTGGACAGCGCATTACAGCCGATATTGGGTGGAGCTGCGTGTTCCAGCTTAGGTTTGATCGAGAGAAAGGTTAACTTAATTTCAGACGATTGCAAATCAGCAGCTATTAGTACTGATTAGCGAGTTTGGGGATGTGTTTGATGGGTTAGGTAAGTTACCTGGAAAGTGTCACATTAATCTAAAACCTGACTCTGTGCCCGTATCACGATATCGCAAACGAATTCCAGAAAGCCTTCACCAGCGTCTTAAGACAGCTTTGCAGGAGATGGAGAAGTCAAAAGATATCTCACCGGTTGACTATGCAACGGATTGGGTCAATAATCTGCAAATTGTGGAAAAAGGAAATGGCTCTCTCAGATTATGCTTGGATCCAAGGCCGCTAAATAATTGTATTCGGCGAAAACATTTTTTAATTCCAACAGCGGAGTCTATCATTAGGCGATTAGCCAGCATGACTGTTTTTATAGTTATGGATCTTAAAAATGGGTTCTGGCATCTGGAACTGGATGATCAAAGTGCTGACTTGACAACCTGTATGACTCCATTTGGCCATTATCGTTGGAATCGAGTTTCGTTTGGATTAAACAACGCGCTGAAACTGATCATGCGCAAAATGGTGCAACTTTTCAGGGACATTCCCGACGTGGAGATTTATTTCGACGATATTTTCATAGCCAGTCGGACAATGGAAGAGCACAATACCGTTTAGAGGAAAGTATTGCAAATTGCGCGTGACAACGATGTCCGATTCAATAAGGAAAAGCGGCAGCTAGCGCTGACTGAGGTTCGTTTTATGGGGCAAACAGGTCTCAGCATCGCAAGTCAGGCCCAGTCAAAAATATTTTGAGGCCATCATCAACATACCATTGCCTGAAAATAAATCAGATGTAGCTCGATTCCTCGGAATGTTGAAATATGTAAGTCGGTATTTGCCAAACTTGTCACAGCGAACGGCAAAACTGCGTGAAGTAACACGACTGGATGTTGAGTGGCGTTGGGGAAAGGAGCAGGAGGCAGAAGTTATTGCTTTAAAAAAGAACTTGACTGACTGGCCAGTATTAAACATATTTGACCCGGCACTGTCAATGGTAATACAAACCGACGAATCAAAGGATGGATTGGGGTCAGTGCTATTGCAGAAGAATCAACCGGTCTCACAAGCAGAAGTGCAATCTGATCATCGACCACTGGAGGTACTGATGAAGAGAGAAATTGACGATGTATCTCCGAGACTACAGCGGCTGTTCCTGAAACTACTAAAGTATCCGTTCATCCAAATTAAGTATGTGCCACGTAAAAATATCCCGGTAGCCGACTGTTTGTCACGGGCGGTTGTTAAACATATGGAAGGGGATGATCACGAGCTACAGGCAGTTATTCATTCAGTTCAAAAGCGAGTGTGTATGTCGGATCATAATCACGCCACTAATGCGCAGGCGGCACAGAGAGATGAAATTTTGAGGTCAGTTGCCAGGTATTTGCAAGCGGGTTGGCCGAAGGTAAAAAAGTTGAACTGTGAGATTAAATTTGAAGAAGGTTTACTGTTTTTTAGAGACAAATTAGTCGTTCCTCAAGTTCTGCGGAAAGATATTATGTTAATGATTCATGAGCCGCACTTGGGCACTCAAAAATCGCTGTCGAGAGCTCGTCAACTATTCTACTGGCCTAAAATGGCAGAGGATATAGAGCTGGCCATTAAAAAGTGCCTCATTTGTGAAAAATATATTCGAGCTAACCCAAGAGAACCATTTACACAGCAGGGGATTCCATATCTGTGGCAGGTGCTTGGAATTGACATGTTTGAGCTGGCCGGTAGGGATTACCTGGCAATGATGGACGCGTATTTAAACTGGTTAGTGGCTAATAAAGTGAAGGACAAATCGATGACGACGATTATCAAGTTTATGGAAAGTGTCTTTGTCCGGCTACCCTTCGGAAATCCGGTCTGACAACTCTCCCCTTAATTGTCGACAATTTCATCAGTTCGCTGATAAGGCCAACATCACATTGACATTCTCAAGTCCGGGTTATCCGCAGAGTAATGGACTAGCCGAATAAGGTGTAGCAATTGCAAAGAACTTGCTGAAGAGATGCTTAGAGAAAGGTTGTCCACAAGAATTTGAGAACCGAATACTGGAGTATAACGACTCCCCATTGGCTTCTATATCGATATCGCCAGCCCAATTGTTCTTTGGGTGGAGAATTAAAATAAAGGCACCAATTAGTACTAAACTTCTTCTACGGGAGAGGGTTTCGGAACATGTTATCAAAGATAAGAAAAATACGAAATGGGGTTATGGTAGAGTAGTTGGTAGAGTCAATGACCACTCCTTTTTGGTATTGGACGTGTCAACTGGTCAGATCTTCAGACGTCACCGTCAGACAAGAATTGGAGGACTCCAGAAATAACGATGCTATCCCGAATGCTGCTTAGGATGGCAATGAATTCCCTGCTGCTGAGAATTATGCAGTGGACGCGCTAGACGGATCTAGTGGTGTCGATGCAGAAGTCAGAGGAGACATTCTCACCACGGACGAATCTGATGTAAATTCAGAAACAGGTGCCGAGGATGGGCCTGTTGGTAGTCAGCCACCCGCCTGTTCGTTACGGCAACTGGGAATATTATGGTAAGGATTTGGAATAATCGCTGTAAAAGGAAGACCATGTAACATACATGCTAAAAGTGGCACCACTAAACGCATTGGTGGATATGTGATTTGACAGTTCCGTAGTAGTTAGTTAGCCAACGGGTATACTTCACTGCATTACCAAGAAAATAAATAAAACTAATTTCAAATTGAACACTGTTGTTTTATAAAATACACAAGACATTTTTCCAATAATTGGGCTTGTAGTTGTATTCTAGGCAAGACTCCACTCACCTCAAATGAATTTAGCTACCTGAAAAAACCAATGTCTTTAGGGCGCGGCTGGTATTGAACCTCGAACACCCGATTTGGAAGCCAATTCACTACCACTTGAGCCTCGGCTGCAGATTAAGATATTTTTCTCGTATCAACGATTCTTAGTACTAGGGTTTGTTGCCATCAAGATTATGTATATCTCCACCGGAAAAATAGCTGCAAGTTTTCCTAAGAGGGAGTGAAATCTAACATCGAGCACCGCAGCCAAAATCGGTTTGGAGAAATGCGCGGGGACCCGACTACTTTCATTTCTTTCATGACTCAGATTTTGGCTGAAAATATTGCTGGACACACAGAAAGTTAGTTTGTTGTTATTCCATCATGTCACATATGACTGGAGTTATTTTTTAAAGGATATCAAGGAGAGCGAGGTTCTTCTTTCTACTACCAGAAGGCCGACAGCGCCTTGGAAGTCCGAAGAAGTTTTTTATCCTGGATAACATTCTTTGGTGCAACGGATATTAATGCCTTTATGCATTAGATGAATGAGACGGTAGCTTCTATATTCACGTTAAGAAAAGAACTTCAGTTTTGAGACGACTGGCTGAACGTTCATTTCTAGGGCACCAATTATATCTAGGACTACTTGCGCTTTAGAGCAGACAGTCGTTGGGCACAAACCAACAGATAGTACACCCACATCATATCAATCAGTGCCCTATTCACTAGCATTGCTTTTATTCATAAAACTAGTGATTCATCTAGATCCTGATGTCTGGCCGAGTTGCACATAGCGTAAAAAGTTGCGTTGTCGAAAGAACCCTCAATGTGGATAAAGATGCCCAGCTCGTATTCCTTCTTGTCGAGTGTGCCATAAATTCGGCCTACCAGATTTTGAAGCGCACTCTCGTAAAATCTTCCAATTTGGTAAGCATGCATTCGGAAAGCAGTTTTACACACATGGATCTCGACCTTTCTCTCTACGCTATTCAACATGAAGGAAGTCAGACTTATAGGTCTGAAGCTCTTAGCGAGCGGGTAGCCCTCTTTTCCGATTTTCGGTATAATGACTACTCTCACCGTTCGCCACCGTTTCGGTATGAATGCTAGTACCAGCAGTGAAGTTTTTCTTCTATAACTTTTTGCAACATTTGATAACTGGGTATACACCATCGGTGCCAGGTAACTAGAACCCATTAAAGGAAGCAACAGCATGTTAAATTTATCCGAAAAAATATACCAGCTACGGCGTATTGTGTTATTCAGCCGACTAGCAACTTCGTTAATAGGAGCTGGTTCTGATTGAGTTGCCTGGGAAGTGAGCATCTAGCGTGAGACCGAGAGTCTCTTTTAAAGGCTTTGACTAGCCTACTGATTTCGCCAACAGCTTCGATCTTTTCACATTAGGCTTTATCAGAGGCACTCTTCAAAATCCGAATTAGCTTTTTGCCTGTCTCAAGTGATCTGTTTATCAATGTTCTGCTTTCTTTAGGTAGACGCTGTAGATTTGCGTTCCACTAAGGAAGAGGCAGTCTGCAGCATTGCTTTCTAGATGGACATGCCAGCTCAAAACACTTGGTGGCTGTACCGTTCACGTTCTGATTAGCTTCATATAGCTTTTGAATTGTCCCGACCTTAGGCGAAGCACTGTCGAACTTTTCGAGATCTTTCTTCTCTCCAACAAGATGTACTATGCTCTGACATGGAAACCTCCAAAGTACTTATTGTATAGCGATAAGTCGATTACTTGCTGTCTAACTTTCGTTAACAACCAGACGATAGTCTGAAATTTAGGGGATGATTGTCTGAATGCATTTGCTACTGTCCGAAAAGCATTCTGATCATTAACATCGCTGAATATGATAAGCCCCATCTTCCTGGAATCACAATATTCAATAAGTTCGGCTACCGCCTTCGGTGGTGGTGGCAATAACGAATCATAGCGAAAACAAGCAGACGGAACGACGAATTTGTGCCATTTTCCGTTCGCTTCGTATCTTATGTCTGCAGCAACTGAATCTTGGTAGTAAAATTGCCCAAGTTTAGATGGCTTGTAGACAAGTCTAATCGCACGTCATTTAGTGACAGGAAACCGTTTAAATATCCGAAACCACAAAAACCCATTAGTTCCAGTATGGATACTATGTATGTGAGGTTTTGTATTCAATACGGAAATCGTTCTAGCTAGGGATCCAGTTGCAGACTTGGAATGTTTAAGGTTGATTGACAAAAAAAGCAGAACCGCCCTTGTTTTTCCGATTCTTTCGCTCTCTGTGAGAGTGGGTTTTCCATTTTTCAGTGTAAAGTTCTGAATTCTGAGTATAAGGACGCATCAGCACATCCTCCATTTCCAAGAATTGCCTCGGAACACAGAAGATGGCGAGCGTCCGCTTTGATAGCCTTAAAACCTCAAAAGTCTTGGTTTTCAGTGAGCGGTTTTTCGGTCCAAGCTTGCTCAATCATTCAAGAGTGTTGCGTGGAGAACTTCCACAATTGATCAACACAGTGTTTCCACTCCACCTCGTTCAAGCGACAGAGAGATGAAAGCGGCATCCTTATAATTACGCCGCTCACATCTCATTGGTGTTTCGGAGTTTTCTTGTAGGTGGGGTTTCCGGCAACTTCCAAGCTCAGTCCACCCAAACTTCAGCCTCTGCTGGTTGAAGCACCGGTTCCAACCGGATCTCGGGCAAAACACCACTAGAGTTCTTTGTCAGCTTGGATTTCACCGCATCAACGGACTTTCGTTAGCCAGAATTATGAGCTTTGCTGGTTGTAGCACCGGCCTTATCCGGATATCGAGAACGTGTAAAACCACCCCTGGTTTTATTTCCGCCACTAGAACTGCAACCTTTGTTGGGTGGGGCACCGGTTTCAATAGGGCATCGTACGAGGAAAAATGAATGTGCTTGTTGACATTTTTTATTGAACCAAGATTTTAGGGGTGGCATCTCTGACGTGATTTTTTCCTGATGTTGCCGGCGAAGGAATTCTTGAGAGATTACGCGGTACTCGATTATGTCTATGGAAGGTGTTGGATGTCCACAATCGTAGCTCCGGATACAAGCCAGTGGTCGAAGGTAATGTTCGTCCAGTTGAACACCAGTCTGAAATAATTGATGCTAAACAGAATACAAAATGTCAGATCGACATGCCGCGGGCCTTTTCTGACATAGAATGCAACAGAAGGATTCCTTACATCTTTGATCGAGCAGCAAAGTGGTGTGCATGGGTTAGTATGGAAAGACTTCCTATGTAAGTCTAAAACAGCAGCTCCCAATAAGTAAATGCCATTACCTGCTGCCCGTGCTCTTTTTATTTTCTCCACAACAGCCGTTGTTCTTCGAAGCTCAAATTCTTCATAAGCAGTTCTCATCTTTTCCGGTGACACTGCTTTCTTTGCATACTGTTTGAGTGCCTCATTTGCACGCACTCCTCCTCCAGCCAGGTATTTCCTTATAAATGCCTGAAGAAACACATTCATCTAGAAGACGCTATTTCAAATGATATTTGGTGGTGTTGGGCACCTTGTAAGGACGGCACAAAAGCAGGTAGCAACATTTTAACAATTCTTGTCACTACAGTACGTCTACGTTAAGCTGTATGACAGTATTTATTCGGGTTGGTGGCACTCCTGATATGGTAGGCGTGCTACGAATATATGTTTGACTGACAATCAGCAGCACGCCCTAGCAACATCCTTACGAGCTGAATAATAAACAGATATTTTCTGTAGAATTTGACAAACGAATAATTCGAATTCATCAAAACCCACTTCAAAGAGAATTCTTATTTCATAAAGGCAAATAGAATATCCAGAGGAAACAGTGCTAAGAAACAGAATAATGTATTCGTACATACGCGTGTACGTATACCTTTAGTAACCCAAATCCTACTTAGTATCTCATTTCACCATTTCCATAAATAAACTTTTTTGTAAGTCTCCTTTCAACAAAAAGAAACTTCTGTTGGACGACAATACGATTACCAGACACCATTAACAACGTATGTCTCCAAACAGACACCAACAACACAGGCGAGCTCCTTACAAAAGACTTCAGTTCAGATTCGAAAAAAATCTATTAAATCCAACGTCATCATCGTCTACTTGCCATCCTTCATTGTGGAAATAAAAATCTGCAAAAGGGCAATTTATTTCCGAAAATGGATTACGATTACGTTCACTTTCGCTTATTCTTTTTCTTGTTCGTCTTCTTCCACTCCGCACATACACATTTGGCCATCTTCAATAAGCCTAATTAATTTCCCTACAATTTATCCATTTGCAAGTCGATCAGTCATTCCGCTTGGACAGTGAAGAAGAGCCTGCAGGACGAAACCCACTCCCCGAATGCAGGCAAGCAAGCAGCGATAGTTACGATGCTGAAGGTCGGCCGGGGCGTAGTATAGTATAACCTCCCAATTGTTCGTGGTAAAAGTCATTGAATCAGTGAATCACCAATGGAGTACCATTAGCAGCAGCTAGAAAAGCATCAATGGCAGGAGTCCCATTCTTTTTAGACTTAAGATCGCAAATCTTCCATCGATTGTTCGGACTCATTTGGGCATAAAAGTCGGACAACCAACAGTCAGACGGGTGCTTTCAAAAGGATAATTTATGAAAAATGATTTCTTCGCCTGGCCCAGTGGCCTATGTTCGATCCACGGCTGAAGACAGGCCACGGGGTGGTCTGACCTTTTATCGCATTCACATAACTACGTATAACCGGAAATATTTCACTGTATCTGATGTTCTCATGGTTTGAATGCCCGAAACTCAGCGCGCCATTATTTGCGTTTCATTAATCCTCATTAGGCAGAGTTCGAGTTCTCTAGTCGAGGAGTAGGATGGATCGGTCAATCTTCCCCATTCCTCTCAAATCCACTGGAGTTGGTTCATTTATCCCATACAAATGCAATTAATCATTTTTTTTGCTCCCCATCCACAATTGTCGGCCGCCCCACGCCGCGCCGGTCATCCGGAATCCGGATAGTGATAAGAAGTAAGAGCGGAAATGATATCCTTTTAGAAGGATAACATTTTTGTCAGCTTACATAACTGCAAATAATAAATTACATTGAGCGAAACTGGGTGGTCATGGCGCCCCACCAAAGGGTGAGTGCTCGAAGGGTGGTGGTTGCCTGAGAACGTACGAATCAATAACGGGATATATCATTGTGCACCGGGAGAAGAAAGAAGTCAGGACATCAGGGCACCAGAATTAGGGTGGGAAAGAGGTACTCTCGGCTGCTCGCATCCTTCCATTAGTAGAAACGTGGGAGTACGTTCTCTGACTGTGAGTGGTAAGTGAGTGAGTGGCGCTTACGAGTCGGGAAAGTTTCTTTTCCTTCTTTTCCTTTCGCTCTGTGTCATGTCCTGTTTTCTTTTTTCTTCCTTTTCTTTTCCTTTTTTTTTTTTGTTTGCTCCATACTGAGCATTCCATTTTCTTCAGACTTATGTGCATTTTATGTACGGAAAATAACGACGTATTTTTTGTGCTGCCTCCTACTTCAGGGTTGTTTTGTTGTATCCCAATAGAGTGTCTGTTTGTCCTGTCATGTGCTTCGGTATTGTATATATTATGGATCTGACTGAACCCTCACAGCCCAGAACCCATGGTGTTTCAGTATAATGGTCTCATCATCATGGTACCATGGGGAGATGAAAACAAAAATTGATACTCGGCCATCACAAAGGCGGATAAAAGCGTTTCGAGAACGGACAAAAGACTCCATTATCCTAGAGCCGACAGCGATGGTATTTCTTACTAAAGATAGAGCAGAAGAGAGACAATAATCGTGATCATAACAATTAATACATAGTCAAATTTTATTCCATTCCATCCAGTGATGGCGGCCGAAACATTGATGGTGATGTTTTTGTTTGGGCAAAGGATGCATACACAATGAAATGGGATACGCTTAGATTGATTTCTGATTTTCGGTGGTGCTGCGATGTATGCCGGAGGGAAATCGCAGTAATCGTTAGTGTTTGTCTATCAAATTTGAGAGTTATGTGATGTGAAAGATGGACGAAAAGGAACATAAAAGGATTTCAAAAGCATACTTGGATTACGAAGCTGGAATAATTTATGTGCGTAAAAAGCTTCTATTGTGAATTGGATTGTCTTCTTACAATGGATTTTGCGTTTTGTGTTTGTAGCAGACGTCCTGCACAGAGACTTTTCTAAAGAATCATTTGTAGAGCATCCGAAGCAGCAATTCAGAAAAGTTTCCGAATATCCAACTTGTGCGTGATTTTACTGCGAAAAATTTTCTTTTTAAGATCATACCAATGGATTTGGTGATTGTTATGGAGAACGGAATCAGCCACATTGGAATGTTGTTTTGCTGTCACAGAAACTAAGCCTTTCTGTGAGAAACCTTGAGCTTTTGGCATCCAAGTGAATGGCACGTGATTATCTTCCAACAGTACGCACGCCCCCTCAAACGAGGGAGATGACATTACCATGGTTTGCTCCCTAGACCATTCCGCGTCCGACAACTGACTAGGGGTAATCGATTCTGCTGCGAAGCCATAAGTAAACAAATCTATGTAGAGCACAATTTCAGTTTCTTTAAATTTCCATAGTTTCTTTTTTTGCGCTCGACACGTCTCCTTTGCAACTCTGTGAACCTGCAGAACATCCAATATGCTGATGCAAATATTGTACAAAATATGACTTAGGAGAATTTCTATGCTACCAGCATTAGAAGGACAATAGGACCACTGTGAGCAGACCATCGAAAATGTAACCTCTGTCTTGCTAGCTTATTTTGGTTTCCACACCGAACCCCTGATTTCACGGTGAATGCCGATCAGCAAATGCAGCAAAACCAGATGCATGCATAGCCTTGCAGAGGAGTATGAGAGCAGCTTGTGATTTTACGAGCAGATAAGATCCGAAGAACGCCGGCTTCTCCAAAAGAAAAAGGAAGAGCAACTGAACCGTGCCGTAGTGAGAGGTGTTACAGGAGTATTACAACATTAACACCTTGCCGAGCCATAATAGTACATCGCAGTTGATATTAAACAAATGGAAAAGCCTCTACAAACTGCTTAGTAACGAAGATGAATACGTTCAGCGGTGAGGATATAAGATTGCTGGACTGAATAGTGAATTCGCTGAGCTATGCAAAGAAGCAGATGAGAAACATAGAACGGACTACGTCATCTCCCCTGCGAAAACCTGCCCGGTAAATGGAAATTGTTTGCCGTATCATGGAAAGAAAATCCTCTAAGCTATGCCAAATTTACAGGCATCAGTTTCTAAGCATCGCCTGTAAATATTTGATTCCCTTTTGCAGCCAAGAGATTGATAAACTTTCAGCTAATACTCATGTATAGCCTATAAACCCGACCAAACTTCTCTATCTATGCTAAAGAATCATCAGTTGGTTCAATGGGGGTCGTTGTAAAATCCGGCAATCCGCCCCAAAATGGCAAAAAGGGCCCCAGTTGCAAAAGTATCAGGAAATTCTTGGCCTCACTGATACAGTGATCCAAATATTAGGGGCATGTATACTAATGTCCGCGAATTTATTCAACCCCACAAGTGGCGCAGTAGATATGCAAATTTTACCCGAGAAGCAAGGAAGAAGAAGAAGATCTTTTTGCATATGCTGATGACTCCAAAAAATAGAAAGAATATAGCGGGCTACAGAAGGAACATTTACAAGCATTGCAAGAGAATCGCTACAATAGTTCTAGCAGTGAAGTGGCATCCAACCTACACAATCATTATCATCGATACAGAAATTAAAGGAAGAATAACCTTTCCCAACCGCAGCTTCATTGAGTTAAAGTGGCAACGTGCCTTGCGTTGGAAAAGCGTGAACTCCAACACAGGTAGATGGACAACGGGTTGAAAAAAAATTCAAAAAAATACGCCGGCAACAGATGAGATGATAATGGAGCATGGATCACAAAGACACCGATGGCTATACTTGAAGAATCGTTTCGAAATTTCATCTGACAAAGGAGACATAGAAGTGGTGCAATTGTTTTATCCTCTTGTTGCCATTCATATAACAACACAGGAATTCCCAGGTATAATACCAATCGGTGAAAGAACCCTTCCGTAATTAACATCTTTCGCAAGAAGTGCAAAATATCAGGAGCAGATCACTGATGGTTGGGTGCTGAAGAAATAGGGTATGCATTGAGAGGTATCATCTTGACGATATCCAGTGCCGCAACTGTTTCTACACATCAATTGTACTTATTTTACCTTCAAGTGGTAACCATCGGGTACTGGTCGATATCCATCCGGACCCGACTTGCCAATCTTATAAGCGCGAGTGCTGACTAGCAGACAAAAATAGCAAAACTATAAGCGGGACAGTGGATGAATTCCCCAAATGAAATAAATGGTGAAACAAATCAGACTTTATCCGCTCTACTCCGGTATATGTGGAGCTCAGGCCGGTAAGGATTTTCGAGACTAAATTGGGGTCTTGCAAAAGATATGGTGGCGAATGAGTTCCCAATAACCCAACGGCAGCGCTCACAATTCCGAACGGATTGCTAGCTTCGGTCCAACCAACCCCTCGTCTTAGGGGTAGTTAGTTAGTTAGTTAGTTGACTTTTATTTTCAATAAATGCTTTACAATGTAACGATTAACCTAAGTCTTTAATGGTTTGGCCTGTGGCCGTCTACCAGGTTGACAAAATACATACTTAAGTTTTACATTAAAAATCTCCATCTATGATACGCTTTCTACAACAAAGTGCTGCTACTGAGTAATTCTATAAGACTTTCCATCCTTTTTCTCCATTTAAAATGCTCATTACCTCATCTTCGTGTAAATCATGTTTTCCGAACATTGATAGTCGAAATTCCTTTAAAATCGGACAAACACCAAGAAAATGTTGCAGAGGTCACAAAGTATTGGTAAATCTGGTCTATGGGGTATAAAGTTTAGTGGAACGAGTTCTCCTCTCAGTTTGAAAATAGTACTTATTTTATCAACTGCGTGACTGTCTAGGAAGTGTGTTTTTTCATTTAGAAAATGGTTTAGTTTGCTGTAATAGTTCCTAAACAGTGACGATTTAGCTTCTTCGACATATTGGTCATATGTATGTCTGCCAAAATTCTCCAAAAACCAAATTAAATTTTTCTCTTAAAAGATGAGGATACTCGTTCACTTGAATAGACAGATTTAATCCGCATTCAGAAGCTGTTTTCTTCCATTCCTCGCAAATGCCTCCGTTTGTTCTAATTATGCTTCTTAAAACTACGTTTGGTATTCTGCATTCCAAGAGCAAAGGAGAAGTTCCCGTTTGAAGATGTAGCATATAGTTCGGGGTATTTTTTGGTAATCGGAAAATCTTCTTCAAAAAGTAGCGAAGAAATTTTTCCACAGCATCGTAGCCTTTGTAACCCCATACCTGAGCTCCGTAAAGCATTATCGACGATGCGGTTGAGTGGAAAAAGTTTGTTTTGCGCTTTACGATACATATTTATTTTTGAAGCAACGTTCCCAAATCTAACAGATAGCTTTTTTAGCCACAGCTAATTTTTCCTCAAAGTGTGGTTTGAAATTTAAGGAGGACGATATTAGGATACCTAGGTATCTGTATCTGGATACTACCTCAATCTCTTCCCCGTCTAACTTCCACTTTTCCAAATGTGAGAAGCGTCTTCCTGCATTTCTGAATATCATCATTTTTGATTTATCAAGATTTACAGTGAGATTCCAACTTTTACAGAAAGCATTAAGCCTGTTTATCATTAACTGCATACCTTGGGTTGTGTCACCCCGAAAGACGATATCATCAGCATACATCAGCGCAGGAATTGATATACCGTTGAATCTTATTCCATCTTTGACATCATCTGTTATATCATTGATGTATAATATAAATATAATATAAAAAGCAGAGCACTTAAAATACAGCCTTGTTTAACACCCATTGAAGTTTCGAACTCTTCAAAAATTAAGTCTCCATTCCATACATATACAATATTATTCTCATACAAGGCTCTCAGGATTCGAATAACTTTACTTGATACACCGATTTTGGAAAGCTTGTAAAAGAGTGCGTATTGAATCGAATACTGCTCGAAAATCTACTTATATGTTTCAGCAATGTTTGTTAAGCAGAATACCTGGTCGATTGTAGAATAACCTTTCCTAAATCCAGCTTGGAATTCTTTAAGGACGTTATGTTCTTGTACCCATTCATACAGAACGTTCCTGGATTTTTAACGTAAACCACCTGTCATTTAAGACCTTATGTTTACGAGATGCCCATACATCCATAGGGAGCAAGGATACGCCTTGCCATCGCTTATAATACTCGCTTATATATACGAGGTCGGATCAATAAGTCCGACCGCTAGAACCTTTCCAGCGAAGCCGATTCGGCCATTTGAATGATGTGCTACTCCAAACATAACAGTCAAATTTATATCTCACACCTTTCTTCTTTCATTTAATTTTTTTTTTTTCCTATCGTTCTCACTTGGTCACCCAATATACAATTAAAATGAATTGCACAATTATATTAGTAGTCACCATTATTATTTATAATTGCTTGACATCTTCAAGTGGAACTTCCACTAAATTTTTGCGCATATTCTAAACTTAGGCCTTTCTAAATTTGCTTCAAAATGCCCGCAAGTCATTTTATCGTGTCTATTTTCTTGATTCACACCAGGGCTCCAAGCTAACGTGTCTATACCATTTTCCTCTTTCCAACGCATGCAGAGGTGATTCCGATGTTTTTGACTGTTTACTTCTTGTAAAATCCAGTCGTACTTGTTAGGCCCACACAGAGATTCGACAGACTTTAACAAGACCTTTTCAAATCCTTTGCCCGGGAAACATTCTTAAATATGAGCTATTGCTTGATGTGTTGCGGTGCTTTGCAGAAACGTTTCATCTTTTTTTGTCCACGCTTTCTTCCAATAATTATAAACAAAAAACAGATGACTTATATATCTTTTCAATACGTTTTTGGGTTAGTAAGTTTGATACTCCTGTTTTTGATGCCAGATACGAGGGCGGGTCAATAAGTCCGTGACTTTTGGATTAAAACACAGATTTTTTGATAAAAAAATAATTTTATTTTTCAACGTAGTCTCCCTTGAGCTCTATACACTTTGTCCAACGCTTCTCCAATTTTTTTATCCCTTCAAAAAAAAATGATTTGTCGAGGTCCTCAAAATAGGCCTTTGTTTGCGAGATGACTTCATCATTGGAGTCAAATCTTTTTCCACCAAGCCATTTCTTCAGGTTTGGGAACAAGAAGTAGTCGCTCGGAGCCAAATCTGGAGAATAGGGTGGATGAGGGAGCAATTCATAGCCCAATTCATGGATTTTTGCTATGGCAACTGCACATGTGTGCACCCTTGCATTGTCTTGGTGGAAAAGAACTTTTTTCTTGGCCAAATGAGGTCGTTTTTTTTTCAAATCGTCATTGAATCGGTCCAATAAGTTGGCATAATATTCCCCATTGATTGTTCTTCCCTTTTGAAGGTAGTCAATGTGGATTATCCCGCGTGCATCCCAAAAAACAGTCGCCATAACTTTATTGGCTGACAAACCCACCTTGGCCTTCTTTGGCGCCGATTCACCCTTAGAAACCCACTGTTTTGACTGTTGTTTGTTCTCTGGTGTGTTGTGATGGATCCATGTTTCGTCCACGGTTACAAAACGGCGCAAAAACTCCTCCATATTGCGATTAAACAACGCCAAACCTTCCTGTGAAGTTGTTACACGATTGCGTTTGTGGTCGACTGTGAGCAAATGCGGCACCCATCTTGCGGAAAGCTTTCTCATGCCCAAGTGATCATTCAAAATTGAAACCACTGAGCCATGCGAGATCCCTACGGCTTCCACAATCTCTCGCACTTTCAATCTTCGGTCGGCCAACACCATATCGTGAATTTTTTCGATTGTTTCGGGTGTAGAGACCTCAACTGGCGTCCAGGAGGTTCGGCATCTTCAGTGCTTGTACGGCCACAACGAAATTCAGTAAACCACTTTTTTACCATTGAAATCGATGGTGCAGAGTCCCCATAGTATTTATCAAGCTTAGCCTTGGTCTCGGTAATGGTTTTTTTTCGCAAGAAATAATGCTTAATAAGCACACGAAATTCACTTTTTTCCATTTTCTCCTCAAATTAGTGAGTAGTCTGATAAAAATAGCTGTCAAACACAAACTAACTGACGCAGCAAGTTTAAATTTTGACAGGAGTCAACTGACAGATGCCTGTTGACAGGAGCAGTGTTGCTGTTTCAGTAAAGAAGACAGAAATTCAAAAATGGTCAAATCGTAGCAACCATTCAGAGGCTGTAATCTGAAGATGTTTACGATAAGACCAGTAAATATGCTCTGCCCCCGCTTTTTATTAGACAACTTCATTGATGGGCGAAGCCTTGATAATTGGACGGGGGCCCAACCCATTCATACAATCTTTTGTAAATTAACGAAGCAAACAATTTGGCTGAAGT
The DNA here is from genome assembly GCA_963966105.1 of Volucella zonaria. Classification (NCBI taxonomy): domain Eukaryota; kingdom Metazoa; phylum Arthropoda; class Insecta; order Diptera; family Syrphidae; genus Volucella; species Volucella zonaria. Next base: position 182,561,483 of record OZ014532.1, read on the forward strand.
GTTTAAAAATGTGATTCCTCTGTAGTTCTTCTGGTCCCTGTAATCGCCTTTTTTGTGTAGGGGAAAAATTATTGCTTTCCTGTATACGTCGGAGATATTAGCAGAGTCGAATATTCGATTAAAATCAATTGTGAGAGAATTCATAAACTCATATGTTCAATTTTTATAGAACTCAAACGGGATGTGATCAGTACCAGGTGCTTTATTTGATTTCGATTTGCATATTACTTCATTGACTTCTTCCAGGGTAAATGCAGAGTCTAATTTTTCGTCTAAGAGCAGAGGGGCTGCATATTGATGTAGCGGCGAGGTTAATGGGGCATTAAGAAGTTTATCGAAATGAGCCCTATGTTGCGGGGCTTTAAGAGTTACAGAGATGTTAGACGGGTGTCCGTTTAGGTATTTGACAGCTTTCCAAAACTGAGCAGACGATTGTTGTTCAAAGGCTACTTTTTTGATATAACAGATGTGTTTGTATTCCTTGCCGGCATCTTGATAGAGTGCTTTAAAGATATTGGAGTTATTCGACCTTAGAAGTTTGAGAAATTTAAAAGGTTTGGTTCTAGCTTTCATGCAATCAGAATCATACCATTTTTGTTTATATATTTTATGAGTTTATAAATCTTTCTGTTGCGGAATGGATTTCTTTATTATTTCCGTTAGAGCTTCAATATTGGCTGTATAACGCTGTGTGCGTAGTTCCATAAGATTTACATTCATGTTTCGCTGATACGAATTCATTATTCGGTCATTCCAGACAAATTTCGGCAGAAGGCTTAATGGTTTTGTGCAAGCATAATTGCCGCTAGCAGTAGAATTAAGGGTTACTTCCAAGGGCATGTGGTCCGAAAAGATGTCGGTTCCTATTTGAAAACTGTCTAGAAGCTTGAGCCAATTTCCCGAAACAAAACAGTAATCTATTATTGAGCATGATGTTCCTCTGATAAACGTCAATTCGCCATCTGGATCTCCTTCGCAACTACTATTCAACAAGCACATGTCAGACTCATCAGCGAGTTTAATTATTTTTGCTCCTTTAGATCTGCGACACGGTTCCAGCAGAGTACTGTTGTATCCCGATGCGAAATTATTTTGTGTGAGTCCTACACGACCATTAAAATCCCCAATAAGCATTATATCCGTACAGTCCAAGGAGTGCAGTGTGTCGCAAAGTTTATCGAAATCACGCTGCCAATGATTACAGTTTAAGTAGATTGGTACCAAAACTACATCCAGTGTATTCAGTTTTAAGTTAATAACATCCATTTCGCCAGCTTTTACAAAGATACTCGTATACAGTCCTTCCAGGTCGTCACGAAAGCCGAATAGTGTTCCACCACTTCCTCTCCCACAAAGTGAAGTTTTTATAGCAGGAGACCAGATTAATTCATAGTTTGACAAAATATTCTTAAATCTAATTTCTTCATTATCCAATAGATGTGTTTCAAATAATACAGAAATATCAACACTTTTTACATAATTAAAAAATTTTACAAAATTCATCTTGTTTTTTAAAGCTGACACATTGTAGCTTAAAATTTTTATTTTCTTGATAACTACTCGTATGTTTTTTTTCAGCATCATTCACCAGACATGGGCACATCATGCGTCACGTACAGCCGCCGTAGAGCTTGTGGATGGACCCAAAGATTTTTCGCATATTGGTGTTTTGCTAAGTTTGGCATCACTGCTGCGATTGACATTAGCCGTCAAATTTGAAGTTTTGTGTTTGTATTTCTGATTTCATTGATAAAAAGATTTTTATTTAACGAAATGTCACCAAAAATAGATTGTATTATTTCAATGCCACTTTTTTCACCACACCTCAACCCAAGCGCGGAGTCCCAAGTAAAAACATTCTTGCCAATGTGGAGCTTGTCATCCCGTAGAGAAATGTTTATTGATGCGTCTTTTTGACGAAGCTCCTTCATGATTGAAATCATTTTTGCCCGATGTTGTATAACGTTAAAGGGTAAGTCTTAGGGGTATCTGCAATGGAACTGGCCCACCAAGTTGGGGGTTGTGTCGCAGGGGTAACTGCCCACCCATGGAAAAGAAAGTTAAGTTACGAAGCAACAACAAGCCAACAACCCCTGCAAACGCAACAAGGATAACGAACTTCGGATCTGCATATGGAAGATCCGATCCGATCTAGATTCCTTAATGCCCCACATGCAGCCGAACAACTAGCGGAGCATCTGAACTGCTGCAAAGCAGATATTACCGCCATCCAAGAAATGCGACGCGATCCGGGCAAAAAGAGAATGAAAAACTGTGACATCTATTACGACGATTGTTACCGACGGCAAAAGCAGCGCTTATTTGGATGCGGATTCGTTGTTAGAAGCAGACTTAAGCAAGAAGTCTTGAGTTTTCGGCATGTGAACGACCGCCTTGTAATAATCCGTATTCCCCACAGAGGGAAAGCACGACGACCCCAAAGGTGGCTTCTATTAGCTCTTGAACGAGACCTACGAGCAGTGCCCTAGCAATGACATTACAATTGTCCTCGGCGATTTTAATACAAAGCTAGGATGAGAGGACATCTTTGGCAATACTGTCGGAAAGCATACTCGTAGCTTGCACGACATCACCTACGATAACGGACTCAGGCTAAACGACTCTGCGGCGGGACGAAACACTGTCGTAGCCAACACGCGGAGAACTCCTGATCAATCAACTGTCAACCAGATTGATCACCTTGTGGTCAATACAATGCACTCCTCCAGTATTATGAACGTCCGAACGTTGAGAGGGGCCGACATCGAATCGGATCATTAACTTGTTGTATTCAAGGTACGGTTGCGGATATCGCAAAGGCAAGGTAATACTGTGAGGATGTTCGACGTCGAACTACTGCAATCGCAATAGGTCTCAAAAGCCTTTTCCGATCGAGTCTCTCTTAACCTATATCGCCAGCATCAAGTATCGAAGACTTGTGCCAACATTATCAAAAAGCCATCAGAGATACTACCTTTGATGTGATGAATTTCACTCGGCCAGTACAACGAAACCGTTTGACAACGAGTGCCGGCAAGCATAAGCAGTTAAGCTAGAGACATACAAAGCGGTGCTGCATAGAAGCACTAGAACTACTCACGAGCTCTACGAAGAGAAAAGAAGAGACGAGCACCGGTATCTCAAGAGGAAAAAGAAGGCACATGAGAAGCACGCGGTCGAGGAAATAGAGAGATGCTACTCCAAGAATGAAATTCGGAAGTTTCACCAAAAGGTAAAAAACTTGCCTCGGATATAAACCACGAACCGAAGCTTGTAGAGACGAACAAGGGGACATCGTAGTAGTATCGCAGTCGGTGCTGATGATTTGGAAAGATCTTTCTGTAGACCGTATAACAGCAGTGACGAATTAAATAGCGCTGTCAGGCAGAACGAACCTTTCAACCTCGACGATGTAGAGCAACAGTTTCTTGAACCCGACCTGGATGAGGTGAAGATAGCCATATCTAAGCTTGTCCAATAAAGCTGCTGGAGTAGACGCCCTGACTTCCGAGTTCTTCAAAGCGGCAGGCGATAACTTAGTAAGGAGCAACACCAACTCCTCTGTAAAATATGGTCATACGAAAGCATGCCCGTTAAATCGAACCTCAGCATTAATTGTGCCTCTGAATCATGCCAACTACAGAGGCATCAATCTTCTTAACGTCGCCTACAAGATCCTATCAGCCGCATTGTGTAAACGCCTGAAGCCGTTCGTCAACAACCTCACAGTAGTTCGCAGATCTTCGCAGTGAGTAGAAGTGTTTCGGCTTTTCCTAAAGTAAAATAGTGAGTCAGTTTTCGTTACAAAGATAATTAATTGCAATTTCGTCATTGAATCGATAGCCACCCAGTTAGCGGCGTCGGTCAACAAATCGTGATTCGTGGCACACGGGTTGGAATTACAGGCCATTTTTTTTTTTTTTTTGTGTTCATTTTTAAATAAAAATAGTATCAAAACAAAACTAAAAAGTGAGGAAATCATGGTGGAGAGCATTCTACTCGTCGCATAACGGGAGTTGCAAAAGGCAACAATACTGTTGCCGGTGCTGTGGCGAAAGCCATCAAAAGGAGGAAGAGCTTGAAAGCCACTCCTAATTTATCAAAAATAAAAATAAGTGCCGCTTTAACAGCTGATACGGCAATCAGTGAGGTCCACTATGAGGAAGGCAACAACAACTTTGCCTCTCTAGCAGCATCTGAATCGGAAGATGAGGATGAAGAAATAAAAGATATTAGCAGCAGCATACAAAAGCTGAAAGAAAAAATGTTTGCTATTAGGGAAAAACAAACTGCACGCAGGCAGAAGGAGCAATTACAATTAGAGAGCTCCCAACAAAAAAAGCTACAAGAGCAGAAACAACAACTGCAGCAACAGCAAAACCAGCAGCAGCAGAAACTACATCTGCAGCAAACAAAACAGCAGCAGCAGAAACAACAGCAGCAGCAGGAACAGCAACAGCTGCAAAAACAACAACAACTGAAACCACAGCAGCTGAAAAAACAGCAGCAACAGCAACAACAACAACAACAGCAGCAGCAGCATCAACAACAACAGCAGCAGCAACAACAACAACAACAACAACAGCAGAAGAAGAAGGAGAAGGTGCCTCCTATCAACACCTATAAACTAGAGGTAAATGCTACCAAGGACCTGTGTAAGCTGGTCATTGGTCATAATTTTAACATTAAGAGATTGGGGAATGATCGCCATGCCATCCACTGTAATATAGTGGAGGGCTACGCGAAAGTTAAAGAGCTCCTAAAGGAAACGACGACGGAGCATTACTCATTCACACCGAAGTCTGAAAAGCGGCAATCGATGCTGCTGAAGGGGTTGGAACCGTCTTCTGATCCTGAGGAAATCCTGGCACTGCTCAAAGAGAAGGAGTGCGAAGGACTCAAGTTTGTGGGGGTAAAGCCATTTACCACAGCTAGAGCCAGGCGGGAGAAACGGAGTCTGCCGTTCTTCCTGGTGCAGCTCAGTCCCGAAAGCCGTCTGGATAGTCTAAGGAGTATCAATGTCCTAGACTACCAGGTGGTTCACTGGGAAAAATTAAAAAGGAGCGAAGGTGTTATACAATGCGTTCGCTGCCAGAGGTTCGGACACGCCGCGTCGAACTGCCAAATGCAGCCTCGATGCGTGAAGTGCGCAAAGAACCACAGTTCCGAGGAGTGTGCTCTGGGTAGGGACGGAGCATCCGATAGGACGCAGCTCTCGTTCGTATTATGTGGGAACGTGGGACACACCGCAAACTATCGGGGTTGTCCTAAGTTCGTTGATATTAAGAAAGCAAAACTGGCTCAGCAGCAGAAGGTGGAGGTCAAACGTTCACCTGCTAGATTTCAAACACCAGCCGTCACGTCCCAAATTTCCTACGCCCAAAATGTCGGCAGGTAGGGGGGCTACGGTACAGCAAGCGACTGTTGCTTCTCCGGCACCAATGCCGAGAACAACGGAAGCTGCACCTAACTTGCTCGCAATCCAAGGCCAGGTGGCTCAGCTGCAGAAGCAGGTGCAAGAACAGGCCAAGCGGGTGGACCAGATCTACGCGCTGCTGCCGGGCCTAACGCAACACATGTCGTAATGGGTACGCACATGGTGAAGCAAACTTTGAATATCCTTGCGGTGAATGTTAATTCACTGATTAGGATCGAACGAAGAGCCGCGATGTTTAAATTGCTACAAGACCAAACTCCTGATGTGCTTTTCGCTAGCGAAACCAAGCTAACCGATAAGCACAAACTGGAGTACAATAATTATATTGTTAGAAGAAGAAACCGGCCCCGATCCAAATGTGGAGGTGGGGTCGCAATCTTCATTAAACAAGGTATAAAATTTCACAGAGTGTACAAGGGAGTGTTGCGTAGGTTCCGAGTGTTGGAGGCAGTCGTCATTTACATCCCGCACCGCAGTGGAAAGCGGCTGTACTTGGCCTCTGTACTTGGCCTCTGAGACTTCACAATCCACTTTATTTATTACAGAGCTTGACACGCTTTTTCGACTTCTGAGGCTGGAATCGGGGGAGAATTATTTTGTAATCGGTGGGGATTTCAACGCTAGACACAGAGATTGGGGAAATAATTTGCCAAATACTAGAGGGAACCTACTACTCGATTGGTGGGGTCAGCACGATGTCATGTACAGACTCGGTCTTAAAGCGACGGATAACCCGTCGTTTCCCAGAGGCGGGTCTTATTTGGATCTACTGCTGTACGACGAACGTATACGACTGACAGGTACGAATTTATAAACGCTAAACTGTCTGCGCACATTCGTGTATGACAGTGACCATTGCGGTTTTAGCACCGAAATTACAGTTCCCAACGAAATTGCGGAATTGGAGGAGTTTGTCCAAAGATATTCTTACAACTACAGTAAGACTCGATGGACACGCTTCTCCGCAACCTTGACAAGAGCTCTCGCCTCGAACACGCTCCACCCACCGTCCAATAGGAATTTGTCAAACGAGGATATCGACATGTATCTAAAACAAATGGACGAGACAATTAAACAAACTATGGACGCTACAATACCGCGGTATCGACGTACGACTAACGAAGACCTGTTCCGCAATCCTACTATTGACGCACTGCACCGACAGAAAAGTAGACTTCTGTCAAGACTCAAAAACTTGTACAGACAGTTAACTGACAGACAAGACCCGGAGATTAGGGGTCTGAAGTCATCGATTAAAAATATTCAAACGTTAATAAAAGAGAATTACAGAATTTCTGTAAGTTTGTATTGGAACAACAGGGTTCGGGCTGTAAACACCAACAACCCGAATATTTTCCCGCAAATAAATAAACTATTTCGGAGAAAAAATCAAAACGGCCTTCAGTGTTTTAAAATAGCCCGGACAACGGACAACGAACGGTTACTGACAATAGCAGGTATTGATCCAATTGAGGCCGCTGATAATGACGACTTCTTTGTGATCGAGGATCCACAGGAGAAGGTTGAGGCCATGGGGGCGACTTTCCAGGAAGTATACAAGGCCACTGATATCATTGGCCCTAATTATGACCTGGACAATCGCGTCTTGGTGCACGACCTCTACATTCGAAATGAAGTAGAGAACTGGCGATCCGAGGGCTCTGGGTTCACCCGGTTCAGCGACGAAAATATGGCAAATAATGTCATTACCAGAGAGGGTGACCTACCCCCCTTCATTTCGAAGGAAGAGCTCCATGAGATCTTCGACACAATCAGGGCTAAGAAATCAGTGGGGACCGATATTATTCCGAACATCGTGTTTCGACATCTTCCTCTAGAAGCGGTGGACATTTACACCACCCTGTTTAATAATGCAATGAAGAATGCACATTATCCAGTGCATTGGAAAACGGCGGTGGTGCAACCTATCCCTAAAAAAGGAAAGGATATATCCAAGCCGGCGAATCTCCGGTCGATAAGTCTCCTTCCGAATATCAGTAAGGTATTTGAAAAAGTAATCAATAGAGCTCTGTCTAGGTGGGTTGAGGACAAACATATAGTTCCGGATAATCAATTCGGTTTTCAGGCAGAGCATGTCAGTCATGCCGCGTCTAAACTGGTATCTGATATCCAATGGAACAAAGGCAAGAACCAGTGCACTGATGCCTACCTGATTGACTTAGAGAAAGCCTTCGATAGCGTATGGTTAGAGGGACTTTCCTTCAAGCTGAACAGTTTGGGCATTAGTAAACCACTGCTGTATATTCTTTATAATATGCTAACCAACAGACAGTTCATCGTGAAAAATGGCGATGTGACTTCTGTTGGAATATTTCAAATTAAAAATGGTCTTCAGCAAGGCGCGGTCAATTCGCCGATCCTATTCAACATTTATACAAGCGACTTGATAGGTTCACTTCCCCATACTATTGCGTACGCAGACGATTTGATAGCGTACAGATCAGGTCCAAAAATCGAGGTCATTAATACTATCTTGCAGCGTGACTTCGATAAGATAAGACGATTTTGCGATGACTGGAAGTTGAAAATCAACTTTCAGAAGTCGGAAACCATTCTCTTTAGGACGCCGTTGTCTAGAGCCTCTAGGGATACCAGAAAAAATTGGCGAAAGTTCTCGATCATTGGACAACACGGACAGCCACTTGCCTGTCGAAATGTAGTCAGATACCTTGGGATCTGGTTAGATCAGTTTCTGTATTTTGACAAAAATGTAGATGCTGCTCTGGCCAGCGCCAAAGGCGTTTTTGCCCTTACAAAGAGACTGTTTTATAGCAGCCAACTCGATGCGAGGGTAAAGGTAATCTGCTACATGGCCCTTATCAGGCCCATGCTGATATTCGGGTGCCCCGTGTGGTTCAATGTGCGAGCAAGCTTAATGGAAAAGATTCGGGTGTTTGAGAGGGCTTGCCTTAGGGCTTGCCTTCCCTTGTACAGAACACCAGAGTCGGAGTACAAAAAATTTTTATCGTAATGAGGTCCTTTACAACAGGGCGAACCTAATACGAGTGGACAACTTCGTAATTAAGCTGACTCGAAGGCACATTGCAAGAGCAATGACTTCGGCGAATAACCTGATATCTGGGGCTTACTACCCCAATTACCTTTACCACGAGAGTGTGCGCTCTGACGGCTTCGTTCCACCGGAAGCATTCCTCTACCTAGATCAGATAGGGTTAATCCAGGATAGATCAGCGGTCCTGTTAATCTTCCATGTCGCTCGGAAAGCTGGGGACAATCGACTCAACTACAGCAGAGACGTTGCACACGGCAGTGTGGATCGTCTCAGGTTCAGTAGGGCGGTGGGGAATCGCGATAAGAGGGATGTCGTTCAGCAGCACCAGCATTTCTGGTGGTTGAATGATGGAGAAGATGTTTCGTCGTCGTCTCCGTCAATTACGGACCAGCCTCACTAATGAGGCAGAGCTGACCAATCTATTTGCTCTGTGAATAGCGATGGCCAGGTTGCATAGGTTAAGGTTAGCATTTAAGAAACACATATATATATTGGTATATACATAGATATATACTAGTATATGTATGTCATTGTGTAAAATGTCTATATGTATGTATGTGTGTATTGTGTAGGTAGGTTAGGTACGAGTAGACTAAGGTTAATTTTAAGTTAGATTTTAAATTTTTATAAAAAATAAAAAATTATGTCCATATGCCAAGTTTTTTGTTAAATTCTTTTCTTAGCCTTAAGCATAGAAAATAAGTATATATAAGTATAAAATGTAAACAAAGTCGAAAGACATAGATATAAGAATTTAGAGTCGCTTAGAGTGCCTGTGTGGGGCCAGTAAGTTAGTATAAGATTGTTAAGTAATTTGAAGCTAGCATTTAAGCATTTTTTGTTAGTATGTAAGAGTTAATGATTTAGAAAATAAAATGCATTTAAAACTAAACTAACTCGTCAACAACCTGATTGGTACATATCCGTGTGGTTTCAAATATTCACACTACAGCAGCTCTTGGAAAAACTCATGACCTCCAAATCGATACACACCATCTATTCAACGATTTTAAGGCAGTATATCACAGAATCTGCAGAGATGAGCTATACAGAGCAGTATCTAGTTTCGGTGTCCTTCCCAAAGTCGGCCGTTTATGCATGATAACGATGAGGAATGCACGTTGCTCCATCAAGGTCAGTATAGAAATTACCGAGACCTTAATTGTCAAAAAAGATTCTAGACAAGGCGATAAGCTGTTATGCGATTTCTTTAACATCATTCTTGAAAGAATAGTGCAAAACTTACGCGCCAACACAAGAGGCACAATCTTTCAAATATCCATCCAATTACTCGCATACGCAGATGATATTGACAATCTGAAAGCAGCGTCATGTCAGTGACACTTTTGCGCTTATTGAGAGTGCAGCGGCGAAGATGAGTTTAACGCTCAATGAGGGAAAGGCCAAGTATACAATGTCAACAAGAAAGGGCACCCAACACCGACGTCTCGGACGGAGCGTCACTCTCGACAGATATTACTTTGAGGTAGTTAAGGACTTTATCTACCCAGACTCCGCTATTAATTCAGACAACGACAACAGCGCTGGGATCAAAAGAAGAATAACTCCTGTCAATCGCTGCTTTCCTGCTCTATAGCGCAGAGGCATGGACTTTATCAAATATGGATGAGGGAGCTCTTGGCTCTTACGGTCCCGTCTGCATAAATGGAGGAGATAGAACAACAAATTTTACGGACTGTACAGCAACATCGACTTAGCTAGAAAAGTGAGGGTCTAACGACTGAGGTGGCTGGGTTATGTAGAGCGGATGGACAAAAATGCTCCAGTCCGAAAAGTCTTCGAATCCACCCGCGTGGGACAGCGCAATTTTTGTTTTTTTTTGTTTTTAGAAAGAACTTAACACTCAAGTGGGTATGAATACACTGATAATGCCTCAGCATGTGTTAAGTTTTTTGCAAAATGGGATAGAGAGAGAAAGAAAGAGGAGGACTGCGACTTAGGTGGCGCCCGCAAGTGGAATGGGGCTTCAACCAACTTAGCGTGCGAAACTGGAGGCAGCTGGTTAAAGATCGAACTGGCTGGAGAGGCTTGTTGGTTAAGATCCAGGTCAACCCCGGACTGTAGCGCTACCTTAAGTGAAAGCTGTGAAAAAAGTTTTTACTCCTGGGGCTCAGATGTCGATGGAAGGTGGGACGGAAAACAGAGCATATGGACACTTTAAGATTAGAAGAGAGATCCTAATATACCGAGGAGTAGAATAGGGAAATTAGTGTCAAGCTTACGAAAAAATATCGAATTCAATACTCGAGCAAATAGAGCACCACTTCCAAGCTAAGCCCGACGCCAGTCACGTATCTTTTTTATCGGGATCCCCCTATTTGGATCACATCCAAACAGTGGGTGGAATAATGAGCTCCATTGCGCCAGCTATTTGCCATTTTTTCAAAACCGTTCGAAAGCATCAGCAGATAATTCATTTCATTTGCTTTTCACAGAAAGGGAACTCCAGATAAAATTATAGCTATCATAGAAACACTTTACTATGGATCCAAATGGCATACTCTATTTCTTATGCTATGTATTAGAGTCCGCTTTTCCAAGACAGAAGCTGGTATTGCGCTGAGGAATTAAAGTGGTTGGACCTCCAAGTTGTAAGCCATCTGGTCTAAGTCCAATATCCTGTGTGAGAGCAAGCACTCGTCATCGGTGTAGTCAGGATATTTATGATAAGAGAACCTGGGGTCACATGACCGACTTTCACAAGGAATAATACATAGTAGGAAAAGAATGCATCCTTGTATCGTAATCCTCTATGAGCTTCAAATTCCTTTGACACGCTATCATTGTGTAAGACATGAAATTACCGCGACTAGTTTTTCTTGTGTCGCTCTTTTGGACTAAGCTCTCCATATAACATCTGGATTGTTGTAGGCCTTCTTTAAATCTATGGACAACAAATCTAGTGGAGATTTTACTTGACGCATTCTTCAAGCCTAAGTTTAGCTACAGCCGAAGGATTACAAATACGAGTACATTTCAAGTTGCCACATTCCGCTAGATTACCCTTCTTGGGCAGCCTAACATTCACTCATTCAACCTTCGGAAAAGCTTCAGTTTCCCATGCTTTCCTACTTACTGACTGTAGGATATCTGCCGAGATGTTGGGCGCAATTTTGAAGAATTTCGTCGGGATGGCGTCTATGCCTTGTTATTTTTTTCCAGGACCTTTATTTCAGAGTTAAAGGAGGGAGGTGTAGACATGGTACTTTTTGAGCTTGTACCCAAGCCCTTGTTGCCGTATTCATTAAGGATAGTTGAAAAATGTTCCAGCCACCCGACAAACTGTTCTTCATCCAAACTCAGCAGATTTCCATCTAGACCTAATGTAGTTTGAAACGTTTGTCACAACTGAGTTGCTTAGTAATACAATTCAATTTTTCAATTCAAATTTCTTTATTCATATGTATATACAAAAGTTACAAATTTAGAATACGATTTTACATGCATTTGATACATATAGAATAGTTAGTGACACCTTTATTTATGAAAAATAGAGACGATGCCACATTATAAAAAAAAATAAAAAATTCACTTTGTGTGGGGTGTACAAAGGTACGAGTATATAGAAAAACAGAAGATCAATTCAAGAGAAAGAGGAAAGAAGAAAAAAAAAATATTCTTTAACAAATTAATAGCGGATATATACAAAATCTAATGTAAATGGCAGAAATAGGTAAATACATAGTTGAGCAAATAAGCAAATCATTTCTATTCTTTTATTTTTCTTTTATTTATTTATTTATTTATTTTTATTTTTTTTATTTGTTTACTTTACAATATTTTAAATTGGATAACTTAGAAGAGTTTCGATTTCATGATGATTAAAACTAAGAAGCCATGATTTAACTACTTTAGAAAATGTGGACAAATTTCTTATGGATCGAATATCTAAAGGCAAACTGTTAAAAAGTTTGCATGAAACAATGGAGTAGAAGTTTCTGTAACTAGTAGTGCGAAACACAGGGACATTTACAACAAAGTTTGAATGGCTACGTAAGCTGCGAAAGTCAGAAATTGGACTCTCCAGGTACCCGCCTCTCATGAAAAAGACCTTAAGGACTTTAAAATAGAATAAATGGCGCAAAGGGAGAATATTCAAGGTTCTGAAAAGGTCCATTGTGTGCACATAACGGTGAAAACCACAAACACTACGAATTGCAGATTTTTGAGGGACAGTTAATTGCTGCAGTTTACTAATATAAGCGCCACCCCAACTACAAATCCCATATTGCAATCTGGATTGGAATACACCGTAATAAACAGTTTTCAACGTGTTAAGAGAGCAATACTTTCTAAGGCGGAAAAGGCAACGAATAGCAGAAAGAAGATATTTTTTTAAGGCAGAAATGTGCTTGGACCAGTTCAAGTTTTGATCTATTGTAACACCAAGGTACATGAAATTATCTACACTTTCAATTTTGAAACAATCACTACTGCAGTTAATATTCCTGTTGAAGGTTTTACCAACCATTCAGACGTTAGAATGAAATACTATGTCTAAGTCGGGGTGCTCTTGCTCAGTAAGATTGATAAACATCAACTTAGTTTTACTACTAACAATAAGTTTGTGATTAGCAAACCAGCATCTAAGTAGGAAAACATCATGGTTTATATCAGCGATTAGATCTAGCGGACTGGCTGAACAATATGCAACTTCAAGGTCGTCGGCAAAAGCTGTAACTTTACCTATGAATGCGAGAGAAAATACGGAATTTATGTAAATTAGGAATAAAATTGGGCCAAATACAGAACCTTGGGGTACCCCAAGGTTATTGCTTTTTGCACTGCTTATATTGCTTCCAATTTTTACATATTGCATTCTGTCTTTAAGATAAGACTCAAACCAATTGTATATGAATCCTCTGAAACCGACCTTATATAGTTTATCTAATAGTATGACGTGGTCAACCATGTCAAACGCCTTAGTTATATCCACAAAAAGGCCTGCGCAAAACTGTTTTTTATCTAGTCCCTTATATAAGAAGGAGCAAAAGTCCAGTAGAGCATCCTCAGTGGAGAGACCAGTTCTGAAACCAAACTGCATAGGAGAGAAAAAATTATAATGATTGAGATAAGTTAATATTCTCGTTTTAATTGTTTTCTCAAAAACTTTTAAAATTGATGGCAGTAAAGATATTGGTCTGTAGTTTGATTTATCGGTCCTGCTGCCCTTCTTAAATAACGGAATCACTACAGCGCATTTAAGTTCAGATGGAAAGGTACCGGACATAATACTAAAATTAAAAAGGTAAGTTAAAATATCTACTAGGTTGGGTCCAATGTACTTGAGTATCAAATTTGATATTTTATCATTACCATGTGAATTGGAATTAGGAAGGGAATTAATAGTTTTTAGTAATTCCAATCCCGTAATGAACTTAAACATGAAGCTGTTGCTAGAACAGTTGTTTTGTGAGCCAGCCTTAGGGCAACAGTTACACGAAATTTGCGAGTTACTTGGAAAAGAAGATTGTCCAATGGAAGCAAAGTAATTGCTGAACTCATTAGCTATTTCCAAAGGATTTGAAATGTTAATACTTCCATTTTTAAGTACAATGGGATCTGCGTTAGTACACACTTTCCGACTAACAATACTATTAACTACTTGCCACTCTTTCTTAAGATTTCCACTTGCCGCTTGTATTTTCGAACGAAAATAGTCATCCCGAGCTTTTTTAACTTCTTTTATCACTTTTGTGCAGAATTTATCAAAACGATTTTTTAAATTGGTGTTCAAAGGATGTTTCCAACATTTTTTTCTTAATTTATTTTTGATATTTATTTTTTTGATAAGGGTACGAGTTATCCAAGGCTTAAGGCGACACTCCGATTTTTTGTGTGTTTGTGTGCAAGTAGATGCACTTATGTAGTTTTTCAGAATACTAAGAAATACACTATAAGCTGAAGAAGCATTTCTTTCAACATAAACACTTTCCCAATATTCATAACGTAGTCTATTGTTCAATTCAGGAAAGTTAATTTTATCAAAGCTGGTTTCAGATGACACGTTAGATTTCCTGCATGTTATATTTTCAAAAAGGATTCCCGTCATACAATGATCACTTATATATAGATCCAAGTTAATGCCAGCAAGGGAATCCACATCAATATTCTCCAAACGAGCAAAAACATGGTCGAGGCAGGTGCCTGCAATTGGTCTAGTAGGCTCAGCAATAAAAGATAAAAAACCATGTTCAGCCATAAGCGCTTGGTAGGAATCAGAAACGGAGTTCGAACATAAGATATCTAGATTAAAATCACCTAGGATAACAAGATTTCCAGATCGTTCATTGGCTAACAAATTTGAAAATTCATCCAAAAACAAATTCGGAGAAGAAGAATGCAGTCTGTATACACAGATAAAATTAAAGAGTTCATTGTGAATATTGCAACAAACTTTAATGACGTCCGCGCTTTTTAAATTAGCAGTTTTTACATCACACTCATACAAGTTTGATATAAAAACTCCCACTCCATCGGCAGAGTACGTATCATTCGTATTAGGAAAAAAATTATAGTTCGGAATATGGTAATCTTCACTCTCGCAAGAGTAGATCCAAATTTCAGAAACAAATATTATGTTAGGCAGGTTAACGAGAGCTTCTAGCTTCACCATCAGTAAGTCGAAGTTTTGGCGTAAACTACGTATGTTTTGATGTAAAACGAAAAATGATTTGCCATCTGATTTACATTTAAAATAACTTTCTAAATTATTATAAAATACAGTCATGAGATCGCACCTATTTTCTACCTCTTCAGCCGTAGTGACTAGTGCGTTTGTGTGACTACAGTTTTCGTGCTTAACACCGCATTGAATTTCTTTTCTCATCATGCGGTCTCGCATTTCTAGCTACATAAATCAATCCGTCTCCAAGTGTCTGCTGTCAGCCATGTGCTTTGGCTTTTTCGGCTTCTATCGACAATGGTGTCTGAAATAAAGGAAAACACATTTTTCACGGCGTTCCAGTGATTGCTCTCAGGAGGAAAGCTGATTGCATTTGTGACAAGGTTGTTCCTTAAATGTTGGCGCACTTGAGAATACCAGACACTTTCGGTATTATATCTGGGGGTCTTATAAGGGATTTGGATCGGTTGCTGTTCAAGGGCGTAAAGTGGCTTCTATTAGAAAGTGGTACCTCTCTATTCCAATGTTAGTTAGATTTCGAAAGAGTCGGGTTATAGTAAAGTGATCGGTCTAGTTCGACGTACTACTGACTAAACTTAATTTCTACCATCGGATGTCAGGTTGTCAAGTACCGAAAACTCTTCAATATGGAGCCTGGAGACCTGAAAGGCAGTCCTTATGAACATGGAACACTAGCCTACCATATCATACATACATAGGCACATACATACATATAGGATGAAATGAATTCGATGTTTTCAAGACTATGAAGAATATCATGAACGAAGAGTAGAATAAACCTTTCAAATGACACATTCTCGGTCTGATTAATGGATACCCTTTCATAGTGCAACTGTCCATGAATGCCTTCCATTGTCCCACTATACTCGTATAATCATCAAAAAAGTTAATTTTCCCTCATAAAGAAGACAATCCAAAAAAAAAAAGAGAAAGGAAAACCCGGCTAATAACTCAAAAACGAGCAGACGTCATATGTGCTCGTATCTTATCTCTACCTCTGACCCAGAACAGTGTATCTATTGTTTCCAACCAAAACGAAAGTCGTCGTCACATGATCCTTCCTGGATGTCTACCACGACAAGACATGTTAAAATGAACGAAATGTGTTACAAATTTACTCGGGATACCAGCACACACTGAACAGGAGAAAAAATTAAAGAAAATTTAAAGTAAAACGTAGAAGAATCCTTGAGATGAAAAATAACGATCCCATACCATTGTAAGGATTCTTTTTCATTTTTTTTTCGTTTTCGTTTTCGTTTTTTTCGGTTCGTTTTTAGGAACTGAAACTGGGAAAGAACAAAAACATTCTACATTCGAACGAAAAGAAAATTCTTTGAAATGTTATCTGGTGTTCGTCCTTTCTTTTGTCCTGCCGTAGAGC
This sequence comes from Volucella zonaria, assembly GCA_963966105.1. Lineage (NCBI taxonomy): Eukaryota > Metazoa > Arthropoda > Insecta > Diptera > Syrphidae > Volucella > Volucella zonaria. The sequence goes on from OZ014532.1 coordinate 182,578,005, forward strand.
AGAGCATTCGCTTAGCTCCAATGTATCTCCACACCCTCGATCTACGAATAACCAACCACTCAACAACTCCCCCTCACTCTACGTACGAATAATTCCAAAAGAAAACAGAAAGCAAGCTTGACCCATGGGAAAAGAATGTGTAGCTACTCAGTCGAATTGAAAGCGAACATCCGCGATGTATTTCATCCACATCTCCTGCTCAAACCCATACCATCGACCTCCATCAAAGTCGTTTTCTCTTACTTGAGGGAGGAATAAATACAAACTCCATAACCAGATTGAATGGTTACACCAGCAGCGGCAATACGAGCGCCGGGCCATAGAAACAGGAGGAAAAATGTTATTAAAAGTAATTTCTTTCGATGGTGCTGGCAGGGGGAAATGGGCTAACGTACAATACTTACTCGTACATACATACGAATATCTGCGAAGGGTTTGATCCTTTTTGGTAGAGAAAAGGAAAATATTTTTCTTGCACACCAGATGATTGCAGGGGTGGTAAAGAATTTTGCTAACCATTTTATTGCTCGTTGCCATCGTGACCCCTTTGAAATCGGTTTTTTTTCTTCTTCTTCTTTTTCTTCTTCTTCCAAAAAACATTTTCTTTCATTTAAAAGGACAATACATCTTTGATGGCATCATCAATTGAGTTACTAGGAGATCCTGATGAATTCAGGTGAAATAGGCATATCATCGATATGGCTACGTAAGCTACTCGTATAACCTACTCGTAACAAATGTCCTGGGATATAGATACTCGTACAGTTACAGATGTCTTTTGTTTCCAAGTTGCCTAGTTACCTAGTTGCCTTTTGGTACCTTTTGCCAGGACTTCACCAAATCTATTTGGGCCAACTAATTTACTATGTAAATTAAATGGCAGCCAAGTGAACAAGCTCTCCATTCAATTTACGAGCACGAGCTGGTTTAGAATATCTTCCTCTCTGGTAAAAGTTACGAAATTTCAGGGCAAAGTGTTGGCGTTAATTGAAAACTATTCAGCCTGCCAGACAAGCCCAGTGCGGCATGCCAGATGCTGGCATTACAAGTTGGGAACTCAAAATGTGTGTAGCACTAGGACAGTAGATTCGAATAGATCGAAAAGTGCGAGCCTAGTAACGGCGAAAGCCAGACAAAGTGCGGATGAATTTTTAACCAGATTTGCGGGTACAACTGACAAAGTTGGGTTGGCTAGAATGGATCTATGACTGGTTTTTTGAATCGTTGCCGACGTCGTCGTCGGCGCTGTCGTTATTGTCGTCATTGTCATTGTCATTGGTAGAGGGTATATGGATAATTCACACTGGGAGCAGTGACATGTGTTCGTTGCCATCGTTGATTTTGTGTGAACATTGAAAAGCATTCCATTGAATTGGATATTTTGTTGTCAATTTGCAGGAATTGATGTTGTTAACGAGAGTTGAAAATGAAATGACGCTACAAATGGACAACTTTTAGCAGTTTATAGATACATTTCCATGGCAATGTTTGGGTTTTTTTTAGTCAGATTAGAAGTCGATAACCTCAGTGCTTACTCAGTGCATTGATTTTAAGACTGGTGGCGTTAGTGTTGACCATGTTTGCTTCTAATCGCGGACATAGACTGTCGATTTTAGATTAGAAATTAAACTCCGGTTACTTAGTCTGGTGCAAATGGAATGTAATTTCTGTTTCTATTTTGTTATTGTTTATTTAACATCTCTTTTTTTTTGTTATAAATTTGTAAATCACCCCTTTTAGAGCTTAAAGCAGCAGCTACTCTCTTCATTGCTCACGATTCTGGGCCACCTTTTTACCTACCGTTTCGGATTCTCGATTCACTAATCTAGACCATGGTTGCCTTGCTCTGTCCCGCCTTTGCTGTCTTGCGGACTTACATTTTTTTTTTCTGCCAGAACAGAGTTCATTGGAGTCCTTGTAAGTTCTTTTTACTGAAATTTCGCAGTCTCTCGAAGAAAGATAAGTCTCGCTTCAGTGATAAAGTATCTACAGTACCAGCATCCACCATACCAACGTCGAGTGCCTACAGCCTGATGCGAGTGTAAGCTGGACATCCACTAAGGTAGTTTTCTGCGGTGTCATCGCCAGTTTCACAGCAAGCGCCGCAGGATGTTGTATGAAATCACTTATGGCCAGCACATTGTAGTGCCCCGACATGATGCTAGTAAGCAGCCCGCAGTCTTTCTTACTGAGAAAGAGCAGAAAATCCACTGACCGCTTAGAGATGTCAGGAGGCATTCGTTTGGTCTGCCCACAACCTGGATAGTCATGCCATTTGCAGCTGTGCTCATGTGAAGCTCATCTGTCAATGGAAGCCCTAACCGAGGACGCAGGCAGACCAAACGTATGTTCGGGTCTTGAAAAACTCTCCTCAGAGCCTTGGGTAGCAAGGTCATCGGCGATTTGATTTCCCGTGATCTCATTGTAACCTGGGACCCAGACAAGATTTAGTGAATTTAGGCTTCTGACTGCATTCAATTTTGCGATCTCGAATTAACTTAAATGTCGTAAGAGGGTTCAGCAAGACTCTAAGCGCAGATTTGCTGCTTGTAAAGATGCAAATGCTTCAACCCTTCCACCAATTCTTCACAGTGTAGTTCGTTGTCGTTCGTTGTCATCATATTTCCGCTTGGAAGACAGATGCAAGTTCTTCTAACGAGGAGTGAAATCGAATGTTGTCGTCCTCCAGAAAGACATCAGCGGCGTATCATAGATCGGTTATGGAGCTATTCCCTTGTTAGCGCAGATTCTGGCCAAAACCAGTCTTGAGCACAGGGAAAGTAAATTTTGTATATTTTCTAGTTCTAGTGTCATTGCATAAGATGGTATGTATAACTATGAAGACCAGAACCGAAAGACAGTCGGCACGTAAAGTCATCAAAGCTCTAGTCCATGGTGTACCAAACTACTGAGGCTAGTTTTGAGAGTCCAACCCATGATATGAATATCAAGTGGAGGGAGATTCATGTAGAGTGAAGTATGCTAAGGATAGCCCCATGTAGCCGAGACAAAGCGCTCTTTGGAGTATGGTAAAAGTAGCAATGAGGTATAGACTTATCGTAACCGTGTAAATCCAGAGGCCCATTCACCGGAGAGAGTCCCTTGTACTTTGTACTGCCAGAAGGCCGACAGCGCCTTGGAAGCTTTCGACGTTACATGTTTAGTGCATAGAGTTCGTCATCCTGGATGGCACCCAAATATGATATTTAGCTTATTCGTAGAAGTGTATGAAAATGCCTTTAACCATTGTGATGCCACTAGATGAGTTAGATCAGTCAACTTCCTTTGTTCTTTTAAAGAGAACAATCTAATTTTTGAGAGGGCTGACTGAAACCCATTTCTAGCGATTTAGAGCAGACAGTCGCTGGCTATGACCCAATAGATAGTACACCCGCATCATATCAATCAGTGTGCTATTCACTAGCATTACTTTAATCCACTTAACTAGTGATGTCTGGCCGAGTTACACATGCCGTCAAAAGTTGCGTTGTCGAAAGGACCCTCAACATCGATTAAAATGCCCAGCGCGTATTTCTTCTTGTCGAGTGCGCCTTAAGTTCTGGCTACCAGATTTTGAAGCACACTCTCGTAATATCGTCCGATTAGGTAAGCATCCTGCATCTCCAGCAATTCTTAGGCCACTCTCTCTACGCTCTTTAACATGAAGGAAGTCAGACTTATAGATCTGATGCTCTTAATGGGCGGGTTTTCCAGTTTTCGGTATAATGGCTACTCTCACTGTTCGCCACCGTTGCGGTATGTATGCCAGTATCAGGTCAGCAGTGAAGATTCTCTTCAGAGTTACCAGCAGCTGGTCTATACCTTTTTGTAACATGTGATAACTGGGTATATGCCATCGGTGCTACGTGACTAGAGGCCATCAAAGGCAGCAACAGGATGTTTAATGGATTCATCCGTCACCACAACTGATGAAATATACCAGCTACGGCGTGTTTTGTTATTTAGCTTACTAGCAACTTCGTTAATGGGATTGGTTCTGATTAGGTTACTTGGAAGGTGACCCTCATGTGTGAGACGGAGAGTTTCTTTTGAGGGTTTTGTCTAGCTTACTGATTTCACCAACAGCTTCGATCTTTTCACGAAAGTCTTTATAAGAAGCACTCTTCGAAACCCGAATTAGCCTCTTACCTATGCACGAGTATATATTCTTTTTGTCCCAGTCTTCCTCCATATTAGTCTCAACTAACCTGTTTAGAAGTTTTCTAGTTTCTTTACGTAGTAGGTGTAGATCTACGTTCCACTAAGGCACAGGCAATTTGCAGGATTGCTTTCTAGCTGGGCATGCCAGTTTAAAACACCTGGTGACGGCATGGATCAGGTTCGGAACAAATCACAGAAATGTGCGTCCTAGATAAGAAGATATAAATTTTTCTAATTCAAAATTCGGAACTAGGTCACTGGAAACTTTTCCAATTCACCATCAACCCTACGCACTTTCCTTAATTTCAATCTTAATTTCAAAATCCAAGAACTTCACTTTCAATTTACCTACAGAATCACAGTAAATACAATTTTAAGTGATAAAAGATGCAAAGCAATTTTGTAAAGTATGCACAGTTAATACCACCACAACGTGGCTTCATTAAAATATCTTTAAACTCTCGAAAGTATGATACTTTGGCAACTTTATTTTCATTTTCATTTCCTGGCCCTTATGGCGAACATCAAACAGTCTCATTTCACAAATCAAGAAATAATTGTCTTACAACAAGAACAACACCATAACAACAACCAAGAGGAAACAATTTATATCTCATACGCTTCAACGACTAATGGGAAAACTTCCGTTAACGTCTTCGATGCTTTCGCATGCAAAACATCCTGAACAGCACTAACTTACAAATCATTCTGACAGAATGCGTTGCCGTATTCGTATGGCACACCATAAAAGCTGTCGTCTCTTGCCTCAAGGACCAACCCATTCCCACAGGACAATAATGACGAATGTCATTATTCTCTCTGCTGTTAGGAATTTGGTGCTGTAAACAATGCCAATACGTGGCTGCTATTTGTAACAGCTCTAACACAGGACAAGGATCCAATTCCTGTGGATTACATCATGCATCCTGCAAGCAGCACACACAAAACATCCCGAAGGACTGCAATCAAAATCAAGTCCTCGCATTAAATACCCGCCAACGAAGCGAGTATCTTGCGTGGTTTTCCAGTTTTCGTCCTTTTGGGTATTTCTGGTAAGCCACCCAACAATGGAGTAGAAATTATTGGTTGCTTATTTAACAATTGTGGCAATATGCGAGAACGCTGCTTTGTTCGGAACTCTAATTTGAAGCCAATATACCCGAGGCTTTATCTTTCACGAATGAAGGAAGGATTCGACAGTTTAATTGGGATTTTTGTCGAAATGGCTTATGTGTTACTGGCGGAGGAATTAAGGCAATCCTAAATTGTATTCACCCGGATACCTTTGGTTTATAAAAGTTCTCTAACGTAACAAAAAGGCAATCAATAGGAGGTTCAAAAATAAACATTGAGGTGTATTCCAAAATCAATTTACTGCACCATAGAAAACCTCCTAATAACTCGTAAGTCCATGGAATCCGGAATCTTGTCGTGACCATTTGAGACTTGCTGGCCTCTAAGCGTTTATGAGTTTCTGGATAATACATATATGCATGTGTATTGATATGATATTGTGGAACTTTTAGAGTGTCAAATCTTGATGCTGGACACTATGAACCCGTGTGGATACCTGAGTAATGCCGCCAACACTCTCTGTGAAATGAACCGTTGATGTATTGTATAATATTATCAAGTCTTGGCTCGGCAGACTATGTCATATCAACTATTACTTACTTACTTAGGCTGCGCTATACTTCGGGGTAAACCTGGGCCTCAATTAACAATCCTCACCAGTTAGTCGAGTCTTTAGCTAACTGCCTCTAGTTTCACACTCCCAGGCAGTTGAGTTTCCCGTTCACATGTGCACGCCATTTAAGGAGAGGTCTTTCTCTATTGCGTTGTCCCTCCATTCGCTTTATATGTAATAGCCATCTCAGGCGACTGGTGTACTCATTCAGTTCGTATAGTTCGTCGTTGAATCTTCTCCCCCAAAGACCGTCAACGCAAAGATATCTTCATCTGCTTTCGATAATAGAGTCCATGTCCATAGAGTCTTAGGCCAAAATGGCCAGCGGCTGGCAAGAGTGATTCTTCGTGTTATTTCTGCTGAAGTGTTGTTGGTTATAGCTCTCGACAGTGATGTTCTGTCCAACTCGTCGATGTTGTGTGTCCCTTCTTGTTGATAACATATACTTGGTTTTGGCCTTATTTACCGATAAACCCATTTTGGCAGCTTCCGTCTCAATACCAGCGAACGCCCCGGTGACAGCCCGTGGAGTTATCCCAATTATGTCGATATTATCCTCGTTCGCTAGTACAATAGTTGCACAGACTTTTAAAAGATTGTGCCTCCAGTATTCACTTGCGAGTTCCGCAATTTGTACAAGCATGATCTTAAAGAAGCCACATGACAGCGCATCACCCTGTCCAAAACCTTGTTTGACATCAAAGTCTCGGTTAAGTCGCTATGAGCCTTGAGGGACCAGCGAGCGTTCTCAATCGTCATTCTGCAGAGATAGACGAGTTTGGCATGGATGCTAAACTAAACATTGCTCTATGTAGCTTGTCTCTATAAATGGTGTCATATGTGGCCTCAAAAGCGATGAAAAGATGGTTGGACTTCTTCGAGTATTTTCCAAGATCTGCCGGAGTTTGAAGATTTAGTCGATTGTGGACTCTCCTGGTTGAAGCCGCACTTCGTTGGCGAAGTGTTTCAGACGTTCACACAATATGGCAGATAGGGTCTTGTATGCGATGCTGAAGAGACTTATACCTCTATAGTTGGCTCAGTTTAGGGGGTCTCCGTTTTTGTTGATCAGGCATACCGATCACCCAGCTGCTCTGAATACATTGGCCGGTATGCCATCAGCTCCAGCTGATCTGTTGGATTTTAGCTCAGTTATTGTTGTCCTTACTTCGTTCTGGTAAGGTGGACGGAAGTTTTGGGTATCATCGTCTAAGTTGAATGGTCTATTCTGCGTGACGGCGGCATGTAGGGCTTCTTCGGCGTTATACAGTCTGCAGCACCAACTGTGACTCCACTACAAGGTTTCCTTCTTCATCTCTATAGGCCTTTTAGCCTTGATACTTTCTTTTTATCTGTTGGTAAAATGTCCGTACGTTATTCCTAAAATGCAACCTCTCAATGTATTTGGCCGTTGATTTTTCTTCTTCTGGAGAAGCCGTCCGTCTTTGCAGCCCCGTATGCTTCTTGTTTAGCTACAAATGATTCCCGTCATTCTTCATCAAACAAGGGATTTATTGGTTATGGTCGGGTGAAACCCAGCGCATCAGTTACGGCGGCTCACGTTTGTAGCATTGCCACAGCTCTTCGGTACTTGATGCTGGCGCCATAGGGGTTGTTGAGAGGTTTCCGGTTACGCGTTCGCCGAAGATTCTGGCGGTCTCTTGTGATTGTAGCTTTTCTACGTCATATCTTTCCACAGTAGTTTTAATGGAAATCTGCATTCGCTCCGAGATGCGGAGAGGTGGTTATTTGAGTCAGTATCGGCTGCCTGGAACGTTCGGACGTCCAGAATACTGGAGGCATGCCTTACGTCTATCACAAAATGATTAATTTGATTTAGGATTTGATGATCCGGAGGCTGCCATGTTCCCTTGTGTATATTGAGATGAGGAAACCGTGTGCTGCTATAGTGATATTTTGTCCCGCCGCAAAGCCAGTAAGTCTAAGTCCGTTGCCAGAGTGGTGTAATATAGGCTATACTTACAAACTGTCCCACCAAAGATGTCCTCCTTCATTGTCCTGGCCTAGTAGGATTTTAACGTCATAGATCGGACATTTCCCATAAGTCTTGTCGAGGAGCTCGTAGAAATAATCGTATTCTTTGGTGGCGTCGTCTTTGTCATCAGTTGAGGCATGGACGCATAAATGGTTTATGTTAACGAATTTAACCTTGAAGGGGATTGTCATTATAGGCTCGCTCACGAGGCGGAAGCTCAAGACTTTTCGCCTAAGTCTGCCGCATATGGCAAATCTGCATCCGAATATGCGCTGTGATTTTGCCCTATAGCTATCACCTTAGAATTATCACAGTTTTTCATCCTTCTTAGGTCCGGCTTATCTAACCAAACTTCCTAGATGACGGTGATATCTGTCAATGACCTCTGCTGATTAATTGGCAGCACGTGGTCAGTTAAGGGTTCGAGCATTCGTCAGGTACATCCGAAGGTTGTTGTCTTTTGCAATTAATTTCTATTCGAGGCCATTACTTGGCTCGTCACATATTTTAATCTCGTCCGTAGAAAGTTGTGAGCCCTATGACGGCGTAGGCCAGTGGCAGGGTATATCCTTCACATTTCAGCCGGTTACCGGGGACCACCACTTAGAGGTAAAGCAAGCACTTTGCTAGGAACTTCATTGCTTCGCTGCTGGCCTAATCCGAGCTATAGGACACTCAGCAGTTGCTCAATCAATCAATACGCAGGTTCCTAAAATATATTGCAGTCATCTTACTAAAATTGATGGGTCTTTCAAAGAAGATCATTAAGTGCTTCGGTGGTAAGGTACCTACATTACCAGCACAGTTTCGTATTTTTCCAGCAACAGGCATTTTGGCGTTATCACATAGAAGTCAAAGGACAGTCAGCGCTGGCAAAAGCACCAATCGTCGATCACGTCTTTGGTCACCTACGATTTGTGGTAGAAAGTCGCTAGGCATGATCCAACAGGCATCACAGCTACAATACATCATCTCCAAATGCCTGAGAGTAGACAGTCCTTTCTACACATGAAGCGCAGTCTGTCAGGATCTTTTGCATTAATTGGTTTGTTGCATTTTAGACAGACGATGCATTCGCAAAGCAGTTTTGCGCACATGGAGCTCAACTATTCTCCCCATGCTCCTCAACATGAAGGAAGTCAGACTTATAGACCTGAACCTGTTGGCGTGCGTGTGATCATCTTTCCGGATTATAAGTATAAAGGCTACTCTCATTGTTCGGTATGTATGTATACCCAACTCACTAGCAGCTTCGTTAATAGGAACTGGTTCTGATTAGGCTACCTGGTAGGCGAGCCTTAAGCATGAGATGGAGAGTCTCTTGTGGATACTTTGACTAGTACCGACGGTTTCAATCTTTCCGCAAAAGTCCGTATAAGAGGCACTCTTCGAAATACGAGTTAGCTCCTTAAATTATTTTTGCTAAAGACTCTAGTCTTTCTCCAAATTAGTCCTAAGTGACCTGTTTAGAAGTTTTCTGGCTCTTTACGTAGTCGGTGTAGACCTGCGTTCCCCTAAGGAACAGGCAATCTGTAGGATTGCTTTCTATCTGGACATACCAGTTCAGAACACTTGGCGGGGGTACCACTCAGGTTCTGAACAGCTTCTTCTAGCTTTTGTTTTGTCCTGAGCTTAGGGGGAGTACAGTCGGGCTTGCCGAGCTCCTTCTTGAACCATTTCCAGTTGGTTTCCCTCGGATTCCTTCTATTCCACAAGACCTCGCATCCGATTCTGAATTCGATGTACTATGCTCTGACATGGAAACTTCCGATAGTGTGTACTGAGTCTTAGCTCCCATGTTGGATAGCGGCTGTCTAACTTTCGTTGACAACCAGGTCATACAATAGTATGAAATTCAGGAGATACTTGCCTCTCACGTTGTATTTGCTACTGCCCCAAAAAGTTTCAAGTTCTAGGAAAATATTCATTCATATGGGTTCAAAGCCGACGGCAGCCAATTTGAAAAGGATAAACTGGTGAGATCTGTGTGAAATCTGTTGTAACAATATCGATTCTGTTGCCATTCTCAAAGACTAAAGGATAAAGGACACGAATTCAAGGAAAACAATAGAATTATACTGACATATTAAGACTTTGTATAAAATGCTTTTGAACATTTTGGGTATATGGGAACGTTTAAACACTACACTCACACTTACTTACTTACTTTATTTGTAATCCCTTTTTGCGTATTGGGATTATAACCTGAGTATTCTCATTGTGTGTGAGTAGACAAAATTTTTAAGAAAAGGGGAAGAGAAAGGTTTTTGGGAAGACAATCTTGCCCAGATAAGAATTTATCATAAAGTTTTTGTAACTTATCATCCTACTTACAAAAGTAGGATAAACGGTTTGAGAGAGAAAGGGTCCAATGAAGAAGTTAAATAGGTAATTGAATATGAAGGGTCCTGTACAAAGGAGCTGTCGGTAAATGATTGATTGATGAAGGTGGCAAAAAGGTTGGCAATGCTATGTGGATCGGTTGATGATTTATTTTCGCATGAAAGTGAGGAAGGTAACCGTCGGATTTTCTTTTATAATTGACGAATTGAAAATAAAAACGTTGGGCCGTTTAAAAGATTGGTTTACGCATGACGTAGCCCTCGACGTAGGGCCCGTGGAGAGAATTATAAGGCTGAATGGAATGAAAGTAAGAACCGCGATAGTAACAATAGTCAGCCGTAATTTGTTACTTGTGTTTCGTAAGTACCGAAGTCTTTGATTACGTCAACGAAGGGACGTACATAGGTGAAGCTTTTCAGCGTAAGTATTTCTTCTTAAATAATGGGGAGAGCATGAACTAAACGTAGATTCGTGAATATAGATGAATAAGTGCTGATGTATGCATTAATGCTTACTACGGTATGGACATCATCCATAAGAGTTTTAACTAATTGGGAATTTAAAATGTAAATTCTTGTTCTGCTGTATGAACATAGAGTAACAATGGTGATCCTTTGAAATATGTTTACATCAAACAAAACGATTGGATAGCGCCAATAAAGTTACAAGATTACGGCTATTACCATTAAGGGGAGGTTCACGATATCTAGACTTACGTAATTACACAATTTTAGACTTATAGAAGCTAACAAGGGGAAGATCAACAACTGTGGGATCCTTATCTGAGGGAACCGGGAACCAACCTCAGGTCTTTTTTGGGACGCCTTGGGTAGATGGAGACAGATAATGAGTAGCCCTCTTTTTCCCTGACTAGTTCTTAAAAGACCTGTGGCTTATACAAGGAGTCTGACATACTAAATGTTGACGCCGCCATTGCTTCAGTCACTTGACTGACATGACATTATATTATTATTGAACAACACTCCCACTTATATTCCTGGTGGCTACTATGGGAAGGAAAAAAGAGCACAAATTAGATATAATTATAGTTATAGTATTATCCATCGCCAATTTGATGGCGCTCAGTGCCTTCCCTAATCGTTCAACACCCATCTACTATTGCACCTGCTCTTTAAGTTGCGCGCTGAAGTAAAAAGAGAGCTTCTCGACTACATTGGACGCTATTACCCAAAGCCATCACTAACTACAGGGGTTAGTTGGTTGAGGCCGATGTGGGTCAACCTCCGAGTTCTATTTTTTGTAATTCTTTGATCTCTCACTAAACTTCGGCTATTTTGGATCACCTCGTTAGTGAGACCGAGAGTTTGCGGACATGTTTGCACTTGACTCATACAATTATTTTTCTTTGTATCCCATGTTACTTTTTTTAAGATCATGATTTGTCATACCTTTTGATATTCGAAAGATTCTTATTTTATGATGAGTATGTTAAACCTGGATGAGCAGATGTCGCCTATACCAACTTGATATTGATGCGATTGACCAGTTAATTGAACTGTCTGTCCCTATTGACGATATCCTTATTTTCGGCGACTTTAATCTTCCTCAGCTACAGTGGACTCGATCAGATGATCTATCGTCTTTCATCGCTTCAAGTGCCAACTCAGCTAAGGAATGCCTCTTCTTAGATCGTTTAACAGACTGAAGTCTATGCCCAGTCAGCGGTATATCCAACTACATGGACAGGGAATTAGATCTTATTTTCACAACAGATTCGATTAACTCCTCAGTCTCACTTTGTCCTCTGTCTCTCTCAAAAATCGACAACTACCACCCTCCCCTTTTTCTCTCGTTTTTTCATAACTCTTCTGTCCAGTCCACTCCCCTCACAACTCTCTCATCCTACGATTTTCATAAAGCAATCTTTAACACAATTAGTTACTATCTCAGCAGATCCCTCTTTAACTTTCACAAACTAAGTATAAATGATTCCTTATCCATTTTTTATAGAGAAATATTTAATTCTTTTCCCTTTACGTTCCGTTTTCGAGCCTTAATACATCATCTACTAGTCCTCCCTGGTATAATCGCAAGCTTTGTTCCTTATGAAATAAGGGAAACAAGTTATGGGCTGTTTTCCATCGCATCAGATCCTTTTCCAACTACCTTGGCGCTTATCTTCATTTCACCGAAGTTTACGATTCCCTTTACTAGCGCAATTTGTTAAACACAAACGAATGTCCGATGGTAACCTTCCTTCGCTCTCTTTCAACAACAAGTCATCAACCGATCCACTCACCATTGCCAACCTATTTGCCACCTTTTTCAAACAATCCTTCACCAACGACTCCCTCCCTTCATCCTATTTTAATTACCAACTGAATTTCTCCAATGGACCACTACTCTCTCACACCATGGACCCGTCTTATATCGAATATGAGTTACACCAACTTAATGAAGAATTCACACCTGGCCCAGATGGCCTCCCTGCCATATTCCTTAAGAAATGTTCTTCCTCTATTTCCCTTAACCTTTCTAATCTCATTCGTCTATCCCTCTGACAAGGACAATTTCCCCAGGATTCGAAAACATTCTTCATAACCCCGATCCACAAAAAAGGATCAAACAACGTAATAAGAAACTATCATCCAATGGCTAAACCCAAATTCTTCGAAAACATTTTGTATGAAGCTCTAAACTTTCCAATGCAAATTACTTATTTCCCCTAGGCAACATGGCTTCCTGAATGGTAGGTCAACCTCCACCAATCTCGTTGAATTCATCCCCTTACCTCGAAAACCGTTTTCACAATGTTCGTTTTAGGTCAGCTCACTCGGCTCCATTTTTGGTCACCTATGGAGTTCCACAAGGTTCTTTTATACAAACCATAAATGATCTCGATAGGATCATCAAACATTCATCATTCATTCAAAACCATTTCCCCACCCCATAGCTCCTTCCTGCTTCAACAAGACCTTGATAGTTTTTCGATCTGGTCCCTCAAAAATTGTTTGGAACTTAATACATCCAATCCACCACCTTTTCACATAAGCGGCACCAACCCCCTCCCCAACTCTACCTTCTCTACAACCAACCTATCTCCTCCGTTCAATCTCTTCGCGACCTCGGCATTTTGTGTGATAAGGAGCTCAACTTCCGTTTACATATGGTTGGAATAATCCTTAAAGCCAACTCTGCACTAGGTTTTGTAAAACGGTGGTCCAAAGAATTCACCAACCCATACGTGACCAGGTCCATCCATATTACCTTTGTTCGCCCCTTCTAGAGTACGCCAGTCCAGTGTGGTCCAAATATCATCGTGTTTATAGGATCCGGGTTGGTGAAGTCTGTTCTTTCCCAATGTGCCTACTGACTATATGTAGAGTGAAAGGGGACCTAAGATTGTTTGACGACTGTAAACGGCGGAAAGTAATGAGAGAAGCTTTTTCGTAAACAAGAGTTTCTGCTTTCAGAAAGTTTAGTTTTAACCGAGTTTTGAGCGCAGGGCGTCTTATATACAATAGTATTCAGTGAACGTACGCATTATACCAAACCACACCATCAAGGTACATTTCGCTGATCATTATCATATATCCCCCGGCCACATTTTAAAATCCCAAATCCACCAACACAAGATCTCTAAGACCTCTGTCAAACGCCTTATTTCAGATCGATGAAGGGGAGATGCAGATTTTTCGAAGCCGTCACGTAGTCATAATGGACGAACTTTGAATCGCTTCGCATATCGACCTGACTTCAGCAAAGCCAAATTAGCTTCCATTGAGTTAAATGCCATTGTCAACTATCGTATATTTTCGTCGAATGGAACATAAGTTTCTCATGTCGGTATTTGTTGCAATTTTTCGTTTCGCATTTGCCTTTATACTGTGGAACAAGAAAGTTCTTCATCCACTGATTAGGCATCTGATCGCTTCTAATGGTTTTATTGAACAAAATCGGAAGCAAATACATACAAGTACATATGTAGATCTAAGGTTTCCGATTTGTTTCCATTCTTCGGAAGGAATGTGACTCAAACCAACTGCACTATTCATTCTTCTCACTGCTTCGCCAATTTCGATTTTCGTGAAATCTGCATTTTCCTCCTCAAGCGCTACTACTATGCTTACGAGTAGATGGTAACACAGTTCAGAGTGGTATGGTGTATCAGGAACATCTATCTGTACAGGGTTCTACTGCTCCATAGCATACAGCTGACACCAATAAAAATGAGGTCGTTCCGGGAAACATTGCTGCATTGGCGCTGAGCAGCATGGACCTACTTTCTGGGCTAAAAATCAGAACTCTGGCTCACAGCCTTAGAATAGTGGATCCAGTTTAACTGTATAACCGCTGACACGTCAAAATTCCACAGTGTGATAAGCGGGCTTGATCAAGACTTCTTCCCTGTAGACGGAGATATTTTGCTGCATTTACAAGAGGATACCCCTGCAGTTTAACAAACACGTCTTAACCGTTTTTTCAATTTCAGAGAAACAAAAATTACGCAGATTCATTTCTGATCTATAGCTTGGGGACCGCTAACCTTCCACGTTGTTAGCCGAAATGCATTCACTTAATCAGGAGAAATCAGATAACCGAACAGTTCGAATGTTGTTGCGCGCCTACCTGCCAAAGCAATTGCAAGTTACCTTGGCCTGACCTTGACAGGTAGACTGTATTTGGAAAATTAGACAAACCTCAGCAAACGAATCATGAATTTTCGCAAATCAACTCCATCTAACACCACGTGGGAAGAAAGATCAGCAATTTCGAACAGCAAATGGCCCTGATGAAGACATAACTGAAAGCCTATCGAAACAAATCAATCGGTGAGGCGCGTTCAATGTCTTGCTCTACCCGGATAGGCAAGCACTATTTTTACTACGGTTTAGCGCTGTGCCAATTTTAAAGAAAATCGAAAAACTAGGTTTTCCATTAGCTTAAGTGGCATCCGAAGGCATCAAGCTTATTCGTTCTCGATTGCACAACTGGACAACGTTTTCTTATAAACACTGGTGCTGATTTGTCTGTCGGTTTTTCTCTACTGCAGTGTCCTTACGTGTTGGAATCGAAGTATCTTCAGCCTAGAGCGTTGGTGTTCAGTTACTCTTCATGCCCTAGCCATCTTAGCTGATTTTTCTAACCCGGCCAAAATCACTGTACAGCTTGTAGAGTTCGGCGCTAAATTTCCCTCGTCAAACAGGACCAAAAATCATTCGAAGAATTTTGCGTTCAAAACAGCCAAGGATATCCACTTTCGCTAAGGTCTACGTTTCTGCACCATACACCAGGACTGGGATGATAAGGGTCTTATATAGAGTCTCCGTAGCATTTCTTGACAAATCCTTATTTACCTTCTTAGGCAGAAGAAACCCCGATTGGTAGGAATAACCCTTCGTTTGATTTCTGATGAGATGTTATCATCATATTTAAAAGCGGTGCCGAGGTATACAAAGTCACTGACTACTTTAAAGTTACAGCTGTTTATTGCGACATTCTGTTCGATTCGTCAATGTTTTTTGCCCGATCTTGTTGGCGGCATATAACATACTTCACTCTTCGTGCGCAACTTGCGGCGGAATATTGCTTAGCAGGTATCTCGGCTCATCTTCAATATATTTTGGCGATTGAATCACTTGGAAGTTTTTCTTTTTTGTTGTGTCGCAATCCTTAAAATAGTACCTTCGCTGTTCCTCTTTGAATTTCTTCTATTAGGTTATGAAGATACCTCTTCTAATTCCAGATATAATGCCTCTATCGTAATCACCTGTCATCTGGCTGACGCTTTCTTTGCCTCTCTTTTGCGTTAATAGCCTAATTCAGGATGTACTTCATAGGTTTCGCTACTTCCGGTGTACTGTTCATGAAAGGCTGAAAGGCTTGCATTTTGTTTTTAGCCGCCATTATCATTTCGTTCCATCACTTATTTTTGTAGCGCCGGTCTTTTAAATCACCGAGCATCAAAGTTGGTCCACAAGGCGTTTGCGCTTGCGCTCTTCTGGGGTTTTTGAGCTTTTCTCGCAAATTAAGCGTATAGAAACTCTTTCCTTATTTAAGACGTGCCAGTTTATTCTCTCGACTGCTGCCGGTTTCTTGGATCCAGTATGCATTTAGATAGTACTCCTGCTGAATGAAAAGTTTGTTTAGTATAGTTAGCCCTCGTTTTAGAACCGTTTCGTCTATGATAGTCTTCGTATTCGTGGTTCGTAGTGAAAAGGATTTCGGTCCATATTCAGGTACCAGATTAGTCGATCGCTAATTGTTGCTACCCTTATGATGTTATCTAGAGATTCAGGTCCCAATGTGATGGCAACTAAGTTCTTTTCTTCAGCAACAATTCGTAATAATATATCTTGTATATTCTTGTTTATAAGTTCAGTTAGCGAGCAATGTTTCCAATATTTCGCCACTTAGTTTCTTGAACGCGTATGACATCAGTTTTTCGTCACCGTAATACGTTTTCTAGTTGAAAACTTTTGCCCGTCACTGTGCCAATGAGATACGTAATTTATTTCTGTAAATCATCGTATTGCTACGTCAAGCTCTGACATGAATATTTCTATTCGGACCGGGATCACTCTTCCGCTGTCCGGAAGAAGTGGATTCATGCAACTGCAGACGTTCCTGTTCTTTGTATTTACTAAACTTATTTTCGTGTTTAATGGCGTAGGTAGGTAAGAGTGGCTGTTGGATGGATAAACCAACCCACTTAGGCCTAATGGCCCATTGTGATGCCACGTGGATCTATGATCCTCTTACTAATGGAACTTGTTTGAGCTGCTGAAGAAGCGAAAGAGACTGTTTACGTCTGTATTTTTCAGACCGTTTAGTTCGTTGAAGAAGAAGGCTCCTAAGTGAAGTTTTCTTCTCTGGGGGAGAGCTGGACATGTACAGAGTAGGTGGAGGATTGTCTCCTCCTCCATGCGGCTTCTGCAGAAATCATTTGTAAAGGCGACAAGCCTTCTTGCGTGCTTGCCTATGAGGCAGTGTCCAGTGATGACACCTATGATGGCGCTGAGCGATACAGATCCAGTTTTGGCCAGATTTGTTTGGTCGCTAGACATGTTGGTCCAACAGTCCACCTAAGGTCTGTTCTTTTATTGGCATCCAGCTTTAATATTAGTTTTAACGCAGCGATTGGGATACCTATGCTACCCCTTTCCGGTAGAATAGGTAGAGTGGTTCCAATTTTGGCGAGTTCTACAGTTCCCTGGAACGTCTCTGTGGCCCGGCACCCAACAGAGGTGAAGGTTGAACTGCTCTGCCATCTCATAAGAGACGATCGGCATTCAAGGGCGGTTTTAGAATTAAGTGAGACTGAGTCCAGGGATTTGATAGCGGCCTGACAATCCGAAAAGATGCGGATATCCTTTGCAAATATCACGTTTTCTTCAGCCAGGACAGAGCTTCTTTAATCGCCAAAATTTTCGCCTGGAACACGCTGCAGTGATTTGGAAGACGAAAAGAGGGGCTTAGATTTACCGTGTCTGAGAAAACACCGCCACCAACCCCGCTATTAGTTTTAGATCTATCTGTGTAGAGATGGATTGACTTGTCCTCCATGAAAGCATCTTCCTCCCAGAAGGATCTAGAGGGGAAGCTTACATGGAAGTTTTTGTCAAACCAAAGTTCAGCCCAATTTATTCAGGTGTGGTGTAATCGATGTGCTCTGTGGGGATTGGTAATGTATTAAGAATACTGGCGTGGCCAAATGGATTATTTGTCCCCCGCTTAGTCGCTTTAAGGCGAACAGCTGTAGTCGCAGCTATTTGCCTGCTGATTATATCGAGGGGTGTTAAATGAAGAAGAGGGGGTAGATGCATAGACATGCCGTTCTCTGGACTCTGCTTAGCTTAATGAAGTTAACCGCACTTTCTAAGGCCGTCCACCAGACTATCACCCCATAAGTAAGTATCGGTCTTATGACCGAGATGTACAGCCAGTGGGTTATCCGAGGTTGAGAGCCTCGATGGCTTTTTGCAAGAGAATAAAGCTATTGTAGCTTTATTGACTCTTTCTTGAATGTTAGGTTTCCAGTTTAGTTCTCTGTCAAAAATGAAACCCAGATATTTTGCTGTATCGGAAAACACTAAACTGATACCGTTTATGGAAGGAGGGTCTATAGTTGGAATTTTATATTTCCTGGAAAAGACGACAAGATCAGTTTTATGGGGGTTTATCCCCAATCCACAGCTATCTGCCCAACGGGTTAATCTATTGAGATTTAATTGAAGGAGTTCTTTAATGGTATTAAGATGCTTACCTGAGACGGCAATAGCAACGTCGGCTGCATAGGCAATCACCCTGCTACCACCCGCTTCCAGGTATATCAGCAGTTCATTTACTATTAAGTTCCAGAGAAGCGGAGAGAGGACACCGCTTTGCGGCGTACCTCTGCTGACACATCTTCTAGCAGAAGCCCTATCCAATTTGGAGTTGAATATCCTGCTGTTTAGCATAAGACTGATCAACTCCCCAAGTGAGTCGTCTACCTGCAGATTTGACAGCGCAGTCGTGATTTCGGATCTATTGACGTTGTTTAAGGCACCCTCTATGTCCAGGAAAGCAACCATTATGTACTCTCTATATTGTAGGGTTGGTATGATGTGGCTAGTCAGTGAATTCAGAGCCGTTTCCACCGACTCTCCTTTACAGTACGCATGTTGAGCCGCTGGCAGAAGTCTAGGGTCAATTTTAGCTCGTATATGGATATCAATCAGTCGTTCTAGAGTTTTCAGAAGGAAAGATGATAGACTTATAGGTCTGAGGTCCTTTGGGACGACATGAGAGCATTTTCCGGCTTTGGGGATGAACACTACATTGACTTCTCTCCATGACAGTGGAATGTGGATGAGTTCTACACAGCTCCTCATAATATTTCCTAGCGCAGGCAGAATAATATCTGAGGATCTCTGTAGCTCGGCGGGTATTATACCCTCCGGCCCAGCAGACTTGTAAGGTTTGAAGCTATGCAGCGCCCAGAGCAGTTTGCCTCTTGTGATCAGACCCTGGATTTTGGACCCGGTTGCAGTAGACTTGTTTGAGTTGCTACTGACCGTGAATTGAGAGCTACCTGGAAAGTGGGTGTCCAGTAGCAGGTTGAGTGATTCATCACTTGAAGTTGTCCAAGAGCCATCGATTTTTTTCAAACAGCTAGGCATTAAGGATTTGTAAAGAGGATATTTCTTAGCCGTGATGCATCAGAGGTTTCCTTGATTTTGTCACAGAAGGACCTCCAGGATTGTCGCTTTGCCTTCCTCAGTTCTTTTTTGTATAATTTGAGGGATTCTTTGTATAAGTGCCAGTCAGTTACTTTTCTTGTGCTCTATGCTAAGTTGAAAAGTTTTCTGCGAGTTTTTCTGAGCAGTCCCAGTGCTGATGTCCACCAATGTGGCTTTTTCTTGCCTTACTAGCGTAAGGAAAAGGTAAATCGTTCGACATTATTCTAAGAACCAATCGAAAAATTGTATTATAAACACGAAAAGATAGTGAGCTTCATTTTAATGTGACATTTCAGTCGTCATTCCATTTTCAGGGTACTGATAAAAAAACTTGAAGTGCAAATCCTTCGTCCATATGACCTTTCAATGACACATTCAAATCTCTACTCCATTTGTAAAATATCTCTCACATTAACCGTCCATCATACTTAATCCGAATAAGGTATCTCTCTCCAAACTTCCAAAGTGAAATTAGTTTAAAATTAGGACTTTTTCAAAGTGCAAAGGACAACCACTACGCCATCATCAAAGTAAAACGAAAGAACAAATTCTATTTGAGATAAAAAAAACTTAAAAATTCAACGGACATGTTAAGATACGACCCTGTCAAGTGAAGATTTCTAGCCCAGTTCAAATTTAAACGTTTTTTTGCTCGATCAAATTTCGTACCCGAACCGAAACGTAATTAAAAAAAGAATTTTCCATTCAAACCTAGATCACTTGGAGCACCAATTTCCGTCCCTCCACTGGTCCCGAACTCATCATTTTTTTATTTTTTTTCCAGAAACACTCCTTCTGTTCTGCTTAGTCCTTCCACTTTTAATTAGAAAATGAAAGGAATACCTTCCGCTGCAACGACGACAGTGAAGATGAAAGGCACTAACCAAGAAAAAAAACAGAGATCGAGTAGAGAGAAAAGGAAAAATAAATAAATGTGAAATAGCAGGCCAAATGAAAGTTTCCAATTACTCAAGACGCAAACTGGATTAACCTGACATCCAGCCTCTGACTCTCCCCCAATTGATTCGAGCTGATTGATTGTCAGTGCCAGACAAGTTGGATCCACACCATTATCAGATATGTTCTTTCGTACCACTCAAATCCACCTACTCAGACCCACTTCCGCCCATAGAAACAACAAAGAGCTGCAAAAATAAAACTGTCACGGAAATTTACGGTACGGTCTCTCTCACCCCCCTCTAATCTCCCTCACCCCCCCTAATCAGTAAAGTGAGCCGTTCAAATGAGATTCCAAACAAATTACTCTAACAACTTTATGTCAGAAAGGCTCAGTGTTTTTGACTGTTACCGCTATCCGCCTTGTTTTTGAGGAATTTTTCCTCTCCTCAGTCTAAAAAAAAACAACGAAAGAAGACCAAACAACAAAAAAAAACATAATAAAATCGAAGGAAAAATCCCTTTAAGTCCTTTTTGGGTAAATCAGTCACGTATCCCCTAAACACATGTAATTTGCCTTTGCCTACGACTTCAGGCCAACAAACAGCCTTTGCACAGTTTTCGACATACGACATTCGACATTTACCATCTTTGAGCTACGAGAAGGACTCCTCCAACTCTCCAACCCGACAGACGAGGAAACAACATGAAACGTAGGTACAACCGAACTATGACGGCAGCCTTGTTTACGCATCCATTAATCCTTTCCCAATGCGGATAAATCAGTTTGTGCACGGAACAAGGAATGTAACCTTCCTGAGGCCGTACACATTCTTAATTCCATTGAATGTGGGCCGCCTTTAGACACTTTTATATGCCTGCTACTGCTGCTGTTGCTGCTTCTGCTACTGCTGGTGTGTACGAGTATCTGTGTTTGTGCTTTTCATTTTCAGTTTTCCAATATCAAGTTTTCGACATCATACAAAGATCAGATCGGATTTTCTCAAGTTTGCCAAGGGACACAAAAGTCAGACAAACATTGTTCATTTTCTCAGAGCAGGAGTCGAGATGACGCTAGAAAGGAGCGCTTCTGCCAGTCGGAAGGGTAAACATTGCCAATTGTTCGGGACATGACTAAAAGGATTTGCGACGTGGCGGGGAAGAGAAAAAAAAAAGTCGTTGTTGAACTTGCTCCCATATGTGGACAATGAAAGGTGAAAATCGGAAGATAGAAAGCATACCCCATATATCGGTCAAGGATGCTTCAAATGTAAATCACCTACACTAGTGCCTTCGAAGAGGATATCCTTTCGCCTGTCCCCCGATACCTTCCTAACTACACATACGTCATCCTGCCAGCGCATCTTTTTGCCCTTTTCTTTTTTTTGTTAATTTTCTCTCAAGTGCCACTTCAGGGATCCGTTTCTCCTTTGAAGGGCCATCATGGGGCTTAGGCTATTATCTGGAAGGGTCAAATCCAATATAAACTCTACCAAGTTGGTTTGTGTGAAGTAGAGTTGACAATGTGAGCTAATTCGCCAAAAAAAAAAAGAAAAAAAAAACATCTTCCATGAACGCTACAGAGGTGTTCAAATCCTCTTGGTGTCTGTCTGTAGCCTGAGGATACCAAGGTAATGGCTCGGGCAGGAATCTCTTTTACGGCTTGCTTGATTCGTATGTGTATGAAAGACGGTGAAACAGGTCGTGTGGAAATGACAGATACACATACAGAGTATCGTTGTAAAGCATCAGAAAAGAAAAAAAAACGCAACAGTCCTTGTCTCGAAAAGAGGACACATTTTGATGGCAAAAAAGCAAAAGGCCCAGCAACATGTGTCATATCATATGAGAAGGCAGCTACGTCTGAGACTGGAGAGTCCTCGTTAAGTTGAGTCGTCGACTCCAAAGACAACGATGACGACGACTTATGCACCTCTCTGACAGGGCGTGAAATTGTTTTGCCACACCGATAGGCAGTCAGTTGATACTCCTGGGTTGAGGATAGAATGAAACAAATTAGCTATCCTGCAACACATTGAAATGATGAGAAAATGTAGACGACCCTCTATACATGCCGTGGTGATTATGTTCCGTAAAAATGAGTAAAATAAGTCCTAAGGCCTTGTAATAAAACGAATGTAACGCACATTTTAACAAATCATAATTGGATTTTTCGTTACGAAAACAGAAAATTGAAGGTGACTCAAAAAGGTCTTTGTTAGTCAGGACTCACCATCAAGATTTCGATACATACATACGAGTACATAATCCAAAGTGTTATTTACTTAGTAGCACTCTGTAAGGTAATATCCGGCTGCTTAAAAAAAAATCAGCGGATAGCCGTCGTGAACTGCAACTTTATTCTTGTGAGGCTAACAATTCTCACATTGTTTCTGGCCGGTGGAAGGGCTGTCTTTTCAAAATTTAGCAATTCATTCTTCCTGTCAGCAGAGTTTGGACTCGGAAAACGATGCCCTCGTGTTTTCTACAACTACGAGTTTTGTGACTCTACTCCTAGATCCTCATCACAGTGTCTTAAAGTTGAGTGTAATGTGCCCACGACCTCCACCTATTGTTCCTGGAGTATCAAAGCCCATATTCATCTACTCTCATTGACAGAAGTAATTGTTCTTCTCGCTTTTTCCATTAGTGGATCTTATGAGCAGGTCTCGTCTTTCTTTATAGTGTTACTTTACCAGTACCTGCTCTGTTTCTTTCTGCATGATTCAGTTGTTTTGCAATGACCATATGTAGTGTTAAATTCGTTGCTAATAGTTTTCAGCTCGAATAAACTCGTCCGGTGTAGCTCTTTCCGAAAGTGATTCTATGAACTTAACCATTGTCTATTCAACGCAACCATTTTGGGATACTTGTGTCTAAAACATTTTCTGTATAGTCAATATTAATTAAAATAAACCTTAAAGGAAGTGTCAAGCCACAGCCGATAACTGGAACCATTTGTTATAAGTGATGCAGAAATTCGCAAAGCTGTTGTGTACCTCAAGCTCTATTTCAAATTCTAGACTTCTAAATTGCTAGATTAATCCTTTCGACTATTATTTTATCGGACAGCCTTTATAGTCTCTGAGTTTAACAAGTAGTCTTCGTGAACCTTGCAGTAGTGTAAGTATCACTAGATAGTAAACCCTGCCAAAGGATGTACAAGTGAAGAAAATAGTGTCAGCCAGCATCTTACCGGTTTTTGGATTACGAACACCCTCAAAACGTTTGCAACCTGGGTAAGCTATTGATGAACTTTCTTCATACCGACATTTTAGGATGCAAACAAAAGCAATCCAAGTTAGAACAGGGGCAGAACTTCAAATAATACGCAGTGACAAAAATGAGCAATGTTACTTAAATGGCGCTACAGACCGAAGGACGAGCTTGGCAGGGATGCCGAAACTAAGTATAACTGCTGTCATATGCGGCCTTAAAATGCATGCAAAGGTGATGCGTATCGATTTGAATTTCTTGGGATTATTCCAGAATCTACTGGAGTGTGAAGATTTGGTCGATTAGGGAAATTCCTGGTCTGAAACCGCACTGACAGGTGCAAATCAAGTTGTTGACGAAGGGTTTCTGATGTTTACGTAATATGGCAGCTAAGATCTTGTACGCTATGTCGAGAAACCAGGTGCTTCTATAGTTTTGACTATTAAGTAGGTCTCTTTTCTTGTCATTCGACCACACGATTCTAAGGTTTCAATGGGCAGGCGAACTTTCTTCCACCCAAATCTCTAACAGTATTTATAGCACTGATTCATTTACAAAGGTTGGATAACATGAGAATGGACCAATTCTTGTCATTTAAAGTGGTTAGGTTTTTCCTGATATCATTAAAATTCAACGATTCGGGAATGAAAGTGTCTACGGCTAAGCGTGAGGCAGCAAGCCTCCCACAGAAACGAGATCTAAGACAATTTTTTGTCAAAAGCTGACATTTTCCACGGCTTATAACAATCCCAAATTCAAACCTTAGGAAAACTGAATAGCTATTCTTACTTCATAACACGCGCAGTGAATACCACGACAACACGACATCTCATGCATTCGAGAAATAATCGATCTTGAATTCACGAGAATTGTTCTGGCTTATCCCTTGCGAATCCCTAACGACCCTACCGAGGCGCAAGTCTTCAACAATCTCATGATAACTCATGTGAACGTTATGAGCAATATAAAAAACAGTAAGACCCAAAAAAAAGTTGGAATCTTCAAAAATAAAACCTGAAAGAAATCACCGGTCCTGAGCCAGTTTCTTCAACTACTTTCGAAGAGCTGCCTTCAAGGCTTTTGGAAAGAAAGTACACAGCCAAGTTGAGAAACTGAGTAAGCCTTAAGCCAATTCTCTCTTTCAACAACAAGTCATCAACCGATCCACTCACCATTGCCAAAATATCTGCCACCTTTTTCAAACAATCCTTCACCAACGACTGCCTTCTACCGGATACAACCTATTTTAATTACCTACTGAATTTCTCCAATGGCCCACTACTCTCTCACGCCCTGGACCCGGCTCATATCGAATATGAGATGGCCTCCGTGCCATATTCCTTAAAAAATGTTCCTCCTCTCTTTTACTTGCCCGTTCTAATCTCTTTCGTCTATCCCTGTCACAAAGAGAATTTCCCCAGGCTTGGAAAACCTCCTTCCTAACCCCGATTCAAAAAAAGATCAAAGAACGAAATAACAAAATATCGCCCAGTCGCTAAGCTCTCCCATATACCCAAACTCTTCGAAAGTATTTTGTATGAAGCTCTAAACTTCCAACGCAAATCACTTATTTCCCCTTGGCAACACGGCTTCCGGAAGGATAGGTCAACCACCAAAAATCTCGTTGAATTCGTATCCTTTGCTCTCTCTGCCCTAGAGAATGGCAACGAAGTCGATGTAGCTGCAATCGATTTTAGCAAGGTCTTCGATAAAATCTCTCATCGATTAATACTCTTCAAATTGTCTGCTCCGGCTTTGAACCCATATGGTTAAAATGTAACCCTCTTACCACGAAAACCGTTTTTACAGTGTTGGTTTTAGTAGCCACAGATTAAAGCAACGAGGAATGCAGAATTATTAAGAAGATGCAATATGAAACCTCACAAGCAACACCTCAATACTGCAAAAATATGGAGGGGAATATAAAAGGTGGCGTAAAAGTTGTCACCCGAAGTTCTTTGGCCGTAATTTTATTTATAAACGAAAAACTTTGGTTCTGCTTTTGGATTATGTTTACCTGATGTCTAAAATTTTTCTCCATTAAGTCGAGATAATGATATCGCCCCGATTTGTGGCATTTTTCTTCACTCTTGCCAGTACTTCCGGAGATAGGTCCCCGCATTCTTGACAGATAATCTCTTTGAGAGCATTTCGTGTTGCCCCATACTCTTCTAGGCAAGCGGATAAACGTCGTAATGTTTGCCCAGTTAGTGTCGGACGACCGGAAAATCTGCGCCGAAATTCACGCTGCGCCAACACCACCGACAAATTATTCCGCAAAATATCGTAACAATTATAGCGACTCATGTTTTGCTGAGGTGTATTTTGTATCTGTTTGCTTCACAAATGTCAAAGTAGAATTGACATTTGCAGCCATTTGCAATAGCATCTTCTGATAGGGTGAAGACTCTTGCGCCACCTTATATGTGCAACAAAGAGTAGATTATTCATCGGGTAATTTTCGATGCCGTTTGCATCAATGAAGAATGGAGAAGACGTTTCAATAGCGAATCGAACGCACTATACAACTACGCAATCTTGTCAGGAAAGCTCGCATAATTCGAACACCAGCGTTCCGGCACTGACAATTTTAGACTCCAACCCAGAATGACGACGCAAGCTGGTAAAACCGTTCTAGTTGTACATAAAGGCATGTTAGCTAAGGCTCTGCTTCACTTTGGTGAATATATTGTACGTAGTAGTTTCTTTTCTTTGGACCTAAGTAAAATCTTTAGTCTATGCCAACAAGCCAACAATTTTAGACGGCTTGGAGGCAAACATTCGACGTGGCTTTGTGGAACGTCCCCCAAAATATCCAGAAAAGAACTGGAAAATTGGGTTCAGAGCAGAAGCCACTCATACAAGCGGTTCCGTGGATGGCTTTTGGATGATGTCATACTTATAACTAATTCCAATCTTTTTATTTAAGAAACAAATTGGGGCACATCGAGTGAAAAACTCCGCAGTATGATTGGCTGTTCATATTAAGCACATAGACATCAGCGTTGGAGTATATTCAGATCTACCACGAAGGTACGGCGCAGTAGACGAATACCTCGACTCAAGTGGACTCAAATGATACGCGCAAGAGGCAAGCAACCTCAAAAAATTCGGCATATGTTACTGGAGGCTTACGATCGAACTAAATGGAGAAGCATGTTTGTTGAGGCATAGGTCGTTTCCAAGAACCCAGGAGACTGATTACCCTTTACATTAACCAAGAAAGCATCACGAAAACTTAATAGAGCACACCCTTACTGAAGTTCCAAGAGATTAATATGTAATATGCTCTGTAGAATGAGTTCTGAGTATAACATGGCTGGCACTGCATTTTGAAAACCTTTAACGTATATTTGAAACCTTTGCGAAGTAGAGCCCGACACTTAACCCTAGATGGTTGTTCTTATTTTACTTATGCTAAGGTTGCTCTTCGTCGTATCGACTACGAGCTATCTTAAATTGTTGGCAATTGTTTTGTTGATTATAAAATTTACTAATTATTTAATACTTTTAATTTCAACATACTAGTAAAAACAATATACAACAATTTCACTGTTTTTTTTAAACTTCAAAATATTCTTTTTTATAACTATAAAATAAGGTAACATAAATCAGACTTCAGTTTAATATTTTGGGATAATCTTAAAAAAAATAACTTAAAATAATAAAAAACGTATATTACATCAACATTATTTAATAGGGTGTGCAAGAGGCGCAAAGCTCAACTTTGTGTTCACCGCAAATGTGGTTTTTGCATTTTGAGCAAGATGACTTTGTCATTCTACGCTTTGATGAAGGACAGAATGCACAAATTTTCCTTTTTGGCTCACTAGAGCATTGATTATTACTAGCAATATTCTCGGTACTTCATGTTAGCACAGTTTCGATGTTTCAAAAGGTACACGTTTTCAATGTTGTGATTTTCAGCCTATTCTCCATATGTTTTTGTACAAGTGCTAGGTGTAATTTTTTCATAAAATTAACACGATTAAGTGATTTTTGTTTTAAAGCAAAATTATTGTGAATATATATAATGTAAGCATTAACATATGCAATATTCAAAATGCCATAAGACAGGCACATTGGCCAGCGATTTGTTTTACGAAAACAATCCATAGTACTGCACATTTGGTGAAGCGTATCGACACCTCCCTTCGTTGCATTATAAAATTCGATCATTTGGGGCTTGTTACTTGTACAATTAATTGATCCTTCTTCATTACATGAAGATAGTAAATAAACCAACTTAGAAGGTTTCGGCTTGTATGAAAGAAGCGTGAGTTCGTTATCATAACAAAATATACTCGTAGATGTACCACATTGACGACCTTTTGTAGTTTTAAGGTCTGCTGGAATTTTTTTTTTATTTGATCGCATTGTTCCAAATAAGGATAACTTGTATGGTTCCCTTAGGAGAGATTTAGCCAATGGTATTGAAGTAAACCAGTTAGCCATGGTGATATTACGGTTTGTCCCATGTACTGGTTTGGTCAACTCTTTCACGTAATACTCTCCTAAGGGTAAGTTTGAGTTTTGTGAACCTTTTCCTAGATATGTGCCACTGTCACACAACATAACTATTGCTCGTCAATAATCAAATATGGTCCAGGAGTGAAGTTTTCGCTGCATTTTTTTATGAATAAATCCCATATTTTGCGGAAGGGTGCGAGTTTGTCGGTTATTAAAGCTTGGCGTAGCGCCTTATCATCAAAGCGAAGATATGACATCAAAAACTTAAACCTATATTTAGACATTGCTGATAAGTACTTTGGTCCAGCGTATGAAGAATTAAAAAGTTCTTCAGAAGATAAGTGATTGTCTCTCATGGCAGCTGTTAAAGTTAATACTCCTATAAAAGCCAAAATTTCGTCATAATCGGTTTGATTTTCTCCAGATTCACTGCGACATCGAATTTCTGCATTAGTCCATTTAACCACTACCTCAATCATTTCATCTGTTAGAAATACTTTAAAAACATCCAACGGTTTAATAATGTTTCTGCAAGCTCGAGTTGGTGCACGGTTTTGGTGTACAATATTTTGTCCAGAACGATGAGATTTTGCTTTTTTTGTTGACCACTTGTGACGATTTTTGCCACGTAGTATAGATTTTGAAAATGATATAATACGGGTCTTTCTTTTTAAAATGCTAAGCGGTATATTGTCTTCATCTGAACAATCTTCCGAAGAAACTTCACTTTCGAAAATATTTTCTTTAGCCGTTTTGTACACTTTCCTCAGCTTCACTAAATTGAATTTCATTACTTAATGCAAGAGAATTTACAATTTCATCATCCCGTAGAAACTCCTTAATGCTCATTTTTAATAAGGAAATGACAAGGGAAAGAAATATTTTAGTTCTAAGAAACTATAAAAAAATTTAAAAAGTTACGTAAAAGTTGTTCCTCATCGAATCGACGACGAATTTTCCGAGAACTCCAACCGAGCTACTGATCAGCAAATTTCAACAGCTTAAGGACGACTCTAGTTGTATCGAAAATCACCACAAAACAAATATGAAAAAAATAGTTTTGAAAAAAATTCGTCGCCATTTCGACGAAGAACAACCATCTAGGGCTAAACGATATGTCCGAACATAGGAAAAGTGTTTCGTCTAATTGGTTAGCCCTTTAGATACTTGGGAATTATTTGACAGTATCTGAGGTATGAATGCCAACTTATAAGAGCTTCCTGCGAGACTATGTTATATGCAGTTATAGTTATTTACTTAGCTACACTATGGATCTGGCTTCGACCATAACTCTCTACACCGCATTTCAACTCAATTCTAATAATGATATCCAAGTTCATATTTCGGAAATGATGAAATGGCGTCTTTGGAGCAGGTGTCTTATCAGTGTAACTAAACGTATTCAAATCGTACCTCTTTCCAGGCTCTTCGAGTGTCTTACAGGCGGAGGTACTAGCGATCAAAGAGGCCTGCAAAATAGATAGCCCCAGGTCCATTACCATAAACAGCATAGGAATCTTTATTGACAGCCAAGCTGCCATCAACGCACTCCTCTCACTTACTTGTTCCTCTAAACTAGTAGTATAGTGAATAGTGCAAGGAAATATATCATGTTGGTAAATTTTCGGTTTAATATCAATCTCCGCTGGGTTCCCGAGCACAGTAACATAGAGAGAAACGACGCGTTAATCAGATGTGGCTCAACCTTCGATGTCTCTCTTACGGAGTCAGTCCGCTCCCCGATGGGACTCAAGGGTCGAATTCTCCAACACTTTCTCTCAACTGCCAACTCTAAGTGGGACAGTCCAGAAACCTGTGCCATATCTAGATAGATATGGCCGGCCTACAATAAACACAGGACAAGTGACTTAATCAACAGACTTCCCATTAAGACAGCAAGAATCGCAGCAATTAGCAGAGGTCAGTGGGCTCAGACGCTGCCAAATTAAGCATTCCTTTAAGTCCCCACTGCCGTAGCTGTAACAACTCATACGTAAACGCACTAGCTAAAACCAGGCATCGCACAATTGGCAAATACTTTTTCAAGGAATTATCAGAGATTTCTGGCATAAAATTCGGCAACATTATCATATGAGCTGTAATATTAAACCTTCATATTGGCTTCACAAGTAGCTTGTTTCACTGCCAGTATCACTCCATATTGTGCTTCCTGGTCACTATTAATCGATCTAAATTAAAGTTTTCAAAAAATGCAATAAAAATTCGTGGATTGCTATAGAAATCCTTTCAATGCCAAAAACATGACTTAATTTATTATCAATTTTTGAAAGCGGTCTCTAGGGTTTTCCGCAGTGAGAATGCTTGTATTTCAAATTTATTCATCACACCGCTAATCAATTTAACAGGCACACATAGATACGAGTACTTTTAGGATTGGCTACATTTTTTTTTTATGTAAAACCAAAAAGTATATCGCGATACTTAAACACAAATCCCTTTCAAAGCCAGCATTTGCTCCCACATAAATATGGACATATATCCCATCCTCCTATTTACTGCCTACAATCCCACAAGCAGTATTCAATGCATAAACAAATCATACATATCACTGTTCGTGGTAAAATATAGAAATTGTACTCGCATATCCTTTTTTTTTTTTCTCCGAAAATGTAAATCCCAACCACGAGAGTATCATTTTAATAAATTTCCCTGCGAAAGCCTACGTTGCCACCATGTCGCCCCATTGATCAGCATCAGGGGTCACGTAATTTAAATCAATGATCTGCGATATCCACAGTGTCCTCTGCCACCGCCATCACCATCATCCTACCGCCATTTGTCCTAAATGATCCCATTAGAGCCGATGGCTTTTTTTTTTTCAATCTCTCTCTCTTCGTCCCGCATCGATGATTATCGTCATAACAACCGCCACGTGCTCATTTCTTCTCTTGGTACCAGAGTATCCTCGCACACACTCATTCGCATCTGCTTGTGACAAAATGGCAGCGCGTGAAACCGAAACTCTAGCCCTTTTTACACTCATAAATCCACCGTTATTACTTTATAACCAACCCTCTAATAACGGTATCATTCTCACTACTCGTACTCGTACCAACAGCGGTACACAGAGCGATATACATAACAGCAATCCTCGCTCCATGCAAGCCTCATAGACAGAGTGCGAATGAATTTTGCGTTCATTTACTGAAAAGGATAACCATTAGATAACGGTTATTCATGGTCCTTTGACCAGTTATATGAAACGGAATACAGTAATTTTTTTTGCGGGTTTTTTTTCTCCTTTTTTTGTTTTTGTAAAACATGTCCAAGCGACCATAGGGGGGAATTCACCAGTCAAGTGGCTTGGCGAGACAATTTTCGAAATTGTTATGAGGACTCAGGCTATCTAAAACCCTCGCTATCCGTACTCATAGTCTCATACGCATACGAGTAGATGTGGAAATTTTTTTTTTTATAGGACTATGTTACTAAGTATGTGGTTGTGTCCATTTTTCACTTGCAAATGCATACACAATCTGGTGGTCGAGCAAATGGGTTCCCAGATGGTTATCATGGGTGATAAATAGTTTGTGGGAGTTCTTCAAATGGTCGTTGAATAGTTTTTCTAGAGCCAAGCACACACAGCGGTCAAAGTTTTTTTTTTGAAAAATGTTCAAAAAATTGCAAACAAGTGTTTTTGTTTATTTATGGTTTTTGGGGGGGGAAAAAAATTGTGTTTCTACCATTAGGAGAAGATAGATTGCGGGAGCTAAGAATCATTGCGGTAGACATCATAACCCACAGAGGCCTTTCAAATTGTAGCACATGGACATGCGAAATTTTCTAAATTAGATTTTGAGGGATTTATTGCGAAAAACTACCATCCTAGCCCTCATGGAGTGTTGAATGGTTAAAGTTTGCTAGAGTTGTTGGGAAGCAATTTTTGGCATTAAGGATCGGCTGTTTGCGATGCTGAAGAAGGGTTATGGTCGCTTTTCAAAACTAATCCAATTTAAGAGCGACAAATTTGCGAAGAGGCCTTGGAAGGCAAGTGAATGGCTGGATTTTTAAATTTTGCTTTAGTGGCAGCCAGCAGCTTTAAATGCTATTAGGTCGGAATTTAACGAGCTCAATATGTATACGCTGCGGTTTTGGATCTACAGCCGAAAAGCAGGGACATAAATATAGGAACGAATATAAAAATCAGGGAATACTAGTAATGTTGTCCATAAAAGAATATACTTGGGCAAATCAACATTTATTTTGTAGACATGAGACTTGAAACCAACTGGGACTTGAACCAAAACTTGAATTGAACGTCCAGAAAGGTGTTTCCTAATCCGGTAAAGAACAGAACAGATTCGTTATACTTCATACATTTTTTTTGTTGGCACTTGTTAAGATTTACTTGCATTATACTGGCCTAAGCTGTCATAGGGCTCACAACCCTATACGGAGGAGATTGAAATACATCTGGCCTCGAATAAATATCGACTCACTGTTCAGTCTTCACCCCAGCAAATGTTTAAAGGACAACGGCCTTCGGATTTGCACGTAGAATATTCGGACCCTTAACAGGCCATGTGCAGCCGAGCAATTAGTAGAGGATATCATCGACATCCAGAAAGTGCGAATTTTAATTTCGCTAACATAAGCCGAATATGAGCCCATGCCCTTAGGGCAGACAAGTACGACGCCACCAAAGAATATTTCTACAATACGAACTCCTCGACAAGACATATGAGCAATGTTCGAAGTATGACGATAAAATCATACTAGGCGATTTTAGCGCCAGGATAGGAAAAGAGGACATCTTTGGTATGATAGTTGGTGAGCATAGCCTTAGGCTTACTGACTTTGAAGAGGGATGAAATATCACTTTAGCTAGCATATGGTTTCCTTTTCCCAATATATACGATACAAGGGGACATATCGGTCTCCAGGTCATAAAACGTTAAATCGAATTGACGAAAGGCGGTGAATCACCACCTTGTTGCAGTTAAAGTGCGAATGCGGGTTTTCCAAGCGGCACAACAAATAAGAACGAGAGCTACTCGTGAGTTCTAAAAGCAGAAGAGCACGTGAAGCGCCCGATTGAAGATATTGAGAGGTTGTATTTCAGGAATAACTTACGGACTTTTTACCAACAGGTAAAAAGAACGTGTCAAGGCAAGAAGACCCGTCCAGAAGCCTGTAAATATGAAGAAGTAAACCTTGTAGTGGAGTCACAGTTGGTACTGAAAATATGAAACAAACTTTCTCTACAGACTGTATAACGGCGAAGAAGCCACACATGCCGCCGCCGTCAGGCAGAATATACCATTCAACTTAGACGGTAGTATCCAAAACTTCCGTCCACTTGACAAGGATGAAGTAAGGATAGCAATATCTAAAATCCAACAAATCAGGACCTGATGGCATACCGGCCGAGGTATTCAGAGCTGCTGGAAACAACTTTGTGGAGAGCGTGCACCTACTCAGTTCTCGGATGTGGTCAGAAGAGTGAGTGCCTGATGCAAGGAATCTCAGCACGGTATGCTCGATCCACGAAAAAGGAGACCCCCTCAACTGTGTCAACTATAGAGGTATAAGTCTCTTCAACATCGCATAGAAGACTCTATCTGCCATACTGTGTGAACGTCAGTGTAAATCGATACTCATTATCCTTTCACCGGTTTTAAGGCCACATATGACAGTGTTTATATGTAGAGACGAACTACGAGGAGTGTTCAGACAATACCGGGAATTTTAGTATTTTGAAAAAAATATTTATTTATTCGTCTACACTAATGTCGCCTTCAAAATAGTCCGCATTAGACATTATGCACTTGAGCCAGTGTTCCATCCAATTATCGAAACACTTTTCACATTCGATCTTTGGGATAGCCTTTAGCTCTTTCAGCGATGCGCTTTTAATGTCATCTATGCTTGTAAAACGCCGGCCCTTTAAGATTTTCTTTATTTTTGGATACAGAAAAACGTCACACGGAGCCATGTCTGGCGAATATGGAGACTGGGACATCGTTACAGCATTGTTTTTGGCCAAAAATTCACCGCAGTTTTTGTTCAAAGTCCACCAATTTTGGAACAAATTTTGCTGCCACGCGTTTCATACCCAAAACATTCGTAAAAATTTCATGGCAATATGCCAACATCATTAGCGGCTTCTCTGATTCTGATTCGGCGATCGTTCATAACCATTTCTTTCACTTTTTCCACGTTTTCATCGGTTACTGATGTGCTGGGACGTTTGGGGCGGTCGTCATCTTCAATGTCTTCATGGCCATCTTGGAAACGCTTATACCACTCGTAAGCTCTTGTTTTACTCATAAGCCCTTGTTAAGATTTCACTCACTTTGTTACACTTTATTTAATTTTTAACGCATAATTTGATGCAAATTCTTTGAACCATTTCTATTAAAACGAAAATCGCCGAAGTCATAAAATATGTCTAACCTTAGCGGCTGCCAGAGACAAAGTAAACAATGAATACACCTGAGAATTTTATCATACTTCAGGGGCAAAATAATAAAAAAAATTTTGACAATTGGACTCTCCCTGTTCTTTTCTGAACACAACTTGTACATAGAGCCATATCTAGTTTTGACATCCCTGCCAAACTCGTTCATCTGTACGGAATGATGACAAAAAAGGTTTTAGACAAGGTGACGCGCTGGCATATGACTTCTTTAACACCATACTTGAAAGATCTATGCGAAACTCACAGATGAACACTGGAAGCAAATCTTTCAAAAGTCTGTGCAACTACTAGCGTACGCCGATAATATCGACAAAATTGGGAGAATTCAACGGGCTGTAATTGGAGCGCCCGCTGGTGCTAAAATGGATTTAGCGGTAAATAAGGGCAAAACCAAGTATATGCTGTCAACAAGAAGGGGCACATAACATCGACAGCTATAATTTTGTAGTACTAAAGGACATTGTCCATATTTGATATTTGTCTATACATCTCAGCAGAAAGAAAACGAAGAATCACTCTTACCAATCGCTGTCTCTTTGGACTAAGAAGGGAATTGAGTAGTAAGGCTCTATTCCGGAAAATGAAGGAAACTCTATATAACACCTTGATCATCTTAGTCCTACTTTATTGCGCAGAAGCGTAGACCCTATCGAAAGCGGATGAAGGTACCCTCAGTCGTTTCGAGAGAAAAATCCTTCTAAAAATATTCGGTCCCGTTTGCGATGATGAGCTTTGCTAGTGCGTTTACGTTGAGAAGATTCAACGACGCACTGTACTAGCTGTACAGCGGTATCGATCTAGCCAGAAAACTGGGCATCAGTCGCCTGAGCTGGCCGAATGGACACCAATGCTCCGGTCAGCAGAGTCTTCGAATCTAACAGGGAAGCACAACTCAGTAGAAGAAGACTCACCTTAGGTGAGACCGGAATAACTGAAGAGGCTTGTTAGTTGAGGCTCAGGTTCACGCTGTAGCGCCGTCTAAGTAAGTAAAGTAAGCATACCATATCGTAGATGATATTGTAGTAATCTAAAGTAGCATTTTTGTAAAACAGTAAGCGTGCATAAGTTACCGAGATGTAGCATTATGTACTTTGAGTGGCTGCGCAAGACTATCGCCTTCTTTGCATTTAGCACCATGATCATTGCACCATGATATAATTGCGATGAACTTATTCGGGATTATTTTATTTCCTTTCTCCACACATCTATAGTTAATAACAATTGCTATATCATCTGAGTAAGCATACCCCGTACCATGCTGAAGAATAGAGAGAACATCATTCACACACGAGTGTATGAAAGCTGCCTGAAAAGTTTCCGACCGAAAAAATACAAGGCATTTTTCTCAAAATTTATTTTTATTTTTCTACATAGTCTCCTTATAACTACACACTTCTGCCAGCGACGCTCTCATCTCTCTAACCCGTCCAAATAGCACTTGGCGTTTTTCTCTGCAAAATAATTGTTCACGAAGGTGATTGCCTCCTCATTTGACGAAAATCTCTGTCCTCCGAGCGCAGTTTTTAGATGAGGGAACAAAAAGAAGTCGCTTGGGGCTAGATCTGGTGAATAAGGCGGATAGTCAAGCAGTTCAAACCGTAATTCATGGATTTTCGCCATGGCAACCGTTGAGGTGTGAAACTGCGCGTTGTCTTGGTGAAACAAGATTTTCTTTTTCTGTAAATTTGGCAAGTAATGATGCGTAATATGCTCCTGTAATGGTTTTTCCTTTTTGAAGATAGTCGATTAAGATAACTCCGTTACTATCCCAAAAAACAGTCGCCATCACTTTCCCAGCCGAAAAAACAGTTTTTGATTTTTTTGGAGCCGGCTCGCCCTTTGCAGTGTTTTGACTGAATTTTTGTTTCGGGCGTATAATGGTGTATCCAAGTTTCATCTACAGCGCCAAAACTCGGATTTATTGCGCCTAAACTGCGCCAACAGAGCGTTGGAAATGTTCATTCGAACACGTTTTTGGTCTATCGTAAGCAAACGCGGCACCCAACGCGCGGACAGCTTTCTCATGCCTAAATCTTGAGTTAATATGTAACAAACACGTTCTTTGGACATTTTCATAAGCTCTACTATCTCTCTCACTTTAATTCGGCGGTCCTCTAACACCATTTGGTGAATTTTAGCAATGTTATCGTCAGTGGTTTCAGTTTTTGTGTGTTCCGAACGTTCATCATCTCCAAAGCTCTCACAGCCACGTTTAAATTCAGCTGGCCAAAATTTCACTGTGGTAAATGATGGTGCAGAGTCCCCATACACAGAGTCCAACTGATTTTTGATTTGCGTAGGCGTATTGCCTTGCAAAAACAAGAATTTAAAAACAGCTCGATACTAAATTTTTTCCATTTTCACAAAAAACACTCACATCGACTCACTCAAACGACTGTCAACTAAAAACTTCGCATCCAAAATGACTGAAACTTTGGTAAGTAACTGTCAAAATGTGCCCAACTAGTATTCACCAGCTTTCATTGACGAGTGCCGCTTTGTTTACGTTGCGGTCGGAAACTTTTCAGACAACCCTCGTATTATGAAAAGCAGTGGTCCATCATTGCTTTGGATTTTAACTTTGAAACTTTGTGAGAACGACTCCTCGTACCCCGCTTTTGTTAAATTGCTTTTTGGCAATCTATGAAAGAAAGAAAGAGAGATATCAATGCAAGTTGGTTTTGAATGTTAGCAGGTTATAATGACTAGGAAATAAGAGCTCGGCAGGGCATTACATAAGCGAGTTGTAACGAATCACGATATTTTCAGAGTACGTCCGAAAGTACACTTGATGGTATACTGATAAGCATCCATAAGGAGACGGGTGTTACGGTTGAAGATTTGAAGGGGCGGAATGATACTGGCGATTACGGCGGGGTATGGATGAATGGCAAATATAGCTATAGAAAAAGGTAAGACTCGAGACATTTAGTCGGTGTTCGAAGTTGTCAATTGACTGACTGATATTAGTATCACCTATAAGTTTAATCACACGGTTTTGAATTCTATCTACCAGGCGCAGAGAAGTTTTAGAAGCGCCTGACCAAATGTGGGCATTGCACTTCAATTTTGGGCAGATAAATGCCTCATATATTGAGGCCAGATCAGACGGGGTGAAATATTTCTTAGATCGCTCGAGAAAACCTAGGCGTCTCGTAGCATTTTTGGCGACATCGAATATGTGGTCATTTCAACGTAAATTCCATTGACGCATGTGGAAAGTTTTTCGGTTTCGACGATGCAAGTGCCATTCATGCATAATGACTGGGTGTTTGAATTTTGCTATAACGACAGCAGGCGGCGCAGTGTTTTGTAAGGATTAAATTCTACTCTGTTGATATCGGAATTTAATGTGCTGCCGTTCCCGTTCAACAGCCGAAGAGCAGGGACGTGAGTCGTCAGCAAAGGAGTATATTGGATTAGAAGTAGAAGACAAGAGGTCATTGATGAAAATTGTCGGAGACAGAATGGAGCTCTGAAGCACAACAGCTTTTATTTTGCGGATATCAGACTTAAAACCGTCCACGACCACATGAATTTAACGTTCCGAAAGGTATTGTAGTTTGAAGAAGAGAGTCATCGATTCCAAAGGCACGCACTTTTTAAAAAAGAGCCTGATGCTGAACTCTGTCAAATGTCTTAGAAATATCAAGTGCATCTATCTTGTTTTCGCAACAATGATGTACGCTTTGCGTTCAACTTGTCGGTGAGACATGCCGTCAAATCACCAGTGGACCTGTTGCTACGAAAACCGTACTTCGTGATTCGAAAATTTCATGAACTGATGGTTTATCAGCGTGTCATGGAAAGAAGGGACGTAAGTGAAATGAGCCTGTAAGAGGAAAGGGAAGATTCGCCTTTTTTAGGGACGGGCTGAATAAATGCTGTTTTCCATCTTCTCGGAAAGAGTCCTGCTGAGTAGGATTGATGAAAAACCTTACGCAGTGGTTTTGCCAAGGTGGAAGAACACCTCTCTAAATGAAGTGGAGATATACCACCTGGACTAGCGATTTTTTAGGACCCCTCTTGGAGGCCAACGTTTCGACAACAGCGAAGCAGTGGAAGCGTTTGTAATCCAATGGCTACAAGAACGTCCGAAGAGTTTTTCAATGATGAAATAAAAAAGCACCCAATCCGATGGCAACAATTTATTTCTAGATTGGGAGAGCATGTAACAAAATGATATATATGGTATTTGTGAGCTTAATTAAATAAAGTTGGAATTTTTTTAACAAAAATTCCAGTTTATATTTGATAACCCTCGTACTACACTGTACTTAGTACGTCCTCCGCATGTTTGCCTTTAATGTATTCATTCTAGCTGTGTTCCTGTGTTACTGAAATATATGTCAAGCGTCCGCTTCGCAATTAACGTATTGGTATATTCGTGCGGTTTTTTTTTTTCAAAATTTGAACGTTTATTTAAGAAAAACATGTAAAATAGTATTATTCAAAGTATTGCCCATCTGAAGCTATGACTTTTTCCCATCTTTCTGGCAATTTGTGGATCCCATCCCAAAAGAACTGCGCCGGCTTGGCAACGAAGAATGAATCAAGCCAATTTTTGATATTCTGCTCTGATGTGAACCGTATTTCAGTGAGGGCGTTCTGCATCGACCGGAACAAATGGTAGTCAGAAGGGGCAAGGTCTGGCCTATAAGGCGGGTGGGGTAACACTTCCCACCCACTGTTTTCCAAATAGTTCTTAACCGGAATAGCAACGTGGGGCCGAGCGTTGTCATGATGGAAAATTATTGCTTAGTGTCTGGTCGCATTTTCCGGGCGTTTCTCGGCCACTGCTCTCTTCAAACGGATTAATTGTGTTCGGTAGCGTTTTCCATTGATGGTTTCACCCGGTTTTAGCAGCTCATAATACAGCACACCCACCTGATCCCACCAAATACAGAGCAGTACCTTCGCCCCATAGATATTCGGCTTTGCCGTTGATTTGGCTGGTTGGCCGGGTTTTACATATGATTTTTTGCGCTTGGGGTTGTCGTAATGGATCCATTTTTCATCACCAGTAACAATCCGATGCAAAAATGACTTCTCTTTGTGGCGTTCCAGTAGCATTTCGGACATGCAAAACCGCCTTTCGACGTCTCTCGGCTTGAGTTCATGTCTAACCCAATTTCCTTGCTTTTGAATATATCCAGCTGCTTTTAAACATTTTGAAATGGCTGCTTGAGTGACACCCAAAGATTCTGCGAGCTCTTCCTGTGTTTGGCAACAATCTTCATAGAGCAATGCTTCCAGTTCTTCATCTTCAAACTTTTTTGGCTGCCCAAGACGTTCATCGTCTTCCAAGCCAAAATCACTACTTTTAAATCGTGCAAACCACTTTTGGCACGTTCGCTCAGCTAGCGCATGTTCGCCATAAACTTACACCAAAATACGATGACTTTCGGCAGCAGTTTTCTTCATGAGGAAGAACTCCCTGCAAAAACACTTTTTCAGGCACAAAGTTCGACATATTTGAGTGAAAAAAAATTATTGTTGTTTACGCTTCAAATGAATGACATATACTGAAATAACGTACAATGACAGTAGCTTTCCAACACATGTTCCAATGGAATAATAACAATAGAATAATACTAGTTACGCCATCTCTTAGCAAACCGCACGAATTAACACTAACTAGCACTGATAATTTAAATCGCAAAGCTTTGGCAAAATCTGCTTTGTCACTAAGCATGCTGAACAAATTCTTCAACTAAGCTTTGCTCTTTCGATGGCATCTATCATTGATCTAAGTTTGCATGTATCAGTATACTTAAGGCACCTTTTCTGGTGAAATACAATAGGTAGTGTAGTTCCAGAGCAAAATGGCCTTACAACTCCCATGGAATGTTCCTAATCCCCGACCTTCCACATCATTCTAAACTGCAGTCTACGATCCTTTGGAATATATAAAAACTGATACCGGACTCAAAGACTAGTGATTGCATGGTCGCTGATCGTCACATGCGATAAGGTAAGCACGACCTTGATCAATCCCCCATGGCAAGTGATTGAAGGTTGCTGTGATGAGCTACAGCTACAGCTCATCATCCTTTAAAAGCTACCTATAAATTGGTCATCATTCAATAGAAATGTAGCCGTCACCTGTCACGTTGGATGGGTTTAGGGGGTGCTGGCTTTTTGGAAATCTTGTGAAAAACGC
The DNA here is from genome assembly GCA_963966105.1 of Volucella zonaria. NCBI lineage: Eukaryota > Metazoa > Arthropoda > Insecta > Diptera > Syrphidae > Volucella > Volucella zonaria. The sequence continues at coordinate 182,618,565 of OZ014532.1, forward strand.
TCTTCAGGAGTGGTTCATGCTTATTGGTTTTTGCATCTGTAGTAGAACCAGTGTCGACTTTAATCCTGGAACTGCTTGAGAGACGGTTTCCTGTTTATAGCTCATTGCTGTTGTTGACAGTGGAAAATTATGACAAGAAACCGCAATCTTATCACTGCTCAAAGTTGCAGCGTTTCATCGGTACATAGTCTAAACGCCAACCACAATACGGTGCGAGCCGGTCTCCATTGTGTATGTTTTTTTTCAAAATTTTGTTTTGTTCATAGTGAATCTCAGGAGTAGCTAAGAAAATTTTCCATTTATATAGTAATTGTATACTCGTATATGTATACAGAAAACGCTTCTTAATCTAAAGCTCGCCAGGTATCCAGGTAATCTATTTGCAATTGATTTTCAAACTTCATCCTCAACCAATCCTATCCTTGGCCGGGGTAAACTTTAAAACCAGATTAGAGAAATGCATCATTTGATTTCAGGACTCATCTAATGAAATTTCTGAGTATCTTTGACGGTATACACTTTATCACCCTTACTGGGCAGAACATCCTTAATTATTCTATTTCACGAAGCACCTTTTTGCAAGAAGTTATATTTCCTCTATGAATGCGAAACTAAATCTTTCATTAGTGAATCCTTGAGTCTTGTTTGAGAAGTACATTCAATCTTCATCTCTTATTCCTTCAAGTGAGTTTACTCAATGTCTGTCAAATCTTCCATGAGAAAGGGATTAATTCATAGCACATCCATCTGCCACAAGACTTAAGATTAACCAGTTTCCTTAATCAAATTAAACTCAAATCAAACACCAGGTTATCTTCTATTCCTTTTGCTAGCCAATATAGTCCAACAAAATAAAAGGTTGCATCGAACCCTTCTAGGAATCCCCCGAGCGGATGACTTCGACAACTGAGCCAAACAAACACCGAACAAACGAACAAACAGACGTATACACTTGTAGCCTTGTAGCTTGTCAAGTTAGCCAGAAATTTCGTCCTATGGAATCCTGCATCAAAATTGCTGCATGATTCATCCCGACTACTAATTGATTTATAAGAAACGCTTTCATGGCGTTAACAGGCATCCAATATTGGCACATGACATCTGTACGTATTCGTCTGTACGATACATAACCTCAATTTGGTTTCATCTGAAATTCAGGACACGCAATCTCTTGCTATAACTCATATTCGTTTGGTGGTGACTTTGCCTTTACTATTTATTGCCTTTGCGTTTGCCTTGCCGCCATGATTCTCGTGATGAGCATCGCTCATTCTGTATGCATTCCTGCTGCCACACATGGAGGACGTCTGCCTTTTTTTCCATCCTGTTGTTCTTGCCAGAGCTCTAATCTTGGCTGTCATCGGTGTTAATTTGAAATTCGTCTGAACGCTATCGTCGTCGTTGGTAGAAAAATTTTGCTGACAGCATCCATACTGTGCAAGCCAGATTGTCCAAAGGATTTCGTTTGGCATAAAGAAAAGGATGCCAGAAATCCAGTGCTTAAAAGAGGACACTTCCTCTTCTTTGTCCAGGGTTGCACAACGTGCGGGCAGATATGCCGGAAGCAGTAAAAAATGAATAACTGTTTCCTTTTACATGTCCAGGACGTGCTTCGTGCTCTTTTTCGCTTGTGATGCAGTCAAGCTGGAGCTTCAGGTCAATCAACGATCATAAAAGTATGCGTTCGATGACAACGGAATCCTAATTGCGCTACGCCAAAAATATGGATAGTCTCCATTCAGTAGTCAATCGGCAAAGTGGCAGTGTATATTCGTTGTCATTCCACAAGTATGCCCCCACAGTTAGGACAGACATTTAATAATCTCCCTGGCGCCTGACAAGGTACTAGCCTTGTACTTTCACACCAACACCCAAATAGAGCATCTTTGGGCAGGAACCACTCTGTAGATATTTCCAGGAGGAGGAAGAGGTAGTGAATATCTAGAAAAACTGGTCTGCGATTGATAGACACTCTGGCATTTTGCCGAAATGGTTCACATGGATGATTTCATCTCCTCTTTGAGTGTTTGAGGATAAGCAAATGGATAAAAATATCCTTGCAATCATTTTGAAAGGCTCCTCGACTAACTGGTGGTGTCGAACGAGTAGGAGTTGCTTGGCTGATGGATTAAGCGCGATAGCTAGACAACGAGTAGTAGGAAGGTAATGACGTGACCACTTAAGCGTTGTGTGTGCCGGAATCGCTTTGTTGAAGAGATTTCTGTGATAAAAATGTTCCCTGTCAAGTTGACCCGACATGAACGTTCTAAAGTTGCGAGAATTGTGGACTTCCATTACGGATTCCAGAGAGAGGAAAAATTCCCTTCTTAGTCTGACGTGCTGAATGTTGTGTGGGAGTGACAGTCAGAATTGGAGTCAAAGCCAATGTCAGAACAGGAAGCAGCTTATCTGTGTGCAGTTGGAATATTAAACTCAATTTTCCGTGTGTCTATCTAAGTCAGAGGTAATCTTTTGATGATTAGGAAAATAAAACTGCATGGATGCGAAGTTTGTGGAGAAAGAAAGCCGAACATTTCGAGGCAGCGGAAATATTTGCAGCACATGTCGGAGTATTTAAAGTGGTTAATTTAGGATACGAAAATGTGCGGAAAATCTATTTATGATACATAGTTTGTAAGAGATATGTAGATAGATACCCATGTTGGTATGTGAAGGGATCCAAAACAAGAACAACAATGGATCGATGGAGTTCCATAAAACAGTTGCTCTTTTATAAATAGCTGACTTTAAAACGTCTCCATAAGCCATCAAAAAGAAGTAATACTTCCTGTGCTGTAACAAGTGCAAAAAGAGTTGTAACTACCTTTTGGACTTCATACCAACAATGTTGGTCCTAGAAAGGGCGTTTTTGCTTACAGCTGCGCTGTAGATAGAAAATATTGTCTATATAGGCATACTGGTCTGAATACGAGTAGGTACACTGAGTTCCGAACCGGATGCAAATTATCGACTTAAACAAAGACCAGGAGACCGAGAAATAAACCAACTGAACAGACTTCATAGAAAAGCTGTGTAAATCTGTTGCATTTCCGTCGAATTTCATAATGAAACAAATGGTAGACGAAGGCCTTCAGAACCTGAAAGTTGCTATCAAAGTTTATTTCAAACTGAGTTATTTTGTCAGGAAAAAACTGTAGGACATGCGTTTCATGGTAAAATGTAGATCTGTATCGCAAGGCAACCAGAAAAATTTCTGATGACACATATCCTAAGTCGAAAGTAGAGAATGTCAGCGTAATGCTCAGAGCTCACTTTCCAGGTGAAGAGATCGCAACCAGCCCACAGAAAGCACTTCCTAACATTAGCCTACAAACCAAAACCTTTAGGAATACTGTCATGAGCTTTTAAGCCAACAATCAGTAAAGGTGAGGGGACCCATTAGTCGCACTTCATCCTTGGTGAAGAGCAAAAAAATTACATTGAGTTGCATGCGTGTAAAATTGCTTTGCGAAACCATCTCCTGTCGCGGATGCAATACATGTAACATAACATACATACCAACATGGATGATCTTGTGAGACTGCAATTCAACCTGCAGTTGAATTGATGACATTTCTAACTAGATCAGACATAGCGGCACAATTGACTAATCACTAGTTAGCAAACTTCTTTCCTTCCCTCCGATTATTTCGGCAGGGTGGTAGTTTTCTGGATTTGCAGGGCTATGACGAGACCAATTCTATCGCATGCGTCTGTTGTTTGGTGGAACAAATGCTTCCCGACATCTTTTAAGAGTCACTTCGTATTGGCGTCGGAACAACGAACTTCGCCTTTGCAAATCCTGCGGCGTATGCTATGAAAGTGACAATGACACCACGAAGCACTACTCCTGTATATGTCCGGCTTACGCTCGCAATAGACTGAGGGAACTAGGCGCTGATATGTGATTATAAGTGATTATTCATCTTTCTATTAAAGACTGATAAATTTAAAGACTCAAAGTATGACAGAAAAGATTTATAATAAAAACAAAACGCTTTTAGGAAGCACATTAAGTGCCAAGTCAAAACTCACCTCCAATGCGTTGGTTTAAAGGTAAAAGCATTGGAGCTCTGCACGTATTTCTGGATCCCGATCAAACTGATTCAGTGGTTGAAAATTACGCTGTAAAGCTCATATTCTATCATATATGGAGTTTGAATATGTTTTGTCAGCACTGTGATTGAAGACATGTCTTAAATTAAGATTTCCTGACCTGTTAAAGAAAATTTTTAACACTTTGTAACAGTATAAGTGACGGACTGGAAGAATTTTTAAAACCTTGAAAAAATGGAAAACTATGGCGTAAACGAGGTTTCCGGCAAATTTTATTCAAAATGTGTTTTTGAAGTAACAAAGGAGGCTGAATATTATTGAAGTAGGCTCATCCTCAGTAGCTGATCTAGAATGAAATATTCCTTAATCGATTTTTATCAACAATTGCGTAGAGCAAACTTTACGCAAAAAATAGAAGTTTCTGAGTTTTTTTTTTTTTTTGCGTGTAGCTAGGTGAAAATCGTTGAAAGACATCACTTGCGAGCTTTGCGATAGTGTGGGACTTGAATCACCCACTAAAAACACCCAGGGAAGACATGATGTTACCATCCTTCCAGCAATCGCACCTAGTCCTCAGACTAATCAGCAATTTTTTTCTAGTATGTACTTATGTACTTATGTACTTACGAGTATGTACTGTTTTAAGGAAGTAACTTTGGTTTGTTACCTTTTGTTTTTTAATTCATTATCACTTTGTTAGTGTGATATGATATATTTCTTTTCTTTTTACCTAGTTAACTAGTTCAAAAGGTTTTACTCTACGTAATCTTCTAACTAACTAGTTGGACTACTTCTAAATTAGTGTGGTTGCGAAGCCTAACTTCATGTCTTCTTGCGACCTTCCGAGCCTCGTCCTCTACCATTTCAGTTTTTAGATCCCTATGTAGATCAGCGTTACGTGTGTATTAACAATATTGCGTAATACTTTGTGCACACCCATAACTAGTGGCAATATGTCCAAATTTGTTTTAATATTTGCTTGTAGAGAAGCAATTTATTGTAAATTGAGAGGCATGAATACCCCCCTATGAGCCAATACATTTTATTATATCGTATATTTAGTTCATCACGTTTTTTCTTGACATGAGTTTTCCAGAGCATCTTTGCGCTTTAACTGAGTTCGAATGCAGAACTACTTTATTATTTATGTACACAGGTATGTGTTGTACGTTTCTATTTGTAAAGTTAACATGAACCGACTTCAGTTCATTTAATTTTATTTGCCATTTTGTGGTCCAATTAGATACATCATTTACTGTCCTTTGCAATTTTCTGTAACTTAATGTACGGTTTTTCCTACTGCAAGTACAGCAGTATCGTCTGTAAAAATGGCAACAGTAGTTTCGTGATTTTGTAGTATGTCGTTCATGTATAGGAGGAACAGTATAGGTCTCAACACACTACCTTGTGGTACTCCAGCTTTGATGTGTTTCAATGCGGAGTACTCATCTTCTTGCTTAATTCTAAATAATCGTTTCATTATATACGACTCTAGTATTTCATAGTACTGTTTTGGAAGATTTTTTGTATCTTACGGACTAATCCTTTGTGCCAGACTTTATCAAAAGTCTGTGTTACATCAAGGAAGATGGTAGAGCATATTTGTATTTCTTCTAAAGCTTTTTCTTCTATATCACTTATTCAGTGTCTTTTCTTCTAGAATCGGATGGAGTTGTTTTAGAAGGATTTTTTCGAATAGCTTAGACAGGATTGGCAGCATTGATATTGGCCGATATGACGTTACTTCACTGGGCAATTTTCCGGCTTAAGTACCACAATAGCTTCCGCGACCTTCCACATACGTGGAACATATCTTAGTCCGAACGCTGCATTTGTTATCTGTACGATATTTTTCCAACCTTTTTTTTTTAAGCAGTTTTTTTCAGAATTTCACCTGTTTGTGGATCAAATCCCGGGGCTGTTTTTGGGTCGATGTTTTCTTTTATTTCTTTGGCTATTTCCCTAGAGGTAATTGCTGGAATCGATCTCTCATTTGTTGAGAATTATCATTATCGTCGTATGGCTTAACGACGTTTTCAAAATATTCCGCAAATAGATCCGCCTTTTCTTTGTTTGTTTTAGTCCAGTTACCGCTGCTGTTTTTCACTGGCGGAATGCATCCCCTTGGTCTTTTCATTTTTTTTTTGTAGCCTTCTACAGTGAGTATTCTGTACTAGCATCGTTTGTCAGATTTGTGAGGTATCTCTCCACGGATGCATTTTTAAATTCTGCTATCCTTTTTCTGAGCTTATTGTTTAAGCTATTAGGTCTAGTTTTATCACTTGGAGCTCTTGACAGTTGCCATCGTTTGCGATCTCGTCTCTTTTCAGATATAAGGAGTTCTCTTCTTCTTGTATTTGTTAGTCTTGATCACCAGGATTTGTTCTCAGCGTTGAAGTCTCCACCTATTACGAATTTATTTCCGAATTTACGGAAGAGGCTTTCAAAATTGTTTTGTTTCAGTCTATGTCTAGCAGAACAATATGCCGCAGCTACCGCTATCTGGCCGCTGCTTGGTATTCTTCATCTTTATCGTGGCTAACTCCTTCCTTAATTATAACTGCGGCCCCTCCTCTTGCTGTATTGTGAGGATGTGGGGTATGGTATGTCTTGTATCCGCGAACCTTTATTGTTTGTTTGGTTTCTTTATCTTTCATCTTTTCTGAGTTACATTTGGTGGTAAAAGCTCCGGAGACATGATAATTTTTCTTTTCTTGTTCCTTTTTGTCATGCTAAAGTGTGAAGTTCTGAGTGTTCCACGAAAATAATTTCTCAAATTTTCTATGTGACAGAAAAGACAGCTTTGAGTCACTGGCAAGCCCCAAATATTTAAATTCATTAACAATCTCAGTTCGGAATTATTACCATTTCAGCTGAGACAGCTATTTAAACTAAAAGGCGACAAACTTGTATTGCAATTGCAGTATGCGGCTTTAAATCTAGAGCAGTCACAAGCATTAAAGAAGATCTCGGACTCCAAATTGTTTTGATTTCTCATTATCCAAAAAGGATGAAAACCTTTGATTATAAGAGATAATTTCAAAACAACAGCACTTAGCTTTGACACATCACATACATTAAAATCTGTTTTTACAAAGCAACCAACTCCTCCTGCAGAGTAATTCTAATTCGTATTTGCATAACAATTAACACCAGGTAGCAGATGATTACTTTTCTCAAAATCGTAAATCAAAACTTCAGAAGCAACGGCAAAATCAGGAATACAAATGAATTTAGAAATCGAAGTTTACAAAATATTGTGTCAACTAAGTAACGAAAAAGGTCCTGGAGCAGATAATATCAGACCAGTTGATCTCAAAATGAATGCCATGTGTCTCGCACCTATAATCACGAAGATGTGCCAAAACTAATGAAAATCTCAATAATTCGCCCAATACTCGTATACAAGCGAGGGAGAAAAAAAGACACGGAGAATTACAGACCAATTTCAATCCTGCCAGGGCGTGAAAAATGCCTAAAAGAAGTAGTTGTTAATCGTGTTAATTGTTTTATGTCGAGTGATTCAACTTAACCAATTTGTCTCTCAAAAATGCAAGAGCACCCAAATGTTATTGGAGGAGTTTACCAATGTGGTGAATGCCGGACTGAATAAAAATCATCACGTACTTGTGCTTCTTATAGACTTCAGCAAAGCGTTTGATACCTTTAAACATTAAAAGGTGGTGGAAAGTGTCAAGAAATTAGGACTGAGAGGAGTGATGGCAAGCTGGCTCAAAAGCTATCTGACTGACAGAGTAATCCAAGTCAAGGTATTTGACACATTAAGCAAAAAAAGAACAAGTAAATACGGTGTGCTACAAGGCACAAAATTGGGTCCAATTTCATTAATTCTTTTCACAAACGAACTACTGAGAACATTAAAAAAGCTGATGACATTGCAATCATCATAAAACACAAAGGCTTACATTAAGCCGTGAAGATATTGCTATATCTGAATGGTGTCATGATAACGGTCTGGTGATAAATGCAAACAAAACAAAGGTGATGCACATTCGAACGCCATCAAGGCCAACAGGAAATATTGAAATCTTTCATCGCAATGGTAGGTGTCCAGTACTGAGAAGCAGTAACACAATTGAGGTAGTCAAAACCATTAAATATCTTGGTATTACCATCGACGAGCATTTTCTGTGGCGTGAGCACCTCAACGTCCTGCGTCCTCAACTTAAGGGCGCTATCTTTACAATGGTGTATCTTAAGCGTTACTCACATATGGAGATACAAAAGCAAGTGTACTACTCGTTGGCAGAGTTTCGCATTAGATACGGGATTCTGGCCTAGGGAAACGCAGCAAAGTCCCACCTACAGAAGATATCTAACTCACAACATCGTCTTGTTAAAATAATTAAAACTATCAACTCAAGTTTTAAAAACGTCAAGGCAATCTTCCAGATGACAACCCTTCTAAGCTACATGGACGACCAAAAGTTTATACAACCCATCACACACAAAACACCAGAAGACGAGCACAAAGGATGCTGGAAGTTCCGGCAGCTTACAACTCGTATGCAGACATAAAATTACGTTGTATTGTCCCTAAATTAGTAAATTCGCTCCCACCCTTTTTGAAAGTCATTCCAAATTTTAAAAAAAGAAAGAAAAAATTAAAAAATCATTTCATTGAATCTTATTGCATGAACTAGAGGCTTACGTTTTAACACCGCCAAAAGAATTTAAACTTTAAACAAAAATTAGAATAACCATTGTTAACTTAAATATTTTCAATTTAGACACTTCAAAACTTTATCTACTTATATCCAACCGTCTGCGGATTAGCACTCTGCAGGTAAAACGTTGTAAATGAAAAAGAAAAAAAAAAGATGGTCTTATCTTTATACGATAAATATTTGAACCCCTTCTGGCTCTAAGCCTTTTTCATCTAAATAAACAATGCACGCGTATACTTTGTGAGAGAATTGATTGATGTAGATATTGGATCCGGCACTTTTGCCGCCACCATTCCTGCATACACTATCTTGTCACTTACTATCGACCTGTATCTAAGGACAACCTATCGTCAACTAGAAATTTGAAATCTTTAGTAAATTGGCCGGCTACTCGTAGAAAACGTACACCTTACCTCAGACATTTCTGCTTAAAATATATTCCAATTTCAGTTTTCAAAAACATCTCAGCCTCAGGCTTTAGAATGGATGAGCATTGATCTCAGAATATGAGGAAGTCTGCATGTCTATGTTTGGAATGAATCTATTTATTTTATTTACATACCAGTACAGACGAGTACTTCTAAACCATAGAGCTCGGTCATTTGGGTTGTCGCTATTTTCACCACCAGTGCCAGTAGCATTCAGCCCATTCAAACTTTCAACCGTAACACCCGTCTCGCTATGAATGCTCATCAGTATACCCTCAAACCCATTTTCGGACGTACTCTAAAATATCGTGATTCGTTCCTAAGCCGTACACCTCGCTTATGGAATGCCCTGCCAATTTCTGTGTTTCCTGGCCGTTATAATTTACAAACTTTTAAAAACAATGTACATCGGTACCTGTTTTTTCTTCCTCCCTAAATTTCCTTCGCCCGCGCTGGGTACAAACCTTTTAAGGGTACACACACCCCTCATTATAAAAAAAAAATAAATTAACAAATAACAATTTTACTTCTTCTCAACCGCAGAGTTTCTGTAGGGCTTTTCGAAGGGAACACCTATCCTCCCAATCACTTCCTTGTAAGAAAGGACTTGTGAGGCTTTTACTATGAAATCCCTTCAAGTTGATGGACATTTTTCCGTCCGTCCTGTTTGTGGTAGGTTGCTACAGCTTGCCAATATTTATATGAAATGTTTGGAGGTTCCGATTATGCGATTAGAAATGCTCGCCGTTGTACCTTCCTCTCCCAGTTACATGTTGCGTAGTCATGCATATTGTCAAGTAACTGCCTAAATTACCATAGCTTTGCTGCTGCTTTTGTTGCCAGAAGTCTTGCTAGGATGTGAATTATTTATACAGCTATGATTATGGATTCTAGTGTTATCCGTCGTCATTCTATGTATAATTCCGTTGCTGTAAGAGGCCATGTGCACTGCATTATCTCAGGGTTGCTCTGCCTGTACGTCCCACCATCAAGCGTGGGAAGTTGGAACCTTTGAAATTAGGAAATAGCACAATTTTTTTTTTTTTATTTAATAGAATAATACAGATTCTGAATTAACCAAGGTTTTTTTTTTGCTGGGGCAATGTTGTACTACTTTGATTTTAGATTCATTTGAGCGCTGACCGGTTAATATGTAGCGGCAAGCCTTCATGAAATAAATCTACTACAATATAGTAGGCGATTGCAGATGTAGAGAGCGTCGACCCGATTGGAAGAAAGGAAATGATATGGTGGAAATGAAATGCCTATGTAAATTAGTGTAAGACAGGCATCGATATTGTTCTTTTGTGCTCAGAATTCGAGGCGTTAAGACGTAGTGTGTGCAATATGTCAGTATACCCAGAAGAGGGTTATTTAAGTACGTTTAACTTAACAAAATGTAATTTATAAGTTCTAAAATGAAGTTTCAACAAAAATTGTTGTACATTAATTCAATAACAATATTGGTGGCCCCAAACACATTGTTGTGTAAAATCAAAAAACCACGTCATCTCATTTCATCATCCGAAGTTAATTCGATAAAAAACTATCCATCAAGCGTTAAAAAACACAGCACACACGCAAAAAAAATCCATTTCATTAAACCAAAAATTTCAACATAAATCAAAAGAAAAAAAAAACATTTTCATTTGAGCACGTGGAATCAAAAAACCAACATTAAAATCTGCAGTGGGCTAAGCAGCAACAGTTACTCATCTCCAGCTAATGTGCCACGAGAGCACGCAGACACAGCATGGTTCATACCAACGCCAATCATCTCACCATCAGAGTTCCAGAACCATTGCACCTTATCAATATTCAGCAATCATCACATGATATGCACAGAAGCACTACCAAATTTCATCCCATCAATCAAGCAGTAGCAAGTATTTCATATCTTCTTTTATTTTTATCGGCATCACGTTTTTTTTTTTCCTTTTTCTTTTTCACATTATTATCACATACATATACATACATACTCGTAATATATCATATCATTTCTTATTTCCCAATTGCAGTCAAATACACTGACCCAAAAACACAACAAAAATGTTGAATCAAAACGAAAATCGCCCTCGACTCACGCCAAACGTTTTGGTCTCTGATTCTGGTCCAGTCCTTCTGGCTGCTCAGCCGGAGAACGCAATCCCCGCAGTTGCTATCAAACTGCCCGAATTTTAGACGAAGAAACCAAGTATATAGTTGATCCAGTCCAAGTTTCACTACGTAGTCCTCAAACTAAATCCTGCTGTTGTGATGGTGGCAAACAACAGCAAGGTTGTAGAGTTACATAGCCGCCTTTTTATAAAAGACCCTTTCTCAGACATTACGTTTTTGGTTGATTCCGGATCGGATATATCTGCGATACCCTCGTCACTTTTTAAAGTTCCTAATGCCAAGTCCGACCAATCAGTGTCCGCGGCCAATGGCTCCGCAATCAGCGCTTTTGGCACAAAGTTCATTGGAACCAGTCTGGGTTTTCGACCACACGTTTTTAATAGCAGCGCTTTCTAAACCAATAATCGGTGCAGACTTTCTAAGACACACTGGTTTGGTAATCAACGTCAAAAACGCAAGGCTTATCGACCCACCAACTAACACAGGGGTGTAAGGCACACTCTGCCTACAAAACGTCCCAACACCACGTTTTTTCGCGGTCGGTTTTCGGTCGATTTTCACTACCACATATTCACGATGCACCTTTTTTTCTAAAATTGATTTAGTACGCGCATATCGCCATATTCTTATGGCACCAGAAGACATTTTTAAAACCGCCGTAAACACAGCCTTCAGCCTTTTCGAATTTGTTCGCAACGGCAAGGCCTTCGGAACGCTGGTCAAACGTTTCAACTCTTCATGCATCAGGTCACAAGGGGGATCGAGTTTGTCTTCGTTTATGTAGACGATATTTTGGGAAATCAGAACAAGAACATGAACGACATCTCAAATTACTGTTCCGACGATTGTTTAATATGGTCTTCGAATAAAAGCCTCAAAATGCATGTTCGGTACGTCGACGTTACAATTGCTTGGATTTGATATTACGAGAGAAGGCATAAAACCATCTCAGGAACGGGTAAAGTCCATTGAGAACATGCCTGAACCTAGGTCGATAGAAAACGCACAACGATTCATTGGCATGGTAAACTATTACCAAAGATGCATTCCTCACTTAGCAAAAATTCGTACTTCAATTTATGATCATTTAGCAAATCTCATGAGAAACAAATCGAAACCTAAGAAGTTCATATGGCCCCTAGTATGTCAAGACGCATTTTCAAAAGCAAAGAACGACCTTGCGAGGGCAACACTCCAAAACCACCCAGAGGAAAGCACCAAGCTAAGCATTACAACCGACGCTTCTAGTACAGACATTGGGGCTGTCATCGAACAATTAAAAGGGGACATCTGTAGACCATTTTCAAAATTTTCTCGAACTACAAGATTTTTGCATTCTTACCGATCATAAACCATTAAAAACAGTCTTAACTATCAAAACCAAACGTAACCCCAGACAAGAACGACAACTCGATTTCATTCGATTTTCAGTCCACGAATGACATAAGATAGGTCAAAGGTTCATTGAACATCGTAGCTGATACGTAGCTGTCGGCCAAGCACAGACACAATAGAACTTACCCAAAATCAACAATTTGATGAGGAACTCAAACTTCTCAAACACAACATACCAGCTTGTTCGCAAGCCAAACTTGAGCCCATCAAAATACCTGCCTGAGACTTACCATTGTGGTGTGAAACTTCTAAGCAAAACATCCGACCGCAAGTACCCCTACAAAAAGGAAACTCAATTTTTAAATCAATCCATTCACACGATCATCCAGGCATTCGCGCTACTAGGAAGAAAGTATGTAAATTGTATTTTTGGCCCAAAATGAACCAAGATATTAACACTTGGACAAAAAGCTGCGTTTCATGCCAAAAAGAAAAGATCCAAATACCCACAAAATCGCCATCTGATAGAATCCATATCCCGTTAGGACGTTTCAAACACATCCACATGGACATACTAGATGGAGTGAAAAGTGACCTCCTTGACCGCCAGAATGCGCTGCTACTGCAAAAAATATTATGGTGCCTTGAAGTACGTTCATGCCAAATTTCAGTGCGATACTGTCTTTAGTTTTGTTTTGACAGCTGATTGTTGTTGACGTGTTTGGAATCATGTTGAGTATGGACAAAAACGATTTTCGTTCTCTCATAAAACATTATTTTTTGAGAGGCAAAACGGCGAAGGAAACAAAAGAAAAGTTGGGTAAACATTATGGGGCTAATGCTCCGTCAGATTACACCGTCAAATATTGGTTTCGAGAGTTTCGTGGTGGCCACAACTCCTCTACCGACCAAGTCCGGAGCGGCAGGCCCTCCGATGCCGTTACAGAGGACAATGTCAAAAAAATACATGAAATGGTGTTGGCTGACCGGAAAGTGAAGATGCGCGAGCTAGCAGATACCACAAAGATTAGTACTGAGCGTACACGTACGGGCAATATTCTGCATATGAAAAAGTTATCCTGCCGCTGGGTGCCGCGCATGCTCACTCCTCACCAAAAACACGAACCCGAGAGCACTTCGAAAGAGTTTTTGGACTTGCTGATGCGGAATCAGGCGGACTTTTGGCTTCGATTGGTAACTTAGATCCACTATTACACACCAGAGAACAGAATGAGTGCCCGGCAATGGACTGAAGCACGAGTGCCCCGAAGCGGCCGAGGGGGGCCCGATGGGTCGGAAAGGTTATGGCGTCGGTTTTCTGGGATTGTCATGGCATACTCTTCGTGGACTACTTCGAAGAAGGAAAAACCATCAACAGCGAGTATTACTGTGCATTATTGGAGCGATTGAAAGCCGTAATCGCTGCAAAACGCTGCAATTGCTGTCGCATCCAGCGTATTCCCCCGATTTGTCTCCCTCGGACTATTATCTCAAAAGATGGCTCATCAATAAAAAAATTCAGCTCACGCGAGGAAATCATCGACGCCACGGAGGAGTATTTTGCAGACCTTCCGGAAAACTACTTTTCGGACGGGATCAAGAAGTTGGAAAATCGCTGGAATAAGTGTATAAAACTAAAAGGGGACGATATTGAATAATATAAAAAACATTTAAAAAAATTTTTTTTTAATTCCCAAGGAGGTTACTTTTCACCCCACCTAGTATATATCCTGGAGCTCAAACTTTTAACGATCCATTACAATCGTCAAATTGTCGTAAAATTAAATTTATTGAAACTGGTGGGCCTTGATAGACTTGTTGCCTGTGCTGCTCGCACAGACTATGAGGGGTTCCGCCTCATAAACTTTCGGAACCATTCTTCACCAGCCATCTCTGTCTCATCCCAGATTCGTGGTCGAGTTAAATTATATTTTACTGTTAGCTCAAATGCCAATTTCCTTACCTCCTTCCTGTTTTATCCGAAATAAATATCCGCACATCGTATCAAATATTTTGATAGCTCCATTTCGTGGTTCTGTGCCGCATTCCGCAATGAACTGCCTGCCTTCACCTTGTAATAAGCCACTTTGTAGGCTGGCAAACCCACATTTTCTCTTGTAGTCTTCCTTACACGCACTCGGGGCATCTATAAAACACAAAAAAAAATTTTAACTGAATAAAATTAGTTTCAACGGTCCTAAGCCACTATTCTAACAAAAAAAAAATCCAAAACAACACGGAATTGTTTCTGCATATTATTCCATTACATTCTGCACTCTTTTCTGCACACAAAAAAATAACATTCAACATTCTAACTGGAACACTACTCACACAACAAAGAAAAATTAAAAAAATTAAAAAACTTACTTTTGGTTGTCAAAAAAATTTAGGTCTCCCTGTCCACAACCGAGCAGCGCGACGATCAAGGCAAGACTGAATATCGTGAATAGACCGGTTTCTGCTTAATTCTCTCTCAGTTCTCATACACATTGCGCGAACGGCTTCCGAGATATTTGTGTTGTGTCAATCATCCTGTGTTTCAACCGTACTCAGTCTACCCTACCTGTAGTCTAATGCAAGCGACATAGTTCTCCGCGATGTCGTAGTCAGTTCTCGTCCTCCAGACAGCACCGTATCGTAATCGGTTTTGGAGCCATCCATGAAGATTCTGGCTCAGAATCTGTCTGAAGTCAGTCTTGAGCACTGGGAGAATCGATTTCCTATTTTTTCCGTAATAGGAATTCTGCGGCATGTTCATAAGACCAGAGCAAGGTGAAAGCTGCAGTGGGTGTTGTGCCAAAGACCATCATCATCAATGCGGCTAGAGTGGAGTCATGCATGCTAAGAAAAGACCCCATGCAGCCGAGACAGACCGTTGTTGGGAGTCTGGTAAAATCAGCAATAAGATATTTTCGTGAGACCTTATTCCACGAGACAACCGACACATAGGAAATAATTGGCCTTGTCATAGCCGTGTAGACTCAAACGACCCTTCTCGGCGACAAGCCCCATGTGTTGCCGACAGCTCGTTTGCACTACCAGAAGGCTGACAGCGCCTTAGAAACTTTCGACGTAAAATGTTTAATCCATTGAAGTTTGTTATCCAGGATGGCACCCAAATATAGTAGTTGGAGAGGTGGATGGTGATGCCTTTAAGCACTAGGTGAGTCAGCTTCTTCCTTCTCATAAAGAGAAGATTGACTGAAAACCCATTTCTAGTGTACCAACCGTCGATCACGTCTATGTCTATCTGCTCTTTAGAGCAGACAATCGTTGTTATATACAATACACTATACGCGAACTCGTACGGAAGCTGGCCAGTCAGTGGCGTAGATACTGTACACATCTCCTCCTTAAGGAGCCCCTAATTTTCCGTACCTATCTTGATGACGTCGTTTACTTATTTGAACCGAAGTGGTGGTGCTGAAATGGTATGCCTTCTATTTAGGGATTTCTTTTCGCTGTCTGTCATTTCTCTAGAAGGATGTTCTTGACGCCACCACGAATCATTCCCACCAAAATTAAGAGTTCCCTGCCCTGCTAGTCCACATTTCCTTCCACTTACTAAAGTAGTCTAATTGGATAGCGTAGACATTGTGTCCGTCAGATTAATGAATCAACAGAGCCTTTTCATCGAACTTTAGATAGAACACCAACAAGTTATCAGATACAGGCAACCTGATATTTGTTTGATTTATGCGAAAGGATTGCAACTGTTGATGTTGGTTACAATAAATAAGCCACAAAAAAGACTACGCAATATTTTATTAGATGAAGCTGTCACAGATACTTTGGACGTACTTAACACCAAAAAACATCAAAAAAGTGGTGCCTCAGTCAGAGACCGTACTTACTAGGAGAACATTAGGCCAACAGGTGGTTTTGTGGAACATTTTTGGGAGATTTTTTTAGTTCCCTTTCTTGAACCGCAGTTAAGACTTACTTAACACAGTCTAGAGTCTATAACTAGCCATAGTAGCAGAGGTATTCATTATTTTACCTGCGGCAGAAAAATTTCCTTTTGAACAGTCGCCTTCTTAAAAATCTATCTTCCAGAAATGATGGATTTAGCTACCGTCCATCATAAAGCAACGGTCGGTCCTTAAGTAATTTAAATCTCTGTAATCATCTAAGACTTGTCCTAGGATTGGAATTTGAAATAGACACTTTCTCAATAAAAGGTCAATCTACTTATTTTTTCCGTTATGAATTATAGAATGCAAAAATAGATTTAATTTCCTTGCTGACGTCATCTTTACAAACCTACGTCTGTCACAGCGTTCACAGAAAAACTCTCCTCTCATTTAAGAATGACTTATCCCAAGAAAACTTGCTAACAAAGCTAACTTAATCGAGAATTCAATCACAAAGTACTCATCGTCACTGTTTTTGGTTTGGTTTTTTTTTTATGACCCTAATAAATTTGGATGGAAAGACCGATAGAGAATGGTATTAGCATCCGTTTTCCTAAATCCACCGCACCTTACCGATGTTGTTCCTTTTTAGGGGGAGATATTTCACAACGAGGAACCAACCAAAAAGCGCTTAAATACTCGTAAAACTTGGCCCATTCTCATCCCAAAAGAGCCTTTATTACAGCAGAATCAGGTTTCATCTTAAACTGCTTTGCAATAGGTTTAACACTCAAGGACATAATTTACGTAAGTCTTCCCACAGAACCATCCAACACCCGCACTCGTACCAAGTAACCACATTAATAGCTTCGCACCATCGCTTGGCATTCATTTTTATCTTATTCAACGGTAATAAGCCTGATTATCCTTATCGCAACGTTTTTCAAGAGCACAGGCACCATCAATGGAGGGTGGAGGTATGTATGTACTGTCGCTGACAATGGGATGCGATGCGATGCGGTACGAGTACGAGTACGAGAACGAGTGTTTCTGGGCAGCAACGATTTTAATTGATCCAAGGACGCTGTTTGATATTTATTGCCGTTGTAAGCTTCAAAACGGTACGGTACTGTAGGATATGACCTTATCGTCACAACCTCGAGCAGCACTCGTGCTCTGAAGACAGAATCCTGGGCATATTGAAAAAGTTCTTGTGACACCAATAGCATCCCTCTCCGCAATCGATAATCTATCTCGTTCTACCGCTTTCCTAGGACTACCATCCGGGGGTATGGTGTTTATATTTATGACGTTCAAATTGAGGACGAAGTATCGATTATCTACAGTGTGATGTTGGGTGACTAGGTTAGGCTTCGGTAAGACGACTTTGAAATTGTGAGCAGAGATATGGAAAAAAAAAAAACAGGTCAAGGTCGATCTGGGTAAGGGTGCCAGCCGGTGGGAATGTGGGCGACAATGTGAACCCACAGAGGATATGGCTTTACGCATAAGCTAAATGAGAAATATTGTAGTTTCTTCGTACATAATTCGTCATCGCCATCCTGTCGCCAGTCTTCCTTTCACTTAAAGCTTTCTATCCTTGGTTCACTCTGTCACAGTCCATTCACGATTTCAATAACAAGATGAGGTGATGAAAAATGGTGAATAAAAATAAAGGAACAACTACCACCCACCCTAGCTAAAGCAGCGTGAAAGATTATCTCGATTCAGTTCACAGGGCAACCGACTAAACGAATTCCCACACCCAAGTCCGGGAACAGGACTTCTCTCAGATTTCCTCAACTTGTCGTGGACCATTGTTCCCATTAGACGTCACTGCAAAACTGATTAAACATAATAAAATTAAATTTCCTTGTTCTAGTGTTTGGAGCAATTTGCTTCTCGACAGCTTCTCGCATTTTTCCAGAGAGGGCTATGTTGTAGAGCTTGTCAGGAACCTTTTGCAAATTAAAGCGGCACCAAGTTACTCAGATTCGAATGGAAGTGGCGGTCGGTGAAAGGGAACTACCGAGAACGACTACGACTACGAATACGAGTGCGAGTAAATAATGAGAATTATGAAGCACAACGGATGACGGATATGCTTCTAAGGATACCCTCCACCATGGGTAGGAGTATGAATACTCTCAATCGTTCTGGTGCTCATATACAAATTTCATTTGCACAAAAAAAAAAAATAAAAAAAATACTTAGCAACGAAAAAAGCAGGAAATTTCAAGTTTCACCAGAGCAAGCGGTGATTAAAGAAATTTTAAGAAACCGTCGAAAGGATATAGGTCGCTGAGGGAAGTGGGAAAATAATTACAACTACCAAAGTACTGCATTTGTAAGTATTCTTGTATTCCCTTCAGCTCCTCTTCTTTGATGGGTTCGAAAATTAGGAGAGTCTTCGTTTTTCTTGAGTTTCCATTTCCTTTTGAACGGTATTCGTTCACATTATAGTATAATCATTAAAAATCCGAGAAAAAGGAAATTTAATGTTTCATGGTAAGAGAATCGGAAGGTTAGTTTGTTACATGGTGTGTCCCGGAAGAAATTTAATTTCACAGAGTAATGAGTATTCCATGGAGTGGTAAACACAAACATAATCCGAGGAAGTAAGCCAAATGTTTGTCAGAAACTAATAGAGGGTACTTTGGTCGATTCGGGTAAGAGAAGATCGATTCTAACAGGTTTAAGGCGACATCTGATAATTTTCGAACAAATTGTTAACTTGTACGGATTTGGAATCATTGACAACAGGTCATTGGTAAACTTTTCCACACCTTAAGACCCAGATCGAGTGTCAATCACTTTCTAATTGGCAGATATGCTAGGTCTTCCGAACTTCTATTCAAAATCGGTAGGTGAAAATCCTGTTATGTGTCGCCACTGCCACTGATCCACAGTATTCTTGTAATGTTCCGGAATTTCGATTCCAACATCTCACATAAATTTGGGAGATGAACTTACCCTTTAGTTGAGATTGATCATCAAGCTCGGAACGGAGCATATAAAAACTCTTTCAATGAATACCTCGCGAATGCCCCAGACTACAACCTCGATTGATGATCATGATCAACGTAAGTGTAAAACTGCGATTTATTGATATGTCCGGGTGTACAAAAGGAAAAAGATGTCCATGACTGACATCATCGACTTTTAAAAAAATATAATAGACGGGATAAAGCCACCGCAAAGGAGCGATCTGTTAAATTTATGACAGCTACCCTGTAGATTGGTAACAATATGATGTCTTATTTGCGATCGGCGAGAAGCTTCGCCGCCTTCTCTTCTAACATATTCCCTTGAATGAACGGCTTGGCAACACTCGCATTAGCCTCATTTGTGCCCATGGTCCCACGGATGAGAAAACACCGCACGACGAAGGATGATTTTTCTTCAAATATATGAAGTTGTCACGATATTTAAATAGGCCTAGGCGAGTACATTCTGTGTATGGGGAGCATCTTCAATGATCGGAACTCTCCACCTGAATAGAGATTCCAAAATCCCTATATAGATAAAGCTATATGGCTTTCCCAAGATTAACGACAACCTAACTAGGAACTACAACACATATTTCTTGTTGTAACAGCATCTGAAAATGTAAGTCGGTTCCAACACCGTCCCTTAAACCAGTGGAAGGATCAACATAATTACTACGCTACCACAGCGAATGCGCATCATTCCAAGAGTGACCACATAGCAATGATAGTTTTTCCAATTGTTATATTTCAGCAGCTGTCAAGGTTACCAATGACATCCAGCTATCTAAATATTCAGTGAGGTTTGCCATTTCACCATGCATCGTTTTACGTTTGCCGAACGTGCGCAAATTATTCAGAAATATGGAAATTCCGGCTCAGTTGTAAATACGCAACGTAAATTTCGTCGTGAGGTGGGTTGCCATCATGGTTTCTGTGCAGTCAATTCGTCGCACCGTGGAAAAGCTTATGCATGAGTACACTTCTTGCGATCTTAAGCCACCAACCAGAAAGGGATTGGTGCGAAATAAAGTATCGACGAAGACACAGAAATGTGGATACGGCATCGATCAACTGAATTGGGAATCGCCAGACCCAGCTTGTTATACTGTTGGATGTGGGCCTACATACACATAAGATTGTACTGACACAAGAATTGAACCCGGAGAACCATAGAGAACGCCATGAGTTCGCTAATTGGGCGCTGCAAGTGCTGACCAGAGATCCAGATTATGGCCAAAAAATCATCTTCTCGGCTCAGCGGCTATGTCAACAAGCAAAATTGCAATTATTGAAGCCAACACAATCCACAAGTTTTCGGCCAAGCATTAATGCATCCGACCTTAATTCTTTCGCAATGAGGGCGGAGACACCGTTATCGTATCAGTATAGAGCGATGTTAAGCAACTTTCTGTGGTCAGAGCTCGACAACAACGATATATCCGAGATGTAGTTTTAACAAGACGGCGCTACATGCCATAAAAGCGCCGCAACGCTCGAAGTTGTGAAGGAGAAATTTGGCGACTGGGCAAGAGTTCATCAATTAGCAACCGGGATCAAGCAATTTGACACCACTCGGTTATTTTCTCTAGGGCTACGCCAAGTCGTCAGTTTACGCTAACAAGCCAATCACTGTTGTGTGTCACTATGCCGGAATCCGGCATCCATGCAAATCATCCTACTTAGAAAGATGGCACTGACTTTCACCACCAATGCAACACCAACCCACTTAGGCCTATTGGCTTATTCTGATGCCACGTGGATATATGATCCTCTTACTAGTAGAACCAGTTTGAGCTTACGATAAACCGTAGGAGACTGTTTACGTCTATATTTTTTAGATCGTTTAGTTCATTATAGAAGAAAGCTCCAAAGTGGAGTTTTCTTCTCTGGGAGAGAGTTGGATATGTACAGAGTAGGTGGAGGATTGTCTCCCTTCCTTCTCGTTCATGCAGCGGTTACAGAAACCGTTTGCAAAAGCGCGAAGTCGTCTTTCGTTTTGCCTATGTGCCAGTGTCGAGTGATGACACCTATGATGGCGATGAGATGTTTCCTATTTAGAAGGATCAGACTCTTAGAGCGATTCGGATCTAGCTTTGGACATCTCTGTGTAGTCGTTAGATATCTTGGTCCAACAGTCCACCTAAGGTCTGTTCTTTTGTTGGCATCCAGCTTTAATATTAATTTGCATTTAGCGATTGGTATGCCTATGCTATCCTTTTCCGCTAGAATAGGTAAAGTGGTTCCAATTTTGGCGAGTTTATCGACACTATGGTTTCCTGGAATGTCTCTGTGGACCGGCACCCAGCAAAGGTGAAGGTTGGACTGCTCTGCCATCTCCATAAGGGATGGCCGGCATTCAAGGGCGGTTTTAGAATTTAGTGAGACTGACCCCAGGGACTTGATAGCTGCCTGACAATTCGAAAAGATGCGGATATCCTTTGCAAATATCACGTTTTTCTTCAGCCAGGACAGAGCTTCTTTAATCGCTTAGCAACGTCATCCGCATACGCTATCACTCTGCTACCATCCGCTTCCAGATATATCAGCAGTTCATTAACCACTAAGTTCCAGAAAAGGGGAGAGAGGACACCGCCTTGCGGCATACCCCTGCTGACACATCTTCTAGCAGAAGCTCTACCCAATTTGGAGTTGATTATCCTGCTGTTTAGCATAAGACTGATCAACTCCCCAAGTGAGTCGTCTACTTGCAGATTTGACAGCGCAGTCGTGATTTCGGATCTGTTGCTTTCGGATGGTTGCTTTCCTCTATGTCCAGGAAAGCAACCATTATGTACTCTCTATATTGTAGGGTTGGTTTGATGTGGCTAGTCAGTGAATTCAGAGCCGTTTCCACCGACTTTCCTTTACAGTACGCATGTTGAGCCGCTGGCAGAAGTCTTGAATCAATTTTAGCTCGTATATGGATATCAATCAGTCGTTCTAGAGTTTTCAGAAGGAAAGATGATAGACTTATAAGTCTGAGGTCCTTCGACATGGGAACATTTTCCGGCTTTGGGGATGAACACTACATTGACTTCTCTCCATGACAGTGGAATGTGGATGAGTTCTACACAGCTCCTCATAATATTTCCTAGCGCAGGCAGAATAATATCTGAGGATCTCTGTAGCTCGGCGGGTATTATACCGTCCGGTCCAGCAGACTTGTAAGGTTTGAAGCTATGCAGCGCCCAGAGCAGTTTGTCTCTTGTGATCAGACCCTGGATTTTGGACCCGGTTGCAGTAGACCTGTTTGGGTTGCTACTGACCGTGAATTGAGAGCTATCTGGAAAGTGGGTGTCCAGTAGCAGGTTGAGTGATTCATCAGTTGAGGTAGTCCAAGAGCCATCGGTTTTTTTCAAACAGCTAGGCATCATAGGATTTGTGGAGAGGATTTTTCTTAGCCGTGATGCCTCGGAAGTTTCCGTGATTTTGTCGCAGAAGGACCTCCAGGATTGTCGCTTTGCCTTCCTCAGTTCTTTTTTTGTATAATTTGAGGGATTCGTTGTATGAGTCCCAGTCAGCCACTTTTCTTGTGATTTTTGCTAAGTTGAAAAGTTTTCTGAGCAGTCCCAGTACTGGTGTCCACCACTCCGACTTTTTCTTTCCTTCAGATTGAATAAGAGGGCAGGAAGCGACCATAGCCTGGCTCTCGTCGGTTTTAAATCAAAAGGGCAAATGTGCTATATCGGAGACCATGAGGCATGAAATGACACTTGTGTCATTGGAACACGAGACTCGTTGGGTACGTCTATTAGTTCTATTTGTCAGGAACGTCGACTAAAGCCTCAACCGCATTTGTTGACAATAAGTGCCATCAATGTAAAAAAAGGTGTCGGAAGTGACGCAACTACTCGTATTATATTCGACCGCACGAAATCCCTGGTTTAATGAGGAGTACAGACAAGCAAATGTAGAAAACCAGCTAAGGTAAAAAACAGCGCTCCATATAACGAGGGCGTCTGGTGTTCTCTACAACCTAAACAGGAGGATAGAACATCGGCTTCTCTGGAAAAAAAGAAACACAAGTAGAAGCGAGTGATCAAAGAAGTGGAGACGTGCCACTTCAGGAACAGCATGAGGAAGTTTAACCAAAAAGAGTACACACATCTTACAAAGAATAACGTGTAAAGCTAATAAGTCACGAACAGAAATTCTGTAGAGATGAGCAAGAGGATTTAGTAGCTAAGTCACAGTTGGTGCAGAGGATAAGAAAAACCACTGCTACAAACTCTTAAATGCTGGCCCAAACCCCGTTGTCGAGCAGAATAAATCGTTGACCTTGGGCAATAAAATGGAAGATTTCCATCTATCCAACCAAATCAGGCGAGTCTGTCAAATGAGGCGGCCTTACTGCGTACTGTTTAAGCGTAAAATAACTTATTTACAAAATTTCGTCAGAGCAATGTCAGCATCATTTGCCCAATCATCTGGACTGCGCCAACAGAAAAGGTTTCAATGTCGTGAATACCACGTTCAGTATTTTGTCTGCCGTCTTGAGTGAGCACCTGTAATCACTTATTAACTATCTCATTGACACCTATTTGTTTAATTCTAGGCACTGTAAGATCACGAGTGGCTCTGGCTGTCCTCAGGGCGGCCGAGCTAGTGCAGATGAGATCGGTATCCGAAAAAGATATCTACATTGACAGCCACGCCACACTCAGGGCAATGGAATCAAGCAATATCAGCTCTGATACGATCACGGGCTGTCGCTCAGTGCCCAAGGCACTATGCAGTCTGAACCAGGTAAGACTGTGCTGGGTACCAGGACACTGCGGTATTAAAGGAAATGAACAAGCGGATGAGCTTGAAAGAAAAGGAGGGCTACTGGACAATAGTGATGTTTTCAACATCAAAGCACTCTATTGCATAGTGAGGGGCATTATCGAGGAAAAAATCACAAAGACTGCCAACCTAAGGTGGTCAAGTCTTGAAAGACTCAGGGTATCCATGGCTCTTTGGTCGCTTTTTGACGGCTTAGAATTCCTATTACTCATAAGCTTAGGACAGTAATAAGAATCTTGACAGGATACTGTTTCCTGCAGCAACACGCAAAGAGACTCAAATTGTCAGATACGGATATCTGCAGATCTTGAGGTCATCTTCAAACTGTTGAGGACATGGCACACATACTGTGTGAATGCGAGGCAATATCGCGTAGTCGAAGAAATTTTGTAGGGAAACACTTTTTCGAAAACCTAGAGGAAATAGACAGCATGAACTTCAAAGACCTTCTTGGTTTTTACAGGGAAATTAGGTGTTTCACCAGGGCGATTCTGTAGGTTTTTGTCATTTGAAGACAAATTCAACTGGTTCCACAGGAATCGCGATGGGTCCGTTTCGGTGTCTGGTGTCTATGTGATTACCTGAGATCACAATTGACCAAATATTCACACTACGGCAGATCCTAGAGAAAACTCTAGAAGTACATATATCGATAATCATAAACTCCTCATCGATTTCCAGGGCACTTTTACAAGATCCTTCTTTTGGCATCCCTGTCAAACTCGTCAGAATGTACTGAATGGAGATTGAGAATACTTGATACTCCGCAAAAGTCAGAAGCAATCCCACCGAGACTTTTGGTGTTGGAAAAGCGTTAGGATAAGGCGTTGCGCTATCATCTGACGTCATTAACTACATAATTTACAAACAACACCAGAGGCACAGTTTTCCTGTCTAATGTTGCAATGTTCAAGATGCACCTAGATCTCAATCCACAAACCTCTCCGTTTTGGACGTTTGCTGCTAATTTCCTTTAAGTGCATGCATCAAAACGGTGAAGGTGATCATCGATTTGTGTGCGCCACCTAAGGTGGAGTGTCCCTCTATAGCATTGTCACACCGGAACACGCAGACTCTACGGTCTGGCATACTTATTTGCCCTACATGTCCGAGTAATCTCAGCTAACTGATAAGAATTTTTTTTCGCCACGTCTATATCGATGTTTAGCTCTTAGAGTTCGCTATCATATCTTTTCGTGTAAAGATTTTCAGCGCAAACGGGACCGAAAATCACTCGAAGAATTCAAAACTATCAAGGATATCATCAGTCGTTACCGTCCATGGTTCTGTGCCATAAAACTGAACTAAGATAGCAGGTGTCTTATAAAGACTGTTCTTCATGTATTTTCAGAAGGTCTTATGACTCGACGACAAGAACTACCAAGTGCTCCTCGTTTAATTTCTGATGAAGTCTCATTATCATAGCTAAGCCCGTTTATGTCGCTTCTCTTTCAATGATTGCCAACGCACAATTGACAATCTGCCAATGATATCGATATGCACTTGTTGGGTTTCCTATAGCGACTGGCGTAGAATGAATATTTGGGCACTGATCCTTTAAAAATGGTTTCCGAGGTTGACATGATACGGCAGACAAGAACTATCACGCGATAGGAAACTAATGCCACCACAGTTGGCCTGGGCGATTACCTCAGGTATTGCCTCACATTAACAACCCACAAATATGTCTGGTATTATTTCAGGGTTAATTGGTTTACCGATAGTGTAAGACTAGTCAGCTATCCACGGCCGTACTGGTTTTACGCAGGAGATTTTCACAACAGGATGCTTCGTGTGCCAATGATGTCTCAACATTATCGAAATGGAATACGAATTTGCCTCAATGTCGCCTCAATATACTCGTGGTAACCAACTGTTCTGGACTGATGAAATTAAGTCAAATCACAAAGTCGCACGACATTTCTCAAATAAACAAACTACTACTAATAATAACAAATAAAATGAATCCAATTACTTAACTTTAATCAATAAATACTTAGAATTTCAACAGCATTGACAAATTGTCAACTGCCCCTCATAACCAGATTGTGCTGGACGACCGCCCATGTTATTTATTTTAGAGATTGTTGTTATGTTAACCACACGATGGATGTTTTCGTTCTATTATCTAACCCAATTTCATGCGATTGGAAAAACAAAAAAAAAAGTTCCCAATTGGGACTTCAAACAAAGACCACCGAGATTCTACTGAAATATGCTGACCCCCATTACGCATTCATTTCACACAAATTTCAGTTCTTTTCTTTTTGTCCAAATCCCCAATTGATTCACAACACAGAAAAATCACAAAACAACAACCGTCTGTCTACGCCTCTTCCGCAATATTCCAAGTTCAAAAACGAGTACAACAAAAATCTCATCCAAACGATGGAATCGGCCTCGTCTCGTTCACCAATCAATTATGTAAATCATCTAAAACAGAAATGAAATCACAAAGGCTCAAGTCCAAACCTATATCTATAAACCAATTTGCTGGCCATCAATCACTTTTAGCCTCTATCCCCCAATTCGGTTTCCGTCTAATCAAATTCTCTCCCGCAAACAAAATGAAACGAAACGTTACCAAACGAAATACTTGTTCGAAACCGCCCATGAGCACAAAACTCATCTGAGGCTATCAAAAACGGCCAACCACCGATAAATGTCCAAACAAAGCGATATACCCGAAATCAAAAATTCGAGAATATCCCTACACCGCAAAGATACATACAAAAAGCCGCACACAAAGCAATACAAGTACTCGTATATGGATGGGATGGGCGATGATAACACCAGCCCTACCGGAATGAATTTCGACGTTGTCAAGAGCTCGGAAAAAAATCGCCAAAAATTCAGATATTCCCGACAAACAGAAATCAGCCCAAAGGATGGCAAAAACGGGCATGTTGCTTAAGGCTCCACAAAACCAAAATCAACAACCACCACCCACCCCACCGACACTACCACTTCCACAGCTGTCGGATCCACTGTCGTTTTGGGCTCCCTTTGATGTTGCTATTTACCACCCTCCAATCTTTTTAAGGAGCACACACATCTTTCATTCACTGATACTCCCAGGCTCCAGTCATTCTGGCCAGATATTGGAATGAATATGTTATATACGAGTACTCGTATAACGCCCACCTCGACACGTGTGACCTACACTTCTTGACAACAAATGTACATCACATCACATGAGATGTCTTGCCGATGGGCAGATGACCGTTGGCCTCCATTGCAGATGATACTCCGGACATCGATGCCAACAATTCGAGTGCGAGTGTTTCATCGCCCTAAGCTAACACTCATAGATACAGCAGAGCTGAACCAAATTGACAGAACAACAACTCAATCTCTAGATGACAAAGCGGACTCTGCAGCTCTTCTGAAAAACGGAAGGAAAACCTTTTAACTTTAGTTGCACCGCAGTCATCCTTCCAACAATAGTCAATAAAATTCTTCTGTCTTCCCAAAAACCCCATTCCCAAATGCAACCACTTGCTCGCTTTCTGGTTTCGCTCCACTTACATTCCGTATTTTCAAGATAGCAAAACTCAGCGCTGGAGCAATCCTCAAGGATAAAGAAGGACGCTAAAAATGAAAACTGAAAACAGAATCATTTAGAAACATCTCCCCTATACTGGGCAACAGAGGTCGAATGAACTAGCAGCCAGCAAAAGCGAGAGTCGGATGGAGAAGGGAAGAGTTAAAATTGAGGGTAAGATAAAAGTAAACCATTGAACGTAAAAATCCAGAAAGCAGAGATTACATTCAGAATTCCAGGTTAAACAAATAGAGATCGAGATTAAGGGTGGTTAAGAGCCACGGAACCATGATTCGACCTGATGGATGAATAGATACGAGTGCTACTTCGGTTCCTATACAACTATAGAGCTAAACAAATACCACTACTACTACGACTGCTAATACTGCTTGCTGCTGGCTGGAGGGAACTGCGATATTATGCGGATGGGTAGCCATCATTCAGGTCAACATGGTTTTTTATTCAAATTTACTCGAGCAAGCAGAAAAAATAAAAATAAAAAAACCGGGGCAACACGTGGAGTAAAGAGCATGACGGAAACGACAACGACCAACTGACCGACCGCTACTTATCTAGAGTGCCCACTTTGCAGACCTACAGAAGAGTTGTACGAAACGAGCATGCGGTGTTGCGCAAGATACACAAATACGAGTAGTTTGTGTCTCCATTGAGGTATAAAATTGAAAACCGCATCAGTTTAGCGCTTGCTTTAGAGTTGCCAATGCTGGGTTTAGTTTACAAAAAACAAGGAAGCACTTGTGGAATAAGCCCATAAAAGTTAAGGTATTAATTGAAAGGGATTTGTCAAGTTTTCATCTCTTTTGCCCACTTGTAAATTCGAATCTGCTGAAGCATGGCATATTTAAATTTCTCGCATTCCCCATCATTCGAAAAATTGTTGAAATTGGCTGTATACTCACAGAGTTCTTGGTAAGGCCTAACAAACTCGTAGTTTTCTTTTTTTTTTCAAATGGTACGCATGCATGGATAGCGCTACAGTCAGTGCCTTAACATTTAAGTTTCTTACGTTCCCTTCTACTAATGCACACAACATAGGCCTAGGTCTTTCTGTACCGCATTGACCTTTGGGTTGCTGACTTTTCAAAGTCCGTACATGCAATCGTGACCGAATCGTAGAAGATTGCCAAGTACAATTCTTCGTTTAACTTATAGCCGGTAAATAGACTACTGAATTGATTTTTCGTACCCTCAGTATCGACTTCATCTCTACTTTCAAGTTTCTTTACTTATCTCCATAGCTTCCTGTTCTTTTCTAGTGTTGGACTGACATGTTGTTTTGGTAAAACTTGCGAACATTGTTGCTAGAGCAGCTATCTATTTACTCACTGGTGGGCTTCACATGAACACACTTCTATCTGTGGAGAAGCCAATGTTTTTTTTCTCCTTTTTTATGTTGGCCGCACAAACTGCTTTCATTATTGTGTACAGTGCCGATAGTCAGTTAGTTTCTGTGACCCCTGAGGGGCATAGGGCGACAACGACACCTGCGCGCCATCTTGTTCGGTTTTCTCCAACGTGCTTTACCTCACTCCAACACTTTCCAAGTATCCCCGATTCCTACTGAACTGTTCTGCGCCATGTCTGCTTTGGGCGTGCTTCGCATTCGAATTGGCTTCTTAATGTGTGAAGAATCCACAACCAGTTCCTTCTTCTTAGAGCGATATCGATTGGCTTCTGCCCTGTTCTACCATGGAGCTCTGCGTTTGAGATTCGATTTGGCCAACATACCCTCATCATCTGCGCATACATCTGTTAACGAAGGACTGCAGCTTCCGAGTAATTTCTGTTGTCACGTTCCAAGTACTGCGCCCATACAGCAGTACTGACTTTTTCTTTTCTGACTTTTGCTTTGCACATCTTAAGCAACATTCCGAAAGCAGCGTTTGCCTTCCCGATTCTGTTACTAACATCGAGTTCAGTGCTACGGTCAGATGGTGATAAGACGGTGCATCCCGAATAAAGAAAGCTCTGCAATTTCTCAACCTCCTGTCCAGCAATGCTAAGTTGCCAGAAACATCTTCAAAGACCAAGGACTTTGCTTTTAGCTCCATTTATTTTACGCCCCAGTCTGCTGGCTTCAGATTCCAGATTCTGACTCATCTAGTGTATAGTAGATCGAAAACACTGTTTTTTTTTATAATTTGCATGCGCTCAAGGGATTTAAGTACCCTTAAAATGTTTGCACACAGCGTGGGCGAAGGAAAATCAGGGAGAATGGAAAGAGAGGTACCGGCGAACGTTGGTTTTAAATGTGTGAAGATTATAATGACTAGGAAATAAAGAGCTAGACACGGCATTCCATAAGCGAGTTGTACGGCTTAGGAACGAATCATGATATTTTAGAGTACGTCCGAAAGTGGGCTTGAGGGTATACTGATGAGCATTCATATCGAGACGGGTGTTAGGGTTAAAGGTTTGAAGGGGCGGAATGCTACTGACGATTTCTATGGAGCACTGGTAGTGGAAATAGCGATAAAACAAAGTAAGACACGAGACATTACGTCGGTGTTCGAGGGTGTCCATTGACTGAGTAGTATTGGTTTCAGCTATGAGTTTTATCGCACGGTTTTGAATCCTATCTAGCAGGTGCAGAGATGTTATGGGCGCACTCGACCAGATATGGGCATTGTACTCCAATTTCGGGCGGATAAGCGGCTTATATATTGAGGCCAGATCAGAGGGGTAAAGTATTTCTTACATCGCTTAGGGAAACCTAGACATTTCGCAGCATTTTTGACCACACCGAATATGTGGTCATTCCAACGTAAGTTGTCATTGACACACATACCGAGAATGAAAACTTTACCGGTTTCGACGATGCAAGTGCCATCCATGGATAAAGGCTGGGTGTTTAAATTTCGCTTTAACGACAGTAGTGGTTCCCCAATTGCTTATGCTGTTAATATCAGAATTTAATGAACTTAACATACGCTGCCGTTCTACAGCTGAAGAGCAGGGACGTGAGTCCGGAAACGAATATGAGAAACAGAGAGTGCTGTCGTCAGTTAAGGAATATATTGAATTAGAAGTGGCAGACAAGAGATCATTGATGAAAATTAAAAAGAGTGTCGGAGACAGAACGGAGCCCTGCGGCACACCGGTGTTTATTTTGTGAATCTTGAAACCATCCAAGATAACTGGAATAGAACGTTGCCAATCCACTGAAGAAGAGAGTCATCGATCCCAAGAGCAAGCATTTTCGACAAAAGAGCCGGATGCCGAACTCTGTCAAATGCCTTAGAAATATCAAGTGCAACTATCTTGCTCTCGCCAGATCGATGTACGCTTTGGTTCCACTTTTCGGTGAGACATGCCATCAGATCACCAGTGAACCTGAGCGCAAGGAAGCAGATATCACCAGCGTAATAAAGATGTTTCAGGTAAGTTATCATTGTCCATTGAACACCTTTGTTTTCCTCTGACAGAGCTGATAACATTGATTATTATCAGCAGGAAAAGAAGTGGTAATAAAATACAACCCTGCCAAATTCCGTTTTGGACTTCAAAGGCTTCTGTTAGTTTACTGATAATGGGACCTTCGTACGTAGTAACGATTCTAGCAGAAATACCCCTCCTGCACAAGGCTTTCCATATAAACTCCCTGTTCACGCTATCAAAAGGGTTCTCGAAATCAATAAAAAATAGGTAAAACGGAGACCTCTACTCGGCGCATAGGTCTACGCTTATCCGCAGGGTATTTATATGATCGGTGGTGATGATCGAATCTAGAGCGAAAGTCTGCTTGTTAGACATCGAGAGTTAGGTCTAAATATACTTTGATCCTGTCCAGATTACCTTAACTATTATTTTGGCCACTGCGGCAGAATGCATATTCCCTGCCAATTTCTGCAGCCCATTAGATTGCCCTTTTTCGGCAACTTGAAAATCATCCCTTGATTCCACTGCTCATGGAAACGCATGCATTAGCTATGATAGGTCTCAGTAGCTCTGCCGATGTAGCTTCATGGAATTCAATCAATGCCTTGGCCTACTGCTTTCCTCCTATTGAGGACCTTGATCACGGTTGTAATCTTTGGATTGCTAGGGGGGCCAATGAAAAATCGGGAGTTGCTACTTCAGATTTTTTTTTTCTGGACCCTCTAGCTGTCGCCTATATTGTTAGTTACCATCCTGAGCTGGTCCTGAGCTATAAGTAGGGAACCTTTTACATATTTTGCAGGATGCTATTTGGTGCAGCGTCCTAAGCTCCTTAGTAACAGTAGAAATGGTCCAACTGTCTCACCAGTTTACTGCCTCTTCGGATTGTGTAGCTAGTGTATTGATCTAGTTGCGCTTATTGCGTCTTATACTACGCAGTATTTGCTTTCTTTTCACGCGATACTAGGCTTCAAATTCACTGCTGGGGCTAATGCAATCTGAACTTTGAGTAAAATACGCTCCTCAATCCGTCCCCAGTTAGTAACCATGTACTGTGGTTTCTCTGCCTTTTACCGATAAACCTCTGCGCTCCGGATTTGAAAACATTTTTCACAGATCTCCAGGGTTCATCCTCAGTTGTTTACTCAGATCTACTGATTATTACCGCTTCTAAGCTGAGACGGTCAATGAACTGTTGGCGCACTGCTGTATCCTGGAGTCTATCCGTATTGTACCTGGTTATAGTCAGCTTGTTGGCAAGACTGCTAGTCCCGGCTGCAATACGAAGGCGTATTATTAGCTACCATAAGATAGTGCTCGCGCTGCATCCCGATGTCGGCTCCACGTCTGTTACGAACATTACAAAGACAGCTTCTATATCGCCGGCAAATAGCGATATGGTTTATCTGGTTTGATGTTTTCTGCCTATCAGACGAGACACAGCTGATCTTGTAGCAGGTCCGGTGCTCAAACTGAGTGCTTTCAATGACTAGGTGGTTCGCATTGCAAAAATCGACTAACCGCTCGTCATTGCCGTTTCGGTCTCCAATGCCATGAACACCCATCATATGTCTGAGCGCGATCTTTTCACTTCCTACATTGATGTTGAGGCCTCCTATTACTATCACGATATCACCGTTAGGCGTTAATTATAGGGGGCACTTAATTGATCGTAAAATTTGTGCTTTTCGTCCTCAGTGCAGCATTCCATCGGTACGTAGTACTGGATGATGGTTACCTTTCTGACAGCACCCTGAAATCTGAAAGTTTATATCCGGTCATTATAAGGCCTCCACGATAAGACGCTCTTCCTTCTTGCTGATGTTAACATTAGCCCTACACAGGACTCTAGCGTGTTTTCATTTGGTTTTCCAGAGTAGTGTAGTATAGTGTTCGCGATTCTTATTTTACCCAACTTGTACAACTTGTACCGCTTGAACTGACTCTCCAATTGGATGAATCTGGCGATCTGAGGGCTTTCTTCTCGAGAGTTGATCGATCTGGGGTTTTCGTTTCCATTTCGAAGCAAGAAAATCTTTTATGTTTGCTGCTCATAATCTCCGAAGAGATTCCCGATGGCGCAACAAGGAGGCGTTAAATAGGACTTACTAGCAGAGCTGAGAGGCGTTCGGCTGCAGAAGCAGCCGGAGATGCTACTTCTACGAGTAGCGGATGGTTTTGCTACATGTGCTTGCCTGTATTTTTCATCAAAACGTAGTTTTTGTATCCGGTCAAATGCTTGCACATCAGTTATTTCTGATTATTTAATATCATCCATGTCACTTGTCTGTTGCACCTGATCTTGTTTACATAGGACTTGTAGGAAGGTTGAGAAATACGCCATCGTTCTCGTTCTAGCGATTTGTTGCGATTGCAGTTGTTAAACGTTAAATTTTCTCACAATATATTTCAGTTTTTGCTGCAAACAAGGTATTTGTAGATGTATTTTCGATGCAACTAAATTGCGGTTACACAAAATATTCAAACATTGTTTTTTTTTGTTTTATTTATTTATTTCAATCTACGATTTAACAATCAACAGATTTGGAAACAGTAGGGCCTTAGGTCTTATGACTCTTGACGGCGTGCACAAATTCAAACAACTAAGAAAATTCTCACAGTCAATGGTTGCAGATAATATATCTCGGATCAACATGGCATTATATTTTACTTTTCTCGATAACGAGATTGCATTCCGAGTAAGAGACATTTGTGGAAAATTAAGGCCATATTTTTGTAGTAAAGGGTGACTAGATAAGAACGATAAGAAAAGAAATTTAAATAAAACAACAACATCGTGAGATATAAAATTGATTCTGTGTAGAATAGCACATCAGTCAAATAGCCGCCTCGGCTTTGCTGGTAGTGCTTCAAGCGGTCGGTCCAATTGTGTTGCGTTATTCCTGCAAAAGCATGGTTGACTTGATAGACGAAGGACTTAGCGTAGCTCCAGAGAAAATAATCGAGTGGTGTCAAATCGTATTATCGCAGCGGCTAAACGCTCGCCGTGAGATGACCCAGTCGAGAAATTTCTGCTGCACAACTTCTGGCGTTGGGTCCTTGTATGGCATGTAGCGCAGTTTTGTTGGAACCACAGCTCGGATATATCGATGTTGTTGAGCTCTGACCACAGAAAGTCGGTTAACATCGCTCTATACCTGAGACCATTGACAGTAACGAAGGAAATAAGATCCGATGATGTCGCCATGCCATAAACCGCACCAAACAGTCAATCTTTGTGGATGCATTGCTCCAATAATGGCAATTTTGCTTTTAGATATAGCCGCTGAGCCAAGAATGGGCCTCGGCCGAAAAGATAATTTTTTGGCCAAAATCTGGATCTCCGGCCAACATTTCCAGCGCCCAATTAGCGAACTCACGGCGTTGTCTATGGTCGTCCGGATTCAATTCTTGTGTTAGCACAATCGTATGCGGATGTAGGCCCAAATGGAGCCGCAAAATAAGCCGGGTTGAGTCAGCTCAATTAGCAGATCGGTGCCGAATCGACATTTCTGAGTCTCCTTCGATACTGGCCGTTACGGCGGCTATGTTTTCTTTATTTCGCGCCAATCTCTGTCTGGTTGGTGGCTTAAGATCCAAAAGAGTATACTCAAGTTCAAACTTTTCCACGACAAATTGCGACAAATTGACTGCATACTGAAACCATGATGTCGACCGACCTCACAACGAAATTCACATTGCGCATTTGAAACTGAGCCGTAATAACAATTGGAAAAATTGCTATCTGGTCACCCGTTACAATATATTTTATTGAAAGTGTTGTGCATCGCTTGCCACTACATTTTCCCATCTTCCTGGCAAGAGATGGATACCGCGGCTGAAGAACACTTCATCTTTTTAGGCTATCCACAAATCGACGGAATTTTTGGTTTCTTCATAAGACATGAATCGCTGTTCAGACATGTCACGCCCCATCAATCAAAATAAGTGACAATCCTAAGGAGCAATGTCTGGAGAATGCGGCGGGAGGTCAGACTTCCCAGTTGAGTGTTTGCAAGTAGGTTTTGAGTAGAAATAGGAGCGTTTTTCCTTGAGTGTTCGGCGCAATTTTATCACTTGTATTCGGTAAAGTAACCCAGTGATGGTTTCCTTCGGTTTGTGTAACTCAACTCATAATAGACGACACCAAGCTGATCACACCAAATACACAGTATGAGTTTTTGCAAGGAATATTCTGCATGGCCGCCGATTTTGAGGCATAGCCAGATAATCCACATGATTTCTTCCTCGGTTATCATAGTAAATCCATTTTTCATCATCAGTGACAATATGATGCAAACAACTCTTCCATTTATGCCTGGCAAGCAGCATTTCACATGTCAAAAAGCGTCGTTCGGCTTCAGTTTTTAAACGATTTTAAACGATGTGAAATGGCTTGTTGCGTTGCTCTCAATGTACTATATCTGTAAGTATTTGTTGCGTTTCTAACGAATCTTCATCCAACATTGTTTCTTATCCATCGCCTTCGTACAATTTTGGTCTACCGCTACACTCTTTGTCCTCGATGACAAACTCACCATCGTCATGTGCTTTACAGTAGTGTCATTCTACACTGTCACTTTTTTTTAAACCAAATTTTTGGATGTGTCTAATGCTCAATTTGCTTTATGTTTTATTTTCTTCCATATGGACTTTCATATTTAGACAATCTATGCACTTGACTTACAATTATGACGGCGCATTCGTATCAAACTTATTTCGGGGATAAATATGGAGAAGTCGGCACGAGCTACAACATCGGATTTATAGGAGACCAGATATAGATCATAGCGATCAAGAAAATCAGTCATTTACTCGTACCCACTTCAGAGCCAAAACTCAAAGATAAGTAAATGGATTAGAGATGCAGATGGCATTGTCATTTGCCAGGGACAAATTTGATGGAATAATCCGGATAATCCCTGATATTCTTCCAAGACCACTTCGGTTGGTGTCAGAAAATTTACCTCTATGTCGGCAAAATATAGTACACAAACATATCCATACCAAGAGAAAAATGCAGAAAAGTCTCAAAAACTATACAGACTTTGATGAATCTCTGACCTACTGAATGGAAGTTGGTACTTTGGTCCTAGATATAAAACTCACTTGAAACTCCCTATCACAAAAGCCAAAGAAAAATCCAGGATCTGACAATAGACCCTGTGATTCCTGATTGATTTCTGCACATGGTTCCAAGAGTCATCAGAGTTGAATCAGCGAATCAAATTTATTTTGTTACGGGCATATTGAATTGCATTTAGACCAGTTGTAGGTCCAACTAAGAGAGCAAGGGAGGGCGATTTTCGAGCTGATTCTGGAACCAACGAATTTTTTTGATTAATTTGCCATTTGCTATTTGCATTTGTCAGTAATGCCATTGTCGGAACTGGTAACTGACAATGGATTATATTCTAATGTGTGCCAAGGTAGTGCAATTGCGGAGGAATTGTACCAAAGGTTCTCCTTCCTCTTCGTCCTCTTCATTTAATTGGAGATCGGTTGATCGGCGGAGGCCACGATGCAGCGTGAGTAGACTGGCATGTCATTTCCATTGTTAAGGGTCTCTCAACATGAGTCAAAGTTAATTTCGATCTGCAAGCCGAAAAAGTCGGAAGCAATAATGCAAAACTTGGAGAAGTCCTTAATGGATGCTTATACAGATAGCCCGTAGCATTTTTTCTTAATGGTTGACTTTAGTCCTTCTTTCCAATGCAGCCCATCAAACGTCGCAGTAAATGAGAGCTTGTAGACCCAATCCCTGAGTCTGGACTGTAGATCACACCCTGAGCCTTCAGCTTTCTTTCATGAATGGAGCGCAGCTAGAATTTTTTATTCAATTGGCAGTACTCGTATGTCTTCTCCATTTGAAGAGAATTTTGTCCACAATTTGAATCGATCCATTTTTACGTTTGATCTCGTTTGAAAGATTTCATTTTACCCAAAGCGATCTTATGGCTTGGTGGGAGCATTGCGTGTATGAAACTCTTTATATTTACGAAGACGCTGAGAGCTAATTATTGGTGCTATGGATCTAGGCTATATACAGCTCCCAATAATTTTTTTTCTTTCCCAAGAACAGATCGTAGCCAGTGCAGCTACATATGGATTCAAGGACCTATCATGAGGCTTCTGAATAGATTCAATCGTAAGCCCGGTTTTACGTTCAGAGAGGAAGATAGTTTCTAAACCCTGATTGTGCTCCACCATTCAGCCATGTCATTTTTTCAAGTTACTGTAGGATATAGTATAAGAGAGACTACATTTCCCGAATCTTTTGTCTGCACAACTTGACTGCGATCGTTGTCCTTAGATGAGGTTAAGATGACAAACCGGAGAGTCGTTCATTGAAGCTCGCCACAACATGCACCAGCTAACATATCTTACAATTTAAATATTGCTGCAAATGAACTAAAGTATAAGAACTTTTTGTATTTATCACTGCAGTTGCCTTGGAAAAGCTTTCCTAAATAAGAGGAGATATTTTGAAAGAAAATATCTCAAATCATGTGTATTTACCTGCTACTTAAAGGAATTATTTTTTATATCCTATTCTGTACCCTGAGGTTGGTATGTTTTAACAGTAGGGGAGGCAATATTTTGGTGGGGTGACCGCATGTTCTGCCTACTAACTACTAAACATTGGTTTCAAAAATAAATTTCCAATTCAGACGTGCTAGGCCACGAGCGTTTGTTGTTATGTATTTTTCCTGAACTTATATTTGGTAAATAATTGTTGATGTCAAACAAAGTGGTGAGTATCTCTTGGATTCCTAGTAATTCCCCATGGCAATATGTAATAGAATTTGGAAAAATACATTTTCCCATGTTTATACAAGTAATTCGTAGGTAATATAACTCTAAACGGTGTGTCTTATTCCAGGCAAACTTGCTGGTACCATGGTAGACAAAAATACAATCAATTCTTACCTGTAAGTGCTTCGAAAAATGAAATCAATATCTACTGATGCTTTTTGTAAGAATATGTGATTGTGGTCAACATTTGTAGTTTAGTTTCAGAAATTTAGGATGCCATCCACTTAGAATGGATGCGATATATACATACATACATACATCATAAATTAAACAAATGTAAACTAAAAAGAAACCAACGCTTAAATGTCGTCTGACTAATTAGAAACCCATCGTCAATGCTTCCCTTGCAGTCTAATCTGTCCACTTATCCTCATAAAACTAGATTTCAGCTCCATACATCTGCGGAAATCGCCCTAACCAATTGACTAGATTCCTCCGCAAGGTTGAGTAATAGAATAACATATATTTGCGATATAATATAGCTGTTAACCATGAAAACACAATCAGAGTCATATTCTTTCAACTATGAACATTCGCACTTCATCCTTTTTTTCGGCGTAACCGGTAGTACAATGTTGTCTTGGAGCCTCCTTGACCGTCAGGATTTAGATAAGGTGATGCGCTATCACGCGATTTCTTTAACAATATTCTTGATAGAATAGGGCAAAACTCTCGCACTAACACAAGACGCACAATCTTTCAAAAGCCCGTCCCAATTACTCATATACGCCAATGATATTGGCATAATCATGATATCAGTGACGCTTTCGTGCGTATAGAGGCGGCAGCGGCGAAGAAGATTTCAAAGGTCTATAGAGCAAGACCAAGTATTTATATAGGTATAT
This sequence comes from Volucella zonaria, assembly GCA_963966105.1. NCBI lineage: Eukaryota > Metazoa > Arthropoda > Insecta > Diptera > Syrphidae > Volucella > Volucella zonaria. The sequence goes on from OZ014532.1 coordinate 182,657,423, forward strand.
GCTGTCAACAAAAAAGACACCCAACACCGATGCCTCGGACAGAACGTCACCATCGACAGATATAACTTTGACATATTTAAGGAGTTTGTCTACCTAGACTTCGTTATCAATTCTACCAGCGCTGAGTTTGGCACTCGAAAATGTCGAAAATGCGTGCACGACGAGTCTCATCCACAATGGGTTAGAAATTACCTTTCGGAACGTTCAATTCAAGTTTTCTTGGATGGTTTCAAGTCTGATATTCACAAAATAAATGCTGGTGTGCCCCAGGGCCACGTTCTGTCTCTGACACTCTTTTTAATTTTTATGAATGATCTCTTGTCTGCCACTTCTAATCCAATATATGCCTTTGCTGACGACAGTACTCCCTGCTTTTCATATTCCTTCCCGGACTCACGTCCCTGCTCTTCGGCTGAAGAATGGGAACGCCAGCGTATGTTAAGCTCATTAAATTCTGATATTAACAGCATAACTAATTGGGGAAACACTAACAGAGTACAATTTAATGCTTCCAAAACACAATGATATCTACTGTCGTTAAAGTGAAATGTAACCCAGCCATTATCCACGAATGGCACTTGCATCGTCGAAACCGATGAACTTTCCATTCTCGATGTGTGTGTCAATGGCAACTTAAGTTGGAATGACTACATATTCGGTGTCGTCAAAAATGCTGCGAAATGTCTAGGTTTCCTCAAACGAAGTAAGAAATACTTTACCGACTCTGATCTCAATATATATGGCATTTATCCGCCCGAAATTGGAGTACAATGCCCAGATCTGGTCGAGTGCGCCCAAAAGAACTCTGCACCTGCTAGATAGGATTCAAAACCGTGCGATTGTACTCATAGGTGATACTAATATCACTCAAACAATGGACACCCTCGAACACCGACTTAATGTCTCGTGTCTTACTCTGTTTTATCGCTATTTCCACCACCAGTGCTCCATAAAAATCGCCAGTAGCATTCCGCTCCTTCAAACTTTTAACCGTAATACCCGTCTCGCTATGAACGCTCATCAGTATACCCTCAAGCCACCTTCCGGACGTACTCTAAAATATCGTGACTCTTTTCCAGGCCGCACAACTCGCTTATGGAATACCCTGCCTAGCTCTTTCTTTCCTGGTCATTATAACCTTCAAACATTTAAAACCAACGTTCACCGGTACCTCTCTTTCCATCCTCCCTGATTTTCGTACGTACTGTGTGCAAACATTTTTAGGGTCCTTCAATCTCTTGAGCGCGCGCAAATACAAAAATAAAAAATAAATCAGGTGAAGAATAACTCTTGCCAATCTCTGCTTCATTGGGCCAAGAAGACGATCGACTAGCAAAGCCATCTCACGAACAAAAAGTGACACTATCCTTTTTTTTTTTTTTTTTTAAAGAACTTAACACTCAAGTGGGTATGAATACACTTATAATGCCTCAGCATGTGTTAAGTTTTTTGGAAAATGGGATAGAGAGAGAAAGGAAGATGATTGGGATCAGTGGTTATTGCGCTCCATGGGTGGCATCCAACATTTAATGGGGAGACTAAATTCTTAGTGGAAGTTGACTTGATGTTGATTTCTAGTCAACTACTCGTCTTACTTGATTTTCATTACTGAATATGTCTTTCGGGCGAGGCTGGGATTCGAACACCGAACCTTCCGATTTGGAAGCCAGTCCACTACCACTTGAGCCACGGCCACCCACCCACATATAAGACTTTAATAATCCCAGTCCTGCTCAATGGCGCAGAGGGATGGACTTTATCAAAAATGGATGAGGGTTCCCTTGGCTGCTTTGAGAGCAAAATTCTTCGGGTGATGTTTTATCCCGCCTGCATAGACGGTGAGTGGTAGAGGAGATACAACGACAAACTATACGGGCTGTACAGCGACATCGACTTAACCAGAAGAGTAAAGGTCCAACGTCGTAGCTGTGCCATGTAGATCGTATGGACACCAGTGCTCCGGTCCAAAAAGTCTTCGAATCCACCCCCGAAGGACAGCGCAGTGGAGGAAAATACAACTCATGTGACGCACGCAGGTGGAAGGGGACCTCAACCAACTTAGTGTGCGAAACTGTAGGCAGCTGACTAAAGATAGAGTTGGCTGGAGATGCTTGTTAGTTGAAGCCTAGGTCTACCCATGACTGTAATGCCACCTTAAGTAAGTAAGTAAATATATGCTCCTTTGCCTGAAACTTTTGCTCCTACGAGTATACCGCCTCTAAGTTTGGCCATATTTCTTTCGATGTTAAAAAATTTATGTGTAGAAGCGGCTTCTGGCCAATAGATGTGGCGATTATTTGTTGCGCTTTTCTGTCTGTTGCTAGCCAAGGTTGGTTATCCTCAGCTACTACTCCGGGTTTTTGGACTGGCCTCGGTTTTTCCCTATAACAATTCCAAAAATATTGCTGTCGTTTAACATTATCTGCACCTGAAATTGCTCCATCTGGCACTGATTGGTCAATTATACCAAAATCGCTGTCCATATTAGCGCACACCAAAGCCAACACTTGATCCTAGAAAAGCAACGAACAGAACTGACTGTCCACTGCCAAACCCTAATACTAATGCGAAAACGAAACACATAAGTATTTGTTTTGCAACATTACAACGCAATTACTGAAATTTGATCCGATTACTTTACAGGAACGCACATTGGGGAAAAGGCACTGGGCCCATAACCTGTTGAGCTAAATGAAAAAAAAGAAAAATCTTTACAATAGGAAGGACAGAATGAGAAGAGAAACTTTATTGTAAAGGGTTTTTCAATAGAGACATAACAATCTTGTATTTTAATACAAACGCACCCTTAAACTCTTTGTATGACTTGTCAATGTCAAAACGTCAGTCAAGGTTTACATTTTTAACATGGTGAAGTTCACCAACGAGCAACGTTTGGAAATTATTAAAAATTGCTGCTGAAATTCTGAGTCGGTTGTCATAACTTTAAGAGCACTTACTCCAATTTGCAGTCGTAATAATCGTCCCACCAGATAGGTTGTGCGTGATATACATACTGAATAAATTCAAAGTCATCCCTATTAAATGTTCTTCCTGCGCTAGTGAGACAACGCATCAGTTGCTTCAGTTCAAAATGAGCTAAATCGGTCGATTGCACGCAGTCCACAGGAATTGGAAATCTCTCAGTCCACATTGTGGCGAATTTTTCGTAACCAAACACTTACAAGATCTCAAGAGCTGAAGCTTCCTGATCATTTGAAGCGCAGAAACTTTTCCTATTGGGCTCTATATAAGTAAGGATTTTCTTCCTGAATTTCATCGAAAAGTCATCTTCAGCGATGAAGCTCATTTTTGGCTTAATGGATTTGTCAATAAGCAAAATATACGTTATTGGCCAGTAAAAAACCCACATGTGCTTCAAGAGACTCCACAAAAACTGGCCGTGTGGTGTAGATTCCATTTCGGAGGTAAGATTGGACCGTATTTTTTCGTCGATCAAAATGATCGCCATGTTACGGTCAATGGAATTAACTTTCATGCCATATTGGAAGACTATTTGTGGCCAAAATTGGATGGATCAATAATATGTGGATCCAACAAGATGGTGCTACATGCCACACAGCTGGTCAAACAATTGATCTATTGAAGAAGAAGTTCGGTAAACGTGTAATCTCGAGAAATGGTTCGGTCGAATGGCCACCCCACTCATGCCATTTAAAGCCATTGAACTTTATCAAGCAACTGGGGCCGTATATCAGCAATAGCACGGTGAATCTTCACTTCCAAATCATCTAACATCTCTGGCTTATGGGCATAGACTAGTGACTTCACATACCCCCAAATCAAGTATTCTAAAGGTGTGAGATCACAAAATCGTGGAGGCCAGTTCACAGATCCATTACGCGAAATTATGAGCTCAATGGTGTGACATGTTGGACCACCTTTTTGAAACCAAAGCTCTGTCACATCAATGCCATTCAACTGAGGAGAAGTCAGAAATCATGTTTCCATAGCGGCATCGCCCTTAAACAAATATGGACCGATGATTCCACCAACCCATAAAGCACACCCAACAATGAGTTTTAATGTTTGTAAGGACGTTTCGACAAAGGCTTCTGGGTTTTCTCCACTCCAAATTCGGCAATTTTGTTTGTTTACGTATCAAATCTTCTCGGTTTTCAAAGTCAAGTCTATTTCTATTTTCGTTATTAGATTTGTGATGGCGCTGAAACCACGTTCAACTTAATATGATGATGGAAAGGCAATGAACATCTTTTGGACAATCTTCCGCAACCCAGGATAGAGATCTGGTATTTTCTTTTGGTATCAAAACGGTTGATATCCTTGACTAAACTTGCACTTCAGTTCCTCATTACATGTAAGCTCAATTAGTTCTTCTTCAATTGCAGGGTCAACATCAACATTGTCTGACATGCTAGGAAAAGGATCTAAAATCCAAGCCGGTCAAACCCTGTACATATGTCAGAATGCAGAGTTTCTAAATGGGCACATTATTCAAGTCTATCTTGATCGATACTTGGTGTTTTGAAAGGCAAGGAAACTGGCTCAAATCTCCTCGACCAAGATTTCTTTTCCATAAGATCAGCGTAGGAGCAAATGCAGACAGAGCACTTTTTTGTTGTTATCAAATTTAGATCATCTCCTTGGAGTTTCAAATTGACATCATTGAACTTGTTGAAAAGGTCGGTCAAATAGGCGACATCACTTGCAGCATGCAGAAGTTTTTCACGCAAAATAGGATCCTTTTCTTCAAGAAATTGCAAGAGAGAACTTTGTAAATTGTTGAATCTTTCTAGGCGAGCTCCTTTTGACAACCATCTCACTTCAGTATGCAGAAGTAACCAGTTGAAGCCTTAGTCATTTTCTATGCAAAGTTGTTTGAATAATCGATCATTCAGAGCACTGTGATGACTGACTGCAGAGGCTTGTGGTTCTAGCAACCAGATGTTGCCGTTGAATGATACAATGAACAGCAAGTATACCAGGATTTTCGCTTTTAATATGAGCAATGAGACCTTTATATCGACCAACCAAGGAAGTCTTCCAACGTTTGAAAGATAGTTTCACCTTTCGTGTCCGTTTTCATTGTTCTGCCAAACAACAGTTTTTCATGAGGATTTCCGTTTTTTACAAAACGAACATAAGACAAAAGCATAGACTTATTTCCCGGTAGTGTTGACTCATCCAATTGCAAATCAAATTGAGATGTTTTCAAATACTCACAAAGAGATTTTTCAACATTCTCAGCCATCTCATAAATTCTTCTTTGCATTGTACTGTTGCTGAGGGGTAGTTTGTTTGTTACATCATTGGCTGGTGTATGCAACATTGCTGATAACACCTCCCTTATTGTTGACAGAATAAGTTCTTCACCGATAGTGTGAGACTGTCCAGATTTGGCATTCATTAAAGAAATGTTGTCTGAAGCACGCAAACCATCATCGTTCTGTTCTGAAGCTGCTGTAAACAAACTGGTCACTGTTGCTTGTTTTGCTTGTCCTGCTTGAAGATTTTGGGAAAAAGTTAATGGCTTGTCCTTCATGTTTGGATGAATTTTCGACAGATGCTCCATTAATATCGAACGCTTCATAGCTTCATTTGAAAATGTTTTCTGACAAATGAGGCACATAGGTCTTGTTTTGTCTGCAGATGATGGTACCATTCCGAATTTCAAATACTCCACACTGTACTGTCGGACAGCAAATTTCCTCTTTGGTTCTGACATTTGGACAACAACTAAAATCAGAAAAAACAAAAACATTTCCATTAGACAACATAAAAACATAAAGTTTACCACTTGCCTTCAAACACCGCCTCAAAAGTGAATTACTTTCACCACTGAATTAACAGGTATTGGAAAAAACTCAATACATATAAAAAAAAAGTAGTTACTTAGAAAACACATTTTCAAAACAGGTCTTGACTCTTGGAATGATGAACGCAAACTAAATGCAAATCTATTTTTGTTAGGTTTAAAAACCGATCACTCTTTTTAAGGCGATTACCTAATTGATAGAGTCACAGACAGGTTGGTAAACAGCAGATGCAAATTGTTGAATCAAAGGTCACTCTTCATAATAATAGAACTGTTCTGATGGTTGTGACAGCAGAACTGGTTCCCCGAAGCACAAAGATACATAAAGTATCCCTAGTTGCCAGAAGAAGTCTGCTAAAAATATCCTTTTTAGGTGACCCGAAATACATTGACCTATTCAGCGCCCACTTAATTCCTATCGCCCAGTTTGAGAATAGCTGTACTAGAGTGTACGCGGTGTGAAAACGATTCATCGTGTTCCGAATAACTTGTTCAGATGGACGATTATGTCGACCGTAAAATGGACGTAGCGCACGATAAGTTTGGCGAACCGAACCATTGTTTTCAAAATAAGTTTGCACAGTTTGCAATCGTTGTTCTGGTGTTAATCTATTCATCATAAAATGGCAAAACGTACTATCAACTTTCAACTGTCAAATTGACAATCTGTAGAAACAGTGTTGCCAATTGAAAAACTATACATCTAAAAACAACACACTTTAAGTGTATACGTGAGTTTCTTAGAAATCGCCATCTATAACGCATTTTCAGTAGCGAAGTGCGTTTGCTGCATAGTCCTGAACTGCATCCCAGTATTGATCACCATTCAGGATGCTAATTGCTTCACTTACTTCTAATATTTACGAACCAAAAAAAAAATCTGCAGAATTATTTAAGATTTAGACAAATTGCAACAAAGTGTACAACGTTCTAACTCTCCTTGAGGTTACAAAGATCGCAGACAATTGGAACGTCTGGTCGATGTGGTATAAAATGCAGGCTGGCGAATTCTCCTTATATGTCGAAGAATGCAATAATGCATTCTATTGTATATTGTGATTCTTCCGCTTAATTTAATTCATGAAACTTTCCTCCCCTCCAGTATCATGCTGACCTTCATTCTTAAAGACGTGGACTCCTCATCGGATGTAAAAGATAAAATTGGACGCTGGGCGCGCCCACTCTTGAACACGGTTTCCTCCTGATGATAGATCATGCAAAAGTACTAATTTCGGCAATCTTTCCCATTCCCATGCCATAATTGATTGGATGATATGTGTGTCAATGTGTGCTTTTTAAATTCGTCCAGCAGAAGAAATTTACATTGTAATTTGCTTATTAATAGAAATACTTTATTGAGCTAAATCGTGGTCTGTGTTTAACACAGTCTTACATTTAAATCGTACAATTTTCTTGCAATTACTTCGCCATTTTTTTTCCACTACAAGCAAAAGGTGATCTTTCATCGCCATCAGCTCGAAGCAACAACTCTCCAGCATCTAAGCAGGCCTTCGAACTTGGAAATCCAGTAAATAACCTTGATGCTCGTTTGAACAAACTGACAGAAACTCTATTAGATCATATAACACCGGAAATGTCTAAGGTACATCGCCGTCTTCTACTCAAAATTAAATTGAGATGAATTGGTCCATAAAGTTCGAAAGTCTGAACATTACTGTGGCTGACGTAGTTGATCGCATTGGAAAAATTGAAGCGGTGGAAACAAATACTGCATCCGAGGTAAAAGAAAAGTTTCGCTCACTGAAACTGCAGGTAGATGCCTTAGAACAACAAAATGTTGCTGCGGATGCAGTAATGTTTGGTATCCCTGAACTACCTGAGGAAGATCTAAGACATACTCGTATGTTTAACCATTTATGTCATATAATTGATCTCAAGGCTCCCTCTCTCAGATCATCACCATCAACGATTATTCTGAAGTTTAATTCGCCGCAGGAAAAAAACTCTTTTCTTCGATCAGCTGCTTTCTACCGCAACACACAAAAAACTGCTTTCGCACAGTGTGACAATTCGCACATTTAGCGGGATCGACATGCACAAACAAAAAACAGTTCCTCTTAAAGCTTAAACCGCCCACTGAATAACTGCAAAAAAAAATTTATGTTAAAAGCATGTGCAACAACAAAAAATAACATCAAAGGTCAAGTTGTGTACAATTATTCATAAGAAGGTCAGCTTTAAGAGCAAGCGGTAAAGTTTTTTTTTTTCAAGTGGTTCGCGTGGCTTTAAGTAAAAGTTTAATTTTTTTTTAATAAATATAATATTGTTGAATATTAAGGTAAGTTGTTTTGGGATAAAAAGTGTTTGAGTAAAAATTAGGGGTGCTTGAGAGTAAAAAATTATTGATAAATTATGTGTTTTATGTGTTCATTAGACCAAAAGTGTAATTGTTCAGTGTTTTTCAAGGTTGAGACCATTTTTGTTTGAAAGCCTTATATATGTGGAACCAAAAAGTGTTTTGACTTTTTGCGCACAGGTGCGACACCCATACTAAATTTTCCGTATTTTAGGATGGCAACCGAAATTACGAAAACAAAAATTTTTGATGTCTGGATTTCCAAAATCAAAATTAAGCGCTTCGATGCTGTATTTGCTTTCGTAATGGATTTTTTTAATAATTTTTATTTCCTGAAGAGGCAATTAAGTCATTAAAGGCAATCTTGAAAAATTTATGTTTGAGGTTGGACGAAAAAATGTCCAAAAATGGTTGCCATAGAGAACGCTTCGAAAGCAATAATTGTGCCTGGTTAAATGAAACTTTAACAGTATCACAAACAGTTTTAGATGAAATTCCCTCTTCATCTCATGGCACCATGGTATTAGGAAGACCAAGAAAAAGCTTCGAAGAGTGCTGTGAGAAGACCAAGAAGAGAAAAGTACAAACACTTCTAGATTCATTTAGCGCTGGAGAAATCAGAACTGCGAATGAAATAAACCTTAGGAATGCTGGAAAGAGAAATACTGCTATTGCAGCTAAGCAATTATCAATATATTCTCCAAAAAGGTTCAATTGTGAAAAAAACACATACATCTGACTTTTTGCCAATATCTGCAGATGATGCATTACCAATGATAACAGACGCACAGCTATTCACTCATCAGTACGATATAATACGTCAAAAAATTAATATAAATGTTCCAGATCTACTACCTTCGTACCACAAAATTAAAGAGGCTAAGGCAAAATGCTATCCCGATAGCAGAACTGTGAGTGAGTCTTCTGCTGAATGCGGCTTACAAAGCTTGATAAATCATAGCATTGAACGTTTATGCTTAGCTCAAAAAGATGTTTTAGATTCTGTTTCGGATTTTAAAACTGGGCTTAAAGAACTGTTCCTGCTCATAAAATGGGGTTGCGATGGTGCTCAACAAAAACAATACAAACAAAAATTTTCATCAGGTCATCATCGCGATGAAAACCTCTTTAGTATTTCCATGGTGCCAATTCAGCTATATTTCTTACAGGAAGAAAATAAAAAAGTGGTTTGGCAAAATCCAGCTCCATCATCCACAAGATACTGCCGGCCTATTAAATTGAACTTTGCAAAAGAAACGACAGAATTGATCAAGTTGGAAATAGATTCAATACAAGAACAAATTAAAATTTTACTGCCAGTTGAGATAAATAATGACAGCTTTCATATCCAAATAAAACGAATTTTCTTACTTACCATGATCGACGGCAAAATATGTACTGCTTTATCACCTATAACTTCTTCGTCACAAACCTGTTATATTTGCGCAGCGAAACCATCTGAAATGAACAATTCAACCAAACTTTCAGAAAAGCAAGTGAACCAACAAGCAATTTCCTATGGGCTAAGTCCACTTCACTCTTGGATCCGATTTATGAAATGTATCCTACATATCGCTTATAGACTGGATGTTAAAGTTTGGCAGGTTAGAGACCAAGAGAGTAAAGAAAAGGTTAAAGCAAGAAAAAAGTTGATTCAGGATACTCGTAGATTTAGAGTGGAAACTGGGTTATTGGTTGATATGCCAACTCAACAGTCAGGCAATACGAATGATGGATATACGGCCAGAAGATTTTTCAGAGATGAGGAAAAAACTGCTGAAATAACAGGGATAGATAAGGAAATTATCAAAAAATTTCACATTATTTTAGAAGCGATTGGGTCTGGGTTTCCAATTGACATAGATGTCTTCGAAACATTTGCAAGAGAAACGAGAGAGCTATATATCAGAAAGTATGGCTGGTTTTGTATGCCAGTAAGTGTACATAAGGTATTATTTCATGGGAAACAAATAATTTCTACGTGTATACTTCCAATTGGACAACTTTCCGAGGAAGCTCAAGAAGCTAGAAACAAGGAAAATCGAAAATTTAGGGAGCTGTTTAACAGGAAAACCTCACGAGTGGATACTGACCTTTTTTATAGGTTGCTAGTATTTTTAGATCAATTTTGAATACGAAGTTCTACAATTGTTAAATATACCAACTGAGTAATAAAATGCAAATTATTGGCTGTTGTATGTTTTTTTTTCATCACAACTGTTATAGATATGTTTACAAAATTTATTACATTTCATTCTATAAACAATTCTCATAAAAGTAAGTAAAAAACATTTAAATCTAAGCGCTATTAATTTAATCCCGCTAAATGAGCGAATTGTCACACTGTGCGTCGGCCTGGATTCAAAGTATACGTTCATGAGAACTTGACAAAAAAAGGTCGTGTTCTCCTACAGCAAGCGGTACGTATGAAACGACAAAATCAGCTGTCCTCCGTGTACACAAAATATGGATTTGTGTTCGTTAAGTTCCCCGCTGAAGAGTATTCTCATTGAAAACTCCGATTGGTTGAGTGCTGCCACTGCCACGATGACACCTGTACCAGCCAATTAAAGTGTTGCCGCTTAACGAAAATAGTTCACTTTCGAATAATTTTTGAATTCTTTCTGTTTACTTATTTTTCTTTCTTTCTTTTTTGTGAGTGAAGGCTCCGGCCCATAGAATCCGTTGCGTCCGTTACGATGCCGGATAGGTTGACGTTGACGTATTTGACGGAAATGAGAGTCCCATAGAATCCGGGGGATACGTTGACAGAATACAGCCGATGACGTTTTGTTATTGCTGAGAGTGTTTTCTCTTTAAGCTGTTCTGGGAAAAAATTGTTTTGTTTAATTGTGCGAAGTTTAAAAAAATTATTAAAAATACAAAATATGGATGATTTCGATGATTATTTTGATACTGATTTTATCAGAAGCCCTGGAGAATCTAAAAATAATCATAGGTAATAGTCGCCGGTTTTGGGTTCGTGAGCTGTTCAGGGACCGAGATCGTCATAGATTTTTTGCTCTCAACTTTGACCAACTATACAATCACGATGTGGAACAATTTAAAGTGGCAGTGCGTATGAACAAGGAATTGTTTGATTTGCTGTTCAACTTGGTCAAAGAAGAGTTAACCAAGCACTCCAACAGACCCGTCATATCAGCAAAGTGCAGGCTGTTTTTGACTCTTTTGTGAGTACATTTAATATTTGAATCGTGCTATCTTTGTTTACCATTTTAAATTTTTAGATATTTGGCACATGGAGGCAGCAAGCAGGTGTTTTCAATGGCATTCAAAATGGGACTCACAAGTGTTAAAAGAATCGTGAACGAAACCTGCGATGTTCTTTGGAATACCTTGGGCCATATAAATTTGTCAATCCCAAACCAAACTGAGTGGAAACAGATTTCCAATGATTTTTACAATATGTGGAATTTGCCAAATTGTGTGGGTGCCATTGATGGTAAACACATAAACATCACATTATAATTATAAGGGAAAATATTCAATCATACAATTTTAGGCATCTGCGATGCCAATTACATTTTTACTGGCATCGACATTGGCGCATATGGATCACAAAGCGACAGTGGTGTTTTATGGCACTCCAACTTTGGTCGGAAGTTATTTGGAAACCAGCTCAGCCTACCAGAAGAGCATTGTCTGCCGAATAGCAACGTCAGGTTTCCGCATTATTTTGTTGGCGATGCGGCATTTCCTTTGAAAACGTTTTTGATGCGTCCGTATCCAGGTATAGTACTGGCTTCATTACCGGCTCTTTTTTATTAATACAGTCGAACGCGTTTCAATTTAATTAGGGGAGCAGTTAAGTGTGGATCGAGAGAAATTCAACAAGCGTCTATCACGCGTCAGGCGTGTAATTGAAAATGCATTCGGCATTTTAGTGTCCCGCTGGAGAATTTTACTTGGCCCACTAAATATGGCTCCGACGTCAGCGGACAAAATTGTGAAGGCAGCTGTTTTACTTCACAATTTTGTGAAGATGCATGACAACAGTTACATTCCTCCAGACTACGTCGACCAATACAACGGCGAGGAAATAGTTCACGGCCTGTGGCGAAAACAAACAACTGTTCCATTAAATAAGCCAAAGAGAATTTTCTCAAACACATAAATATATATACATAGCTACTTTTGTTTCTTTATTTCGTCCATTGCCATCTGAATGTATTTACATTTAAGTTCGTCCTGAACTTCTTCTGGCAGCTTAACCTGATATCCGTCCAGGACTCGCAAAAAATCACTGTTGGCGGAGGTTACAGGTCTTTTTGCCAGCAGTTCTGTTGCCGCTCCCACTAGCAAATCAAACCGCTCCGTTGCCTCCTCCAGCTTGCGCTTCCGGCCTTTAGATGAAGATTGGCTGACATCTGGTGTTGATGTAAAAATTTGTTGACCCTCGCCAATGTCCTCCACCAAGTTAAAAAAAACTCGAAGTGCCTTCTTGAGGACCGTGGATGGTTTCCTCATCATTCCACTGCAAATTCGACACAGTTCTGTAATATATTTGCACCTTATTTTAATATAATATAAAACATCAAGTCTGTTTACCTTCGAGGAGTTACGTAAACTTCAAGCAGTGGAAGATAGTTCCACTAGCTTTCCTCAATCACAGAACTTCCACTTTTCGGCTTTTTTTTAATCTCCTTGACAAAGCGATCCCTCAGTGAACGCCATCGGCTTTGACATGTATCGACTAGAATAAGAACACGTACGTTAACATTTAAAAATTATTTGTATGCAATATTACCATCCACACCAACAGCAACCGCTACATCCATCCACGCTTTTTCCTTGAATCTTTTGTTTCTGTAGGATGGCAGCGATTTGTCGTATAGACATCTTTTACCTTCTGTCTTCAAACATGTTTCTGAAAAAAAAAACTTTTTACAAAAACCATAAATTGAATAAAAGACAAAATCTACTTACATGAATTCAAACGAAAACCAAATAATAACGAACGGAAACGATACAAAATAATTCAAATGTCAATATTATTTTTTTTTTTTTACGAGTAAGCTATGCCAATTTCTCTTCATTCTCTCAATCTATCCACCAGTGAAATTGCTTACTCTCAATTTGTGAATGCGTGAACCTCAATATATGAAAGATGGTCCTCAATGTGTGAATGTGTGAACTGCCAACGGATTGAAAAGTAGAATTTAAATCTACTTTATCCGTCCGTTCCGTCATATCCTTTGTTTATGGGCCTGCTTCCATAACAAAGTGTATATTCTACCCAGCTGTCAGTCGATAACGTCTATGCAACGGACGCAACGGATTCTATGGGTCTTGGGCTTGACAATGGCCAAATCAATCTTTTTCTAAATTCAGTCCACCTTTTTTTTTATATAAAATTGCTTGCGTTATCTGTTTCTTCTTATTTCCCTCTAAACGTGTCATTAACTAACTATGAAACAACCCTGCGGGTCAGACATACAAGAGGGTTCCACTGGTAGCGACAGGAATGGTACCTTACACGATATGATTCGGATTTTACATGCACAACACAATGGCTTACATATTGCCCATATCAACATACAAAGTCTATACCCAAAAGCGGACGAGTTTCCATACTTGTTTGTAGGTTCGAATATTGATATTATCTGCGTGACTGAAACTTGGTTTTTCCAAAATGATAAAGTTTACGATTTAGATGGTTACAGGCTTTACCGGTCCAATAGATCATTTCGTGTGGGTGGTGGCGTTGCAGTTTATATTCGCTTTGGTATAAAATGTAAATTTACCCGTATATGTATGTAAGTCTGAATCTGATTGCCCGACTGATTATTTATTTAATAATGTTGTGTGCGACGCTGCAAATCTTCTCATAGGCGCTGTGTATAGAGCAAACAGTAACATAAACTTTAACCATCTATTCGACACACTGGAACGGTTGTCATGTTACACGCCCCATATTGTTATCTGTGGTGATCTCAACTGTAGCTTACTTGACGCTTCCAGATCTGCTGACCTATCTAATTTCATGATGTTACTAAATCTCTTAGCGGTAAATAATACCTTACCCACTCATCATTAAAACAACGCCAGTACACTGCTTGATCTCTTCTTCACTAGCGATTTAGACAAAACACTGCTCTATAACCAACTTCCTGCATCAGGTTTTTCAAAGCGTGAACTATTGTATTTAACTCTAGATTTCTCTAAATGCTCTCATACTGATACCTACCAGTACAGGGACTTTACAAATATTGATTGCGATCGTCTCCTGCAAGATCTGCGGAGTTTTAACTTGAACGAAATCTTCTACACGTCTTCTGTGAACGGACAAGTTTTAAATAAGCTCTTTGACATACATGTCAAAACCAAAAAGATACAATTTAATTCCCGATCTTGGATGACCCACACTATTTCAAAGCTAATGGAGGATAGAGATTTTGCCTATTATCGCTGGAACCGATACAAATTGGTGAGACTACACGATATGTAGTCGTTTTTGTAAACACAAACTTTATCCATCTGCCACAGGGAAAAATCTACGACAAATGGGAGTTGGCAAACAAGAGCATAAGCTTCCAGATGACTTGGATTGCAATGCCCTCAACCGAATATTTACATCATGCCCCTCATCCAATTCTTCTGATATAAGTTTGGCGTTTGAGGAATCCCTTGGTGGCAACAGAAACTCAAAAAATTTTTCTTTTCTGAGTGTCTCAGATCTCGATGTCGTGGAGGCGGTATTGTCAGTGAAGTCAAATGCAAAAGTGTTAGATGGGATACACCCTAAATTTATTAAACTGTCATTGCCAGTCATTCTTCCATATAGAACACACATTTTCAATTCCATTTTAACTACCTCTGTGTATCCCAACGAATAGAAAAAAGCCATGATCATGCCCATAAAGGCCAATAGTAGCTTATCTGAATATAGACCAATCGCAATCCTGTCTTACCTTCCTAAGATATTTGATAAAGCTCTACTTGCACAATTAATCCATCACCTCGCAGAACATCAGCTAAGCTCGTGTCAATAGAGTTTTCGAAGAAAGCAAAACCACTCTCTTATTTATCACTGATGAGTTTCGAAATGTCCTCGATCGAAATGAACTTACCATTTTAACCCTTCTCGATTTCTCAAAAGCTTTCGATACAGTAAACCACGCACTCTTGTGCTCTAAACTTATAAGCCATTTTAATTTTTCTACCCCACCGGGAAAATTGGTATATTCATACCTAACTTGTAGGCTACAATCAGCAGTCGTTGGAGATCGAGCATCTGAAATGTTTTCGATGACAACTGGTGTACCGCAAGGGTATATACTCGGGCCAATTCTTTTTTCAATATATGTGAACGAGCTCCCTAATTTTGTGCAACACTGCAGCGTCCATATGTACGCAGACGATGTGCAACTATTTATACAAAGTCCTACTAGTATGATAGAATCTACGGCACTTAAAATGAATGAAGATCTCCGTAATATCCTGAACTGGGCGCAGACTAATAACCTTTGCCTAAACCCGAGAAAATCAAAAGCCATCGCTACTTATCGGAATAACATAGATCTGACCTCTTTTCCATTGCTACAGCTAGGGGACTCAAACATCGAATATGTTGAGTCTGTTCGAAATCTAGGTATTACAACTTTCATATCACTGCAACAATTGTAAATGTTTATGGCTGTCTCCGTCTTCTCTGGGCTTCACGTGCCTATAGACCAATGAAAACGAAAATGCTTCCTGCAAAATCTCTACTACTGCCAATTTTATGTTATTTGGTAAACTCGACTACAGGTCAAAAAGGAAATTAATTGTAGTCTACAGCAATATTACACGATACATATATAACCTGCGTAGATACTACCATGCTTCGTCGTATGCTAAAATAATCTTTGGAAGTTCCTTTGAAAATGTAACATACTGCAATACTTCTCATTGACTTGTATTTACGACATTATTCAAATGCAACAACATAGTTAAAGCGTAGCTTTAGAGCATTCAGAAATCCTGTCTCTAGAGTTGGGAGAGTACCACTTGGCAATTGAACCATCCTTTAGAATAAGTAGCACAGCCATTTTTTAACACCTTCAAAGTATCAATAAATCTATGTTTGGGCTCGATGGAAAGATACGAAATATTTTCTGTGTTGAGATATGAGTTACTTTCTTATTTTTAATGCAGCGACCGCAGACTGATGAAGGTGCACATATAGCTTCAGAGTATTTGGCCCTAAGGTATTTCCTCATACTTAGATTAGACTAAATCAAGACTCCTATGATCACCTACTCACTCCCAAATTAAAGTAATACTTTCTTCCTTATTAATATATTTATTAAAGTTAGTCATTAAGGTAATCGGAACGCAATTTATTCAATCATCACATGGCGGCAGCGGGGCGCAATCTAAACCACGCGTAGTTGAGCGGAGTTTTGCATTTATTAAATAAAATAATTACGCGTGCGTTCCATTTTAAATTATAATAAATTTCGGTTTATTTGTTTATAAAAACAAAATGACAGAATCCGGAGATATGAAAGTGACTATTAACAATAGCAATTTTGCGGTTGAAGTGCCAAAACAATTTTCTTTTGATGACACTCCTCAATGGAGCAGATGGAAACGAAGGTTCGAACGTTTCAGACTTGCGTCTGGATTATCATCTAAATTGCAAGAGGATCACATAAACACGCTTATTTATATGATGGGCGACCAAGCGGATGATATCTTTTTATCGTTCAACTTAAGAGCAGAAAGGCCACCAAAAAGTGTTGCAGGCTTTCGGAACATTTTTCGTAGTTAGGCATAACATTATTTATGAACGTGCAAAATTCGATACTAAGTGCTAAGAATAAGGAGAATCCATGGAAAGTTTCATAACTGCGGCTTATAGGCTTTCAGAGAGGAGAGCTGGGATTACGGATCTCTTAAAGACGAACTGATTCGTAAGTCGTAAGTGTGCGAGACAAAAACCTGTCAGAGAAATCCCCAATAACCACAATTCGCAGCAATGTGTCCGTTCGTCGTCTCAAATACATACCTCATTAGCATCCATCAACCCTTTTCAATCAACTCAGACATGCAATACAAAGAAATCATTACCTGGAACAACTAACAGAGCATCGAGCATTTAGTAATAATCGGAACAACGGAACGAACTCCTTAGGAAGTATTTATAAATTTAAATTTGAATTTTGCGATAATGATTGTCACCACTACAAACACAAATGCCCTGCTTATGGTAAGCGCTGTAATAAAGGTGGTAAGTTGGACCATTTCAGCTATGTGTGCAAATCGAACAGTGCCTCTTCTAATCAAATTAACCCGATAGCTAAAATCCCTTTAAACAAAACGTTACTGTCAATGGAGTAAATATAAGCTTTGTCCTTGATAGTGGTGCTCCCATTAACATTATGCCCTCTTCAGTTTTTAATCCTAATTTGCCAACAACAGCTTTAAACGTCACCGACCGTAATCTCATAAAGCCATTGGGAGAATAACTAAATATTGCTGGTTCATTTATCGCAAAATTGGAATGCAAAGATCGCATTAGTAATTCTACAAGATAATTTTTGTTATACAAGACTTAAAGGCTCCTCTTTTATGTTTGAAAGATTGCGAAGAGCTTAATCTTATACACCGAGTCAATTGTGTAGAAAGTGATAATAACAAATCGAATGTCAATTTGAATGTCAATTGAAGTGACCAGATAGCAATGATAGTTTTTCCAATTGTTATATTACAGCAGCTGTCAAAGTTACCAATGACATCCAGCTGTCAAAATATTCAGTAAGGCTTGCCATTTTATCATGCAATGCTTTATGCTTGCCGCACCTGCGGAAATTATTGAAAAATATTATCGAAATTCCGGCGCAGTTGTAAATACGCAACATGAATTTCACCGTGAGGTCAGTCATCATCATGGCTTCAGTGTACAGACAATTCGTCACATCGTGGAAAAGTTTGAACGACACCATGAGTTCGCTAATTGGGTGCATTTCCAGTTGGCCGAAGATCCCGATTTTGGCCAAAACATCATTTTCTCGGCCGAGGCCAATTTTTGGCTCAGCGGCTATGTCAACAAGCAAAATTGCCAGTATTGGAGCGAACGCAATCCACAAGCGTTCGGCCAAGCATCAATGCATCCACAAAGAGTTTGAGACCAACATTCGACACGCTATTCCATAAATTCGACCGACCGCTTGAACCATTGCTAGCGAAGCCAAGGCGGCCATTTGACTGATGTGCTATTTCACACATAATGGCATAAATGTAGCTTCAAAATAAAACCAGAATCAATTTCATATCTTATAACGTTGTTGTTTTATTTAAATTTTTTTCCTATCGTTCTTATCCGGTCACCCTTTGCAATAATATTCCCTAAATTGTGCAATGAACTGGGTTGCTTACCAGGTCAATACGAAATTAGATTAAAATCAGCATGCAAGACTCACGCAAAATATACTGCACGTCGAGTTCCAATTCCACTCATAAGTAAATTGAAGTCAAAATTAGATGACATGGCGAGGCTTAATGTCAAAAAAGATGAACCGACAGAGTGGTGTGTTCCACATGTGATTGTTCCTAAGACTGATGAAGCTTCTGCTAGCTCACGCACCTTCACTTTCCGCTCAGCCAACACCATTTAATGCATTAAAGACAGTATCGCACTGAAATTTGGCATGTCTGCCTAAATATGAACGGACTTCAAGGCACCATAACCTTTTTTGCAGTAGCAGTGCATTCTGGCGGTCTAGGAGGTTACTTTTCACTCCACCTAGTAAAGTGATTCACCCTAACCAATTTTTTTTTCAAAAATGCAAGAGCACCCAATTGTTATTGGGGGAGTTTACCAATGTGATGAATGCTGGACTGAATAAAAATCATCATGTACTTGTACTTTTTATAGACTTCAGCAATGCTTTTAATACCCTGAAACATGAAAGGCTGGTGGAAAGTGTCAAGAAATTAGGACTCAGAGGAGTGCTGGTAAACTGGCTCAAAAGCTCTCTGACTGAAAGCGTAATCCGAGTCAGTGTATCTGACACATTAAGCAAAAAAAGAACAAGTAAATACCTTGTGCCACAAGGTTCCAATTGGGCCAAATTGTATTAATTCTATTCACAAACGAACTACATTTAAAAAGGCTATTGCTTATGCCTATGCTG
This sequence comes from Volucella zonaria, assembly GCA_963966105.1. Lineage (NCBI taxonomy): Eukaryota > Metazoa > Arthropoda > Insecta > Diptera > Syrphidae > Volucella > Volucella zonaria. Next base: position 182,676,675 of record OZ014532.1, read on the forward strand.
AAATTATTGTAAAACTGAAAGACTTTCATCGGAATAGTAGGTACCCAGTACTGAGAAGCAGTAACACAATTGAGGCAGTCAAAACCATTAAATATCTTGGTGTTTCCATCGACGAGCATTTTCTGTACCGTGAGCACATCAACGTCCTGCGTCCTCAACTTAAGGGCGCTATCTTTGCAATGGTGTATCTTAAGCGTTACTCACATATGGAAATACAAAAGCAAGTGTACTACTCGTTGCCAGAGTCTCGCATTAAATACGGTATTCTGGCCTAGGGAAATGCAGCAAAGTCCCACCTAGAGAAGATATCTAACTCACAAAATCGCCTTGTTAAAATAATTAGACCTATCAATTCAAGTTTTAAAGTTTTAGACTTCAAGGCAATCTTCCAGATGACAACACTTCTAAGCTACATGGATGACCAACGGTTTATACAACCCATCACACACAAAACACCAGAAGACGAGCACAAGGGATGCAAAAAGTTCCGGCAGCTTACAACTCGTATGCAGACATAAAATTACGTTATATTGTCCGTAAATTAGTAAAGTCGCTCCCACCGTTTTTGAAAGTCATTCCAAATTTTAAAAAAAGAAAGAAAAAGTTAAAAATCATTTCATTGAATCTTATTGTGTGAACTAGAGACTTACATTAGTATTTTAACAACACCAAAAGAATTTCAACTTAAAACAAAAATTAGAATAACAATTGTTAACTTAAATATTTTTAATTTAGACACTTCAACGCTTTATCTACTTGTATCCAACCGCCTGCAGATTAGTACTCTGCTTTGCAGGTAAAACGTTGTAAATGAATTAAAATAAAGTATCATCGAATTGGACAAAAAAAAAAAGTTTTTTCAAAGGTGTCACTAAAGACAGGAAGAAGTGAAATTGGCCTATAGTTAGAGACTTCGACTTTTTTAAACAGCGGTACAACATCTGTGCATTTAAGTGCATCAGGGGAAACTTCCGCAAATATGCAGCGATTAAAATTATCTACTAATACTTCAAGTACAAAACATGCAATTTTTTTTTTTAGCAACAAAGCTAGAAATACCATCAGCACCACATGAATTCCAATCTTTTCCGTTCCGATAACTTGTTGAGCCTCAAGCGGAGTTATGGGCTCCAAAACAAAACTGTTCGGTAGAAATTTTTCAGCAGTACTGTGAGAGCGCGAAGATGTACAACAGTTCGGATAAACACTACAAAGTTCTGGGCTGCTCGATATACAATAGTAGTAAAATATCTATTGAATTCGTTGTCAGAGACTTCACGGCCTTCGATATGAATAATAGTCGGTTTCTTAGAGAGCGATGATTTATTTAGAATCGAATTTACTACACGCCATTCATTTTTTAAATTACCTTTTATAGAATAAAACTGGGTACGATAATATGAATCGCAGTATCCTTTTAAATTCATATACCGGGGATGCTTATAATAAATGATATTTTATAGTAATAAGATAAAAGAATGTGTAATTGGAAAGTATAAATTAGCAAGTGCAGATATTATTAGTGTTAGTTGCGTGGTTTCTGATGTCCATTTCTGTTTTATCTGTATCTACAGATTGCATAAGTACTATACTTATACTATACTATAAAAACATTTGTAGATGAGTTCTTAGTATTTTTAGAAAGTATAAAAAATAAAAATATAGTCTTATTGGGTGACTTTAATATTAATATCCTCGCTGATTCTTCTGATGTAGATAGCTATATGTCGTTGATGTCTTCATTTGGTTTAAAGTCTTTAATTAACCAGCCTACTCGTTTCAATTCTTGTTTGGACCATATGTTTATAAGATTACACAGGAACAGCCGCGTAGTCTGTAAATCAATAATTTATGACCTGAAAATAACTGACCATAGTTTAACCAGTATTCAGCTTAATTGTGAGATTGCCAGACAAAACTTATCTGCAGGTAGAGAATTTAATAAAATCGATTTTGTTGCCTTAAAAACACATCTCAATTTTGAATTCTGGGATGAAATATATAATGCTACTGATCCTAATATCGCTCTTGATTTGTTTCTTTCAAGACTAAAGTACTATATTCCCTTGTCTTGCCAGAAGAATAATATAAGGGACAGTAAGTTAAAGCCTTTAAAAAACTGGATGTCCATCCCACTTCTTAAAAAAATTATTAAGAAAAAGAAAATCTGTTTACTTATTCACAAACATCCTAATAATGCTAGGCTTAAACGGTATTACAAGAGGATCTGTGGGGAAGTTAAATCTGACATTTCAACTTGCAAAAATAATTACTTTACCTAAAAGAGAATGGCAGGTTGTCAACGAAATACTTAACAAGAATAAACCCCTTCGTCGATATTGTCTTGCTAAATGATGGCCTTGAGATTTCTGCGCCATTGGATGTTGCCAATTTATTTAGTAGTTTCTTTTCAAATATTGGTTCTCATCACATTAATTCTAATCGCAATTCTTCGTATTTTAGTGAGAATACCATACTGGAATCGAGCCTTCAACCAGAAAGTTTTTTCTTTGAGGAATTTACTTCACTTGAAATTCAAAAAAATATAAATTCCCTCCAAGCTTCTAGTTCACATTCACATGATAATATATCCAGCAATATATATTGAAAAATATTTCATTTCAGATTTCTGATGTTCTATGTTTTATCTTTAATAATTTTGCTCGTGAAGGAGTCTTTCCGGATTGCTTCATTCTGAGTAGTTTACCTCGTATCTATTGAATCGTAAACAAGTGGTAAAGATTAAAAACGAATTCAGTTCCGTACGTTTTACCAATATAGGTGTTCCTCAAGGATCTGTATTGGGTCCATTACTGTTCCTAATATATGTGAATTCTTTATTCATTCAGCCTTTTAGAGGCAAAATGACAGCTTTCGCTGATGATACAGCCATTTCCTATTCAAATATGAATTATCATAGTTTACTATCAGATGTAAATTGGGATTTAGATATTTTAAGAAGATGGTTCAAGAAACATAGCTTGGTAATCAGTAATAAAACTAAGTTTATGATGTTTAATATCAAGGGTCTAATCTGCAAAGATCTGCCCTTATATTATCACTTGCCAAATTGCCAACGGTTCTGTTTAGCTGATTCACTTTTAGGTAGTTTACCTAGTTTTTTGAAAATATAAGTTGCAGTGTAGAGTGCTTTAGAATTGAGTGTGTTGATAGATTTAAATACCTAGGTATTGTTTTAGACCATAAGCTATCTTGGACTGATCACACAACTTATAGAAAACAGTATTTAAATAAGGTCATTAGGCAGATTTACCACCTTAGTTTTTACTGCAATACGCAAATTTTAAAAATGGTGTACAATGGTTTACTTAAATCTAAAATACAGTATGATATATCTTGCTGGGGTGGTGCTTATTATAATAAAATAGAACCAATATTGACTAAGCAAAAGCATGCAATAAGGATTATGACCAGAGTAAATCGTAGAACACCCAGTTTTGAATTGTTCAAATGGCTTTATATTCTCCCTCTGAGACATCTGTACTGCTATAAGGTATTAAGAATATTTTTTGACAACTCCGGATACTACAAAGTAAGACTTGATGATAGGTATAAGCTACGTATCAATACCATGCACTTTGCCACTATCCCAACTACACATAAAACTCACTTCTCCCGTTTCTTTTACGTTACTGCGCCTCGCTTATTTAATTTGTTACCTGTAAACCTTAGGTGTGAAAGAAAGAAATCAGTATTTTTGAAAAATGTTAAAAAATGGCTCTTCTCTTTTAATCATAATGAAATCGATTTGTTCTTTAATCCATTGGTATAAAATTAATTTTCTATCTTTTATTTTTATTTGATATCACTTCTCTATGAATTGTATATTGTATGTCATTTCCCCAGCAATGATCTTTTTTTAGTTTGTATACACATTAAGTAGTATGTACTCTCGACTCTTGTCTTCTGGCAATAGATTGTACTAAACTATTCTTTACAAATCTGTGAATTCATAATGTATCTCAAAGAATTTGTAGGATTGCATTTATCATTTGTAAAGGAATAAAGAATTATTATTATTATTATTATTATCATGGAATGATCAGTACTATGGTGATCGATGTCGATTAGCAATCAATGAGGAAATCCTTATGTATGGTCAACGATAAGTCATCCCAGTTGGACTGCAGGAAGAGAAGTTAAGGCAGTTATACACACATCTTGGAATACGCAAATGCAAGGCACGTGCTAAGCAGCCTGTGTTGTGGCCTGGCTGTTCTAAGCAAAGGTGGCGAAGTCTGCATTCAACAAGCCGTCCCGATATATGAACCACTTATCCCCACATTAACCCCAAAATATCGTGGCAGGTAGTTGGAGCTGACCTATGCTATTATAAATCAAAAACAAATCTAATTGTTAACTGATTACTATTCTCGCTTTCCAGAATTACCTCTCCTGGAAAATCAATCCGCTAATTGCATAATTTCCAAATTTAAATCTATCTATCCCGGAAGATGTACGGACTAATAATGGACCACAATCCAAGCAACTTGAGATATCGAAATTCCGAAAGTTCACTGTCCACATAACAGCCAGTTCAATGTTCCCCCAAAGCAACGGCTTCATTGAATCATCAGTCAAAATTCTAAAATTTATTCTTAGGAAAAATGAAGGTCCTTACCTTGCTCTACTTGAATATAGAGCAATGCCTTTAGCAAATGTTGATGAACCGAAAATTCAGAACGACTATAGCAATTGTTGCTGAGCAATTGTGCCCTAAGGGAAACAGTATAGTGGAACTCCAGGAAAAAGAGGATTATTTAAAGTAGGAGCAAGCAGAAAATTACAACAAAAGACATGGTGTTAACATCTGTAAGGATTTCAAACTCGGTACTACCATTTGGGTGCGAGATCTGCAAGTTTGGGGGAGAATGTTAAATAAAGCTCAACACCCGCGCTCTTACTCCGGGAAAACGGAGAGAGGTAAATTCCGTAGAAATTCATTTCCTCTAAGAAGAAGAAAAGATATTCCTAATGTGTGTTATGAGGCTCATTTAGTCAATACGGAAAATGAAAAGACAGTAAGCTCTTCAGACACTAACAACCCCGAAGAAAAGAAGAAGGGCGAAGCCTTGTTAGTGAAGAAGGCACCCGAACACCGAATTTTGTAGGTGAACTGTAGAAAGATGAGATGGATACTTTTCGTCACAATTTTTAGAATGACTTGGCTTTGGTAATACAATACTCATATGTATATACTGTTTTTAAGACTTTGTTTATTCTTACAAGGGGAGATCTGTAGTACTCGTATGTATGAGTTATTGTTAAGTACACATCCTCAAATTAAAGTAAAATTCTTTCTTTCTTGGCAATATATGTATTAAAGCCAGTCATTAGAGAACCCTCAATCGAAACGCATCTCTTTTATTAAATCCTTCAAACATCACAGTAGGTTCACTTTTCATTTCGAGAATATCTCCTTGACTTATTCTCCTGAATATCTCCTATCTTCTTCGACTTCTCCAAGTTGGCAAACAAGTGCCACGTCTTACAGTACACCTCGAGTCGATTAGTTTTCTATTGTGTCGGCGAAAAAGAGGATGTCATCCACTTACATAAGCGCAGGAAACTTCTTTCGGCTGAGCTCAATTTTTGAACCTACTGCACCTGTAATGTCGTTGGTGTATAATATGAATAGAAGTGCACTTAGATGCATCCCTGTTTTACTCCCATTACAGTTGTAAATCCCTTGGATACAAAATCTCCATTCCAAACATTTGCCACGTTTTTATCATACATTGACCTTAGTAACAGATATATTGTATGAGTATATTAATAATTTTACAGGATATTCCTGCCTAAGCAATTTGTAGAAGAGCGCTTCACGGGCAATGGAGTTGAGTGCGGCATAAAATTGTTTATATTAGAGTAATTCTTCCGAAATCCTCCTTGAAATTCATGTAAACCGTATTTTTTTGTGGCCCATTGTGTTAGCCTTTTGTAAAATAAAGTAATAAACAGTTTGGCCCATGTACTCGTATTTAAAAAGGATAAGCACCTACAGGTTGATGGATTATCGAATTCTCCTTTTTTGTGAAGTGGAAACGTCCCAGAACATCTGGAGTATCAAAGATGCGATTGAATTCTGTGAGCGCTAATAAGAACACCAGCGTGCAGTTTTTATGATGCTCCAATTGAATGCGGTCATCGCCAGGGGCTTTCCAGTTTGCACATTTTTCATGCTATTTTGCACATCTTGAGTGGAATCGAAGTGCCCATTTGCGTTTGGTTCAGAAATTTTCTGAAGTGACCCTTAAGTAGTGGTGCTTTTAGAGTAGGGGCTATTACATTTCTCTGACGCTGACCTTAAAACGTTTACCACGTCAATGTTTAAAGCCCCTCTAAAGAGTATTTTGAAGATGTCAGTATTGTAGAATCTTGGCAATCTTAGAAATGCGAATGACTTATCCTTGGCTTTAGAGCACTCGTTATCGAACCACTTCTATTGGTATGCTCTCTTATGCTTCGTTGGTTCACTGATGGGTTGTGCTTTTTTAGTGATATCTGTTAGTATTTGAATATTTGGCAGGGTGTTCGCTGTATTCAGTCTTTGAAGTTCCGCATTTAAGCTATTTTGACAGGATATATGGTACTTTGAATGCCCTCATTCATTGCTTTACCCATTTTTGTCGATTTTGTTTCAACATTTGCAATGCACCAGTGACTATTCGTTGCTTTTTGCTAATGAAATTAATGCCACAGGCTTGCGTAAGTGGTAAGACAGTCTTTTGGAAAATTGTCCCTCGGCTTTCAAGTTACCCACCGTTTTCTCAAGCATTATGGTAAGGAAGCAACATGAAAGCGAAATGCCTTTAAATTTCATTATCATATTAAGAACATTTTCAGAACATAACTAAGCATAGAAACAGTAGTAAAAAATTCAGCAGTTATATTGTGAATAAAATATTTAAAAAATAAATTAACATTAAAAAATAAGGAAAAATAAAAAAATTAAATAAATGATAGAGGCAAAAATGAAAAGAACACGTAAGAAATTCAAAACGTTAAGGATGGGGAAGTCAGGATTGAAGAGAAAAGTCTAAAAGGATTGCATTTCTAAAGTTTGTGGCATTTTTGATGGGGGGGGAAGTGAATTCCATAGGCTTATCGTGTGAACAAATATCAGCCGTCACGAATTTAAATAACTAAAGACGGGTTGAATAAGTTTCTTAGTTCTTTGAGATCACGCAAATTGTATTTTATTATATCGGTACGGTGGGGATTTAATATTAAGTATCTGATATAGGTGTATGCAGCATCGTGCACTGAGATATTGTTGTAGTGTTCATCTGAGTAGGCTTTTTTTATGTGCAGAAATATGGTCGTGTCTACGAAGCCCATGTATATATTGTGAGTCATTGAGAGGTACTTGTAGTTTTCGTTGAGATAAGGAGTCAAGGTCACTGTACAGGACCTCTTAGCTTATTAAAGGTAAAATTAGAGTCTTCCATGTTAGCCAGACCTTTCGTAAGCAACCCTATATGAGACCAATGACAAGGTTTTTGTGATTGTACCTGGATAAGTTTTTAGTTAAAACAAAACCGTGATTTGTTGCTGGCTCTACAATGTTAAAGTCAAATTTTCGGTGAGATATCGGGCGAACTTTTGACTTTACTGGGTTAAGCAACAGTCCATTAACCGCTGAAGTGTGACCAGATAAGGACGATAGGAAAACAAATCTAAAAAGAACAAGAACGGTGTGAGATATAAAACTGATTCTGACTTTATTTCGATGCTACATTTATGCCATTATGTGTGGAATAGTACATCATTCAAATGACCCCCTCGGCTTTGCTGGCAGTGCTTTAAGCGGTCGGTCCAATTTTTGATGACTCGGTCCAATATGTGCGGCATTATTCCGGCAATAGTGTGTCGAATGTTGGCCTCAATATCATTTAAAGTGGTTAATACTTAACCTAGCCCCAGAAAAAATAACCGAGTGGTGTCAAATCATATAATCGCTGCGACCAATTGATGAACGCTCGCCGTAAGATGTTCCAGTCGCCAAATTTCTCATTCACAACTACGAACGTTGCGTAGCTTGTATGTCATGTAGCGTCATCTTGTTGGAATCACAGCTCGGGTATATCGATGTTGAAGTCGGTTAACATCGCTATATACCTGAGAGCATTGACGGTAACGGTATCTCCTTCCTCATTTCGAAAGAAATAAGGTCCGATGATGTCTCCATGCCATAAACGGCACCAAACAGTCAATCTTTGTTGATGCGTTAATGCTTGGCCGAATACTTGTGGATCGCATTCGCTCCAATAACCGCAATTTTGCTTGTTGACATAGCCGCTGTTCCAAAAATGGGTCTCGGCTGAAAAGATGTTCAACATTTCCAGCGTCCAATTAGCTAACTGCGTTGTCTATGGTCATCCGCCTTCAATTCTTGGGTCACCACAATCTCATACGGATGTAGGCCCAAATCTAACCGCAAAATAAGCCGGGTTGACTCTCTGATGATGCCCAATTCAACTGATCGGCACCGAATCGACATTTCTGGGTCTTCATCGATACTGGTCGCTACGGCGGCTATGTTTTCCTCATTTCGCACCAATCTCCACCTGGTTGGTGGCTTAGGATCAAAAAGAATATACTCACGCTCAAACTTTATCCCGGTGCGACGAGTTGCCTGCACACTGAAGGCATGATGACGACCGACCTCACGACGAAATTCAATTCTAATTTAGGCAACAACTTCACTCGTAAACCAATTACAATTCGTATTACGAACAATTACAGATTTATTAGGTAAACATGCTCTCGTACTTAGTTAGTACAGCTGGGATGCCGACAGCGTTAAAATCTTTGTATTTAAAGGACAAAGGTACAGAGGAATGAGAAAAGGTGCAGAAAAGGAGTCCAGAAAAAGTTGTTCAAAAAGTATTAGAGATAAGAGATCCAAAACAATAATAAAGTCAAGTAAACTCGGAGTCAAACTATCAGAAAACCGCGTAGGATTGCGGTCAATAACGATTTGGAGTCCAAAGAAAGATGCCAGTTGTGTGATTTGTAGGACATGAGAGTCATTTTTGAATAAGTCAGCTTTGAAGTTGCCACTTATAATGGCATGCTGAAATAGCGCAGAAAACTCAAAAAGGGCACTAAAAAAAGGCTGAGGGGAGCAACTTCTGTTGGGGATACCAGGATACCTAGCATTTAGAGGGGTCATTATGGACATTTACAATCAGATATTCAATCAGATGTACTAAGGACGTCACATTTTAGAGTATAATTAACATATATTGGTACTCCTCTTCCCATCGTATAAGGAGTAAAAAATATCAAGGATATCCGGTCTAAACTAAGTTTCACTGATACATATAACATCAACAGCGGACTTCAAAAACAAGTTGTATAGATAGTCTAATTAAAAGAGGTTTAGGTGGCAAACTATAAATCCCTCCCGATATTTGGACAAAACATTTATCATCTCACGAGCACAGTTTTTATTCACACTTACACACACTTACTTTCCATAATTAGAATAAAGAAATAATGCCACAAACCAGTTTCAAATGCATATTCAGGGGACAGAAGTACAGAGAAGAAGTAGTAAAGATAGAGTCAGAAATAGAGGAAGGACGCGTAAGCAAAGCACATAGAAAAGCATAGTTATAGAGAACAGTATAAATAAATAAATTTACTCCGTAAGGTTGTACACTATTGGCGGATAAACACCTGATGCAAATTGCCACAATGAGTTCTCTTACGTTCCGAAAGCTCAAGAATTCATGCCCTAGTCTACCACCTACAATAAAGCATAACCAAATAGATGCGATCGATCGAATGCATGCCTCGGATGCGGAGAAAACGGGCATAAATTGAAGGACTGCAAGGCAAAACCAAAATGCTTGCACTGTAGTGCAAACGGAGTAGACTTTGGGCATATAACCGGTAGTGTTAGGTGCCCAGAGTATAAAAAAGCAATTGAGAGCCTACACGCGAAAACATGAAAATTTTGCAACTTAATTTAAATCATTGCAAGGTAGCTCAGGATCTACTGCATAAAACGGTCCATGAGCATAAGGTCGACATTGCAATACTCTCGGAGCAAATTGCAACATTAATTCGGGCAACTGGTAGAACGACGACGTTAAGGAACTTCGATCAGCCTGTCTTAAGGCACGAAGAAAATACCAAAGGTCTAGACGCGATACGGATAGACATTTGATATTAAGGACAGCGTATAAAGAAGCACGCGCCACACTCAAATCCGACATTAAGTCTAGCAAAAGACAGTGCTTTAAGGATCTTTGTACGCAATTGAACGAAAATGAATGGAGCAAAGCGTACAAAATCATAACCGCGAAGCTCAAAACGCCTCAGAGACCGGCACCAACGTTCCCGCTATTCCTCAGCAGAATCGTAAAAACTCTGTTTCCCTCCCAACATAACGGAGTTCTACTAAGCGTGATCAGAGAACTACGTGAACACATTCCTGCCTTAACAACCGATGAACTCACCGCTGCAATCGAGAGGGTAGAAGATCGGAAAACCCCTGGTCCACACGGCATACCAAATAGGGCTTAAAAAATAGCGATGAAGGCCCGCCTAGACGTTTTCGTTAGCATGTATAATGCATGCTTAAGCGAGGGTATATTCCGGAACAATGGAAATACCAACGGTTGGTATTATTACCAAAAGGAAGTAAACCGCCGGAGGAGCCCTCATCTTATCGGCCGCTCTGTACTCGTGTGCTCGACACTATGGGCAAAATATTAGAGCAAATTATATGCAACGGACTACAGCCTATCATCAATGATGGACTCGCGGAATATCAATACGGCTTTATAAAGGGCCGATCGGCAATCGACTCTACTAAAGTCGTAATAGACAAAGCCCAGTCGGCCATAGAAGGTAGACGATGGAAAGGAGGTAGTAAATAGTACTGCGCCGTGGTTACACTTGACGTGAAAAATGCTTTTAACTGGGCGAACTGGTCGCGTATTTTACAGTGCCTCGAAAGATTAAATGTACCGAAGTACATATTAAGACTGATCAGAAGCTACTTTACCGATAGGTTGCTCCTCTACGACTCCGACGACGGGACGAAATTATATAAAATTACAGGGGGCGTGCCCCAAGGATCAGTGTTAGGTCCCTTACTGTGGAACGTGATGTATGATGAGATTCTACGACTCCCAGTCCCCAGGGAAGCCGCCATTATAGGTTCCGCGGACGATATTGCTATTGTAGTCGTGGCGAAGCGACTTGAAGAAATCGAGTTGTATTGCAACGAAGCAATATCACTGATAAAAAACTGGCTACGCGATATGAGTTTAGACCTCGCTGAACATAAAACGGAATCCGTTCTCATTACGAGTAGAAGGATGCTAGAGGCGATAACTATAAAAGTCGGAGAGCTCGCAATTATTTCCAGACCACTTATAAAATACCTGGGAGTAATGATTGATGCTCGGCTTAATTTCAAGCATCACCTCACATACGCTTGCAAGAAATCGTTGAAAGCGATAGGCGTTCTTTCGACACTGATGTCGAATATCGACGGTCCGAAACAAGGCAAACGATTAATGCTTGCGAGAGTTGTATCCTCCATACAGCTGTGCGGGGCATAAATATGGTCTGACGCCACGAATAAAAAGACACATGAAGGGATTCAAATCTGTGTACAGATTATGTGCACTGCGAGTTAGCAGTGCATTTCGAACGGTATCCCACGACGCGATATTGGTACTATCCTCTATGGTACCAATCGATATCCTAGCTTTAGAAGCTAGACGACTTTATGAAAATCGCGTGCAAATCGGGCCATCCTTAAATTAAGCGAAGAAATTCGAAAGAGGCTGCAGTATAGAAGAGTGGCAATAACAATGGAATGAGTGCCAAAAACGGAGATGGACGTACCGACTAATCCCAAGGATGGAAAGTTAAGTAAAACGAAAACACGGCGAACTGAATTACTATCTTACACAGTTCTTGACGGATCACGGTTGTTTCCGGGAATATCTATTCAAGCGAAACCGTGATTCGAGTCCGTCCTGTCCTCGCTGCGTAAACGCGGTAGAGAATGTGAAGCACGTTTTCTTGGAATGTGCGCGTTATGCAAACGAAAGAGAAGAATTTGATGAACGGCCAACACCGGAAAACATAGTTCAATATATGTTGAAATCTGAAGATTTTTGGGCTGCGGTGAACCATGCAGCTGTACAAATAATGTGCGATCTAAGGAATTTAGAACAGCAACGAAATGCGATTTCGTTAAGCACCCCGTGACGAAGCAAGAAGCTCAAATCCGTCCTTCGCGAAGTAATACTTAGCGGTAGTTCCGCGGGGGAATAAACGGAAAGATTCCCCAGGAGATGGTTTTAGTCAGTAAGAATCTGACACTACCAATGCACGTCGGACCATTGGTGCCTATGCAAAGTTTTCAGCTTCCCACGCAAAAAAAAACCCCACATGGATGCTGCTTCTATAGACGCTTGTACATCGAGGCATTCAGGCTCGAACTGCTACCAACTTCAGACTGCTATAATTTCCAAACCGTTCATGACAGTGAGCTCAAATTTTGACACATGACAGATAATTTTATTATTTACAAGCCTTTTAAAAGATCTGCGTCTCAGTTGTATTGAAAAAAATTTATCCGCGATGGAATTCAAACGTGATAGTGTGATTGCTTTATATTTGGCTGGAAAACCACAAGTAGCTATCGTTGGACCCCTCCAGCACCTCAACGTGAATAAATCATTTGTGTCTCTTTACCGTGGTTTATAGAAAATTAAGTCCATATGCTAAGTTTTTGTTAACAATTTTTTTCTTAGCCTTAAGTATACAAGATATATATTTCAGTAAAATGTAAACAAAGTCGAAAGACATAGATATAAGAATTTAGAGTAGCTTAGAGTGCCTGTATGGGGCCAGTAAGTTAATATAAGATTGTTAAGTAATTTTAAGCTAGCATTTAAGCATTTTTTGTTAGTATGTAAGAGTTAATGATTTAGAAAATAAAATGCATTTAAAACTAAACTCTCTTTACCGTGATACTGGAAACGTTGGAAAACGCCATGGAGGTGGTCATAAAAAAACAACAACATCGGCAGAAATGGTTCGGAAAGTGAAGGCTCGAATTGAGCGAAATCCGCGTCGAAGTGGAAAAAAACTGGCTCGTGAGCTCAACATATCGTTGGAACGGATGCAACACATACTGAAAAATGAGCTTCGGCTCAAGCCATTGGAGTTCCAAAAAGCACACGAAAGTTAGACTCGAAAGAGCGAAGGAGTTGCTACGCTTGCACGAAAGTGGTGAGTTGCCGAATTTGGTTTTTTCCGATGAGTCGCCATTTGTTATCGAGCAATATGTCAACAAACAAAATGACCGAGTTTACTTGCCAGTGAGGCCCTTCGAAAATTTACACCTTCGGAAAGTAGGCAGCACTGATGGTGATGGTTTGGGCCGCCATAACCGCCGATGGTCGCTCTCCGCTCGTATTTTTGGACCGTGGCGTCAAAATTAATGCGATCGTATACCGTGAAACTGTCTTAGAGGCAGTATTGAAGCCTTTGGCAAACAATCATTTCGGTCGGAGACCGTGGACATTTCAACAAGACTCGGCACCGTTTCACAAAGCGCGCGTCAACCAAGACTGGTTAAAAAACAATGTTCCACACTTCATTTCTTCGACACAATGGATTGCAAATTCTCTGGGTGCAAATCCGTTGGATTTCTCTGTCTGGTGTATTTTGAAGGCGAAGGTTGGCACTAAAAAATACCAAAGTTTGGACCACCTCAAACAAGCACTTCGCCGGGAATTGGCCAAAATACCGCAGAGCTACTTGCGTGCAGCGTGCGATGTCTTCGGCCTTCTCAAGGCTATTATTCGCGCCAAAGGTGGACATATTGAAAACTACTGATACAATTTGAAAATTGATGTATTTTCCAACATTTTTTGCTTTGGCACAATAAAATTTATCAAAAAATAAAAAAATTATAGCATTTTAAAAAGTTGAAGTTAGAGTAAGTCACCCTGTAGATCCTTCCAATATACTAATCAGGTTATTTGAGCTTCATGCAGCTGACATCCCATATCGCTGTGAGGTGCCTAATAGTGCTGAAAACCTCACTTTTTTGGGCTGCCTGGAAGCTAATGAAATGGCTAGTTCCTGCAACATCTTAGTTTATTCTATGCACTATATTTAGCATTAGTGTAAAGAGGTCATGGTGAGGTGCATATAGTAAACGCTCCATATCAACCAGCCGGCTTTCAACATCTTTCTCTTAAGCCCAATTTTCCCATACGAGCCCTGGTGAATAATCCACTCCTACAGATGAAATCTGTCTACTTAACTTTTGAAATACACCTGACAACATTAATTAAAGAGATATACTGCCTAATCCTTACATTAAAAAATATTCACTGCAACATATTTTTAAGAAATTAAATTTCATCTGTCTCCAAAGTTTTAATATCCAACAACCCTTAACCGACAGCCACCAGAAAAATAAATGAAAAAAAACCAACACAACATTATTTTGTTGCAAATTGTGATTGTTGTTCGCTGTCACTTTGACTTGGATCGCTCATTTTTCAAAGCCCAAACCAAGATATATCACCCGATGTGATGTACCCAATTAAAAAGCAAACCCCATTTACATCTTAAGCAATCTCATTTACACGACACCGCTTTTATTAGACTCTGCAGAGTACCTTTCAATCTGTCAGTGTGGCTAAAGGAAGGGCGCCAGAAAAATCTCTGTCAAGTTTCCGCCTTGAATATAATTAAAGCGCCACGCAAAAGATTTGTCAAACGAAATGGGCGGGAGAAAAGAAAATAAGAAGAAGATGAATCCTTGTTTCCTTAAGAGCTCCTTATACTGCCGCCTGCCATTATTTCCATAAACAGGATAAAAAAAAAAATCGTAACCATGGTATCAAAAATTCATGATTCCTTGCAGAGCTCACAGGAAAACATCTGCTGGTAGTCGTCGTCTCTATGGCAGTCTTACACGGCATCATAATGTGTTTCTGGCGCCCGTTCGCCTTTACGAAGTATCCACAGTCGAACTCTTTTCGCTGAACCCTGGGATTGGCATCGGGCTTAAAGGTACGTACCTACCATCGACGGCTAACCGTCCTTTGGTTGGATAATAAATTTGAGATATTTCCATAAATCGGAAGAAATGAGAAATTGAAGTCAGTTCAATACCGGGCTCTGCATGTAACCTATGAATATACGAGTACAAAGGCTACAACACGATACTCGTATCATGACATCTTTGGCTCTGCGACAATGTACGAGGACCACCTTTCAGGTTACTAGGCTACAAATATCCTGTTCGCAACTTGGAGAAAATTTTCAGCGAAAAAATTAAGGGTGCACATCGAATTAATTCTGGGAATCGCGTTATTTTTCCATACACAGTGGCGGGAACATCAGGGGTCTTCACTTAAAATAGATTTACATCCAGCAGGTATTGTGAAGGTGGTCCAATGTGGACGAGGAGCGTAGCACACTGGCGTATCGTGCTTGTGAATTACGTGAGTGTACTCCGGAAATAATGTAAACAATTTGTTTTTTATTTATTTTACCAATCTGGCGGTTTATTAAATTGGCAATTACTCGGGAATAAAAACGCAACTATTGATTGAAACCTGACTTACCATAGATAGAACAGCAACGGCAGATATGGACTAAGAGTCCTTTAACTCAATTACGATGAACGATGTTGCCAACATAGAATTTCGAAAAAAAAGTTCTTAATTAAAAGGTTCTTAATAATAAAAAAAAAAATATATAAACACTTTAGTGTAGCGAAGGGCCTGTCTTCCAGGTTAAGAGTTGAGAATGGGGTAAAACTATTTAGCGAAAAACGCGACGACCCCGACAAATTAAAAAAAGGATATCGATGTTCAGATCTATACAGGAAATGTTCGGACCTCTTGCGGCGAAATAATCAGCGGGGTCTCTAGACTGCTATAAAGTAGGTACCACTGTCATCCAGGAAAAGCTGCTGAATGGGCTGAATGACTCGAACTCCAACTTTTTAAAATGCTATAATTTTTTTATTTTTTGATAAATTTTATTGTGCCAAAGCAAAAAATGTTGGAAAATACATCAATTTTCAAATTGTATCAGTAGTTCTCAATATGTCTACCTTTATCGCGAATAATGGTCTTGAGAAGGCCGAAGAAAGGATCGCACGCTGCACGCAAGTGGCTCTGCGATATTTTGGCCCATTCCCGGCGAAGTGCTTGTTTGAGGTGGTCCAAGCTTTGGTATTTTTTAGTGCCAACCTTCGCCTTCAAAATACACCAGACAGAGAAGTCCAAAGAATTTGCATCCATTGTGTCGAAGAAATTAAGTGTGGAACATTGTTTTTTAACCAATCTTGGTTGACGCGCGCTTTGTGAGACGGTGCCGAGTCTTGTTGAAATGTCCACGGTCTCCGACCGAAATGATTGTTTGCCAAAGGCTTCAATACTGCCTCTAAGACAGTTTCACGGTATACGATCGCATTAATTTTGACGCCACGGTCCAAAAATACGAGCGGAGAGCGACCATCGGCGGTTATGGCGGCCCAAACCATCACCATCAGTGCTGCCTGCTTTCTGGTGGCCGTCCGAAGATGTAAATTTTCGAAGGATCTCTCTGGCAAGTAAACTCGGTCATTTTGTTTGTTGATATATTGCTCGATAACAAATGGTGACTCATCGGAAAAACCAAATTCGGCAGCTCATCACTTTCGTGCAAGCGTAGCAACTCCTTCGCTTTTGCGACTCTAACTTTTTTCTGTTGCGGTGTAAGATCGTGCGCTTTTTGGAACTTCAATGGCTTGAGCCCAAGCTCATTTTTCAGTATGTGTAGCATCCGTTCCAACGATATGTTGAGCTCAGGAGTCATTTTTCTTCCAGTTCGACTCGGATTTCGCTCAATTCGAGCCTTCACTTTCCGAACCCTTTCTGCCGATGTTGCTGTTTTTTTATGACCAACTCAAATGATTTATTCACGTTGAGGTGCTGGAGGGGTCCAACGATAGCTACTTGTGGTTTTACAGCCAAATATAAAGCAATCACACTATCACGTTTGGATTCCATCGCGGATAAAATTTTTCAACACAACTGAGACGCAAATCGTTTAAAAGGCTTGTAAATAATAAAATTATCGCTCATGTGTCAAAATTTGAGCTCACTGTCATGAACGGTTTGGAAATTATAGCAGTCTAAAGTCGGTTGCAGTTCGAGTCATTCAGGGTGTATACCTCTTGATTCCTATGAAAGATATACGTTCAATTGAAACTGAAGCTGGTTCTCTACCATAGGCTTACGAAGCGAATATTAGCAGTTTGAAAGAAGCGTTAACGACAAGAAACATACAGCGTTCAACAATCGTTACGGCTTATGGCAGCTAAGGTTCCTGGTACTATTAATATTAATTAAAATTAAAAATCTGTTGACGAAGGCGAGCAAAGCTAAGTCCCAATTGGAGTACCAGGTACTACTAAAGGCAGCAAAACTAAAAGAATCTTCTAGAAAATAAGCATGCTAGCCACTCATAGTGAACTGCTCAGAAAAATAATGCAATAGAGACCAGACGTTAAGCTAAATGCTGATTTCACAAACCTTTTTCTTGAAGCGGCAAAATTCACTGCTCGAACGCTTGTAATTGTTTTTTTTTTTTCTCTTTAGAGTTTGATATTGGTACCTTGACGTTGATAAACTACCGGCTAATTCTTCCTTGTTCTGTTAAGAAGGGGACGACGGACCGATTCAAGATCCACTCTTCTATGCCACGTATCTTACTGAATTTTGCTACATTTAGGTCAGGGAAAAGCTTCCAGCCAATCACCGTGGACTCAGGGTCATCAGATTTCCATGATGACTATAGGGACAGGGGACTCAGTTAGTACGTAAAACTTGGCGTTTAGTACATCGAAATCTGATTAAGGTCACCTAGTGACCTTGAAGGTGTAGCAAACTTATTATAACGTAGAGGCACTTTACGCCTCTAAAAAGGAAGTTATTGCCGTCATAACCCTTTTCAAGGCAACGAGTCAGGTCCTTCTTTTAACAGTCCTACCAACTATATTGTTATTGTGCAGGAGCTCATGGGGTTGCTCAGTCATAAGACCAGCCAGGATTGTTCTTTTTTTGGCTGTTCTCTCCTTTGGAATACAATTCTTTTCCATCTTCTTACCAAGAAGTTCTAGGATTAAAATGTGGTACATAATCGACCTGGGTTGCTTCGTGAGTTCTGATTTTGACAAGGATTTTGAAAAGAAACGTGTGCTTCAGCTGACCCGCGGTGTACAGTGCTGGTGGAGTTTTATTTTCTGTATCATTCGTCAGGATCAGGGAAACTCGGATAGCGTTGATAAGTTTGAGGATAAGCAAATGATTTTTAAAGTGTGCTGGTTGAAGCTCTACTTCACAGGATAAAAATGTGGGGCCCACGAAAGACTTGTAGTGGATGGCGAAGAAAATGAAAATCACGAACTACTAAGCACTAGAATTTATTAACTTACTCTTCAAGTATTACAGTATAAAAGCAGTCAAGAAAAAAGTAGGAGAGACTATCTTCCTGTGGCCAAGTAACATCGGTGCGGCATGGTATGGACCGAAAAGTCAGTAGTGGTTGCGTGCAGCCCCCACAGTACTCCCCCTCCAGCGATAGTGTTACTCAGATGTTTTTAAATTTGACGGTTCGTCCATATCGGGTCACGTATGGTGGTTTTAATTTACCAGCGTTGGTTGTCAGCTCCTGCGGCACTGTAGAGTCGTCCTCGGTGTCCTCAGTGTCTTCGATGTATGCTACTTTTAAGAGGTTGACTGCGATATTGACTTTTTTGCGGTTTCTCAGAATAGAGAAGTACTTTTCGTTGCATTGAAGAATGCGATATGGACCATCGTACGGAGCTTGGAGTGGTGCCTTAACCGAGTCTTTACGCACAAAGACATGAGATGACGTTTGGAAGTCTTTACGTTTTAAGGTCGGCTTTGTCGAATGTGTTGATGTTGGTGGAAAACTTATAACGGACATGGCATCTTTCAATGATCTTACAAAATCTGCTTCGGGGATATTATTGGTCGAAACGTTAACGAACTCACCTGGGATACTTATTGTTATGCTGTACAACATTTCGGAATCTGTTGCTCTCAGCTCCTCCTTGAACACGGTTCCTAGGCCCAGTAATACGGTTGGAAAGACGTCAAACCAGTTGGTTGAGGTAAGGCATTTGATCGATGCCTTCAGCGTGCGGTGGCAACGTTCGATTAGGCCGTTTGATTGGAGATGGTAAGTAGTGGTTCGCAGATGTGTTATCCCCAGTAGTTTCGTCAACTCCTTAAATAGCACACTCTCGGGCCCTGTGGGCCCTGGTAAGTGGTTATGCGTTTTGGAATTTATTTTCATTTGCTGGCACTGTACACACGATCTAGCCTATCTGCTGCAGTTACTTTTTACACGTGGCTAAACGAACCTTTCTGCTATCATCTTTGACGTTACTCGTATGCCGGGGTGAGCCATTGCGTGTACGGTATCAAAGGCTGCCCATCTGAGTTCCTTCAGCACAAACGGTCGTATTCGGTCGGTAGATATGTCACAGTATACCGTGCGTTTTTCGCTATCCGGAACGGGAAACTGCTTCAGCTTGAGATTTGACGATTCATCGCGAAGTAACGTCTGAACATCATCATCTTGTTGTGAGCTCGTGAAGGAGATCATAATCTATGACGCGCGTGGATGTGATGGCGTTGATGCGTGATAGCGTAACAGCAACTACACTCTCCGCGCCAGGAATGTACCTGATGTCAGAAGAGAACTGACCGATATAGTCGAGCTGGCGACGTTAGCGAGGAGTGGCTTTATCTGGCTTTTGATCAAAAGCGAACGTAAGCGGCTTGTGGTCTGTAAATATAACGAAACTACGACCTTCTAGCATATGTTGAAAATGTCTTACCATACGTACGCGCTGAGAAGCTCCCGACCATAGGTGTTGTACTTGACCTGACTTGAAGGCAATTTTTTTGAAAAAAATCCCAACGGTTGCCAGGACTTCTCGATCAGCTGCTGAAGAGCAGCACCTATGACGACGTCTAACGCATCATCCGTCAAAGCCAGTTGACAGCTTGGAATCTACTGCTTGCTTGCATTTTTCGAAAGCTGAAGTTGCGTCGTCTTTCCACTCGATTCTACTACGGTCGTTCTTTTTGTTGCTTTGTCGGTAAAAATCTGCTATAGAAATTCACTGTAGCAAGGAAACGACGGAGCTCGCACACCAACTCAGGTTGTTTGGCGCTTCGGATGATGTCGATTTTTTCGGGAAGGGGTCTTATACCACTCTTACTAACCATGTGTCCCAAAAAACTTACTTCAGATTTGGCGCTTATTCACATTGATGACAATTCCGTTGTCCCTTAGACGTTGAAACACTTCTCAAAGATGCTTTAGGTGTTCGTCTCTGTTGTGGAATGCAATAATTATGGTATACCGTCGATATAAGCACGTGCGAAATTCAAGCCGCGCAAGATGTCGTCCATAAAACGCTGCAAAGTCTGGGCAACGTTGCGTAGTCCAAACGTCATCTTGCAAAATTCGTATAATCCAAACGGCGTGATGATAACGGTCTTTGGGATGTCGTCTTTCTCTACAGGGATTTGGTGGTACGCGCGTTTTAAGTCGATCGTGGAAAAATCTTTCTGGTCGCTTAGAAAAAAACATGAAATCCTGTATGTTTGGTACGGGATACCTATCTGGTTCGGTCACTGCATTCAATCCACGGAAACGTCCACACGGACGCCAGTCTGCGTTTCCTTTTGACACCATATGCTAGGGGCTGGCCCATGGGCTCATTGATGGGCGGCAGATTCCCAGGTCGATCATCGTCTGGAATTCTACTTTGGCTGTTTTCAGCATTTGTGGTTACAGCCGTCGCACTGGTGAATATTTTGGCGGGCCTCTCGTGACAATGTGATGAGTAACGTTCTGCAATGTTTGTTTCGGTGTGGGCGGTTGTTGGGTGATGTCTTTCAACTCTGAAAGAAGAGAGTCATACGGAAATTCACAACAGATATTTGTTAATTTAAGGGAGTCTACACGGGCTAAACTACCACTGGATTTGATGAACGTCGTTTGGTAGATTAAGCGCTTATTCTTCAGATTTACGAGTATGTCGAAATAGTGAAGAAATTCTGCTCCTAGAATTGCGAGTTGCACTTCAGCAATTGTGAAAGTCCGCCTGAAATTTCGCCTTAACCCCAAACTCAGAACAATTGTTTTTTCACCGTAGGTTGCTATTTACGTCTCGTTGGCGGCGTAGAGATAGTTAGCATTGTTGCTGTTTGGTTTTTGCAGTAATGTTGGCGGAAGAACCGAAATATCGGCAACAGTGTCGACTAAAAATTGTATTTTTATTACGGGATCTTTGACGAATAAGCGGGAATTAAGTTGGCTTCTGTCAGATGCCGCTTCAAGTGACAGGCCTTTTAGTTTTCCTGTTTCTTTAAAGACCTTTCAAAAGAGCAAGGAGGACGACAATTTTTCGCATTAGATTCATGCTGATTGTGATACCAATAGTAGTCGTCTCGATTGTTGCTTGATTTGGACCGACCACGAGGTGCATTTTGGTTTCTAAGAGTTGAGCGCGAACGGCTTCGACGATGTGTAAGTGCGGATACACAGCATTTCAACTTATCTATTTTATGCTCTATGTCGGTTTGCGTGAGTGAGACGGAGGATGGTTTCGTTTCGACAGCAGCAACATACGATGTCCCACTTACCTCTGCTATCTTGTGAGCCAGCTCGGCAACATGAGATAGCTTATAATGCTGCGCATGTTCTGGGGTAAACGCTGCAACCATAGTGATTTTAAAAGGTCACTGCTAACAGATTTCCCAACCAACTATATCATTTCCCTCAGCAGATGCGATGGTTTTTTGTCTCCGAACTCGATTTCTTGCAATAGTTTGCGTAGACGTTTGTGCTCTGAAACGCCGAATTGGGAAATGAATCTGTCTTTTAGCGTGCTCTGCAGGTTCTATGCCGGTGGATTCAAAATGATGTCACTCACTGCTTCCACTGTATGGTACTTTGTAACGTCGTTTCGTATGCCCGATGTGAAGAATTGTGATTCTACTTGTGAGAACCAAAGCTGTGGTTGAAGTTTCCAAAAGGGAGGAATTTCTGAAATTTTTGCGATTTCTGCAGTGCATTCTGAACTAGGTTCGATTTGTTGACCTGGCAGGTTGGGCTGGGAAACTGGATGTATCGGTGTGTCGTTGCTTCCCTCGGGGTCGTTGAGGTTATCTTGATCCATGGCTTGTGCGCTATCGCGTTTTTCGATTAAAAAGTTATTAAGGAAGTCGGTCACGTATTGAAGGATGTTAGGTGTCCTCATTAATGATTACGTCGGGGTCACCAATTGTAGTGGATGCTTAGTCGAAGAAAATAAAAATCACGAACTACTAAACACTAGAATTTATTAACTTAACCCTCAAGTATTACATCAGTATAAAATTGAAAGTGCGATGAAGAATCGATGCGCACAACTCAAGTAGTCAGGAAAGAAGAAGGAGAGACTATCTTCCTGTGACCAAGTAACATCGGTGCGGAATGGTATGGACTGAAACGTTAGTAGTGGGTGCGTGCAGCCCCACAGACTAAAGATAGATTGGCAGGTTTTCGTACTCGGGCTTTCAGTCAATGCTCTAAAGCTGACTCATCTAGCCCAATTGTCTTTCTGTCAGTGGAGAGAAGTATTCGGCAAGACCTGAAGTTTTTATTGAGGAGAGTACTGTGAGTCTACTTGGGTATTATACGACCAATTGTATTCTATGGCAATGAAGTATGCTGGCAGGAATGAGGTAAGTGGGCGTTGTTTAAGGCCTTACTGAACACCGTCACTACTACCAATCTTATTCCAGATTTTCAAGGATTCTTGGAACGCAGTTGGAATATTGAATTCATTGACTCTTGGTTGAGCCCCAACCATAATCGTTGATGAGGTGGGTTCTTATAACCCGAATCTGAATAAGGATTACCTGTGTGCTCGGTCGGAGCTTCCATGGATAATTGGGTTTCACGTGTGGACGACTGCAAGGAGCATGATTCTCCGGCAGACCAAAGCGATTCTCTCTGACGTCCCTAAAGGGTTAGCGATTATCTTTCTGTCACTCAGTAGAAAAGACTTCATACCCCTTATTCGCATAATAATGGAGAGTATACTCGTGTATGTTCTTGTTTAGCATCTAATTGTTCTCGGCATATTGTAGCCTTTACTCTTTTTTTAATGAAAAACCGAAACATTTCGACAAAAGGGGTACATGGAGTATACTAGGCTAGTTCTATGTCTGAGTGCTCGGTTCCAAAAAGCCAAATAAAATTGTTCAGCATTAAAGCGGCAGCAAAACAATTCACCACTACTTGATGAAGACATTATACTTCCTTAACGCCTTTCTTCAGAGTCTATGGTAAAAGAAAATGATAGACCTCCTTGTCCCGTATTGGAAAACCAAAGTGTTCAGAAGCAATGCCAGGTTTTGGAGTAGCATAAGTTTTGAGTAAAAGTGTATATACAATTTCAACCAGAAAGCTCAACACAGTAAAGGAAGACCTCGTTTCACAGGAAAAAAACTATATAGAAAAAGCAGTAAGGTAAGGAGCAGGCTAATAAGACATTCTTTTTGTTAAAGCCATTGATTTTCCCAGCATTATGATGCAAGCTTAGTAAAAAGAGATAGTAATCCACGTTTTCTCGGATAACACCCCCCAGTCAATAAAATAAATAGTTCTCCGCAAAGACCCATAAACTCTGCATAGCCCTAGAAACTTAAAATTCACAAGGGCACTTTTAAACATTCGCTTATCGATTACTTAGTTCTTAAACCGTCTCTACAACTCTTTCCCAGACTTCCACAGCTCTCAAAATCAAATCGAATTTTGAAAACTCACCTAGTTCTAGTGCCTCAAACAACTTAAGGAACTTCTCATCCAGATCCTTATCTTCATATTCTCATCATGAAACCATTTTCCGCACATATCGAATCGATTCTGTGGTGAACTTCAGACTCTGGCCATGCATGCAACACTCAACCAGTCAAATCTACTTCGCTTACAGCTCATTTCATCGCCAACCAATAACACACACGAAAAAGTTTTTATTAAATCAGTGCACGCTCCTCCAAGTGCTCCTCTATGATTCCCAAAAAACAACCCTACAACACGTTCCACGCTGCCATTTTGTTTTGCAACCGCAAACAACAAAAAAAAATAGTAATGAAAAACAGAAAAAAAAATTACAACTTCCGTTTCCACGTTCTCAGGAATTCCCACATTTCCACGTTCCCACACATATCAAATATCCCTTCATCGGAACATTCCCATTTCAAAACAAGGATACAATCTCACCTAATGGCTTTGTAAAAATTTTCGTTTATTCGATTGAAAACCTCAAGAGTTGTGTGGAAATTCCTTGTTCTTTCGAATTCCCACAGCCCCCTCAATTCCTCGGCAGCCCTTTGTAAATCTAAAACACACTTCGATTGCAATTGAAAGGAAATTTTCCATCGATAATATTATTTTCTTTCTCCTTTCGGGTTCAAATCCCACCCAACACCCCAACCAACCGCAACAAAAGTGTCCAAAAGGACTAAAAGGTAGGGTGGTGGCAGAAAATACTACCGCTATACCGCTATCGCAAAGGGAAAAGGGTGCATGAGGTATGAGTATCAGGAAAAAATAAAACGATGATGAGTGTAATCGGATGTTTCAAAACGAGCACAATGGCTTCGATATTTGCGTCATTCCCATGCGTCGAAGGATAATGACATCTTTTCTCCTTCGGTCTCCAACCAAAGAGAGTTCCTTAAAGCTAACTGCCGAAAATTGCGAGTGAAAAATGGATTTTATTAGAATTTTTTCTTTTTTTTGTTTTTTTATTCGAAACGCCATTTAATGTGTTTTCTCATTTCCTGTGTTTTCAAAAACATAGTGGGTGGTGGTGTGACACACAATGGGATACTTCAAGTTGATGCAAGTTCAATGGTTAGCCATGGCTAAAGTATCCAATCCATCCGGTGAAGCTCCATTATTCTCCGATTTTTCACCCTGCAGTACGTGTAGTTTTGAAAAACCCTTACGTGAGTGTAGGTATTCAAAGTTGTAGTATTTGGGGTAGGCGGGGGAAGCCAAATAGCCGATAACCTTTAGCATAGACAGTGCAGAAGATAGTTTATCCCGTATTCTTATTGCTTAGCTTTAGCTACTAAACAACAAAAGGAGGTTATGTGGCGCTACGAAGGGTTGAAAATGGAATTATACCCCATTTTGGAATTAAGTATCGATTTTCTTCTCAAAGGGGGCAACAACGCAAATATTGATGCATCCCTTGTAGCAGTAGCTTCAATGCGTGCTTCATTATTTAATTTTCGAGCAAGGGCAAATGGAGTTATCGTACATGATGGTGAATTCATAGAGATACATATGTACAATACATACATACGAATGCCGGTACGAGATCTGGAGATACTCGGGTAGAATTGAAGTTGGAGTGGAAACGCCATGGAATATAGAGTCTGAAGCAAACTGGCAGTAATTACACAGTGGGAACGAAAAATTGTATCACACTTACTCGTAAGAAATGCGGGTAAAATAATGAAATCAAGTTGTCGGTGGCACAGGTATAGGTCACCTAATTAAGAGCTAACTACTTTCAGCTGCGCATACTTAGTGAGCTGAAGTCCATTTCCACTTAAGCTTGCCTTCTAAGGCGATGTGGTTTTTTACCGCGTTGCCCCTCCGGTATGAACTCCAGGACATTTCGAACCATAGCTTGGATGATCGTCCACTCAACCTCTACTAGCCATCAAAGCCACTGTATTCTAGCCCATCTCACAAAGGTAACGTCGCGCTGTAGCGCAAACAATTCGCCGCAATTCCGTTTATGCAATTAGTACGGACTTTTCTCTAAAAGCAACCATTAGATATCACCAGCTTTAAATAACGCTCTGCTCTCACGCCATAAAGTGGAACTGGGATGAAAAAGGTCTCACAGAGTGTACACTTCGTTGTTCATCAGTTCCTTTCTTAGTCCAAAGAAACAGTTTCCTAATGTGTCGAAATGTTGGTGTTGGGTGGTCTTTTTTGTCGGCGGCAACTTAACCAATTTTGACCTAAACGTCTTACCAGGTGTAAAACCTATCAGATTGTTGAAATGGGGTTTCAGGCGTTCACGTAGTACAATTTTTACCAGATCTTAGGGGACTGATTCCTCCATAGTTGGCCCTGTAAAGAGGATTTTCCTTCTTGAGGACCCTGCATAACATACGAGTATTTCCCTTGGCAAAACAATGTTACGTGTTCAAAACAGACAACACACTGTTGATACGCTGTCGGTTTTTTCTCTTCCAGTGTAAGGGAATTATGGGAAAGATATGGGGCAACAAATAAGACTTCTCATAAATACATTACTGCCGTTAGAGTCTTAGGTATGCTCTATAAGCAGCTTTCCCCAACAAGGTTTAAATGCTCTCATACAACATAAATTCTGAGTCTTAACCTATAACTTCAGAGATAATCAGGGTTGTTGCGTTTGACTTTTCTGAAGAATGGCAATTTTGAACTCATTTGCTCGCTAGGTTAACAGGAGATTGCAGTGACCTATAGGGTGAAGTGTCCGTGATTGCGGCAGTAGATAAGCTGCGATTTCAGCCTAACTCATCCTCTCCATAACTTTCAAATTCGTTTGGAAATTAATAATTTTCTTGGAAACAGTTACACCGGTTTGAAATCATCGTGTTTTGGATGAAGCCCGAAGTCGACAAATTTAAGCACTTCTCCAGATCTGGCACCTTTGACCACGACTTTAGTTGAAAGTTTAGTTTCATGGAATAACTAGTATCCCTGGACGTAGACTGATAAAACGCAAGCTTCCCGTTTACTCAAAAGGACGGTATTCTTTCTGTCTCTCAGAATAGATTTTGAATTTTACATGTTAGCAGTAAAATTGTAACGTGTCTTAATTACGCCTTATTGTAGGACTCAATCAATCTATTTGACTAGTATACATGGACATTGAGTTCACACTTTGACTTCAAATTTATGATACTTTCATTCCTTAAGCTTGAGACAGAAATCCTGCGAGATAGGTTGGATATTTTGGGACTGAGTAAAGTAAGGAGGATCAATTCCCACCCATTCCCTAGTAAGACTGTTCTGATATATTTGCTAATTATATCGGACCTTATTTCCTGATAACCCTGTGGATTCAAGACCTTAACAACCACCCTAATTCCATCTGTCGTCGTCTTACCCGGTGACAGCAACTTCGATCCCTTATCAAATGCCAGGCCGCAAATTGGCACAAATTATTTTGACGCTTCAAAAACCCGTTCAGAGTCGAAGTGGAGCACTGATGTTTTAGTCAGCGATTTCGAAAATCTCGCAAAAGTCGATACCGACAACAATTTAAGTATCACCGCCAAGTCTGATATTAATAATGCCTCGGTAGCATATCAACTTTGTACGCCTGACTCACCATTCTTGGCCCCTTGTGCTATGAATGTTAAATATATTCACAATAACTGGAGTTCTGTGAAAAATGTTTTAATGTCTGACGCAGAAGATATAATAACTCACTCTAAGGATAACTGCAGAAGGGTCAACGAGCCTAAAAAAACTGAAACCCTGCAGTACAGCTGCCTAAGTGTTGTAGTAGAGTGGCGCGAGCTTTTACTCCAATCCTACAAAAGCTGCGTAGTGTACAATGTAACAATTCCAACCTTATCAACACACTGGTTACGAAACTACTGTAAACGGCTAGTTAATGAGATAGTAGAACTATCAATAGGATCACCAAAAAACAGACAAGTGGACAGTGCTGATGATTACACTCGGTTAAATGCTTAAAAACCGCTCTATTCACTTCGATATACTTAACACTTTTTTCGGAATAGATCACTCAGACAATGAACTCCTTGTACTCCTTGTAAGTTCCTTTTAATGGAATCTTTCAGTCTGTCCAAGAAAGACGAGTTAGCACTTCAGTGATAAAGTGTCTACAGTACCAGCACCAGGACGTTAATGCCGAGTACCTCCAGCTTGATAAGAGCGTAAGTGTCTTCATCACTTTCACAGCAAGTGGCGTAGGATATCGCCTGACTTATGCCCAGTACATTTAAGTGCTTAGCACAAGTTTAGTACCTCGTCATGATGCCAGTAAGTATCCTGCAGTCTTTCCTGTTGAGGGACATCATGAAGACCGCTGCTTTCTTAAAGACGCCGGGAGGCATTTGATTAGCCTGCCAACAACCTGGGGAGTCATGCCATCTGCAATTGTACTCATATGAAACCCAACTGTTAATGAAACACTTAACAGAAAACGCAGGCAGACCAAACGTAGATTCGGGTCCTAAAAATCTATCCCGTTAGCTTTGCCTGCAAGTTCATCGGCGATTTCATTTCCCGTGATCAAATTCTGACCTGGGACCCAAACGAGACTCAGTGATTTTAGCCGACTGCGTCCAGTGATGTCTTGCTTCTCGAACTAGCGGGCCCCCGCCCAATTATCAAGGCTTCGCCCATCAATGACGTTGTCTAATAAAAAGCGGGGGCAGAGCATATTACTGGTCTTATCTTAAACATCTTTAGATAACGCCTCTGAAGGTTGCTACGATTTGACCAGTAACAAGCTGCCGGTCATAGGTCTTGTTAGCGGCTGGACCACCGGGGGTCCATACCGGGACTTAAATCACGGTACCATGGGAGTCAAGAGCCCTCCAGATTTTGGTCCGGGTCTGACTTGTTGAGGTAGGCCCCCTTGTGGGAGCGTCATAGTGGCTGTGGTTTAAACCCAAATCGCGGGAAAGGGTCTAACCCATTGTAGAGTTGCAAATAAGTACTGGGTGCTGTGATCCTAAGAACAGTAAGAGGTTTTAGGTCGGCTTCGACTCATACCAAGGGTGGAACTTGTGCCTCCAACACAGTTCCGAATTTGCATCAAAGGATTGACGGAGAGCGATGGCAAGGCGTATCCTTGCTCCCATGGATGCGTGGGCATCCCGTAAACATAGGTCTACGTGACAGGTGGTTTACGTTAAAAAACAAGAGACGTTCTCAAACTAGCTTCATGCAAATGCTTCACTCCCTCTACTGGTTTTTCAGAATACCATATTCGTCGCCATCTAGATTCCGTATATCTCCGCTTGAAAGACAGACGCAAGAAATCTAACGTTCCCGACCTCCAGGAACACACCAGCTTAGCATCCTAAATCAGTTTTGGAGCAACCCGTGAAAACCCGACTATATCCCTTTCCTGGGTTAAATACTGGCCGAGGAGAGTCGATTTCGTATTTTTTTTCCAGTAACAGTTCTGATGTCATTGCATCAGATAGTATGTCCATAAAACCAGAGTCAAAAGACAGACAGTCGGCGCGCAAAGTCATCAAAGTTCCAGTGTGTGTCGTACCGAAGACCACTTCTTTTTAAAAGTTCAGCCCATGATATGAATACCAAAGGGAGGGAGATTTATTAATCCATCTAGAGCGGAGCCATGCGTGCTAGAGAAAGCCGAGACAGACCGCTCTTAGTAGTCTGGTAAAAGCAGCAACGACTTATTTTCATAAGAGCTTATTCCATCTATCAACGAACGCCTCGTAACCATGTAGATGATCCAAAAACCTGTCTCGACGACAGGCCCCATATCTTCCTGACAGCTCCTTTGCACTGTCAGAAGGCATATTACAGGCTTTCGACGTAACACGCTTGGTCTTAGTTTATTATCCAGGATGACACCCAAATAACATACTTTGCTTCTTTGGAGAATTGCATGGTGATGCCTTTCATAGCTAGACCAATGATCTTCCTCCTTCTTGTAAAGAAAACAACCTCATTTGTGATCACGATCCAACAGATACATACTACATCATCCGCGTATGCCTGTGTACAGACGTCGGAACCATTCACCACGTTGAGCAGTGAGTCGATCAACATTCACCATTGCAGACAGAACTCCACCTGTTGGATAACCCCTGTTTACTCCCGCCTTCACATATTGGCCGCAGTCAAAAGATGTATTGTCGAAAGCACCCTCAATGCGGGTGCGCTTTTAATTCTGCATTCTCTCGCAAGAACTTCCGCATTGGTAAGCATGTTGCATCTCTGACAGAGGATGCATTCTGAAAGCAGTTTTGGGCACATGGAACTCGACTGTTCTCTCCATGCTCAACGTGAAGGAAGTCAGAGCTCTGAAGCTCTTGGTATAAAGGCTACTCTGTTCGACAGAGTTTCGGTACTTATGCTAGTGCCAGGCTAGCAATGAAGATTCTCTTCAGAGTAACATAACATCTGGTCTACACCTTTTTGTAACATAGCAGGGTACATACGATCGGTACCAGACGACTTGAAGTCATCAAAGGAAGCAACATCATGTTTAATGGTCTCATCCGTCACCACCACCGGTGAGATATACGAACACCAGGTACGGCATGTTGTGTTATTCAGCTCACTAAAGCCGGTTGTGAGCTGGTTCAGAGTGGTTCCAGCCTGGTTTATCTTCCATTTTTGAGGACCAGCCTACTGGTTTCACCAACAGTTTCGATCATTTCCCAGAAGTCTTTTTAAGAGGCATTGTTCGATATCCGAATAAGTTTCTTATATTCTTTTTGCTTCGATCTGTAAAGGTTTTAGTCTTCCCCTAAAATAGTCTTAAGTAACATGTTTAGAAGTTTCTGGTTTCTTTACGAAGATGCTGCACATCTGCGTTCCACTAAGGAACGCACAATACGCGCATAGGATAATTTCATTTATATGGCCATAACAAAGTATCGGCAAATGCGGATGGGAACGTAATAGTAGAGTCACGATCGATCATGAAAATGTGAAAGAACTGCCGTCAATCAGAATGAATCATTCAACCAGTGCGGTTATCGAAAATAACTTCATCCACCCACCCAAGAAGAGGTCAACATCTAAACTATAGACGTGGGTCGTAAGTTACTTTGTCTACCTAGGATTTGCTATAAATTCAAACACTGATGCAGCCGTAGAGAGCAAGCGAAGTATTGCTCTTGCCAATAGCAACAACGAAGAATAACCTGTATAAGACCCTCACCAGTTCCAATAAATGGTGTCCCAAAATTCACACAAGAAAGTCATTTCGATAGAAAACACAAGTTTTTAATTAAAAAATGTGAATGCATGGAAGAGCATTTCGGGTAAATGGCCTCCACGGCTTTGCTGACATATACGAGTACGCACTCTTTTGTCGAATTTTCCATGACAGTTTTGCCTAAATACGAGTATGTCTGAATTTCATTAATACAGCGCTCGATTTGCTCCTTCGAGAAGTGGATGGTCGTGGTCTTGTTGGCATATAAACCTTAGACTTCAAAAAATCCAAAGAAAAAACCCAACGGCGTTAGATCACATGATCTGGGCGGCTAATTCTGATGCATTGCCACTTTGATATGCAGGGTGTCCCTTAATTCGTCAACGATAATTTGGGAAACGATTCCTGTGCATATTCTAATAAAAAAATCGTTCTACAGTAAGGTTCTATCTCCAATGTTGAGAGCATTTATCGAGGATTTAAGAAAAGGCTTACCTAGGTGTACTCTGACCCATATTATCTCTGTTAGTACTAACGACAGAAACTTTATGTAGGACTTTATTTTTAGAAGAAATACTAGTCTTTGTAACGGCGTTTAAGTAAAGTTGATATCTTGTTTGAGTCTTTAGATATCCAGTTTCTAAGCCAGTTCCATTCTAAGCCAGGACATTGAATCCATGCTAATTTTTGAATTTGAGGTCACTTTTATCCAGAAAATGCCTAATTAACATAACGTTTTACGATTTTTTTCTTATGGAAGTAACAATAATAAAAAAAGAATCATCATCAAGTTTGCACAAAAATCCATATACTTTATGATACTAGGGAAAACCTGCAGCAGATGAAATTTCAGAAAAAAACAAGAGGTTTTTTGCTATGAATAAAAAAAGATTTTATGTGGTTTTGGATAATTTTTATCTTATGGGTGTACCAAAACAGTTATAACAGGTGCTCAAAGTGTCCTCCTTGATTTTGTATGCATGCTAGAGCTCGTTTTTGGATTTCAATGCGATGCTAACTGCTGCCTCACTTTTGATGATGCTTCGAGAATACACTTGGTAAATCATTTCGCGAAAACGTCAGATAATTTGTAGAATTCAGTGTAGGTGGTAGTTTGAAGAGGCCGATTTACTTGTTTTCAAGTACACCTGCACATATATTGACGCCGAATTTGTGTTGAAATGATTCATGTCTCCTTGTATGTGGATTGTCCGCAGCCCACGTTTGAGGATTATGAAAATTTGTAGTCCCATCGTTTGTAAGTTGAAACTCGTCCGTCTAAAGAATTCTGCTAATAAACCCATTGTCATCCAAGCTCGCCTCCAGCAACCAGTTAGAAAACTCAAGTCTTGGGAATCAGTTCCCAGTGTGTGGTGGTATGGATAAAGATTTTCTCCATGAAGTACATTAGAAATTTTATGTCTGGAAACATTGAATTGCAAAGCTAAGCATCTGATGCTGATTGATGGATCAGTTGTAACAGCATCCAGTATTCTTTTATCAGGCGAAATCCTTCTTACTTGTGGAGATCCCGCATACGGTCGATATGTATTTCCAGATACTCCGCCTAGGAAGTCGTCGGTTGAACTAGTTGAACTTCTGTTGCACAGCCCATAAACGTAAATAATTTCTGCGTATTCATGGTTTGTAAATGCAGACATTTCAAATAGCGTTTCTAAGAAACTGTAACCTTGTCGTTAAAAATTAAACTGATGAATGATTTTTTTTTTTCTAATCTTTTAATCTTGGAATATTTTCTGAAAGTCTGAAAATTGTCATAAACACAGGAGCCTTTCCACTTCTTCGTATTGATAAATGTTCCCTACATCAGCTGCGTAACACATTATTTGCATTCATATACTTCAATGCGGTTTCATAGACACTAATTGTAATGTTCTATATGGTGGCCAGATAAGAACGATAGGGAAAAAAATGTAAATAAAACAACAACGGTGTAAGGTATAAAATTGAATGTGGCTTTATTTTGAAGCTACGTTCATACCATTATGTGTGGAATAACACATCATTCAAATGGCCGTCTCTGCTTCGCTAGCAGTGCTTCAAGCGGTCGGTCTAATTTTTGATGACTCTATCCAATATGTGCGGCGTTATTCCGGCAATAGCGTATCGAATGTTGGCCTCGAGCTCGTCCAAAGTGGTTACCTTTTTACCATAGACTAAGGAGTGGTGTCAAATCGCATGATCGCGGCGGCCAATTGATGAACGCTCGCCCTGAGATGACCCAGTCGCCAAATTTCTCCTTCACAACTTCGCTTGTATGGCATTTAGCGACATCTTGTTGAAACCACAGCTCGGATACATCGATGTTGCCGAGCTCTGATTACAGAAAGTCGGTTAACATCGCTCTATACCTGATATACCATTGACGGTAACGGTGTCTACTTCCTCATTTCCAAAGAAATAAGGTCCGATGATGCCTCTATGCCATAAACCGCACCAAATAGTCAATCTTTGTCGATGCATTGATGCTTGGCCGAATACTTGTGGATTGTATTCGCTCCAATAACCGCAATTTCGCTTGTTGACATAGCCGCTATGCCAAAAATGGACCTCGGCCGAGAAGATGATTTTTTGGCCAAAATTCGGATCTCCGATCAACATTTCCAGCGCCCAATTAGCGAACTCATGGCGTTGTCTATGGAGGTGCGGGTTCAATTCTTGCATCAGCGCAATTTTATGCGGGTGTAGGCCTAAATCCAACCGCAAAATAAGTCGGGTTGACTCTCTGGCGATGCCCAATTCAGCTGATCAGCGCCGAATCGACATTTCTGGGTCTTCATCGATACTGGCCGCTACGGCGGCTATGTTTTCTTCATTTCGCACCAATCTCTATCTGGTTGGTGGCTTAAGATCGAAAAGAGTGTACTCACGCTCAAACTGCGACGAATTGCCTGCACACTGAAGCTATGATGACGACCGAACTCACGACAAAATTCACGTTGCGTATTTACAACTGAGTCGGAATTTCTATATTTTTCAATAATTTCCGCACGTTCGGCAAGCGTAAAACGATGCATGATCGAATGACAAACCTTACTGAATATTTTGACAGCTGGAGGCCATTGGTAACTTTAAAAAACATAACAATTGAAAAACTATCATTGTTATCTGATCACCTGTTATATAAACATTTGGCAATTCCAGTTGCCTTTCAGCTCTTCTTCAAATCCTTCCGAGGCATAAGATTGACCCCGAGTTACTCGTACTTACACTCTTCACCTGCACCAGTCTTTCACATAGTCTCATCTATTTTCTATATCCAGAGTATCGTCTAGACCATTTCGGAAGATCATTATTTTGGACTAGTTGGTATTTTTATGCATTTCCCACTGTTGTAATGGAATCATTACTTGCCTCATCATTAGTTTTTCGAAGAAGATAACTATGTCGTCTGCGTCGAACTCAATTCTCCCCGACAGGAAGTTACCAGCTCATTCAGGATTATCAAGAGGAGTATGAGACTCTGGACGCAAACAGTTTGAAAATGTTTACCCATTCCATCCTGCAATCTTACTGTGCTTGGAATTTTAAGAACTTATCTTGTAGCCCTAAATTACTCAGTTTATAGAGAAGAGACTATTTATCAACTACGTTTTGATTCAATATTTTTGAGTTGTTAAATCCACCAAGAACATGCACATTTTCTTACCTTTATCTGGGCAGTGTAAAAATATTATCCATTGATAGGTCTTTCTTAAGTAATCTCCTCAGCCGGCATTTTCGTTGTATTTACTGGAAATTCGTAACCATGAAGTTATTATCTGCAATCGCAATTGCCCTAACTGTAATCACTCTATCTAATGCAGCTATCGATGCTGAAGTTGTGAATAAAAATGTCGAGCGAACTATCGATTTGTCGTCGCAACTCGTGAAGACCTCGTACAAAATTGTCATAGAGCACTCGGCGAAGAAAAGCATCAACGCCTACATCCTCGTGATTCCACGCGAGGCTAGGCCCAATTTGGCATTTATTTCAATAAAGGACTCGTCAAAGAAGGAACTCAAGTATTCAGAGAAGGAAGTCAGCAATGGATACGATTTTCAATTGTCCTTCCCGACAGCCGCTCCCACACAGGTGATTTATGTGGAGACAGTGTCAACAAAGGCATTGAACCCACATCCATCTAAAATTGCTCAGTCAGAGAAACAGTTGGTGCGGTATTTTGGCACCGTGTACTTCTACAGTCCCTACAAAACACTGTCGCAGAAGACCACGGTACATTTGAGTTCGCAAACCATCGAGTCTTATACTCAGCTTAAGCCGGTGGTGCAGTCTGAAAGTACTATTACTTACGGACCGTATGAGAATATCAATGCCTTCACATCAGGAGAATTGGCAGTCCATTTAGAAAACCACACACCATTCCTGACTGTGACACGCCTTGAACGCACTTTGGAAGTCTCTCACTGGGGAAACATTGCTGTAACCGAAAACATTAACATGGTCCATTCCGGGGCGGTGTTGAAAGGATCTTTCTCCCGTTATGAATTCCAAAAGGACGCCCGCAGCGGACAGGCTGCTGTAAAGTCTTATAAAACTATCCTTCCAGCCCCTGCTACTGGGGTGTACTATCGCGACACTAACGGCAACATTTCCACCTCCAACATGAAGGTCATGCGTGATTCAGTTGAACTCGATCTCAGGCCAAGATTCCCACTTTTCGGTGGTTGGAGGACCTTCTACACTCTGGGTTACAACGTCCCATCGTTTGAGTATCTCTTCAACTCCGGAGAGAACTTCCTTTTGAAGATGCGAATCATTGACCACATCTACGATGATATGGTTGTCGATGAAGCGGTTGTGAAGATCATTCTTCCAGAGGGCTCGTCTAACATTAAGCTAATCTTACACTACACCTACTTGGACACGTTTGGCCGTCCAGTAATCACATTCACTAAGAAGAACCTCGTGGAGAACCACATTCACGATTTGAACCTGAAGTACAACTTTTCTCGCATCACAATGCTCCACGAGCCCCTGCTTGCCGTTGGATTCTTCTTTGCGTTGTTCGTCGTGGTCATCATTTGCCTTCGTCTGGACTTCTTAATCACAAAGGAGAGGGAGCCCCATCTGCATAAGGAATAGACGTATCGCACTTTTCGTTCTTTAGTTTGTAATTTGTACACAGTGAGCAGTCAGAAGCGACTTAATGCACTTTGAGACACTGCACCAATAGCGCAACAACTAGCGCGCGATACATTCGTTTTTGAATACGTTATACTAATCCTGTTCTTGTAGGATGAAAGCGAGAATAAAAAATTAACGCAGTTCGGAACTCGCTGTGTAAGTCAATCGCCTGTCAGCCGTTCTAAGACGATGTTCGAAAATATTTTCATTACTGAGTTCCGGAATGATACGTATCTGTGGTTTCTTCTGTAGTTCGGATCTCCTTTTTGGGAAATGGGAACATCAAAAATAATCATTTACACCGGATACGTGACAGAATATGGTCATTGACTGGTTCTTTATTGAAATTGCATCTACAGTATCCATGTAGACGTCTGGAAAGCTATTGCACTAGATGACGGATTTAGCAGCGTTTTTGGATATTACTACTTCCCAGAAAGCCCGACTGTAACTAATTACTAGAAGTACCCTAACCAGATATTGGGTGTATCCTTACTGTTTCTCGCTGTACACGCTCTTGTACGCCTGATCATATTGAGCCAAACCTGAGCCTCCTCGCTGAACACAATTTTGCCATTGAGACCCGGATCTGGGTTTGATCCCATTCTGCAAATGTCTGGCAAATGCAACAATTAATTGACTTCTCGTTTTACTAAAGATCTTGAGTAAAATGTTTCAAGTTGTGGAGAGCCTTACCCCAATATACTATCGACTGCGGCTATATTTTCTTCGAATCGCAGTGGTCCCGTGTATATTTTGATAGTAGCACTTCCATGATCTATGTTCAAAAAATAACTCTGTTGAAATCTTTAAATCCACACTGTACTAAAATTTGTATGCCACGTGATCTCTCCGACGAACAAAGAAACTAATTGCGGTGTGGATTTGGTTAGTACCCTTTCAAGTCGACGACGACGATGCTGACGATGCTGACGATGCTGACGATGATGATGAGGATAGTGAGGATGATGCCAATGCTGCATCTACAATTACCACTGTAACCTCTCCTAACATTGTGGCATTGATTTGGTAACAACATATCCGTTCCAGAATTTAATGGAATAACACATGAGGTCGACGGTTAAAAGTTTAATTAAGCCAAGAACGTCCCATTACTACTCAACGAACAGAGAACTCTCCAGCCCTGTACCATATTGACCAGAGATGTACAATACAAACAAAAAAGAAAACATAATCTTTAACCTGGGAAAAATACACACACCCGCACCCCACACCCAGATCTACCCAGAATAAGAACGAAATTGGTTCGAGGTAAATTGAAAACGAAAAATAGGAAACAGAATACTGGGAAATTGAGTTTAAATAAGAACGAGGTTAAGGGGTGCTCTTAAGTTATCAGATTTCGAAACACAAATATGTATTTTTGCCGAGAAGAAGGAAAACCTTAAAAACCACAGTGGAAAAGTGATATTGTTTGAGGAGTGTAAGATGGCAGGTAATCAGAAGGGTGTACATACGGACAGATTGAGAAAACATTATCCTTCTGCAGCAATATTTGCAGAAACTGCTTGAAGTTGTCAGTTTGGTTTCAAAAGTATGACTTTGACTAATAGCGAACATGTGTATTAGAACTCGAATCTGACACTCTCGTTAACTTCATCATTCAACCCCTGACATGGAGACTCTGCTGGCTTTCAGGTGGGAAAGATCCACCACTCCTTTTCTGAGAATATGATCCCTTCATTTATTGACTGTCCATCATTTCTTTTCGTTATCTGCCGTTCTTATGCCAAGCAGTCGCCAAAAATAATGCTCAAAAACACTAGTTATGCCGCCTTGATACTATATATCCGGAAGCTTAAAGTTCTGGGACTGCAAATGTATTCTGGTTCGTCCAGTAGGTTTTTATATAATACTTCGTTCATCTATGACTTTTTACTCTTTCCTCGCTAATCTAAATTGACACTGTTTGTCTGGTATTAGATGATATATTGTATATATACATATATTTTTTTTCTATCTGAAACACTCCTTATAAGGAGAGAGAAATTTCTCAGTCATTCGAAGGAAAGGTAAGCGCTTCAGTGATACCTACAGTACCAGCACCAACCACGTCAATACCGAGTGCCTGCAACTTGATGCGAGCGTATTTACAGAGATATTGCTCCGCTGAGCCATCATCACTCTCTGTTGTTCACTTATGCCCAGCACATTTAAGGGCTTAGCAAAAGTGTAGTGTCCCGTCACGACGACAGTAAGCAGCCTCATAGCAGGAAGGGGATTAACCTCTTAGAGGCATCGGAGAGCATTCATTTGGTCTACCGGCAACTTGCACTGTCATGCCAACTGTCAACGGAAGCCTTAATCGAGGTCGCAGACAGACCTTAAGTAAGTTCGGGTCCGGAAAACTCTGTTCTGAGCCTTGCCTGGCAAGTTTATCGGCGATTTCATTTTTCGTGAACCCATTGTGACCCAGGCGTTTCGACTGCGTTCAATGAAGGCTTGCATTCTCGAACTCGCAGCCTGACTATCGCTACAGATGTAAATGCTTTCCCCCTCCCCAGCGATTGTTCACAATATAGTTCGTTGCGATCAGGATTACGTATATCTCCGCTCGGAAGACAGATGCAAGCTTTTCTAACGAGGAGTGAAATCTAAGGTTGTCTTCCACCAGAAAGACACCCGTGTCGCACTCTATATCGGTTTTGGAGCCATCCACGAAGACCCTACTACATTACTTTCCTGCTTCAGATTCTGGTCGTAACAAGTCTTGGCCACAGGGAATATCGATTTCGTATTCCTTTCTGCAACATGAGTTCTGGAGTCATTGCACCAGATGGCATGGCATGTCCATAAGACCAGAGTCAAAAGATGATCGATGAGCAAGGTCACCAGTGCATGTTGTATCAAAGACCACTTCCTTTTAGACGGAAGATGGCTTTGAGAGTGCAGCCCATAATATGAAGGGAAGGGAAGGGAAGGAAGATTTATCAATGCGTCTAGAGTGGAGCCAGGCGTTCTGGAGAAAACCCCATGCAGTCGAGGCAAACCGTTTCTTAGAGTTTGGTAAAAGCAGTAATGACGTATTTTCGTGAAGACTTATTGCACTAGACAAGCGACGCATAGGACAGTTCTCGATGATAGGCGCCATATATTGCCGACAGCCCCTTTGGACTGCCAGAAGACCGACAATGCACCGTTCACCCAAATACTCAGCTTCGTTGGAGAATTGGATATGTGATGACTTTAAGCACTAGATGATTCAGACCAGTCGGCTTCCACCTTCTCGTAAAACGAACAACTTCCATTTTGAGAGGATTAATTAAAGCTCATTTCTAATCCACCAATCGGCTGGGTTTTACAGCAAATAGTCGCTAGACACTGTCCATCAGACAGTACAGCTTGTGCATAGACTTCACAATTTCAACTTCAAGCTGGGTAACTCATGTTTACCCCCTCCATCACATATTGGCCACAGTGATGGTTCGTCTACGCCGTATTATCTGGCCGAGTTACACGTGCTGTCAAAAGATGTATTGTCGAAAGCAGCCTCCATGCCTACGAAAATGCCCAGCTCGGATTCCTTCTTGTGGAGTGCGCTTTCAATTCTGTATACCGGATTTTGAAGCGTACTCTCACAAGATCTTCTGCGTTAGTAAGGATGTTGCATTTCAGGCAGAAGATGCATTCCCAAAGCAGTTTTGCGCACATGGATCTCGATCCTTCTGTTCAACATGAAGGAGGTCAAACTTATAGGTCTGAAATTCTTGGGGAGTGTGTAGTCCTCTTTTCCGGTTTTCTGTATAAAAACTACTAATACTCTCACTCAATCTCAGTTGTATGCCAGTGCCAGGCTAGCAGTAAAGTTTTTCTTCAGAGTTACCAGCAGCTGGTCTATACCTTTTAATAACATAACTGGGTAAATGCCATAGGTGCCAGACACCTTGAAGCCATCACAGGATGCAACAGCATTTTTAATGGCCTCTTCCGACAAAACAACCAATGAGGTATACCAGGTACGGAGTGTAGTGTTATTCAGCTCCCTAGCAGATTCGTTAATAGGAGCTGGTTGTGAGATGATTCTGATCAGGTTACCTGCGAAATGAGACTAAAGTATGAGACTTTGGTTACGACTCAGCGTATATAGAACAATCAGTGTATGATAGAACAATCAGAGTTAAGGTGGCAACGGAAATAAGCCAAGAAAAATCCAGCTTGTACGGAGTTCCTCAAGGATCCAAACTTGGTCCAATCTTATACATTCTTTTTACAAACGAAGTGTTACGGGTTTTCGAAAATAGTACTGCGTATGCATTTGCGGACGGTATAGCCGTCGTTGTCAAACATAGAGATCTTAACATGCCCATTAAAAATCTACAGAGTGAGTTTGATGCCGTTTCGAAGTGGTGTCACGATAATGGACTCATAATCAACACGAAAAAAACGAAAATTATGCACATTCGCACACCATCTAAGCGGAGCGGAGAAATTAAAATTGTTCACCGAAACGAAAATAGCCCTTTGTCGGTAAGAAACCAGGAGATTAAAGTTGTACAGCGGACGAAATATCTAGGAATAATAATTGACGAACACTTGTGAACACATTAATGCACTGCGTCTACAACTTAAGAGTGCTATTTTTGCGATGGTATATCTGAAAAGACTTTGCAATTATAATATGATGAAGCAGGTGTATTACTCGCTCGCAGAGTCGCGCATTAGATACGGTATCCTGGCTTGGGGGACTGCGGTAAAAACCCATACAAATAAAATTTCATCCTTACAACATCGTTTAATAAAAAATTTTAGAGGATTTAACTCATCTTTAAAAGCACTGGATGTTCGTGGGATTTTTCAGATGACTGCTCTTGTAATATATATGAACGACCAACGATTTTTAAGACCTATTCAGCACAATCAAAACACACGAAGACGAGCCCAAGGAATGTTAGAGATACCAGAGACTTACAATGTATATGGTACAAGAGAACTGCGTTATATAGTGCCTAAAACGGTTAAATATAAAAGAACTTCAAAATTATAAGAAAAGAAAAAAACTTATAAAACAATTACTGCTTGATTTATACCCAGCTTGTTGATACACTTTCGTTTCCTATTGATGCAAATTAATTATTATTATTATTTTTTTTTTTTTTAAATATTATACCTATTAATTTCTTTTTTTGACTTGTTCTAATTGAATTTTGAAAGCTCACTGTTAAATTATGTATTATTGAATATAGTAAAATGTAAAATGAATTATGTAATAAATACTGTATGTAAATAAAATAAAATAAGTAAATAAATAAATAATAATATGCCATCAGATTTCCTGAGTGATTCCGGCCTCGTTGATTTTTCGCGTTTGAGGACTTTGACTTTGATGAGTTTACTGGTTTCACTGACAGTTTCAATATTTTCGCAAAAGTCTTGCGAATTCCGAATTCGCTTCTTATATTCTTTTTGCTTCGTTCTGTAAAAACTCCAGTCTTCGTCCAAATTAATCTTTAGTGACCTGTACAGAAGTTTCGTGGCCGGCTGTGTTCCCTTTACACTAAGGTGGCTCCCTAGGCGAGATTTTATTTTATTCCTTTGTAACTCTGGTATGGATTAGATGCGACTTCAGCGGCTTGGAGAGGTGGTGTTTGTTCACCCAAAATGTTCTAGCTATCGCAGCCGATTATGCTCAGACCTTTTGACAAAAACAATGTTACTACATACCCCTTACAGTTTGTAGTAATATCTCCATCTCCACACTCCGTTTATGCAGACGCGACCGAATATCTCTAGAAGAACTTTTCTCTTAAAACAAGGAAGGCAATTTTAATGAGCATTGATAATGTAAATGCTTCTTTGTTATTCAAAAGAACCTAGATGATTTATTACCTACAGTCTATTCTTGGTTTTTCGTCAGGGAAACTTTTCTCCATTATTGTCTTACATTTACAAACGAGCTTAGCAGGGATGCCAAAACTTGACTTGGCTCCATTTCATTCGTCTCTATAGGCGATGCGTATCTATTTGAAATTCCTGGATTGTTGCCCAGATTTGCAGTAAGGTGAATAACTTGTCGATGGTTATTCCATCAAATGGTTTATATAGGGTTTCAACCGTTCACATAATCCGATAGACGAAATTTTTATAGCGATCTTAAGAAGATATCTCTACAGTCTATAGGGTCTCTTATCTTGAGAATCGCGAAAATGTTGCTGGGATTCCTTTCAGCGGGAGTAGTTTTTTCCGATCATATTTTACAGATGAGTTTGTGTTTGCCCCTTTCTATTCAATCAACTGCATCTCAAACCTTACAGGTTTCTATTTTAGATATCGCCATCCACACCTCTTCTTGGTCCGATGGGCGAAGTTATGGTCGATTATTGACCACGCAGTAGTGCTCATTTTACCTGACAACAACAAAATCCTTCTTAATTTACAAAACCGACTGTGCCTCTGCCATAACGCTCCCACCATTATCTACATACTCGTACATATGTATGGTATACTTCTATTCAGAATTTGGGTCCTTGATAAGTTCTATTCACTTTATTGTAGAACTTCCGAAGCCCATTTTTGCTGAAGCCCCTCTCGACGGTCCCGGTCGAGCGCTTCTCTCATTCTTTCATTTACTTTCTGAGAAGCCGATATTTTCCATTGTTCTCGTGTTCCTTGCCATGACGCCGCCTTATATGAGTACACCATTAATGTGGCTGCACTCTTCGTGAAAACTAACATATTAGGTACGTCTTTAACCAGTTGCTGAAAATGTCGCCACCATTCTTAGACGCTTGATTTTAAAAGCATAAGACTTTTCAAAACACTTTGGGATACCCGATCAGTGTTCTTCACAGTATTTTTTTGGTGTCCTGGCGTCTGGTATATTGGTATTGACTAAAACATCTGAAATGATGTTGATTCCTGGATCGTTCGGACATCCAGAATATTACACCCGTTTTTGGAGACATTTGCTAGCTATAATGAGATTTTTCCCGCGTGAATACCGTAGTCCATTTTCAAAGGTTTTTTTTTTAATTAGCACGCGCTAAAGAGCTTTTCAGTACACCTAAAGTGCTTCTACACGGTGCGAGCAAAAGAAAGTTAGGGAGAGAAAAAAGAGAGATACCGATGAACGTTGGTCTTAAATGTTTGCAAGATACAATGACTGGGAAATAAAGAGCTCGGCAGGGCTCTGATTAGGAAAGAATCAAGATATTTCAGAGTACGCCCGAAAGTGGACTTGACGGTACACGGATGAGCATTCATAGCGAGCTGGGGTCGTCCTAAAGACAACGGCCTTAATTCTAATGTGTCTTAAATTTTACACCCAGAATCCAGCCCGATAATCTATTCCTAAATCAGTAGCTCTAAATTGGTAGCTCTAAATTAGAAAGCCTATAATTTGGGTTTTAATGCATGTTAATCTGTTTCGGTAGAGCAGGGCGTTATGTGCAAGCATTTTAAGGATGCTCAAATCCTTGAACGCTCGCAAATTATAAAAAAAAATATTAATTGCATCAAAGGCATTATATGTATGGCGGATGATCGAGAACGGAAGCTCGCTAGAAGTGAGTTGTATACAGGAGACCTTTGAACTTGTCCTATATAGTCTTCATTTCTTCGGGCTAGAGCTGAAAAGACAAGCTTTCGTCGGCATTTTCTGAAGTCCATCGAATTGCCCTTCTTCAGTAATTTAACAATTACCACCTCATATAACTGATTTTCCCATTCGCTTACTATTATGGGTTTCAATAGCTCAGCCTTTGGACAGCGGGAATGCCGTCATTGCCAATTAGCACATACATTTCATCTTCACATACATTTCGTCGACACCGAGAAATAAACCCTCCATACTCTAGATGATATCAGAACGGAACCGTCTTGGCTTTTCACTGTTTGTTGCCTAGAGCTATGTACGAGACGGTCCCAATATTACACCGACTTCTTACACCACTGACAAGTGCAGCTAAAAGTTTCTTGTGTCTATGTACTTTTGTTTAACTCATTTTGCACTGTTCTCTACCATTCCGGTCACAGAATACTGGAATTCAAATCCAAATGTCTCTACTGCTGAGCTGCTGTTATTTGGACTTCAGGCGAAACATGCCCTCCGATTCGTCCTCATGATGATAGCCATGTCCAATGATTCTCAGCCAGTTATTTTTGCAACTCTACAACGGCCATCACAACTTGTGTTCTCAGATCCGCTCATTGTTTCCACTTCTGATTTGAAATTGTCTCTGCACTGTTGCTTTAGTAGGGGATCTTAAAGTATGATATGTTGGTGTTGGAATGGTTAGTATGTTGACAGTACAAAAGCATACTTAAACTGTCATAGGTAGATGGTCAGAAATTGGATAAGTACCTTTTAAATCCTCGGTTAATCTTTGCAATTTGGTCTACCTGGTCTGATATTTACTGCTTTTCGGAAGGGATCCAGTTGATCTTGTTTCAGGTTCCCTATTCAATATGACTCCGATATGTGGTTGATATTGCAATGGCTTACTGTTTTCTTTCAGCGTTTCGAGACCTTTCACACCGTCATAAA
The DNA here is from genome assembly GCA_963966105.1 of Volucella zonaria. Lineage (NCBI taxonomy): Eukaryota > Metazoa > Arthropoda > Insecta > Diptera > Syrphidae > Volucella > Volucella zonaria. Next base: position 182,721,414 of record OZ014532.1, read on the forward strand.
GGGTGAGCCAACAAATAGTGTGGATATTCGCTGTCAATTACTGCCATTTACTGAATTGAATGTAGTTGATCTTTTTAACAGATATTATACAATCTTTGGCAATTTTATTCATGGAGTCGTTTACCACGTAACAATGCATTTTTGTTATTCAATCTTATTATGAAAACGGACGATCTATAAAAGTAACATTTCGTAAAATTCGTGAATTTTTCGGTCAACATAATCGCCATAGTGAATCCGGTATTCATGAAATGGTGAAGTGTTTTGAAGAAACTGGTTCGGTATCGCGTCAGCCTGGTCGGCCAGCACGCATACGCCAAAACATCACCGCTGTGAGCGAAAGTGTTAAAAACCAGCCAAGCACCTCAATTCATTGCCGACGTCAACAATTGGGCCTCATTTATGGCACTTTCCGACAAATTTTAAAAGTTGATCATTTGCACGGCTATGGAATCCAAATTACACAACAATTGAAGCCTTTGGGCCACCTATGACGTCGCTGATTTGTTAATTGGTATAGATCGCCAGGACAATTTATCCTCGAATTTGATCTTTTCCGATGAAGCCCATTTTTGGATGGATGGGCACGTAAATAAACAAAATTGCCTATCGGGACTGGAAACCCTATACGAGATTCACGAAAAATACATCAATGCATCCTAAAAAAGTCACTGTATGGAACGGATTATGGTTTGGCGACATCATTGGTCCGTACTTTTTGGAAAATGGGGCTGGAGAGACAGTTAGAGTGAATGGAGAACATTACCGCAACATGTTGACCGACTTTTTTTCCCAAAATTGAATGAATTGAGTCTGAACGATACCTTACTTCAACAGGTTGGTACTACCGCCCACACATGCCAACAATCAATCAATTTATTGCGTAAGAAATTTGCAGATCGCATTATTTCGGTTAGAGGAGAAGTTGATTGGCATCCAAGGTCATGCCATTTGACACCTTTAGACTTCTGCCTGTGGGGTTATTTGAAGAGCAAGGTCTATGCCAATAACCTAACGACAATTCAAGTTCTCAAACATAACATCCAAACTGAAATTGCTCCCATCGACCCACTTATTCTTTAAGAACTCATCGATAATTTTGACCTTCGGGTGGTCTCTTGCTACAGAAGCCGTGGTGGTCACATAAACAACGTTGCATTTCATTCATAATTCTAAATTGATTTTACACCTGTATATGTCTAAACATAAGATCACTTCGGGATAATTTTGTCTGCAACATTAATAAATTAGTTAATTATGTAAGTGTCACGGTTTTGGTTGAAACAAATGTTGAGGATGAAGAAAACGAATTTTTTAAGATCGAAGGTTTTCATAAACCCGAATTCATAAACCGAAAACAATCAAGGGGCGGAGGGATTATGATGTTTCTTAAAAATGATATAACTTATGAACGAGTACCTTTAATGACCTGTGCATATGAAAGTATATCTGTGAAAGTAACAGATTCATTTAGAAAAAAACAAATAACTGCAATCTACACACCACCAGATTTTAGTATAAATTCATTTATCACTGAACTTGAGAAAACTGTTGCGTGTGGCGAAGAGGTAATAATGATGGGTGATATAAATATAAACATTCGTGATGAAACAAACTCCTATGTCAAGAACTATTGGGAAGCACTCACATCCAAAGGGCTTACAAATATTATAAATAGCAATACTCGAGTGGGTTTGCAAAACGGAACCTCTACTCTAATAGACCACATCATAGTCACAATGTATAAAAATATAATTTTATCTGGAGTAGTGGAGACTGATATATCGGATCATTATGCTGTAGTATTTAGGACCTTTAAAAACAAACCTCCAGAAGAAAACTCCAAGGAACGTGTGGATAGTCTAAAAAGTGCAATTGTTAACAATCTGATCTCCTCAACTGATTGGTCAATTATTGAAAGCTGTGCGGATGTAGAATTAGCGTATGAGAAATTTGTAGAAAAAATTGAAAGAGATCTATGCAAGTGCAACCTTAAAAACAAATGAGAAGACGTAAAAACCATAAGCCTTGGATATCAAATAGACTTGAGGTGAAATGCAAAGAAGGAGACAGACTGTACCGGAGATGGAAAAATAATAGACTGAACAAATCTTATGAAGCAGAATGAAGTTACTGCGAAAGCAAATAAGTAAAGAAGTCTTTATACATAAGTCGTCGTTTTACAAGAATCGTTTCGACCAAGCGAATAATATCCCAAAGGAGACTTGGGAAATAATAAATGAATTGTTGGGAAGAAGAAAATCCAATTTGGACAAATTCATTATAAAACATTGTGGCTTAAATAAAAATGTCAAAACATTAGTTAATGAATGTGCTAACGGGTTTAGCAAACAAGCTTCTAAAATTATTCACGACTGCAGCATTAAAACTTCCAATCATATATGTACGACTACTCCCAACTCGGTATTTGTGGAGGAAACCAATGAAGCCGAAATGTACATATATGATCCTGTAACCTATCAAAACCAAAAAATATGATACTGCAATCTATCAAAATTTGCAGATGGCATAAGGGCATGCGACCTAAAAAATAATGCAAACATTTTCGCCCCAGTTTTAAGCAAAATCGTTAATAGGTGTCTATGTATATGAGCGACAAATTCCGACTATTCTTAAGACGGTAATTGTAAGACCAATATACAAAGGTGCTGAAAAGAGGGTTTTAGAGAACACTATAGGCCTATCTCTATATTACCAATAGTTGAAAAATGTCTTGAACAAATTGTGACCAGAAGACTTTGGAGGTTTCTAGACAAGGAGAAAACTATAACGAAGAACCAGTTCGGGTTTGAAAAGAATAAAAGCACAGGAAAACTACTTGGTGAACTTGCAAATTTAGTCAATAAGAGTCCGAATTTAAATCATCACGTATTGGTAATGTTCATCGACTTTAGCAAGGCATTCGATACTTTGAATCACCGTAAACTAGTGGACATCCTGAATCGTGCTGGAATAAGAGGGGTCTTAGCAGATTGGTTATGCAATTATTTAAATAACAGAGGTTTTAAAATGAAAATAGCAGGCGAATTGAGTGAGTGGAAGGAAGTCAAATATGGGGTTCCATAAGGCTCGAAAATACGGCCCGTATTATTTATCCTGTACACGAACGAACTTCTTAAAATCTTCAAGAGTAGTTTTTCATTCGCATATGCCGATGATATGGCAATTGTAGTTCAGCATGCATGCTTCAAAACAGCTATTAGAATAATGCAGGAGGATTTAGGGGAAGCTATAAAGTGGTGTCATCACATGGGGCTTGTAATAAACGCAAAGAAAACTAAGCTCATTACGGGAACACGCGGTAGACCAACAAACCCTACTATTCATTTTCGGAACCCCGAGTGTCCGCATGCGAAAACTGGGCAAATGGAAGTTGTAGAAGAGTACAAATATCTTGGAATTGTAATCGACAGTCACTTTCGTTGGGAAAACCATATTCAGAGGCTCACGTCAGACATGAAAAAAGCACTTTTCGCGATGGTATGTATATCAGAAGAAAGGCTCAACTATTACAGTGCTTAAAAAAGTATATTAAGCATTAGTGGAATCCAAATTAAGCTATGGAATATTGGCCTGGGGAAGTGCAGCAAAATACAATTTAGATAAACTGCAAAAGCTGCAAGCAAATATACTAAAAGTAATGTAGCGAGGTGTGAGGCGGGACGAGGATGATTTCAAAGTTCTTACTGTAGAGCAAATCTTCAAGATGGTGACCGTAATGGAGTATGGCAGATATGAAAGATTCTTGATATCAATTTCACATCAAATAAACACTAGACGAAAGGTTAGAGGTATGCAGCAAAGACCTAGGCTCAAGAATGTTTATGGCAAGCGACAATTTAACTACATGATCCCCCACGTTTTAAATAATTTTCCTTTGAGACTAATAAACATTAATAATTTCAAAAACAGAAAAAAAGAGATTAGGATATTTTTGCTTTCATAAATCGATAGTATTGTATTTTAATCTACAAACATGAGATAAATTGTATTTACTTTGTTCTCTTAAATCTTTCTGAATTCATATAAGTAATGTTATTATTTAAACTTAAGGTTCAAATTTAAATATCTTACAGTTTGATTTCCTGCAGATAAGCCTATGCTTTGCGGGTAGTGCATATGTATTTGTTAACCCTTTAATTTAAATATTAATAAAAACAAAAAAAAAACAAAAAAAACAACAAATGTGTGTTTCATTTAATAAAAACTTCCACACTAGCGGATCACCGTTTATATTTGAGTGGCGTGTTGCTCATCAAAATAACTATGCCAACTTTTAGGAGCGGACGATGCATATTTTTATAATTCCTGCAGCTGCTACCGCAAAGTTACCAAGATTTGTTTTCCTTTGTAAGGTAAGCACTATTACAACTAAGCATTAGTACTATATCGAACTCCTATATGGTTACAGCTTACGGTCTACCCAGTTGGCAAAGGATTCTTATCAGGATTCCAATGTCTTGTCTCATTCAAACCCAGTATTCTTCTCGTCATCAACAAAATATCAATCTAATTGCTAAGCAATGATTTCTGTTTCGAAGAAATTAAGGTTGTATGGTGCGACTCTCTGGTGTCCTTATTGTACGCAAAGTGATCGCTTTTAAGACTTCGCAATCTCCAAGCATACTCTTAGATCGCGTGGCGAGGAAGCATAAAGAGAGGCCTATCAGCAAAATTGCAAAAAGTTCGAATGCAAAGGAACAATTGCACCCATCAACGACACTACTTGCATGGCTTTGTCAAAAAATGAAATATTCTTTAGAAGATCCCCTCAAATGTTAAGCTAATGAATTTTCCGAATATAATCTAGTCTCATATGTACTAATAAGAAGATCTCTAAAGAAAATCCTTATTCCTTTTGATTTAATAGATTTCTTCAATCCTGGGACCACCTTCAAAAGTTTGAATTATATTTTTTGCTCCTCCGAAATGATAGAAAGAAGACAATGTCTACATAATTTACAAGTGATTTGCAGAGCCCTTCAAGAATTTCCAACTAGCAGTTTTCAAAAGCCATCACCGGTGGAAATTCATCTTATCCTTTTTCCAATATAGAAGCCATACAAATGTTTTATCTGTATCGTAGAATCGAATCTATTCAATCACAATTTCAGTATCTATCTATTTGAATCGGTTTAACCGATGGTTGTCGATGCACTAGTAATGCTCCAGGAGAAAAGGATTTCCTGTCAAAGATACTCATCTTGGATTAGAATTGTATTCCCCATGCATACACTCGTTTTGTATTCTACAAATTTTAATGGGAAACGTGATCGCTCACATGGATTCGTGTATATTACTTTCAATTTCGATGAAATTGCTGAAATTCTTAGAAATAAATTACAAAATAAACACATTATAGCAACAACAAAAAAACACGATTTTTCTAATTAATACCAAAATTTTCCTTTCGGTTCTTTGAAATTTTAAAGGCATTGAACCGAAAATAGAACCGTGCACGCCTTAGGCAATGGACGTTGCCATGAATTCGGTCGATTTTCCAAGGAAACCAATAAGCTGCTGAACTGAAAGAACCGATGTATAACCTGAAAATGGAAACACGTGCCAATTAATCGTTTGATCAATGTAATGAGAACCAGTCCATTTAAACTGTTTACCCACCGGAAATGGGTATAAGTGATGGAAATGGGGGCAAAGAAACGGTAGTAGATGTAAGTCTCACGTAACATCCAGTGAATCTATAAGGAATACCGGGCATGGTTTAATTGAGTGAGTAAAATCTGGTTCAAGTATGAATTGAATCTTGCTAGAAACCTCTAGAGTATTGACTTCAAAATATCCACTCCTGTTCACGTTCATGCTCTGTAGGACATAAGTCCTGATAGTATTGAGTGTACTTACTTACACAAAGATGTAGATTGGATTGGATCCATAAACACCTTTTCTGAAGACTTTCCCATCTTATACGCATATTAAGCACCGAAGCAAATATGGTACATACGTATGAACCAAACTTTAATCTAGAGTCTAGACTTTGAAGAACTAGTTTTTCTGGCACCAAATTTCAACTATCTATAAAACCGCAGTGAATTCTTTCAGCAGCCCACAGAATTTATAAAAAAAAATAGATTGGCCTTTTGCTCGTAAGACGGCGATATTAAACCAGCATAACCAGCACACAAAAAAGAACGCGGCAAATGCTGCGCCCCCTCCACCGGTTCTCCGGTGCAGCCCACGATATGAATATCAAGGGGAGGGAAATTCATCTATATGTCTAGAGCAGAGCCTGGAGTGCTGGGGAAAGCCTCCATGCATCTGAGACAAACCGTTCTTTAGAGTCTGGTAAAAGCAACAATCACGTTTTTTCGCGAGAGCTTATTCCAGCGTACGCACTGACTCACAGGATATAATTGGCCTTATCATAGCCGTGTAGATCCAAGTGACCCTTCTCGATGACATGTCCCATGTCCTCCTGACTGGTCTTTTACACTGCCAGAAGGCCGACAGCGCCTGAGGGACTTTCGACGCAATATGTTTAGTCCATAGAAGCTTGTTACCCAGGATGACATTCAAATAACATACGTAGATTCTTTGGAGAATTAGATGGTGGTGCCTTAAGGCACTATATGAATGAGACCAGTCAGTTTCCTCTTTCTCATAAAGAGTACAACCTCAGTGTTGAGAGGATTAACTGAAAGCCCATTTCTACTGCAACAATCCTCAATCTTGTCTACGGCTGCCTGCGCTGTGGAGCATATTCTCGTTAGGCGCGATCCAACAGAGTGTACAACTCCATTAACCGCGTAAGCATGTGAATAGATGTCATAACTATACATTGCATTGAGCAGTGAGTCGACCAACATGCACCACAGCAGTGGAGACAGAACGCCGACTTTCGGGCAACCCAATTTAACCCCCGCCGTCACATATTGGCCGTAGTCATCATCCGCAATCAATATCCAATCCACCAGCATTGCTTTTATTCACAAAAGCAATGATTCGTCTACGTCGAGTTATTTGGCCGAGTTACACATGCCGTCAAAAGCTGCGTTATCGAAACCACCCTCAACGTTGATGAAAATGCCCAAGGCATATTCCTTCTTGTCGGGTTCGCCTTCAATTCTGCCTGTCAGATTCAAAAGCGCACTATCGAAGGATCTTCCGAATTGGTAAGCATGCTGCATTTCAGACAAAAAATGCATTCGCAAAGGACTTTTTCGGACATGGGTCTCGACCATTCTCTTCAACATGAAGGAAGTCGAACTTATACTCATAGGTCTGAAACTCCTGGGCAGCGTGTAGTCCTCTTTTTCGATTTTTAGTATAAAGATTACTCTCACTGAATTTTAGCATGTACGAGTATGACAGTGCCAAGCTAGCAGTGAAAATTTTCCTCAGAGTTGCCAGCAGCTGATCTATACCTTTTTGTAACATAGTTGGGTATATGCCATAGGTGCCAGACACCTTGAAGAGGGGCTCTTCAAAATCCGAAGAAGTGTCTTCAATTCTTTTTGCTTCGATCTGTAAACATTCCAATCTTCTTCCAAATTAGTCTTAAGTGACAGGTTTAGAAGTAAAAAAGATTCTAAGTGGCAACTTTTTCTCCAAGGAAGACAACTCTTATTTGGATGTAGATTTGTAGATTTGTTATTCCAGGGAGACTCATGCAAAAAGTCTTAAGCTTACGGCATGTAAGCGAACGCCTCATAACAATTCGCATCAAGAAACATTTCGGAAATATAAGCCTGGTTTGTGTTCATGCCCCGATAGGATGACGGCATCAACAACGAGTTCGACAACCTCCTAGATCGATCATATGATCAGTACCCAAGCTATGACGTCAAATTGTGCTAGGAGATCTGCTATTTGGGATACATGGACTGCATAACACCACGTTCGAAAATGGGTTTAGGTTGTAAGAATTCGTATCCGATTGCAATCTTTTAGTAGGCAGAACGCAGTTTTCTCACTAACATTCATAACGAGACTTGGATGGAAATACCCTTATCAATCAACCGTCAACCAGTGATCACATTGCGATCGCGCCAGATGCTCCCATAGAATTTTGGATGTCCGAACTTTCTGAGGAAATAACATCGACTTGGATCATTACTTTGTTGCAGCCAGGATACGAATGCGGATATCACAAGTAAAACGCAGTTAAGTACAATAATACCACCAAAGTTTGACGTCGAATAGCTGCAATGGCAAGAGACCATTAGAATCTTTGCCGATCGAGTTTGCTTCAAACATGCCATTAACAACCACTGGGAATGCTGTCAACGAGCCATCAGAGAATCTGCTTCTGAAGTGATTGGTGTCAAAGCGCCGCTGGCTTCAAACAAGTAACATATAAAGCTAGGTTGGATCGAAGGACGAGAGCTGCTCTCGAGCAGATAAGAAAGGAAGACCACACGTTTCCCGAAGAGAAACAGAAAAAGCACGAGAAGTGCGGTTAGTCGAACTCATATTCCACAAAAGAGAACAAGATCTCTCGTGGGAAACCTCATCAAACGAATTTTCCACAGACGAAAATGCTGACGACGCTTGGAAGAAATATTGCTCCCAACGCTAAAGATGGACTTCACATTGATTGTCTCAATGATCGGATTTCATCTGTACACCTGAAAGTCATCAAAAAGGAAAGGAAAAGAGAAGCAGCAGCAGTCAACCAGAGTCACTCGGAGCAAAAATATAAACCAGGCGCTGATGGACCTACTGAAAAATTTAAAGCAACTAGAGATGACCTGGTTGGGAACCTGCAGCAACTATAGACTCCTTAACATCTGCTATTAAATCTTTTCCGCCATACAACGGCCCAGCATCTAAAGTGGCGTGAAAGTGCATCGCAACCAACTAGGAGTGCGGGACTGGAGGTTGCTGGTCAGAGATCCTGCCAACTAAAGAGGCTTGCTGCTTAAGGCACCACTTCTTAAGTACTAACCTTACCAGTTAACCAGTTTTTGAGTATAATCATTGCGGTGGCCAATCTCACAAATTTGACTTCAACACAAAACTGAAACGAGCTCCTAACATTCTTATCGAAGATTTTCCCGTGCAGACTTGAAAAGAGATAAACTTCGATGACAAATTTACCAACATTTATTGCTTGTCTAACGGCCGATCTGGCTTATTCTATCGCGGAATTTATTGCCATCTTATCAAGTTTCCCAGGCGGTCTCGTCAAGTAATACCTGCATCCCACAGCAATGTCAATTTAATCATTTCCGAAGAAAATATTTCCTGGGCTATTAACAGCTTTCCCCGTCTACGGGCTATAGAGAATTCAAAGCCTAATAACATCTTGGATAGCATCAATCTTCGGAAGCTGTTTAATACTGATCTACGCACCCTATTATTGGAGACGCGTTGGATTTATATTTATACCGAAGGTAGATAAACGCGAGCACGAATCCTCGAAGGATTTCAGCCCAATTTATTTAACCTTCTTAGTACTTGAAACCCTAGAATGTGTCTTAAACCTCCAGGTACGAAGCATTCTAAAAGAATCCTAGCTATCCAAATCAAAGCCTACCTCAAGGAAAGATCCACGGACACTGCTCTCTACGAGGTAGTGCAAACAATCGGAAAATCCAAACACTACAAAGAATATAGCCTAGCCTCCTTCCTAGACATACTCGTAGAAGGAGCCTTTAATAACGTACATACTCAAGCTATTCACAAATTTCTGATCGAACATTTAACCAAATTCGCCCATAGGTGGCGTTATTTCTACTCTACTCTGGCTAATGTTTATGAACAAAATTCTTGCAAGACTAGATAGAAAAGGGATTATACGAGTACTAATGTCAGGGAAGTTTCCTTCTGTGATAAGTGAAATCATGGTGGCTGTTCTAGATATGGTAAACACCTGGGAGGTAAGTAATGGCCTTGGTTTCAACCCGAGCAAAACTGAATTGATGCTATTCACTACCAAAACCAAAATACCTGATTTTACCCTTCGCTGTCTCAATGGTCAATCGCTCACACTATCCTCCAGCTCTAGGTATCTGGATATCATGCTTGACTCAAAACTTAACTGGAATCAAAACATCTAATACGGAGTAAGGCAGGCATGCGTCGCGCTCTATGACTGCAGTAAAACATTTGGAAGAAAGTGGGGACTTCAATCAAAAATGACCTTGTATATGTACACAGCCATAGTGAGCCTAATTCGCACCTACAGGTCATTAGCATGGTGGCCCGAATTGAGCAAAAATTACAAGCCCACGAAATTAAAAAGGCTCCAAAGAACAGTCTAGGCACCACGGGCGCATTGAACTTGGTCCCATCGGACGCCCTTACTATGCTCCTGCATTTTCTACCTGCCGATCCACGTTCCAATACACTATGCAACGCATTCAGACTCAAAAAATCTGAACTCCACGGCATTACGGCCACAGCAACATCCTGGATTTGTTGCCAAACGGCAACTTCACGCTTCCAACCGACTACATCATATGCAAACTAAATTCAAAGAAAAACTTCCACGTAGATTTCCCATTAGACCTCAGTCGAAGAAACACGAAGTAGTAGAGGCCTTCGACAGGCTCATTTACACCGACAGATCAAAGATCAACTGTGGTATGCGGGCCGATGTCTACTCTGAATTACTGAAAATATCAATATCTGCCAGATTTTGTCAGGGTCTTTCAGGCGGAACTACTGGCAATGCACAAACAAATCATTGCTATCCTCATAGACGGCGAAGCCCCTATCAAAGCAATCGACTCGGCTACCATATCCTTCATACTGGTACCGGAACGAGTTTTCCCGCCTATGTGAACACTTTAGAGTCATACTACTCTGGGTTCCAGAGCACAGTGACATAAAAGGAAGCGAGCGTGCAGATGAACTGCCGAAGCAGGACTTGGCAGTTCTGCACGGTTCACTTGTGGCAAGAGTCCAGGAGCGGTTAGAGAACAAGTCCACTTACACTTCGTACAATATGAATAGAACATAAGACTTACTAAACAGAACTCACCTAGATATCGCCAGAATCACTGCGATAATCACGGGCAATTGGAGACTATGCGGCCAAACTAGGTATCCCTTACAACCCCCACTGTCGCAGTTGCAGGAATGACAATGAGAAGGGAACTATCTCTCATTTTTTCTGCAAATGCCGGCGCTAGCAAGAGCCAGACTGCCTGCACTAGACCAACCATACTTCGATGACCTTAACGACATCTCGGGTAAAGGAATACGGGATCTAATCCGCTTTCTCAACTCCACATGCTGGATCTAGACACCGAAGGCCCCACATCCTCAACAACATACATCAACCAAGTCACGCGTGTAATGGTAACAAAAAGGAACTTTCTAGTGCAACTTGGTGCTACCTCTAGCTATCCACCTATCAACTTCCAAGGTCTGTCACCTTTAATGGGATGTGCTCTACCCAACTACCTAAGCTGTCCTTCATCACGAATGGCAAACATCCTTGCCATTCAATTAAACTTCTCGCGGCTTGAACAGCTAATTTGTAAGTCCCTCGCCTTTTCGTGCGCTGTTTTAGAGAAATGAGAAAACTCGAGTGTCCATACCCTGCTTTCTTCTTCTTTCTGATGAGTTCTCAATCTCCAGTCGTCTAAAGAGTGGACTGCCGCCGCAAAAATTGCAGTTCAGCTAAAATATATAAAAAATAGACATAGAGGCAGCGCAATGTACTCTATCTTTAAGAAAATTGTATTCAAGACTTATCGTTGGAATTCTGAAATAGGGTAGGGCGTTTTGTTCACGTTGGCTCTGATTGAACACAAATAATGATGTCAACTCAATTAAGAAGAGGAGATTCGTTCGGGAACTCTACGTGCCATAGACCAAAGACTAACAATTTTCTATACCAGAAGGCTTCAACTCGCTGTGCCAAACTGGAGTCGGTTTTACTAGGAACTAATGTGACTCTAAATTAATTGCCATTAAATTCGGATACTCGGTACTGCTCGAGAAGTCATCCTTAGAAAGTAATCATTTTGGGGATTTGGGTTTAGGCTACTCAAATATGTAGTATCTAATATTTTTCTGAAATTTACGATCTTCGTGTCCACGATAAGACGCATACTTAGGCCATATCCTGTATCCTTATCAACTTAGTGTTCTCTACTTCCATACCACTACTGAATTTTATTAAGTGCATGTCACTCATCTCAATAAACAAGTTCAACCCTCTACTCCCTACAAAGATACAAACACAACCCTTCTTGTTACAATGACATGGACTTCTACTTTCACTCCATTAACTACTCTCTACGTAATCACTGGCAGGCCAGTCCAAAGAAGAAAACTAAAAAAGCTCTCCCGAAACCATCATCCACCGCCAGCACTACCACTATCACCAAACGAAAGGTCTATAGTACCTACCTATATATACTCCTCGGAGAACATCCTTGTGGCCCACTTTCCTCAATGGGATCAGGGATAGCAGATAAACAACCACCACAAAGTGACACAGAGAAACTTGAGATAATAAATTGCAAAAATAAGTGCATTGTAGTGTTTTATCGCTCCATTGCCGTTGCACTACACAAACACGAATCTCGAATCTATGAAACTCGAAACTGGGAACTGGAAACTGGAAACTCAAACCGAAGTTTGCAACACACAAAACCACCCTCTGCCTCTGCCATAGCATAAACCGCCATCTTAAACTTTGTCCAAAAGTGAATGACCATTACCATTGCGTTTCCGTGCATAAAGTTCCACCATGCCTTTATAGTTATAGTTCCTAGAAGCTGCAGCAAGATAGATTGCCATTCTTGGTGGGTGCACGAATGAATGCAATATAGGGAAGGCATGTGAATGTCCCAAAGGGATGCAACCCAGAAGGTGTTGCCTTAAAAGGCTAAAATGTCGGAGGGTGCTTGCATTTAAACGCAGCTACATTAGAGAAGCAAGCACAAGATGAAACGGCGGGCACAATGGTGTAGCGGTGTAGCGGGCAGATGATAAAACGAGCTGACGACACGAAGGGCTGGCGTGAAAATTCAGAGTACTTCTTGAGCTGTTGACACGTTTAACGACATGTTGTTTGTTTTTAATAAACCCCTTACCCGGGACCTATCTGCAGCGCTGAAAACGGATTAAGGCGAAAGCGGTGCAAGGGGCTCCTTGTGCTTAAATTTCACCCGATTGGATTGGATTGAATTGGATTGGAGTGTGTGTTATGACAGTTTAAGAGCGGAATCGTGTTACTGCATCGTGCCATATCGTAATCACCGTAGTGACGCTTTAAGCTCAACATCGTATGCTATTTTCTTTTTTTTCATTTATTTTCGTCCTTCCCGAGGCCGTATTGTAGTGATGTGCGAATCGATATTATGACCAATTTATCGGTCCGTCATCAAAGTGTGAAAAAAAAAGAAACAACTACCATAGCACAACGAAGCGTCAGTGAGCGACCAAATGGAGAGCTAAAGTCATAAAAACTGATGGCGCCTTGATTTGGCTGCCAAGAAGCCGTTAATGGCAATTTGCTTAGAGGGAAACAATAGCGTGGGTGGACTCCGGAATAAAGTGAGACAATATTCGATTTCGTGAAATGATTTTCGCCGCTTTTGATTAAGGCGGTTTCGGGTTTTAGATGGTGCTGGCAGAGATAGGAATAGATAGTGCTGATTCAGTGGATGACGAAAACGATTAAGAAAGTGGAATGGAAAAACCATCTGAAGATAATTTTTACAGGGCCGAAGGTCTTTAGGATGGACTATCCTTCAAGTTTCTATTTTCGTACCGTTTTTGGTTATATTGGTTTGGTTGGGATATTTCGAAACACTCTGGAGGAGTGGTTGCAACGTTGCTTTATGGGTAAATCAATAAAACTCTGGTGAAAGGAGAATAAGATTAGGAATTCACGTAAACATTGTAATAGCAGTTCATCTTGAATAAAATCGATTCTTTTTATAATGAAATGGATCTAATGGAGCGAACATGATGCATACAACTTTTCTTTGTCAAATTATCAGCTGTCTCACACTCTTTAATACATCACAGCACATAGGACCCTGAGTTCTAAGCACAAATGTTCTAAAATGACCATTTAGACAGGACAAACTAATGTCACAAGTCTCGTAGTAGTTCTCAACACACCTGGAGTAAGGCTAAATAGATAAATGTTGAAAACCTTTGACTAGTACTGATTCCTATGATCACAAGCCATTTTTATACACCAGAAATGTGCACGTATGTCAAGAGCGCTTCACTGATTTAATTCTGACTAGTGTGTCAACTTTTTCGCGTTTCCTGGGACGTCAATGTTGATCGCAGTAGAATATTGTCCAAGTAGGTTTAGCTAACCTCTCAAACCTTGCGTTGTTCCTACAGCGAGAAGATAGAACCTGACTTATGTAGTGCTTAAAGGCATCACCATCCGTTTTTCCAGCGAAGCTAAGTGTTTAGGCCATCCTGGATAAAAAAAAAAAAGTATTTTTAGGAAACATATCACTTCGCAAACTTCCAAGGCAACAGGCCTATGACGAAACCAAGGGTACCTTTCCCTAGCACACCTGCCTCTTTTCTAGACGTTCTGATAAATCTCCTTCCAATTGATATCTATATGACTTGCATGCCGCTGCACTCTTAAAATCGTCTTCAGCAGTGGTCTTCGGTACAACGCGCTCTGTGCAGTGTAGATAACTTTTTGAACCAACTGACTTTTGACTATGGTCTTACCAGAACGAAATCGGCATTTTCTGCTCCCAGGAATGGTTTCGTCCAAAATCTGAGGCAGGAAGTGATGCGCTCGTCTTTACGGAATCCTCCAAAACCAATCTAGGATTCCACGCTGATGTCTTTTTGTAGGACGGCAACATTAGATTCCGGTTCTCGTTAAAAGGACTGCTTCTGTAGTTGAAGCGGATGTAAAAACAATCAAATTCAGACAGTGAATGTTATAATGAGGAATCGGTAGAAGAAGAGGGATACCTACATCTGTAGTGACACCCAGACTGGGCCTGAGACCTTACTGAACCCCCACACTACCTCCAAGCTAGTTCGAAAATGCAAAGTCTTTCTGAGCGCTGTTGGAAGACTGAATTTAAAGATCATAATGAAATCGCCGATGAACGTGTTATCATTCTTCCCGGGGTTTTTTAAGAGGTCACCGACTACAGACTCTAGATTGATTGTTGGCGTCGTAACGGGCAACTAAGTTGTACTAAGCACCAAAGTGCGCTTGACATAAGTGACACAACATCTTTCACTCGAGGAAAGACGACACGTGACATTTGGTACATTAAACATATTCGCGGTGAACTAGATAAGTTGGTGTGTAGACTTCAGCAAACACAGTCCTAGCGTGCTCTGGAAAACCAGCAGATGATGCTCATGAGTCTGACATTGATCGAAAATCTCAGAGCAGTCTTCTTGCCTATGTGCTTTTAAGCACTATGACAAAATTTTACGGCAAAATGCCAGAGTGAGTATCAGTGTTAAGCACCGACTAGGACGCATCAGGTGAAAAGGGCAATTTAGTATCGCCCACAGCTTAGAAAACTACTGCGGCATTGGGGTCATGCTGAGGGATTTTAATGTCAAGTAAAGAACTAACAAGCCCGTTCCGATCACGTGGTAGGAGTTCATGGCATTGGAGATAGAAACGACAATTGGTTTACTTCTGTAATGCGAGAGGTCCAGCTAGTCATTGGAAATATGATGTTGGAAAATCTGCAAAAGTGTCAGCTGGATCTCATATCGACCACATTCAATCGTCTGTCGCTTTAGAAGATGTCTTCTAGGCGTACGAAATAAACACAGAGCTGTGATCAGAATGGAACACGATCACCGTGTGATGCTAACTCGCATACGATCTCATGCTGCTTCCGTCAGCAGAAACACTCCCTACCAAGCAGCGAGGAACAATACGGAAAGGTTCGGAACCCCGTAGTGTACAATTAATTTTAGGGTTGACGTTCCTTTTAAAAAGCAGCTGAATTCTTATAGCAAATATCAAGGCTTCGTAGCTTCAGCAGCTAATGAGCTCCACCTCACGCCTCCTTGTGTCGCCATCTGTAAATCTCTCCGGAGATTGCGAAGTAAAGCGGACATATAGCGGGCTTCCGGCACCGTAAATCAGGACAAGTGTTGAAAAACCAAAGAGTAGAACTCACTAGTTCATATCCACAGAATGAAAGGAGAATATTGGAATTGCATCGCCACCTAGCCGTTACAATCGAGTCCAGTAAAGTTGTAATTACGGTATACTGTAAATAACGATTTGAATTTGAAAATTTAAGGGCTGACGTTTATAGTATTCTATTACCTCAGTATGCAGGAGTGAAATCGTGCTGACATGACTTTCAGATTAATACTGCAAACGTCCCCGTTTCGTTAAAATCCTGGAAGACGGCAAAGAACGCTCGATGTTTCGTCGCCATTAAGTTGGTGTTGTAGGTCCAGATGTAACATTTCTGGTTAGAACGGATCCGGCTCTGCCACAGCTCCTCATAATGGCCTGTGTCTAACTTCGCATGATCTCACTGCTTGCATGAATAACCATGGGATCCTGGGGTTACTATACATCCGGCTATCGATAACGACTTTGAGTGGGGACTCAACTAATATGAATAATAATAAACCAACAAAACCAAGCGAGGTAAACAAAGGCTATGGAGTAAACCCCTTTCAGAGTAGTTCGAGTGTCACCCGACAGACTGAGGAAACCGCTAGACCACCAGAACGTGCTGCAGCGCAACAGCAGTCAAGGATACTTAAACACTCATCTGTCTTCCACAAACTAGGAGAATAGATAAAAACACTTGTAGAAATCGAAACCACCAACCGATGAGAGATGCCATCGAATCGGACTGTCGGCGATTGAGATACAGAGACATTGCCATGGCTAAAAACTGTACCGGACCCAAAAACAAGGTCGGCCCCGACCGAAGAGACCCCAGGCTCGAAACGGAGGTAAAAACCATCTCCTGCTGATGGGAACGAACCAAAGGCGAATTGAGGAAAAAACCGACCTGACGAAGGCCGACAAACCGGCCACAAATGACGACAACAAGACTTGGACAAAGCATCAAAAAAAAAAAGTAAGCCAAGAAGAAAAGGCCCACTAAGGAGAAAACAGGACCCGACGCAATTGTGATGATAGCAAAGGGGGAAGTACTCAACGTCCTCGATGAATCAGTTACGAACATCAGACGAACCCCAAAAAGGGTACCTCCTGATGCAACTGAAAGAGACAGGAGAAAAAACAGACCAATTTAAGAAAATAATTGGTGAAACCCTTGGTAAGAACGTGGATATTCGGGATCTGACACCCCGCATTGCTCTGGAAGTAAAGGGCAGATCTTCAAATCAGACAGATAGCAATACCAATCGATCACATAGACAATGCAGCCTGAGAAATGCCGATGAGCACACCCAAATTGCGACGATTAGCTTGCTTACAAATACAACACACGAAATGCTAAAGTCAGGCAGAATCAGGGAACGAAAAAACCTAACTACATGTTTCAGATATTTTGAATTTGTCCACACTGCACGGAATGCAAAAATGAGATAGGCCACCCCATGCAATGTAGAAAATCTGAGGAAGAAGGCCATATAGCCAAAGACTGCAGCAAAGGTCAGCTTTGTTTTTTGCAAAAAGGACAATCCAGAAACAGTAAATGTCCGGCCTTCAGAAGAGCCATTACCAGCAACCAACCACGAAGATAATACAGATTAACCTTAACCACTGTAAGACAGCCAGAAACTGCTAGAGACGAGAGGGCGAACATTATTCTGAGCAGCATTATTCTGATAAAGTAAGGCATGCCGCAATTTGGACATTTGGACGATAACACAAGGTACCGGTGATCAGGCGGATGCAAAAATAAACATCTACAGCTGCTGCGCGTAAATGAATCTAAGGCAATACCAGAAAACGTAGGTGCAGATGTACATGAAAGATATTCAATGGTTATAGGCGGACAACAGAGTGGAGTAGCAGGCTCATTAATGCCAGGGGACGTATCCTACTAGAAACATTCGCTTCCTTGAATGTAAGCATTGCAAATACTTTTACGAAAGCAGGAATGGGATCAATCAGCGATATTACCTTCATGATTAACTCCCTACTGCGCAACACGAAATGTTGGGCCAGCGAACAATATACCCATAGTAACCATCAGGCGATAATGAAGGCCATTCCGCGCCTTAAGCTAGCGGGCGCAAAATGGATAGATAAACACTTCGACAAGGACATATTCGACGAAATAATGAATAAAGGCAGAAGCTGCCGATGGGTAACAAAGGAATATTGTGCAGAAGTGGACATTAAGAGTGCCTTTAACTCAGCAAATTGGTCATTTGTAAGAAGGTCTCTATCCAGAATGGATACGCCATACTACTTGCAAAACATTGTATCCAGCTACTACACCAATGGAAGGCTGAATTATGAAACCGACGAAGGAAAAAAGAACAATAAAATCCCCGTGGGATTGTCACAAGTATCAGTACTGGGACCCCTTCTCTGGATTATCACGACGCAGTTCCGCAATTAACACTGTCACCAGGAGTAAAAATAACCAGTTTCGCTGACGACATCGTCGTTGTAACTTTTGCAATGAATATTTGCGAGATCGAGTCACTTAGAATTAGCAGATTACAAAATATCTAACTATGGTACGTGAACAAAAGGCTAGGAAGTCTAACTATAAGATCAAAAGGTTATATAAAATACTTAGGAGTAATAGTTGACAATAGACTAAATTTTATGACTCAAATCGACTATTCAGGCAGAAAGGCGTCAAAGGCGGAATATTCCCAAACATCCGAAGGCCCGGATATGCTATTTTAGAAAAATTTTAATGTCAGAAATAGTAAACTCAGTCCTGTTATACGCTGCCCCAATTTTAGCGGAAGCCCTAGCGACTACACATCGACTTAGTGCATTCAGGGCAATCATTGGTTTTAGAACGATTTTGGACGAAGCAGCTTTTGCTATAGCCGGAATGACTGCCATCGACATCCTTGCGGACGAGATGTAGAGTCTATGATAGGAGCGAAAGCAGTCAAAAGGATCAAGGGTCTTTGACTTCAATAACCAGGCGGCAAGCTCGGTGGAACACAACAACGAAGGGGAGATAGATCTAAAGACTGATCCCATCCATAGACGTTTGAACAAACCGAAGGCAAGGAAACCGGAAATATCTATACCTCTTCTGGCTCAAATAGCTAACTTTTGTGCACAATGTCCAATTCCCGAGCTGGAACTAGTTGACCTACTGCGTGTAGAAAGCGTGGCCGTAGCTAAAGTGGTAGTGGACTGGCTTCCAAATCGAAAGGTTCGGTGTTCGAATCCCAGTCTCGCCCGAAAGACATATCATCCATTTTTTCAATTAACGAAAATTAAGTAAGACAACCAGTTGAATAGACATCAACATCAAGCCAACTTCCACTAAGAATTTAGTCTTCCTAATGTTGGATGCCTCCCATGGAGCGAAATAACCACTGAGCCCAAACATCTTTCTTTCTCTCTCTATCTCATTTTCCAAAAAAACTTAACACATGCTGAGGCACTTGAGTGTTAAGTTCTTTAAAAAAAAAAAACAAGAAGTATTTAGCAACTAGAGCCCAACAAGACAGAATTCGACGAATTACATACAATGGAGTGTCTTTGCATGACCCTCAACAGGACCTCTAAGACTATGATGACATTGAGGTAATGACTCTACAAAATCAGCTAATAAGCAGACCTAGAAAGGCTAATCTACCAATTAAGACAAAAAAAAAACAAACGTCTACCAAATTGAGCTGAGAAGAATAAATTGGCGAATTTACCGGTCTGTCCTTCTGGATTGCATGCTCTGACTAACTTCAATTGTGGAAGGGAACATTAATTTCTATTGAACTAAGTGCCAGGCGGGAATGCCGGGGCTCACCCACCGATGCCGATTACAACCCCGGCTAACCTCGACAAAATCACCCAGTAAATATCCTGCAGGGCGACCCAACTGCATTTGCGGCGCAGACGCAAGCTGTAGTTCCTCAACGGTAGACCCTTCACCAACGGATACTGGAATACACCAAAGTAAGGAGGCGTTGAAGTGACAGTATCAGTGGAGAATACAAGAAAATACAAAGGCTAAGGGAAAAATGTGTAATAAAAAAAGGACGATTAAAACAAATTTTAGAAACCGTGTTAAATATACGACGCGACAAGTTAACATAGTTCGCATAGTTAGTATAGTTCAACCTAGTTAGTATCGCGGGAGAGGATGTCCTCGGTCTGCTGAACAGTGGCGCATCCAAAACTATGGAAACATAATTTTTAAAACTGCATAACATTACCCTGACAAATATGACGACCAAAATACGGATAGCTGATTGCAACCATCAGAAAATACTGCGATTCCTGTCACATGCCATGGCAAAAACAAAGACCTAGAAATGCTCGTGGATCCGAGTTTATAACAGCCATTATATTTAGAAGTGGACATTTAGAAAAGTTCTCGGGCCGATCCTAGCATTATCTCGGGCGTAGACTTGCCATCGCCGACCGAAAATGATTCCCCGATCCAAACTCTGACTTAGCCACAAACCGAGCTAAGGCCATGGATGCCATGGGTCATGGATGCCTCTGTTGATGACTAAGCTCATTACATTATTGAGAAAATTATGCAAGACTCGCAAGCCAACACCAGAGGCACAATTTTCCAAAAATCTGCAGAACTTCTTCGATTCGGAGGAGCTCAACCTTTTCTTTGCTTTTCCCTTTTAAGTGGAATCGGCTCTTCTTGTACGTAGTGGTAGTCTCCAGAGAGTTCGACCCTGGATTGTCGATTGCTGTATTTGATCTCTACGTAGTTAATTTGTGATGTTCGACCACCATGTTGCTTGAGGCCGCCCTATTCCCCTTGGATATGTTGGAATTTGCAGTACTTTTCAGACAATATAACCTTCTGGGCATCTCAAGACGTGGCCATACCATTTGAGCTTGACTTCTTTCTGGTTTCAGCTACGGGTGCTATTTCGAAGCTACCACTGACATATTTATTTTTGATTTACCATTGGGGGAACCTGTAACCTCCAGAGAGTGCGTCAGGTGGCAGATAGGCGAATGTTCCTAACTGAGTAGGAGGGAAAAAAAATACCTCCCGCGGACCAACAAGTTGGAGAAGTAAACTTTGTTAACAAACCACATCTGAAAGCATCTTCAGAATAGCTGGAGTAGAGGCTACAGATGTTGTTTTGTTACACAATTGACAGGATTATGTCGTGGCAACGGCGGCGCTCAGACCTCACCAAGAGGGTCGTTGTCTTGACGTCAGGCGGCAACCGATCATAAAAATATGAATATAAAGCCAAAATAATATCCAGTACACCAATGAGGACGACCTAAACCAATTTGATTTAATTGGTTTGGACCCAGGTTCAATCCAGACTGTAGATCCGTATAAATAAGTACGTAAGGTTGGCATGAAATGTTAGGGGTTCCACATCGAACAAGATACAACAAAACTTTTTTCAAATATCTTCTGCGCTTTAGCTTACAGTACGCTCAGCACCCGAACTCCAGCTACAAAATCGTTCAATTTTAGCTGCCCTCTGTCGATGCATGAATCTTTAAATTTGAACGTTTGCCGGTGCCATCGCTTAATTACTATCATCCCTCTATTCCTTTATTAGGGTTTTAACCCCGTTTAACCTTATCAACTTCCACGACACACCATACGAGTCCAGTTGGTAATTCATTATAAGCAAATTAATTATGTAAGCATTGTCCAACAACACGGGTACAGAGAACCCCCGAGCCATATCATAAATTATTGCAATCTAATGTAGGAGTTTGCCTAAAAAATTCAGTTCCTTTCCCCTCCCCATACATCCAATGAGAGAAAGACCATATATCAGATTTAATTTTCATCAGATACATTGGTACGTAGTCGTATGAATGTTGTATTGTGTGGATACCTATATTCCTTGAGATACGGATTTATAGCACACCCAAAGGAAAACCACTAACATCATCAATTTGTTGTGGTAGACCAGGGTAAAAGCGGAGGCCGCGCCGCTTAGCCACACACCTGCAATTTAAAACAATACACTCAACCGCACTGATCAGGACGACAAGTGTCAGGATTCAGTTAATACGAGAGTGTTTGTGTGTGGCTATGCTGTGCATGTGTAAATCACAGTCGGAACAATGCATCATGTTAATAATTTTAAATAGACCACAATTTGTCACAGTTTATGATGGGGTACGTGTACGAGTGCAAGGGGTTTCTCAGGTACCATAAGGGTGGGAATTGGGGATTGATACTGGCACATTCAAGCCACAGCATGGCATTTGACATCATATTTACGAGACATCCCAGTGAAGCGCTGGTGGTGATGATTTATAATTTTCACCGAGGTCGAGTCCTTCACTGTCACAGATGTGTCATTGCTGTGGTGTCATAAACAAGTGCTACGGTTGCTTCTGGCAGCAGAGAGGTGGTCTTGTGGTCCCTCAGGTAATTGCACTTTAACATACATATCTTGCTTTCGAACGTAATTCCAGATGAGAATTTCTGTGTATTTGCTTAGATTTGGATATAAAACTGCACAGGTTATAACACTTTTTTGTATCGTGTCCTTCCATTTTATGGTTATTTGTCATAAAAGTCAATTTATCTTGAACTGTCAATGGAGACAGTTTACTTGTAGTATATAAACGAAAGAAATAAGAGGTGAGAAATGGCATGCACAAATGAGAAAGATTATGTTTGGTCGAGATTTAGGGGTTAGTAAAGTATTCTACGCCATATTTTGGTAGTTTGCAAGGACATTGTTTGGTAAATATCTAAGTCGTTTACTATCTAACGAAATTGCGGGAGTAAAATTGATTGCTAGGAGGTATTCTTTGAATTTAAAAGACGATTTAAGGGTTTATACTGCATGATATAGGCTTAATCGCCTACCAATTCTTTCTTACACACCATGCACACCATGCCATCTTTTATGTCGGTATGTAAACATTGAATAACTACTTTCACATTTATTATCCGATTGACTTGAGTAGAGATGTTTTGGAAACGTCAATTCAGTACAATTTTAAACATGAATCGCTTCATACCGAAACAACGCGCCGAAATTGTGACGCTGTACATTGAAAATAGTCGTTCAATTGTGCCAACTCAACGTGCATATCATCGAAAATATCATGGCCAACAAGCACCCCCTGACAAAACTATTCGTCGTTTGGTGTCGAATTTTGTTGAGCACGAGACACTGAGACAGTGGGAAATAGTCGACATGCCGTTCATCAACGCCCAAGACGTTTCAATAAACTGGTTGAAGCGGTAAATTCGAGTGTTACCGAGAACCCACATGTGTCGCATCGTCACCATTCCGGCGTCAGGGAAATCACCTTGCGACGCATTTAGAAGGATTCGCATTTGTTTCTGTATATGGTGAAATTGACTCAAAGAATATTGCCGACAGACCGTCCACGTCGCTTGGAATACGGCCAAGCAGTTGATCGAATAGTTGACTCTAAGCGTTATTTTTGGAAGCAAATTTTGATGATCGTGAAATGAGCTTCACACTCTCTGGCGGCGTTAACAAGCAAAATTGCGCCATGCCACACTGAAAATCAAACAATGCAGTTTATGCAACGAAAATTCCCTGGACATGTGCTGTCAAAAAATGGCCACTGAGATCTCCAGACTTTACCCCTTCGGACTTCTTTTTGTAGGATTATTTGGAAAACAAAGTGTACGCCAGCAAGCCTCAGACCATTGACGAGCTTAATGCAAACATTCGTGCCGAAAACATCGCTATACCGCCCGAAATGCAAGAAAAAGTGATGGAAAACGCAGCAAAAAGGACACTCTTTGCTTTGGTCAATAAAGGCGGCCACTTGATTAATGTTGTATTTAGAAACTTGTTCAAATAAATTGTAAAGGGCCAAGTTAACATAAGAATGAAAATATATGAAAATCGGTTGTTTTTGTTTTAGGGTTATTCAAAATTCACATACCGGCATAGAAGATGGCGCACCCTATAGCAGCTCAGGTTGAGCTACATATATTAGCAAGTTTTGCAAAATACCTAATGATACCGACGTTGAAATCAAGAAATATCAAAAAGCAAGTGGTGTTCCACAAGATTTGGTATTCGATTCCTTGCATTAATATAAAATCATATATTTCCAAAATCCAGCAAAGAAGGAGTAACACTAAGACACAAACATCTAGGGATGACGATTTATTTTTAAAAAAACATTTTTTTTTTGTGTTTAGTGGGTAGGTGTGAAAATCTTCATAGACACTATGAACCCGTTGCTCATAGTAGTGTGGGATTCTTACTCACTAAAAACACGCCTTCCTTCTTATCGACTACAACTAAGTTACCTTATCAAGTAGTTTGCGTTTCAAATAACGTTCGCGTGGGGCAGGTAGCTTTCCAGCAAAAGCACCTGCTAGTACCGCTTTTATATGCGGATAGTCCTTATCGCGCCAGATCGAATGGTCTTATTCTTTGTAATCGACGCACTAAGTTTGTCTCGTCCAGAATTTGGAGTATTTTATTATTACAATGACCATGAAAACCAATACGGAGTTTGCGAGCAAAGTTCATTATTTCGTCCTTGACCGTAACTATTCCTAAGTCTTTGTGGATATCACTGTTTCTGATATACCATGGGGCGTTCACGATTTGTCTTAGAGCTTTGTTTTGATAGCTTTGGAGAATATTTCGGTTGCTTGGTTTAATACAGCCCCAAAGTTGTATACCGTACGTCCAAACAGGTTTAAGCACTTGCCTATAGATGAGCAGTTTGTTATGTATGCTTAACTTGGAAAGTTTTCCTAGTAGCCAGTACATTTGTCTGAATTTATTTTCAAGTTCATCACGTTTCTTCTTAACATGCGGCTTCCATTTCAGTTTTACATCTAGTGTCATTCCTAAATACTTTGCTTCATTTGTATATGGTATTTGTACCGAGTTAATGAAAATGGGAAGGTTGTTTATTTTCCGGTAAGTAAAATTAACATGAGTAGATTTGGTCTCATTGAGAACAATTCGCCATATCTTTGTCCATTCGTAGATTTTATCCAAAGCCGTTTGTAGCTTTCCAGTAGCTAACTCGATTAAAGTATCTGTAGCTAGTATCGCCGTGTCGTCCGTGAACGTGGCTACTATGGTACCTGATTCTTCCGGTATGTCTCGAGTATAGAGTAAAAACAATACCGGTCCTTGCGGAACTCCAGCAGCTATCTCTTTAAATTCCGAGTATTCGGTGCCATGTTTAACACGAAAAATTCTGTTTTACAGGTACGATTTCAGAATCGTAGCAGCTCTCTCGGAAGAACCTGGCTTAGCTTAAAATTTAAGCCTTCGTGCCATACCTTATTGAAGGCTTGAGACATGTTAAGAAACACGCTAGAACATATCTTTTTCCCCTCTAAGGCTTTCTCAGTTTCATTCGTAATTCTAAAAACCTGGTCAATTGTGGAGTGCTGAGTTCTAAAACCGAATTGATGTTCAGGAATTAGACGTCTCTCTTCAATGATCGGTTGTAAGCGCTTCAATAGGAGTTTTTCAAATATTTTAGATATTATCGCCAGAAGCGATTTGCCTGGTTTCGGGACCATTATAACTTCGGCAACTTTCCATTGGCTTGGAACGTTTAATAGTCTTAGCGCGGCATTTATAAGTTGGAGCAGTTTGATCAGGGCTTTCTTTGGCAGCTCCTTGAGAATTTGAGCAGATATTAAATCATAACCAGGGGCTTTGTTATTTTTCAATTTTTTTATTGTTTGGTTAAGTTCTCGTAGCGACACTGTTTTTATTCTAATTGTCCTGTTAACGCCTGTCCACTTTTTGATGGTTTCTTCTAGGTGCTCGGCAAATAGATCCGCCTCCTCTTTATCTCATTTTGCCCATTTGCCATTATTTTTTCTTATGGGAGGAAATTGCATTTGAGGCTTTTTGATTCCCTTCATGGCTTTCCAGAGGGAGTAATTTGAATTTCTTTCAGCAGTCAGACCTTCGAGATATGTAGAGGTATTCCGATTTTTGTAATCTTGTATTGCTTCTTTCAATTTGTTGCATAAATGGTTTAAGTATGTTTTATGCTGGGGAGCACGAGATTGTTGCCATCTTTTACGCGCTCTCCTCTTTTCTCTTACCAGTTCTATTATTTCCGGCGTTAAAAAAAAAAAAAAAAAACATGTTCCTATTAAGGCTGGTATCAACAAGCCTGATAATTGCCCTTGGCACTCAGCTGAAATATTAAGTGCAATCAGAAGTAGAAACACTTTATACCGTAGATGGGCGCGATAGAGACGCGCAAACGTGCATAGAGTCTTATCTCGAAATCTCGTAATAAAGTTGATTCGGTCAACTTTAACACTTTAACACCAATCGATCCTCGAAGTTTCTCTGGACTAAACTGCGTAATATTAAGAATACGATTACACGAAAGTATTGACGTAGACGAACTAAGCCGTAGGTTTACAGCTGCGACTACTACTCCGTTGCCAAGTTATACACTCGTACCACAAATGCTTAGGCAGGACGACAGAAATGATACGTTTTCTCTGTCTGTAATTGATTACTATTGCGTTGGGTGTGCTATTTTCGCTATAAAGAGCAAATCTGTAGACCTTGACAAAATTCATCTGAATAAAATGCGACCGCCGGAGTTCATACCGAAGCCGGGAGAAAAAAATCCAAGATCCCGAGGCTAGTCACGTCCTCAGAGATACTTTCGTATGCCTCCTTGAAATTTCTAGGGTCTGTCGTCGTGTGAATATTTGCATGAACTTTTGTTAAGTTCACAGCTTTAGACCTCGCCGATATGAATATCACCGGGTCAATCCCAAGAGCGCCATATACCAACCAAGGTCTTGTGGCGATATTAAGGAGACTGGTGCATCTACAGTTGATGTTTAAAGGATCTCCTTGCTTCTTAATAGGGTAAATAATGCTGAGATTCTATTCATCACGCATACTTTCCTCCGACCAAATACAATAAGGCCATCCAGTTCGACAGCTTGGTTATCCTTAATTTTAGATATTGCTGTCTTTACTTAACTTTAGTCGCGTGGAAGGAAGTGGCAGTTAACATTGTCCAAGTTGAATGGTTCGATCTGCCTAACAGCGGTATTTCCTTACTCATTGCTATAAGTTCGTATTTGAGTTGTGCAGCCTTGATATACTCTTCGCCCGAGTTATTTTTCTGCTTTAGCTGCCTACACACTCGACATGGATGGAAAAATGTACATCCGTCAGCTGAGATATGTAACTAGAATATGAGTGTTATCGAACAGAGCGGTTACCGGTTGACACCGTCAAAATTTCTGCATAGAGTGCAAGCGGATATACGTTGGTCTTGAATGTAAACAAGTTATAATGCTACAAAATATAGCAGAGCAATCGATAATTGAGCTGCACAACGTTGAAAAAAATCACGATATCTCAAAGTACATGTGATAGTGGGTGTGGGGTAAAATGATGAGCATTCATCATCATATCAAGACTGGTGTTGCAGTTAAAAGTTCCAAGGAGCGAAACGTTTCTAGCAATGTCGTCCGAGAACTGGTTATAGAAATAGCGATAGAACAATTTAAATCAAGTGAAATATCGTCGGATTTGGAGAGTATCACGGTTTTGAATACTAATCTAGTAAATGCAGAGAGGCGTTAGGAATACCTGACCAGAGGTTGAAATTATAACCCAATTTAGGACAAACTCCCCAATTAATTATGCTGTTAATATCGGAAGCTTGGCATACGTTAGGACATGAGTTCGGGAGCGAATAGGAATAGTACCGTCGTCAGCAAAAGGAATATGCTGGATTAAAAGTGACAGAAATGGCATCATTTATGAAAATTTGAAAGAGTGTCGAGAGAGAGACGAAATGGAGCCCTGGGGCACAACATTTGTTGACATCAGATTTAAAAAAACCCTCCGAGACAATTTGAATTTAAATTTCTGAAATGTAATTTCTAATCTAAAGATGCCTTCGAGAGATATTAAGGGCAACAATGTTGCTTCCGCCAGATTAGTTTAGACCTTGGTTCCACTTTTCGGTGAGACATGCCATCGAGCCACCAGTGGACCTATTTCTACAAAAACCGTAGTGCCAGTCTTGCATAAGTTTTCCTGTTTCGCGATATTTCATGAGTTAGAAGCTTATCAGCGTTTCTATGACCTTGGTAAGTAGGGACCTAAGTGCAATGGATCTATAGGAGGAGAGAAAAGAAGATCTGCCTTTTTAGGGACGGGCTGGACAAATGCCGTTTTCCATCTGCTTCCAAAAACTTACGCAGGGATTTTGCAACCGTGGAAGAACACCTCTTCAGAAGAATGGCAGATATTCTATCTGAGCTGGCAGATCTGGTGCATGTGAAGTGAAAGTATTATAGATTGGTCCCAATAAAAAATCGACGCAATCAATGTGGAGACAAGGCATAATCTGGAAGCATCGAGCCAGCGAGCTCACAGCAAGTAGACCGTTTTTGTCCAAAAAGCTGATGGCTTAAATGTCATTAAAAATAAAACTTTGGATTCAGAATGAGGCAGAGTTTCAAATGTTTTTTGGCGAATGACCAATAACTTCTACAATCTTTGGGACACTGTTTAATTTTTTCTCCCCGTCACATAATTCGGAATTCGAAACCATATTGTGACCGCTGTACAGTCAAGTTAACGCTACATTTATTTGGTCCGACCCTCCGATACTTGATAAAGACTAAGGGATCAAGGACGACACCCCATCTCAATATCATAATCCTATTAGGTGTCTTACTCGCTAATTTTGGCAAAAAAGTCATCTTTAGACCGACGACCCAAAAATTCGGCTTCCATGCATAACTCTTCGATAATGCAATGAAATTATTCGACGTGAATACAACAAGAAACGTGGGGGAGGAATGTGTACATAAAAACACGGGTATGGCTAAGTTTTGCCAGATAGACATTATGAACTTCTTCAGGTGGCGACATTAATTCGGATCACTACCCTGTTGCAATCAAAGTCAATTCCCGATATAAGAGTCATAGAAATGACACGATCTAGTACGGGAAATTCCGTCCTTTTGCTGAGCCCCCCCGCAGTCAGTTGTAACAGTTGAAAGCCGTCCTGCTCATCTGGTCACATACATGTGTATATTGAATATTCATAGTATGCTGACGATATTCCGCCGCCTGAGAGGAAAAAATCTAGAAAGTCATTACCCAGCTGATTAGAACTAAGTCACGTTCACGGATGGTTTGTCGGCAGTACTGAACCTGAGGAGCTTACGCACCAAATACATGTGGTCCTATTCAAAATTTGGTCGAAAGGATGTATTCCCAGGAACTGGAATCTCAGCGTGCTCTGCTCAACTGCCAAGAAAGGTGATTTCGTAAACTGCGCCAACTACCGACAGGTGAGTCTTCTGAATATCTATATACGAGTCCATGCTCTACAAACCCGTGACGTGAAATCCTGAAGAAGATCCGACAAAACAGGTCAGCACCCATACGACAAGGTGATTTCCTATCATACGACCCCTTTAACCTGAGTAAATAATCAGTGCTACAATCGTCGACATCTCCAATACTATGTTCATAAGAATGCTACACTTTTTCTTTTTTTTTTAAATTGTTTGACTTGCCAATTGTGAAGTAAGGCACTTCGACCTAAAAGATCTTTTGTACCATTTAGGCAGAACTGTCGTTAAGCTAGGAGGTTTTCTACCTTCCGAATGAAGTTGATAACACTACTAGCAGCAGACCTCATTAGGCTCCAATGAAATTGTTCCCTGAAGAAAATCTTCCATCTAATCCCGTTGGGGGCTGGACATTAAAGTATGATGCGCTCAGCAGTTTCGTCTTCTTCTAGACAAAGTCGGCACTCCGAAGAGGCGACTAGATTTATTTTGTTGTCTTAAACCGTGATGTCCTGTAAGGTAACCCGCTAAGTTTTTGATATCGTTCCGACTTAGGTTTAGATATCTATTGCCATCTTTGTTGACGGGCAGGGTGGCTCGTTTGGCATGTCTTAGACCTGGGCTATTCTGCCAAAATGAGATGTATCTCGACTGCCGCCAGCTAGAACCGCACCAGAAGAGTTCAGCTCCATTAAAGGCAGTTTCTGAGCCCTTTCTGGCTAGCTCGTCCGTCTTTTCATTCCCATCAATGTCCTCAAGACCAAGAACCCACCACAGTTTGGTTTTGTTCCTAGAGCTTAGTTTTTGGAGCACTACATGACTGATTTTCAGTCCTGTGGTCCAGTGATTTCCAGGTGAGCGAAATAAGGGCATTTACAGCTGCTTGACTGTTCGTGAATATGTGGATGCTTTCGCCTTTGACACCAGAGTTCTAAATATGGTTGGCATATACTTGAATGTCGTGGAGTTCTGCCTGAAATACACTGGAACTGTTGCCCATTGCTATGGTAATATTTAGGTTAGGTCCATGTATTCCAGCTCCCACTCATGATTCCATTTTAGAATCATCCGTGTATCACTTTATACAATATAGGTGGGCTATTGCTAACCCATGCTTCTTTGAAGGGAATCTCCGTGGAGAAGCCTTTATTGAAGCATAATGTTTTTTGAAAGCGGTCTGTTACCGCGCAGATTATATGAAGTTCCGGTATTTCGGAGAGCAGGGTCCTTAGATTCGGGTGATCGGTAAGACTTAATTCTTTAATTTGTACCAGACTTGCGTTAGTTCTATTATTGCTTCTATCGCAGCTGTAGGGTAGGTCCGAAAGGCTCCAGAAATGCCCAGAGAATGCCATACTACTCGTTTACCTCGATGATAATCATATTGTTGGAATCAACACGTGAGCGGTGTATGAGCGCCGAATGGGGGTAGTGATGAATGAGGACAAATCGTTACATCGTGTACTCTAGGCGGTATCCCGAGCCCATCGCGATCCTTGTGGAACCAGTTGAATTTGTCTTCAAATGGCAAAAACCTAAACAATCGCCCTGGTGAAACACCCAATTTCCCTGGGCCTTTTACGTTCGTGCCGTCTATTTCCTCCAGGTTTTTGAAATAGTATTTCCCTAAAAATTTTCTTCAACTACGCGATATTGCCTCGCATTCACACAGTATGCGTGTTATGTCCTCAACGGCTTGCAGATCACCGCAGAATCTCCAAATATCCCTAGCTGCCAATTTGAGTACCTTTGCGTGTTACTGCAGGAGGCAGTGTCATGTCAGGATTCCTATTACTGTCCTAAGCTTATCCCTGATTAATTTTATTTACTTCCTAGATCTTTTGCCGTCAAAAAGCGGCCAAGGAGCCGTGGGTACCCTGTGTCTTTCAAGACTTCACCACCTTGGTTGGCAGTCTTTGTGATTTTTTCCTCGATAGTTCCCCTCACTATGCAAAGGGGTGGTTTGATGTTGGCAACTTTACTATTGTTGAGTAGCCCTCCTTTTCTTACAAGCTCATCCGCTTGTTCATTTTCTTTAATACCGTAGTGTCCTAGCACCCCACACAGTCTTACCCCGGTACTCTTATAGACACTCTTAATTCTGGGTCTTCCTAGAAGATACCACAACCTGTTCCTTCCTCTGTTTTTCATTTGGCCTGATTATTGCATTTTTTTCCTAGTCCTACCTCTCCGGATATATTATATTATACGGGATGTCGAAGTCGACCATATCCGAAACTACTGCTCTTAAAGTAATCCAGATTAGTGAGTCGTATCTCGCGTAGTGACAACAGTGCCAGCAAGTTTTTTGATCTGTAAATCAAGCGGTGTTAGCTAAACCGCTGCTAATTTTCCGTAAACCGTTTTCTTGTTTGTCGCTGTCCACCATACCAGTGCGCGGTATGTAAGTATGGGTCTTACCACCACCGTATACAGCCAATACATCGTAGCAGGTTTTAAGCCCCAAATTTTTCCTTCTGTTCTGTTGTAGAGAAAAAGAGCATTATATGCCTTTTTGATTCTTTCCGCTACGTTGTGATTCTAGTTCAGTTTTTTGTCCAGAATCACACCCAGATACTTCGCGCTGTCCGAAAGGGACAGTTCTACTCCGTTGAGTTTTGGGAGTTTGAATTGGAAGTGTTGACATTGAGACCAGAGCTTTTTGCCCCAGTGCTGTTCGCGTCAGGGCATTATGAAATATTTAAGTATTTTCCCTGCCCTATTATGACTACGTCATCTGCGTATGATGTGGCATTTATACCCATTGTACAATGAGGATATCATTGATAACCAGCTCCCTCAGGAGTGGAGTCGTGACTCCCCCTTGACCGGTTGCCCTGGTTACGGGCATTCTCAACGAGCTTTGCCCAATGGAACAGTTTATTTTCCTGCTTGCAAGCGTGTTGCAAACCCAGTTTATAATGCCAGCGTCTACTAGAGCATTTTTAATGGCGGTGCACTCCACGCTATTGAAGGCTCCTTCCATACCGACGAGACTCAACGAAGTGTAGACTCTTCTCTATTTTCGCCACCAACTCGTGTAGGGCGGTTTCTACAGATTTTCCTTTCATGTATGCATGCTTTGACTCAGTCAAAAAGCCATTACTACATCTGTTCCTAATGTGAATCTCCAATAACCGCTGTTGGGTTTTAAACATAAATGATGACGGATTTATTGGTTGGTATTGTATGCCCCTGTGTGCCAGCTTTAGGTATAAAGACCACCTTAATTTGCCTCCAAGCTATTGGTATGTACCCTATTTTTAGACTGTATCTGAGAATTTTCATAATTTCCTGGATTGCTACCTCCGGTGTTTTCTGTAGCATAATAGGTAGAATACCATGTGGACCGGGAGATATATACGGCTTAAAGGACTGAATTGTCCGCCGTAATTTTTTCTATTAATAAGAACCCCTATTTCCTCTTCGGAGAGAGAGAGATCAATGTTCTCACTGGTTTCCACCAGTGTTGCCAGAACCTCTTGGATACTTTTAGCCCTGGTTCTGTAATTTTTTCTGAGGTAGCTAAGAACGCTCGCTTCCTTTGAAAGCGTAACCTCGAAACCTCTTCTGTTACCGCAATAGATTCGCAGTACTTCTGCCATGAAGCCCTTTTTAACTTTCTAACTTGCTACCTGAATTGTTTCTTACATTCGTAGTACTCATTCCATGTACTGTCGCTTCGCCTTATTATAGAAACTCTAACCCCCTTTATTTTTAAGCCTATCTCCCTATTCCACCATTTTGGCTGAGCCATTTTAGGTGTGCAAGCTTTCTCGAATGCCATTGCTAGTGCCTTATTAATGTTTTCTATCGCCCTATCTTAGTTAACAATATTATCGCAGAAGATTGGTCGGGTATCCAGGTGTATACTTGACCCAATCAGTCTTTCTAGGATTTCTTTGAAAACTACATAGCCTGTTCTGGAAGTTCACCTTGAAGCGTATCCATTGGTGATCCGACATTGACGCTTCGTCGACTACTCCCCATTCCCTTATTTCTAACCCTGCTGTATTTGTTGCAAATATTGAGGTTGGAAGATGAAATAAAATCGTACAAGTACTCACCTCTGGGGTATTGTGTATGATGGGCGTTGGCGTCACAGCCCAGTACCGGCTTGCAATTTTTCTGTCTTTCCAAGTCGTTTAGCTTCCCCGAGATCACCACCTCGGAGTCCTAGGGGGAAGTAGGCCGAGGTCAGACAGAGTGATTTGCCACACTCCCTTTCGCAGGTTACCCCCTTCAGATCTCCTGAGCTGTAATTATTCAAAAGGAATGCCTCTATTTGGTTTTTGATAAAGATGCAAGTACTAATCTCACCTTCTATCTTGTAGAACAACGCGTAATTTTTCAGCCTAACACCCTGGATCTTGTTGTCCTTATTGATCCACGGCTGGGTATGAGATATGGGTACGGCTGTGACGTCCTGTCTGGTAATGTACTCCACCAGACAGTCCATTGCTGTCTTACTATGGTGAAGCTTTATCTGCAGCACTTCCATCATTTTGGGGGATAGAGTTAAATGCATAAAAATCCATTGGCTAAGTTGACTCGATCACAACAACTCTCCGGTCAAGAAGGCACAAAGAAAAAGAGAATGGTGCAGCATAACATATGTACATATTGTAGTACGGAACTCCCAGGCACATCCATCGCAATTATTTTCATTTTTCTTCCTTCTTGCTTCCGAGATTTCTTGCGGCCCTGGGCTATTTCGACCCTTTCATTGGCATCAATCATAGAGTGCATCTATCGGAATTCATCCTTCCCTCAGAGATCTACTCAAGGAAGGATACCGCACTGTTTCACCTTCTTTAATATAGTTCCTTTCAATATCTCAGATGTTTCCACAAACATCTGTCGCCTTCATAGCAATTTTTAGTATGACCACTAGGTCCTCTCTAATCTGGGATATTTTTTATACATTTGCAGAATATCAGCTTAATGAATGTAGACCTCTAATGGAGTTTCTTTTGTGGTTTCTTGAGACGCTCTATCACAATCACCTTCCAGCGGAGTGTATTCAGAATTTTTCGTTTCATAAGTAAAATCGTGTTAAGGGCATGTTCTCATGTTCTCATACATTTATGGGCTCAACCTATACCGCCATACCGCCACCTTGAATAGCGCCGAAGTACGAATCTACGAGTATTTTCCAATCCTCTTGCTGCCCCTTTTTTCTTTCAGGGCTTAGCTTTAATTAAAATGCAAATGTCTATGCAGTATTCGCTAAACTCCCACCTGGGGGCTTACTTTCCCCACAATCGCCTTCTGATCTCGCATAAACCATTGTCTCTAGAAGGATTTGTTTTCTGGCGTTTGTTATGCGCCCACTCAAGTACTGCTAACACCTTTATCCTTGCCCTCAAAAAGCGTATCTCGAAAGAATCTCATCCCCTTTGGCTATAAATCATAATGCCGACAAAGCAAATTTCTGACAAAGACTTACCGACGAAATTGCGAAGTGATTGCTTCAGCCCATTACCGCGATAGCTACGAGTACTACATGCATACTCAGGCAAACAAGAATGACATTTAGTTTATGCATCTAAAGTGTTCACGCTGAGAAATAAGATTCCATTTATCGCTTTATCTTTCGGTTCTCTCCTCGCAGTCATCTCCTTTAAGTTTGATCTGTGTTGTGCCATGGTTCTGATTCTGGTTCTGTCGCGCTTAAAATGTGGCCAAGAGCATCATCGCACAGAGTCAAGTGTTTGCACAATTTCAAAAGGTGTTTACACTTACGAGACCGAAATAAATTACCAAGTTCACACTCACTCATAAACTCATATACAGTCATCTGCTCTATACATTATGTACCACGAGCCAAATCACCAGGGATGTGTGGGAAAAATTCAAGGCACCACAAGGACAAGCCATTTGCTTTTTTTCATTTTTCAACAAATTGCACACACCAAGTCTAAAGATCCTGATGATAGTGTGTTGGTGCCAAGAGTAGACGAAGGACGAATGGATGGTTATGTGGGAAAGGAGTAGGAGGAAGAGAAATTCATATCTACTGTTGCTATACTGCTGGAGGTGACAAAGCAAGAGGTAGTAGACACGAATGAAAGGAAAAAGCGCAACAGGGACACTACCCCTAGTACTACTTGAGGATTCATTAGTGCTGCTCAAATGCAGGAGGAATTACGATTTAATGCGAAGCTGTAAAAAATTTTAAAAAAAATGCAAAAAACCGAAAAAAGTTATGAACCCAGTTGGTGTTGTGTTGTGCATGCTAATTGGAGCCATTCTGTTGATTAAGTGTTATTGCAGTGGGCTCTCATGGGGTGGCAACGGTGATGCGCCTTTAATTGTGCGATATTTAAAAAATAGCACTCTTATGAAACAGCCCGAGGGGGTGGTTCTAATTGGAACGCGAACGACTACATTCCACTGCAGGTATCATTATTTTGTTGTTTAAATAAGTTTATTCAAAAAAGGCCCACCCAAGTGGGATTCAGTTTATTTTCACTTCGATGCCGCAACCTGCGCGGATATTCTATTCAACTCTTGTGATGATTCACATGTCCCAGGTCTGATCGTTGACAATATTCTCCTAAATCTCCGTCCGAAAAGATAAAATTGTCGTTTCTGGAGTAAAGCAGATTCAAAAGAAAATTATGAGACCCCACTGCACCCAAAAAAGCGCACTGTTTGGCGTGGTCTTCACACTAGTAGCATCAACGCTCCTTAATTTTTCCAAAAATGAGGCTGGAGCTCGTGCTAATAATGGCCAACGTTTTTCGACGATGTTCAGTGATTGGATGACCTCGATTGCTACGTGCCGTATTGCACACAAAAAAGTGGACTTACATTGACTTACTGAGTAGACGATTCAAAGACATGATATCGCGAAATAAATCACTTTAACGCCATTCGATTCACTCCTGTAGATCTATGTAGAGTTTTTGGTGTACGCTAATAAACCTCAGACTGCTCAGGTCTTGGAAGGCAATATTCAGCTCGTTGTGGGTGAGATAAAGCCGCAAGGGCCAGAAAAAGTGGCCCAAAATTGATCGACAGGAAGGAACAAGTAGTGCTCATCTATTTTGTGTACTCACATCACCCTCAACATTCCAAGTCTGCTACTGCATGTAGGAGGCTTTCCGTGTTGAATCCTCATATTAAATCCACACAGTACCCATACAAACACATCTGTGGTTTCGGAGATTTATGGGGATTCACACCACTATATAACGAGGGATCGGAAATACCGAGAACTCGTCTTTATGTGTCGAATTCACTCTCACCATCTTAACTTGAACCCAAGATTTAGTTGCTACAGACATACGAACGGAGAGTGCGCAAATTCGTCTTTGCCTCTACTTATTTCCCTTGTGATTCGTTATTTCCACAACCCGAAGGCAGTAGCCGAACTCATTGAAAATCTACTGTGATTCCAGCAAGATAGGACTTATCATATGCTGCGATGCTGATGCTAATAATACTTTTTGGATCTTGTTGTCAACAATGTTGGCTCTTAGGCAGCTTTTGTTACAAGAGTAAGTAATCAACTTAACGTTATCCAACGGGTATGCTGAGGACATTACTGGAAAGTCCTATCGGAGGTTTCCATATCAAACCATAGGCACCTCGAATTCAGAATCGGATGCGAAGTGTCGACCATGTTGAAGAGAAGGAGGAACTCAGAAAATCCTACAGTGCTCCTCCCCCTAGGCCCAGAACAGAACAAAAGCTAGAGGAAGCTGTTCAGAACCTGAACGGTACCCACACCAAGTGTGGGTCCAACTAGAAACCAATCCTATAGGTCGACGGTCGCTTTGTGGAACTCCTAAGCAGGTCACTGAAGATTAATTTGAAGAAAGGCTGGAGCTAAAAGAATATAAAGAGCTTATTCAGACTTCATAGAGTGCCTCTTATAAAGACTTTTGCAAAAAGTCCTCTAAAGAGAACGATCAACCAGCACTCAGGGATTCTGATGGTACTTACACTGAGTCGAAAGTAGAGATTCTCCGTCTCATGCTTGAGGCTAACTTTCCAGGAAACCTAATCAGAACCAGCTCACAACGAGCTCCTATTTGTGTTAACGAAGCTTCCTTTGATGACTGCACCGATGGCATATACCCAGTTATGTTACGAAAGGGTAGCCTTTATACAGCAATTCGGAAAAGTGGTCTTCCCGCTCACCGAGAGCTTCAGTCCGGCTTTCTTCATGTTGAAGAGCATGGAGAGAATGGTCGAAATCCATGTGCGCCATGGATGCAATATGCAGAAGATTTTACGCTGGGCTGCAAAATGTGGTAGGCAGAATTGAAGGCGCATTGGTCAAAAAGGAATACGCGCTGAGCATTTTCATCAGTATTGCAACTTTTGTCGGCATGTGTAACTCGGCCAGACAACATCGCGTAGACGAATCACTGCTTTTCCGGATCAAAGCAATGATGGTGAATCGGACAGTGATTGCGGATGCTGACTGCGGCCAATATGTGATGGAGGTGGTAAACTGGGGTTCCCAGAAAGGCGAAAGGGGTTGACCTGCTAGGGTGTATATTGGTCGACTCACTGCTCAATCCTCTCAATAGTTATGACCAAGCATACGCAGTTGATGTAGCTGTACTGTCTGTTGAGTGGCGCCTAGCAACTATCTGCTGTACAGCGCAGGCAGCCGTAGACATGACTGACGATCGGTACACTACAAATTGACTTTCAGTTAATCCTCTCAAGACTGAAGTTGTTCTCTTTACTAGAAGGTGCGCATCCGAAACGTCCAATTTTGACTCCGGCGCATAAATCAGGCTGTATTTGACCGATGGCATGGGTTATTTTGGCTGTGGTCGCTTATTCGCGACTTCAGAAAACCCCAAAAGAAAAAGTCTAACGAGGTTAAATCGCACGATCTCTGTGGCTAGTTCACATCACCTCCACGTGAGATGACCATGACCTCGAATCTCTCGTGCAGAATTTCCAATGTGGCGTGAGCTGTGTGGCACGAAGCGCCGTCCTGTTGAAACCACATGTCGTTGGTGTCCATATCATCCAATTCAGGCCAAAAAAAAGTTTTGAATCATCGACCTATAGCGCTCGCCGTTGACGGTGATGGCCTGGCCAACGTCGTTCTCAAAGAAATATGGACCGATAACGCCACCAGCTTAATATCCACATCAAACAGTGTCTTTTTCGGGATGCATTGGACGCTCTTGGGACGCCAAAATGGGCCTCATCGCTGAAGAAGATTTTTCGATGAAAATTAGGTTCATTTTCCAGGCCCAGGCAGGCCCAAGTCACGACGCAAAATTCGCCAAGTTATGATCTGCGAAAGGCCGAGTTCTTGTGAGCGACTGCCTCGGATTCTCCTGCACACTCTCACGGACAGCGGCGATGTTTTCGACAAATCTTACGTTTCGTCGACGTATGGGTGTTGTTTATCCTTTACTGCACCAGAGTGGGTTTAAATTTATCCACCACACTGCAAATAGTTCTCATAAAATGGGAAAAGCGTGCGGAACGTTGCCCGAAGGGAACACCCATTTTGATAAAATAATTTTATCATTTGCTATCTCCGTCCATGGTGATTAGGCAAAACCGACTGAATAAATGACAGATGTAGCTTCAATAATATGGCCACTATTAACTGTCAAAGTTCATCAGTCCCTATTGAAAGACCCTGTATAAGGCCAATTATATACTATTCGTTGGCTGTCTAGTGGAACAAGCTCTCACGGAAATACGTTATTGCTGCTTTCAACAGACTCCAGACTGTCTCGGTTTCAAAGGGCTTTCCCTAGCATGCCTGTCTCTGATCTAGCCTCATTGGTAAATCTTCCTCCCCTTAATATTCATATCACGGGCTGCACTCTCAAAGCCATCTTCCGTCTTAAAAGAAATGGTCTTTGGTAAAATATGCACTGGAGCTCTGATGACCTTGCGCGCTGGCTGTTTTTTGCCTCTGGTCTTACGGGCATGCCATCTGGTACAATGACACCAGAACTCCTGCTGCAGAAAAAATATGGAATCCACTTTCCCCGTGCTCAAAACTCGTTTCAACCAGCATCTGCGCCAGGAAAGGAGTGTAGTCGGGTCTTCACCACTGGCTTCAAAACCGATATAGGACGCTGGTGTCTTTCTGGAGGATGACAATGTTAGATTTCAGTCCTTAAATCAATCCTAATGGCAACGAACTATATTGTGAAGAATCGGTGGAGGCGTCGAAGCATTTGATCACGGGAAATGGAATCGCCGATGAACTTCGTAAACAAGGGAATATTGATATATGTAGAAGTTGTTTCAGTGTAATCTTCAACGAGCCATAGCCACATCAGGGCCACAGGCAGAATACACATCCACGTTTATCACTGCGAAATAATAACAAAATATTTGTT
The DNA here is from genome assembly GCA_963966105.1 of Volucella zonaria. NCBI lineage: Eukaryota > Metazoa > Arthropoda > Insecta > Diptera > Syrphidae > Volucella > Volucella zonaria. Next base: position 182,761,093 of record OZ014532.1, read on the forward strand.
CTAGTAAAACCAACCTAATAAAAAAGAATCGACAAAAAAAATGTAAACGAGCCTATATTCTCATAAAATGTGTAAGCAAGACGCTTTAGTCGCTTGCAAAAAAGAAGAAAACCAGCTCCCACTCAAAAATATGGTATATTCCAGCTCTCAATACTTTCTATAATGTCAGTCAATTTGATGCATTTTTCGCAATCAGCTCAATTTTTGAATTCGTGTAGAAGCAAAATCTTCTAAGGACCTTAACAAACAGATATCGTTGCATACACTTTTTCATCAGTCCCACTAATCAGGATGTTTACCGAGCAGGTTGACGGAAGTTTTGACTATCATCGCATAAGTTGAATGTTCAATTCTGCCTGACGGCAGGATGTGTTCCATCTTCACCATTAAACAGTCAGCAGAAAAATTGTTCCCATATTCCCAGAACCGACCGTGACTCACTACAAGGTTTCCTTATTCATGTGCATGTTCTTGCCGGCATTCCTCATCAAACCAGGGATTTCTTGGTGGTGGTCGAGTGAAACCCAGCACGTCAGATGCGGCTTCTCTGATCGTAAATTGGCAGCGTTTCTACTGGTCTTCGATATTTGATGCTTCGACGTAGATTCTGGCTGTCTCTTGCAATTGCAATTTTTCCACGTTATATTTTCTCACAGTGGTTCTCTTTTGTTGAGGCGCTTGGTACCTTGGTAGCGATCCGAGCCAATGTTGGTTACCCGGAATGTTCGGACGTCCAGAGTGTTGGAGGCATGCCTTGCGTCTATCGCAATGTGATCTATTTCATTTAGCGCTTCATTATCCGGAGACCGCCATGTCCTCTTATGTATACGAATATTGAGATGAGGAAACCGTATGCTTGCTATAGTAATATTTCGTCCGTCCTACCAAAGATATCCTCATTTCCAATCATGGCGCCAAAAAAGCCTAGTACGATTTTAACTTAGGACATTACTCACATGTCATAAAACGCTTGCTCAAGTATCGGAACCTCAAGACTTCTTGCCGCATATGACAAATCCGCATCCGAATAAGTTTTTTTTCTTTCCCCTCTAGTAATCACTATCATACGAATATATATCACAGTTTTTCATCGTCCTTATGTCCGGCCCATCTAATCACACTTCCTGAATGGCGATGATATCTGCGTAATAACACTCAACGAGCTCTGCTAAGTGCTCGTTTGCACGTTAGCTCCATATTAGAAAAAGGTCAGAAGTCTACTGAAAGGTATAACTATCATAGAATGCGAGAGAAATGACAGTGCATCGGTTACACCTTGAGGTGCGAAGTATCACACACCATGCAATGAAACTGGCCTAACCACTCAAGCAGGAAAGTGAAACACCCCAAGTTTGGGAAGATGTGGCCCCGAACAGCTTATAAAGAATTGAAGAGAGTTTAAATAAAGAAGCGAGTAGTTAATGCCACGACAAATCACAGGAATTAAGTAAGCTAATACCCATCTATGAATGAATCAATAAAGGAAGCAGTTAACATCATATGTACGAGTACGTATAGAAATTGAATGAGCTGAATAGTTCTTCACCCTTATTTAAATTTGCATTCAGTTCTTCTCTTATTCAATTGCTCACTTGATGAGACTGCCTCGGGCTTAATCCAAAGAAGTTGGTATCCTATTCGGATCACCAATTTTCTATTTCAACTAGAACATTGTGGTACATGCCATTAGTTTTTTTAAATCTTTTCATTTAATTTTGTGCTCCTTAGGATTACGAAGTCAATTTTTCCTCTTCCTTTCCCTTCCTAACCAAGCATATTGTTCTTTTGAAAAGAATGTTATGCTTAGTTGTCTATGTGGCTTGCCAGGATGAAATTTTGCTTCCTTGACTTTGTTACACATGAACTCATCTACGAGTGCCTTTGTAGGCAACTACGAAATTATAACTTGAGCATGCATAGTTTTCTCTTCAATGCTTCACCAGAAATAACTTTCAAACCATTGCCATGGATTTTCTCTGAAGTCGGCTGGGAACTGAACAGAACTTTTCCAACAGGCCATACCACACCTACGAGTACATACGTGCGTACGTACGGATATCTGTGCTTTTGAAAATCCATTTTTCAAAAGCTGACTTGTTCATATTTCAGCAATAGTTGTATCTTATCTATTTCCTGGAGCCTACTATCCATATCTATGTACATGGTATACGCATTTATCGGAGTAGTGGCATTCTTGTGCTTCTATTCAATGTTCAATAGTTCCTAGGAGTCTCCAGTCATGTGCCTGATCTTCACCTTAGTTTGCAATTATTTATTGATTTAGGGCACTCATGCAATCACGCAAATGTACAGTCCAGTGGTTTTCTATTTGGTAAGGATGTGTAATGAGCAACATCATCATGAACTTACGCAACATTTACTTTCTAAGAACCAATCTATTCACTCAACCCTGCATCCATGTGGTTTGGGGGCTAAATATAAAATCGATATTTCATTTCAATCCGGATCCAATAGACAGTTCGGAGTCATTAATAATCGCAGCGCATTTGTCAAAGAAGTACTCGTATAGCGTCTTACGCTGGCAAAACAACTCAAATAAGACCGTCAGTTAGACATGAGGCGAAAACACGTATTCGTATCTATACAATTCACTCCGGCCACTATAAGGCTCCAGGGTACACCATCCTTCCCAATGGCTTATTATCATGCTCATCGTGAATTCCATTACTGAATAGTGGAGGACGCTAGAGGAATGTGCATGCCTCATGATATGCCATAGATTCCAAAGCCCTTTGAGGCACTCCAGCATCAGCCTTTCTATTGAATGCGATCAATACGGTCGGCAAACTTTGATTCCTCGTGATAGCTCCGAAGGTTTTTTTCCCTCTCTAGTCTTTTACTAAAACGAAAACAAACACCACATGTCAAGTGGGTGGGGCAGGTATACAAATGTCAGACGGTATAACCTCTAGCCATAAAAAAAAAAAAAAAAAAAATCTGGGAAATCTCCCAACAGACTGGTTGCACATTGGCTATCCACTACTAACTGGAAGCCAGTTGGATAAGCTCCTTTCAGAAAAAGTCCACAAAACAATGTTCTCCTTTGCACTGGGTATAGTAGTTATTGGTGGTACGTTTGTAGGCTCTGAGAGCAAAGTGATGTTCATTTTCATGGAGTGTTAGGCAAAAGCCATTTAATTCACGACTTTGGCACGCTGATTCAATGGGCAATCAATAGGGTTTCGGAATTCAGTACCGCCAATGTCAAAACTTTCCATTCTTCGCTCAGTACCAGATTCTGTTGCTACACTTGACTCGAGGTTGGTGTCATGTCGCTTTCTAAGCCAGTGTAGCAAATTAACTAAAACAAGGGGGTGTGCCGCGAATACCAGTGCCGAAAAATTCACCCAGAGCTGAATTCGATTCTACGTTTAAATGTGCATGCCTGTACGTGTTCCAGATGCATTCCCTTGGTGTCGTCATTTCCTGCGGTACTCTGATGTGCTTCCTACAATAAGCACCTACAACTCCTAGTAGCAATGGTACTCCTATTGGTGGTCGTGTTTGCTTTCGGTGGTGCAATTTTAGATTTCGCTTTGGGGGATGTTGAAGGTTTTTCTGTTTGTTTTTGTTTTTTTTTTGCCGGATTTTAGGGCGGAAACGTAGGCATTTCTGCATGCTTTCATATTTTAGAAACACGAGTAAGAGATGAACAGCAACGGCAGTAGGGTCTTTTCAACAAAATGCAAATATACAAAGGATTCTCGCACAAGGGTGCATGCTGTGTGTTCGGATTTGTAATGTACTGTTCTGTGCTCTGCTCTGCTATGTGTGCAGTAGAGGGTTTTCTGTGTTGAATGAAATCAAAACATTTTAATTTGAAAATTCTCAGTTTTATTACGGCTGAGGTTTGCAAGGTTTGTGGTAACAAGCTCACAGATACTTGAATTTTAACGCTTTATGAATCATTTAATATTCAAAAGCTTGGGAAATGTTTTTAGAAATTCTATACGTATTCGTAATTATGGGGATTCACATTATGGACAACGAATGTGGAGGGAGGTGAGTTGATGAAATGTCATATCCTTCCCGGCTGTTTCATGGTTTGATGAAATCAAAAAGAACAGCTCCTATAAACCAGTGTACATAACATACATGCCTATATATATTTCGAGATATCTGAGTCCGCGTTTTTGTAAATAGACTCCTGTGATCTTTTTCAATGGTCGGAGTTATTGTTGCCTCAGTGATATATTACCAACAACTACCGGACAGTTCTATAAGTTCCAGTTTGCTTACGAGCTCGATCAAATATTGCGATATCCACGGATACGGATCCTGACTTCCAAATGATGCGATAGAATTGTTCTACAGAGGGTCATGTATTTCTCTGAGCATGACCTGACTTTCCAATATTTGCTTGACACCAGTATCTTATAGGAATTTTGTGTTTGAATATCTTGGACTAAGATATGCGTCCGTCTTCCAAGCAAATAGAATACCATATATACGCAATCATTGCCAGAACTATTGTGCGAAAATTTTGTGGAGGAAGAGAGAAGTATCCACGTCAGTAGCGCTAGCCAAGCTGCGCTTAGATCCTTACTGCACTCTTTCACCACTTCGAAGCTAGTACGATAATGAAAAGCGTCCATTAATGCCGTCGATAGATTGAACTTGCTGAGTCGGATTGGGTACCAGTTCACAAATGTGTTACGAGAAATGCGATCGCCGATGAACTTCCTAGGCAATGCTGAGGAGGGAATTTCTCAGAACACACATCTGCTTTAGGAATTATTTTAGGCCTTCAAAAGTTGGGTTTCATAGGACCATCACTACAGTTAGCATGACTCTCCAGCATGCCGCCAGATCAAACGAATGCTTACCGATGTCTCTAAAATATCAGCGACTTCCCTGTTGCCTCTCAATACAAAAGACTGTGAACTGTTTATTGAGCTCATAATGAGACACTACGCTTTCTCTAAGCAGCTAGGCGTTGTAAAAACAAGTGAGACAACACCCTGTGTCATTTGCTGTGAGGCTGATGACAAGACCGCGGAACACTATCTCTGTGAGTGTCCGGCCTAAGTTGGCATCAGAGTGCAATCACTCGGTGCTGATGTGGTGGATACTAGTGCTGTTGGCACATTTTCACTGAAGGGTCTACCCACCTTTCAAGGAAAGCCTAAACAGTTCCGCTAAAATGACGGAAACTTCCTACACAGATTTAAGAAATCTTAAAAAAAGAACTTTTTTCGTAACAAAAATCTCTGACTAAGTCTTTTCCTTTTTAGACATTTACTTCGAGAGTCTGAAATAAAAAACGAGGGGCGGAATCGCTCAGAACAACATTTTGCAGTATTCTAAGGCTGATCGCAGAAATGTAACTGAACACTCCGATCTACCCAAGCACAGGTGGGTGAAGTTACGTAAATACGCACGATGCTGACAAAACACCATACGATCATATTGGTGGAGGAACTCTCAATATAGAGCCAACGGCTATGTCAGAAACAGATTCAGGAATAAGCCTACTTAGGCTTCTTCGACATACTCGGAATTCAGCTCAAGTAAAAATATTTCGGCATCGGATAACGTTATCGAAATGAAGGTGGTGACGAGGAGTTTCTAGAGAACCAACGGCAGGCGGTCATGCTGCCGTTGTATGTTACAGGCACTATACTTCGAATGATCTTCTCCTCCATGTGGAAAGTGATGGTTGACGTTGTGTAAACTGCTCCACCACGCAAGACACTATATGTTATGAAGCGCGAAGCAGCCTCGGATATGGACAGTCTTACTGTTAATAGCACCAGCAAACGACTCATATACAGCAAACGACTCATGCAAAATAACTAACGCAGCCCGTAGATTATTGCAAAAGAGATTTCACTGCCATCCATAAAGTATGATGTGATGGGCCAGGCAAAAAAAAAGAATAACAACTGTGGCATCTTCAATGGTGATTGGTATGGAGGAAGACTTTGTTTAGATGATTTGAACTTCAGTTACCCCTTACCGAAGCTTGGCTACAATCCACGTTAAGTCTATCTCCAGTATAAGCGTGATCAGCAATCGCGCTTCCACAGAGGAAAAGGACGACTTTTCCAAAGATTGCTTCTACAAGCTTTTCGACCAGAAGTATGAGACATTAAGATCTTTGTAGTTTTAAATTGGGAACGTGACCTGGCAATCACCTAAACAAAAAACTTGAAAAGTTTGAACATAATGGTATCAAACCAAGGGATAGGAACATCTACGCAGACTATCTTGGATGATGGAACGTTTACAGAGCGCGCTTCCCTATATCTATCGCGACGTCCTATGTTGACAGTATCAACTCCAGAAGACCATTAGCGGTGATGTCAGCACGCTGACAATTGAGGAACTTTCCTGCTCTATTAAAATTAATAACGATTCGATGTAAAAAAAAAAAACCGATATCGCCTAGATGACGAGCCATAATGCAATTTCTTCAACATCGTTCTTTAAAAAAAACTACGAGACTCACGATCCCAGGAGCACAATATTTAAATAGTTTAAACAGCTGCTAGCATACTTGAACTCTGCTGTAAGTTTAAACAACGACACAACGGTAAGGATAAAGCGGAAAATCCTCCTACAAATCGCTGTTTCTTTTTTACTAAGAGAACAACTGAGAACGAAGTATTTATTTCTCGCGAACGAGGAGAAAAACACTATACAAGATCTTTACAGTCTCAGTCCTACTATAGGGAGCGGAAGTACCATATTATCTTGTCGCGAGCGGAGGAAACGCCCTTGGTTGGTTCGAAAGTGAAGTTCGACTGACTTTCGGTCCCATCTGTTCAAACAGAGTTTGAATAGGAAAATCTTCGAATACTCGTACCAAAGAGACTACGAGGTAAGGGAAAGAAGGCTTTGGACTTCATCCACCTTGGAGTGCGTAACTGGAGGCGATAAGCGCCTAATGGGGAGAGCTGTTTATGTAAAGTAAAAGAACACTTTTTCCGCAATATCATTTTATCCACATTTCTTTATACTCTTACATAAACGAAGCACCTGTACTGCACGGCAGTAAATAATACGTTAACAGACAAAACTTTTAACATTGTGCTTGAACCAAGTAGTTTTACAAATCTTGGGTGATCGCGCGAAACTTCATGCTACCAAAACTACGTGCAACTACTCAAAGACTCTTCAAGCGACTGAACGGGAACCAGTATTATTAACCCACAATATAAATACAAGGTGGCACAAGGGTTGTCATCTGATGTTCTGTGGCTGTAATTTTTTTCATGGATGAAAAACTTTGGTTCTGCTTTTGGATTATGTTTCCTTAATGTCTTAGATTTGCTTCCTTAAGTCGAGAAAATGATATCGGCTAAGTGACCGCCGCCAGAATTGATAACCATTCGGGCCCGATTTGTGGCATTTTCCATCACTCTTGCCAGACCTTCCGACGATAGGTCCTCGCATTCTTGACGCATATTCTCCTTGAGGGCTTCAAGAGTCTGAGGCTTATTGACATAGACTCGTGACTTCAAAAAACCCCATCAAAAAAAAGTCTGATACGTTAAATCCCGCGGTCATGCCGGCCAGTGCAAATCGATAAATCGAGAGATTAGGCGACCCGGAAATGCTGCCCTCAGGATTTCGGTTGTGGCTCGTGCAGTATGAGTTATTGCTCCGCCCTGTTGGAACCACATATTCTGAAATTCCCAATTCAGGAAGGAGAAATTCGTTGAACATGGCTCTGTAGTGCTTGGCATCGACAGTTGTCGTTTGGTCCGCTCCGTTTTCGAAAAAATAAGGCCTGATGACACCTCCACCACGTAGTAACTTTGAGCGGGTGTAATCGTTCATCATGGATTATACGCGCATTTTCGGTGACTCAGAAGCGATAATTCTGCGTTTTCACATATCCACAGAGATGAAAATGGGCCTCGTCAATGGAAAATTGCCTCCCTCGTGCTCGACTTCAGGATGGCGTTACAAGCGCTTTGCCGGTCAACAGCGAACAGCTGATGCACTTTGTAAGGGAGCATCTTACAGTCTTTCACCCAAATTCTCTGTAAAGACCGCCGATTAATGCCAATTGCGTGGCACGTCGCCTGGTCAATACTCTGGAGTCCTCTGCGACATCTTCAACCACAGTTTCGATATTCTCAGTGGAACAGCTGGCCGGCCAGATCTGGAATCATATCGTGTTGGCCCACACTCTTCTCAGTGAGCGGCTAAACGCCGTAGTGATTGTCCAGTTGGTATCGGAAGACCGGGAAATCTGTACCGAAATTCACGCTGCGCCAACACCACCGACGAATTATTCCACGTTCTTTAGTAGTATACTGATTCATGTCTTGTTGACGTGTATTTTGTAACTGTTTACTTCACAAATATCAAAGCAACAAAATTGACATTTGCCGCCATTTGCAAAAATTATAGCATCTTCAGTTCTTCTCTCTCTTCCTACAGACCCACTGCACTTACGTCACTTCTTCCCAAGGTTATAGAAACGCTGATACACGGTGAGATCATGAAGTATCACTAAACATGGAAACTTCTCTATGACCGGCAGTACGCTTTTCATAGCATAGCAACAGGTCCAGTGGTGATTTGATGGCATGTCTCCCTGAAAAGTGGAACCAAAGCGTACATCAATCTGGCGAAAACAAGATAGTTGCACTTGATATTTTCAAGGCATTTGACAGAGTTTGGCATCATGCTGTTTTGTCGAAATGCGTGCATTTAGCATCGACAACTCTCTTCTTCAATGGATTAGAAATTACCATTCCTAACGTTCAATTCAAATTGTCTTGGATGGTTTCAAGTTTGGTGTTCGCAAAACAAATGCTGGTATGCCCTAGGGTTCCTTTCTGTCTGCGACACTCTTTTTAATTTTCATCTATGATCTCTTGCCTGCTACTTTTAATTCTATGTATTCCCTTGCGGACGGCAATACTCTCTGCTTTTCATATTCATTCCTGGACTAGGACGTGGGTCCTAGTACAACTGGAATGGCAGCGTATGCTAAGCTCATTAAATTCCAATATAAACAGCATCACTAAGTGGAATTTAATGTTTCCAAAAGCCAATGCTCTCTTCTCCCGATAAAGCGAAATTTTAGCACCTAGCCATTTATTTAGCCTGTCCTTGCATCGTCGAAACCGATTCTCAGTATGTGTGTCAATGACAACCTACGTTGGAAAAACCACATATTCGATGTCACCAAAGATGCTACAAATTGTCAGGATTTCCTAAAACGATATAGGAAATATTTCACCACCTCTGACTTGGCCACAATATATAAGGCATTTATCGCCCCAAAATTGAATTATAATGCCCACATCCAGCCAGATGCGGATAAGATCTCTCCACACTTGCAAGGTAGGATTCAAAACCGTGCGATGAAAGTCATAGGTGACACTAACATTACACAGTCAAGTGTCACGTTTGAACACCGACGTAATGTCTTTGCCTCAACTTCTTCTATCGATATTTCACCACCAGAGCTCACCCTAACTTGCCAGTAGCATTCCATCAAAACTTCAACCGCTATAAATGCTCATCAGTATACCCTTAAGCCCACTGTCGGACGTACTCTGAAATATCGTGACTCTTTCCTAAACCATATAACTCGGTTATGAAATGCCCTCCCGATCTCTTTATTTCCTATCCATTATAACTTGCAAACATTTAAGACCAACGTACATCGGTATCTCCCCGCGCTGTATGCAAACCTCTTCCGGGTATGCAAAATCCCTTGACTTTGCGCCAATTATAAAAGAAAAACAGTTTCCGAGATATTTTCTTCTCATCCTTGTTGGTGTGTGAGTATCCAAGTATGCAGTAGCGTGAATTTCCTCAATAGTTCAGATGGCCGATGATGCCTACCGTAAATTTGACGAAGTGCTCTATGAGCTACGCGAGCAGAGCTACGATTTTGGATATAAATTTCAACGATTTAGATAAAAAGGCAAACTGTACTGAAAATATATGAACCTTGGCAGCTCAATGTAGCAACTAGTTTGGCATTTAGTAAGGCTGGGAGTTTCTCATGACCCGAGTTTGCATCCATTGGCAGTTTGAGTATAGATGTGAATGGAATCATCAAACAATACTTTGCAAGAATACGTATCTAAGACGTCAGGGCGCGGACGTTTCCTGCTGTCCTCCATATGAAAACCTGTAGACTGCCTAATGGCATCGAAACGAGGTTTCATACTAAGTTTTTGTTTCTGTAGGCACTTTATCGGCTTACGATTTGATTCGACTACATAAGCCCATATCTGCAACTGCATTTTTGCGATTTAATTTTTGGCCTGTTGCACCTGGTGGTTCTTAGCAAATTTCGGTGATTCCTTTTGTGCGGACGCAGTACAAATTCATGCAGATCTCATATTTCTTATTTTCCATTTCTGTGCAAGACGAAAATTACCGTCCACAATAAACTAAGGGTGGTTTTATAATATAGAAAAGTTGCTGTTTCTTTAATCAGCGATAGTAAATGCTTACAGCATCAGATATCTTTTGCACTTCATTTGAAGCTCCTACCAACAGCAATACGATGAACGTTGTCCCCTTTGCATACGGAATGAGAACAGATTATCGGATCAAAACATAAAGCAAACCAAACAACATTCTAGCATCGTTTGAATATTAAACTGCATGATAAGGACATGAATGCGGTACGCCACATGTAGGTCAAATGATAGTTTTAATGAGTATAGCTTTGCGAAGTACTCACTCGACCATGACACTCTTTTCATATCACCATCTATGGCACTTCAAAAATTATGACGGCCATGACCGTTGGTGCGCCACTCCACACAAATCCAATTATTTAACAGTAACCTCTCCGTTGACATTGTTAACACGGTTAACAAAATTTCCCAACCAAACAGGATCTATTCAATGGAAACCACTGCATAAAGCTACCCAGTACTTCAGGCCTAATCGGCAGCGGTCAAACCGCCACAACTCATACTTGTCACATAAATCGAATTCAATGGGATTTCGACGAGGCGCCTAATGCATGCCTCACTCATTACTCTGAAAGGATTTGTGTGTTCACCTCAAAATACATGCACAAGCATTCGCCCAGAGTCAGAAGGTCTACAAAATAAACCCGGCCAGACCAAAGCTGATATAAAAGAGTTTTGTTTGCCGCTCGGATAAAACCTGCCTCTCGCATTTATTATACAACGCTTTAGGTTGACACTCCACCAACGCACGGGGGTATAAAGTTTCATTTGAAACAACACCACACCACATCCCGGTCTAGAATTCCTATACATAAATCATCGTCCAGAGGTTTGGCGCGCTTTCTCCCTTCCCTAGCCAAATTTAGGGCTCTGCGAAATTTTCATACAATTTTCGCCGAAATGTCATCATAAATAATCACAGCTGCTGCTGTTATACAAACGAGGGTAGATCGGGCGGGAATAGGTACTCATATTTGTACTTCCTTTGAACTGAATTTGCTAAAACACCAGAGGATTATGTGGGGCACGAAGCAGCACACTACAACCAACAACCCCTTTCCTTTGGATGGTCATAGAAGTGGAAAATTATATTTCCCGTGCATAATTGCGTGGGAATTTTATTTCGCGGATACACTCACTCATTTCGGGCATTTCAGTTGCCGGGTGGTGGGGTAGGTAATTAGGGAATACGATGCTAAAAGAAAAAAATAAAAACGGGAGGCTACCAACGGCATTAAGTCGGATTACGGGCATGAGCTGTTCTATTTTCTACGTGCGGAGTAAATAACCCAGCATGTCGAGGAGGAGCGTGTGAATGGATAATTTAGAGGAACACCACTGCCACTGGCGTGCATAACTTTCAATTTCTGTATACCACACACCTGGCTCTACTGTAAACCCACTACTAATCCGTGTACCTTCTAAATGAGGTATGAACCACTAAGCCAGTTGCCAGGTGAATGCCTGGCAGTAGAAGCGGAATGAATAAATCCCCAGATTAGCGACTAAAGGCTGCCATTTGCACACATTTCCTTCCATATCGTCAGCGTTCGCATGGACGTGGACATGATCATAGATACAGAGGCATGGATATGGCTCCGGCCACCGATAAGAGACTCGACCAGGTTGGATGAAAAGCAAATGGATCAAGATGTAATCCAGTTGGCATACATTCTTCGAATCGAGCAGAACGAGAAATGAGAAAATCCCATGTAAAGGACTGGGACTAAGACCATTATCGCATGAAGTAGCTAGAAATGGCCTGAAGGTAAGTAGAACATACGAGTACATGACTGTGCAGCTACTGATATAGAAAATTACTGGACAATTCCTTCATCGGATGAGCGGACAGCAACGGCAATAAGAAGCGATATTTGTGCGTGTCCATGGAGTTCATTATTTTCTACTTTTTTTTTTTAATTGTCCACTGTTCAGTACTTAGGAAACATCTATTGATGGTAAGTGCAGCTAAAGCTGTGCGAGAGACAAACAAACAAGCGAAACGTTGCCCCGAAGCAATGTCCTACTTCTAGTTGAATAAGCGATTTGCTTAGTTCTGGCCGCTTCCATATCCAGGGTTGCAACCTTTTACAAAAGAACACTCGTACATGTCCAAGTACTCGCACCCGTACTTGTACTCATACTTGTGCTCATTCTCACAGCTGTACGTTATGTAACCCTGTTCTAGACAAAACCGATACATCATGCACGGTATACATAATTCATGTGGGTTCACCCCAGCAGAAAGCCAAATAGTCCTGACCAAGAGCAAATGTAAGCACAACCCGTTTAGAATATGGAAATGTGTCGGCAGCGGCCAGAATGGTCGATTCTGGGGCATTCTCGTGCAAAATTACAACGACGACACAATGACGTCGACGATTGAATTTTGCCAGACGAACAACAGACCGAGAACGATGTACGATTCCAGAGTTTCAAATGCCTGTAGATGGATGGATAGTGGGTGTAGACCATGAAAAATGCATCTCTTCACAGAAATTGTGGCAAGGATATGGATATTTGTTTTTGAACCTCCTGAGGGAACATCGGTCTACAGACGTCTGCAGAGGCACATTGCTATAGATATACCATATATATTGTACATACCAACCATACGTTTGAACATCTCATTTAGGTGGTGTTTGGGTTTTCTTTTCATTTTTGTTCAGATTCATTTCGAAGCTATAAATTGCTCTGTGGCAAGTTGGATCTCCTTAAGTCGACCAATTGAAAGCATGCATTTACAAGTATGTTTTCTGCAGTATTTGGGCTTTCTTTTCCTATTTCGACTTTCAAGACTTCACTTTGAATGAATAATAAATTGAAGGTAAACTAAGGATACGAGTATTTGCCTTACGAGGATTTTTTCCGGTCACAGATGGCAGCTCCTTTGGACAAATGTTGAACGAATGAATTCAATCAAGAATTCATGGCTTTTAAATCTTTTGTTTTGAGTACCAGTAAGACGAATGATGCAGGTTTTACTTTTTCCTTTAGACCAGTAGTTTTGATGTGAAGATTTTAAATTAAGTACTTTGACTAACTGACCCTCCAGGTTATGGGAGTTATGCTGTCAGGGTAACATCCCTGCTATGAGATAGTGAAAATATACATAAATGGATCTCTTCTTATAATAATCATATTTCAAACGTCCACGAATTTGCACTTCGAACGTACGCACCTGTTTCATCACAAACATCAAAGCTTACTGTTACTGTACTTTACCTGACATCTTCATCTGGGAGCGAGGCTGTCCTGCGGCTCAACAAACTCGCTCACTATCTACCTGCCTCGAGTTACGCACACTGAGTTGATTGAGATCCCGTCAAAATTCTCCCACCTTAGATAGGGTCTTCCTATACTACTCTGTCGCACTGGAGTCGATTCGAAGAGGGCTGGGGTATTAGTGGGTATGGACTTTTCATGACCTACATACTCGTATGTAGCTGTCTCATTCCCTAACCCGATCTACGAGTATGTCAAAATTTTTTACAGCACCTCCTCCTTCACGCACTGTCAGTGGAGACTGGATCGAAGACAACTCGGAAAAGTGTCCATTTCTCTGCTCTGCAACAAGACAGGGATGGTAAAGAATTCTTCACGATTCCCTAAAACACAATGTGAAACAAGTCGAATGGTTCCCCGTCACCCTCACATAAAAAGGTGGCGGATCGATTAGGAGGCGATAAGTATCAATTCGGCATTCTTGAGTCTTCTTCAAGTTCTGCGGCATAGTCGATATCGATTGGTCGATCGTGGATTTGGCAGATCTGGAAACACACTCTACATATATTGTTGGTGACCAGTTTTATATAATAACGGATGGAAGAACCGTGTATCCTGTTTATCCCCTGTAATTGGGCCAGTTGAGGTTCCTTCCTTTCTTAGGATCAGACGGACAATGCTGAAATTCCACTCATCGGGCATGTGTTCCTATACTAAAATTTTGGTCTGGTGTATACTCCTCACCAGATCATTTTCTACAGCTTTGAAAAGCCCGGCGGCTATGCAATCGCCTTCTGCTAACTTGTTGCATTTGAGAGTGCATATTGCTATCCTCACTCTGTTTTCTTCAGGAGTAGTCTTTTCGGTCTTCGTCTAGGTATAACGTTCAGTTGAGTCTTTTGCATGGCAGGTGTATTTTCGCCATTCAGCAGTCTAAGGAAGGTCTTCTTTAAAATTTTCAGCACCAATAGCGTCTCTACTACAGACTTCGGTTTGAGTTTAGTTGCCCTACCAAGTTGCTTTCAAATATAATTTTCGAGGCTCATTATGTCAAATCTCTAGATTTACTCGACTTCAAAAGCTTGTCGAAAAAAACCTCTTTTACTTTCGAAGAAGCGGGTGTTCTCGTTTCCACAACAGCTCTCAAATCAGCCCTCGTTATGATGGCATCCTTATAGCATTGCTAACAGTCAGCCGCATTGATGCTGATGATTTTGAATTTTAAGAGAGGTTATGACAGATGCAGTCGACGCCAAAGCCTCTAACACTACGATGTTCCATCCACTGGAAAAGTCTATCAGCCTGTGTATTGAGATCGCCAAGTACGATATTTTCGTCATACTTGGGTCATTGCTTATTAGTTATTTTTAAGAATTCTAGGAGTCCGTAGAATCCTTTCTTTGTAGCGTCGTCTTTCTCCTCTTCTCAGCAGATGCCCTGACACGGATTGTTCAACCGCTGTCTTCCATGATAAGCCCAGCAAACATCCCCTGCACAATATAACAATCGATGCATTAGATTTCGCGGTTTCTGATCGTTTTCTTGTCCAGTGCATTCCATTGCATTTCTTGGATGGTGGTTATATCAGCATTATAGACCTCCAGTGTCTCCACTAGGTGTGCAAGAGCACCAGGTCTGTTAAGAGTCTTCACATTAATAGTGGCGTTGGCATGGCTAGTCAACAGTTAGGTCAATCTTATCAGAGGCTATTGTTGTCTTCATCACAACTTGGTTTCTCTCGCACACAGATTTCAGACACATATTACAGCCGATCAGGTCGACAAAGTACTTGCATAAGTTTTCGTTCATGATTGCACCCTGAAACCCGGTTTGGCACTCTGATGAGTTAGAAATAATACTTCACTCGGTTTGTTCTTAATCA
Organism: Volucella zonaria; assembly: GCA_963966105.1. Lineage (NCBI taxonomy): Eukaryota > Metazoa > Arthropoda > Insecta > Diptera > Syrphidae > Volucella > Volucella zonaria. The sequence continues at coordinate 182,776,624 of OZ014532.1, forward strand.
AGGGGAATTCTATGACCTGACCTGTCGAATATAGACTACGAAGCCTGCCGAAGGTATAATGCTTAACCCGTATCCTTGGACCTCAAGACCAAAATTAAGTAAAGATTCTGCGATTCGTTATCTGTTATCTGATAACGACCTCCGACTAATTTGAATTGCAACTGCTAGTAATGCGGTACTAGGTACAACAAAAGTTCTGAAACTACGGATCTACGGATAGTCGGACACTTTCAGAACAACAAATTTTTACTTACACCAATTTTTCGTTGCACGAAAATGCAAAGCCCAACTGATCAACAAAACGAGGCTAGGAAACGAACACTCCAATAAATGAACTTAACATTGAATGATTTAGCCCGCATACAGTATTCAGAGACCACAAAGGGCAATTGAGTGAGGGTCTCTGTTCTGTGCAACGTAGACTAAGTACTTGACGTAGCTCCAGAGGAAATAATCAAGTGGCGTCAAATTGCATGATCACGGTGGACAATTGATGAACACTGGCCATGAGATAACACAAATTTCTCCTTCACAACTTCGAGCGTTGTATGGCATGTAATGCCATCTTATTGGAACCACAGCTCGGATATATCGATGTTGTCGAGCTCTGACCACAGAAAGTCGATTAACATCGCTATATAGTATACCTGAGATATTGATGATAAGTGTGTTTCCTCATTTCGAAAGAAATAAAGTCTGATGATGCCGCCATGCCATAAACCACACCAAACAGTCAATTTTTTGTCGATGCATTGATGCTTGGGTGAACATTTGTGGATTGTGTTCACTCCCATAATGCCAATTTTGCTTGTTGACATTGCCGCTGAGCCAAAAATGAGCCTTGTCCGAGAAGATGATTTTTTGGCCAAATTCCGGATCTCCGCCCAACGTTTCTAGCGCCCAATTAGTGAACTCACGGCATTGTCTGTGTTCGTCCGGCTTCAATTCTTGCGTCAGCACAATTTTATATGGATGTAGTTCCAAATCCAACCGCAAAATAAGACGGGTAGACTCTCTGGCAACGCCCAATTCAGCAGATTGTCGCCGAATCGACATTTCTAGGTCTCCTACGGTACTGGCCGTTACGGTGGCTATGTTTTCTTCATTTCGCACCAATCTCTATCTGCTTGGTGTCTTAAGATCCAAAAGAGTATATTCACTCTCAAACTTTTCTGGGGTGCGACGAATTGCCTGCACACACAAACCATGATGATGACCGACTTTGCGACGAAATTCATGTTGCGTATTTACAACTGAGCCGGAATTTCGATAATATTTTTTTAATAATTTCCGCACGGCCGGTAAGTGTAAAACGATGCATGATGAAGTGCGAAACCTTACTGAATATTTTGACAGCTGGATATCATTGGTAACTTTGACAGCTGCTGAAACATAACAATCGGAAAAACTATCAATGCTACCAGGTCACTAGTTACATCACCAATGACATTCTAAGAAACCAGTCACTGTAAGATATTTTTCGGTAAGACCAGTAGTTAAACCACTGCTTGAAGTCCTCAGAAAATCTAATCCAGCCAAAGTGAAAAATCGCAGAAAATCTGATTGTACCTATACTCTGGCTCTAAGTCATGTACTTAAAACTCATTTTGGTAATCAAATTAAAAATCTCCTGTTCCTTGAATTCAAAATGTTCTGACCTATGATTGCTGAAGATACCAGGAGATCAATTACATATACCCGGCTTGCTGTAAAACATTGAAAGTCAGGTCTTTGGCCAGCTGCCTCCAGCTCCTCTTCCTATTGTGCTTGACACCTAAAGCGAGATCTTTGACTTCAGTGTTGTCACTTCGGGTAACGTTAATATTCATGCCCTCTATAAGTTCTAGCCGCCTCAGGTCAATGTTGCGTATTTTTATTACCAAGGAGACATCGCTATAGGACCCGTAGAGTTCGCTGCTATATATTTTCCTCTACAAGATCCTCTTGGTCGGAAAACCCTGTGTTCATAACAACTAAGAATGTCTCCATCCGCAATAGCTAATGTCCATACTTCCCCGTCATACAGCAAGGTCGAATGTCTCTATATAGAGTCGCCTAGTGTTTCTTGACAAGGCCTTGTTAACCGATGGCTTTCGTAGGCTATAGAAACAGCGATTGGTAAACCTTGATTTGATTTATGATGATATGTTATTATCTGAGTTAATAGATACCTTAAAGACATTCAGTCCGATTCGTCGAGGTTGTGCATCCCTTCCTGTTGACAGTAGAACTTAATTTTTCTAATTTTTCTTGGGGCAATGCGAAATAAATCGCTTAATACAAGCTTAAGCTAACTTAAAAACTAGGACTCAAAAACTAACAGCAGCTAAGGGTTAGGAAGTAAAGTAATGGTGGAGGAGATCAAGTTTAAGACGATACGTGTTCAGCTTTAAATCAAAAAGGCAGAGGTTTGAGTTGACCTTACGGAGCACGCGGGAGTTTGGTTCGTAGGAACCATAAGAGGTGCGATAAGTTGAAATATAGAAGAGACGAGGACAGAGTAAATTACGAGGGTTAGTGGTAAAGGAAATAGAATTAAAAAGGGCTCTGCGTTTTTCGATTCATGTTAAGAAGTTAGAGGCGGTCACGATAGGGAAATAAGATAAAGGGGTCGTCCCAGGTTAGTCCTCGAAGGCGAAGGACAAATTCTTTAGACCATCGTTTGATAAAACCAGGCGATGAGTTCGCTTAAAGGATTATCTCATAATATTCCAAGGTCGCGAAGGGATTGAACCTGGGGTACAGGTTGATCATGCAGAAAATAACGTCGAGGAGGAGATCGAATGGACTTACTTGACAAAGTCATAGATTGACATTTGGAGACATTAAGCTCAAAGCAATTTTTTAAACACCAAGTGCAAAACCGATCGAGGTCTTCTCGAAGGAGAATGGAGTCTTGGGGTGAAGTTATAGTTTTGGAGAACTTAGTGTTGTCGGCGTAAATGGATAGGGGGCAGTGTTTAATAATCCTCTTAAGATCGTTTATAGTAAAAATTAGATTGGACCTAGATGGCTGCCTTGTGGGACACCAGAAGTGGCTAAAATCGGGATTAAGAAGGCTGACCTAAAATGAACGCAATAATAATGGTTCTCCAGATAAGAAGATATCCATTTTAACAATATGCGGTCAAAACCAAGAGAAGACAATTTAAAAAGGATCAATTGATGTGATATTCTAACAAAGGCCTTAGCAAAATCGACTTCGTTCCGAGTTTTTAGAAGTCGATCTAGCTTTCAGAAATTCATGCTGACTGGGTGATATATAGGTACTCAACTCCCTATATCACAATGAGTTGCGTGATTTTGGAGTTATCTGTGATAAGAAACTCAATCTCCATTCTCACATTGATAATATATTAAAAAAAAAAAGCCAAATCTGCCCTTGGCTTCACCAAGCGCTGGTCTTGCAGTCCTTATGTTACCAAATCCCTTTACATAACCTTTATTACGCCTCTTCTTGAATACGCAAGCCAAGTTTGGTCAATCTACTACAGAACTCACATCCTACGGATAGAAGCTGTTCAACGCAGGTTTTTACGAATTGCTTTAAGTGGTCTTCCCTGGGATGATAGCCAAAACTTACCACCATACACTGATCGGCTGAAACTTATAAATCTTCTATACACCGAAACGTTGCCGAAATTCTCTTTATTCATCAAATTTTAATTGGTAATATCGATTGTGCTTTTTTACTTAAACTTATTCCTTTTAACACCAACCCACGAAATCTAAGGTCTGTGCCACTTTTCTGGTTGTCTATAATGCTTCGTGAAGTTAACGATATTCTGCCTCTCTTCGACTACCACCTCAGCAAACTCTCCCTTAGAGCATTCTTATATCCACCTAACTTTCTTTAACCGCTCCCACCCTTTAGTTTTTATCTTTAGTTTTAAGTAAAATTATTAGTTTTAATAATATGCTTGCAAAAAGACCTAATAAATCTGTCCGGGGTTGACCAGGGCCTCAAATCAAATTTTTTATTTTTTTTTAAACAAATTAAAGATCATTCTAAAACCTAAGTTTGTGTTGATAGATCCATGGAAATATAGGGATACTCACAAGAATAACTGGCGTCGGGCACCATCAGGTGTTCTTTAGTTACAAATTTAAGAGTTTAAAAGATAGTGTATTAAACCGAAAAGAAAAAAGATAATTATTTCAATGAGAGAAAAAACGAACGAGGAAAGAATCTTTTTGCATTTTCTTTTTGAAACTATTAATTTTCAACAGTAGCTCTAAGCTTAAAGGGTCCATAGTAAAAAGCCAGTCTTTAAGTGATTTTAAAAAATAGTGCCGGTTTTGTTTGGATCGTGGAGACATAGGAAGTTTGTTAAACATTCTACGCGAAGTAACTATATAAAAATTCATAAAATGTGTTTTGTGCACGTGTGGGATGTCAAAAAGTACGAGTACCACGTTGCTTACTCGCAAGTTGTAGGCTGAGGAATTCCTAAAAGGAACATTACCGCTTCATTTAAAGAACTCTTTGAGTACCTTGAAAACGTATAGATTCCTGAGCGGCAATATCTAAAGACTTGTAAAAAGTTGCCAACTTTCCGTATATCGATTTTTGCCACACATAAATCTATTGGGTCTACAAGTAAGTTTCCAGCGTTTATCAGAGATGGCGCCACCAGTGGATCCCGGGCAGAAATGTCAGACCCTATGTGTTTTATTTGTAGGTTTTGTATCTGTCAACGACTTTGCAGCGTTATATTTGAGCAGTTCTATCGGTGTCGTACATTTTATCGAGCAAAATCATGGCAAGTTTCCAGCCAAATAAACGTCATTTGCGGGAAGCGCTGCTTTTATTCTTTAATATGAAGAAAAGTGCGGCTGAGGCCTATCGTTTGCTTTCAGAAACTTATGGGGCGGAATGTATTGGTGAATCGACGTGCCGCGAGTGGTTCAAACGGTTCAAAGGTGGTGATTTTGGAGTTGAAGACAAAGATCGCCCCGGAAAGCCGAAAAGTTTTGAAGACGGGGAATTGGACGCTTTACTGGATGAGGATCCGTGTCAGATTCAAGAAGAACTTGCTGCATCATTGGGTGTCACGCAAAAAGCCGTTTCCCAGCGCCTAAAAGCACTGGGATTCATTCAAAAGGTTGAAAACTGGGTGCCGTACGAATTGAAGCCAAGAGACGTTGAACGGCGATTTTGCATGTCCGAAATGTTACTGCAGCGGTATAAAAATAAATCATTTTTGCATCGTATTGTCACTTGTGACGAGAAATGGATTAATTATGATAATCCTAAACGCAGAAAATCGTATACAAAGCCCGGCGAGCCCGCCCAATCGACGCCGAAACGAAATATTCACGTGAATAAGGTCACGCTCTGCATATGGTGGGATCAGAAGGGTATCGTATACTACGAACTGCTTCCGAGTGGTGAAACCATCAAAGGACCATTATATCGAACCCAACTAATTCGTTTGAAGCGGGCATTAAAAGAAAAACGGCCAGAATATGAGACCAGGCATGAGTCCGTCATTTTTCATCACGACAACGCTCGGCCACATGTTGCGGTTTCGGTGAAAAACTATTTGGAGAATAGTGGATGGGAAATTCTGCCTCACCCGCCTTACAGTCCAGACTTGGCACCATCTGCCTACCACTTGTTTCGTTCGATGCAGAACGCTCTTACGGGAATACGCTTCAGCTCAGTAGAGGAAATCAAAAATTGGTTCGATACGTTCTTGGGCTCGAAAGACGAGAAATTTTTTTGGTCCGGAATTCATAAATTGCCAGAAAGATGGGGGAAAGTTGTAGCTTCCGATGGACGATACTTTGAATAAAGCATTGTAACTATGTTTTCATAATAAAACTTCAAATTTTGGAAAAAAAACGCTGGAAACTTACTTGTAGACCCAATAATTATATGCTTTTGGGAAACGACTATTGCAATTAGGCTACTAAGATAGGTACCTCCCCAACTAGTAATCCCATATTGAAGCTTTGACTGGACTAACCCGTAATAAAGCATTGAAAGTATTCTTTGCGAGCAGTATGGCTTCACAATATACATTTTCCGTGTTAATAAAGTCATATATGATTTTAACTGTAGGGCTTGTGATTTCCAATTTAGTTTGCTATCAATGAGGACTCCAAAATATTTGAAAGACTCGACTGCTTCAATATTAAAGCAGCATGTGGAACAATTACCAAAAGCGCTGAAGTTTTGCTTCCCACAGGTGTAAGCAGAATGTTTGGCAATCGCTTGAATGAAAAACAAACCCAAAGCTTTCTAGGTTACTCGTATTTTGACATAGCTTCAAGTTCATTATTTTTGTTTTTTCACTAATAATAAGCTTATGAAAGGTGAACCAAATTCTAAGTAAATGAAGGTCGTTGTTCACTTTCGCAACGCATTCATGGAGAGAGGCGTCAGTGTATGTGAAGGTGATGTCATCTGCAAATGCGCTTTGATTTCTGTAAAAGCTCTGGATGAAAAGTGAGTTTCTGTAAGCAAGAAACAGTACTGGGCCTAGCACAGAACCTTGCGGAACGCCATTTCTAAGCTTAAGTGAGGTACTATAAAAGCCATTGACCAATACTCTTTGCTCCCTTTCCAATAAATAAGACTTAAACCAATTGTATGTCGTTCCTCTGAAACCAGTCTTGTATAATTTTGTAAAGATTATATTTAAGTCCACCATATCGAATGATTTCATCATATCAATGAAAAGGGCCATAGTAGATTGGCTTTTGTTAACTCCACTGAATAAATCACAGCAGACATTCTAGATTGCATCCTCCGTGGATCTCCCAGGTCTAAAACCATATTGTGCTTTTGAAAAGAAGTTACTTCTTTTTAAGAACGTCAACGTTCTTGATTTCATTAATATTTCGAAAATTTTATACAGGGTGAGTTTTTTAACTTGAGACATCCAAATTACTCGAAAAATACGCGATATAGCGAAAAATGTTTCAGACAAAAGTCACAAGGTTCTGAAGAGGACATAAGATGGTGACCACGAGTTTGACCTTGAGACCCATTTTCAAGGTCAAACGAAGGTCACTTTTGATTTTTCAAATGATAATTCCTGATTTTAATTGCTCAGTCGTATTGCTCGTAGGCTTGTCATTTGTTTTTACATACTGCGTTTAGCATAACCCAGTAACAACGACGTGGACGTAGCAGTATTTTGTTTCTTTCGTGGTGATTAATTAGAGTGGGTCCCCTTGCCCCCACAGTTGAATCATTGAATTCTTCCCATTTCGACGTTTATTTCCTGAGACTATTTCAACAAATGCTCGAAAATGTGACCATTCACTTCAATACACTTGTCTATCCGCGCTCTAGCGGATAGCGGATAGCCAAGCGCGTTGTTGGCTTTTTTCTGTAAACCTCACTTTTTAAGTAGCCCCACAAGAAGAAATCAAGTGACGTAAGATCAGATGATCTAGCAGGCCATTGCCTCGGACCCCCTCGTCCGATCCATCGTTGATGTTAAACATTGGTTAATACGCCCCGGGCTACTTGGGAATAATGGGCTGGACAACCATCATGTTGAAACCACATTGTTTGTCGCAACTCCAATGGCAGTTCTTCTAGTAATACTGGAAGATGGTCCCGCAAGAAGTTAGCATACTTTTTGCCATTTCCCCAATAATTCCCGCCCAAACATTAACATTCCAAGGGTGTTGGCGTTCAACTTGTCGCAACCAAAAAGGGTTTTCGGTAGCCCAGTAATGCAAATTATGTCGATTGATCGTACCGTAATTGGTGAAAGTCGACTCATCAGATAATAACACCTTGGTGAAGAAAAGGGGGTCTCGTCCAATTTGCTGAAGTGCCCATTGACAAAAGGAAACCCGGTTGAGAAAATCCTCACTAGAAAGTTCTTGATGCATTGAAACATGATAATAATGGTATTTATGCCGATGTAATATCTTACAGACAGTCGTTTGAGAAATTCCTTATTCATGACTTATTTGGCGAGTGCTAATGTGAGGACCGTCTGCAACGGCAGCTAACACTGATATTTCATTGTCCTCAACAGCCACCCTATCTGACCGATTCCTTTTCTTTGGTTGCACACTTCCTTCACCAGTGAATTGTTGGATGACCCGATAAAAGGAAGCGCGCGATCGTATCTGGTCTGGGAAACGTTGGGCGTAAAGAGCAACAGCACCATCGATGTTCCTTCCACTTTCTCCATAGATCAATATCATTTCAATTTTCTCTTGAATTGAAATAGCCTGCATTATTAATCTGGAAAACGTTACTAATAATAATCAGTTCCTCAAAACAAATCGCGACCTTCTAATACCCTAACAACGTTGAGACAAAGTCGTGTGCCCCATTGAGGAATACGACTGAGCAATGAAAATCAGGAATTATCATTTGAAAAATCAAAAGTGACCTTCGTTTGACCTTGAAAATGGGTCTCAAGGTCAAACTCGTGATCACCATCTTATGTCCCCTTCAGGTGTGACTTTTGTCTGAAACATTTTCCGCGATATTTCGTAGTTTTCGAGTAATTTTTATATCTCAAGTTAAAAAACTCACCCTGTATACCGTGGGAAGCATAGAAATCGGTCTATAATTGGCTATATTTTTACGATTTCCTTTTTTAAACAGACACAGAACCTCTGCCTTTTTTAGAGCCGCCGGAAACACGCCACTGTTGACACTAAGGTTAAAAAGACAACACAAGACATCAACAATTTCCCAAGAAATTTTTTTCAGGGTTATGGCAGAAATACTAACACTTGTGCAGGTTTTCTTGTTTTTCAAAGCCATAATTGTCTTGAAAACTTCACAGGAGGTAAACTAGTAAAAAAAGAAACTATTACTCTGCCATCTATCTTCAATTAAGTTCGATGAAATATTGCGGTTAAAACTGGAAGTTGGTTCGGAGGGTTTAATAGTAGCGGAAATATTAACAATGAAGCTATTCAATGTATTTGCTGTAGCACGTGGATCGGTCAAGGTTGAGTTATCAACCTCTATCGTAGGGATATCGTTAGACTTATTTTTCCTACCTAAGATGTTATTTACTAATTCCCATTCCTTCTTTATGTTTGCCCTGGCATGGGTTAAGCGATTGATGTAGAAGCTATCACGTGCTTGTTCCATCATAATCTTAGTTCTATTGCACAAATTATTGTAATAGCTTTTAATTTTTTTGCAAATTCTTTTTTTCACTTTATTTGATTAAGTAGGATGTCATCCAAGGCTTCAAAATTTAGTCGCGCTGCCTGCTGTTTAGGACGGTAGTTATGCTATGGATATGATTGGTTAAGATCGCAATAAAAGCATTGTAGGCCATAAAAGGGTCGCTTTCCAATCAATGCTTTTCCATCAATGCTTGATGGTCTACTTGGGCTTTTTGCCTGCTAAAATTTTTCCTAGGTGAAGACTCCATTTGAAAACTAATTTCACAAAAATGGTGATCGGTTATTTTATAGTCGTACACTTCACAATTAAAGACCGTACTGATATTTTTATTCAGTCTTAGAAATATATGGTCAAAGCAGCCACTGGTTGAGCATGTCATGCGAGTAGGTATATTCACCATACTTTTAAGATCAAAATATAAATGTACTTGGTTTTGTCCTTATTCACAGCTTAACCTAATTCCGCCGCTCCTCTAGGCCGAACCCCCCTATTCTCTAGTAGATCTGAAGATATTGGTTACTTCGCAATAGTAGGGTTTTTCGATAGCAGTGTACTCCACGCACAAACCCCAATCTGTGGGACCTCTCGGAAGAAGGAAGTCGGATATTCCTTAACCAGTAAGCTTCATTTGTCAACACTCTTATTTTAGCACACTGTCTGGTCTTGAAAAATCCTTGTTGACCTCAGATGAAAATACGTTGAAGTAGCTCATTTAAAGAATCTGCAATGCCGACTGTTAAAGCCAGTTAAGTCGTGTAGTTGTGAAATCATTTCTAATAGGACATTATTTCTATTTTTCCCGGCTTAACATTCGGCTTTTAGGATAAATCAAGCTTGGTTGGGTGAGATCAGTAGCCGGTGGTCACCACGAGGAGGCAAGATAAGTATTATTGATACGTTACAACACAAGGTATCGCAAGGATGTCGAAGCTCAGCACCTACCCTAATCAAACAACACTCAGCCACCAGGGGCCACGGTGAGGAAATCAAACAAGCATTATGAACATGATTGTCATGCTACTAACCAAACCAGTGTTTCGAATAGTCACCAGTTTCCCAAACCAGATGCACGACTTGTTTAAACCTTATCGTGGCGGCTTTTGGGAAAATATTGTTGTTTAAGATTAGTTGTTGCTATACTTATGTTAACCTATTCATTATTCATTTACTACCTATGTTTGTAATAATATTTTAATTTTATACCATCATCTTGTGACACATTGTACATTCGATTTGTAAAAAGACCTCTTGTCTATTTGCATCACAACAACAATGCACCATCAACACACATCGCTCTCAACGCTCTTGTACAAAGTAGAGTAAATCCTTTGCGTTGTTAGTGTAACTAACGTTGGTCACGACAAATTACGACGATTGACTATGCATTGTCGGTGTTGATGCGAGATGATGGTCCATAGTCTCTTTCACTTGGATTCATCTCACAGCCGGAGCAACATCTTGGTAACATTGTTCAATAAATAAGTTTGGTTTGATTCGCAGCGTTTTTTTTCTTGGTTGGAATTTTTTTTTTTCTTGGCAATTCGCATTTATTTTAGCTGCTGCTGAAATCGTCGGTTCTGATACATAAAATTTTGGTCCTTCGAGCCGGATTTAATTGATCTTTCTTCGATTTAATCAAAAATTCAAAACGTTTAGACATTTGGTGAACATTTTGTGAAATATATCTCTTTATATACTATACATATATGTAAAGAGCGCTTCCACACGTGTCGGGTTGCATAGACAGTACGAGTAAACGCAATTGTTAATTCAAAGAATTTATAGAAAGGTTATTTCGTTATTTGTTAGCTGCGGGTAACGTTCAAACATTACGGAAGGTAACAGACGGCGCAGACGAAGTCATTCGTGGACTCAACGCACTCGGTTCCAATAGTCGCGATCCGTGGTTGATGTTTCTCCTGCTCAGTAAACTTGATACCGAGAGTAAGCAAAGTTGGGCTCAGCATGTAGGTTAGCGAGATAACTGTACTTTCAAGGAACTCTTGTCATTTTTGGGATCCAGATGCGACGCATTTGAATCTTGTCAGTCATTATCTCGTACTAGTTTATCTCGTCGTAAGCTCCAGAGTGAAATTCGAACACATTTTGCTGAATCGTCGCAGTCAACTCCGTATTGCCCAAAGTGTAAGAACAATCACATTTTGCCCCAGTGTTCACAATTTACCAATCTTGACTTTGAATCTCGTCGGAATTTTGTGAAATCGAACTCATTGTGCTTTAACTGCCTTCGTGTCGGTCATTCTGCAAACAAATGTCGCTCTTCGTGTCGCTGTCGCGTGTGCAAGTCGTGTCACCACACATTGGTTCACCCGCCGGAACAAACTCACTCTTCGTCGTCGATTCCTTCAATCTCGTCGTCATCGATTCCGTCAACCTCTTCGTCGGTTCAAATTCAAGATCCTCAACAAAATCAATATTATCTTCAACCTCAACCTTCCTGCTCTACATCATCGCCTGTTTAACCATTCGATCGATGTTGGCTTCTCTAAGAAAACAATCCTACCCACCATATTGGCTACGGTTCAAGATATTCAGGGCAATCCAATAAGTTGTAGGGTATTACTTGATTCTGGGTCCCAAGTCTCCTTCGTTGTAGAATCATTAGCTCAGAGATTAGGACTGCCTCGCAAACACGCTCGAATACCCATTCTTGGAGTTTCATCCACAGAAGCAGGTCATACTAGAGGTTGTATTTCAATGACACTTCGTTCTCGATTAAATCAAACTCATCTATTCATTGACGCATTTATCTTAAACAAGTTGACTTCCAATCTGCCATCTCAGTCTCTTGATATAACCGCGTGGTCCCATATTCAAAATCTGGAATTAGCAGATCCCAGATTTAATGTACCTAGTCCAGTCGACGTACTTCTCGGAGCAGACAAATTATGGTGTGTACTCAAGGGGGAACAAATTCAGGGATCAAGAGGGTTACACATAGCCCAGAATACATCATTTGGTTGGGTTGCAACAGGTGAACTGTTAGACACCCAACATTCGCATCATGTCGCCATTTCATCGCTTCACACTACATTGGATGTTGAAGTTTTACTGCAAAGATTCTGGGAGCTTGATGATGTAACACCCCCTTCTGACGAATCATTTAGTAATGATGAAGCTGAGCAACATTTTCGTTCATCGGATGGACGATATGTCGTTCAGTTGCCATTCAACACTCCTTCGCCTGTCTTCGGTAGTTCTCTCAAATCTGCTATCAACCGCTTAAACTCGATGGAACGTCGCTTTCAACGTGACGCAAACCTGCGCTGCATGTATCTGAAATTCATGCAAGAATATATTCGTCTGGGTCACATGGTTGGCATACCCTCAGCTGAATTAGACACTGACCTCGGGAAGAAATTCTACCTCCCCCATCATGCCGTGTTGAAACCGGATAGCTCTACAACCAAATTACGCGTCGTGTTTGATGGGTCAGCGAGGGATTCACTTGGTAATTCGCTTAACAGCAAGCTGCTCATTGGCCCTCCTATTCAGAGAGACTTGGTTGTTGTGTGTCTGCGCTTCCGACAACACAAATATGTTTTTACGGCTGACGTGGTTAAAATGTTCCGCCAAATTTGGGATGATGACAATCACACTGATCATCAGCGGATTGTGTGGCGCGAAAACCCGTCCGATGAAATTAGCCATTTCAGACTACGAACGATCACATATGGAACCGCATCGGCACCATTCTTATCCGTTCGAGTGTTGAAGCAGACTGCGATGGACTATCAGAGCCAATATCCAAACGCCGCTCGTATACTTTTAAGAGATGTTTATGTAGACGACATCATGACAGGTGCCAACTCATCGGAAGAGTTAATTAGACTACAGTCGGAATTGGTTACCCTATTATCCCTCGTGTTGCAACAGCAACTAATTAATTTAAGTATCGTAAATTATTTGTAGTGTAACATATCCATAAGAAATTCCAAGGAATATGTTCCACAATTGTTGTTGCTATTGTACTGTCAAAATAAAAAAAAATAAATTTTTTTTTGCCGCCAAGAGAGAATAAAAAGAAACCAAACCCTTATAACGTGGAAACAATTTTTTTCTTTTAATTATAAATTGTACAATTTATACAGAGTGTGATAAGACAATAAACACTGGTCCTAACGAGCCGGATAAACAAAAAATCATATTAAAAGACAATAATTGTGAGTTTTGGTGTCAATCGTTTTCCCGCGCCGCGCAATATATATATATATATCTACAGTATATTCTCAACTATATAGATTGAACTTCAGTATCACAGGTGAGTGAGTAATTTGTGGCATTTAAACTATTTTACAAAAATAAAAATCATTCAATCAAAATGAGTAAATTGCTGAACAATTTGTTGGCACAACTTACTAAGGATGAGATAAACTTCAAGAAGGCGAGTAAAGAAACAAGGGCTTCGAAACACTACCTTCAAGGTCGCTTGGCTATCCTAGAATCAAACTTCCAAGCGAGTTCTACAGCCAACGCTAATGCAGTCACTAAAGCAGTCGACGATGCTGAAAGCGAGAAAATTGATGAAGTCTACGACAAAATAAGGGAATTGTATGTCACTTACCGATCATCTTTGTTGGAAGCTCTGGATAAGGTTCCCGCCACTTCAGCAATTGCTGGTAGCTTTTCACATACGGGTAAAAAGCATGATCTGCGGCTTCCAAAGATTAATTTACCTTCCTTTACTGGCAGTTATGAGAACTGGAGGTCATTCCACGATATTTTTCACTCCTTGGTACACAGCGACTCCTCGTTGACGGAAATAGAAAAACTGCACTATTTGAAATCCAGCGTCACAGGTGAAGCTGAACGGCTCCTACAACATCTGAGTTTAGATGAAGGTAATTACATCTTAGCATGGACCATCCTTACCAACAGATACGATCACAAACGAGTACTGGTAAATACCCAGCTGAAACTCTTCTTCGGCCAACCCAACCTCAGTGTTGAAGGGTCAAATAATATAAAACAGCTACTGGATGTATCCACTGAGTGTCTGCATGCGCTAAAGAACTTGGGAGTCAAAACTGAAAACTGGGATGTGATCGTAATCTACGTTTTGCTGCAAAAATTACCATCTATAACACAGCAGTTGTGGGAGGAAAAACTAGGTTCGCAGAAAGAACTTCCTACATTCACGGAGTTTACTGAATTTCTGGAGGCCAGATTCCGCACGTTGGAAGCTGTAGCGCAACAAAAGCAGAAACCCAATCATAGACCAGAGATGCAAGTTAGGATGGGAACGAAGAATGCTTTTACAACTCGACCCAAGCAGAAGCAACAGTACAACTGTGGTGTTTGCAATAAAGGACAACATTCGCTTCGAAACTGCAATTGGTTTCTGACCCTGGAAGTAGGTGAGCGTGTCAAGGTAGTAAGACGCTTAGGCATATGTGAAAACTGTCTTGCTTACAGTCATCATACCCAACAATGCCCAAGTCGCGTATGCTGCTACTTTTGCAGTCAGAGGCACCATTCTTTACTGCACAGCGGTCACAACCCCTCTCAAGGCTCACACCATCCAAATCTACCGTCACACTCTACACCACACAACACAATACAGTCCATTTCTACACCATACAACACCTCACACAATCCTTACAAACACACTCAGCAACCCAACACATATACCCAAGCGCATCAAGTTTCCACACAACCGAGCACAAACATAACAGTCAACCCCAATGCAACTGCTTTTCAGACCGTCAGCGATCATCAACCCTTTACTTCAACATTAAAAAATTTTCACACTCAACACAACAACAACACCCTGGTTCTTTTGGCGACAGCGATGATAAAAGCAAAATCAGCTGCTGGAGGATATATAAACCTGCGAGCACTTATCGACCCCGGGTCAGAAGCCACTTTTATCACAGGAGCAGCGGTGCAGTTGTTAAATCTTAGGCCCAGACGCACATTTATTGAAGTATCTGGGTTGGGGAAGGTCAGCAGTGGAGCATGCAACAATTACGTAGAGCTATCATTTGGATCACTCCGCTCATCATACGTCGGGCATACCCGAGCCTTTGTCTTCAAATCCCTGACTGGGCTTCTTCCGGGCCAAAGGATAGACTTAAATAAATGGACTCACATTAATGGTTTGATGTTGGCCGATCCTCATTATCATTCTCCTGCAGCCATAGACATTCTCCTGGGAAGCGATGTCTACGCGGAAATTCTGATGCCAGACTTAATAAGAGAGCAGAATTTTACAGCGCCAGTCGCTCAAAAAACACAACTTGGGTGGATTTTGTTTGGTAGCGCTAAAGTAGAAATCCCAGGAATGATAAGGAGCTTCTTCCAGTCTGTTGATCTTGACTGTCAACTCAGAAAATTTTGGGAGATCGAAGAACAACCCTTTGAAAAATATGAATCTAAAGAAGATACAGCTTGTGAACGACACTTCATCATGAACACCAGGCGTTTATCAACCGGCCGGTATCAAGTTCGTCTTCCTTTCAAGGGTGAGTCATATCCAAATCTAGGAACGACAAGACAGGGAGCACTCAGAAGGTTCTATCAATTAGAAAGAAGGTTTAATGTCAACGCAACCCTACACGAAGACTATAAGAAATGCATGGCGGAATACATCCAACTTGGTCATATGAGCGAAGTTTTAAACTCACATGAGATCATGTCAACACCATACCACTACTTCATCCCCCATCATGCGGTATTCAAGGAATCCAGTTCCACCACAAAACTCAGGGTCGTTTTTGATGCGGCCTTCAAGACATCTTTTGGCTCTTCTCTGAATGACCACTTGATGGTGGGACCAAAAGTGCAAAACAACGTGATAGATGTTATTCTTCGATGGAGAAACAACTCACAGGAACAAGTCAGGACATATCGACTAGAGACTGTGACATTTGGAACAGCTTCAGCTCCGTACCTGGCGATTCGAGTCCTACATCAGCTGGCAGATGACGAATCAATAAATTTCCCATTGGCAGCATCCATTCTACGAGACGACACATACGTAGACGATGTTATCACAGGGGCAAATACGGTTGAAGAGGCCCTAAGAAAGCGAGATGAGGTAAAAGGGGCTCTCGCATCGGCAGGATTCTACTTACGCAAATGGACCAGCAACAACGAAAAACTCTTGCAGGGGATTCCAGTTGAAGACCGCGAGGTGGATTTTTCAGTGCCGTTCGAGGAAGGGAACCACGTCAAGACGCTAGGCATTAAATGGTTGCCTATATGCGATTCCTTCTCGTACCAAGTAGCCCCGTTTGAGGAAAAAGACGCTACAAAACGAGCAGTGCTATCAGCGATTGCCAAGTTGTTCGATCCGTTAGGCTGGCTGTCCCCTTGCATCATCATAGCCAAAATATTAATGCAAGATCTCTGGGAACGAGGTCTTGAGTGGGACACACCTATTCCGGATAACCTGCATCGAAACTGGGTCACATTTCGCAAAGAGCTTCCGGCAATAGAGAAACTGCCCATTCCGCGATGGGTTCAAACGGGCAAAGACGACTGCAATATTGAAATTCACGGGTTTAGTGATGCCTCAGAGAAGGCATATGCAGCAGCAATATACTTACGCGTGCTTGACCCATCGAACAAAGTCCATATGCACCTCCTCATGTCAAAAACGAAGGTGGCTCCATTGAAATCAGTCACCCTTCCACGATTAGAGTTGTGTGGTGCTGTTTTGCTTGCTAAATTGCTGCATGAAACAGCGAGGGCTCTGAAACTGAAAACCTGTAAGTCATACGCTTGAACAGACTCAGAAATAACGCTATGTTGGATTCAGGCCCCTCCGTCAAAATGGGAAACCTTCGTACGCAACAGAGTTGCTCAAATTCAGAAGCTCACAAGCAACGACAGCTGGAGGCATGTACCCTCCGAACAAAACCCCGCAGATATGGCTTCACGTGGTGTTTTCCCGACTAAGCTGCTACACAATGATCTCTGGTGGAAAGGGCCACCATTTCTACAATACAGTTGGCACATCACGTGTCCGAATCAGCCCGGTTCGTTCCACACAGAAGAAGGAAAGTTGACAGCTAATGTGCTCTATGTCACCAACGGAAAAAACCAAATCAGCGAAACGATCAAGAGACACTCAACCCTAAGTAAACTTACAAGGGTAATCGCGTATTGCAAAAGGTTTGCCTCCAACTTGCGTAAGGATGTGGCAGATAAACAAAGGGGTCCACTTTCACCGCTGGAACTGCGTATGACAATATTATCGATGGTTCGGACCGCACAAATGGAAATGTTTTCTGCTGAGGAAAGAAACAACATCGGAAGCGCGAAGGGGTTGAAAGCTCTAAACCCAACCATCGATGAACAAGGGGTAATACGAGTTGGAGGCAGACTACGAAATGCAGATCTACCCTATGAGCAGCAGCATCCCATATTGCTTAAAGCTTCACACCATTTTACGAAGCTGGTAATCGGAGATGCACACCAAAAAACACTTCACGGAGGAGTTCAGAAAATGGTTCCCTACCTGCGTCAAAGGTTTTGGATCTGCGGCATCAAAAATGCCGTTAAGAAGCACGTCCACGGATGCAACATATGTTTCAGGTATAAACCAAAACCGATGGGGCAGTTGATGGGGAACCTACCTGCTCCTCGAGTAAGGATATCGAGACCCTTTACCCACACAGGAGTAGACTATGCAGGCCCGATCGATATCAAGGCATGGAAGGGAAGAAACGCCAAGCATCTCAAGGGATATTTTGCCATTTTCGTATGCATGGCTACTAAAGCAGTCCATTTAGAAGTAGTCAGTGATCTCACTACACAAGCGTTCCTTGCAGCCTTTAGGAGATTCACGGCTAGAAGAGGTTTATGTGCTATCTATAGTGACTGCGGTACCAATTTCGTAGGAGCAAACACAGAGCTGCAGAAACTTCTACACGCATCGCAAATGGACTGGAAGACTTGCGCAGAAAGTTTGGCTAACGATGGAACGAAATGGTATTTCAACCCACCAGCAACTCCGCACTTCGGCGGATTATGGGAAGCCGGGGTGAAGTCGGTCAAGTTCCATTTGAAACGAGTCGCTGGTAATCAAGTGCTCACGTTTGAGGAAATCAGCACGCTACTGACACAGATCGAGGCATGTTTAAACTCCAGACCACTGTGCCCAGTATCAGACGACATTGACGATTTACAAGCACTAACACCGAGTCACTTCCTCATAGGAGCCCCACTGGTTACACCGCCGCAACCAGAGTACGAAATCGACAAAACCACGTACTGCGACAGGTGGAAGAGAGTTCAGGCACTTGCACAGAGCTTCTGGAGAAGATGGAGTTGCGAATACCTCACTAGATTACAACAGCGACCGAAATGGACCCGAACCGAAAAACAAGGGATCAAGGAAGGAGATTTGGTACTCCTAAGGGACGACCGACTTCCACCGGCCAAATGGACACTAGCCCGGATCACAAAGCTACACCACGGAACCGACAACTTAACCAGAGTGGCTAGCGTCAAGGTGTCTTCTTCGTCCAAAACCCGCGAATTTAAAACTCCGATAACTAAAATCTGTCCATTGCCAAGCAACGAAATAACACAAGAAGCAGCGATATAAACCACACAACAAACAATAGATAATTATGATATAACAACATCTAAATTATAAAATAAAAATTGCAAAAGTCATGAACACATTCAAAATAAAAAAAAAAAAAATGCACATGTCATACTTATATCATAAAATACGTATTCACAATTCGCACGACAAAAAATTCCCATGACACAATATATGTATGATAATTTCCACACTACACATTATCCGATAATGATAACGGTGACACATAAGGCATTCATCGTAGTAAATAACACACACATACACCCATGCACCTTTCTCTCAATCAAAAAAAATAAAAAATAAAAATAATAATAATCAGTTACACATTAAACTTACCGCAGTTCATCTGAAGAAAAAAAAAAAAAAAAAAACAAAAAATACGGGCTTTTACCCCCCTAGCCGTTTTTTTTTTCTCATTTTTGTTATTTGCAGCATATGTACATATATGTGATCGTACGCACCGGTCTCATATGCAAGTATCAAAACAAAATAAAATTTTTAATTTTACAATAATAATAATAATAATTTTCACTCACAACACCGCACAATTGCCCGGAAATCAAAATCGAACTAAGGCTTAAGCCCTAAATCAAAATTAGCAAACCCGTGTATACATATTACTCGTTTCTCTTCGAACTCTTACCTCTTGAATGAAAGGGGGAGAATGAATGCATTTAATTCATCAATGCCACTATTACTCACTGCGATTGTTTTGTTTTGTTTGTGTTCCTTTTCTCATCTTCAGGAAACAGTAAGAATTAGAAGACGGAAGGAGCCAAAGAGTGACAAAGAAGATCGAGTACAGAGATGATATTGAGGCTCAAATGAATTTGCGAACTTCGTTCAGAGCCGGGGAGCATGTTGCAACAGCAACTAATTAATTTAAGTATAGTAAATTATTTGTAGTGTAACATATCCATAAGAAATTCCAAGGAATATGTTCCACAATTGTTGTTGCTATTGTACTGTCAAAATAAAAAAAAAGAAATTTTTTTTTGCCGCCAAGAGAGAATAAAAAGAAACCAAACCCTTATAACGTGGAAACAATTTTTTTCTTTTAATTATAAATTGTAAAATTTATACAGAGTGTGATAAGACAATAAACACCTCGCGAAATTCAAACTACGAAAGTGGAACTCGAACTGTTGGCCCTTGCTTGCGCATTTACCGCAAGAAGATTGCGAATTCTCTTGGTTTGATACCGAACGTTCCAAGTCGTTGATCAAGGTGCTCGGTATACACTGGAATCCTACTTCAGATCAATTCTCGTTTCGGATGGCTGACACACAACTTTGTACTTCACCAACTCGACGAACGTTACTGTCGGAGATCGCTCGGATATTCGACCCGTTAGGATTCTTAGCCCTATCGGTTATACTCTTCAAACTGCTTTTTCAGGAACTTTGGTCGTCGGAACTAAGGCTTAGTTTGGATGATCCTTTGCCATTGCCATTGGCTGATCGGTGGACTAGCTATCAACGGGAGTTGTACTTCTTTGAACCGTATCTGTTCAAATGCTAGAAATGTTTTCTCATCATTTGAGGATGTTGAGCTCCACGGGTTCTCGGATGCTTCATCGGTGGCCTACTCGGCTGTAGTGTACGCTCGTTGTAAAATAGCGGAAAATCAGTTTAAGGTCGTTCTCATTGCAGCAAAGACGAAGGTAGCGCCACTAAAACCTGTCTCCATTCCTCGACTCGAGCTCTGCGGAGCGCTTCTCCTCTACCGTCTCATTAATTTAATTAATACCTCGATATCATATAACTTTAAGATCTTCGCTTGGTGCTATTCTGAAATCGTTCTTCATTGGTTATCCTCTCCGCCTCGTCGTTGGACTACATTTGTCGCGAATCGTGTAGCTGCTATTCTTGAACAGATTCCGCGATATGCTTGGAACCATATCGCTTCAGAATCTAACCCAGCAGATTGTGCGTCACGCGGAGTGCTACCATCAAACCTCATCAATCATCATCTCTGGTGGACCGGGCCTTCCTGGCTCTCTCGTTGTCACAAGAATTTTGGCCAGCATCAAAGTTCACTCTACCGCAACCAGATCCAGCAGTAATCGCAGCAGAAGAAAAACAAGCACCCAAGCAAGTCTTAATATCAGCGACTCACATGGATGTCATCAGCAGTCTAATCCTCAAAATCTCGTCGTGGTCTCGGTTGTTACGAATTTTCGCGTATTGCCGTCGGTTTATAACCCATTGTCATCCTAATCAAATTGCAAAGATTTGTTTCGGGCGCGGTATTTCGTTAACCGAACTTAAATACCTCAAGACTCTACATTCTAAAACATGTGCAACAACAAACATTCGGGAGTGAAATTCGTAGTCTCATGAACAATCGGGGCTTACCAAATGAGTCCAAACTCATTCGATACTACCCGTTCATTGATAACGATGGACTCTTACGTGTTGGGGGCCGTATTAAAAACTCTAATGTGTCATATAATATAAAACATCCCATTATTCTTCCTAACACATATGTTTCTTCTCTTATAGCCACTGAGATTCATACAAATCATCTTCATCCAGGGGTTTCAGAGACATTCGCCATCGTTCGCCAACAGTATTGGATGCTGGGAAGGCGTAACCTTATTCGCAAGATCGTGAACACCTGCAAACCTTGTTTTCTGCAGCGGAAGGCTACGAGCTCACAACTCATGGGTGATTTACTGCAACCTCGTGTCATCCAAAGTCGCCCTTTTGCCAACACTGGGTGTGACTACGCTGGGCCCTTCACCATCAAACTATCAAAAGGTCGTAACCCAAAGCTGGCTAAAGCCTACCTGGCCCTATTTGTATGCATGTGCACAAAGGCACTGCATTTGGAATTGGTAAGTGACCTAACGACTGATGCATTTTTAGCTGCCTTCCGCCGATTCGTGTCTCGACGTGGAAAATGCTCCAATATATATACCGACAACGGGACAAACTTCCAAGGAGCTCGTCGCTGTCTCAATGACATGCAGAATTTGGTGTTATCACAGACCTACAATGACGATATAGCTGCTGCGCTTGCACTTAACGGAGTTGAATGGCACTTCATACTCCCCTCAGCGTCACATTTTGGTGGATTATGGGAGTCCGGGGTGAAGTCAGTAAAGCTGCACTTACGCCGGGTTATCGGATCCAATATCCTCACATTCGAAGAGTTGTACACTGTGCTAACTCAAATAGAATCAATTTTAAATTCACGTCCTCTTTGTGTGTTGTCCGATGAAGATTGCAATCCATTAACCCCTGCACATTTTCTTATAGGTGAACCGTTTACCGCTGTTCCTGAGCCCAGCTACCTCGAGACGTCACCTAACCGCTTGTCACACTGGAATCACCAGCAATCAATGGTCCAAGGATTCTGGAGACGATGGCAGTCTGAATACGTCACAACTCTTCAAGAGCGTTCCAAATGGAAAACATCCAAGGTTGAGCTTAAGATTGGCGACATAGTGGTGATTAAGGAGCCAAACCTTCCGCCAACTAAGTGGCTTCTTGGCAGAATTGAGGCTACTCATCCGGGTTCTGATAACCGTGTCAGAGTGGCGACAGTAAGGACAGCTCGCGGCAACTTTACTCGTCCTATCACCAAGCTGGCAGTTCTCTCATCGTCCTGAAACTCGTTCCAGGGGGGTCGGGATGTTTAAGATTAGTTGTTGCTATACTTATGTTAACCTATTCATTATTCATTTACTACCTATGTTTGTAATAATATTTTAATTTTGTACCATCATCTTGTGACACATTGTACATTCGATTTGTAAAAAGACCTCTTGTCTATTTGCATCACAACAAGAATGCACAGTCAACTCACATCGCTCTCAACGTTCTTGTACAAAGTAGAGTAAATCCTTTGCGTCGTTAGTGTAACTAACGTTGGTCACGACAAATTACGACGATTGACTATGCATTGTTGGTGTTGATGCGAGATGATGGTCCATAGTCTCTTTCACTTGGATTCATCTCACAGCCGGAGCAACATCTTGGTAACATTGTTCAATAAATAAGTTTGGTTTGATTCGCAGCGTTTTTTTTCTTGGAATTTTTTTTTTCTTGTCAATTCGCATTTATTCTAGCTGCTGCTGAAATCGTCGATTCTGATACAATTGTACTTTTGGTGTAGAACTATTGTACTTAACCGCTAAGAGAGCCACTTGCATTTTCAATTAGAGATAACTAAGGAATGTTAGGAATCTTAGAGAGCATTTAGAATGTTATATGGAAAGCCACAGGAATCCAAGCAAAACGGTCTATTCCCCACTATGTTCTTAGATATTCTGAATTTCCTTTGCACCTACGGGCAGATAGTGTAAATTACCTACAATTCGTACGACTTCAAGAAATTCCTTTCACAAAATAGAACACTTTAACTTTTTAGAACTCATTCTAGAGATTTCCAGAATTTTAAATACTTGAAAACAACCATTGACAATGGTTATGACCATGTCCATTTACCGACCCACGGCCATGTCTGCATGTCTGTTATTTGCTACTTTATGGATACAACAACACAAGAACATTAATTTTTATTACTCCCAAACATTGAACACCAACCCACCCAACAAAAACGCACACAAAGAATTTTGTCTAATCGTCGTTCATGTTCAGCGCCATCTGTTTTATTGTCTTTATGGGCACTCGTCCTCGATTTTATCGGCATCTGCCTTTGTCATGCCTCTAAGGGGAAATAGCTAAAATTGCAATTAATCAGTAGATATTGTCTCATTACGACATGCAATTAAATCACAATTTGATTACGATGCAAACTTTATGGCAAACTGTCACTGTCATCTTGTCGGCGACTTGATTACGGCAAGTGATTTCTATCATAATAATCCAATGATTCTATTCCCTTAAGCTGCAGGTTATGGTGGCGTTGATTGCATTTATCAGTGGTTATCGAGTCCTCGGACATTCGAAATGGTTTCACCGTCTACAAAAATAAATTATAACTTCAAAGTTGATAAGATTCAATTTTCTCCACTCAATCGACATGACAGATGACGCTTGGCCGATAACAAATGACAAGTGATAGACGACTCATTTGACATCATCAATAAGTATGGAATCAATAAAATAGTTGGTCATAAACTTGTGTACTAAAAAGTTCTCGTATTTTAGTTTCAATTGGCATAGTTTCGACTTTAAGATACATTTTAGTCGTTAATGACAGCCAAACGGTCGCGAAAATTCAAATGAAGTTCACAATAACAAATAGCAGAGATTTAATTTGCTTTGGTACATTCCGGCAGTAGACTTGGCTACGCGACGACTCCTCGATGCTGTGTTCTTAAGACGTTAAATTAAATCACGTCGCGTCATTTAACAGCCAGAGCAGGGTTGGTCGTGCTGCCTACACTGCGCAATTTTCTTCTAATAAAGCCGATGGCAAGACAACACCTCCGGGAAAATGGCCACCCGTTGTTTTTTCCTCATCGCAGTTCGCAGTTGATTTGGCACTCTTATGTTGGGCCGCCCAAGTGTGGGTGACTGGCTAGCTGGCTGGCTTTAATGCCAGATCGCGCTAATTTGCCTTTCGCAATTGCACAGTTCTCACACAATAAATTAAGTCACCTAATTACCAAGTCGATGTCATTAAAGTGGGGACAAACATAGCACAGTCTCATTAGTCATTTAGGGGTGGATGTTATGGTTCTCCGTTGTGAACTGAAAGACAATTAGGCAGACTCAAGAATACCAACCCAGTCCTTTCTATTATACATAGTCGGGGTGTTAAATGGGGAGATTCGTAGGACTACGAGTAAATGTGGGAATGCGATTACTCGTATATCATTCACAATTAAGGGCTAAATTGCAAAATATCAAATTAATGGGTTGGAAATGTCAGATTGGATGGGATGAAGGGGGTATCTTTGTTTTGTATCTGGTATGTGATAGCTGGTATACATACTCTGTTGACAAGATGAAATGATGAAAATTAGTTGTTGAGATGGTTTTGGCCTTCGTTCAGAGTAAACATTTTCCACTCCAAAGGAAACTTTAACAAAACACCCCGAATCAGACATGTTTTCTATCAAAATGATTTTGGATCATTATACATTCCGTTTAGTGGCTGATTGTCCTTGGGAGCCATTCACAAACATTCGAATCCTCAATTGAATTCAATGCCAAATTATGCCAAGGAGGTTGAACTCGAAAGATAAGGTGGAGTTCATGGCGGAAATTGTAAGAGAAATGGCATTCTGTGGATCACTGCATAAGCCAACGTCATGGAATCGAATATAACACAATCATTTCCTAATTCGGTAATCTTGTCTAAGATAACCTAACACAGATCACATTTACACTTTATAGACAAGATAAGGAACTAGTGTTAGGTTTGCATCCAGGACTGGTTAGAAATTTCTTCAACCGAACAAACTTCTTTCGATGCAAAGTTTCTATTACAACCCGCTCGGATTTTTTTACTTCTCGATAATCCTCAGACCACATGACCTGACTTCAGATATTACTCGCAATGAAGAGCATTTATCCACGTAGTCTTCTCTACCGCGGCCGGAGCACGGACTCTGGAAACCAGACTCAACTGAGTTGGCTAGATATTTCGATTCCGCTGACTCCTTGCTTTAATTCCATCATAATAGATAGGGCGTGTTTTTGGCGACTTGCCTTGAGGAACGGGCTACAGAAGAGGCACACTGCGAAGGATTACGGCCTTAGAAGCAAGTAAAAGAGGTGAAACGACGTGTGGCAAGCAAAAACCGCACAGAGAAGGCAAGTAAATAGATAGGCGGAAGTGACAGCCACTGAAACCGATCCAGTTCTCGTAACTGAAATTGGCCAAAAGGAAAAATAAGGGATAACCACCCTCTGTCGATGGATGTTCTCGCGCACATTACCCAGATGAAATTGGTTCTGCAACCAACAAAAGGCACAATTCCAATGACTGGAAATCGGGTGAAGTTCCCAAACAGAAGCAAAACCAGCATTTCAAATGCAAACGATTTCCGGGCAAGGCTGGCACTATAACCAGAACGACTCTTAGTACACACCAAACTTGATTATCTGTGGGACCTAGGAAGTCAAAGAATTTTTGCATTTAAAGAGAGAGCTGTGGTATGAAAAACGGAACACACAGAGCTCCCCACGGCAAACAATTGAATCGCAAAGCAAATCTGTGCTGAACGCCTCCCTACACCAAGACTTACACGTGCCAACTTCTGGATTCGATTCTTCATACTCGTAACTATATTCTTGATATTGGAACTAAGACCTGGTTGCCAACAATTCGGGCCCTTAGCCTGTTGAGAACCTGAACAAATGTTATAAACTGACTTGTCCAGTTAGTAAATACTGTTGCAGATCGTCCGTTCCACGGCGAAACGCAGATTTACAGGGATCACGTAATGAAAGCAGAAAACTTCTATTCTTCTAAAGTCATTTAAGACTGAGCTGGGAGAAGAATGGAATCCAAAATAATATAAAAGATAGTTTCCGAGTTAGTTATTCGGATTTCAAAGAGTGCCTTTTACTAGATGCAGTGAAAAGTAACCTCCTTGACCGCCAGAATGTGCTGCTACTGCAAAAAAGGTTATGGTGCCTTGAAGTCCGTTCATATTTAGGCAGACATGCCAAATTTCAGTACGATACTGTCTTTGGTTTTCTTTTGACAGCTGATTGTTGTTGACGTGTTTGGCATCATGTTGGGTATGGACAAAAACGATTTTCGTTCTCTGATAAAACATTATTTTTTGAGAGGCAAAACGGCGAAGGAAACAAAAGAAAAGTTGGATAAATATTATGGGGCTAATGCTCCGTCAGATTACACCGTCAAATATTGGTTTCGAGAGTTTCGAGGTGGCTGCAACTCCACTACGGATCAAGTCCGCAGCGGTAGGCCCTCCGATGCGGTTACAGTGGACGATGTCAAAAAAATACGTGAAATGGTGTTGGCTGACCGGAAAATGAAAGTGCGCGAGCTAGCAGATACCACAAAGATTAGTGCTGAGCGCACACGCCATATTTTGGGCAATATTCTGCATATGAAAAAAATATCCTACCGCTGGGTGCCGCGAATGCTCACTCCTGACTAAAAACACGAACGTGAGAGCACTTCGAAAGAGTGTTTGGACTTGCTGATGCGGAATCGGGCGGATTTTTGTCGTCGATTGGTAACTGGATTATCTCTTCCCAAACCTTGAGGTTATCGAAAATGCTTTTGCTGTTCTTGATAACTACAATACGTCTATTCTACCCAAAGGCAAAGACTAGCTGCTGCTAGCTCCAAAAGAAATCTTCACAGCTAGCCTGGCACTAGCATACATACCGAACATAGGTTAGGTTAGGTAGGAGTGGCTGTTGGAAAAATCAATCCACTGAGGCTTATTGGCCCATTGTGCTGCCATGTGAATCTGCGATCCTCGTACTCTTGGAACCAATTTGAGTTTCTGACGAAGCGTGGAGATTGTTCGTAGATCAAATTATTGTAGAAGAAAGCTGCTAAGTCGAGTTTACGTCTTTGGGGTAGAGATGGGCATGTACAGAGTAGGTCCATGCAGCTTCTGTAGAAGTCGTTTGTAAAAAAGCCAAGCCTTCTCGCAAGCTTGATAATAAGGCAGTGTCCAGTGATGACACCTATAAGAGAACTGAGATGCTTCCTATTTTGAAAGATCCAGCTTTTACCAGATTTGAAGGGCGATTTTAGAATTTTGTGATACTGTGTCTAGGGGTTTGATAGCGGCCTGACTATACGAAAAGATGCAGATATCCGTTGCAGATATCACGTTTTCCTTTAGCCAGGATTGGACTCCCTTAATCGCCAAATTGTTCAGTCGATGTTTTTTGAGAGTATTCCTAGTGTGTTAAGAATGGCCAAATAGCTTATTTGTCCACTGTGTAATTGCTTTAACGCGAATATCTGCAACTACTTGGCTGCTAAAGTTATCGAGCGGTGTCAAGAAACAGAGTATCCAATACCACGAAGGGAGGCTCCGCTTATACACAGACATGCTCTCCTTTGGACTTTGCTTAGCTTGCTGCAGTTGACTGCAATACTGCCCCCAGACAACCACCCCCTTAGGTGAGTATGTGTCTTACGAACGAGACGTATAGACAGTGGGTAGTGCGAGGTTGAATTTAGTCCCAATGGCTTTTTTGGATGAGAATAGAACTAATGTAGCTTTCTTTACTCTTTCTTGAATATTATGTTTCCAGTTTAATTTCCTGTCAAAAATAAGACCCAACGGTGATTGATGGAGGGTCTATGATTGGAATTTTACGAGTATATTTCTTGGATAAGAGGATGGGTTCTGCTTTATATGGGGGCTTACTCCCAATCCATAGCGATCCGCCCAACGGGTTAAGATTTTGCTGTAAGAGTTCTTTAATGGTCTTGAGATGCTCTCCTGCGACGGCTATAGTAACGTTACCCGAATAGGCCACCACATTGATACGAGTTGCTTCCTGGTATATCAGCAGTTCGTTGACGACTAAGTTCCAGAGAAAGGGTGAAAGGACACCGCCTTGGACCGAACTTCTGCTGACACATCTTTTAGCAAGAGCCCCACTCAGATTGGAGTTGATAATTCTGCTATTTAGCATAAAACTGACCAACTCGCGAAGTGAGTTATATACCTTTAGACAGAGCAGTTGTGATTGCGGATGTATTTACATTGTTAAAGGCACTTTCTATGTCTAGGAAAGCGACTATTGTGTACCCACTATAATGTTGGGACCGTCAGTGAATATAGAGCCATTTAGCAGTAGTTCTCCTACGTTTGTGAGTACCTGAAAAGTGGGTGTCGAGTAGCAAGTTAAGTGATTCATTATTTGAAGTCGTCCAAGAACCAAACTTTTTTTTTTTGAAACAGCTAGACGTGGATTTGTAGAAAGGATTCCAGAGGCGATGCCCTAAAGGTTTCTCTTATTTTGTCACAGAATAACCTCCAGGATTGTCACTTTGCCTTCCTCAGTTCTTGTTTTATATATTTTGAGGGATTTCTTATATGAGTCCCACTCTTTCACATTTCTTGTGCTTTTTGCTTGGTTGAAAAGTTTCTTGCAAAACGTTTCTAATCGCTCCCAGTGCGGGTTTTTCTTGCCTCTAGGTGTTACATGGGAGACTTAAGAGTTCAGAGGAAAGTAGTTTTAAAAGTGTTCCTCTGTATTTTAGCCAATCAGTTTTCCGATAATTCCGGAATGCTACGAGTATTTCGTGGCGAGGAGCATCATTTAGACTAAATTGGATGTATTTGTAATATCAAAAGGAATGTTCAGACAATACCATCCAGTTCTTTATCTTTTGAGAGATGTTGTCGAAGGCAAGACTGATATCTGGCATTTCTGGTCGGTTTTTAATTATGAAGGCCGGCTGATTGACAATATTCCAAACAATGAGGTTGTACTTATAATGTAATCAAGAGGTGACTCCCCTCTATCGTTATTGTCGGGGCTGGCCCATAACATGTGACTTGCGTTAGCACGTACCGAAAATTGGAAAAGATGATAGCAGCTGGCCAAGAGCTTCAGACATATCAGTCTGGCCAAGAGCTTCAGACATATCAGTCTGGTTTCCTTCATGTGGAAAAGCATGGATGAAACATGTATACCAACGCGTAATATCCTTCGAGTCTGCGCTTCAAAATCTGTGGCGCTCTTGACAGCATGAAGTATGATATGGACCTTTTCATCGAGAGGGTGCTATCAACTACGTAACTTTTGGTGACGTGTATAACTTAGCCAGACGGTACGGCGTAGATGAGTCATTAGTTCTGTGGATAAGAGGAATACTGGTGAAAATGGGACCCTGAGTGCGACCAATCATTGATGACCGAGGTAATTGGTATAAATTGGTCGACCCACTTTCTAACGCTCCCTATAGTTCTAACGACCACGCTCAGGTGTATGCAGATGACGGACTTATACATACTTTCCGCTGATTCACCTCTTGCGTTGATTTGATCTAAAGCGCAGACAGGCTTAGATGTAATCGAAAATTTGTTTACTTGAAACGGGATTTCAGTCAAGCTCCTTAAACTGATGTGACTAATCTAATCCTTAGTATGCCAGGCGCTTTCTAGAGACATTAATGAATTTCTATTCCACTGATATTGATATATCATATGCTACACTCTCAAGGACATTTTCTGTTTCAAAAGAAGTGGTCCTTGGTAAATTACACTCTGGAGTTTTGATAATTTTGTGGGCTGGCTATCTTTAACTTTGGTTTTCCCAGAACTTACGAGGGGCGTTGAAGATATTCTGGGTATCGGGGTGAAGCTGTGGTTGCATATATAAATTGACTTATTTATCAAGTAACACTATTATTTTAGTGCATTCATGTAAAATTTCATATAAATGTGATTATTAATTCGCGTTTTATCTCTAGTTAAACAGAATCATAATGGCAACTGAGGCGATGATGGTGAAAATTGAGCATCGCGCTGTAATTAAATTTCTCACTAAGCAAGGAAAAAGTCAAAAAACTATTCATGAAGAGATGGTGGCTGTTTACCAGGGTTCCGCACCTTCATTATCAACTGTGCAAAAGCGGTCAAGTGAGTTCAAGAGAGGCAGAGAGAGCATTGAGGACGACCCCCGCTCCGGCGCCCCGGCTACTGCTTGTACGGGAGAAAGCATCAAAGAAGTCGAAAAACTTGTTCTTGAGGATGCCCGAATAAAGGTGAGAATGATGGCAGAGATCACCAAGCTTTCAATTGGTACCATTCACACCATTCTTCATGACCATCTTAACCTTTCAAAGGTCAGTGCAAGGTGGGTGCCACGAATGCTCACAGCGCCTCAGATAAAAAGTGAGAATCGCATGCTGTAGAGAGCTTTTGGAGATGTGTAGTGAGAACGCGGTGTTATGGATCGAATTGTTACAGGGGACGAAACATGGGTCCACCGCTATGACCCTGAAAGCAAACAAGAGTCCATGCAGTGGCATAAAAAAGGAACAGACCCCCCGAAGAAGTTCAAAGTCACTCCGTCTGCCCGAAAGCTCATGGCCACAGTTTTTTGGGACTCAAAGGGAATCTTGCTCATTGAGTACAAAAAAAAAGGTGAAACCATCAACGCCACATCCTACGCTTCCACTTTGCATAATTTGCGGGAGGAAATTAAAAAGAAAAGACGGGGTAAACTCGCAGCGGGTGTGTTGCTTCTTCATGACAACGCTCCTGTTCACACGGCGCGAGTTTCCAAGGCTGCTGCGCGAGATTGTGGTTTCGAAGAAATCCAACACCCACCCTATAGTCCAGACCTTGCCCCTAGTGATTATTTAATGTTTCCGGATTTCAAAAAATTTCTTCGTGGAAAAAGATTTTCGGATGATGAAGAACTCAAGTCGGTATTTTGCAGAGAAAGAGGAAATTTATTATTTTGAGGGTTTAAAAAAGCTTATCTCAAGATGTAACAAATGCATTGATGTTAGGGGAGATCATATTGAAAAATAAAAACAATTTAAATTGAATTCGCATTTTCCTTCATATCGATACCGAGAATATATTGAACGCCCCTCGTATGTTGCTGCGAGAGCACGATATCGACTTTTCCATATGCCCAGAAGTGTTTCGACCTGAATTGAAGACGTAAAAAAAGAGTCAAACGGATGGCTTCAGAACTGATATAGCTTGGGGTTCTGATGTTTGATGGTAGATCCTAGAGAAAACCGAATAAGTCTAGATCAATATTCACCACCTTCATTATCAATGCTGCATATGAAAGTATACGAGAGCACCTATAAAGATAAGGTACAATTGCATGTGGGAAAATCAAGGATATGCTGTCAAGAAGAAGGTACGCACAACTTCGTCGAATTAGGCAGAACGGCGCAATAGGCACAAAAACTTTTACGGAATAAGGAAATTTATTTACCACATCTCCGCTATATAACTTTGATAATTAGAAATAAAACGAAGAATTACACCTACCAATCGAGGTTTCCCAGTTATGAGAAGGAAGTTGAGCATTAAGGATGTGTCAGGAAACACCAAGAAGATTCTATATATTTCCGGTCTCAAAGCAAAAGTGGATGACGTTATCCTAAGTTGTTTTGGGCACAAGATTCTTTGAGTCATAATTTTATTCTGACCGGTTTGGAGGAAGAGATATAACAGCGAACTATACGAAATGTCAGCGACATTGACCTGGTCACAAATGGTTTCCATTAGCCGCTTGAGATAGCTGGGACATCTAGACCGAATGAGTATTAACAACCTCCCCCGAAGATTCTTCCATCACTTGTTGTTAAGTCGATGTCACTGTACAGTCTACACAGTTCGTCGTCGTATCTCCTCCTCCACTGACCATTTATACAGACGGAACCGAAAACCACCAGAAGAATTTCCCTCTCAAAACAGCCAACAGCACCCTCATTCATATTTGATAAGGTCCATTCCTCTGCGCCATACAGAGGACTGAGATTATTTGGGCCTTATATATTATACGTATAGGGTCACTTTTGTTATTCGAGAGAGGGCTTTACTAGTTATTTCCCTTCTTAGTCCAAAGAAACCACGATTAGCAAGAGTTACTCTTCGGTTTATCTCTGCGTTGGTGTCGTTGTCCAAATTAATAGCAGAGCGTAGGTAGATGAACTCCTTAACTATACTGAGTTTTGCCCTCATTGATCGTTAAACCCATCTCCGCCGCTTCCGTCTCAGTACTCGCGAAAACGCCACTGATATCACGCTGGTTTCTTCCGATCAATATCATTGGCATATGCCTATTCTATCAGGAAAATTCCTGTATTACATCAAAGGTATCACTGAGTTCTTTATTGACTTTGATGGAGCAGCGTGCATGTTGTTAGGAATGCCGAAACTAGACAGGTTTGTGTTTGTTGCATGTTTTTTTTTTACCTCTGGGTAAAACTTCCGAACCTCATTCCTAGATCATCTCTCAGTTTACTCGACCGCGCGCTTCTCATGGTCCTTCTTTTTCCACATGAGAAGCCGGTGTTTGTCTCCTTGTTTTTTTTTTTTATAATTTGCGCACCCGTCAAGGGATTTGAGTACCCTGAAAATGCTTGCATGCAGCGCCGCGCTTTGTATGTATCTTTCTTGGCTGCATATACCTGCCGGAACTCGTCGTCGAACCAGGGGTTTCGTTGTGGGGTCCAAGCGAAATCCAGCAGATTAAAGGCGGCATCTCCGATGGCTTTGGCAATGTTGCCACTGGTCTTCAATATTTGGTGCTACCGCCTAAGGACCGCTTAGTACATTAAGGGAGACTCGATCAGGAAAGGATTTGGCGGCTTCTTACAAGTCTAGCCATCCGACGTCAAACTTCCTCACAGTATTAGCTTGTCTTTGCTATGTTCGGGACATCTGCAACCCTACCTTGGGTACAACAGAATAATGGTCCAAGTTGATGTTACCCCTCCGAATGTTCGGTGATCCATAATACTAGAGTCGATCGCAATGGGCTAAATCTGGCTGAATGTTAATGGATCAGGAGTCCTCCAAGTCCTCTTATGAATATAGACATGCGAGAACTCCGTGCTAACTACGACAATGTTTCACCCCACCACAAATCCGATTAGCCTGGATCCGTTAGCGGAGGTGGTGTTGTGAAGGCTATACTTTCCGACAGTACTACCAAAGATGCCCTATCTTCCTAGCATTGCATTATCAATGCTCGTAGCTGGAGCAATGCTCGTTGGTCTTGTCCAAGAGCTCATGGGAGCTGTCGTTAGTGTCGTCATCTTTCTCGGATTGTTACGAAGATACTCGTAAACACGCGGGAAACTCAAGACTTCTTGTCTAAGTCTGCCTCTAACAATAAAGCCACATCCAATCGCCGTAGTAAATGTCGCAGTTTTTTATCATCTTTTTATTCGGCCTACCCCATCGCCATCTGCAGATGGCGGTAGCATCTGCTTTGCAGATCCACGGCCACCGCAGACACGTTCGGCTGCACGTGGACTATTAAGGGGCCTAACATTACACGTGCAGATTTGAAGATCGTTGTACTTATTTCGTATGTAGGGACGGACAGTAGATCCGTCCGCAGCCGAGACTTGTTATTCCTTCTTAACTAGGGTTTGTTTTTCTTTCCATGGCCGGGACATTACCCTGACGACACAACCGCCAACCTGGAGCGGTTTTCTTTCACCCCCGGGGCGAGGGGTTGATTAGATCTAAACCACTAACCCATTCGGGGATGGTACATTAAGGGTTCATCCGCCACCATCTCTTTCCAGGATTCTGACTTAATTTTGGAATTCCTTATCGACCTGAGTTCCAAATATGTCGGAGTAGCCCAGATAAGATCTTATTTCTTTTATTCCAGGATCTTATTTCACCTTTGATTCCGTCTGGGGAATTCATCCGCTGTCCCGTTTATAGTGCTGGTCAGCACTAACGCTTATAAGATTGTCAACTTGAGTGTGGATGTACATCGACCAGTACCTGATGGTTATGTGTAGAAATAGTTACAATACTGGACATCGGCAAGTTGAACACCTCTCAGTGCTTTTTTGAATGGGGTAAATAAATAGACATCCATAGAAAGAAGCTATAGAATTTTGAGGGGGACACAAGCAGGATCAACCAGTTTCTGACTATAATCTCTCGCAGATTTGGAAACATTCCCAAATAAATTCTGAGTTGCTGACATGAATCGCTTATTTCATTTTTATGGTAAGCGACAGTTGGCCACCAGACTTTTGATATATCTTTCCTGATGTCCTAATATAAAAAGATTTAAAAGCGTAGTCTCGAACACATACATTTATATACAAGTTTCATAAGTCTGACAGAACAAACTGGATCCAACTTATATGACCTCATCCAAAAGATAAATTACGCTCATGTCAGCTATTTTTGTTTCAGAAAAACATGCATAAATTCCCTCGGTGACGTTCGCAGACACTTACCAGACATACTCGTTATAGCAACAATTCATGTTGAACTTGCGTGCGTGAATCTATAAATAAATTACTATGACCTTGGTTAAGACGTCCTCCACTAATTTCTGTCTGAAGATTTTTAATTACTAGAACAGCAATTAATTCCCCAAAGCGTTTTCCACCCCAAAACTCGAAAGCAAAATCCATTATAGCACAACGAAATCCAATGTCTGTTAATTTCAATAAGAACTCGATGCTCTGAGCAACCAAGGACGCTACCAAACGACTGTACAGATATGAGTTAGACATATTTCAGACGATAATTCATTTCGTTTACCTTTGAGTTAGAGTGCTTAGCACTTATGTAGCTGTAGCCCTACTTTAAGAGTTTTAAAAATACCTCATAAACATCAATTCAGAAAGATTAAAACTCGAAAAGACACCATCATCGGAATTGTGGCTATGTTGTCTGGAATTTAAAAAAAAAACCTTCTCAAAGCGCCGCTTGGAAATAAATTAATGAGAAAAATAAAATGTTACAACCCCGCATCCCCAATGCATCAGGTAACTTTCTCTAGAAGAAAAACCTCCCGGCATTTGGTTGACTGCTGTGAATGCTCTCATAACAAACGTTTGTCATGTTGCAAGAGTGCACCCTTACCACAGATGCCTTCAGTCTTAGACATAATAAAGATGCCGGTCTTCCTCTGCGAACCCACGTTCCTTCCGTTGTACCCATCCACCCTTGGTTTCTTCGAAAGCCATTCAGAGATGATTGTGCATAAAGACTTCATCACTCCATCAATAGATAATGAATAATTTAGTGAGCAAGCATGAATTCGCTAATGAGGCGGAAAGTATCTGCCAAAAATCTACTATCTCACTCCATTACATCCATACAAACACTCGCCCAATTTTGTTACAGAGGAGCGAGCCAAGGACGATTTCTTCATCACTCTATTTACCTTTGCCATGTTGCTCGATTAGTGGTAATGACGACGTTCGGTGTAGTGACGCTCGTGACAGTCCTGCCAGTGTTGACATAACGCCAAATAAATATAAAAATACTCCTACTACGACTCCCACTTGAGGGCACCATCCTCATTACCGTGCTTGTCGTCCTTATCGTCGTCATCATCGTCATTCCCGGCTTCTACCTTCTAGACTTCTATGAAACCTTCGATCTCTGCGTCAGTGCCGTGTTCGTGCTTGTGGTGGTTTTATTTTTTTTTATTTTATTTTTTTTTTTGTCATCAAAAGATGAAGACATCATGTAGATTGTTGTTTTGCGGTGACGGTTTCATTACTGAGACTGAATGATATAACATTGCCTTGCCGGCAGCCTTGAGGCTGAAAGTAAGATGTTTGCTTCCACGGCATTAATGTGGTCTTTTGAGACCATCGCAAGGCAGGGATGATGTACGAGTAGTGCTTTCATATTCAACCACCATCTCCCCATAGAGGTGTTGAAATTATTGTTCGCTTATCACAATCAGAGATAACCTCGGAATGGTAAAACTTTTGTTTCATCACCAACATCAGCACCAGCAACACCATACCATCATACGCCGGCACCATAACCACAAGCCAAGGGATGAAGGATGAATATGTTAACAATTAGTCTCAGGATGTTTGAATAGATAGTAAACACATGCTCCAGCTTCTGCCCTTAAGACAAGAGTCAACAGCAATTTAAAGTTCGTTTAGTGTGCTCTAGTTAGATGTTAGCTGCCTGGCTGGCTATGCTAAGGGTGGATGACTTGGCACATGTGTCAGCTCCGTGCAAACAAAAGGGACTCCCATTCATACTTGAGGAGAGAAATTTTGATTGTTTTCCCCTCGGGTGTTAAAATGGAGAATGACTTATTACTCTATGGTGTGACTATGTCAGGAGCACCATACTTAGTCTGCGGTTAGGGCTGGGACTGGGTGTGGAACATGGCCAGATCAATTTTACCAGAGTAACATGTATCAGTCAAAGACTATTTTACCACCAACCCCCATACACATTCCGGACAACAAACATCCCCCTTCAAATTTAAAGCAATAATCTCTCGTATCTTCCATTTACTGATACTTTTTTAAACAGTCCTATTTGCTTAGATATTAAGCTTGAGGACTTATGAAAAGCGATTATTTACTTTATTGCCGACCATTCATAATACCTAACCCCACCGACGACTGTTGGACTTTGTTTTATTTACCGAACCGTGGTGTGGGGAGGGTAGAAAAGAAACACGTATATAACAATAATAAGAAAATGTGGAATCTAAAAATGGCGAAACGACGAAAAGGGGTTCTTCTAAATTCTTTTATTTTTTTCTCTTACACCCAGCCGTGCATAAAATTCAATCCTTTATTTAATTAGAGATGGTTTACGAAGCTAAATAAAAGCGGGACCAGCGGGACCAGCGGTACCACCCAAGGGAAAAGCAATTTTTCTGATTACCATTGAGTGAGCTGAGCTGAAGAAGACTGAGGTTAAGTTTGGCGAGGCGGAATCGTTTCCATCGTCGACATTGTCGTCCGCGCTGTAGTCTTTGGGGATTCTTTGTTGTCGAGTGCAAGGAAATTAATTCATTGGCAACAGAGGATAAGGTAAAAGGCAGCTGTGATCCAGGTTCTTCTTTTAGACAGTTTCATTCTGATGAAAAACATTGCAAAACATTTTTCTCTTCTTGAAAAAAAAAAAAAAAAAAATTGAAAAATTTCCTTTTCATGAAGAAATGAATCCAGTTTCTACCGTGCAGAGGGGAGTTTATAAGGGCTGTCTGTTTAGAGGGATCTTCTACATATTTAATTGCCTCAATGTGAAGTTTATAAAGTTTATTATGCTAAGTTAAGCCAGTAGTGCTACAGGGAAAGTAAGAAGGTAAAACTAGCACAAGAACTTAAAGACTATTCGCTCAATAAAGTTTCAATTAAAAGACGGAAAAATGTTTCTTTGAAAATGTTCTTCTTTAGATGGATGTGATGAGATTTTACGATTTAAACTGCTTTTGCTTAAATGTCTTAAGTGTTTATAAAATATTAGATAAGCTACTCGTACATTCGACTGAAACACGGAAAGTAAACACTTAAAAAACACTTGCATCTAATGCAGACAGGTTGGAAAGATACTCGTATTTGATTGTGATATGAGTGGCACACTTGTCCCAGTCATTGATCCCAAGCATTCTGGTTTTAAGAGAAACTCCATCTTCCCTTCCTTTTGAACGCAATTTCTAAGATTTTAAGCTTACCAAGCTCGGAATATACTTTTCCATATATCCGTTCTCTCCCGCCCATACAAATTTTTTTTCTCATCTTGTGTGCCAAAGTGATTTTTTTCTTTGAAAGTGTACGTTTGTTACATGTTTATATGCTGAGTGCTGTGTAAAATTTTTACGACCTTTTTACGTACGACTCCCGGCGAGTCCCATGGCACCTGACGTAACCGAAACTCATGAGGTGCCAAGTAACCTACTGGCGGGCACGGGTATTTTTCCATAGTGCGGTTTTATATGAACGTTTTACTTTTATCATTCACAGCTATCAATTGAAATAAATGCTTTCAAATGGCAGACCGCGATTTCGCTAGAAGTTCCAACATGTTTTATGAAAAGCCATAATGGTGGTGAGGGTTCAGAGGATGAAGAAATAAATTTCGCTGCTTCGTACTCAGATGAGAACATACCTTCTCATGGAAATTCTAGTTATTCAGACCTCCACGAAGATTCCGAATCATCTTTTGAACCGAATGCAGCAACAGATATTCAACCACAGTCACCAGCAATACCACCTTTCTATGCTTTTAGTTTTATGGTAAGTGAAGAGATTTTTCAGTTTATAGTTACCGAGATTAATGCAAATGCCAATGAATTCTTGCGAAATAACACTGTTACACGTAACTCTCGGTCAAAAGAATGGGAAGATACAAACTTTGCAGAAATAAAAGTCCGTTTTGTGTATGGAAATCGTAAAATACCCTTCCATTTCGCACTACTGGAGCACTGATAACTTTTTCAAGAACTCTTTCGTCGACTTTTAGAAGACAACTCGACTATTAGGGGAAACCGATTGAGAAACCTTTAGTAGATTTTTGGAACTTCTTGAAAATAACTTCGTGAACCCAGGAAATATCAAACGATATCTTAGTTGTTGACGAATCTATGATTCCTTAGCTTTCGGAGGCTCTGATTTCGGCAGCAGCAGCAGCAGCAGCAGCAGCAGCAAAAACAACAACAACAACAGCAGCAGCATCAGCAGAAGAGAAGGAGAAGGTGCCTCCTATCAACACTTATAAATTGGAGGTAAATGCTACCAAGGACCTGTGTAGGCTGGTCATTGGCAATAATTTTAACATTAAAAGATTGGGGAATGATCACCATGCCATCCACTGTAATACAGTGGAGGGCTACTCGAAAGTGAAAGAGCTCCTAAAGGAAACGACGACGGAGCACTACTCATTCACACCGAAGTGTGAAAAGCGGCAATCGATGCTGCTAAAGGGGTTGGAACCGTCTTTTGACCCTGAGGAGATCCTGGCACTGCTCAAAGAGAAGGAGTGCAAAGGACTCAAGTTTGTGGGGGTAAAGCCATTTACCACAGCTAGAGCTAGGCGGGAGAAACGGAGTCTGCCGTTCTTCCTGGTGCAGCTCAGTCCCGAAAGCCGTCTGGATAGTCTAAGGAGTATCAATGTCCTAGACTACCAGGTGGTTCGAAGGCGTTATATAATGCGTTCGCTGCCAGAGGTTCGGGCACGCCGCGTCGAATTGCCAAATGCAGCCTCAATGCGTGAAGTGCGCAAAGAACCACAGTTCCGAGGAGTGTGCTCTGGGTAGGGATGGAGCGTCCCATAGGATGCAGCTCTCGCGCGTATTATGTGGGAACGTGGGACACACCGCAAACTATAGGGGTTGTTCTAAATTCGCTGACATTAAAAAAGCAAAACTGGCTCAGCAGAAGAAGGTGGAGGTCAAACGTTCACTTGTGAGGTTTCAAACACCAGCCGTCACGCCCCAAATTTCCTACGCCCAAATGGCGGCAGGTAGGGGGGCCACGGTACAGCAAGCGACTGTTGTTTCTCCGGCGCCAATGCCGAGAACAACGGAAGCTGCACCTAACATGCTGGCTATCTTGCTCGCAATCCAAGGGCAGATGGCTCAGCTGCAAGCGAGAGGATCAGATCTACGCGCTGCTGCCGGGCATAACGAAACACATGTCGTAATGGGTTCGCACATGATGGAGCAATCTTTGAAGGTCCTTGCGGTGAATGTTAATTCACTGATTAGAATCGAACGAAGAGCCGCGATGTTTAAATTGCTACAAGACCAAACTCCTGATGTGCTTTACGCTAGCGAAACCAAACTAACCGATAAGCACAAACTGGAGTATAATAATTATATTGTTAGAAGAAGAAACCGGCCCCGATCCAAACGTGGAGGCGGTGTCGCGATCTTCATTAAACAAGGTATAAAATTTCACAGAGTGTACAAGGGAGTGTTGCGAATTCCGGTGTTGGAGTCAGTCGTCATTTACATCTCGCTCCGCAGTGGAAAGCGGCTGTACTTGGCCTCTGTTTATGCACCTGAGGCTCCTCAATCCACTTTATTCATTACAGATATCGACACGCTTTTTCGACTTCTGAGGCTGGAATCGGGGGAGAATTATTTTATAATCGGCGGGGACTTCAACGCTAGACACAGAGATTGGGGAAATAATTTGCCAAATACTAGAAGGAACCTACTACTCGATTGGTGGGGTCAGCACGGTGTCATGTACAGACTCGGTCTTAAAGCGACGGTTAACCCGTCGTTTTCCAGAGGCGGGTCTTATTTGGATCTACTGCTGTGTGACGAACGTATACGACTGACAGGTACGAATTTACAAACGCTAAACTGTCTGCGCACATTCGTGTATGACAGTGACCATTGCGGTTTTAGCACCGAAATTACAGTTCCAAACGAAATTGCGGAATTGGAGGAGTTTTTCCAAAGATATTCTTACAACTACAGTAAGACTCGATGAACACCCCTCTCCGCAACCTTAACAAGAGCTCTCGCCTCGAACACGCTCCACCCACCGTAAAATAGGAATTTGTCAAACGAGGATATCGACATGTATCTAAAACAAATGGACGAGACAATTAAACAAACTATGGACGCTACAATACCGCGGTATCGACGTACGACTAGCGAAGACCTGTTGCGCAATTCTACTATTGACGCACTGCACCGACAGAAAAGTGGACTTCTGTCAAGACTCAAAAACTTGTACAGACAGTTAACTGACAGACAAGACCCGGTGATTAGGGGTCTGAAGTCATCGATTAAAAATCTTCAAACGTTAATAAAAGAGAATTACAGAATTTCTGTAAGTTTGTATTGGAACAACAGGGTTCGGGCTGTAAACACCAACAACCCGAGTATGTTCCCGCAAATAAATAAACTATTTCGGAGAGAAAATCAAAACGACCTTCAATGTCTTAAAATAGCCCGGACAACAGACAACGAACGGTTACTGACAATAGCAGGTATTGATCCAAATGAGGCCGCTGATGATGACGACTTCTTTGTAATCGAGGATCCACAGGAGAAGGTTGAGGCCATGGGGGCGACTTTCCAGGAAGTATACAAGGCCACTGATATCATTGGCCCTAATTATGACCTAGACAATCGCGTCTTGGTGCACGACCTCTACATTCGAAATGAAGTACAGAACTGGCAATCTGAGGGCTCTGGTTTCACCCGGTTCAGCGACGAAAATATGGCAAATAATGTCATTACCAGAGAGGGTGACCTACACCCTTTCATTTCGAAGGAAGAGCTCCATGACCGATGGTATTCCGAACATCGTGCTTCGACATCTTCCTCTAGAAGCGGTGGACATTTACACCACCCTGTTTAAT
Organism: Volucella zonaria; assembly: GCA_963966105.1. Lineage (NCBI taxonomy): Eukaryota > Metazoa > Arthropoda > Insecta > Diptera > Syrphidae > Volucella > Volucella zonaria. The sequence goes on from OZ014532.1 coordinate 182,818,030, forward strand.
AATGCAATGAATAATGCACATTATCCAGCGCATTGGAAAACGGCGGTGGTTCAACCTATCCCCAATCCAGTGAATCTCCGGTCGATAAGTCTCCTTCCGAATATCAGTAAGGTGTTTGAAAAAGTAATCAATAGAGCTCTGTCTAGGTGGGTTGAGGACAAACATATAGTGCCGGATAATCAATTCGGTTTTAAGGCAGGGCATGTCAGTCATGCCGCGTCTAAACTGGTATCTGATATCCAATGGAACAAAGGCAAGAACCAGTGCACTGATGCCTACCTGATTGACTTAGAGAAAGCCTTCGATAGCGTATGGTTAGAGGGACTTTCCTTCAAGCTGAACAGTTTGGGCATTAGTAAAGCACTGCTGTATATTCTTTATATTACTCGTATGCTAACCAACAGACAGTTCATCGTGAAAAAAGGCGATGTGACTTCTGTTGGAATATTTCAAATTAAAAATGGTCTTCAGCAAGGCGCGGTCAATTCGCCGATCCTATTCAACATTTATACAAGCGACTTGATAGGTTCACTTCCCCATACTATTGCGTACGCAGACGATTTGATAGCGTACAGAACAAGTGCAAAAATCGAGGTCATTAATACTCTCTTGCAGCGTGACTTCGATAAGATAAGATGATTTTGCGATGACTGGAAATTGAAAATCAACTTTCAGAAGTCGGAAACCATTCTCTTTAGGACGCCGTTGTCTGGAGCCTCTAGGGATACCAGAAAAAATTGGCGAATGTTCTCGATCATTGGACAACACGGACAGCCTCTTGCCTGTCGAAATGTAGTCAGATACCTTGGGATCTGGCTAGATCAGTTTCTGTATTTTGACAAAAATGTAGATGCTGCTCTGGCCAGAGCCAAAGGCGCTTTTGCCCTTACAAAGAGACTGTTTTATAGCAGCCAACTCGATGAGAGGGTAAAGGTAATCTGCTACATGGCCCTTATCAGGCCCATGCTGGTATACGGGTGCCCCGTGTGGTTTAATGTACGAGCAAGCTTAATGGAAAAGATTCGGGTGTTTGAGAGGGTTTGCCTTAGGGCTTGCCTTCGCTTGTACAGAACACCAGAGTCGGAGTACAAACAATTTTATCGTAATGAGGTCCTTTACAACAGAGCGAACCTAATACAAGTGGACAACTTCGTAATTAAGCTGACTCGAAGGCACATTGCAAGAGCAATGACCTAGAGGAATAACCTGATATCTGGGGCTTACTACCCAAATTACCTTTTCCACGAGAGTGTGCGCTCTGACGGCTTTGTTCCACCGGAAGCATTCCTCTACCTAGATCAGGTAGGGTGTGGATCGTCTCAGGTTCAGTAGGGCGGTGGGGAATCGCGATAAGAGGGATGTCGTTCGGCAGCACCAGCATTTCTGGTGGTTGAATGATGGAGATGATGTTTCGTCGTCGTTTCCGTCAATTACGGACCAGCTTCACTAATGGGGCAGAGCTGACCAATCTATTTGCTCTGTGAATAGCGATGGCCAGCTTACATAGGTTTAGGTTAGCATTTAAGAAATATATACATATATTAGTATATATAGAAAGGTATATACTAATATATGTATATAATTGTGTTTAGTATATATGTGTGTGTATTGTGTATGTAGGTTAGGTAGACTATGGTTTATTTTAAGTTAGATATTAAGTTTTTATAGAAAATTAAGTCCATATGCTAAGTTTGTGGTAACAATTTTTTCTTAGCCTTAAGTATACAAAATATATATTTCAATAAAATGTAAATAAAGTCGAAAGACATAGATATAAGAATTTAGAGTAGCTTAGAGTGCCGGTGTGGGGCCAGTAAGTTAGTATAAGATTGTTAAGTAATTTTAAGCTAGTATTTAAGCATTTTTTGTTAGTATGTAAGAGTTAATGATTAATATAATAAAATGCATTTAAAACTAAAAACTAACTGCGATCCATATGGTTACACCTGCACAACGGACGCAAAATTGGTGGTTACAATCAAAGGGGTTTACCAACCTCAATGACCTCACACTCTACGCAAATTGTCTTGGATCTGGCCGAAAAAATTTGGACCGAGAAAGAAGAATTGCAACAGATAACTTTTACACACCAGTTTCCTTAGCCAAACATCTTCTTGATCGTCAAACCCATCTCATTGGTACACTTCGCAGCAGCAGAACAGCCAATCCAAAAGACATTACTACTGCTAAACTAAAATCAAATGAAATAGAAGGCCTTGAAAACGCAGGAATAGTAGCAGCGAAGTGAGTGGAAGAACAAACAAAGACGTTCTCATGCTATCCACAAAACATGTCTAGGAGGAAGTGGAAACCGGAAAAAGAACAAGAGGTGGTCAGGATATCAAGGAATGATAGTCGACTATAATCATGCAAATCAAGGAATCGATATATTTGACTAAATGACTTGATACTTTAAGCCTTTGCGAAAGTCTATTCGATGGTATCATAAAATCGGATTTCAAGTTTGGTTCTCTATAAAAAAAACTCAATAAAAAATGTTTTAGGTGCGCAACTAAGTTGTCAATAGATGACTCCAGAAGTAAGTGCTGGTCGGCATATGGCAAACAAACCGATTTGACAGATTAGTGATTTTATTTTGGCGTCATATACTTTTGGTTGTGTGAAAATGTCTGATTTTGTGCCATATAATCGTCAGTTGGGAAAAATATTGATTTTCTACTTTCATTCGAAGAAAACGGCTGATGAAGAGCATCGGGAGCTCCATAAAGTTTACGGAGATGCTGCTCTAAGTGAAAGAAGGTGCCGTGGTTGGTTAGGAGCTACCCGCCAAGCCATTTCCAAGCGATTGCATGCGTTGAGAATGATTCGAAAATACGGAACTTGAGTTCCTTTGGGAAAAAAGGCTTGGCTGAATATTCACACTGCGAAAGTTATGCTGTGTATTTGGTGGGACTAGGTCGGTGTTATTTAATATGAACTGTTGAAACCCAATGAAGCCATCACTGGGGAACGGTATCGATTTCAATTGATGTGATTGAGGCGAGAAATGCTTGAAAAACTGCCACAATATGAGCAGAAGCACGAACAAGTGTTTTTACAGCATGACAACGCTCGGACTCACGTTGCTAAACCCGTTAAAATCTACCTAGAGACGCTCAAATGGGAAATCTTACCCCACCCGCCATATTTCCCAGATATAATACGCCGTCCGATTTTTACTTGTTCCGTTCGATGACACATGGTCTGGCTGATCAGCAGTTTCGTTCATGTGAATACATCAAAAAATGGATAGCCTCAAAAGATGAACACTTTTACCGTAACGGTATTCAACCTCTGCCATAAAGATGGGAAAACGTTGTAGCTAGCGATGGCAATACTTTGAATAATTCATTTGTAACCATTTTTTCACAATAAAGTTGCATTTTCATCAAAAAAAAAAACAGCGATAACTTAGTTGTGCACCTAGTACAATTTTAGCGTCATATGACTTCAGTCCTGAAGAACAAGCATATACGTCACTAAAAATAAAACATGTATTGAACGAAACCGAATGCAAGGACTCAAGAAATCAGAAAATAAGAAAAAGACGCAGGGATTTTTATGAAGTTGTAATTAAAAATGAAGGCCAAGAAGTTGCTGCAAAAACAATGAAGAAGGTTACATATTGTTCTACTTGTGAAGGAAGTCGTTCTTTATGTTTGGAATGTTTTAGTAAGCATCAAAAGTTATTTGTTATAGTGATTTTCTTTCAATAAAGTGACTTCTAATTATACTTGCATATAAATAGATTTAACGCTGAAATTATATCTAGATGCCAACGTTCAGAAGTAAACTTTTATTTGACAGGCCACTCCAAATAAAATTATACAAAAATGTATAGCTTGTGACAGCCGGCGGTTCGCACTGCCACTCAGAAAGTAAAAGTTGTGACAGCTGGCGGATCACACGGCAGCGAACGTGTTAAGGACTACCATTACCGCCCAGAAAAGCATGACATTTGCAATTTAGATCGAAAGCTGCAGTCACTGGGTGACAGTCTTCGATTTACCATGAAGAGTCCTAGATCCTAAGGTAAAAGTGGCCCTAGAGCAGAAGCAAATGGATGTTCAGCTTCTCGCAACAATAGCAATCAACTCATACTGCTTTGAATACGGCTATAACATGGATTCTGTAGGCCCTAACCAACGTATTTATAAAACCCCCGCCGATTAAAGCACTAGCCCATTAGTCGATAGATCTTCGTTATTCCTTTAAAACGAACGATAGAGAAAGTAACTAAGAAGCACAGAAAAGTTTAACTCGAAAAATCTTTCTCAATTGTTGGTCTAAATTTCTATGCTTCTTAAGGGTTTATTCCTTCTGACGTTGCTTTTCTCTGATACTACAAGTCTCTTTCATTACCAGCACCAACATTTCAACAATTCGGGTAACCCAGATCTAGTATTAATCTGCGAAATGAACGGAGATTAGCATAAGCTGGTTTCTTTCTTGATTCAGTACTCCCACCAATATTAAAGTTAATAACCAAACTCTTGGATATTGCGATTTCAGGAAGACAGAACTTATCATAAATTCGTTGGTCAGAATAGTTTTTTTCAAGAGCGATGTGAGATGTAACCATCTTTTTCACTGCTTGTGAGGAAAAAACGATCTATAGATGAAGTAATCCTGGCAAATTTTGGTAGTCGACTATTGTAGACGATTTTGGCGATCAATTTTTAAGCCAGGCGTCTAAAATTATACTTAGAAGAAGCCAGCGAGGCCGGAGTTTCCAGAATGTCGTATTTCCTACAAACGAATCAAAGACCAGGAGTAGATAATACAGGTAGACCTCACTTAACACGGGGGTTACGTTCTTGAAAAATGCCGTGTTAAACGAACTCGTGTTAAACGATACAAGAAACTAGTGCAAAAAGAGTGGTTACGTTCCATGATTTCAGAAAACCCTCATAATTTTTGTTTTAGCTTTTTTAAATATATTTTATTCGAAGTTGTATTTTTATTAAAAATGAAAAAATTAACAAAAAAAAAAAAACAGAACATAACTTTCTTCCTGCATAACTTAACAAAAAACAAAGAAAAAACTAAACAAAAACAATTTCAGACTTCAGTGACATAAAAAAAATAAAATTTCAAATGGTGGAAGTTGATTCTTCGTCACTGCTTAAAATTTCCATACGTGGCCGTTTTTGTGATACATCGACATCCTTTTCGTGGTTGAAAATATCCGTAATTTTTGCTTGGTTGTTAAAAAGATTTCGGTAGGTTTCTTTGTAAGATAACATGCATTTTTCCAGCTCTCTTTTGAATTTTAATCGCCTTTCAGTAGATGGATCGGCATTTAAAAAAAAACGATTCTAAGTTTTTAGCTAGGCTCATTCCCTAGTGAGCTTCTCCCTCGTTCTCATCGTCAGTGCCGCTGCAACTGGAGTTCGGTTGGTTAGGATTCTCTGCTAAGATTTCAATTAAATCCGTTTCTCTTAGTTCCGTATTTTGCAAAAAGCCTTGAATATCTTCGACTTTCATATCCTCAAAACCTTCGCCTTCGATGGAATGAGCAATCGTTAAAATTTCTGCAAATTCAGCTTCTGACACGTCGACCTCTTGCTCTTTTTCAACTGCTGATGGCCAAAGTTTTTTGCAATTTCCATTCAAGGTTGACTGTTTTAGCTCTTTTATGGAAAGTGATATTATTTTGATGCATTCCTTGATTGTAAACTGTTTCCATGCACTGGTTACATCAATAGACTTAGATTCTGTTAAATTTAAAATCCACCGCAAAGAACTCCTGATGTAATAAGTTTTAAATGTGTAAATTATGCCCTGATCCATTGGCTGCAGCATTGACGTGGTATTAGGTGGTAAGAACATGATTTTGGACATTAGAATGAGCCAAATCTTGTGGGTGTCCTAGAGCATTATCCAGCAACAATACTCGTAGAGTCAAATTTTTTTTTTTTAGATATTTTTCTACTTCTGGCACAAAACAATTATAAAACCAGTCTCGGAATATCGCTCCGGTTACCCAAGCTTTTGAGTTTGCTCTCCAGAAAATCGGTAATGTGCTCTTATCTATGCCTTTGAGCGCACGAGGACTAAGCGATCTATAAACCAGCATTGGTTTTACCAGAAAGTCGCCGGATGCATTTCCGCATAAGAGCAGTGTTATCCGGTCTTTAGATACCTTATATCCAGGTGCAGTCTTTTCTGCTTTTGAAATAAAAGTTCTGTCCGGTATTTTTTTCCACCAAAGTCCAGTTTCATCGGCATTAAAGACTTGACTGGTTGCGTAGTCTTGTTGTTGAATAAATTCTTGAATTTCTTGTGGGTACGTGCTAGCAGCTTCTACATCAGCTGATGCTGATTCCCCTTGAATTTTTAGGCAAGCAATAGCAAACCGTTTTTTGAAGAGCTCAAACCAGCCAGATTGCGGTAAAATCGGCGCTCACAGAAAACTCTCCATTTTTTCTAAGATGTTCATACGCTATCAGGGCTTTTTCCTTGATATGGATAAAGGAATTCTTTTTTGGCAATTATCTTCTATCCATATGTTGAGTGCTTTTTCCATTTTCTCCATTATTATCGGACGCAGTCGGCTTGAATATTTAAGTGATGTTGACGAACCGTCAGCTACAGCTTTTCTTATTGCCGATTCATTTTTCTTTATGGTCCGTATCGAAGCTTCATTTAACTTTAAGCTTTTCGCAATTGCAGTTGCATTTTCACCTTTGGCTAGGCGATCTAAAGTGCTTATCTTTGCTTGTAAAGATGTACATAACATTTCTCTTAAGTGGTTGTTTTTCTTTCTTCGCTGACATTTCAAAACCAATTTATAAATAAAGGCTTGAAAATTGAACAGTGAGTTCCAAAGCATACCTTTTACGCGAATACAATTCACCTACGTTATCATAAAATTACGTACCGAGCCTCGCGAACTCAAAAAAGGAACTGAGCAAATTGGACTGAAACCGGTTCCCACACCACTATCCGCTTTCTACATGTCAAATGGGGAAGTCCCTTTTTAGACGTATGTTCCTATAGAAACAGCTGGTACGCGTCTACTGGCCAGAAAAATATGTATACGTGTGGCATGTGTGCAAACCAGATAGCATACTAAAAAAAATTGTGTCTCACACACCGTGCTAGAGCGAGGCTTTTTTCGTGTTAAACAAAAATATGCCGCAAAATGTGAGCGTGTTAGAACGAGGCCGTGCTGTAAGAAGTACGTGTTAAGTGAGGTCTACCTATATAAGACTAATAGGTTTAAAGTTGAACGCGGTGCAGTTGACGGCAATTGTTAAAACAATCATTAATAGAAGTCTTCCGCAGCGTTATGTCCTTAGTACACTGAAGACATTGTTAATCCGATCAATATATGAAAGTAGAATTAAAAACTAAATCGTTAATTATAGGACCATAGCAATTTTACCAGTTGTCGAAAAGTATACCAAGCTCAACCAACTTCATAACTATCACCAAATCAATATGAATTCTAAAAGGGAAATAGCAGTGGAAGGCTCTTGGGAAAACTTTCGAACTTGATCACTAGTTATGTTCATAGATTTTAGCAAGACCTTTGACGCACTTACACATGAGCAGCTTTTAAGTTACCTGTATGGAATTTGAGTAAGAAGAAGTTCGGCAATATGGATAGAGAGCTACCTAGCGGGGAGAACTTTAAGGGTGAAGTATACAATGCAATAAGTAATGAAAAACAGGCCCCCTATAATGTACCACAAGGCTCTAAACTAGGCCAAATACTGTTTATTTTGTTTACCAACGATCTATTACGTGTATTCAAAAGAAGTACAGCATTTGTAAAGCATAAATGTACGTGTGCCTCAAAAACGGGTTCCAACTGAATTAATTTTGGTGGAGGCTGAGGCCCCCATTTATTGGCTTAATACAAGCTTAATCTAACTTAAAAACTAACAGAAAGACTTAAGAGCTACTGACCAAGGAAGTGATGGAGGAGATCTTGTTTGAGACGAGGAGTGCTCAGGTGGAAATCAAAAAGGGAGAGGTTTGAGTTGACCTTTCGGAGCATTCGGGAGATAGGTTCGTTGTAGCCATAAGAGGTGCGGTGGACCGGTAGATAGAAGAGACGAGGACAACGTAGATTGCGGGGGTTGCTATTGAAGGAAATGGAGTTCAAAATGGATGCACAGTCGATGGAACCTGAGAGAAGACGATGAATGAAAAGAACATCAGCAATATTCCTACGTTCTTCTAACGAATTCATATTTAGAAGTTTGAGGCGGTCTTGATAGGGAGGTAATATTAAAGGGTCGTTCCATGGCAGGCCACGGAGGGGAAATCGGAGGGATCGACGTTGTATACCCTCGATTCGGGAAACATGAACCCGGTGAAAGGGGGACCAAGCTTGACTGGCATACTGAAGCAGGGGGCGAACAAAGGTAATATAGAGAGATCTGGTTACATACGGGTTGGAAAATTCCTTGGACCACCGTTTAATAAAGCCAAGTGATGAGTTGGCTTTGAGGATCAGCTTATCGATATGCGAACCGAAATTAAGCTCACTGTCGATATTATTCGACAAGGTCTTGAAAAGACTGAACCAGGGGAATTGGTTGACCATGGAGAAAATAAAGTCGGGGAGGAGACGGGTTGCATTTACGAGAGAAGGTTATAAACTGACATTTGGCTATATTAAGTTCTAGGCAGTTTTTGAGGCACCAGATTGAAAACCGATCTAGGTCTTCTTGAAGAAGGGCAGAGTCCCGGGGAGAGGAAATAGATTTAAAAAATTTTGTGTCGTCAGCGTAAAGGGAGAGGGAGGAGTGCTTAATGACACTCTCAACATCGTTGATAGTAAGAATGAAGAGAAGAGGGCCAAGATGACTGCCTTGTGGAACTCCAGATGAGGCCAGGAATGGAACAGAAAGGGCGGATCTAAACCGAACGCTATAATATCGGTTTACCAGGTAAGAAGAAATCCATTTTAAAAAGAGAAGCTCAAAGCCGAGAGCAGACAATTTGAAAAGGATCAATTTATGAGATATCTTATCAAATGCTTTAGTGAAATCAGTTGCGATAACATCGATTTCTTTGCCATTTTCTAAGGCTGAGAGAGCAAAAGACACGAATTCAACTAGATTTGTGGTAGTTGATCTACCTTTTAGAAAACCATGTTGTCGGGGTGAAATAAAAGGCTTGCATTTGAAGCTTAACGCTTCGTATAAAATGCTTTCAAAGAGTTTGGGTATATGAGAGAGTTTAGCAATGGGACGATAATTGTTAACTTCATGCTTAGATCCCTTTTTGTGTATCGGAATTATAAAAGATGTCTTCCAAATCTGGGGAAATTCACCCTGTGGAAGCGATAGACGAAAAAGGTAGGAAAGGGGTAGAGACAGGTTAGAAGAGCATTTCTTAAGAAACATGGCGGGGAGTCCGTCTGGGCCAGGTACAAATTCATCCTTAAGATTTTGTAACTTTTCTTCAATAACTGCAGGATCGAAATTTTGAGTGAGAAAGGGACCAATAGAGAAATTTGGTAGATCAATGAAGTAAGAGGGATCTGGTACGAAGGAGTTGTTGACAAATGATTGCTTGAAAAAAGTAGCAAAAAAGTTGGCGATGGTAGGAGGATCACTTGAAGATTTGGAGTCGAAAGCAAGGGAGGAAGGATAACCAACAGTCTTACTTTTGCAATTGACAAATTGAAAAAAGGACTTGGGGTCATTTATGAGATTGGTTTGCACACTATTCAGGTAGCGCTGATAGAGAGAGTTATAGAGTTCAATGAAATGAAGATATGTACCTAGATAATCTGAATAGTGGGAAGAAGAGTGGGTGCGAAGGAATACCGCCCATAACTTGTTTCTTTTGTTTCGTAAAGAGCGAAGTCTACGATTATACCAAGGAGGGGATGTAGAAGAAGTTCTATGGCGGGAATAAGGCACATAAAGGGAGATGGATTTGAATATTTCTCTGTAAACAATGGAGAGGGCAGCGACCGGAGTATGATTGGTAAACTCGAAAGAAGCCCTGCTAAGATAGGTATTGATTTTACGGAAATTAGCTTTGTGAAAATTTTAAGAAAATAGAACTGCGGAGGGAGGCGATTGAAGGGGAGAGTTGTGGAAAAATGAGAGAAGAAGTGGAGGAAGAAAGTTATCAATAGCTGAAAGAGATAGGGGACAAGACGATACTGAGGAGTTGATGGGATCAGTTGTGAAGATAAGGTCTAATTGCCTTTCCATATAGTTGGAAACGCCACTGACTTGGCATAGACTAGAGTCTGTTAGCTGATTTAAGAAGAGGTATTGCTTAGTAGAAATGGGATTGGAAGCGATGAAAAAAGATAGGTCTTCAGATGGAGTCCACTTCAGCTGAGGCAGATTAAAATCGTCGAAGATAATGATATCATCAAGCGAGTCTGATAAGTCGATCAAATTGTCAATTGCTGTAATAGCAAGTTGGTAGGATTCGATAGGTTGCGCCGGAAGAATGTAACAACACATAACATACAAGCATCTACGAGTGAGGGTTATTTTAACCGACACAAAGTCGATCTTAGGAGAAGATAATGTTGTAACGAGAGAGGAGTCCAAGCTGTTGTGAATATCCAGTAGGACACCTCGACAAGGGGATTCAATCAAGGGGGGTGCGCGATCATCATCCCGAAAAACATTAAAAGAAAGAGGGAATAGCTCCTAGTTTTTTATGTTGGGGATAAGATTAGTTTCGGTCAAAGCATAGATATCAAATGGGAGAGCAAGAGATTGGCGGAAAACAGCGTGGGTTTTAGAACGGAGTCCTCTTACGTTCTGGTAATAGAAGGTGAGAGGGAGGTTTTTGCATGACTTTTTAGGGTCGAAAAAATTTATCATGGTCAAGGCGACTGCGTTGGAGGTGTGAGACTCTTTTAGAGTGTACATAGTGGCGAAAAGCGGCAAGATCGTCTGCAACTTTTTGAGGTGGCGTATTGAAAATCTCGTGATACTTTATACAAAGTTTCCTGAGACTGGTAACGTCTGTAGGGAGGCCTTCCTGCTGGATAGAAACCATGACGTTTGTTTTTGTTTTACCCTCGTAGCACACCGAGTCGGATTTATCGTGCAGATAGGCGAGATACAGACGTATATTCTCATATATCTTTTTATCTCTAAGCCTAGAGAGCGCATAGCGACATTCGGTGGTATCGCTAGTTTGCTGCGTTAATTTAACAGTGGGTGGCGAAAGGGGGTCAATAGAAGAGGGAGTGGTTAATGAGTTTGGTGTCGCCACGGCTGGTTTTTCTGAAATAGGGTTTAAAATGTGAGAACTGATGAAATTGAAATACTTAGCTCCAGTTCAGAGGTTGAAATTAGGAAAAGGCGTGTGTGTTAGGGGTTGAGTGGTGGGAGATTGAGTGGCAGGAGTTTGAGTTGTAGGGGTTAAGTCGAAAGAGACACGTTGACGTTGGGGCTTGATTTGGGGTGGAATAGGGGGAATAGGGGAAGTTGGAGTTTGGGTGGGCGACTTAAAATTAGGAAAAAGAAGAGTGCTGTGTTTGCATTCGTACGTACTCGTATACTACCATGGCTGTCCAGAAATTGGTTTACTTTTCGCTTGCTGAATCTCGTATCGGATATGTTATACTTGCTTGGGGAAATGGATCGAAAACAAACATGGATTAAATTCTAAGTATCCAACGACGCTTATTAAAAGTCATTAATGATAGCACTAATATCTTCAAAATTCTAGATGTCAATAGTATAATTAAGATGACTAACTTTTTCAGCAAACAATCCGTCACAATCAGAATACAAGAAAACGAGTCCAAGGATTTTCAGAAATTCCCTCAATCTACAACAACTATGGAAGAAGGCAGCTACCAACAATAATTAATTGGCTGCCAAGTAACATAAAAATATTTTGAACTTTAAGAAGCGTAAAAAAGAAATCAAATCACACTTTCTTATGTTAAATTGTACTACATAAATTTAAACTTTTGCAAGATTCAAATTAAAATATGCACAGTCAGAGTAAATGTAAATAAAACAACAGCGGTGTGAGATATAAAATTGTTTCTGGCTCTATTTCGAAGCTACGTTCATGCCATTATGTGTAGAATACCATACCATTTAGATGGTCGCCTCAGCTTCGCTGGCAGTGCTTTAAGCGGTCGGTCCAATTTTTCTTGACTACGTCCAGTATGTGCGGCGTTATTCCGGCAATAGCGTATCGAATATTGGCCTAGAGCTCATCCAAAGTAGTGGGATGCCCGTAGCGCCAGAGAAAATAGTCGATAGGTATCAAATCGCATTATCGCGGTGACAAATTAATGAACGCTCGCCTTAAGATGACCCTGTCGCCATATTTCTCCTTCACAACTTCGAGCGTTTCGTCGCTTGTATAGCATGTAGCGCCGTCTTGTTGAAACCACAGCTCGGATATATCGTCAACAAAAACGATTGACATTGCTCTATACCTGGGACCATTAAAAATAACGGTGTCTCCTTCCTCATTTCGAAAGAAATAAGGTCCGATGATGTCGCCATGCCATAAAGCGCACCGAACTGTCAATCGTTGATGCTTAGCTTGTAGATTTTGTACGCCCCAATAATGGCAATTTTGCTTGTTGACATAGCCGCTGAGCCAAAAATGGGCCTCGTCCGCGGAGATAATTTTTTGGTCAAAATCCGGATCTCTGGCCAACATTTCCAGCACCTAATTACCGAACTCACGGCGTTGCCTATGGTCGTCCGGTTTCAGTTCTTGCGTCAACACAACCTTATACGGATGTAGGCCCAAATTCAACCGCAAAATAAGTCGGGTTGACTCTCTGGTGATGACCAATTCAGCTGATTGGCCCCGAATCGACAATTCTGAGTCTTCTTCGATACTGGCCGCTACGACGGCTGTGTTTTCTGGATTTCGCACCAATCCCTGGTCCGGTTGGTGGCTTAAGATCCAAAAGAGTGCACTCACTGCACACTGAAGCCATGATGACGACCGACCTCACGACGAAATTCACATTTTGTATTTACAACTGAGCCAGAATTTCGATAACATTTTTTAATAATTTCTGCACTTTTGGCAAGCTTAAAACGGCGCATGATGAAATGGCAAATCTTACTGAATATTTTGACAGCTGGATATCATTGGTGGCTTTGACCTGCAGACAAGCCACAAACCTCGTAGGCAACACAAACAATTGTAAAAAAAATCTTCTGTATAAAAGAAAAAAATATATACATAGGTCTGAATTGAAGGTGGATATTTATAAGCTTAGTTTTATATATTTTTAGCATAAAAAAATGTTTTTTTTTGTAGAAAAAAAAGTAGAAATGAAGAAAATGTCAGCAAATAAAGAAAACAGCATAATAATTTTACTTGAGGTAGGACTTTCTTCACGACAAATAGCCAAAAGAATACAGGAAAGCCAACGCACTGTACTTTTGGCTAAAAAAAAAAAGAAATGTACAGTCCAGGACGACCAAGGCTTTTGACTGACGCTGATGCGCTTAATGGAGCGTTTGATGAGGCGAAGAAAGTGCAAGACACCAAAGGCGGCGGCGATAGCCTTAAACAAAAAAGTCAGCGAGTGGACAGCTAGAAGAGCCTTACGTAAGATTGGCTTCGAAGCAGCTGTTAAGCAAAAAAAGCCAGCGCTTTCCAACAAAAATGTTAGAGCTCGCCTTAAGTTCTGCAAAGAACATAAGAACTGGAGCATTGATGATTGACGAGTTATTTGGTCCGATGAGACAAAAATCAATAGATTCCAGTCAGATGGCAAAGAGTATTATTGGCATCGACCAAATGAAAGTCTCCAAAAATACCAGGGGAAAGAAACCATGAAGCATGGAGGTGGAAGCTTAATGGTGTGGAATGTAGGTCCGCTGGTAAGAATCGAAGGGATAATGAGAAAGGAACAATACCTTGATATTCTGCAACAAAATTTACTAGAATTCGTGGAGGAAGCAGCTTATCCTGTCGAGGAAATCATATTCCAGCAAAACGGAGACCCCAAACATACGGCTAGAATTGTCCAGAGCTGGCTTGGAGAGCAGCCATTTCACAGAATTAAGTGGCCAACAAGTCCGGATTTAAATCCGATTGAAAACCTCTGATCGATTCTAAAAAAACGGCTTGCGGCCTACAATAGTCACCCAAAGACGAACGCCAATCTATGGGAGCGAGAATATTGAAGCACTGGTGGAAAACATGCCAAAAAGAATAAGAAATGTAATTAAAAACAAAGGACTATGGACCAAGTATTAAATAGTACCAGAAAAAGGTAAATAAAAACAACTTAAGAAACGTGCAAAATTGAGTAAATGATGGTTTCTTTCACATTTTCGTTTTTTACAGTTATCTCTGAGGGATATTTTTATTTTTTTTATTGGCTTTAAAGTAAATCAACATTTTAGGATTAAGAATATAATTTATAAAGCTAAAATGAAACAAAACATAAAAATTTAGCATTTTATTTCATTCACTTGCAACATGTATTCATTTTTGCTCGCCACTGTATTATAGGAGATTGGATGGAAGTTGTAGATAATTTTGAATATCTTTAATAAACTTGAATCGTACTGGTTCTTGGAATGCAGCAAGAGAAACTGTTGATTAATAACTGTAAGGGCTATGAGGAGTTTTTACATATATGGAAAATTAGGATGGATGAATCAACGAATTAGTCGACTGTACTTTATTCTACCGAGAAATGCGGTCTGGAAACGGGGGGGATTAAATTGAAATTGGAACTATGCCATTAGAATACGAAATACGGAAAAGAGCTTTAAATCCCTGGATAAAACTTCTAAATATCTACGATGATCACCTAATTAAATAGTGTTATACTGAAATTTTGAGAACTCATATCAACACTCAACGAGCTCGTAATAAATAATTTTACTGCGATATGGGAACGGCAAAACTTAGAAAGTGTGCGAGAATTTTACATAAGCTTTCTCGAAGCCAAGAAAAGATTCCTGCTGGATAAAGATTTAAGGAAAACAACTACTCGTAGATCCTTTGCTATACAGGAACCAGATTATAAACCGGCTCCCTACTTGAATTCAACTTTCAAACCTTTCGTTGATAAAGTCGTGCCGCAAATTAGGTGCGCCAACAGGTATGAACGTACGAGTAGAACTGTCTTACGTGGTGATAGACATATTTTCAACCCAATAAACATTTATAGATGATACAATCGAGCACTTCCTCTTAGGGCGTCCTATTATCATCCACACTGCATGCAGTGGGAAAACATCTTCTATTTTCTATCAACCTATCTGTCTTAAGTAGTATATACAATATAATAACGGCCGAAGACCAAAACATTGCGCTTAATATCTATAAGTAAATATGTTTTTTTTTCCATAATTTGCGCGCGCTGAAGGAATTTCAATACCCTTAAAATGCTTGCACACAGCACGGGCAAAGTAAAATCGGGCAGTAAAGAAAGAGAGGTACCCATCAACGTTGGTTTTAAATGTTTGATATTTATATTGACTAAGAAATAAAGAGCTAGACAGTGTATTCCATTCGTTGTCAACTCACTCAAACTTATATTGAAAGAATGAACAATCCAGGTTTCATATAAAGAAATCAAAATATTTTCTTTTGTTTGTTATCCTATAAAATTGTTTTTTTTTTGTTTTTTTTTCAATTTCTCAATTCCAATTTTATTCATACACTAATGGTACATTAAGAAAGAAATCTTAGTAGTAGTACTTAGTAGTACTTAGTAACTAAATATTGGAATTCAAATTGACTTACGGCTACTACATTATAATATAATACTTAAAATTAAATGACAACGATTGATGGAAGGATGGTATAGGTTTATTGCGGGTGTATGGAGAAATGTCGTAGGACTGCACTTTTAAACAGAGAATTATTACGTATGGATCTAATAGATGATGGTAATGAGTTCCACAACCTAACAGTGTAAATGAAAAATAAACTAGAGGAATTAAGAAAATTCCAATGGTGAGAAATTATGTTAGTTATTCTAGAAGATCGAGTGAAATTGAGTCGGTTAAATAGATACGGCGGACAGCGTTTATTAACAATTTTGTGTAAAAAAACACAGTTCCTGGCATGGAAGCTCCACCCAAGCAGTTCCCTGGTGTAGAAGGAAATATATTCGTGCCTACGAATACTATAGACATATCGCACACAATCATTAAAAGCGACTTGTAATTTGCGCTGGGACAATGAGTCCAAGCTACTATAGACTACTTCGGCATATGTAACCAGAGACAGAATTAAGGCAATAACTAGTCTGTGTCGCGTTTCAAGTGGAGTAAAAAAAGTGCTAACCCAAAGCTTACGAAGGCAGCCGTAGATACGACCTACGACCATATTGGTATGATTATAACCCGACAAATCTCGACTAATAACAAATCCAAGGCTAGTCACAGACTCTACGGCTTTAACTTTCGAGTTGTTAAGAAGTACGTCAGGCAGAAGATATAGGTTAAACCTTATTTTGGAAATTGGAATTACTCGAGTTTTAGTCGGGTTCAGTTGTTGTCCATTTGTAACTGACCAGTAGGGTCAGTTCGTTGATCTTGCAAAATGGTTTGGCTAGGTGTAATTGTACATCATCAGCATACATGTGCACAAAAAAATGCCTGCATACTGACGGTAGATCGTTGATAAATGTGCAAAATAGAATTGGACCCAATATCGACCCTTGAGGAACGCCTTGTTTGAGTTGCATAAGGGATGAACTACATTCATTGGAGAAAACTCTTTGGCACCTTTCGGAGAGAAAACTATTCAGCAAACTTACCGCAAAACCAAAATAGTGTGTTAGCTTCCAACACAGTATCTTGTGGTGGACTTTATCAAAAGCCTTCGAGAAATCTAGCAGACAGAGTAGTGAGACATATTTCTTATCAAAAGATTGGTCTAACCTCTTCAAGCAAGTTGACCATGGCTGAAGAACAGCCGTAGTTGGCCCGAAAGCCTGATTGCTTGTCGTGTAAAAGATTATTGAGAGTTAAGTACTCTGTGATTTGTTTTGCTATAATTTTCTCTAAGACTTTCGAAAAGCAGGGCGGAATGCTTATTGGCCTAAAATCGGCAGAAGACGTTGGATGAGCTTTCTTAGCGATCGGCATAACTCGTGCAATTTTCCACGACTTCGGAAAAGTTGATGTGATTATGCACCAATTAATTATATGGGTCAGAGTCGAAACAATTTGCGGTTGAATGAGTTTAACGAAGTGCACGGGAATGCCAACTTCCCCGATAGAATCAGATTTGATAGACATTACATATCTGAATACTTCGTCCTTCGTAGCTACCGCAAAATCCTCTAGCCCCAGTCGCAAGTAAACGCGGTCCACAGTCTGGTTGAAGTCCTCCAGAAAGGCATGATTCAAATCATTTAGATCGAGGAGGCATTCAGATTTGCTGTTTCTAGAAGTTGTACTAATTTTGTGGAGATAACATAACTTCTTTGACGAGAGGGATGGATCTAGCTTAGAAGCGAAATAGTTTTTTTTTGCGTTACGTATAACTGAGGTGGCGATGTTACGTGCCGTTTTGTACAAAGACCAGTTATAGTGGGTTGGAGAGTTCTTCCATTTACTGTGTAGCTTGTTACTCTTTTTGATGGTGTTAACCGCTTGAGTAGTGAACCAAGGACATGCACGGTTTTGAATTCTGACCGTTTTAGTGGGTACGAATTCATCGAACAGTCTTACAATCGTTTCTTGGAATACGTTAACTTTATCATTGGGATCAGGTCTGGAACGGCATTGCTCCCAAGGTATAGAGCCAGCAGCTATTTGGAGGGTGTTTAGGTCGATAGCACTGAAATCTTTGTACGAAAAAGTATCGGGTACAACACATCGAGTTAAATTAATATTATACGTACAAAAAAGAAGATCGTGGCCTGAAACATCAAAGGACAGTTGATCGAATAGCAAAACAAGAGATGGATTAGAAACAATAACTAGGTCAAGAAGGCTAGGAGAACAGTTATTAGCGAAGCGAGTGGGAATTTAAAATTACATGTATTTATTTCGAGATAGGTATTATACCTTTTGCCAATCAATTTGCAAAAGCGAAGCTTGTAAACAGATAGAATATTTCTACTTAGGACATTGCACCCAAGTTCGGCCAACTGCAAAGTTTTGTGAAGCAGCTCGTACAAACAGTGTTTGGTAACATCTCCTATACCTTCTTTAGGGAAGTGAGTCAAGACTTAATGCGGATTAAAACAATACAATCGTTATCGTGCGGAAGTTCAAAATTTCTCGCTCTAGTCTGTCACTTATCACAAAGATTAGCACTAAAATAGACGCTGATTATGGTTCTCTCTATCGCTCACCGTAGTCCCGGCTTATTATCGTTCTTTTGTCCAGCCCATGCCACTGCAGCTTTGAGGTTTAGTTTCTATACTTTTGCCTCGTTTTGCAGGGTCATTTACCAAGAATCCTTCCCTATTCAATGGTAGCATTTCAAAAGAAATTGCCGTATATGAAAATCATGCTAAAAGGCGCTCGCATACAGCAAAAATGTTATTTAAAATTCTTTAAATTTAAAATTCTCTCGATACCATGATTGAAAAAAAAAATCGATCAAAATGGCAAAGGTTAATTAAATCGTGCTGCTGACAACTTTTGTACGTTTCTGTAATACTCTTAGCCCAGGGACATGCCAAAATGCCATTTATCATTTCATTGACCTCTTTATGGAAACCTCTGTTCTTTCATCACTGTGCATGAAATGTCAATACCGACCGCACATTTCAATCAAAATTCTAAAGTTTTGTGAGTGAGTTGAGCTCTGTTTATTTTGGAAACCCTTTGTGTGACGTATTGTTTCATAGGAATCCCTACGTTAAAGTTATGTCCTGATTGATATTAAATTTCCATAATTTATCGATTGAGTTTCGTATTCCATGATATGAATATCATACTCAGTTCTCCATAAATTACGCAAAATTTAATTTTCAGATACTAACGTGCACCACATATGCATGTAGAAAATGTTTCAATCAAATGACGTATCCCACTCCATGCCGTTCAATAAATTCGTTTTCAAGAAAGCACCCAAGTCATGTTAAACAAACAGTACAAATGTGCTTAACGTATAAATTATGCGTGCTCGTATCGCATCAAATCAAACTAAAGACAAACTGTATTAGTCTGAGTTTGTTTAATATCAAAAAGGGGAACCATTCTAAGCCGCTTTCAGTACCGGTACTCGTATTGTTGCTCAGTTTTTGAGCTCCTTTCACTGACAATACTCGTACTGTGAGGAATAACTTTTCTCACAAAACATTCTTTGAAGAAACGAAAATATTAGAAACGATATTAGAAACTAATGAAGCCTAATTTTTATAGACAAACTTTGCCTCGAAAACTCGGCAAGGATCCAAGTTGATGAATAGCAAAATGGTTCCCATACATAAAGAGCGCGGCAACAATTGTCAGGCATTGGCAGGCAAGGAGGAAAAGAAAATATTATCTGACTCACGTGCGATATGGCACGAGCTCTTCTTGTGACAGCAACTCGTGCAAATAAATTTAAATTTGATGCCATTCATGAATACAAATCTCTGGAGGAGCTTTTATGGGTTTAAGTCCCTGATGTACATTTGAATGTGCGTTCGTGGAAATATATCATTCAGGTACCTACACACATTACACCGAGCAGGAGATTGAATACAAATCTTTTTGAATGCAACAGGGGTGCAACACTAATGGAAAAAATCACCAACTAAGGCAGCAAAAATTCATTTACTCAGATTATCAAACTACAAACCAAGTACAATAGAATATGGACTTGCAGAAGCAAAGGAGAGTTTCTGCGATTGTCATTTGGAGCCCCCCATGAAGTATGAAAACACACAAGTTATTGGTGTTTCTATCGGATGGCATAATTTTAAGTTTTCTACCAATATTTGGAGCGACAACACAGATGGATATTGGCCTTGATTCACAATATGTATATCGAACCTTAGGTGATGAACGCTTTAATTTGTGGAAGAGTAGTACAATAGTTAGTGACCCCTCGGAATGCATAAGCCGTTAGCAACGCCAGCGCCATCTTTTTCAGTTTTCTGCAAAGTGCTTCAGCTCTCTCAAATTCTTTCCTCTTCTTTTGTCTTCGACTCATCCTCAACTATTATTCGCCATGTCTGCCCTAGGCGGCCAGTTCTTTTTCCTGACTGGGTAAGCAGGTTCCATTGCATGGCGTGTTTCGCAATGGAATTGTCTTCGCGCCTTAAGGTGTGACAAATCCACAACCATTTCCTTCTTCTTACAGTAATGTCGATCGGCTCCTGCCTGCGTTTGGGTTGGGTTGGGTCAAAATACTCTCAAAATGATGAGCAAATATCTGTTAATAAAGCAGCTAGACTTAATGCTGTAAACATTGCTTTTCCACACCTTAAACAACTTTCCGAAAGCAGCATTTGGCTTCCCGATTCTGCTACTAATATCGAATTCGGTGCCGCCGCTAATAGAGATGATACTTCCCAAATGATAAAAACTCTGCACTTTGTCGACCTCCTGTCCAGCAATATTAAATTGGGAGAAAGAGCTTAAAAGGCCAAGAACTTTGGCTTTAGCTGCATTTATTTTAAGCCCCACTCTGCCGGCTTCAGCTTCCAGATTCTGACTTATCTGGAGTAGATCGAAAACCCTGTGCGCAAGCATCAGGCAAGATGTGGTTGTCCATTAAACACCTTTGCTTTCCTCCGACAGCGCTGCGGGGATAAGATCGCTTATTATCACCAGGAAAAGGAGGGGTGATAAAATACAACTCCACCGATCTCTGCTTTGGACTGGTTTCTGATAACTTATCGTTGTGTGAACACGACATTTTGCACCTTCAAAAGTAGCCTTTATAATAAAAGGTTTTTTTTTAGAGGTTTGGTTTGGTTTGGCAACACTGTTTCTACAGATTATCAATTTGATAATTGACAGTTGAGAGTTGAGTTGTGGTTAGTACGTTTTGCCATTTTACGATGAATAGATTAACGTCAGAACAACGCGTGAAAATTGTGAAAACTTATTTTGAAAACCATGGTTCGGTTCGCCAAAATTATCGTGCGCTACGTCCATTTTACGGTTGACATAATCGTCCCTCTGAGCAAGTTATTCGGAACACGATTAATCATTTTCGCACCACGTACACTCTAGTGGATAATACCGCATCCACAAAAACGACAAATAGTGCGAACAGAAGAAGTTATTGCCGTTGTGGAGCGCAGTGTTGAGGACAATCCGAATGAGTCGATTTGCCATCGTGCACAGCAATTAGAGCTATGCCCATCCACTTTGTGGAAGATTTTACGGAAAGATCTTGGCCTAACCGCGTGACCATTATACGCGTCGTAGGTTCAGTGAATGGGCCGAAAACATGATTCAGCTTGATCCTCATTTTCAACGCAAAATTTTGTTCTACGATAAGGTCCATTTTCAGTTAAAGAGATATGTAAACAAGTAAAATTGCCGAATTTAGAATGGAGAAAACCCAGAAGCCTTTGTCGAGACGACCTTACAACACCGGTCCATATTTCTTTAAGGACGATTCCAGCCAAGATGGAGACCGCTAAGGAAACATGATTTCTGACTTCTTCGTTCACAAATTGAATAGCATTGACGTGACAGAGCTTTAGTTTCAACAAGATGGCGCAACATGCTACACCGCGCGCGACACCATCAATTTATTGCGGGAAACATTTTCTGAGCGCATAATTTCGCGCAATGGACCTGTGATCTCGTCTCCACGATCCTGTGAACTCACACTTTTAGATTATTTTCTTTGGTGGTATGTGAAGACAGAAGTCTATGCCGATAAACCAGAGATTATGGACGATTTGGAAGTCAACATTCGCCGTGTTGTTGCTGATATACGGCCTCAGTTGTTCAGTAAAGTTGTCGAAAATTGGACTTCACGATTGTGCTTCAGTCGAGCTAGCCGCGCCCTACCTCCCCCGTTATATGTAAGCATGGCATAAAATTATCTATTAAATAAAGCTAATATCATAGACATTGGAATTAGTGTATTTTATTTCATATTTAATTTATATACCTTTGAAAAAAACACCTTTTACCAATAAATTAATCCGGAATACCCCTCCCACGCAAGGCTTTCCATATAAACTATCGGCTCACGCAATCAAAAGCCTCCTCGAAATCGATAAGAATCAGGTAGAGCGGAGATCTCTACTCGTCGCATTACTCTACGATCATCCTCAAGTTATTTATATGATCGGTGCAGAATGGTTCTGGCGGGCCTGAGCCTGCTTCTTCGACATCGAGAGTTTATTCTAAATGTACTTTGATCCTGTCCAGAATTACCTTCGTTATTATTTTGGCCACTGCTGGCAGAATGCATATCCCTCGCCAATTTCCGCTGATTGCCCTGATTTCACTCCTCCGGAAAACGCTAATTTTCTCATGCATTAGTTATGACAAGTCTCAGTAGCTTCGCTGATGTATTTCGCGCGGCATTGAAAAATTCCGCGGGAATTCCATTAATGCCTACCGCTTCATTCCTCCTAAGGACCTTTTATCGCGATTACAATCTATATATTGCTAGGAAGGCAGACGTATTTACGTGAACTCTTGTATTCATTGGAGCAAAGATATGCCTTGCATGAATTATGAATACCAATTGGGTACCGTGTTGGAGACACAAGTTCCACACTTTGTATGAGTCGGGCCTGATCTAAAACCCTTTGCTGATCACAGAATCACAGCACCCAGTACTTATCGCAACTCTACTTCGGGTCTAAAGCAACTAGAGGACCCTTACTGCGATTTTCGGTTGAAATCACAACCACCACTCTCACAACAGGGCCTACATCAAGAAGTCAGGCCCGAACCGAAATCCGGGGGTTCCTGACTCCCATGGTGCTGTGATTTAAGTCCTGGTGTGGACTACCAATGATTCTGCTACCAACAGGACCTATGACGGGCAGCTGGTAACTGGTCAAATTGTAGCAAGTAATCACGATATGTAAGAGCAGTTATTTCTGCTCTGCCCCGTTTTTAGGTATTAGACAACGTCATTGATGGAAGAAGGTTTGATAATTGTGCCGCCGATAGAGGTGCCAGTGCGAATTCGTAAGTTTCTTCCTCCAGATGGTTCATTTTCGTTGGGAACACTCGCGCTGTCGTCTACATGGTTAAATAACATCATGAGGAGCACTCCCATCTGGTTCCACTATATATAGGGAACAGTCCGCATATTTTACAGGATGCTGTTTGGTGCTGGGTCTCCATATAAGCTCCTTGGTAAAACTAGGAGTTATTTAATGGTGTTGAGATGCTTTCCTGAGACGGCTATCATCATGGGCATATGAAACCACTCTGCTTTCCCTCACTTCCAGGTATATCAGCAGTTCATTGACTACTAAGTTCCAGAGAAGAGATGAAAGGACACCACCTTGCGGCCTACCTGCTGACACATCCTTTAGCAGAAGCCCCACTCAGATTAGATTTGATGCTCCTGCTATTTAACTAACAAAGTTGACAGTGCGGTTGTGGTTGCGGATGTGTTGACGTTGTTAAAGCCACCTGCTATATCCAGAAACGCAACCATTGTGTACTCTCTATAAAGTGGGGATTATACGACATGGCTAGCCAATGTGTTTGGAGCCGTTTCCACTGACTTTCCATGTTGGGTCGTGAATCTATTTCAGATCGTATATGGATATCAATCAGTTGTTCTAGAGTTTTCAGAAGGAAAGATGGCAGGCTTATAGCTCTGGGACAACATGAGAATATTTTTCAGTTTTGGGAATGAAAACTACATTAACATGTGGACCATTTCTACGCAGCTCTTTATGACGGCAGAATGATACGAGTATATGAGGCCGTTTGTAGGTCGGCAGATATTATACCGTCTGGCCGAACAGGCTTGTATGGTTTGAAGCTATGCAGCGCCCAGCGCAGCTTGTTTCTTATAATAATCAAACCGTGAATTTTAGCTGAAGGAGTAGTCCTGCTAAGCTTGGAAGCTATTTGCAAAGTGGGTGTCCAGTAGCAGGTCGACGTCGAAGTCAGATGACAGCACTCCACCTTGTCTAAGCCATTCTTTCAACTTTTCGATCTTATTTCATATTCTCAGCACCGATTATGAGTTTACCACTAGGTTTCCTTGCTCACTTCTAGAGCTGTCTGTTCTTTTTACTGTTTCGGTTAGACTTTCGAACGGTGCAGAGTACCAAATCTCTATTTCCTCGATTGGGCGGTTCTTAAGCTCTTCTTTTTTTCTCCTGATGTTTTTCTCTCTTCTTTCGTTTATGGAACGCACGAGCCACTTTCATCATTTATCAGTGTGTTGCACAGCTTCGTAGACGAGTTATTTTGTTACGTGGCCTTACGGTCTTCATCAAACCAGTGATTTCATGTATTGGGTGAAACGCAGCACATAAGATCCACCGAGAACACCTTTTCGTGTAGGTTTTCCAGAGATAACTTAGACTTATTTTAGTGCCTCATTTAAGGCAGTTGTTTAAGAAATGGGAAGATAATAGTTCAAAAATTCGTCAATTGTTCTATTGTATGTAAAGAGTCTTTCCATTAAGCGCTTGCAATCTTTAAATTTTAATAAAGCAAAGCGTGTGTAAGATATCATCGAAATTTTTTATTCGTTTGTGTTTGCCTATCGATACCATTATGTATGGGATATAAGATCGTTCAAATGCCCGCCGCGACTTCTCTGGGTGGCGCTCATCTGAAATTTCCAATTTTCCATGACTCTGGCGCATAAATCAGGCTGAATTTGACCGATGGCATGGGTTATATTGACTTTGAGGGCGGCTGTGGTTTGCGACTTCAGAAAACCCCACAAGAAAAAGTCTAACGGGGTTAAATCGCACGATCTCGGTGGCCAGGTCACACCACCTCCATGTGAGATGACCGTGCCCTCGAATCGCTCATGCAGAATTTCCAATGTGCCGTGAGCTATGTGGCACGTAACGCCGTCCTGTATAAACCACATGTCGTTGGTATCCATATCATCCAATTCAGGTCAAAAGATGTTCGTAATCATCGGCCTATAGCGGTCGCCGTTGCCGATGATGGTCTGGCCAACGTCGTTCTCAAAGAAATAAGGGTCGATGACTCGCCAGCCCAAAATCCACACCAATAAGTGACTTTTTCTGGACGCATTGGACACTCCTGGATCTCATGTGGATTGGTATCGTCTCAAATTCGACAATTTTGTTTGTTGACGTACCCATTCATTCAGAAATGGCCCTCATCGCTGAAAATGATTTTTCGATGAAAATTGGGGTCAGTTTCCAACTCCTCCAGCGAACACACGTCGTTGTCTATGGTAGCTTACCTCCAGTTCCTGGGTCAGTTGAATTTTGTACGGGTGCAGGGCCAGGTCAAGATGCAAAATTCGCCAAGTTTTGGCCTGTAAAAGTCCGAGTTCTTGTGAGCGACGCGAAATCGACTGGCTTGGATTCTCCTGCACACTCGCACGGATAGCGGTGATGTTTTCGGCAGATCTTGCGTGTTGTCGACGTACGGGTGTTGGTTTATCGTTTACTGAACAAGTAGACACCACACTGCGAATAGTCTTCTCGGTAAGATGATTATGGCGACCGTAAAATAGGCGAAACATGAGGAATGTTGCCCGAACAGAACACCCATTTTGATAAAACAATTTTATCACTTGCACATTTTGTTGAACGCTATGTCGGCCCATGGTGATTTGGCAAAACAGACAGAATAAATGACAGCCAATTTGACAGATGTAGCTTCAACAATATGGCCGCTATCAACTGTCAAAGTTCGAAAGTCCCTATTGGAAGACCCTATATATGAGATATCTCCATTATCCTTTTTCGTAGCCGGTAACGCAACTCTAGAGATCATCCCAAAAGGCGAAAAATTCAAATGTTTAGGCTCAGGTATAAGAGATTGGAAAAATTGCTACTAAGGGCGGGTATTTATCTACAATCAAGAGTCCGGCTCTAACATGTGACCACTGTGACGGAGATTGCGTACGTCAGTAGGTGTATCTAAACATAACCTTTCTAAGAAACTGATTGTGAAAAAACTGACTGAGCGCATCACCTTATATTGCCGAGTTTAACACAAGTGAGTCATCGGAAAGCCCGTCTTGTAAAGAATTAGAACGTTTAACTGAGCTTCCAAAAAGGAGTCGAAGGAATTACTCATACGAGTATGTTAGAATATGCGATGCACTTGCATGCGTTACATTTCAGTTTTTAATAAAGACACATGTTGCCAAAAGTCTGATTCCTCAATTTTATTTTGCATGTTAAATTCAAAACGGCATACCCATATGTGTTACACAAATATTTCACGAATTCCACTTGGCTTCTCTCCTTTTTTCCGCTTTAATTCGAAAAATATTGAAAATTGTTTCAAGCAAACATAATGTCGAGGGACTGATAAATTTACAGGAACTTTGTTTCGGAGCAAAGTTTCAATTACGAGTATACACGGCAGCATTTAATTTTTCATTTAACGTGCGGATGATGTCTTAATTAAAATTATAATTAACAAGTTGTTTTCATACATCTCGTACTCAATAACGAGAATGAAAGTTATAAAGCCCTGGTCATTGGAGATTTGTAAGGGCCGGCCCACTTACGAGTATGCTTGGGGGTTTAATTAATAACGATTCTTTTATTTTTATCTTACCATTGCAAACTTTGATTACCCCTGGGCAACCATAAATGTGCATATTATTAACTTATTGTTTATTTTCATTAACTTTTTTAATTAGTACGTATGTTTAAAGTTTAAAAATTTATAAAAGTTTTCAGTTTCAGTGAAAGACGATACTACAGAAGTCTCAAACATTATTCAACTTGTGCTTCAATGAACAATGTACATATATTTCGATAGGGAAATCAATCTGGACTACCGGGGAAATATATAGCGCAATTCATTGGCTGCTTAATAAGTAAATTCTGAAAACGTTTATGCAGGAAGAGGTTCTTGTATCTTTTTTGAAGTGAGTGAGCTTGATGTTTTCAATTTGAGAGAATGCTAGGAAGCTTCACATAGCTCCTACAAATACTTAGTATAAATCTCTTACAAATAACCAATCAAATAAAACGTGTTTTAGAAGGCCAAAAACTTGGAAATTCTGATTTTTTTTTTTCGTTTATGATCTGGCATTTCAAAAAGCGCCTGCTTGATTTAAAATACAAATTTATTCATCTAAATCTATATTTTACAATTTAAAGGAATAGCTATTGACTGCAACACACTTACGAGTATGTCAGCGCTTGATCCAACCCACGAAACATTTTTTATATTCGGTTCTCGGTATGTCCATTGCATCCTCTCGGCTGCTAAAACGCGTTCCCCGTAGTGGTTTTTTAACTCGATTGAACAGAAAGAAGTCACAGGGAGCCAAATCAGGTGAATTCGGTGGCTGTTGGATGGTATTTGTTGCATTTTTCATCCAAAAATTACGAATAATGATGGCACTGTGTGACCGCGACGGTGCGTTATCATGGTGCAAAATCCACGAGTTTTCTGCCCACAATTCTGGTCTCTTTTGGTGAATTGCTTCACTCTCTGGCCTTCTGGCAAAAATTTATGATGCACTACACCGTTGTAATCCATGAAAACCGTGAGCATTGCCTTTTTTTTTGACTGAAAACGACGTGGTTTTTTTGGTCTCGGCTCATTTGGTGAACGCCATTCACTTGCCCGATGTCTGGATTGCGTGTCGTAGTGATAAACCCACGTCTCGTCACCAGTAATGATCCTTTTGATGTAAGTGGGATCGGATTCAGCCTCGCAGATCATCTCTTTTGCGACGTCAACACGGTCTCTTTTTTGCATGGAATTGAGGTCTTTTGGCACCAACTTTTCTGCTACATGACGGAAACCCAAATCATTAACCAAAATGTCCATAGGCAATGTTCAAGTCCTCCGCCATCTCTCTGATGATTAATCTGCGGTTATTGACCAACATTTCTATTACTTCATCAATGTCGATGGTCTGCCACTGCGTTCATCATCTTCGATTGACTCACGACCAGTTTTGAACCGCTCGTGCCACTGGTAAATGACCGTTTTCTTTAGAGAATCGTTGCCGAAACACTTTTCCAACATTCGCGCACCATTAAATCCGTTTTTTGCGCAAAATTTAATACAAGTTCGTTGTTGCAAATTTAAATCCATTTCTAAAATCGTAAAAAATCGCCAACACACACAGAGATAGATGTACTCTTGGCTACGTAACTTTTTCAAATGTCAAACTATGACGCTAAGATTTAGAGGATGTCAACAACAGATTTACCAACTTAACAAAAAAAACATAACTCAAATCGGAACAATGGGAGCGCCACACGGTGGTGTGGTGCAGGAACTTTTTGATCAAGATGGTACATCGCATGTTGACTGCAAACAGCGTCGTGAGGATGTTTCAATCGAATGCATTTTGAAGTTTCACAGCAATAAAGCCGTATTTTTGGGTCGAATTATAACCACGGATGAAATACGGGTCCATCACTTCACGCCCGAGGCGAAGGAACAGTCAAAAAAATTAACTCAAAGGGGAGAATCGGCTCCAAAGAAGGCGAATACAGTTCCATCTGCAGGGAAGGTCATGGCGTCAGTTTTTTGGGATGCGCGTAGGATAATTTTCATTGATTATCTTCAGAAAGAAAAAACAATCAACGGCGTATATTATGAGAACTTATTGCAGCGTTTGAAATATGAAATCAAGAAAAAACGGCAGCAATTTAGCGAAGAAAAAAGTTTTGTGTCATCAAGACAATGCACCAGTTCACTCATCCGTTATCGCGATGGCCAAAATCAATGAATTGAAGTTCGAATTGCTTCCTAATGCAGATTCGCCAGATTTAGCTCCCTCGGACTATTTTCAATTTCCGAATTTGAAAAAATGGCTCGGCGGTAAAAGATTTACCTACAGCAAAGAGGTGGAGGTTGGTGGCTATTTTAAGGAGCTCGACGATTCTCACTATAAACAGGGTATCGAAGCTATTCAACATCGCTGAGAAAAGTGTATGGAACTAAAAGGACACTACGTAGAGAAATAAATATATTTTACCCCAATCTTTTTGTGTTTTCTTTGTGAGTTCGAGTACTTTTGGGACTACCCCGGTAGCTGTTGAGTGGCGTTAACGTTAGTTATTTCACCTTCTGATGGTTAGCAGGAGAAAATAGCAACTCTATAATGTCCTGTCAGATATAATATAAGTGAATCTCAGAGAGAGGATGTTCGATGGATAGGTTCATGAATCTACATGCAGTCAACAGTCAGCATGGTTTTTAAAACGTATTTGGAGATGAGGATAATAAAATCTTTTTAGGACTAGTCGTTTTTTATTTAAATGGCGCATCAGTCCGGGGTGGACCAAGGCCTCAGCTAACATACCTCTGCAGCAAGCGCGATATTTTTTAATGTGCTTCCAGTGGCACACATTAAGTTAGCTGAAGTCTCCTTCCACCCGCGTGTGCCACCTAAGATTAGGTCTTCCTCACTGCGTTGTTCCTCTGGGTTGCAGTTGAGGACATTCCGAGCTGAGACGCTGCTCTCCATACGCTCAAGATGACCTAGCCATCTAAGCCGGGTTATTCGAGCTTTTCTGACGATGTCGGCATCGCCGTATAGCCCATACAGTTCGCCGTTGAAACGTCAGCTTTGTTCTACATTGATGCAACCGGAACGGAAAATTACCCGAAGAATTTTTCTCTCGAAGCGCCCGAGAGCATTTCCATCCACTTTCGTCAGCGTCTAATCTTCTGCCCCACAAAGCAGGGCTAGGATGATCAGTGTCTGGTATAATGCACGATGCACTAGAGAGGGGCTAGGAGTAGATTGTCCCTTCTACCGCACAGTTGCTGCTGCCTATCGTGACCTTTTGTCCTAGACGTCGAAGTTGCGTGTCCCTCGTCATTAACAGTATGTATATACTTCGTTTTTCCTGCGTTGACCTCTAGACCCATCTTTGCCGATTCTGGTTTAATAGTCGCAAATACTGCATTGACAGCTTAAATTTTTTTTTCGATTATGTCGTCGACAATGTCGTCTGCGTATGCGAGTAAAAGGCCCGTCCCAACTGACAGCCGTATAGACTGTAAGTACATTTTCCTATGGAAGAAGGTCCATAGGATAAAGTAGGTTAACTTTCCACTTTTTTATCCGTTAAGTCCTTTGGCGTTGAGAGAATGTAGAGAAACATTGTTTAAGTCCTTTCCTGACATTGAAGGTCTCGGTTTTGTCGTTGCTAACCTTAACGGAGTAGCGTGAATTCTCCATTGTCATCCTTCATAGTCAATGAGCTTGGCAGGTATGCCAAAACTGGGCATGACTCTGTATATTTTATGGCTGTCATATGCGGCACTGAAATCGATGAAGATGTGGTGTGGATTTAATACTTCTGAATTTTTTTCAAGATGATCTCTGGTCATCACTCGGACTGTTTGCGTATTGTCCTACGCATTCACATGATACGCCAGACAGAATTTTATTTGCGATGCTGAGGAGACAAACAATGCTGAGGTTCCATTCGTCGGGCATACTTCCATCGATCCAAATTAGGGGATGAGTATACTCCGTATCCGTATCCTGATGCTTTAAATAGTCCGGCATTATGTGGTAGGGTTCGGCAGTTTTATTGGACTTAAGCTTAGAAATAGCATATGGGTCGGGTTGACGGAAATGTTGTCCGTCTTCGTCCAAGCTGAGTGGTGCATTCTTCCGGACGAATGGTTATTGTTCATCATCACCGACCGAACTGTGGTTCTACTATGAGGTTTCCTTGTCCATCCTTGCTGATTTCTGTTCGTGCTTTACAGCTTTGGCATGTTCATTTTAATTGTTGTTAAAATATGCACATTCCATTATTTGGGTAGCACCTCTCTAAGGCCTCGATCGAGCGCTTCTCGTGCTCTTCTATAGAGACCAATTGTTAAACTCTCCCATATACCCAAACTCTTCGAAAGTATTTTGTATGAAGCTCTAAATTTCCAATGTAAATCACTTACTTCCCCTAGACAACATGGCTTCATGAAGGGCCAACCACCACCACCACGAATCTCATTGAATTCGTATCTGCCCTAGATTAACGAAATCGATATAATTACAACCGATTTTAGCAAGGCCTTCGATAAAATTTCTCATCAGTTAATACTCTTCAAATTGTCTGCCTCGGTTTTGAACCCATACTGTTAAAATAGATATCCTCTACCTCGAAAACCGTTTCTAAAGTCTTCGTTTTGGGTCAGCACACTCGACTCCATTTTTGCAACCTCTGGTGCTTCACAAGGCAGCCATCTCGGTCCCCTTATTTTTATACTAACCATAAATGATCTCAATAGGATTATCAAACACTCGTCTCCATTTCCTCTCCCCATAACTCCTTCCTCCTTCTACAAGACCTTGATAGTTTTTCGATCTGGTGCCTCAAAAATTGTTTGGAACTTAATATACCCAAATGCCACCTTTTCACATAAGCGGCTCTACCTTCTCCACAACCGACCAATCTCCTCCGTTCAATCTCTTTGGGACCTCGGCATTTTGTGTGATATGGAGCTCAACTTCCGTTTATATGTGGATGGGATAATCCTTAAAACCAACTCTGCACTAGGTTTTGTAAAACGATGGTCCAAAGAATTCACAAACCCAAACGTGACCAGGTCCCTCTATATTACCTTTGTTCGCCACCTCCTAGAGTATGGCAGTCAAATTGTAGGAAGTGGTGCGGTGAAAGTCAAAGACGCTAGGGTTTGAATTAATTTTTCGTAGCATGCGGGAGATTGGTTCGTTCGCGCCATAGGTGGTGTGGTGGGTTGGGAGATAGAAGAGACGAGGGGTACGTAGATTACGAGGGTTAGTGTTGAGGAAAATAGAGTTGTGAAGGGACGTGCATTCAACCTGATCTCAAAGAAGTTGATGAATCAAGAGAAAGTCGGCTGCATCTCTGCGTTCCTCAAGGGTGTTTAGGTTAATAAGGTTGAGACGGTTTTGATAGGGGAGCAGAGTAAAAGAATCATCCCAGGGCAAACCTCGAAGAGCGAATCGAAGAAAACGGCGCTGGATGCTTTCGATTCTCGAGATATGAACGCGATGATATGGGGACCATACTTGACTGGCGTACTGTAGGACGGGACGAACAAAGGTAATATAGAGGGACCTGGTCACGTATAGGTTGGCGAATTCTTTGGACCATCGTTTTACAAAACCTAGTGCAGAGTTGGTTTTGAGGATTATCCCATCCACATGCAAACGGAAGTTGAGCTCCCTATCACACAAAATGCCGAGGTCGCGAAGAGATTGAACGGAGGAGATTGGTTGGTTGTGGAGAAGGTAGAGTCGGGGAGGAGATTTGAGCCGCTTATGTGAAAAGGTGATGGATTGGCATTTGGTGATATTAAGTTCCAAACAATTTTTGAGGCACCAGATCGAAAAACTATCAAGGTCTTGTTGAAGAAGGAAGGAGTCATGGGGAGAGGAAATGGTTTTGAAAAATTTGGTATCGTCGGCGTAAAGGGAGACGGACGAGCATTTGATGGTCCTATCGAGATCATTTATGGTTAATATAAAGAGAAGGGGACCGATATGGCTACCTTGAGGAACTCCAGAGGTGGCCAAAAATGGAGCGGAGTGGGCTGACCTAAAACGAACACTGTAAAAACGGTTTTCGAGGTAAGAGGATATCCATTTTAACAGTATGGGTTCAAAGCCGAGGGCAGACAATTTGAAGAGTATTAGTCGATGAGAGATTTTATCGAAGGCTTTGCTAAAATCGGTTGCAACTACATCGACTTCGTTGCCGTTCTCTAGGGCTGAGATGGCAAAGGATACGAATTCAACGAGATTTGTGGTGGTTGACCTACCCTTTAGGAAGCCATGTTGTCTAGGGGAAATAAGTGATTTGCATTGGAAACTTAGAGCTTCATACAAAATACTTTCGAGGAGTTTGGGTATATGGGAGAGTTTAGCGATTGGACGATAGTTCGTTATTTCGTTCTTTGATCCCTTTTTGTGGATCGGGGTTATGAAGGAGGTTTTCCAAACCTGAGGAAATTCTCCTTGTGAAAGGGATAGACGAAAGAGATCAGAAAGGGCAAGGGAAAGAGACGAAGATCATTTTTTAAGAAATATGGCAGGGAGGCCATCTGGACCGGATGTAAATTCGTCATTGAGTTGGTGTAATTTATATTCGATATAGGAGGGGTCCAAGATGTGAGAGAGAAGTGGGCCATTGGAGAAGTTCAGTAGTTAACGAAAATAGGATGGATCTGGTACAAAGGAGTCGTTGGAGAAGTATTGTTTAAAGAAGCTGGCAAATAGGTTGGCAATGGTGAGTGGATCGGTTGATGACTTGTTGTTGAAAGAGAAGAAAGGAGGGTAACCATCGGACTTTCTTTTGTAGTTAACAAATTGGTAAAAGGACTTAGGGTTATTTATAAGGTTGACTTGCGCATTATTAAGGTAATGCTAGTAAAGGGAATCGTAAAGTTCGGTGAAATGAAGATAAGCACCAAGATAGTTGGAATAGTCGGACAAGGATCTGGTATGCAGGAAAACAGCCCATAACTTGTTTCTCTTGTTTCGTAAGGAACGAAGCTTGCGATTATACCAGGGAGGACTAGTAGATGATGTTTTAAGGCGGGAAAACGGAACGGAAAGGCTAAAAGAATTAAATGTTTCTCTATAAAAAATGGATAAGGCATCATTTACACTTAGGTTGTGAAAGTTAAAGGTGGATCTGCTAAGATAGTCACTGATTTTGTGGAAGTTTGCTTTATGAAAGTCGTAGGATGAGAGAGTTGTGGGAGGAGTAGACTGGAAAGAAGAGTTATGAAAAAATGATAGTAGAAGGGTGTGGCGGGGGGGGGGGGGGGGGGGGTAGTTGTAGATTGTAGAGAGAGATAGGGGACAAAGTGAGACTGAGGAGTTAATTGAATCTGTTGTGAAAATAAGGTCCAATTGCCTGGATACACCACTGACTTGGCATAGACTTGAGTCTGTTAAGCGATCTAAGAAGAGACATTCCTTAGCTGAGTTGGCATTTGAAGCGATGAAGAACGATTGATCGTCTGATGGAATCCACTGTAGCTGAGGAAGATTAAAGTCGCCGAAAACAAAGATATCGTCAGTAGAGTTAGACAGGTCAATTGGTAAGATTCGGTAGGTTGAGCTGGCAGGATGTAGCAACATAAAACGTAAAGGGACTTCAAGGGGAGTGATATTTTTATAACAACAAAGTCGACTTTAGAGGATGGAGAGATGGTAATGGGAGAAGAGTTAAAGCTGTTGTGGATCGCCAGTAGTACGCCTCGGGGGGGGATAATCATGTGGGCTGGTAGGATCGTCGTCGCGAAAAACATTAAAAGTAGGGGGAACAATTCCTGGTTCCTTATGTCGGGAATCAAATTGGTTTCAGTCAAGGCGTAAATATCAAAGGGAAGAGAATGCGATTGACGTAGGACAGCATTGGTTTTAGAGCGAAGACCTCTTACATTCTGGTAGTAAAATGTAAGAGGGATGTTGTGGGGTGGAGATGTATGGCGGGATGGTTTAAGTGCTGACGAGGAAGGCACGTTATGGACGAAAAAATTTATCGTGGTCAGCTTGGCTTCGCTGTAGGTGTGAGACTCGTTTAGAGTGAACGTAGTGGCCAAATGCAGCGAGGTCGTCTGCTACTTTCTGAGGGGACATGCTAAAAATCTCGTGCTACCTGACATAAAGGTTCCTGAGACTGATAGGGTCGGTAGGGAGGCCTTCCTGCTGGATGGATACCATGGTTTTTGTCTTCCCTTCGTAGCAGACCGAGTCCGATTTGTCATGTAGATAGGCGAGAAAGAGACGAATGTTTTCATATATCTTTTTCTCTCTAAGCCTAGAGAGTGCATAGCGACTTTCTGTAGTTCCATTGGTTTACTGGGTTAGTTTAACTGTGGGGGGAAAAAGAGGATTAAGAATAGGGGCAGTGGAGGAGGGAGATGGAGATTCGTGGTTGGATATGGAGTTGGGCGACGGATGAGATGTTGGGTTTAGAGTATGGGAGTTAATAAAATTAGGGTACTTAGCTCCAGTTTGTAGGTCGAAGATTGAGAAGGGATAATATGGGTGGTTGGGGTTAAGTTGAAAGAGACGCGTAGGCGCGGGGGCTTGGGTGGAACATTGGGAATTATCGGATTAGAGGATTGGTGTGTAAGGGCTTTGTGTCGGATAAGTGAGGACGGGGGACTAAAATTGGGGAACAAGTTCGTTTTGAAGCTCCAGTTGGGATCGGGATT
Source organism: Volucella zonaria (assembly GCA_963966105.1). Taxonomy (NCBI): domain Eukaryota; kingdom Metazoa; phylum Arthropoda; class Insecta; order Diptera; family Syrphidae; genus Volucella; species Volucella zonaria. The sequence continues at coordinate 182,853,201 of OZ014532.1, forward strand.
AGAGCTTCGTTTTTTATTAGCGTGCTTTTTAGTTGGAAGGGGGTTTGCGAGCGGTCTTTTTTTAAGCTTATCGTTACGTTTATTTTTAAAATTTTGGTTGTCGTCGACACGTGGGTTTTCTCGTTCCTCAGAGCATTTGGTTTTAACTATCTTCCCAGGTCTAGTGGCCTTACCAGGGGAAGTGGGGAACAACCATGAATATTTAGTTGGGATGCTGATTTTGAAGCTGCAGGAACTATTGGAGTCAGCAGGGGAAATCATCTCGCACTCGCTAATGTTGGGTTCATAATTTCGGTGAAAGAAATTCCGCACCCAACTAACATCAGCGTGTTGAGGAGCCCCTTCAACGTAGAATGCTGTATGGTTTCCCTCTTTCAGCTTTTCGAGTCGGCTTTTCCATTCGAAGGGGGTCCATGAAGTTCCGAATTGTTTGAGCAGTTTGCGTGGGGCGGGGGCGGGTGGGATAGGCAGCGCGGTTTCGGTTTCCGTTGTTAGGGCGGCGGGAGGAGTATTTGAAAATGACTCCGTGTCTACTAATTCATTATGAATTGAGACATTGTACGGGGAACTAGTTTGGAGTTGAATTTGATCGGGGATTCCATCGATTTTGTGGGAAGCCAATCTCACTTCTTTACCGATTTCGGCAACGGTCAACCGAGTTGCTATGAGTTCCTCGCTGACGTCTATTATTTTTAGGGTTAATTCATCGAGCGTAGAGTCTGATGGATGCGGGGTGGGATGTATTGTTTTGGAGGAGGATTGAAAAAGCAAGTCGAGATCAGTACGGAGAAGATTGATAGAGTCGTTTATGTGTGTGAGTACGTTGGATTTAAGGAGGTTGGCAAAATTTGTTTTGAGGAATGCTCCATCCAAGCGATATTTGATCACTTCGCTCTCGTTGTCGTGATGAGATTGATTTTTGGACAGATTGTGGATCGCTGTCAGTTGCTTTTCTATCATTCTTCCTGTGGACTTGTAAGCTTCCACATTACTGTCAATGCAGTTTACTGAGTCTTCAATCTTCTCTATTCTGTCGAGAATAGTTCTGCTAATATGATTGTTCTCGGTTAGCATCGCATTGATAGACTCGTTATTGCATTTAATTGCCAGCATAACGTGAGCCAAGGTGATCTCTTTGCACTCGTCGCAGTAAAAATTGAAGAGACTGCAATACTCCTTGAGGTAGGTAATGGATCTCCGGGTAAGTCCGATGCATATGGCATGGAATGATTTTCCGCAGAGATCATTGCAGGCTACCCATTCCGCGTTGTTTTTTTGGGGGGGGTACAAAACTGGCACAGGTGAAACTAGGTCGACGAACAAAGACGGGAAATATACTGAAATTTACTGATTCGGCAGTTTACGGAGCTTTGAAAGAAAGCGGAAAAGTAACAGAATTCGGTATACAAGAGAAAACACGTCCGCACAGGTTGACAGTCAAACTGAACACCCTTGAGGAACGCATAGATGTAGCGACTCCTTTTAGGTCACGTTGACCTAAATCCCTTTACAATTCTATTTTCCTCAGCACTATCCCTCGAAATCTACGTACCCCTCGTCCCTTTTATCTACCAACTCACCACACCTCCTATGGCACGAACGAACCAATTTTCTACGAAAAATCAATTCAAAACCTACCGTTTTTGACTTCCAGGGCACCAAACCCGTTTTCCTTCACCACTCCAGCCAACCATAGTTTTAAGTTTAAGTTTAAGTTCAATTTTAAGTTATAGCTTGTATTAAGCCGAATAAATGGGGGCCTTCGACCCCACCAAAATTAATTAAAACCATGTTATTCCCTGCCTTTCTGCTCGTAGAGCTCGCGAGTCTCTCTCGTTCCTTTCTGCAGGGTACATCCGTTTTTTTACTAGGCTTGTCTGTCTGCATCCGTTCTCGAAACAGGGATCTCTTTGTTGAGGTGGGTTGAAACCAAGCACATCAGAGGCGGCCTCTCTGATTGCTGGTTGGCAAAGATGTAACTGGTCTGCTACATTCGATGCTGATGGCACCGGACTATTCGAGGAGTTAAGGTAAACTCGGTCGGAGAAGGCCCTCGTAATTTCCTGAGATTGTAGCCTTTGACGTTGAACTTCCTCAAAATGGTTCTGGCTGTTATGGATATCCGCATCCGTATCTTGGCTACAACAAGATAAAGTTGATGTTAGCTACTCGAAAAGTTCGGACATTCAAAGCGCTGAAGAACTGCCTTTCGTCGATTGCAATATGACGGTTTAATGATCCGAAGTCATTGTACTAAAGGAAAACTTAATAAGTCAACGACAGCTCATATATAGGTCAAGCGGGTTATTAGATCCGCAAAATCGAGCTTGTTGTGCTCACTGGCCCTGGAATATCATTAGTAGGAGCTCTGTGTAGCATTTACAACCAGTTCACATAAAGACACTATTGTTGCGAAAAAAACCAAGAGCCTCGGATAGAGACGGATTCAATGCTGATGAGGCTGCACAACTAAAAACGGAATGCGATGTTTGGATTTCCACATGAAATGCTCGGACCTTGAAATGTTTACCTGCACCCGAACAACTAGCGGGAGCCTTAGACTGTTATAAAGAAAATATCACCGCCATCAAGGAAGTACGGTGGAATGGACTGAACTAAAGGAAGATGAAAAACAGTGATCTGTACAACAGTCCTGGAGCAGAGAACAGAAGTAGCATCCACTCATGTGTAGATTTGTAGTATGCGTCAGACTATGGCATGAAATTTTGAGTGTTCGGTGCTTGAGGGGACGTATTGTGACAATAAGACTAAGTGCAGCCATGTGAGCCTAATATGCTATTAAGCTCAAGGCCAAATAGAAGTATAGACAATGTACCAAAGAGTAATTCTACGTTCGCCAGATCCTTTGACCTCTCGTCAAGACTTCTCAACTCAACTACTTCATCAAGCGATATGTCCGGAATTGACCAAATACTCACATTACCACAGATTCTAGAGAGAGCCCACGAAATCCAAATCGACACTCACCACCTCTTTGTGGAATTTAAGGTTTAGAAACTTAGAAACGTTTTCAGTTTTGATGACAACGTGGAACGCTCGCTACTCGTTGGGGTTCCGCAGCGATCTCACCGGGACCTTTAATTTTTAAAAAGACCTTAGAAAAGGTGATTTTTTTTTTTAATTCTACTTACAATCAAGTCTAAAGGTTTTTCTGCAGCGCCAATCGACCTGCTCAGAAAAGTACGTATCCGTGGCTTGGGCAAGGATTTTGACCAACTCGGTGTAAGTAACTGGAGGCAAGTAGCGTATGACCGAACAGGATTCAGCGGTTTGTTGTCTAATGCCCGGGTCTATCTCAAATATTTTCAAATAATGAAAACAGGTGTCTGTCACTACCAAGAAGAGACCGATCGAGATCTTTTAGGTGGAAGTTTAATTGACCAATGGCAGTAGTTCCCATCATACTGAAACTGTAAGCACTGTTTTAAAGGTGAAAGACAATGATGCTGCCATGTGTATTATATCAAAAACAAGGAGGCCAAGATCCAGCCATTAATTGTCATCGGTTACTAAGATAATTAATTTTATTTTGTTCAAATTTGTGGAAATTTGCCATTTCATATCCTTTTTTTTTATTCCACATAGGCCCTAGTACTCGTACAATACTCCCCAAATTGTCGGTGACAGTTATCTGTTCAATCAGACAATCAGCTAAGTGTTTGTCTACCGAGCCAAGGTCGTCTTCTAGGCTTTGAACCGTATAAAAGTATAAAAATTGTTGGCATTCGCGAAATACCCCCGCTTTAAAACATTAAAGACAAGACTTATGATCCATAATTCGATAATAAAATTGTAACAAAATGAGGGTAGTGTAAGTAGCAGAAAGCCACCCTCTATTTGTTTCTCTTGACACAGTTAGCATCCCAAAAATGTAAAGTATGGACGCGAAAAAAAAAACAGGAAAACAAAGTACTCTCTGCCTAAGTGACAGAAATTCTCGTAAAAACAACGATGTACGACAAAAAATTTTGGAAGGAACCAGAAAACAGCACAAAAAACATATCAAATTTCCGCACAAAAGGAAAAAAGAGAGTAGAAACGCAAAAGAAGACATTTCCCATTCCTTAAAAGTAATTGCGATCAATTTATCAGCACGGAGATGGCAAACGAGAAAACATGGCTTTCGAGTTATGAAGAGTTTCCTTGCTGAAATGAAGCCGCCTTCAGACGCCTTGACGACGATGACAGCATCATGCCGCCGTTAGAATGATGAGTCGATTTTTTATTTGCTTCTGAAGTAATATAGCAATAGCTGGAGTCGGAACTGGAACTGAAGCAGGAGTGTACTACTACTCCTACTACTATAGAGACTAAGGACGAGAGGATGAAGGCAACATTTTTTACCCACTTCCGTTTGCCGATATTGCATGAGACTCATTCGTTTAGAGATGAAAGCTTCAGAACACGACGCCTGCTGATGAGTTTTTGAAGTTTCGGTTAATCGAAGTTTCAAGAGTTGTAACATGAAGAAGACTGATGTTAGTAATGTGTCTGATGTGTCTGCCATAGACATTGCAAATGGAATGAGATTCATGGATGAAAAGCCGTTCTAAACTGTTTGTGCAAATATAAACTAATTTCAAGAGATACTCGAACAAAGATACATTGGAAAATAAGTAAGAAAAGTCTTCGCCATTAAGGAGAAGTTATGGCAAGCATAACATCGACAAGTTAATTGACTTTGCCCTTTCCTGTTTCAGAAATCTATGAATAATGATTTTTTTTTTCTGTTTTCGAAGATGGCACCTTCCGTTCTCACATAATAGTTGACTTAAGGGATTTCCTTTTATCCTCATAGCAACAATGCATTAAGAGTCATGTCTAGTTTCGATATCCCTGCCAGGGTGCCACATCTATGTAGGAGGACAATGAAGAACACGTGTTGCTTTGTTAAGAAAGAGAACAATTACTGTTGATATTAAAAGAAAATCAAACTCTATCTGTGAAAGGACATTCGAGTAAACTTTAGTCTTCATACAGTAAAATAAGAAGAGGGACGTTTCCTGCCGCTTTAAATAGATTTTTGAAATTTAAGCAAAAGTACAGTCACATTTATAACTAGCATATCAGTTTTAGGTCATAAAGAACGTGCTAACCCGGCGTCCTTCAAAGAGATATTATGCCAGATGACACCAATAAGGGACGGTAGCGCTTGCATTTGTCATCACGTCCTAATTTTCCCTTCTGCTTTCACGGTAACTTTCCTATCACATAGAAATTAAATCAGAGGTCAAAAACTGGAATCTGTCCGCTCATGGTACACGTTCGCACATGATCCCCACTTCCAGTATAGAAGATGTCGGTTTAGCCACGAGTATATAAAAAGGAGATAAAAGATAGGTCAAAAAGCATGGCGCTGCGCAGTGGTTAAGATTGTTAGATACTATGCTTGAGGGTTTGAGTTCGATTCCCAGATCATATGCCAAAAAACCGAAAGAATCATTTCTGAGGTTACCTTGAAGATGTATCCAATTTCTCCTGATTAACACCCGGAAATGCCCTTTCCTATCAAGATTAAGGTTAAGTATAGGCCGTAAACTACAAAACCTCGCCAATATCTTTTGGCATGAACAACTGTATTATGCGTCAATAAATAATAGTGCTTTCCGTGAGCAATAAGCGTCCGTAGTGGCCCACTAGCCTATCTGTTTCGATAAGTTTGTTTTTCTCCTTTTTGTCGTTCCTGCAGTTCCTGCGGAAATGGTGGTTTTCAATAGCACCTGAGCCGTCGTTGTGAATTTGGCGATATCCGTTCTCCCGTTGATCAGCTCTCATGAGATCTTCAGAAACGACCCATACCCAGGGGACTGGTATGTCCCCCCTCACATTAGATTTTTCCATTCCCCAGCCTGGGGGTAGAGTTTATCGCAATCAGCAAGCCGAAAAGGTTTCTAGATCTCTAGAGCGGTGGGCTCTAGATAACATATGCACCAGAGTTTGGAAAGCCGCCATTGAAGAGTTTCTTGACGCAGCGGTGACGCTTATATAAACAGCTTGTTGCTTTGGTACCTGATTTTGGGTTTTGGACCCCACTTTAAGCCTACAATCTTTATGCTCGAGCTGAAGGCAATTAGAGCTTTTTTATTTTGCTCTGAAACACTTTCTTTTCACCTCAGTTTGTTGTCTAGGATGAGGACTGAATACCTGGCACACGTCGAGAAGCTTAGCGGGGTACTCAACTTGGGTGGAATGAACCGGGATATCTTAGTTTTTCTAGCGAAGAGTTCCATTGTGGCAGGTGTTTAAGTAATACCACAGCTAGAAGATAGTTTACAACTCTTGCGATGCTCCACTTATTGGCTTATTTTTTGTAATATAGCCACTAAATGTTCTGTAGAGAACGAAGTGGGTATTGATCAATGAGGTATCAACATTGTTGACAGCCTCATCAATATTGGGGAATTCAATAGGTCGACCGGAGTGCAGTCTCACTCGCTTTTTTTTGGTAGACATTATCTCAGTTCGCCAGACTTCTGTGATTGAGACAATACTTGATGTGAACATCGAGCATTCTCTGGAATGATACACTAGTGGGTCTGAGATTCTTTGGGAGAATGAGGTTTTGACTAGTTCCCCCAGTCCAGACACTGGGTATTGTCTCTGACATCCTGAAAAACATTCTGTATTTGTGCAGGGAAAATACCATCTTACAGTTCTAGTGCCTCATAAAGTGCGAAAATGCATTTACATCCTTTTTCACACAGCAGGTTAGAGGCAGGTTGCCAAAGTGCGGCCAGCGAGGTAAATGTTCATAAGCAGGTCTAAAGATTCTTGCTCCGGGTTTTTAAGACATGATTTGGCAGTCTCGAAGATTCGCTTATGCTGGTGATCTTTTCCCTAACTTCTCATTTAGGCTATAGATCTCTAAGGATGTACTCGAATTATAGGTACCCCAATCACGTTTCCTAATCTGACCCAGAGAGCTATAATTCTTCTTACTCTTGCAGTGTACTTTTTGGAGATCCTCAATATTCCTTATTATGGAACAGAATGAGGTATAAGCAACAATTAAATAGGAAGTGAGTTCGTTGTTGAGTTTGTCAAGTTCTTGAGTTACTTCTGGAACCAGCCAGTTTGGTATTAGCTATCTTGCTGTATTCCTCTTCGTGCATTCAAAATTGCTTGTTTGATATGGTGAGCTATCTGTTGTTTTTCAGCTGTTGGTTGTAAGCTGTTCAGAATAGGAACAACCCGTTTCATGGTGAAACGCATATTTGCACCAACTTCATAAAAGAAGCCGAAAGTGGCCGCTCCAGTGATTTTTGTTACCCCTAAAATGATTGCACACAACGCGGGCGAAAGAAACTTAGGAAGGAAAAAAATATAAATGCTGATATACGTTGGTCTTAAGTGTTTGCAAATTATAATGACTAGGAAGTAGAGAATCCGACAGGGCATTCCATAAGCGAGTTGTACGGTTTAGCAATGAATCACGATATTTCAAAGAATGTTCGATGGTTGCCTTGAGGGTATGCTGATGAGAGTTAATAGCGGGACGGGTGTTATGGTCAAAGGTTTGAAGGGGCAGATTGCTACTGACTGGAGAGGGTGTCAATTTACTGAGTGATATTGTGTGGCATCACCTACGAGTTTTATACCCGTCTTCAGCAAAAACAAATTATTGAATTAGAAGTAGCAGACAAGAGATCATTAATGAAAATTAAAAAGAGTGTCGGAGACAAAACGGGGCCCTGGGGCACACCAGCATTTATTTTGTGAACATCAGATTTGAAATCATCCAAGACAACTTGAATTTAACGTTCCGAAAGGTAATTTCTAATCCATTGAAGAAGCGAATCGTCGATACCAAATGCACGCATTTCGACAAAAGAGCCTGATGCCAAAATCTACCAAATGCTTCAGAAATATCAAGTGCTGTCGCCAGATGGACGTACGCTTTGGTTCCACTTTTCTGTGAGACATCAAATCATCAGAAGATCTGTTGCTACGAAACCCTAACTGGCGGTCATTGAGAAATTTCCGTGTTTCGAGATACTCGTATTTCATGAGCTGACGGTTTATCAGCGGTTCCATGTTTGGAAAGAACGGACGTATGTGCAATGGGTCTCTATGAAGACAGAGAAGAAGATACGCTTTTTTTGAGGAAGGTTGGGCAAATGCTATTTTCCATCTATTTGGGAAGTGTCTTAAAGGGTAAAGGGTATAAAACTTACGCAATAGTTTTACCAGCGAGGAAGAACACCTCTTCAGAAGAAGGGGAGCTATACCATCTGAACCAAAAGATTTAAGGATTCGTCCAATTGAAGATTCGAAGCATTCAAGTGTAGGAGGCAACAAATCACAATCAGGAAGTGTTGATTTGGACAAAAAGTGTGCAGCAAGCAGATTGACTTTGTCCAAAGAGCTGACAGCTGGCATGACATTACATATGAGCGTTGGGACTGTGGATGAGCAGAATTTCTAATATTTTTGACGAACGACCAAAAATTTGGGCATTGTAGTACTTGATCGTATTGGAATTTCGCACGCTTAAAAAAGACATTGCAGTCATTTCTGGCTCGGTTGAACTTTTTCCGGTTTTCGTCTGTCGGGTTGGTCTTGTAGGACCTTTTAGCCTCTTTACAGCTCGAGTCGTATCAATCCTTTTCTTTTGGTTTGATACTCTTTATCCTTTGAGGGATAAAGAATCTCATTTCAAAGAGAATAGTGATAAGTTAAAATTCCGAAAGAAGCTGTTACTCTTCTCCAATTGGTTTTCTCGTATTTCGATAAGGTTTTTTTTTTTCGAAAACATTTCAATATACGATTTTTGATTTGTGTTATTAGAACAGTGGGCGCAGTTTTTTCTTCATTTATTTAATTTGCAACATACCAGCAGTGAGTGCATTGTGTTAGCTGGTGTTTTCTCGTCGGCGCTCAGCTCGATAAAAGAAACTTTTCGGATTTCCAAGGGCGCATTTTAAAATGAATTTACGGAATGACAGATTGAAACACTAGACTAAACCAGCAGGCTAATCAAGGTACTCAAAACTGGGAAATCAGCAAGACTGGAATTACCTATAGTAGAAAACCTGATGGCACCTGAAACTCACTTTCCAGCTACAAGTGACCTGCGCGACACATCCACGCATAGCTTATATCTGCCTCCAGTTGTGTTCACAGACGAGGCTATCAAACATGCTGTTGCTTCCTTTAATGGCTTCAATTCGTCTGACATCAATGGAGTATACTAGTTGCTACAATGCTGGTCTACTGGCAACTCTCTATAAAATTTACACTGCTAGCGTGACCCATACACCAAAAATCGGAAAAGTTGACTACACGCTCGACATGAGCACCTGAGCTATTAATCTGATTGTCTTCAAGTAAAAGATCATGGAGCTTCATACGCGAAAAACTAAATTGGAAATGTATCCTCTGTCCAACATGCAACATGCCTCCCAACCCGAAAGATAGACTGCCTTTCAAAATAAAATAAACAGAAATAAAGCGGCATTAGACAAGAAGGAGTAGGAACATTTACATTGAAAGAATACTTTTGACGGCATGTGTAGCTCGGCCAGAAAACACGACATAGAGAAATTAGTAAATTTCCGGATAAGAGCAATGTTTGTGAAAAGAAACCTGATTATGGAAGCTGACAGGGAGTAAAATGTGATGGCGGAGGTGAACAGGGTTTGGCCGCAGGACGACATTCTATCTCCACTACAAGAATAACACTCTCAATAGGATCACATCCAGCAACAGTTTGCCAGAAAGCACATACATCCATAGAATAATCCGCAATAGGTTATTGGACTTTAGTTGATCTTCTTGAAAGTGGGGTTGTTTTCCTCATACCAAGGCTGAAGTTTTCTGACCTGAGTCACTATCTGATTCTCCAACGAAGGTAAGCGTATGGGAGTCATGTATGTCAAACGTTATTGGACTAAAATTGACGCGTCAAAGACTATCAAGTCGTATTTGGGACTCCAAAGAATGTTCCGCCCTGGTTGTATAGGACTTTCGGTAGCACGCCTACTATTCATATTCGAAATCAAAGCCATATCTTCTCTAAATATAAGTGACACTGGACCACGTTTTGAGACTGGTTTAACGGACATGCTGTCCAAAAATTATTGTTCTCCACACTTAGAAATTGTTTTAACCAGAACCTGAGCCAGTAAAGGAATGTAGTCCGGCATTTGCGGTGGTTTCGATCTAGGATGCAGTGTTGTATTCATGCAGGGAAATTAGAATCGCCGATGAACATGCTAGGCAAAGCTCAGAGGAGGGTTTCTCAAAACTCGAATCTTGGATTAGTGCTGTCCACGTCCTCGGTTGGAGTATCAATTGACAACTGGAGATCTCAGCAGACAAAACGAGTGCTTTCCCGACATGTTTCAAGGGTCAGCAAATTATTTTCTATGGCTCGGTAGGAGAAACGGTGGACTGCTTACTGGCATAGCAGCGGGATACTACGCTTTTGACACAATCTCCTGCGATACTTCCTGTGAGAATGATAATGGCACTGCGGACCACATTATCTGTACGTGCCCGTGTCAGGTACTGTAGGCACTTTATCACTGAAGTGTACATTCATCCTTCGACCAAATATAGAGCAATTCCAGTAAAAGGAACAAACAAGGAACAAAATGGACTAGGTCGCTCAACCCCCCGGCTATTAGAACCGCAGGCCGGCAAAGCGCTCTTTCATGTTATAAAGAAAATAAATGTTTGCGACTGTGTTCGGCTGCCATAATAACTTCATTTCTAGCAATGCGTTTGGGACAAAAATTTCGGAATTTGAAGTTGTGATACCGGTCCTGAATAGGTGTCAATTACCCAAAATTTATTTGAATACAACTTAATTGCTTTATGTGGAAACTATTCGTAACAACAGCACACGATAATAACCTTAATTCAGAAAAGTCCTCCGACAACAAATTAATGTTGGGATCGACTCTCCAGAGAGAGCTAGTCCGCCCTCAACAACTTCAACTCCATTCATAAGTATGTATTTTTTTAAATTCCTTTTGCTATGCTCGTACGTATGAGCACACACTTGAAACATATTTTCAATTAAAAGTTTTCCTGTTTATTCGAAAGTTTCCCATCATCTGTAGAGAGTTGGAAGGACGGAGGAAAAGAAAAATTTAAGGCAAGTGAAGTCGGAACCGGATAAAAGTCCCTTTAGCACCAAAAGATGGAAAATTCTCGGCGCGTATATTTTATAGCAATCAAAGTTTTCACAAGTGTGTACACACAATGAAGCTATTGAGCAAAACATTATGAGAGTATCCATTGGATGTGTTTAAGAGGAACGAAGCAAGCCGTGTTCAAGGTAAGCGATTGCAAAACGTTTCGGTTTCCTTAAACTGCTGCCTTCTATATTCGGGGCCATTTGTTGGAGTGTTGCTTGGTGCCGTTGTCAGTATTACTTTTTGGTTTCTTCAACAATAACGAATTTGTTGAAAGTTTTCTCCTAGGATATTGTAGGAGTTGGAGCCAAGACCTTTACAGAATTTCTAACCATCCGATTTTTGGTGTTGAGGAGTTTAGTTGTAGAAAAATCTTTTCGGTGAGAGGATATTCCCATGAGTGTAGGAGAAACCCTCCGGGCAAAGGGTTTTGCTAGCGCAAGGCCTTTCAAATTGTTGGACAAATATTTGAAAGAAAAGAACAGAAAAGTGGTGCGGTGGACTTGGTTGAGCGTATTCGTATTTCGTCCGGATTCTAAGGAAATTATGTAGGAAAGGGAACTTGCGCGATTGAAAAGGAATTTCATTCTGGAAAGCGAACAAAAGACAGTCGCCATTGTTTAAGTCTTTTGTGTGCCATCTATGTAAGACCTTTGTCAACAAATCGGAAAATTCTCCTACACCGACCGGGGTAGAGTTATGTACAACTTGTAATTGTGTAGGATTGGTGCGGATTTGTACTTTAAAATCAAAAGGGGACAATGAATCGGAATCATTGCTATTTGGGTTGTATGTATGGAAATATTTACATGGAATATTTATTCAAGAAAATGAATGAAATAACTTGTTTGGGGGGCTTAAAATATCAACTTGCCAGGAGGTCGTACATAAAGTGGCGTACTATCTGCTGAATAATTGAACAAAGTGAACTAGTGATAAATGCAATGTCAAATATCCAGCTAACCTGGCCTGGTTGAAATTGTTAAGAGCTTGGAGGAGATTAATTAAACATTACGCAGGAAGCAGAAGAAATTCTCGAAGCTTTACTGCTTTACCAACTCAATATCAATACATTCGTCAAAGGAAAAAATAACCAGGTGCTACACAGCTGGGATTATGGATTTCCACTTCATTCGACCGAGAGTTTCTCCCTTTTTGGTACCTTGTGGGAGATTGCAGTTAAATCAGATAAGCATTTTCCGAAACGAAATCTCTGGAGGACTTGAGGGTTAAGTGAGTTTGCCTTTTAAACGCCGACACGTCGGAGTTAGGTGACTAAACTGAAATAGCTATACGGCGGTTTTTTGCATTGTAATGTAAGTAATGTCGATCAGCTGAAAATCCTATATGCCGACTTTGAGGATAAATATCTCCTATTGGGATACATGACAGAGGTCGATATAAGCAGCATAAATACACCAAACTATCGCCTGGTTCATCATGAAGTACTTAAACCTGACAGAGGTATGACTAAAGTTAGAGATGCATTGGACGTATAAATGAAAACATCAATAAACATCTCATTGCATGACTTAGTGCTACCAGGTTCCAAAATTTAGGAGAATATTTTTTCATTACTACCAGCCCTTCAAATGCAACATTTTAGTCTTACTGGCAATATCTAGAAAATGTATCGGTAAATAGTTTTAAAGGACTGAATCTCTGAATCGCCCAAAACTAAATAATTCTAGCTAAATTCCGTCAGTCTCAAATGCGTTCGGGAGTAAGCTCAAATTGAAGGACTAGCGATCAACGAAACCCAGTTCCAAGACCTTATCGACTGTAGCATATCATCAAACGGTTTGAACGTTATCCAAAAGGAATCATCAGCTTTACAATTGCAAGTAATTTCCAGATCTTCTACTTATAAAACGGTTGAAACTTGTCATGTACATCAATTGCCTGAGGTCCTGGTATTATGTTATAGCTCTCGCAACTGCTCGAGATACCAGTATCTAAGATCTGGGCATCAGCAACAATCCAATTAGTGGGAGTGGTGTTTTAACGCTGCGCTCTAGGTAAGCACGGAGCGTCAGGAAAAGTCCAACTCTCTTGTGCTTTATGTAAGAACACGGGACACACCGCAAACTATCCTGGTTGTCCCAAATTCCAATACATAAAAAGAGTAAATCTGGGTCGGCAGCAGAAAGTGGAAGTTAAACGTCCATCTGTTCAAACACAAACACCAGCCGTTACTCCCCATGTTACCTACGCCAAAATGGCGGTGGGTAGGGGAAATACAGCACAGCAAGTGAAGCGCCTAGAGCACCGGAACCTGCAAATGACATGCTGGCTATTTTGCTCTCTATTCAGGGGCAGATGTCTCAGCTTCAACATCAAATACAAGAACAGGCTACGCGGGTAGAACAAATATACGCGCTGCTGCCGGTTAGGCCCGTAATGAGTACGTACGTGGCGGAGCACACCCTCAAGGTCCTTGCAGTAAATGTTAATTCACTGATTACGTTCGAACGAAGAGCCGCACTATTTAAATTGCTTAAAGACCAAGCCCCTGATGTGCTTTTGGTTAGTGAAACTAAGCTTACCAAAAGACACAAAATACACCAAATACTAGAGGGAACCTATTATTTAATTGGTGGGATCAGCACAGTATATTGTATCAACTCGGCCTTAAGGCGAAGGTTAGTCTGTCGTTTCCTAGACATGGTTCCTATTTGGATCACCTGCTGTTCGACACTCGAATAGAACTAACAAGCACCAACCAACATACCATAAATTGTCTGTGCCGTTTCAGCACCGAAATAACTGTTCCCACGAAACTGCGGAACTATGGACAAAACGATACTTCGGTATCACCACACTGACAACGAAGACTTATTCCGCAACGCAAGCATTGACGCACTGCACCGACATAAAATTAGACTACTGTCAAGACTAAACACCTTGTACAGACAGTTTACTGACAGACATAACCCGGAGATCATGACACTGAAATCGTCGATCAAAACCTCCAAACATTAATAAAAGAAAATTACAGAAATTCTGTAGGTTTGTATTGGAACAATAAAATTCGAGCTGTAAACACCAGCAACCCGAAAATGTTCCCGCAAATTAATAAAATATTTCGGAGAAATAATCGAAACGACCTTCCATGTCTTAAAATCACGCAAACGACGGACAACGAGCGCATACTTTTAGCAGCAGGCATCGATCCAAATGAGGCCGTTGATGATGACAACTTCTTTGTGATCGAGGATCCGCCGGAGAAGGTAGAAGCTATAGGAGCGACTTTCCAGGAAGTGTACAAGGCGAATGACATCATTGGCCCGAACCACGAAATGAAATTGTGAATTGATGATTCGAGAGCTCGGTTTCACCCAGTTCAGTGACGAAAATATGGCAAATAATGTCAGCACCAATGAAAGGGTACTACCCCCGTTCGTTAAGAAGGGAGAGCTCTAAGCAATATTCGAATCACTTCGAAGTAAGAAATCAGTGGGAACCGATGAAATACCGAACATTGTGCTTCGACATCTCCCACTAGAAGCGGTGAACATTTATATCACCCTGTTTAATAATGCCCATTATCCAGCGCATTGGAAAACTGCGGTGGTACATCCCATCCCCAAAAGGAATAGAGATACTTCCAATCAAGCGAATCTCCGCTCGATGAGTCTTCTTCCAAACATCAGTAAAGTTTTCGAGAAGGTGATCAATAGAGTCCTGACTAAGTGAGTTGAGGGCAAACATATAATTCCGCATAATCAATTCGGTTTCAAGGCAGGGCATGTCAGTCATGCCGCGTCTAAACAAAGGCGAGAAACAGTGCACTGATGCCTACCTGATTGACTTAGAGAAAGCCTTCGATAGCGTATGGTTAGAGGGACTTTCCTTCAAGCTGAACAGTTTGGGCATTAGTAAACCACTGCTGTATATTCTTTACAATATGTTAACAGATAGACAGTTCATCGTGAAAAATGGCTATGTGACTTCTGCTGGAACTTTTCACATTAAAAACGGTCTGCAACAAGGTGCGATAAATTCGCCGATCCTATTCAGCATTTACACAACTGATCTGATAGGTTCACTTCACCATGCCATAGCGTACGCGACTTAATCGCATACAATGGATATAGCTCTGGCCAGAACCAAAGGTGCTTTTGCCCTTATAAATAGACTGTTTTATAACAGGTGATCTACTACATGGCCCTTATACGCCCAATGCTTATATTTGGATGTCCCGTGTAGTTTAACATGAGAGCAAGTTTATTGGAAAAGATTCAGGTGTTTGAGGGGGCTTGTCTTAGGACTTGTCTTCGCTTATACAGAACACCAGAGTCTGAGTACATAAAATTCTATCCTAACGAGGTCTTGTGCAATAGGGCAGACCTAATAAGAGGGAACAATTGTGTTATTAAGATGACTTGAAGGCATGTTGAAAGACCAATGACCGCATCAAACAACCTGATCTACGGGGCTTACTATCCAAATTATTTGTATTATGAGAAAGTTCGCTTTGACGGCTTTTGTTCCTCCAGAAGTGTTCCTCTACCTCGCTAATAAAGGTCTGATCCAGGACAGATTAGCGGTGCCGCTAATCTTCCACGTTGCGCGAAGGGTTGTGGGCGGCAACTCAACTACGACAGAGACGTCGCACACAGCAGTGCGACATATATTTCTTATGTACTCGTATATATATATATATATGCAATGTGTATGTGTATATTATGTATTAGATGTAAGTACATAGGTTAAGTAGATTAAGATTTATTTTTAGGCAGTTTCTAAGTTTTTAGTTTTAAGTTTTATAATAAAATTAAAAAAACAGTACATTCACTAAGTTTTTACCAAAAACTTATTAAGTGTTGGTTTAACTTAGAGTGCCCGTATGGGACCAGTAAATTAGAATAAGATAATTATAAGTTATTTAATTTGTAAGCATTTTTTTTGTCTACTAAATCAATTAATTAAATAAAAAATGCATTAAAAACGAAAACGAAAACGAAAACAAATCATCAGTACGCCTTTGTTTTGCTAGGAATTACAAGGATAAAAATAAAAGGACCTAATGAACAAACTCTGGATTTTCGAGTGCTTTTATGTCAGGCTAACCTCATAAGCAGAGCAATTCTAAGGACACATGGAAGGTGTAGGCCTAAGAAACCAAGAATCAATCCACCTAATAAATGCTAAACTGCAATCAAATTCATGCAACTACTCTAAAAGAGTTGAAACAATCGTTCTCAAGGAATTATCTCACCTTAACCTGTCCAGCCATTGGAAGTCTCGTCGCGGAAAATTGCAGGAAATATCAATCTGACATCTGACAGATCCCGGTTTTTAACGACTTGTTGTTAGGTATTGAGTTCTATCACAAGCTGTTAAAGGGATTAAGCTTAGAGATGGTCCGACAATATTACAAAACATAATGACCCGTTGGATAATGTAAGATCTTCTTCATATGGAATACGAACAGAAGATTAACCACTGAACGAAATCGTCGAAAAACTCTATCGACAGGAGAATATTGCGTGCAACCAATATAACCCCAGCAGAACAAAAATGGCTGGAACACCTTGCTAAAATATTCCAGTGCGACTAACAGTATAAAAGTGATTCTGTTTAGAAGATTATTTGGCTACTTTTGTAAAATATAAAAAATAATATTGAAGTTCTTCTACGCAAAGTTGGACCCAGCTCGGTTATTGATATCTGACAGCAAAATAACGCGACTCCGATATTAATTATAATTCATAATACTTCAAAGTTTTATTCAAGTTTTTTATATAACCTCTTTAACATTTAATGAAAAGCCAAGTAAGTAAAAAAAAATGTATTGTTATTACAGTTTGTATGATTATCATTTCTTTTATAGCGTTCAGAGTTCAAACAAATAGCATTTGCTTATTTCTTTTATACATTTCTTGGAATTATATGTATGCTGCAACTGCTTTTTGGGCATAAGCGGCATTGGTCTGTCGCAAGGGTCTTCTAAATGTTCCTGCCACCCCTTCTATACATAGTATGTATGTCGGAACTTGGATTCACGGGTTCGAGAAAACTGAAATGCGGATATAAGGTCTTTATACGAAAATTAGTAAGACCATGTTTTCTGTCACTGTCATCAAGCCCTTTTAAATAAATTCATAATTATTTTAAAGTGGCAACTTTGATATGCTGATTGACATAATGTAAAAATACTTTCGTCTCTTTTTATCAGAAAAGAGTGTACAATGGAATGATTTTTCTACTGCTCCTTTTGTAAAATTTGCTTCAGATTTTGTCGCAATAAAATTCCCTCGGATGAATATCTTTCGCGAAGTTCAATATCTGGATAAACCCGAAAAAAAACGAATGTCCTTGCTAAAGGTTGCGCGAAAACGGGACTTGGCTATATAGACAACTTGGCGAAATATAGCCAAGAGACGACGAAACGAGTGAAGAAATTAAAAGCTTTGTTGCTCGGATAGTGCCAACGACAAGAATGATTTTTATTAAATTAAAACGTATAATGTGAGCTGTTTAGTACATACGGTGTTACATTTTAGTACAAAAAGTAGTTGCAAAAGATGGCGAACATTGGTTTTTTGGCGCTAGGTTTAAATTTACATTGGAATTTGATTTGTTTAGTTCGTTACTTTTAGAATACAAGCGATAAGTTTAAATGCGAATTACAATTATATGAATTACAAAAATATGTTTTCTGAGTTCGATAATTATGATGTGTTGTGTGATCCAACAAAGAGAATACGTTAAATATACGGCATTACAGAACAAAGAAAACCACTTGAAAAATGTATCGGCTTTTTTCAAGAATGCCTGTTGCCCACCGCATTTCTTAATTTTTGTGTTCCTGCTAATTGTAAGTTGTAAAATGATAATTGTAAAATTAATTATAAAAAATAAAACAAACCTTACATTTCGCAGAAAATAAAATTGGATTTGATCCAAGAATTTCTCCTGTTTTTGTCTGGATTTATTTTGGACTTTGGTTTTATCAGGACTTAGACTCCTAATCTTTAAATTTTGGATGCGAATTCTAGCCTGCGGTGCAGCAACAGTCACCCTTATCCAATTATTGAGCGTTGTCTGAAGGCAACTTATGATAGCGCTGACGTCGCGAAAGAAAGGAAGGCAAGATGGTACAGAAAAACAGACATTGTATAGAATGTAATGATGAACCTGAAGTGTAGAAGGTTCCCACAAATGTGTTTCCAAATAGTTCTGATAACTATGGGATAGAATCTACTCCCCCAAAGACCGTCTACTTTGTTCAGCAACGCGAGGGTGGTCAGAAATTATGCCGCAAAATTGTACAATGAATTTAGACGACAACCAGTCGCCTGATTTGACGATATCCCAAATATGGCAAGTCATTGAAAAAAGGTACCTTTAGCAGAAAGGTAGAAAAGACACAGTATACTCCATTCTAAAGATAATAATCAACTACCTTATCAACAAGTATTTTCGATATTAGGCTACCAATCTCGCCAAATACTAAACCGTTAGCGCGAAGTCCAACAGGATTTACCCCTTCGACATCTCCTATAGAAAATTTTATATGAAGTAGTTCGACCTCCATCGCTGCCCAAACGTGGTAACTATCCTGTCCATCCTATCATCAAGAAAATCCAAGGAAGACTCAATGGACTAGTACCAAAAAATAAAAGAGACAACACGAATGCTGTGCATTAGTTGCCAAACGCTGCGATTTTATCTTTGAAAGGCAGAACAAATAGATAATACCCGTATATCAGACACCAAATAGGGCCTAACACTGAACCCCGAGCTCAATGTTTTTGGAAGAGCTCTAAATACGCCCGATCTTTGCCATATGCGAGGGATTTTTTAAATATGGTACAAACCCCTTAATCCTATATGAAAAAGATTTTCAAACAGTATAGAGTGATCCACCATATCGAACGCCTTGGTGATATCGATAAATTAAGAAGCCGGAATTTCAGATAAATTTAAACTGTAATAGTGCGGTCTCAGTAGACGCTCCTATTACGCTCGTGAATTCGATTTGGCAATCAATGAAAAAATGCGTGCCATTTAGAAATGACAGTATTTGAGTGTGTACTTTCAGAGGAAAAGGAGTTCTTATGTCATTGCATCAGA
Organism: Volucella zonaria; assembly: GCA_963966105.1. NCBI lineage: Eukaryota > Metazoa > Arthropoda > Insecta > Diptera > Syrphidae > Volucella > Volucella zonaria. The sequence continues at coordinate 182,872,445 of OZ014532.1, forward strand.
CGTCAACAAGGAGTCGGCTCCCAAGTTTATCAAAACCGTTGTGCAAGAGACGAACCATTCTTTGGAGTCTGATAGAAGCGAAGGTATTGACGTATTTATGTGAAAGCTTGTTCCATTAAACACTGAACGAAAAAAATATAATTGGTTCTATCAGCAAGGTTCATCCTTGTTACAATGAAAACGATCTCTATTTGACTGGAAGGCTATTCCTAGTGCACTAATTGGCTAAGGCCGACTATGATCCAATAGACAGTAATGTATAGTAGAGGGTGTTCTTTTTAGAGATATACAAATTCAATATGAAATAAAACACTTGAAGCTAATGTTAATGTCTATGATATTAACTTTATTTAATAGATAATTTTATGCCATTGCTAAAATTAGGAACTTGCGCACCACGGCTAACTCAAATGAAAAGCAATCTGCAAGCCCAATTTTCGACAACTTTTTCAAGCAACTGGGGCCATATTTCATTGACTTCCAAATCGTCCAACGTCTCTGGTTTGTCGGCATAGACTAGTGACTGCACACACCCCCAAAGAAACTAATCTAAAGGTGTGAGATCACAGGATTGTGGAGGTCAGTTCACAGGTCCATTATGGGAAATTATACTCAGCAAATGTTTCCCGCAATAAATTGATGATGTCGCGCCATCTTATTGAAAGCTCTGTCACGTCAATGCCATTCAACTGAGGAACGAAGAAGTCGGAAATCGTGTTTCTATAATGCTCTTCAATGAAGGTAACATTCTGGCTGGCATTGTCCTTGATTCCACCAGCCCATAAAGCACACCAAACAGTGAGTTTTAATGGTTGTAAGGGCGTTTCGACAAAGGCTTCTGGGTTTTCTCCACTCCAAATTCGGCAATTGTGCTTGTTTACATATCCATTTAACCTAAAATGAGCCTCATCGGTGAACAAATTTTGCGTTGAAAATGAGGATCAAGCTTAATCATGTTTTCGGCCTATTCACCGAACCTACGACGCGTATAATTGCTGAATCTTATAAGCTTTCAAGCCAAGATCTTTCCGTAAAATGTTGCACAAAGTGGATGGATATAGCTCCAATTGCTGTGCACGTTGGCAGATCTACTCATCCGGATTCTCCTCAACACTGCGCTCCACAACGGAAATGACTTCTTCTGTTCGCACAGTTTGTCGTCTTTGGGGATGCGGTATTATCCACTAGAGTGTAAGTGGTGCGAAAACAATTCATTTGCTCAGATGGACGATTATGTCGACCGTAAAATGGACGTAGCGCACCGTAAGTTTGGCGAACCGAACTATGGTTTTCAAAATAAGTTTGCACGATTTGGACGCATTGTTCTGGCGTTAATCTATTCATCGTAAAATGGGAACAGTGTTACCAGTTTTAAAACCGAACCTCTAAGAAAAACACCCTTTATATGTGGTCTGATCACTGTGATTACTTGGGCAAGAATGAATGTGCCTTGTAACGTTCTGGAACAAACCTCTTTTTTCCTATGCACTTACTTCAATGTGAGTGAGAGGCAGACGATGCATTAGTGCATCGTACGATTGATGACGTTTTCACTTCCAGTAACTCTATTAGCATACTGGGGTTCATATCGGCGTTGCCACAGTACTTCCCTCAAGAGGAACTAGGAATGAAATAAGAACTTCTTTGGAAACCGAACTCGGGGCGACGCGAGCGTGTTGTTTCTGACTGCTGCTTGAGTATGCTCTTGGGTTCTTCTCTAACACTATTATCCTTTGATGGTGGGTAGTGATTCGTTCACTGGCTTTTCGCTGCTCTGGTCATCGATAGCAAAGTAAGCTGGCTTTATACGGTCAAGCGAAATATGCGCCGTTCTGTTTTAGATCTTGATTAAATATTGTAGTACTTCGAGTAGCGCTTTAATATTTAATACGGGTCCTCGTATGGACTAGTTAACGATGGTTTTACCATATGAAAACATGTGTTAGTGTCTCTAGAGACTTGCTTATGGATGTTGAACGTTTTGTGTGATGGTCTGTCATTGTTGGTCGAAGGTCTACCATAATTCAGATGTTCGCTGCACTCTCTTCATAAAATTCTCCAGGAATATGTAGTACTGAGCCATACACCATCTCCACTGGTGAAGCTCCTATATCAGGCTTTAAGGCGCACCTTAGATCCAGAAGTATCAACGGCAAATGTTCGACCCAATTGCTATTATTGTGGCATAATGTCGCCGATTTTAGAGTACGGTGGAACCTTTCGAACAACCCGTTGCTATCCATCCTTCTATTAAGGCTGTAGCAATGATTTCGGCAGACATGTAGAATTGGCACCACCTATGACCAGCTCGTCAAGCAGTATTGTTACCTCCTATGCAGCGGGATGGGATCCACGATGTCGACGTTTACATATACGAGTATGTGCGAAACGATCGGAAGGTGGAACATATTTCGATATATCGGTAGTCGTGCATCTCGCTACTTTAGAGCTTTGGCACTGTAGACATCGCTTGAAAAAGTCGGTGCAGTCCTTCTTCACATTCGGCCATATAAAGCGATGGGTGACGGGTTTCGCTGTTGATTATTTGCCTTCGGAAGGGCTGGAACACAAACACGAGGTAGATCTATCGCAAACAATGCGATCTGTTATTATGCGTACCTTCACGATTTGTGAGTCCCTCGTGGTTTTGGACAAGAGGTCTTCTGTTACGATTGATACCCCAGAGACGTGAAGAATATCGGTCGTGAACTGTCCAACGAAGTCGAGCTGATGAATTTGTCGCGGTGTTGATCTATCCCCTTTTCGTGCGAATGCATTCGTAAGCGGCTTGTGGTCGGTGAATGTATGACACTTTTGTACTTCGATCATGTGGTATATCTGAAATGCTTTATGGTCATGTACATCGCCAGCAGCTCCCTGTCAAAGGTGGTATATTTTTCCTGTGCTTTGTCCAGCTTTCGGGAAAAAAATTCCAATGGATACATGCCGCCATTGTCCATTTGGTGCAGTACTGCACCCACCGCCACATCTGATGCGTTAACTGAAAAGGATAGATCTGCGTTTTTCTTCAGGAATGCCAGGAGAGTTGCATTCGCTGGGTCAGGTCAGTCTTGCTATTGTTAAATGGGTAGCCGTGGTTCAAGTGCTAGTGTATTGGCTTTCCAATTGGAAGGTGCTGCGTGCAATCCCAACAGCGCCCGATAGCATTCCTTTTTCAGGCAACTAAAATCATTTAAGATGAGTGGAATACAACAGCAAGTCAAATTACACTAATACAATAATTTAGTCTCCCCAGTAAATGTTGAATGCCACGGAGCGAAATAGCCACTAAGCCCAAACATTTTTCTTTCTCTTTCTATCCCATTTTCCGAAAAACTTGACACATGCTTTGGCATCGTAAGTGTAGCCATGTACCTTTTTTAAACGCTTCTTCTGTCTCTGGGGTCCATCTGATAGCTGTCCAGCTGCGTCCAGTCGTTTTTCTTATTTCCGCTGATTAAAGACTGCAGCTTTGATTGGTTGGTGATGGAGTTGTGGATGAATTTGCCTTAAGAGTTCAGTATGGTCAAAAAAATGTTTAGGTCTCTGACGATAGCTGGCTTGGGAAAGTTTTTGATCCCCTCGACTTGTTCGATGCTGGATGCCTTTTTCGCTGACTAAGTGGCCTAAAAATTGCATCTCTCTTCTTCATAACTCGCATTTGGCTGGATTTATCGACAAGTTGTTCTTCCGCAAACTTTTAAACACCTGACATATATGATTGCGATACTGTTCTTCACTTTCTGAAGTGATGGCTAGGTCATCCATATATGCGAAGACGAAATCAAGGCCTCGTAGCACTTCGTTTATCAGCCTTTGGAACGGCTGAGCCCGAACGTCATATACGCAAACTCGTAAAGACCAAACAGCGTGGTTATGGCTATTTTTTGGATATACAGGCACCTGGTGGAAGGCTTTTTGTAGGTTTATTTTGGATAATATTCGCTTACCTGTAGTATACTCGTGAAATTTGTAGATACGGTATCGTCTGAGCATTAGGTCCCCGATAGTCGCCGCATGGTTGCATGACTTGTCCGACTTTAACCCCATGTAAAGTGGGCTCGCATTGTTACTGCTTGATGGTCTGCATATTCCGGCTTTTATTAATCACTCAAATTCGGCTCTTTCTTCTTAAAGTTTCTCTGGCTAAAGTCAACGTGGGCGCGCGAAAACTAGCTGACCTGTGGTTTGGATTCAGTATCCGATCGATGATTCTGTTGTTTTTCCAGGTGGTTGCACTCCGGTTATGTCGGAATATTCGATTAGTAGATCGGCGTATGGGTCTTGGGCGTTGAACGTTCTGATGTTGAGAGCTCTTAGCGCGGCATCTCTGATACAGATAGTTTCCATTTTTGTAAGAGTATATTACGTCAAAGGTCGATGAGCAGTTCGTAGTAACGTATGAAGTCGCCTCCAATTATTGGCGCCGTAATCTCTGCATTATGAAGTCTCTCCGCAGAGCAAGGTCCAATTTTGAGCCATTAGCTGCGAATAACTGGAAACCAACGGGTTGTAGACATAGATTTTATTTTTGTTTTTATAAACTAGCACGCGCTCAAGGGGTTGATGCATCCTTAAAATGTCTGCACAATGCGGACGACGGAAATTTAGGGAGGAAAGAAGGATAGGTACCGATGTACGTTGGTCTTATATAGTATGTCTCAATGTTATAATGACTAGGAAATAGAGAGCTCGGCAGGGTATGCCACAAGCGAGTTGTTCGGCTTAGGAACGAATCACGATATTTCAGAGTACGTCCGAAAGTGGGCTTGAGGTATACTGATAGCGAGACGAGTGTTACGGTTAAAGGTTTGAAGGGGCGGAATGCTACTGGCGATTTCTATGGAGTACTGGTGGTGGAAACAGCGATAAAACAAAGTGAGACACCAGACATTTCGTCGGTGTTCGAGGGTGTCCATTGCCTGAGTGATATTGGTATCAACTATGAGTTTTATCGCACGGTTTTGAATCCGATCTAGTAGATGCAGAGATGTTTTAGGCGCACCTGACCAGATGTGAGCATTGTACGCCAATTTTGGGCGGATGAATGCCTTATATATTGAGGCCAGATAAGAAGGGGAAAAGTATTTCTTACATCGTTTGAGAAAGCCTAGACATTTCGCAGCATTTTTGACGACATGGAATATGTGGTCATTCCAACGTAAGTTGTCACTGACACACATACCAAGAATGGAAAGTTTATCGGTTTCGACTATGCAAGTGCCATTCATGGATAATGGCTGGGTATTTAAATTGCGCTTTGACGACAGCAGACAGAATTGTACTTTGGAAGCATTAAATTCCATTCTGTTGAGAGCTCCCCTATTGGTTATGGTTCTAATATCCCAATTTAATGAGCTTTACATACGCTGCCGTTCCCGTTCTACAGCCGAAGAGCAGGGGCGTGAGTCTGGGAACGAATATGAGAAGCAGAGAGTGCTGTCATCAGCAAAGGAATAAATTGGATTAGAAGTAGCAGACAAGAGATCATTAATAAAAATTAAAAAGAGTGTTGGAGACAGAACGGAGCCCTGGGGTACACCAGAACTTATTTTGTGAATATTAGACTTGAAACCATCCAATACAACTTGAATTGAACGTTCTGAAAGGCAGTTTCTAATCCATTGAAGAAGAGAGTCATCGATCCAAAAAGCACGCATTTTTGACAAAAGAGTATGATGCCAAACTCTGTCAAATGCCTTCGAAATATCAAGTGAAACTATCTTGCTTTCACCAGATTGATGTACGCTTTGGTTCCACTTTTCGGTGAGACATGCCATCAAATCACCAGTGGACCTGTTGCTACGAAAACCATATTGCCGGTCATTGAGAAGTTTTCGTGTTTCGAGATATTTCATGAGCTGACGGTTTATCAGCGTTCCCATGTTTAGAAAGAAGGGACGTAAATGCAATGGGTAGGACGAGAGAGAAGAAGATTCGCCTTTTTTAGGGACGGGCTGGACAAATGCTGTTTTCCATCTGCTCGAAAAGAGTCCTAAAGAGTAGGATTGCTGAAAAAACTTACGCAGTAGTTTTGCAAACGTGGAAGAACACCTCTTCAGAAGAAGGGAGATATATGGTACCATCTGGATCAGCGGATTTATGTATGTTAGGATCTTTAAGCACTCTTTCTACTACACGAGTGCGAAAGTGGATTCGTCTAATTGAAGATTCGATGCACTCAAGTGTAGGCGGAGGCAGAGCACAATCTGGAAGTGTTGAGCTGGCCGCAAAGTGTGCAGCAAGGAGATTGGCCTTGTCCAAAGAGCTGACAGCTGAAATGTCATTGTAAATGAGCGTTGGGATGGAGGATGAGGCAGAATTTCTAATGTTTTTGACAAATTGCCAAAATTGTTTACTACCTTTGAGACATTGTAGTATTTTTTGTCTCAACTTTTTGTCGTATTGAAATTTCACACGCTTGAGAAAGACGTAGTAGTCATTCCTGGCTCGTTTAAACTTTTTCCGGTTTTCCTCTGTCGGATTGGTTTTGAAGGACCGAAAAAACACTTCTCTAACCCTGACAGACTCTTTGCAGCTCGAGTCGTGCCATTTCTTGTGGTCTGGTGCTCTTCATCCGATGGATGGATAAAGGATCTCATTCCGAACAGAATAGTGTTTGTGATCATATCAGCAGCGGCATTAACATCATTATCGATGAAACATAACGACCAGTTAAAATTCCTAAAAAAGCTGTTAAGCATGCTCCAATTCCCTTAGGAATCTTTTTTCTTACAGTGTGGTCAGTGTACGAGAAATTAGCTGATATGACACAATAGTTCGACGAGCCTAGAAGGGAGAACACATCAACGATGTACTTATTAGGGTGAGAAGTTAAAAACAAGTCGAGGGTGTTGGCGGTATGACTGTCAATGTCTGGAATTCATGTAGGCTCATTTACAAGCTGTGTTAAGTTATTTTACGCAGCGAAGATCTCAAGACACCGTTTTTCGGGTGTTGTCTGTCCAGAATGTCGAAGCCGACCAGAATTGTGTATATTGAAATCGCCCGTAATCACGATTTCAGTATGAGGATAGAGGGATACAATTCTTTGAATGGAATCAGACAGCGCATCAAACTCGTGGAAGGTCGAGTTGCTGTCCAGTTTGGGGCTTTTGTATATAAAGCAGTAGTGGATAATTTGCTTACGGAGATGGAATTGTAACTACATGAAATTGAATTCCGTATTGGAACAAGGACTACATTGTGGTGGAGTTTGGTAAGCTACATCACTACACACATAAATGGCGAGACCGCGATGAGAAAAGAATAATGGCACTAGTTCGTAGCCAGGTAGCTACAGATCAGAGTGATCTGAGAGGTGTGGGCGGGGATCTATTTGTGTTTCACTAAGTGCCAAAACAGCTGGCCCCAATTTACAGACGTGGACGTACGCAGAAAAGTGATTACTTTGTAGCTCGCGATGTCCACCCTAAATTCCCGAGTCATTATAGGAAAATAAATACAAACACAAAAAACACAAACACCGACGATGCTAATAAGAAAGTTATACGATTATTGACACAAAGGCGGCGAATAGCCAGCGCACCGTTGGAGTTATTTATCGGCGTCACTGGCTTCAGGTACTTTTATTGATCGCTTCTCCCACCTGGTGACGACTGGCGGCAGTAGTGGCAGTGGCGACGGTACCAAAATATCGTGTCCTCGTCGCTGCTATTACTTCGCTACGGCGTTCGGTTGAACGGTTTCATCGTTCCGCCCAGTGTGCGTTACTGCTTTGGATATCAGCATTGGGTGCGGGTGCCTCTTGAATTTCTAGGCACTATAACACTAACTTCCATATCGTTTATTTCCTGCTGGAGTATTGAAGTCATGTTAAATAGCGCTGTCATTTAACTTGGCTGTCGTGTACCTGCGTCTACTACGATGTCAGCTATTTTGACGAATTCTGCGGCATTATCTGTGGATGCGGCTACAGCAGCTTTAGCATGATAGGGCAATCGCTATGCTCATAATGCTTTCAACGTGTCATCAGACATAGTAGTGTCGCTAACTCATCATTTAGCAAGCGGTTAAAGCGTCTTTGCTGGCTATCTGCAAATGATTGTTTTATGTAGTCGTATTTACCTGTGCTTGGGATCGCTTTAATTATCTCTTCGATTTGGTTCAGAAGTGCTGGGTTCAGCGACTTCAAAACGGTCTATAGCAAGTGGTCTATAGCTTTTCGAAGCATAACTAGATATATTCCATCGGTCCAAGTGGCACAATCAAAGGAAGCGATAGGTTATTTGATGGGATCATCAGTCACATACACCTATTACCCTGTGTAGTAGTGCGGTAGTGATAAATATAGATATATGGAGCCACTATTCTACGTCATATGGAGTGTTTTTTCTGGCTGTTGCTACGAATAAAATTAAGAGATTCTTTAGAAGAAAAATCTTTAATCTTCCTACCAGTTCGTCCTTAATTTGATGCAACCATGAAGCACTGCAACCGTGTTTCAAGGTTGTCACTTCATACGATCATTCTAAATTATTTCATTCAATTTGACGGTACATACATTTTCTTAAAATTTCGACTTTTCCTTGGTTTCCTTCAAAAGAATCAGCAGCAGTGACCCTCCATAGCACCAACTTTTTCAGTTTTTACATCTTTCCAATTAGCAGTTGTGTTTGATTTCATGTAAATTTTAGAGCAGAACTCTGTGTAAAGTACAAGTACGACTAAGTCCGGAAGAGCCATTTTAATTCCATTCCAAATCCAATTACAGTCACTGGGCATTTTATAAAGAAAAATATAGCAACCCCAATTGGAAAAGGTCTCTATTCGGACAGTTGTGACAGTTTCGTCTCTGTAAAATTTTGCTCGTGACGTTAACCCTCGTCATTGGCCATCAATTATCGATTCGGAACCGTCATCGTTCATTGAATGCCATCCTAAGAATTATTTTACGGTCTGCTGAACATACAATTTTTTTCATTTTAACTTTTGTACTTCCCAACAGTTTCTAACAACCCTGAAAATGAAAATCCATCTCTCACTCCCCAGGAAGTTTTACAAAATAATTTTCCTTTGAAACCGAAAAGCATTCAAAAAGCATTCTAATGAAATATTTCCTGAATACGCTATGCTCCCCTGGCTTGCAATTAAAGACCGGCCTCCTGTTGCCATACTAAAAATACGCTACAAGTACCTACAGGCTACAAGTTACCACCTACCACCTTCCTACCGACCATTTACCCTCTTCAACCTCAGTTTACTCGAACATAGCCAAGGTAAAGGTTTCCTTGGAAAAAGTACGAGTATCTCTGGAATTTTCCACAGTAACAGCAGGAGCCAGGTTATACTCGTAGTGCGGTTGCTTTGAAATAATTTTATCTACGACTCAATGATTCGGAATGTGTGCGAAGAATTCTAGCTATGTAACCACAGGTAAGTAATTGCATTTGAAAAGAGGGGGGCCAAATGCCACCAACTACTACTCCAACTTAAACTCCGGGTGCAAAGTCGATATTGTGCATTCGCTTTAAACCCTTCTTTAGAGCATACGATCTGTTAAACATGTTCATTGTTGCGCTTCCCAGATAAACAAAAAGGCAAGGAATGAGAAGCTTGTCTTTCTTCCGCCATCCGCGAGTAGCGATGATTAATCCTCTGAAAGCAACCCTTCATGGAATGCACATGATGGTATGGAACAATCTAAGGGATGAATATGGGGTGATACTTTTGAAAAAAATCATTCGCCCATGAGTGTGCATGTTTGCTGTGCACAAATTGAACCTAACTAGGCGGACGAGCTGTTCCATGCATTGCTAAGCCATATCATACCATGCCACTGTCAGCTATAGTCGTCAGAATTTAGAATCATCCGGATGGAGACAGAGCCTCAGGGTGTGATACTGTTATTTATACAGTGATAGGATCTCTGTGCTCGGTGTCATTCAAAAAATTAGAAAAATCCTGGAAAAGCGCATGAAAAAAGCAAAATCGGTGTTCTGGCTAAGAGAGGAGGGATTTTTAATTTGGCAGGGAAAATTCTTTGTTTGCCAGCCAGTTGATGTCGATGGCGTTGCAAGGAAATGATGATGCATGACTTCATGCATGAGTTCTTATCTGGAAATGAAAAGCAGTGCAATTCTATTTCCGGATATGTCGCCAACATTTTTCCACCATTTCTTATTTATACATTTTGCTGGGACAGCAAACGCTTCGGCGTTGGCGGAGTCAAAAATTAAATTGTTTTTTGGTACCGAAATTTCTGAATTAATTTAGCTTTTACTGTTGGTTGTTCTCAGTTTATTGTTTGCCGGGGCTACCTTGCAGTAGAGGATGGAATAAGTTTTCCATTTGGAAAACGAATTCAGCGGAGCAGTGCATATTTTATTCAATTTATGCATTGGGTTCTTCGTATCTACGAGTATGAATATGAGCAATCTAATTCAGAGAATTGAAACTGGGCGAAAGTTTGACTGGAGCTCATGGCTTCTACTTGGATGATGTATAGTGGGAGAGGACTAGGTTTGATATATTGCAGGCCAGAAGAGAAAATGAGACATATAATGTCCTTTCATCCATACAATTTGGTTTTATTATCATTGTACCTGGAGCACCTCCAGCATCTTGCCCCTTCTACGAGTAGCTTGGAAAATTTTCAGAGTATCTTTTGATGTTTACACAATGATGATGATGAGAATACGTAATGCACTTCGTCCTAACAGGACACAGCGCTATAGAGAGAAGTAAGTCGACAAATTTTGCTTGCAGATAATTTTCATGATATCTAAAGCGTTTTCGGGTAATCGAATCTCGTATGTGCCTTTCATAATGGCTCGGAAATTCAAATTTGCGTTCGTCCAAGTCTGTCAATGTAAGGCAGCTGCTTTGGGATCTAATAAAACATAGGTAAACCCCTAGTGCTAGTGCCATTATTTTTTCGTCACTGCAGTCTCGTTTTTTAGTGATGTAGCTTACCACATTCCAACATAAAGTGATCTCTGTTCCAGTCCGTAATTAATCTTTGGTCGCTAAAATCCCATCTCCGTATGTAAATTATCCCCTACTGCTTTATTAACAGAAGCCTCAAACTGGATAGTAATTAGATTTTTAGTGTGTTTGATGCAATGTCTGACTGCATACAAATAATTGTATCTCTGTATCCTTATACTGATATCGTTATTGTTAGGGATTTCAAAATACAGAGCTTTGGAGGGCTTCAACATCCTGAACAAATAACACCCGAAGGACGGTATATTGAAATCTTCGGTGCTCAAAAAGAATATCTAAATGAGCCCACGGGAATATCGAACGTTGATAAGCACGCCGGCAACATTCTGAACTCGTGTTTAGCTACTCAATCTGATAAATGCTATCTAGGATCATCGGACTACTGTGTCATATCATCAAATTCCTCGTACACTGACCAATCAATTGGAGCGGACTTGATATATTCTTAAGCATTTTCAATTCCTCGTTATATTATATTTCTTCAATAACTACGTAAATGGCGCTACTACTCCTACTGCAATAATCAGATATCCTTCATCCCTCAGTGATGAATCAAAACCAACCAGAAATAAGTAAACCGTAAAAAGGTCAAGCGAGCCAGGAATGACTGCAAAACCTTTCCTAAGCGTGAGAAGTTTTAAAACGATCAAATACTGAGGTCAAAAATAGTGGAAGTCGTTTGTCGTTTGTTAGAAATATTAGAAACCCGGTCTCATTCTTTATCGCAGCGCTCCAAATTAGACAAGGACAAACTACTTGCTGTGCATTTTTTAGCCACCTCAAAGCTTACAGATTGTGTCATGTATCCACCTACACGAGAGCATGTTTAAATATTCTATGGAACGAATCCACATTCGCACTAGTATATTAACAAGAGTACTCAAAAATCCCAGTGAACACAAATGCAATGATCCATATGACATATCTCCCCTTCTTCTGAAGAGATGTTTTTCACGCTAGCAAAACTAGTTCTTTTTTTTATCAAATTCTTTCCGAGAAGATGAAAACGAACATTTGCCTAGTCCACCCCTAAAAATTGTGAATCTTTTTCGCCTATCTTCTACAGACTTACAAAAATATCTCGGAGGTGACGGCAAAGTGGCATCTCAGATATGCCAAAACATAGGACAAATTGGCTTGAGTTGGAAGCCGGAGAGGACACATCATACTACCAGCTAAAGATAGTCATGAATTACTTTACCAACAGTCTCATTTATGAATAATGTTGCCGGCTAAGCACATCTACGAGACAGATTTCAATAGAGATTGAGTCTTATAGAGATAATCTTCACCAACGTTGAAGCAAGCAGACATCAGGACTAAAAGCTCATTAAGATATGTTGGTCTAGAACGAAACTATGCTAATGACCAGCCGAAAGACAGTGGAATACGCAAATTTCCATGTTATTCAACAACAGGCTGAGCTTAAAAAAAAAACTGGAACACTTTAGTAAAAATGAGTCAAATGGTAACATAATAAACGGCAAAAGGCAAATGGACATAAAAAACTTAACACCACCATCGAGGTCTGGACAAAGAAAGCACGCGGTTACTACAATTACTATTTATTAGTGTGTCCTCGAGTATAAAAGCTATCAAAACTATAATACCTGGATAGATTTGGACACAATAAGTCGCCATTCTGCCTATAATGTCCTTATATAAAGGAGCACTAAAAGCTCCACTTCAAGAGCTTTGCAGAAGGAACAGTCAGTTATCCAAGTCCGACTTGTTGGAAATAAGTACCTTTTCAATGAGCGCGCAGAATGAGGTGAGTAAAGTTGAAAGACTAAGAAAAACCGAAGAAGAGCAGATGCAGATGACATAGTCTCTAGGTTTTTAATGTAAACACCTGTCGTGTAGACTTAAGTTTACGGGATGCCCATAGATCCATGGGAGCAAGGATACGCCTTGACATCGTTTACCTACATTAATACCAAAGCAGAACTTGTGTTGGACTCACAAGTTCCACCCTTGGTATGGGTCGAGGCTGATCTAAAACCTCTTGCTGCTCTTAGGGTCACAGCACCCAGTACTTATTGCAACTTTACATTGGGTCAAACCAACAGCAAGACCCTTCCCACGACTTTGAGTTTAAACCACAGCCACCATGACGCTCCCGCAAGGGGACCTACCTCAGCAAGTCAGGCCCGGACCGAAATCTGGGGGGCTCCTGACTCCCATGGTACCATGATCTAAGTCCTGGTAGGGACTACCGGTGGTCCTGCCGCCAACAAGACCTATGACCGGCAACTTGTAACTGGTCAAATCATAGCAATCTTTGGTGGCGTCATCTGGAGATGTTTACGATAAGACCAGTAATATGCTCTGCCCCCGCTTTTTATTAGGCAACGTCATTGATGGGCGAAGCCTTTATAATTGGGAGAGGGCCCTGCAGGTAACATAACTTAAATGGCGAATTAGTCTGCGGAGTAATACCGATTACAGAAGTCTGGTTCAGTATGTAGGAGCGATGCTTTTCTTGTTTTCCGCCAAAGCGGATGCTTTCGATAAAGTCAAGCTAACGTTCTCAATCGTCATTCTGCACAGACAGACAAGTTTGGCAGGGATGCCAAACTAGAGATGGCTCTATATAGCTCGTCTCTACAAATGCTGTCATATGCGGCCTTGAAATCGATGAAAAGATGGTGGGTATCAATTTGAACTTTATGAGTTTTTTCTGAGATGTGCCGGAGTGTGAAGAGTTGGTCGATTGTGGACTTTCGTGATCTGAATGGGCACTAATATGGACCAATCAGGTTGTTGGCGAAGCGTTTCAAACGTTTACACAATATGGCAGATAAGATCTTGTATGCGGTGTTGAGGACACTTATACCTCTACACATGGCGCAGTTGAAGAGGTCTCATTTTTATGGATCAAGCGAAAGATACTGCGATTCCATTCATCAGACATACACTCTTCTGACCAGATCTGACAAAAGAGTTGAGTATGAATATACTTCCCACAAAGTCACTTCCGGCAGCTATGTATACCCCGGCCGGTAGGCCTTCAGGTCCAGCCGCTTTGTTGATTTTGATTGTTGATCATCGTCTTAGGTGAATGGTCTAGCCTGCTTGACGGCGGTATACAGTCAACAGAAAAATTTGTTCTATATTATCGGCACCGACTGTGACTCTATGTACTATAGGTTTCTTTCTTCATCTCTATTGGTTTCTGTACGGGTTTCCGTACGTTATTCCTAGAGTGCAACCTCTCAATATCTTCGCTTCTCGTGCTCTTTCTCTTCGTCTGGAGAAGCCGATGTTCCTCCCGTCTCAACTGCTCGTAGAGCTCCCGAGCAGCTCTTGTCCTCCTTTGCAGTGCTGCTTTATAGGCTTCTTGTTTAGCTGCATGTGCTTGCCGGGATTCTTTATCAAGCCAGGGATCAGTTGTGGTGTCTCTGATGGCACGTTGGCAGCGGTACCACTGGTCATCGGTAATTGATATTGGCTGGCGACATAGGAGTTATTACGGATTTTGGGATACGCGTTCAGCGAAGATTCTGGCGGTCTCTTTTGATTGCTGCTTTTCTACGTTATATCTTCTCACAGTAGTTCTTCTTTGTTGCGGCGTTTGGGAAATGCGCATTCGTATCTTGGCTGCAACAAGGTGTTGATCCGTGTCAATGTTGACTGCCCGGAATGTTCGGATGTCCAAAATGTAGGAGGCAACTCTTAAGTCGATTGCAATGTGATGAATTTGATTTTGCGTTTCATGATCCGGACACCGCCATGTCCCCTTGTGTATATAGAGATGAAAAAGCCGCGTGATTCTCATAGTAACATTTTGTCCCGCCGCAAAGTCAATAAGCCGAAGTACTCGTATGTTGTCAGACGTGGTGTTGTGTAGGCTATGCTTACCAACTGTCCTACTAAATATTTCCTCCATTCCTATCTTGGCATTTCGGAAATTGGTCATATGTCTAGTCGAGGAGCTCGTAGAAATATTTTTTGGTGCCATTGGCGGATTTTCATAAGACGCTCAATGATGTGTTGGAAGCTCAAGACTTCTTGCCTACGTCTGGCGCATATGGCAAATAAGCATACAAATAAACGTTGTTTCTTTTCCCTATAGCAATTAACAAAGCATACGCATATCACAGTTTTTCATCCTTCTTATGTCCGGGCTTTCCCATCGCACTTCCTGGATGATCCGAAGATCATTGTTCTTTCAACGTTTACAAGGGTCATCAACAGTGAATCCATTTCTATTCAAGGTTGTTAGTTGATTCCCCACATCCTTTTAATCTCTTCCATGCAGTGTTGTCAGCCATATAACGTCGTATGCCAGTATCATGCTACTGGCCAAGAATGAGTAACCGTTTAATCATGCAGTTAGCGCAGGCAACCACTGGGCGGTAAGGCCATCGCTGTTTTAACTATCAGTACTCCTTCGAGATTGCGAGTAGCATTCCTTAAAACGTTCAGCCGTTACACCAGTCTCATTATGAATGTACTCGTATGTACATATGTATACCCTTAAAGCCACCTTCGGACGTATGTATTTTAAAACACCGTGATTTCTTACATGTAGAACAAGCCTATGGAATGAGTAATCCGCCGAGCTTTTTATTCCCTCTCAATATACACCGCAAATATTTCAAACCCACGTCCCGCTCACTCTATGGGTATTTATTAGCCCTTGTGCGTGCGTTTATTTAAAAAAAAAACATTTTTGCATGCTTGCCTATGAGACAATCTCTAGTGATGATAGCTATTGCGTTTCGGGTTAAGTTGGAAATCGCCGCTAACCTGTTTTAAGTGTCGATGTAATACGGCTCACAAGATCCTGTATACGTTGTTAGGAATACTGATGCTTCTATATATTTTGATACAACTAAAGGATGATTAGGTTCCATTCATCAGGCATACCTTCCTCCAACCAAACGTTAAAGGGTAACCGGATAGCAATGATAGTTTTTCCAATTGTTTTAGTTCAGCAGTTGTCAAAGTTTCCAATGACATATAGCTGTCAAGATATTCAGTAAGGTTTGCCATTTCATCATGCATCGTTTTATGCTTGCCAAACGTACGGAAATTATTAAAAAATATTACCGAAGTTTCAGCTTAGTTATTGTATAAATACGCAACGTGAATCATGGCTTCACCGTGGAAAAGTCTGAGCGTGAGTACCTACACTCTTTTGGATCTTAAGAAATATCGATTCGGCACCTATCAGTTTAATTGGGCATCGCCAGAGTTTCAACCCGGCTCATTTTGCGGTTGAATTTGGGCCTACATCCATATAAGGATATGCTGACGGAAGCCCACAGACAACGCCGTGAGTTCGCTAATTGGGAGCTGAAAATGTTGGCCAGAGATCCAGATTTTGGCCAAAAAATCATCGGATATGTCAACAAGCAAAATTGCCATCATTGGAGCGAACACAATCCATAAGTGTTCAGCCAAGCACCAATGCATATACAAAAAGTGACTGTTTGGTGCTGTTTATGGCATGGCGGCATAATCGAACTTTATTTCTGTTCTCAGGTACAAAGCGATGTTGGACGATTTTCTGTGGTCAGAGCTCGACAACACCGATATATCCAACAAGAAATTTTGAAGGAGAAATTTGGCGAGTGGGGCATTTCACGGCGAGCGTTCTTCAACTGGTCGACGCGATCATGCGATTTGACACCACTCGATTATTTTCTCTCGGTCTACGTCAAATTCTTAGCCTACGCTTACAAGCCAACCACTTTGGACGAGCTCGAGGTCAACATTCGACACGCTATTGCCGGAATAATGCCGCACATATTGAACCGGGTCATCAAAAATTGGATCTAGCGCTCAAAGCACTGCGAGCGAATCCGATGTGGCCATTTGAATCATGTGCTATATATGATAACAACATGGATGTAGCTTCAAAATATATCGCACACTATCATTATCGTTCCCTTTCATCGTATATATACGAGTATATACACCCTGCCTGACTCGAACTGCAACCAAATTCAGACTGCTATAATTTCCAAACCGTTCATGACAGTGAGCTCAAATTTTAACACATGACAGATAATTTTATTATTTACAAGCCTTTTAAACGATCTGTGTTTATCTGTGTCTCAGTTGTGTTGAAAAATTTTTATCCGTGATGGAATTCAAACGTGATAGTGTGATTGCTTTATATTTGGCTGCAAAACCACAAGTACGAGTAGCTATCGTTAGAGAACTCCAGCACCTCAACGTGAGTAAATCATTTGTGTCTCGAACCATAGCTCGTTACCGTGATAATGGCAGCGTTGCAAAACGCCATGGAGGTGGTAATAAAAGAAATGGTTCGGAAAGTGAAGGCTCGAATTGAGCGAAATCCGCGTCGAAGTGGAAGAAAAATAGCTCGTGAGCTCAACATATCGTTGGAACGAATGCAACACATACTGAAAAATGAGCTTTGGCTCAAGCCATTGGAGTTCCAAAAAGCACACGAAAGTTAGACTCGAAAGAGCGAAGGAGTTGCTACGCTTGCACGAAAGTGGTGAGTTGCCGAATTTGGTTTTTTCCGATGAGTCCCCATCGACATTGTTATCGAGCAATATGTCAACAAACAAAATGACCGAGTTTACTTGCCAGTGAGGTCCTTCGAAAATTTACACCTTCGGACGGCCACCAGAAAGCAGGCAGCACCGATGGTGATGGTTTGGGCCACCATAACCGCCGATGGTCGCTCTCCGCTCGTATTTTTGAACCGTTTCGTCAAAATTAATGCGATCGTATACCGTGAAACTGTCTTAGAGGCAGTATTGAAGCCTTGGGCAAACAATTATTTTGGCCGGAGACCGTGAACATTTCAACAAGACTCGGCGCCATCTCACAAAGCGCGCGTCAACCAAAATTGGTTAAAAACAATGTTCCACACTTCATTTCTTCGACACAATGGATTGCAAATTCTCCGGATGCAAATCCGTTGGATTTCTCTGTCGGGGGTATTTTGAAGGCGAAGGTTGGCACTAAAAAATACCAAAGTTTGTACCGCCTCAAACAAGCACTTCGTCGGGAATGGGCCAAAATACCGCAGAGCCACTTGCGTGCAGCGTGCGATGCTTCCTTTGGCCGTCTCAAGGCCATTATTCGCGCCAAAGGTGGACATATTGAAAACTACTGATACAATTTGAAATTGATGTATTTTTGCTTTGGCACAATAAAATTTATCAATAAATAAAAAAATTATAGCACTTTAAAAAGTTGGAGTTAGAGTCAGGCACCCTGTATACAGTTTGGCAAGCAATCCAATATATCAAATTACTACTCGTATCGTTACATCATTTTGGCCGGTTGGGGGTTAGTAATAGTTCACTCTACCTGACGCTGGTGTTCAGCAGTCTGTAAAAGTAGTTTTTCCGTATTTCCAACTGTCTGTCACTCTACTACTAAACTTTCTTGCTCATCTCGATATTTTTTTTTTGTGTCCTTTTGCCAGTTTTCTCGTCAATCTCGGAGGTTTTTCGCTACGTGCAGCTACAGAGATAACCCGAAGCAAAGTCAAATAGCCTAAGTCCGTTTGCAGACGGTGTATGGCGAAAGCTATAGGTTCCCAAAGATGTCTTTTTCTATTTTGTAGTTTCCTTATAAGTTTTGTCGAAGTGCTCTAAGAAGTTTGGGAGGAAAATCAATTTCATCTGTGAGCGTATAAGTCATAAATGCATGTCAGGGGAATGTGAAGTACATTAGCCCTGCGGATTGGTGCAATACGCTCGCCTGTGTGTCGAAGACTCAATATTTCTTGCTTTAATCTGCAGTTTACAACAAATCTGCACTTAAATAGACGCTGCATCTTTTTCTCTGTAGTGAATCCAATCTTGTTGTGCTTACGTGGCGGGTATGTTACCTCTCACAAAGTTCCCTCTCTGGTGGCCCTGTATCTTTTTGAGACCCCTCGGCAATCCGGGCTGCCTATTTCGAAGCCAGTACCCCATTTCAGGGAATTTTCATCGACCACCACCTCACTTTCAGTATCTTGTTTAGTCCTTGTTTTTCACCTCAACTCCTATTCAAAAGCACATATTTATATCAATCTGCCATGTTGGCCATACGTCCACTTTCTGAAGTTAAGTCTTTTCGAAGAGGGTTTTATAGTGTTGCCATTTTCTCCTGCTGTTTCCAAGTTAAAGCCAGTTGGAGGAGACCAGTGGTCTGGTTTACGGGAAGGTAAATATATAGGTATCTTTTTTTTGAGTTATAAATGAATAAATTGCTACTACTACCACTAAATATGCAGAAATGCGACACCCAATAGCTGAATTATCGCGTCGAAATACCATAGAAAACCCTGACATGACAAACGAGTATGCATCCTCTTCATTTTTTTCCAATTTGATATTTCCTATTCCAAGAAGATCTGTTTTTCAGCATATATTCAATGAAACTAAACGTGGATCGCTGTATGGGCATAGTACCCTGGCGTGTGATCACGGACTTTACAAATTTATTTGTATTGTATCCTTTGATAATATAAACGTGGATCTCGTCATATGTTGCAACGCCAATACTCAGAACATTCAAATGGGGTGAAACGCTCGTTTGGGTCTAATATTCTAGTCTATCTTCAGAATGGCAAAAGGTGATCTGAGTCACCTAAAAGGTCTTAGTTTCCAGATATGAGATTTAACCTCTAAAGGAATTGCCTTAGGAAAAATGTTCAATTCTAAATTCAATACAACACATATCGTAAAAGGGTCATTCAAAAACCTGAACAGCGCTGCAACCAGCGACTCAAAGCCGATGTATTTTGTTATAAGAAATGCCGGCATGAAAGCCATTCCATCCTTTGAAATAGTGTTTTCTGAAGGAAATCTGAAAACTTCTTGCACTGTTTTCCAGCCAATTTTAGAGGAATTGGCTGCAGACAACTGACTGCTGGTCACTACGACCAAAAAATTCGGATGTTACAGAGAGGAGGATGTTACAACAGAACTGCTATTATCCTGCCTATGTCCGTATAAAGTGGCATATCTCATGAGCTAATGTAATGAATGTCGATCATCCAAGCCCTTCACCACTGATGTTTGAACCCCAGATTTGTTCGATGAACCAAAATTGATAAATATTGATGGGATAGTAGGACAGGTTTCACTATTTAAAGAGATAACCTAAATTGCTAACTTCTCGTAGGCGCCTTGTGGAAATAAGGTCTAAGATGAGCATCTGGTGGTAGGCGTAATAGAAAGGGAGACAATTCAAGACATCCTTCGCTCCTGTAAACCTGAAGCGATTTTCATCCTCAGAATTAGCCTACTCTTATGGTCTTTTCAACAGTTATGCCTTTACGGATGGAACTTAATTGAAGTCATAGACAATAAGTTTTTCCAAAGTTAGTTGCAAAAGAGCTATTCAAGCGTTCTCTTTGTTTCATGAATTAGGTCACACAGTTAAATTCCAATAGATCTCTCATTTAAAGGCTACCAACTATTACTAGCTCATGGTCTAATCACCATGCGACAAACAATAGACAATGAATGACCGATATTATAAAATGCTTCAGAAAGTCATTCCTTCCTTATACATCCTCTACCAAAGTCTGAGAATGCTTTACCATCCACCCACTGAGCCAACTTCACTAGGAGGATACAAAAAAAGAATAAAAAAGTAAAAAAAGTAAAAAAAAAGCCAAGCAAAGTAAAGCCCAACGGCGGCTTTAATCGATTATTTCCATTTTTGTTCCTTCGTTCTGTTCGAGCGGAAGTCAAAATCTAAATATTTGCTCGATTTAGGAAGAGAAATGAACACATCCTCTGCCGTTTCTGTTCACAAGGAGTTTTATTGCCTTCCCAGGACGAAAAGGAAGTTTGCACAATATCTTAGGGCTTCTGCATGGTTGTTTGCACAAACTTATCCGGCGCGAAAAATCCAAGTCATCTCCTGTGGATTCCAACTCTGACTCTACGTATTCGTATCTCTCCCTATAACCGGAAACGGATGCTAGCAAATGATGGCGTTGTTATCCCACAATATTGTTGTAAAAGTGAGTGTTGATGCTGTTGTTGTTGCTTTCATTTTGTCTTGCCTTTGTGACGACACAACAAGAAATGATGAGGATGATCTCAGTTGACAAACGACGAAAACATACCACCACCACAATCAACTCCAGAACTCACAACTTGCCACTCGCCACTCGCCACTCGCCACTCACTACTTACGGGTACAACTCACCACTCATGGTCAACTAACTAAATTTTCTTCTGGTCCCTGATGATATTTTTGTTTTGACGGAAATGACACTCATTCGTAATGCCACCTGGGGTGCAAACCAAAGACCAATTTCTACAGGACTCCTCACCGGAAATACGCCACTTTGCTCTACTTTGATGGAAAAGTGTAAGGAAAGGAGGAATGAACTAAAAGATATTTGTTTTAGTACGAGTACTCCTATCTCCTTCCATCAAAGTCTGAAGACTTCTTGCCTTTTTAGCTTCAAATGGTTTAGCTTGCAGCTGCCTTCAAAGGAAAATGGAATTTCATTTACTCTTTGCTGGAGGAAAAGTTTGCGTGTGCTAACTACTCAACAACTCGTAGATTTCATTCGCAATGCCACAAAAAGACATGCGTGTCTAGTGTCTATTTGGGAAGGAGGTTCACTTCACAGATCCTTTGGTATTCTTCATTGTTTTTGTTTTTTTTTTTTGTTTTTTTTTTTTTTTAATTCAACTCCGGCGCCTCGAAGAAGGGAAAACTTTCCAAACAATGAGGTTTCAATTCACACCTGTGTGCAGCAAGTTAAGTGAAATGATTTTTATGTTTACGACGCGAGCGTCAAAGCGTGCATAAGTAAGACAAACGAGCAAAGTGAATAAACTGAGTAAACTATAAGGCTTCCTTAGTTCTCCTGCTTTCAGCTACAGACACAAACTACTCGTAATTTGGTAACGCGAATTAAATGGTTTCTTTGCCAAAAGTTGCCCCACACTGAGTGCACTTTTGAAATAGTAAAAACAAACAGTTCCATCACCCCGACCACCAGTAGCAATATCATATCTCTTACAACAACCGGGGGGATGACAAATAACTTTGAAGTTTGTTTTGAGGGGATGCAATCTATAACGCTCGAGTGGGTGTTGGAATGACAGTGCTACGAAAAACGAGTGTTTTCGAATGTGCCGGGCGGACGTTAAACTTGTCCTGTGAATGACAGCTTGAGTGTGATATTGATCCATGTGCCCTGACACATGGATGCGATTACGATGAGTTATCTTTTGATAGTTTAATCAATCAGCCATCGACCGAAGTTCATTGGACAAATAACTTTTTTTCTCTCGTTTCCTGTGAACGACTTAAGGGAATAAATGGATTTAGATTTTACTTCGGGGTAACTGGAGTTACTTAAAAAATACCAAAGTATATGAGTCTGCAAATGCAACCTGACAAATTAGAATAGGATATTAAGTGTACCCGTATCTTCACATAAAATGCTACATACATATTTCACCCTTGCATCTGCATTAGTACTGCATCGCTTTTGGGATTGGTTAAACTTAAGGCCGCTCTGTTTTGGATCAGCTTGTTAGTGAGCCCAAGAGTTTCCTGATGTTTTCAAATTTAAGTGATCCAAATATATTTCTTGAACTTCGATTGCTTTTTATACCAAATTGTCCGACAATCTTCGTTGAACATGGCAAGACTAGCCTGAAGTTTTTCCACAATCGGCTTCTTAATGTGGGTAAGGGTTTTTTATTGTATTAGAACTGCCCATCCATTTAACATGGAAAGGAAAGCTATACGCTTAAACAAATTTCGCAATTCATCAAATTTTTTTATCAAAATCCGTCATCGGTTGGGACTTCGTTAACTCAAATTTCCGGCCACTGTAATCGCCCCGACAAGCGAACAATTGATCGTTTAGGGAACAAATTTGGATTGACTTATTCACTCCACAAAGTTTTCATCCCAGCGAGACAGCTAAACGTCAGAAGTGCAGACGATTTAGCGTCTGAACGCGGGTCGGTAAGTAAAACCACTGATGGATAGCGGGTTGTGAGTGAGAAATTTGTTGGTGCACTGTTTTCTATTGTTGAAAGGGCATAACAACAATTAAATTCGGTAAACCAATTCTGAAGATTTATTTCACAGCTACGCTTAGTATTATCGGTGTTTGTTTTTGACGCGGGAATTTAAAGTGGATATAGCCAATATTCACGGGCTTAAAAATAATCACTTTTCTGCGTACGTCCACGTCTATAAATACAAACCAGTTCTTTTGACACTTAGTGAAACACAGGTAGATCCCCGCTCACACCTCTCAGATCACTCTAATCTGAAGCTACCAGGCTACGAACTAGTGTCATTATTCTACTCTTGCCTTGGTCTCGTCATTTACGTGCGTAGTGATGTAGCTTACCGAACTCCACCACAAAGTAGTTCCAGTTCCAATCCGGAATTCAATTTCATGGGGCTAAAATTCCATCTCCGTAAGCAAATTATCCCCTACTGCTTTATTTACAGAAGCCCCAAACTGGACAGCAATTCGACCTTTAACGAGTTTGATGCGCTGTCTGACTCCTTTTAAAGAATTGTATCCCTTTATCCTCATACTGAAATCGTTATTACGGGCGATTTCAATATATGTACACAATTCTGGGCGGTTTTGACATTCTGGACAGACAACATCCGAAGGACGGTGTGTTGAGATCTTCGCAGCGGAAAACAACTCGACCCAGCGTGTAAATGAGCCCACTCGAATACCTGACGTTGACATTCTTATCGCCTTTTTAACTTCTTACCCTTGCACATACCAGATCAATGTGCTATCCCCTCTAAGCTTGTCGGACCACTGTGTTATATCAGCTAATTTCTTATACACAGTTAGAGAAAAGATTCCTAAAAGAACCGTGTGGCAATACGAGAAAGCCAATTGGAGGGGACTTAACAGCTTTTTTAAGAATTTTAAAAGGTCGTTATGTTTCCTCGATAACGATGTGGATGCCGCTGCTGATATGATCACAAACACTATTCTGTTCGGAATGAGATCCTTTATCTCTCAAACCAAAAGGATGACACGACTCGAGCTGTAAAGAGGCTGTCTGGGTTAGAGAAATGTTTTTTCGGTCCTTCAAGACCAACCGTCCGAGGAAAACCGAAAAAAATTTCAACGAGCCGGGAATGACTGCAACGTCTTTCTTAAGCGTGTAAAATTTCAATACGACCAAAAACTGTCCTAAAGGTAGTAACAATTTTTGGTCCTTCGTCAAAAATATTAGAAATTCTGCCACATCCTCCATCGCAACGCTCATCTACAATGACATTCCAGCTGTCAGCTTTTTAGACAAGGCCAATCTGCTTGCTGCACACTTTGCGGCCAATTCAACACTTCCAGATTGTGCTTTGGCTACGCCTACACTTGGCTGCGTCAATCTTCAATGTGACGAATCTACTTTCTCTCTCGTGTAGTAGCAACAGTACTCAAAGATCTTAATATCCACAAATCCGCTGGTCCAGATGGCATATCTCCCCTTCCTCTGAAGAGGTATTCTTCCACGCTAGCAAAACCACTGCGTAAGCTTTTCCATCAATCCTACACTTTAGAACTCTTTCCGAGAAGATGGAAAACAGCATTTGTCCAGCCCGTCCCTAAAAAAGGCGAATCTTCCTCTCTCTCCTCCTACAGACCCATTGCACTTACGTCCCTTCTTTCCAAAATTATGGAAACGCTGATATTTCAGCTTATGAAATATCTCGAAACACGAAAACTTCTCAATGACCGGCAGTATGGTTTTCGTAGCAACAGGTCCACTGGTGATTTGATGGCATGTCTCACCGAAAAGTGGAACCAAAGCGTACATCAATCTGGCGAAAGCAAGATAGTTGCATTTGGCAGAGTTTGACATCAGTGTCTCTTCTCGAAAATGCGTGCTTTTGGGATCGATGACTCTCTTTTTCAATGGATTAGAAATAACCTTTCGGAACGTTCAATTCAAGTTGTCTTGTCTTTCAAGCCTGATATTCACAAAATAAATGCTGATGTGCCCCAAGGCTTCGTTCTGTCTCCGACATTTTTTTTTAATTTTCATCAACGTTCTCTTGGCTGCTACTTTTAATCCAATATATCCCTTTGCTGACAAAAGTACTCTCTGCTTTTTATATCCGTTTCCGGACTCACGTCATTGCTCTTCCGCTGTAAAACCGGAACGCCAGCGTATGTTAAGCTCATTAAACTCCGATATTAATAGCATAACCAATGGGGAACTATCAACAGAGTGGAATTTAATGCTTCCAAAACACAATGCTGTCTGCTGCCGTTAAAGCGAAATTTAAACACCCAGCCATTATCCATGGATGCCACTTGCATTGTCGAAACCGAAAAACTTTGAATTCTCTGTATGTGTGTCAATGACAACTTACATTGGAATGACCACATATTCGATGCCGCCAAAAACGCTGCGAAACGTCTAGGTCAAACTTTCCAGAAAATTGTTAATAACAAATGAACTATGCCATATACAAAAAAATTCTTACGTGCTTATTTAGACAATATATTTTTTAAGATCTAGTTAAAATTTTAAGTGAATTGGTTAAAAATTGTTCAGGTTATGGGTGTGGCCAACTTGAAAAATGCGGTTTTGAGATAAACGCGTTTAAAATTTTAAGTTATAGAAAGTCATGAAAAATGTCGCAATACCTTTAATCCGTGATGCCTGCACAATATATATACAATAATTGGCTTTCTAGATTGTGTCCTGCTCTTCCATTTCTTTTCTATTGGATTTTAATGCGATCCTCCACTCTTTTGTAGCTTCAGACAGCGATCTTTCTGCTAGCTTTATGCGCTCTTTGTCAATCTCCAAGTTATCCGGGCCGATTTTTAAGTCCATCGTTTTCATTATGTGCAAAATTGTAGCAAAGACGTCATTGTACACGCAAACTGCAATATCCGTAGCTATATCCAACACAGTTTAACCACTAGAAATGGATTCTGGGGCCAATGCCCACACAGTCGAATTAAAACTTTCATTATAGTTGTGAGTATAACATCGTATCTGGTCAATTCTTCGTAGACAGCTTATAGTTTCATACATCTTTCTACGCTGTCTTCGCATGTCAGCTCTAAATGCTTTTCCCACTTGCAAAGAACTCTTTCAAATTTTAAAAAACTATTACAGTTCCTAACAAACTGAATTCTGTATCCCCCAGTCCACAATGCCTGTCCATTTACTACCAAAATGTAAGAGGTTTGCGTTCTAAAATCTCCGCCGTATATCTCAATTCCCTAAAGTTTCCCTAGGACCTAATTGTTCTTACTGAAACAGATCTAATTTCTGACATTAAAAACCATGAGCTGTTTCCTCCAAATTTCAACGTTTTTCGAAAAGATAGATTTGAAAGAGCTGACAATCCCTATGCCGAGGTGTTTTATTAGCAATCCGGAACTGTTTCCACGCAACTCCTGTTAATATTCCCCACACTGACAACTCTGAGTTAGCATGTGTCAACATTACGCTCCCCAAACGCTGTCTTTACGTACTTTGTTGTTACATTCACCCATCTCAACCAATTGAGTCTTATTAACCTGTAGTTCACGCAGTGGATTTTTTGACTGATGATGCACAACCTGAAGATTGTATTGTTCTAGTAGGAGATTTCAACCCCCCTCACCTTAAATAGGGGCCGTCCGACGATTCGTCTCACTTCGTCTCTCTTAATTCGTCCTCAGAAATAGAAATATTGACGGTGGACTGCCTAACCAACTCAAATCTCTTTCAGATTAGTGGAATACCTAACAAAATGAACAGACAACTCGACCTTGTCTTCACATCCGATTCAGATAACTGTGTCGTTTATAGGAGTGATCATCTTCTTTCTACCCTAGACCTCTTGTCATTTATATACTCATATGAAAATGGCAACACAAGGGAAAATTCATTTTCATTTAACTTCCGAAGAACCGACTTTAACAAACTTAAAAAAATCATCAGCAACATTAACTTTGACTTTATTGCTGAGACAACTAACATTGATCTTGCCCTATCAACGATCTATTCGTTAATTTTCTCCTGCTTTGCCCAATCGGTTCCATATACCTTCCGAAAGGACTGCATGTCAGCTCCTCCCTGGTGCAACAAGGAGTTGCGCTCTCTCCGTAATAACAGAAACAAGTTGTGGCACAAATTCTTAAGAACTCGATCTGATTCCGAATACAGTAATTATTGATTGGTATACAATCGTTTTTCTGAACTTTGTGAGTCTCTTTACCATAAGTACCTCTACCGCATGCAATTTAACTTAGTCTCGGACCCTAAACGCTTCTACCAGTTTGTTAATACCAAAAGAAAGTCAGACGGCTACCCATCTTAGTGAATCTTCTGCCCACCCGAAAACCATTGCAAATTTCTTTGCCTGTCATTTTAATAAATCCTTTTCTAAGAAAACAGGTGAATCGGATCCTAGTTACTTTAACTATATGAGGAACTATCCTGAGACGTCATCTATCTCGCTATATGTACAGATATAACAACATCTTTAGTATCTGAAAACATTACCAAACTTAAAGATGATGTCCTTCTTGATGACCTTCCAGCTATTGTAATAAAAAAGTGTTTTACCCACCTAGGTCCTCCCCTTGCTGCCCTATTTAACTTGTCTGTCTCAACAGGTACTTTCCCTTTCCTATGGAAGGAATCTTACATCATCCCTATTCATAAAAAAGGAAGTAAGGCGAAGTCGTTAATTATAGACCCACAGCAAAACTCGCTTGCATACCCAAACTATTTGAAATCATACTCTATCAACTATAACAACAACTATCTGCACAAATCAGCACGGTTTCATGAAAGGTAAATCAACGACCAGTAACCTAATAGAGTTCGTCTCTAGGATGCTTCATGCTTTAGAAGACGGTGATGAAGTCGATTCAATTTTCACTGATTTCAGCAATGATTTCGATAAAATTTCTCACCAACTTATCATTTTTAAAGAGAAAAAACTTGGCTTTTCCTCTCATTTTGTGGTGCATGGACCAAATCCTATTTAGAAGACAGACAATACGGGATCATCTACTGATCTTCAATAGCCGACCCCATTAAAGCAACATCTGGTATCCCTCAGGGTAGTCACCTTGGACCAGTTATCTTCATCCTAACAATTAACGATATAAATCTCATTTTAACGAATTCGAATCTTTCTATTTTCGCTGATAACATGAGAATTTCATTGCCTTCTGACTCCCATTGCCTGCAAGATGACTTGAATAAATTTTCGGTATGGTCCAAGCAAAACTTTTTGGAGCTTAATGTCAAAAAATGCCAAGCTATAACCTATTCCCGCAAACGTTTACCTCCCCCTCCAGAAAGTACTTCATCTGTGATCTTCCACTACCCAAGTACGGGATCTAGGAATAATTTGTGATAGAGAATTGAATTTCGACTCACATATTGACAGAATTATAAATAAAGCTAACTCTGCACTTGGTTTTATCAAATGCAGGTCAAAAGGATTTTCCAACCCTTACGTTACAAAGTCCCTGTATATTGCAGCCAGTATAAACAGTCCAACTCAGGTTTATCTGTTTCGCACTTCGTGGTCTATCTATCCCCCTATGAAAATAGGGTGAAACTAATTAGCATGCATACCCTAAAAAAAACGTCGCGAAATCGCTGATGTACTTTTTATCCACCAGTTACTGACTGGAAATATCGACTCCCGACAATAACGCAAAATATTTCATTCACTCCCAGTCCCCGTAATCTAAGATCTGTCCCGGATCTTCCTGATCCGAACTCACCGCAACAACTACGGTCACTTTGAAGCCATATCTAGGAATGTTGCGTATAACGAACAGCTACGCCGAAGTCTTTGACCTAAATAGCAGCAACACGAAATAAAAAAAAGCACTGATCAACATGCCACTACCTTAAAATCTCTCCCGTCCACCATTTCTCCTCGCCCCATTGGGTTAAAAATATCTTTGTTAGTTTTTAAGCCTAGTTTTAAGTTTTTGCTTGTTAATAAGCTTAATAAAGTTGTCCGGGGTAGCCCCGGGCCAATAATAATAATACCACTTCAATTGGAAGAGCTGGCTTATGTCAGCCAAACTATTGTAGTTTTAGTCTTTTGCAATGAGCACCATGAATCCTCTCCTATCGGACATTTATCGTGCTGCGGTTTTGCATCGGTTGATAATTGTGGATCGAGTGTTGCCCATGTACTGTTTCTCATGCTTCTCATGAGTTCGTCTATTAGTCTCCCGTCAATTTGCACATTCCACCGAAGCATTTTGCATTCTTTTTTCAAATTACGTAGGTGGGTACCCATTCGCTTTTGAACGTGATCACTCTTTCTTGAGTACTGTGACATTCTCATAGGGCTTAGCATCAAAAATGCCTTTAAAAGTCTTAGAATCACCGTCACCAATATAATGCGTGTATTTTATCTGGTGTAAAGCTTCGGATCGCTGAAACATCTCAACAACTGCATCGACCTTCATTTTTTCTGCTGATCCACCCTGATTCACATTGCACTTATCTTTATGATTTTGTGCTCATTTCGTATATTCTTCGGTATTTTCTTTATTCTTCCAGTTCTCCCACGCCTTACAGTATTTTCATTTCGCTGCGCAGCCTATAATTTTTGCACTGTAAACCTGCATTTTCTCCACGAACCATCGCCTTTTTCAATAGAAATAGTTGTCTCATCTTTCCCTGATTTCATCGTACTGTTTTGGTAAACTAGTTTGGTTGCAGTTGAAATTCTTTTGACAACCTTATTATAGAAAGAGTGAAACATAGGCCGATGTAATTCCATAAATGCACAAAGTTTTTTTATACCTTGCAAACCAATTCCAAGTAATCGCATGGAAATTACAATTCTACGGTTTGGTTCATAGCCATTTTCAATAGATGGACTACTAGGTATCTCAGTCTGTACACATTTTTCATAGGACACTTTACAAACGACAGCGTTTGAAATAGCTGAAAAAACTGCAATAAAGTTTTTCATACGATAACCAAAACCCGGATTCACTTCAATATCGCCTCAGTTTTTTCGCGGATGTACTAGCATTTATTTCACTTGATGCCTCTAACTCGTGTCGATTCAGCGGTCTTCTTTCAGATATTTTCGGTCTCTTGCTGTATGTACGTGTCACTTTTGCACAGTTTTGGCCACAATACACTTGCCACTCATTATAAAAACGAACCAATAACACTCGCAAAACAACAAAAAAAAGTTAGCAAAATTATTGATAAAAAACAAACGTTGCTCAAATTGCGTCCTTCTCGAATGTTTCACTGTACAAAATGTCTGAAACCGACGTTTCAAAGGGCGAAACAAGCAATAGTTTGAACACGTGGCAAATAGCTTTAAAAACATCTGCCATATACCCACTCTAGTCCCCTAAAATATCGTCACTCGTTTCGGTCATAAGAGGCTCGCTGACTACTTGCCGGCCTTCTATTATACTTTGAAAAACAAGTACTTCGAGCCACAGGCTTTTGGGATATTATTTTTGAAAAAAAAACGATTTTTTTTTACAATTCTAGAGTGGCCCTTTGTCTTTGGACAGTGCAATAACATCAATATTTTTCAGTAATTGACTAACAACCCATATCGGTCCAATATTCGATAAGTCAAACACTTGAATTTCATTTTCTTTTTGTTAATTTTGTTGGTAGTTTTTCAGAAATAAGACGCCACGTTTTTACATTATTTGATAGCTGGGAATATTTTTTATACAAGTATATATACATATATATATTGTTTCAACGCCCACCCCTCCTCATGACAAGACCCCAAAAAAAGATCTATTTTTAATATAATTTTTAAAATATCAAAAAATAATTAAAACAACTAAAATTTAAAAAATGGGGTATACAGTTTTTTTTGCAAGTAAATAAAAATGGGCGGCCCATATAACACATTGGCTGGAAAGTCCGTGCCCTTTTATAGTAAAACACAAAATTTTTGCAAAATTCAACTTTATTTATCAATATAGTTATCTTCGAGGGCGATACACTGATTGAAACGATTGTTCAATCTTTCGATACCAGTTTTGTAGTACGATTTCGGTTTAGCCTCAAAATAGGCCTCTGTTTCGGCGATTCGGTCTTAAATCTCTTTCCGGTGAGCAATCTTTTGAGGTCTGCGAACAGGAAATAGTCGCTGGGGGCCAAATCTGGAGAATACGGTGGGTGGGGAAGCAATTCGTAGCCGAATTCATTCAATTTTGCCATCGTTTTCATCGACTTGTGACACGGTGCATTGTCTTGATGAAACAGCACTTTCTTTTTCTTAAAATGCGACCGTTTTTTGCGATTTCGTCTTTCAAACGCTCCAACAACGCAATGTAATAGTCGCTGTTGATAGTCTGCCCCTTTTGGAGATAATCGATGAAAATTATTCCATGTGCATCCCACAATACGGATGCCATAACCTTGCCAGCTGAGGACGAGGTTCGTCGCCTGCTCGCCACTCAGCTGACTGCCGACTTGACTCTGGTGTGAAGTGATGGAGCCAAGTTTCATCCATTGTCACATACCGACGCAAAAATTCGGCTTTATTGCGGTTGAACAGCTTTAAACACTCCTCTGAATCATCAACACGTTGTTGTTTTTGGTCGACTATGAGCAAGCGCGGCACCCACTTTGAACACAGCTATTCGTGTATGATATATCCAACACGATCTTTTGATATCTTCAGAGCCTCAGCTATTTCGATCAACTTCAATTTACGGTCATTCGTAATCATTTTGTGGACACTTTTTTGATGTTTTCATCTAAAACAGCCTCTTTTGGACGTCCACTGCGTGCATCATCTTCGGTGCTTGTATGACCACTTTTAAATTTTTCAATCCACTTGCGAATGGTTCGTTCGGCTGGTGCAGAGTCCGATAACATTTATCAAGCCATTTCTTTGCATCGGCTGCATTTTTTCCCATCAAAAAGCAATGACAAATCAACACACGAAATTGCTTTGAATCCATTTTTTTCACAATAACAAAAGTTGCTTAACTCACAACGCTATATCTCGAGAACTAATCGTCCGACAGCTGTCAAATTTATACACGTATCTTTTGAAGGTTGGTACTAACTGAAAATGGTATGGATTGAATTCAAGTGGTGCACTCTCTTAGAAACGGCACGGACTTTTCAGCCCATGTTATTTAAAATCAGGAACTCTGGGCGCAATTCAATTAAATTTTTTTCTTACTTGAATAAAATCACAGCTTGAAATATCGAGACAAAACCGAAACCAAACAAATTTTATAAGCCTTTGTCTGCTTTTAATAAGCCTAAGTGGGTACAGAGAAGGCATCCTGAGGGACTATTTAAATATGACATTTTCCCATTAATTGAACCACTCGAGGATGTTAAGAAAAACTTGGCCGAAAACCTTAAAGATATGACGCCATTTACTCGTAAGTTATTTGCACTCATTTTTGATAAGGTTTTAGAGATGATTATAAAAGAAACAAATAGATATGCTGCACAGAAGAACTCCGATTTTTGCGTTGACAACGTGACATTAAAGCTGTTTTTTGGTATTTTAATTCTATCTGGATATCATACTTTTCCAACAATTCGCGACTATTGATCGAACAACCCAACTTTATGTGTGCCTATTGTGAAATTGTGCATGCCCAGAAATAAGTTTTTTGAAATCAAGAAGTTCATCCATTTTAGTAATAACTACAACCTTGAAACGAAAGATAAAATCTATTGCTAACTTGACTTTTTAACTCTGTTCTATTAAATAAGGTTCGTCCATTGTTTGAAACTATAAACAAAAAATTCATGCAATTTGGTATTTGGGAGGAAAAACTATCGATCGATGAACAAATGGTTCCATATTTTGGCCGTTATTCCTGCACAATGTTCATGCGTGGTAAACCCATCCGCTTTGGATACAAATTTTGGTGTCTTTGTTCGTCAGCTGGTTACCTTTATAACTGTGTACAATATGCTGGGTCAGCGGATAAGTATGATAAGCAGCTTGGTTTAGGAGCTGATGTAGTTTTACGCTTGCTGGACAATGTGGAGTATCCAAGTCGCCATATGGTTTTTTTTTGACAATTTCTTTAAGTCCTACTACCTAATGTGCCTTTTATCTGAAAAACGATTGTGTGCAACAGGGACCGTACGAGCAAACCGTATTGGAGGTGCACAACCTAAAACTGGAAAGAGGTCACCATGATTTCCAATTTTATAGCAGTAATAAGGTTTTGATTTGTCGTTGGCAGGATAATAGCGAGTTTGCAATTTCCACAAACTTTAACCAGATCCTGCTAATGGTACCTGTTAAAAGTTGGAAGAAGCAAAAAACAAGCAAAGGAGGGGAAATCGTTGAACCTGGTCATTATGTCAACTACAACCAACCCCAGCTACTAAAAAATTACAATAAAGGGATGAGCGGAGTGGATCTTCACGACAATGCCGAGCAGAATTATTACATTGTGATCGGATCTAAAAAGTGGTATTGGCCATTATGGATCTCAGTTTTGAATTCTGCTGTTGTTAACGCATGGAAACTTAACTGCTTCATTCGCCGCTATTTGAAAAAAAATATTCTTCATCAAAACGACTTTCGGGTGGAGATTGCTTATTCTTTGTTAATGGCAGGAGATGAAAAGGAATCTGAAGACGTTGAAGAAAACGAAGGGAGAGACGTCAATGATTCGTCAATATTATTAAACTACCGTCATCCAGTAAATCTTCCGCAATTCAGAGGACAGCATCTCATATTTAAAATTGAAAACAACAAGAAATGGAGATGTAAATTGTGTCATAAGCCCAGTTCATATTTGTGCAAGAGATGCAACTTCGCACTTTATACTCATTCTTTTGAGTCCTATCACTTAAAACAAAAAATATAATGAATATTTTGTTGTCATGTTTTATAAAACATTTGCTTTATACTGAATAAAATATAGTATTATAATAACTAAGTTTTTTTTTTTACATAGCATAGAGCCCAGCGTTTGATTAATCGAACACCTCAAATCTCGAAAACTGAAATTCGCAGAATTTTTTCGACCAAAAATTCGAGTTCAGTGGCCCAATTTTACCCTACTATGCGAATTTCATCGAGATACTCGAGAAACAAAAATCCTTGGGACGATATTGGTTAAATATACTCGTATTTATATATTTAATTACACACGTATATCAGTAACAAACTTAAGTTTGCTAGCAATAAAGATAGGACTATCAGTTGCTACAAATTTTGAATGCTATTTATGTTCGGATGGCTAGGTTCAGTCAACATTTTTGCTATACACTGGAATCCATCAGAATAACTTGGATTTTGGTTACACGATAAAAAGCACTGACCTAGTGAATGTTGCATTATTATGGCCAATATATGTATTTTGTGCAAATCGTAGGTGAGGGGATGTTGATAAGTAAATGAAGTGTGGCCCAGACGTAGACGAATAAAATTTGTGATTATTATCTTGGGAATATTAACATATTTGGGTATACAGATGTGATTTTGTCTGGATTTATTGTAGAATAATGATGACTGTATAATTTTCAATCTTGCAATTGACGTTTCGATTTATCGTCCTTCTCAGGTCAACTCGGCTATAGGTGTCAAACATGAAAGTTGGCGCTGGTAGAGCACTATTAACGGCTTTGTCTGCTAGTTCATTTCGATATTATTTTTAGTGTAGATGAAAATTTAATAATCTTTATTTAAAAAACCAGTATTGAGTCAGTTTGGGGTTCATAATTGCTTGTGTTACAGAGAGGCTCTGTCGGAGCAGACGCGCAGTGGCTCAGTTTGACTATTTTGCTTGCAAAAATCATACCTCTTAAACGAACAAAGACATCTTGACAGTTTTTTTCCTGCTTAAAGGAAAATCCCAGGGCTATGAAATTAGTGAGTTTTAAGAAAAATGCTGTACAGTGTGTTTCTGAATCAGGATTTTCTCACCACAAGGTTTTTTTTTTTCTAAAAATATTCCAAAGTCTATGGCTGAAGTAATAACAGGGTGTCTAAAAGGTAATCTAAGCAAAACAGTGGTGAATTAAAGTAAACGAATCATTTTTAAAACTTTCTTTTTAGGTGTATCAAAAGCGCATTTTTTTTATTTTGTGGCACATCAGAGTATTATAATGGGTGTTTTTTTAGAGGTTTAGTTTTTAAACTGGCAACACAGTTTCTACAGATTGTCACTTTGACAGTTGAAAGTTGATTTGTAGTTAGTAAATTCTGCCATTTTATTATGGGTAGATTACTGCCACAACAACAAGGTGTGCAAATAGTGCAAACTTATTTTGGAAACCATGGTTCGGTGCGCCAAACTTATCGTGCGCTACGTCCATTTTACCGTCGACATAATCGTCCATCTGAGCAAGTTATTTGGAACACGATGAATCGTTTTCGCACCACGTACACTCTAGCGGATAATACGCATCCCTTAAGACGACAAACAGTGAGAACAGAAGAAGTTATTGCCGTTATCGAGCGCAGTGTTGAAGAGAATCCGAATGAGTCGATTCGCCATCGTGCACAGCAATTGGGGCTATGCCCATACACTTTATGAAAGATTTTACGGAAAGATCTTAGCTTAAAGTCTTATAAGATCCAGTTTGTGCAAGAGTTGAAACCGCGTGACCATTATACGCGTCGTAGATTCGGTGAA
Organism: Volucella zonaria; assembly: GCA_963966105.1. NCBI lineage: Eukaryota > Metazoa > Arthropoda > Insecta > Diptera > Syrphidae > Volucella > Volucella zonaria. Next base: position 182,907,975 of record OZ014532.1, read on the forward strand.
TGCTCATTTTTGGTTAAATGGATATGTAAGCAAAATTTCCGAATTTGGAGTGGAGAAAACCCACAAGCCCTTACAACCATTAAAACTCACTCTTTTGTGTACTTTATGGGATAGTGGAATCACCGGCACAAATTTCTTTGAGGACGATGCCGGCCAGAATGTTACCATCAATGGAGAGCGATATAGAAACGTAATTTCTGACTTCTTCGTTTCTCAGTTGAATGGCGTTGACGTGACAGAGCTTTGGTTTCGACAAAATAGCGTAACATGCCACACGGTGCGTGACACCATCAATTTATTGCGGGAAACATTTGCTGAGCGCATAAATTCGCGTAATGGACCTGTGAACTGGCCTCTACGATCCTATGATCTAACACCTTATTATCTTTGGGGCATGTGAAGTCGCTAGTCTCTGCCGATAAACTAGAGACGTTGAACAATTTTGAAGTCAACTTTCGCGGTGTGATTGCTGATATACGGCCCCAGTTGCTCGATAAAATTGTCGAAAATTGGACTTCACGATTGCGCTTCATTCTAGCTAGCCATAGTTTGCATATGACCGATGTCATATTTAAGCACTAATGGCATAAAATTATCTATTAAATAAAACTAATATTATGGACACTAACATTAGCTTCAAGTGTTTTATTTTATATTGAATTTGTATAACTCTAACAAAAAACACCCTTTACATACAGAATAATTCATTTCAATTCAAACAGTGGAGAAAAAAGAAAACGAACAAAAAAAATATCAGATTTCTTGGAAACTTTCCTCAGCATCCGGGGTAATATGTAATAAATTTATAATTTTTGGAGAGTATTGTACTTTGAGATCTTTCTCTGTTTTGGCATGCCTTAACGACGAATTGAGTGGGTCCGATGAGGCTGCAAGCATGTCTTCATGCATGCAAGGTCTTCATGCTGCCACATCCTTGAAATTCTACACGTATTTTGATATCTGTATATCTGATTCCAGGGCTTCTTCTGATAATTCTCCAAGTGCTTATGATTGATACTCGATTACATTTTGACTATGAAGCAAAATTTTATGAAGTTACTCTTGTGTGAATTGTTTTTCGGATATTCTTGCTTTAATGATGTGCTGTTTTCTTGGCATACTAGCCAAAATTTACAGTGTTAACCTTTCCCCTGCAATTCAAAACATTAAGTATTACTTCAAGCCTCGTTATTATCTCTCTACCGACCTGGGTTATACGAGCTGTTGCCTCTGATTCTTGAAAAAATCTCCTCGGATTATGTTCAACATCGGTATTTCCAAATCCTTGTTTTGGTCTATCATCTCGAAAATGCTTTTGGGTCTCTTGTTTTCTTTCAAGTTTCAAAATAGATTCCATGTACCTGATTCTTGCATGTAATGGAGAGGTTCCGTATTCGTGGTTACGTTCGTCATTCTTTGATTCATCCTGATTACTGAAGTTTTTTTTGTATTCTTTGCATATGGGATATGAACGCGTTGACTGTTATTCCATTCAGAACTTTTCTGTCAATCATAGTCGGAAAGAACTCATGGTTGAAAAAATGAAAACTAACCCTATTTCGTCAATAAATTTATATACAGTAGTATGAAGACTAGAAATTTGACTTTTGAAATCGTTGACTGTACTTTTTATGAGTTCTCTAGTTTCCTTCGCATATTGGAACATTATGGGTTGACGAAAATGAGCTGATGATGGATGAGGGTTCCTCAAATGTTCACCATTAAAGCTGTTAAGCCTCAGTGGAACAGCTGATGCCATAAACATGTTTACATCTGTTTCACCATTTGACGTATTTATTTTTTGCTTGTAGGCACCTTATTACTCATCACAACCTCACATTCTTTGTAATATAAGAATTCTTGGAAGTGCAAGTAATTCCTCTCAATTTTGCTTGCTAAAAGTTGCGGTATGATCCACCCTGTCTTGAAGTTTCACTCTAGCTGATATTTCTCTAATTTCGTAATTTCCTGGAAGTGCTTATTTTTTGGCAAGTGTAGGATGGAAAACATCTACGCTGTGTTTTCTCAGGAAACTTCTTAAAATCTAATATTTTTCTTTAGACAGACCCAAATCCATAAACAAAGCCAATGCATTCTCACCACACTTAATAAGATCCTTTTATGGAGTTGAAATGCTTTCTTTTATTCTTTTGACTCGCAATGGACTTACGGCAGAGACTGCCTTGGTTACATCAGCTTTCATCTTTTCATCATCCTTATTTATGCTTTATTGCTAAGGCATTAGAAAGATCTTCAGTGGGTATGTTTTCGGTAGGATTTATTGGTTTTTGTTTTTTGTCGAGCAGTCAATTATTGATTTGCCTGACTTTCCTCTTGCTGACTTTGATGTACTTGGTAAATCACACGTTACTTCTGCTCTTTCAGTATTGATATGGAGACAATTTTCCAACCATTCCTTGTTTTTTTTTTTAATTCTTTGTCGATCTATAGCAGTGGTTCCCAACCTCTTCAATAGAATGCACCCTCATGGTGAATTGGAAGATCGCATGCCAGTCAAATAAGAGTTCCAAATATTCACTGAAATATATATTCAATGCATTGAGAATTTTAAATATTCTTGCTTAATTTTTTTAAATTGATTTTGAAAAACGTATTTTTATTATAAGCAATGTAAGATATTCTGGTGTTGCATTTTCTCCACCAGCTCTGAGATTGTGGGTGCAATTTTCGCCATTGCAATTCTCGTGTCAGCTGTAGCCTCAAGTCTGTTTCTCTGCTTGTTTTTAATGAGGAGGAGAGTCGAAAATCCTTGTTCGCATAAATATGTTGTTGAAAAGAGCACCAAAAATGGAATAACAATATTTCGCCGCCTTATGTACTCGTATGATTTCTCGCTTTTGATCCAGAATTCTTCTAGTTCGCTTGTATTGTGTTTGCCCTTCAGTGTGCGGTCATTTTTCAAATCGATCACCTCCTCTTGTAATTCGTCTGGTATTTCATTGATAATAACGATGAATGGACTGCTCACCATCGTTTTCAATTCTACAACGTGTTTTTTGTCCCCCGGAAAGTACCTCAAAAATTCTTCAGTTAAGTTTTGCAAATGTTGAATTATGTAATTTTTTAGATCGTTGGTTGCTTCTTCTCTGGGTTGTACCATTTTTGCAACGTTGATAAATGACGAAAAACTGTTTGCTATGATTTTTTTCTTCCGAAACTCGATTTTTTGAACTAAAGCTCGAATCTTATATTCATACTTAAAAATATTTGCGGACACATTTTCTTTTCCGACCCTTACAAATGTAAATTTAACCCGTTAAGATGCTCAAATATATCAGACAGGTACGTCAAGCCCAAAAGATTCGTATTACATTGGAATAACTCAAGAATTGGGTATTTCTTTTCGCCTAAAAATGCACTGACCTAATCCCTCAGGTCAACTAATCTCTTAAGCATATTAGCATTCGAAAGGCACTTTACTTAGCAGTTGTTCGTATTCAGAGCTCATATCTTCCCACAATTTTTTAAAGAGCCGTGTGTTCAAAACTCTTGCTTTAACAAAATTGACGACTACCCTTAAAGTTGATTTTAATTTTTCTGGCAACGTCTTCCAAGCAAGCGCTTGTCGATGAATGATACAGTAAGTGGTAATCACGTTAGGGTTCTTGCTTTAAATGAAGGCAGCAAATCCGGAATCATGTCCAATCATTGCTGGAGCACCATCTACTATATACATAATCCTGCAACCTTAGTCCATGGGATTTTATGCTTATCGAAGCAGTCGTAAATAATTTTCATTATATCAGATGCCTTCGCCGAAGTTTTAAGCTTCGCTGAGAGTAGCAAATCTTCCTTCATTATGTTTTCTTCAACGTCTATAAGCCGCACAAACACGAGAAGTTGACAACATTTTGCGATATCAGTTGTCTTATCACATTGCAATGAAAAGTATGGAGATTTTTTTATTTTAACGAGAAGCTGACTTTCCACGTCCGCAGCCATTTCATCAACTCGACGTTTAAAGGTGTTGTCAGATAATGGTATTTCCTTGAACTTGTTCTTAGCTTCGATTCTCAACAGAATTTCATCGGCCTTTAGTAAACACGGTTTGATGAGGGATTCTCCGGTTGTATGAGATTTTTTTCATTTCGCGATTAAAAGAGAAGCAACAGTAGCTTTTTCAGTATCTGCGTACCTCATTCCACTAGTTCATAGCTTTGTCTTTTTAAGAGACTCCAATTTATTGATGAAAAACTCTTTGGGTTTGCCTTTTACGGCGACATGGTTAAATGTCTTTCAAAGCGACCTGGTCTCAAAGAATCGTTGCTCAAAACTGCAAAAAATATCACGCATTGTGGAACTTCCACTCCGTTCTTTTCAATCGAAGTAAATCCATATTATTTGATGTAATCGTCGGAGTATTTTCTTTCCTTTCCGGCTGCGGAAACAAACTGAAATTACGATTCTAATAAACTGTGAATAGTCTGCTTAACACTCTTGATCCAAAAAAATACAACGCACGTGTTGAAGGACGAAGTGTCAATACTACTACTGACATGCGTATCATATTATACTCAACATATTGGGTCTATAACTTAATTCGTGCGATTTGCTAAGAGATGGCGTCACTTGTATTATTCCATTGTTATTATTCCATTGGAACATGCGTTGGAAAGCTACTGTCATTGTACGTCATTTCAGTATATGTCATTCATTTGAAGCGTAAACAACAATAATTTTTTTTCACTCAAATATGTCGAACTTGTGCCTGAAAAAGTGTTTCTGCGGGGAGTTCTTCTACATTACTTTAATATGAAGAAAACTGCTGCCGAAAGTCATCGTATTTTGGTGGAAGTTTATGGTGAACATGCGCTAGCTGAGCGAAAGTGCCAAAAGTGGTTTGCATGATTTAAAAGTGGTGATTTTGGCTTGGAAGACGATGAACGTCCTGGGCAGCCAAAAAAGTTTGAAGATGAAGAACTGGAAGCATTACTCTATGAAGATTGTTGCCAAACACAAGAAGAGCTCGCAGAATCTTTGGGTGTCACTCAAGCAGCCATTTCAAAACGTTTAAAAGCAGCTGGATATATTCAAAAGCAAGGAAATTGGGTTCCACATGAACTCAAGCCGAGAGACGTCGAAAGGCGGTTTTGTTTTGCATGTCCGAAATGCTGCTGGAACGCCACAAAAGGAAGTCATTTTTGCATCAGATTGTTACTGGTGATGAAAAATGGATCCATTACGACAACCCCAAGCGCAAAAAATCATATGTAAAACCCGGCCAACCAGCCAAATCAACGCCAAAGCCGAATATCCATGACGCGAAGAAATGCTCTGTATTTGGTGGGATCAGATGAGTGTGCTGTATTATGAGCTGCTAAAACCGGGTGAAACCATCAATGGACAACGCTACCGAGCACAATTAATCCGTTTGAAGAGAGCAGTGGCCGAAAAATGCCCGGATAATGCGACCAGACACGAGGCAATAATTTTCCATCATGACAACAACTATTTGGAAAACAGTGGATTGGAAGTCTTACCCCACCCGCCTTATAGCCCAGACCTTGCCCCTCCTGACTACCATTTGTTCCGGTCGATGCAGAACGCCCTCACTGAAATACCGTTCACATCAGAGCAGAATATCAAAAATTGGCTTGATTCATTCTTGGCTGCCAAGCCGGCGCAGTTCTTTTGGAATGGGATCCACAAATTTCCAGAAAGATGGGAAAAAGTCATAGCTTCAGATGGGCAATACTTTGAATAATACTATTTTACATGTTTTCCTTAAATAAACTTTCAGATTTTGAAAAAAAAAACTACACGAAATAAATTATATACCATAAGCAAATATGAAGAGAGAATGGGAGTATCTGCACACAGTAATAAATATTGAAGCCTTCAATATTGTATTCTTTGCATCAAAAATTTACAAATCAAATTGTGTTCCTGGGAGCCGTGCCACACCGGTTGGGAACCACTGATCTATAGGCTGCGACCCATTTTGATTGAAGATGCACATAAATTGATCATAATTTTTTTTCAATTTCGGACACCTCTCCGCTGACAGATTTTCATCGGACAGTTGGTAAACATGAACTCTTTTTTTATTCGAAAAATGTTTATTACTCATCACAAGAAAAATGAAAATTTGGGTTTGAGTTTATAATTTTGCACAGCGCTGTACTTCTCCAATTAGAGAGGGAGAAAGAAAAACATTTGGCTGACCTCTTTAAATCAAATCTCTCTAACACAAAGGTATGCAAGTTGACGCACTTGAGTTTTAAGTATACATACATATATTTACAAATATATAGGAATCAATTTTGTGTTGAATTTAGGTCGGACCCTTTCGAACTTTTCTGGTTTTGAACCCAATCTAATGTCTAAAAGTGCACCGGAAATTGTGTTGCAAAAAACATTAAATTAAATAGTTTTGAGAAAATTATAAAAAAAAAAAGCTGCGTCCAATTTTGATTTCACAAATGAACACATATATCACACAAAATGAAAAAGAAATGATTTTTTGAAATCCTTGCCTAGTTTTTACACTCAAACCTAAAAAATTAATTAACACATTGGCTGCCAAGGCAAATTTGAGAAAATTTCATGGGGTGCCAACACAAAAAATTTCATTAATTGTACTTTTGATCAAATAAAACTACAAAAGATCGAAATAAAATACATTTGCGATATACCCTGGACTTCCAGGACGAATTTAGTCCTGGCTATTAAAAATGGGGTGCCATTGTTATTTATATGCTTTTTTTTATATTTTTCAGACGACAGCGTCTTAAATTTATAATTTGCTTGTCTCGATAATTTTTTTTTTTGGGTTGGTGGAGTAAATGTAATTATTACAAGATCGATAAGATCGATTCTGTGTCCTATTTATCATTATTTTTATAACGTTTAGGTACTTATTAAAATATCTAATAATAAGAGCGGAAAGGGGCTTACAGTTGCAGAAATTGAAGAAATGGCGACTGGTTTGGAAAGTGACTTCGATTCAGATGACTCTTGCGCAGATCCAGCATGGTTTCCAGAAGAATCGAATTATGACGATGGTAGCGATGATGATCCCGAGGGGGATAACGTATCACATCTCTTAAAAGCTATAGCGATTGAGGAAGAACTAGATGACCTAAATGCACTTCTTGATGATAATGAGGAGGAAAATATTTCCACAGGAAACTCTCCTAACTGATCGGAGTATAGGGGAAGACACAAACATTTTGAATTTGTGGGCAAATTTGGTTTGCAGGTGCAAATTTCGCCTGAGAGCACGCGTCTTGATATTTATTCCAAACTAGTTGACTTAGAAGTGTTGGAGATGATATCAAAAGAGACCAATCGATATGCGGAACAAAACATAAGTATTCGCTCAAGACCAAGATACAGCCGACTGAATAAATGGATTGAAACAAAGACGGAAGAAATAAAAAAATTTCTTGGATTAATTATGTTCCCCTTGGTCACATTGAAAATTATTGGGAGACGGGTGGGATCTATGATTTCAAAATTCCATGTACAATTATGCCCCGGAACAAGTTTCAATCTTTGCTCTCATATTTGCACATTAGCAACAACGAGACAACAAATAAATCCGACCGATTGAGGAAAATCAATGGTCTATATGGAATTTCTACAAAACAATTTTCAGAAGACATTTTACCCCACAGAAGACTTTGTTATCGACGAAACTCTAGTGCCATGGAAAGGCCGACTTATTTTCCGACAATATATCCCAAATAAGACGCTAAGACGAGTCAAACTTTTTAAGCTTTGCTCAACAGATGGTTACACTTGGGCTATGAAAATATATGCTGGAAAGTCAGCAACAAGGGAACGCGAGGTTGGACTTGCTAGAAACGTAGATGCTTATATATAGACAATTTTTATATGAACTACGAGTTGGTAAAGGAATTGCTGCAAAATAAGACCCATGTTGTTGTAACACTAAGGGCAAACAAAAAAAATATGCTAAATTGGCCAGTTGAAGCTAAAGTGATGTAAGAATGCTGTCTACTAAACACGCCCCTGAAATCCAACTCGTAAGACGTCGAAATCCATCTGTAAATTTAGCAGAAAATCAACCGTCGACAAGTGCGAATCCATCCACTGTTTCAAGGCCAAATAATAAACGTGGAACTTCCTTCAAACCCTCTGCGATACTTGCTTATAATAAAGGAAAATCAGGGATTGACTTGTCTGATCAGATGGGTTCGTATGCCACTACGCTAAGGAAAGGTATCAAGTGGAATCGAAAACTCGGCATAGAACTTTTATCGGGAATAGCAGTTGTTAACGCTTGGGTGTTACACAAATATTTAACAAAATCGAAAATTCATATTCGGAAATTCAGGGAAATTTTGGCTGTTCAACTGCTTGAAATACCCACAGCCCCTGTTCGTAGAGTTGAAACACCAAGTTTAGCAACGCACCATCTCATAGAGCGTGTATCTTCTGATGGAAAAAAAAATTAGAAGAATATGTAGTGTTTGCTACAAAAACATAACAAAATCCAAAGGACGTGAAGCAGCCCGCAAAGAAGCTAAGCAGATATCCACGTACTGTGATAGTTGTCCTAATCAGCTTCAAATGTGTCGGGTTTGCTTCAATACAAAACATTAAAACCAAAATTTGTTGTTTTTATGAATTATACTTTTAGTTGAAGCTAAAGTGAAATATTTTTTTTTTTCTTTATAAGAATTGAAATGAATTGAATTGAATCTTTTTATTTTTTTTTTTTCTTCAATACAATACAATACATGTACAATTATATGTACATATATATGTATCAAAAGAATTGTTCCTTGTTTTTATGAAATATACTTTTAGTTGGAGCTAGACTTCTTCAATTTTGTGAAATTGTTTATTTATAATTCGATTTGAAATAAAGTTTATGAAATGAGTTATATTATAACATTATATATAGTTTTTCTTTCAAAATTATAACTATCTAACAATGGTCTAACAATTTTGGTCATAATTCAGTAAGTTTTCCTTACTTGGTCAAGCCAGATATTTTCGTAAGGTGCCAAGTAACTTTGCCCCATACCGAATTTGTACGTAATGGCTATCATTTCTGAAAGCCAGAGCCTTAAATGAAATTATACGCGGCTATCATATTTGATAGCCATGGCACCCTGGGAAACATCACTGGCCATGGCAGCCAATGTGTTAAAAAAAAAAATTTGAACTGATATTTCCACTCAGGAAAAAATCAGGCAGACCGTCCGTTTAAAAATGAAATGGATATTTTCGGAAAGAAACCCCAAAAAAACCAATTGACCTAAGACTAATTTGGAGGAGGACTGGAATTTTACAGAACAAAACAAAATATAAGAATCTTTTACAATGACATATACGAGGGCTATTCCAAAATCAATGTGTTATTACCGATGTGTTACAATTAATTACATACATACGTCTACTTCGGTGTCTGCATGTCGCAACCAGTACATTATTCTCTAATAATATGCCCAGTTTCGACCGTTTTCGTTCAGTATTTTTCCAATAGTTGCCTTTTAACATGGAGAATACAATTTTATCTCACGCCGCATTCGAAAAGCATTTCTCGAACGTTTAGAAATGGAAAGTGAAGAATTTTTACAGCAAATTGTGATTGGAGATGAGACTTGGGTCCAGAATGTAAACTTGGAAAGCAAAGAACAGTCAAAGCAATGGATGCACACTCATTCCCCAAACAAGCCAAAAAAATTCAAACAAACTTTTTCCTATCGAAATGTGATGGCCACAGTGTTTTTGCGACAGTAAAGGCATATTGTTGACCGAGTTTATGGAACCTGGAAACACAATAAATGCAGCGGTTTACTGTGAAACTCTACGTAAGTTGAAAAGAGCAATCCAGAACAAACGACGAAGAATGCTTACCAAAGGTGTGGTGCTTCTGCATGACAACGCACGACCACACACTGCTGCACGCACAAAAACTTTAGTGGAGGAGTTCAATTGGAATATTTTTGATCACCCTTCCTACAGTCCTGATTTGGCACCAAGTGATTATCACCTTTTCCCAAAATTGAAATCATCCATTGCATCTCAACATTTTGGAAGCAAGGCAAACGGATATAGAAAACCTCGTCCCACGTTACCAAAAATGTATAGATTTAAACGGAGACTATGTAGAAAAATAACTTAGATGTTAATAAAACTATTTTGTGCAAAAAATTAATGTTTTTGGTTTTTTTAAAAAATATTATTCACTTCGGAGATTGATTTTGGAATAACCCTCGTATCGCATACATTCAGGATGCGATTTACTGAAACTAAACAATTTGGAATTAATGAAAACGGAAGTCGCGAGTGTGGTGAATAATGTGTTCGAAACAGATAAAAGAAATTTGAATACTAATATAAACTTAAATGTAAATCAAGACATGTCGCATGCACATAGAAATAAAATTTTACAAATTGCCTCTGAGGCTTGTTTAAAGGATGTAACTAAACTAGCCCCAATTTTTCATGAAGACATTAAGATGGGAAACCGTTTGACTAAAGAAGAACAATTTTGCTGCACACCTCGTAGATTGGCTTATACACCCAAAATTTAATTAAAAAATATACTTAACGAACTTCTAACGAAAGAAATCATTCCAGGAAGTAATTCCCCTTATTCATTATCAATCGTGTTGGTGCGGAAAAAAAATAAGGAACTTCGCCGGTAGAACTTTAAATAATTTAACTCTAAAGGACAACTATCCTCTTCCTTTGATCGAGGATTTGACCAATAGGTTGAAAGATAAAAAATGTTTTTCCATGATAGATCTACGTGGTATTTGGTGAAATTATGTATAATAACATTCCGACCAATTGGACATCGGAAACTACACTCGTGTAAAACAGGTCAGCCTTCTGCTGAACCATCTAATCCGATCGTCTGGTCATCGGATCCCATGCTCGTGCGAGCGTAGGGAATATTATTAAGCTATGAAGAAATCTTCAAGTGAACAAGTTGACTTTTAATTAAGCTCTAAACATTACAAGTGGATTCCATTATGTTCCAGTAGCCAATAACTAAATTAAATTAGCTTCCTTTATAACACCCATAGGACAATATGAAACGCGCCATCGGTATTTCAAAGATTGATTTGATAAAATTTTTAAGAAGTTAGTCGATGAAGATAAGCTGTTGATTTATATGGACGATTTACTAAAGCAAGCGTAAATATCGAGCATCTCCCTTAGCAATAGCTCAAAAACGGAATCCAGATATCGAGCATATTGCAAAGCAATTAGAAAGCGAAAGCAGATTCTACGAAATGGTCAACGGACATGTCTATAGAAAATCAGAGAGCGGCATTATATTTTTCGTTCCTAAGCATATGGAACAACAAGTCATTCAAAAATACCATGAATCACTATGTAACCTTGGCGTTGATAAATGCTGGAATTATGCAGGGTGTCCCCTAATTCGTCAACGATAATTTGGGAAATGATTCCTGGGTATATTCTATGAAAAAAATCGTTCTACAGGCCCTCCGATGCAGTTACAGAGGACAATGTCAAAAAAATACATGGAATGGTGTTGGCTGACCGGAAATTGAAGGTGAGCGAGCTAGCAGATACCACAAAGATTAGTACTGAGCGCACACGCCATATTTTGGGTAATATTCTGCATATAAAAAAGTTATCCTGCCGCTGGGTGACGCGCATGCTCACTCCTGACCAAAAACACGAACGCGAGATCACTTCGAAAGAGTGTTTGGACTTGCTGATGCGGAATCGGGCGGACTTTTGGCGTCGATTGGTAACTGAATTTGGATTCCTCGGACTATTATCTCTTCCAAAACCTCAAAAGATGGCTCATCAATAAAAAATTCAGCTCACGCGAGAAAAACGTCGACGCCACGGAGAAGTATTTTGCAGACCAACCGGAAAATTACTTTTCGGACGGGATCAAGAAGCTGGAAAATCGCTGGAATAAGTGTATCAGACTAAAAGAGGACTATATTGAATAATACTCGTATTAGGAGCGGTTTTTTTCAAAATTTGAACGTTTATTTAAGAAAAACATGTAAAATAGTATTATTCAAAGTATTGCCCATCTGAAGCTATGACTTTTTCCCATCTTTCTGGCAATTTGTGGATCCCATCCCAAAAGAACTGCGTCGGCTTGGCAACCACGAATGAATCAAGCCAATTTTTGATATTCTGCTCTGATGTGAACCGTAGTTCAGTGAGGGCGTTCGACCTGCATCGACCGGAACAAATGGTAGTCAGAAGGGGCAAGGTCTGGGCTATAAGGCGGGTGGGGTAAGACTTCCCACCCACTGTTTTCCAAATAGTTCTTAACCGGAAGAGCAACGTGGGGCCGAGCGTTGTCATGATGGAAAATTATTGCCTCGTGTCTGGTCGCATATTCCGGGCGTTTTTCGGCCACTGCTCTCATCAAACGGATTAATTGTGTTCGGTAGCGTTGTCCATTGATAGTTTCACCCGGTTTTAGCAGCTCATAATACAGCACACCCATCTGATCCCACCAAATACAGAGCATTTCTTCGCGCCATGGATATTCGGCTTTGGCGTTGATTTGGCTGGTTGGCCGGGTTTCACATATGATTTTTTGCGCTTGGGGTTGTCGTAATGGATCCATTTTTCATCACCAGTAACAATCCGATGCAAAAATGACTTCCTTTTGTGGCGTTCCAGCAGCATTACGGACATGCAAAACCGCCTTTCGACGTCTCTCGGCTTGAGTTCATGTGGAACCCAATTTCCTTGCTTTTGAATATATCCAGCTGCTTTTAAACGTTTTGAAATGGCTGCTTGAGTGACACCCAAAGATTCTGCGAGCTCTTCTTGTGTTTGGCAACAATCTTCATAGAGTAATGCTTCCAGTTCTTCATCTTCAAACTTTTTTGGCTGCCCAGGACGTTCACCGTCTTCCAAGCCAAAATCACCACTTTTAAATCGTGCAAACCACTTTTGACACGTTCGCTCAGCTAGCGCATGTTCACCATAAACTTCCACCAAAATACGATGACTTTCGGCAGCAGTTTTCTTCATATTCAAGTAATGTAGAAGAACTCCCCGCAGAAACACTTTTTCAGGCACAAATTCGACATATTTGAGTGAAAAAAAATTATTGTTGTTTACGCTTCAAATGAATGACATATACTGAAATGACGTACAATGACAGTAGCTTTCCAACGCATGTTCCAATGGAATAATACAAGTTACGCCATCTCTTACCAAACCGCAAGTTATAGACCCAATATAAAAAAAAACATTTAAAAAAAAAATTTTTTTAATTCCCAAGGAGGTCACTTTTCACTCCATCTAGTAAGATCAATGAGCAGCAATTTTACGGCATTAAAAAAAATACAGATATCAATTGAATTCACTTTACTTTTCAGTTGGCCAAAACAAAAGCAACTCATTTTGCTCCGTAATTTTTCCCTAAAATTCTCCGTTCTAGAAAATCGTTGCTTTGACCAAACTACTCATATCTGAACTGTCAATATTAAAAAAAAAAAAAGATAATTGACTTCGCGCGTGTTAGCCTGCTGCAGCAAGATTTAGAGATTTTGTTCTCTAAATTTTATCTAAAGTAGCCGGAAATAAATACTCCAATGCGATTAAAGAAAAAAATTGTGAGCGGATATACAGTGTGTTTGACAAAATCGTGTGGTTTAAATGAAAACAACCGCTTGACTAGGGAATCAAAATTATTTATTTCAAAGCTTTTAATATTTTCTTTACTGCGCAATGTACTTAATATGTTGTCCAGTCTGCTCCATTCCCAATATTATCGCCTCGCATCGGCAACTTAGAGCCAATTTTTTTTGCGTAGTCCTGCGGTAATTGTCACCAAATTCTTTTTAAAAGCAGTTTAAGGGGCTTTATTGTCCTAACATCTTTTCCTTTAATCGTTTGCTTCATAAGTCTCCAGACATTTTCAATCGGATTGGCATCTGGAGATTGAGATGGCAAATCCAACACATTGACGTCATTTCTCTCTTTGAAAACCTGACAGATACGACTACGATCGTTGTCCTCTTGTAGGGGCCTATAAACGTCCGAATAGCATTTCAGCGGATCCCAGCAGTTCTTTCTTGCACAGTTGGATCACTCTTTGAGCATCGAGGTACTCGGTAATGGTCACCAATCTTCCGAAACCCGCCGCACAGAAACAGCCACAAACATGCACTTTTGCCGGATGTCCACACACGTCCCAAGGAATTGTTTAAAATAAAAAAATAAATGAAGCTTTGTCAATGGAAATAATATTGGACTGGTCCATATCGTTGTAAAGGCAAGCCCACTGAAATCTTTTTCGGCTAACACAGGGTTGACCGCAACGGCTTTGTAATTAAAATCTTTTTCTCTGATGATTTTGCGTATACTGAAGATACATGACAGAAGGTCATATACGAGTACATGACCTTCTACTAATGTTTAGTTTTAAAAATTTTAAGCACTTTGTTTTTAACGGCTTTTGAAATGGTTTCTGTTTTTTCCCGTTCTGGCAAATCGTCAACGTTCGTCCATGTTTGTTAAATCGTTTCACCCACTTCCTCACAAAACTCTCTGACTTTCTAAGATAGTTTTTTGCAGCTGTAACGGATAATTTTGTTCCCCGTGGATGAGCAACAAGAAACACGGCTTCACACCGAACCTCATATACAGCACTTATTACGGAATACGTCTTGTAACTTTCAAAAACGAGATGCAACTGAAGTAAAATTTGACTGCGGAATAGAGGAGAAATAATTCTAATGGAAACCAAAAATTGTTATTGTCTGCGACTAACTGGTTAATTTTTACGAGCCACATGCTTTTGCCAAACACACTGTACAAGTGATATTTCACAATCTGAATTATCCAAAAAGTATCCAATCCGGAAATCGGTGATAAGCCGTCAATCAATGAAGCATTGAATCCTCGATATTTAAAGGGCATTGTGAAGCATGGAGGAGATAACATTATGACTTGAGGATGTTTCTCTGGACATGAATTTGGTCCCATATTATAAAATAGATGGAATTATGTACCGATTTATTTACAAAAGTATACTTGAAAACACTGTATTGCCACATTTTCGTAAGCAAATTATCCACTACTGCTTTATTTACAGAAGCCCCAAACTGGACAGCAATTTGACCTTTCACGAGTTTTATGCGCTGTCTGACTCCATTCAAAGAATTGTATCCCTGTATCCTCATACTGAAATCGTGATTACGGGCGATTTCAATATACACAATTCTGGTTGGCTTCGACATTCTGGACAGACAACACCCGACGGACGGTGTGTTTCCGCTGCGGAAAATAACTTAACCAAGCTTGTAAATGAGCCCACACGAATACCAGACGATGATAGTCATACCGCCAATACCCTGGACTTGTTTTTAACTTCTCACCCTGACAAGTACTGCGTTGATGTGCCCTCCCCTCTAGGCTCGTCGGACCATTGTGTCATATCAGCTAATTTCTCGTACACCGACCACACAGTTAGAGAAAAGATTCCTAAGGGAACCGTATTGCAATACGAGAAAGCCAATTGGAGCGGACTTAACAGCTTTTTTAGGAATTTTAACTGGTCGTTATGTTTACTCGATAACGACGTGGATGCCGCTGCTGACATGAGCACAGAAACTATTCTCTTTGGAATGAGATGCTTTATCCCTCATCGGATGAAATGTATCAAACCAAAAGAAAAGGCATGGTACGACTCGAGCCGCAAAGAGGCTGTCAGGGTTAGAGAATTGTTTTTTCGGTCTTACAAGACCAACCCGACAGAGGAAAACCGAAAAAAGTTCAAACGAGCCAGAAATGACTGCAACGTCTTTCTCAAGCGTGTGAAATTCCAATACGACCAAAAACTGAGACAAAAAATACTGCAATGCCCTAAAGGCAGTAAAAATGTTTGGTCATTCGTCAAAAACATTAGAAATTCTGCCTCATCCTCCATCCCATTTACAATGACATTCCAGCTGTCAGCTCTTTGGACAAGGCCAATCTGCTTGCTGCACACTTTGCGACTAGCTCAACACTCCCAGATTGTGCTTTGTCTCCGCCTACACTTGAGTGCGTCGAATCTACAATGGGACGAATCCACTTTCGCACTCGTGTAGTTGCAAGAGTACGTAAAGATCTCAATATGCATAAATCCGCTGGTCCAGATGGTATATCTCCCCTTCTTCTGAAGAGGTGTTCTTCCACACTGGCAAAACCACTGCGTAAGCTTTTTCATCAATCCTACTCTTTAGGACTCTTTCCGAGCAGATGCAAAACAGCATTCGTCCAGCCCGTCCCTAAAAAAGGCGAATCTTTCTCTCTCTCCGCCTACAGACCCATTGCACTGACGTCCCTTCTTTCCAAGATTATGGAAACGCTGATAAACCGTCAGCTCATAAAATATCTCGAAACACGAAAACTTCTCAATGACCAGCAGTATGGTTTTCGTAGCAACAGGTCCACTGGTGATTTGATGGCACGTCTCACGAAAAGTGGAACCAAAGCGTACATCAATCTGGCGAAAGCAAGATAGTTGCACTTGATGTTTCTAAGGCATTTCACAGAGTTTGGCATCAGGCTCTCTCGTCGAAAATGCGTGCTCTTGGGATCGATGACTCTCTTCTTCAATGGATTAGAAATTACCTTTCGGAACGTTCAATTCAAGTTGTCTTGGACGGTTTCAAGTCTGATATTCACAAAATAAATGCTGGTGTGCCCCAGGGCTCCGTTCTGTCTCCGACATTCTTTTTGATTTTCATTAATGATCTCTTTTCTGCCACTTCTAATCCAATATATTCCTTTGCTGATGACAGTACTCTCTGCTTTTCATATTCATTCCCGGACTCACGTCCCTGCTCTTCGGCTGTAGAACGGGAACGGCAGCGTATGTTAAGCTCATTAAATTCCGATATTAACAGCATTAACAATTGGGGAACTATCAACCGAGTGGAATTTAATGCTTCCAAAACTCAATGCTGTCTGCTGTCATTAAAGCGAAATTCAAATACCTAGCCATTATCAATGAATGGCACTTGCATCGTCGAAACCGATAAACTTTCCATTCTCGGTATGTGTGTCAGTGACAACTTACGTTGGAATGACCATATACCCGATGTCGCCAAAAATGTTGTGAAATGTCTAGGTTTCCTCAAGCGATGTAAGAAATATTTTACCCCCTTTGATCTGACCACAATATATATGGCATTCATCCTCACAAAATTGGAGTACAATGCCCACATCTGGTCAGGTACTCCTAAAACATTGCACCTGCTAGATAGGATTCAAAACCGTGCGATAAAATTCATTGGTGATACTAATATCAGTCAATCAATTGACATCCTCGAGCACCGACGAAATGTATCTTGTCTCGCTTTGTTTTATCGCTATTTCCACCACCAGTGGTCCATTGAAATCGCCAGTAGCATTCCGTCCATTCAAACTTTCAACCGTAACACCCGTCTCGCTATGAATGCTCATCAGTATACCCTCAAGCCCATTTTCAGACGTACTCCAAAATATCGTGATTCGTTCCTAAGCCGTACAACTCGCTTATGGAATGCCCTGCCAATCTCTGTGTTTCCTGGTCGTTATAACTTACAAACATTTAAAAACAATGTACATCGGTACCTGTCTTTTCTTGCTCCCTAAATTTCCTTCGCCCGCGCTGTGTACAAACATTTTAAGGGTAAAAAACCCCTTTAACGCGCGCCGATTATAAAAAAAAAATGCTGAGGAGGAATTGCCACTGAAATAGATATTTCAGAAGGATAATGATCCGAAGCATGCTTAAAAAATAGTTCAATAGTGGTCCTGAGATCAGAAAATCAATGTTATGGAATCGCCAGCCCCGTAACCTGATCTCAACCCGGTAGAAGATCTATGGGAGATTGTAAATCGGTGAATAGTTCACGAGTTGTGCAGGAATAAGCACGAGCTTTATATTTAAGTCCAGGCTTGAAAAAGACATCCGCAGATCTATAATTTCCAATCTGATCGAGACTATGCCAAGAAGGTTTAGTGAAGTAATCAAAAACAAAGGTTTCGTCGCCAGTTGCTTTTTTTTGGGCCAGCATAAAATCGACATGGTTACAGTATTTTTATTTTTCATTTTTTTTTCTGCTCACGAACAATTAATTTTGTTTCCTTTATTTTATTGTCGAATATATTTAATTGTTTTGTAATGAAAAACATAATAAAATATAATGAAATTTAATCAGTTTTACCGCAGAATCTTGTTCTTATGTAAAAGTTACTTTAGTTTTGCCCAACACTGTATGTAAGTATATTCTGATGTTTTCAAAACAAAAAGACATGAAACAGAGTGGTGAAATGTAATTAAGACTAAATTACAAAATAAAACGAACGGAAAATGATAGTACTGTAGACTTTATATGCATAAGCAGTAATTTCCAAACCAATTTTCATTTGGTCGTTTATATCAATTATTTAATGACAAATTTGCCTTGTAATTAAATTTGGATGATCGAACCAATTTAGACAACAAATTAACCCAACTGTAACTTTGCACTCAATTCCGACACACTCATCGAATGGTTACTATCAATTGAAACTCAATTTCCATTTGCATTTGCATTTTCATGAAAATTTATGCAAACTCCTCTTTACACATTAAAACTCCAAATTCGAATAATGCAAATGCAATTGACATTAATGGAAAATTTATGTCGAGTGTTTAGTGTAACTACACCATTAAAAAAAAAACAAAATTACATTTTTATTCCAACCGAAAATGTATTCAACTCACGAGCAAAGCCCTCTGCCATTTAAACAAGTGCAGCAATTTGTCATTGCAATTTAAAAGAAGAAAAAATGAAAAGGTTTACTTTACTTAAATATACCACTGCCCCTGACCTAAAGCACTTCAGCATGCCGCTGTTGAAAATGCAATTTTTCAACAAATTTCCGACAATCTGCACAATATCACTTAATCAAAGGCGACACCAACATCATCTCCCCTACTCCAATGGCACACAAATATTTGCCATTGAATAACAGACCACCCTAACTGACTAGTTGACTAGCTGACTACCTGACTTGCTGGCAGACGGGACCGGCAACCCCTAAAAGAGCAAACAATAAATATTAATGCACAAACAGTAGAATCCGTCGCCATAAAAACAAAAACCATTTCTGTCTACTAATTTGCCATTCACACAGGAAACGGAAAAGGCCATTTTTTTTTTTTTTTTTCCGTGTGTATGATGGCCTTTGTCAGCCATCAAAACATTGTACACCGTTTAGAAACTGAGACTGAGACTGAGACTGAGCCTTCTGTGGGGTGGTTTTTTGTTTTATAAAATACTCGTATTTCCTTTCGTATTGGTTCTCGTATCTCTGTTTTCAGATCAAACTGAAGTATCTGGGGATGGCGGAAAGAAATAGGAAAAAAGTAGAAACTCTCAAAAAATAATGAATTTATAATGCTATGGCCACCCATGACTGAATTGAAGTGTAAAACCTAGTGGAGGTGGCAACACCAAACGGCCCACCGACATTGCCAGTATCTACAATACAAATACCACTGGCATTTGAGGCAATATTTCCATTTGAATTTCCATATGAAATCTACGTCCTTGAGCACAAGGACCGATACAGCTACGGCACAGCATGGGTCTTTCCACAAAAACTGGGGCAAACTGTGGTCTACACTATGTTGAGGTGGATTTGTATCTTTTTCCTTTTTTTTTTTTTGTTTTGTTTTACTGTTTTTTTTTTTTTTACTGGTGTATCCAGTAGCTACTGTATCTACTTTCTGTTTAGTTTAGAATATACGAGTAGATACGAATACACCCATTCGGTGAAGGAAATAATTAATTATAGTTGCACGCGGGATGGTATCACTAGAGAATACTCGTAGCAACTGAATGTTGCAAAAATGTTCGTTATGCTTGTTACTCGTATATTGGGGTCTCCTTTTTTTTTTCTCCTGGTCCAGAATTAGTGGTTTCCTATTTCAATGATGACCTAAAAAGCGTAAAATTGTTGACCTCCTGCCGAGAGTGGAGTAGTAATCTTGATATTATAGAAATATAGATATGTTGCGAAAACCACTAAACAGGAACACCACAGTTTGCTTAATGTACTCATCTAAATACACTTTAGAGAGTTTCGAATGTTGAGCGTTGTGGTAATTGAAAATGGGAAAATAAAAGTTGATTGGCATCTGTCTGGTATGGGTTGAAGTTTATTCAGAAAGAAAAATAAAAATTTATGGATCACTGGACTATTTCCGAGAACTGTTGAGTGGGCACTGGGCATATATGGTGTTTTACAAAAACAATTGTTCAAACGTTTTTTTAACTTTATAAGGTTTCAATTCTTGGAATAATACGCATATCAATATTTTCTTGGTTAGGTAGCCAGGCTTGATACATAGGGTAGCTCAAGAGCTTCTCTTTTGGAATTTAAACGACGGCAACGTCATCTCCTCCACTTCATGTTGGCGACGAAAAAGTCCTCTTACGTGGAGAACCAATAGACAGGCTCAGCTATAAATACCTCCGAAGGATTCCCCATAAAGATGAGTGTGTATAAGCTGGGGACTATTTTCTGAAGAAGAAACAGGTATAATGTTTCTAAACCCAAGACTGATAGCAGGATTTTCCCTGCAAGTTATACAGAAAACTTCCAGATTTATTTTCAAGCAGAATATTTGTCCATGATATATCACGAAGATTGTATATTTATGTGTGTACCAAATTAGATATTATAATGGCGCGATTTATTTAATTAATTACTTAGTCTGATGTTGATTTGGAACTCAAACGAACTTCTCCAGTTAGCGTTACAAGAGCGCTTCTATTTAAATTTAAATTTAAATTTATTTAATTACGAAGGTTTGTACATTAAGATTTGCATCTTTTATAGTACTTAGAAATATAGGTAGATAATGTGTAGATACGAGGTGTTTAAAAACTAAGGTGACTTTTCAAATTTTGCGGGCAACGTATATTCGATTATCGTATGTCCCGAACATATGTTTACAGCTTCAAATATAAAACATACTTAGTCTTGAAAGATTGGATGTGTTTTGGTGTGCTCGGCGATTTTCAATTATTATAAAAAAAAAATCAAGCAAAGAATTTGCATCAAATTTTGTGTAAAAAATGGAATCAAGTGCTCGAAAAATTTTGAAATGTTGACAGTGGCGTACGGTTAGTCTGCTCTAAGTAAAAAAAAATTTTACAAGTGATACAAGCTCTTCCAAGATGGCCGAAAAGATGCTAATGACGAACATCCCTCTGGGCACCCCAGCACATCAACAAAAGATGATAACTTCGAGGCTGTGAAGAAATTGTTTTGGAAAATCCTCGAATTATCGTAAGAAAAGTTGCTAAGGATGTTGGAATATCGGTCGGCTCGTGTCATGCAATTTTTTCGGAGGTCTTGGGTATGAGACGTGTGGCAGCGGAGTTTGTTTCGAAACTTCTTAATTTTGATCAGAAGAACTGTCACATGAGCACCGCTCAGTAGAGATTTTTCGGCCAAAAAAACACGACAATCATGCTTCAGCCACCATACTCAGCGGATTTGGCTCCATGCGACCCTTTCCTGTTCCCAAAACTGAAGAGACCTATGAAAGGACGCAGATTTGCAACGATTGAATAAATAAAAACGGCATCATTGGAAGAGCTATACCAAAAAGTGCTTCGAGGATTGGAAAAAGCGTTGGCACAAGTGCATTATATCTGAGGGGGATTACTTTGAAAACATTAGGCGTATTTTATTCAAAAGTGCTTAGCCACTTTTCCACACGAAACAAAATCAAAAGTGGGTATAATTTAGTTCACTTTCAGAAGTGAGGATAGATTTACGAAAGATTTGAATTGTAGATGTCGCAACGTACAACTAGAGGGCATTTATTCGTTTCTTGATGGTTGGAAGCATCCCGTTTCTCCCTATTCTGTGGTTCAACTTATGTTTTGAAAGAACAAGTCAATAATGAACGTTCTTTTGGGCTTTTTACACTTAGAAAAAATAGTTATTTTTCTTCTACCCAAAAAGGAACTTGAACCTTTTTTAAAATCAGTGTGTACGAAGGTGCTTACTTCCTTTCAATGCTGCTTTCAAAATGCCACCAAAGCTCCAGTTTATCGGAGAAAATATTAAGGAAAAAGAAACTTTGAAGCCAACACTGCGAACATAACCGCGAGATAAAAGTGGATACGCACTTTTGAATAAAACACGCCTATTAATATTGATGAATAAATAAACATTTTTTTTTATAAAACTGTAACGTCACCTTACTTTTTGAACACCACCTCCTATATTAAGAAAGTGAGAAAAAAAATGAAGAAAGTCAGTTTTGAAGCGAAGATTAAAAGTAAAGAAGACTTGCATATTTAAAGTTGTTGGTACTGGAAATTGCCTTAATTCGAGGCGGCAACATATTTCATAATTTGACGGTATGAATGAAAAACAACCGAAAGAAGTTATTGTATTTATGATTACTTACATTAATGTTAAATGTTCCTTCGGAACGGGAAAAATTAGATCTGTTGAAAAGATATGGAGGGGTTTTATTTTTTATTATTTTATGCAAACAAATACAGTTTATGGCATTAATGAAATTTTGTAGAGGGGCATAAATAAACCACACTTGTAATGGGTGTTTGTTTTTATAGGTACTAGATGGAGTGAAAAGTGATCTCCTTGGGGATTAAAAATTTTTTTTTTTTAAATGTTTTTTTATATTATTCAATATAGTCCTCTTTTAGTTTGATACACTTATTCCAGAGATTTTCCAACTTCTTGGTCCCGTTCGAAAAGTAATTTTTCGGAAGGTCTGCAAAATACTCCTCCGTGGCGTCGATGATTTCCTCGCGTGAGCTGAATTTTTTATTGATGAGCCATCTTTTGAGGTTTGGGAAGAGATAATAGTCCGAGGAATCCAAATTCAGTTACCAATCGACGCCAAAAGTCCGCCCGATTCCGCATCAGCAAGTGCAAACACTCTTTCGAAGTGCTCTCGCGTTCGTGTTTTTGGTCAGGAGTGAGCATACGCGGCACCCAGCGGCAGGATAACTTTTCCATATGCAGAATATTGCCCAAAATATGGCGAGTGCGCTCAGTACTAATCTTTGTGGTATCTGATAGCTCGCGTACCTTCACTTTCCGGTCAGCCAACACCATTTCATGTATTTTTTTGACATTGTTCTCGGCCACCACGAAACTCTCAAAACCAATATTTGATGGTGTAATCTGACGGAGCATTAGCCCCATAATATTTATCCAACTTTTATTTTGTTTCCTTCGCCGTTTTGCCTCTCAAAAAATAAAGTTTTATGAGAGAACTGAAATCGTTTTTGCCCATACTCAACACGATGCCAAACACGTCAACAATAATCAGCTGTCGAAACAAAACTAAAGACAGTATCGCACTGAAATTTGGCATGTCTCATATGAGCGGACTTCAAGGCACCATAACGGTTTTTGTAGTAGCAGCGCATTCTGGCGATCAAGGAGGTCACTTTTCACTCCATCTAGTATACAAATTCAATATGAAATACGAGGGGCGTTCAAGATATTCTCGGTATCGGGGTGAAGCTGTGGTTGCATATATAAATTAACTTATTTATCAAGTAATACTATTATTTTAGTGCATTCATGTAAAATTTCATATAAATGTGATTATTAATTCGCGTTTCATCTCTAGTTAAACAGAATCATAATGGCAACTGAGGCGATGATGGTGAAAATTGAGCATCGCGCTGTAATTAAATTTCTCACTAAGCAAGGAAAAAGTTAAAAAACTATTCGTGAAGAGATGGTGGCTGTTTACCAGGGTTCCGCACCTTCATTATCAATTGTGCAAAAGTGGTCAAGTGAGTTCAAGAGAGGCAGAGAGAGCATTGAGGACGACCCCCGCTCCGGCGCCCCGGCTACTGCTTGTGCGGGAGAAAGCATCAAAGAAGTCGAAAAACTTGTTCTTGAGGATGCCCGAATAAAGGTGAAAATGATGGCAGAGATCACCAAGCTTTCAATTGGTACCATTCACACCATTCTTCATGACCATCTTAACCTTTCAAAGGTCAGTGCAAGGTGGGTGCCACTAATGCTCACAGCGCCTCAGATAAAAAGTGAGAATCGCATGCTGTAGAGAGCTTTTGGAGATGTGTAGTGAGAACGCGGACGGTGTTATGGATCGAATTGTTACTGGGGACGAAACATGGGTCCACCACTATGACCCTGAAAGCAAACAAGAGTCCATGCAGTGGCATAAAAAAGGAACAGACCCCCCGAAGAAGTTCAAAGTCACTCCGTCTGCCCGAAAGCTCATGGCCACAGTTTTTTGGGACTCAAAGGGAATCTTGCTCATTGAGTACAAAAAAAAAGGTGAAACCATCAACGCCACATCCTACGCTTCTACTTTGCATAATTTGCGGGAGGAAATTAAAAAGAAAAGACGGGGTAAACTCGCAGCGGGTGTGTTGCTTCTTCATGACAACGCTCCTGTTCACACGGCGCGAGTTTCCAAGGCTGCTGCGCGAGATTGTTTTTTCGAAGAAATCCAACACCCACCCTATAGTCCAGACCTTGCCCCTAGTGATTATTTCCTGTTTCCGGATTTGAAAAAATGTCTTCGTGGAAAAAGATTTTCGGATGATGAACAACTCAAGTCGGTATTTTGCAGAGAAAGAGGAAATTTATTATTTTGAGGGTTTAAAAAAGCTTATCTCAAGATGTAACAAATGCATTGATGTTAGGGGAGATCATATTGAAAAATAAAAACAATTTAAATTGAATTCGCATTTTCCTTCATATCGATACCGAGAATATATTGAACGCCCCTCGTAAAGCACTCAATCTAATATCAATGTCTATGATGTTAATAGGTAATTTTATGTCAGAAGTGTTAAAATATAATATCGGATATATCCGCGCTCGAATGAAAGCCAATCGCGAAGCCTAATTTTCGACAATTTTATCGAACAACTGGGGCCGTATATCAGTAATAACAAGGCGAATGTTAACTTCCAAATCGTCCAACTTCTCTGGTTTATCGACACAGACTAGTGACTTCGCATACCCCCAAAGAAAGTAATCTAAAGGTGTGAGATCACAGGTCCATTACCCGAAATTATGGGCTCAGCAAATGTTTCCCGCAATAAATTTATGGGGTTGTGCGCCGTGTGGCATGTTGCGCCATCTTTTTGAAACCAAAAGTCTGTCACGTCAATGCCATTCAACTCAAGAACGAAGAAGTCAGAAATCATGTTTCTATAGCGCTCTCCGTTGACGGTAACATTCTGGCCGGCGTCGTCCTCAAAGAAATTTGTTCCGATGATTACACCAGCCCATAAAGCACACCAAACAGTGAGTTTTAATGGTTGTAAGGGCGTTTGGACAAAGGCTTCTGGTTTTCTCCACTCTAAATTCGGCAATTTTGCTTACCTATCCATTTAACCAAAAATGAGCCTCATCGGAGATCAAAATTTTGCTTTGAAAATGGGGATCAAGCTGAATCACGTTTCCAGCCCAATCACTGAACACACGACACGTATAATAGTCGCGCGGTTTCAACGCTTGCACAAGCTGGATCTTATAAGCTTTTAAGCCGAGATCTTTAAGTAAAATCTTCCACAAAGTGGATGGGCATAGCTCCAATTGATGTGCACGATGGCGAATCGACTCATTCGGATTCTCTTCAACACTGCGCTCCACAACCGCAATAACTTCTTCCATTTGCACTGTTTGTCGTCTTTGGGGATGCGTATTATCCACTAGAGTGTACGTGGTGGGAAAACGATTCATCGTATTCCGAATAACTTGCTCAGATGGACGATTATGTCGACCATAAAATGGACGTAGCGCACGATAAGTTTGGCGAACCGAACCATGGTTTTCAAAATAAGTTTGCACAATTTGCACGCGTTGTTTTAACGTTAACCTATTCATTATAAAATGGCAAAACATACTAACCGCAAATCAACTTTCAACTGTCAAATTGGCAATTTGTAGAAACAGTGTTGCCAGTATAAAAACTATACCTCTGATTGGATATATCATACTTCGCCCTTAAGTAGAGTTCTGCTTTTATTTCACTGGCTCCCACACTACAACAGGTAGCATCAGAGTTATTATTAGCTTTTATCGAGTTTCAATAGTAAAACTTGCAGTCAACTATTATTTACGAAGGCATCCGTAAATATGGCAAATTACTGCGTTGATATGCATATAACCTGGCAGATTGCAAGTTATTATACAACCGTGACTAGTTCCAGGCTCAACAAATCTTAAGTTAATTTTACAGAGCCAAACATCAGAAAGAAGGATGAAATCGAGTGATTTATTTGAAATCGGTATGAATTGTGACTTATTTGGTTTAAGCAAACGGCCATTTAACACCGACCACATGTTTATAAGCTTCAGATCCTTATTTAGTCGGAAACCAAGTTCGTTTAGGTCCTACACTGGACAAGCTAAGTGCAGTGATGAGTTTTAGCACACAGTTTATAAAAAGACAGAATAACATCGGTCCCAATTTCGATCCCTGAGGTACCCCTGAGATGAAACAGGTCTTAGAGCTGAAAGTTTTTCACCGCATATAACTCGTTGCAACCTAGCAGAAAGGAGACTGCAACCAAGTCTTACAGCCTTGTCACTGAAACTGAAAAAGTTCCTTAGTTTCCAACACAGTATTTCATGGTTGACCTTGTCGAAGGCCTTTGAAAAATCTAGCAGACAGCGAAACTTCACTAAACCCGGTCACGGTGAGGTTATTTCCAGACTTCTAGAATTTTCTCTAGGATCTGCCGTAGTATATTTGGTCAATTTTGGACTTAAACAAAGATCATTCAGAAATGGTTAGAGGCGTTCACACAACATACCAGACAAGATCTGGTACGCGAAGTTTAGAAGGCCTGCCTATATTGTTCAGCGTCGTTAAGAGGGTTCCTATTTAAAGACCAGACAAAGGATGATCAGGTTTCATTTGTCAGACATACTTTTCTCCAACCAAATCGCGGAAATTAGTTGGTGTATACCAAGTCATCTCCCGATGCCTTAAGTACGAGTAGCACGACAAGTAATCTGTCGTATCCGGCAACCTTTTTATGCTTAAAGTTGGATATTGCTATCTTTACTTTATTTTGGCGGGCAGATATCTAAGCTTTCATCGCCCTAGTTGAATTTTTCGCTCTTCCTTATAGTGGAGTTTGCGTCGTCCGTTTAACAGTGGACTGTTTTGCGTCATTGCATTATTCGCACTCTTTGTCAAACCAGAGATTTCGTGCAAATGGTTGAGTGCAACTCGGCACATTGGTTGAATTGGTCTGTTGCGATTGCAGCAGTTCAATGTTAAATCTCCTCACAGTATTTCTTCGTTGTTGGGGTGTCAAAAATATCCGCAGACTACTTTGCTTCAACTAAGTAGTAGCCCGCTACTCAAAATGTTCAAAAAGCTATATATAACACTGGAGTTTACTAATACGGCGCTGTCGACTATCGACGAAAGAATTCTTCTTGTATACTTTCATTGTATACTAAGAACATATTGTCACAATTGCCTTTATCCAGTGGAACAAAAGAGTTCTTTTGTCAGTCTTTGAAGTCAGTCTTCTAAGAGTTAGAATTCCTGTAGTAAATGAAGTCTTTGAAATATTTAACAACTGCTTCGCCAATGATAATCCGTTGAGGAAGGACCGTGAAATAAGGTGGATGAGATATAGTTTCGTACTGCGTATGGTCTTATGATAAATATATGTTGCTTCGCATGATCATGGAGAGCAGAATAATCTTCGAATCGGCGAGTCGTGTGGAACCTATTTATCCAGCTTTTTACTTTACTAATTGCTGTAAATAGTGTGAGCCTAGTTCTTCCACAATAACTCAGAAGTCCATTGGAATCTATCGTCATTTTCAAGGCTTATATCACGTGAACGTAATTTATCAGATCAATGCTTATTCACTAGTTGTACTTCCTTCAAATACGAGTAGTATATTGATGTTTCTGGTTGCTTCAGCTGAATAGATCCCAAATCGTAAAAGAAAATTACTCGAATTCGGCTCTTATCCATTATTTCAAGTTGGCTGGCCACGGAAATGTTGACACTTTATTTAAGCATACGGCAACTATGCCATTCTACTCGCCTTTACGTATTAAGACATCGCCAGTGTTACTGACTGCACAAACGGCATATTTCGACGATTGATCAATCTACCACCAACCGACCCAAGGCGCGTCTTCAGTACGTTGAACTGCTGAACGTTGTGAATGTCAACGTTTGACTCTGACCACTACATTGTTGTTGTCAAATTACGAGTGCGGATATCTCCAACGTCGCAAGAAGAGGAAATACTGTAAGGAAGTTTGTGCTCAGGAAACCACCAAGGTATTTACCGCCTCAAATGCGCTAACTGTTGCCTAACTATCACTGCGGTGACCATGCGAATCAATATTCTGCTGCTAGGCAGAACGAAACATTCTACATAGATCACAGTTCTTCCATCCGATCTCGATGAAGTGAAGATAGCCATACCAAGATTTTGCTCCAATCAGGCTGCCGATACTGAAGGCGTAGCTGCCGAGCTATTTTTGACGGGAAATGACTGTCTGAAGAACCTGAATCAAGTCACCAAATATTTTCATTCCCGCAGATCTTTGCAAAGACCTTCGAATTCCAAATGGACATGCAAATGGGACGCCCAAATGGGCGTACATCGGGAAATTTATACGAACCCACGTACGGTTTTGACATCCCTCTGAGAGGATCACACCATGCTCCGAGAGCGTCGATCATGATTTTATCCAGACCTTTACTGTCAAAAAATACGTCCAATAAGATGATGCGAATTTTTCACCATCGTGGTTATGAGTTTTGTGCGAAATTTCCAACTCAACACCAGGGGCACAGACTTCTGAAAACCTGCTGCTGGCCTATACGGATACCATAAACATTATCGGCAAAACACTGAGAGCTATGTGCAAGGTACCTGCAAGTATTGAAGTATATAGAATAGGCGATGATAGGTCCTGCGGTAGAAGAGGAAAAACGTAAGACTTGGTGTCCCTGAAAGAGCACACACAACATCGACGACTCAGACTCGGACTTCTTGAGATAGTCAAAGAGTTTGTTAAGTTTGGTTCCGCAGTTAATATAAGCAACGACACCGCCTTGCGATTATTCGCAGGGCAACCCTTTCCAATTGATATTTATTTTTTTTTTTGCTTAGAAGCAATTGGACTCTGTTCACTCTTGGACGGCCAAAATACCGATCTATAAAGCAGTGATCATCCTAGCCCTTGTATATGGTGCGGAAGTATGAACAATTATAAAAAAATGATGAGGAGCGACTTAGTGCTTTCGTGAGAAAAATGCTGTGAATGATATCTCGCTCCCAAAATCCGTCAATGTCTGGCACTAATATTTCCATTCACCCCTGGAATTACCGCTGTGTTAAAGTGCAAGGCAATGTAGTGATTCCTTACTTTTAGCATTCGAATGCGTAGACCTATAAATTTACATCCTCGTTTTCCTCTGTCCCACAGGTAGTATTTAGACTTGGGAATCCGATCACGCATACGGACATTGGATACACTCATTAAGAGCTAATTCACCTCAGGCTCACTTCAGGCTCATCTGAAGTGTTGAAGCACTTAAATATTGTCTTTCTGCATTCATTTTGCTCTCACGATAAGAAGAGGAACAAACTATTCTTTTAACGGTTTTCACAGGACGAAATAAGCAATGCATTGGACCGGAAATGATAAAGGGCTGCAGCATCTCAAGCAGACAGTTTTACTGTTCAAAAGCTTTTAGGGACTAAGCACGAAATATTTTGAATTATGTCATTTTAAAAGAAGTCTAAAATCCATACCCTAATTTTTCATTTTACTCAGGTGTGCAATTTACCTTAAGTATTATAATATAAATTACGAAACAAAAATCCTCAACCCTTTTCCCCAAAAAGAAAATCCTTTTCATTGACCACCTTCCCAAACTCCCGACTTAAGTACGAGAACTACAATTTATGCAAAGTGAAGGATAAACAATTTCACACAAAACAAACTTTGAAATACCCCTCGTTCTTCTCAAGTACTAAAGTACAATAAATCAAGTTAAAACTTAAACAGCCCCTCAAAAACGTACACCAAAAAACGAAAATTTTGAACCTCATGGCAGGACACGGAATGAAATATACCACCAACTTAATTACTCATTTATCAATGCCGCGTTAATTAAACTCAACTTTGCTACAAAAAAAAAAAAAAAACAACAAAATAAAACAAAGCAATCGAAAATGTAAGATAAAAGTTTCTCCCGCTTCTACTCTCATTCAAGTCGATTTTAACGAGTATTGATCTCTCCCCATTCTCCACCACCATTACCACCATCCCTTTATAATTACCTTCTCCCTCAAATGCCTCTGTCTCTGGTTCAAACCAAATCAAAAGCACTCTCGTTGACATACCACAAATTCATAGAAGTGTACGTAATTACCCTCACAAATTAAACGCTTTGAGTTGGGTGGACAAATTCACTTTGCTCATGATGCCTAACATATCCAGCTTCAAAGGAAGCCAAAATTAACAAAAATATTAAAATTCTTTCAAGACTAATGGAATGATAATAAGAAACAAAGAAACAAAAACAAAAAATTAAATAAAAACCAAAACCCCAATCAAATTCTGAGAAGTGGGAACCCGGACACCTTAACATTAACCTTAACCCCATCTACACTCTACACTCTACACTCTCCTGTGACGGAGAAATCAAATTCAAAATTTAATTAACCACTTTACCCCCGGAAGGCAAGACAAGACCAATCCACACACGGTGCTCTGTTCTCTGATGCGTGCATGGCAAAGAACTCATTTCGCCAAGGCGCCACTCGAACATTTACTGAATCGAGTCTTATTGAGTTCCATTGAGTTCCTTTCCTTGCAACCCGCTATGTCTGGAGATTTCCTTGGGAACCACTCGGCGTTGCCTGGGGACCAGAAAATCCATTTTAAAGGTTGTGGCTTGTCTTTCCCCCACTACCAAAACAGGATATGCATTCGAGCACAAACACAATGAACTGAGCCTTCCCTAACCACTCCTCCGTATCCATGCTCATCATTCATAGAAATAGTATGTACGACGCTAATGCCAAGGCACCTTCCAGCACTTTCAAAGCCTCCAAACCTCCAAGCCTGCAAACCTTCTAACCTGTGCCCCTCCCTGCCGCTTGATGTTAGTTAAATTGAGTAATTTTAATCAAAATTCGGTTCAGTGCTTCAGCAAGATGTGGAAAGAATTGCTTTCCTCGAAATATAATGTATCTCTACATGCGAACGAAACGAGCGATACCGAACCACCACCCCTGCTCGCAACTGAAACTTAAAATTCACCACCCCCTGCTCGGTATTCGGCATGTTAAAGAAATTCAAAATTTTATATCTACTCGCATGGGAGGGAGGGTGGACATTTTAATATCGTGAGATAGAAAATTTATGAGTATATTCTGATGGGATGGAATGTTAGGGCTGTACTACTATACATATAGGCAACTGGGTAATGGGAGACAGCATGTGCTTGTTTCTAACGAGTAACGACTGCGACTGAGCCTTCTTGTATCTCAAAGGACGACAAATCTTTTGCTGAAAATAGAAAAACGATGGAATGGGGGTGTCAAGGGGAGCTCGACCCACCAGCACCGTACTCGTACTGCTAATTCATATTCGTAATTTGCATAATGTCAAACTCAAACATAAGTTTGAATATTAATCATGCATTGTTTGCTAATTAATAATAGCTGGCATCTCCTGTGATTAGGGCGCGTTGCAAAGTTGTATTTGTGTTCTTGGCGGTGTACATTTGTTCCGGATCATGACCCTTAATGCCCTTTAAAACAACACCAACAACACCAACAACAACGACGGCAACTTAAGGAATTTAGTCCTTTACAAGTCGACTACGAGTAGAACGAGGTATTTCGTATTGTTGTTGTAGTTTTGTAATTTATTCATAAGATATGTTGTGTCGTGTGTTTGTTTGTGTGATGTGTGGGAAAAAGTGCAAAACGTGGCTTTCCAAGATGTAAACTTGAAGATACTTTCATGATACCCACTGTGTACCATTCACCACTTTTCAACTGAATATAACAAGAGCCAAGAGGGGGTGCCGCCCAACAACGCGCACAACAACGATGGACCGACGACGACTTAGTGTTAGTAAGAAGTGTCAAAGGGTGGTTTCAAGTTTGGCCAGGATAAGATATGCTCATTGTGGTGGGTCGCATCACAGCTCACTTAGTTTTTAGGGATTTTTCGAAAGTAGATTCCCAGGAAAAGTTTTGTTAGTTTTGTTAGTTTTTGTTGCATGAGTGGGTTTTCCATTTTTTTTTCCTTTGTAGTCGAAGGCAGAACTGCAGAAATGATTTACTGAATTCAGAGTGAACTCATTCGATGTGCACTTCAGATGCTTTTATCTTGATGCCTCGGTTTTAGGGTTGTGTATTTTTTTTTTTTTTCCATATTAATATAAGTGCTAACGCTAAGTAGATAAGTAATTTGTTGCAAAAAATGTTGCATGAGTGCAGTTTTTTCTTCGAATATAAATACGTGTGTCCTAATATTTAAACTTTAGTGGAAAATACCCTGCATCTAGCTGTAAAGGGTTATACATTTTACAATGTTCAAACTTAGTCATTGTTATTAAAGAAAAAATGTGGCATACATTTTTTTTTCGTACTTAGATTCCGGTACAATAAGTCTCTCCATTTATCGCGGTTTGCCTACTCCAAGTTGGGTAAGGACCATGACACTTGAGCGCGCCACCTATGTCTCTTCATGCTGACACGTTGGAGACCAGCTTGATGTTGCTGTACAGCACAAAGAGTTCACTAATAAGTCTCTTCCTCCAAATCGTGCTAAATTAAACTGGACCGGAAATTACTCAAAGCAACTTGCATTTGAAATGAATTCGGATACCTTAATCCGCCTTCACTAACGTCAGTTCGTGTTCGGTGTCCAGACTGAGCAGACTGAAATCCCAGCTGGAATGGTGCAATAAATTAGGCAAATGTTCAGTGTCCTGGAACTTACCTTACCTCCCAGTAGTGGTCCTCGGTAACTGCATGAGCACACACATACACACACACACATGCAGGCTAAAAGGGTGAGAGCATGCTCGGCTAGTTGCATTATGGGTCACAACCTTATACTGAACAGATTAAAATGTGTGACGAACGAGTACAAACTAATGGCTTCGGATAAAAAATGGACTCACAACCTTCGGATTTGAACGTGGAATGTTCGGACCCTTAATAAGCCACATGCAGCCGAACAATTGGAGACCCTTGACTGATATCAT
Source organism: Volucella zonaria (assembly GCA_963966105.1). Taxonomy (NCBI): domain Eukaryota; kingdom Metazoa; phylum Arthropoda; class Insecta; order Diptera; family Syrphidae; genus Volucella; species Volucella zonaria. The sequence goes on from OZ014532.1 coordinate 182,941,235, forward strand.
GCAGATATCACCACCATCCAGAAAGTGCGATGAGATAGACCAGGCATAACGAGGTTGGAAAACTATGATTTATACTATGATATACTGTGATTGCTATAAAACAAATAGCGCTTACTCGGAAGCGGATTTGCCATATGCTCCAGATTTAGGCAAGAAGTCCTCAGCTTCCAACACGTGAGCGAACGTCTTATGACAATACGCATCAAGGCTAAATTCGCTAACATTAGCCTAATATGTCCCCATACTCCTCTGGAAGACAAGGGCGACGCCCATATTAGCAGTGTCCGAAATATGATGTGCTTAGTACAGTATAATATAGTATGTATACGATACAATGTCTGCCAACGGATTTAAGCTTATCAAATTTGGGGCGGCAACACAGGCCGTCTCCGGATCATCAAACGCTAAATAAAATTGATTAATAAAATTGATGCAATAGACGTGAGGCATGCCTCCAGTATTCTGGATGTCCGAACGTTCCGGCCAGTCGAGTATGTGAAGATATAACGTAGAAAAATCTGCAATCACAAGAAACCGGCGTATCCCGAAATCGATCAACAACTCCTATATTGCCAGCATCAAGTACCGAAGGCAAGTGACAACGTTGACAACGTGTCATCAGAGACGCCGCAACTGATGTACCGGGTTTCACCCGACCACCACAAAGAAATCCCTGGTTTGATGAAGAATGCCGGCAAGCACATGTAGCTAAACAAGAAGCTTACAAAGTGGCTCTGCAACGCTTGTGAGCTCTATTAGCAGAAGAAATGGGAAGTACATCGGCTTTTCCAGAAGGAGAAAAAGTTTTACGGAAGTATGGAAGATTTTACCAATAGCTAAAAAGAACGTATCGATTCAAAAAGCCCTATACCGAAGCCTATAAAGATGTAGAAGGAAACCTTGTAATAGAGTCACATTCGGTGACTCTATACGGAAAAACTTTTCCTGCAGACTATAAACGCCGAACAAGTCCAACACCTCGCCGGGCAGAATAGACCATTCAACTTTGGCAATGATAGCCAAAACTTCCGACCACCTGACGAAACGAAGCAAGGATAGATAAATCCGATAAGATAAATCCGACAAAGCTGGCCGATTTATTCAATACTCCTGGAAGTAACTCTGTGGAGAGCATACACCAGCTAAATTCTTAGATCTGGTCAGAAGTGCGTATGGCTGATGAATGGAATATCAACATCGTTTCTCCGATACACAAAAAAGGAGGCCCCCTTAACTGTGCCAACTATAGAGGCATAAGTCCCCTCAACATCGAGCTATACAGAGTCATGTCTAGTTTTGGCGTCTCTGTCAACCTCGCCCGTCTGTGCAGAATGACGATTGAGAACGCTTAGCGCTCCGTCAAAGTCGGTAACGGCTTAACCGAGACCTTTGATGTAAAAAAAAGCTTTTAGACAAGGTGAGACGCTGTCATGTTACTTCTTTAATATCATACTTGAAATATTTGCGAGGAATTCACACGGGAACACTGCAGGCACAATCTTTCAAAAATCTGTGCAACTACTTGAGTACGCCGATGATCTCGACATAATTTGGGGAACTTAGTGAGGTGTCACCTGTGCGTTCGCGAATACTGAAACGGAGGCTACCAAAATGGGTTTAGCAATAACTTAGGGCAAACCCAAGTATGTGTATACTGCCAACAAAAAGATGCACACAACATTTACGAATTGGACAGAACGTCTCAGTCGGCAGCTACAATTTCGAGCACTTTATCCACCTTGGCACTGCTATAAATTCTTCCAACAACACCTCAGCAGAAATAAAATGAATAATCGCAATTGAATAGTAAGGCTCTATTCCAAAAATCTAAGGAGACTCTATACGAATATAAGACCTTGATCATCCCAGTCCAGTTTTATGGCGCAGAAGCATGGACCCTATCGAAAGCGGATCAGATATCCTCATTCGTTTCGAGACAAAAATTCTTTAAAAAATATTCAGTTCCATCTGCGTTGACTGAGCTATAAAGCGATATCGACCTAACCAGAAAACTATATCTATGCATCTAATATAGTAATAGCCATGCAGATTCAGAGGACACCCAAACCCTTAGCTTTGTTTTAGAAACGGATGGTGATGCCTTTAAACACTAGAGTTAGACCAGTGAGCTTTCTCCTTAGTGTAAAGAGAACCACCTTTGATTGTGCCCCAAGTGCTCAGGTCTAGGGCTGTCTTTAGGGCTAACTGTCTCTGGTGGTAGTACAGTTACATCATCTACATACTCCGACGCCGGAGCATAGACGTCAGAGCTATTTCGTCGATTAGTATGTAATATAGCATTGGAGAAAGCATGCTTCCCGGCGAGCAACTGCATCACATATTGGCCGCAGTCAGCGTCTGCAATAAGGATCCTATTACTCTTTTCCACACACCAAGTGATTGTCTGCACCATATTGTCTGGGCGAGTTGCAAATGCCGTCAACAGCTACGTTGTCTGAATCATGCTCAATGTCGAGGAAACTCATCAGCAGTTGGTCCTTGTTGCCGGGTGATAATTTAATTTTGCCTATCAGATTTTGAAGTACAGTCTCTTCGGTGTCGGTAGGCATTTGCAAAGCGGATTTGTGCACATGAAACTCAAACATTCTCCATGCCATTCAAGCTGAAACTCTTGTCGAGTGTACCCCTGTTTGTCAGGGGTTCAGTATACATGATATGTTCATATGCCAGTACCAGATTAGAAGTGCATTTCGAACTCCACCATGCTACGCCAACTAAAGGGTGACCAGATAAGAACGGTAGGGAAAAAAATTTGAGATATAAAATTGATTCTGGCTTTCTTTTAAAGGCTACGTTCATGCCATTACGTGTGGAATAGCACATCATTCAAATTACCGCCTGGGCTTCGCTGGCACTGTCTGTCTGTCCAATTTTTGATGACTCGGTCCAATATGTGCGGCGTTATTCCAGCGATAGCGTGTCGAATGTTGGCCTCAAATGGTTGGCTTGTTAGCGTTGACTAAAGACTTGACTTAGCCCCAGAGAAAAAAATGGAATGGTGTCAAATCGCATCATCGCGGCGGCCAATTGATGAACCCTCGCCAAATTTCTCATTACCAACTTCGAGCGTCTTTTTGATACCACAGCTCGGATATATCGATGTTGTCGAGTTTTGACCACAAAAAGTCGGTTAACATCGCTCTATACCTGAAGCCATTTACGGCAACGGTGTCTCTTACTCATTTCGAAAGAAATAAGGCCCGATGATACCGCCATGCCATAAACCAGACCAAAAAATCAATCTTTATGGATGAATTAATGCTTGACCGAATACTTGTGAATTGTGTTCGCTCCAATAACTGTAATTTAACTTGTTCATGAGTCAAAAATGACCCTCGTCCGACAAGATGATTTTCTGGCCAAAATCCAGATCTACGACCAATATTTCCTGCGCCAAATTAGTGAGCCCATAGCGGTGTCTATGGTCGTCCGGCTTCAACTCTTGCGTCAGCACAATCTTATACGGATATAGGCCCAAATTCAATCGCAAAATAAGCCTGGCGATGCCCAATTCAGCTGTTCGGCGCCGAATCGTCTTCTTCGATACTGGCCGCTATGACGGCTATGTTTTCCTCATTTCGCACCAATCTCTGTCTGATTCGTGGCTTAAATCCAAAAGAGTGTACTCACGTTCAAGCTTTTCTACGGTATGACGAATTGTCTGCACACTGAAGCCATGGTGACGGCCGACCTCACGACGAAATTCACGTTGCGTATCTACAACTGCGCCGGAATTTCGATAATATTTTTCAATAATTTCCTAAGGATATTCTCAAACCCTTTTCAGTTTCAAAATTGTCTTTGGCAAATTTCACTGTAATGTAATGCACATGTCTTATAATATCACTTTCATTAAATCGGAAAATATTTTTCCAAATATTTTAACATGCCATTAGGATAATTACTATGTAACGAAATTCGGCATCTACTCGAGGACATACCATCCAATCATTCCAGCAAATGTTCACCGATGACACATTTTATTAAAATCAATTCCTTTTAACGGTAAAAAATAAACCTTGAACCACCTTAATCAAAACATTTCCCAGCATCCCACCTTCAAGCCGAGTCCGTCTCTTTTCCCCGTAAAACAAAAGAAAGACCAAAATAAACCAGGACTATAACACTGTGTAACGATATTACTCCCATTCACTCATTTATCATATCTCCCATCAGCCAAAGAAAAAAAAAAAACCAAAACGAAAACAATGGCCTATCTACTTTCAAACAACAAATGACAAACAATTGTGTGAACATGAAATCATGGAGAATTCCATTATAGCAAAAGAAGAAGACAAGAAGAAAAACACAGATAAACTTATCACCGGTAGGAAGGGAGCCCATTTTTCAATAAAATGACATCAACAACGGTAAAGATGAACTCTCCTTTCCACTTAATTCCAAAAATGGAAGTATTCTCCCGAAATTCCAGTTTCGTGCTGTTCAGAGAGTGAAAACAAGGAAAGAGCTTTTCAGCGCCCCAAAAGCTTTCATCGAAATGCATGCGCCTTAAAAGCACCCCCATGGCGCTCTCATTCACTCTTTCACGGCTCTCTCTAAGTGAATTTTAACGAAGAAATAAGCAATTTGCATTGTGCGCCACTAATGAGGTAATTTCAGGACCTACATGACAACGGAAAGGGCGTCTATATTACCGTACAATTGTTATTGTTGCTCTTAGAAAGACAATATTCCAGAAATATACGGATACGGAAATGTATGCAGGACTACGTCTATGAGTATGTACATACATATACCACTCGTATATAATACAACCGACGACGACCGAGGAGACAGAACAATATCCTGTAATTGGTGTATGTACACCAATATTAGAGATGGCAGTTGGGTTTTTGTTTACATCCAAGCGAGTAGATGGCAATTCGATAAAATAGCCGGAGTTTGGGTCATCAGACACCACTTGGCGTAGTCGGTCTGCTGATTGCCACTTATTCGTAAACCAAGGCATGTGAGGTAGTCTCAGCGGTGAAATTCTATCGTTTACAAGGATATTCATCATTTCAATCGAGATTAATCCGTAATGACAATGGAAATGAGCAGAACTAATTCTTAAATTGTAACAGCCGAATGGACCGTTGTCCTCGATCAGATTTTTCATTGTAGGAGTATTTCTAATTTCTCGATTTTGAAATGGATTGAAGTGTGATTAGGGCAGAAATGTAATTAAATTTATGAGTATTACATCAGACTGTGAGTAAATTAAATCAGTCTGTTGCGGTCGGAAATGGTTTCATTAATTCATTTCCCTGAACAGAAGGATGCTAATAGCACGCCCCTGGGGAGTTTAAGGGAATTTTTTGGCCACGTGTTTGGTTTTTTCCTCTCAAAATCTGCTCAGTTATTGACTTATGGTATTAATTTGAATAATTTATTAACGACCTGTGGCTGCAATGTGCTTCGAGACCATTTGCGGCGACTAAGCTAGTGTTTTTTTTTAAGCAAGGACACTTAATTTTTGAAAGCTCTTAATGAATGAAATTGTTTTGTAACCGATTTGGATAATAGAGAAGAAGGATGATTAGCGGGCCGGACAGGTGCACCCAAGGTATTTCCCATATCAATTCTCCTGCTTAAGCTATAACTGTTTGCAACAGACGTAAAAAGCCTAAGGAACACGTGCCACTAGTCTTGAAAAGAAAGTTATAAATAAAAAAAAAATTATGTCATTTGGAGCCTTTCAAACAATATTACGACCCGATCTACATGCTGATGAAGTTGTTAGACTCTCATCATGGCAATTTGACTACTTATCATGGCTTACAGCAGTAGTGATTTAGAAAGGCTCTTAATTTTCCGACAACACACTGGAACCTGGGTTCTTGGAACGGAGATCCATTAAAATAGTAAGTTTGAAGGATAGGGATATTACCCGATGTCGAAATGAAGAAGCCATGCAGACCATGCAATTCTACTAAGGTTGCTTGATCAACGATCCCTCAATATCAAAAATCGCTTCGACTTCATAGGATATTTTATGTCAGGTGTTTATTTTATTGTGCCGCCTGCTAGTTGAGATCCAAATCCTGGATGACGCCTCGATTGTAACTACTAGTTACAATGCAGATGCTTGCGGTTAAATGTCTCAATTATAGGCTAGGAAACGTAGGCTTTTGTGCTTCCAAAATGGACACAGTGCCTTGATTATGAACTGATCAGCTTCCGACGACTTTCAGACCGGGGTAGGTTAGGTTAAGTTAAACAGGAGTGTGATGGATATGCCATCACACAGACACCAGGTACCAAAACGGGCCCATCGCGATCCCTGTGGAATCAGTTGAATTTGTTTTCAAGTGGCAAAAATTTAAACAATCGCCCTGGTGAAACACCCAATTTCCCTGCAAAAGCCAAGAAGGCCTTTGAAGTTCGTGCCGTCTATTTCCTATACATTTTCGAAAAAGTATTTCCCTAACAATTTTCTTCGACTACGCGATATTGCCTCGCATTCACACAGTATGTGTGTTATGTCCTCAACAGCTTGCAGATCACCGCAGAAGCTATAAATATCCGTATCTGACAATTTGAGTCTATTTGCGTGTTGCTGCAGCAGATGGTGTCCTGTCAGGATTCCTATTACTGTCCCAAGCTTATCCCTGTTTAATTTTATTGACTTCTTAGATCTTTTGCCGCCAGGCGGCCAAGAGCCTTGGATACCCTGTGTCCTTCAAGACTTGACTTGGGTTGTAATTTTTTCCTCGATAGTGCCCCTCGCTATGCAAAGGGGTGGTTTGATATTGGCAACCTCACTATTGTCGAGTAGCCCTCCTTTTTCTTCCAGCTCATCCGCTTGTTCATTTCCTTTAATACAGCAGTGTCCTGGCAGCCAGCTCAGTCTTACCCCGCTCAGACTGTATCAGAGTTGACGTTGGTCGATTCCATTGCCTTGAGTGCGACCTGGTTATCGATGTAGATAGCGATATCTTTTTCGGATACCGATCTCATCTGCGTTAGCTCAGCCGCCCTGAGGACAGCCAGAACCTCTGATTGGAAGACACTGATTGCGTCCGGTAGTCTTAGAGACACTCTTAGTTCTGGGTCTTCTGAGAAGATACCAGAACCTGTTCTTTCCTCTGTTTTTGAGCCTGGCAAAATTGCAATTTCATCCGACCTGATTATCGCATTTTTTTCGGACACAGGGAAGAACAATGGATTTTGGTACAATTTAGATATTTTAGGACCAGGCGAGGTGATTCGATGTCTCTATCTGATCAAATATTGGAAATAAATTATGGATTAAGAATTATCTAAAACAGACATGGAACCGATATTAGACTGAATGGATACCATCACGTTGTGATAGCTATCATTCGACTTCGAACTTCGATTGTAAAAACAATCGCACCGTCGTTTGGGGAACCAGTTTCTAAAAGACCAAGAAACTCTATAGTATGCAACTAAACTTAGCATTGGTAATTTGAAATGAAAAGGTTTCATACTAACATCACTCTTCTTTTTGATGGTGATTTGTAATATTTCTCGAAGTACTTTGCCAAAATAGAGCATCACGTCCTTACTCCTCAACTGCTTAGATGAAGTTGGCGGCCATCGCACAGAATCGGAGGCATAGGCAAATATAGTAAGACTGAATCCTTAGCCTTCCCTCTTACTGATCAACAATTACGAGTATATCAAAATAGCAAGATAACAAACCAAGAACGTACAATAGATAAATCTGACTGCTTTAAAAGAAACATCTCGAAGGGCAGCATTACTTATTTAGAGGCCTATGCAGGTGCGAACTGAAAACTAAGGCTATATTGTCATGAATAAGGATATTGCTGATTGCACTGCTTAAACACCAAGCAGCAGAAGTTGCCCTGAACAAGGGCGAATACAAAGAGGTCCTTGTATGAAGTGGCGGAGAGTAGTCAAAGAGGAATCTCGTATAGGAAAATTGGTTAGCGTATGCGTTGTTGATCCTTTTAGGCCCAGTTTTTCGGTACTGAGATAACTTCGAGTTAAGCTAGAGTTTACTAACTCGGGGCTAAAATTAATCCAGAGTGAACTCTTGAAGCAGTTTTTTAATGCAGGTTTAGTTTTAACTGCATGAGTGGTAGTTTAATTTGGCATCACTGCCATTGTATCGTTCAGTTGTCAAAGCACTATGTTTTGTTTTTTTTTTTTCTATGTTCGGTGTATAACAATAACAATGAACAAAAGAAGCAGCAATTTTTTATCAGAGGAAATTGAATGTTTACTAGAATTTGTGGAAAAAAAGCTATTAGAGAATGTAGGCGGACGAAGCGAGCGAATGTTGAAGATAAGGCAAAAGCCTGGGCTGAAATCAACTTTTTTCCTTGCTATTTTCAGTATCTGTCAAAAAAAATTTTTTCAGTTAATCCAGAGTTGACTCAGCAAATTTGCTGGGTTAACTCGGAGTTAGCTCAGGATTAAAATTGACTGAAAAACATGTTTCTGGAGTTAACTCGAGTTTAACCCTGACACTCGAATGATCTCGCACTGGAAAACTGGCCTTTAGACGTATAGGGGATATACATACAATATAAAGGGTGTTTTTTTAGAGGGATACAAATTTAATATGAACTAAAACACTTGAAGCTAATGCTAATGTCTATTTATTAAATAATTTATTTATTAGACAATTTATGCCAATAGTGCTTAAATATAATATCGCGCATATACATGCCACGGCTAGTTCGAATAAAGCGCAATCGTGAAGTCCAATTTTCGGCAACTTTATCGAGCAATTGGGGCCGTATATCAGCAATAACACCGCGAATGTTGACTTCCAAATCGTCTCTGGTTCTCTGGTTTATCAGCATAGACTAGTGACTTCACATACCCCCAAAGAAAGTAATCTAAAGGTGTAAGATCATAGGATCGTGGAGTCCAGTTCACAGGTCCATTAATTAATGAAATTATGCACTCAGCAAATGTTTCCCGCAATAAATTGAAGGTGTCGCGCGCCGTGTGACATGTTGCACCATCTTGTTGAAACCAAAGCTCTGTCTCGTCAATGCCATTCAACTGGAGACATACTGTCTCCGTAGACGATAACATTCTGGCCGCATCGTCTTTAAAGAAATATGGACCGATGATTTCACCAGCCATAAAGCACACCAGACAGTGAGTTTTAATGCTTGTAAGGGCGTCTCGACAAAGGCTTCTGGGTTTTCTCTACTGTAAATTCGGCAATTTTGCTTATTTACAGATGAATTTAACCAAAAATGGGACTCATCAGGGATCAAAATTTTGTTTTGAAAATGAGGATCAAGCTGAACCATGTTTTCGGCCCATTCACCGAATCTACGACCGCGTATAATGGTCACGCGGTTTCAACTCTTGCACAAGTTGGATCTTATAAGCTATTATCTAGAGACAGTTCTTCTCTGACAAGATAATAGGTTGTAAGATGTCTTTATCGATTTTAATACGCTTACGAAGGCAGCTTTCAAGAGGAAAGCGACTTCGTTCTTATTTTCTTCTGTTACGTAATAATACATTTCAATTTTACGCCTTTGTTTGTAATTCGAAATAACGCTTCTGTAATAAGTTTTCTAGTTCAGAACATATTGCCCGCCCACGAATACGGGCGATCTCTGACATGAGTATTTCTATACGATCCAGGATGACTTCTTCGCCATGCAGAAGAAGTGCCCGGCGGGATCAAATGTATATGTTCGTTCCCATGATGCCGTACTCTTGCACTATTCTTTTGCACGACTGGTACTCTTTGGACTTAGGAATCTGATCACGCATGTAAATGTCGGGTACTGTCTCAGGATCATCTCAAGTGTTAAGGTGACTGAATGCGATTTGTCTCCATTTAGTGCGCCAATATTCGGTTGGCAGTTGTTGCACTGCTGATTCAGTTAATGAAACGGTATGGGCAACACTTTTGTGTGACTGGATATTGTACGATTAGAGTAGGCACTGATCGGCGCCAACCTGGCGATGCTCAGTGCTACAACTATGACCACATCAACTTATTTCAGATTTCCGTGGTAGGTCTACAAACCGTGCTTGACATGCCAAACATGCTATTATATGTTTAGCAGTATTCAGCAAAGTTATATTGTCCTATCTGAACTGAACTTCAAAAGGAGGACGTTGAAGGTACCAAGAGCATCTGTATACATATCGGAGACTCTAGATTGTTAAAAAGCAAATATCACCCGTATCTATTAAGTTTGGTGGGATAGGCCGAACAAAAGGAAGATGAAATATATTACGGTGACTGCTATAAAAAATAGATGCCGCGTTTAATTCGACTCCAAACTGTTGTAAAATGTAAAATGGCATCCCGAACGTATTGCAACAATTTGCATCAACGCTAAATTCGCCAACGTCATTCTCCACAGAGGAAATAGACTACGCTGTTAAGGCTTGTTTTACGCGCTCCTGAATAACACATACAAGCAAAGTCGTTGAAGATTTTTGGATGATTTGAAGGCCAAGATGAGAAAAGAGGATATTTTTGGTAGCACAATTGGAAATGTTGCTTAGCCTATACGACACCACGTCTTGAAACAGACTTAAACTAACTGCTGTTTGATTGAATATCACTATAGTTCGTACAAGGTTTCCTTATCTCAATTTTCATAAAACAACATAGCGTACACTTGATCACGAAATAGTGAACCAAATGGATCAACGAAAGGCGCTCTTTAAATACTACGAGACTCGGGCCGCTACCCACTCAAGGTACGTCTACGGATACCTCAGATGCAACAACAACGGAGAAATATCGTGATTAGATCATGTATGCAGCTCCTATACGGGCACTAGAAATAAGTTTCTAGACGCACATGAAAAGGATGAACTCCGTGCACTGCGGGCAGAATCGCAATTAGCTGGTAGCTAAACTCCAGCACACACTTACAAGTCATACAAGTGCATTAACCTACAAAACACACAGACGCTCGAATAGAAATACCAAGCGCGACGCAGATCACAGGGACCCAGAGACAGACCAATCTTTCAAGAACGGCTAACCATCTTCAAAATGCCAAGAAGCGATTGGGAAAGAGCCGTTAAAGAAAGCAAGTCAAAGAGCTCCAGATGCCTTTAAGACGAAGCACTCAGATCCTTGGGCAACAGCTTACAGCGTAGTAATGAAGGGGCTTCGAAGCAAGAAGTCTCCCCGGCAATACTAAAAAGTAGTACAGCTCTGTCAGACTATCGGCAAGGCATCAGAAAATCGGATTCTACCGTCGATGCCACAAGGACGGTAGTACATACAGCAGCTGAAGCATTACAGACGGAAAGTTGAAGATGAGTGAAATGATGAAAACGTATTGTGCAGTCATAACGCTTGACTTTAAGAATACCTTTAAGTCGAAGAGCTGGTCGCACATAAAGAGATTCCTGGCTACAATGGACATACCATTCATACATGTTGAAGACAGTCACTAACAGTTTCAGGAAAAGGAGTCTAAAATATTATACTGACCATAGCGCTAAATACTACAGCGTATCCGCGGTCTATCCGCGAACTACTTGCTGATGGAATGAGATTAATCAGATTTGCTAACGCCATCGCCGTGGTCACCGTAGTCAACCATATTCACTAGATGATAGGACGCCGAAATGGTTAAAGAGGAGAAAACAAGAGCATCAGCAGCAATAGGGCAAGCCAGGTGGGACAATTTCACCAAAGACAGATAGAAGCAGAAGCTTAATCGAGGGAACTGTTATTACCGCCTTACACAGTGAATGTTCAGGGACGGCGACTATCGGCACCCTGCCAAGTCCCGAGGAGCTTGAAGCTCACATGATAGAATCAGAGGATGTATGCATGGAGATCTGGTCATTGAAAATACGAATACAGAACGCTGCGTAGAGCTGAAATCTTTTCAAGTGCCCGTGAGGCTGTCTCAAAGAATACTGCATAATTGCTAATTAGCCCCGCGATTCGGTACCCAAACCAATGAAAAGGGCGGTGGCAGTGCAGAGATGTGGTTTAATACATAGACGTACACGAGAATCATAACCCGCGAATACATATAATCAAACACCTCAGTGGGAAAAGTCGTTTGCCTAACAAGTCAACAAAATGAGCACTTGACAAACAAGCCGATGATTTCTTACTAAAAGTCACTCCCCTGCTTAACAGCGATTCCACAGGCTTACGACATAGACGATGATTCAATGTGTAGATTAGGTTTAGTGAGCATGAATCTCATATCACAACGGCATCTGAACGGTGTCTTCTATGAAAATTCCTCCTTCGCGAATAAAATAAAAACCAAAAGCCTTCTAAAACGTTCACTCTTGCACTCGTATCTTTTCCTCCACAGTGTGCAAAGATAAACAGGTTTAGCACAAAACTCGACTGTGGTTTACACAGTTCATCTCTGTAGCTGTGCCACACAAGGTACTCGTACACGTAGAACTAAAAACACCTCACAGACTCCAATTTTTTGCATATTCCAGGATTTTTGAACAACGCATTGTATACTCGTAGGAAGCTTTCGCTTATCCCTCGTTTGTTTTAATGTTCACAAAAAGGACTTATGTAAATGTAACTAGGACTACTTGTTTTCATAGTATGACCTGAATAGAGCTCTGTTTGTGATTCTTACATCCTTAATTCAATACAGCTTCCGCACACGTCCACTGACCACATTTCTGTGGTACTGGACACATGCAAATGAAATGAAATTTCACGCCCAAACAGCGAGTGTAACGAATTGGCGCTCCGCATTCTGTATGCATTCCACGAATGTGGAATACGTTTACACCTGAAAATCCCCTAATTCAGCTGATCGCACGTAAAAACTAATTTACACAATAAGTTAATTGAATCTGGCGATTTTGTAGTGCAACGAATGTGACATGAGTTCATAATGCCAGTGCACGCGTACCTCATCCTGTACTAAATTTAAGTTCACCCTTGTCTCTCGGTTTAAGAATGTTGTATGTACTTGTATCCACCACAATGAGCGCCCGAAAACATTCGTCGTTGGGTCTATTGGTTAACCCAGTCACGTAGCTAATTAGGCTTACAACTTTATCACCACATCAACCCATCCAGACCGTATGTAATTTTCAGTGGTTTTCATTGGTTTCCGATGACTTTCTACTCCCGGGGTGGTCTAAATCTCTTGCGAGGATACAAGTCAGCTATTCAGCGCAAGTGGTCGTGTGTGTTCCCAAATATTTGAAGCTGCTCTGCTACGAGTACTCTGCTTTAGAAAATTATGGATGAGAGATATTCGTGCATGCATATGCAGATTGACGAAAGCGTAAGTTGATTCGCACAGCACTTACCAGTACGCGGGTTGCAGCAGGACCAAATAGAGAAGCCTTGACTATAATTGTTGGGCGGTAGGATTGTAGATACTCCGATACTCGATTTCACGCTGCGGGATCGAAATTAACAATTTACAACTTTGCAAAGTTTAATTGAAAATGATGTGAACTCGTGCATTGAGTGAATATTAAATGCACGCATCCTTTCAAACACACAAACTCGCATTCAACAACCAACCAACAGTGAACGTGAGCGTGCTACTCTACAAGTAGGCTGTAATGCAGTGCTCCTTCCTGAATTATTGCACTTGAGTTGCTCGAAAACGAGTTCAACGGTGGCGTGTGGCGTGTGTATGATGCAACATCATAGTAACCCAGCTACAATTGGGGTTGGATTGCATCATGAAAGCACGAAAGCAGTGCGCCTCATTAAAAACTGATTACCTTTATTTTATGATGAAGTCAGCTATTCAGCAGAAATAGGCCGTGTAATTGAAACTGATATGGCGCCAGAGGCACCCTAAATGTCGACAGAAAGGTCATCGCTTGTGAAAACTTGGAGGCTTGTGAAAAAGTTCACTACCCTTGGGAAATGCTGCGTTGGGGATAGCGTAAACGTATGCCGGGAATCCCAAAACTTAACCAGGGCACAGGTGTGCTGGGGTAGATTTTCTTCTTTTTTTTTTGTTTTTGTGCTGTAAAGTCGGACAGGGGAAACAATTAAAGTACCTTTCAGAAGCAGAACGATGACGATGAGAATGTGGATTGGGATGTGGATGTAGATGATGACGACGACTGGCCGGCACAACGACAGCTTCAGGATACCTCGTGTTGCTCCACTCCCAAAGGATGTTTTTGTTTTTAATTCTGATGAAGTTGATGGCACTTAGCATATTTGAATACAAAGCAGAAATGTTGCATCGGTTCGACTCGACTTGGACACGCAATCTCGTGCAACGCTAGGATTCTGGGTCGCCTGATGCTGGTGGTACTGTTTCTGGTGAACAAAGTTTGAGTTTTTCGTTTCCTTCTTTTTTTTTTTGTGTTCCTGATTGCATGAATATTTAAATTCAGTGTTTTTGTTTTATGACATTTTGCATAGTTTTTGTTTATTGTTGAGCCCTCTCGAGTGACTCTTGAATAAGTCGACCAAACTAAACGAACAGTCGAGCTATGAGTATGCATGTGAAACGGGGAGTTTGCGTTTTTGTATTGTGGCAAAATGTGGAGAGTCGATAAGTAGAGATTGCAAGAGAAATAAAATTGAATTTCAAAAATAAAATTTGCGGAAATCGTTTACGTTTACATATATATGTATACAGATCAGTAGCTCAGCATCATGCCGTCCTTAAAGGCAATAGAAAAGAAGGCGTACTCAGAATACATAAAAATGATTCGCTCACATGTACTCGAGAGAAAATATTTCACGGTTTTGTCGACATCGTCGCCAGAAGCAGTAAAAGCTAAACCTAGCACATTTAGGTGATAAGCAGAAACGTAATGTTCTGTTATGACAGCAGTAAGAACTATCCAGTGTTTTCCATTGAGGGACACAAGGAATGGTTAATTCTTTATAGACGATGAGAAGCATTCATTTGATCTATGTGTATTCCGTAGTCATGCCATTTACAGTTGAAACCAACTGTCAATTGAATCCCGACATAATTGAGGACAAACCTTGGAACAACGAAGATGGTGCTAACAAAGGTAGTATTGCCAGTGCTGCTCCTGAAGCGGATAGTCCTAATGCAGGTAGTCGAACGTTGGGAGAACTGAAGTAGATAATCCTGACTGGGATCCAGGTCCTAAACATTGTCTAACAACTTTATCATCTACAACTCCTCTGTGACCTGAAACTTGAAGAAGGATTATACAAGGCCTCAAGCGCTAGTCAACTTTTGCCGCATATAGGGGTACGTCTCTTTTGACCGTTCTTATTTTACATCTTTTACAAGTTCTTGCACAAAAGTGCCCTATGCAGGTACAACTTTAAAATTGTCTTGGCCTATTTTAACGCAAAGTGTGCATCATCTTAAGTTGACAACTAAAAGACTTTGCGGCGGGGCAAAACATAATAGTAGCTGGTATGAGCTCTCTCATCACAGCCTTCCGTGTAATCAACCATCATATACGTAGACTAACCACTCTGCGAACCTTGCAAGTCATTTCTCAACCATGATGCATGTCCGTACGTTCCGAAATTTACTTGGAGAACACTAGATTTTTATAGTCAGGGTACGGTTGGAAATATGTCGAACATCCCAAAGAACAGAAAAATGCTGTGAGAAATTTGACATTGAAGGGTTACTATAGCAGAAGAACACCCGATACGAGAGAATTTCTTAATCTTTTAAGAGGTCCTTTGCCAGCAACATCAAGCACTGAATACCAGTAGAAGCGCTCCTTAAAAGCCATCAGAAATGGAACTTGTTATGTGCGCGGACCTCACAACAAAGCCTCTAATTCGACGAAAAATCCCAGCAACTACATCCACCGAAACAAGAAGCATGTACAGCGGTACTGCATACAAAATCTATACTAGCTGCTATCGATCTCCACGAGTAGAATATTCAAAAATGAATATCGGCCTCTTTAGCAGCGCATGATTAAATATAAAGATGCTATTGTCAGAGGCTGACTTATATGGATGAACTACATGTTAAAGCTGCAACCCCTTGGAATATATTATAGAAGGACCATTTATGTAAACTGTAAGAGGCACAATGATGAAAATTATCCTTTCCGTATGAATGTAGCATTCAATTTGAATGATAATAACCAGCAATTTCGTTTGCTAGATGAAGACCAAATAAACTTAGTCAAAATTATTGGAAAACACTCGGACTTCGTTTTCCTTTGTGAGTATTCTCTTCAAAATCGGTGTAGGTGAATCTATTGGTCAAATGGATGGCGTTGTCTAGAAAAGCCGTGTCGAACAGAACGTCCTTCGGACAAATATACTAGATGGAGTGAAAAGTAACCTCCTTGGGAATGAAAAAAAAAATTTTTTACATGTTTTTTTATTTTATTCAATATAGTCCCCTTTTAGTTTTATACACTTATTCCAGCGATTTTCCAACTTCTTGACCCCGTCCGAAAAGTAATTTTCTGGAAGGTCTGCAAAATACTCCTCCGTGGCGTCGATGATTTCCTCGCGTGAGCTGAATTTTTTATTGATGAGCCATCTTTTGAGGTTTGGGAAGAGATAATAGTACGAGGGATCCAAATTCAGTTACCAATCGACGCCAAAAGTCCGCCCGATTCCGCATCAGCAAGTCCAAACACTCTTTCGAAGTGCTCTCGCGTTCGTGTTTTTGGTCAGCATACGCGGCACCCAGCGGTAGGATAACTTTTCCATATGCAGAATATTGACCAAAATATGGCATGTGCGCTCAGTGCTAATCTTTGTGGTATCTGCTAGCTGGCGCACCTTCACTTTCCCGTCAGCCAACACCATTTCATGTATTTTTTTGACATTGTCCTCTCTAACGGCATCGGAGGGTCTGCCGCTGCGGACTTGATCGGTAGTGGAGTTGCGGCCACCACGAAACTCTCGAAACCAATATTTGACGGTGTAATCTAACGGAGCATTAGCCTCATAATTTTTATCCAACTTTTCTTTTGTTTCCTTCGTCGTTTTGCCTCTCAAAAAATAATGTTTTATGAGAGAACGAAAATCGTTTTTGTCCATACTCAACATGATGCCAAACACGTCAACAACAATCAGCTGTCAAAACAAAACTAAAGACAGTATCGCACTGAAATTTGGCATGTCTGACTAAATATGAACGGACTTCAAGGCACCATAACCTTTTTTGCAGTAGCAGCGCATTCTGGCGGTCAAGGAGGTTACTCCACCTAGTAACTTTGAAACAGTAAGGATTTTGCCTGCCTAGGCTCCTCCATTAATTGTGACAACGGCGTCTCTGAGCTGAGATCAAACTAAGAATAACACGCCAATCGCAGTTTCTTTGGGCTAAAAAGGAAATCATGTAGCAATAACTAAATTCATATGCGGTAGTGCTAAGCTGGAAAAAAGAGCAACACTATAATAACCTGTCCGAAATGGTTGGACCTCAGAAGGAGGACGTACGGCGGATAAACTGAACAGTGACGCCAACAGACAGTATGGTAATTTCCGTGCACTAAACACTTTTAAATATTATGTTTGAAGTAATCTTTCGAAGCAGCCATCAACCTCGGCTGAGAAAAAAGGACAACGACGACGGTTTAGATCAATATATTACACATGGTTTGGAAACTGCTGCAAAGCATATGTTCCCGGCACCCAAAAAGTGCGTATGGATGGGTACTACGGTAGTTGCTACAAATCACACGAACAAATTATGTTGGTTCAATCGTCAAAACGTCAAAATGGAGAAAGAGGGTGCCTATCATATTGTAGTATAATCGGAAGGCATAATCACCAGTTTACTACCTAGTTAAGCCAATGTACGTCTACGAAAATATTAGACGATGGAGAAATACATTGAATGGCTGCAACCGCAACAAACAGCAAGTACTTTAGCCGAGCTCTGGTTTTAGTCTTTACAACATACAAGGTGGCTCTAATGTACCATATGTGCCTATTTTCCTAGGCTACACCTTTGGACTAGAATAAAAAAAAATTTGTGCGTTTTCCAAAATGCTTATTTGAGCATTGAAGTTTTTTCCGTTTTGAAAATGATATCGTTTAAGTGGTCGCCCCCATCGTTGATTACCATTTGGGCTCTTTTTATGGCATTAGGTTCTCCACTTCTTGACGGATGTTCTCGTTGAGGGCTGCCAGAGTTTGTGGCTTGTTCATATAAACCCTAGAAAGAAATCTAGGCCGGTAAAATCGAGTGATCTTGCGTGCCAGTGCAAATCGCAAAAACGCTATATCAGAGTACCGGGAAACGCCGTTTCCGCAGTATGCGCCGTTGCTCGGTCCTATTTGAACCACATGTCCTCCAGTCCCAATTCATCCAATTAAGGAAAAAAGAATTCATTGATCATGGCTCTATAGCGCTCACCATCCACAGTGACCCTTTGGCCCGAGCTGTTCTCAAAACAAAAATGGTCCAATGACTCCTCCAGTGTAAACAGCACACCATGCAGTATCTTTCAGTGGATATAATGGCTCTTCGTGCATTATGCACTTCCGGATTTTCAGTTCGCCAAAACCGTGAATTTTCTTCGTTCACGTATCCCCATACAGGATAGGAGATTCAGGAGAGCGTGAGCGTAGGTTAGAAGCGATCAACACCCATTAGCTGATCGACTGTCTGCACTTTGTGAGAAAACATATGAAACTCTTTCACCAAAATGTGCCGCAGAGGCGTGCGGGGAATAGCCCCTTGCAGGGCACGTCGTCTGGTCAATGTCGATGGAGCCTGTCGTAGCTTGTTGAATTTAGACTGGAAAGTAATATCGGATATAGAAAATGAAAAACACGTCAAGCTTGTTCAAAGTCCGATTTAATAAAAAAATCGAAGCTTAAAGAAGAGTCATACTTAATTCATTTAAAAAGGAAAGAGAGAGATACATATAATGTGAAGAATAAAGATGTATTCTTTTTATAGCAAGTGCTGCCATATTTAATATTTGAATTCTTAAGGCCATAACAGAGCCCCTACGACATCTTTAGCTGCGACAGCGATATTCTCGGCCGGACGAGAGGTACGAGTCCTTACCGTGTTATTCAAGTCTCTAATAGTCGCTCAGCTAAACGCCACATAGAACGACCTGTGGGAAGCGGGCGGTCAGGAAAAGGTAATGACTTACGAATTGTTCATCAAAAACATCATGACTATTATTCCGCGTTCTTGAAAAGTGTGGCGCTCCATTGCTTCTTTACACAAATTCTTATTCTATTTACTTCACAAATGACAAAACCGAATTGTCATTCGACGCCATTTGTAAAATCTATGGCACTTTCCGATAGGGTCATATATTGTGGCCCACATATGACCTATTAAAATACATTAATGCTGTTTTCGACTGCTTTCTCTTCGGAAGTTGGGCAATATGGATACTACTCTAGCAGGAACCTTCGGAGTCAACGTGTCAAGCCAACAAGATCCGAACAGAAACTGTTATAGACGACTGAGGAAATTTGGCAATAGATTCACTATAGATACCGAGAATATGGGAAAACCATTTAATTTGAGTGATAAAAGATGAAACATTTTCGTCCACCCCACCAAAATGAAGTAATGATACTCACACACTTGCGAGCTATTTATAACAACAGTCTTGAAACTATTTGTCACCAATCTAATTGACCCATATCAGCGAGATTTTTAGCCCAGTTAATCCGCAGTCGACCAAATATTCACAATACAGTAGATCCCAGAGAACACCTAGCAAGGTAGAATCAATACCCACCAGCTCTTTATCGATTTTAGGGCCACAAGCGACACATCTGTAGAGAAGAGCTATTTCTTGGTTTGGCAATATGCCAAGCATATTCAGACTGGGTAGAATGACGATGGAAAATTCTCGCTGTACCGTACGTGTTGGAAGGAATCACACCAAGACCCATATCAAACTTTAGAAAATTATGCACAAGTTGCAGGCCAACACCAGAGGCACAGTTTGCTAAAAGACTGCAATTCCTTGCATAAGTTAGTGCCGTTAATATCATTGGCGGAACGCAGCGAGCTATCGCTGGTGCGTTTTCAAGTATTGCAACGGAAGGGAGAAATTGAGTAATAGGGCCTTGTCACCAAACACTTAGAAGACTCTATGTAAGACCCTAAACATGCTCATCTAGCACGGTTGCTAACAAAGGTGGATGGAGATATCCTTGCCCATTTGGGAAAAGATCACGTAAACTTGACAGGTTTATTGGTTGAGATCCAGGTCCACGCCCGACTTTAGCGCTATTTAAATAAGTACGTATGTACAAAGTTTTACACAATTCTTTCTGTTTTAATTTTGCAAAAATTGCTTTCCACTGTTTTCGATATCAAGGAGCGTAAATTATCTTCAATTATCACGCGCAAGCAGACGGATTGAACATGGAACACAAATCATCTCTCAAACTACCGATTTCCGTTTATACTATATTCCCAGCTTCATTGCTCTTTAGTGGGCATATCATTTTTCAAGACTCTTGTATTGACCAGATGTAATTTTGTGCATTATCGTCGTTGAACAGTTTACAAAATGTCCTACTTGTATAATGTCCAAGTACTCTTGCCAAAGTTTTACTGATAACTCTGCACGCAGACAGGCTCTGATACCACATTGTAAAGCGGTCACCATAGTAAACATCAGTTAATCATTCATTTTGTTCTTCTGATCCATTGGAAACCCAAAAATTCAAAAATGACCATAGTTCTAAGTATCAAAGTAGATCTAATGAGAGGCACAAGCGTGATTGTGCTTTACTTTAAATAAAACGAAATAGTTGAGTAGTTACAGTGAAGATTCGACTAGTCTTGATTTGCAGCAAGAACGAATGAAGCTGTAGCAATATCTGAGATCCCCGTCACCCTGAACCTGGTCATTGAGTAAAAAACAATACACCCGGAGCGTAAATTGAATTGATTTTTCTTTTTCTTTTTATTGATTGAATCCATTTGGTTACCTTAATTTTCCATGTTAAATATTAATTATTAATAATTTAATCATAAATCACAAATCAAATGCCTTACTTCTAATTACTTTTTGTTAAAAATGATCTATTCCATGGGGAGAACGACATCCATAGCTCCCCACTATACGTTGCATGCCAAATTGAAATACGAGTACATAAATGCAAGAGGATGTGATACAAAACATTCGTTACAAAGAAATTAAATAAAAAATTAAAAAAACCATTCTAGTACACGTATGTTTGTAATGTTTCATGAGGTATTAAACAATTAAAACTAAACTATGAGGTGTCATGTTAAATGTGATAATGATGGTGATGATGATTGAAGTCTTTTTGCGCTTCCTACAAACTAAAATCCATCCATTGACTCCACTGTCATTTATCTTCGTCTCCTTCTGGTATAGATGGCACACAAAAACCCCAATTTCAATTCTTAATATTAGAAAACACCTTTTTTAAATTCTTTTTTGTTTTTTTTTTTTGGTTACACGCGGGTGCAGCAAGCTGAAGCAATTATACAAAGTGATCGAAGAAATTTCTACTCTGTTTTGGTTGCCTTCTCTTTGAGTTGATTGATCTTCTCAGAGACTAATGATCCAAACTGATTCTTCACGGTGCCAATGAAACCATGATGATACAGGCCCGGGTACATTGCCAAAGTTACTGTCACCAGATAAGTGAGAAGCAGATTGTCTATGATAGCACCGATCCAAGCGAGACCAAGCAGAATTGTGCTAACAACTATTAGAAACTGCAAAATAGAAACAACATCCAACAAATTCCGATTAACAAGCTTCAAATTCAAAAACAAAAAAAACAAAAAACCCTTCCAACTCACCATAGTTGATTTCTGCTCTTTGGCGGTGAACAAGAACGTGTACATGGAGCAAATTTTCATCTTGGCAGCGCATATGTCGTTGCAAACCTCTTCAAATTGATTTTCCATTGCACCAGTCCAATTTTCGGCGTTGAAAAGAAAACGAGCAACAATCCCGTAACCATAGTCGAATGTGACCACCAACAGGGCGGCCAATGACGCCAGTGTCAGAATCGACAAGTCCAAGTGCCATAAAATCAGGAAGCCCAACGAAGTCAATCCGAAAATGATGCCAGGATAGAATTTCTTCTCCCACTTGAGAAATGAGGAAGTGAGGACGATCAACTCACGCCATGCTTCTAGGTCGTGCTTCAATTTATTGAAAGCTCGTTTCTATTTTTTTTTTTTTTTTTTGTTTTTTGTCAGAAAAGGAAGAATTAAAGAACAATGCATTTAAGGATATTGATTTAAGGGGGTGACACCCTCTTACCTGGTCCACTTGTGACATATTCCAAGTGTTCAAAGTCTCTGGATATATGATTCGTTCAGCAATTAACACAACTTATGCGTCGTATCTTTTATTGAACTGCAGATGAAAAGGCGTTAGAGGGGACAAATTAGAAAATCTAGGCAGGTATGCGAATTGTTTGAGGCGATGACACAGTGAAAAAATTCAAATTTGTTGCTGGGAATAATCGTTTACGGCAGTTTTCTGAATTTTTGCACGGCTTTTTTTTTCGGTCTTTTTTCTTTTCGTAATTTGTTTTGTTTGTGCGCCGCAAGTGTAATTTATGGTTGTGTCTCACTTACTCGTATGGTGGTTGGCCACCGAAATGCTGTTGCAGAGAACCGCTGTTCTGTCGATAAGGTAGTGATGTACTATAGTTATCTTTTAAAAATATTTCATGAATTATCTTATAAACAAATTTTGACCGAATTCGAGAACTGTCGAAAGACAAATGAATTGCATTACAATTGATGTGCGTTCTTTTATAGTGAGAGTAATTTGTTTTCTTTCTATTGCGATAGCAGATGTTGGTATCATAGGAAACGGGATGCGATGAGATATTTAGAGGTTTACAGATAACTCGAATTTATGACATTGTTTGGCAGTTGGATGACTCACTTTTGTTTACCACGATGTTAATATAATCGTACGCGTTTATACTCGTTTTGGTATAGGTACTTCTTTATCATCTTTGTTGGGTCACCATGACTTGAAAGAAGTGATTACAATCGATCCTTAAATTCGCAGGTCAAAATCCATACGTAAAATACCATTTTAGCAAAGTTTAAAAAAAAAAAGAAGTGTTAGAGTTGCAGATAGTTTTTCAGTTACAATTCGAATAAAGTACCTTAAAATACTTGGTTTTGGTGCGTATAGCTAGATCTTAGCAAATCCAGGAAGAAAGAGGTTTAGAGAAAAAAATTCTATCTGGCAGTTAATTCTAGCGTCTACGTACATACTTATACAAAGGTGTCATTTTACATATTCTGCTATTTCTGTTAAAAATGATAGCACTCTATTAAAGGAATGATATGTTTCACGCTTCAACAACGCATCAAACTTGATAACATTCGCTCAAAAATAGTAAAAATTTCGATAATACAGTTCTCAATTAACGCGAAGCACCTTCTCGCCCAGCAATTAATAAACTAATTAAGAAATTTGAGCTATTGAGACAAGCTAGTGATGTGAAGAACCGTAGGTAATCGTATCCGTCACCCAAGAACAGCTGGGAATATTGCTTCCGTAGCCTGCATTGTGACCAAAAACCCATGTTTGTCGATTCCACGCCCATCTCAGGAATTAGGTATATCACAAACAACACTTCACTGAATTTGACATAAATAATTACTTGGGTCATAAAGCCTATTTAGTTTAATTTACGCAAGAACATAAGCCCCCCTCAACAATGTTGTAACTTCGGCTATTGGGTATATATCCGAATGAACTTGATCAAGAATTTAACAGGAAAATCAGTTAGAGCCACATTTTCGTCTACAATGCCTTGGTAACAATCAGAATTGCCGCAATTGGGGCTCAGAAAATCGAAAAATTTTTATGAAGAAATCACGCTACGCATTACTGTTTGCTGCGGTTTTTGGACAAAACGCATCATTGGACCTTATTTTCCAATAATGAAGCGGATGTGGCCGTTACCGTTAATGGATTAGGCTATCTGAGCAATTTTTATCGACAAAACCTAAAGACATTTATATCTAATAACTAATAAGACTTTGCTACGGACAAAGCGAGAAATATTTCTTGGACGAGCCATTTCTTGAAATGATGATTTACGACAACCCTTCTCAGTCAATTGAACCTTCAAAGGCAACGACCGTGCTGTTAGTGATGAAATAAAGCTGCAAACTTGCAAAAATGTTAGAAGCAAATTGATCAAAAGAGCCGAAATATGCAACAAAAATCGTGAAGGTTGTTTGGTTGATATTATTTTTATTTGTCAATGGCAACCATTCAGCAGGAAAAGTTAAATAAAAATTAAATCATATCTCACATCTTAAAAGATATCTTAGATACTCGTATCTTATTATGATATCTGCACACTAGGAAAATTTAACGCGAAATCTGAAGAAATATGCATTGAACACTTAAAGTCGGAAATTATTGTGCCACCGCAAATTGCTTATAGATGTAAATATACATCTTCATCGACCATGCGGCAACAGAAATCAAAAGACCTTTAATAAAACTTTACGAGGAAATAGCATCGTAAAAGCGCATACCAGGAAAGGCTACTTTCATTCACTCCGACGCTAGGCAAAGTATACTAGCCTTAGTTCTTTCCGTTCACCGTAATCTTTTGGTACCCTGTCAAAGATTTAGTACGTGTCTACTTAGGCAATTGCTTGTCATGGAGTTCGTCGAAACTTCGCCGTTTTCGTCTATGAGATCGGAGACGTCAGTCATAGACACAGATTTTATATCTATTCCATAAGATGCTACATTTGCTTAACATCGAATTTGCCCAACCCATTCTATCATTTCTCCTAAGTGAGTGTTGCGAATGTACCTATACGTTTCTAGTTAGGATAATCTTTGGCCAACACCAAGAAATTCGAACGCATCATCTTAGGCGAGATGTTCTTTATTGTGTTGTTCATCCGGGTACGAGTTAGAGTAGCAGTTAATATGTTTATACTCATTTGCTCTACATGTCCTTGCAATTTCGGGCGATACGCTTTGTTGTCTGAGCAGGTTAATGTTGGTCTACAGTTCATAAAGATCGCTGTTATATCTCATCCTCCAAAGCCCAAATTTTCCTCGAACGATCTTGCGAGCAAAACGACCAAGAGTATCTGTATTTACCTTGCTAAGGTATAGGCTCCTGCACCATACCACAGAATAGGCCTCATTACTCATTACTTAATTGACTATTTAGTCCGAAGAAACAGCGATCTCGTTTCACTTCTAATGAAGTGTCATTATCTGAATCAGTGGCGGAACGGAGGTAGACAAAATTTCTTACAACCTCAAAGTGAAAGCTGTCATTCCGACCGACTCCGTCGACGTTGTGCATCCCGTGTTATTGGCAACATATACTTGGTTTTGCTTAACTAATTTTTTACTTCAATACTTGGGTACCTTGTGCTACTTTTTCCATTAAAGTATACAAGATCTTTTTGGCTTACGGGTTTCGCACAATTTTCTTAAGTAAACATGAGGCCAAGACAACGTTGTCTAAACTATTTATCATCAAAGCAATTGGTAAGTTTTTTTTCCGACCTTTATGAAAAACCAAGCGTTCTCCATTATCACTCTGCACTATCTAACGCAATTGACATGCATGCCAAAACTAAAAATGAATCTATATAACTCGTGTATACATATAGACGTTGTCATATTGCTTACTTACTTACTTAGGTGGCGCTACAGTTCGGGGTGAACCTGAGCCTCATCTCACAAGCCTCTTCAGTTGGCGGGGTCTTTAGCTATCTGCCTCCAGCTGCGTACTTCAAGTCGGTTGAGATCCCCTTCTTCAATATTTGTTCCCTCTACTGCGTTCTCCCCCCGGGTTCGATTCGAAGACTCTGCGGGCGAGAGCATTGGTATCCATGCGCTCTACATGTTCTAGCCATCCCTGGCGACTGATGCGCAGTTTTTTGACCAGGTCCATGTTACTGTGCAGCTCGTATAGTTTCTCGTTGAATCTTCTCCTCCAAAGCACGTTAACACAAACGGGACCGAAAATTTTTCGAAGGATTTTTTTTTCGAAACGACTGAGGGTATCTTCATCCAATTTCGATGGAATGTATTCTTCAGCGCCAGAAAGTAGGACTGGGATGGTCAAGGTCTTATATAAAGTCTTCTTAGTTTTTTCTGTTAGGGCCTTGCTATGTTACTCAATTGCTTCTTAATCCAAAGAAGCCACGATTATCAAGTGTGATTCTTCGTTTTATTTCGGCTGAGGTGTTGTTGGCAGAATTTATAGCAGGGCCATGGTAGACAAAGCCGCTTACTACCTCAAAATTGTAACTGTCCACTATGACATTCTGTCTAAATTCATGTTGACAACCTATACTTGGTTTTGGTCTCATTTACCGCTGAACCCATTTTGACAGCTTCCGTTTCCGGTGAACACCCGGACTTTCTCACAATTATGTCGATATTCTCGCTAGTAGTTGCATAGACTCTTGAAAGATTGTGCCTCCAGTGTTTGCTTATGAGTTCCGCACAATTCGTACTTGACGATATTAAAGAAGTCACACGACAGCGCGCCACCTTGTCTAAAACTTTTTTTGACGCCAAAGGCCTTGGGTAAGTCGTTAGCGAACTTGACGGAGGAGCGGGCATTCCGCATGTCCGACATTCTGCATAGACGGACGAGTTTGACATGGATTCGAAAACTAGATATGACTCTGTATAACTTGTCTCTATAAATGCTGCTATATGCGGCCTTAAAATCGATGAAAATATGGTGGGGAGAGATTTGGACTTCTTAAGTTTTTTTTTTGGAGACGAAGGGTTTCAGACTTTCACACAATACGGCAGATAAAATATTGTACCCGAAGTTGAGGAGACTTATACGTCTATAATATGCGCAGTTGAGGGAGATTCCATTCATCAGGCATACGCACTTCTGACTAGAGTGTGTGCTCTTCACAGAGTCACTTCCAGCAGCACTGAATACTTTGCCCAGCTTTGTTGCTATCCTTACTTCATTTTGGTCAAATGGACGGAAGTTTTGCTTATCACTCTCAAGGTTGAATGGTCTATTCTGCCTGACGGCGGGATCTTGGGCTTCTTCGTCTGTAGCAAAAGTTTTTCCATATAAAGTCATCGATTATGACTCTACCTACAAGGTCTCCTTCTTCATCTCTACAGCCTTCTATACAAGTCTTCTCGCCTTGACACATTCCTTTTACCTGTTGGTAAATCTTCCGTGCGTTATTCCTGAAGTACAAACGCTCAATATCTTGGAGTGTGCGTTTCTCGTGCTTCTTTTTCTTCTTCTGGAGTAGCCGATGTTCTTCCCGTCTCTTCTGCTCGTAGAGCTCACGAGTGGCTCTCGTTCTTTGTTGGAGCGTCATTTTGTACGTTTCTTGCTTAGCTCCATGTGTTTGCCGGCATTCTTCATCAAACCAAGAATTTTTCACATCAGTTGACGCTGGCGGCATAGGAGTTGTTGAAAGATTTCGGTATACGCGTTCAGCGGAGATCCTGGTTGTCTCTTGCGATTGCAGCTTTTCTTCCTTATATCTTCTCACAGTAGTTCTTCTTTGTTGTGGCGCTTTGGAAATCCACATTCACACCTTGGCTGCAACAAATTGGTGACCCGAGTCAATGTTGACGTTCAGAATACTGGAGGCATGCCTTACGTCTATCGCAATGTAATCAATTTGATTTAGAGTTTCATGATCTGACCGCCATGTTCCCTTGTGTACCTATATGTTGAGATGAGGAAACTATGTGCTTGCTATAGTGATATTTCGTCCCGCGGCAAAGTCAATAAACCTAAGTCCATTGCCAGACGTGGTGTCGTGAAGGCTATGCTTCCCAACTGTCCTACCAAATATATCCTCTTTTCTTATCCTGACCTTAAAATCGCCTAGGGTGTTGTCATATTCCGCCTTAACATTGATAAAAGCGTAGTGAGTATCGATCTTATATTCTCTGCCTCTGCTGAGACTTTTGCCAATTGTGTTGTTAGCAGGAATAAACCGCGTTGATATCTTCAAATCAGGTTACAGGTGTCTACACATACGGCAGACGTACACGATATTAAAAAGACTAATACCTATATAGTTTAGGGTATGTCCCTTCTTGTGGATCGGAAAAATTATGCTGAGGTTTCATTCATCAGACATAATTGAATTCGAACAAATTTTAAAATGAGTTACCATGTGCTCTCAAGTCATCTCCCGCTGTCTTAAATACCTCAGTAGGTAGGCCCTCTGTTCGACAGTGTTGTTATGCTTAATCTAAGATATGGCCATCCGTATTTCATTTTGATTGGATGGAAAGAAATTTGGTTTTTGTCTCCTTTTAGGTCCCCGTCGTTTAACAGTTTACAGAAGTGGTTTTCACATATCATATCCCTCATAACCAAATGTGATTCTATTGCTGAATTACCTTGCTCGTCTGGACAGGTCTCTAGTCCAATCTAGTTGACTTGATATGTTCCTATTACGTTCGGCAAGACCTTCCCATTTCCCAAATCGCTCTCTTCTAATGTTTTTTTTTTTTTTCGAAGAAGCCAAAGTTCTTCACTGCTATTTTGTTCCTGGAGCGCAAGATTAATCTCAATATTCTAAGCAGCATCGCTTCATATGCAAATTGTTTGTGAACTTCTGGTCGAAGGCACAACATGAATACTTTGATGATACGCTGTAATATCCATATACACAAAAAAAAACACACACCTGCAGTAGGCTCTATCCAATCTAGGCCTTAACTGCCACACCTTGAAACTTTTTTTGCTCGTATGCTAAAGTGAAGAATGTTCTGCTTATTAAAAATCCTGCATTGAAGTCGGCGAGCGAGATCCGACATCGTAAAGGCATCGTAAGGTGGTCTAGAAAGTCCTCCTTGGTATGACATATAGGTACATACGAGTATATGTGTATATGTACATGGGCCCCCGCCCAATTATCAAGGCTTCGCCCATCAATGACGTTGTCTAATAAAAAGCGGGGATAGATTATTCTAAACTGGTCTTATCGTAAACATCCAGATTTTATTGCATGACTGGATGATACGATTTGACCAGTTACAAGTTGCCGGTCATAGGTCTTGTTGGTAGGCTTGACCACCGGTAGTCCATACCAGGACTTAAATCACGGTACCATGGGAGTCAGGAGCCCCCCGGATTTCGGTCCGGGCCTGACTTGTTAGAGGTAGGCCCCCTTGTGGGAGCGTCATGGTGGCTGTGGTTTAAACCCAAATCGCGGGTACGGGTTTCCTTTTTGGTTTAGCCCATTGTGGAGTGGCAAATGAAGTGCTGGGTGCTGCGACCCTAAGAGCAGCAAGAGGTTTTGGGTAGGCCTCGACTCATACCAAGGGTGAAACTTGTGCCTCCAACACAGTTCTGCTTTGGTATAGTATATAAGCGGGTATAAGTATATATATTAAGCGAGTTATTAGCGATGGCAAGGCGTATCCTTGCTCCCTATGGGTGTATGGGCACCTCGTAAACATTAAGTCTACATGACAGGTGGTTTACGATAAAAATGCAGGTACGTTCTGTATATGTACATATATAAATTTGACTCTTGACCTTCTAGCTTATTGGCCAGAAATCCATAATCTTAGATCAGTACCCATTGGCGGTAATAGAAAGGCTTCATTACTCATAACAATCGTACAATTCGTATACTCGTATTTTCCTGGTAAACATTCGTGTTCCATCCAGCGTTTATCTTAGATCCGGATTTTCTTCACATCGTTGATACCTGAAAGCGCTGCAAACAATTTGCCAATGTCACGATACCCATACAATTTTCCGCGTCTTCCACTCGACCTTGTTCTCTTTTAGTTTTTAATTCGTTTTGAATTTCTCCATTCTACCTTTCTACTTTTGTAATCAACATGTTACATTATTTCTTTTCCGCAACAACTTACTTAACATACATCAGTACGAAGTGAAAATCTGCTGAGTCTTTCTCTGCCACCTTGCATATTATTATTTCACTCTCCAAAAACGGAATTCAGAAAAAATAAATTCGCACTTAGGAAATACAACAAAACTTAACATAGACTTCTTACGAATACTAAATTCTCTCTATGAATCACATCACTTGGGAAATTCAATGCCATACTTCCGCATGTTTTCGTCTATCCATTTTTCAGCCCGTTTTTTAACTTCTTCACTATATTCAGGCTGCCATCCATCCACTGATACGCCATTTCTTATGAAACCAGCTACCCCCTTGTTCAGAATTCCGATCTCATGCATCTCCTGGCCATTGATAGCTGGATTGTGCTTAAAGTTGGCAATATTTAAGTGATTCACTAAGTTCTCCATTCCTTCACTGGTCAGTTCTTTTCCTAGAAAGTGTGCTAATTTCTGCAAGGTTTTTGGCAAGTCCCTAACCATATCTTCATAGAATAAGAAAAGCACATTTGGATGACCTCGATGTGCCCATCCCTCTTTAATGTGCTCCCAAAATGGCAGCCATGCAACTGTAAAGATTCTCCATTGCAAAGAGCACTTTAACAGATTCTCAATGGCAAGACTTACAGTAACCATTCTCAAAGTAAACCCAGAAGCGTTCAAAATCTCCTACAAATCCTTGAGTCTTATAAAGCCTACAGAGGTGATAGTATGACACGGCTACATCCTTCGGATTTCGTGCTACGTAGATGACCTAAAAAAAAAGGCAAATTCACTCAGTTAACCTTGACGTGAAAATGACAATATGTACTCGTACCTTGCACTGTTTTTGCATGACGCTCGGTGGCATAAGTGAGAATGGAAAATGCGTTTTAATAAATCTCTGTCCTGTGATTTCCTTCAAAAACTCATATCCTGGCCGAGCGATTTTCTCAATGAATTCCAACTTTTCTGGATATCCAGCATTTTCCCATCGAAGTTGATCCTTCACCTCAGGACCAATGAAATTGGAAAATCTGTAAGAAATTTTCTACACACTCAAAGTTTTTCATAAAGCACACACTCATACTTACTCGAAGAATGGAAATCGTTGGGTTAACGGGATGTCTCTGGCTTTTTTAAAATTCAAATCGTTGGCTATCAACCAAACCATTTCCTGGGTCCATGTTGTACCTGATCTCGGGACAGTTGTTATCCAGATGTCACTCTCTCTTGCTTGGAAATTGTGAAAGGCCTCCGCTTCATCTTTGTATTTCCATGGGAAGAAGTACTTCTCTGGTCCAACTTGAACGAATCCTTTGCGTTCTCCGTGACAATACTCCAATAGTTCAGTGTTTACATCTGGATCTACTATTGTAATATCAAAGGGAAATCTATATTCACCTTTGTTGTTGTTGAAAGCCATCTAGACCCAGATAGAATTAGCTTCTCTGTTTGACCAAACACTGTAACGGGTGAAAGTACACTAAACTGATATTCAAATTCAACCAGCTGGCCAGCTACCTCTGTTGGTCTAGTGTGGAGCTAAGTGCTTTGATAAGTGCGTGTCTAATAGCTTTTCCACTGCACTGCTTGTGGAACAATAACATTCATTACATATGTACGTGCCCCGCGAAGAACCCCTCCAAGTGAAAGTTCTTCCAAACCTGGTAGACATTGGCGTGTCGTATGTCTCTTGGAAATTGAAAATTACATAACTCTAGTGCGGATGCATGATCTTGATGATCGGCTGATGCTGCAATTATATGACAAACATATGCAGGTACACTGCTCGTACTTACATATGTATGTACCTGGTACCTACTGCTGTACTTCGAGTAATTAACTATTATCAACGCTGATCTGGTAACCATGTATGCGGTTATTTATATTTATTGTGCATTGTATAACAACAAGGAATGGATTAGAAGGCCATACAATTTGAAATGTATGTTAAATTTGGGGGCACCTGAAAATGCTGGTAGACTATGAATCTGAATAAAAACACATCTATACATGCGACTACTTATGGCCATGTTGTAATAATTTAATCCTCTTTCCATACACAAACATATATTTTAACCCCAAAATTACATTAGAGTGAACAAAGCTCGATGAGGAATTGCTAGGCAGCCCGACCCACTGAATGCTGGTTTTTTCAACGACAACCCCTCAGATCGAGGCTTCTCGGCCTCGATAGAATCAACAGCCAGTGCAGCTTTTTGGGACTGGAACGCATAATTTACAGAACAGAAGGTTGCCTCTGGTGGCAGAGGAAAATAGATCTCAATTCTCAGTAACTTCAGAAAATCGCAAAGTACAGTCGTGAGTTCTCGCACCTCTCTTGTGGAACATAATGTATTATGGAGCTCTGCCGTTAACACTGCCCAAATTTTTTTTTTTTTATAATTATCGCGCGCACAAGGGATTTGGTGTACCCTTAAGATGTTTGCACATAGCGCCGGCTAGGGGAAGTTAGGGAGGGAAAAAAGAGAGATACCGATGTGCGTTGCAAGTTATAGTGACTAGGAAATAAAGAGCTCGGCAGGGCATTCCATAAGCGAGTTGTACGGCTTAGGAACGAATCACGATATTTCAGAGTACGTCCGAAAGTAGGCTTGCGGCGATACAGGCGTTACGGTTAGAAGTTAGAAGGGGTGGAATGCTACTGGCAAAATCGGTGGAGCACTGGTGGTGAAAATAGAAAATAGTCTCACAAGGTGAGACAGGAGACATTACCTCTGTGTTCGAGGGTGTTGAATGACTGTGTGATATTGTCATCACCTATGAGTTTTACCGTCCGGTTTTGGATCCTATCTAGCAAGTGCAAAGCGGTTTAAGGAGCACCTGACCAGATGTGAGCATTGTACTCCAATTTCGGGAAGATAAACGCTTTATACAATATATTGGGTCTACAAGTAAGTTTCCAGCGTTTGTCAGAGATGGCGCCACTAGTGGATCCCGGACAGAAATGTCAGACCCCATGTGTTTTATTTGTAGGTTTTGTATCTGTTAACAACCTTGCAGCGTTATATTTGAGCAGCTCTAACGGTGTCGTACATTTTATCGAGCAAAATCATGGCAAGTTTCCAGCCAAATAAACGTCATTTGCGGGAAGCGCTGCTTTTATTCTTTAATATGAAGAAAAGTGCGGCTGAGGCCTATCGTTTGCTTTCAGAAATTTATGGGGTGCAATGTATTGGTGAATCGACGTGCCGCGAGTGGTTCAAACGGTTCAAAAGTGGTGAATTTGGAGTTGAAGACAAAGATCGCCCCATAAAGCCGAAAAGTTTTGAAGACGAGGAATTGAACGCTTTACTGGATGAGGATCCGAGTCAGATTCAAGAAGAACTTGCTGCATCATTGGGCGTCACGCAACAAGCCGTTTCCCCGCGCCTAAAAGCACTGGGATTCATTCAAAAGGTTGGAAACTGGGTGCCGTACGTATTGAAGCCAAGAGACGTCGAACGGCGATTTTGCATGTCCGAAATGTTACTGCAGCGGTATAAAAATAAATCATTTTTGCATCGTATTGTCACTGGTGGTGAGAAATGGATTTATTATGATAATCCTAAACGCAGAAAATCGTATACAAAGCCCGGCGAGCCTGCCCAATCGACGCCGAAACGAAATATTCACGTGAAAAAGATCATGCTCTGCATATGTTAGGATCGAAAGGGTTTCGTATACTACGAACTGCTTCCGAATGGTGAAACCATCAAAGGACCATTATATCGAACCCAACTAATTCGTTTGAAACGGGCATTAAAAGAAAAACGGCCAGAATATGAGACCAGGCACCAGTCATCACGACAACGCTCGGCCATATGTTGGGGTTACGGTGAAAAACTATTTGGGAAATAGTGGATGGGAAATTCTGCCTCACCCGCCTTACAGTCCAGACTTGGCACCATCTGACTACCACTTGTTTCTTTCGATGCAGAACGCTCTTACGGGAATACGCTTCAGCTCAGTAGAGGAAATCAAAAATTGGCTCGATACGTTCTTGGGCTCGAAAGACGAGAAATTTTTTTGGTCCGGAATTCATAAATTGCCAGAAAGATGGGGGAAAGTTGTAGGTTCCGATGGACGATACTTTGAATAAAGCATTGTAACTATGTTTTCATAATAAAACTTCAAATTTTGGAAAAAAACGCTGGAAACTTACTTGTAGACCCAATATTAAGGCCAGATCAGAGGGTGTGAAATATTTCTTACATCGCTTGAGGAAACCTAGATATTTCGTAGCATTTTTGGCAACATCGAATAAGTCGTCATTCCAAAGTAAATTGTCATTAACATATATACCGAGAATGGAAAGCTTTTCGGTTTTAACGATGCAAGCACCATTCATGGGTATTTAAATTTCGCTTTGACGACAGCAGACAGCATTGTGTTTTGGGAACATTAAATTCTACTCTGTCGATTGTTCCTCAATTGGTTATGCTGCTAATATCGGAATATAATGAGCTTAACATACGCTGCCGTTCCCGCTCTACAGCTGAAGACCAAGGACGTGAGTTCAGTATTTGAAAAGCAGAGAGTACTGTCGTCAGCAATGGAATATATTGGATTAGAAGTAGCAGACAAGAGGTCATTGATGACAATTAAAAAGATTGTCGGAGACAGAACGGAGCCCTGGGGCACACAAACATTTACTTTATGAACACCATACTTGAAACCATCCAAGACAACTTGAATTGAACGTTCCGAAAGATAGTTTCTAATCCATTGAAGAAGAGAGTCGTCGATCCCAAATGCACGCATTTTCGGCAAAAGAGCCTGATGTCAAACTCTGTCAAATGCGTTAGAAACATCAAGTTCAACTATCTTGCTTTCGCCAGATTGATGTTAGCTTTAGTTCCACTTTTCGGTGAGACATGCCATCAAATCACCAGTGGACCCGTTGCTACAAAAACATATTGCCGGTCATTGAGAAGTTTTTGTGTTCCGAGATATTTTATGAGCTGATGATTTATCAGCGCTTCCATGACCTTGGAGAGAAGGAACGTAAGTGCAATGAGTCTGTAGGAGGAGAGAGAAGAAGATTTATCTTTTTTTACGGACGGGCTGAACAAATGCTATTTTTTCCTCAATACAGTGGTTTTGAAGAAGGGGAGATAATGCCATCTGGACTTGCGGATTTGTGGACGTTAAGATCTTTGAATGCTCTTGCTACTACAGGAGTGCGAAAATGGATTCGTCCCATTGAAGATTCGACGCACGGCGGAGACAAAGCACAATCTGGAAGTGTTGAACTGGCCGCAAAGCGTGCAGCAAGCAGATTGGCTGTATCCAAAGAGCTGACAGCTGGAATGTCATTGTAAATGGGCGTTGAGATGGAGGATGAGGCAGATTTTCTAATGTTTTTAACGAACGATCAACAACTTTTACTACCATTGGGCCATTGTAGTATTTTTTGCCTTAGTTCTTGGTCGTATAGAAATTTCATGAACTTGAGAAAGACGTTGCAGTCATTCCTGGCTCGTTTGAACTTTTTTCGGTTTTCTTCTGTCGAGTTGGTCTTATAAGACCGAAAAAACATTTCTCTAACCCTGGCAGCCTATTTACAGCTCCAGCCGTACCATGCCTTTTCTTTTGATCTGATACTCTTAATACGATAAGGGATAAAGGATCTCATTCCAAGAAAAATAGTGTCAGTGACATATCAGCAGCGGCATCCATGTCGTTGTCGAGGAAACATAGCGACCGGTTAAAGTTCCTAAAGAAGGTGTTAAGTCCGCTCCAATTGGCTTTCTCGTATTGCCACACGGTTCTTTTAAGAATTTTTTTCTCTAACTGTGTGGTCAGGATACGAAAAATTAGCTGATATGACACAATACATAGTCTGACAAGCCTAGAGGGGAGAGCACATCCACGATGTATTTATCAGGGACAGAAGTTAAAAACAAGTCCAGGGTGTTGGCGGTATGACTATCAACATTCCGGTATCCGCGTGGGCTCATTTACAAGCTCCGTTAAGTTGTTCTCCTCAGCGAAAATCCCAACACACCGTTCTTCGGGTGTTGTCTGTCCAGAATGTCGAAGTCACCCAGAATTGTGTATATTGAAATCGCCCGTAATAACGATTTCAGTATGAGGATACAGGGATACAATTCTTTGAATGGAGTCAGACAGCGCATCAAACTCATTAAATGTAAAATTGATGTCCAGTTTGGAGCTTCTGTAAATAAAGCGGTAGGGGATAATTTGCTTACGGAGATGGAATTTTAACCACATGAAATTGAATTCCGGATTGGACTACAATGTGGTGGAATTTGGTAAGCTACATCACTACGCCCATAAATGGCGAGACCGCGATGAGGAAAGAATAGTGACAGTAGTTCGTAGCCAGGTTGCTTCAGATCAGATATGAACGCTAACCCCGTAAGCAGCATAGTCAGTTACATCCACGAGATAGAATCCGCCGCAGATGAGACTGTTGCGGATTAGCCATAAGGCCGTGGTGTGTTCAAACTTCCGAGTCGGGAACCAAACAAAGCTCAAAGTAATGCTCGATAACAGGGCTCACGTTGAGCACGCCAGTAAGAAGACATCACTGATGCAGGCAGCTATATTTCGGGCGCTCCCAAATATTGGTGGCTCTGGTCCCGTGGGAACGTGCTGTCCAGAGTGGTTCGGTTCTCCGATATTTAGCTCGTTATGGGCGGCGACATTAGAGGGGAAAGAGTTGTCAACGTACAGGCTCTGCGCAATTAGAATTAACAGCGGCTTTCGAACAGTCTAGGACGAGTCGGTCCGTATGTTAGTGGAAATGATAATGAATGCAGAGTATGTACCGTTGACGACCCTCGAACCGGTAAATAGGTGTAAGTAGAGGAGAGGCAGCGAAATGGTAGGCCTAAGTGAGACAACTTCACAATAGTCAGATGGACCTACAAGCTGATTCCCGTCATCGAATAAAAACTATCTTGCACAGTTCCAGTCCGGGCACG
Source organism: Volucella zonaria (assembly GCA_963966105.1). Classification (NCBI taxonomy): domain Eukaryota; kingdom Metazoa; phylum Arthropoda; class Insecta; order Diptera; family Syrphidae; genus Volucella; species Volucella zonaria. The sequence continues at coordinate 182,977,901 of OZ014532.1, forward strand.
GCGGAACTATTCGGATGGTTCACCGAAGAGGGGAATGCGCAGAAGTCGATATTTTACTGCAGACGCTTCGTAAAAGACAGAACAAACCTGCCAAGTCCGGAGGACTGCGTAGGCCGCATGACGGGGTTAGAGGACGACTGAATGGAGATCTACTTATTTAAAGTGCGAGTGCAAAATGCCCCTGCGAAGAACTAAAATTTGGTATCTTACCAAGACGATCACCCGAAAATACAACATAATTTCGAAGTAGTTACTAACAGCAGCCCTAGGGGAAGACTAGCTGAGGAGTGCAGAGGTGCGGATTAGCACATGGGCACGAGGTCCAGGATAATCATAACACGAGAATTGTATATGCTTGTAGCACGGTTTACTAGTATCTATGAATATTCCACATCTCTATAAAAAACCACCATGATTTCTGATTCTCTTTCAAACTTTTCAAGCGTGGTTAAGTAAAGTGGAAAAAAACAGTAGCCAGAACAGCAGAGAGCTTGCATCAAGACTAAGAGGATAAATCCTCACAGCCAATAAAAAGGAAGAACTGCAATGTCGAGGACCTGGCAAACGGGCTGGTTTTTTAAGATTGCTAACAGGGGACTTGCGTGGCGATTGATCGGAAAACTGCCATCTGTTCTATAACCTGGATTGGTCCAACAGCGAAAAACAACCAAGTTCATAGCGAAGGGCTTGCATTACCTCCCAGTGTTAGTTCCCCGCAACTGCATGAGTAAACCCTTGCCCATGCAGGCTGAAAGGGCAAGGGCATGCCATAATACTGGTCTACACAGTTTAGGGCTCACAACCAACTAATGGCGTCGGATAAAAATGGATTCACTGTTGAGGATCCTTGCAAATGCTTAAAAGACAAAAATCTTTGAATCTTCACGTGGAATGGTCGGACCCTTAACAGACCACGTGCAGCCGAGCAATTACCAGAGGCCCTTGACTGCTATCACTCAGATATTACCGCACAAGAGAAGGAAAGTACATCGGCTTCATCAGAGGAAGAAAAAAAAAACACAAGAACTGCGCGATCAAAGATGTTGAGGGCGGGTTGTACTCCAGGAATATTGTACGGAAATTTTACCAATAGGTAAAAAGAACGTGCCAAGGCAAAAAGACCCGTACAGAAACCTGTAGAGATTAAGAAGGAAACCTGGTAGTAGAATCACAGTCGGTCTCGAGAATATGGAAAACTTTTTTCTACAGACTGTATAACGACGAAGAAGCCCAGCATCCCGCCGTCAGGCAGAGTAGACCATCCAACTTACACGATGATATCCAAAACTTCCATCTACCTGACCAGAATGAAGTAAAGATAACAATATCTAAGCTGAAAGCCAACAAAGGAACTAGACCTGACGGCTTACCGGCCGAGGTGTTCAATGCTGTCGAAACTGACTTTGTTAAAAACATACGCCAACTCAATTCTCAAATCTGGTCAGAAGTGCGTATGCGTGATGAATGAAATTTCAGCATCGTTTCCCCGATCCACAAAAAAGGAGACCCCGTCAACTGCGTTAACTATAGAGGAATAAATCAACATCGCATACATCTGCCATACCCACCATCTATATAGATTTTAAGACCACGCATGATAGCATTTATAGAGACGAGCTGTATACATAGAGTCATACCTAGTTTTGGCATCTTTGCCAAGCTCATCCGTCTGTACAGAATAACGATTGAGAACGCTCAATGCTCCGTCAAAGTTGGTAACGACTTAACCGAGACCTTTGATGTCAAAAAAGGTTTTAGACAAGGTGACGCACTGTCGCGTGACTTTTTTAACATTACACTTGGAAAAGAAACTCGCTCGTGAACACTGGAGGTAAAATCTTTGGAAAGTCTATGCAACTACTAGCGTATGCCGAAGATATCGATATAATTGGAAGAACAGAGCAGGCGGTCATCGGTGCGTTCTTTAGTATTGAATCGGAAGCTGCCAAAATAGGTTTAGCGGTAAATAAGGGCAAGACCAAATCAACAAGATGGGGCACACAACACTACGAATTAGACAGAAGATCACGGACGACAACTACAATTTCGAGGTAGTAAGGGACTTTGTCTGCCCCCGCTCTGCTATAAATTCAGCCAACAACACCTCAGCAGAAACAAAACGAAGATTCACACTTGACAATTGCTGTTTCTTTGACCTAATAAGGCACTAGAGTAGTAAGGCCCTATCCCGATAAACTAAGAAGGTTTTACTCGTATATAAGACCTTGACCATTTCAGCCCTACTTTATGGCACTGAAGCATGGACCGTATCGAATGCGGATGAAAATATCCTCAGTGCTTTCGAAAGAAAAATCCTTCGAAAAATATTCGGTCCCGTATGCGTTGACGGGCTTTGGAGGAGAAGATTCAACGACGAACTATACAAGCTGTGATATCAACCTAGTTAGAAAACGGCGCATCAGTCGCGGGAGATGGCTAGGACATGTAGAGCGAGTGGACACCAATGCTGCCGCCTGCAGAGTCTTGAATCCAACCCGGAGAGACAACACAGTAGAGGAAGACCTCACCTAAGGTGGGCCGCACAAGTAGAACGGGACCTCAAACTACTTGGAGTGCGCAACTGGAGGCAATTAGCCAAAGACCGGGCTAACTGGAGGGGCTTGATAGTTGATGTCCAATTCAGTGTAGCAGTAAAAAGAATGTTCCGATTCATTCATGGAGTTGGAATGTATCATATATGTACATACCCTCTGAAGTAACGGCGACAATCCGAGACCTTGGATTTTAATGGCTTGAGATATTATTTATTACCAATATTAATGATTACCAATGGAGGGAAGGCAACAACTAGCGATTGTTGAAGGTAGTGTTGCATGATATGAAAATATACAAGTGAATTGTAGACAGTTGGATCCGCAATATTATTAAACTCTGAGGCAGCCAGTGCAGCTTTCTGGGAGACAGATTCAAAGGTTATGGATAACAAACGAGATACATCGCGACTCTTCCCAGAAATATTAAATGTACATAGGACGTACGTATACACATTAAATTGGCAAAACTTGAATCCAGAGCTAGAATAACCGATAAAATCAAAATTAAAATACACTAAGGCAATTTTTTCTTTTTCTGTTTTTCCCCCCGATAATTGCATCATCATAATTTACGTGACAGTCCCTGAGGCAACCCTCAATTATAAATATTTGATATTTATCAACATTGAAAATCTTTTCAGAGCTAGTCGCTTCATACTGGAGAAAAATACTGCGTGACTCGGCAGATCAGCGGTCTCTATTTAAAGCATCGTCAAATGACAACAGCTAACCAACAATTTTAAAGGAAATAATGTCCAACCTTTCGAGAACAAATTCGTCAATAACTTCGCACCAAGATAACAGACCAATCAACACTGTAATTGCAAAAAGGTAATAGACGAATCCACGCTATTAAAAAATTTAAAATTGCTTCCAGCGTTGCAACGTCTCTATTCTTCTGTGAGCAACATTGTCTCCAAATCCTGACATAATTAAGAACGTATTGGAATATCATCAAAACCGTTCACCAAGAAGGGTGACAATTTAATGGAAACGGAGACTTTCAAGACGTCATAAAAATTAATTAAACAATGTATTAAATCCGTTCCGTTAGGAATCTTAATACTTAGGCCTATACCCTAAGGTATGCCGCTGTCCTCACCAACAGAAAAAAATCCTATAGCCCTGAGCAAAAACAAGGGTGACAGAAGATAGAAAAGTTATGCCTGCGAAAAAAATCGAAGAGATCTGCGATAGCAAGAACACCGCAAATTTGTGCATAAAGTCCATGCAGCAGATAGGTATATAGATTAAAAATATATACCTATACCCGGAAAAACTAGCATGGCAATTAAGAAGCTGAACAACAACAAGGAGTTAATGGATGCTCTAAACCAAGAATCAAAACAAGGGGATATGGAATACGATGCGACCAACGCCGATTTTTCCGAATCGTTTACAGATAAATCTTGAAAAATGATTGTACTGTCGACAAACAAAATAAAAGTTGCTTATCATTTGGAACAAAGCCTTTTACTCCTGCAATAAAACTGTCGGTAGAAAATTTGTACTATTGCCCAAAAATGACCCTTAGACACTGTAGTAGGTACAATTTCTACCTATGGCAACATACATCAAGCGATCTGCTTGATTTCAGAAAATCTGGATGCCGAGGTATTGAACCATACGGACACTAATAATCTGGAGTCGATATCAAGCAATTTAGTTGCGTCTTCGAACTTAGATTTTTGTAGAAGTTTTTCAGTAAAATTTTCAACTCGAGAGGAGTGGATAACCGCACAGGAGTTTATTTGAACTTGCTTGCCGACTGTCATTGCAATTCGGCATCCAGAACCGAGCTTGGACATCCCTGCGTTGTAATTCCAAAAGTCAAGTACCTTCTATCAGTAGACAACTTAAGCATGCTGCATCATTTAGCTTCTGTGTAACAGCCGCTGAAAGAAGACAACAGCGTTAATTCGGACAAAATTGAGAAAAAGGTAATTTCTTCTAAGGAATGATTTGCGTTATTCAGCTGCACCCGCATTATAACCGTGGACAAAACCGGGAGCCACCACAACACACCGGAGACCAAGCAGCAATCGAAACAAAAGGTTATCCAGTCGAATCGGCGGCGAAAAAAGTCAATGCGGATCTGTCGGCCATTAAGGTCATGGCAACATGAGTCCTTTAGGATGCATAATCCACACTAATTATGTACCTTTAAAAGGCGAAAACAATTAACGCCGAATATAATGCAAGCTTATAATACAGTCAATTTATAGACACAATTCAACGACGGTTTGAAAGAAAAACAACGCCAATACCCAATAAGAAAATTCGCATTCATTCATTAAAACAATGTACGGGTGCATTCTCCAGATTTAGCCCACAGCGGCCATTTCTTGTTACCAAGCCTGGACGTTTGCTCGACGTAAAGAGATTTAGCTTCTACGACGGAATCATCGCTCTAAGAATAATATATTTTAAAGATTTCAATAAATCTTATTATTTGAAAGGGTTCAAAATATTGAAGAAATATTGGACGAAGACCCTATCTAGATGCTGATTCTCGAATACCTAATGGGCAGTCACTCGTGTACTATTTTGATTAAGCTTAAGTGGGGATAAGTGAATTGAAGCACTTCTGCAACGGACACCGAATCTCTCGTCCAAATACTCATTATTATCCGCCAACTTCACACTTAACGATCGAACTAATAAAGATAAATTAGAATAGGGACGAAACTTTTCGGCTGTGGAACGGGACTTTCTATATTTTCTTCGTGACTGTACCCCTGTCCTTACTCCTCACTCTTCTCACCAAAACACTATCGGCATGCCAGACTCATGAGTCACCATCTAAACAAAGTATATTGAGCTCAAAGTAGATTATCTGAAGAAATACAGGGTTTCTTTGCTGAAAAAACTTTCTTTCATTCAAAAAGTCACTGACTAATTTATCCACCCTCATAAAAGCTGTCTTTTGAATTATTTTTGAATTATTATTTATTTATGACTTTTTTACTAAATAAAAAAATTTAGATATAATTTCAACTCACAGTTCTACATTTTATTGCCCAATTCCACCCATCTATAAGAGAACAAAAAAACTATAATTTGACCCATCTACATCTTTGCATTGTAATTCGCCGTCATTTAATTTCATCCATCTGTCAAAGCCAATCTAGAGCTCGCACAAATTATTTGTAACAAATCGAGGCCTGTCGATTTATGTTAGATTATTTCTTTTGTCAATTTTTCCAGTCCTCCAATAAATTTATAAATAACTAATCTTTTTTAAATTACCCCCAATTAGTCCTGAATAACTTGGCGTAGAACTCGTGCCCAAATTGTGCTCGCAAGTCGACCAAAAATCGATCGATAAAAACATCAAACAAAAATGAGTTCTGTAAGTTTTTTTTTTCTTCTATTTCTTTCTTTACTTGACCGTGCAAGTGATTTCTGTTTTTTTGTTTTTTTTTTCTTGTTTCGCGTTTTTTGTTTTGTTTTTTTTTTCTGTTTGTGTTTGAATGGCCTTCTGAAGAATGCTGATTTTATAAAATACAATTAAAATAGAAATGAATTAAATGAAAGTTTTCTATTTTGTCACCTTCAGATCTCGAATGTTGAGAATCTTTCACCTCAGACGATTCGCCAAGTCATGAAGGAGATGCGTTCGTTAATTGACAGTCCGCTAGAGGGCATCAAAATTCAAATTAACGACACTGATGTAACGGACATTCAGGCCGTCATCGAAGGACCATGTATGTATCAAGTGATATTCTAGATGTGTAGCTCGTCTTTTCTAAGTGAGTTTTGTTGGTTTTGTTTTAAGCTGGAACACCATACAGTAGTGGGGCATTTCGTGTGAAGCTAACACTCGGAAAAGACTTCCCTCAAACACCACCAAAAGCATTTTTCCTGACGAAGATATTCCACCCAAACGTCGCGTCAAATGGAGAGATATGTGTCAATACACTGAAGAAAGACTGGAAGCCAGACTTGGGCATTAAACACATCCTCCTTACCATAAAATGCCTTCTAATTGTTCCGAATGCGGAATCAGCCTTGAACGAGGAAGCTGGCAAAATGCTCTTGGAGCGGTACGATGATTATTCACAAAGGGCGAAAATGATGACCGAAATTCATGCGCAGGTAAGTATTCGCACGTAGTACGTATGTAGTGTTGGACGATCTTTTATTTAATTTGATCCATATGGCTTTGAACTGATGTTGGGTTTAGATAGTCTACACAGTTCGTGATTATATCTTTGTTTAGCCTCAAGTCAGACAATTTAAATGTGGGACTTAATTTCACTCCAGTGGTCACATGAAAGTGGTGATTTCCTGCAGGTGAGTCTTAGGACTTCCCTGACCTAAAGTCACAATGACATGCACCTATTAACTAGATGAACGTTGTCGGTTAATTGTGATTACTCAGAGGGCAATTTCTTGATAAATTCGTCATGGTCAGTTATGTACGTAGAGTATGAATTGCTTCTGATGCGTACCAAGCAGTCAGTTACAAGGAACGTGCGCCACAGATCACTCTTCTGCCTTACGCGTGGAGCTCTTGCCGAAATCGTTATGACCAATAATCAATTGTTTTGCGTGTCTTCCAACTACACAGCGTCCCGTGATTATGTTTGCAAGCCTTAGGTTGGGCAACTTTCTTGATGGCTTGAAATCGAATCTAGGCCATATTAGTCCAGATGTTTCAGAGTTATCTCCATAAACCCACTTATAGGTGAACTTAGGAAATGTGTGATTTGTTTGGCGTAGGACATTGTTGGATTGACGTTGCTAAACTACCTACTACCGGTTCCTAGGGATCTGAGTGTGGCTAGTTTAGACCAAAAAGGGTATAATCTTGAGCTGCTGTGTCAGCTTGGAAAACTGTACAGTGTGTGGGTGAAGGATTGATGTATGATGCTATTTTTGAGTCATCTGTGAAGATGGAAATTGACATACTGAGACTGATTTCTGAAAGAAGGTGACTTAAATCAATGTTGAAGTCGCTTCAGTCAATTGAAGATGTCGGTTGTTTGAAGAAGACTGCGTCTGCAACCTAAGCAGACTACGAGTAGTATATGCTACATTTAGCTCTAGATAACTGGGCCTTCCCAATAATCTCAGAGGGATGCCATTTAGTTTGAGTGGAATAATGCTATCTCTTGTGATAGTTTTAAAATGCTTCGACAACATGCAGAAGGATTTGCCTGCTTTGGATATGAAAATACGGTTATCTCAATTCAGGCAATGGTATTGCGCTGGGAGTCAAACAGGCATTAAGAAGTCATGACTGGAAAGGTGGAAACCGCCCATTTAATCTTTTTCTGCAAATCTTATCCGGTTGATGAATAGGCATGCAGATTTGTTCACATGCCTTAGTCTCGGAGTTTCAATCATTTCACAAAAACACCTCAGGGACTACGTTTGGTGTTCCTTACTTCTCCTTAAGAATACCTTGAAGGTTTCCCTAGATAGCTTATAAACAATTTAAGCTCCTTCTACTCTTGCAACAAAGTTCTTGAAGATGCGTTTATTATCAAAAAGGCGTTTATGAAGATCAGGTTAATCCCAGCATACCATTCCTGCTATTGACCATAATTTTGTGACAAATTAGGGGACCTTCAGTCGATTAAGCCCATCGGAATTTCTTAAAATCGTAACTGTTCAGAGTTAAACTCTTTCGTAATATGTTGTTGGATTGAAAGTGATTGCGAAATCTCCATATGGGTTTTAGCTACACCAAATAAGGGTCCGTCTTGTTATTAATCTCCCATGCAGAATACTAAAAAGGTGTCTGGCATTTTTCGCCAACCCCCGGGATAAAATCCTCTAGTGACATGCTGACATTGCTCACAGATGTCAGATGACCATAATTTTGTGACAAATTAGGGGACCTTCAGTCGATTAAGCCCATCGGAATTTCTTAAAATCGTAACTGTTCAGAGTTAAACTCTTTCGTAATATGTTGTTGGATTGAAAGTGATTGCGAAATCTCCATATGGGTTTTAGCTACACCAAATAAGGGTCCGTCTTGTTATTAATCTCCCATGCAGAATACTAAAAAGGTGTCTGGCATTTTTCGCCAACCCCCGGGATAAAATCCTCTAGTGACATGCTGACATTGCTCACAGATCATATCTGTATAGGCGTTGTCATAGACGCATGTTATGGTGTCAGGTTTAACTTTTATATGAAGTATCGAAAGATCTGTTCGCCCAACTGAAGTATTTTTGTCTCCAGCATGACATTTTTATTTTAATATGGAGCACGAACTCTGGAATACAATATCTGTCAAATATCCACCTCTACTCTACCTACAAATAAACATTCTTTTGATGAAATTTTTCATCACGTTTTCGCATATTTCGCAAATAACAACTCTGATATTTTCTTTCAATGCATGAGTCATTGGTAGAGCATTGGGGTATAGTTTTTTTTTATAACATAGCCCCAAAGGATAAAGTATAATGGAGTTAAATCGCTGTCGTCGTCCAGGTCCATAGCATCAATTTCAGGCAAAAAAAAAATCAGTCAACATCACTCGGTAACGCAATCTACTGTAATTGTCGCACAAGCATCATTTCCGAAAAAATATGATCCATTGACACTGCCAGCCCAAAAACCGCACCAAACTGCCACACGTTGTTGACGGAGAGGTTGTTCCATTATTTCTCTCGGTTTTCGGAGGTCCAGATGCGACAGTTTTTTCTGTTTACGTACTCAGATAAATGGGACTGAACCTGATCTCTCAGGATAATTTTGTGTCAAAAATCATGATCTTGTTTATTAATTTTCAGCACTCAATCAACGAAAGTACGGCCTTGTACGTGGTCTGCTGGCTTCAATTATTGTGTCAATTGGACCTTATAAGCATGTAGGCCAAGATCTTTATGCAAAATGCGGTGCAAAGTGATTGCGGATAGACCCAATTCCTTTGATCGTCTCGAAATGGATACACCTGGGTTTTCAGTCGCACTCTTAGCTACATCGACGATATTTTCAGCTGACCTTTCTGGACGAACACGAGTTAGAGTCTTCACATCACTAACCTGTATGAGACGTTCAAATTTATCGATTAAATTCATTATAGCTGTGTGAGAAGGTACTTGGTTACGACCAAAAGCAGTACAAACTTTACGAAGCGTTTCTGCGATCTTTTCTCTGTATTTATAGTGAATTTGTACTATTTCAGCACTATTTCACTGGGTGAGTGTGTTTCGATCCATATTTAATACCCTCCTAGTTTTTACTTGTTAAAAGTCAACACAATGTTAGTTGAATGTCTATTCTATTTCAAAGGTTCAAAGATTTATTTTCGTGGAAATTTCCTCTGATTTCGCGCCAAAACTTCACATTCGCACATTAATGCGCTATGTCCACTTTGGTTAGCAGGACACCGCAGAATCTGAAAGTACTCGTTTATTCTTGTCGCCCTTTATTACGCTTGGGGAGGTTTTTATATCCAGACTTTCGAATTCTTCAAGCTCCCATCCTCTTCTCGCTAGCTTATTTCCTCCTATACCGTAATACTGCAGTGTACAGTGTCCAGTGCTACAACCCTTGAAGAAGTCCAAATTAGTGAGGCACTCTGCAGAAAGTCCATTCCCATCGTAGGAGTACACCAACCATGTTTTGCACTATTTTTCCAGAAAAACTTTGAATAAAAAAACCAAACATCTTCCCAAAATCTTTTGGTGAGTTTGGTGACGAAAACGGAGTGTTCGTGATGATTGAAGATAAACCCAGTACTTCGCCTTTATTTAAAGTATCGTTCGCCTTGAAATCAATAAACATATACTCGATATCAATTTTAGGTTAGGCAAGGCTAACATGATAATTCAGTCGACTGAATGTGTTTTGAAGACTAAGCTGTTGCAATATAAGACCATAAGAGCCCATAAGTGAAACTCAGGACATCAGTTGCAGTATTTCTGATGGCGTTCTAGGAATGTCGCCAGTGGTTTTGCAGTATAGATTTTCTTATAGACGTGGTGGGAAAAGGCTGGAGTCAATTGTTACAAATTACGAAAAAGGCGAAATTTTCGCATGTTGCGGCCACTGAAAATCACACGAAACTTTGTCTATCGTACCATGGAATTATTTGAGGATACTTATGGAATAGTCGACCGTGAAAAATACAGCCGTCCGCGCACTACGCGAACGCAACGAGTCATCAAAGCCGTGGAGAAGCGAATTCGTCGAAGGATAGGTATCACCAAGGACAGCATGTCGCGTATCTTAAAACGTGATTTTAGACACAACGCATGCAACAGATACACCCACACTTACTCGCAGAATAATTGAAACAGAAACATAGGTCAAAATCGAAAGCGTTTCTTCGCCAGTACGCAAAGAACGTTCACAGACGAATTCCTTTTACTAACGAGAACATTTTCACCGTTGAGGAATCGTTCAACAAACACAATGATGGACTGTATGGTCTGTCATTACGACATGCGTATGAACTCGTACCGAGACTTCAACGTTGCCACCACCCAGACTCTATGATTGGTTTTATAGGATCGCCGAGCTCCATATCTGCGTCAAAACCACGGCGAAAGCGTATCAAACAGACGTTTTAGGGGACGTTGTGGAGCCCCTCAACAAAATACTATTCGCAAATAAACTATCAAACTACCAACAAGACTCCGCTCCAGCTGTAAAGGCAAGCACGACTCAAACATGGCTCAAAAACCATCCGAACTTCATTTCCACATATGATTGGCCATCTGGTAGCCCAGACCTCAATACATTAGATTACAAGACTATGGTCCGTTCTGGACTATAGCTTGCTCTACTCCACGTTCAAGTATTGACCCTTTAAAACGCGCTGTTGTCCGAGCAGAATGCTTATACTTAATGTTTTGTAAAGACTTAATTTCACTGAATCCGCATATATTCATGGAAGCAAGGATACGCCTTGCCATCGCGTGCAATTATTATATAATATCAAAGCCGAACTGTAGTTGTTGCAACTCTACATCGGGTCAACCACAGGGAGAGCCTTCTTGCGTTTTAGGTTTCAAACCAAAGCCAACCATAACGCTCCTACTAGAGGTCCTACCTCTACTAGTTAGACCCCCCGGACCGAAGTCTGGCCCTGCTTCCCACGGTACCGTATTTTAAGTCCTGGTTTAGAATACCAGTGGCCCTGCCACTCAAATGAACCGGCAGCTTGTAACTGGTCAAATCGTAGCAACCTTCAACGGCGATAAGTTCTGAAAATGTTTCCAATGTATAAGGTGCTTACTGCAATTGATGACTGGGTTTTATGTCGAGATGTGGTGTGGATGTGTTAAGAATTATCCGCTACATGGCCAGATCGATCAAGATACTTTTTTCCTTATTAGTAAATAACATGTAACACAATTGAGAAATAACAGTATCTTCGTCTTCTTACTTATATACCAATATACCACTCAAATTGCGTACTCCAATTTAGTTCAGGTAAGGGCTTCCTCTACTGTGTAGGAATCGCAGCCGGACCATTATTATCCATTCACTCTACACTGATACGAGTTTTTTTGACCATGTCGTCGAACATCTCGTAAAATTCGGTGTTGTACATATCTCCTCCAAAGCCCAAAAAATTCCTCGAGGAATTCTGTGTTATCAACGATCGAGTATATGTTCATCTGCCTTCGATTATGCTTGTGTTCCTACAATATAGAGCAGGCATTCCATGATTAGGTTTTTACTAAGAGGTTTTTTTTTTTTTTAGTGTTTCTTGATAAAGCCTTGTGGAGTACTGCCTTCTTATGTCAAACCAACAGCGATTGGAAAATGTAACTCTTATTTGTTGTCCGATGAGGTGTCATTATCAGAATCAATAGCGGACCGGAGGTAAACAAAACCTGTTACTCCCTCAAAGTTATACTCGTATGTGTCTATTCTGAAGCTCTAGCCCGATTCGATTCCGACTTGTTGACATCGTGAACTTGGTTTTGCAAGTATGTAGTTGCACAGTAATTTGGAAAATTGTCCCTCAGGGTTGGCTTACGAAATTGTCTCTTGACGTCGAAAATCCCCATATCATCCCCATAGACACTGACATATACCATATGTCCTTGAAATCGATAAAAAAATGGTAAGTGCCGATCCATGGTTCTTGGGTTTCCAGAATCTGTCCGTATCTAAAGCCGGACAAATCACATCGAAGACAAGATCTTGTATGTATTGTTAAAGAGGCTGGTCCCTCTATAATTATTGCATTTAATCGTCTCTTCACTATGCTTTATGCCAAGAGTCATCTCCTGCTTCTTTAAACACCTCAGCAATTGCTTATTAAATTACTTGTGTATTCTTTAAACTCTACACCGATTTTGAAACGAATCTAAACTTACTATACTTTTTATTTTTGTTAATTTCTTACAGCCCCCAAAGACTACAGACGCCAAAGACGATGACGGTCCCTCCTCCAAAAAGCACGCCGTCGACAAAAAACTCCAAGATAAAAAGAAAGAGAAACTTATAAAAGAAAAGAAACGAATCCTCAAGCGATTATGAGATCACACAAGAATACCTAGATCAGGCGCATCCATTGCCAACACTTGATTTAATGATTTAATTACACATTTTATTTTATTAATTATAAATATTTATTCACGTTCATTATTCAGTCTAAAATTCCTTACACAGTTTTAACCAAAAATAAGAAAAGTTATTGTGCATACGTTCAAATCAAGTAAAACACACATCGAGACGATAACAGAGGGGCCGTCAAAACGTTCCATTGCAAACTAACAAAGAAGACGAAGAAAGAAAAAAAAGATAAAGCTGTGCCACGCAAGATCACATCTATAAGTTTTATTATTCATGTGTCATCCTGTACTGGCTTCAAGCAAACCCGCCCTATTAACTCAGTATCTCCAAACACTTTCATCACCACCAACTACAAGCATCAACTTAAAGCTTACATCCCAGTTGGTTCTTGTTTCGATGCCAGGTGCGTCAAAACTCGTGCCCAATGGCAGGTGTTTGTATTCCTACTTTCGTTTAGAATCATGGCAAAAATTTAAAATCTACTTACGGGATGAAAAGTAAAAGAAAAAAATCATGTACAAATCTACTTTTAGTAATAACAAATCGACTAATCGACTAATTGACTTATAAATAGCAAATTCAAGTGAAGAAAATAAGAGCAAAAGCAAAATATAAAATGAAAAACCATTTAACCAATACATTAGGGAATTAAATTGTAAAAGGGAAAAAACAAATTCTAATCTAAGTGACAAAGAATCATAATGCAATATTGAGTTAGCAGCTCCAGAAAACACGTAATTCGCTCTGGTGTTAACACACGTTCTAACTTTAGGTTTAAATTCTGTTTTAAGGTTTTTATTTACAAAAAGCGTGCGTGTCTGCATATTTGTAGACGCGCTAAATCAATCACATTTTTATTTTGAATTTATATTTAGGATTATTCGAAGAATAAATTCATAAGTTTTGTATTTTAAAATAAGTTTTGAAATCGTCCTCGAATTTTACGCTGTAGTGCAGTGCAGTGGGGGGAAGAGACTTATAATAATTGTGTGTGTGTCATTTTGTCATTTTAACAGAAATAAATGTCCTCTCTAATTACAAAAAAAAATGCATTCATGTTTGTTTCAGTAGACTTTCATTCCTACCTCTAAAGCTAATTTACGAGATAAAAATAATTATTGTGGAATCGTAGGTTATGGGATAAGGTCTGATGTATGCACCGGCAAATACAATACTTACATACCATGTTTAACCGTCCACGCCAATATGTTTGGTCTTCTTTCAAATTGTGTTTTTGTTCTTGCTTTTACAACTAAACATCACATCATATCTGTAGTGACATGAGTTTTGCAATTAAAGCAAATATCGACAAATCGCAGCTGCATTGCCAATGTACAACGACATTGTACGTCTTGAGATAACTTGAACAACATCCACTCAAACTTATGAAAAAAAATGTCACATACCCAAATGTATAATTTGCGTTGGATTTTCTTTATGACGTCACTTATTGAGTTAGGTTATTTTGAATTTGATAAGTGAGTAAAAATCGCTGCACTACCTTCGAAATCTACAACACCTAAAAATAGCAAAATCTGCAGATACGCTACTTTGGGAACGTACTGACTATGTAATGCTACTCTGACTTCCGACTTTAGATCTATAAATATTTTCATGCATTTAAACGCTTGCTGAGCTTTTTAAATTCTTGAGATAGGTTACTGGCCTCGAAATAACTAGCACCATATACAATAACAAAACAAGGAAGAGCAAATGATAATTGCATTATTTAATTGCCTTGAACTAGATAGGACAATATGGACAACATCATACGATAGGGTACATACTAGACATGTTATGGTCCTAATATTGGCAAAAGTAGAGCTTATTTTACTTTAGGTGTCACAGCTGTATGAAGTGAACCTGAGCCTAAACCAACAGCTCTATTTATCACGATCTTGAGCTAATCGCCTTCATTTTTGGACATCAGTAACGTCGGTATTTGTGTTTTTTGTGTTTGTTTTTCTATATAATGACTCGGGAATTCAGAGTAGATATTGCCAATATACGCGGTCTAAAAAGTAATCACTTTTCTGCGTACGTCCACGTCCGTAAGTACAGACCAGCTGTTTTGGCACTAAGTGAAACACAGGTAGATCCCCGCCCACACCTCTCAAATTACTCTGATCTGAAGCTACCTGGCTACGAACTAGTGCCATTATTCTTCTCTCACCGCGGTCTCGCAATTTACGTGCGTAGTGATGTAGCTTACCAAATTCCACCACATTGTAGTCCAATCCGGAATTCAATTTCATGTGGTTAAAATTCCATATCCGTAAGCAAATTATCCACTACTGCCTTATTTACAGAAGCCCCAAACTGGACAGCAATTCGACTTTTAATGAGTTTGATGCGCTGTCTGACTCCATTCAAAAAATTGTATCCCTGTAACCTCATACTCGACTCGAGCTGTAAGGAGGCTGTCAGGGTTGGAGAAAAGTTTTTTCGGTCCTTCAAGACCAGCCCAACAGAGGAAAACCGAAAAAAGTTCAAACGAGCCAGAAATGACTGCAACGCCTTTCTTAAACGTGTAAAATTCCAATACGAGCAAAAACTGAGGCAAAAAATACTACAATGCCCCAAAGGTAGTAAAAATTGTTGATCGTTCGTCAAAAATACTAGAAATTCTGCCTCATTCGCTATCCCAACGCTCATTTACAATGACATTCCAGCTATCAGCTTTTTGGACAAGGCCAATCTGCTTGCTGCACACTTTGCGGCCAGCTCAGCACTCCCAGATTGCGCTTTATCCCCGCCTATACTTAAGTGCATCGAATCTTCAATGGGACAAATCCACTTTCGCACTCGTTTAGTAGCAAGAGTTCTTAAAGATCTTAACATTCACAAATCCGCTGGTCCAGATGGTACAACTTCCCTCCTCCTCCTTAGGACTCTTTCCGTGAAGATGGAAAACAGCATTTGTCCAGCCCGTCCCTAAAAAAGACGAATCTTCCTCTCTTTCCTCCCACAGACCCATTGTACTTACGTCCCTTGTTTCCAAAGTCATATAAACGCCGCTAAACCGTCAGCTAATGAAATATCTCGAAACACGAAAACTTCTTAATGAGCGGCAGTACGGTTTTCGTAGCAACAGGTTCACTGGTGATCTGATGGCATGTCTCACCGAAAAGTGGAACCAAAGCGTACATCAATCCGGTGAAAGCAAGATAATTGCACTTGATATTTCTAAGGCATTTGACAGAGTTACGCATCAGGCTCTTTTGTCGAAAATGCGTGCATTCGGGATCGATAACTCTCTTCTTCAATGGATTAGAAATTACGTTTCGAAACGTTCAATTCAAGTTGTCTTGGATGACTTCAAGTCTGATATTCACAAAATAAATGTTGGTGTACCCCAGGGTTCCGTTCTGTCTCCGACACTCTTTTTAATTTTCATCAACGATCTCTTGTCTGCTACCTCTAATCCAATATATTCCTTTGCTCACGACAGTACTCTCTGCTTTTTATATTCGTCCCCGGACTCAAGTCCCTGCTCTTCGGCTGTAGAGCGGGAACGGCATCGTATGTTAAGCTCATTAAATTCTGATATTAACAGCATAACTAATTGGGGAACCACTAACAGAGTAGAATTTAATGCTTCCAAAACACAATGCTGTCTGCTGTAGTTAAAGCGAAATTTAAACACCCAGCCATTATCCATGGATGGCACTTGCATCGTCGAAACCGATAAACTTTCCATTCCAAATTGGAGTACAATGCCCACATCTGGTTGGGTACGCCTAAAACATCTCTGCACCTGCTAGATAGGATTCAAAACCGTGCGATAAAATTCATAGGTGATACTAGTATCACTCAAACAATGGACACCCTCGAACACCGACGTAATGTCTCGTGTCTCACCCTGTTTTATCGCTATTTCCACCACCAGTGATCCATAGAAATCGCCAGTGGCATTCCGCCCCTTCAAACTTTTAACCGTAACACCCGCCTCGCTATGAATGCTCATCACTCTTCAGTATACCCTCAAGCCCACTTCCGGACGTACTCTAAAATATCGTGATTCATTCCTAAGCCGTACAACTCGCTTATGGAATGCCTTGTATATCTCTTTATTTCATAGTAATTATAACCTTCAAACATTCAACACCAACGTTCACCGGTACCTCTCTTTCCATTCTCCCTGATTTTCCTTCGCCCGCGCTGTGTGCAAACATTTTAAGGGTACATAAATCCCTTGAGCGCACGCAAATTATAAAAAAAAAAATCAGATCGTCTGAAGTCCCTATCCACATAGAGGTGTTCTTTTATCTTATATATTGTAGTTAACTCTGTTAGACAGCGGGCTGTTGGTCGCCTTCGCCGTCAGCAATCTGTAGTGTACATGGATTGTGACTCTAATATTATGTTTTCATTCTAACTGCGATTGGACGGTATTTGTGCCATTGGCACATGCATGCAATTGTCGGCATTCGTCGTCGAACCAGATCATGACTGCTATGTCTCATCGTGGATGTTGAGGTGTGGAAAGGCCAAATCTTAAAGATCCGGATAAAGACTTATAGGTACCTTTTATGGGGAAAAAAATACGGAAAAAGTAAAAAACATGTTCAAATTTATTTATATTCAGCTTGTGATCTGTTACCGAGATACTACATATATTGCGGTTTACTTAAAAAAATTCTTGATGGAAGACGTTTTTAGAAAAGAACACACAAATATGGATTATGCATACGATTTCTGCAACCGTTGGTTGGTTGAGAGGTTGCGGGAGTTTGAATCATGGCTGAAACAGAAGAGTCACATAAGTCATACTATGGCGGAAGAAATTTAAAGCCATAACAGCGTTTTATTTTACGTTGAACCGTACAAATACCAATCTAAGACAAATAAGCGGACATTTTAACCTAAGCAAATTTGTATCTGAAGAGTTCCACATTTAGATTGCATAGATCCATTATAACGCACACCAGTGCAGAAGCTACTGGAACTAGAATCTAACGACTTAGCGATGAGCAGTTCTGAAATTACATTTTTAGAAGACGTTTTGTACAGGGTGCGTTTTATGTCTTAGTTCGATTTTGTTTTGTTTAATTGCTACGATTATTTGCCAGCTAACATTTGAAGGTGGTGGAGAGTGATAAATAGCAATTTATCGTTGACCTCTAACGTCGCGACAAAATATTATATTCAGTTGAGTGTTCAGTGATGAAATGGGGTATTTACAGTCGTTGAGAGAAGAAGTCGACACCGTAACCAGCATACGCTAGAAAATATTGTTTTATATATTCGAAGGCGTAAAATAATCTCCAATACCTGTAAAAATGAGCTTGTCAGCACAAGTTCAATGTCAATGTTGAAAGATATATCGGGTAACAGGATAATCGAGCCACATCGAATTTTTTCAAAGACTTAATTCGAATCTGTACCTAGAGTTTTTAAATACCGAGTTACTAAAACCACTAGATGACGTGCGACTGTAACTATGGAGTAGCATTCAGTTCCAATGATAGCAACCCAATACGATAGCTTAACTAAAGTATTGTCTTTGAAGGACAGCGTTAATGTCTTGATAATTCACACCTATTCATAGTCAAATGATCACACGTTTTTCAGGCAATCGGTGAAAATATTTTTTTACGATCTGCATTGCGTTTAATCGGGAAACTATTTATTGGTCAAAATATTGATTTGAGCCAGTAGCGCAATAAGCGCAGACTAGAAATCAACATCAAGCCAACTTCCACCAAGAATTTAGTCTCCCCATTAAATGCTGAATGCCACCCATGGAGCGAAATAACCACTGAGCACAAACACTTTCTTCCCTCACTATCTCATTTTCCAAAAAAAAAACTTAACACATGCTGAGGCATTATAAGTGTGTTCATACCCACTTGAGTGGCAATAAGGAGGAAGGAACTAGAGTCCTGCATCAAGGAAAAATGAGAGAAATGCAGCGTAGGGTACGACGAGACAAACGTAACTGTAGCAACGCCTTGGCCACAGAAGCAGAGGAAGCATCGAGCAGGTGTGATAGCAGAACCCTTTTCAGAATCACCAAAGAGCTGACAGGTGGTCATCTAGCCAACATCCGGTGAAAGGGTTGATAGTACTCGTTTCAGATGAGGATTAGCTATGGAAGGAACATTTTGCTACGCTCCTTAACAGTGTATTCGCCAGCGATGTGCACCCAAATCAAACCGAGATGTCCGAAGCAACATTTCCCGAATTCGCACATCCACTCCCAGCAAAGGTGAGATCGCTATCGTGATCAACGCGCTGAAGAAAAACAAGGCGGCTCCAACAACATCAACAGAGCTTTTACATCCTCCTGTTAAGCGAGCTTGGGAATGATTGTCAAGCTCCCTAAAGAAAATTGCCTTATGGGGTGTGGAAACTGGAGAGCCATTTCCGTTCTTCCCGCAGGAAGATCTGCAAGATACACTCGATGCCGTACAAGCAAGTTTCCGCTCTGTGTCTGTCCGCCCGTGTCGGTCACGTCACGTCAGCAATCTGTGAATCATTATTGAACAGAACATTTAATACCGGTCACCACCTCACTTGATGTTCATTGATGTTGAGAAAGCCTTCGACAGTCTCAACAGACAGTTTATCTGACTTGCCTTGCGCAGGAAACTGCTGGCTAAAATCAAAGCAACCTATGATTCGTATAAATGTCATGTTCTGCATAGAGGAAAGTTGTCAAAGGAATTCGAGATCCAAAGTGGGGTCGGACAAGGTTGTATTCTATCGCTGATACTTTTTTATATTGGTGATTACCAATGTGCTGCACGCAGCCTTGTCGACTGAAAACGGAGGAATTCGGTCTACGCTCACGACGTTTGTTTACTTTCTCACAGGATTATGGATATGTACCAAATGAGAGCAAATGTTGAGAGTAAAATTTGAGAGGGAGGCAAATGTCGTGGTTTGAAGATTAACACTGACAAAACCAAAATCATCAACCTTGGTACTAACTCATCAACCCAAGTTAGCATTGCTGGATAACCCGTAGAGAGAGCAGAGGACTTCCAATATCTTGGGAATATTGTCTCTACCGAATGTGAAACCGAATCGGAAAAGCAAAGTCTGTTTGGAATGATGTCCATGGTATGGCGAAGCAATGCAGTTAGCCTAAACACGAAGCTACGACTGTTTGGTTCAAATGTTGAATACGTGCTGTTGTATAGATGCAGCACTTTGAAGGTGACTGCTATTATTAAAAAAAAAAAAACTATAAACGTTCGTTAATAGGTGCCTACGGAACATCTTATAGTTTTTCTGGCCTAATCGTATCGGAGGAGGAGTCACGGCAATTGGGTAAGTGGTAGAGGGAGCTGAAGCTCATTGCCAGGAACCGCGCAAAATAGCCCGTTGCCGTAGTTGAGACCCCAGAACCCACAAGGGGGTTCTAGTTAAGTTCCTTTATGATTGGGGCAATTAGAGGTGCCCTAAAAAATAAAATGGTAAAACTTAAAATGATATATAATATTTCGAAGGCTCTCCTTTTTTTCGAAATATGTCATTGAATAACTCTTTAAAGTTTCAAATAATTCATACGCTATATGTTACAGCAGCTATCGAGATATATTCTTATTATTTTATTATGATAATGTCTTTGTTCATATAATTCAGTTCACAATTTACTAAAAAAAAAGAGGCAAATATGCGGTTATCCATTGAACCTTGGGTATTTCTGCTACAGAATGGTCAACAAGTTACAGATTGGACAATAAAAATGCACGAGTTCACATTTAAATACAATACGCAAATTGTGGTTTGGAAGTCACATATTCAGCTTCTTTTTTTTTTTTATAAAATAGCGCTCGCTCAAAGGGTTAACGTACCCTTAAAATGTTTGCACACAGAGCGGCCGAAGGAAATTTATGGAGTAAAGAAGGATAAGTGCCGATATTCGTTGGTTTTAAATGTCTGAATGTTACAATGTATACCATCCAACTTCTGGGGCTTGCAGTTAACGTCGGCGTTTCATCACGCCATAATAGAAAAATGCATGATACACGAAATTGAACCTTAGATTGCACGAGTTGATCGAAAACTAAGTACAAATTACCAAAAACCAAAGTCCACTTAACATAACATCGGCTTTGAACTATGTATAATACTTAAGAAGTTTAATGACCTCAAAGTAAACTTCAACATCACGACTTTCGATTGAAATTCCATAAGAACTTACCTTTGTAGGCTTAAATGCTTCAAATTATATTTTTGGGTGAGTGTTCGGAACAAAACGCTCTCAAACATTAATTGACAATTTGGTCTCTTCTCTTTTCTTTGATTTTATAACTACAAAGTATTACAAATAAAATTAATTTTGAGTGGCATTTAAGGATTTGGTAGCATCTCAGAACGTACATCATATCTTTTTCGGACTATTTCGCATGAATAAGAACTATATACATTTTGACTATTACTGTACAAGTACATGTAATTTTGAATTTGGAATCACTTTCTTGACAGTTTGACATTCAAAATACGGAACTTTCATTGCACAGGTCAGCCAAGCCTCTGACATTTTTTCATGACGTCGAATACACATTTTTTCGGGTACAAAAATCAACGAGAAAGGGATACAATTACTCATATCTCTCTCTCACTACCGTGGAAATAAGTACATAGCGACATCACACTATTTGTCAAACAGTTATTGACACTTGCCATATACTCTCTTCTCACTTCAGTTACAAATGTCAAACTTTATTCAAAAACAAAAACCATCGCCTTCAAATAAACAAAAGTCCTATTGCCCAGCTGATAGTTAATTTGTAAATTGTATTTCTTTTCTTACTGCACAAACCATTGCAAATCGAAAATACTCAAAAATGACTGATCTTCGAGATATTCAGAACCGAATTGACATTAAAATCGCCGAGTTACGCCAACTGGCACACTTTGCCCTTAACAAATACGATTATCATCACAAAAACGATGAACTACAGATCATTCAAAACCAAATGGACATTCTCAACCAAGTGGCCATCATATACACCGCCTTTCTCAATGAAATGCAAAAGTTCAATCAAAAGTTACACGATGCCAAGCAATTAAGCAGCCAATTCGAACAGTTGTTACAATCGCAGCCAACAACGCAACCACAAGTCCAAATTGGACGTCAAAACGTGCACGAGACAATGACCAAAGCGACATCGACGGCCACCACGCCGCAATCGTGCATAAAGGACAAATTCAAGGGCGCAATCCCAAAAAAGCAACTCTTTCCACCCGCTTGATTACAAAATAAATTAGAAAAAAAAATAAACACAATTCTTTCTGCTTTTTCTTTGCTAAACAGCCAAACCAGTAGTTAAAACATTTATTTAAATCTTCCAATGTCTTTTTGGTTGAGGTGTGTGGTTGTTTCTCTTTTTTTCGTTTTTGTTTCTTTTTTATTTTTAAATAAATACTTTAAATACAATTTTCTACGAATAACAAACAAGCAGCAGCGTTTCTTTCATCCTCTCTGTTCCGGTGTATAAATAAAAATTATTCAAAAATAAACCTAAAACTATAAGAAAAAGTTATACACGTGTTGTTTTTTTTTTTTTTTTTGAAATAAAAAGAAAAATGATAAGAAATAAAAAAAATATAAAATAATAAAATCCACTTTATAAGGAAAATGGACGATACCAATACGATACATCGAATCCAAATTTAAAGTGAAATTTTTTGATTATACTCTAGATTAGTAAATATTTATGTATATAACAATGATGCTGTTTCTGTTTGCGCTTTTTTTCTGACGTAGAACGTCTAACAAAATACGAATAGAATATTATGTACTATGCTCAAAAAAAAAAAATGATAATAATAAGAAAAATTCCGCCTCTATACCGTCATTCATCCAATTTTAAGTGTTTTCTTCTTTGTTTGTGGTGCTATACGCGCGGGAATCGAAGGCAATTTGTTTGTCCTCCCTTTTTGTTTTGTTTTTTCTTCATTTTGTACGTGTTTTAGTTTAGTCGTCGTCATCGTGGTCCTCCCGACAGGCGACGGCCGCTACCAGAGCTGCTCCTCGTCCAGAACCATCCTCGGAGAGCATTAAATCAAAGTGTATGCCTGGCTTGACGAGCTGCTTGATTTGTTTCACCATCAGATTGTGGAATTTCGGATGGAAACGATATACAGAACCATCTATTCCGACAGTGACCATGGGCTCCTTCATTTTATTAATTAGTGTGGCAATACCACAGCTGACTAGCTGAGCGGCACGTGTGGATACACATTCACATATGAAACGTACATTTTCGCAATCCTCATCGGTGGCATTGGTGAGACCCAATTCTTCCAGCACCACCCGGCAGTTTGTGTAGCTACCAACTTCGTCAGCTTCAATTTCCGAAACGTACTTCGTGAAGAATGTCCCACGGGTTAGCAGAACATCAGTATCATGATCCTTGAAGAGTAGACCTGCAGTGGCGAATTTCGCCAGCACAAGGCGCACCAATTCGCCCATATACATGCCAGATATCATTTTCTCAAAAGTTTGCTTACCCGGATTAATACTGTGCTTGTCCACATAGTCATCGTATTCGGTGCGTACGAAGTCCAATGCTCCATTATCGCCAAAGGCACCCCATTCGGTGTTGATTAGTACGTGTGACTTTTGGTTGCCCTTCACATCGAATAGCTCAGCCTCCTCGACTCGCTCCACATAACAGGCATTACTGCCCGTACCAACGATAAGTCCTATTCTGCAGTTATGATTTTTCCAAGCGCATGACATCAGCGTTCCAGTGGTATCGTTTAGAATGGCACACACATCGATTTGAACATCACCTCGTCTGGCAATAGCATCTTTTAGTAACTGAACTACATCTTCGTTAACAACTCCATCACAATTAAAACCTTTAGTCCATGTAACCAGAAGGCCTTTGGTGAGACCCAATTGTTGCAGAGGGAATGAGAATGTGAAACCTAGTGGCAAGCGTTCACTGTACACCTCATGTTCATTCATAAAATTCGACAAACATTCAGCAATGTGATCGAAGAGCTGGATTCCAGAGCCAATCATTATATGCTGGGGAATTGCGTAGATACGTGATTGCATTTGAAAGTCATTCTCACCCTTTAGATGAATCAGCAGCACCCGGAAGTTGGTTCCACCCAAATCGAGAGCCAGGAATTTACCCCTCTCATTGCCGTTGGGCAAATCCTGAACATAAGTCACAAAACACTTAACATTAGCGCGTTCGTGGGTTTCCTTCGCGAGACCACGTTTTATCTCGTGCAGTATGCGGTAATTCAACTCCGTTATTTGCTCCTGGGTTAGGATTAGCTCTTTGCATTGGTCGCGAATCATTTTTGATTTTTCACTAGTAATCGTCGCTGCTAAAGCACTTTTTGACTTTTCTTTACATTTGTATTTCTCATTGCTCGGTTCACTATTAATAGCAATCGTTTCTAATGCTGCACTGATCTCTTTATCCATCTTTTCTGCTTCTGCTGTGTGTTGCTTCCTTTTTTCTTATTTTCTTTGCACACTTTTCTCGAATTCTTCGTTTATTTCAAAAAGTTTCACTCACTGCTAGCTTTTTGCCCAATTTGACTCGTACTGTCGTCGTTTGAAGGAACCTTGAAGGTCAAAATTGACAACTCGGAAGACAGCCACCACTGTTGTAGTACAGAGTACACAAACCACACAAACGACACGATATAACACCAACCATACAAATGTGCCCGATGACGGAGAGAGACACAAGAAACGCGAGTATATACTCGTATTAACTGTTATATACGCAGGTGCATTAATGACTTTATTCTATGACTTGACTATGTCACAAAATAGGGGTTTTTTTGCGTAAGAATTTGTTTTTCTTTTTTTTTTTTTTCCTCTCTGTTGTTTGCTATGTATGTATGTACTCTGTTTGTTGTTAGTTTTTTTTTGTTGATTTTTCTGTGCACACTACCAACGATCGACTAGTTAGTTCGAAGGGCGATAGCGAAATGCTATTTTGTCGTCTAATATAACTGACTGGTAGGCCTCTGTTATGTACGAGTAAATGCGTGGTGTCAGTATAACGTCGGAAACGGTGAAAAATGCTAACTGGTTAGCCAGGAAATGGTTTGGTAGGCAGCGGGAAAACTGGGTTTTGCTACGCGGCAACACGCGGGCCATTCACAAACCAGCTTCAAACACAGTGGTACTCTGCTCGTGCGACACAACTATAATATAAAACAACTTATACAAGCACGTGCTTGGCTCTGCTCAAGACTTGTTCTAATCTCGGATTTGCTCGGTGTATCATCTCTTCCTTGGGGGGTTGAACTTTCTTTAAACGGTCTTGACCCACTTATCTCTCTAATGAAAGCAAATCAAAACAAATCTTTCTCGGTTGACTGAGAGTACTCAGCTGAAGCGCTGCATTAGTACAAAAACCGAAACAACAGCGACTGAGACTGATACAGTGATACGAATAATGAAAGGCATATTAATTAGCTGTCTAGGTCTTGATTGGTGGGGTGAAAACCAGTTCGCCACATCGCACTTTAAGTTACAAATAATGAACAATAACCAGCGGTGATAGCAATGACGCTTAGAATTTTTTCAATTGAAAATGGACATTTTTATCTTCCTCATTTAGTTGGTTGGCGTTCGCGTCCGTTTGTTGTGTAATTTCAAATAAATGGAAGTTTACATGTGTTTCTCCACTAAATGGAGATTTATCACAGTTTTCACTTGTGTCAGTCAACTTGTATACGTAAACATGACTAATGACTTGTAGGCAGATATGGTTGGGTTTTGCTCTTCATAAGGGTTTTCACCGCCAGTTTTTCCTTTTGGTTTTGGTTTTGTGTAGTTACTCTTATAACATCATGGTTTGTGAATAAAACAATTTAGCACTAATGCACCAATACTAGAAAGGCTAGTATGTAACTACTTTATTCGAAAATGCTCTACAATGCTGTGTACACAAATGTTTGTATGAGCGCAGTTGCTGTTGCACGTGAGATATTCTATAAATACTCGTACTGAATTCGTATAAATTGCAATTACAAAAAAATCCCCATTAGACGCCCTTTTGTTTGCGGTTAATTAACTTTAAACGATCATTTGCAAATGTATTGCAGCACGTTTTGATAACCTATCTACCTACATATATACATGTGTACATATAGTATTCATAATTTTGTTTGCGATTTCTAGTTATATGAGTAATTTACGATAATTCATTTAGCACTTACGTGTCTGGGCTCAAGATTTCTACAATTTGCGCAATTGAAAACAGACATTACATTTACACACCTACCTGCCCAATCAAATTCAATCTGTTTGTCAGCATTTTTGGATTTGTCAGATTATAAATACAGAAAAACCACTAATCAATCAAATTAATGACAAAGTGTTTTTGAGCAAATTAAAATATTTTCGCAGTTAAAGTTTAGGTACTTACCTATTGTACTTATCACTGAAAAATTTCATTCCCACAATTGCTTTTTAATGAGTATCTTAACGGTCATACGCTAGCATGCTTAAGTAAACCCTCAATCTGTTTCAATCTTGTGCCACCGATTACAAATCATCAGCGAATGTGTACATTACCGAATATGCAGTCAACCAGCATCGAAAATGCTGTTAAAACTTTAAGGCGGTTAGGGGTTACACCTACTTCGGCTTCGCTATGAACTCTGACCATGAAACCAGGTCAGAGGTCATATAACGAATTACACTTGCAAATCGCTATTTCTTTCACCTACGAAGGCAATTGTGTAATAAGTCCTTGTCAAAAGACACTAAGCAGATTCACGTCATACCAGTCCATGACATGAACACAAATCCTTCGATATTTGTTGGTCCCGTTCTAGTTCTACGAGAGTTGGCTACTGTGTATCAATATTAATGCTCCGGCCTGAAGAGTCATCGATTCTTACTACGATGTTTCAGGTGGCGCACAATAGTGGCAGCACAACTGTAAACCATCGGTCATAGACCCTGCTAAATGGAGAACTTTGTTGGTTAAAGATCGGGTGCCATCTAAGTAAGAGTTACCTTGATACATATGAAATAGCCAATTTTCTTTAATTTCCAATTTAAGCAACTCTGTTTTAAAAATTCACAAGATGTATTCCATAAAATAGTCTCAATTTACCTACATCTTTTGTCTTTTTACAAAGCTTCGCTTAAGCAAATATGATTTTTCTTAGTTTTTTAGGGCACGAAGTTTTCATGTCCTGTTTTATGGCATCTGAATTTATAAACCGCCTATTTTAAAGGTAATTACCTAAATTGCCTAAATATGTTGTAGTGGGTAGAGGACAAGTCTCGTGAGAACAGAAGACTTCATATACCCACCATGCTCGCTTCAGGAACGTTATCTATGATATGTGTGGCCATGCACTATCATGTAGCAGGATGTCACGATGGCTATGTACCTACCAGTAAAGACTGTTTTTGGCACGGTTTGCTATGCCTTATGTCGCTTTCGCTACGGTATGAATCTAATGTGTATATTTTACGGCATTAGAAAAACGAATAATGAACAACTGACTCGTCTACTATACTGTCACCATTACGTTTTTGGATTGAAGTTCTGCCCTGGCAGGTGACCGACAGACAGCTCGATGTAAGAAATGATTCATTCACTTTGTTTGTGAAAGATTTCGCAAGTTCCAAATCATATATTGTACAATAGTACGACCCAAACGCAAAATAGTTGGGCTGTTAACATTTCTCCTTACGAAATTTGATTGAAAGATTGGCAAAAGAATCCAAAGTAAACTTAGTAACTCAAAATTTATTTCGATTTTGTGTAAGTGTTGGACCTACACATTTAACTTCATAAAATAATAGCAGTTCATTTAATAAGTAAACAAATAGTTGGGCCACACTTTTATCGACGCAAAAATGTTAACTGGCCTTTATCACTAAGTAAAGTCACCTTTGCTTTTGATAACGACCGTAATTCGACTTTAGACTGTTACCACCGAATTAAATAACCACTCATTGGTTAAGCCATCCTACATTTTTTTGGATTTTTTCCTTTAAGTTTTTAGCCGGATATATTCTCAATCCTTTTTTCATTTTTCCCCACAGTCTCTATTGGAGAAAGGTCGGGCCTATTTGCAGGCTACATAAGAACTGGATTGTTGTGTTCTCGAAGCCAGCTGATATTTCGCGTGGGTGTATGACATGATAGGCCATCTTGCTAAAATGTAAACCTGCCATATTCTCTCTGCAGCCTTGGAATTGAGGGTAAAAGTCTTGGTACCTACTGGCACTTACACTGACGACAATGAAACAAATTTTGCCCACTCCTTGAGCTGACATACATCCCCAGACCATTACTGAAGGGGCAAATTTGGTTTTTCTTCGAAAGCAATCTGGATGCTTCAGCTGGCATCCTTAAGACTCTTGATCACGAGTCTCCAATACAAAGCTCGAATCGAGACTCATCGCTCCTAATTACCTCCTCGATTGCCTCAACAACCGGTTTTGATGATCGCTAGTCCACCTTAAGCGTTTCTTTTTTGCCTAAGTGAGGGCTTGTTAAAATAATTAATTTTTTAAGATAATAATATGGTATATAGCAAAAATTACTTTGTAAAATTTGTATCCCATTTTCGTCATTTCTCGAATACAGGTATCCCTTGAAACTGTTTTTTTTATAACACTCGTCCATTCTCTGGTGATTTTGTAGTACAACGATCCTGAGAATTTTTCTCAAAGTTACGATTAGTACAGTAGGAAATGATGACCTTCCAGTTTTCGTCCTTTGGTTCATAGTCCCCGTTTTCTTAAATAAATTAATTATATTTCGAATTGAATTTACACATGTCTTCCGACTTCCGAGAACTTTAATGCGATTGCTTTCAGTCCATCCTTCAAATAAGACAGCCTCACTTAAATAATGCAAAAATAAACGGTACATGTCAAATGAAAGAGAGATTATCTAGCGGGCCGACTATTTTGCTGTGAAAATCTAGCGGGATAACTATTTTGCTATCAAAAAAAATGTGTTAACATTTCAAACTTGTGACAAAAGACATCAATTGTTTTAACTTATCAATTGCTTTGTAAAGAACACATATTTACACTAAGGGAAAAAGATCACTTGCTTATTAATTCTCAAAATAACAACACATTGGAGAATATGTGTAATGAAAAATGCAATACTAGGCCAACTATTTTGCTTTTGGGCTCGTATATTGGCTGATTTTAAGAGTTGAGGTACCCATCTTTTCGGTTTTTTCGCCTTTTTGATAGCTGAAAGGTGACAAACAACCTATGGTTTCAATTGAGTCTTCGAAGCCTGGAAGACAACGATGCCCCAAGTTCTTCATTATCAACAACCTCATCTGGTTTTCCCGTTTGCGTTTTTCGCAGCGAAACATCTTCGCCGAACTTACTAAACCAGCTTCAAAATTAACTATTCCTAATTTCAGACGAAATGAAATTCATTCCATCGACTTTTATCCATTTGAAAAAAAAAACCAACATTTCTGCTAAAAACTAAGAAGTAATAGTCATATAAAATAAACTCACCTATGTACAGCAGAACTACGTTTCAAGCGTTCCTCATCTGCAGTGCTGAACTTGGGATTGAGCAACTCTGAAAATTACTTGCCCCCTCAACTCAAGATGGCCACTTTATTGGAAAAAGTATACCATTTTCAAATGTACCTTTTTTTAAATATTCCCTCCCAAAATATTTTCACTTGATCACTCTGTAATTTCTTACAGAAATGGGGAATATGATGTTGGGTTTGCTGAATCGAAAAATAACAGAATTCAGACTATAGTAGTTATCTTCTAAAATCGAACGCATCAATGTAATTAATTGTTGTAAACTTATAAGTAGAACTCACCAATGTGTTCATTAATAGAAAAACTAGAAAGACAGTGGAGCAGAAGATAATTTGAACATGGCTTTGATGTACTCTATTTTTAATTTCGAATTTGCTGCTGTGCATTTTATTTTCATTTTGATGCCAACTTCGTGTATTATTCTTTCTTATGTCTCCAGAGCTATTTGAGATCGGGACTCTAAATCGAAACCGAAAACTGTTTTAATTTCTCGAGTATCCCCTGGAATTGAGAGGTAGTATTCGATCACCTCTCATCATTTAAGTCTAAAATTTGTATGCATACATTTCTGGTTCTTTCTTTTTTATTTATCTTCTATCCATATGCTATCCTATTTATTCTTCAGGAGCGACCGTAGACGGGATACAACTTTGTGGGAATTCGAAAGCGTCAGTGCACGGTTTTCAGTAAATAATTTTTTTTAACGAATCTTTTTGATGGAATCTTGAAACTGATCTAAATTATAACTACAAGTTGTTGCTCCAAACCATTTCACTCTACAAATATGTTGTATCACCCGTCGATGACATCTGTAAGGTCTCATCAGCCAGTCAGCCAGCGATTGTACGGCCAGTTGCGAATGACCAATGAACAAGTTGAGTCCAATTAACAGATTCAAAGTTACAAAACACATTTGCTTAATTGAAAAGACAGCAAATATAGCCAGTCGATATGCTCTTGGGGCTTCCCTATATGAAACGAGGTGTTCTACATGTGAAATATGTCTGGTTCCAGATTGACCCTATCTTTCATTAAGTGTTTGTCCTTTTTTTTTCCATGTCCATCAAACAAAACCTCTAAGCGCTCTTACGAGTATATAACATCTACATAAATACCACTTCATCAAGTTCCTATATACAATATTTTTGACATAAGTTATTTAAAAACCGCATAAACCATATTTACAAACAGTCTACATTTTTCCTATTATTATAGAAATTTATTGTGCTATTCGTGCAGCCAATGTGTTTGTGTAACAAAGTCTATTTCAGTCAGAAAGCGGAAGATAAGTTAAGATTGGTGTCTAACTGATAAAAATGTAGCATTTTGTGTGGCATGTGTATCCTACAAACTATTGTATAGTACATAGTCGACATATGTGTTTGCAATTTAAAATAAAATATGACTAATCGACATTCGCCTTCGCTCCAGTTGAAGTGGAAATACGTGCAATAATACATGCTATTCAAAAGAGTTGTTAAATAAGTCAAGTAGAGTCCAACCAAAATCAATTTTGTATGTACGTCGAAATTTTGAAATTAAAAATAAATCCCCAACATTTTATACATAATATACACAACCACGAGTGTGGTTACGCAGATGGTGACGATTGCCAATTCAGTTCGAGGAATTGTTTTGGGGAATTGCATTTGGGGAATCACTGTCTGGGAAGAATTCCCAACGGTATGCTCAAGATTGCTGCTAATGCATGTGAAGAGGTGCTTGTAACATATAGTATTATAAAGAAAGCTCTATACCCAGAATAAATGGAATGTGGATTGCCATATTTTGATAAATTTAGAGAAGTACAATACTATGGATACGCAAATTTAATACACTGTAACATTACAGCAAAACCTCATGGAAGCGTTCTTCAATTTTTAAAATTCAACCCGGTGCTCTTGGTTAAAGTTGGATATCATGTTCTTTCAAAATATGGAAGACTAGAAAATCCAGCCTCTTTTAGAACATAATTCTTACCAAATAAACGACTTCTTTAAGGTTTAACAGGTGTCGAAACGTTATAGTAGTATGTAGTTATAGTATCTGTTGCATATGTATAGACATACTTGGTATTCGTTTGGGATCAAACCTGATCTTGTCTTCAGGTTTTATAGTTATGGATTGCTATAAAAATGTAGCTAAATCGTAGTTGTTTTTCCGGCTACTATGCTTGCGGTATGGGTTCGATTCATGCAAGTATAGAAACTGATATCAAGTACCTTTGACGTCATCATTATTTAATCTGCGCGCAAAGGGCGATAAGATGCACGAACACCACAGGGTGGGAGACAATATTTTAATGGTTCTAAATGCAGTATATAGTTCTGCATTTCTTAAGCAGCATCGCTGACAAGTTTATTTCTTTTAATTGTCATTACTTTCACTTTTACGCTCGTTATATTCTACATAAACATGTATGTTCGTTGCTAGCATTGACAGTGATCTTTCAGGGGCAATCAAAAGCTTTTAAGTTCGAATTGTGCAATAAAATATTCAACTGCCCCTTAAGTATGAGTACAAAGATTAATTAAAAACTATTAAGTTGCAGCGAACAAACATAAACTTTACCTCGTGGTACTCGTATATTATATTATCTTAATTTGTGTGGGAAATTCTAACATTAATGTTTTTCTAATTTGCAGTAAAATTGTTGTTTACTATGGATAATTTCGTAAGCCGCTTAAGGGGTGTATACGGACACACCCTCCGGTTGCGCAGCAATTGATAAGGTGTGACTAATCAATCACGTGCCGGCTCACAACATGGTGATTACAAGCACAAAGCAATCTATGTTTATAAAAAAATCATTATCACCGTTATTTTATTATGGTAAATAGGACCACCAACGTATTGTTGAACTTTTTCAACCTTATTCCAACTGGTTGAAACATGTTTCAGGGTTGTTAGTATTGACGTAGAAGAGCGAGCTAATCGCACAATAAAATATATTAATAGTGTCACGGGAACAGACAAAGTGTGAATAAAATTTTTTAGAAAAATTATTTATAGTCGCAAGTTAAACCGACTCAAGAATCTGAACCTAGTATTAATTTGTTGGTTAAGAAAAATGCTGAAATTTTATATGCAAGAATAACCTCTTGATGTTATTTCTTTGAGCTTTATTACAAATTATTAAACTTTTAACACCGTATAATAACTTTAAACTTAGACATTTAGAAATGTCAATAATGCATAATGCTCCATAGCACAATATCTCAGCCGGACCGGAAATCATTCAAGGATCAGTATTATCCAAATTAATAGGGATGATTAAAGTATTGTAAAATATTAAAGCAGTCAAAATTATTTGCTAAGAGATTCTAAAGAATATATTAAACTTTTCTCTTTTTTTTTAAGAACAACACGCAGGAGGGTATGACAGTCCTTAAAATGCCAGAGCACTTGGTAAGTTTTTCGCAAAATTGGGTAGAGAGAGAGAGAAAGATGTTTGAGTTCAGTGGTTATTTTGCTACATGAGTGGCACCCAACATAAATTGTTAGTATAAATTGACTTATTGTTAGACAACCATTCATCTCACTAGATTTTAGTTGCCCGGAAAAAACAATGTTTTTCGGGCGCGGTTGGGATTGAACGCCGAACCGTCCGATTGAAAGGCCCATACGCTACCACTTGATACATGGCAACCCACGAGTACTTTGGTGTACTCGTATGTGTATGATCTGCAATTACGAAAGTTTGCAAAATTGTCTCTACATTCAGAAAATTTAGAGGACAAGAAGTCTATATATGTAGGTCCAGCCTATGCTGTTACATGATAATTTTTGAGCTATCGAATCGTGATAATATTACGATTAGCTGGTACCCAAAGCATGATGGAATATACCAAATCGCAAAAAACTTTATTGATATCTGGAAAGCCAGAAACTCTTTATTTTCTGTAAATAAATGTAAAATATTGTAGAATCCGAAAGAAGCGAACCATAAAATTATAGAGCGTCTGTGAATGCTTCGCCATTAGCTGCCCCAATTTCAAAACTCTCTCAATTTTAACCCAATTTACATACACGTTTTGTAGACACTCCAGACATCGTTTGTAAACACATGATATCAATATGACTTATGTATGCTGCTGAGAATCTAGTTCGCGTTTTATTCAGCATTCGAAACACGTTCGTAAGAGATGTCCCAACTTCCCTCTTTTGTTTTTGTGCTTTAATAGTCAAATCAGTATAACAATTCGATGGCAGACTGTCTGCCATTATTAAAAAGGGATCGCATTTTAAAAATGAGGAAAGTTTTTTTGCCTCGAAGATTGAATCCAATTTTATGTTATCCAATTGTTTCTGCATAAATTGTGGAAAAAATAATTCAAAAATTGAAGAGGACCGGGCCGGATACTGATCATCGACACGTGTTCGTCCAGGTCGTACAGAAGGAAATATATGGGCTGTTCGCCAGAATGTGGGAAATCCATAGAACATCCATTCGGAGTCGGGGTCGAGTATTTCAAAAAGCACTATGCAGCGTATTCTTACGAAAGACTTGCGTTCTCATGCCAACAAAATGGAACTGACTCTACAAAAGCATCATACAGCGTATTCTCACGAAAAATTTGGGTCGTCATGCCCATACAAAATTCAACCATACACAGCGAAGATGGTTCGACAATTGATACGAGGGTGGGTCAATAAGTCCGTGCCTTTTTGAATTTCTGAACTCTTTACTGAAACAGCAACACTGCTCCTGTCAACAGGCATCTGTCAGTTGACTCCTGTCAAAATTTAAACTTGCTGCGTCAGTTAGTTTGTGTTTGACAGCTATTTTTATCAGACTACTCACTAATTTGAGGAGAAAATGGAAAAAAGTGAATTTCGTGTGCTTATTAAGCATTATTTCTTGCGAAAAAAAACCATTACCGAGACCAAGGCTAAGCTTGATAAATACTATGGGGACTCTGCACCATCGATTTCAATGGTAAAAAAGTGGTTTACTGAATTTCGTTGTGGCCGTACAAGCACTGAAGATGCCGAACGTCCTGGACGCCCAGTTGAGGTCTCTACACCCGAAACAATCGAAAAAATTCACGATATGGTGTTGGCCGACCGTAGATTGAAAGTGCGAGAGATTGTGGAAGCCGTAGGGATCTCGCATGGCTCAGTGGTTTCAATTTTGAATGATCACTTGGGCATGAGAAAGCTTTCCGCAAGATGGGTGCCGCGTTTGCTCACAGTCGACCACAAACGCAATCGTGTAACAACTTCACAGGAGGGTTTGGCGTTGTTTAATCGCAATATGGAGGAGTTTTTGCGCCGTTTTGTAATCGTGGACGAAACATGGATCCATCACAACACACCAGAGAACAAACAACAGTCAAAACAGTATAATCCCCCGTTTGATCTGGTTATCTTTCACATAAGTGTTTTTCTTTTTAAGTCCAAAACTTATGCCAACAAGCCCATGGCCACCCAAGCTTTTGAAGGAGGTAAGATTGGAACAGAGCTGCAGCTTAAATTTCGTCAAAAAAACGCAAGTATGAAAAATAAGCCGAGAATTACATTTATCAGATTAGTTGTTCCTGTTGGCATCACTCCTAAGCCATAGCGCCACCAAAGAAGAGAGCAATCTAATTTGACAGGAGGGACGCTTCAACGATTCATTCCATTTTTGAACACCAGAGCGAAGAGACTAAATTTGAAGCCTCCCTTTTCGATTTTCTTCCATTTTTTCGTATATATGTATCATACTTTGTTTTCTTTAATAAATTGTCATATCGTTAAATTATATATTAAGTTTTATGGATTAATTTCGAGAACCTACAAACGTCTCATTGGGAATTATACGGCAAGTTGTTCCTGCTCATTTTCAACAGTTCCATACATATTTTTCACATAATTGAATCAAAATTTCAAGATTTTCTCAAAAAAAGATATGTTTTATTTAAATTTTCTGCTATTGTTGGGACACCTTTTACCCAAGTTTGTGAACTTTCTAATTATATTAAATTTGAAAGTAATTATTACCACTAACTCATTTTTTAAATTATTCACTCATTACTCCACGGTTTTTGTATACTAATAATACTAATTCTCAGCTATGATTCAATAAAAATATTTAAATAAAAAATTTTAAAGACCAGCAAGCCGCTAGTGATTTGCCGATAAGTTTTATTTCGATTTGCCTCAAAATTAAAGACAACGACAAATTCAGTCGTTTTTGACCAATCCTTATTAGTGTCTTTATTGACCCACAAACAAAGAGCCCTACCTGCGAGAAAACCGTCACAGCAATATAGCAACAACTTGACCCGCACAAACTTCTCAGCAGTATTTTTTTTGTATTAGAACCGGTCTCAAATTAACTGAGTATACTATCAATTGAAATGCTTTATCGGTCTAAGTCGTATTAAAGAGTGACCACATAAGGACGATAGGAAAAAAAAAATTAAATAAAACAACAACGGTGTGAGATATAAAAATGATTGTGGCTTTGTTTTATTCGTGCCATAATGTGTGGAATAGCACATTATTCAAATTTTCGCGTCGGCTTCGCTGTCAGTGCTTCAAGCGGTCAGTCCAATTTTTAATGACTCGGTCCAATATGTGCGGCGTTATCCCGGCAATAGCGTGTCGAGCTCGTCCAAAGTAATTGGCTTGTTAGCGTAACTAAGGACTTGACATAACCTCAGAGAAAATAATCGAGTGGTGTCAAATCGCATGATCGCGGCGGCCAACTGATGAATTCTCGCTGCGAGATGATCCTGTCACCAAATTTCTCCTTCACAACTTCGAGCGTTGCGTCGGTTGTATGGCATGTAGTGCCGTCTTGTTTTAACAACAGCTTTGATATGTCGATGTTGTCGAGCTCTGACCACAGAAAGTCGGTTAACATCGCTCTATATCTGAGACCATTGACGGTAACGGTGTCTCCTTCCTCATTTCGAAAGAAATAAGGTCCGATGATGCCGCCATGCCATAAACCGCTCCAGACAGTCAATCTTTGTGGATGCGTTGATGCTTAGTCGAACACTTCTGGATTGTTTTCGCACCAATAACGGCAATTTTGCTTGTTGACATAGCCGCTGAGCCAAAAATGAGCCTTGTCCGAGAAGATGTTTTTTGGGCCAAAATCCGAATCTCCGGCCAACATTTCCAGCGCCCAATTAGCGAACTCACGGCATTGTCTATGGCCGTCCGGCTCCAACTTTTGCGTCAGCACAATCTTATATGGATGTAGGCCCAAACCCAACCGCAAAATAAGCCGGGTTGACTCTGGCGATGCCCAATTCAGCTGATCGGCGCCGAATCGACATTTCTGGACCTTCCTCGATACCGGTCGCTGTGGCGGCTACGTTTTCTTCATTTCGCACCAACCTCTATCTGGTTGATGGCTTAAGATCCAAATGAGTACACTCACAGTCAAACTTTTCCACGGTGCGACGAATAGCTGAAGCCATGATGATGACCGACCTCACAACGAAATTCATGTTGCGTATTTGTAAGTGAGCCGGAATTTCGATTATATTAATATTTTTTTAATAATTTCCGTATGTCCGGCAAGCGTAAAACGATGCATCATGAAATGGCAAACCTTACTTAATATTTTAACAGCTGGATGTCATTGATAACTTTGACCCGTTATAATCCAATATCATCCATTAGTCAATTGACATTGTTACAAGAACGTGGAAACAGTTTTCACATCATAACTTAGAAACGTAACATATCATTTTGCAATAATTAAGAATTGTATATACATGTATAATATGTAATTCAAAACAGGTAACATGTAAAATCGTTTTACACAGTGTTAATTAACAAAGAACCTACTTAAGTGGCACAGAACATTTTATTTATTAAATAGGAAAGTAATTTACAAATTAATTTAAAGAAGGCATTTATTGTGAATATTTGGCAACGAGCTATTTTTTTTTAAAAATGTGTTTATTGCAATAACATCACAACGTAATGTTTAGAAAATAATGCTTTAAATGTCATTTGACTAATTATGGGAAGTTAGTACAAGTTTGATATGCTGAAGTAAATTTTCTTGAACTTGACTTGTTGACTCGATAGACGACATGAAACTATAATGTGCCAGTGGCGGTATGACATTCTTCGGAAAAATTCCGGTTACCCTGAAACGTAGCATTTTGATGTATTTTCCTTTCAAAAGATTGGTTGCATGCGTGCATCTCGTGCTTGATGAAAGCAAAGTTTGACAGAACCTGCCAACAGAAGTAACTTTCTGTCGAAGCAACCATCACGATCATGTAGCCATTTAGTAAGAGTAGGTTGATTAAGGTCATACATATATGTATATGTACAGATTTATTGTTCGAGTTGGTATTACCGATTAGCAAGTATTATGATCGAAATTTTGATAAGGTTTCGTTTTCAGAATTAAAATCGTAGCCGAGGTACACATAATAAATGAAGGCCTTATATCTTACAGATGAAGCTGTCGTTTACGATTTAATTGTTTGTTGTTTTTTCTTTGCCCAGCATCTGTCGGGTTATGATCTACCAATGTGTACTTTTCTTATCATTGATCGTTTATCGTTCGGATAAACAATTTTCGAATATGAAACTGTAACCGTCGTCAGGTAATTGTGAACAGGATCGATATTGAAAACCAGTACATCAGATTTTGGTGGCTTACTAAATTAAAATACTATCCCACATTACTATAAGCTAGGTTGAGGTTAAGTGTGGTTTTATGCGGAGAGGCCGTGCTCGTTAACATGAAGGGGTGTCTATGAGATGAGTCTGGCGTTCTAGATAAGCAAGATTAAATAGCATACATATTTTTGAATGTTTAATTACAAAAAAAAAAGAAGGTTGTAAAATCAAAATCTTTTCTATTAAAATTTCCAGGAGACATACGAGTAATATTTGTAAATATCTATGTAGGTATGGAAAATAAGATTATTAATACTAAAACATTTGGGCCGGGAGGCAATAATTTCAGTGTTGTTGATAAGTTTAGAGTGCTCGGAAGCCAATAAGATTGACTAATTTTTTTTTTTTTTTGTAGATTAATAAGACGTAAGCATTACATTCTGGAAAAGTATATTAAAATTCCAACAATTCATCAGCATACATACATTCAACCGAATCATCTACAGTTGCTTTCAATAGATCTACTGATATTGTAGTCCACACTTATGGCGTTTTCCTTTGGCCGGAAACACTCCAGGACAAAAAAAAATAAATGACATAAAGCCCTACACGTCAGTTACGACGTTTATGATGGCCTCTTTGCATCGATTGTTCTATCAATTTGTGTTTGCATTAGCTGCAATAAAGTTCGTTGTCGAAATTGAAAAACTTATTTTCTTTTCTGAACATTGGGAAAACATTTCCTCGGAACAGGGTTATTATTTACGGACTACTACTTAACTCCTTCGATTATGGATGGTCGTTCTGCCATGATATCATGATAGGTTGCGGTATCCGTGGTAACCCTTTTTAAATTTTTTAAAAAGCATGTCTGTTTACTAGAATGTAGAATAATTTGTCCGATACGATTACTCAGTGTCTTCAACGAGGATAAATGAGGAACCTTTAAAAGTCGTTCGCAATAGCACGCAATGTGCCCAATCAAGGACAAAGTTACGGGTGACCTTTATCCTTCAATACAAGTAAACAAAACAAATTGCATTTGGTTTTAAAAAATGTTAAAAAATATAGGTATAAAAGCAAATAGCCAAAATGCTCGTCTTTGCACTAAAAAAAATTCAAAATTAACAAATATCATAGAAAGATATCCGCAAATCCTGGACAAAATTTCGTTTTTCCTAAATTCCTTGCCGATATAACAGTTTGTCCAACTCATAAAAATGTACTCAAACTGTTGCTTGTGAGTTTTGAGTGGTGCTAAATCTAGAATCTACTACAATTGATAACAGCAGTGAAAATTGACACAAGTACTTCTTATCGTAATATTTTTGTGTTTTTAACAAATTCGATGGCACAAAAAATACCAAATATATCTCGTCTTACCTCATCAATAATTCGTGTGCTAGGATGCAATCCTGGTCAAATGACATTACAGGGCACAAACACGTATTTACTTGGAACAGGCAAAAAGTATAATAAACTGCTTACTGCATCACTATACGTCGTTACAAAGTTCAATGTTTACTTTATTTAAAGACGAATTCTTATCGATACCGGTGATGAAAACGTTCCAGAATACGTTAACAACTTGAAGCAGGTATTAGATGAAGAGAAGGCTACAATTGGCACTGTGATATTAACCCATTGGCATCATGATCACGTTGGTGGAGTGAAAGATATTTGTCAACTTTCCAAGGAAGGTAAGATTGTGGATCAAAGTAACAAAATTCATTTCTTACATTAACATATACATAGTAATTAGTACCTACGGCGATTTAAGATGCCAAAAATATAAAGATATAATGAGGCAAAATCGCCTAAAGTTCAAGGTAAGGTCGTCTTCTAATTAACACAAAATTAAGTGCGTACATATATCTTGCACTTACGAGTGCATGTTATCTTAAAATTGACGGCGACTGGATAGTTTACATTAAAACTAATCTCATCTTATTGTATTGCAAATGTTTCAATGTGTAATTGTTTCGTTCTATAGCATGTGAAGTATGGAAATTTCCACGAACAGATGCGGTAGACATTTGCCCCGAAATACCGACTAATATTAAGGTAGCAAAACTTGAAAACGGTCAAGAATTTGCCGTAGATGGGGCTAAAGTTACAATTGTTCACACTCCTGGGCACACGACCGATCACGTGATACTAACTATGAACGATGGTACCCTCTTTAGTGGGGATTGCATTTTAGGTAAGTAAAAGAATAGTCTCTAAAAAGCCTCTCTATAGATTTTATTTTAGGGGAAGGGACAGCTGTGTTTGAAGATCTCCACGATTACATGAAGAGTTTAGATCATATACTGAAAATAAAACCGTCGGTTATTTATCCTGGTCATGGCAACATTATTAGAGTAAGTTAAATCTACTGCATATTTAGCCGATAATTTTAATTACTAAATTTTTGTGGCAGGACCCTATTGAAAGAATTCAGTATTACATAAAACACCGCAACCAAAGAGAAGCTCAGATTGTCTCCTTTTTCCAAGAGAATCCCGAAGGCGACTTTACTACAATGAATGTAGTAAAAGTTGTTTACAAGGAAACCCCAGAGGCACTTTGGCCTGCGGCTGCTTATAACGTCGGTCACCATGTGACAAAACTACGAAAAGAAGGTATTTTAGAGATTGTCGGTCCCGATGACGTTGACGATACTGACATTCGGTGGAAACTTGCACCAAAAAGAAAAAGTTCTCTATAAAACACCGCTAATTAAAATGTACATTTTTATTTCTTAATAAACATTATTATTCCACTTCATATGTTATTGTTGGATTTTTAAAGCAATGTACATCTTCAAACCAAATATCTTCAGGTAGCGCTTCGAGTTCTTGGTCGTTGAGGTTAGTTGGAATAGGTGGTCCATTATCTGTTGGTTTCCTCAGTGGTAATATTGTATCGTAGATATAGACAAGACCATTAGTAGCACCAGGTACAGCGCTGCCTTGAACCCACATAACATTGTATTTAGTGTTAATGCGCCATATTCTAAGACCTTTAGCTTTTCTCCATCGATTACCCATGTGACCGGGTAATTTTGTTCCAGGCCAAACGCGTCCTTTTTCTCCACCGCCACCGATGTTACCAGGGCGTCTATGAGTTTTAGTCACACCATGAGAAGCGGGCATACCCTTAAAGCCGTGGCGTTTTACTACTCCTTGGAAGCCATGGTCAACACTGAAATTATAAAAAAAACTCTTGTAAGTCTTTCTTCCCGATTTAGTTTTTATAAAATTCATTCAAACAACCAAATAGTTAGTCCCATTGTAAACTAATTTAAATTATTTCCTAATATATTATTAGTTTTCCAGCCAAAAAGCATACGAAGCCTCAGATGAATACTAACTTAAATTCAAGAGGGATCATTTCCCTAGAATTTATATGGTTGATATGCAGCTGTTCTAATCTGAGTAGTCTAAGGTAACGTAGAAACAATGACGTACGCAGTATATCTGTTTTATTAAGAATTCTCTATATGAATTCCAAATCTATATTAAATTTTAAACTGGGATTCAGTAGGGCATAACCTCTTCATAGAGGTGGTAAAGTCAGCTCTAAATGACTTTGGAAAACCTTCGTTCAACTCCGAAAGGACTTTCAGACAACAAATGCGGCGCAGCATCTACATGTTTATAAGTATGTCGAATGAATGAGACACACTGATATTTATATATGAGTGACCTTATCAGGGTTTAGCTGCAAAAGGCTGTGGTATAAATGAAAGTCCGTCCGAAAGGCCAAGAGTCATTGAATGAACATCTACTGTTAAAATAAGTGTCGTATGGAGGGCTTTAAAGTTTAAGATATTTCCTGCTGATAATTGCACGTAATTTTCTTCTAATATAAGGCTTAATGGGGAAAAGGTAGTTCAAAATATATCTTTTGAAAAAAAAAAAAACAATTTTTAAATAATCAGCATCATATGTAAATTTGCTTTTATACACAATGAAGAGCATCCAAAGGCACGCCGAGGTTCGACATATAACATATCAAACAAACAACAATGCCAAATAAAAAAACAGAGCATCTAAGGTCTGTCACGGGTCAAAATTACGAGTATTACTCGCATTATTTCGGTATTAAATCGGTGTGTCGGGTCCAGCTAAATGAGTTCTTAACATGAGAATATATTGTCCATTAAAGGCTTTTTTTCTTTCTTTTGAAATGGAGAATTCAAATAAAAAGCTAAATAGTAACACGCCTGGTGCGAGTGTAGGCTGGACTTTCACAGAGACAGTGTTCCGCAGTGTCGTGATCACTCTCTCACAATAAACGTCGGAAGATGTTATTTCACTTATGGTTACCACACTTAGGTTTTAGGTTCTTAGCATAAGCGTAAGACTTAATTTGACGGCAGAGCAATAGCACGAAAATCGTTGACTTCCTAGAAATATTACAAAGCATTCGTTTGGTCTTCAGGTATCCTGAAAGAGTCTTCCCATCCAATGTTGTGCTTACATGAAGCCTAACTCTAAATTAAAGCTCAAATCGAGGGCGAAAGCAGTTCTATCGCAGGTTTGGGTCCTAAAAAATACCCCTCCAAAACTTGCCTATCATTCTCATCGCAGATCTCATTTCCGACAATCCCATTACGAGCTGGGATCCCAACTAAAATCAATGAATTCCGGCCTCCGACTGTAGTCAAAGGAGAATTCCAAACTCAAACTTGCTCAGAAGTGGTGAGAGGATTCCGCAATGGCTCAAGCGCAACTTTGTTGATGTTACAGACGTAAATACTTCTCCCATCGATACTCAGGATATAGTTCATTACTATCAATATGATAGTACCATCCTCCTATATCGGATTTGGAGTCTTCCGTGAAGACCTGGCTACATTCCTTAGCTTGCACAGATTCTGGCTTAAACCATTCCTTTCACAGGGAAAGTTAATTTCATAATTTCGCAACAACAGAAGTTCTGGTGTATTGTATCAGACGGCATCTCCATAAGATGCGTACCCGAAGACATTAAAACTCCAGTACATGTTGTGCCAAAGACCACTTATTAAACAGCCCATGATATGAATATAAAGAGGCAGGAGATTCATCAGCACGTCCATAGCAAAGCCAGATATGCTAGGAAAAGCTTTCATGCAGCCGGGATAGGATGTTCTTTGGAAACTAATAAAAGCGGCAACGACGTATTTTTATGAAAGCTTGTTTTTCACCAGACAACCGACACATGTGATATGATATCATTGGCTCTTCTCCATGACAAACAACACGTCTTGCCAAAAGCTCATTTACACTGCCCGAAAGGCGACAGTTCTTCGACTTGACGACCAGCTGAATCAGAACTGTAACCTTCTTTCTTCTAATGAAGAAAACAACCTCAGTTTTATGAGGAACAAAAAGCCCATTTGTAGTATATCTGCATTGCCGTTTTTATAAGCCCACAAACCCAACTCTGCTGCCTATTTACAACGAGTCATCGTCCAGGTGTGCTCTGTTGTGAACCGTCAAGGAAAGGATACATAAAATTACCATAGGGTGGCTTAAATTTTGCGATGGAAAAATACCCTTTAATTTAAATCGCTATTATACACGACAGCCGTTTTTCCGGCTTAACATTTCCATCACACTGGACGATGCAGGGGAACTATAAATGTCAGTTACACCGACAGAAATAAAAATGTAATTTCAGCGTATGTGACTTAATGTGATCTAATAAGAAGTACGCACACTCGCGGAAGTCTCTAGATTAATAAGCCTTGAGCTGGGTTAACCCATGTTCAATGCAGGTCGTTTGTAAATCAGGTTCAAAAAACAATGGAGGCTCGAGTATCACCCGAATTTCGTAGAATGGACCGAAAGAAAAATAT
The DNA here is from genome assembly GCA_963966105.1 of Volucella zonaria. Lineage (NCBI taxonomy): Eukaryota > Metazoa > Arthropoda > Insecta > Diptera > Syrphidae > Volucella > Volucella zonaria. The sequence goes on from OZ014532.1 coordinate 183,021,867, forward strand.
TTAAAAGAAAAATATATTAATCCAATGTGATGATTAAATGATTAGAGTGATATGTAGAGTGTTTCTAAGAATAAAATGTTGTCCCATCATTAAGCCCATTTCCTATTCCCGCAATCGGCCCACATTTTGCAGAGTATCAACCATGAAGAATCATTGGCAAGAGAAAATAAAATGTCGTTTAATTTAAAAACCATAGGAATAATACTGGGGACCTGCATAAGACAACATTTTCAACCAGTCCTGCATTAAAGGATGACTGCCGATCTTTTATGAGAAGCTAGACAAATCAGAAGAAACTTCTGGGCGGAGTACATGCCTTATGTTCGATAACATAATTTGAATCTCAAGAATGCTGTTTGATAAGTTGAGATTAGGGATTAGGCCGCTTGTCTCTATGCCAGCGATGGTTTTATGTGCATATCACAAGGCAGTAGGCGATCTGCAATTAAGTTCCATACGAGGGTAGTCCCAGAAGTATTCGACCCGGTTGTTGTTTAAAAAGAATGACTATTGTAGAAAGTATCTACCTTATAAAGCTTAAATTTGAAGTTTGACGACACTATGTTGTTTAGTGTTTGTTAGGCAGCCATCAATAGTGAACGCTCTTAATTAATTTTTAAATATGGAAAAAACAGGTCATCGTTATGTAATACAACACTTTCATTTGAAGGCCCTCAATCCAAAACCGAACTGGATTCTACTCGGAGGGAGTCTACTCCTTCTTTTACAACAATAAAATATCGGCAGAGTTTGTCGAAGAAAAAAGTTTTGTTTCATCAAGACAACGCACCAGCTCACACATCTATCAGCGCGATGGCCAAAATCAATGAGTTAAGGTTCGAATTGCTTCCTCATGCACCTTATTCGCTGGATTTAGCCGCCTCGGATTATTTTCTATCTCCGAACTTGAAAAAATGGCTCAGTGGTAAAAGATTTGCCAACAGTAAGGAGATGGCGTCTGCGGTTGATAGCTATTTTAAGGAGCTCGACGATTCTCACTATAAACAGGATATTGAAGCTATTGAACATCGTTGGGAAAAGTGCATTAAACTAAAAGGGGATTACGTAGAGAAATAAACATATGTTTCTCCAATTTTTTTGTGTTTACTTTATTAGGTCGGGTATTTCTGGAACTACCCTCGTACAACATGAAAATTAAAACTGAATAGAACCGTGAATTATTCAGAAAAAATTATTTCCGGTTCGAGTCAAAAATGTCTGCCTAATGGACTTACACTTTCATTCCGCTTGTTTTCAAAAAAAAAAAAACACAGTTTTCACTTATCTCGAACCGGAGAGTTACAACTTGAGCTCGAGGTTAGATTCGAGTCTTTTCACTCATGTTAAGCGGCCGGCTTGTAAGATTACAACCAATCGTTTCCAATTTAACTTTGTTTGAACAGGAAAACGGAAGAAAAAACATGAACAATATATACATACCTACCCGAAACTTAAAAGCAGAATCGGAATTTTAAACGCCAAAGGTTCGAACGACACTGGGAAATTTACCACTCTTATTCAAATATAAATGTATCTGCATCATAGTTAATCGACAGTAGTGTGTGACTGTAACACGTAGTTAGAAGACCCTAAACATTGAAATAGAGGCAGGACACCAGTAAGAGATGCCTGCTTTATATTTTGATAATCTATCGGCTGACTGTCATAGGTAATCCTGAAATATTTTGGTCACACTTGCAAGTACTCTAATCATGTATTGATCGCCTACACTGATACTAGGAGCCAGAACAATTTCGTGTTCAATAAGCAATGAGTGTAAAACAAATTCTTTTGATAGATAAATCCCCAAAACTATTTGCCCCTCTCAAAACAGGTCCTAAAATCCTAATCATTAAATTCAACTGAATATAGTTAATAGAAAAAAAAAAATTGTAACACTTCTGATGATAAACAAAATATTTCCATGGGCCGTATTTTAAGTTTACATAAAAATTGCGACGATTACAGCAAAATCAAAAGTAAATTTTTGGTTACTCACGTAAGCCCCCGAACATCCACAAAATCACCCACACGAAAATGTGTTACATCTAATCTTGTACCAGGATTGATAGCTGCATTTGGGGTCACCAAGAACCGTGCAATATTTTTTTTCGGCATAACCCCCGAATCCTTAAACAAACCACAATATTCCTTTGTTAAGAGTGATGGATCTGCACTCTCAGCACCAACTAATAAGCAACCAAACCTATTCAAACTTCTCACTGAAGGTTTCTGCGCGGGCTCATAAAGTTCTGGTGGAATATACTTGATAACATGGTTATCAACTATATGCAGTAGAGTAGTTCTGATTCGTGTTCCATTTTTCAGCCAAAGAGGATATTGACCAATTTTTCTTGCAAGTAATCCTGTTCGACGGCTTTTTGCTGTCCATTCTACAGGTTCCTGCTTTTCAGCTTTGACAAGACTTAACTTACTGGACTGATCATAGGTTTGTACTCCTTTTATAATGGCCGGTGGACCAAAAGTCTCGTGTACTACTTCTTTGACGAAACCTTTGTTTTCTGGGGTTATGTTATCGTCATGTATCTAAGTGAAAATATTTATTTTCCCTATTTATATATGGAGGATGATGTTTTATGGACTTACCACACGATTTTTTCGTACAAACCAAAAGGGATTCCGAAGTCTTGGCCTGTTTAAATGACCCTTTTCTCGTACTTGAATGAGAGCTGGTGACACTCTGCAACGAAAATGTCATGTACAAGAAACTAAAAATAATGAAAATAGCTACCTCAATCGTGAAAAGTCTAGCACTACATTTCTAAATAAACTTGCGTTTTTAGTGATAATAGACATAATTTACGGAAAAAATAACCTCTCCGGCCTCAGAAAATCTATGGTAACATTTAGCAAAATGACAAAGGGCGGAACTGTTTGATTTGGTTAAAACATTACAGTGTTATGCAAATAAGTATTGCCGTGGTATAAAAAAGTAAATAATTTTGTATTATAATAATACTTACATCAATTATTCTTAAAAGTTGCTCATTTGAAAGTTTGTGCTAAATTTTTGTTAAAAGATGTGGAGAGTTTCGTGATTTCGATAGCATTTACAATAAGTTACTTTTCTTTTTTCTTATAAATACGTTAGAGCGATAACTCCTGAACGAAATTTCCTAACGTGAACAGTGATTCTTAATGTCAATTGTGTTATCGAATAATTTGATTTAAGCTAATTATATTGAAAGTAGTTGACGGATATGACTATTAAGCCGTTTTCTTGGAAATTCATTTGGCATCGAGACATCTCTTTTATCCATCCGAATATTGTACTGCAATCTATGTATAGAGAAATCGGCGTGCTTTATTCAATACAATTACAATTTGCTATTCAATCACTTTTCTCAACAACTTTTACTTCACTTTATCTTTTACTTAAATCACTTTATCACTGCTCGTAATTCACCTGTCAAATTCCACTTAGAACTCACTCTTCATTCACTTTCGTACTGGTATTTAAACTCCCTGTCATACCACTTCCAATTTTGCCAGAATATTCGCAATCAGTTGAAAGACATTTTTGTTCATTCTCCTAATGGATGAGTCTTCAGCTTTTGCCCAAATAACATATATCAAAATATATACTATAAACGCAAACAACCTTCGACTTTTTAATTTTTAAACGCGTGCACCTTTAAACTAGCTAATATGCAGGAAATTTTAACTTTTAAACAATTTGACGGTAACCATAAAAACACATTGTCAATTTTATTTTAAAGATGCGAAAAAATATTGTTAATTTATTACATTAATCTTATAATTAATGTAGAATTTTATGTTTCTATTTCTTTGTTTTAATATGTATTCAACACCAGTTGTATGCGATTAATTTTCATTTAAATTTTAAATTTTCATTGGTAATATTTTTGTGAATGTTCGAAAGCATTTTGTACTTTTTTATCCCTTCTTGTGCATACCCCTATCCCTAAGGGAACCTAAGCAAGTATTCCCAAGGTCAACCAAAGCACAACAACTTCGACGCGAATACCAAATAAATCTCTCCTTTGGTCTTTTATTTATTTGTCTACCATAATGTAATTCAATGAAATTGCAGTTAATACTCTTCTGCTCGAATTTTCAAACGAACTCACGCTTCGATAAGGTTAATTATCATTTTACACTAACAACTTCAAGAAATGCAACGTTTCTTTTTTAAGCTAAATGTTCTGTATTTTACATTAATAAAAATTAACATTTTCTTCACCATTAAACATGCTGGAGCCGAAGACAAGGTTTCCGTCCACTTAATCAAAATGAAGTGAAGATAAAACTATTTTATCTTAAATACGAGTATAACAAAGCTTCGGACTGTGCGGCCTTCCTAATGACTTTGTAGACCCTAGGAATAGTATATTTCGTCAGAGAAAGGTATGCCTCGTGAATAGTTTACCGAATCTACAAAAAAACACCGACTTAAGATGAAATTACCTAACTTTTTTTTGCTTGTAAATACTAGGTACAAGTTGCAAAAAGTGGGGGTTTATAGTATTAGAAATGATGACAAAATCAACATTTTCAGTTTTTAAAAAAAGATTTGATCTTCAATAACTTTTGACGCATTAATTTTAGGGCAACATATTATTTAAAACAATTAAGGTACTCACAATTACAAGTTCCACGATACCCTATTTGTTACCATACACGTATAAATTTGAATTGCAATTAAAACAAGGCAGCATAAAACTTCCCTTAAAACATCTGTATCTCGGAAGGGAGGCATTTCCGGCTCCCCCGCACCTCATACGATATTTTTCTTAAAATATGTCAAGGAATTCCCCCTTATAGAGGCTGTATTTTGTAAACGCCTGAAACTATCCAACGATCGGATTGACCGTCTGGTTTTAAGCTAAGTCCATAACTTCACAAAACGACAGGTCCTAAATAAAACCCAACAGCCTAGGTTGATATCCAACACCTCCTTATTGATTTCAATGCTGCATATGACAACATCTACAGAGACAAGATACATATGTAGAGCAATGTCTTATTTTTGGCATACCAGATAAACCTTATGCAGAATAGCAACGGAGAAAGCTTGTTACTCTGTAGAATTCGAAAAAAATTTGGCGAAACCTTTGATGTGAAAATATTGTTTAGACAAGGTGATACATTTGATTTCCTTAATAGCATACAAGTACTTGAAAAAACTTTTAGAGACACGCAAACTAACACCATAGGCACAATTTTTCCAAAATCTGTGGACCTACTTGTAGTTGCAAATAAAGGCAAAATCAAGTATATGCTATCGACAACATGATAATAGTTAGTGATTTTGTCTACCTAGACACTACAAACCTTAATAATAACACCTCAACAAAAATCTAACGAGGAGTTATTCTTCCCAATCGCTGTTTTTTTATTAAGGTAACTGAATAATAAGGCGTTGTCAAGAAACGCTTTTCATCCCAACTCTATTCTAAGGCGCAGAAGAATAAACGTTATAGAAGGCGGATGAAGAATTCTTCGTCATTTTGAAGTAATATTTCTTCCAATTGCAGTGGTCGACTTCGGAGTAGATTTAACAGCGAACTGTACGAGCTGTTCAGTGACATAGACCTCGTCAGAAAAGTGCCCTTCAGTCACCTGCGATATCTAGAATATGTGAAGCGAATAAATATCAATAGTTGAGGAATTCTTAGTTTTAGCACCTGTGGCTTATGTCAAAATTATCAGCATTCACAATACAAAAACACTAACTGTCAATGGAAGCCCTAAATGAGAACAGAGCTATTGAGAAATCTTCCCCCATGATCTTGTTGTGATCTGAGAAGAAAGTAAGTTCTAATGAGTTCAATCCTTCAGCTGGTGTTGAGAGAATATCGAATATTCGACCTAGTTCAATGTGATTGAACTGTTGAGCAAGGAATTAGAAAGAGTCGAACTGCCACTTCCGTCACTTCTAATAGAATGGGTTTATTACTTGTGAGGATTCATATTTGAGTAATTGATAGTGCATATTAGCTGTAAGTTAATGATAAATACATTTATAAAAAATATTCGTATTGTTAATTAATTATTTATTTACATACATCCTTAAAATAAATAAAGACAAAGGTTTCTTTAGTAACAATATTTTATCCATAAAAGAGAGAAGCATGCACCTATTTAGAATCAATAATTTTCAAACTATTTTGGAATCCATCGCAAATGAACTCCAAAGAAAAAACGAATAAAAATTCCCATTAAAATGTTATTCGGAGCATTATAATTTCCTAATTGTAAATATTTCAACAGTTATTTGTCATTAAAAAATTGATCTCAATGGTTTATTTTAAAAAATTTAGAGCATATCCAATAATATTTTCACAATAACTTGGCACGACTCATTTTAAGCACTAAAATCAAAACAAACCAGTTTGTTTATAAGCGCTGCCATGTTGCCCTACATTTATCTGTCAAAACATTAAATGTTGTGATGTCATATTGCGATCTTTTCTTCGATATATTTCGTGGAATCTTTCTTAATTTATTTCGTTTAATCTAAGCAATTTTTATAAAATTTTATTAACGCTTGACATGAGAGCGATCAATATATTGCATTTTATTCGTGAAAACCAGCACAGTAATGAAATACTCTAGTGAACGAGGCATTTGACGGCTCGTAACAAGTTTCTAGAAATCTCACGATACAAGGAAAAGCTAATTTTTTTTTTTTTTTGTAAAAAAAGGAATAATTCCAAAAATGCAGTCATCTGTACCCCTGCAGCCACAATTAAATCATCGAATACTTTTAGTGAATTTAAGAAAATCGATTGAATTATGGTTCCTTGGTAGGCGTGATCACGTATACGAAGAATGGGACGACTTGTACTCGGATATAGAAAATGCAATTGTTGCCATCATCTCCGACGGTCTGCAACTGAGCATGGTAAGTTGCATCGATTGGAAAAGCAAATAGGTTGCAAATTTTGCTTTGTTTTGATTAGTATTTGATTGCAATTCGACTAGAAAAGATAAAACACCCAAGTGTAGCACCGTGTTTTGTTTATGCTTATACTACAGCGCTTTCACTTATCTGATACGAAGTCTGGTCGTGCCGTTGTTCGCTTCGTTAGATTTTTATTATACGTGCATATAAGTTTAGAGACCTATAGACTATGTATTTCATGGGCGCTTGACTTAGTTCCTCTTAGATTTTACAGTGCAAGAAATTTAGTCTGTTTTTGTTTTGAAATAATATAATTGAACTTGTTGAAGGTTATGTCACCATGTCGCATCTTGTATTAACAAAAACTCATAGCTTTATTGATGTTGTATATGTACAAAAATAGTGTGTGTTTTTACGATATGTTTAAACTAGAGACGATGAAGTAAGCAAATAATTACGCATAATGACGCACATGAGCGAAATGATCATCAAATGGTGTGCGAAAATACCCAGCTGACTTTGTGTGTTGACCAATTTGAAGCATTTCTTTTCGTCGTTTCATGGGAAATGCCACGCTATATAATGATATTCAGATTGCAGTATCTTTCAATGCAAGTATTGGCCTCCCATTCGCAAAATAATTACAGCAATAATGTATGTAACAAGAAAGTCTTGCATAATCGTAGAAGCCTTGTATACTGCTTAAGGCCATTGAATCATTGTTTTATTCGCATCTGAGAATTTAGTTGATTTCAGTTTTTGCTCTTAAGGTTGTTGCTCAATTGACTTTTTTTTTTTTTTTGTCCTTTTTGAACCTCTATTGTACAAATTGATCTCATGTTATTCATTTTATTTTGATTTTCAATAGCAATCACCCAACAAAGCTCGGCTAAAAAAGTTAGAAGAAGATCTACAGTGGTTAAGAGCGTCAGTTAGAACAACAAGTCGAGGATCGACCCCAAATTCAGATTCACTCACAACAAGGAGCTTTTTCAAAAAATGGGTACAAGAAAATCTAAAAGAAAACTACCTGTGCTCATGTCTACAGATGCTAGTAACAGATAAGGAGATTCTTAACACTTACTACACCGAATACTCATATCTACGTAGTGAGGAATATGCAACTGCACTGTTTATTTGTATATCAGCTGTGGAATTAAATCGGAGTTCGCTGCTGACACAAATTGATCCGAAACTTTTCACTGAGAGTATATTACATTTTAAACGTACTATATCACATCCTAACCTCTCGATGTCACCGCCAAAGAGAACCCCAGTCAAAATCGGTGCAGACGCTACCGATTCCTCCACATCTGTTAAACACTTGCGACTACGCAGCACAATTCGCAAATGGAATAGTTTACCTGCGTTGAAGCAACAGGAACCGAATAAACGTGCGAGAAGTCAAACCCTCGGAAATGTGCGAGATGTGTCTGTAAACATTGGAAGACTGCACAAAGCGCTTAATATTCAAGACCGTAAGACAGGAACGAATCATCAGCATTCAGAATCACTTCGATCATCTTCATCAGGATGCAGTAAAACTACCACCGAATCGCAAAGTAGCTCTTCAGTGAACATTGAACTAATTAAGTGTGATGATATAAAAATATGGGAGGATCACAGTTTCTGTCAAAATAACTCAGAAACTCAGGCGAATAAAATATCACCAGTAGTGGGAACGTCATCGCTTGATATGACATATGAAATGCATTCACAATCCCGTAGCAGTCCAAGCCCAATAAACAGTTTTTTGTCAAATATATTTTCAGTATCTTCATTTCGTGGACAATCGGGAAGTAGCTGGAATGAAAGTTCAACTTCAATGTGTTACTCTTCGTCAGCCCAGAATGATAGTGTTTTGAATTCATTCCTGCCGAAATGTGGCGAAAAATTACCACCAAGGAAGACAACTAATCTCTTTGAGGATTCTAATGCTTCGTTGCACGGAAAAATGCTACCGGGTGGACAATCAGTGGGAGATCAAAGCTTAGCTGCTTTCCTACAAACCACACAGTTTTCAAGGCACAATACCGAATTGGAGAGAGAAAATGCGCATTTTCGTATTTGTGAGGCGATCATTTCGGCTATAGAACGAATTAAGTGTCAAAAAATGGAGTCAGATAGGACAGTTAGTATTCCTTCCAAAGTGGTAGATGAGAGCGAAGGTGAGTAACATTTAAAATTGTATATATTGTACATACACAGAAACTGATTTAATCAATAGAATGGAGCCTTGGTTGGTTGCCAGCCAACAGCATTCTCCGTTTAGTGTGATTTTGCGCTAATTGCCTAGCGTCCCTCTAGTGTGGATTCGTAAACAAAACTACCCGTAGCGGTGATGACTATTCTTTCAGTTTGTCCTAGCTATTAAAACCGCCGAACGGGTCGTAAATTATTCTAGGAACTTTCCAATCGAAGCAACTAAGGGTATTTTGATAAAGTTCATGCTTCGGCGTCATATAGTACAACTAAGACGATATTACAGTAGGGGCTATTACAGTGCTCGTAAGAGAGGCTTATTTATCAGTTCTTTCTTAGTCTAAGTGGCGAGTGGCTACAGTTGTGTCGTTTGTTGAAATAACAACGAAGAACAGGTATACAAAGTCTTTTATCTTTTATCACCTCAAAGTTGTAAGGAATGCTATTGGAGTCGTTGTACTCGTGCTTAAATGGCCGTAAAAGCGGTTGAATATACTTTGAAAATATTGACTTTTAATATGCAGTGGTGGTCACATAAATAGCACGCTATCTTCGCACATAGCTCAAATTGCATTTCCCGTTAAGTACCACCTTGATCAAAAAGTTCCCGGGGGATACCACCGTGGGCGCTCCCATTGTTCCGATTTGAGTTTTGTTTCTTTTGTTAAGTTGGTAAATCTGTTGTTGACATTCCTGTGGGATAGGTAGCCCGACCGAAGCGGAGATACCCTACTGAATGTACGACAAACTTATACATAACACACACACATAACTACGTAGAAGACTCATATAATTCATACCCAAAAGACGACAGAACCACACGAAATACCACAAAAAAAAACACAAGAGAACATCCGATTGAACGGTGCATACATAGTGCAAGCACACTACAGATAGACCGACGACACCGCGACCAACGAATAAATACACAGATCGGGACAAACAAGCCAGAGTCGACCGTTACCTTTTTAAAAATGCAGCAAGCAAGTAGAGTAGTATTTGAGTCTTATTTGAACCATTGTACTGGCCGGTCGCTTTTTGTCTTTTCCCTTGAAATAAATATAAAGTATAGCAATAAAAAGTCGATAGTGTTTTCATTGGGATTGAAATCCCACATTCCCTCTAAATCTTAGCGTCATAGCTTGACATTTGCAAAAGTTACGTAGCCAAGAGTACATCTAACTCTGTGTGTGTTGGCGATTTTTTACAATTTTAGAAATGGATTTAAATTTGCAACAACGAACTTGTACTAATTTTTGCGTAAAAAACGGATTTAATGGTGCGTGAACGTTGGAAATGTTCGAAAACTGTTTCGGCAACGATTCTCTAAAAAAAAAAACGGTCGTTTACCAGTGGCACGAGCGATTCAAAAGTGGTCGTGATTCAATCGAAGATGATGAACGCAGTGGCAGATCATCGACATCGAAAACCGTCGAAAACATTGATGAAGTAAAAGAAATGTTGGTCAGTAACCGCAAATTAAGCATCAGAGAGATAGCGGAGGATTTGAACATTGCCTATGGATCCATCCAAGACATTTTGGTTAACGATTTGGGTTTCCTTCGTGTAGCAGCAAAGTTGGTGCCAAAAGACCTCAATTTCATGCAAAAAAGAGACCGTGTTGACGTCGCAAAAGAGATGATTTGCGAGGCTGAATGCGATCCCACATTCATCAAAAGGATCATTACTAGAGACGAGACGTGGGTTTATGAGTATGACACGCAATCCGGACATCAGGTAAGTGAATGGCGTTCACCAAATGAGCCGAGACCAACAACGTCGTTTTCAGTCAAAAAAGAAGGCAATGCTCACGGTTTTCGTGGATTACAACGGTGTAGTGCATCATGATTTTTTGCCAGAGGGCCAGACAGTAAACAAAGAGTACGAGTATTATTTGGGCGTTATGTGACGCTTGCGTGAAACAATTCGCCGAAAGAGACTAGAATTGTGGGTGGAAAATCCTAGCCAAAATTATTTTGTGATTTTTTTCATTCCGATATGTATAAATAAATAATAGAATAAGTCAAAAAAAAGTGCTTACAACTAAAATAAATTAATCATCCAATTCTGTCTCATTATTTTGATCGTTTTCATTATTCTCTTCGACATCACTGCGTTCCATTTGTTCTTTCTCCGTTTCAGGAACCAGAAGACCTAAAGTTGCCGAGCAGAATGGCTTGCTTTTTTTACGTGGTGGTTTTCGACTGTTGCTTAGCAGTTGGTCAGACGTAAGCAAAGGTCTGTTTAATATGTCTCTATTGCATGTGACTGTGTAAAATTTTCGGGAGAAGTTCTGTCTATAGAGCCTGAAGTGCTTATTACGTTCTGCAGCAGGCTTTCCAGAGTGTTGCCCGATTGGCAAAATAGAGTGCGAAAACACTGTTGCACCATGTATTAATATTTTATGTACAGTGGGAAACATTTTATGCCACCCGTACAGCTTTACGTACGTACATTGTCACTTGAAATTATTTCTAAGATCACTCCGATCGTTAGTGTTTCCGAATCCTGCTTTTGGTATGTCCACCAGTAAGCCCATTTCTTCCCGAAATGCCTTTTGGATGTTTTCTTTCCGGTCGTTTACTGTTTTTTTTTTGTCTTCAGCTAACCTTATTTGCCATTTCTTAATGGTAAGCTTGTAGGATAGATGAAGCAAAGACTCAAAGAATCTTATCCTTGCGTGGAGAATTGAAAGCCCGAACTTAAGGCTACCGAGATCCACTTGATTTCGCTTCGTCAAATCATTGAAGTCTTTGGAAGTCAGTCCACAAATATAACATCTCATAGTTGATGTGTTTGTAGCGACATTACATATTTTGGCGTCCACTATTGTTGGTAGAAGTTTGTATATAATGTAAATGTGTCATTAGTGGAAGGTATTTCTGTTCTGTTTAAATTCATTGCCTGGTCCTCTATGTACTTAATTTCATCATTAGTGACATCTTTAGTTTCGGGAATGAAACGTATTCTTATAGACCTACAAAATCAAGGAGAGGACGGCAAGGGATTCTGCCACGTTTAGTGGCTGATTGCAGACGCAATAGTACGAAAGAACTTTGAAATATGTTTGCATCACTATCGATATTATTTTCAAACTTCTGTTGCGACCCATTACAGCTCCATTTTACAATAAGTTCTTCTTCGGAAATGGTTTCTAAAACTGGCTCCAAATACTTTCACAGCCGCAAAGCTGTATGGTCAAGTATGTCCTGCAATTTTACTTCCGCGCATGTTTCAGTCACTCTCATAGATTGCTCGTCTGGATAGCAATCCTTCTTCGCTTTTTTTATGACAGAGTTAGGAGGATTTAATATATATTCTTGTTTTCACTATGTAGGATTTCCCATTGCCTTCTACTAAAATCTCCTTCAACGAAAATAGCCAAGGCCACAGATGGAGTGCGCTTTTTTATTCATTTAGATCTGTCGAAGACATAATCTTTTGGAGCTTAGTTGCTCTAGTTGATGTTAAAGTGATGGCTTTTATTATTACCTTCGACCCGTTGACTCATCTGTGCAGCATTGCTCTGTAGGAACTTTATCCCTTAAATCTTTAGTTTTTCTTCGCTTGGATTGGTCACTGGATTCTGCGAATTCTGTGCTTGGTCGGCCAGGTTTCCTTGCAGTTCAAACGCAAATTTGCCGTTGTTTTTTTAGGAAGCGATCATGTTTGTAGTTTGCAACTATCCATTTGTGGTTAAAGTCGTGCTTAAAATGGCTTAAGGTGTGTTTTAGTTGGCCAATTGCGGTATAAGGACCGTTTGTTTAACTTTGTTTTCCAGAAACAACAACTTTTGGTCCATTGTTTTATCTGTACATTCTTGAATTATATCATATAGCTGTTTTTCAGTTATAATCTCTTACTTCCCGGTCAAATCTTAAAATAAAGGAATATTTATTGCAAACAATATGTAATATGAAATCCAGTATCATTAAATTTAAATGTCTAGTAAACAAAATGGCGGACTAAAGCCGAACTTTTTTTTACGCCATTCTCTTCAGAGGGGCCTCAATTTTATTCAAAGTGAAAATTAACCACTCGCAAGCATCCGGAACTTGTACAAAAACATCTTTGTTTGAATACTTTTAACACAAAAAAAGAGTAATTTTGTAAATACAATATTTACAATAATAAAAAAAGGATTTATGCGTATTATAAATTAAATGTAACATGGTTATTATTAAAATACATACCTTGATCTTGCATGATGATGAATATATTTATTTCACAAACAGCTAATAAAAAACTAAAAAAGTACATGTAATTAATTAAAAACCTGAACATATCGAAAAAACAATGGAGCGCATTAGTTACAATTACTCGTGTGCCGTTTAGGTGAGGTGAGAGACGTGGGAGGTGATAGGTTATCATAGACAAGTTATTTAACTGTCATAAATACAGGGTGAATGACTCGAACTCCAACTTTTTAAAATGCTATAGTTGTTTTTTTTCTTGATAAATTTTATTGCGCCAAAGCAAAAAATGTTGGAAAATACATCAATTTCAAATTGTATCAGTAGTTTTCAATATGTCCACCTTTGGCGCGAATAATGGCCTTGAGACGGCCGAAGGAAGCATCGCACGCTGCACGCAAGTGGCTCTGTGGTATTTTGGCCCATTCCCGGCGAAGTGCTTTTTTGAGGTGGTCCAAACTTTGGTATTTTTTAGTGCTAACCTCCGCCTTCAAAATACCCCAGACAGAGAAATCCAACGGATTTGCATCCGGAGAATTTGCAATCCATTGTGTCGAAGAAATGAAGTGTGGCACATTGTTTTTTAACCAATCTTGGTTGACGCGCGCTTTGTGAGACGGTGCCGAGTCTTGTTGAAATGTCCACGGTCTCCGACCGAAATGAATGTTTGCCCAAGGCTTCAATACTGCCTCTGAAACAGTTTCACGCTATACGATCGCATTAATTTTGACGCCACGGTCCAAAAATACGAGCGGAGAGCGACCATCGGCGGTTATGGCGGCCCAAACCATCACCTTCGGTGCTGCCTGCTTTCTGGTGGCCGTCCGAAGACCATAATTTTCGAAGGACCTCTCTGGCAAGTAAACTCGGTCATTTTGTTTGTTGACATATTGCTCGATAACAAATGGCGACTCATCGGAAAAAACCAAATTCTGTAACTCACCACTTTCGTGCAAGCGTAGCAACTCCTTCGCTCTTTCGACTCTAACTTTTTTCTGTTGCGGTGTAAGATCGTGTGCTTTTTGGAACTTCAATGGCTGGAGCCCAAGCTCATTTTTCAGTATGTGTTGCATCCGTTCCAACGATATGTTGAGTTCACGAGCGATTTTTCTTCCAGTTCGACGCGGATTTCGCTCAATTCGAGCCTTCACTTTCCGAACCATTTCTGCCGATGTTGCTGTTTTTTTATGAACACCTCCATGGCGTTTTGCTACGCTGCCGGTATCACGGTAACGAGCTATGTTTTGAGACGCAAATGATTTATTCACGTTGAGATGCTGGAGGGGTCTAACGATAGCTACTTGTGGTTTTCCAGCCAAATATAAAGCAATCACACTATCACGTTTGAATTCCATCGCGGATAAAAATGTTCAACACAACTGAGACGCAAATCGTTTAGAAGGGTTGTAAATAATAAAATTATCTGTCATGTGTCAAAATTTGAGCTCACTGTCATGAACGGTTTGGAAATTATAGCTGTCTGAAGTTGGTTGCAGTTCGAGTCATTCAGGGTGTAGTTGATTGCATTGAGTTTTATCATGCTTTGGATATCCTACTTTTGGCCAGGTTTTTAGTGTAAATACTCCTATGTGCGCCGTTTGATTCGCTGCATGCGCTCACCGCAACGCTTCGTTAAGCCTGGGATTTCGTAAAATGGAGTAAAACCTAGCTCATCATAACGGCGCCTCTAATGGCTTGCTGACAATGTCGCCGCTGGTCTTCTGTGATTTATTTTGGCTTCGTAATTAGTAATGCGTACCCTGTTCAACAAAAATCTGGAAAAATGAATATTTGCATTTCACTCTGGTTGCAAAGAAATGCATAAGCACTACGCTCTTGAAAGCTCTCATAGGGATACCATGATATGCTCATTTGTATGTATGTATGTATTTATTTATTTAGTAAAATTAACTATTGATTACATATAATTAAGTACTTGTATTATACAAAATATCAGATATGATAATAGAGCTTAAGTTATGTTTAATGTACAATAATATATAAAATTTAAGTAATACAATTTGATTTTATATAATCTTTTAAAAGTTTTTATATTAATTGTCAATTCATTAAATAGTTTAAGACCTTTATACATGACCGAGTTTTACGCTCTGGAATCTATATAATACGGTAATCTAAAATCTGTATTTGACCTTAGAAGATATGGTTGAACCTCATAAGTAAAGATCATATTCGAGGAAAGATATCGAGGAACGAACTTATGTCTTATTTTAAAAACAAATGTAAGGGTATTGAATGTTATTCTTTATTTGATCCTTAGCCATTGCAGACAAGTTAGCATTAATGTAGTGGGAGTGTAGAAACTTCATCTCAGAATAATTCGCATACCTTGTTTTGTAGGATTTGAAGACGGCTGATGTCTGTGCTATTGGCCATATACAGAATCGTCGAGCAAAACTCGAAGTGTGGTTTTATTATTGTGTTGTAAATATTTATTGGACATATTGTGGTGATATTTTTACGAATTCTTTTTAGAAATTATCCTTTTTTGAAATTTTTTTACAAATATAATCAAGATGACAACTATCTATAAATATACCGAGATATTTTATTGTTTCAACTTGTTCAATTCATTCACCATTTATATTTAAGTTTGCGCTGAATTCTGCGTTTAACACCATACACTTTGTTTTAGTTAAATTAATTTTAAGCTTATTTCTGTTCAACCACTTTTTATTAAGTCATAAAGTATATATTGACGTATCAAATCTATGTCTTTATCACACAAATTACAGAGCATCACCTGTCGTAAGGCTTTACAAATGTCGTTTATGTGTATTAAGAACAAAAGTGGACCTAATATTGTGCCTTGGGGAACACCAAATATAGTTTCTTCATTATTTGACAAACACTGGTTAACTTTAGTTCGCTGTGTCCTTTCTCTTAAATATGATTTAAACCAACTTAGTGTTTTATTCTTAATGTCGTATTTTTTTAATTTCTTTAATAGTAATTTCCTATTTATTGTCTCAAATGCCCGTTGAAAATCTAAAAATACTGCCATAATTTTATTTCTCTCATGTCGTTGGTTTTTAAAAGTCATAATTAGCCAATTTAGAGCTGTTTCACAAGAGTATTGGGGACGAAATCCAGATTGGTTTTCGACTAAAATATTGTTTTCAGAAACATATTTGAATAGTTGGTCGTACGCGGCATTTTCAATTATTTTTTCAAATATTGGAAGCATATTTATGAGCCTAAACTTATCACAGTTTATGTTTTTACTTTCTTTGGGCATAGGAATTCTTATTGACTCTTTTAGGTTTTGTGGAAAAAACGCCTTGTTCGAAAGATTGGTTTATGACTTTTGGTATTAATGGGCCAACAATATCAAAACATTCTAATATTATTTTTACATTTAGTCTCGAAGGGTAATTTTTTTTGTTAATTTTATTGTATATTAGACGGATTTCATTAAGGCTTATTGGCCTGTACTTAAAAATACTTGGCACTTCTGATACATTATTGCACTCTAAGCCCAAGAGCGACATAAGAATTGCTTATGTCGCTTATACTCTTAGTAAAATATGGATTGAATGCGTTTGCTATTGCTAGGTTATTGCATTCTTTTTTCATTGGGAATTGTACTTCATTTATCTCGATTTTTTCAGTTTTTAGAGCATTTTTATAACTTTCCACATTTCCTTTTGGTTAGAACAATCTTCAATTTTATTACATATATACTTTTTTTGCCAGATGTAGTTTGCTTATATAGAAATTTCTTACTCGACGATATTCGGTCCAGTCTCCCGGTATATTAAATAAACTTGCTCATTGTTGCCATCGTATTTTCATATATTTAAGATTTTGTAAATCTTCTGTAAACCATTTATTATTCATACATGAGAATATCTTTTTTTCTACTGTAAGTTAGCGAACACAATCCACCAATGAATATTATATGTTGCGAGATAAAATATTTGTGTCACTGATATTATTGAGATTTTCACACTTTAATTGTAATTTTCTTTTAAACGCACTTCTCCTGTAATTAAAAACTTAAATTGTTTTTATATTTCGCTTCATACTTTCGCTTTCGCATTCCACAAAAATGGATTCATGGTCACTTATTCTTAGTTCGGGTACCGTGTTTGCCCAAATGTCCCTTTCCTTCGGTGTAATTACAAGATCTATTAGTGTACTTATAAAGTTGTTGTTTATTAGTATTTCATTAATTTTTTCTCGTATGTATGTTCGAGTAACATGTTAATATTAAAATCTCCAACGATTACAATATCTGAATTGTTAAATACAATTTGGTCAACCCAATCTGCAAATATAAAGGAATTCACTTTCTGACCCACTAGATGATCTGTGCCAAACTACAAACCCTTCTCTTTTTCCGTTATAGGTAATTTGTATACAAGCACACAAGAGTTTCATTTGGATGTGAATTTCATTTAAAACTTCGTAGTGAAAGTTTTTTTTTAACATAGAACGCAACACCACCCGTATGGCTACTTGTGCTATCGCATCTTATTACATTATAATCTGTTATATCTATTTCGCTATTCTTTATATCACTTGTTAAATGGGTCTCTGATACTGCAAGAATGTCAAAACTGCAATCTTCCAGTAAAGCCTCAATTTGAATGAAATTATTTAGTAGGCCTTGAGCATTAAAGTACCAGCACCTCAGTTGCTAATATTGGATGCACTCTTTAAGCATCCATTCTTGTCGACAGGAATTTCTGAAGATAATTTCCATAGGGTTTCAACTGCCTCTTTTGATGATATGTATTGTGTTTTTGAGGAAAAAAATTTATTGCATGAGTTATAATACATTTTTTATTTATTTTTACTTATTGTATAAAACAGTGTAACACGTTACATAATAATATAATAAAATCAAACTAATCTGAAAAAACTGCTCCTGTTGTTCTCACGATTTAAAGATATAATAATCTCCTCTGTTTCTGTTTCGGCGAAAACATCTACATCAAACGTCTTTGGCTCAACCCTTAGTTCAACATGTTCGACGCAATTAAACCACTGCTTCAGTTAATAGTAGCTTAACGTCTTTCATTTTAAAAGTTTTATTTTAGCTTGCTAATAATCCTTTTACTTGAGCCCATACCAACTCTATGGGAATAAGTTCGCAGTAGTAAGGCGGCAATCGTATTATTTTGTATCGATTTACCGCATGGACCTTAAGTTTGTCTTTGTGGCGTTTGACAACATCGAACAACTCAGCTTTCACGATGTTTTCTTCGTAAGCTATGCTATTTTCTATAAGCCACGTTTTAATTTCTTCTTTTCTTTGGTTTTTTTTTTTCTCGAATGATACGTAACGTTATATTAGTTATTAAGTGATTAACGCCGAAAAGTGCTCGAAACGTTTAATGTAAATACATATATTCACACAGTGCGCATGCATTCTACTAGAACTTCGCCGTGCGTATAATCCTTTTATCTAATCACGCCAAAATACATTTGCAGCTGATTTTAATTAAGGCGGAATATCGATTCACTTAATCTTCACACGTTTTTTGTAAGCCATCAATATTATTTAAAATAGTCTTTTGAAATGGCAGCTGAAATTCGTAATCAAAAAAAAAAAATATGCCACATGGGAACGCCACATGGGCAATAGCACCCCGGCGTTAAAATCCCGGACTTTACAAATTAATTTGTATCGTTCCTTTGAAAACAAATAAATAAATAAAAAAAAAAAAAAAAAAAAATAGAAAATTAAAAACTCCTACGCCAGGTGATGACTTCACTCAGAATTCATCCATTCACATTTTTTGTTTATATATGAATGAAATCAAAAACGCCTTCTTTCATTAGATGACCGTGTCATAAACTTTTATTTAACTACCTATATAATATCATAAAAGTGTTCTCGTTAATCGGACTTTATTGTTCTAAAAACTACCTGCAACTTATATAAATTAAATAAACGTATGGCACATTCATATATAGCAACACATACCGCTCTTTTCGATTAGTTAAAGCCCGCAACAGCTTTTAAAAACAACAAAAACCAAAATAGCTTGTGAAAATACAAGCAAAAAGACAATATCACTTTTCTAAAATGAATACTGGCAGCTCTGGTGCTGTTAGAATATCCAGAGGATATCAATGGCAGGTACACATGCAATTGATCATTCTGTGTCTGTCTCCGACTTCGAGACAGACTGGTCGCATTAGGGTTGTATCGGATTGTTAGAGGAGTTACAACAATTTCAATGTAAACCAGTGGCACTACAGTGGCAATTTGTAGTATTTTGAATCGAAAACTGAGCGATAGGCACCTGTGTTCCAAAAAAAAGCTCTTTCATAAGGCCTGTACATGAAATTTTTATTGAACAGAGTATAGCAGTGCTCAATATTTGTGTTCGTTTGTGCATTGTTACTACGTCACTGGTATTTATACTTCTCATACGTTATATTTTTTTTGATTTTTTTGCTGTTTGGTTTTTCAGTGATCTATTTTTGGCAGCTTACGCGTGATTCGTGACACGTGTCAAAATCGAACATGCTCAGTTAGCATTGCCAGTTCATCAAGAGAAGACTTACACTCGAACAACGCTTAGAAAATATTGAATTTTAGTTTTAAAATTCGTGCTCTGCACTTCGACCATTTTACTGTCATCATAATCGACCTACTGAGCAAGCATTTTAAGCCATAGTGACCAAATTTCGTACCAATTTCACACTATTGGACACAAACCACCTACCCGTATGCGTAGAGTGGCTACAGAGGAAAATATTGCTGCTGTATCCGCCAGTGTTAATGAAGACCGTGATTTGTCTATTGTCGCCGTTCGTTGCAATTGGGATTGTGTTACTCCACTGCGTAGAAGATTTTACGAAAGGATCTTGGTCTTAAATTTTACAAAATCTAGCTCAGGCAAGAACTGAAGCCTGATCTGCCACAGCGTTGAATTTTCGGTGAGTGAGCCTTAGAAAAACTGGAGGAAGATCCGCTTTTTTATCGAAAAATTGTCTTCAGTGACGAAGCTCGTTTCTGGTTGGATGGGTACGTTACTCTGAAAAATGTTTGGTCCGCCAGAATCATTGGCCCGTATTTTTTCAAAGATGACCGTGAGAACGGCGTTACCAAAATGCATGAGCTGAACCTGGCCGGCATGTGGTTCCAGCAAGACGGCGCTACATGCCACATACCAGGCGAATCGATTGACCAATAGAGAAATGAGTTCAGTGAACAGCTTATATCTCGTTTTGTACATGTGAATTGGCCGGCTAGGTCATGGCATTTGACACCTTTAGGCAATTTTTATGGGGATACGTCAAATCACTCGTATAAGCCGATAAATCAGCGTCAATCGCAGCCTTGGAAGACAACATTACACATGGTATTATCCAATATGCCCGAAAAAGTGAAACAAAATTGGACTCTCCATATGGACCAATAAAACGTAGTCGCGGTACGTGTGCTTGACGTGTGAGAATTTTAGGGTTCGTTACAAGTACAGTTATTTTTTTTCCAGGGATTATGTACCATGCTGTCGGCAATTCAAATTCGAACAATCTTCCTTTACGAATTTAAAATGGGACATAATGCGGCATTGGCAATGAAAAATATTAATGACGCATTTGAGGATGTAGCGGTAAACGAACGCACTGTACGACATTGGTTTGGAAAGTTCCGTTCGGGAGATTTCAGCCTTGAAAATGAGCCACATGGGAAGCCGGAAATGTTAGTTGACGACGATGTTCTAAGAGCAACGGTGGATGCGGACCCAACGAAATCGGTGCGAGAGATTGCACAAAGTATCATCAATGACAATAAGTCGACACCTTTCTCTCATAGGAAAGGTAAAGCAATTCGATAAGTGGGTACCCCATGAACTGAACGAATCCCAAAAACTACGGCGCCTGGAAATCTGCGCATCGCTTATATTAAGAAACCAAACTGAACCGTTTTTGCACCAGATAGTCACCTGTATATCCTATATGATAATCGTAAAAGATCTGGGCAGTGGTTGGATGCAGATAAAAAACCAAAACACAGCCCCAAGTCCGATCTTCACCCGAAAAAGGTTATGGTGACAATTTGGTGGACATCGAAATCACCATCCACTTTTCATTTCTTCAACCAGGAGAAACGAGAAACCTATTAAATATTGTGAGGAAATGGACATATTGGTCGATAGGCACGTTCCGATCCTTTTGCATGGCAATGCTAGACACCATACCTCACAAGTAACGGTGCAAAAACTGTTGCAGTTGGGATTTGAAATTCTTCCGCATCCACCGTAGTCTCCTAATATTTCCCGAACGGATTACCATCTTTTCCGCAATCTGGATTCATTTTGCCGGCAGAAGGTCTTCCAGGATCGAGCAGAGGTCATAAAAGCCTTTAAAGATTTCATTGCCTCAAAAAGTCAGCACTTCTACGAAAAAGGAATATTTGACTTTGTACCTTGTTGGAAGAATGCCATAGATGCCAACGGATCCTATTTTGGTTGGATACAAATTTACAGAAAAATAATATTGGCTTTTAAATTTTTACTATAAAATCGGACATTTCATGTGGTACAATCCAATAGATCTGGAGATCTGGATTTGCGGGCTCGAGAAAACAGTCTTTGTATGACAAACTTATTAAGGGCGTTCCACATTGTGACTACATATATATTACTATATCCCTATCGTCCGCGAAAAGAAGAAGGTTCGTTCTGGGCTACTTCGATAGGAGATCTTGTGCGACATTTAAAACCAGCTGACTTTCAACATTGTCTTAATGTGAACTTAACTTTAAATTCTTCATTTATTCCCGGTGTATACTTCACTTTCGTTTTGAGGATATCGTCATATCAGTGATAGCAAATTGTGTAGATTCTCGTGTCACTTTTGATATAATAAAAAAGCTATTCCTTCGCTGATTAGGCTTATCGCATCTCATCTTTTTATTAAACACTACCGCGAGCCATCTAAACCCCAAATTTTCATTCAACGAATGTTTTATTATAGATAACGCTGGAACTTCCTCGCAGGTATATGAATGCTTAGACGCTAATTATAGAAAATATAGTACAGATCTCAGCGAAGACCTAAACTCACAAACGCCAAACAAACTCGAGGTAGACCCTTTCACAAAATTTCATAAACGGTTTGTTTAACTTGTTAGACTTTTAGGAAAGTGCAGACATTAGTGAGCACATGCCGTACGCAGAACTTGGTGAAAACTCGTTAGAGGACCTAAGATCTGCAGAAAATATTGGATTGTCTTTGATTTCTAAATTTAACGATAAACATCTTCCGAAGATCTCCGACTTAAAATGGCTTGTTTCGGAGGAGGTAATTTAAATCATTATTTTGAACTGAATTAGGTTTTACTTAAATTTTATTAATTTTCTCTTCAAAGGACACACCTCAAAAACTTTTACCCATGCCACAGCAATCGAACAATCCAGATGATAATGTGATGCCGATGGTGACTAGAGGAACACGTTACTGGGCCCCACCGAGGCAGCAGATTATTTTTACCAACCATCCTACGCCCAAGTAATATCTTCGATTTGATTGTTCCTTCTATATTCTTAGGTATACTTACATTTTCAGTAAAAAGGTTCTTATTCAGAAGCAAAACTATCGTTGCGCTGGGTGCGGAATGCGAGTATCGACAACTCATGTTAAAAGCTTCCGTTATTGCACATACTTGGGAAAATATCACTGTACTGGGTGCCATCGGAATCAAATATCTGCGATACCTTCGAAAGTGTTGCATTTGTATAAATATCTTAAAACACAAACAAAAGAGAGGCTATACAATTTATTAACTTTCAGATGGGATTTCAATTTTTACCCCGTCAGCTTGTTCGCCTATCGTCTACTGGAGCAAATGTGGACGTATCCTTTGTTCTATGTTCCTGATTTGAATCCTGCTCTTTACGCCAAAAGTAGAGCTCTAAGAAATGCAAGACTGAAGAGAATGCAAACACAATTCGTTAAAGAATTTATCACAGCGTGTCGTTTTGCAGAAAAGTAAATTTCAATAAACTACTTTATGATTAAAATATTCATTTAGTTTTTTTTTTTTTCTAATTTTAGTGAAAGAATGTATTTTGCATCAGTGCCCGACTATATATCAACTGACCCGGACACATGGTCAATGTCCGATTTGATTGATGTACAAACGAAGACTATACATAAGTCCTTACAAGATCTTATTAATAAATGCGAAGATCACATATTTAACTGCTTGGTACATATGAATTCCTACCGCACTGTTGCTAACCAGATAAATTTTTGATATGTTTTTATAGCTTTGCACAGCACGTGGATTTATATGTGAATTTTGTCGAAGGGAAGCTGTTATTTATCCATGGCAACACAAAGTGCTACGTTGCGATAAGTGTGGTTCGTGTTTCCATCAAAGTTGCTGGAAGGCACAATTTGACTGCCCAAAGTGCCAACGACTTAAATCTCGTCAATTAGATGCTTAATACTGGTTCCATGCACTGGACTTATAGCAGACTAAATTCAATGGTGCAAAGTTTTTTTTTACAAGAATTTACAAAGTTTTCTCCTTTTTGTGTTTATGTGTTTTTTTTTTTTTTGTTTTAATTTAAATTCAAGATAACAACATATGTGATATTAAATTCGAAAGTTTTACCATCAAGTAAAAAGTGTATAAAATATTCGTATAAAAATATAATATATAATGAGTGAAAAGGAAGGTTGCGTTTTATGGCGCCGAAGAAGTTCTAACAAATGGATGCTTTTTACGTTGCTCTTTGCAAGATATCACGATTTTTGCATTTGGAGTCTCGATAACAGCATTTTGTTGTAATAATTTTTGCCTTATGCTTGGACGTTTTTGTCTAATTTTCTTACGATGTGGAGATGAAGTCTTTGGTGTTTTTGCATTCTTCTGTGTAGTAGATGATTTCGCAGGTAAACTTGATTTGGAAGATTTGATTTCCGTATTTTTAGATGTCGATGGTTTCTGTTCTCCAAGTTTTTGTTTTTCATCTATACTTGTTAAAGTAGTGGTGGCCCTGTCGGGCGTGGATTTTTTCTGGGTTTCACCAAGTTCAGCGTCGTTAAGTTTCTGATTTCTGGCAACTTCTTCGATTTTCTTTTCCTATCAAAGAAAAACAAGTTAGTAAATTGCTACATTTATATGTATATATTCGTATATACTCACAAACATCTCGCGTTTTTTCTTATCTCGTTTTGCTAACATTACAACCCAACCTCCATAAAGTAGCATTATTAAAGCTGGCACTAAGACGCCAGCTAACACGGGTGTTTTTCTGATCCAAGCATGATAAATGGCAAGAAAAATTACTAATGATGCAACTATCACAGCCACTAGACGACCATTATCTTTGCGTTCTTCCTAGAATGATAAATGTGAATCACAGATTAAGATGGTTTTTACAATGTCATACAATGAAGCACTCAGACGGATCAAACTTTATATTTATTTTATTTCTTGATTCAACTTTCAATGGTCTGACCGCTGGCTGTGTCATAAATTTCATAACAAAAAGCGATGTTACTTTGGATAGAGTAAAGTATCAAATTCCTTCGAAATTTTAGGTAATTATAAGTATTGTACTATAAAACGGCGCAAAGGGACGAATTGCGTCTTCAGTTGGCAGGAAGCCAGGAAACCAACTGCCTTGCTCAACCCACACACAAAAACTATA
The DNA here is from genome assembly GCA_963966105.1 of Volucella zonaria. NCBI lineage: Eukaryota > Metazoa > Arthropoda > Insecta > Diptera > Syrphidae > Volucella > Volucella zonaria. The sequence continues at coordinate 183,046,802 of OZ014532.1, forward strand.
CTGTAAATATGCCAATCCAAGTAAAAACTACTAGAACACAATGACAAAGATGATCATAAGCCCTCAGATACAGATATATATTATGGCTTTTGATTTAAACCACAGGGTAGTACCAAGTTATATAAAATATCATAGAAAACGTTTCTAAGCCACAAAACCAAATTCCCATAAGAAGACGCAGACAATAGAAACGAAACCTACATACAGGTGGCAAATACCCCTTTTACTGCAAGGTTAACTTAAAATTAAACAAACTATTGGATAAAATCTAAGAAAATGGACACGCTACTATTAATAAGCTCAACTGAGTACATATAATAATATGTAAATGAATTCAATATTTTTTTGATTATCAATGCAGCAGCGCAGATAATGTGATACTATTGCACCGATATAAGTATATGCATCTTATGTAGTAAAAAAACCTTTTTAGTAAAGTGAGCGAGGCACCGCAATTCAGAAAGATAATAGAACCAAACAGAAGAAGACTATATTTTAACAAAGGAGACTTTATAAGAATTAATCATCCCAGTCCCATATATCTGCAGCATAGATGTTAGCGATGGACGATGAAGTTATCTTTGAACGCTAGATTCGTCGAAATTTTTAGAACCGCTGGGATGTTGTGTAATAATGAAGTGTAATAATATTGCGTTGGCGATTGCCTAGAACCCACTCGTATATTTTCATAGTTTCACCGAACGGCAATTATTGCAAAGAGGCTTCTACCTCCCTATAAAATATGGAGGTACCCCTTCTAATTCTCCGTACAATGGATGATTTCAAAAACGTCATACTAAGAAAGTACTGCATTAGTCGCGTTCGGCATTATGATTTTCTGCAGAACTAAGTTAGTCAGATAAACGCCAACATATCATCATACTTATGCAGATTAGATAGGCATTTCAATTGGGGCTGCAGTAAGCTAGTAAGTTATAAGACTTTAGTGTGGAATTGTTTTGAGTTTTTTTTGAAGAGGAAAGATGTAAGAACTATTGAAATAACATGTAATAAATATAAATAACTTTTTTCTTTAAAAAAAAAAACATATCTAAGATTCGGCTGATAAATGGTACGACTTTCTTTTAGGAGTGGGTATAAATAAAACGAACTAGTTAAAAAAAACTGTTTTTCATCTCGTAACGACGTAACCGTTTTTTTCATAAAAAAACAGTTTATATAGTAACTACATTTATAACTAATTTATTTGCATACACAAAATTCAACTCAGGTTTGCGAACGGATCATTCTGTTCCGCAAATATGGAAAACGCATTAAGGAGAAAAACGAATAACATGAGCCCATCCTGATTACATAGTGGCCCTGGCTGACAATAACTACGAGGGGCGTTCAACATATTCTCGGTATCGGGGTGAAGCTGTGGTTGTATATATAAATTGACTTATTTATTATTTTAGTGCATTCATGTAAAATTTCATATAAATGTGATTATTAATTCGCGTTTTATCTCTAGTTAAACAGAATCATAATGGCAACTGAGACAATGATGGTGAAAATTGAACATCGCGCTGTAATTAAATTTCTCACTAAGCAAGGAAAAAGCCAAAAAACTATTCATGAAGAGATGGTGGCTGTTTACCAGGGTTCCGCACCTTCATTATCAACTGTGCAAAAGTGGTCAAGTGAGTTCAAGAGAGGCAGAGAGAGCATTGAAGACGACCCCCGCTCCGGCGCCCCGGCTACTGCTTGTACGGGAGAAAGCATCAAAGAAGTCGAAAAACTTGTTCTTGAGGATGCCCGAATAAAGGTGAAAATGATGGCAGAGATCACCAAGCTTTCAATTGGTACCATTCACACCATTCTTCATGACCATCTTAACCTTTCAAAGGTCAGTGCAAGGTGGGTGCCACGAATGCTCACAGCGCCTCAGAAAAAAGTGAGAATCGCATGCTGTAGAGAGCTTTTGGAGATGTGTAGTGAGAACGCGGACGGTGTTATGGATCGAATTGTTACTGGGGACGAAACATGGGTCCACCACTATGACCCTGAAAGCAAACAAGAGTCCATGCAGTGGCATAAAAAAGGAACAGACCCCCCGAAGAAGTTCAAAGTCACTCCGTCTGCCGGGAAGCTCATGGCCACAGTTTTTTGGGACTCAAAGGGAATCTTGCTCATTGAGTACAAAAAAAAAGGTGAAACCATCAACGCCACATCCTACGCTTCCACTTTGCATAATTTGCGGGAGGAAATTAAAAAGAAAAGACGGGGTAAACTCGCAGCGGGTGTGTTGCTTCTTTATGACAACGCTCCTGTTCACACGGCGCGAGTTTCCAAGGCTGCTGCGCGAGATTGTGGTTTCGAAGAAATCCAACACCCACCCTATAGTCCAGACCTTGCCCCTAGTGATTATTTCCTGTTTCCGGATTTGAAAAAATGTCTTCGTGGAAAAAGATTTTCGGATGATGAAGAACTCAAGTCGGCAATAAATGGAGGAGGAGGAAATTTATTTTTTTGAGGGTTTAAAAAAGCTTATCTCAAGATGTAACAAATGCATTGATGTTAGGGGAGATTATATTGAAAAATAAAAACAATTTAAATTGAATTCGCATTTTCCTTCATATCGATACCGATAATATATTGAACGCCCCTCGTACATTCACGAAACGAACGAAAAAGCGTTTTCATATCTTTTAGTGCAAAATGTTTAGAAAAAAGCAATAACGATCGAGGAAGTAGTTAAATATGAAAACGCTTTTTCGTTCGTTTCGTGAATATATGTAGTTACTGTCAGCCAGGAGTGGAATCAACAAGGAAAAGTTGGGTTTATTTTATATTGAAAACAACGGTTTACTCGTAATTTGGGTGGATGAGACGAAAATGGTTTTTGGTTTTCTCGCAGTACATGATTATAATTTTTCGTTAGTGCTTTTTATTAGTTAGTTCACTAGTTTTTTAATTAGTTATAAACCGAAAACGACCCACTCTACTTTCTTTTCAACTAATATGACGTTTTTTAAAGGAAAACCAATGACGATCATACTAAGATATGTCTGCGCACTGATTGCGTTCAAAAACTCATGAGAAAAGATCTGCGATTGTACTAAGTTAGAAAAGCTGACGTTTATGAACTCACCCACTCACCCACTCACCCTTACAGCTTTTGCACGTGCTCAGCTACCGCTTTTTTTCTCCTCCGATGTACTACATTTTGCATCGAAGTTGTTTCACATAACTCGCGCGCCTAGATATTTCTCTTGGTTTATCGAATTTCACAGCCATTCTCGCACCATTAGCAATCAGATCTAACCTATTTCCTGATTTAAATTGTCTCAGTTTATCTTCTCGATTGGTGCCGAGTTTTGTTAGTTTTTTGTGGTTTCTTCACGAAAAATTTTGTTGGCAAAAGTCTATGCAGACGTGCTAGTATTTCGCTCAAGATCACTTTAGTATCTTTTACTCCTAGTATACACCGCTGCAATACGTGATCAAGTGTCGCTCTTGTTTGAGTTTAATACATCTTCTCCTGCTAAGTTTCTCATTCCCATTCCTCTATAGAAGCCGTTTCATTCCGGGGCGCGTCCGTTTAATTCTGCAGGGATGACAAGTGTCTTGTTCTTTGATATTCCATTAAATAGCTCGTTAAAGTCGCGCCAAAATATTTTTTATTTCTGATTTCTCACAGTTTACGTTGCTGCAATATGTTTCCTAGTTGGAAAATTTTGCCCTTCATTTTGCTGACGTTCCAGCCTGCGACACGTAATTTATGTACAGAAAAAGTGCCCGGCAGGGTATTGTATTCATATATGTTCACTTTAATGACACCGTTGTTTCATGAGGCGTGAATATCTTTTACCAGACGTCGGAACTCAATCTCATTAGATGACCTTAGACCCAACAGCTCCTAAGGTATCTGAATACAATAGTTCCTCATTTAGTCGACTCTATATGGTATATACAGGATGTCCCCTAATTCGTCAACGATAATTTGGGAGATGATTCCTTGGCATATTCCAATCGTTCTACAGTAAGGGTCTATCTGCAATGTTGACAACATTTGTCAAGGATTTAAGAAAAGGATTACTTTGGTGTACCCTGATGCATGTTAACGAAAATTGCTCTGTTAGTACTAGTGGTAGAAACTTCGCGTAGGACTTTGTTTTTAGAAGAAGTACTAGCCTTTGTAACGGCGTTTAAATAAAGTTGATATCTTGTTTGAGTCTTTAGATATCCAATTTCTAAGACTGTTCCATTTTCATTGCCCATTCTAATTTTAAATTTTGAGAAACCCACAGATTTTATGATACTTTGAAAAACCTGCAGCAGGTGAAAAAAAGGAATTTATGATTTTTACCAACTTTTCTAACAACAGTTGACAATACTCGTGAGAGTGGTTTTCTAAGAATTACTAATTTTCCAATATTTTTTTAAAATTGCATAGCTAATAAAGAGTTTTGAAGGGTTCTCAAATAAGATATCGACTTTATTTAAATGCCGTTACAAAGGCTAGTATTTCTTCTAAAAACAAAGTCCTACACGAAGTTTTTACCATTAGTACTAACAGTCAATTTCCGTTAACATGGGTCAGGGTACACCAAAGTAAGCCTTTTCTTAAATCCTCGATAAATGATGTCAACATTTGAGATAGACCCATACTGTTGAACGATTAGAATATGCCAAGGAATCATCTCCCAAATTGTCGTTGACGAATTAAGTGACACCCTGTACATAACATAAGATGTAGTTGTAACCTTATGTTTTAAGAGTCATAAAAGAATAAAAAGAAGTGAAATGAGAGTAAACTAAAATGTGTAAATATAACAAAAAGCAACAAGAATTTCAAATTTTTGATATCCAATTTGAACATTCATACTCATAGTCACTGATGCATGGGTGGAAAGAGCAAATGATTTAATGAGATACTCGTACATATAAAACTTAATCTGGTAACGTGTAAGAAACAAGATGATGAATAGAAAATATATCTACTTGCAAAGCTTTTATGGCTGCAAAACTCATTATATCAGATAATCTCCAAAGTCATCAGAGTTAAGAAACCCAGTGGAAAAAATTCCATGAGCGTTTAATCAAGCAATTAGCAGAATCAAAATGTTCTTCAAAGGAATTTTAATTTCAAATTATTTCATACGCGCAACATCCGGTGCCTTGTGTAAACATTCTAAATAACTGTCTACCTGTTCGGGTTCGGTTCGCCTAAGAGAAGAAAATTTCACTGATATCTTCACTATTTATATTAACAAGGTGTAATTAACTTCTTTGTAAGCTACGAAAACAAAAAATTCCAACACGATGCTTGTTGTTTTATCCTCCAAACCGAAAGGAAACAATGTTATTTTTATAGCATCCATACGATTATATTAGAGTTCGCATGCGCATCAAATTAACACTTTTATGTGCGTTAGTCTACGTGTTTCAACAAACCTTGTTTATTTTTATTAAAACACACGCAATCCACCTAAATCTATGTAACTCCTTGAAACGAGATATGTAAATACGAATAAGTCTAAATAAAATCAATGTCGATCGAACTAAGAACTTGCATCAGAAACACTTGCTGAGCACATGACACTCTTTTGAAAAATGTTCTTTTCTGTAAACAATAACATTTTTGTACACTTACTCTTGATTTTGTGTCGAGTATTTCCTGAAGATTATCTTCGATTTCTTTTTCTGATATTGACACCCTTTGCTCCATTTGAAACACAAATCTGTTGCCACTGTAGATTTTTGTACTCGTATATTAATATACTCGTATGATTGTAACCGTCAAATATTCAAATTTATTTGCTTCGTGAGATCACTTGTTTTATTTCACTTTTTGTTTTTATATTAAGTCCCAAGTAGTCGGGGGAAAAAAATCACAACAATTGCCTAAGTGTTCCATTAGAGAACAACACCTTTCCGTTTCCAAATTTAAACTAGACTAGACTGAGTACCATCGATTATCGAAATTCCGGCGGAATACAGATTTTTGTGGAGCGAATTTGAAGAGGAAAAGAATCTGTGTACTTGTGCATATTTTGTTTACACAACAATAAATTATCCAGATAATGTATACAATGGTCAATAATGAAATGTATTTCTCAGATTCGATTCGAAACATAAAACTTTTCCAGTGCTTTGTGATTCTAGGGACTGAAGTCAAGACGTGATCCTTCTCTTTTCATGTGATTTTTTTTTCAATTTGCTGTTTTTATTGTAATTTTGTTATTGGTTGTTTGTTTTCTTCTGTCTTAAATTTTTTGAAGTATGATCAATGAGATTTCGTGTGTCAAACAGTAGCACTCGTATATAGTCATTTTTAAGAGCAACATTTTTTTTTTGTAGTTCATAATTTAAAAACAATTTAAAGCTGTCGGTGAGGTAATGGATTTATAGCAGCGACGACGTCACCTGTGAAAATATTATATTTTGTAGTATGAAGTCTTTGAATTGAAGCAATTGCTTTGTAGAAGATTGATCGAAATAATATTGCCAGAGCTATAAAAGTTATTTTGCTGTGGAAAAAAACATTAAGAACTAAGACGTACGAGTATATACTCGTACGTTTATACCAGATTTTCAGAAAAACAAAATTTTTGTTTATTGATATCTATGCTCGAAACTGACGTCGAGTTTTAAGCCTTAGAGTTTCACAGTAACCCTGTCTTGGCACCTATTTGGGGGGTGGCAGCTCAAGTGGTAGCGAATTGGCTTCCAAATGGGAAGATTCAGTGTTCGAATCCCAACCGCACCCGAAGGATATTCACAAGATGAGTAGTTGACTAGAAAACAACAAGCCAGATTCCACTAACAATTTAGTCTCCCCATTCAGTGTAGGATGCCATCCACAGATCGAAATAACCTTCTCTCTATCCCATTTTCCAAAAAAAAAATTAACACATGCTGGGGCATTATAAGTGAATTCATATCCATTTGTAACAAAAAAAAATAAATGTATATATACATTCCCTGTGCGGATATGTATCTGCAGATGTCAAACTCTTCTAATCCTTTTGCAAACTCTTAACCATAGATAAACTAACTAGATGTCAAACTCTACTAATACTTTTGCAAACGCTTAACTTTTGCACAGACACACTGTAAGTGAATTCCAACACTTCTGCATCTCTATAAATTTGTCAAAATTTGTTAGAAGGAGAGCAATTTACAAGTAAATTTGCTAAAATGAGAGCGATTTGCACGAGTGTGTGTAATGGAGACGAAATTTTTTTGATTAAAATGGGCGTGTTTTGTGTAAAATGGAAGGGAAATTGCCATTGATGACAATTCACACGTATTCACATGGGTAGAGGCGATCAGTAGAAAACCGGTTTTAATTTTCCAATAACTGGAAAGTTTGCCATCTAAGTAAGATTATCTATGAGTGCGACTCTGTCTGTGAACACATGTGAATTGCCATTAATTCCCTCCCATTTTACAGAAAGCCCGCCCATTTTACTCAAAAACGTGATCCACATTACACACCATTAGTGAACTTTACGTCCAATTCGCTGCCATTCTACCAACTTTACTTGTAAATTGCTCTCATTCTATCCAATTTTGAGAAAGTTATAGAGAAAGCAAAAGTGCTGGAATTCACTTACATTGTGTCTGTGCGAAAGTTAAGGGTTTGCAAAAGTATTAGTAGAGTTTAACATCTAGTTTAGTTTATCTATGGTCGAAGATGAGGGTCAGATTTTTTTTTTTTATATAATCAGCGCGCACTCAAGGGGTTTTTGTACCCTTAAAATGTTTGTACACAGCGCGGGCGAAGGAAATTTAGGAAGGACAAACAGGTACCGATGCATATTGTTTTTAAATGTTTGTAATTTATAACGACCAGGAAACACAGAGATCGGCAGGGCATTCCATAAGCGAGTTCTACGGCTTAGGAAAGAATCACGATATTTTAGAGTACGTCCGAAAATGGGCTTGAGAGTATACTGATGAGCATTCAAAGTGTTACGGTTAAAAGTTTGAACGGGCGGAATGCGACTGGCGATTTCTACGGAGCACTGTTGGTGAAAATAGCGATAAAACAAAGTGAGACACGAGACATTACGTCGGTGTTCACCTATGAGTTTTATCGCACGGTTTTGAATCCTATCTAGTACGTGCAGAGATGTTTTGGACGTACCCGACCAGATGTGGGAATTGTACTCCAATTTTGGGCGGATAAGCGCCTTATATGTATATTGAGACCAGATCAGAGGGGGTGAAATATTTCTTACATCGCTTGTGGAAACCTAGACATTTCGCAGTATTTTTGACGACATCGAATATGTGGTCATTCCAACGTAAGTTGTAACTGACACACATACCGAGAATGGAAAGTTTATCGGTTTCGACGATGCAAGTGTCATTCATGGATAATGGCTGGGTATTTAAATTTCGCTTTAATGACAACAGACAGCATTGAGTTTTGGAAGCATTAAATTCCACTCGGTTGATAGTTCCCCAATTGGTTATGCTGTTAATATCGGAATTTAATGAGCTTAACATACGCTGCCGTTCCCGTTCTACAACCGAAGAGCAGGGACATGAGTCCGGGAACGAGTGTGAAAAGCAGAGAGTACTGTCATCAGTAAAGGAATATATTAAATTAGAAGTAGCAGACAAGAGATTATTAATGAAAATTAAAAAGAGTGTTGGAGACAGAACGGAGCCCTGGGGCACACCAGCAGTTATTTTGTGAATATCAGACTTGAAACCGTCCAAGACAACTTGGATTGAACGTTCCGAAAGGTAATTTCTAATCCATTGAAAAAGATAGTCACCGATCCCAAAAGCACGCATTTTCGACAAAAGAGCTTGATGCCAAACTCTGTCAAATGCCTTACAAATATCAAGTGCAACTATCTTGCTTTCACTAGATTGATGTACGCTTTGGTTCCACTTTTCGGTGAGACATGCCATCAAATCACCAGTGGACCTGTTGCTACGAAATCTATACTGCCGGTCATTAAGAAGTATTTGATTAGCTGTAGTTTGTATGTGTATATTGTTTCAATGCTCGCAATCGGAGTCCTAGTCATTACACTCTTCGTGCCAGTGTGTTAGCAATTGTATTTTTATCAATGCCCTAAGATTTGATTCAGCCACCGCATGTTGCCACTAATCTTAACTAAGCATGTATTACGACTGTCATGCACTCAGTACTCAGCACTCAGTTTACATCAATTTCCCTATACGATACGTAATGACTTACTTGAGAAATCGTAACTTGTGTATAATAACATACTTAATTATCTTCCATGCCTACACGACGAGTTTGATACTTGATGGCATTGCCAAAACAAGCGCCCTAGTTGTAAAACATCAAGAAAAAAAGGTTTCCCTCCCTTCTATCGCTTTATAACCTACTACTTGATATAACTCCCAACATGATGTAATATTTTTATCTGATGCTGAAAAATGTGTCGATAAAGCTTACCTAGCATTTTCTATCCAAAATTGGAAACCATAACCCCTTTATATTTGATTACAATCAATAAAACATACCAACAGTCGCAGCAACCATATATGTATTTAGTTTCACTAATGATGATGGTCTGATTTCGTGAAGTTTAATAACCTGATTAATGCTGGTTATTTCGAAAGCATTTGTAACATGTAATGTACCTATGTATCTCCTTAGACTATTTCAAACTTCTCAACAATTTATTCAGCAAAAGCCCGTAATCTCTTTTCCAGAAAAAACCCTCGTCGCCCCTACCTGTTGCAATAATGAGCTATAGTCACTTCATAGAAAAAGAAAGAAAATAAATAAATATGGCGTAAATATTTCATATTTCGTTCTGATATTAACCTCTCCATTTATTAAGCTCATAGCCTCTTTTCCCGGCTTTGCGATTCACTTTACCAGGATCAATTATAAGTAGATCGATTGCGATCGAAACTTATTTCTAACCCCAAAAGTTTTCTCTATTTCATAAATACCAAAAGAAAATCCATCCACTCTGAGCTTTTCTTACATAGCCGCGAACAATCCTAAAGTAAATTGAAACTTATTTTCTAAATTTTTTATTACCCGTCAAAGGTAACTCGATCTTAGTTACTTCTCTTATATGAGTAGCTGTACCCAAACTTCATTAACTTCGATAATATGATCGTGGTATATATTCAGAGAAAAATATACTAAAAAGAGCTCTCCCGATGTGTAACTCTGCCGCAATCCTTTTAAAAAAAATGTGCGAACTTCTTGGCACGCTCTATTTTGACCCTCTTTCGCTCTTACATACTTAAGGTGGCGCTACAGTCCGGGGTGGTCCCGGGCCTCAATCTTCAGCCAACTCGATCTTTAGCTAGCTGCCCCCAGTTTTGCACGTTAAGCGCACTTGCGTGGGCCACCTAAGTCCCGGTCTTCTTCTATTGCGCTATCCATCGAGGGAGGATTCGAAGACTTTTCGCACCGGAGCATTGGTGTCAATCCGCTCTACCCAGTCATCTCAGTCGTTGGACCTTCACTCTTCTGGCTAAGTCGATGTCGCTCCTACAGTTCGTCGTTGTATCTTCTCCTCCAATCACCTTCTATACAGACAGGACTAAAAATCACCCGAAGAATTTTCCTCTCAAAGCAGCCAAGAGCACCCTCATCCATGTTTGATAAAGTCCGTGCCTCTGCGCCATAGAGCAGGATTGAGATTATTATAAAGGGTCTTTCAAATGTCGCGCGTAGATGTTTTTTTTTTAAATGAAACATGTAAGTACTTAGATTTTTTCTGCTCTTTTTATTTTTATAAAAATATAGCTCTTAACAATTATGTGTGAAAAATAACATCATTTAAATGTCCATTACTAGCACGCCTACAGGCTCTTATACGAACATCAAAATTTGCAAGGACTCGCTCACACATTACCGCATTAAGTTCATCAATTTCGGTCCGATTGTTATTTTTTAGCTGTGTAACTGTTGTTGGCTTATCCAAATAGACTTTACTTTTCAAAAACCCCCAATAAAAATAATCTAATGACAGCGCGTCGGCTTGTCTAAATCTTTAAATCTGCTTTTTTCACATCAAATGTGTCGATGATCTCTTTACCGGCCTTGATGAAGCTGCGCGCATTCTCCAACGTCATCCTACATAAACGGACGTGTTTGGCAGGGATTCCAAAACTAGACATTCCTCTGTATAGCTCGTCTCTATAGATGCTGGTGGTGTGTATCGGTTTGGATTTCATTGGTTTTTTACTAGATCTGCGGTAGTGTGAAAATTTGGTGGATAGTGGATTTTCCTGAAATGAAGCCACACTGATATGGACCAATCAAGTAGTTGCTTCAGCGTTCACACAATAATGCAGGTAGGATCTTGTAAGAACTGTTAACAAGACTGATACCTCTGCAGTTGACGCAGTTCAGAGGTCTCCTTTCTTGAGGAACGAACAATAAATTTTGAGGTTCCATTCATCGGGCTACTTTCGTCCGACCATATTTGACAGATGAATTGGCCTATACTTTTTTCCAAGTCATCCCTCGCCGCTTTGCAGAGCTCGACGGTTGGCCATCCGTTCCGGCAGCTTTGTTAAATTTAAGCCTAGACATCGCTATTCTGACTTCATGCAGGTCGGGTAGACAGAATTGTTGGTCCACATCGTCCAGGCAGAAAGGTTCATTCTACCTGACAGCTGCATTTGATTCGTCATCGCCATTATACAATCTACAATAATGCTCTTTCCGAATCCTCAGCTTCGACAACAACTCTACTACTACGTTCCCTTATTCGGTTCAGTTCAAACCGCCACGGTATTCAGTCGCATTCTTACTTTGCTCCATAATTTTGAATTCTTATTTCGTTTCTTCTATCTCAATCAATCCAAGAACCCAGCTTCTTACCCAACAATTTTTATCGCTGATGCCCCTTTTTTTATTGTTAGTCTACTACTAGTCTGTTTCGCGATAGTGCATATAATGCGTTTTTTCATTTATTTTCTCTGCAATTATCTTTGTTGCTTTTTGTTTTCCTGGTCTTCGTCATGTCTTCTTGTGGATTAATCAACTGCTCCATTACCGACAACAATTCTAAATTTGTGCCTGAAAGGCGATTTACGGCAAAACATTTCATTCTATGTATGTCGGCCTAAATAAAAGAAACACGGTCTTCGGTAAAGAGTTTTCGGAAAATCTCCTGTTTTTCTGTGATGGGTGTATTAATATATCTCTCTCACATGTGTTCCTTGCAATCAAGTGCCTCAGTGACTCCAATGAATTCAATCATAACTCACTCGTCAGACTGATAACGGACAAACTATCAATCTTCAAACACAGTGTAAGATCTGTGGAAGATCTGCACCATCCAGAAATGAAGAAACATCCAAGCGCGATAAAATGTTAAGTGAAAATATGTCTATTGGTTCCGCATTGATTTATTCCAAAAAGAAAATGTGTAGTTCTATCAACTCCCTCCGGAAAGACATATGTAGATATTCATCTCCAGTCATCCACATCCAATTTGCAATATACAATCATCCACTCTCAAAGCAGTACGAGTCCATTTTTGACGTTACATATATTCGATAAAATCAATGATCTTAATGGCGAGCTCACTTCAAACAGAGCAGTGTTGAATAATTTGGAAAACCTCATTGTAACAGTATATCACAAAATCGATGGTCTTCGAAGCCACCCCCCGCCGCACCACAAATAAAATATTTCAACTTTGGCTGAATTTTTACAAACCAAAGCGTCGACAACCCACCCTCCAAATCCTCGCACCAGCCCTTCGATCCAAAAATCGTATGGTGATATAACTGCGCCAACATCAACTCCTCCTGTCGCCGCCCCACGGAAACTTGTCACACAATTTAACACGACATGAACACCTTCAGAGGCAGGCTAGACTTAATATTCATAGCCGTGCTATAAAACTCATAGGCGGAGCCAATGGACACCATCAAACACCGACGAAATGTTTCGTGTCTCACTTTGTTCTTCTTCAATCATCCAAACCTTCAACCATAACACTCAAAAAAAGACCGACTCCGCACAACGAATCAGATGTTCACAACTCTACTCCTTAAAGGTGCCCCAAATTACGCAGATGTTGCTTGGATCTCTGAGTTTTTCAAAAAGTGTTATGGCATCACCATCAGCCAATGCACAACATTCCCAACATTTCGCCATAAAAATAAATTTCAATTTCAAACTAAACTTACTTATTTATTAACCCATCCAACACCAACCTTAACCTTGGAAAGATGTGGGTCTTCAACTGGACGGATAAACAGACCATTAAAAATATAGAAAAAAAACGAAGCAACGTGTCACCTAATAAATTTAATTATAAATCATCCAGATCCATTCCCCATTCATATCCTAAACCTGATCCTAACTGGAGCTTTAAAACCAAAATATTTCCCCATTTTTCTTCTTTCCTCCAACTGCTTTCCCAATTTCGATCTTACAACTGGAGCCAAATATCCAAACTTTATTAGCTCGCATATCTTATGTCCGGCTTTTAACTCGCCTTGTTCCTCGGTTACATAAGCCTCTGCCACTATTTTTGATCCCCTTTCGCCACCTAACGTCAAATTGACCCAAAAGAATATATTGTAGATACCAGGGAATGCCGTTATGCACTTTCTAGACTAAGGAATAAAAAGATATACGCAAATATACTATACGTCTTTTCTCCCACATGTTCACGACAAATCCGGCTCTGTTTGCTTTGAGACAAAAAGGAAAGCAAGTGTCATGGTCTTAATCCAGCAGGAAGGCCTTCCTACTGATATAACTAGTCTCAGGAATCTTTACAACAGGTACCACGAAATTTTCAACATATCTTCCCAAAACGTTTCGGATGACCTCGTTGCTTTCCAGAGCTATGTACACTCTAAAAGAGTCTCTCACCTTCAGCGTAGCCGAGCTGACCATGATCAATTTTTTCGATCCTAGCTGCATCTCATTACAGTCCCTCTATTCCTCCACTCAACAAACTCCCTCTTACAATTTACTACCAAATTGAGCTTGCGCTCAAAATTACATTCTGCTGTATCTAAATCTCATTACCTCTCTTTGGAAGTCTATGCTCTTACAGATCCCCGACATAAAGAGCCAGGAGCTATTCTCATCTTCTTCCTATGGTTAATGATCTTGCCCTCCTGATCCTCCATGCCGAGCTGTACTACAATAGCCTTAACTCTTCTCTCATCGCTATCTCTTCTTCTGTCAAACTTGACTTTGTTTCAATTAAAATAACACTCCCCAATAGGTCACTGTACATTATACGAGTATGTTGCTACATTCTCCCGACTTAACCTATCCAATAATACATCCTTGCTATTAAAGACCAACTTATTGACCTAAGTGATTCCGTCGACGATATTCTTATCTTAGGTAAATTTAATCCGCTTCTGTTGAAGTGGATTCCATGGGATGATCAATTTTTTACCGCGTCAAATGCTAGTTCATCCAAGGAATGTCTACAGAGGGTGTTCAAAATATTAGGAACACTGCATTTTTTTCACATAGTTTTTTGTTTATTGATGTGAATTTTGATTTTGGAGCATGAAATAAAAATTCAACTTTATAATTTTAAAATTTATTATATTTGTTTATTATTTATAGAGGCAACCATTTTTTTCATTTAATATTTTGTCACACCTCCCTTGATTTTTTTTTAACGCACGAATTCGTTCTGGCATTGTTTTCATATTTTTAACAATTACTTCCCTTAATTTTGAACTATTTTGCCAGATATCGCGTATAATTTCAATTAACATGGCTTTATTAGTGTTTGTCCGATTGTACACTAATGTTTTCAAGCGGCTCCCAGGCCAAGAGAATTTTTTCTTTGTCGATGAAATCTTTAATTTTTTTGGCTGTGTGGCAAGGAGCACCATCTTGCATGAATGTGTAGTTTTTTTCTTTTACGGTCCAAAGAATTTAGAAATGTCAAAAAATTATCGGTGAGTATCTTGTGATATTGATCTTGACGCAGAGTTCCCTCGACAAAGTATAGCGGGCCTGGTCCTTCTGCCGTAATACAGCCCCATACCATTACAGAGGCTGGATGTTTTACCCGGCTGACTACACACCCTTCATTGTACTTCTCTGAAGATCGTCGATGCACAAATTCAGTGGATTCTCTCATTATTTCTAATCGACACTCATCACTATACATTACATTTAGAAAATTAAAAGCAAATTAAATTTATTATCTTAATTTTCACATTATACAAAAACATTAAAATATAAATTATTTTCAAATTACCTTCTGCCAATAGTCCTGTGGTTTGTTCTGCAACATATGAGCCCAAATGGCCTTTTTGTGAGTCTATAGCTTCTGATTCCATTTTCATACAATCGTCTGCGATGCGTCATTGCTGAAATATTAATTCCATCTTCCTTTAGGATGTTATTGAGGACCCGCAGAGTTGCTTTCCGATTTGCCAAGGTATTTGTAACTATTTTTCGATCCTCACGCACTGTGGTTATCCTTTTTCTGCCAGAGCTACTTCGATTATTCAATGTTGGCAATTATCCACTTTCGAGTTTTTGGGCCATTCTGGACACAGTTTGGCAGGATACACCTACTTTTCTTCCGATTTCATGGTAAGAAAACGTTTTCAATTTTATCAAGGTTGTTATTTCAACTTTTTTGTGCTCAGAGACATCTTATTTCCCCATTGCATTCTTTCAAAAAAAAACTTAATTATTTTTTATTCCCACACCTTAACACTTAACTTTTACTTTGACTTACCGAATTTTTTTTAAATAGTTGAAAATTAAGTGTAAAATTATGTTTTAAAAGTGTAAAGTTTATTTCACTAATTAGAAGTAGAAGACTCGCGACATACCAAATCCATAAATGCCATCAATAAATGTAAATGAACGGATATTTATAGGGAAAAATGGGAGTAACGGTTGATTTATTAAAAAAATATCATACATTTATCGTTTATAACATACGAGTAATAAAACCAGGGTTGAAAAGAATTTTAGAAGATATTTATAAATTAAGTGTTTTACCTTCAATCATATGCGCTTTTAAGGAAATTTTTGCAGTGTTCCTAATATTTTGAACATCCTCTGTACTCTTTGGCCGTATAAGAGACTCAAGCTTATGTTAAGTAAATGGCGTCTCTAACGCCATCGGTAGGCAACTTGACCTTATTTTCATGACATTAGCGATCCCATTAACTCCATAGTAACTTTTTGTACCTTAAAGCTATCAACCATCCATAACTTTCCATAAATCTCCACCCTAGTCCACTACTTCCCCTACTCTCTCTTCTTTCAACTTCCATAAAGCAAATTTTCAAGAAATTAGTGTCTATCTCAGCAAATCTTCTTTTGATTTACCAGCATATCTTTAACTGATACTGTCTCCATTTTTTACAGAGAAATAATTAATTCTATTTCTCTTTACACGCCCTTTTCTTGGCATAAAACATCATCTACTTCCCCTCCCTTGCATAATAAAGACTTCGGTCAACAAATTATGGGCGGTTTTCTTCGCACTATTTCTTATTCTGACTACTCTAACTATCTTGGAACCTACTCGTACCTCGATTTCCCCCAACTCTATAAATGCCTCTATCAATTTTTAAACAATCATTTGCAGACAGCTTCTTCATACCTGATCCCGCAATATTTCTCAAAACGTGTGCCTCCAATCTTTCGCACCCTCTTACTTCCCTATTTTATCTATTCCTCACTCAAGGGGAATCCCCTCAAGTTTGGAAGACTTCTTTCTAACCCTGGTCCACAAAAAGGGATCAAAGAATGAAGTAACTAACTACCGTCCTATTACTAAGCTTTCCCACATACCTAAAATGTTCGGAAGTTTTTTATATGAAGTTCCAAGCTTTCAGTGCAAGCGCTTATATCACCCAGCCAGTATGGATTTCTAAAAGGTCGATCAACTACTACAAACTAAGTTAAATGTATCCTTTGCGCTTTCCGCCATAGAAAATGGCAATGTAAACGCTAAAGAATTTGCTAAGTCCTTCGATAAAATATCTCATTAATTGATCATTTTCAAATTGACTTCGCAGGATTTTGACCCAATATTATTAAAATGGATATCTTCTTATCTGGAGAACCGTTATTATATCTTTCGTCTTAGGTCAGCCTTCTCAATCCCATTTTTAGCCACTTCTGGTGACTCACAAGGCGGGCATCTTAAGAGGATTGCTAAACACTGCCCCCTATCCATTTACGCCGACGACACTACGTCCTCCGAAACTACAATAGTTCTTCCAGAAGACCTCGATAGGTTTCCCACTTGGTGTCTAAAAAATTGCTTAGAGCTTAATGTCTCTAAATGTCAATCTATGTATGACTTTGACACGTAAGTTCAATCAATCTCCTCCCCGACTTTATTTTCTGCATGGCCAACCGATACCCTAGGTTCAATCCCTTCGCGACCTTGGAACTTCAACTTCAGTTGGAATAATCCTTAAATCCAACACATCACTTGGTTTTACCAAACGATGGTCTAAATAATTTTGCCACTTTACATTACCCTTGTCCGGCCCCTTCTCGATTATGCCAGCCAAGTATGATCCCTCTTTCAGCGAGTTCATATGTATATCCCGAATCGAGAACATTCAACGTCGTTTCCTTTGATTTGCCCTTCGAGGACTAGTCAGGGATGAAACTTTTATTTTACCACCCGACCGTGGCCGTCTCAAACTTCTTAACCTGAATACCTACCCTAACGCAGAGTTGTAGCTAACATTGTCTTCATTCGTTGATTGCTCTCTGTTTCCGTGGATTGCGCCTCCGTTTACAGTTCTATTTCCTTCAACACTAACCCTCGTAATTTACCATGTCCTAGTCTCTTCTACAATATATTCCAACCCATCGCACCTCTTTTGGTTCCAACGAACCAATCTCCTGCATAATCAACTCGAACCTCCCCGTTTTTTTATTTTAACCTAAGCACTTCTTGTCTCAAACTTCATCTCCTCCATCATTCGCTTAGTTCCTAACTTATAATTTTTGTTAGTTTTTAAGTCCTGTTTTTTAAGTTATAGTAAGCTTGCATTAAGCCAAATAAAAGGGAGCGTCAGCCCCTACCAAAATGTTCGTCACTACAGGCTTCGGTTCGGCGTTTGGGTCCGTGGCATGTTTTTTTTCATCTTTTGGTAAAACTTCCGAATCTCATTCCTGGAGTAGCATCTCTCCATTTCCTCGACCGCGCGCTTCCCATACTCATTCTTTTTCCTCCTGAGAAACCCGTGCTCGTCTCTCCTCTTCAGCTTGTAGAAGTGAGCGGCTCTAGTGCTTCTATGCACCGACGCTTTGTATACATCTTGTTTAGCTGCATGTGCTTGCTCGGACTCGTCATCAAACTAGTTTCGTTGTGGTGGGCGAGTGAAACCCTGCACATCAGAGGCGGCATCGGCATCGGCATCTCTTTTTGGTAATGCTGCCACTGGTCTTCGATAGTTGAAGCTGGCGGCATAGGACCTCTTAGGAGATTAAGAAAGACTTGATCGGAAAAGGATTGCGATCTTGCGATTGTAGCCGTCGGACGTCGAAATTCCTCACAGTATTAGCTTACCTTGGCGATGTTCGAGATATCCGCAACCGTACCTTGGCTACAACAAGGTGTTGGTCCAAGTTGATGTTGGCTCCTCGGAAGGGAACAGACATGTCTAGGATTATGCTGAATTCATTTGCGCTGTCAAAAGGCTTTTTTTTTTTGTTACTTTGATTTTTATTTGAATGGAACACTAAAAAGCTCTTCGGATTTTTAAATTTTACTTATATTTGCTTGCGAATCAATTTGAACATTAAGTATAATAAATTGACCAAACACACCCGATTGCACGAAACAGAAATCTAGTTTGACACACAATACGACTTGGTGTTTATACATTTTGATATAAAATCCAGGAAAGAAATTTTTTTATTCTCAAATGAAAACGAGAAGCAAAATACGAAATGGTTTTACGTCACTTTTTTGCTTCGGAGCTCGAAAAAAAGTCCAAAGGAAAACGCCATTAAATAATCGTTGTCTTGAACTGCAAAATTTTATATAAAAAGGCGCTAGCTTCATTAAAACTTATTTTGAAAAAAATCGCAATAGACAGTTAACATTTGTCTGACCAAAACAGTCTAAAATCCTTTCGCTTACTTTTTAACGAATTATCTCTCTGAGAGACAATTTTATCCCCACTCCTCGCGATTTGACAGTTTTTCGATTTTTAGTCCAAAAAGCACCCAAACGAACCAACTATTTATTACTACGGACTAACATCCTCGTGTAACCTTATTTAGAAATTTATATTTTTTGTTTTTTTTTAATTAACATCCCTGTCTTGTTTCGTTAAGTCACACCACAAAAACATTTGACAGTTGTTGAAGTGGATTTACGTAAAATTGTGACCTACAAGCAGAAATAATTAAAACTTACGAATAGCTGTTTCCCTAAATAATTTTGTGTTTCGAACTATTTAATCATACAGTTTGGAATAAGCACAAAGATGAACCATGTCAAAAAGCATAAAACACCTAGCGAAGACCAGAAAAACAAAAGGGCGAGAACTGAATTTATTCGTCTGGCGGTCTGCGCCTATATGAAGGATAAAAAATACATCACTACCAAGAAGATTAGGAGAACCGATTTTAATCTCTCACAAGCGAATAAACAATTTTTCTTTAATAAGATGATCAAAAATGATGTCTTTATAAATAATTTCTTTCTTTTTTCAAATGTAACATGTATCTCCAATAATTACAAATCAATCGATGAGCAGTTCAGTAAATTTTCGGAGTTTGTAGAATCCCAGAACATTGAGATAAAAATGCAGCTACGACGATTTTACGGACCCCTAATATCTCATTTATACTTAGAGATCCTAAAAAGCAGAGAGTCCTCCCACGCTGTAGACTTTTTGAGAAAAAACGCTCATCATTTACCACCTGATAATGACCCTAATATACGAGCAAAGAATCAAGATATTGATCCCAATGTTAATTTAAGGGGCAGATACTTTATTAATCTTATTAAGCTTTTGTCTACTTGTTTAACACTTGAAGCAGCAGAGAATGTTCGTGAAATTATAGCATTTCGAAGCTCAAAATTTGAAATTGATATAAACATTGATGCTATACAGATACTGAATAATTTCTTGAAAAATCATGGCAACGTTTTGCTTTTGAGCACCATACACACTTGGATACACATCAATGTAATAGATGTAAGAGATAACAAATCGGATAACTTAATCTTTATAAAGGAAAAGGAAAGACGTCAGCTAACTGAAATGAAACCCCCGTTGCCAGTGAAGCCTATCAAGAAGGAACCAGCAGAAGTTCCAAAAGCACAACAAAACATCTTTAAACTGGCACTGAAGAACATTCACTATGTAGTACATGAAATGAAGAAAGTTCAACCAGAATATCCACATTATGTTAAAGTCTTTGATCCGAATAAGTGTTTAACATCCGGACACTGCGATAAAAATCAATGCCATGTAGCTGCAGGATTCGACGATTCTGTTGTCAAACTTTGGCAACACAGTAGCCAGACGTTACGGGGAAAAAATATCTATTCTACCTTCAATGCAACAACATGTCCATGGAATTTAAACAATAATTTCACAGAAGAGGAGGAGGAAGATGATGAGGAGTTTCCATGTGGTATAAGTAATCAATCGGTCAGCGGTGAGATTCTTCTTCGGGGCCACAGTAGAGGTATAACAGATTTGCGGTTCTCAATGCACTATCCCATACTCTTAACAGCTTCTAAAGACGAATCAATGCGATGTTGGTCAGCGAGCAATTATCGATGTGCAAGAGTGTTCAGTGGTCACACTAGCCCCATATGGTGTGTTACCGAAAGTCCAATCAGCTCATACGTTGCAACTGGTTCCAAGGATTTAACAGCTCGCCTTTGGAGCTTGGAAAGGGAATTCCCATTAATAACATATATCGGCCATACGCAAGACATCAATTGTGTGGCATTCCATCCCAACGGAAGTTACGTCGCAACTGGCTCTGATGATTTCTCCATTCGCTTGTGGTCTGTCGCAAGTGGAAAAGTGTTCAGAGTGTTCTCTGAGTCAAAACAACCTATTACAACAATTGCTTTCAGTCCCGATGGAAAATTTCTTGCAGCAGCAGGGGATGAAAGAAAAATTCGAATTCTAGATCTCGCCGCTGGCCAACAGCTCTGTGAATTGAAGGAGCATAGTACAACCGTGACCAGTATCGCATGGAGTATTAGTGGTGACAAAATTGCATCGGGATGCGCCGACGGTAGCTTAAAAATTTGGAATGTTGGTAAACTCGAAGGAATTCGTACAAATGCTGAGAACAGTAACTCTACGACATCAAATACACCAAGCACAACACCGCCTCTAGCGTTTTCAAATAACAACGTAAGTCGAGTGTGTAGGGTAGAGTATAGTGCAGATAATATTCTGTCATGTATTGGTAGGAAATAAAAAAGTCATTCGTTCAGTTAAGTAATAAATGTTGGAAAAAAATATATATATATATTTGTATTATATTTGTTTAAAACGTTGTGCAACACTTTTCTGTGATGTTATCCCATGTGACTACGATCTTTCCTCAAACAATCCACGGGCACCTTTGCCTAGGGCGAACAATTCTTTTCTTAAACCTAATAAGCAGGTACCTTTACATTGTATGCTGAATACAAGTTCGGTGCTATTGTATAGAAATGGGTTCTACCTGGATGAAGGAAGTATTAATAATTTTTCTATCGATTAGCCTTTGTAAAAAATGGAGGCGTTGACGTAAAAGTTCATATGTTCGAAGAACGATGCTATTTTCTTTTTTTTCTGACAATGTGGCAAGTATAACGTTTCCGTCCAAAATTTCTAATATTTTTCCATTGTGAGCGACATAACATTTTGGTACCTTGATTTATGTCCGCTTGTTCTAATTCCGCCCAAAAAATTTAATTTAAGTCTTTTTTTTAATCATTTATTTTAAAATTAGCCATCGCTGGAAAATAAAAAAACTTATCAGTCGTAAATTCCGCATTCCAGTAAATTCGCCAGGGCAAAAAATCTTAACATTTCTAAGAAAATATGAATACCCTTAGCTTTCTCATCTTTGAAATCTCTTATTACGATCCTGTTGTTTCAGAAGTTTCCGAAGCTAATCTCGCATACTATGAAAATATATGAGCGAGTTCAATACAGTCGACAGCGCAATACGATTTTGTGGGAAGCAGGTCGACATACAATGCGATTTGAAGTTTACAGATAATGATGGAGAAACATCGCGAGCTTTGAAAGATCTGCATATCGTTTTCATCGATTTGGAAAAAGCATTCTAGAGTTTTTATTTTACCTTAAATTCAATTCAATAACCGGAGAAATCAAGTCAACATAAAGTTGGTGTAAATCAAAGTAGTATTCATTTCACTTGGACCGAAATTAATTTTTTTTCGCCGATGGCACCCCTATCATAGGCAACTCTACATCATTGGATAAAGGTGTAAGCAATAGATGTAATACAAATGATCATCATTCGGTCTTATGGAGCAAATCTTATCAAATGAATAATATTGTTATAAGAAAACAGCACTTTAGTAGAACCAATTATTTTCTTTATTCGATAGACAACCGCATTCCACTTTAAAAATTAAACGTCAACGGATGTTCAGGGAAATACCTACCGCTTTTAAACACTTGTTTTGTAAGTCGATTAACATTGTGATCGGTAGTCCCGTACGGTCCATTGAAGATTTCATACACCAGTGTCTTCACTTTGCTCTCTCCTTCAGCGCAAATGGTCAGAGCTAGTAACAGTTCGTTGTCAGCTAAAGTTAAACCAATACAATAAGCTCTCGAAGCCCGTGAGGTACTTGCAAACATCGCGTAAATATTTGCAACGATCTCCGTTAATCGCTCAATTTCAATATGTTTCTCAACGATTTGTTGACCATATTTTGTTAAGAGTAGTTCAACTGCCATTTGAAGCCGTACGATCGAGTTTTCTATACAATGAGCAGCTGGTGCAAGGGAGGGATGCAATGCTTCAATTAAGGCCAATTTCGATTTTGGTTGTTCTAAACTCGAAGTTTCCATAAATTTGGAAAATATATGCCCTGGATTGAATAAAGGATTTCTTGATTTTTGTACTGATTCGTTCATAATGATTCCTGCATGTTGAAGACCGGTTAAAGCGATATACATTCGCAAGGAATCAAGAGGTTCTCCTTCTGTGTACAATTGTAGAGCATTACGGAAAGAAACTTCACTTGTTTCTCCTGAAAGTAATGATTTTGGTCCAATAATGTCCATACTTTTGCAAGAGTTCTTAAATAGTCTCGTGAGTGTGTAGTACTAAAAGAAGATCAAACTAATATGCGATGTATGTGAATATTTGAAAAGATTTACCTTCGTTACTGCCGATTCCATTCCAACGTCCTGTGATTCAAACTCATCTAACAAACCCGCTGTTAGATAGATCATACTTTCCATTGCATATGTGCTGGTTGTCAATTCAGCAATATGTTTCCTTGTTCCTTCCAAATCTCTAAAAACAGAAGAAAAAATAAGTGAGTTAGTAAAATAACTGCCCAAATACAAATTATATACTTTAAAGCAACTCCTGACTTTTTGCTTCGAATAGTATGCTGCGTAAGTTCATTTAAAATTCTTTTCGATAATCCCAAACCAATCATTGAACTGCGTAATCTAGAGCTTCGCAGAATAACCTCAGCTGAAAGATTTCCTTCATTCTGTGTGCCAATCACGCAACCTTAAAGAATAACTATTAGCTCTAAGTCGGAAAAAGCAACAGACACCACGTACTCTCTGGGACTTTTACATCATCAAAGCGTACTTTTGAACTGGTTAATCCTCGAGTTCCTATTATTGAATGCTGTTCACCAACTTTTACACCAGCTAGTGATTTATCAACCAAGAAAATGGTAGTTGTTCTACCAATATCCTCAGCCACATTTAATTTCATTGTTTGAGCAATAACTAGAAACAATCCTGCAAATGGTCCATTTGTAACGAAGGCTTTTTCTCCGTTTAAAATCCACACTCCCTCATTTATATCATGTTGAGCTGTTGTGTTAAAAAAGCCGTCTTCAGCATCATTGTACTCAAAAATTGCTTCCGTCGCTAACAGCGAACCTTAAATAAAAAATATTTTTAAAACTTTGTTTTTTCTTAGACAAAACGGAACTACCATCGGCCAACTTGGGTAAATAGAGATCTTTTTGATGGTCTGTTCCAATCTCATTGAGTGCATCAATAACTACTCGATGCGATAATAATCCGACAGCAACATTAGTCGCTTTGGCTTCTGCTTCGGATGCAATTAGCGTTTGACTCCATTGCCAACCTCGTCCACCATACTGTTCAGGTACGTTGAGACTGTACAGTCGCAATTGTCCAATATTATCGACGACATCTTTTGGAATAGATTTTGAGGCATCAATAGTTTGGTCATCCACGGTATCAAAGAAGCTTTGAAAACTAGTAACTTCTTCTCGTAATTTTACCATATCATCTCGGTTTATTACCTCAGGAAAAGGAATCATTTCTTTATCAACTTTTCCTACAAAAAATTCTTTTGCAAGTGGATTTCGTTGAGGTAATTTCCCTGATTCCGATCTAGTCTTCACATCTGTATAGGTTTTATAAGTCTCCACGCTTGGTGGAGCTTGCTCACCATGGTTAGGACTTGATTGTGTACTTTGACATCTTAGAATGTTAGTAAGAAAGATGTTTTTGTGATTTCTTATCGTAATTAGACGACTTCTTAACATATTTTTTATTAATTTTGGTTTAAAAGTTATGATGTAAAACCCTGTCGGCGAGTTGCATGGAAAACCTCAGCGAACTGTCATTGGCAAATTGTGAATTCACAGTGATGATACAAAAAATATAAATTATAATACAAATACATATAATGGGTAGATTTCATTTTATAATTATTAATTATTGATCCAGTTTTTTAAGTTTTAAATATTTATACGTGCATATGAATATATCAAAAAATATTAAGAAAGCACACAACGTAACGAACTGGCAACTATTTCCAAAACGGTAATAGTGTTGTTTATTGTTACGCAGAGCCAGCATGCAGAGTCAACATTGCAACAAAAAATGGGAATTGTTGCTGATACCATTTCCCACGGGCAGCTATAAAAGCTTACAATAGAATGACTCTGTGAGTTCATTCGATAGCAACCTTACATGAGATGAAAATAAAACCTTGAAAGCACCTAAAATTTGTTATGCGTTTAAATTACTTTATTTTTGTGAATCGCCGTCACTTGTTCGTTCGTTTTGGTTTCGCTTTTGAGCTTTCTTTCGTTGTTTGTGCTAGTGCTCAAATGCACTATCATTTTTCCAAATCCAAATACACAAAGGTAAAGCTGATGGAAAAAACCCTTCCCATACAATCAGCTCGTGTGTGAGTTAAGGTACAATTTTAAAAGATCTATGCCAGATCAGGCATAACAATATACTTCTTTATTATATAAACAGCAGTGAACACTTTGCGTTCAGAGACAAAATATCTTGGGGCCAACGAATTCGCAAAAATTGGAGCCACCCTACCTTAATTACATACTTAAGGGAACGGTATAGACCAGGTTGGACCTGGGCCTCAACCAACAAGCGTCTTCAGTCAAAGAATTTGAAGAAGAATTTTCCTCGCAAAGCAGCCAAGAGCACCCTCATCCAGTTTTAATAAAGTCCATTCCTCTGCGCCATTGAGCAGGACTGGGATTATTAAGATCTAATATAAGGCTTTGATAGTCAATTGCCCTCTTAGCCCGAAGAAACAATGGTTGGCAAAAGTTATTCTTCGTTTGATCTCAGCGCTGTTGTCTTTGTTCGAATGGATAGCTGAGCCTAGGCAGAAAAAGTCCTTAACTACCTCAAAGTTATATCTGCCGATAGTGGCGTTCTGTCCGAGACGTCGGTATTGGCTGTCCTTTCTGGTTGACAGTAAATACTTGGTCTTGCCTCGTTGACCATTAAACTAACCTTCGCCGCTTCCGTCTCAATACTTGCAAAAGCACCACTAACATTACTCTGCTTTTTTCCGATTACGTCAATACATTGGCGTATGCGAGCAATTGGACGGGTTTTTGAAAAATTGTGCCTATTGTTTTTTTTTTTATAAATTAGCGCGAGCTCAAGGGGTTAAGGTACCCTTAAAATGTTTACTCACAGCGCGGGCGACGGAAATTTAGGGAGGAAAGACGGATAGGTACCGATGTTCGTTGGTTTTATATGTCAATGTTATAATGACTAGGAAATAGAAAGCTCGGCAGGGCATTCCACAAACGAGTTGTTCGGCTTAGGAACTAATCACGATATTTGAGAGTACGTCCGAAAGTGGGCTTGAGGGTATACTGATGAGCATTCTTAGCGAGACATATGTTACGGTTAAAGGTTTGAAGGAGCGGAATGCTACTGGTGATTTCTATGGAGCACTGGTGGTGGAAATAGCGATAAAACAAAGTGAGACACGAGACGTTTCGTCGGTGCTCGAGGGTGTCTATTGCCTGAGTGATATTGGTATCAGCTATGAGTTTTATCGCACGGTTTTGATTTCGGTCTAGCAGATGCAGAGATGTTTTAGCCGCATCTGACTAGATGTGAGCATTGTACTCCAATTTTGGGCAGATGAATGCCTTATACCATATATTGAGGCCAGATCAGAAGGGGAAAAGTATTTCTTACATCGTTTGAGAAAGCCTAGACATTTCGCAGCATTTTTGGCACATTGACACACATATCGGGAATGGAAAGTTTTTCGGTTTTGACGATGTAAGTGCCATTCATGGATAATGGCTGGGTATTTAAATTTCGCTTTAACGACAGCAGACAGCATTCTGCTTTGGAAGCATTAAATTCCACTCTGTTGATAGTTCGCCAATTGGTTATGCTGTTAATATCGGAATTTAATAAGCTTAACACACGCTGCCGTTCCCGTTCTACATCCGAAGAGCAGGAACTTGAGTCCGGAAAGCAGAGAGTACTGTCGCCAGCAAAGGAATATATTGGATTAGAAGTGGCAGACAAGAGATCATTGATAAAAACTAAAAAGAGTGTCGGAGACAGAACGGAACAATGGGGCACATCAGCATTTATTTTATGAATATCAGACTTGAAACCATCCAAAACAACTTGAATTGAACGTAATTTCTAATCCACTGAAGAAGAGAGTCATCAATCCCAATCCCATTTTCGACAAAAGAGCCTGATGCCAAACTCTGTTAAATGCCTTAGAAATATCAAGTGTAACTATCTTGCTTTCACCAGATTGATGTAAGCTTTGGTTTCGCTTTTCGGTGAGACATGCCATCGAATCACCGGTGGACCTGTTGCTACAAAAACCATACTGCCGGTCATTGAGAAGATTTTGTGTTCCGAGATATTTCATGAGCTGACGGTTTATCAGCGCTTCCATGTCCTTGAAGAGAAGGGACGTAAGTGCAATGGGTCTGTAGGAGGAGAGAGAAGAAGATTCGCCTGTTTTAGGGACGGGCTGGACAAATGCTGTTTTCCACCTGCTCGGAAAGAGTCCTAATGAGTAGGATTGATGAAAAAGCTTGCGCAGTGGTTTTGCCAGCGTGGAAGAACACCTCTTCAGAAGAAGGGGAGATATACCACGACCAGCGGAATTATGAATGTTGAGATCTTTTAGTACTCTTGCTACAACACGAATGCGAAAGCGGATTCGTCCCATTGAAGATTCGACGCACTCAGGTGTAGGCGGAGATAGAGCACAATCCGTGAGCGTTGAGCTGGCCGCAAAGTGTGCAGCAAGCAGATTGTCCTTTTCCAAAGAGCTGACAGCTGGAATGTCATTGTAAATGAGCATTGGGATGGAGGATGAGGCAGAATATCTAATGTTTTTGACAAACCACCAATAGCTTTTACTACCTTTGGGAAATTGTAGTATTTTTTGCCTCAACCTTTGGTATTGAAATTTCACACGCTTGAGAAAGACGTTACAGTCATTCCTGTTTAAACTTTTTCCGGTTTTCCTACGTCGGATTGGTCTTGAAGGACAGAAAAAACACTTCTCTAACCTTCACAGCCTCTTTACAGCTCGAGTCGTACCATGCCTTTTCTTTTGATCTGATACTCTTCATCCAACGAGGGATAAAGGATCTCATTCCGAAGAGAATAATGTTAGTGATCATATCAGCTGCGGCATTCACGTCGTTATCGAGGCAACATAACGACCAGTTAAATTTCCTAAAGAAGGTGTTAAGTCAGCTCCAATTGGCTTTCTCATTTTGCCATACGGATCTTTTAGGAATCTTTTCTCCTAACTGTGTAGTCAGTGTACGAGAAATTAGCTGATTAGACACAATAGTCCGACGAGGCTAGAGGGGAGAGCACACCAAGGGAGTACTTATCAGCGTGAGAAGTTAAAAACAAGTCTTGTGTTAGCGCGTGAGTTTTTCACTATTGTATCAAGAATGATGTTAAAGAAATCGCATGACAGCGCATCACCTTGTCTGAATCTTTTTTTGATATCAAAAGCGTCGGTGATGGAGCAGCGTGCATCCCATCATCCCACACAAACGGACGAGTTTGGCAGAGATGCCAAAACTAGACATTGCTCTGCATAGCTCGTCTCTACAGATGCTGTCATACGTGGCCTTAAATCGATGCGTAGGCGGTGTGTATAGATTTGGAGCTCGTATGTTTTCCCGGAGATCTGCGTAGTGAAAATATTCGGCCGATGGTGGACATATTGATATGGCCCAAAACGGCTTCAGGCGTTAACACAATATGGCAGATAAGATCTTGTAGGCGATGTTAAGCAAACTGACGCCTCTGTAGTTGGCGCAGTTCGCAGGGTCTCCTTTCTTAAGGATAGTACAAGATAGTCCTTCTGTACAGCGCCTCTTCTTGCTCTTGCTTAGCTACATGTGCTTGCCGGCACTCGTCATCAAACAACGACGTTTTGTTGTGGTGACCAAGTAAAACCCAGCACATCAATGGCGCCATCTCTGCTGGCTTTTTGGCATTGTTGTCAGTGGTCTTCGATACTTCATGCTGACGACATAGGACCTCTTAAGGGATTAAGGAAGACTCGATCGGAACGGAATTTTTCGATCTCTTGCGATTGTAGCCGTTCAACATCAAACTTCCGCACACTACTAGCTTTACCTTGCGATGTTCGGGGTATCTGCAACCGCACCTTGGCTACAACAAGGTAATGGTCCGAATCGATGTTGGACCCTCGGAATCATCGCAAGTCCATAATACTGGATGGGTGCCTTGCGTCGATCGAAATGAGGTCAATCTGGTTGACAGTTGATTGATCACTAGTTCCCTAAGTCCCCTTATGAACATCGAGATGCGATCACCACGTATTAGCTGCGACAAAGTTTCGCCCCTCCGCAAAGGCGATTAGCCCGAATCTGTTATCGGAGGTTGTGTCGTTCAGGCTATGGTTTCCTACAGTACTTCCAAAGCACTACCTATCTTTGCATTAAAGTCGCCGAGGACAAATTTAATGTCAAGGCTAGGGCACTACTATCGAAGCGCTTGTTAACACTCCGGAAACTCAAGACTTCGTGCTTAAGTCTGCTTCTAACAACGACTCCGCAACCAAATAGGCGCTGCATTTACAATCGATAACAATCGCCGTAGTGGATGCTGCAGTTTTTCACCCTCTTTTTGTTCGGCCCTCCCCTTTGCATTTCTTGGATGGTGATAACACTCTGCTTTGCAGCAGTCCATGGCCTCCCCTAGTTGTTCGGCTTCACGTGGCCTATTAAGGGACCTAAAGTTCCACGTGCAAATAAACAACATTCCGTTGTGGGTGACCGTGCCTCAAGTGGTAGAGCATTGGCTTCCAAATCGGACGGTTCGTCGTTCAATCCCAA
Organism: Volucella zonaria; assembly: GCA_963966105.1. Taxonomy (NCBI): domain Eukaryota; kingdom Metazoa; phylum Arthropoda; class Insecta; order Diptera; family Syrphidae; genus Volucella; species Volucella zonaria. Next base: position 183,076,576 of record OZ014532.1, read on the forward strand.
CCGCTCCCGAAATACATTTTTTTTTTCTCGTGAGATGAATGGTTGCCTGAAATACAACAACTCAATTTACACTAATAATTTAGCCTCCTCATTAAATGTTAGCGCGAACTAACTACTGAACCCAAACATCTTTCTCTCTCTATGCAATTTTCCGAAAAACACGTGCTCAGGCATTTTAAGAGTACTAATACCCTCTTCAGTGTTAAGTTCTTTCAAAAAAAGTTCGTTGTCCTTGCTTCGTTCGGAGGGGTTGTCAATAGTAGATCCGTCCGTATCCAAGGCTTATTGTTGCTTCGTAACTGGATTTGTTTTCCATGGCCGGTCAGTTACTCCGCTGGCCGATCCCCTAAATGGAGGACCTCGACCAATCTATCTATTCTGCCTAAAAAGTTATCATCTGTATATCAATCTCTACATACAAATTAAAACTAAAGCTGGGTGCTATTAGAAACCTTAGGTGGACTATTGGGTCAATATGTCTAACGACCAAGCAAATCTGGTCAAAACTGGAACTGAATCGCTCTAAGAGTTCGATCATTCTAAATAGGCAGCATCTCAGCGCTATCATAGGTGTCGTCACTGAACACTGTCTTACAGGCAAGCTTGCAAAAACGTTTGGCGTTTTTACAAACGATTTCTCCAGAAGCTACATAGACGACGAGGAGGAGGAGACTACTTTGTACATGCCCAGCTCTCTCCCAAAGAAGAAAATCCTTTTAGAAGCTTTATTCTACTCTGACTTAAGCGATCAAAAATAATATAGACATTAACAGTCTCCTACGTTTCGCCAGATTCTCAAATTGGTTCCGAGTGTAGGAGGATCACAGATCCATGTGGTATAACAATGGACAAGTTGGCCTAGGTGGGTTGGTTTTTCCAACGGCCACTGTTACCTAACCTAACTTAACCATATGCTAAAATAAAGCAATAATTATGTAACATCACTCTCAGTAAAGTGCTCGATCTAAGTCATGTTAAATCTGAAAAGATGGTTAGACTTGGTCATTTGTAGAAAAGCCAACATGGCCATAAAAATATCGGTATGGCAAAACTATGTTACGAGGAGTTGGATTATGTCAAGACTGGACAGCGTCCTGCTATAAGAACTCACATTGTCTGAGAGTGCACTGACTTAACAAGACAACTTTTGAAGAAAAGTTCACATAAATACCTAGGATCGGTAAGCTGAAACTTAACGGAGAATTAAAAGAAACTAAGGGAGTTGTTGTCTGATTTATGTTTTCTATAAAATGGACATTTAACAATTGATAAAATAAGAAAATAAATGAAATATTCACTTAGACCTTAATATTTACTCAACCTTTGACATTGCGCTATTAGAAATAGTCAACCGAAAAGTTGAATTAATGTTAAAATACAAAATTTTATAATTGGTGTGATGATAATAACACTCCTTGCAATCTCTTAGAAGTTTGAGGGATTGCTACCCCAATCTCTGCCTGAAAAAAGCTTATTTTAAAAATTCCGAAATATATGAGAAAAACAAATTTAGAGAAATTTCCCCCGTTTAATTGTATAAAAAAACATCAAAAATGTATTTGTATCCAAAGAAATTAAATCCGTAGAAAAATAAAATATTTGTGATTGTGCAAATTTTTCTCTCCAAGACTAAATGATTTAAGAATGTTTTCTACTCGTATTATAATATCTTGAAGGTATTCCTTGAAGATTATCTATGTTATCACCGGCCCTGTACGGATATGGAAAGTCATTATTCATATCGTGTTTTATTGGGTTTTCGCAACAATTTGAAGAGGTTTTAGACCGCAGTTGCAGTGTTTTTCCACCTCCCGCACTCATCATAGAGTACATGTTTTTATATGATACGTCTTGCTCCGATAATAGATCTGTACTGCGGTTAAGTCCTCTTGACTTAGAATATCTTATATTTTCACTGCAAAACGCCTTAACATCTCTTTTGTGCTTTTCAATTTGCTGCTCTAAATTCTTCAGTCTCTTTTCATAGTAATTACATCCATCGTTAGTATCTGGACATTCTTCCAATGATTCTGTGTCAGTTCTTTTCATTCCATTAGTTGTTAATTCTGAGGAAGAACGGTCTTGTTTTTGTATTGGGTAACACAGTGTTTGACTGCTCCTTCTTACTCTTGGAGGGACGTTGTTGTTTCTTAAGGAATAACTATTATTCAGCTGATTTGGGTATCTGTCTTTTTCGAGGTGTTGTGTAGTTTGACCGTTTCTTATACCAGAAGTCATGGGATAACCACAACTTCCGTCGACAGAATGTCGCTTATCCACAACGGTTTTATTGCAGCTAGAAGTTGTTTGCAGCATACTTTGTATTTCGGGGGTTGTAATAGTATTCTTAGTAACGAGGTTTTGAACATGTCTGATAGTCGGCTTAATGATTAGCCTTGTTTTTGAAAGCATCGTCTGAATTTTGGCACCATTTCGACTTTGATTCTGGTCGGGGTTCGCATTGTTTACTATATTTTGAGGCTTTGGAATTGTCCCACTACTTGCAGTCGGTGGGGTAATGATATGTATTTTATTATTTCTACTGTTTACGGTTACTTTCTGAGCTGTTATTGCATCGTGATTTGGAATATTCGACTTTCGTTCTTGAGATCTATATATACTACGCTTAGGCTTATGCTCAGCAACATTTAATTTTGAAGGATTACTATCTACAGATTTAATACTTGTTTTTGGTTCTCTGCAAAGAAATAATGGAAAGAAACATATTTAAATATAAATGAAATATATCATATTTATTAATAGCTTGAAGCACCTTCATTTGGTGTACTACACGAGACATTAAAATACCACTTATTGCTCATAACAGTTAGAAATGTATTAGAATAATTAAGTGAGGAGCATGCCGTTTAGTACATATGTACGTACATACCTTTTACGATTATAGGCAGATGGTTTTTCCAAGTTAGATTTCTCTGTCTGTTGAACAATTTCATAAAGTTTCGATCGATATTCGGTCACACTCAAACGCACATCATCACGAAAGGGTGGTTGCACGTCAACATTTAATTCGGTCTCCTCTATGGTATTCCGAAATCTGTAATTATATTAAGGATTTATTTCCCCACCGTAACCGTGTTATTTGCGTGTGTTCCGCACCTTTCGACGTATCGATGGTTAAGCGCCTCTGTAGCTGTTAGTCTCGCCAAAGGATCCAAAATGAGGAGACGCTTAACAAGATTGTTAGCATCGCTTGTGCCATCGATTAAGAGTTCATCAAGGGTTATCGCACTACTATTTAGAAAGTTAAAATTGAGCAAGAATTTATTTAGTCTCTCTATTCTTAACATTTACCTATTGTTTGAAATTTGCTTATTTAAGAGTGCTGTACCAAAACCACCACCAACAGCTATTATATCTTGCTCTGTGATCTCCGGCAAAGCTGAAACAATTTTTTCAATCTAAAAAAAGTGTAGGATTTATTTATTTTTAAAAAAAAGTTTATTTATGTATATCTTACCTGATTTACTGTACTGCTTCCTTGAAAAATAGGCTTACCACGAATCATTTCACCTAGTATACATCCAAGACTCCACATGTCAATTCCTTTGGTATACCTAAGCTCATTTATATTGCATTTATAGTAAAAATTAAATTCAACCGTTCAGATTCAAATCGCTACCTCTTACTTGCTACCAGAATTTCAGGAGCTCTATACCATCTTGTAGCTACATAATCAGTAAGCACTGGCTCCAGAGATTCATTAGAATCAGATGAATCACGTATTTGTTGATTTGATACAGATCGCGCTAGACCAAAATCAGCTAACTTGCATCTATTAATTACAAAAAAAAAATAACGATACATTTGTTTTGATTTTACTAACCAATAAGAATGGAATTAAAATACCTGCATTTTGTATCAATTAGAACATTACTAGGTTTAAGGTCTCGATGAATAACATTCCCAGAATGAATGTACTTCACAGCATTTAGCAATTGATACATAATGTACCTCTTATGAACATCTTTTAGAATGTTGCCCTTCTTTATAACATTATGCAAATCACTTTCCATAAACTCAAAGGATAAATATATATCAAGATTATTGGTGGCTCTAAATAAAAGTATGTTTTTATTATAGATAAGGACGTATTAAAAGAATTAACTAGTCTACCTGTACACATTATTCAATTGAATAACATTTGGATGATGACGAAATGCACGAAGGAACATTATCTCACGAAATGTACGTTGCGCATCTGTTTCGTCCCGAAAGGCGTCGAAAATTTTCTTAACGGCTAAAATTTGATTTGTTTTTTTATCAACGGCCTTCCACACAATTCCATAGGCACCTTTTCCAAGTCGCTGAAACAAAAACATTCAAAACGAACAAATTAACATCTTTTTGAAGGTCTCAGGATAAACAAACTAGGCTCTGTCCCCAAAGTGGTAAAACCATTATGTACAGTATTCGAATCAGGCGATCGGGGCAATCCATTATTTTCTTACATAGCTTTGGTTCTGATGGTACAAGATGAAAGAGAAGAGAGTTTATTAAGACGCTTTTTATGGTTGTCAGTGAAAGAGTGCCAGGTTTTCGTCAAATTGAAATGTTTGGTAAACCCCTCATAAGTCCAACTCCGACCTAAGACTAATTAGAGCAAGACAGAACGGGACAGGGTCTTCCGAAAAGACGGCTTATATAAGTTCTTTAACAAAACCTCAAGCAATGCTAAGAATATGAAATTTCAACAGACAGATATGAAAATTTAAAAAAAATAAAACTTCGAAACATAACAACCACATTTGTCGGATTTGATAAACTGAATTGTGAAACTTCAGTTCGCCTATGTAAGCGCATCATTAGGGTTGTCTTCAGTTTGACGCCAGTTAGGATCTAAGTTGTTGCGAAGTTGTATTTTTAGGTGCATATTTGACTTGGATAACTTGCGGAAATGGATATAATGAACACTTAAGAAGGCCGCATTCATGAGGGTACATTGATACATTACTGTATCACATAGAATTTAAAACTTAACATCAAAAAGTCCAAAATAATGGCTTTTCGCAATGGAAGAGGGAAATACTCACGTGAAAAAAGTTATCTTGGAAATCGGAGTACAAGTACCTTGGAGTTATCATATCCCCACGACTGTCCTTTAAAAAGCATCTCCAGGCATAACTCAATGAATCCAAAATGGGGATAAACGCGAATTGGAGAAGTTATCTTGCAAAAAATAATATTGCGTCAAATAAAGTAGTAATGACGGGTCAATCATATGCTATGCGCCCCAAGCAATGGAGTGATACTCACTTGAAGAACGCGGAATTATGGTTACTGCTTATATGACCAATTATCGGTCCTTGACCATTTTATATATATGTCAATATATATTTTAATTGAGACTAGATAGAATTATGCTAAATATAAATTTAACATTACTTATTATGAATTATATACTTTTTCACCTGGCTGACAGCAAAAACCTAATACTACTCGTATAATATTGTAAATACTTACTTACTTGCTTACTACATTGGCAGCTTTGTCAACCCAATGCTTAGTAAGAATAAGTTGCTACTTTCAGGGATATATGCCACTAGAACAAGTAATAGCATTTTACTTCACAACCAACACAACACAATTTTTCTGTGTTACGGTCCTAAGTAAGCGAGGCTAGGTAGAACAAAATATATATTGTGCGATCGTATTTTTAAAAATGTAAGATATATAAAAATAAAGGTTCAGGCACTCCCTATTTGGGGAAGTTTTACTCAACAGCAGGGATGTGCTGATATGACCCAAATAACCACATTGAATCATCCATAGATTAAATAAATAAAACCTCATACTAGATGCACATCCAGAGTTAAATACTTTATGTGGAAACAATGTCTTAAACCATGATTTCAATGTCAACGATGTGGAACTTTCATATTTCTGTGGGGATAGTGTTATATGTATTTATATACAGGGTGTCCCAGTTTAGGTTTTCGTCCTGATAGCTGAAATTTCCTGAAGTTATGGCAAACAAAAAATTGATTGGGGGGTCTATTTTCACTCCCCTCCCAGTTATAAAAAGAGAGTGACTTTTTCATGATCCATTGGACGCTCGGATCACACGTGGATTGGCATCGTCCCAATTTTCGACAATTTTGTATGTTGACGTACCGATTCATCCAGAAATGGGTCCCATCGCTGAAGATGATTTTTCGATGAAAATTAGGGTTAGTTTCCAGAGCCCATTCAGCAAACACACGTCATTGTCTATGGTCGTTTACCTTCAGATCCTGGGTCAGTTTAACTTTGTACGGGTGCAGGCCCAAGTCAAGACGCAAAATTCGCCAAGTTGTTGTCTGCAAAAGGCTGAGTTTCTGTGAGCGACGCGAAATCGACTGTCTCGTGCAAACTCTCACGGACAGCAGCGATGTTTTCGCAGATCTTGCGTTTCGTCGACGTACGGATGTTGGTTTATTTTTTACTGAACCAGTGGACTCAAATTTATCTACCATACTGCGAATAGTCCCCTCGGTAGGACGATTATGGGGACCGTAAAATGGAACGTTGCCCGAACAGAACGACCATTTTGATAAAACAATTTTATCATTTGCACGTGTTGTTGAACGCTATGTGATTTAACAAAACAGACTGAATAAATGACAGTCAATTTGACAGATGTAACTTCAACAATATGGCCGCTATCAACTGTCAAAGTTCGGAAGTCCTTATTATAAGACCCTGTACTAATACGTAGCTGATTTTTTACGATTTAGTTAACGAAAAAAATTTTAATTCAGTCTGCTATGCATCACGGTCTTATCTCTTTTGTTGACAAAATGGATGGACAACAGATTTTTGCCTCCAAACGGTGAAAGAATGAAGAGACGATAATATAGCCACAAATTTAGACCTTCGGAGAGCGATATTATAGTCCGCCTAAATGGACAAGACTTCAGCTTTTTTTCTTCAGCTTGGATCTGAATCTAGATCCCTTGTGTTATATTTAGTTAAGTAACCAGGCGCACCACCGATAATTAATAGTCGATAGGCCTCATTAATGGAACGTAGGCTTTGTTGAGTTGATACACAGGAAGCAAACTCCTTTCATTTGTACAAATGATAAAAGGTTAGGGTTCTATAACAACCCTATTACTCCCGATTAATGCACGTTCAGGCTAGAAAGGTCTATAATCGACTATGGTAACTTAAAAATTCGAAATTGATAACCATCTCTCTAGTCTTGTAAACATTATTTTGTATGAACATGCAGACAATTTCTAAGTTATTAACAATTATATCATAGAGATGTTAGCTTATTAGCCTTAAAGCAAATACGACAAAATTATCTCTGGCAATAAGAGAACGCAAGACTAAGAACTTTTCCTATTAATTACGCTTCCCGACAAACAAATGTTGAGGACTGGCAATAAATATGTAGTTAAGGTCTACAGAGCTGTGTTCTCTTATCTACACTGTAGGTCTCTCTTTATTTTGTACTTACATATACAATATAACGCCCCTCACATTTTAGATTTATTACTCATATTAGGTAGATCAAGCAGACAAATTGCAGATACTCGCAAAGATGAAGAAACTGAACTCTATTTCGAGTTAATCTCGCAGCCCGAGAAATCATGAACCCAACAACTAGCAACATCGACAAATCAGTATATTAGTACATCAACATTCACTCAACAAATCTCCATATAAGTAAAACGGTGCCTTTGTGATTTCAGTAATTGTAACTCTATAGAAAAGAAAGTGAAATCTCTTTTTAACAAAAAAGTTGCGCTGAATATAGACAGGCACTAACAAAATACAACATTGAGCTAAGAAAATTTAAAAAAAATTTCTTTGAAAAGAAACTGCAAAAATAGTGATCCTTTTTCATAGTCGCATTCGACTCTACTCTACATTGCCTTCGATCTGCAATGCTTAGCACCATGACAGCAAATACGTCATAAGTAGACTAAATTTTCACAATAGAATCAACAGTCTATCTGATACAGCACAGATACAATTAAATAGGCAATTAACTCATCCCACATCCTTGGTCTTGACTTAAAAATCTTTTTCCAGCGGGCCCTAGAATATCCCTTAGCTGTGTAACAAAACCCAGCGACAGCTCTAAGTCCAATCGTTCGATAAGTTTAACATAAATAAATGCCTCTGTTTTTTAATTAATATGCATATCGCAAAGGTTAGCCTTATAGAGAGATCTTCAATTTCGACCCCTTCCTTAATATTGAGAGAGTTTTCGACGACATCGGCCACGATTCAATCACCAATTGCTTATCCCATAGAGCCATTAATCATGCAACTAACAGCTGGGTAAGTTACAGTAACCTGTAAGTAACAGTCACTCCTGTGGAGGTCCTGCGACAGTATCTTTAAATAAGAGTGCATCTTAAGGTCTTTTATAGCAAAACTAAATTCTAACATCATAAACCAGCAGCCAGCTCTAACATCAAAAAGATAATCTAGAAATTGCAGTGTCTCAGCATGAAAAGAGCGATCTCGCCTCATGGCAGCTGTAGAGATTTTAATCGAACACACTCAGTAGTAAATTTTTATCGAAAAAAATTAACACTGCATCATGCGACTAAGCTTATTTACTCAGCAGAGAAACTCTTAGGAAGACAATCATTTCGAGATTATCTGGGATCTTCCCGAGCTAGATATCTGATTTTATACCTCATACACTCTACTATGTAGGTAATTAAAGGTTTAGATCCTAAATCGTGTGGAATAGGAAACTGCGGATGTCCCTTTTGTACCCCAAATAATGTAAACTGTTGGGCAAAAATGTATTCCGGCGTTGGTGCTGATATATTCTTTCCAAATCACGAAGGCATTAGGAATATGTCCCAGTGTTTTTCAGATTGAGTTACGAGCATATGTACATGTGTATATTAGGGTGGCCCTTATTTTGACAATTTCTGAAGTTTTATGCTACCGGGGGCTCACTGGGTTTGAAATAAATAAAAATAAATATTCCCCAAGTTTGAAGTCACTATCTTAATATTAACCCGTGCCGCCTAGCAATGTAAGTACGAGAATGTTAAATAACTTGGGGTTTTCGGCATTGAATAATCAATTTTTTATTCCACAAATTTGAAACTTGGCAGACTTCAAACTTGTAATAGTAACTAGTCCTTAGAATTTTTACCGATTTTTAGCCGTTAGAATTTTTTAGTTTCAGCTACAATAGATAAACAATTTTTTTTCAAAATTTATTTAAAAATGAATAATAAATGAATTCATATATTGAAAGCCTCTACCGAAAGATAACTGCCTTTTGCACTATCCCTTAATCCAAACTCAACAGCGTGCTACGAACACGGCATGATACGAGTTAACACCTTATCTACTGGAATTAGAGAGGCCAAAGGAACCATTTATCAATTGAACAAACACTGCAGAATATCCCTGATGTTTTGTGGATGCTATATAATATATATGCATATGTATACGTACATGCAATATAAACACATAGTCATGTAATTAAATATCTTTGAGGGGAAGGAAACAGAAAACTATTCAATGTAACTGCTAACCCTGTTGCTATTGTCACAGCTTTGAATTTATTTATTTTTATTATTCATTTTATTTAAAATATGAACAATTTATTAACATAATTTGCACGTATTCATAATATGTACATACATATACATATAAATATAATCAATTAATATTTTCATTAATTAACTAGGTACCATGCATCATCATGCAATATATGTATATACATTTATATATAATTTTTAACTCACCTTTTTAACATCAAAGTACTTAAGAATGTGATCATCAATTTCAGACATCTTATGCTTCTCCTGGGTCTTTAACTTAGTCGTCATCTTCATTCAGGCCTTGTACATAAAGCAATTATTACCGAAAAAAAGAAACTGAAACCAAAATCCTTTTACTTTTCACTAACAACACTTTCGCCAGAAAACTAATCGTAGATTCAAAATTAATAATCCGGACACCAAGACGATACACACTACAAGCAATCACTTGTCTATCAGATAGCTTGTGGTTATTGTTAGATCGATTCCCCCTTGGGCATCAGTTCACAACACCGCAGTCAAATCAAACGGGATACTCATACGAGAATACTTTTGACAACATTAAAGAAATCACACACGAAATCCTAGTGGAATCAAAATGAATTTCAAATCTAAGGATATGCCTTTTCCTTTCCGATTCGAACAGTTGAAGCCTTCTTGTTTGCAAAACTTTCCACAGAAAACCAATTCACGAGTATTACTATTTACAAGGACGAAAATCAGAACACTTCATGATAGCTCTTTGCACGGAAGCTATTAGGGATATGTGTATGAGTTTGGATATTCCACGGATGAATGTGTTTTAAGGCAGCTCCTATTTTGTTTTTTCTTTTTTTTCTTTTTTTAATTCATATATTATTTTGATTGACAATACTATAATTACCGTGCAACGCGTGATAAAATATAAAATCAAATTTTGCTGAGGTAGTTCTGAACAGTGTAAATTCTGATTGTTCCAATTTTGGATTTTAGTAATTGGATTTAAATGAAAAATAAATAAAAACTAGTAAAGGCGGTAAGAAAAAGTTTCTATCGGCGGTCAAATGTTAACTGACAGGATATGTTTTTTTTTCCTAGACCATATTGTTTACAAAAATTTAACTCTGCTAGGGTGACATAGCAACCGCCAACCGGCATAGAAATGAGAGGGGTTATTCTATAATATTCATGTATAGTAGACTGTAGTGAGGGAGTTGAAAGTTGAAAAACCTTTTGCACTGTCTGATAGTTGTAACTATGTTACTTTCGTATTTAGTTTGTAGTAATTGTTGTTGGTTTCACAACAACCACCATGGGAATCTGAAGGTAAAAAATTTATTCGCACGCTACATTAATTTGAATTCGTGTATGAATGGCAGTACTTCAGAAATTCACAAATTGAAACAAGTTGGGTACAAGGAATTGTGAACCAAGACAGCAGGGTGTCTTTGAGGTTGTTTTAGAAATTCAGTTGTTATTCTGATAATGGATATCATTATTGCGATTCCTTGGAATTCAACAAGTTATTTCCTGGCAAGTTAAGTTTTAGTAGACAAATAAATTTTAGCTTGTTTTTTTTTGTGCATAAACAACTACATTTAGTTTTGTCATTTTTTGAAGTTTTTTGATTGTGTTATGAAAATGTAATAAACATTATAACAATGTATAGCATAGATATTGCAGGACACGTCAGTTATATTTGACCAGTTATTCATGTCATGGAGTGTCGAGATCTTTGACTACAATTCTTGATAGCGACCTTTTTGTCACATGAATCTAAATTTGGTTCCTTTAGGCCTGTCCATAGATAAACCATAGATAAACTAACTAGATGTCAAACTCTACTAATACTTTTGCAAACGCTTAACGTTTGCACAGACACACTGTAAGTGAATTCCAACACTTCTGCATCTGTAAGGATTTTTAAAAATTTGCTAGAAGGAGAGCAATTTGCAAGTAAAATTGCTAAAATGAGAGCGATTTGCACGAGTGTGTGTAATGGAGACGAAATTTTTTTGATTAAAATGGGCGTAGTTTGTATAAAAGGAGAGGGAAATTGCCATTGATGACAATTTACACGTATTCACATACTGGATCACACGGATAGGGGCGATCAGTAGAAAATCGGTTTTGATTTTCCAATATCTGGAAAGTTTGATATCTAGGTATAGTTAGTCTATGGGCCTGTCCTTATCCTCTCGATAACACATGTCCACTGTTGTGATTTTTCCAGGTGCTTTATGTATATATGTATATATGTATGAATTCAGAAGACTTAGACTATTACCACTGATGTCTACTCTTTCAATGCGTCGCAAATATTGATATTAACTTAATTAAATTGATACTGATTGTATGCATCACTTGATGATTATTAAAAATTAAAGATGTTATTTGGTTTGTGGTATTATATGCAGTTCATATTATATGATTGTAAAGGGTGAGCCAACAGATGGTGTGGATATTAGCTGCCAATTACTGTTATTTACGGAATGCAATGTGATTGATCTTTTTGACAGATGTCATACAATCTTTGGCAATTTTAGTCATGGAATTGTTTACCACGCAATAATACACTTGTTATTCAACCTTATTACGAAAATGGTCGATCTGTAAAAGTACATTTGGTAAAATTCGTGAATTTTTCGGTCAATATAATCGCCACGTGAATCCGGGATTTGTACAATATTGGACCGTTTTGAAGAAACTGCTTCGGTATCAGGACAAACTCCATATCAGCATGCTCCGCCGGTAGGTACACACCAAAACATCACCACTGTGGGCGAAAGTGTTCAAAATCAGTCACTCACCTTAATTCTCGCCGAAGTCATCAATTGGGCCTCACTTATGGCACTTTACGGCGCATTTTAAAAGTTGAACTTCATTTGCATGCCTATAAAATCCGAATTACACAACAATTAAAGCCCTTGGACCATCTACGACGTTGCCGATTTGTTAACTGGAAGTTGGATCGCCAGGACAATTTGTCATCGAATTTGATCTTTTCCGATGAAGCCCATTTTTGGATGGACGGGTATGTAAATAAACAACATTGTCGTTCTGGAGACCGGAAATCCCATACGAGATTCACGTAAATCCAATGCGTCCCAAAAGGTCACTGTGTGGTGCGGATTATGGGTTGGCGGCATCATCGTCCTGTACTTTTCGAAGATGAGGCTCTAGAGACAGTTACAGTGAATGGAGAACGTTACCGCAACATGTTGACCGGCTATTTTTTTTCCAAAATAGAACGAATTCGGTCTGGACGATCTCTGGTTTCAACAGGTCAATCAATCAATTTATTGCGTACGAAATTTGGAGATCGCATTATTTAGGTTATTGGAGAAGTTGATTGGCCTCCAAGGTCATGCGATTCGACACCTTTAGACTTCTTCCTGTGGTGTTAGTTGAAGAGAATGGTCAATTCCAATTACCCAGCGACAATTCAGGATCTCAATCATAACATCCAAACAGAAATTGCGGCCATTGACCCACTTATTCTTCAAAAAGTCATCGATAATTTTGACCTTCGGATAGTCGCTTGCAACAGAAGCCGTGGTGGTTGTGAACGATGTTGTGTTCCATTTATAATTGCCATAGACCGAACTTAATCAATAAAATTCTACATTGATTTCACAATAAATGTGCGTTTAATTTAATGAAAACTTCCACACTTGCTGTTCCCTGGAAAAAAAATATTCTCCAATCACGATCGTGCTTGAAAGGATCTTCCTTTTCGTTGCAATGAATTTTTTTTTGGAGTATGATGACGTTTTTATTGGCCGGCAGAAGCCTTCGTTTTACGCTTCGAAGAAAAAACATCTTCTGAAAATGTTCCATTGGCACTATTCTAACTTTTTCAGAAGCAACATTTTTCTTCTGGATTTCATGTACAGAATGTACAGAATTTTTTTATGAATGTTCAAATTGATTTTCAAGCAAATATAAAAAATAAAAAATGGTAGCAGAAATAAATATTTTATTGGCTTCTGCCATTTTGACAAACAAAGAAATTGCGAAATGAAAATTTGACTTTTAACCAATGCATATAAAAATGTTGACAGTGAAAGAATGTTTTTCTGTTCCATCGGAATCCGAAGCGACTAACTTCCGCAGAGAAACCAATAGAAAACGCCATGAGAGAACTTATAATGGACTAGTTTTTGGCTGAGTGCTCTGTTCCGACAGAAAAAAATATTAAAGAACTTAAACCTTATTCATTCCCTCCTGGAAAATGGATTTTCAGAAGCACCAGTTTTCTTAATCCTTGTATAGGTGAAATTGTCATAGCGTGAAGGCAAATGAAAATACTGATTGGTGAAGCTAATGTCACAAATTATTCAACAGCGAGGGTTATACAGACTGCAGCTCAATAAAACTAAGATAAAATACAAGCCGAATCCAACACGAGAAAAACAAAATAATTCCGATTAGTCAGGGCAGTGTCAATATCGGTGTCTTTTTGCACATTCGCTATCGGTTAAGAAAATGATTTGCGTGTAAATTACAGCAATAACCTAGCGATCTACTTAGCGGTGCTCCCATAAACTATTTCGATGATGAAATCACAAAATTTGCTTTGTCTTACATGACAAGATGTACGTAAGAATTAGAGTACAAAGAACTAGTTTAAGTGATCGATTTGATTATTTCAGATTTGTGTTGATTTTTTGGATTAAAAAAAAAGGAAACCATTTATTTTTTACAAAATTATTATTTTTAAAATGGTATCTTCTGAAGTACATGGGTAGCCTGTAAAAAAAAAGCTTTATTAAATACATTGATCAAATTTTATGACTACAATTAAAGGAATTAAGTTAGCACCGTTATATAACTATAGTTCGGATATGAAGTCATATTCGACAGAATAGTATATAAAGTTTTCAGCACGATCGGTCTCGGAGGGTTTTTTTACGAGTATGTCAACGCAAAAAAAAAAGATTTGATAAAATACCTTTCGATTTTAACGAATAAAATATTCGAGATTTTATAAAGGTACAATTATTTTATCAAATGTTGTCAAAAATTGACTTTAAATTCATTCCTAGATCACACATGAATTAATTTATTACAAGCATGTGGCCTGCACATAGATATACAAGCTCAACTTGTATTGGCACCCATAGATTAGTTATTCGCAGACAGATGGTTACACGATTTGAGGCAATAAGTGGAAGACATATTTGGAAAGCCCGAAACCTAGAAAGTTAGCTATACAAAACATATATATTTGTTCATTTATGATTAATAACTACTATGATCTCTTCACATTGAGTTCTCGGAGAGCGATACCATCGAATACTTTAAGAAATGTCATACTTCTACTTAGCTAACATACGTTTTTAACTTTTATTATAAATATATGTGTATGCTCGCATATGTGCAAATGTGAATAAGTGTATCATCAACTAGTTCTACCCATATACACAAAATAATTAAAAAAAGTGTTACTAGGGAACAGTTTTCAATCGTTGAACACATGCAGTTAATCTGACAATTCCGCTGTCATATCTGGCATTTCTTTAATTGTCAATTGCCAATGGGAATTGTATTTTGTTTGTATTTTGATTTTCATACAGTTGTGGCCTTTTAGAAAGAACGCTTTAAATAAACTCAATTATGGACACGCAAACGCTTTGTCGTATATGTTTTGAATTAGGACACTTTTCCCTAAATGAATATGAAGTCAATGTGCAAGGAACGAACATTCTTATAGAGAAAATGTTACAACGATTCTCAGATGTTGAGGTAATTTCGAAATAAATTCTGTAACCGTTTACATTGACCTGCTTCTTCATCTTTAAGATCGTTGGTCCAAATGCCCCAGAAATGATTTGCGAAACCTGTACACACGACCTAATCCAATGTTATATATTCATAGAAAAAGTCCAACAAGCAGATGGAAAAATATTAAATTTGTGCAGCTCGGTACAGCAGGAGGAGCCTGTGATATTTGAAGAAGTTCAATCACAAGAGGACGCAGATGAGGAAGAAGAAACAATTGAAAACCCAAACGAATCTGAAGCAACATTTTGCTATGATACTGATCAATCTATAAAAGAAATAGAATCAAACATCATTGAAGAAATTTACGTAGATACCGAGTCCCCGGATGGAAGTGAGGAGGATGTAATTTCAATTTCCGAAATCGTCCCTACAAAGCGAAAATATAATAAAGCTCCTCAAATTGTATTAACTGAAGGTGTTTCAAGTTTGCTTTCGAATTATAAGTCCGTTGATCAACCCGATGAACCTAAAAGGAAAATATATTGCAGGAAAAAAGATCGTCTAAATAAAGAAATCGACGATAGTGGTTCATTTATTATCACACAATTTACTCCTTCAAGTGCTTCGAAACTACAAGTGGATAATATTTATTCTGATGATACGGATGAAGTGACGCTTAGTGACATACGCACGATGAATTTTGAGGCAGTGGAAATAAAAGCAGGAAATATTAACGTGATTAGTGAAGATGATCAAGGTGAACTACCTATTGATGATTCACGTGTATACCTGTGTCAGTATTGTCCAAAGGCTTTCTCCTCGTCACCATTTCTTATTTCACATGTTAGAAAATCACATGGCTGTAAATATTGTGCAAGAATGTTCGAAAAATCAACTGATCTATTTAAACACATACGTGAATCTCATACAAGTTTTAAATGTGTGGTTTGTGAAAAAGACTTTGTTAGCAATAGTAACTTACGAAATCACCTTAAAACTATTCATAAACTAAAAGTACCTGCAAACGTGTCACTATTATCTTATAAGAGAAATGAGCAAATTGCTGAAGAGGAAGAAGAAATGTTTTTGTCATAAAAAGTTGTTAACTTTCGATTTATTATTGTGAAATGATATCTATTCATATTGCAAAAATACATGAAGACTTGTACGAATTTTTTACTAGCATTTTGGTTTCTTACTACCGAAATGAATATTTGTTTTTTTTTTTTATTATTTTTTGTTGTACGATATAGGTATTCGGTTACTTATTTTTATTTAACAGGTAACATATCAGTCTTAAGCTCATATTTGAAGACAGGGCGACAAAGTTTTAGGAAAAAACCTCTGTTTAGGTTGTATTTAAATTAACTAGGTTCACAGTCACCGGCTATCTTTCGTGGTGTACGCATCATTGTCAATCGGGTGTTCTCTCATTCGTGCTAGTTAGTTCATCTCTTTATTAGTTTCAGGGTTAAAAATGAAACCGGGTAATCGCTTTTGCGAAATTCCCGTAGTTTCAATTTCCGAACCACGTGCAAAAAGGCATAAAACGGCATCCAATGCCTTTGATGGATTTCCCGAACTTCCAAAAAAAAACCAACTCTATATACCCCAGATTTGTCCTCATCGCAGCTGTAAGTGAAAATAAACCCCTCGCATCAGTGAGCATCTTTGCATTAAAAAAGGCCATAGACGGAATCAGTCAGGAGTATGAGCAAATCTAGCTACTTATAGATGGTAAGGTTCTTATTTTGGGAAAAAATCAGAAAATAGCAGACCGAATTGTCGCAACGAAAAATCTTTCAAACTTTTGCCCGGTCTCTATCATTATGCATAACCAGTTGAACGCCTCAAAAGGTTTGGTTTATGCCCCATAGCTTATAAATGTTCCAGAGCCAGAGATTATATCGGAAATGAAAGCACAAAATGTGACCGAAGTACACAAGTTTACCAGGTTTTCCGACGGTAATCAAAGACCAACAGGCTTGGTGCTTTTGACCTTCGACTCATTTCAGCCACTAGACACGGTTGAGATTGGTTGATTCAGGGTCAAGGTCACCGAGTACATTCCAAATCCCAATCGCTGTCGGAATTACCAGTTGCTCGGGCACGCTACAAAAAGATACAACAACACGCCAATGTGCCATATATGTAACTTTCAACCCCATACAAACTTCGAGTGCTCTAGAGCATTATGCGCCATTTGCTCCGCCTCTCATCCTTCCTCTTCTAAAGAATGCTCCAAATTCATTCAAATAAGGAGATTTTAAGGATTAAAACCCAAAAAAAGTGTAGCATGCCAGATGGTAAACGTATCTATAATGATCGTTCCCCCCCCAAACTAAATCCTAGCCACATATCATTTGCCAATACGGCTAAACAAGCTAACGCCACTTACGCTTCTCCGTCTCCCCCAACCATATCGGTACTCACACAGCCCGGGATAAGCAACAAAACGAGCCATAGGCCTGAATTATCCGTAAAAACGGATAATCATATTCCCACTCCGAAAAACTCACAATCCATTCAAAGCGAAAACCAAGATAAAACTATACTTGTCTTCTTTGATCAGCCACCACCATTGCCATCACCACATAACCTCACCAAATATCTTCACACCAGCTGATGCAACACTTAAAAAAGCTTCAAACTTATACCACAACAAAACAAATACCTCATCGCATATTTCACCCACTTATCTCACGAATCACACAGAAAAAAATTACGCCGACATCTCCCACCCTTTCATTGTCTCGTTCCAATAAAAGATCGTGGAATCTGTCTTATAAAAATATGGTTTTCGAAATTCTGCAGTGGAATATTAAGGGACTACGACGAGCTAGTTATTTTGATTAATGAATTTTCCCCTGTATTATTTCTTTACAAGAGACCCACTGCGCTTTCTAATCGAAACCCAATATTCCTAAAAAACTACACAGGATATTTCTATAACTTCCCCACTAATATAACATCAAAACAAGGGATTGGAGTATTAATAAAAAAAGGCACCCCGCATAGGAAACTTACAATAAATTCTAACTTACTCATTATCGCAATCGAAATTCTAACACCTATCAAAATTACAGTGGTATCCATTTATATACTATCCGACCAAACGTTAACCCAGATTAACACCCCAATTCTATTCGTTGGGGACGTAAACGCATTGAATGTGCTTTGGAGATCTCCTAAGACAAACCACAGGGCCTCAATTTTGGAAGATTTTATACTCTCCACTAACCTCAAAGTCTTAAACCATAGATCTCCTACCCTAAAACCCAAGCGTGGAAGCAATTTAGAAAGAACCCCAACCAATCCAATTTAATCAACTATAAAAAATTCAACGCAATGTTTCACCGCAAATTAAAATAAGCAAAGCCAAAAGTTTTAATGAATTTACTTCGACTATAAATAGAAACTCCTCCCCGGCCAAAATTTGGAGCAATATTCGCTGCCTAACTGGAGTTCACAATCCACGGATGATGCAATTTATCAATTCGCCTAATGGACCTATGTCAAACCCATCCGAAATTTGTAGCTACCTCGCAAAAACTTGGTCCGAAGATTCTAATGATAACAATTTTCCTCAAAACTTTCAGACAGCAAAACAAGCTTGCCTCAATAACACCTTTAGAGAACCACCAACTAACACCCCAGCTAACCATATTGAAACCTCAATTTCTATGAAAGAACTCGACAGTACATTGACAAAAGTGAAAGGGAAAACCTAAGGTCGTGACAGAATATCCTCCCCTATGCTCAAGAATCTACCACATGAAATAAAATTAAGGCTCCTGCATCTGCACAACAACATCCTTACCAGGAGTGTTATTCCTCTAAGTTGGAAAATGGCATGTGTCATCCCAATCCCAAAGGCGAAAAAAGACATATACTCTCCAAGAAGCTCCCGACCCATTTCCCTACTCCAATGTATGTCCAAAGTTTTGGAAAAAATAATTGCAAGATGCCTTTAATGGTTTACCAAAAAAATAATCTAATTAGCCCCAATCAAGTTTCCTTCAAACCAATCGCTCGTCTTTGAAAAGGCATTTGATAAAATCTGAATACATCTTACAGGAGGTTCTGTTCAACTGTTTTGGTTCAATTGCTTTTCACCGACATTTCCACTTCACAATGGTATTCCCCAAGGGTCCCCATTGTCTGTGGTGTTGTTTTCAATTGCATTCCAGGAGATTTCCAACATTATAACCAAATATAAACATCTGAATCACTGCATCTACGCAGATGACTTGTATATCTTGTGTAGATTCAATGATTTAGATAAAACTGAAGACATTTTCTCATGCGTTTTGAACGATATTTTAACATGGTCCTGTACATCAAGTACTAAGCTATCGTTAGAAAAATGTAAGATACTACATATCTGCCGCAAGTGATCTTGTCCACAACTACTAACACTTAATTTAGGCAACACACAAATTAACGCGGTTAATAACTTAAAAATCTTAGGACTTCATTTTAACAACAAATGCAAATGGTCTAACCATGTCTTAGAACTTAAGAGGAGCCTAGCTGACAGAGTAAATATCAACAATTATCTAGCTTTCAAGAAAAGTAATGCTCATATAAACACTTTATGTAACATAACTAGATCTATAGTACTAAGGAAAATTGATTACGGTCTTTGTATATACGGGAACTGTGCTAAATCATCCCTTAAAATAATTAAGCCTATCTACCATCACGCAGCAATAAGATCCATTAATGCCTTCCCCACCACTCCAATAAAAAACATCCTTGGAAGCCGGACTGCCAACAATGGAGGAAAAAATGGCAAAAATTAGATGCAATGCCTTTGCAAAGCTCTTTTTCTCAAAAGGTTCAATAACCAAAAAATATTTCAAATCCACTATCCAAAAAAGGCCAACAAAAAGGATATCATCTGCAATCTGTAGTATAGTTGAAGCAGCTGCAGAAACCAACTTGCCATTGAAACATTTTGAAAACTACACGCGCTCCTACCCACCCTAGTTTATAAACAACAATTCATTCTGGACTTGACCAAACATTGTAAATAAAACACCACCAACGACGTTTTTAGCTTTCTACTACATATAAGGAACTAGCAAATAACCTGAAATCTAATGGATAGAAACTTATATTCACGGACGGCTCAAAAACATACAACAGCATCTCGTTTGCAGTCACCAACTTACTACAAAATGAAGCTTCAATTTTCACTGCCGAGGCATTAGCCATACTCAAAGCAACCACATTCCTACTCCGAACCAGAGGTAAATTTGCAATAGTTACCGATAGTATTTCCGTCATAACCGCCATACACAATGATAGCCACAACTCGAGTATAATAAACACGATCAGAGACCGTCTTAACACGGCCCAACAAAATTAAAATTAATGTGGGTCCCTGGACACGTAGGGGTTCAAGGAAGCGAAAATGCTGATAGTGCTGCTAACCTAGCACACACAGTGCCGCTATATGCTTTCGACGCACTAACAAAAAAGACCTTCTCAATACCACCAAACAAAAACACTCAAAAAATCCTACCAACACAACTACTCGAAAATAAACACAGACCGACTCCACCCTACCTACCCAACTTAGACCCCAAAGACTGCAAATGCCAACTTTGTACGACTCCGCCTAAGACACACTGCAACAACTCATCACAACACCTATTGAGAAAAGAGAATCCTCCAACCTGTTCTTCTTGCAGTTCACCAGTCGACATCAATCACATCATGGGACTTGGTCAATGTCATAGATAAACTAACCTAGATGTCAAACTTACCAGATATAAGAAAATCAAAACCGGTCTTTTACTGATCGCCTCTATCCGTGTGATCCTGTCTGTGAATATGTGTGGATTGGCATCATTGGCAATTTCCCTCTCATTTTATACAAAAGACGCCCATCTTGCTCAAAAAACGTTATCGACAATACACACACGCTTGCAAATCGCCTTACTTGTAAATTGCTCTCATTCTAGCAACTTTGCTTGTAAATTACTCTCATTCTAGCAAATGCAAAAGTTAGTAGAGTTTGCCAACTATCCGAAAATATTGGAAAAATTGTGACGTTTATCAATACTACTAAAATAAGTCTATAACAACATACTATAGTCAACATAATAATTTCACTGTGCTAGTAACATGTACGAGTATAATAGAAGAAGAAAGCAGTAAAACTCCTGAACTTGCTTAATTACTGCATATCTGCTAAAATACTCCGTCTAATTTCAATTGTTCTTCGTTCTGTTCCATATTTTGCTTACCCTTTAAAGTCTGCCTGGATAGGCGGATTCCATTGCACAACATGCCCAAAGCTTGATATGACTGTTGTTACTTCTCAAATACTCCGCCAATTTAGAAGAACTCATAACGCTGAAGCGAGACATCTGTAGATTCGTCATGTGCAATAAAATTTGATTTTCCAGAATTTTGCTGGCATATCGAAAATAGCTTTCAACTTTTTGGGTTCTGTCAACCAACTCACTGTAATGAATATGTAGTTTAGGTTCCACCCAAGAAGGTTGCTTACGTGGACTTCATTAATCAACAAACGGCTTAGGAATGTACTAAGTGTAGGAGATGATATAAAATCCTAGCCCGGTAGCTGCAGAGAAAAGAGCACATAAATAGAGACTAGATTTACAAGGCTTAGTAAACGAGAAATTGTTTAAACGAAATTGGGATCGACCTATGCAATCCTTCAAATGGCCTGAAATTAATGGAATTATAGTGGAAACGAGCAGAAAATAAGTAACTATATATAACCGCCAGCTAATATATCGACCAAATACGAAATAAAAGACGAAAAATTAACACTTAATATACAACTGTGTAAAGTATGTAATAAGACGGTAAAGGAGATCTCAGGTACAGAAAGAAAGAGACAGCTCGGCTTGTTGAAAGATAAGGATGAATATTATTTTTAATGTATAAACACAAACAAATCCATTTTGATAAAGAAGAACAAAAAAGGGATAGACTGACTGGTAAATCCACCCAATAGTAGAAGTACTAAGAAACATAAAACACCAGTAATCTATCGAAATTACCGGTAGCATTCCACACCTTCAAACTTTTAACCATAAAACCCGTCTCACTATGAATGCGCATCAGATAGCGCTTTCCGACCTAAGCTGAAATATTCGTTCTTAAGCCGTACAACTCGCTTATGGAATGCCCTGCCGTGCTCTTTATTTTCTAGTAATTCTAACTTGCAAGCATTAAAGCATCTCTCTTTTCTTCCTCACTAACTTTTCTACGTTGAATACATTTTAAGGGTACCAAAAAAAAAGATTAAAATCAACCTCTTGAGCTTTTTGTATAAAAAAAAAATGATCCATGGCAGCCCTTTACCTATCAATAATCTCTTTGCCATTCCTGCAATCAGAAACTGTCACGTTGCTCATTTTCTGATTTGACATTTGACATTTGTCGACTTGTTTACGTGTAGAATTTTTGTTATTCTCTCAATTAAAGAAGCCGCTGATGGTCGTTTTTTAAATTTAAAAATAACCATTTGATTATTTTTTTTTAATTAACCATGGCTATACATGGTAATGTAAATATGCTTTATAATTATTATAATTATGTTAACCTTCGGTTTAATTTTCAGCCAACGGTAACACCCTAAAGTACGTGAGTCTGATAACTTTAACGCTGCAAAATGCCGTCCTTGGGCTTAGTATGCGATATGCTAGAACTCGACCTGGTGACATTTTCATTAGTTCAACTGGTAAGTTGAGTAACATGCCATTAACAAATTGCTGATAACGTAATTCATATCTTCACCCAAACACAGCCGTGCTCATGGCGGAAGTAGCAAAACTGATAACATGCCTTGGATTGGTATTCAACGAAGAGGGCAAAGATGCACAAAGGTTTGTAAGTTCACTTCACAAGACTATTATCAAGAATCCATTGGATACATTGAAAGTGTGCGTTCCATCAATGGTTTACATTGTGCAGAATAATTTACTTTATTTATCTGCCTCACATTTGGATGCGGCGACATATCAAGTAACATATCAACTGAAGATTCTTACAACTGCAATGTTTGCTGTAGTAATATTAAGAAGAAAATTACTTACTACACAATGGGGAGCGCTACTTCTATTAGTAATTGGTATAATTTTGGTGCAACTTGCCCAGTCTGCGGAATCAACTGTTGCTTCTGCAGCAAGTAGCGCTCAACAAAATCGTATGCTAGGTCTATGGGCAGCAATAGGAGCATGCTTTCTTTCAGGTTTTGCTGGTATATATTTTGAGAAAATTCTTAAGGGTGCTGATATATCTGTTTGGATGCGAAATGTTCAACTTAGCCTTCTAAGTATTCCATTTGGTGCAATAACATGTGTTTTAAATGATGGTCGCCGTATTGCTTCTGAGGGTTTCTTCTTCGGATATGATGGTTTTATTTGGTATTTAATCCTTTTACAAGCAGGTGGTGGACTTATTGTAGCTGTCGTCGTAAAGTATGCTGACAATATTCTTAAGGGATTTGCCACTTCTCTAGCCATCATTATTTCATGTGTTGCATCTATATATCTTTTCGGATTTAATTTAACCTTACAGTTCTCTTTTGGAGCAGCTCTCGTAATAGCTTCTATCTTTTTATATGGTTACGATCCAAAGAAAGCAACCAAACAAGTTGTACGTCCCACTCCTTCAGATGAAGAGAAACTCCTGCCGCGAGTTTAATCCGTACATTATTTTTATCCTCTGGTCAGAAACAGGTAAAACTATTCCCTATGTAAAGTTTGTTGAAGCACGATATCACACGAAGTTGATCACTATTTTAATAATTTGCCAGTATTTTTGTCTTAGAACAAATCGAATAGGTGTTACCGCGCTTAAATTGTTCCTTAATTCAAAAGTGTTTGCTGCTTTTTCAAATGGTTACTAAAGAACGTTCTATGTATTAACTCCAGCTCAGTGGCAGACGAAGACTGATTTCCGAAAAGCTAACATGTTATCATGACTCTATTGGTTGTTCCCTTCTTTAGAAACTTGTTACGACTTTCTCTGGGTTATTCTTTTTATCTTCCACACTCATTGTTCCGTTTGTAACAGAAAATTTATTCGAATTCGCACAATTCTTCAAGTGCGGAAACAATCCTTATTTATTCGTTTTCACCTGATGGTCGGTTTACTTAATATGTATATTTGTTTATCTTATCTTAATGTTAAGAATAAAAATGTATGTTTATGTGTTTACTATACATATATGAAAAAAGAATATTATTTTATTGACACGATTCTTTTGTATGAATATTTTTTAAAATAAATTTTATCTTTTAAAAAAGTTTCTTCTTTCAATGCATAAATGAATGAATGACCACTTTTTTGTACTAAAAACTTTTGACAAACAAGATGAAAAATAAAATGTGAACTTTAACGTCAACACAGTGGAATTCTACTTACCAACATCTATCAAAAAATATTGTAAATTTAATAATAATAATAATATTGCAACGATCGAATCTGTTGCTTGCTAGTAAAGAGGAAAAGCTGGTTTCTCCAAGGTTTCTATGTAAGAGCTCATTCACAAGATCTTCGTGCAGCGTTCTAAATATTCTGTAAAAACCGCTATATGGTCAAAATATGAAAGCAGAGCTGGGAAAGGTGGCAAGCACAACCTACACACACATCACACACAATAAAATGATCTTCAAGGAATTTATTTTGCCGATAGCATATATTTTGTTTTGTCGTCAATTGCTTTTAGCCCAACATAGACATTTCCGTATAAGCCTAAATTATATTTATTTCTTTTTTTTTCAGCAGAGGAAATTGGAACAAATGTTGTTCTTATCGATTTTCGCACCAGAATCCCCGAAAGTATTTTTAACATCATGATTTGGACCAGTTCTATCTTGGTAAAAACGTATGCAGGTATAATGCTCATAACATAGAATTTCCTTGGATGCGGTTCACATATCGGCTCAAAATTGACCTCCTATTTCGTAAGAATCCTTATTCCCACAGTAATGTTGGGGTTTGGTTTTTCCACGAAATGTCCACCACCGATTAGTGAAGTCTTTGAGCTAATTGACAGCAGGGATCCCTATTGAGGCATACAAGAACCGTAACCATAAGACGCACACGGTCTCGTCGTATTGATATTCAATATAATTACATTAAAATCGATGGACCTCTTTAATCTTTTGCATGTCCAAAGTTTTCGTGCAACCAACATTGACTTAATCGACAACCATATGCACAAATGGACTAAACCGAAAAGATGGAAATAACGTAAATAATAATAAAAGGAAAACAGTTATTGAGAGACCGAACATTTGAGTTATGACGATGGAATCTCAAACTACCATAAATCTAATTGCAATAAATGCGGATAGCAATACAGCAGGGCCTCAATAATCCGAATACTCGCTAATCCGAACAACCCCTTTGGGTCAGGGAACGAGAGCGAAAATTCGAAGAATTGATTTAACTTGAGTCTACTGTCACTCGCAGTGTCACACACACACAAGTCACATTAACAACATCACAAAAGTGCGAGATTTTGGACAAGATTAAGCAAGGTATCTCGTTATTAATTCTTGCAATGCAGTATAACGTTGGAAAATACCCTATTTTTGACATTAAAAGCAAGGAGGAAAAAATAAAATCATTTGAAATAAACACAGAAAAGGGTCCAGGCACCAGAAAAACCTTAAAAACTGATGAAAACTCGCAGCTTGAAGATGCTTTATTTATGTGGTTTTTAGAGCAGCGAAGAAAGAACGTCCCTTTGTCATTTGGGAAAGGCCAAATTTTTCCAAGAAGGACTTCAAAAAGGAAAGTTTGTTGCCAGTAGAAGATGGTTAAATAATTTTAAGAAAAGGTATGGATACGCCAACTAAAACTAACCGGTGAGAAATTGTCGAATAATGAAGCAACTATGAAGCCATTTTAGGAAAAATGTATGGACGTTTGTAGGGAAAAAGATCTGACTGGAGATGAAATCTATAATGCTGACGAATCAGGCTTGTACTGGAAAATGATACCAGACAAAACGCTGGAGTCTGGGTCAGAGAGTAGGGCCCCAGGTTCCAAAGTATCGAAGAAGAGGATCACATTTATGCCATCGGAAGGTCAAAGTTCGAATCCTAGCCACGACAAAATTTTTCATTTGTGTAATTGGAACTCATTCAGAAAAATCTGCGTGTGAAGGCATAACACTGACATGTAGATTTGGCTGTGTAGGGTTTTCAAACACAAAAACCACCGTTAAAATTCACAACCTCACCATTCCGAGTGAAGAAAATCTCTCCGTCCTATTCGGACTCCCACCCCTGGAGAGTCAATATCGAAACCAAACACACCTGAGTTTCAAACCACTACATCACAAACTTTCCCTTCTCCTCCTTCTACCTTTCCGCCCGCGCCCAGACAACAGTGTAAGGGTATTCATAACCCCTTAGGCGCGCGTAAAAAATGCGCAAACGCAGCCGGAACGCACAAACTGCCTTTGCTGGTTGTTAGGAAAGCACAACGGCCACGTGCATTTGCAACAGCCAAAAAGTTATCAGTCCATTACACCGGTCAAAGAAATGCTTGGGTTGCAAGACCAATATTTTTAGATTGGCTAAAAGGACATTTCATTCCCGAAATAAAGAAATTTTTATTGAAAAAAAACCTACCGCAAAAAGCACTTTTACTACTTGACAATATACCAGTGCATCAACTTGAAGAAGATCTGTAATCGATCGACGAAAATTTGACTGTTTTTTACATGCCATATAATTGCACAGCTCTTATTCAACCCATGGACCAAAATGTGATTCAAAACATTAAAGTGACATACAAGAAAAAACTCCTATTGCAAACTTTTGGCCAGCAGGAAGTTGATCGAGAATGCGCAATATCTCAACTGCTTAAAAAGACCACAATGAAAAATGCAGTGTTTTCATTGGCTCAAAGTTGGTAGCAATTGTCTTCAAATTTGATTATTCGAATCAGAGGAAATGTCTAGCCAAGATGTAGATGACTTTAATCATGAAGATGATCTCCCATTAAGCATTTTTCGTAACAGAGTCTTTTCAGAGGCAGATACTAACAATTTCTTATTAAGCAATGATGACATTGACTGCCAGGAGCCGTTAACTGATGAGGACATAGTAAGACAAGTAATGAATCAGCAGGGCATCGAAAGTGAAGAAGAATTGGAGCCATCGGAACCAGTTGCAAGGATTCCACATACGCATACATAAGCTGTGTCTGCCTTAAATACTTGCTTAGAATGAGCGGATGAAGTCGATATTTCGATTTCAGAAAAAATGTTATTACGTAAAATAAGGGATAAAGCGATTTCTATGTCACTAAATACCACTCGTCAAAGTACTATATTGGAATTTTTTTTAAAAATAGCGGAATTACATAAATTGCATTACACTCTAACATGTATTGCATATATAACATTTTTTACATTATTA
Organism: Volucella zonaria; assembly: GCA_963966105.1. Lineage (NCBI taxonomy): Eukaryota > Metazoa > Arthropoda > Insecta > Diptera > Syrphidae > Volucella > Volucella zonaria. The sequence continues at coordinate 183,104,237 of OZ014532.1, forward strand.
AAATATATTTTAAATTATGAAAAACTTTGTTTTGTTTCGAAAAATTCCTTCAAAATGTCTGCATACTATACTCCGAACGATTCGCTAGTCCGAATAGGGTATACATTTTAGGTGTTCGGATTATCGAGGCTCTGTTGTATCTACTCCCGTTTTTTAAAATACCAAATTGTTAATTGAGTTCAGTGAATCGTTTTTGTTAGTTCCAGAAAAAAATATAAATATTTAAGAGCTCCATAGCTTTATATATATTCACCATTTCTGCATCGATAGTAAAGCCAAATACGAAAGTATTCATATCATTTTTCTAGGAAATCAATGAAACTGATATCGAAAACAATTACATATATAAAACAGGTGTTTTTAAGACCCTTTTGTGGTAAATTTATTGCATTTCGTTATAAATTCACATAATTTTTTTTGTGCTTCAGGAAAATCGAGATAACATAATATTTAACACAAATCTTTTTGAAAACAGTCCTCAATGATATGAAATGATTTATTTCATCAGGGTCACCATAAAGTCATCCAAATGACCAGTCCTCATTAAATAAACAACCACGTTGTTAAACATTTGTATTATTTTATTATGAAAAGTTAAACTTTACAAATTATGGAAGATCTGTTAATTAAAAAAAAAAAACTCAAAACTATGCATGGGTTATACCTTTTATGTAACAGCATACATAATGGAGTAAAATAAATAAAAGAACAATTTTGATTCAAAATATTTGAGATCTTAGGCTCATAAAATGAAAAATGAATTATAGCAAAAAAAAAAAAAACGAAACAACACAGGTTTAGTGTGTAATTCAATGTAATGTGTACATGAATATGGAAAAACCAATCGGATTAGGAATACCAGCCTAATGTTGGATCAGTCGATTGCGATTGTATCTTAAGAATCAAGTTGTACATCCTCAATGCCGGACCCAACCTTATTGCCAATGAATTAACAACGTCCGATCGCCTCATTAGTAATAAAGATTGTCCATCGATGTCGTGCTCTCTAAATACGTGAGCTTCTTCAGGGAAGAATTTCATAAAAAACTCCATAACGTCACCAGCAGACCAATTCTTCACATTTGGAATTTCGCTTGAATCACTTAAAGGTTTGTTTGGAGATTGATTACCATTTGCAACGGGGGGCGTTGTAACTTTCTTCTCTAAGGAACTGTTGGCTTCTTTAATTTCTTGTACCTCTTGTATATCTGGTTTGACATCAGTGTTGGAATTTACAGGTTTTACATCGGCGGCTTTGAGCAGTGACTTGACTTTTGGAATTGTGCATTTCGAACACAACCATTTAGCTTGTGTGGGAAACCTGGCCATACTCGGTATGTGACATGCAAAATGAAAAGACTTGACACATTTCGTACATGTGATTAACCCGCCCTAAAAGGTAAAATAGATTACTTAACTAAAATTAAGTGGTAATGAAAAGGAAACTCACATCTTCTGTACCTTCGTAACATGATGAGCACACTTGACAGTTGTTACAACGGTAGTTTTCCCGGAGCTTAGTTTGATCTTCGAACTCAAGTGGAAGGCAAGTAACATGAACTAGTTAATACACAAATCATAAATTATTTCCTAATTTTTTATGTTTTTTTGATAATTTTATGTTAAACTCACCTTTGTTTTCGCAATCTTTGCACGAAATTAATTTTATTTTAACTTTCTTGGAATCCTTACGTGCGCATAGGTAGCAAATGTTACTGTCCATGGAATCAACAGGGGTGACAGCAGTTTTTTCTTCTTTGCGTGATCGTTCATTGGAGCAGTCACTTAAAGCATCCAACTGAGACTGTTGATTACTATTTACAGAGCCCGCAGAGCTTCGTTGATATCTTGGTAAATAGTTGTCAGAGGGGTCGAAAACAACTTTTGCTTTCTTTGTTTGCAAACAATTAACATTTTATTGGCAACTGGCATATTACTAAATAAATACATACCTTGATTCTTCCAGTTGTACGAACAGCCATTGGTTCAGATTTCCCAAGAATTTCTTCGGAATTACGTAGTCTTGCAACTTTTTTCATCTCCAAAGGAGAAATGTGTTACTCAAATAATCGGAGATAAAAATAGTTTTATAAAGGGAATGTACTAGAAATAATAGATGTGAAAAGGGCTACGATGAGGAGCTAATTTGTTTGTAATGAAAGAATATTGTTTACAATAGCCTCACGTACGGTTTGCCGCCTTCTGAAACTGATTTGATTAGCCTACCTTTACAGATTATAACTGTTTTTCAAATTATATTCGACGAACTGGCTTTGGAAATTAGTTTTCAAATTAAGTTATATGCAATTTAAAATGAAACAAAAAACCTGCGGCCACTGATTTGTACAGCAAACAATAACTGAATAAATATTTTTGTTAATATGATGGCGAATGCTGTCAGGGCATGTTTAATTGAAATTGTACTAGATTATTACTGAAACTAATTAAAACTGTTTTGAAGTTTCTCTCTCATAGATGGCTCTAAATTTTGCTTTGATTAGGCACGAGGTGGTGCATATGGTATTTTCGATTGTGCCTGTTCACTTTCCTCTTCTTTACTCTTCCTTGCTCATCAACGATCAAAACCAAAATGAAAAAATATGTCAGAAATGGAAGGATTTGGAAGAAAACGATTGCTTCACCCGAGAATCCACCTTAGCAATGGATTTTCGGTGCAAGTAACCCTTCTTCTTCCCACTTCAATAAAAAGAGTTCCCTCTCTTTCAGACAATCTTCCTGCCCGCGCCAATGTAAACAGGCACTTTGGCGCACAGGAGCCTTCTTTTTTTTGCTCCGAAAAACTTCTAAGGGTTTTATTTTTACAAATTGGCCAAGCACAGCCGATTGCATGATCTAGTTTGACACATAATACTATTTGACTTTTATGCATATTTATATGTGTTAGCACATTTCGACATAAAATCTAGGAGAGTAATTTTGATTCTGAAATGAAAACCAAAGGCAAAATTCTGATTCTGAAAAAAATGAAGGGAAAAAGTTTGACTCACTTTTTTGCTCCGGAGTACAAAAGAAAGCCGGTCCGCCCAATCGAAAACACCATAAATCATCAATTGTGGCAGCACAGTCGTTGTAAATAGAGTAAGTTGCTGGCATGAAGATGCCAAAGGTGATATCGTTAAACACGCTGGAGGAAATGCTACGGCGTAAAATGCATTATGTTCACTAAACACATAACGACCTTCTTTAACAAATGCGCAGCTGCACACGAAAATACAAGTTGAGAGTATGTTGGCGTTTGTACAGCTGCACATATACATACATAGAACAAGCGACATTTAGCGGTTTCGGATATCTTTCCGTGGGATTTTTTGAAGTTAGTTATCTTTTCGAAGAAGCCACACGTATGTTCCAAAGAACTGCAAGAATCACTTTTTTCTTGATTCCATCAGATAATGAAATTCTTACTTACATGCAATCACTCAAAAAAGCTCGGCGTTGAATAAAATCAGCACGTGTTGGCGAACGTATTGTTCGGATCTGTCCGAGCCGTTGCCCCAACGTTGAATAAAATCAGCACATGATTTAAATCGTGTATTCATACCCACTTGAGTGTTAAGTTCTTTTAAAAGGCATGGTACGACTCGAACTGTAAAGAGGCTGTCAGGGTTACAGAAATGTTTTTCCGGTCCTTCAAGACCAACCCAATAGAGGAAAACCGAAAAAAGTTTAAACAAGCCAGGAATGACTGCAACGTATTTCTTAAGCGTGTAAAATTCCAAAAACTGAGGCAGAAAATGCTATAATGTCCCAAACGTAGTAAAAATTGTTGGTCGTTCGTCAAAGATATTGGAAATTCTACCTCACCCTCCATCCCAACGCTCATTTATAATGACATTCCATATGTCAGCTCTTCGGGCAAGGCCTGCTTGCTGCATACTTTGCGGCCAGCTCAACACTCCCAGATTGTGCTTTGTCTCCTCCTACATTTGAGTGCGTCGAATCTTCAATGGGACGAATCGCTTTTCGCACTCGTGTAGTAGCAGGAGTTCTTAAGGATCTTAACATTCACAAATCCGCTGGTCCAGATAGTATATCTCCCCTCCTTCTGGAGAGGTGTTCTTCCTCTCTGGCAAAACCACTGCCTAAGCTTTTTCATCAATCCTACTCTTTAGGACTCTTTTCGAGCAGATGGAAAAAAGCATTTGTCCAGCCCGTCCCTAAAGAAGGCGAATCATTCTCTCTCTCCTCCCATAGACTACCTACGTCCTTTCTTTCGAAGGTCACGGAAAAACCGATAAACCGTCAGCTTATGAAATATTTCGAAACACGAAAACTTCTTACACACACACATGTCCACATGTGATCTGATGGCATATCTCACCGAAAACTGGAATCAAAGCATACATCAATCTGGGGAAAGCAAGATAGTTGCAATTAAAATTTTAATCAACGATCTCTTGTCTGCTACTTCGTATCCAATATATTCCTTTGCTGACGACAACACTCTCATATTCGTTTCCAGACTCACGCCCCTCCCCTCTTCGGCTGTAAAACGGGAACTCCAGCGTATGTTAAGCTTATTAAATTCTGATATTAACAGCATAACTAATTGGGGAACCACTAACAGAGTAGAATTTAATGCTTCCAAAACACAATGCTGTCTGCTGCCGTTAAAGCGAAATTTAAACACCCAGCCGTTATCCATGAATGGCACTCGGATCGTCGAAACCGATAAACTTTCCATTCTCGGTATGTGTGTGAATGACAACTTACGTTGGAATGACCACATATTCGGTGTCGTCAAAAATGCTGCGAAATGTCTAGGTTTCCTCAAGGGATGTAAGAAATACTTCATCCCCTCTGATCGGACCTCAATATATAAGGGGCTTATCCGCTCGAGATTGGAGTACAATGCCCACATCTGGTCGGGTACACCCAAAACATTTCTGCATATGCTAGATAGGATTCAAAACCGTGCGATAATTCTCATAGGTGATACTAATATCACTCAAACAATGGACACCCTCGAACACCGACGTAATGTCTCGTGTCTCACTTTGTTTTATCGCTATTTCCACCACCAGTGCTCCATAGAAATCACCAGTAGCATTCCGCCCATTCAAACTTTTAACCGTAACACCCGTCTCGCTATGAATGCTGATCAGTACACAGTACAATATGGAATGCCCTGCCTAGCTCTTTATTTGTTAGTCATTATAACCTTCAAACATTTAAAACCAACGTTCACAGGTATCTCACTTTCTATCCTCCCTGATTTTTCTTCGCCCGCGCTGTGTGCAAGCATTTTAAGGGTACTTAAATCCCTTGAGCGCGTACAAATTATAAAAAAAAAAACAAACAAAACGAACCGAGTCCGAAATCGCACCGTCCGGTCCTAAGGTATATAAATTCGAGTATATATGTATATCATCTCAGAACTATAAAAACAGTTGGATCCTCTCAATATCGTACGATTTCGCACACAGGTTTATTAACAGGTATAACTTAATACCACTTGGACATATTAGATACTTAAACCCAATTCAAAAGTTCTTTCAATCTATTCACGAAGAACTAAGTTTTGCTTATATTTGGTTTATGGGAAAGTTTTGTCGTGTTTTATTACGTGCACTTTTATGCGTTGTTGGCCGCTAGTACAGTTTTGCGTATGTTTCTCAATAATTGTTTAATCGTCAACATGAGTAAAGAAAAGGTGTACTTTAAACATTTTATACTCTATGAATTCCAAAAAGTCTATACCGTGATGCAGGCGGGAAAAACTTTTATGGAATGTTTGATAAGGTCGCGGCAACACCTCGAACATCTTCAAAAAATAAACCCCGATCAGGAAAACCATCAGACGTTGATAATGAAGTGCTACGTAATATGATCCAGACAAATCCTACATTACTGTGGCCTCCAAGATGTGCAAACGCAGTCAGACATCTGCGTTAGATCTTATCAAAGGGTTGGTTTTATATTAAAACTTTATGTATGCGTACCACACGAATAAAGCGAAAAAAAATTAATAAACGAAATTAGAACATGTGCCCAAATTTTGCTCGTTAGAAAAACGACAATCCAACCCAAGAAAAACCCGTCCAGCAAACTGCTGAATTCAGTTGGGAAATTTTATCTCAATCATTATAGGTGGGGTGAAAAGTAACCTCCTTGACCGTCAGAATGCGCTGCTACTGCAAAAAAGGTTATGGAGCCTTAAGTCGTTGACGTGTTTGGCATCATGTTGAGTATGGACAAAAACGATTTTCGTTCTCTCATAAAACATTATTTTTTGAAAGGCGAAACGGCGAAGGAAACAAAAGCAAAGTTGGATAAATATTATGGAGCTAATGCTCCGTCAGATTACACCGTCAAATATTGGTTTCGAGAGATTCGTGGTGGCCGCAACTCCACTACCGATTAAGTCGGCAACGGCAGGCCCTCCGATGCGGTTACAGAGGATAATGTCAAAAAAATACAAAATACATGAAATGACGTTGGCTGACGGGAAAGTGAAGCAGATACCACAAACATTAGTACTGAGCGCACACGCCATATTTTGGGCAATATTCTGCATATGAAAAAGTTATCCTGCCGCTGGGTGCCGCGCATGCTCACTGCTGACCAAAAACACGAACACGAGAGCACTTCGAAAGAGGGTTTGGACTTGCTGGTGCAGAATCCGCCCGACTTTTGGCGTCGATTGGTAACTGTTGATGAAACTTGGATCCACTATTACACACCAGAGAACAGAATGAATGAAGCCGACACGAGTGCTCCGAAGCGGCCGCGGGAGGCTCGATGGATCGGAAAGGTTATGGCATCGGTTTTCTGGAATTGCCATGGAATACTCTTCATGGACTACCTCGAAAAAGGAAAAACCATCAACAGCGAGTATTACTGTGCATTATTGGAGCGATTGAAGGCCGAAAACGCTGCAAAACGGCCTCACATGAAGCGAAAAAAAAATTTGTTTTTGCGAGACAATGCGCCGGCGCACAAGAGCATCGCAACCACGGCTAAAATCAATGATTTAAGGCTCCAATTGCTGTCGCATCCACCGTATTCGCCCAATTTGGCTCCTTCGGACTATTATCTCTTCCCAAACCTCAAAAGATGGCTCATCAATAAAAAATTCTGCTGACGCGAGAAAATCATCGACACCACGGAAGAGTATTTTGCAGACCTTCCGGAAAATTACTTTTCGGACGGGATCAAGAAGTTGGAAAATCGCTGGAATAAGTGTATCAAACTAAAAGGGGACTATATTGAATAAAATAAAAAAACATTTACAAAAAATTTTTTTCACCCCACCTAGTACTCTATTGAAATTGCACCATCGGATTACCACTTATTCCGATCTCTACAAAACTTTCCTGATGGCAATCAGTATTTAAATTCTAAGGATATCCAAATAATACTGAAACATATTTTCGTCGCCGAAAGCGAGCAGTTCTTTTCCAACGGATTTGATAAGCTGCCAAAACAATCACTCCAATTATGAAATTCGTATTTTGGAGTCGCATACGACTATTCTCGTATATCGTGATTATGTAAATCGCTTTACGTCATTCAGTCATAGTAGGTGGTAGGCGTAATTCAAATTTTGACACTTGATTCAAATGCTCAATCTATCGCATCTCATCGCATATCAGTCGCTTTATTTTTTCCCTATTATGAAATTCACCGCTAGTCGTATTTTCATTTTTTTATTATCGATTGGCATTTTGAGTACGACTATCCATTCTGAGCATTCGAAATTTTTTTTTGGCAATGGAAGGACAGAAACCAACTGGAAGTACTTCTTTCTGCTATGGAATAAAATGTAGAAATGGCAAGAGAGCATGGGAAACGGGGTCTGTATAAACAAGACTCAAAAATGTTTTGGAGTGTTTTGGCCGAGAAACTTAACAGCATAGGGCCTCCAACTCGTGATGCTGCAGGCTGGTTAAAGATAAAATTGTATTTATTCTTTTTTTTTTGAGAAAAATTTTCATTTGATTTTGATCAAACAGGTTTGGAATGACCAAAAATATTTGTTAAAAAAAAACTCCAAAAAAACCAGAAACTACTAAGTGTCACTGGAGGTGGTCCAAATGAAACAATTATACTCAGTCAGTTGGAGGATTGCATTGCGGAAATACTTCAGCCGCAGCATGTGCTTAGTCCTACTTGCCCAACTTTCGGACTAACAAAAATGTTGGACCCAGAAACCGAAGAGGTACACGATAGCAATAAAGAGGCGGATATCAATAAAGAAAATTTTAATGAGCCGAGTCCGGGTCCACAAGGAAAAAAAGGGTAAATAAAGAAATTGACGAGAGAATGCTCCTTTTAAAGGAACAGACCCAAATCCAAGGAGAAATTCTAAAAAGCAGAAGGACACGAACAGATATTTGAGAAAAATTTCAAAGACTGAGGAGGAAAAATTAAATATGTTCAAGGAGGAGTTTGCAGAAAAAAAACCTTTCAGATATGAGATTCTTAAAATAAAAAAGCAAAAACTTGAACAAATGATAAGGAAAGTAAATTATCTGACAAAAGATACCGCGAATCCTCTAAATTCATTGGATCACTTTTGTCTCTGATCGATCGGAGAATCAAAATCAACTCCTTTTTTCGGTCTCCAATGTCGTCCTCAATAATAAACAATTCAATTGAGTTCATTTTTTACATTAGATCTTTCAAAATTGCTAGTACGAAGGTGAAACGAAAATTCAAACCTACTGAGAAGAAAACTAAATTTAGTTTTTTCCGTTTTGACATTTCAAGCTGCGTTGATATGCGTTGATTTTGAATGGAGTCGTATAGACGACATACTACTTTCATAATATGCTTTTAAAATACGATACGACACGAGTACTACTTCAAAATTCGAATTTCATAATTGAGGCGAATATTAAACCGATGAAATTAAATTACATTTTAGATTAATTTTTTCTAAAAAAAAGTGAAAAAATGAAACATTTTGTTTTCTTAAAAAAAAAAACAGGGACAGAGCGTTTCCTTACACCTAATAGTATGGCATGTACTCGTATATATGTACATATAAATAATATAAAAAAGAAAACTAAATGTATAAGTTAGTTTTTTTTTATTGTCTTTTTTGGTGGTCGTCTTAACTCTTTTTTATTTTTAGGTTTTTTCCATACTTCCAAGCCAATTTAGCTAAATCTGCATTTTCTAGAATCCATCCAACTAGGCATATTAAAACTCCAACCACTCCAATACTCAAATGCACGAGAAGTGAATGTTTTGTTATCTTGAAAATAGAAAAATGCTATCAAGAAGGTACATTAAAATAAAACTCAGCTTACCATTGAATATTTACAAAACAAACCACTGGTAACCAATGCGAGGCTGAAGAATTTTCCCGGAATAATACCAAGAAGTGGATTCATTCCCAATGGCTTGTACTGATGGAGTATGAATTTTGTGCTATAGCAAATTCGACAAAACATATTTATGCAGTTGGCAAAAATAAATCCTACAGGACCAAAAAAGCTCGTTAGTATGTACGAAAGGATTAGGAAACTAATAGAGAATATGGCCATGAGGTAGTTATACTTGTCGATGTCTTTGCTTGTGTTCGTTGCAAACATGTAACCTTCTGTTATACCATTCACCGCCATAAAGCATATAGCCAGACAATGCCATTTTAATAAACTTTCTGGTAAGCCACCAGCCACAAAATCAGCTCCACCATAAAAAAGCAATACTGTGTGGGAATAGCTTTGTCCAAATGTGAAAGCCAACAAACCTATTGAAGTTACACCAAGACAAAGTGTTTTTAACACATTTCCCGCTTCGTGTACTTTTCCCTAAAGAAATCGAATTAGTATTGCTACCTCAACTTTAAAGAGCAGCCTTACCAAGTTTTGCTTTTCTAATTGAACATCTCTTGATATAGTTTGAGTGAAATAGAAATAACTACTTTCTTCAATAGGCCGGAAGATGAATCGTGCTGCTAGACTTCCCAAGTTATTGACTACGTCATAGGTTGCTTGTTCGCTGAAGGAAAGAACGGGGCTCATTGACATGACATACTTTTCCCCTTCTGTAAGAATCTGCTTAAGAACTCCTTGCTTGATAAAACTCACTGTCAAAACTTGCAATTTTGAGTTGAAAAATGATTCCTAGAAAATAAATTTAAAAAAAGGATACACATGGGATTTTTGAATCGCGGACTTTACCTCATTGTTCATAACAAAGGGAACCATTTCGGTGACTTTTTGGAACGGAAAGTCGTCCATGCCTTTGTAAATTTCGTTGTCAACGTATGAAGTCGAATCCTTTGATTTTTTATCACTGACGGTCAATTTGTATTCGTTGAATTTCTTTATGTAAAAATAAAAGAATGTATAATGTCCTACGAATATCACTACGACACTAGCTAGTTGTGCTATTGCAAAAGCATCAATAGCGATACTGCTATCCTTAAGGACGATCCAAATGAAAATAACCGATCGCACAAGTATGTGCATAGTGTTAAGAAAAATTTTCAATTTAACGAAGCAAAATATCTGTGCGACAAAAACTGGTGCTTCAGCACATAACTCAATAACACAGGACAATGCAACAGCGTAACAGGCAAATTTATACTGACTTTTTAGGTAATCATCAACCGGTGTTAATATCTCTAGCCAGATGTAAATACAGGGAATGCATAAGGAAATACAGGTAGGTACTCTGAAATATGACAAAACATTACGGAATGAGATCGGTGTTTTTGAGGTGAACAAAAAAAACTTACGTCAACCACATTTGATTTATTAATTGTGGCCAAGAGCATTTGTCTTTTCGTTGTGAGGTTGTACTGAGTGCAGCACGGTTTATGGCTTCGCGAGACAAAAATAGAAGTGTGCTTTCAAGCAGCAGCAGCCGCACATTCATTACTCCCAGAACATCTCGGCCTACATTGCGAACAATAAAAGCGTTGATTCCAAATGTAACAAATCTGCAAAGGATCTAGCAAAGCAATATGCTTATATAATCAATCTATAAAAGTATTAATGATAATATTTAATTCACCGGTAGTTACATTGTTTTCTTATCAGAACCAGTAGGGCGAATGAGTGAAGTTAGCTTACCTGGAAGACAATACTGAATCCGGCATTGAGCAGGCTGCTCTGCAGCACGTTTCTGGTCATGACGCGTTTGTTTTTTATGGACGATCTTTGATGTTATTTATGGAACTTTGGTCATTGTAGTTATTAGTTAATCAAGTAATGGCAAAATCAATACCAGAATTCGAGGGTGAGTGTCGTTTTAGGGTAAAAACTATAGTTTTCTGTTTACACGTCATTCGTAATGACATATAAAAAGCTGATGTTTGTAAACAATCCAAATGCGACAGCAATACGAAGGATGAGTAAAATGAAAATGTTCAGGTCTTTACGAGCATTTGTATTAATCTTTTAAAGATCCTTTTAATTAGTTAGAAATCTTATTATTTCGTCGAATACTATTTATTGTTTATTTGGTGCGTATTTAATTTAAAAGAAATCGCCTTTAATTTGCCATTAGCCCATTCAGAATTAAAGTCTTAATATTTATATGTTTTGTCAGCAGTTTCTCTATACGTATTTTCTCAATGCTTACACTAATGAATGTGCTTAATCTCAATTCGTTAATGAGTTAACTTCAATATGTGAATGTGTGAAAGTATAAACTTCAAACTGATCAACGGATTGAAAATGTAGGAAGTAAACCTACTCTATCCGTCGAAGTTCATACCTCTGTTATTGGCCATCTTCCATGAGAATGACGGAGCAACGAATCGATGAATTCTATGGATCGGGGGCAAAAGTGCGCGCAATTTTATTTACAGTGCGTAAGCGAGTTAAATGGTTATTAAAATATAAGTAGGGTTTACCATCTAGATTAGTTTATTTATGAAAGAGACTAAGAGACTGCTAATGAGCAAGAATTATAGACTATAAATATACGTTTAACTTGACGGATGACAAAAAATATTTTGTTGAGCACATTTGAACCTTTCTTGTTAAAGGTTTGGTTAATTAAGTAACGATGATATTTAGCGGGATCGTTCTTTGAATTGGATCGCAATTTTTTCGACCTTATTTTGTTTAACAGGCCCTACATACCAATGCCTTTGAAAGACATTTTTCTGAATCCCACACATGTTAGGCTCATCACCACCGAAATTCAACGCTTCATATTGTACTTTTCGTTGGGCCCCCGCCCAATGACATTGTCTAATAAAAAGCGGGGGCAGAGCATATTACTGGTCTTATCGTAAACATCTTCATACAACGCCTCTGAAGGTTGCTACGATTTGACCAGTTACAAGTTACCGGTCAGAGGTCTTGTTGGCGGCAAGACCACCGGTAGTCCCTACCAGAACTTAAATCACGGTACCATGGGAGTCAGGAGCTCTCCGGATTTCGGTCCGGGCCTGACTTGTTGATGTAGGCCCCCTTGTGGGAGCGTCATGGTGGCTGTGGTTTAAACCCAAAAGCAGCAAGAGGTTTTAGGTCGGCCTCGACTCATACCAAGGGTGGAACTTGTGCCTCCAACACAGTTCCGAATTGGTATCAAAGGATTGACGGAGAGCGATGGCAAGGCGTATCCTTGCTCCCATAGATGTATGGGCATCCCGTAAACATAAGTCTACACGACAGGTGGTTTACGTTAAAAAACCAGAGACTAATGTACTTTTCGTACCATGGCACAATACTCAAACGTCTTGACACAACTGATGCCCTTCCGTTGCGTGCTAAAAACATATACAGTTTTAATCTTTCTCTCACTATCGATATACACTCGGTTTGAAGCCATAAACTTTCACTTTATTTGTAAAAAGTACAGCAATTTCATTCGTTCACTTATCACGAGTACCCCAATATAAAGGGTCTTTCAAAAGTCTAGAAGTCAGTAGTGAATAATTTCTGAACGCCATCTTCTTTTATGTTATCTTCGACGTTTGTGAAGTAGACGCACGTACAATTTTACTCGTGGATAGTTACATGCTAAAACAGCACTTTAAAGTAATTCAAAATGGTCGACATTTAAAAAATGCATATCGTAAAATTCGTAATTTTTTTGTTGTAAATGAGTCAACAATTCTAATGTTAGTTAAGCAATTTTAAGAAACTGGTTCTGTTGAGGATTGAAAATTAAAAAGTGGACGCTTTACTGAGAACATTACTGCTGTAGCACAAAGTGACGCTGAAGAACTTGAACATCGATATTAGAACGTTCTCAGGCATTAGGTATTCACCCATCGACTGTTTGACGTATTTTGAATAAGGATTTGCATTTGCATCCTTTATTTTCAACAGGAAGGAGCTACGAGTTACACAACACGTGCAAACATTTAGCTATTGCGGTTTTAGTTTCCAGGTCGATTAATTTCTTTGGGTTTTTTGTAAAAAGTGATGTCTCGGTGAATAAGCCAACAACAACGTAACGAAATTGTAATATGTGAGCGAGTTCATGAAAATTTGAATATTCGTATGAGAGCGTGTTCGTGGTGGACATTTAAATTATGTTATTTTTCGCAAATAATTGTTAAGAGCCATATTTTTATAAGAATAAAAACACCAAAAAAAATCTAAGTATTTGCATGTTTTATTTAAAAAAAACCATCCAGGCGTGACTTTTGAAATATCCTTTATTAATATAATGACATTATGTAAAAACTTGAACAAGGAAAACCTGTTTTTGCTTATAAGATCCCAGGTTGCTTCCTGCTTTCTTTTTTCTACATTGGAAACTTGACATTCGCCGTCGAACCAGGGGCTGTCTGTTGATTAAGGCCTGAAATCAATTAGTTGCCTTATTTATAAAGTTGAGATAGCCCAGGGTGATTCAAAATATCCACGGAAAGCAAGTGATATGCGCCATAAGTCTTATATTTACCTTAGCATACATAGCTTTTATAAGCATATACTCGTATATAGAGAAAGCGCGTAATAGGACTCAAAGATTATGAAAATTGCTCTTTTTCTTAGAAGGGGTATTCAAATAGTCTCAGGTAGATGGACCCTTTTCAGGCAATTACGTCTTGAACAGAGGCCATCTACCCCAGACTTTCACAAGATCCCTTCGGAATTTTGTAGAAGTCACTTACATGAAGAAATACTTTTTCTAAATTCGCATGGCTTTTTTTAAAATGAGGTGCTAAGGCCCCTCGATTTCTAAGCATTTAAGGAGTTAGGCCACTCTAGAGGATGTAAAAATAGGCTTTTTTGTAACTTTTTTTCAGGAAAAACATAAAATAAATCGAGTTTACAGCGGTAAAGTTTATTGTGCATATGATTGGCTCTAAAATATAATTTTTATAGAATAATTTATTTAAATATGTCAGCTGTGCAGCGTTTCTCAGATGACCTCTCTTTTATGGAAGGGTTTACGGCCGTACCAACAGTTCCTGTAAATTTTGAATTATGATGAGTCACTATATTTTTTTTATTGTACATAACAACAACTAGAGAAGTACGTAGGATTTTTCTGATATATTGAATTTTGGCCGAATCATACACTTTCAAATTAAACTTTCAAAATTCGCAGAAAAATTTCCAGAAATTTGTTAATAACAAATGAACGATGCCATACACAAAAAACTATACGTACTTATTTAGACAACATATTTTTAAAGATCTAGTTAAAATTTTAAGTGAATTGGTTGAAAATTGTTTAAGTTATGGGTGAGACCAACTTGAAAAATGTAGTTTTGAGATAGACGCGTTTAAAATTTTAAGTTATAGGAAGCCTACCTGGCGGCCTTATACTATACTTTGAAAAACAAGTACTTCGAAATATTTCCAGCTATAACGTTTTGGGATATCATTTTTAAGGTCCTAATGGACCATTGAAAGCAATAAAAGAAAATCGATTTTTTGAAAATCCTAGAGTGGCCTAACCCCTTAATACGAAGCTGTCGCTTCACTCCGTTTGTTTCCAAAACCTTGAGAATCGCCTAATGATTCCGAAACTTCGCTTACAACTAAACATGTTATTCATGTTCTAACCCCGATTTAAAGATCTGCTTAGTTTGTGTCAGTATTCTTAATTTCTCTTGGACCATAACATTTTGAACCAGGCAATTTTGTCTGGTTCTTGTCAAAGGTGGGAAATTACATCATGAAAAGCTCTATAAAAAAACTATTTATTTGACGTTTCACAAAGAAAAGGTTTCACTCTGGATTGTTTTTGATTTGTTTGCAAATACATTTTCCTCCATATCAGTTTTTGGCGAATAACTCATCAAATATATTGTGCATTTGGTCATAAAACATACATCACCCACATTTGTGAAAATGACATCAAGAAATCTTACAGAGGTTTTTGTTATAATGCGTAATAACGCATCGAAAAATCGTAACTTGTATTCCGACGACAGGGTAAATATCGATCTGTTGATTAGTTACTCCAGATGTTTTGGTATTAATTTCAATTGAAATGCACATTAGCGTGGTGGTGATGCTGAAAAATTGCTCAAAAGATCTTTGCACGATGCAGAGGAAGGAATGGAAATGCGTGATGAATACGGTTCTCCCCCAATTTGGGTAGACAAACTGGAAGAAGCCCAGTACACGATGTCAAAGTGAATAATCGTTCTTAAGTATTTAACTGAAAAAAAAAAACAAAAACATAAATACCTATCCTTTTGTTTTAAGAATAAAACCAAAATTGGATGAACTGGGATCTCTTCATGCCAGGCATCTCTTGCGGCCGGCATTCGACGAGAGCTGTGAGGAGGAGCAGCAGATTGATGCGTTGTCCCAGGAGATTTCAAAACTTATAACATCCACTCATCGCCACATTCAATGCATTCGATCAAGCCTTGGTGTTGGAAACAAGACAGAACAGCGATTGACTTCGAATGTCGTTACTTACCTGTTGCTTTCCTTACAAGAGCTTACATTCAAATTCCGCAACAGTCAAAGTGGTTATGTCAGGCAGCTGAATTCACGCGAAGAACGCTCACAAAAATACTTTGAAACACCCGATTTCACCACTATAGATCTGGACAACAAAGGACAAAACAACTTTGTTGATTCTTTCGATAATTTTCTACAGCCTGCTTCAAGTACAACAAGCGGATACTACGAGGAGACAGACGACCAAATCGACGAACATTTTCAACGACCAGTGGCTAATCGAATGACGCAGCAACAATTGCTCTTGTTCGAGGAGGAAAACACAAGGCTAGCCGAGCACCGCGAAGAGGAAGTGTCCAAAATCGTAAAATCTATCTTCGATTTGAACGACATTTTCAAGGACCTCTCTCAAATGGTCCAGGAACAGGGCACCGTTTTAGATAGGATTGATTACAACGTTGAACAGACACAAACGCGAGTATCAGAAGGTTTCAAGCAACTACAGCGAGCTGAAATGTATCAACGCAAAAACCGAAAAATGGTTTGCATCATGTTTCTGGCAGGGGTAACCCTTTTTATGTTACTCCTGCTGATATTTACGAAGTTTTAATTAATACACCTTTGCTTATCTAGTTTATAATTCAATTTTATTTATTTTAACTTCATTCAATAAAAAAAACCTAACACCCCCAGAGCCCTTACATTCTCTCAGCTAAACGGCTCGCAACGGATCTAAGACTACCGTACACTTTGTTCGGAGGTGAGCCCAGGATTAAATTACAGATTGCTCTTCTTGCGAGTTGAATATTTTGATAACTGCCAAGAATGTGGATCTTACTGTCGGCCAGAACGATACGGGTTTTAGTTACATTTTCAATGGTGAACTTTGTTCGTCCTCCTTTGCCAGCTAGACGACCAATTGCACGGCTCATGTGATCTCCTTTGAGAGTTTTGACATCTTTGATTTCAAAAGATTCTACAAACAAGTCTTCCAAACGTAGTAGAGCTAGGGCGTCGTCAACTTCAAAGCCACAGAGAAAAGCTTTAACAAAATCGGCACCTTTTTGTAAATTTGAAATATCTGGGGTCTCCGGACTAATTCGTAATTCAACTTGTCTAGCTTTTGTGTTGAAGCGAATCTGTAGTTTCATATGTTCTACAACAGGGGTAAAAATCTTCATCCAATGTTCTTTCAAAGACGAGTATCTATAAATAATTTTTATTTGATTTAAGCTATCACTTTTATAACATTCTGTTCGATGTTTACCTGTGAGGAGGTACCCCAATTTTGCGTATATCACTCTTGCTCCGCTTTGCTCTAGGTGCCGCTTGAATTTTTGTAATTCCTTCAATGCCTGTTGCCTCATCTACTTGCATGTCATCGTTATCGTTATTTGCAGAGCGTTTTTTTGCCTTTTTACTTTCTTTGGTGGGCAGAAAATCATCAGCTTTGATATTTTCAACCTCCATTTTAAATATCTAGTAATAAATATACGTGAAAGAGCGTCGAATTTAAAGAGAATGAAGTTTTTATAAATGTAATAGGAAAACAAAAACGGTTCACTATGAAGCCATGTGCCTAGAAGAAACGTCAAAATTATTTTTCTGTGGGATGACAGTTGCAAATTGACATTAGTAAATGTCAAATTGAGAGCTAATGAGAAAACATTCACAATATTGCTTCGAATTCAGGTAAGTCAGTTGCAGTAGGAATGGTTTAATGTAAATGTACAGCCAAATTTTCAAAGTATTTTTTCTTCTTATTCATTACCTTAACATGCTAAACAAAAATAACTAGCACTACGATTATAACAGAAAGAGTTATACACAGCAACAACAATGATTCTGCCATACGATTTTTAACAAATAGTAATATATTTCTTGTTTATTTGTACGTTTTCTTTAGCCATTTAATTGTACAGATTGTATTTGATAATTTCAAACAAGCAAATCACTTTTTATTTACATTGCTTGACCACATTTCAGTATTTTTTAGTTGGGAAAATTGAAATATGTTGACAGAAAGTTGGCTGTATTGGTACAACAATAGCGAATCAATAACTAAGGTCTAAATTTGAAGTTGAAGCTGTTGGTAACGCGTTTTGCTCCGTTAAAAAAAAAAATTGGTTCTAAAAAATCTGCACTTCATTCAAATAAGATGGCGGTAGTTCTCTCTAGTCGCCAATTGTCGTTAATCTTACTAAAATCTGAGTTCTCGAATCGCCAGTTCTTCATATTATTTTCAAGGCGCAAATGGGGGAATGTGATTCAATTTTTCAGGTAGTGGTTTGGACCAATGTCTTCATTTGCTTTGTATACTTCCTCTCGCACCTCACAGTGAAAAAGTATAACATTGTTTTTATCCAATGGATTCGAAGAGAACTATTTTATCCAAATGCGAAACAACACAAACGTCAAAGTATGTTATACTACTTAACACAAAAACCAGCGTGGACTGCGTGTCCACCATGACATTCATATTTCATACCATGGCATCAATACGAGCTCGCAAGTTTTGGTGTTTGATTCACAGCTATTTTTTCATTTATAGTTGCAGCGATCTGCGAAGAAAACGAAAAAAACAAGAGAATATTGAGGCTATATTCAGGCGAATGTTTTGGTCGTGTAAATTTAGAATGAGTTCCACATCTATGGAATGCGAATGCAATTTAACAGTTTCCAAAGAGCATTCGCTTTTTCGCTGATAAAATGATAAAAAAAAACTAATTGAATTTGAGTTTTTTTTTTATTATTAATTCACAGATAAAAGAAGCTCTGTGCTTTTGGAATAGTAAAATTGTGACTTGCTTGTCCTTAAATACACTAAAAATAATTTGTTCGCACTTAGCTCAATCGTATTGTAATTCGCTGAGCTGTGAATGCACCTTTAGGCCGCATTTGGAGAGTAGTAACTGATATTTGGATAATACGTCTCGGATTTGGAAAAGGGGATGCACAAACATTTGGTAGCGAACGGATTATAAAACCCTTTTGCTTCCTTTTCGCTTTTCCCCATGACTAGTTGGTAGCATAGGAATTGCATGTGCTTTAGTCCATCGAGTTTCCCATTTGGATTGAGCTAAACCAGCAAAAGCGGTGTTTTCCGTTTCTCGCATTTAGCCTTACCTGTAAACGGCTTGACCCCTGCAAAATAGGGCTCTTTTATTTGTTGTAAAAGTAATAAACCAATTAATTTATAACATAAAATAAGTTAGAATACGTCTTGAGATTTAGACTAAGTTTTTAGTTGTAGTAGTTTCTCCTCTTTCCGTCTTGTACTTCAATACATTCTTAATTTTATTGTAGCGCTCCCTGAATTACAGTGGATGTGATCCACTATCCATAATTAAACTTTCCTATGGCTGACATGCATAATTCCATTATGTGTTTAAGTTCCATTTTAAATGTGTTGGTTGGATTCTTTGCTTGATTTTCTGCTGTTGCTACTGATGGTTAAGTAGGCTGTTGTTATAGCTGTTTTCTGGCTACGTCAAATACGTTGTAAGGCACAGTCGTTGGTGATTTTTCATTTATCGATGTGGGTATATTCATTCGTCTCGTTAAAACAATCTGTGTAATCTTATTTTTACACTTCAATACTATAGGAACTAGGACTTCTTGATAGCCGGTACTTGGTTGCCGATTAATGATTTTAAGGCTTCATGTAACATGGTAGAAAACCTCTTGTACGACATGTTTACTACAAGGCTACAAATTATCCACTCTTCCAATAAAAAAATTAAAAACCTATGATTTTTTGCGGTTGAAAAAAAAAAAAACACTCTAAAGGATGTAATTTAAATCTTGTTATTTCCAATTGGATATTGACCATGTTTGTGGGATAAAAGTTTGGGTTTTCAAATGATTCATTCTAGTTACTTTACATAATTTTTGTAGTTAATTTTTACAAGAAGTATATGAGTAAAATCGGCAGGTTTTGTGTAAAATGGGAGAGAAATTGGCATTAATGGAAATTCACAGACAGGGTCCCACGGATAGAGGCGATCAGTTGAAAGCGGGATTTGGATTTCCAATATCTGGAAAGTTTGCGATGTTACGTTAGTTCATCTATGCTCTGGCGGTGCGTACTTCTTATTAATGAAGTAGATCAACTTGTTTTTGACACTTGGTTTCGACGAATTGTATGTACCTCCAGCCGATTTTTTACTTTACATTGTGGCGGCATTCGAACATACTTGTATGATGTATTTTCGATTCTCCGGATCTACGGAGGAAGCAAATCTTCTTTAAGAATATCACTTAACACGTTACGTTCCTTATCAACCAAAGTTGTATAAATTTATCATCTGGCGTTGAAAATTGTATGGCCTGGCAAGTCTTTACAAAGTGCATTCAGCTGACCGATGCTCCTGTCATGAGATTCATCTGTCAAACCAAATTGAGTTGGTTAGAACAATAAATTTTAAGTTCTTGTAAATAATGGAAAACTGTGATGAAAATCTTCAAAGTTTAGCCGAAGAAAAGATTTACTTAGGTAATAATTTGATAGAACAACTAGATCATCACAAAGCAATTCCTGGAGTACAAAAGATTCAAAGGAAAATCAATCAGGAAATTAAGTTTTTACAAAAGGTTCGTCCATCTGGTTGGCAGTAATTTATTGACAGCAAATAAACAAAGCAATCTATCCCTAGGTCATCTCTACAAATTCGCTCAAACTTAACCATGTTATGTGCAGTAATCTGACCCACTATGAATTCTTGGTCAAAATTCTGGAACTTCAGAAGGGTATAGTTCACGTTGACTGTGGCTTTCCAGTTGAAGAACGAAATAATCCTCTAAGAGTGGACATTGTTTGTGAAAATGGACTTAAGTGGATTAAAGGTATATTTGCTCAGCCTGTAACTATATCTTTATAAAAAAATAAAATCTTCACAGTTATTGCTCGAAACTCTAAATCATTGACTGATGCAGCTAAAGGCCGTGCAAACTATGGAGCAAAGAGCATAATTGATCAAGCAGAAGAATTTATCTACGCTGCGAATCAGAATCTTTGCATGTTTCAACGGCCCAAGGTAGATGTAGAACATAGTCAAGAAGGAAGATTTAAGCTTTTATTTTTTGCTTTCTCTATTTTTAGATAATTTTCTATTTTAGCCATGACATTGAAAACGAACTACTTTCTGATCTGAAAGAGATCGGCGTCGAAACTTTGTCCATTAATGAACAAACAATTTCTACCATTCTAAGTAATGAGAAAAACACAGATTTTTCAAATGTTAGTAATTTAAATTTAGATATAACAACGATGTTAGCTTACATCAGTTCCTTAACAAATGGGAGTACAAGATGGACTTTTAAAGAACCCATTTTAACTGAACAAGCTGAAAGAGAAAGGGAAAGTCCACTTAAACCAGTTTTGGACAAAGTTTTCGAAGGGAAACGACTTATTTGTTGCGAGACGGCTTATCAGTCGTTTCAAGACATAGTTAACCTACTGGCTGGAGATGTAGAAAAGCAACGGGCCAAGGAGTTGATTGACCGAATCGAAATATATCCCGATGTCCTGGATATACCTAAAGAAATCTCTGTGATCAATGTTGGTGGAAAAATAAATCCCAGAAGTTTGAAAATATTCGCCTTCGGTATTGTGATGCAAGCAGTGACTGTGACATCAAATAAAGGATTCATCCGATCAGCAAAAATGCAGGTAAGGATGAGTTCAATTATAAATGCTACCATAAACAGGCTATTAAATAAGGTTTTTCATTTATAGGGTATTAATGTTCCTGTGTTTATTCACCAAGCTCGAGCTTTAACTGAATCGAAAGAAAAAACAGCTCAGCCTATTTGAATATTTGTTAAAGTAATCGTTTTATTGTAAATACTCGTACATACATACATATGTGCGGATTTTTCGCAAATATTGCGAGAATTATTTGAATATATTGAAAATATAAAAATGTATTTGTATGATTTAGATGGTTTTAATTGTTAATTAAAGTTAATACTCTGGGTACTGATTACTAGTTTTAACTACTAAAGCATAAGAAAATGATGAATGGTTTAAAAATAAAGAAACACGAATGAGATGAATTCAGTCAAAGCCACGGCTAAGCACGAGTGATGAATAAAACTGAAGAATGCTTTGTTGCTACATCCCAGAAAAAATAGTTTTCGAAATTAGACAAAACGGTTAGATCTAGTATCTGTCTAACTGGTTTACGGATCATAATATCATGAAGTGAGAATAGATCTTATGGTCACAAAAAATATACATACGAGGGTTGTTTGTTTCCGACCGAACAATGATTCAAAACATTTTTTCTCAAAATATTTTTTTTATTTTTCTACATAGTCTCCTTGTAACTCTATACACTTATTTTAGCGATGCTTCCATCTCTCTAACCCGTCAAAATAGTACTTGGCGTTTTTCTCTGTAAAATAATTGTTCACGAAGGTGATTGCCTCCTCATTTGACGAAAATCTTTGTCCTCCGAACGCAGTTTTTAGATGAGGGAACAAAAAGGTCTCTTTGGGGCTAGATCTGGTGAATAAGGCGGATGGCGAAGCAGTTCAAACCGTAATTCATAGATATTCGCCATGGCAACCGCTGAGGGGTGAGACGGCGCGTTGTCTTGGTGAAACAGGATTTTCTTTTTCTGCAAATGTGGCCGTTTTTCCGTAATTTCTGCCTTCAGCTTGGCAAGTAATGATGCGTAGTATGCCCTTGTAATGGTTTTTCCTTTTTGAAGATAATCGATTAAGATAACTCCTTTACTATCCCAAAAAACAGTCGCCATCACTTTCCCAGCCGAAAAAACTGTTTTTGCTTTTTTTGGAGCCGGCTCGCCCTTTGCAGTCCAGTGTTTTGACTGAATTTTTGTTTCGGGCGTATAATGGTGTATCCAAGTTTCATCTACAGTAATTAAACGGCGCCAAAACTCGGATTTATTGCGCTTAAATTGCGCCAACAGAGCGTTGGAAATGTTCATTCGAACACGTTTTTGGTCTAACGTAAGCGCGAACAGCTTTCTCATGCCTTGAATCTTCATTTAATATGTAACAATCATGTTCTTTGGACATTTTCATAACCTCTACTATCTCTCTCACTTTAATTCGGCGGTCGTTTAACACCATTTGGTGAACTTTAGCAATGTTATCGTCCGTGGTTGCAGTTTTTGGATGTCCCGAACGTTCATTATCTCCCAAGCTCTTACGGGCACGTTTAAATTCAGCTGCCCAAAATTTCACTGTGCTAAATGATGGTGCAGGGTTCCCATATACAGAGTCCAACTCATTTTTGATTTGCGTAGGCGTATTGGCATTCAAAAACAAGAATTTAATAACAGCTCGATACTCAATTTTTTCCATTTTCACACATCGACTCACTCAAACGACTGTCAACTAAAAACTGCGCGTCCAAAATGACTGAAACTTCGGTAAGTATCTGTAAAAAAAATTCACAAAAATTCACTAGCTTCGGTCAGAAACTTTTCAGACAGCCCTCGCATATTGGTTAACTTTGACCTTACACTTATTGCTATCAGTACCTAGCTATTAAAATAATAGAACGAGCTTCTACATTTTCGACACAGCAGTTGTACTAAATAGCAAATAGCTGGAAGACAAGCGGGATATAAATCAGTCTAGTAGTTTTGGTATAATAGACTAGAAGAATGTAGATTTTAAAATTCGTATAGAAAGTGAGCATGATTAGTTCTTGTGTAGGCGAAGACACTGTTTCGTATGCAAAAAGATGAGTTCAAGCTGTTTACTCATTTTCCTGAGAACTTTCTTATATGCATAAAAAACGTACACCGATCGAGTAAGTACTCATATTGTGAGCTCGATCTCAAATGTTAAGAATGATCTCATTACGAAACCTCGATGTAAGTCAATGCATGCTTTGTTATGCAAAAAGATGAGAAAACGATTGCTTACATGAGATCTTGCTTATAAATTGTTAAGTGTGGTATTTTCTTTACTCAGTTCGGCGTCGAGATGGCCGAATTTCAGCACAATTTCTTTATAAATCGAATTTATAAAAGCAGAAGGTTTCCAGTTGGTGAAGATTTTCGTCGGTTGTATCGATTCAGTGAATAGGGTATTCAATTGTTAAGTGAAAAATTGTTGGGACAGACGCTGGAAACACGTGATGGTGCTTTGACGAATGAGGAAATGAGAATTCAAGAGTGATACAGGAAGTTTAAGAAGCAATCGCAAGCCACGCAAATGAGTGGATAATATTCTCACATACTTCGGAAGAAATACAAGAAGCACAAACGGTATGGAACAGTAAGTATGAATTTCCTTATGCGATTGGTGCTCTTGATTGCACTCATGTACGTATAAACAAACCGCAAAACCACTATGACGAGTACATCAATCGCAAAGGATTTTACTCAAAAAACGTGCAAGCTACATGCAACGCAGAAGAAAAATTAACGAGTGTTGAAGTTTGCTGGCCAGGATCCGTCCACGACTCCCGTATTTAAGAAAAAAAAACTCCTTTTTATTTCATCATATGAGTAATAATTTATCAGCAATACTACTTAAGACGACCTTATTGAATCAATCATTTCATACAAACTAACAATGTTAATGAAGATCAAACACTATTGACACAAGCTCGCATTCGAAGTGCTGGACAACAACGTCGTGCAGAAATTTCAAATTTATTGATATCCCAATAATACTATGTCCATTAAATATTATTCTTTTATTTGTATTATTGAATCCATTTGAAAAAATAGTTTCATAATCTACATATTTATAAAAAGGAAATAAAAATAAATAATATGTATGTACGTATTTGAATATGTATGTTATGTATGTACAGTTAGTACTCGCTTAGCGTTATTATTTTCTCCTGATTGTTACCGTCTTCCAAAGTGACAGTACAGTTCGCTTCTTTATTTAATCTTTCAATTTGTTCTGTTAAAATTATGTTTTGCTTAAGGAGCACTAACCGCTGTAGCTGAGATCCGGTTAATTTTTTTGTTTCAGCAGTCTCGTACTTACCTACTGAAGTATTTACTTCTCTTTGCGTACCCTTACAAGTCTGCAGTAAATAAATTTGAACAAAAAAATTTATTGAAATTATTATTAGTTACCACACGTAGTTTTTTTGGTGCAATTTCTGCTGTTAAAAAATCTGAAGACAATCATACGACCGTTTTATTGAACTTGTTGTTGGACTGCTCGAGCCCCTCTAAACATACATAGGTAGATTAGTACGGTTTTATGTGCATACATACACGCATAAATGTTTATTTAAAACTTAACACAAAGTTCCCAGTTGAACAAACAGAATGTGTACAATTGTGCATACCTGGTATTTAATTTAGCGTTGGATTACTTTCGGAGTCTATTAAAAACAGTAATTCTTTTTCCCAATCTTTAAGAATAATTTTTTTATTTCAAGTTTTGTTGACATCTGCTTTGCTTCTTACTCTAGATTTCATATTGACATTTTTTTTTATTAATTTGTTTTTCGTTGATGTCTGCATCAAATTGTTTATTATACGGAGCTATTATATTCAGCACGGCATCTCTCTTCCACGCTTTGAACATTAGTAACTGCGATTTTCCAGCAAATTTTTTCTTTTTTTTAATTCGTTCACCAAAAATGCATTGAGTTGATCCGGCTGACTGTTTAAGTTAACGCTTCGTTTACACTTCCGGACGACATTTTTGCTGCTAAAATCTACAATCACTGCACAGAAACTGCAATCACTACTAAATTAGACGGAGAGCTTTCAGATCGCTCTCACATTCATCAAGTCAAAGCCACTTTTAACGATCTCATTTTTTTGCATGTGAAACTGTGTCCGAGTTGAGCTGCTGATTCGATCTCACTATGTGAGTTCCAGCTTGTTAGCTCAGGCTCTGAGATCTTTACTAGCCATCGAATAATAATGCACAAAAAGGGCAAATTATTTTTCTTTTCTTACTCTTCTTTAGTAGTTCTAGAAAAATACTTAATTTGACTATTTCGACTGGCTGGAACTCATCGTGAACACACAATATCATAGCCGCAGCAGTCTCATTTAGATATTTGCCGGATTGTCGATCAACTTGAATTGGGTTTGGTTGTAGTAAAGTGTACAATATAATCCGAGGTACTGTCCGGAGAACTGAGGTTTTCTCTACTGATTCTAAGTACGGGTGTAATAAGCACATGATTATGGGTTTATAAACACTATTAAAATGTTTGCGCACAAAATGTTTTCTAAATGTTGAGAGCCAAACAAGAGAGAAAAGACAGGGAGATACCGATGTTCGGTAGGGCATTCCATAGAAAAGAATCATGATATTATTCCATGACGCCCGAAGGTGGGTCAAAACAAGGTACGACGAGAAACATTAAGTGAGTGTTATAAGATGTAATTGAACGTAACCTATGGATCTTATCGCACATTTTTGAATGCTGCCTAGCAATACTGAGCACCTCACCCAATTTGAGCATTTTAATCCAATTCAGCCTAGATCAGACAGTATAGTGTTTCTTACGTCGCTTCAAGAAACCTTGATAATTTGCAGCTTTTTTGGTGACATTTTGATTTTGGAAAATCGTTAGGTTGAAGACCTTATTTTGACTCGAAAGATGAATAAATTTTAGGATTTGGTCTCCAGCTGTCCTTGTTTATTAGAATTATTCTCAGACATTTTTGAAATTTAGTATCTAAGCAAGAGTGGAGTAATTTATCGAATTTAAAATCTTGCGATTAGCCCATTTACCTGAGATTACTTTTGGGATGTTGCCACATACATATATTATTAATTTACAACCTTTTACTCATTTTAGCAACAGTTTCGCTCAAAACTAATATCCAGGCGAAATAAAGCTTTCCTACGAGGAATCTCTATACACAGATTTTCTACTGTGAAACTATTTCACTTCTATGCAATAATTATCAGAAAAGTAATCAGTAAAATCTTTCGACCTCAAATAACCCACACATTATCTGAAGTAGTTACAACCAGTGTTGAAGCTGAGAGTTAAGACTCAAGCCATCCGTCTAACAGTTTATAGGACCCTTTCAATTCCAGAAATCTATCTCATAACAACTATTCGACATACTTGAAAGCAAAAATTCTACGAATTATAATGAAATTATTTTTTTTTTTTCAAAATATTTTACAAAACATTTTGAAATAAAACTTTATTTGCAAAAAAATTAGAGATAATATAATATATATATAATTTCTTTTTCTTAATTCTCTTAATAATTCTTACATAATATCTCTACAAACATCATAAAAATATTTAAATTGTTTTTTTTCTGTTTTTCTGGCTTTCATTTCTTTTTTTTTTCTTGTTATAATTGTTTGCTTGTTGTATATAATCATCTTCTTTTGTTTAATCTTTTTTTTTATCGCCTTATTCACATTTTAATGTAAAAAAACCCAAACAAAATATTTTCTTTTACGCATCCATACACGCCACATACAGGACAAATTTTATATCAAAAAAGACATTAAGGAAAAAGAATATGACAAACTAAAGCTAAAATAAAATTTAAACGTTAACAAAAAAAAGAGAACGCAAAACAAATTGAAAGATTCTTTAACAGAAATGAAGTAAAATGTGGAAATACCGAAACAAGTAATAGATAAATTATTACAAAATCTGTAATTTTAGGTTTAAAACATATTATTATGATTATTATTTTAGAAAATGTATATTGAGGAGGAGAGGGGTTGTTTTTTTTATTTGCTGTGTGAATTTAGTAAATCATCTTTTTTTTTTGTTTTTTTTTTTCACTTATTTTACATATTTCGTTTGGGCGTCCATTGGAAAATCAGTTATTAATATTGTTGGGAGCATCTATACGGAAACAGAATAATTTGTCTCACTATAGACCTGATACGAATCGTCTGCAAAAAATAAAATTAAATAGAGAGAGAGAGAAAAAATATTTATTTTGAGATTTTTGATTTTTTTTTTTTTGATTATGTAATTCAAATTTTTGTTTAAATTGAATGCAGGACTTGCAAAAAAAACAAATGAACGCTTGAACAAATAAAAGTATAATTATTTGTTAGTTTGTTTAAAATTAAATAAAACACTGACTAAAAAAAGAAAAGAAAAAAAACAAAAAATCACAATATTTTTGTGTGGACTGAAACAAAAAATTAAAAACAAAGTTCAAATTATTGTAATCTTTCAAAGAAGGTGTCCCTAATAGACTTAAAAAAATTATGGAAGCATGGATTGGGAAATCATAAAATAAACACTAGAAAGTAATATTAAATTACTTTATCAGAGATTACCGGCGCACTAGGACTATTTATAAGTTTTCATTAATAAACTCACTAAAATAAGGCGTATTTTTTAGTATATTTACATATATGTAGATATCGTTCATTATCTTAAACATGTTAATCTTCGGAATATTGAATATTGGGTTTATTTAAAATTCATATTATAGAAACAACTTTTTAACCTAATCCTTACTCTTTTTTCAACAACGTTTTATTCGAACAACAAGAAACTGACTATGCAGTCAGTCAGTAATAAAGTTTTGACGATAGAATAAAACTTAGATTAGATTAGATTTAAAATATTTTTGCCAAGGGTGATTATTTATAGGGGAATGTATAACTCATCTTAATACCATATGATTAGAGCATCGAAGGCACAAATATGACAGAAATAATAGAAGAAGTATATGTCTTTATGAGTTCTATGGCTAACTTGTATTGCCTCTCCTTCATGTCACTTAAACTGTTATTTTAAAAACTAGCAAAGAAGTTGGCTGGTTGGTTCTAAAAAAAACAAGATATAAGCTTTTGTTGAAGACGTCCTTCTGCTTTAAATTAAAACAAACTAACATTAACATTTGTCAGGACAAAAGAGCCGGTTATCATGAAAATGATTAGTTAAACATATAAAACAGAATTATTATTTAAAAATGGATAAACGTGGCACTAAATAGATTATTTAGGATACAGAGAAGGCCAAGTATATAGAAACAATATAAAACAAAGGGTTTATTTGAAAGTAATCCGCATATAAAATTGTTTGTTTTGAAACAATGTTGTAGGTATATAATATACAAAATGATATTGACTTATTGACTATCCAGATTATTGTCAGAGTTAAAAACAAACAAAACAATACCAACTAAAAAAATATAAAGTAATAACAAACTATAAAATAAAAAACTTTGACAATGGGTTACTTTGATTTAATAAATTATCCCTTCATATAGTCAATTTCTACAGCATCAGTTGTAAGTAAATCATCGCATAAACATGAATAGTCTGCAAATATAAAAATGTTAGTTATAACGCGTGTGTTAAATAGAATCTATCTACATGGCTCTTAATATATGTATGTAAGCTACGAGTTATGCTTTGGCAAGACTAAAACTGAAATATATTTTATTGTATACATTTTGAATGCCATTAACTTACATATGTCAAAGAAAATTGAGCGATAGAAAGTGAGTCTGGCTTGACATTTATGAGAAGAAAATTTAGATTTACGGCGAATGTAAAAGTTTAAGATCACCGAAAAACTATGACACGCAAAAATGAGAATAGCACTTGCATCACAAGTCGAAGGATTCAAATGGCTAGTGTATTAAAATCAAAAAATGTAATATGGAAGTATCTTGAGTCCAGATGGCAATGGCCGCTATCCGCTAAAAAAGTAATTTGCGTGTAAATTACTACTCGTATAATAACATAGCGATGTACGTTAAAGCCCATTTACCTAGTCCTGCCATAAGTTCTGTTACACGATTTCCAGCGCTTATCGTTCAAAACTTCTTGCGGGAATAGAACCGTTAACACATGCACTGATCAGTCAGTTTGGTTTCAGTTTGCAAACTATTAACATGGAGTGGGCCGTTAAGGAGAATCGAGTAGCGGTAACAGCGGCAATTGCCCGCTTCGATGAATTGTCTGGAGTAAAGGACACGCCAAGAAGTGATCGCACGCGCGTCGTCCGTACGAATGCAGTAGTAAAGGCAGTGCGTGAACGAATTCGGAGAAATCCCCTTAGTAAGCAGAAGATCATGTCCAAGGAATTGGATATATCAACCAGATCCATGTCTTGGCTGATTCGGGATGAGCTGCATATGAAAGCCTATCGTCGGTCCACGGGTCATTCCATTTTTACCATGGAAGAAATTTTCAACAAACAAAATGACAAAATTTATGCCACTTCATCTAAGGAAGCGAAAAACGTTGTTCCAAGGCTTCAATGTGAACATTATCCCGCTTGCGTAATGGTATGGTGGGGGGTCTCTCACCATCTTGTCACATCCCTTCATTTCTGTGAAAGAGGCGTAAAAACTGGTGCAAAGGTTTACCAAGAAGATGTGCTAGAAGGTGTTGTGTTTGACCAATACCCTTTTCAATGGATACAGATGGATCTTCCAACAGAACTCCGCTCCAATGCACAAAGCCAAGACCAGGCGGGAATGGGCAGAGTCAATATTCCTGGCTTTATAGCAGCAGAAGATTGGGCGTCGGGGAGGCCAGATCTGAATCCACTGGGTTATGGCTTGTGGTCAGAATTGGAGAACATAGCCTGCAAGACCCCCCCACAGAAATTTGGAAAGCCTTAAAACAGCATTAACCAGAGCAGAGTCCACGATCTTCATAGAAACCGTACGTGCCGCTATAGCCCAATGGCTACACCGTTTGGAAGCTTGTGTTAAAGCAAAAGGCAGTCATTTCGAGTGAATCCAATTTTTTTTTAATAATCAATATTGTGGTCTAATAAATGAAACAATTTTGAATACAATATGTTTTTTATAGCCTTTTATATTTGTAACAGAACTTAAGGCAGGACTAGGTATGTACCCTATCAACCTAGCGGATATAAAACAAATCCTATTTTCTTCGTTTGCGATGAACTTTCCAACGAATTTTCAGAAATGTTAAACATTTGTCAACAAAATTTTTTCAAAACAAAATAAATTGAACTGAAAGTCCTGCTGGCCTAAAACATAGCGAATGGGAATCAAATCATAGTCTTATTATTATCATTATGGCAGACATATTCTATCATACAATAAACTGTAAAATGCGACTTCCTTCATTTAGTTAAATTGATGACTTCATATTCAAAGTGTATCGCATGTATTAGACTAAGGCAACCGTTTTGGTGTTTTATTTTAAATAATTAATGCAAGGCTCTTATCTCCCCAATGTTTCTGAGCTCACCCAACCGACATGAGAAACATACATGACATGCATATGCAACCATATAATACAGAACTAAATAGTCAAGACGCTTCTTATCAGCAACTGGTGTTCTGTTTCTCGAGATGTAAAACGACGTCGATCTGGTCGGCTGCTTGTTAAATCAAAGTGACCTAAGCTTACAAATCTGAAGAGCTAGTACGATTTACGAAAAAAAAGCAATGCCATTATTAAGGGTTCATGAAGAGATTGCCCCATTGTGTCAGCTAAAAATTAATCTACAATAATTGTCTTCATAGGAATTAGAACATTCGTGGTACTCGTACGATTTCTTTCATGTCAACATTTTATCATTTCAACATACATAGTAAACTGTATCTCAACAGCCAGAAAATTGTGATATTACTCGTTACCACACTACTGTTCACACAACGTTCTTATAATTTAAATCAAAATGATGGGAGCCGTAAATAAAGAACGATAAGTAAATATTTAATACAAAAAAAAAATTTCAAATTGAAATCAGAAGCGGAAAATTTTGATTATAAATTACTGCAATTTAGCGACAATTTAGAGAGCTTCAAAACCAGATATAAAGGAGACTAAATGCAATGGGGTCTTGTAACCCCATATTTTTACTTTAGAATGGTAAGCAGCTTACAGCACAGTATAAATATTACAGAGAAATGTGCTTTAATTTATGCAGATTATGTGCATAAAATTCCCTTTTCTATTTACCAAAAACAAAAAAAGGTCAATGGGATAGAGATTTGATTTTGAGCGCCCTTGCGGTTTAATTAAAGAAATTTACCTATCAAAACATGCTTACCATTCCGATGGCAGGATAAAAACGATTGCTCTTGACAACAAAAACTCTATTCATAAACTTGTAATGAATAGCAAAACATTTTATATCCAATCTATACTATTGACCTAAAGAGAGATCTGGTAATAAGTCGGGGAACGTCCTATGCCTAAATGAACCTACAACGGCATAATAACGACCAAGTTTGCATCAAATAAAAAATATTTAAAGCAGACCTCTATCTATTTAGTTTGCTGAAACCAAAGCTATGTATATTACAGAGCAAAAACCTTACTCCAAAAATAGGATCATGGATGTGTTCTTATATAATCATAATTAGATATACTGCCAATATTTGTATGCCTTTTCTCTATAGGTAAAAGAAATATGTGCATGCATGTTATGCAGTACAGTATTTTGGACCCACAACAAAACAAGAAATTTTACTACGTTACAGAATTATTTTTGCTGTGACTACAAAATAAAACCAAAGCTGCGTCGGGCTAAAGCCACTTTTAATACATATATTCAACGTAATCTTAATAAAAAGTTATTTTGGACAAGAAATTATCGGGATGTTTATTGAATTTTCTTTTAATTAGAGCTGATTTCGATTTATATTGGTTTGCCGTCAACATTCCTGAAATGCATCTTGAGCTCAGAGCAAGGTGTAAGTGCATATGTATTTCACATTTAATAGCTGTGCGAACAGACAAGACAGTTTTGAAGGAATTCGAAAAAAAAACATATTGCGTGCAAAATATTCAAAGTAGGCATTGGCAAAGCATAGCTAAGAGAGATTTGTTTAAAAGATTTTCTTATGAAATATAATAGCATACGTGTAGAGATACTTAAGTATTTTTATTTTCATTTAAGTTCCTTTTCCTTATATATTGTATACATATATATGGTATATATTTTTTAATTTAGTTTCCAGTCTTTAAACTTTTCTATAGTTTATAGATTAAACTCCTTTATTATAAATAAAGCAATTCAATAAAAATAAAGCAGGGTTCTAAATAATTTTAAATAAGTTGTAAGTAAGCAATATATGAGCTAACCGTGCAAAATCTATTATTTCCTGCTGTCTTTAAAACAAGTTGTCAGTCAGTACATAGTGGAAATTTCGAAGTATAATTAAGGAAAATACGATAATGATGTGAAATGTCTAGATCTTGAATCAGTTAAATTATAATTGATATTCGTAGAGCATTTAATTTTATTTGAAAAGTGTAACTATATGGTTTTTGAACAACAAAATAGTATTTTATTTACATATAAATTTATAAATGAATTAGGAAGCTTCCTAGATGATTTTAATTGAACAAACTATCACCATTATAAATAAAACCAATTTACGAAAGCATTAGATTGTTTTGGGCAAAATATAAATAAAAATAGCAGTGTTTAACGAAAGCAAAACATACTTAAATAGAAGGGTGACATAAATTTCGAAATTGGCATGAAGAATTTCAATTAAGAAATATAGATCCGAATGTGTACAATTTATCCAAAGGAAATTTCAACTCTCTCTCTTTTTGCCTAAAAATTTCCAAAATTTTATCAAATGAACCCTGCATAGTCTAATATAAATTATATTAAAATAAAACCTAAAAGATAATCATATAAACATAAATAGTCAAAGAAAATATTTTATCAAAAAAAGGAAATTAAATAAGCCTGTCATTTATTGGCTAAATAAATATTCATCAATAACATCAATAATAGACGAACCAGGATTGAAATTAGAAACCTTCGGTAAATGGACCACATCACGGCGGAATAGTGATAGATTTTGCGTAAATCTGAAAGAATAAGTTCAGATTTAATATACTCGTAATTTTTAGCATGATTCTTTTTTTAAGTAAAAACAAAAATTATAATATAAATACCTTTCCCGGTTTTTGTTGACAACATTTCGTTCGATACCATCCATCAGTCCATCAAACCACTGTGCCATTGTTTGTTGCTTATCGATGGGTTGTGATCGAATTATATTTTCTTTGAGCGATCTTTGCATATGAGTGTATTCAAAATAATTTTATTACAATACAATGGATCAAAAAGATTAAGGGTATTACCTAAAATAGTCTTCGTATAACAGAATTAGTACTAAAAGCGGACGGGACATAGACCATTGATTTTTGCAGTCTTCTGACATTACCATGTTGAGTAAAGTTGACATTATACCCTGAAGTATTTCAGAATTCATTTCAACCACCTGCAGTAATAAATAGCCAAATAAGTAAGAGTGAAAATTCTATTTTTAATAAACATCTACCTCCAGGAACTGTGAGTTCTCCGGTGTAATATTGCGGAGTTTTTTATTGGGGAATGTCGAAACTGAAAGAAACGATTTTTTTTGTTAATTCAAATTGGTACATGCATCCATTTTTATGGAAATTTGAAACAACAGAATTTTATTCACACCAGCAAAAACAAAGATATAAACAACGATGAGAAGTGCCAGCAGTAGATTCAGCAAGCAATCAGAACCTGCCCGGCTAGAAGCCTTTGACTTAGCGAATGTAACCGGCCGTAAAATATAAAAAAAAGACGACAGCGACGCGTCGAGCAACTAACGGAGACACTCTTCCAGTATTTTAGATGTTCAATCATTCCGAGCGATCATTGTCGCTCACTACTTAGTTGCATCATCTACAGATACCGCAAACGTCAAAAAAAAAAAAAAAAAAAGAGAGCTATTGTAAGCAGGTTTAAGCTTAAACAGTTGTAGCTGAAACAAATCGTTAGAATCTTTGCCAATTGCATATCATTCAACCTCTCTCTAACACAGCAAGTTTTATGCCGGCTGGGCACACGAAACATGAACATCGACTTCACAAAAAAAACGAAAGATCATGAGAAAGGGGGTCGAGGAAATAGAGAGGTGCTATCCCAGGATCAATATCCGGAAGTTACATATATCAAAAGGAAGAACGTTTTGAGCTATCCAGACCCGAACAAAAACCTGTAAACCTGAGCAAAGATATTTAGTAGTACAATCACAGTCGGACTTGGCGAAACGCACACAGATTAAGATTTAGCTAGTAGAAAGTATGACTGACGAGTGAAACCTCAACATTGGTAGTCCAATTCACAAGAAAGCGGACCCTCTAAATTGCGCCAACTTTAAATTTAGCAACCTTCTTAACATCGTGTACTACATCTTGTCTACCATATTATATGAACGCCCAAAAAAATTTGTTTTAGTCCACCCTTGAACAATATTCATACTAGAGTAGACTAAGAAGCCCAGATCGATCGATACTCACTACCTTTTTGTCGGTTTCAAACCTCATATGACAGCATCTATAAGAACTATTATTATTATTATAATTTATTAACATATGATTAAAATACATAAGTTAATACATAGAAATGAGCACTAGCTGCAGAGGCCTTCGGCTCTATAGTACTTAGTTATAAACTAAAATAATATGGGTTAGTAAATATACTTAAATGTGTAGGTTCAATTTATTTGCAGTTATTAATTTTGACAATATTCTCGTGGTTGGGTTTACTTAAAAACTCGTAAGGTGATTGTTGGTTTGTTGGTAGGTAGTTACGATATTCACCTATTCCTAGGATGTGACTGATGTTGATTCGGGAGTGACAGGATTGGCAAGATGGCGGAGATTCCCTTTTGAGGAGATGTTGGTGGGTGAAGGCTGTGTGTCCTAAACGCATCCTCACGAAGGTAATGTTCATGCCTTTTGAAGTTGTGGTAGGGTAGGGTAGGTTGGCTGCGATCCCTTTTTTTTTTTTAAAAAAAAGAACTTAACACTCAAGAGGGTATTACTACTCTCAAAATGCCGGAGCACGTGTTAAGTTTTTCGGAAAATTGGATAGAGAGAGAGAGAGAGAAAGATTTGTGGGCTCAGTGGTTATTTCGCTCCATGGGTGGCATCCAACATTTAATGGGGAGACTAAATTATTAGTGTAAATTCGACTTGATGTTGTATTTAGGCAACCATTCATCTTACAAGATTTTAGTTGCCTGAAAAAGTCTTTCGGTCACGGCTGGTATTGAACCCCGAACCGTCCGATTGGGAAGCCAACACACAACCACTTGAGCCACGGCCACCCACTCTTCGTGTCGAATAATGATGATGGTAGTTATGCAAAGCCAAGAGTTGCCTAGATCTAATCTTTGTTAATGGATCTTAACATGTCAGATCTGGTGTAAATTGCAAATTTGTGCACTGCAGCGCTGTGTGCAAAATTGCCAGCTATGTCGGTGTGTTCGTTACCTTTAATCCCCATATGACTGTTGGTAGACCGGATTCAACCAACATGTTCTTCACAGTGCTTGTGGTGAAAGCATTAATACTCCTACGTGCGGCTTGATGATAGAGGGCCTTGATGGTGTTTTTTAGTTCTGAACAATGGTCTTTCCAATCATACTTATTATTAAATATTAAACCTCGGATACTTAAACTATTTACACTTTCTATATTGAGGTTATTAACGTTTAAAGTTAAGCCTCTACACGAAGTCTTGCGGCAGATGTGTAAGGTCTTACATTTGTCTAGTGACAATTTGGCTCCAGATGAGTCTGACCATTTTAATATGTCTTTGACTGTATTTGTTAGTAGTGTTTTAGTTTCTTCTAGATCAGGGTGCTTACATAGAATGTATATATCATCAGCGTAAAGGCAGTGATCAATTTGCTTATGTTTACTTATAATTCTACTTATATCATCAAAAGCGATGATGAAAAGCACCACCGATAGTGGGGAGCCTTGAGGAATACCATTAAATAGTGGATGGGTAGAAAAAAACCAATTGTTTGCTCTTATACAAATTTTCCTATTCGTGAGAAAAGATTTGACATAGAGGAAAATCTTCGGACCAATGCCCCAAGTTATAAGTTTATTTAACACCAAATGTATGCCTATCTTATCGAAAGTCTTTTCGAAGTCAAGAGAGAGGATTGTGGCATGATTACGAGCTGATAGGGCGTTAGAGATAAAACAGTCTAGATGCAGAAGTGCATCAGAGCAACCTTTATTAGGTTGAAATGCAACTTGGTTTGAATGTAATAGTTTTTTTTTATTAATATACCAAAGCAATCTCTTAGCAATAATTTTCTCGAGAACCTTCGACATGCAGGGAATAAGTAATATCGGACGGTAGCCATTAATATTATCTATGCCTTTATTAGGCTTAGGAAGAGGAAGAATTGTCGCTAGCTTCCAGTTTTGTGGGATCACACCTGAATTCGAAATGTTATATAGCTGTATGAGTCTTAGTTTAGTTGATGGTGGTAGGTTTTTTAACATAGGGTACGATACTCTGTCCCTGCTAGGAGTTTTACCTTTGAGTCTACTTAAGTAAGTATCAAGCTCTAGCAAGGTGATTTGGCCTTCGATGAGTCTTGCCGATGTTGAAATTAGTCTAATATCCGGGGTAAGATTGAGGGACTTTGTCTTACTAGATTTGAAACTACTTGAAAAGTTACTGTCGTTAGATAGATCCGACCAGGTTTGAGCAAAAAAGTTGCTAATCTCGAATGGGGTGGCTATAGAGCCTTCAGGAGTTGCAATTAACTTTATAGTTACCAGAGAGACGCCGAATGTTATGCCAGATGGTGTTAATAGATGACTTGGGGTTAAGTGTTGAGGTGAAGTCGCTAAGGCACTTAGGTCTACTAGCTTTTACTTCTCTGCGGAATTTGGCGTTGGATTTTTTGAAAAGAATTAAATTATGGTTGTTAGGGTATTTTTTAAAAATTCGTCAGGCTTTTATCTTTTCCTGTCTTAGAGCTCTCAACTCTGGATTCCACCAGGAACAGTACGCTGATAAGTGTTAAGGATACTTTGAGGGATCGATTTATTGGCAGCGACTCGAATTGCTTTTTGGATTACCGAAGCTTCTTTATTAACGTTCAAAGAGGGAGTTTTATCTGAAAGGTAGTCCAAAATGTGCCTGTTAAAACAAGCCCAATTAGCAGAATCAGTTTTAAATTTATGATTTATCGTTGCCTTGGAAAAATATAGGCCAGTAACAATAGTGGAAATTAGAGGAAAATGATCGCTGTTATAGAGATCATCTAAAATTTCCCAAGAAGTCCTCGTGTACAATTCGGGTGAGCAGCAGTGTGAAGGTCTTATGGGTTGAAAAGTGGGTTGGGGAGCCGTCATTAAGAATTAAAAGATTAGAGTCGTTTAAAAAGCTTTCCAGTATAGCCCCTATGTGGCTAGTAGTAGAGGAGCCCCATAGAACGCTCCAGGAGTTGACGTCACCGACAATTAGTACAGGGGTATGGATCTTGTTGAAAACGGTTTCCTGGAAAATACTTGGTCGGGCTAGATATAAATGGAGACGACAGTAAACTTTGGCAGAAGTTGCATCTCAACCGCTATTGCTAAAATGTTCGAGTTGATGGCTATTCGTTTATGTGGAATATTTTCCTTTATTAGAATTCCGATGCCTTGCTTAGCTGTAATGTTATAGGACAAATTATGGAAGTAGTCTTTATAGCCCTTAGGTGTGCTAGGTGTAAAGAGGTGCGGGCAATGTGTCTCTTGGAGGGTTAAAATACCAGGTGAGTGTTCTTTTATCAGAATGCACAACTCGTCATAATTGTTGACGAATCCCTTCATGTGTTATATCGTTTTAGTTTTGGGTTGGGTAAGTTAGATGGGTGTAAGTTAGGACTCCGATTTCCGAGAGCCGAAGCA
Organism: Volucella zonaria; assembly: GCA_963966105.1. Taxonomy (NCBI): domain Eukaryota; kingdom Metazoa; phylum Arthropoda; class Insecta; order Diptera; family Syrphidae; genus Volucella; species Volucella zonaria. Next base: position 183,142,663 of record OZ014532.1, read on the forward strand.
TCCAAGCTTCGTTGGAAGCTCGAATGATTCAACCCTCGAACAGCAGAATCGGAGTTCGCGGCATCAAATCTATTATTATAAGTTGTCATCGTCTACTTCTGAAGGGTTTACGTAGTAATCCTTATTATTAAGAAGTGCTTGAGTTATTTTTGATATGGGTGAGTAAGAGTGTGGTGTTGTGTAATTTTTGGTGTTTGGAGTTGGAGTGGGTGTTAGCTGAGTGTTAGTAGTTATTCTTGAGGTCTGTGGTATGTTTGCGTTAGTGGAAATGAAGTGAGTATGAGATTGAGTGAGTGGGTTTGAGTTTAGGCTGGTTTGTGTGGTGATTGTTGGTGTGGTTAGTTGGGTTGCGGTGTGAATGAGTAGTTTGTTTGAAATTGTTCCGTTGTTGTTAACTTTGAGAGTATGAGTTTTCTTTGAATTTGTAGTTGTCAATTCTTTTACTAGTTGAGACTGGGAGGTTATGAGATCTTTTTTTTGTGGATTTTGGTTACTAAACTTGAGTTTATCAGTGAATGCTTCCGAAATGATTGGTGCTTGAGACGGATTTTGTTGATTGTAAATGCGTTTGGCTTCAGCCATAGTACATTTTTAGTGGTTTTTATAGTTATCTCCTTTTCTTGTTTATTTCTGGGATATATTCTCGATGATGATGGATGAGGCAGAGAACAGTTTGCGCACGTGACGCGAATGCAGTCTACTGGGGTGTGAGGTGGTAGATTGCCTGTTTCGCACTTTGTGCTACCGTTACAGCGTTTGGTGGTGTGCCCAAGAAGTTGACAACTACGGCAGCGCATAGAGTTTGGAATATATTCCGTGACTTTGGTGATATAAAAGCCAATTTCGACCGATTTGGGTGTTTGGAAAAGGTCGAAAGCGAATAACATTAAACCCGTTGCCCTTTGCTTACCATTGTCGTTTTTCGTGAACTTGTACACTTCCGTGACAACCTGAGGTTTCATCTCAGTAACTATCTCCGTTTCGGAGACGTTGATTAAACATGAGGCGTAAGCAATACCCTTGGATGCGTTTAGACGATCAAGAAGTTTCACTGTAACCGGACACACACTAGCAATTTTTTGTGACTTGACCAAGATCAGGAGGTTACCGTCGCGTAGTTGGGATATGTTTTCATATTTTTTACTGATACAGTCTATCGATTTTTTTTATCAAAAACGGACTGAGAGAGATGATGGGAAATTCTATATTTTTTGGGGAGATGAGAACAAATCTGGGATTTTTGTAATTTGTTTTTGTAGGTAGGTTAGGGTAATTGTATAGTGGTGTAAAGTTTGTTTTATGTTTTTTATTTGGTTGGAATTCGGGGGTCTTCGTCGAGATTCCTGAAGCGATTCCCCTTCCTCTTCGGCCCGAGGGCCATATTAACGCGTGATAAAGTAAACCCGCGTGTAAAAAATTTTATCACTCAGAACGATTCGAACGATTTTTGTTCCACTGCAAACCCATCAATGTACAGGCCCAAAAATCGGAGAACATATGTATAACAGTGAACTCTACGAACTATACAGCGACAATCACCTAGAGAGATAAATCTGCATCAGTCACTCGAAAGACATGCAGCGAAAATGAATATTAACTGTCCGTCACGAAGAGTCTTCGATTCCTACTTGTAGGACACGGAAGGGTTGCGTGGCCCAATAAGATCTTGGAGAATTAAACTGAAAACATGAGAATTGTATAAATTGTGACTTCAAATCATTCTCGAAGATTGAATGTTAAAGTCAAAATTCAGAGAATACTAAGCAGACTCTAGATCAACAGAACCAATTACACGGTGACTATGGGACTTTCATCCGTTCTGAACAGCCAAAATAAACTTATCTATATCTGTTCCCAATAATTATTTTGATTTTTCATAAAACAAGTTTCGGTTTTTGTCTTACCTTTGAGTTGCAGTTGCTTAAAGATATATGACACAACACAGTCCAGTATTGAACAACAGCAAATAAAAATGGTCGAATCTGGAAATGAAGGTATAACAATAACATATGGCAATATGACAAAAAGGAAATTACTTACCCAACGCCGTCAACCCTTTTGATAAACTTTCTAAAATATAAATAAATGCGCGCGGCTCCAATGAAGCCAAAAATGTTATATGATCTTGTGATAAGCAGTTAAGTAGACCATAATATGATGAGGCCAGTTTTGGATATTCCTACGAAAGAATGCGACAAATAAATTAACACAATTATATTTTGTTTATTGTAAGAAATTACTTACCAACAAATGATTTTGCTGAATCGACATAATCAGCTTCGCTGCAATATTTAAAACATTGTCCAACGTATCATCACGATACAACTTAAAAACTCCAAAATTAACATAGTTCCCACTTAGTGCATTCTTTAGTATTAGAAAGCATATTGAAATGCCTTTCAATTTCATCGGGTACTGCTGATCACGAGGCACGTCCAAATGAAGACTCCTATTCCCATAGATGCATATTAATTTGGATGCTTCGCGGAATAGTAGTATGCCCATTGGACTAGAAACGTTTCCCTGTAGACGTTGTGTTCGACAATGAACCAATTCAGCAAAAAGCTTGAGTACAGGGGTTGTTACAGCAGGATCATGTGCCCATAATTCAACTGCACGAATCAGTATAGGGATATAATCAGGATAACTGCAAAGAAACACGTTAATTTGTGATATTTTTACATTAGATTTTGTTATATTACATCCAGTCAAAAAGCATTGTGTAGGGAACTCTAGCGTTTAAAGGTAGAGCTAAGCCTCGTAGGTCACGTGCAAGTCCAATAATTGCCTTCTTCGCCTCCTCATTAGGAAAACTATTGGCATCCATAAGTACTGAACCGAGCGAATCAAATTGGTCTATAAATTCGAAATTATTATATCTTAAATAAGCAATTAAGTTAATTGTTACTGTAACTAACTTGTTAGCGGTGTTAAGAAATTGTAAAAACGCTCTTCATCCTCGCCAAGATCAAACATAAGTAATCTTCCCAACGATGTATAGAACATTGTCCGGCAACGCATTTCTGTGAGTGATGAGTTTGTACCCAGAAATGGAAAGTGTTCACTCTGTATTGGAAAATAGGAAAAAAATTACTAAATATCATTTAAGTAGATCTAAAGCTTACTGTGTGATGTGTCAACATAAATTGAATTTCTTCTAGCTTCGCCAACTTTCGTAGAGAATTGAAGTTCACTGATAGCTCTGATAGGAGCATGAGAGTCTTGGTAATGATCGATTCTGAGCGGCCCCAAAACTTCAAATTTGTTATTCTAAATGATAATAGAGTTAGAAACAGTAAATCTATCTAAGAAAATTGATTGGATTACATTTTTCTATTGATTAAACTCAATAACATCTGTTCATCGCTTAGGCCAAATACCTCAGACAACCTCTTGTAGACATGCGCTTTTAGTGCCTGCTCACAAATATGCATTTTGCGCACTTGTTCGAGGAAGCTTAGGATAGCCAACTCGAGTTTTTCACAGCCGGCTTGCGGGAGTCTTGCATCTGTTAAACTCATTAGTTGCAGTACCTGAGAAAGAAGCAAACATTTTTGTGAAAATAGTTTTTACGAAGTTTTTACAAGAAAACTCTACCCGTATCACAAGTTCTCCATCCATCGTATCTTGTTCATCATTCGAATTAAATGATAACCTTCCAACAATCGCTGATCCGATTATATAGACCAGCCATGTCAATTGCAACTCATGAATTGTAACATCCATGGGGTTAGGCGATGGACTTTGTAAGAGCTCTTGATATTCTCGAGCCTTTTGATCAAAATGCTGTACGAGCAAAGTACAGGTTTTGTCATATTCACAGCGTTCGATAACAGATAACTGTTCCAGTTGTTGTTGTACCATACAAAGGTCATCTAATGGATCTTCTAAATTATCTCGGACAATTACTGGTACAGCTTCCAAGCGAGAAGTGATGTAAGCCTTGGTTACTTCGGGTGTGTATGTACCAAGCAAATGGGGTTCAGGTGATTTTACGTACGGTACTGAGGCGACCATTCTTTGCCAAAGTGTGAGCAAATAATGTACACTGTTGGGAGTAAATTGCCACATCTGAAAAGAAAATAAAATAATAAAAACTACGATAAAAGTCACAATGCGAACATTTCAGACCTGAAGTGATTGAACAGTAAATTTAGCAATCAACTGAATGGCCTCTGGGTAACATTCAACTGTGATAAGTTCTCCTAATTGATAATTCGATTTGAGGCGGGCTAGAAGTCTACAGAATTCATGGTAGTTTTCTGGTTCGCTCAGGCCCTACAATTTAAAATTAACATATCCATATTTTTTCAAATGTAAATTGATATTCTCGTTCATTAACTTACATGCAAGTTAGTCAAAATATTCTTTACGCCCTCAAGAAGGTGAGTGAGGAATTTTGTACGTTCAGGATTGTTGAAAAGCGATCGGCGAACTGAAGTCATCTGAAACAAAAATTGATTCACATTACAAATGAACAGATAAAAGTAGAGGAAATTTATAAAGCTTACCTGTACAAGACAGGACAGTGAGTAGCTAGCCAATCTATTTGGAAGTATCTGATAGAGATCAAAGAACAGTTTTAATGTGTTTGAATCAAGAAACGCTGGTCTCCACGAAGTAGGAATCTACAAATGAAGTTCTTTGTTAAATCTTTTAAAGCTGATTAAATTACCATACAAGAACCTACTTGAACGCTATTCATATCATCTGAAGATTCATCAGTGGAGCTTCCAATAAAATCAAAACTCAAGCAGTTCTTAGTCAAGCCCAGGACATGTGATATTAGACTAAAATACAAAACTATATATTAGCTCTTATAATTGAAGAAGAATTCAATTAACTTACGCTTGTTGTGACTCATCCATAAAATTCAAACTCTTACTATTATCTCTTGCAGTTACTAAAAGTGAACATGACAATAGAAAGATGTCATACAATTGTTGATCACGAAATGATGTGGCTATTTTTCGATTCTTTGAAAACGACAAATTTGCATCTGCTTCCACAATTGAATTCATCTCACACACTAACTGCGACAGAATTTGTACACCTATAGTACAGTGTTCCGCCGAGCCCTGCTAAAAAAAATTTAACAAAATATATTGTTTAAAGCGATATTATAAGGTAATATGCTCAATATTCATACCTGGAGAAATTTCTTTACATCCTCAAGAATATTTTGAAATATGTACTCATTCTTATACGTATCGAACCATCCGTATTTTGTTATTTTTGCCAATAGTGTGACAAGTGCTTGTACAACAAAATTCTGTAAATTTGGGCGGGTGGCTAGATAGTTCAAAATGTAACTCCTAAAAATAACAAATAAAATGTAATAGCTTAAATAAAAATCAAGAAAACGAACATGTTCTTACCTTATATCAATTCTTTGTTCTAAATTCAAACCCTGTATTAATTTAGTGAGAGTAGTTGCTGCAAGGAGTTGCGCATAGCTAGAGTCTCCACGATCTAAAAGCATTTGACATTTTGGGAGAGCATCTTGACTGCTCACAAACGCAACCAGTGCTTTCTCAGCTTCTGAACGAATAACTGAGTCTGTTGTTTCGTACAACTGCTTGCATAAAATCTCAAGCTGGTGAATTTCCTGAAAAAAAAATTGTTCTTATTGTTAACCAATTGCACTAGGAATGACATTTGTTTTAAAAGTAACATTCATCATCGTTTTATCATTTTAGTGAAAGCTTTAGCAATTTCAAGTAAAATAAAACCAATAGTTTTATTTAAGAACATCTCATATATTAAATACTTTGAAGAACTTAAGTCGAAAATAACTAGTTTAGGCTTTTTAGAAGTAAAATAAGTTGTTATCGCTAATTGTGCCACTAAACAAGGAAATTGCCAATTTGTATGGCTGTGACCTCCCAACCGTAATCATAAAAAAGGACGCCTCAGATAAGATTGAATAACTTTATACCCGCCTTTGTACGAAAGATCTGAAGATATTAACGATAAAACTAAAGAGAAAAGTAAGAAATATGATCAATATGTTACATATGTATATACCTACATTTAGAAGGGTTGCTTCCTAAATTCCCATGAGATTCAGCTTAGGAGAAAGAGAAAACACTCAATGACAGTCTAAAATCATTTAGGCGACAGCAAAGCAATCGATAGACATTGAATTTGAAAGAGAGAGGAAATATTTTAGGACAGTTTTAACCCATTTAGAGGAAACCAAAAGAAACAATTCACTCTGAAGCATCGATCTCTTAGCACTTCACGGTTTGTAATTACGCCTAAACCAGAAGGACAACTTTTCAAGAAGACAAGAACAAAGTATTGATGATCGATTTGCCGAAGAAGGGCCATTTAATAAATTGGCGTAACTGGTCCGGTATATGTGATCCTTCGACTTTATACACAACGGTAAAGAGCATCATCTTAGAAAAGATAATAAGTGTTGATGAAGAACAAGCAGACTTCCATCATGATGTTCCTGATTCAATGAAACTAACATATTGTCTCCGAATTTTGGCTTTAAGAATTTCGAAAATATTTTCGAAAGTGTAAGTGAAATTGAGGTCTTTTGGCACCAACTTTGCTGCTACACGACGGAACCCCAAATTATTAACCAAAATGTCTTGGACGGATCCATAGGCAATGTTCAAGTCCTCCGCTATCTCTCTGATGGTTAATTTGCGGTTATTATATTAAAAAAACAGAACTCAAATCGGAACAATGGGAGCGCCACACGGTGGTGACCCCCGGGAACTTTTTGATCAAGGTGGTACATCTATGCCTGCAATATGCCGGACATTACACTTTCCAACTATAAATCTAAGAGCGAAACTGATACTCTTGCTATATATCATAGTAATAAGACCAATAGAGACTTACGCAGTAATAAGAGGCATTACCGCATCATTAAATCCCTCTACTGGATTCCCGAATGAAGAAACTACTGTAGTTGTTGCCTAACAAAGGATAATTGGGTCCGAAAACTTCACCAGACACAAAAGTAATCTGATATAATCAAGGAGTTTACTCTGCCCCAAAAGAAAATAATTTTTTTACAAATTTCCATTCGAACATCAATGATAATAGGCAATCCTATGGCAGCAAAATAACTGTTAAGTTTATACTCAAAACAGGTAGTAGACCAACTGATTTACCCAAATCATACAGACCAATAAGCCTCACTTCGTTTTCGAGAAAAACAGTGGAAACAAATAATTGATAGACATATCAGGGATCGTTCACTATATAGGAAGGAACTCACTTAATAAAAACCAATATGCCTATCAACCAAATAAACTGCTAAACATACTCAGCAACGACGGTTTCTATGTCCAAGGATACGCTTATCAGAAGCAAATTGGAAGAAACTAACTCGGGACGCCTCCAGAGGGCACTCAACCTTGTTGCTAAATGGTACAAGAAAGTTGTCCTAAACGTCAATCCCAAAAACCATAACATACTTGCCTTCACCAAGAGAAGAAAAGATCTAACAGTTTCTGATGAAACTATAAAGTTTTCAAGTGAAGTGAAATTCTTATGGACCAACAAAAGTCTACTGGGTAAAAACTGGGGTCTTAATCCAAAAATGACTATGTGGATGTACACAGCAATTGCACGACCTATAGCCGCTATCCATCAGCAATGTGGTGGCATAAAACTAAACAAAAGTCTACACGTCTGCACTAAGGAATAATTCCAAAATAGTTCATGCAGAACTTTTACTTCAACTCATGAGAAATTAACTATTAAGAATTACACTTACAAACAGCTGTTTGGAAAAGTACAACTTTGACCATCGTACAGGTTACAGATCGACGGAACTGGGAATAGAATAAACCCCTGTTTAAAAGAGATTCACTGGTGTGATACACCGACGGATCCAAAACAGACGAAGAAGTTGGAGCAGCAATATACGGATAAACTGTCAGTACTACCTCACTGTACGCAAGTGTGAAAAGTAGCATCTCTGTATTTCAAGCTGAAATACATGCAATAGAGCCCTGAATTATTGAGAGTTTAAACAGATCTGCCACCAACAAGAACATTTATATTCTCTCTGACAGCAAAGCGGCCCTACTTGCTTTCAACGATTTTGTGATAACCCTAACATTCTCATAACATAGACAGCAGACCATTTAATCCGGGTACGAGGTCAAAGTGGTTATAATAGTAAAAAAAACATTATCGTAGTCAAAAAACACCTTATGACTATGGGAATAGCACTAGGCAACAACTGCCGCATGTTGAACGAGGACGAAGAAACAGCAGAGCATATATTTTGCCGCTGTAACCGCTTAAGCAGAACACGTATGTAAGCCATATCCAGAGGTACAAATATCACTGGTAGCTCACTCAAAGATACAATATATCAGAGTTTATTGAAATTTAAGGCATCATGGGAGAGCTCTAACTTGAAGAAATCACAATTGGCCTAATCTGACCGTAGTGATAAGAGTATATCCCACAAAAGTTGCCATTGAAGTTTGGTCACGTGAAATTTTACGATGATATACAATTAAGAGCAGCTCTTATTTATATACTTTTGGGCATTGAGATAGTAATTTGAAAATTCTTCAAACCCTCGGGATATTTTTACTTCCTACTAGGGTAAGGATCGAAAACTGAACTTTCGATTTAAGGATGACCAACAGAGATAATATCGGTTGTAGACTGTCTGCCATAGAAAGATTGCAATAAATATTAAGACAATCACTGTTCTACATATATTTGTTATTTCTATTCTGTGGGTAATATCCTACCATAAACCAATGTTTCTTTTCTTTTATTTGCAAAAGACAAGAGTACAACCTTTCAGATCAAAATATACGTAGTATAGCTGCAAATAAGCTAAGAGTTGTTATATAAAACATCAACTAAACTCGACTTTATCATTCAGCTATGTATAATTTGAACATCAACGCATGTCTGTATATTACTTAAACCAGGATCTAAAAGCAAAATATTTCTTAGAGGTAATTTGTCTCAATAACATTTATAATCCCTACCGTCTCCGTACTACAATACATTCTGATAAAATCCAGATTACAAACAAAAAAGAAAAAATAAAATAAAAAAAATCTTGAAATGTAATAAATTAGAAATCAAATATCCTTCTATCATATTTGTAAGACAATATGTGCATACTACAGGATTAACTTTGAAAAAGAAACGCCGTCGATGAAATTAATTTTCATGGTGAAATTGCAAATGCAAACATGACCCTTTGCCTTTTGTCACCCATTCCAATGCTTCACTAATTGACTCTTTAAGTTCAATTATTGCTCAACATAACTCTCTATGATTTCCCAATCAATTTCTGGAGATTTTTATAAAATTTCAGCTCTTTTCGACTTAGATTCCGCCCTGGATTTTAAGGTTATGTGAAGTGGTTTCCTACGAAAAAGAAAACAGAACAAAAAAAGAAATACAATCCCAAAAGATACATCCCTGCTAATGGTACTCAAATCTCTCGCAACATTAACAGAGAATTTCAATACATAAAAATCGAGTTACAATTCCACCTGCATAATTTGTGTTAAATCCTCCAAAATAAATTGTTACACTTTCACTTAAGAAACGAATAAAACTGAGGCAAAAGACTAGAAAAAAAAAATCAATTCCTTTTGGATTATTTGTTCAATAGTCCCTTCACAGATCTGTTGGTTAGAATCTCAACTGGGGGTATTCCAAAACTTGTGATGGAAAACGTAATTTTATTTATTATTTATTCAGTTCACTTCTTGTGGGAATGCAGTTATTATTTGTGGAAAAAACAACTAAATGCAATTCTTGTCGGTTTTCCTCACTTTCGTTAAGGGCAGATAATCAACAAAAAGATTTTTTTTTTCTTCTTTTCTGCGCCTCCTTTTTGACAATTTACACAGAAACACAGAACAGAAGACAAAATTTGCAAATGCGTACCATTTCGTTGCGAATTCAATTCTTCAAGCGAGCATACAAAACAATAGACAAAAGACGAATGGTTGAGCTTCAGGATGGGAAAAAACGTAAACAATTCGAATTTAATTGAAAAAATGAAAACACTTTTGGCCGACTTTTGGATAAATTCAAAAGATAGCCCGCTGCTCGATGGCACCAATCACCATTTATTTTATTTTCCTTTTTATTTTTTGTTAGGATTATGTTCGTCTACTGATTCGCCGGTAACCGCTTTGTGTTTTGGGGCGAAATTATAATTTACTAAAGTGAGTGCAGCGATTACTGGTGGTTAATAGATGAATCTTTATTTTAATCTCATCTAGTACTTGGAATAGATTATTGCTTGTAGTTTGGTTGTATCTTAATTGAAAAGATTCTTGCTTCAGGATAAAATCAAACCAAATGAATAAACCTATTGTATTTATGCCCTTTCTTAATACACCACATAAAGTTGGTGAAGGTCACCTTTCACTTGTCCCAGTCACCTAAGAAGGGTTTATATGGTTTCCTTAGTGAAATATTTTGTGAGCTTGAGAAGACAGATATACTGGAATGTTCTTATATAAAGATAAAAAACACAGCTACTAAAAAATACTACTCTTCTTTAACTATAACAGAACCTAATTCACAAAATATCTAACTACCTCAAAGTAGTATTATGTATGATTCCGTTTTATTTGTCAGTTTTGGTTTCCCCTTTTTCCGCTTGTATTTCAATACCAGCAGTTTGCCAATTATTAAAATTTTGTAATCGGTTGTAAAAATTAATATTTCTGTAAAATTGTTTGAAACCTGAACGCAGCAATGATAATTTGCCTGACACGATTGTGCGTGCGAATTTCAATGTGATACCGAGTTCGTATACCTAGTACATATTTGGATCATAAATCGATTAACAGTGACAAATACCAATTTAATAATAAATCGCCCTTTTTCCGGATGTGGTATTAAGAATTCTAAAAATCTGCTTGATTTTCTAATCACACCGATAGGCAAAACGCATTTGCAATATAGGCGTTGTTAAAACCAAAGGCTACCAGCGCCACCTATTGCATTGTTACTGTTAATTTTTCTCATCATTAATGATTGGTGATTGTCCTTAAATCTACTTTGCAGTTTTACGAGGCTTCCACTAATGAAGTGAGGCATTCTGCCTACTGGGAAGCTAACAAAATGATTTGGAGACGGGATTATAAGCCATTTACAGTTGGTAAATTTAAAGTAAGGACAACAAATAAACTATGTACATACTTATGTATATGTTATGGAGCATTGTATCTGCATTCTGTACTCCTCTATTAATGATACACGGGTCTGTAGTAAATCTCTCGGATACACCATTATTCAATTTTCTATGTATTTTCTCCGCTTACGCGTGTAATTATCCACACCTGCTTTATAAAAAGAATCCCCAAATTGATGCAATGACTTCATTTAAAGAATGGTATCCCTGTGTGCATGCACTGAAATCGACTACGACATTCTGGACATTGATGTGATTTGACTACTTTTCACGAAAACTTCAGAAGTGACAACAATGATTCCGGCTGTCAACAATGACATCTGTTGTCATTTAAAAAACTACAATTTCCACGTTTGTCATCGTTCCTTTTGTAACCCTAAATTTCTAATAATCCATCTCCCTTATTGAATTTCATTCTTAATAATTAAACAAGGTTTATAAGTATGTTCCAAAGCAATCGCCTCTTTTGGTTTACCCATCAAATCACAAAGACAATACTTGATTTACATGGAGTGGAACGAGTCCACACGAATACCTAACGTTGATTGTCAAGAGATTGTTAGAGAAAATCTTTTTTTTGGGAACTTAACTGGGCGTTGAATTTCCTCGATAACAAGGTGATATGATCACAAACACAATTCTCTTTGGAATGAGATTCCTTATCTTCAATCTCAATCGAGGAATATCAAACCAAAAGAAAAAGCGTGGTTGTGGCAAAAATGCTTGGTACGAGTAGCTCGTCCAAAAACATTAGAAATTCTGTTTCATTATCTATCCCCACGCTTATTTAACATGACATTCCAAGTTTCAGTCCTAGACGAGTCTAATATGCTTGCTGCACAATTCATAGACATTTCCACGCTTCCTAATTGTGTCGTATCTTATGTTAATATAGACAAACCTCCTAGTGAAGATGGTATATTTATTTGTTTTGTTGAAGAGGTGTTCTTTCACGCTGGCAAAAGCACTGCCTAAATTTTTTCATCAATCCTAGTTTTTAGACTCTAAAACAGTCTTATCTTATTTACTTTCACTCTACAGACCAATTGCACCTACATCCCTTCTTTCCAAAGTCTAGGATACAGTGATAAACTGTCAATTCATGAAAATTTTCGAGATGCGCGAAGTACTAAATGACCGCTAGCCGGTTTTTGCTAGCAACAGGTTCAATGGTAATTTGATCCCATGTCAAGGACTCAAGTCCCTGTTCTGTAATTGAGGAACGTGAGCGGTAGCGTATGTTAAACTCATTATATTCCAATATTCACAGCACAACTTACTGACAAACCAAAACGCGAGTAGAATTGAATGCTTTCAAAATACAACGCAATTGTCGTCGATAAGGTGACAGCCATTAACCAAGATTGACATTGCATTGCCGAAATCAAAAATCGTTTCATTCTCGGGATGTGTGTTAATGACAATCTACATTGGAATGACCACATATTCGATGCCGCCAAAAATTTAGCGAAATGTCTTAATTTTTGGAAACGGTATGAGAAATTTTTACCCCGCCTGCTTTGACCTCGAATTGGAGTACAATGTCCAAATTTGGCTAGATGCTCCGAAAATCTATTTGCACTCACTAGATAAGATTCCAAACATAAATTCATGTCTCTTCGAAACCGATGTAATATTACTTGGCTTACCTTGTTTTATCGCTTTTTTCATATCCAGTATTCCGATGAAATTTCCCATAGTATTCCGGCCCTTCAAACCTTCAACAGTAGGACCCATCTCCATGAAACCCCATCCGTTCATCCTCACTTCCGAATGTACCGTGAAATATACCGGCTCTTAACTAAGCCGTACAACTCGCTTATGGAATGCCTTGCTGGATTCTTTATTTCTTAGTCATTTTGACAACAAAAAACCAAAAGAGAAAAAACAATATCGTTTTGTTAAAATGAATACTGGTAACTCTGGCCCTGTTAGAAAATCCAGAGGATATCAGTGGCAGGTATACATGCAATTGATCATTCTGTCTCCGAAATAGATGAACTAACTTAGATGGCAAACTCTACTAACACTTTTGCACACCCTTAGCTATCGCTCAGACACACTGTAAGTGAATTCATAACATTTTTACCATTTCTGTAACCTGTCAGAACTTGCTAGAATGAGAGCAATTCACAAGGAAAGTTGCTACAATAAGAGCAATTTACAAATTGCTGTTTTGTGTATTCACAGGCACGGATCGAGGGGACAGTAGAGAACCGGTTTTGATTTTCCAATATCTGGAAAGTTTGCAATCTAGGTTAGTTTATCTATGGTCTCCGACTTCGGGGCATATATGAATTATGAACTAACATAGATGGTAAACATCCTAGATATTGGAGAACCGAAACCCGTTTTTCGCCGATTTCCACTAACCGTGTGAACCTGTCCGTGATACGTGTGAATTGTCAACAACGTCAAAATTCGAAAAAGTTTTAGGAATGACGTCACCCATATAAAAATGACGCGGTGAATTCCGATTTTAACATTTCATTCATTGAACAAATGTGGATAAGTGATACTAACTAAAGACATTTGAGTAAAAAGTACACGTTTCAATTTAGTCATACATTTAAGGCTTTTCCTTGCAGATCTAACATCCAATGCTGACTAAAGACATGTGAGCTAAAAGTGTACATTTTAGTTTAGCCGTAGAGTTAATGCCTTTTTCTTTGCAGATTCAACATGTCTATTAACTATATATTTAATAAAAATATTTAAAGCCTTTTTGTTGACTTTTTGTTTGATTCTCTGGAAAATTAAAAAAATAAAAAAAATTGTTGCACAAAAATGGACAGGATGTTTCATAGGTGGCTTACAGAAGGAAACTTGTTCCTGAAAGAGGGATCGCTAATGTCGTTATTCCAAGACTGATAATAGGCGATGGGTCACAAAAAAAAAAAAAAAGATCGAGGTCCAAGGTAGATAAAGCTGCACAATCGTTGTCAAAGCCTGCGTTGATGACACATTAGGTAATGCTTTGTGTTTTGTGGCTGCTGTAACCTGAACAGACGATTGATTCCACTCTCAGCTGTGCTATTAAAGTGGGAAATTGAGGTAAAGCGACCAAAAATTGAACAATAGGAGAGGCGTTATTTTTTATCAGATTATGCCAGACCACACACATTTTTAATGACTCGGTAAAAATTGAGAAAGCTAGGTTGGAAAGCTAGTCCTAAGCTTGCCCCGCTCTACTACAAATACTATTTGTTTCGTTCTCTGCAGAACTATCTTCATCTTATAAAACTGACTTAAAAAGAGCCGTGTGAAAACCATGTGGTTCAGTTTTTCGCCCACAAATTCTACAATGACCAGTTTTCTCCTAAATCCTAAAAATGTTTTTTTTTCGGATTCCTTTACATCAACACTGTTTTTGATTCGGAATTCAAGGTACCTGTAGTTTAACATAAAAAATTCCGATACATTTTGCAGCAGATTATTTGTTAGCCATAACATCTTAGTTAGTTAAGTAGATTGTTTGCTGTCTTCCTTGCTTAAAAAATGTTTGCTGGGATTCAATATTGTTAATTTACCACTTAAACGACGGAATTAAATCCAAATACTGCGATGATGTAATTCAATTCCCAAATGCAGAATTGTTATAATTAATGTGCGAAGAGTTATTCCACACAATAAGATAAGTACCTTACATGTCCGGCCTCTCGACAGAGTATTCTGAAATCCTCAGATTGAGAATATTATATCCAAATTACGGAGCCGTTTGCAGTCTGATTCGACAGAAAAAAAATAGTTTGGTTAATTTTTTCAATATACTTTTATCAAAACGAATAAAAAACGGTTTAACTTAAAAAGATTTTATCTCATTTATATAAAAAAAGAATATTATAATTTTTTTTCTAAACCAAGTGGTATTATGTGTAATACATATACATATGTATGCATGTGTTTAGCCGATTAAACTACATTCCTAGTCTATAGATAACACTACCATATACACAAATAAAAAAAAAAAAACGATGAAATTTCTGAATAATATCTATTCTTTTATGAAAACAACTTTTGATTGCCATGAATTACCATCACTTAAAAACGGTTCCGCGGATTCACGCCTTTTTTTGTTGCTCTGGTGGTGGTGTACTAGGTTCAGGATCTGTCCTTCCAAGCTATAATGAAATAAATACATATATTCGGGTGGAAAATGAAATTAATATGTATATATGAGGGTTGAGAATGGAATAATGGTGTATATTCGGGTTGAAAATGTAACCGCGGTGCAGATTCGACTTCGAAGGCAACCAAATCGAGAATTGAACTAAAATCTTACGGGTTGGACGCACTCATTGATAAATGCCTAAAATGCAGGCGGAAAAGAAAAAGTTGACTTCAAAGTTTGGCTTGTGGCCAGACGGATTGTTAAAACAGAGTAACTATTAATTGGTAATATCTAATGCATATGTATATTTAAAAAATGAATTTTTAGCGAATAAACGAATTTTGTTAAAACTTAAAGGCGATCCGGAGTCGTCGACATCCACTGCCAGTGGATGTTGCAATACAAGCTGTAGCAGTGGTTCACAAGACATCATTGCACGTGTACACAATCTATTCTATGATAAATGATTGTAGGACAGTGGTATTGTTGATTGCCGTTTTCATGCTCCCAGGACACAGATTGCGCTGATTAATCGTGGTTTGATTGCCATTTTCATGCTTCCAGATTGCACTGATTAATCGTGGTTTGATTTGGAGCTCAAGTGTCCATGCATTTCAAACCATTCGTTATCAACGTCGTAATCATCATCCTCTGATTCGTCATTTTCATCTTCGCCTCCGTTAAGTAATTCGCCTGATTCCTCTTCCTCCCACTTCGAATCAGCTCCGTAATCGAAGAATTTCTATCCAAAAAAAAAGAACCGATAGGTTGATGTGTGTATACATATTAGTGGAAAATATAAATAATTAGAACAAACTTTATCTGTAGCAAATAGCCTTTTTTTGGTTATCACAGTGCACGCTCGCACAGTATCTCCATGTCCTGTAAAACGTTAGGAGGCGATTTCCATGGAAAAAGTAGAATTTAATTTTCTAAAAGAATATTCTTACAATGTATAATACAAGTTTTCCTGTCTTCCTCGCTTTTTGGGCGATACAAATGGGTGTGGGTCTTACATCCTAAATTACAATTCTTGTTTTTCTCCATTTTTATCGGTCTATAAAATAAAAACGAATTAGTTTTATCGAATTAAAATAATAGAACGTTTTTTCACTTACATTTTTGCTTCTTCAATAAAATATTGACATTTCACCACGATGTGGCCAAGATTTTCGCTTCACCATGAATTCTTTTATCAGGAGATTATATTCTGAAAAAATGTAAAATACAATTATTATTATTAATTAGATGGAATGTATATATGTACATATATTGTATGTAATTCAATTATTGTATTAACTTTTCACAAGAAGTAGTAGAAGTGGATTAATGATTATTTTGACTTTTTATTTGTGGAAATATAACTTTACACAAACCTTTTGCAAAATTCAGCGTAAAATATCGGTAAAATAATAAACAAAGTAAACAGAATGCGTGCTGTATAAGTCCATTTGGTACAATAGCGAATTCACCAATCCCTTTTTAAAAAAAAAATGGCTGCGACGAAACATTTAGCTTACAATGGAGAAAAAAAGCTGAATTACGCAGCAAGTCATAATTTACTCCTTAATTTCAAAAAAATTGTTTACTGTCAACAATTTCCATTTGAAAATAACTGTTTGTTATTTGTGACGCTATCGTTTGACCGATTTTAAAGTAAGCAATGCTATACGATTGGCACGCCCGTTTCAGAAGTCGTTGACCGTTCTGGCAGTTCATCTACATAACGAACGTGCCGTTGCAAAGCTGGTGTTGAGGGACTTGAATTTCTTACAGAGAAAAGTAGCACATGGACATTGCAAAAGACATGCTTTCCAAAGATGATTCCTGTTTTCTTTATAGAATCATTGGAAAAATACATTTTCAACATTTTCAATGTTTTTGTGCCATTAATTTCATTACTAAAGCAACATTTCCAAATTCGTTGCTCAGTTTTTTGCATCCAAAAATTTCCGAGAAGAAAAAAATCGATGTAAACACAACGCTGTACCTTTCACGCTGTAATGCCAGAATTTGTTAGGATTGGTGAGAATGTCAACGAAATCAAATCGGCCTAACAAAAGCAGCGTACACAGTACGTAGATGGATACAACGAACTGAGTATAATTCCTGTAGCACTAGAAGGAAACATTTTGTTAGAGAAGCAAATAAAAAAAAAGAAGACTACTGATAAATACAAAAACAAAGGATTTGACTTCTAGGATTTTTTCAGATGATCCAAAATGTAACATTTATGGATTAAATAGGCCTTCGAAAGTATGCAGACAAAGCTTTGAATCCAAAAACACAAGGAAGAAGCAAAGGCACGGAGATGGAAGTGATGATGTGGGGTTAAATGTTCACTTTTGGGATCGGTAATTTAGTCATAGGCATTAAAATCATGACAAAAGAAATATACTAAAAAAGTTAGCAAGAAAGTTTGCTTCAAAGTTCACAAAAGCCAATATTATAACGATCCCATGCATCTCGCACAAATGCTGAAGATGTGATTGCCACATAAAACTTCTCACTTGCCAGTAACATCACCACAAAGCCCGGATCTTAACTCAACAGAACGTCTTTGGAATCACACCAAAGCCTCATTTAAAAGCCTTACTTTTAGAGGAATGGCAAGATATAACAACATGTCTGGAAAAGTTGACGTATTCTACGCCAGACTGGCCTAAAGAAGTTAAAAGGCTTAAAGGTACTAGGGTAGTCTTTTTTCGGCAAAAATAAGGTTAAAACTATCACTTTTCTTTAAGGGTATCAACACTTTAGCTGTGCTCATTTTACATTCAGCTGAACATTTTTATTTATATATTTTTTTCTGAGCGAAATATTATTGTTTTAGTTTTTGGCTCTAATAAAGTACAAAAAATCATTTATTACTTGCAAAGAAACAGATCTGTTAAGTACAATTATAAACATAATTCCATTCGACAAAACCAAATTAAGTTGGGTGGGTAAGAGTTTTACTGCACATCGTTGGAAATTCTGGGATTTTTTTTTAAACAAAAAGTTTGCTTCACTCCTTTTGTTCTTTATAATGTGTGAAAGAATAAAAATCTCGAAATATTTTGAAAAAACTTTAAATTCAATTAGAAAACAAAAGATTTCCTAAAAATTATGTTAATTTATTACTTATTAGTATTATTTCATTAATTTATTTAATGGTTTATTTTATTTACTTTATTTTTATCGTGGATTGTAAAGGTAATGTAACTGCACTCGCTGACTCCTAAAACCATAGATAAACTAACTAGATGTCAAACTCTACTAATACTTTTGTAAACCCTTAACTTTCGCACTGACACACTGTAAGTAAATTCCAACACTTTTACATCTCAATAACTTTCTCAAAATTTGCTAGAATGAGAGCAATTTACAAGTAAAATTACTAGAATGAGAGGGATTTGCACGAGTGTATGTAATGTGGATAATGTTTTTTTGTTTAAAATGGGCGTGGTTTGTATAAAATGAGAGGGAAATTGCCATTGATGACAATTCACACGTATTCGCAGATAGGGTCACACGGATAGGGGCGATCAGTAGAAAAACGGAAAGTTTGATATCTATGTAGGTATAGTTAGTCTATGGCTAAAACAAGAGTAAGTGAAATGATACTAAAGGCGACCGTTCGCCGCATCGATGACACAGTGGAAATTTCCATTGCGTGGTGGTGTGATCTGCTCATTATCTTATTGGCTGTGTTGATGCTGCTTGCTTGCAGCTGTGCTAATGTTGTTTCTCGCAGTTGTGCCGTTCGTAGAAAAAAAGGGTCACCTCTTGTCTGGTAGTTCCAGGCAATTTACTTAACACGTGCCAAACCAAAAAGATAAACTATACTATAAAAGATGTCCTTAATTAACAATCCTTTTTATTGATGTCCAGAGTTTGTGCCTAAACATGCAAAATTTTTCAAAATTATTATACATAGTTTCAATTCATTTATATCTTCAAATGGAAGGATCAAAAAATGATTCGCAGGTCCTTTTTTAATTTTATTCTGAAACCATCCTCTTTTTGTGCACTTGAAAAAAAGAGGTTTTCTTCATATACGAGTATTCTATTATCCTCACTTCTTCACCACATTGAAAAAAATATTCCCTATCGTAAAATATTTTTCCTTTTACTTTTGCCTTTATTATACATACCTAACATTACGTGCAATTTACTATTATTTAGCCATTCTGACAGGTTATAGTGGATTCATAATTCACGAATAGTGTGTCTGTGCGAAAATTAAGGGTTTGCAAATGGATTAGTAGAGTTTGCCATCTAAGTTAGTTCGTCTATGCTTTGGGGCAAACCGGTCGTATTGGGATTGTATCGGATTGTCAAACGAGTTACAACAACAATTTCAATATAAACCAGTGACACTTCGGTGGCAATTTTTAGTATCTTGAGCCAAAAACGGAACGATAGGCTCCTGTGTTCGACAAAAAAACTCTTCCATAAGGCCTGTACTGCAAATTTCTCTTGAATAGAGTGTATATCTACGAAAAACAGTCCAAAATCCGTTCGCGTACTCATATTTTTCCGTAGTTTTTCGCAGAAGAGAGCGAAATGATAGAGCAACTCATTTCCCCTATTTTCTCCATTTTAATCCAAGAAATCTGTCCGTGCAAATTTGTACAAACTGTCAAACTGCTCATTTTTATCCGAAACTGTCATTAGGTTTGTTTTTATTTAGAAATAGATTTTTTTTTTCACTCAGTTTTCTCAAAAATATGTGAGATTTGAATAAATAATTAATTAATAGTTAAGTTTGAAATGGAAAATTATTTTTAGAAATTGTTTACAGACAAAATATATTAGGCAAATGAAATGAAAGTGCTCCCCATGCACCCTCCGACATCTACATATGGCATATAGATGAACAGTGCAAAGGGAAATTATCGAAAAAAACTCATTTAGACGTGTCTAGGCTGAAGTTCAAGATTTTGAACAGACATATTATTAGCATCAATTTTAATATTCAAATAATTTTTTTTATGATATAATAGAACATTAGTAAAATATTCTAGTACTTTTCCGAATTCGCCTTCCCCTTACAATGTGTTTCTACCCATCGTTTTGAATACCAACATTATTTGACAACTTCTACCATGAATTTAACATATTCCTTTGTTTGTAAATAACCAATTCATTTCATTCCCAAAGAAAATGTGATTTTTTTTTTAAATAAATTCACTTGAATCCATTATCCATTTCGCACCCGGAAGTACTTATTGGTAAACCGAAATTGAATGTCTGTCTTGCCATCAAAATGGAGGACTACGACGAATACGAGGAGGATCTATTCGAAGATTATGATTTTGAACAGAAGTTATTCTTTCGGTTCAGCAGACATACCCTGGAAGAAACCATCAAGAATTGTGTATTACCATCATTGAGTCAAATCACTTCGTATGCTGGCACATTAATCGGATGGAATCTGCTGAGCCGGTTGGCCTGGACACTTGCCAAGTGCATTCGTATTCGAGCATGGATGGATCATGTAATTTCATTTATTTGTGGATGCGGAGTACTATATTACACAATTGGCTGGGATTTCCTTATAATTTTACTATTCGCCATGGTGTCTTATGTAATCTTAAGCAT
Organism: Volucella zonaria; assembly: GCA_963966105.1. Taxonomy (NCBI): domain Eukaryota; kingdom Metazoa; phylum Arthropoda; class Insecta; order Diptera; family Syrphidae; genus Volucella; species Volucella zonaria. Next base: position 183,163,524 of record OZ014532.1, read on the forward strand.
TTTGGAGTATAGACAATCCACCAAAATGGGCTACATTCTTGGTTCGATTTGTATTGTGACGTTGTTTACATACGAACTTCTTGCTGATAATCCAACTGTTTGGCATAAAATTCGTGGAGTACAAATGGTAGCTACAATGAAAGTGATTTCACTAGCATTCGACTTGGATGCGAAAAAAACTAATCGCACTCCAGCATTGTTTCCTTATTTGGGATACATGCTATGTCCGGGGAATGCTGTGCTAGGCCCATGGATTCCATTTGATGAGTACCTGCAGAGCTTTAACCAAATGAGGACGGATTTTTATTGGATTCTTTGGACGATGTGTAATAGTGCTGCTGCAATATGTTTCCTCTTACTTTCCAATTGCTTTGTGTCGTTACTCTGCACAGATTATGCTTGGAAGTGGTTTATTGCATTTCGTGATGCTCTATCATTTCGATGCAGTCATTACTTCATATCGTTTCTATCGCAGGCTACAATGGCCGCAGCTGGAGTCGGAGGACCACCTAACCCCAGCGAAACGCCACTTCTTTTCGGAAATATGGTTACCAAACCCAGTTCTATTGAATGTCCGCGCTCTCTCACCGATTTAGTTCGAAACTGGAATATTCCAATGCATCGCTGGCTGAAGACGTACATTTTTCGTACAATCAAAGGAAAGAGTGTCGTACTTGCGATTGCCGCCACATATCTTATATCTTCCCTCTTGCATGGACTTCATTTACAAATCTACGCAGTATTATTGTCGCTTGGAATTTTCACGTTCGTGGAGTACAAGCTACGTGCCAAAGTTGCCAGTATTTTCAACGCTTGTATCTTACCAAATGCTTGCCGCAGACATAATATGTGCTCACACGAGCACAAATGGAATTCTGCCTTCAGTTTGGTGATGAATTCTTTGTTTGGCTTGTTAACTGTGATGCATTTAGCCTACCTTGGCATTATGCTTGATGGAACCAACTCACAAAATGCTCAGGAAAGTCGCTTTTCAATACAAGCCGGACTTAATGAATGGATGTCGCTGGATTTTCTAAGCCATTGGATATTTCTTTGCAGCTATCTGTTTTACTTAGTTGTGTAGCTGACATTGATTAAACATATTTATTCACTAAAACAAAAACAAAACAAGAAAACTGTATAATCTCAATCACCGAAGATGTTTCTCCTGTATTAACACAAAGTGTACACTTAGGTATTAGATGGTAGATGTGTTACTTTTATTGAAGTACACCTACCCACAGTAGAATAAGCTAAAATTAGTTTAACTGTGATTAACTTTCCATTTACTAGCATTTTGTACTTAGTAAGAGTTTTGTGTGAAGGATGCTTCCCAGTACTTAACCTAGAGTAAACAATAGAGAACTCTGTATTTTTATTTTTGATATAAAGCATCCGTTGACTGTAAATATATTGAACTAACATGTTAACTTGTTTTATTTTTTCGATATCAAGTAAGAAGATAGAGGCTGGGTGCTTGAAGGATTGGTTAATTGGTTATCTCAAGAATGTTATTCTTTGTTGTTCCTTTCTTCTAATTCTTACCGTCAGTTTTTGTGATCGTGCTTCCCTTATGATTGGGAATAATTCATACAAGGGCGACGCAACTCTTGTCTATCATGTCATTGATATCGGACATATAACAGAAACAACTTTAATAGACAGGCTTTTAGAAAATGTCCGGCTATGTATTTTCACATTGCTATAGCATTCCACTGACGCTATTATTTAGCATTTGGGTCGTACTTAAAAACGTAATGCCGTTGCAGATACAAAACCCTTATCAATTGTCATTTATGTTAGAATAATATAAAAGGGCGAATAAAGTTGTCTTGGAAGACCCCTAGAGTTTTTCGCGAAGAAATTAGAGAAAACCAACTAAACGTGGACGAGATAAACTGGTGAAGATGGCAGTTCTGGGCAGGAAATTTGTGGTAATAGCTTTGAAATTCTAGGAATCAAGTGGATGAATTTTTGAGCATATTCCTAATTTTATGAGTTGGTTAGAAAAAAAGTGTAGGAATTAGAATACGTAAGTTGCAAAATAGAAGCAAAGAAAGCGGTAGCTGGGTACAAGTGCTGACCGCCGTGTTTTTGTTCGAACAGAAGAGGGAAAACGACAAGGTGTAAACGAACGAAGATAAAAACTGATCGAAAAAGAAATGTATAAAGGGCTAAGAGGAAATGGGACGATTACTAACAAAGCAAGTTACTTAGGGCAAGTATTCGCCTGCTATTTCGCACAGAGGAAATAGCTAATTTTTTGGCACACGAAGTAGGTATAGTGTAGCATGGATGTTGCAAATATTTTTCAAAGACTACATCCACGGCACAACGCCTTGAGGTAATTTACAATTACATACAATTACTTTATCAAGTTGTGCCTTCATTTTGAAATGAGTCCATATTCACCCAATTGGGACCAATTCATTTGAAGACAGTCTTATTTACAAAACAAACCAATTCTTTATTTTTTTCTTAATCTAGTATCACATAGTATAATTTTTATAATATATAATCTATTTTTCAATCATTTTCTATACATATGGATTCCAATTACTGCCATCCTCAGGAAGCAAATTATTTGTTATTAATAAAATAACATCAATCACCCACCAAACACCAACTCCTCCGACAGTTAAAAGTTTGCCCACTGCAGTACCTGTTTGACCAAGACAAAATCGATCCATTCCAAGAAATCCCAATAGAATACTGTATATTAATGTTGTGACAAAGTAATGATCTGTGTACTTTACACATGGTATACCGTCTCGGAGAAAAGTTCTTGGTCCATAGCAGTCGATATCAGCAAAGACAGTGCATTCAACTTTTGTGTGCTCAACTTCATCATACCATATGCCACCGAATTTCACACAACCATAGCCCAGTTCATCGCGAGCTGTTTTATTTCCTCGATGATCATAGGGATCCATGCAATCTAGAAATTCTTTTGAGAGAAAACTGCATTTGACCAGCGGCCCGAGTGGATTAAATTCTAAAGCCGATGATGGTGATTGTTGTATTGAGATGTCTTTGTCATTTCGAGCGTGAGTTGATTGAGTTAAATATATTAATTCGTAAAATATTAAAAAGAATGTTACAAATTTCATTATTCGCCAATTAATCGAAGTACAAACTACTTTTGCTCTTGCACTTGTAAAATGTCATCGGGCGCAGTGACATTTGACATAAGTTTTCGTACTTTCTGAACAAATTTTCAGAGGACTATTGTGATTTTGATGAAATTCTATTGTAAATGGGTTGTGATCTTTGATAAATAAATTGTTATACATATAACATACCAAACAAATAACAATGCCACATAAAAAAAGGAGCATTAAAGGTCTGTCACGGGTCAAAATTATTACTCCCGTTATGTCTGTATTAAAACGATGTGTCGGGTCCAGCTAATGAGTTCTTAACATCAGAATATAAGGTCCATTAAAGGCTTTTCTTCTTTCTTTCGAAATGGAGAATTCAAATAAAAAATTTAATAGGAACACGCCTGGTGCGAGCGTAGGATGGTCTCTCACATAGATAGTGTCGATAAACGTCGCAAGATGTTATTTCATTTATTCTTACTACACTTAGATTATTAGCATAAGCGCAAGACATCATTTGACGCAAGAGCAATAGCGCGAATATCGTTGACTTCTTAGAGATATTCCGAAGCATTCGTTTTGTCTGCAGGCATCCTGGAGAGTTTTGCCATATGCAGTTATACTCACATGAAACCTAACTGTAAATTGAAGCTCAAACCGAGGGCGAAAGCAGTTCTGTCACAGGTTTGGGTCCTAAAATATACCCTTATAAGCCTTACCGACATCCCATTACGAGCTGGAATCCCAACAAACTATTGTATTTCAGATTATTCAACTTCTACTTTCCATACCTGGAGAGATGTATGATTTTTCGCTTTCGATTGGGCAATAACAATTTTGCCCCTCTATCCTCGTCATAATAACGAACAAACTTATATGAAGTCGTTGGAGTATGCAGTATACGTAGGTATGTACTGTAACCAGATTTCAGCCTCAATGATTAGTGGCATACATATGTAGGTAAATAGACTATTGTCGCAGTTCGTTTGTTAAAAGCGACTAATTGGAGAAAAAAGAGGACGCATTCAGAGCTAACGTTGGTTCGGGTTCTGACAAACTGCCCTCTGGACCTTGTCTAGCAAGTTTATCATTTCATTTCCCGTGATCCCGTTGTGACATGGGATCCAGACAAGATTAAGTGAATTTAGCCCTGATTGGAAGTCGCAAGGGGATTCAGCAAGGTTCTAAGCGCAGCTTGCAAATGATTCGCCCCTTCCATAGATTCTTCACAATACGAGTATGGTTCGTTGCCATCAGGATTGCGTATATCTCCACTTGGAAGACAAAAGTAAGTTTTCATAATGAGGTGTGACAACTAACCTTGTCGTCCTCCAGAAAGATTTTGGGGCCCACAGGGAAGATCCGACCACATTCCTTTCCTGGCTCAGATTCTGGTCGAAACCAGCTTAGGATACAGGGTAGCTCGACTTCGTGTTTTTTTCCCGCAGCAGGAGTTCTGATGTCATTGCATCAGACGGCATCATCATCATCAGACATGTCAAAAGACAGTCGGGGCGCAAGATTATCAAAGCTGCAGTGCGTGTTGTACCAAAGACCATGTCCCTTTACACGCACGACGGCTTTGAGAGTACAGCCCATGATATGAATATCAAGGGGAGGGAGATTTGTCAATGCGTCTAGAGAAGAGCTAGGTATGTTAAGGAAAACCCTCATCAAAGGACACGGCGTTCTTTGGAGTCTGGGGGCAAATTACCACACACGTGATCGAGCTACTGGTCACTGGGAAATACACATTTGGTATGCCCGCATATGCTATCCAGCTTCGAGTGTCGTAATTTGACATTCTCCCATCTGTGATTAAGTGCCAATCATGCACGAAAGCTACCAAGCTCACGTACGAATGGATTTTAGGTCTTTGGAACAAAGAAACGATCTGTACGGAAATTGAACTATATTTTTTTCCAAATTTTACGCTTTTCTGCTGACATTTTAGAATCTTTTTGTCAAAATTAATTAAAGTAAACAGATTTCAACATATTGCCAGAGTAATATCTTATTGTGAATTTGTCACAGGATTTTTTTTGTCTAAGGACTATCAACAACTGTCAGAAATTAGTTATAGATTTTTACTCTTACAATTTGATGTTTCCATTCGATACGTGAACTATCGTGTGCCATCATCCCAAGGTCACTCGATCGCGGATGGAATCCACTCACTCGATAATGTGCACGGTAATTTCCCAATGGTAAAAGCAGCCATAACGTATTTAGGTGGGAGCTCGTTCCACCAGAGATGATTCAACAGACAGTACATTAGTCTCTGGTTTTTAACGTAAACCACCTGTCATGCAGACTTATGTTTACGGGATGCCCATACATCCATGGAAGCAAGGATACGCCTTGCCATCTCCGCCAATACTTTGATACCAATTCGGAACTGTGTTGGAGGCACAAGTTCCACCCTTGGTATGAGTCGAGGTCGATCTAAAACCTCTTACTGCTCTTAGGGTCACAGCACCCAGTACATATTTGCTACTCTACAATGGGTCAAACAAAGGAAGACCCTTCCCGCGATTTGGGTTTAAACCACAGCCACCATGACCCTCCCACAAGGGGGCCTACCTCAACAAGTCAGGCCCGGACTGGAATCCGGGGGCTCCTGACTCCCATGGTACCGTGATTTAAGTCCTGGTAGGGACTACCGGTGGTCTTGCCGCCAGCAGGACCTATGACCGGCAACTCGTAGCAACCTTCAGAGGCGTCATCTGAAGATGTTTACGATAAAACCAGTAATATGCTCTGCCCCCGCTTTTTATTAGACAACGTCATTGAAGGGCGAAGCCTTGATAATTGGGCGGGGGCCCTCAACAGACAGTACAGCTACATCATCCGCATATGCTGGTGCATAGACATCAGAACTACTGATAGCATTAAGGAGTGAGTCGACCAATATGCATCATAGCAGCAGAGACAAAACCCCACCTTGCGCCTGTTTACACCTACCTTCAGCATTCACAATCAGTCTCCGATTCACCAGCATTGCTTTTATCCTGCCAGTGCCAGGCTAGAGTTACCAGCAGCTGGTCTTTACCTTTCAGTAGCATAACTGAGTATAGGCCATCGGTGCGGTGCCGGGCGCCTTGAAGCAACAGCATGTTTCATGGCCTCATCCGTCAGTATAGCCGACGAGATATGGCGAGTTGTGCTACTCATCACTCTAGCACCTTTGTTAATAGGAGATGGTTATGAGTTGGTTCCGATTAGGTTACCTTGGAAGTGAATCTCAAGCATGAGACAAGACTGAGAGCTTCTGCTTTCGACTCAGTTTAGGTGCAATTCGATTTTTTGAGTGACTCCAGACTAGTTGATTTTTCCCTTTTGTGGAATTTGACCAGCCTACTTATTTTACCAACAGTTTCGATCTTTTCGCAAGTCTTTATGAGAGGCACTTTTCGAAATCCGAATAAGCTCCTGTTAATCAAATCGGCGGGTGAATATCTGAATATAGTAGGCATAATTACAACTTTGAGCTATTGAATAGCAAAACGCGCTAAGGTGGAAAAGGCACTTGCTTGCTTGTATCATTCCACTAAAGAACTGTGCCAATTGTATTAAAACCAATCAAAGCGGTTTATGACGTTCCTAAATGTCAAACAAAAATGCGCATCATTAGTAAATTATGTTTTTTTTTATGCATTGCTTTGAAACGCCACTTGCACACATTTCCCGCTGTTGTTTTAATTTAATAAAATCGAGAAGATGAATGAAGACAATGTAAAATAATATGAAATAATAAACAATATAAAAAAAAAAGAAAAATGACTTACGAGTTCGGCGTAGCCCACATTCTGTATAATAATCAAGCAAAAATATTGCACCAGATCTGTTTGTGATGCAGGTTGCTTTTGTGTGCGCAGTATATGCGTTTCCATTCCGATTTGAAACGTTATGCATTCTATCACTACTGAAATGTTGCGTTACGAAACGGGGGAATTCAGCCTATATCTTAACTAATGGGTTTTGAGAATCACATCAATGAAGTCAATTCAAGAGTGCCGATAAAGGGTTGAGGTCTTCAGGATTGGCATTGCACGCGAAATTAAATGCCTTCAGTTTAGGAAAAAATCTTAAGTCATGAATAGGCCATATGCAGTTCAACAATAAACGCAGGCTTTTAGCAGTTAGCCATCTGGAATTACTGCTGTGTAGAATTTGCAACTGCAAGTAATGTTCAACTCAAATGTTGAGTATTATTATATTTATCGTCATTCGCAGTACTTCGCTTAAAAATATCTTCGATCTTTGTACTATGGGGAAAGAACCTGTAAACATTAACTTATTGTAGAGAATGTAGCAGTGACAGCTAACTAGCTGGCAGGAAAATGAATCAAGACTGCCTTTTTACATGAGCTTCACAATTGGCGCAGGGAAATTCAATGTGATCATTGAATTTTGTCCTTGATAAATTTTTAGAAGCCAAGTTTAGTTCTCATATTGTTGCTTCATTCGAACTTAGTTTTAAATCTTTGTAATTTTCATACGTAATCTTAGCTTTCACTGGATCAAAGCAAACAGAACCGTCTTCAGAGTTCGAAGCATTCTCGCTTCGTTTTAAAGAGAGGGATAAGCGTTTGTTTTCAAATATTTTTTTCCCAAAAAGGCATTTTCAAAATGTTTGCTGCAAATGTAAGGTTTTTTAAGGCATTTTAGTGTTCACGAGACTCCTCCGTCAAAGCTAACCATTCATCATATTTAACTGTGCCTTTTTTGGGGAAACGAAATAATTTCCTATCCGAGAACTCATTTTCGGTTGCACAGCAATGTGCTATTGCGCACTTTGTTCTCCTCCAGGACATTTTTCTTTATAGATTGCTGTTCAAATATAGATATACTTACCTAATTTTCAGCTTTTAGAAATATGTAGATAGTTTGTGATTAACATAAAAATATTATCAGTTAAAATAGGAGCAAAACAACTCAAATTGTATTAAGAAAATCAATACACATGTAACATACATATATAAATATATGTAATGTAATACCTGCACCTAAACGCTAGTTATTTTAAATAAAAATTTAGTAAATATATGTACATATATATATCAAGTAATACATATATGGATAAAATATATTAAAATAAAAATAGGTATGTAAATATGAAAGAAACGTAAATTTATAGTTTAACCTGTGCACTTTAATTATCACTTCAATTCAATTCAATTACTTATTATTAATTATATGCACTGCAGATTAATAACACGAATAATATTTTGTGTGTCAACCTTCAATTACAAAATGTAACGAAATATTCCACTTTTCCCGACTTTTAATTGCTCTTTCTTACATGAAAAATTATATAATCTCCTGTTGCAGTCGAATGAAAACAAACAGCCAAGCTTTCACACCCCTTCCCGCAAGTCCCTTGAATAAAAAAGCTTTATATTACCCCGAAAGCTCGTGTCGGCTGGGCGCCTGTGGGCTAGGCGAACAAAAGTTTACCACTTTTTTCTACAGGGATGGTACATCTGTATGGATTTATTATCTCTGCTCGAAAGGTAATGTACAAATTATAAAATAAAAGAAGGCTTGATGTTGTGGAAGAATAAGGTTCTAAGCTAATGAGCTTTGCAAGCTATTGTTGTCATATTAAAAAAAAAATAGCGCATTAAACTACGTGGGAGATTTAATTTTTCAACTAGATGAACGACTACTTCGGCGCGTATGCCTCCTCTTTAATACATAGTCATGCTGTAGCAAAGCAAAGTTTCCGTAGATCGGAGAAATTCGCAGAAGTATGTGGCCATTACTAACTTCCATAAAACATAGCAGATGGTTTTAGCAACGGTTGTTATCTAGATGCGGATCGAGTCGCAATGAACAAGTCCCACCTTGGCTTGGAATGAAAAAATAAACTTCCCCTGTTCTCGTTACCAACAATGATTTAAACATATTTTCATACATGATTTCGCTCCGAATCCAAAAGCTCTTTTTTCAAAATTTTTTCTTACCCTTGTCAGTTAACACCTGATCTATTAAACTTCAAAATCGTTCTTTTTATAGCATAGCGCAATTCTTGAAAAAAAATCGGTGGTATCAAGGAGGACCATTCTCTTGCCATTTTAAACTCAATGAGAAGATTTGATTCTGTATAAGACTTTTATTTCTATTTCGCTTTACAAATTTATATCACCGGGGCCAGTTTGATTGATATTTTCAGAATCGAATTCAACAGGAAATAAAGTTACAATATAAACTACATAAAACAAACATCGGTTTGCCAACAAAAATGATAATTTGGAATGTACATTATACTTTAGGGAGACCAGCGGAAATTTGGCTTTCAATGCCACAATGATCGCTTCCACGGAGAATCTTGAAGGTACCATTATCACCCCAATCGGTGTTCCATGAGTTGGCAATAAGCCAGTATGGAGTCTCATTTTCTACACCCCAACCAATGATACGAATTGCGTGACCACCAAGAGCTTTTCCATGAACATGCTGGTAGACTCCTAATAAAAAAGAAATACGAAAAATAATCCCACATTTTCTTCATCAAAGAATTACTTACCGCCTTTGTACAAAATCAAATCTTCAAACACAGTAAATGCTCCTTCGACTGGTCCATAGGTTTGGATTTCCTTTTGAATTTGCTGTACATTACGTGTAATTGAATAGGATTTCTTTCCGAAATGTTTATCATCGTTGTATTTCGTTTTATAAGAACTTTGGCATTGATGTTGGCAACGTGGTGTTTTGCCATGTTCTCCATCGCAAGATGGGCGCGTTCCGTTCACATGATGTTCGCATGGTGCGATTTCGTATGGGCGACAACCCTTTGAATTGTCAAATAACTATCTTTTAAGACCAAAATTAAAACACCGATTTTATTACCTGTTTCGAGCCGTATGAGCCTCCACTCACAATACCTTTACGGGTCCAGTAACTCCATGCAGCTCCGGGGAAACCACCATTACACCCGAAACCACAAGTGTGACAACACGAAACCAAGTCATCAGCAGAAAAGTGGAAATTGACTTTTCCCCCAGAGTTTATACAAACCTGCAATTGAATCGAGAATATGACAGTTAAGTTAATCGATGAAATTACGAAATCTGGGAGTACTTATTACGTCAGAAAATATTAGTTGGAACCGTTGACATGTTTATTAAAAGAAACTTATCAACACCTCAAGGTCATAAAAACTACATCTCAAGACCAAAACCTTCCCAAAAGTATGGTACCATTATAGTAGATTTGGGTTGTTTGCTTTGCACAGTACTGAGACAAAGCATTCATTTTTAGCTGAGGTAAACTTTATTTGCTGTTGAATGCAGTCAAATAAGAAGGCTCCATATCTTCGAGAAGAATTAAAAGCATATATTTATTGAATGGAGCCCCCACTTAATGTAAAGGTTGGTTTAAATTTACCAACACAAGGTTTCAATGCAATTAATCCTAAAACCAATTTGGGTGTTGCAGTTAAAATACAAATTAATTAATATGCTTTTACATACGCCCTTACCAACCCCAATTCACAGTTACCAGCTTGCTGTAGACATTATTAACTCGATACTAGACATTATAGACCCCGCAGACATGGTAATAGTTTTGGTCGATTTCAACTTTCCTCACTTTCAATGGATACGTTCTAATGACAAAACTCATTTTCTTGCTACCAACCCTACTTCAGATAAAGAACTTGATCTTGTTTTCTCATCCGATGTTAATCTTTTATCAAAACTCGATAGCTACCACCCACTTTTATCCCTTACATTCGCTTACAGTAAAAAAAATAAAATAATTCAGTCGGAGCATTCTTACCATTCTACCTTCTTAGTACTACTAATTTTGACAGCATCTTAAATAGGTCCATACATAATGCGATTGAACTTTTCTACATCCTAATTTTTAAACTCAGCCGTTCCTTTCGTTCCGAAAAAAATATCCCACATCCTCATCACCTTGCTAAGAAATAAACTCAAATCTTGGTCTACCTTCGACTTCTTCGCTTACCAGCAGCACGTATACATTTTTCAAGACTATGTGCGTCACTCTAACACTATTGTGTTACATCTAATCCTAAATGCTTTTTCCACTTCATAAACAGCATGGAAATTCTGTTAATTTATCCGCGTACCCTAAGCTTTTCTAAGGAATCCTCGAACAGCCGTGAAGAAATCGCAAACTTATTCTTTAAATTCTTTAGCCATTCGTTTGCTACGCATTTTAGAGAACCTGATATCAAATATATTTTTTACATAAGTAGCTGTGCCCTAACTTCACTTATTTCAGTTGATATTACATAATATCGAAACTTGGTCAAGGACCAAGTCCTGTCGGTCTGCCTGTCATTATTCTGAAAATTTTTAAAAATGTGCAAACATCTTGGCCAAACCTCTCTCCACCCTCTTTCAGCTCTCTATGTCACAAAATATTTTTCCTTAATTTTGGAAGGGATTTTACATAATTCCCCTGCATAAAAAAGGTCCTCCCAAAAATGAAATCTCTAACTACCGCCATATCGCTAAACTCTCTTGTACACCCACCAAACCATTTGAGAGCATTGTTTACGACCAGATGTTCTTTCACTACAAACCTATCTGCTCTCCTTATCAGTACGGTTTTCTAGAAGGAAGATCAACAACTAATACTTTAACGGAATTCGTTTCTACTCCTCTCTGTGCGTTGGAAGACAAATGAATAACTGCTACCGATTTTATTGTAGATAAGCATTCGATAAAATTTCACACGAAATAAACTTTGTCAAGCTTAAAGTTCTTGGCTTCCAATCTGGGTTCATCTTGTGGATCAAATCTTATTGACAAATCCTCAATATAATGTTCTGTTTAGATCTTCTGATTCAGATACCATTGTACCTAGCTCGTACATCTGGTGTACTTTAAAGAAATCACATTGGCTCTCTGATATTTATATTGGCAATTAATGACGTAGACTTCATTATCACAGAGTTCCGCATTTCCATCCACCCAGGTGATATGAAAATCTATATTCCCATCCACCCAGGTGATATGAAAATCTATAAGCACATCTCAATACCTTCTGACTTTCATGTACTACAAAATGACCTGAATGGTTTTTTAACCTGGTGCGAAAAATATTTTTTGGGGCTCGACTTAAATATCAGCAAAACCAGTCTTCGAAATTCCCTCTTCCGAGCTCCATAAGCCCTTGCCTTTCCCGTAGTTTTTTTAAGTCATATTAATGTTAGTTTTAAGTTTTATTTTTATATATTTGTAGTAAGCATTAATAAACTGTGCGGGGTTGACCCGGTCCACAATCAATCAATCAACCAATCAAACCTGTACTGTAGAGCGAAACGAAAAAGAGAAAAATACGTCTCGACCTCTACAAGTTTGCTGTCAAAAATTTTAATAGGTGTTGCCATGACTTTTCGTGTGATTACAAGCGACATCCCTTACACCGAAATCGAAACAATTGAGTGTTTATACAAGGCGGTTTCGCCTTATTTCATTCGTGTTTTGATACTTGTAAACTGAACTACATGCGCGCTACAACGAGGCGCTTATTGTTATAGGAAAGAATTATGTACTGCGTAAAATATACATATGCTATTTGAAAACCTTAAAAATAAAGAAGAGATTTCAAGCGCATCCAACCAATGAGAACGCAGATATAATAGAGAATTGCGTCATTTGAATCCTCGTCTTCAACAATCTCTTTACAGATTAAAAGAGTACTATCGTATGAACAGTGAACATTTTGAATATTTTTGGAAGAAATATCTTCATATGCGAGGGCTGTTTGATAAGTACCCGTGCTGGAAGATAGGTGGCGCTACTGGGCTAAAATGAGTACACCATCATTTACTATAACCTCTTTTAGCCCGCCTGTCAAAATTTCGTGACAATCCGACGCTTAGTTTTGTTTTGACACCTTTCCGGCCGAAGGCACGGTCTTCGCCTTCTTTGGAGCACGTACACCGTGTAAAACCTATTGTTTCGATAGTTCTTTGGTTTCTGGTGTGTACCATAAGAATTTCTGACCTCTTTTCTGAAACAGCAACACTGCTCCTGTCAACAGGCATCTGTCAGTTGACTCCTGTCAAAATTTAAACTTGCTGCGTCAGTTAGTTTGTGTTTGACAGCTATTTTTATCAGACTACTCACTAATTTGAGGAGAAAATGGAAAAAAGTGAATTTCGTGTGCTTATTAAGCATTATTTCTTGCGAAAAAAACCATTACCGAGACCAAGGCTAAGCTTGATAAATACTATGGGGACTCTGCACCATCGATTTCAATGGTAAAAAAGTGGTTTACCGAAATTCGTTGTGGCCGTACAAGCACTGAAGATGCCGAACGTCCTGGACGCCCAGTTGAGGTCTCTACACCCGAAACAATCGAAAAAATTCACGATATGGTGTTGGCCGACCGAAGATTGAAAGTGCGAGAGATTGTGGAAGCCGTAGGGATCTCGCATGGCTCAGTGGTTTCAATTTTGAATGATCACTTGGGCATGAGAAAGCTTTCCGCAAGATGGGTGCCGCGTTTGCACACAGTCGACCACAAACGCAATCGTGTAACAACTTCACAGGAAGGTTTGGCGTTGTTTAATCGCAATATGGAGGAGTTTTTGCGCCGTTTTGTAACCGTGGACGAAACATGGATCCATCACAACACACGAGAGAAAAAACAACAGTCAAAACAGTGGGTTTCTAAGGGTGAATCGGCGCCAAAGGCCAAGGTGGGTTTGTCAGCCAATAAAGTTATGGCGACTGTTTTTTGGGATGCACGCGGGATAATCCACATTGACTACCTTCAAAAGGGAAGAACAATCAATGGGGAATATTATGCCAACTTATTGGACCGATTCAATGACGATTTGAAAAAAAAACCACCTCATTTGGCCAAGAAAAAAGTTCTTTTCCACCAAGACAATGCAAGGGTGCACACATGTGCAGTTGCCATGGCAAAAATCCATGAATTGGGCTATGAATTGCTCCCTCATCCACCCTATTCTCCAGATTTGGCTCCGAGCGACTACTTCTTGTTCCCAAACCTGAAGAAATGGCTTGGTGGAAAAAGATTTGACTCCAATGATGAAGCCATCTCGCAAACAAAGGCCTATTTTGAGGACCTCGACAAATCATTTTTTTTGGAAGGGATAAAAAAAAATTGGAGAAGCGTTGGACAAAGTGTATAGAGCTCAAGGGAGACTACGTTGAAAAATAAGATTATTTTTTTATCAAAAAATCTGTTTTAATCCAAAGGACTTATTGACCCGCCCTCGTATTTTATTACAGATTGTCCGTGATCCAATGGTAACTGACTTACGTGCCTTGCTTTTGAATAAAATACGTTCCTTTTGATAACATTATAGATATTTTTTCCTTTTCTCACAACCGTAAATATACAGCGGAAATACGTACCACATAAGCCAGAAAATTACAATACCTTGTTAGCCGAAACAAAACAAAAACTTAAGTGTAATACCTCGTAACCAAAAATATTAACATAAAATAATAATTGTGATAACAAGTTGTGGCGAAACATAAATCCGCATCAATTAAAGTTTCTGCAATCAAACCAGTTCAATTTTATTGACCTTCATTACTTTTATACCGAGTTTTTTGTTTCTCCTGATCGTCGGTCTACAGCGACGATATGACAGTTGTCAGGATCACTTGATAAAGAAAAGTATAGTTGTGCATTTTTTTTTAGTCATAAAATTGTGAATAATTAGTTTTGTAATGGGTAGAAATAAACACTGCACAGATTGAAGATCGTTTAAAAACAAAAAAAAAAAAGGAACCTACTGTGCCGGGAGATATCTGAGCTCTATCAGAGATGCAAAAAAAAAAAATCCATTTGTCTGTTCATGCATGAAATAAATGTGTGTTAATGTTTCTCCCCTTCAACAGGAATATTCTAATTCTAATTGTGGTTCGATGGACTGGTAAATATTTGTTTGCTTTTTCATTAGCCCAACTTGACAGTTTTACCAAGCGTAAGCCTGTAAATGAGGTCATAGGCTGTCACATGAGAATAAAATTCAAAAAATACAAGCAACATCAACCGCAAATCAAAGTATTACTATGCAGTTTTTCTGTTTCAGGTTTTAGGCATGTTATATTCAAATGAAATTAACCACAAAGAATGCATTAATCATCACAACATATGTACAACATCAGTCACAACATAATGGTCTTATGTAAACACAAAAAGTATATTGAAAACAAATACACTCTTAAGCGAACCTACGAACAAAAGTATTGATCCCTCTTATCAGCAACAGTGCAAAACGAATTCGAAGAAAACGAGACTTCTTGAAGCGATAAGCAACGGATTCTGTCGAATCGACTTTTGTTTGTTTTGTTAGTTTTAATGTGAAATAACATTTATTATCAACTTACCCGATCAGACATTGCTTCTACAGCTCCAAATGCCCAACATGAACCGCAGGATCCCTGATCACGGATTTCTCCAATTGTAGGACAATTAGGCCATTGTTTACGAGCATCGAAATTCTCTGGAATATCATCTTCATCGCCTAACATAACTTCCTCCTTTGGAGGTAAAGCAAATTTATATGCATCTGGATGTACTCCCATCAAACCCTTGATGTATGATTCAGACACTGATGGTGCAAAATTACGTCCAACCTATAATAGAATTATGTGCGATTATATTTTGTAGAAAGTTTCTATTGTTGCAAATTGACTCACCTCCCATGTTTTTGCTTTATGACGAACAATTTCAATAAATTCGTCCGACTGTAGATGAGGTTCAGCTGCAATTTGCAAAACAAGTGCAACAAAAACCAAAGCGAAAAGCTTCATGTTGTTTTTCCCCCCTTTGTTTCGACTTGTTTTTAGCAACGTAACGAAAAGACGGAGATTAGTTGATTTGAAACAAAAGACAAAATAAAAAAAATGGCGTACTGATAGTTAAACTGCGTATTACAAAGTAATTGTTGCTAAATTTAAAGTCATGTAGGTCGGGAAAAGATATTGGAATTTTCTTATGGCAGGGAGGTCTTATTGGATTAACTTACCTGAAATCTATGAACGACAATGGTTTTATTCTATAAATTAAAATTGAAAATATATAATCCACACAACCAACTTCCACCACTTTTTGAACTGCAATGAATTTTTGATCTTGTAAAAACCCCCTCAAGAAATCGCTCCAAAATATCTGCCTATGCTGCTGAATTGATGACAGCTGTGTACACTGTACAGGGAACCTTAAGCAATGGTGCCAAGTCATTGGGTGGGATGTGTTCCAAACTAGAAGTTCATTTGAATTAAAAATTTGGTGAATTATAATTTTGAAAATCGTTTGTTGCTATATAAAAGTACATAAATATAGAATGTTTTTTTTTGTTAGAGTGATAGAATTTTCGATAAGATAACCCTCAGACCAGCTGATGAATTTGGCAGATGTATGGTATGTGACACTCTTGTTAAAAAAATGCGTAATCTTTGTTGTAGTGGATTTGTAAGTGCTATCGAAAACATAGAGTAATAACTTTTATTCTTTCTTTTTTATTTTAAAGACTAGTCCTTAAATTTAACGAAAATTAACATTTGATATTTATGGACTGTGACCCGATATCACGGATTTGAGTCTGCGATTTCTTTCCAAAGAAAATTTAAGCACGTCCCCCCGAGCAGATGGACTGAAATGAGGTTGGTAAATATTTCTGCCGAGCCTAGGACAATCACAAAAAGGACTTATAATCAGAATTCTGCAGCTCGAACGCAGAAAACGATTGCTGCCTGTAGCTCAGCAGTATAAGGCTTTCCTTCCGTTTCGATACGGAGTTTATCTGTTCAAATTAATATTAGCAGACAGTCATTGCAGAAAATTCAGCAAGATTTTAACTTATTTCCGTATAAAGTTAAAATAACTAGTAAATTAAACTCAGTTTACACGTTTCATTTGATTCCAGAGTCATTTGATCAGACCGCCTCTGCGTTTTTCTTCTGAGGTTATTGTGAATAAGAAGTGTTTTTGAAGAAGAAGTTTTAAAGCAATCGATCCGGATCATAACTGACGCGAATCCAGCTGCATACCTTCATACAGTTATAAACAACTTTTTCATAAGACGGGCCATATGTATGATCATGCCTGAGACCATTTAATATAAAATATTTTAAAATAAAGCCAATAGAAATTCATTTATTATTGTATTTTAGTATATTATGGTTCCTCTCTCGAGTGTTGTGGAGATTTCGCTCTTCGTATAGTTTTTGGTAAGCATAATAGTCCCTTAACGTCAACGATAGTGTGACTCCAGATCCGAATTTGTCAATTCATCGTTGTCTTGACGTGGAAGATTTTCCGGATATATCTTGCCCTATAAATGTATAAGATCCAGTTGGTGCAGGAATGAAAGGCACAAGACGGTAGATTGCGTCGGTCCGCTGAATGGGCATGGGAGCAGCTAAAAGTTGCCCTATAAAACCTTACCTAGAAAATTTATCGGTAGTCTCATTGCTTGCGATCACATCGTGATGTGGAAAGAAGACAAAAATTGGTGAATTCTGCCTTCTAACTGCGTTAGGAGAAGCAAGTTTTCCAGGGAGGGTCAACATCGTATTCCATCACAATTCTGGTTTTACTCAGTTAGATACTGGAAGCTGTTCCAACTTTTTATAAACATCAGCTAGTTGTATAGAAATATCATTCAACGAAAATTTTTCCAAATTAATGTGTTTTTGATTTGCGTCAGTCTTCTTCCAAAGTAATTTTAAAACAGAAGATGACCTTGAGAGTGGTGACTATGATATAAGTGCGTTAAGACCAGAGCTAGCTGTGCTAGGAAGGCACCCAAGATACGAGTAGATAGATGATAAGGCTTGGTTGGGAGCCAAGAAGATTGAGTAAAGTTTAGTACTTTTGAGGATATATTAAATATTATAATAATATATGTAATATTTAATTGCAGCTTGGCTTGGATGGCTGGATGCTGCAGAAATAGGCTGGTCACTGAGAGGTGCCAACTTGGCGATTCTCCGTGTTGTAACTGTTTCCTACACATCAATTGTGCTTATTTTACCTCCAAGTGGTCGCCATCGGGTACTGGTCGATGTCCATCGCGCCGGCGCTGACCAGAAGACAAAAATAGCGTAAAATATAAACAGGAGATCGGATAAATTCTCCAGATGGAATCAACGCAAGTAAGATCCCGGAATAAAACAAATGAGACCTTATCTGGGCTACTCTGATATACAAATTTGAAGCTCAGACCGGTAGGAATTTCCGAGATTAAGTCAGGGTCTTGGAAAAGAGATTGATGCGAATGAGGCCTTAATGGACCAACGACAGCGCTCACATCCCCGAATGGGTTACTGGCTGCGGCCTAACCGACTTCTCGTCCTAGTTACATCTACAAAAGAACTGGCCTTGTAGGTTGGGGGTTGTGCTGCCGGGTTACTTGCCCGGCTAAGGAAAACAAAGTTAAGTCACGAAGGAACAAAAACCCCTACAAACGAAACAAAGACAACGTGCTTCGTCGTAAATATGCCACGTGCAGCCGAACAACTAGCGGAGGCCATGGACTGCTTCAAAGCAGATTTGCTGTTAGAAGCAGACTTAGGCAACAAGTCTTGACTTTCCAGCATTTGAACGAGTGCTTCGAGTGGATTGTTATCCATATTAATACTAAAATATTAGAGAAATATGACTCTTGGACAAAACCATAGATAAGCTAACCTAGATGGCAAACTTTCCAAATATTGAAAAATCAAAACCGGTTTTTTATGGGTTGCCTCTATCCGTATGACCCTGTCTGTGAATACGTTTCAATTGTCATCAATGGGAATTTATCTCCCATCTTATACAGAACCCGCCCATTTTACTCAAAAAACGTCATCGACATAACACGCGTGCAAATCGCTCTCATTTTAGCAACTTTAATTGTATTGCTCTCATTCTAGCATATTCTGACATGGGAAATATGTTCGTAATTCACTTACAGTGTATCTGTGAGAAAGTTAAGGGTTTGCAAAAGTATAGTAGAGTTTGCCATCTAGATTAATTCGTCTATGGACAAAAACTACGAGCAGTGCCCCAGATATGACATTAAATGCAATTTTAATAAAAATGAAGGAAGAGAGGGCATTTTTGGTGGAACTGTCAGAAGGTATAGCCTGCACGACACCATCTCCACCACGTTGTCGTAGCTAACACGCGGTTTCCACTTTTCGATATTCACAAGGGGACTTGGAGAACTCCCGATCAATCAACCGTCAACCAGATTGATCACATTGCGATCGACGCAAAGCACTCCTCCAGTATTATGGACATCTAAACGTTCCGAGGGGCCAGTATCGACTAGGACAGGCAAGTTAATAATGTGAGAAAGTTTGACGTTGGACATCTACAATAGCAAGAGATCGCCAAATTCTTCTCCGATTGAGTCTCCCGTAATCTCTTAAGAGGTACTATACCACCAGAATCAAGTATTGAAGAACAGTGGCAACATTCCCAAAAAGTCATCAGAGATGCCGTCTATGATGTGCTGGGTTTCACTCGGCCACCACATCGAAACCCCTGGTTTGACGACGAGTCCCGGCAAACACATGCAGCTAATCAAGAGGCATTCAAAGCGGCGCTGCATAGAAGGTTAGAGCTGCTCACGAACTCTACCTGCAGAAGAGGAGAGACGAACACCGGCTTCTCAGGAGGAAAAATGAGGAGCATGAGAAGCGCGCGGTCGAAAAAATTGAGAGATGCTACTCCTCAGATTCGGAAGTTTTACCAAAAGGTAAACAAAAATGCAATGAAAAACCCTAAACCGAAGCCTGTAGAGGCGAACATAGTAATAGAGTCGCAGTCGATGTTGAGGATTTGGAAAGATCATTTCTGTTGACTGTGTAACGGGGGATCACGAACCAAATACCGCTATCAGGCAGAATGAACCCTTCAACCTATTCGATGTAGGCCTACAATTCCGTCCACCCGACTTGGATGAAGTAAAGATAGCCATATCTAAGCTCAAGTCCAACAAAGCTGCTGGAGCGGACAGTTTGACTGCCGAGCTTTTCAAAGCGGCACCCTTGTTCGACCGATCTGTGCCAAACTACAGATTCATCAGTCTTCTTAACATCGCCTACAAGATCCACTCTCCGTATTGTGTGAACACCTGAAGCCGTTCGTTAGCAACGGCAATTCATCGAGTTATACACCACTGGTACTGGCTTCAACCGATGCACCAAAAAGCATGCACAATACTTTCTGGCGTCTTTATCTTTTGCGTAATCTCTAAATCTCTTCCATAGGGGTGCACAAATCAATGGTTTATATTGTACGAATATACCATAGTCCCACATCGTAATCAATTAATCGACTTGGAATCTCTGGCTCGGATTTTCTATGACAAAATGGCTTTCTAATATACGAAGTCTTTTATGGCAACGATAATTTGTTATATACACTATGTTATATCACTATGTACATACATATGTTCATCATTTGCTCATCATTGTGGATTCTGTTTACAGTATACCTGGATCCCAGTAATGTCGGCCGTATGTTGCAAGATGGATGTTATATATTTAACGCCACCATTTATTCCATCCACCGCTCCAAGTGCAAAGAAGTGAAAGCCAATGCCAAGTTATAGTACTTAGAATAAAATTTTATAGGTATTGTAGGATCATGTGGCTCAGGAATCGTATTCTTACGTTTCATGTGGCTCAGGAAACCTCTATAACTTGTATTAGAAATAATTCTATGAAACGTAAATAGACTATCCTGTTTTTGTACGGGGCGTGCTGGAACCATAATAAAGTAAAATAGAAATGCCGGGACTTACGATCTTTTTTTTACAGTTTTTTTTTAAAACTAATATACTAATTATGCCTATTTTGGTAACAAGGCAAACAAAAGGCTTTTTGGAATTCAAACACTCTGTATCCACTCGTTTTACTTTTTTTTGCAGCATTCTTCCAATCAGCACCGTCTTTTCGTAAGTTGAAGTAGCATATGTGGCATAGTTTACGTACAATTTTACCGTCTTCGTTTCTCTGAATTTTGGTCAGGCGGTGTTGGCTTGGCATGGAACTTGAACTTAGGTTATTTATTATATTTGCACTGGATATACGTAAGAACTTTTGCGTTTTGCGAGATTTCCCACTTTCAGTCGGGTGCAGTTTTTGAAATAATATTGTGGCATTTGTGTCTGATCCGCAAATCAATATATCCAGAGCAATGTTTTTGTACCTACAATAAAATAAAATGAAACTCATCTGAATACAAATCTACTTAAAACTACAAGATTTCATAAAATACAAAGAGATTCTATTTAAACTCTTTAGAATTTGAAATGAACTTAATTTTATTTTTAAAAGATATTTCTTTTTGAGTTAACCTAACATTATCAGCTTGAAATAAAACGATTTCTCATAGATTCTTAGTCGAAACTATTTCCTTTCAATGGTATCTCCTTAATCCAGAAATTCCTTTTATTATTCCTCTTAATTCAAAAGAATTCTCTTTTTAAGTTGGGATTTCTCAATAATGTGAAATGTGCTTGTGTGCTAGATATACCTTGTATTACGCGGCATTTTCAATAGTTTAGTCGTTAAGTGCAGTCCTTGCCGAAGTGTCAAATTGTTCGCGAATACTTATTGCGCTTTCTTGGTACTCCCCTTGGTGTGTGATTACTATTTTTTTTTTATAAAAGTTTTAGTGTGTATTGTGTAAAATGTCGAAGAACACAGATCCGAATAGTATATATGAGATCATATACTCAATGGATACGGAAATCGAAGGCCTCTTGAATGGGGTCTCTCGGCAGCCACGATTTCTATATTCATTGAGCAGTCCATTGAAATGAACGTGCTATCCAAAATGGAAAGGATTGACATTGACAAACTTTGTTCACAGCTTAATATAAATTTTGGCGAATACAGCTTATTTAAGTGGCGAATTGCCCAGGTACGTAATCAATTTATTAAATGTGAAGGTTCTCAACAATTTTTTTTTCTGAATTTAAAAGGGCAAGTCTTTGGCAGGACCAAGCATGGCCGAAGTGGAAACAGCGTCGATTTCGCAGTCCGTAGCTAGTTGGCTTAATAACGTACCAGAGAGTTCATCCTTAACGTCTTCATGCGAAACCCTTGCAAGTTCAGATCGTGACATACTTAACATCAAAAGTATTTCGGAGAAAAGCATAAAAGTGCAATTGATTCTCAATTTTTCCAAAAACAACGCGATTTTGAACAGCAGGTGCCAAAAAGACCTAGTACATTGCATCGCTGAAGAATCCTTGAGCAAAAAGGTTGTGTTAAACTACAATTTAATGCAACAAATTTCTGAAAGCATTGTCAAATGTTTTACAACTGAGAAAAAGTACTTTTTTATTTTAACTATCAGAATATGATGATATTAAATTCACTGGACAAATTTAGGAAACTTATTACATGAAGAGGAAAAATGGAGCTAAAAATCCTACAGGAAAACTTCACTCTAAATGGTGTAATAGTAAACTCCGCTTCCAAGTAAATAGGCGATCTGGGCTCAACAGTGTCTTTATATTGATTACATGTTGTAAGTTGTTTTCCATGTATAGAATGATATAGACTTTGAGAACAATTCTCCAAAAAATCGAATTGTTTGTTAGGTCATTACGACTGTTTCGTTGAAAAGATCTCCAAATATTACGAAATCGAAATTCAGGATAAACACAACAAACAAATTTTTGAACAAATCCGAAAGGAAAATGTGAACAAAGGTACGAGTAGTATTAGAACAAATATATTTCCCCAACCTAATTCTTGAGGATTGTTGCATGTCAGATTTGCCAACAAAAAACACAAACCAAGTTATTTTCAAAGGCGTGCCTTATAAGCGTGGCTTTATTATTACTAAGAACCTAAAATCAGTAAACCATGTATATGAAAATCTTTTACCGAAAAATATCGAGTTTTACCTGAGTTTTGTAAAAGATGGAATGTAATCAAGTATTCCACTCATTGTTTGGCATATGAAATCGGAGATATACGAGGGTTGTTTGAAAAGTTTCCGACCGCAACGTAAAGATAGCGGCACTCGTCAATAAAAGCTAGTTGTGCATCTTTTGACAGTTACTTACCGAAGTTTCAGTCATTTTGGACGCGAAGTTTTTAGTTGACAGTCGTTTGAGTCGATGTGAGTGTTTTTTGTGAAAATGGAAAAAATTGAGTATCGAGCTATTATTAAATTCTTGTTTTTGAATGCCCATACGCCTACGCAAATCAAAAATGAGTTGGACTCTGTGTATGGGGACTCTGCACCATCATTTACCACAGTGAAATTTTGGGCATCTGAATTTAAACGTGGCCGTAAGAGCTTGGGAGATGATGAACGTTCATGACGTCCAAAAACTGCAACCACTGACGATAACATTGATAAAGTTCACCAAATGGTGTTAGACGACCGCCGAATTAAAGTGAGAGAGATAGTAGAGTTTATGAAAATGTCCAAAGAACGTGATTGTTACATATTAAATCAAGATTCAAGGCATGAGAAAGCTGTCCGCGCGTTGGGTGCCGCGTTTGCTTACGTTAGACTAAAAACGTGTTCGAATGAATATTTCCAACGCTCTGTTGGCGCAGTTTAGGCGCAATAAATCCGAGTTTTGGCGCCGATTAATTACTGTAGATGAAACTTGGATACACCATTATACGCCCGAAACAAAAATTCAGTCAAAACATTGGACTGCAAAGGGCGAGCGGGCTCCGAAAAAAGCAAAAACCGTTTTTTCGGCTGGGAAAGTGATGGCGACTGTTTTTTGGCATAGTAAAGGGGTTATCTTAATCGATTATCTTCAAAGAGGAAAAACCATTACAGGAGCATACTACGCATCATTACTTGCCAATCTGAAGGCAGAAATTGCGGAAAAACGGCCACATTTGCAGAAAACGAAAACCCTGTTTCATCAAGACAACGCGTCGTCTCACACCTCAGCGGTTTCCATGGCGAAAATCCATGAATTACGGTTTGAACTGCTTGACCATCCGCCTTATTCAGCAGATCTAGTCCTAAGCGACTTCTTTTTGTCCTATCATCTAAAAACTGCGCTCGGAGGACAGAGATTTTCGTCAAATGAGGGGGCAATCACCTTCGTGAACAATTATTTTAAGAGAAAAACGCCAAGTACTATTTGGACATATCATTTTTCGGTCTGAAACTTTTCAGACAACCCTCGTAGATAAACATTACAGTTCAATGAACATCAACAATGTTGATGGACCTCCTATTCATTTTTACATTTTAAATAAGAGTCTAAAAGTTATTCGGCCGAAACTTTATTTTTAAAATTATAATTTAAAACAAAAAAAAAAAATGTATAAACAAAACAAGCAAAGAAATATAACCAATAAATATACGATACGTGAAGTCAAAAAACAGCTCTTTTTGTTATTTTCAAATGTTTTAGCTTATACGGGAGTTTCAAATATTATTATTTTTGACTTAGAATTTAAATTAAATGAATTCATAAGAGTTGAGTTTTTATTATACATTTTTCAGTTGTGAGCTTGTTTAAATTCGAAATTAACAACGGTTAGGTAGGTGCTGAAATCAAAAATTGTTCAACTTAAACTAAAGTGTTTCAAGTAAAAAATATTGACATATTCATCTTATTTTTACATGATTCATTATTTTATTTTTAATAGATATGAGCCATGGACCTTTTATTTTCATGTGAGAATGCTCTTTGAAATGAATAGAGGTCTACTTGATACTAACAGTTAAGCAGCCCCTAAAGAAAATGACTTTCTTTTAAATTTAAACGGAATCTTTTTAAAACAAACTTTATACACATGCAATAAATTAAGGAGATTTTTCTACTTGTTAAACCTTGTTGGCAAAAAACCGTGCAGAAATCTGTTTGAATTTATACTTGTTTTTAACATTATATTTTTCTCCGTGTAGTTAGGGACTTTCTTTTAGTGCTATAGTAACTTGAAACCTGATCTGACACATCTACATTCTTTCGTGAGTTGTAATAGAGCACTGCTTTTGGCTTCAACGTTGGCTTATATCCCGAGGACATTTTCATTCTGGTATCGTGACATGTAGAGATGACAGATACGTCGCGTTTGTCTTTCCGTTTCATAACTGTTACGTTATCTTTCTGACGAGCAACTACCTCACCTGTTTTTGGACCCATTTTCTTTGTTCACATAGCCCATGAAAGTCGAATTCTATTTACACGTAACGTGCCACATAAATCAGTTTGTCGTTGCAATAAATATTTTGCTAGACCTACACTCTTGTAGAAGTTGTCACACACAATTATTCGTCCAGCTCCTAATAGACCATTGCATAATTGAACTACTACACTTCCCGGCTTATCTAGCTCAGCAATTACCGGGTCCTGGATAACCTAACATAACATAATTGCAAATATGTCCCCGCTCTGCAAAGTTTATAAATTTTTAACCCATATGTATGTGCTTTTGATGGGTTATATTGACAAAAAGACGCAATATATGCAGATAAAAAGCGATTGTTGACGTTGTGAAATATTGGATTGTAATTAACATAATAGGATCAAATCTCCAATGTGGGAAACTCTACTATGCCCATTATCAAAGCAAAGCCCAGCACAAAGCAATAAACCATAAGATCTAGGACGTCATCAATAAATGGAGGAAACAGATAGGCCGCCTTCGACGTGAAGAGTTATATTACCACCATATTGTTGACGCGACAATGAGAATATTTGCTGACTCCAACCGTTTTTCTTGTCTATTTCATTTATTTGTCGTGTTGTAAGCTGCACGACTTCTTTAGCAGTCAACCTCCTAGCTGTGTTTTTCTCCAATTTCCAGCTTGTTTCTAGTTGGGATTGTTCTCCGACGGCATTGGACACCTCATTAGTCGTTGAATCATAGTCGGCTTCAATCATACTTTCTGACTCAGAAATCTCTCCTGGGTGGAAATCTGGATCATCGTCGCTATTATCAGCAAAAATACTTGGTTCTTGAGTGTCACTATCAGAATCATTTGAATCCACCTTATTTCTACTTTCATTCGCCTGTCAATTTTTGATTTATAGGACAAAACGTAAATAAATTAGGTGAAACATATTGGCTCGTGAACGTGCAGGGATCAAAAAGTTTCTGTAAGTCCCTGAACCACATGTGTTTCAGCGTGGTATTATCTATTTTATTATTATTATTATAAGTTTTAGGCATTCTTGCAAACATATAAATTAAGTTTTTTTTTACATAAAAATGAATTGGACTTGCGGGGATATTTTACTACTTTTTTCGGGACAATGAACGTGTTAAAAAAGTATAACAAATACAAAATTGTTGCCCTCATTTGCTTCAGTTATATTGAGTGTGAGCCTGCATTTTAAACTGAAATACAATTTGTGGTAGCTAGTTTGAGGTTTCATAGACTATTCGGTAAATCTATCAGAAACTTATATTTATATCTATTCTATTAAACTTAACAAAAAAAAAACAATACTTTATATTATAAATAATATTTACTTCTCCAGCATTGTTTGTAAAAGTGTAAAATATGACATCGATGAGCTTAAAATCTAAAACAAAAAAGGCGCCATTATAAAACAATCTTTACACGTTAACCAATAACTTACTTTTGAAAAACTTTGCAATGATAAAACTGAAAATTTCATAGCGGTAATTTGCAATGGAAGTTGACTTCGCATTATCATGAATTTTAATTTTAAATTAAATTCCTTTCCTGCAGGGCAGTATTGTACTGCAACTTTCCCTCTCTCATTTTCATTTGGCGAAGATTCTTTGCCTTCCCAATTGCAAGCATACAAATGCCAAGCTGTCTCTATAGACTTAAATAACAAATCAGGATAACCAGATATTTAGTGATTTAGTTAATCCATGAATACTTGAATATACTTACAGCTTGAATCAAATTATCCCCGTTCCAGCACAAAATGAACAATTGGGATAAGGCTGATAAGATATACACCAAAAACTTGACATAGTCTCCTATGAACATTTCACCCTAAGAGACTTGATTTAATATAGGCTAAGGATCAATCTAGTCATACTCACCGTAACCAATTGAAAGCCCACCATGCATATTAAAATCGAGCTTATTGAAAAGTTAGCTAACATGTGAGAACTATTAAACAATTCCAAACTCTTTGCAAAACTAAATCAAGATATGAAGTTACCTTTGCCAATAATAAATAACTTTAAATTGATCTATATGAGTTTTTCTTACTCTATTATCTCGTTATGCCTTCGACATATAGTATGCAGCCGCTTCATGTACTCTTTTTGAATGATAGCTTCAGGCACTGCAACTGTTCCATACCTATCAATCGTAGTACGATGAGCTTCGGGTATAAGTTTTCCAATATCTTGATGCAAAATACGAAATTGTCCACAAGTATAAGTTAAGAAGAATCCAAAAAGAGAATCCTCTGCGAATAAAGTAGTAACGACGCAGACTCCAGCATAACCGGTAAAGATATAAGTTAGAACATATCTCCAGCCGTGATTGGCATCAAAGAAAAATATCATTTTGTAGGGAAATGGTTTCTCGTCTGCATTTGGATTCATGAATAGTTCTACCAATGGCATGAAGCAATACATCAAAATTAGAGACATTAGCATTACTGACATCATTCGGAAAATCTTCATTTTTGATTCGCAAGCGGCTTCGATTTGTGGATGAGAACCTCTAAAAACAAAAAAGAACAAAGTCAATATGGAATTTATTGACGGATTATATGTATGTACATATGTGCTCGTATAGTCAGTCAGATAGTACAGCCTTCACTAATAACAGACAACATTTTCGCAAGAAATGCTGTGATAAAATAGCGCATGATTGCTCCTTCAGCCCAGAAAAATGTCTTTCGAAAGATCTGATGAATCAATTTAGCTTTCTTGTACTCGATATAGAGAGAGTACGAATACTTAAATCACCAATAATATTTGCGCAAAATGCATATGAAGGATGCGAAGGATCAAATAGGGGAACAGTGCAGTAAATGTAAGTCCTGTCAGAACAGAAACAGTTATTAGGTTCATGACTCATTGAAAGACCTTGGCGAAAGAGTCGTTTTCCAGTCTTCTTTAGATCCCAGTTACGCAGTGTCTTATTTGTCACATCAATTGTTTTTGATATATGCGGTCCTTCGATACTTTAAATGAAAGATACGGTCTTCGTTTAGGTCTCGAACCAGAGCAAATTCATAAAAGTTGCTGTTGTTTAATAACAAGATCGCATCCGACTTTTTATTTATCATTAACAGCCGATGCAGAGCTGCACTACAGAATTAGGGTTTTGCAGAGGATTTCGGTTCTTTGGATAAAGAGTTTTGAACATGGCTGTTTCGCTAACCCGAAACTTCTACGGTTTACTAGGATCGGCTTTCATCAGGTCGTCATTAAGGTGATATTTCCGAGATGAAAATTTACTCCAGGTAAGTGAAATTCTTAACTGCTTTAAAGTTTTGGCTCAAATGATGAGCAGCTGGTACTTTGTTTGCCGACAGCTCGTATTCTGAATGTCCTTCTTTATTTTGGCCTTTGGTTCAGTTGCTCTAAACGTAAGCAATAGCGCGTTGGGCGCTTCAGCCACAGCATAGACCAACCGCTGAATAGACTTGTTGAAAACAGTATGTTTTTTGTTATTCCGTTAAAGGAATATAGCCATACAAAATAGTTGGACCATTTATTCCAACGCTAATTTGAAGAACTCACATGAAATAACATCTCCGGTGAATGTCTCGAAGAGTTTCGAGGATAAGCTTCCAAACCGCATAGCATACAGGGAGTTTTCTAGCGTAAAATGCCCTATCTGGTTCAACATTTGCGGGACACCGAGATCATCCATCGCCTTATAAAGACAATGAATGTAATCACATGTATCCGTAAATTCGATGCGAAGATAGAATGGATCAACCAGAAATTGATTGAAATTGATTCCAGAATTTCCAGATTAGTCCATTTGCCGAACCTGGAGCCACAGTAGAGATGAGTTTAAATAAAAGGGTTTTTGATTTCTACAATGTACAATATATTGGATATTACCTAGTTATATGTAACAATTAACATATGGTATATACTCGTATAAATACCGCAGCAGTTCTTGCAAGATACAGAGGCACTTCTTTTGTATTTCAGTAATCGGGCATGCATTCATCTTCCCATACTAGGGACGTAATTTGGTGCGTGCTCCCCATCAAATCATAATCTACATCATTAATTAACCCCACTAGTAATCCGTTAGATCCGGCTGATATTGCTACAGCAGAGATAATAGCAGTTGGCTAGCTTTTTTCTATGAACTTCGTATGTTGCTCCGAGACTCTTTGATTTCCTTGAATTGTAAGGGCACCTCTCCTGTCACCGCACTTTGTCCTCTCTATTTCCTCCCTTGCAGGGCCTTTTTGTGCACTTTGTGCGTTTTATCCGGGATACGTTTGACGCTCAGGTATTCGTTGGGATTTGCAGGAAGCGTTGGCTTATCTGGGAGTTTAATAAAAAAAAGTACCTCTAGTTAATCCAGACGTGTCTTGGCGTAAAGAAAACTTCTCTTTTTTAACGAAATCAAAATAAGATGGATTAAGGCAATGCTATAAGTTAAAAGACCTATGCATCAAAAGTGACGAACAATAAGGAAGATCTGGAGCGTTTCGAAACTAGGCTTAATCTAAATGCAGGAAATTTATAGGTATAGCTGGAAACTCTATTTTGGGGACCATCTAGACTATAGTGCTAACGTCTTAAGTTTTTCCACAGCACACTCATCTGCGATTGATATTATGGCTTCCGCCTTAATCCGGAAGGGGAAGCGATTAGTCCAGACAATGACAAGTGTCGTTCTGTGCTATACTGTTTTCCATAGCTAATTATTGATCGCTATCCAAAATCGTTGCTACAAATAAAAAGACGAATACAAACGTATGTTATTCTCAAAAGGGAAAGGATTGGCGGTGAAACAATTTTCCGGAAGAATACGAGTACATCAACTACTTCCACCTGAACTTTTGCCTTTCAGCATTCGGCGGCATAGCAGGACTGACAGGACCTGCATTGGGTCTCTGGTTACGTCTAAAACCCACTTATTTTGTTGAACCAAAGTAGCAGTTACATCCTAGACCCAGCATTAATGGAATTTCCATGGAATTTCCATGGAATTTCCATTAATGCTTTTACAAGAGAAATTGGATCGTTTTATTGTATGTTATATGCTTCTTCCTCATTGGACAGACGTTAGTTCATGCATAATATGTAGAATAAGGAAATTATATTTGAAGGAATCTCTTTACAACAGCTTCCAACCAATAAAAATCTCTTCTACGACTATTTGCAATAAATTATATTAAAACTTACTTTGGAATCCAAATATATTGCACAAAATCTCCCAGTAGTTTTCTAAATTCTTTTTGATGCATTTTCAAGTGAACAATCCGAATAAAATTGAGAAATCCCATAAATGTTGTACAACAGTTCTCAGTGGTCTTAAGGATATCGCCGAAGGTAAAAATCAGAAAAGCCGTCTGAAAATAAATAGTTATGCAAACCGATAGAACCACATACCAAGACCAGGCATTGTAAATTGTGGTAAATATATTGCTTTTCGATTCCACTGGCCAAGATCCATTTAGTTTTAACCAAACACATTGCAAAGGAAATTTAAATGCGCTTCCATCTTTTGGCTTTGGATTGAACATGGCTATGAGAGTGATTAGGATTTGACTTCCTGCTCACGGATAGGGGAACCCATATTTATGGAAATTGGTGGTTTATTAAATATGCTGTTTGTTTTTGCTTAAAATGAAATTAACTAAAAAGATAATTGTAGGGTTGGCAGATTTTTAAATTTAATGACGGCCTTCGATGCATAGTGGGAGGAAAGGCACATGCAAGAAGTAAACGATTAAAAAAAATTGTTTAATGGGAATTCAATTTAAAGATTAAAGTAGAGGCGATTAGTGCAAGAAAAAATAATAAATTGAAAATTCTAATGTGAATACGTTTGTTCGTCTTGTTCTAGATAGATATAAAGATAGTTACGTTACTTTATATTGGCTAAGTCGACAAACTCAACAGAAAGGATGAGAGGAAGATAGGAGAAAAAAGAGGAAATGAAACAGCAAGATTACATCTGAGTGGTATCACCGCTGTGCAAGACTGGGGCTAACACGGTTATATCAAACTAAACCTACGCTAACCTAATCACTAACTTAACTTAAATTAACCCTAATACGAGGTGTGTTTTGGAAATAATTTTAGTTTTTTGAAAAAAATATTTATTTAATCGTCTAGATTAATGTTGTCGCCTTCAAAATAGTCCCTATTAAATATTATGCACTTGTGCCAGCGCTTCTTCCAATCCTCGAAACACTTCTCAAACCCGATCTTTGGGATAGTCTTTAGCTCTTTCAGCGATCTTGGCCTTTTTTGGTCTTGGCGAGCCAGAATGCCTTTACTGGGACCATTGAGCCTTAGTTTCGACGTCATATCCGTAAACCCATGTTTCGTCACCTGTTATAACACGTTTCAGTAAATTCGCATCGTCGTTGACTTCATTTAGTGACTCCTAAGCAACTTCCATTCGTCGCTGTTTTTGTTCAAAGTTCAACAATTTTGAAGCAAATTCTGCTGCCACGCGTTTCATACACAAAACATTCGAAAACATTTCATGTCATGAGCCAATCGATATGCCAACATCATCAGCGACTTCTCTGATTGTAATTTGGCGATCGTTCACAACGATTTCTTTCACTTTTCCACGTTTTCATCGGTTGTTTATGTGCTGGGGCGTCCGGGGCGTTTGTCATCTTCAACGTTTTCACGGCTATCTTGGAAACGCTTACACCACTTGTAAACTCTTGTTTTACTCATAGCATACTCACCATAGGCCTTTGGTAACATTTCACACACACACTAGAAATTCTTTGATTCATTTCTTTTAAAAGCGAAAATCGCTGAGCTCACAAAAACACGTCTAACTTTAGCGGCTGCCATAGACAAAGTAAACAATGAATACGGCTGAAAATTTTATCACACTTCAGGGTCATGTATACCAACATAATGAAAAAAAAATGACAATTGGACTCTCCAAACCCGCGAAATTTAAAAATTCCCGTTATTTTCTGAACACACTCGTGCATATCCACTGAATAAAATGCTCGCGGCAATAACTTCGTGCTCGAAGAAATTAGGTTTCTCATGGTCAGCAGGCGTATATTGTTGCAGGATTTATTACCCAAGTCTTTATGCCACTTCGTGGGATGTTGTTTGTTATATGTCCAATTCCTGAGATCGCCGCGTATTCGACATGGTCGGATTTCGACCACACTTAGTAGCTTGTTTTTGCGCGATATCTACGATTGTGGCTCTTCACATCACTAACTTGTTCCAATAGCAGACATTTCTGAACCAGTTTGCATGCAATTGTGCAAAAAGTAACAGGTCCGAAAAAATTTCTAACTTTTCGAACAGCTATGGCGTTCCGTTTATATAAATTGCGTGTTTTTAGTTTGTCATAAAAGGATTCATTTTGAACTGATAGCACATAGTAGGCTATTCAAAATGAAACCCGTTAGTGGAGAATCTTTTACCGCTTGACTTCGCAAATCACTAATTTGTACGCTATGAACGTACCCCAATCAAGGGAAAGGAATGGTTCTCTCATAGTACCTAGAGATTGGAACGACAAATAAGGCAATGAAATAAAAAGCGCATCGCCCACGCATAAACTCGCAAGCGACTCATTCAACATCAAACACAATAAAAAAATAATAACGAAACACAAAATCCTGTCTTGTTGACTTAAATTTTGTAAAAAAAAACCTCAAATCAAAGAAGGGACTAAGCTCACCGCTGAACAGATTTTCTGTCAGGAACTAACAGCAGTATTAATCGTACCATCTTCAAGTATAGCCTAGAATTAAACTTCATCATGAACTAAAGGGATTCGCTGTATGTTATACATATATTTATGTATGTGTTCCTTTAATCATGGAAAGGCATACGCTTCAACAACGTTTTCAGATCATCCAAATTTAATTTATTAGAATTCGTGGTTATAACGACTATGTTACATATGTTATAATCGTCCAGATAAGCACGCATTTGTCCATTTAGTGAAGACATTCGAATCGAGTTATTCGTGAGGCAGAGAAATTCCAGAAGTGAAGAGAATATTCCGGCTATACGTGAATCCTAAAATCAAGACCGGCAATCAATCGATTCAGCACCGTTCTTAAGAGCTGGGCATCCCTCGAGCATCGCTGTGGAGTATTTTGCGGAAAGACCTTGCTATACGTCCGTATAAAATCGTATTGACCCACGAGAAAAAAGCTAATTGCTATCATGCTCCTTTGGAGATGAAAAAGAAGTCAGATTGGCTTTGTTCCGACAGCAGGCATTGTATTCGAAAAAATCTACTATTTTGTGGTTTTCATGTCGGAGGTGTTATTAGGCCGCTATCGCTCCATGTTACACAATTATTTTGGGGTATGAATAGATTGGAACTGGATGGCTTGGTGGATATATGGTTTCAAAAGAACAAAGCCACTTGATACACACGAGGCGTCACAATCGGTTTATTGAAGATAAAGTTCGGCGATCGTCCTCTTGATAAATTGCCGCCCCGCTCGTACGATGTAACGCTTTTAGATTCTTTTCATAGGGAGAATCATATCTTAACCCATTTCAGGCCAAGGACAGAAAAAAATTTAAACCAAAAATTTAAATTATTTGTTAAGAAGCTCTAATGTCGTAAACAACCGATCAAAAAAATTATTTCGTCATACATCATTAAAATATGGCATGGGTCGTACACGACCCTGTGGCTCGATACGTCATTTCGAATGGTACCCTTAAAACACTCAGGATTCAGAAGTTCCTGGCAGTTTTCGCACAAATACAACGTTTTATTCTTACAAACTTTACAGCGATTGCGTTTGTCAAAGTCGTGCCTGATAATAAGGTGTCCAATCTTGTCAAATCGTGAAGAAGAAGATATTGAAGCTGCAACAGGACTTCGATTTATGCACGGTTGGGTCACTTCGTCATTTGTTTCAAATTTCAACAACTGTCTAACAATATCGGAAAGGTGGTTTAACTGGGGAAGTTTGGTCTCATTCACGCGGTTGAAGATTTTCCATGAGTTTACTGCAGCATTACTTAGTGAATTTATAAATAACGGCCACCACCACTTCTTACTCCTGATTTGAACACGGTAGTTCGCCACTTCGAAACTTTCTCCTTTTTGGCTTTGGAAAATCTTTTCACGTGTTGCAATGGACAAACACTTTTACAAAATTACTTGCAACAATGACTACTGAATTGTCGTTCCATTTTACTACTAGCAAACCCGTCTTATGATCAAAAGCTGTGTCAAAAGCTTCCTCCCCTTCTTTTTCAATGTAGAATCAATTTGTAGAGGGTATTTTTTTTTTAATCTGTTCTCCCTCACAGTTCTGGTTGCGCAAAATTTTTTCTCTTTTAGAGCACTGAATAATGGATAAGAGGAAAAGAAGTTGTCAAAATAAATTGCATGTAGTTTAGGATTGAGACCACCCAGAAAATTCATAACCACGTTACATCCAAGTCCAAGATCGGATGTCATGTTGGTTCCTGCTCCATCATAAGGAAAGAAATTATATAAATATCCATCATCTGAACAAAGGCACCACAATTTGAAGCCAAACTTTACAGGTTTATTCCTCATGTACATTTTTGCTGTGCGTCGCCCAAAGAAAGGAACCATTTCTTCATCAACGGAAAGGCTATCGGAGAAAACACCGAATTGCATAAAATGTTGGTTCAACTTATCAAAAAGTGGGCTTAGCTTTGAAAATAGATTGCTTTCATCAAAACTACTGTTGTGAATGAAATGTAGATAATTTTTTAATAAGTCTGAAGCGGTTCCTGCTCATTGTTTTCGAATAATTTCTACCTATTTATCTTCGTCCCTTAACTTATGCATTTCAGATGGTGATGTCGTGAAACTCGGATCGTTCTTTTATGCAGCATATCGTTTGGATGCTGTGACCATCGTAGTTATAAGAGAATCATCGAAAAAAAGTGAAAAAATTTCGAAAGGAGGAAGACCTTCACATTTCGCTAACATATTTCGTGATTCATTAGTGGACAGGCCTTGAAATTCGACTGTTTCTTGGTGTTTATCAGATTTTTCCAAAATAACATTATCTATAATTTTCTTAGATTCCCTGGTAAGTTTTTTTTCCATAACATGTGGGTTTCTCCAAGAGGGATCGCTCATTTTCATTATCTGATTTTTGTGCACTTGTTGATGGTTTATTGCGTTCAGAAACCCTCCTACGTTTTGAAACAAGGGTTAGAATACAGTCTGGGATTTTTCATTTTCAACCGAATTCGCGAACATTTCATTTGAAATAACAACTGGGTTTTTATTAAGAACATGCACAGGGGAAACATTTTCACGTCGAAGATGAATTTCAAACGTACCTACAACGTCTTTTTCGAAGCCAGCTGCAAACCCTCCAACAGTAGCTTCATCAATACGAGTATTCTTATCATCTGTGAGTTCGTCAACTTCTTCCATTAAAGCAAGAGGTTCTTCAGTGGTCAACGCCTTTGTAGTTTCGTGATTTTAAGACTCCATTACGACACAAACAATACACAAACGAAAGCACGAAAATTCCAACTGAAACTACATTTACAGCTCGATGTTTAAAAATTTAAAACATGTCCATAATAATTTTTGAAAATCATCCATCTCCAACGTCTTTTACTTTTAATAGGGTCGATGGCACCGATATAGTAGAAAGTTTTTTGTCTGTAAAGTCACATGCTATAGGAGTTGATGAGATTCATCCACGTCAATAATACCGTTTTAATGACTGGTATTTTTCCGGAACAATGGAAATTGGCAAAAATAATTCCGATCCCTAACAACTCAATATGTGTGAATATTGACCAGTATCAATCCTGCCTTTTCTTTTCAAGATATGTGAAAGGATCATGCATAAACAACTAAATGAGTTTCTCATTTGTAATAATTTGCTGCTTCCAGTTCAGTCAGGATTCCGTGCTAAACATAGTTGTACAACAGCCCTGTTAAATGTAGTGGAAGATATTAGGGATAGACTGGATAATGACTATATTACGTTTTTAATATTATTACACCTTTCTAAGGCTTTTGATATGGTAGAGCACTCTATTCTTATCAAGAAATTAAGACACTACTTTTCCGTTTCCCCTCTTATCTCATCTTATCTAAGTGAAAGAAAGCAGGCTGTCTCACTAGAGGGCGTTCTATCTGATTTTCTTCCCTTAACTAAAGGTGTACCCCAAGGGTCCATTTTGGGGCCTCTCTTATATTCAGTTTACATAAATGACATAGCTACCGTTATACTGAACGCATCGAAACACATTTATGTTGATGACATTCAGATTTATCGATGTTGTCCGTTAAGCCTTATTAAGGATTGTGCTAGTAACTTAAATGATGGGCTTCAACGAATCTCAGATTGGTCGTTAAAATGTGGCTTAGTAATCAATCCAGGGAAATGTAAATGTTTGATTATTTCTAAAACTAAATTAGATTTGTCATATTTTCCAGATATATTGTTGAATAATTCAAATATTGAATTCGTTGATTCTTCAAAAAATCTAGGTGTATGTAGTCTTCAATAGAACACTAACATGGAACAACTACAGTCGACTCTCGTTAATTCGAAACTCGAAGGACCTTTAAAATATTACGAATTATCGAAAGTTTGAAATATCAAATGGTTCGAAATTTTCGAGAGAAAAAATATGAAAGTTCGAATTATTGAGTAATCAATTATTATTTTGGAAGAAGTCTTTAATGTTAGTTTGCTTCGAAGCACATTGCTGAGACTTATCAATAACTTTTTTTTATAAGAAATAGTGCCTGAAATGCTGTTTCATCAGTGTTGTTTTGTAGACAGAAGCTTTGTAATGTGTCGAATGACGCTCTTGCTTCCTTTACGGACACTTTCGCCATCGGTTAGAGAACCCGAAGCAGCAACATCTTCATCCACCTGAACAAAGTCATAAAAACTCACACCACTGCTTCTTCATCTTCCGTAATTATAGCCAGATTTTCCCGATCTTCTTTTATGAAGTAGTTGAGAATCGTTAGTGGTGTTACAGCTCTCCAAGCCTTCTCAATCAGTAAAATAGCCGCCAGGACCGTGATATTCGCAGTTAGCTGATTGTCGAGAGATTCTGAAAAGAGCCTAACAATTTCTTTGCGATAGAACGTCTTAAAATTATGGATGATGCCTTGGTCCAGTGGTTGCAATTTGGATGTGGTACTCGGCGGAAATAAGTAGAGATTTACATTGGACAATGTAGGGGGACTATTGTGGACAGTGCAATTGTCTAAGAAGAGTAGAATTTTCCTCTTTTGTCATTTCATCTCCACATTAACTGTTAAAAGCCAATCGTTAAAAAGTTCTGTGGTCATCCAAGCTTTTTTGTTAGCACGATAAGCAGTAGGAAACGATTTGACTCCGCGGCTTCATTGCTTTTCTTATCACTAAGGGCTTCAATTTTTCCGATCCGTTCATATTTGCTGCAAGTAGAACTGTCAATCTCTCTTTACTATGTTTTCTCCAATGACATTTTTCATCTTTGAAAGTAAGAGTTTTGTCAGGTAAACATTTGAAAAAAAGGCCGGTTTCATCAGTATTAAAAATGCCTCGGGCATCATAGTTTTCTATCAAAGTCTTCAACTTGCTGTACCAATCTAAGCAAACTGCATCATTAACACTTCCACTTTCCCCACAAACTTTTTTGAACATAACTCCATTTCTCTTCTTGAAATTTGTAAGTCGTCCTTCACTTGGAGCAAAGTTGTTGATGCTTAGAGTAAACGCGAACTGTTTTGCTTTTTCTTTTAATAAGTTTCTGCTAATAGACACTTTTTGTCCTCTACACTGTCTTAGACAAATGACCAGGCTTTCTTCCAGGCGAGGAAATTCACCTTTAGTAGTTCTTTTCCTTACTCCAGTAGGTTGAGTAGCATAAATCTTC
This sequence comes from Volucella zonaria, assembly GCA_963966105.1. Lineage (NCBI taxonomy): Eukaryota > Metazoa > Arthropoda > Insecta > Diptera > Syrphidae > Volucella > Volucella zonaria. The sequence goes on from OZ014532.1 coordinate 183,201,583, forward strand.
TCCTTGTGCTTTATTATGGTTGAGAGGTGTACTCAGAGGAATCTTAAATTCTTTTGCGACATCACTTTTCTTCTCACCTCCATCCACTTTTTCAATTAACTCCTTCTTTTCAGCAATCGTCATAACTAACACAAACTTTTAATCTGTAACCAACGAAAACTGAAACTAAACACCAAATGGAAGTGTTGACACACTACACATAACAAATGCTCCTGCAACGACGATACAGGTTTGCACTTGTCGCAAAATGTACCTCTATGCATTCTGATAACTTTGAATTGTCGAATATTTGGCGCCTATGAGTTCGAATTAACGCGTCGTTTTTTTACGTGGCGATGTTTTTTTTGTTCGAATTACCAAGTGCTTAAAAATGTATAGATTTTTTTCGAAATATAGAGATTTTCTAGGGAACTCGTGATAACTTCGAATTATGGAGAGGTTCGAATTATCGCTGGTTTGAATTAACGAGAGGCGACTGTATATAAATTCTATAGTGGATAAGACATATAGTTTTCTTCGAACTCTATGGATTGTCCAAAAGGTTACACCAGTCAAAACAAGACTGCTTCTTGCTAAGGCTTTAGTTATTCCTATACTTATTTATGGATGCGAAATTTTTTACAATTACGATGCTCAGAGCAAAAGGAAGCTGCAAGTAGCGTTCAATACCACAATAAGATATGTCTATTGTCTCAGAAGCTATGACCACGTTTCACATCTTGTTAAAAACTTCGTGAACATGTCATTCGAAAACTATATTAAATTTCGCACGCTCATTCTTCTTTTCGGTATTCTTAAAGGTAGGCAACCAACATATCTTTACGAAAAAACCAGTTTCCGGCATCCAACGGATCTGATTGTTTGCTGCTTTCGCGATTTGCATGTTTAACATCTGAGAGACAGTTCTTTATTGCTGCTATCCATCTTTGGAATTCACTCCCACGCAACTTGCGAGAGCTAGATAGTGCACGACGGTTTAAAAGCGAACTTCAACACTTCTTTAAATAGAACAACTAACTTTAACATAACAAATACGAGGGCGGGTCAATAATTCCGTGCATTTTTGAATTTCTGACCTCTTTACTGAAACAGCAACACTGCTCCTGTCAACAGGCATTTGTCAGTTGACTCCTGTCAAAATTTAAACTTGCTGCGTCAGTTAGTTTGTGTTTGACAGCTATTTTTATCAGACTACTCACTAATTTGAGGAGAAAATGGAAAAAAGTGAATTTCGTGTGCTTATTAAGCATTATTTCTTGCGAAAAAAAACCATTACCGAGACCAAGGATAAGCTTGATAAATACTATGGGGACTCTGCACCATCGATTTCAATGGTAAAAAAGTGGTTTACTGAATTTCGTTGTGGCCGTACAAGCACTGAAGATGCCGAACGTCCTGGACGCCCAGTTGAGGTCTCTACACCCGTAACAATCGAAAAAATTCACGATATGGTGTTGGCCGACCGAAGGTTGAAAGTGCGAGAGATTGTGGAAGCCGTAGGGATCTCGCATGGCTCAGTGGTTTCAATTTTGAATGATCACTTGGGCATGAGAAAGCTTTCCGCAAGATGGGTGCCGCGTTTGCTCACAGTCGACCACAAACGCAATCGTGTAACAACTTCACAGGAAGGTTTGGCGTTGTTTAATCGCAATATGGAGGAGTTTTTGCGCCGTTTTGTAACCTTGGACGAAACATGGATCCATCACAACACACCAGAGAACAAACAACAGTCAAAACAGTGGGTTTCTAAGGGTGAATCGGCGCCAAAGAAGGCCAAGGTGGGTTTGTCAGCCAATAAAGTTATGGCGACTGTTTTTTGGGATGCACGCGGGATAATCCACATTGACTACCTTCAAAAGGGAAGAACAATCAATGGGGAATATTATGCCAACTTATTGGACCGATTCAATGACGATTTGAAAAAAAAACGACCTCATTTGGCCAAGAAAAAAGTTCTTTTCCACCAAGACAATGCAAGGGTGCACACATGTGCAGTTGCCATGGCAAAAATCCATGAATTGGGCTATGAATTGCTCCCTCATCCACCCTATTCTCCAGATTTGGCTCCGAGCGACTACTTCTTGTTCCCAAACCTGAAGAAATGGCTTGGTGGAAAAAGATTTGGCTCCAATGATGAAGTCATCTCGTCATTTTGAGGACCTCGACAAATCATTTTTTTTGGAAGGGATAAAAAAATTGGAGAAGCGTTGGACAAAGTGTATAGAGCTCAAGGGAGACTACGTTGAAAAATAAAATTATTTTTTTATCAAAAAATCTGTTTTAATCCAAAAGTCACGGATTTATTGATCCGCCCTCGTAGGAACCCTTAAAAGTATTAAAAAAAAAAGAAGAGAATTGCGTAGCTAATAAAACACAAAGCATTTTTGTAAGATTTTTTTTTCATTTTGTTTGTTTTCATTTATTATTACTTTAACACGTTTAACGAAAAAGGTAGTTGTTATTTGCATTTCTCATCATTTATTAATTAAAAATAAAAATAATATTTAAACATTATCTACGATTTACTTTTCGTTTAATATTAATTTTCAATGTTTTTGTTTTATTTTCTATTATTAAATTTATGTTTAATAATTACGCCTATTATTTATTTTTTATTTTTTTTTTAGCTTTTCCTGTTGTCTTATTTGATTTTTTTCCATTTTTTTGCATTGTTTGCATTTATATTAAGAAGTTTCGCTCTTTTTCTTACTTAAAAGAATGTTTTTACTATTTTTTTTTTACACTTAACCACATTCTTTTTCCAACTCTTTTTCTTATATATATATATAAAAAAAAAACTTTACTTCATCCTTAGTATAACATTTAAGTCAATTAGTTATTTATTTATTTATTTTTTTTTACTTAGATCTTGTTCTGATAAAAATGTAGACGATACAGAATTTATATAAAGAAAACGAAAAACAAACATAAAAGAAACGTGAATTTGTTTAAAAAGGGAATTGTGTTTAACTGGTATATCACAGGTTAAATAAATTGAGTTAAGTGTAATGAAACAAAAAAAAAAGGTTTCTAAAGATTCTAAATAAATGTTTCTTTTTTGTTTTTTTTTGTAATATTTTTTCTAAAATAAACACTTAATGTCTAAAAGTAATGATTTTTTTTTGTAATGATATGTTTTTTTTTAGTTTTACTCATAACCTTTTATGATTTTGTTCCTTCCTGTATAAAACTAAGAAAAAAATACGAACAATAATATAATACTACAAGAGAGTGTAGGGTTTTTTTTTTATCAGAACAAGATGAGGACGTTCAATATTTCGCACAGTTTTCATTTAATCATAGCAGTGTGTGATGACAATAATGTTCTTATTTTGTTTTTTTAATTTAGTTGCAGTTAGTACATTTATTTAATAATTTTTCTTTACACTTTAGCATTTGCACAAAAAAAGTCTATTTGTCAAAAAACAATGAACTATATAAATATATAGATGTATATATATAGGGAGAAAAAATCTTCAATTAATACTATCAAATAATACAAATGAAACAATTTTTTTTTCTCTTTTCTTTTCAATTTAATTAAAATACTTTAAACATTTATCTATTTTTTCTTTCTTTTATTTTCGTCTTGTGTTTTAGTTGCTAATAAATTTATATTTATATATATACTATTTATAGTATGTATTTGCCTTGCCTATTTTTTGAATGAAAAAAATCAACCAAAAGTCTAAGAGTATGTTTTGCATTATGTACATTGTTTTTTTTTTGTTTTTTTTTCGTTTTTATCATTTAGCGGTAATTAAAATTAAATTTATTCTAAATTTCTTCTTCTCATTTTATTTTACCACGAATTTCCATTCAATTAATGAATGTGAGTAGATAATTTGAGAAATATATATATATACGACACCGTTTAATTGTAGTTTTCTATTTACTTGCTCGGTTTATTATTAGTTTTGTCAATAATTAAATATTAAAGCGACCATAAGTTACGTAGTTAGTTTATTTGTATAATTTTTTCTTGTCTAGTTGTTGTTGTTGTGGTATTTGGAATGATTTTGGGCTCACCAATTGGATAATACAGATGTGTTCCTGGCATGGAATGGCACAATCAATTTAATTAATCGAATAAATTGAGAGAATACCTAGTGTAAATGACGGGATGCTAAGTGATTTTGATTTTTGTTTACACCTGATTTTAGGAGATGGAAAATTTCACGTTACTTTTAGCGTAAATAAAATATATTAGAGCTTTCGGTAATTGGAATAGTTGTTAAGAGATCGTTGCTTAAAAACATGTGACGAAACCGCGTGAGTCAGCACAGCACCGGTTTTGTGACTAGAGCTTATTATACTCATTATTTTTTCTCGGTGTCAGCATCACATGATCTTTCTTAGAATCATAGGATTTGAAATGGGCTAATGGATTTTCTAATTTATATACACATACTGTGGCGAGCAAACTGGGCACTTAAAATGCACAAACGTATTTATCCTTTTCTGGAATTGTCATTATTGTCCATAAATACAAAAATATGGTTTTTTTTACATCCAGTGGGATGTTGCCGACACAATACTAACATATCAACAAAAAACGGTTTTTGGTTTCCATAGAGTAAGCATAAATGTCCCTTCTGCTCCATTTATCCATTTTTGCACGTTTTCAAATCTGTTGTTTCAACGTAACGGTAGTTTCCACAAGACTTGAAATTTATGTAAATCATATGTCAGTTTTAATTTGAAAGCCAAAGAAGAAGGTAATTATTCGATAATTTTTTTTTTCGAAGCTAGTTAATTTAATAATATTTGTAAACAGATGAAAATGAGAATCATTTCAAAGAAACTGAGGATAGCGTTGTAGTTTTGTTGGAAAAGGGGTACAGCTCGCGAAAAATAGCAGAGAAGATAGAGGTGTGTCATAGAACAAGCAGCGGGGGCGGTCCCAGGCTACAGTCTGACAGCGATGCCCGTTTAATGGAACGTTCCCTCAGATAAAAAAAAAACAAGACACTGAAGTAGGCAGCAAAGGCAGGCTATTAACAAGGATGTAAACGAATGGACCGCTAGAAGAGCCTTAAAAAAAATCGGACTTGTATCCGCAATCAAACAAAAGAAGCCGGCTTTATCCGAGAAAAATATCAAAGCATGGCTGAAATTCTGCAAGCTGCACAAAAACTGGAGGAAGAAGATTGGAAGAGAGTAATTTGGTCTGACGAGACTAAAATTAATCGCTACCAGTCCGATGGAAAAGAGTATTTTTGTCATCGACCTCAGGAACGAATTCTAAAGCATCAGGTAAAACAAACAATAAAACACGGTGGTGGAAACTTGATGGTGTGGGAGTATTTCACGTGGTCGCACGTTGGCCCACTTATTAAAATTAACGGAATCATGAAGAAGGAAGATTACCTACAAATCCTTCAGCCAAATTTGCCTGATTTCGTTGAAGAGTGTGCATGTCCATCTGATGAGTTCGTCTTTCACCATGATGGGGATCAAGCATACAGCGAAAGTAGTTAAAGAATGGCTGTCGGGACAAATTTTTACAACATTACAATGACCAGTACAAAGTGCAGATTTGAATCCTATAGGGAATCGGTGGGCCAGCTTCTTCATTACGAAACCCTCCCAAACAATTTAAATGAACTGTGGCCAAGAGTTCAAGTTGAATGGCAAAAAATTCCTCATGAAACAATTGAAAAATTGGTGGAGTCTATGCCCAGACGTGTTCAAAGTGTTATTACCAACAAGGGACTTTGGACAAAATATTAAACATGGCAATTTGGACCAAGAACTAATAACACAGTTAATCGTGCAAAACTGGATAAATGGAAGTAGACTGAATATTTTTTTTTTCTTTTAAAAAAGCGTAGTTACGTTTATTTTATTTTTTATAGTTAGTTATAGACAATCTCATACTAAATGTATGTTTTTTTAATTAAAAATAGTTCTTTGCTTCTTAGGAATTAGGGTATGATCAATTATTCCCATCTTGGTATCCAGTTTTGCTCTCCAGTGTATGTCTAAAAGACTTTGAGAATTGTTATCCTTATCAGTGAGCCCAGCATTTAATATTTACACCATCGCAAATCGTAGAGCAAGCCCTCGGATTTTAGATTGGTGTATGAGAATGCAAGCTCTCATTGAATTTATTCAAAATCGTCTTTCAAAGAATTGTAAGACTTTCATAGGGCAGCATAAAAAGGAAAATATTTCAGAAGTCTGTACGTAGACGTCGTAAATATAGAAAATACAGCGCAAGGTGTCAATATGAGTTTGCTGACACAAAAACCGATGCAAGAATATACTCTTATAAAAATTAAAAGATTTAAACGAAAAGATAAAAAACCTTGTCGTAAATAGAGTCTTTCTTAACTTCTTCTTTTATTGATTGTTGAAATATGTAACGCGTACACGAACATCTAATATTAGATATTTCTCCCAAACATTTGCTTTGTTCTGCGTCGCTTCTGGGTTGACTAAATTTGCGGACCTTAGAACCAATCTACAGGCCGTTCTATTGAGGATCACCTCGTTAGTAACGCTAAAAGTTTGCTATGTTTTCTTTCGCATTAGGGCATTTCTTAACAAGGCTCATATGTACCACATAACTCCGATACTGGTATACGAACTTTTATTAAAATGGATTTCGGCATATGAATTGCTTATTTGAAAAGAACAACCCTATTAGCAACTTGCAGGTCTTCTAAAATTACAGTAGAAGGGAGCAGAATTAACACAAAAAAAAGAAAAGAAAGCCATATTAGCTCGAAGGCCGACTTAAGCGTTGTTGTATGAAGTCAGAGACAATCATTAACAAACCGATCTATTTGCTGAGTCAACGCCAGACTATACCGTTACGTAGGAAAAAATGTTTTCAAGTTTTTCTTTAGTAGAAACTTATAATAGGCAATAATGTTTTATTGGTAAGTGACTACCCGGCTTAGCAAAATATCCCTGGATTTGTGTAAAGATGCATTTGAGTTGCAAAAAGAAAAGAAAAAAAAGATTTAGGTGAAGTCGTGGAGAAAAGTGAGGGACGAACGTGGTTCATTTTCCTTTATTACAAGAGAGCTGCAAATTGGTGACGAAAAATCCTTCTTCAATTATTTAAGGATGAATAAGGAAACCTTTCAGTAACTCCTTTTGCTAATAAAAGACGATCTACAGAAAAAAAAAAAAAACACCACTATGAGATCCGTAATTACAGCGGAGCAAAATCTGGCAGCAATATTGAGATTCCTGATTTCGACATACCTTTCGAACATACCCGTTAGCATATTCAAAGGTCAACAAGTGATTTTTTAGATTGATCGAAAGGAAGTATGGAAAAAAGGTAAATAAAAATATTTAACCGAATTTGATTTACATATTTTAATTTAAATAAATATTTATAACTTTGGACCTTTGAGCAGACAAAGGCTCTCCTCCACTAGATAGAATTTTGACATCTACTAATGGCACGGGTACCAACTTTGAAATATAGATTGAAAGTAAGTATCCGAGTAAAGCGTTTTATCGGGTTTCGATTGCTGAGCTGCATAGTCATTTACCAGTAAAACACAGCTAATATAAGTTAAAGAGCTGTGTGCAATTTGGTTGTTTGAAAAGCACATTATACGGATATGTTTAGGCTTATAGTTAAGATAGGATGAACAACAAGATAAAGCGTAAAATGGATTAACAATATCACCATGGGCCAGTGACAACAAGGTCAATAAGTAATGTTATAATCGAATTAAGTAAAAAAAAAGGAAATGAATTCAACTTTCTGTTAAAAATTTTAATGATTAGTTAGTTAATGCTAGGGCTTTCCTGTTGATAGGAAGGAAAGGCTAATCTCTACAAAATTACTAAAGTGACTCAAGTTGTCTATGGCGGACCCCCGATATTAACCCCCATTGAAGTCAAAACTTATGTGTATATTATCTGTTGGATGAAGTAAAAATAGAAAACCCTTTCGAAAAAGTTCGTAAGTGTCAAAGATTAACATATCCTAGTATTACAATGATATAACAATACTTCATTAAAAATGCGAATGGAAAGAGTCCGACAGAGATTTTGACGCCAGCAACTTTTTTTTTCGCGTATCATCTGGATTTTAATTTATATCTCTTACATACTATGCGATGGATTGTGGGTGCGCCGGTCACTCATTTTTGCACGATTTTAAATAGGTTACAAAAAAGCTATAAAATCCATATAAAATAAGTTACAGAGAGCTATAAATTCAGCAAATTTTATAAAGTTAGATGGTTTTATACAAGATCATCACTTTGAAATTAAATCTATTCGTAATTCTAAATGCGACTTCTTCAGAAAATTGTATAATAAAATATTGTAATTAGGTTCCGCAGGCTTTTTATTTTCTATGAATTCGTGAATCGCACAATTTATTTTGAAAAAAATAAGAAAAACATACTCGAAACCGACGCTATATTGTTGATATCTTGAGATTTTCCGTAAACTCAGATCAAGATCTTATTTCAATCATGCAACCATAACATACATACACCAGCTATAAGGACAGAAGCAGGCTGGGTTATTTAAAGTAACAAGCCATTTATCTAAGATGAACGATGAAATCCTTTTTCCATATATCGCTGGTATGAGATTTGCTTTACAAATAATGATATTAGTACTGCCGAGAAAGAGTGGCCGATATACTCGGCAGCAGCTAACTCCCAATCTACTGTAACATCGACTATTACCTAAACATTGATTTGCAATTAGACATAGACGAATAAAATTAAAGAAACATCATCGAAATTCTTTACATTCTGAGAGAGATGGTTCCTATCTGTCGTAAAATATGAGCCCCATACGTTTTTCAAAATCTTATATTCTCGGCTATTAAAAAAAGATTTTATAGTGAAATGTTACAATAGTAAAAGTTCTTTATAGCATAGGTCGTCTGTTATTAAGCAACAGAAGACCTAAAGATCTTGGTATTATCTAGGGTCGTCGATCGTGTGAAGAACACTAAGTAAATTTGCTTTGAACGGTATATATATTTCAATACCTCTGTGCTTCTCAATATCATCTGTTGCATTTATTTGAAAGTAAAGGAAAACATCCCAGAAATATACTATATATTTTCAATAAATCTATTCCATATGATGTTATTTGAGTCAACGATTATGCATAATCCGTTAAATACAAGAAAAGTACCCTACATCAAAGACCTGACTTAATAAATTGCTGAAACAGAAACATATGCACAATCCTTTTATAGGAAAAGCTCGAGCTAACCCAATTTTTTTGATATGCCGACCTCAAATATTTCCAGGAGGGCTTAGAGAAAAATTAGAACAAATCCCAAAATATTCTGTTCCTGTACCTATACTATTCTCTTAAGAAAGACAAAATAAATACAAATGATTTAAATCATCAAAGATATCAAAACATTTGTATTATAGATTTCGTAAAGCCTACGACAAGTTCAACATAATATTGTTAAGGTTTTACATTATCATAGGACACTTTTAACCGAGTCATGTGACTTAATAAGCAAATATGATAAGCATTGATTATTGGTGTCCCATATTTTTGGTCTGAATTCCGAGTTCCGGTCAATATTGGTTTGTTGGTTTTTTGAGAATGGTCCTACTAAGGAGAAGATTGCCTAGGAAGCCGCCAGATTTACCAATTTATTCTGGTCAAAGCAAATTAATGTTCTGATAGTATATCTGGGTCATTTTCAAATTGAAATGTTTAAAATTCTGGAACATACTGCAGGTATGTGAGAATATCTAAATAACACCGTAATATACAAATGTTCAACTTTCAATTTAAATATTGACTTACAATTTTTATAATAATTAATGGTGAAGAAAAAATTCGAAGGCTTTCAATATTCATTAATGGGGTTAACAGATTGTTAAAAATTGTACATCGCACAACAAAAAGAGTATAAATATAAATATTCATGTGTAAATAAAGGTTATATCTTCAAAATACATACATACATTATTTTTTTTTGATTTGGTTTTTTTTTTTTTATTTTGTTTAACAAATTTCTTTTATATTGATTTATTTTTAATTCGTTTCGATGCGCAATTGTATGATTTTTGTGTTTATACTCGTATGCTTATTAAGTTAATTATTATTTTTTGTATTTTCTGCTTTTCTTTATTGTTATTAAAACTTTTTGAATATAACTTTTTGTTATGCTTTTGCTTCGCAGTAATTAATAAATAAATGTGGTTTGCGTTTTTGTTTTTGTTCTGTTCTTATGGAAATTTGTATATATATATCTACTTATTGTGAATTATGGATTTTTATTCGCACTATGTTTTGTGTATACTAATTTATACTTTTAGTTTTGCGTTATATATTGTTGTAATTAATTTTAATGAGTTTACATTTTCCGAGAGTTTAACTTTTGCATTTACATAGTAGTAGTTATTATCCCTTCATTTCTATTGTTTTAATTTTTTTGTTATGGTTTTACTTAGGAGAAACTATGTGTACGTGTGTATTTGCATAAGGTTTTTGTTTTGTTTTTTTTGTTTTATTTATTATCGTTCATTATCAAATTATTCTTTTGCTTCTTCTTTTAGTTCATATAAATAGCCTTTTGTTTTCTATTCCTATTTCGGTATATATTTTATTAATCTTATCTCACATTCAGTAATCTAAAGTTTACTTTAGTATTAAATATACAATTTTTCAGTTTCTTTTTGTTTTTATGTATAATATATATATATTTATATATGCGTATTTGCAAAAAAAAAAAACAAAAAGTAAAGCGGACGAACACAAAATAAATTTCTAATAATTTCTTTTTTATTAATTTCTTTTAAAAAATTATACAAAACAAAATAGATTTTGATTGAATCAAATTAAACAAGAAACATAACGATTTATCCAATTTTTTTTTTACTTTCTGTATTTTAAACTTAAACTAAATTTAAATTATGTTTATTAAAAAAATAATAATAATTATAATATTTATAAAAAAATAAACGACTTATTACATCTAGTTACAAAATACAGCATGTCGTTGAACAGCATCTACTGGATCCACCTTTGCTTTTTTGCCGTTGATCTGGAATAAATGAAAAAAAATTGTTTTAAATAATTGAGATTGTGTTTATGCATTGGAGCCTTTGATGTACCTTGTGAATTAGGTTCTGGCAGATTATCGCGCGGAACTAAATGCATTACAGTCGTTTTGCCCAATGGAAGTCCTAGTGCACCTAATGTTACATTGCAATGTAAAAATCTACCTTGGTATATAAGACGTAGTATTTCGGCTTTCGAAACAATTTCACGTTCCCAATCTAGAATTAAAAATAAAAATAAAAATTCTTTACTATAGATGGGACAACTATTACATAGTATTAATAATAAAGAGATAAATATAAAGTTAAATATTGGGTCTACAAGTAAGTTTCCAGCGTTTTTTTCCAAAATTTGAAGTTTTATTATGAAAACATAGTTACAATGCTTTATTCAAAGTATCGTCCATCGGAAGCTACAACTTTCCCCCATCTTTCTGGCAATTTATGAATTCCGGACCAAAAAAATTTCTCGTCTTTCGAGCCCAAGAACGTATCGAGCCAATTTTTGATTTCCTCTACTGAGCTGAAGCGTATTCCCGTAAGAGCGTTCTGCACCGAACGAAACAAGTGGTAGTCAGATGGTGCCAATTCTGGACTGTAAGGCGGGTGAGGCAGAATTTCCCATCCACTATTTTCCAAATAGTTTTTCACCGAAACCGCAATATGTGGCCGAGCGTTGTTGTGATGAAAAATGACGGACTCATGCCTGGTCTCATATTCTGGCCGTTTTTCTTTTAATGCCCGCTTCAAACGAATTAGTTGGGTTCGATATAATGGTCCTTTGATGGTTTCACCACTCGGAAGTAGTTCGTAGTATACGACACCCTTTTGATCCCACCATATGCAGAGCATGACTTTATTCACGTGAATATTTCGTTTCGGCGTCGATTGGGCGGGCTCGCCGGGCTTTGTATACGATTTTCTGCGTTTAGGATTATCATAATAAATCCATTTCTCATCACCAGTGACAATACGATGCAAAACTGATTTATTTTTATACGGCTGCAGTAACATTTCGGACATGCAAAATCGCCGTTCGACGTCTCTTGGCTTCAATTCGTGCGGCACCCAGTTACCAACCCTTTGAATGAATCCCAGTGCTTTTAGGCGCAGGGAAACGGCAGCAAGTTCTTCTTGAATCTGACACGGATCCTCATCCAGTAAAGCGTCCAATTCCTCGTCTTCAAAACTTTTCGGCTTTCCGGGGCGATCTTTGTCTTCAACTCCAAAATCAGCACTTTTGAACCGTTTGAACCACTCGCGGCACGTCGATTCACCAATACATTCCGTCCCACAAGTTTCCGAAAACAAACGATAGGCCTCAGCCGCACTTTTCTTCATATTAAATAATAAAAGCAGCGCTTCCCGCGAATGACGTGTATTTGGCTGGAAACTTGCCATGATTTTGGTCGATAAAATGTACGACACCGTTAGAACTGCTCAAATATAACGCTGCAAAGTTGTTGACAGATACAAAACCTACAAATAAAACACATGGGGTCTGACATTTCTGCCCGGGATCCACTGGTGGCGCCATCTCTGACAAACGCTGGAAACTTACTTGTATACCCAATAGTACAAGTAACCAAACTCGCCACAGCAAACATCATCGTTTACCTCAATAAGGGCGTAGAATACGAACACATCGCTTTTATCTAGGAGCAATGACTGGTCCGATATGTGTTAATGTCCCTCAAGATTCAGTGTCGGGATACGAGCATATAATTACAATATAACATCTTTTACATGGCAAGAAAGAAAGATGCATCCAGAGCTTTTATTCTTGTCAGATTTCTTTCTTCCCTTAAAGCAGCACCCGCGACTTTATACATAGTAGTACTGGTGACCTTCAACAACGACCTATGGCAACCACGAACCAGGCATCTCAGAAGCTGCTTGATAAGGTAGTAATCAAGAGGAAATCGTATTGCGTTGCGACGTAAAACCACGACTTTTGAGTGGGACGACAATATCCCTAAGGCAACCTTTGAATATCTACCGGGTCTACCCCGTATAAGTTTATTTAGCTTATTAATAAACAAAATACTTAAAAACTAACAAAGATGTTTCTAAACTAATAGGGCGATGAAGAATGGATGTTTGGTCGAAGGAGGTGTTAAGGGAGTGACATATCGAATAGGCATTTTTTTTTGATTATGTGTTTGATCCTACTTTGCGTGCGATGAGTATGAATCTGGAGAATGTGGACGGATTTTATGTAGATTACGGTGATTGGAAGTGAATGAAATGTTTTGCATAATTCTCTGGCAGATGTTTCTTGCCAAAAGTATGAAGTGGATAAAAAGTGTTTTCATTGGGGTGTATAATACATATGGATCGGCCCGAGGTAGGAGTGCGAAACGAATAAACCTACGAGTATGTCGGACGGCTTCGATTCATTGAATGTGGATTTGTTTCTATGTTGATAGTTGTGACCATGGAATATTTGAAAAGATGCCTTACAAAAGTCATGTACAGAGATTTTGCAACATAAGGGTTCGAAAATTATTTTGAACAGCGTTTGATAAAGCCAAGTGCAGAGTTAGCTTTATTAATAATGCCATCAATATGTGAGTCTCTGTCGCAAATTATTCCTAAATCCTGTATTTCGGTAGTGGAAGGAATTAGCTCATCGCAGATGATAGTTTCTTGGAGGGGGTGGTAGACAGGTTTTGCTGCCGCAATACCGAAAACCTATTTGAGTCGTCTTGCAAGCGATAGGAGTCAGAGGGCAATGAAATGAAATAGAAATGGAAATTACCATATTATTAGCGAAACTTGAAAAATTAGAATTCTTTAAAACGAGATTAATGTCGTTAATCGTTAGGATAAAGATGATTGGACCAATTCGACTACGTTGAGGAAAACTAGATGTTGCTTTAGTGGGGTCGGATATTGAGGATCTGAAAATGACTCTGTATTCTCGGTCTTCTAATGGCGTTTTCGATTGGTTTCTCTCCGGAAATAAGCTGATTCGGATACCAATGGAACGCTAAAAACTTTTTCTGACACAATACTATTTGACGTTTATACAGATTTATATGTGTTAGTACACTTTGACGAGGAATCCAGAAGATAAATTTGGCTTCTGAAGTGAAATTCAGAAGCAACATTTAAATCCTGAAAAAGTGAAAATATAACAGTTTAATGTAGCATTTTTGCGCTATAAATAGGATTTAATCCATGCCATAGGATGGCGATAAAAGCCAAGTTTTTTTTTTGTTTGAAAAGGATAAGTTGGTGAGAAATTCAAGATAAAGAGATGCAAAAATTTCAGAAAAAATTATTGTATATAAATCGACAGTTATTGTAGTGGAAATCAGATCGGGTTCTTAAGAATTTGTGCGCAACTCGTTGTCGTACCAGGTAGGAGAAAACGAGCAGTTCTTTTGGAAGGAATACGGAACCGTTAATATGGTACTCGTAAGATCGATGTTTGTTGTCCCAGCAATAAAGTGAAAGTTGATGTTGCTTATAAGACGTTTGTTGAAGCTGGTTCCTCGGAAGTTAAAAGGAAATGAATTTCTGAATCGACACATGTGTTGCCATTTTCATACGAGTACATAACTCTATCCCCCCGCAAGCGGCCCAGGGTGGAAAGAAGATGATCACTCCTGTAGACGACACAGTTGTGGAATCGGTTGTGAAAATAAGCTCGAATTTTCTGTTCATTATGTTAGATATTCCACTAATCTGATATACATAGACTTGAGTTAGTTAAGCAATTCACCATCAAGATTTCTGTTTCGGAGGTCGAATTAAATGGGAAGAAATTAGACGAATGATGTGAAGGCGCCCATTTCAGATGAGAAAGGTTGAAATCTCTTACTAAATAGAATAATACTATCTTCGGGTTGTGCAGGTCAATAGGACTCAATTGGTTGAGAGCGATGAATGTATCAACAAAGTAAAGCCAGCGTTTGGAGAGCGTAATATGAGGAATGTCAACAGGAGTTGTACGAAAATGATTAATGGTTGCGAGTAATACACCCCGACCATAGTTATTATTAGCTTTCTAAATTCATGTTTTGAAAAAACATTGAAAATTGGAGGAAGAACTTTATGTGTAACCAGTAAGGGCAAAGAGGTTATAGCGTAGCTTTTGTGAATTATGATATACGCCGGAGATTTTTGAACGTAATACTCTCACGTTTGGGTACAGGCGTTTTGGATCGAAGGATGGTGATACACAATTCGGTGGGTTAGAAACTGTAATAGTTTTTAAAATTTAAACGAGTTCTTTGTTAGTGAGAAAGACGTTTGGAGTTAACATCCGAATAAATCGTAGAAAAGTTATCATATACATGTAGGATAGTAGGAACTTTACCTTATAGTCTATGAGGTAGGTATTAGCCCTACTTTCATTACCAAAAAACACCTAAGAATTCTGATGTTTCTTTTGTCTCGGTTAACATCTCTGATTTGAAACATAACTTGAAGTGTCTTACAGTTCGTCACATCGAACAAACAATTATCTCCCACCATCGTCCACTGCAATCGTCAGAGGTTGAACCTGGTGAAACACTATAATTTTGTAAATGCAAAAACAATATCTTTTCCTCTTTAATTTATTTAACCTGATCCTTTAAGCCAAAGACCTTAAGAAATTCCGCTACAGGAATGGGAACGACATTTTAAAGATCTAACATATAAACGAGAAGTAAGGAAGGACATACATACATATGTCAAGTCTGGCATAGTTTCTGCGAAAGGATCACTACACCAAGCCCCATCCCTTAAATAATCTGATACAAGGATAATCGCAATTGTAGAGGCTACGCTGGAGGGAGAAAACTTTTCATCGAAAATCATCATGAGCGACTGTGGATATGTGAATAAAGAAAATTATGGCTTCTGGGGCATGGAAAATCCGCGTATAACCCACGAAGAGCCATTACACTCGTTCAAAGTTACTGCATGGTGTGCTGTTTACCTTGGAGGCGGTCGAAAACGCCGCGAGCCAAACAACTATTGTCGACGGCGAGCGCTACAGAGCCATGATCAACGACTTTCTCCTTCTTTATTTGGATGAATTGGGACTGGAGAACATGTGGCTCCAACAGGATGGAGCAATGGCGCATAATGCATAGCCATAACCGAAACTCTGAGGGCTGCATTTCCGGGTCGCCTAATCTCTCGTTTTGGCGATTTGCACTGACCGGCAAGATTGCCTGATTTAACCATTCCCGACTTCTTTTTGTGGGGTTTTTTGAGGTTACGAGTCTGTGTCAACAGGCCTCAGACTCTTGAAGCAAAGAGAATTTCCGTCAAGAAGGAGAGGACCTATTGCTGAAAGTTCTGGTCAGAGTGTTGGAAAATGCCACAAATCGGGAGCGAATGGTCATCAATTCTGGCGGCGGCCACTTAGTCGATATCATTTTCTTAACTTAATGGAAACTAATGTAAGACATCAGACAAACATAACCCAAAAGCATAACCAAAGTTGTTCATTCATAAAAAATATTACACCCAAAAAACGTCGGATGACAACTTTTGCCCCACCTTGTATAAATTTCATTAGAAGAATATGTAAAATAGTTCATTGGCCAATGTATTGGGTCTACAAGTAAGTTTCCAGCGTTTGTCAGAGATGGCGCCACCAGTGGATCCCGGGCAGAAATGTCAGACCCCATGTGTTTTATTTGTAGGTTTTGTATCTGCCAACAACTTTGCAGCGTTATATTTGAGCAGTTCTATCAGTGTCGTACATTTTATCGAGCAAAATCATGGCAAGTTTCCAGCCAAATAAGCGTCATTTGCGGGAAGCGCTGCTTTTATTCTTTAATATGAAGAAAAGTGCGGCTGAGGCCTATCGTTTGCTTTCGGAAACTTATGGGGCGGAATGTATTGGTGAATCGACGTGCCGCGAGTGGTTCAAACGGTTCAAAAGTGGTGATTTTGGAGTTGAAGACAAAGATCGCCCCGAAAAGCCGAAAAGTTTTGAAGACGAGGAATTGGACGCTTTACTGGATGAGGATCCATGTCAGATTCAAGAAAAACTTGCTGCATCATTGGGCGTCACGCAACAAGCCGTTTCCCCGCGCCTAACATTTAACTTTTAAATTCTGTTTTGTACTTAACCTAAGTATAAAACATAAAACATGTGTTTTATGTATGTTTCGCGCATTAAAGAAGAATTTTCAAAATAAGTTGGAAAATGTGGAGGCGTTCTTTTGTGTAAGTCTACACATGATAATCTGTTTAAGACGAAAACAGATAATTTATCTCTCAGGTAGTTCTGGTTTTATGGAATTATGAATTTACAAAAATTTGTATGAAACATAACTACCAACACCGAAATACAACATATACTTAAGCGGCTGTATTAGCATGAAATAACAAAATGACCATTGTTTTGGCATACATATGTTCTATAAAGGCATATACTTGTATAAACAGCAGAATTAGAAGACCACAAAGCTTTCCTTAACTTAACGATATAGGTCAGTCAGCGCACTATCGAATCAAAAGTTCAATATCAAATTAATAAACTATAAAGAGTAAGAAATTATTGATGAGAGGATTTTCAAAAACCAAGCCCGGGTGTGAAGTCAAAGGAACCTTTTTTTTTTCAATATTCAATTCGGTGAAATTATTTTTCAAACTATGTAGACCGAGAGCTTCACACGTCAGTATCAAACACCCACATCCGTCATATGTTTTCATTTCAGTGCTACTACCATATAAATCTATTTACATCTACTGTGCATGAGAAAATATGTAACGGGTGACCAGATAGAAATGATATTTTTCCAATTGTTATGTTTCTGCAGCTGCCGAAGTTACCAATGACGTCCAGCTGTCAAAATATTCAGTGAGGTTTGCCATTTTATCATGCACCGTTTTACGCTTGCCGAACGTGCGGAAATTATTAAAAAATATTATCGAAATTCGGTCGGTCTTCATCATTGCTTCAGTGTGCAGACAATTCGTCGCACCGTGGAAAAGTTTGAGTGTGAGTACCGTCTTTGGGATCTTAAGCAACCAACCAGACAGAGATTGGTGCGAAATGAAGAGAACATAGATGCAGTAGCGGCCAGCATCGAAGAAGGCTCATAAATATCGATTCGGCGTCGATTAGCTGAATTGGGCATCGCCAGCGAACCCGGCCTATTTTGCAGTTGAATTTGGGCCTAAATCCATATAAGATTGTGCTGACGTATGAATTGAAGCCGGGCGACCATAGACAACGCCGTGAGTTTGTTAACTGGGCGCTGGAAATGTTGAATTTTGACCAAAAATACATTTTCGCGGACGAGGCCGCTTTTTCGTTCAGCGGCTATGTCAACAAGCAAAATTGCTATTATTGGAGCGAACACAATCCACAAGCATCTCACGGCGAGCGTTCATCAATTGACCGCCGCGATCATGCGATTGGACACCACTTGATTATTTTCTACGTCAAATCCTAAGTCTACGATAACAAGCCAAAAGCTATTGCCGGAATAACGCCGCAATTATTGGGCCAAGTTATCAAACATTGGACCGACCGCTTGGAGCACTGCCAGCGAAACCGTGTCGGCCATTTGAATGATGTGCTATTCCACACATAATGGCATGAACGTAGCTTCAAAATAAACCCAGAATAAATTTTATATCTCAGACCGTTGTTGTTTTATTTATATTTTTTTTCCTATCGTTCTTATCTGGTCACCCTTTATATACCAAACCACTGCAAATAAAAAGAACAAGAGAAATTCGATTATGAAGAAGAAAATGCGAAAAGAAACGAAGGGAAAGCACTATTTCTGTTACATAAATTAAGCCCTATCAAATTTGCAAAACGAAAAAAAGCCTGACCTTACTACTTTCAATCTTATGCCATTGATTGCATTCTCTATCACCGACAAAATGTCAGTCGTTAGTCGTCCGCCATGCAGTCTCCTTAACTTACGTTTCTATATAATTCAACAAAAACAAATACATACTATGGCTTCGCATAGGAATAAATTAATCTTGTGGCTTGCGGGCAACTTATGATAACTCACATGCAAACGACTCACAAGCGACACTGACCATGAATTATAGACATTTACGACAGTAGTCTGAAGTTATACATTATGTTATATTTTGCCCCTAAATAGATTACGTCTGGCATATCAGTTTACCTATCAGTCAGTTTCATTCTTATTGAATTCTATTGAAGACCACAATTTTGTGCTAACCGCTAATGTTAACCTCTATCATTCCAGAGTTCCTCAATTGTTCATTTATTCATATTAACCAAACATATAATTTATTTAATTATAATCTCGGATCATAAGGTCTACAGGTGAAGTGAGTTATGATATCACCTGTTGTGGTGCAAAACCAAAAAAAAAAATTCATTTTGACAACAACATAAAAAACGAAGAAAAAAATTGCGTGCAACTGACGCATTCCAAATTGTGCTCTCACCATAAGCTGATTTCATTTATTTAATTTGCACAAAGATTACTCGAAAACCAAACAAAAAACGAGAAGAAAACGCCAAAAAGGTAAATAAGATGTCGTCGTTGTTGTTGTTGTTGTCGTCGTAGTATGTAAATTATGCTAATCACTTTCAAAAACAACCAGACACCGTGCTGACTGCCAGAATGGCAGCTCAGGCGATTCCGAAACACCAAAAGAGCTACCGTGCCAAAAAAAAAAAAAAAAAAAAAAAACAATTTCAAGGTGACAGAACTTGTACTGGTGTTTTCGGAGAGTGGCGAGGCTGACGTTGATATTTATGTCGTCAGACGTCAATTTGAAGTTTCGTTTTGCTTTTGGTAAATTAGAGTTTTAGGTGGGGCCACATGGCTCTCGGCTTTTAACTTTTTGCCTAATTATATTAATTATCATGTTTGCATCGAATGTAGAATGTCAAAAGAGCAGGATGTACTTCTATGTTTGCCAGTGTTGCCTTCTCTAGTTCAATATGAACAGATTTCAAGCTTCCGAAACAAATTTAAACTCCAAAGCGGATAAAAAAAATATATACAGGAACCGATAATGAAGGATTTGAAAGAGATTAGGATGCCAATGTTTAAGGAAAAACTAAAGACCTCCAAGGTTTTATAAATTGTGAGGAGTAAGCTCAGATTTTTCTCTTGAATAATGAAGGTGAGCCCGAGACTTTTAAAACGCAACGATCCTCAGATCTACACGTGGAACAGACGAAGCAGCAGTTTATTTCAATGAAGGATTTTCGACGGCCTTCAAGCCATAAAATCACTATAGTAAGGCAACTGTTTCCTTTTTGGGGTGATGTTTAGAGAATATGTATATTATTTATCGGATTCATTAGGAAATTCGGCAATATCCTTCACAGGCATACGACTTATTCTTTCAAAAATTAAACAGTCGCATTAGTAGTTCTTCAAATTTTGTCTTTTAAGGAAGATCTGAGACAAGGTTAAAGGTCTGGATAAATCGCTCTTTACTTAAAAAGATAAAACAAAAAGATAAATTACGTAAGCATCTATGGAAACATCGACAGAATACCAAACCAACTTCTGTTTCAAAGAATCTGCATATACACTCCCCTGATTTCGGCCTTTCTCGATAATTTTGTTCCGTATGTACTGCAAATATTACTGTTAGGTAATCATTACCAATTTTTAAGAAAATTCTAATCATCATAATCCTTTTTTTTTCTTAATTTTCTTGGAATTTGCAATTTGTCTCTAATTAGCCGCGACAAGTGGTTGAAACAGGGTATACTTACTTTGGAAGTTCAGAAGTTCAGTTGTGGATTCCATTCGCAGTGTTAAAAAAAGTATTTAAACAGGTCTTAAAAGTAAAAAAGTTAAAAATGGAAAGATGTTACATCAACTTAGATCCAAAACATTAAAAGAATGCGCTAAGGATTGAAACGAATAAAATCTGTAAATTTTAATACGGGCTATACTTCCAATGCGTAAAAATTGCCCGTGTATTCTCTAGTTTCAGTTTGTTATTGATTTTAGTTCGGTGCGGTTTAAAATATTTATAAAATATGAGTCAAGAGGAACGCCGTAAAAAGATCATCGACAAATGGCTCGAAAATACTTCGCGTCCGAACCATTTCATCGCAAAAAATTTAAACATAGCAGGCAGTACAGTGGATTCTGTTATTAAACGATATTTAGAGACGTTGACAGTTAAGCGAAAACAGAAAAGTGGAGCTAAAAGTGGAGCACATGATACAAATTTGGACAGGAAAATGTGGGTACCATCGTAAAAAACCGGACTATCTCATCCAAACAATGGTACAAGGATCTAAAAAACGTAACGGTCTAAAAACACGAAAAAACCAAAAAATACCAAAAGTTACTGAAAAGCAAAAAAAGGTCATAAAAACACGAGCCCGAAAGCTATACGAGTTGATCGGCAACAAGAAAGCGTGCTTGGTTTTGGGTGACGAAACTTATGTCAAAGCCGACTTTACTACTCTTCCAGGTGCGCAGTTTTACAACTCGTTTGCAGCTGAGATTCTTCTGCAATCAACAACATCGATTGGGATGGAAAAATGCGGGTCAAAATATCTCGTTTGGCTGGCCATTTGCCAATGTGGACACAGAAGCTCATCGTTTATTACAACGGGAACAATTAACGGAGAAGTGTACATTAACGAGTGCCTAAAAAAAACGGTTGATTCCTTTCTTAAACAAACACGAGTGTTCAACATTATTTTGACCAGATTTAGCTTCAGCTCACTATGCTCATGCGACGTTGATCTTTCTTGTTGCTAAAAATGTCGACTTTGTCCCAAAAGACATGAATCCACCCAATGTTCCACAGTGCCGTCCCATTGAAAGGTATTGGGCTTTGGTCAAAGCTAAATTGAGAAAAAGTGAGCAGTGTGCAAAGGACGTAAAAGATTTTAGTGCTAAATGGAAAAGAGCGTCCAAAAAGATCACCTACCTTATGAAGGACATTCGAAAAAGTTGAGGAAAGAAAGTTAACCCAAATAATTTTTTTTATTTTTCGTAATTGTGAATGAATTTAATAAAAACAGAGTTTTAAACCAAATAAAAAAAAGTTACATGAATTATGAAAATATTTTTTTTTTTTTACTTTGAAGTTTCCAAATTATATTCGTTTCAGTCCTTAAGAGGGATATTCTGTTAAGAAAATTGTAAAACGTTTGAACAGCAGTCGTACAGTTGTTTCCAACTATTTAAAGGATCCAGAAAACTACGGGGAAAGATTCGTACCTAGCTTGACACCAGCGATTGACGATTCCTACTAAGAGAAGCGTCAAATTCTACAGCAACAAGGGAAATCGCGGTATCATCAGCAGACAGAAAACTGAGGACTTGCCAGCGTGTGTTAGCTGAAGCGGAACATCTTCAAGGAAAGCGTTTGAAAAGAAAACCCGCTTTACTACAACGAACTTTGTCAGAAATCGTTAAAGATGGAAGAAGCGCTGGAGAACTGCCATCTTCACCGATAAGAAACGCTTTTTACTTGATGGACCTAACGGATTTCGTCATTATTTTCAACGAGCTGTTTTTAAGACGACGACAACAAGGCGGAAGTGGAGTCATGATTTGGACAAGAATATCACTCCAAAATAAGACTAATATCTGCTTCGTGAACGGCAGGGTGAAAAGTGACGACTATCTTAAGATCTTAGACGAAGAGATCGTGTATCATAACAAAGAAAAATTAGGCGAAAATTTCATCCTGCAATAAGATAATGCAGCAATCCACACAGCTCGGAAGGTGAAAGAGTACTTCGAGCGTAACAACGCTTGTGTTCTTGACGGGCCAGCATTGTCTCCAGACCTCAACATAATTGAGAATGTATGGGAATATCTTTCCAGAGCTGTCAACCAAGGCGGACAAGAATTCAATAACGTAGTAGACCTTTAGACGCCATTGAAACTGAATGGGACAAAATCCCACGAAAATGAATTAAAAAATTGCTTAAATCTTTTCCATCAAGAATTTTACAGGTTGTAGGTAATGAATGAGGAAGAACTCATTACTCAAAATTCTGTGTTTATTTCAAAAAACCCAATCCTGTCTCAACCAGTTGTCGCGGGTAATTAGAGACAAATTGCAAATTCCAAGAAAATTAAGAGAAAAAAAAGATTTATGGTGATTAGAATTTTCTTACGGAACAAAATTATCGAAAAACATGGAAATCATGGGGGTGTCTCAACCAGTTGCCGAGGAGTGTTCGTTTCAATCGTGATAACTACATTCATACTATAAAAGTAAGAAGTTCACAAGGTAATGTAAAAGCAGAGTTGAAGATAACAAATGCGATGGTAAATAGAAAAGCTAGAGATTCTCTGTTACAAATATAAAACGCTATAAAAAAAAACCAGTAAACATATTGCATTCAAAATTGTTTCATTTATTAGACCACAATACTGATTATTAAAAAAAATTTGGCCAGCACTCTTTCCGCACTTATGCAATGCTATTACCGCGACTCGATTCTCTTTAACGCCCCACTCCATGTTAATAGTTTGCAAACTGAAACCAAACTCACTAGTATTCTTCACTGATCAGTGCATGTGTTCTGAAAAAGTTAATGGTTCTATTCCCGCAAGAAGTTTTGAACGATAAGCGCTAAAAATCGTGTAACAGAACTTATGGTAGGACTAGGTACATGGTTAAAATGAAGATATTTCAGATCCACGAGAAGAAGCAAATGAGTTCAACAATTACTATGTTAATGTTGGTCAAAATTCATTTCCAACTGATGTATCTTTCTTATGTAACTGCTGTAGTACCTACGAACTTAGTTCCTTTAATAGTAGTAGCTCCTATTTTGAGCCTATTTCTGGCTTTCTTTCTTTCATTCTTGTGGAAATGATGGTATTTCCAATATTATTTTAAGAAAAGTAGCGTTATATTCTAGCACATATTTTTAGTTTAAGTGTTAGTAAAGGTATCTTCCCAGAGGAACTGCAATGTGCGAATGTTACAACTTTTTTTTAACAAAGAGTAACAACTTACTGGCCAAATTCATTACTGTCTTCCATTTCAAAAATATGTATTTGAAAAAGTAATTAAAAGTAGATTCCTGCAATATATACTGAAAATTAATTTCCATAGTCCATTGCAATTTAGCTTGGCTGGACTCTCTACTGGTGATGTTTTTCTGGATTTCTGTTCCATTATACAGTTTAGTATACCTCAAGGATGGGTTCGTGGTCCCATTCTATTTTGTATATAATCAAAAATCGCGTTCAATATAGTAAAAATAAATAGCGACGCTAAAGTTATCAACCTTCGTGAAACTCCATCCACAGCCGTTCATGGGGAAAGTCAAGACTTTTCTGGATGACCTTGCAATCGCATATGATTCACCTAGTCCATTAAATCTAGGATGTGAAATAAAATACGATGTTAACCTGTTGCGGGTTTGGTTCGCAGAAAACAAAATTAGTGTTTTTAGTCTAGGAGCAAAGATGCTTATACTCGTAGATATATTTTAGATGTTATGTTTCTTGGTTGTGAGTGCACAACACACTTTTAATGTAACAATAAATGCACAGATTCTGATTTAGAATTTATCTTCAATTCAAATATCCCCTGCAGTGCACACTGTTTTAAAATTGAACCAGTAGAAAACTCAAATGTCTGGGAGTTACAATAGATCAACATCTGAATTGGATAAACCACTTTCTAAACTTAAAGCAGTATCTACTCTGTTCAATGTGCTGTTTCTATCGTTTTTCGATGGCGTGTTCGAGCATTACGAGTGGTGTTTGAGCAATGACTCGAGTAACCTTGTAAAATTTACGTAGACCCAAAGGAAAAAGTCTAGAGGCCAATTCACCGGTGCAAAGCGTGAACTTAACTGTTCACCGCATCGTTCTCGCAATAAATCACGGGTTTCACCGTGCTTTTATGGACCAATGATTCTACCAGTCCATAAACCACATCAAATCGTTGTTTTGTCTGGATGTAATGGCAGCTTTTGGATCTCTCTGGGTTGCTCCGCACCCCAAATACGCCTATTTTGCTTATTGACGTAGCCATTAAGCCAGAAATGAGACTCATCGCTTAACAAAATTTTGGTCGAAAACAGTGGATCTTCTTGAAGCTTTTCAAGAGCTCAACCGCTGAAACGGTGACGATTTAGAAGGTCGACCTGTTTCAGTTCTTGCACGAATTGAATTTCGTTTGCTTTTACGCAAAGATCCTTACATAAAATACGTCAATTTGTTGCACACGACAAGCCAAGCTGTTGAGAACTGTGCTGAATCGATTCGTCACGGCCATCGCGTACACTCTTCGCTACCGCTGCTATATTTTCTACATTACGTGCTAAGATGTGGTCTATTTGATCGAATTGCGCTTTTGTCAGGACGATTATGTGGATCATCAGTTGCTTTAAGCGTACGAAATTCCTCCACCATAGTATCTTGTAACCTTTCTTTTTAAAGTTTAAAATTGTTCACCCCATAATGAAATATTGAATCTTGTAAATGCTTGGACCGAGATCGTTTCCCAAAATGTTCCATTTCCTTCGGAACGCAAAGATCTCATTCTATTGTTGGCCTAATAATATGTAGCATTAAATTATGTAGTGCGAAATCCATTAACAACACAATGAAATAGTACGTTGACATGTCGATTCTTCGTTCCGTAAAATTGAGGGATCAATTTGTGTAACTGAAAACTAATTTCGAAAATAATATTCTTCGTTTTGGTAACGTTGTCGTGGTGTAAATCTACCTTCTTCCACTTTCAGCCCCCTCGATATCGGGCAAGTAGTTCCCAGTTTGTCAGAAAAAGCTTCTGATATTCGCGGATGTCTAATTTCCGAACCGAAGATCAAGTCTTTGATGATCCATAGAAGTGGGATTCTAAGACTCTTATAAGTGTATCTCCAATAATATGCATAATATTTAGTTCTAATTAGGTAAAATCTGAATTACTTTGAATTTATAGCTGTCTGCAAGTTTAGCTAGAAACGAAAAGCAGCTTTCACTTCGACAGATGTACTTCGTTACTGCCTTCAATTATAGTGTGTTTAACAGAAACGCGCGTCTAAAAAACCAATGAAATATGCCAGAATTTTATTAAATGATTATTTTTGTTATTAAATTTAATAATAGTGCATAGGCGACTCTGATGTTTTGGATTGTTATCCTCTTGGAAAATCCAGTCGCAATTGTTTGGTCCATGCAGAGATGTGGCAGACTTTAGCAAACCCTTCCGGTATAATTTTACCATGAATTGTTCATCTAGGTTTAATTTGGTGAATACTACAATATTAACTTTCCGAATCCTTTGGCCGAGAAACATCCATAGTCATGAACTTTTACTGGATGTTTTACGGTGCGATTCAGAAACTTTTCTTTTTTTTTTGTCCAGAATTTCAATAGACAAAAAAGCTTGACTATCTGTAAATATGATGTTGCTCAATCCCGGTCCAACTTAGCCTCTATTCACTACATTTTTTGGGTCAGTAGCGGTTTAGGTTTGGTGCTCCTGCTTTTGAAGCCAGATTCTGGCTAACGGCGTCGTATTGTGTTGATGGATACTTTAATTTCTTTTCTGGATAATTTTTCTTTTGCGTTCCTCAGAATAATTGTGGGTCTTTTCTTAAACAAGATACTTTAATCTCCTTACTGAATTTGATCTAAATGCGTTAAATTGAAGAAGATACTCGATAGCGTCGACGCTTTTCAAAATCCGGTGCAGGTGTGAAATAGTTCCATTAATAAGCAAATGGCATATCCTGTTTAAATGTATCTACGATCATTTTTAGATCGCCGATTCCTGTTTAAGATGATCTTCATCACGCGTTGAGGATATGAGCGAAGGAAATTGTAGGTTGTAGGGATGTTTTTTTTTTCTCAATGGGAAAGCTTGGTGCATCCCAAACGGAACCTAATTGTTATTTCGGTGTTTATTAAAAAACTGTACATTAAAAAGTCGCCAATAATGAGTTTAAATGTGCGTTGGTCTTTGTACCAATCGGAGGAATTGAGACAATGATGTTGACGTTTTGATTAGTGCCGAGGATTAGCCAATGCTAAATGTCCTGAGGGCTGAAGTTTGAAGCAGGAATCAAATGTAAATGGGAAACGTTTTTGATAACTTTATCAGCACTCATTCCCATCTCATTTCAAAGTAGCGGGTGATCCACATGAGCCTCAGAAATAATGTAATTTACGAGGTATAGGCAGTGGTCACTATTGTGTTCAATTGCTTAAGTAACTAACCTACGCCTGCATAAAAAGTTATTTCCTTGTTGACTGAAAGCACTTCAGTGAGTCGGTGATCCACAATGCGAAACGAAGATCGGTGATCCTTGAGGTACCCCTTTGAAAAGAGATTCTAAATTTTCGTTATTGTGCCTTTTCTCTTTTTCTTTAGATTCTCTTTACGCCCGGCTTTTGTCTTAGCACTGCTAAAAGATTGTAGTTTCACTGTTCGTTGGCACTTGTGGAGAGCGGTAGTGGTAGCACGAATTAGTTCATGTGCAAAGATATGAGAAGTTCAATAATAAGCTCTTTATTTTGTTCATATTGCTAGCCTGAAGTCCATCAGAAATGTCTTCTGCATAGACTTAAGTATTAAAGTACTAAGTGCAGAGCCCGATTTGTCTCTTGAAACTCGTTATCTAAATATTACACATTTTGTCAATTAATCTATCCTGCAATTTCCAGATGGCAACGCGATTCGATACTCGGATTCTTAATCATTTTATCCACGATTTGTTGTTGACAGTTTGTTATCTTCATTTTGTATGCCAAACGACAAGGAAATTAATTGAAAGAACGCGCAGTTGAATATTACAATATTATTTTTTGCCTACTTTGCCCCTCTGACAGCTGAGAAGTTAGTCAACAATTTGCACAGAAGAATAGTAAATAATACTTTATTGGGGATTTTACAGTGTACGAACAGATTGGTGTTTGTGAACGCTGACAGTAGTAGCTGTCATTGACGTTGTCACAGCCATCGTTTCCTCCTTGAAAGGGCACTGCCCTGAGAAAACATTGAACAGACTTTCTGTAAAGAAAAGCTTAAACCAGAAAAAACAAAAACAAAAAACAAAAAAATAATAAAATCCAGACAAAAGCCACAGAAGAAAAATCAAACCAAAAACATGGAAGAATTTTGGTTGTAAACTTGTTTAGTTTTATTGCAAAGTTGCATGTATGGAACTTACAAGCGACGGCATTGCGTGGCGCCAATGAAAGTCAATGAAAAACCAGTCAAAAGCAATGTGTCAACAAAAAATGTGATCGATTGTAACTATAAAGTTAAGAGATTTTTCCCTTCTTTTTTTATATCTTTTTTTCACTTGCCCTTTTCCTTTTTACGAGCATGATTTAGAGGGTATACTCTATGTAGAAGTACGAGTATCTGTTACTTAATTGCCACTTCAGTTGATTGCTGGATATTCATAAAAATACGATACGCATCAAAGCGTTCAATTTCTTCTATTTAAAGAAATTTTATTTTCTTCTTTACGCAATGGAGAAAAAGTTACGATATGACCATTTCTCAGTTGAAAAGTTCAAATCACTTTCACTCGTCAGAAAGTTTCGCTTTTTTTCTGTTTTAGTTTTATACATGGCAACCAGGCTTGCCAGCGTTCCATGATGATTGTTGCATTGTACTGGTATTGTATAAAATGGTAAGATCGGCTTTTACGAATGTGAACGATTAGAATTATAAGGTTGTAAATATACGAACGTCGACGAATTATATACTATTTAATATTATTGGGTCTATAACTTAATTCGTGCGGTTTGCTAAGAGATGGTGTAACTTGTATTGTTCCATTGGAAGATGCATTGGAAAGATACTGTCATTGTACGTCATTTCAGTATATGTCTTTCATTTGAAGCGCAAACAACAATAATTTTTTTTCACTCAAATATGTCGAACTTTGTGCCTGAAAAAGTGTTTTTGCGGGGAGTTCTTTTTCATGAAGAAAACTGCTGCCGAAAGTCATCGTATTTTGGTGGAAGTTTATGGTGAACATGCGCTAGCTGAGCGAACGTGCCAAAAGTGGTTTGCACGATTTAAAAGTGGTGCAAAAAAGTTTGAAGATGAAGAACTGGAAGAATTACTCTATGAAGATTGTTGCCAAACACAAGAAAAGCTCGCAGAATCTTTGGGTGTCACTCAAAACGTTTAAAAGCAGCTGGATATAATTCAAAAGCAAGGCAATTGAGTTCCACATGAACTCAAGCCGAGAGACGTCGAAAGGCGGTTTTACATTTCCGAAATGCTGCTGGAACGCCACAAAAGGAAGTCATTTTTGCACTGGATTGTTACTGGTGATGAAAAATGGATCCATTACGACAACCCCAAGCGCAAAAAATCATATGTGAAACCCGGCCAACCAGCCAAATCAACGGCAAAGCCGAATATCCATGGCGCGAAGGTAATGCTCTGTATTTGGTGGGATCAGATGGGTGTGCTGTATTATGAGCTGCTAAAACCGGGTGAAACCATCAATGGACAACGCTACCGAACACAATTAATCCGTTTGAAGAGATCAGTGGCCGAAAAACGCCCGGAATATGCGACCAGACACGAGGCAATAATTTTCCATCATGACAACGCTCGGCCCCACGTTGCTATTCCGGTTAAGAACTATTTGGAAAACAGTGGATGGGAAGTCTTACCCCACCCGCCTTATAGCCCAGACCTTGCCCCTTCTGACTACCATTTGTTCCGGTCGATGCAGAACGCCCTCACTGAAATACGGTTCACATCAGAGCAGAATATCAAAAATTGGCTTGATTCATTCTTGGCTGCCAAGCCGGCGCAGTTCTTTTGGGATGGGATCCACAAATTGCCAGAAAGATGGGAAAAAGTCATAGCTTCAGATGGGCAATACTTTCAATAATACTATTGTACATAATACATATATTATAATATTAATATTGTTGATTAGACAACACTTCTGGCCCCTTCTCAAACAATTTCCTAATGTCATCTATTAAAATAAATTGTTTGCTTTGGGGAAAAAAATGCCCTAAGGAAGTTTCATAGATTTCAGAACATGTGGGCATCTGGTTCTATCCCGAAAAACAAGGGAGACCCTGAATCATGGACTCTATTGAAAGCGAATGGAGATATTCTCAGTCGTTTCGAGAGAAAAATCCTTCCAAAAATATTCGGTCCCGTTTGCGTTGACTGGCTTTAGAGGGGAAGATTAAACGACGAACTACAGTGACTGTACAGTGACATCGACCTAGTCAGAAAACCGCGCATAAGTAGTCTAAGATGGCTAGGACAAACCACCTTGATCAAGAAATTCCCGCACCACACCACCGTGTGGCGCTCCAATTGTTCCGATTTGAGCACTGTTTTTTTTTGTTAAGTTGGTAAATATGTTATTGACATTCCTTCTAAATCTTCGCGTCATAGCTCGACATTTGAAAAAGTTACGTAGCCAAGAGTACATCTATCTCTGTGTGTATTGGCGATTTTTTACAATTTTAGAAATGGATTTCAATTTGCAACAACGAACTTGTATTAAATTTTGCGTAAAAAACGGATTTAATGGTGCGCGAACGTTGGAAATGTTGGAAAAGTGTTTCGGCAATGATTCTCTAAAGAAAACGGTCTTTTACCAGTGGCACGAACGGTTCAAAAGTGGTCGTGAGTAAATTGTAGATGATGAACGCAGTGGCAGACTATCGACATCGAAAACCGACGAAAACATTGATGAAATAAAAGAAATGTTGGTCAATAACCGCAAATTAACCATCAGAGAGATAGCGGGAGACTTGAACATTGCCATTGTCCAAAACATTTTGGTTAATGATTTGGGTTTCCGTCGTGTTGCAGCAAAGTTGGTGCCAAAAGACCTCAATTTCATGCAAAAAAGAGACCGTGTTGACGTCGCAAAGAGATGTTTTGCGAGGCTGAAGCCGATCCCACATTCATCAAAACTATCATTACTGGAGACGAGACGTGGGTTTATGAGTACGACACGCAATCCAGACATCAGGCAAGTGAATGGCGTTCACCAAATGAGCCGAGACCAAAAAAAAACACGTCGTTTTCAGTAAAAAAAGAAGGCAACGCTCACGGTTTTCATGGATTACAACGGTGTAGTGCATCATGAATTTTTGCCAGTTTGCCAGAAGGCCAGACAGTAAACAAAGAGTATTATCTGGGCGTTATGAGACGTTTGCGTGAAGTAATTCGCCGAAAGAGACCAGAATTGTGGGCAGAAAACTCGTGGATTTTGCACTATGATAACGCACCGCCGCACAGTGCCATCATTACCATCCAACAGCCACCGAAATCACCTGATTTTGCCCCCTGTGACTTAATTCTGTTCAATCCAGTTAAAAAAACCAGACTGATTACCAGACAACAGCTTAAAGATGATTATTCTCTCAGTATGCCACCAAACACAAATAAATACCTTAAGCGATTAAATCCGTTTCTTGAATGTTGTGCTGGCCTTTCTTTTGGACTAAATCATTGGCGGGAAAGTTTAAGTTATTGTAGAGGATCGGTTTTTCATCCACGGTAACGATTCGGTTCGGAAATCGCCCTTGAAAATGACGCGACGATTGTCGTATCCCTTTTCCGAATTTAATGAATTTTCTTTGTTAAATGTCAGTGGACGGTAATATGACTTACGCTGAGCTCTCTTGCTGGTTGGTGGACTTCACGAACTCTGGTCTTTAACCAGCCTCCCCCAGATAGTTGTCGTCTAATTCCCTATGGACCCACTACCTAAAGCAAGATCTTCCATTACTACGTTGTCCCTCCGTATAGGAATCGAAGACTCTTCGGATAGGAGTGCTTATTTCTATTCGCTCTACATGCACTCGTAGAGTTCGTGGTACATCGTCTCCTCTAGAAACCGCCTGCGGAAACGGAATCCAAACGCACTTGAAGAATTTTGGGTTCAAAACTAACTGCATGGAGCAGGACTTGGATGATTACGGCCGTTCTCGTGTATATGCATAATTTTCTTATTGTTCATCTTAGGCCAATTAAACAGCGATTGACAAGTATAATTTTGCGCTTGATGTCTGATGAGCTCTTATCAGAGTTGATAGCAGAACAGACAAATTTTTTAAATTCCTTAAGAGTTATAGCTGTCTAGCATTGCGACTTTTTGTCAGATTCATGGAAGTTGTGCATTCCTTCTTATTGACAGCATATAGTTCGTTTTATCCTCACAGTTAAACCCATTTTTTCCGCTTTCAATACTTGTGGTCAGATCCGGGACTTCGACTTCTTCAGATTTTTCTTTGATCTGCCATATTGTGAATATTTGGTCAATTGTGGATTTGGCTGTCCTAAAACCGCACTGATAGGAGCAAATAGGAGCAAATAGGCTCTCGTTGACAAATGATTTAAGGCGTACGCACGGCGATTGTACGAGACGTTAAGTAGGCAGTTTCCTGGTTCTGCTAAACGATGCTGAGTTTCCACTCATGGGAATATTTTCCTTCGATCAAGTATTGGAACTCAGTTGGTGAATGCTCTCTATCAAGTCATCTCCTTCTGCCATTAAATAGCTTGGCAGGTAAACCGACCAATCCGGCAGCCTTGCTATGTTTTAATTTATATACATATATAGTTTATATTACTGCTATCGCCCATGTTAAATGATTCCTTCTGTCTGGCAGCGGAATTTGGGCTGTCCCCAAAATTTAACACCCAATCCCAAGTGGTTCGTGCATAGAAGGACATTTTTCTTATAACGCCCTGTTGAAGAAGTTCCATGTTAGCAATACTAATATTTATTTATGAAATAATTCTTCTCGAATTGCCACAAAAATTTAGGGTGAACAAAATAAGTTCCAGGCTTTCTGCGACATGAAATCATGATGCAGTTCATATGGAACGGAAATTAGTGCATGGAATGCACGAAGATAATGAGTGATATCTGTGTTATGTCCTCAGCAGCTTGCAGATCACCGGAGAATCTGCAGATACCCATATCTGTCAATTTGAGTCTCTTTGCGTGTTACAGCAGGAGACAGTGTCCTGTCATGATTCCTATTACTGTCCTAAGCTTATCCCTGTTTAATTTTATTAACTTCCTAGATATTTTGCCGTCAAAGAGCGACCAAAGAGCCTTGGATACCCTGTGTCCTTCAAGACTTGATCACTTTAGATTGGAAGTCTTTGTAATTTTTTTCTCGATAATGCCCCTCATTATGCACTATTGTCGAATAGCC
The DNA here is from genome assembly GCA_963966105.1 of Volucella zonaria. Taxonomy (NCBI): domain Eukaryota; kingdom Metazoa; phylum Arthropoda; class Insecta; order Diptera; family Syrphidae; genus Volucella; species Volucella zonaria. Next base: position 183,234,710 of record OZ014532.1, read on the forward strand.
TCCTTTTCTTGCAGGCTCGTCCACTTATTCATTTCCTTTAATACCGCAGTGTCCTGGCATCCAGCACAGTCTTACCCGGTTCTGACTGCATCAGGGGCAACAGCCCCTGACTATATCAGAGTTGACCTTAGTTGATTCCATTGCCTTGAGTGCGGCCTGGCTATCGATGTAGATAACGACATCTCTTTTGGATACCGATCTCATCTGCATTAGCTCAGCCGCTCTGGGGACAGCTAGAACCTCTGATTAGAAGACACTGCTTGCGTCCGGTAGTCTTATAGACACTCTTAGTTTTGGGTCTTCCGAAAAGATACCAGAACCTGTTCCTTCCTCTGTTTTTGAGCCATCTGTAAAAATTGCAATTTCATTCGACCTGATTATTACATTTTTTTCCCAGTCCTCCCTCTCCCGATAAATTACAATATATCGTACGGGATGTCGAAGTCGACTAGGGAAGGAATTTCATCAGTTAGAATTGGGTTGCCTGGCAGTAGCTCCGTTAGGATCGTGCCATGCTCGAAACTACTGTTCTTCAAGGAACCCAGATTAGTGAGTCTTATCGGACTAGCAAGTTTTTTAATCTGTAAATCAAGCGGTGTTAGGTGCAAAAAGGTTTCCAATACTGCCGTAGGGGTGGTACGGAGCGCACCTGTAATGGCTATGTAAGCCGTTCTTTGAACCGCCGCTAATTTTCTATAAGCCATTTTCTTGTTTGTTGCTTTCCACCATACTAGTGCGGCGTATGTAAGCCTCAAATTTTTCCTAGTGTTCTTTTAAAGATAAAAAGAGCATTATATGCTTGTCATTTACTTTTTGAAGATTATTTCATGTTGACCACGACTATAAAATTTTTTAAAGGTCCATATGGAGAGTACAATTTTGAATCACTTTTTCGAACATATTGGCTGGTATCTCTTTAATAAGATGTGTAATATTGCCTTCCAAGGCTGCAATTGACGCTGTTTTACCGACATAGAGCAATCCCCATAAAAAAATATTCTAAAGACGTCAACGGTCCAAAACGAGAGATAAATTGCTCACCGAACTTATATCTCAATTGGCCCATCGATTCGCGTGCTGTGTGGCATGTAGCGCCATCTTGCTGGAACTACATGTCGACCAGGTTCAGCTCGTGCATTTTTTGCAAAAAAAAGTTCGAAATCATTGAACGATAGCGGGCGCCTTTGACGGTAACGTTGTTTTTACCGTCATCTTTGAAAAAATAACGGGCCAATGATTCCGCCGGTCCATAAAGCGCACCAAATAGTGCATTTTTCTGTATGCATTGGCAGCTCTTGTATGGCATGAAGTTGCTCATCGGACCAAATACGACAGTTTTGCTTATTAACATACCCATCCAACCAGAAATGAGCTTTGTCGCTGAAGACAATTTTTCGATAAAAAAGTGGATCTTCCTCCAGCTTTTCTAAAGCCCACTCACCGAGAATTCGACGCTGCGATAGGTCGGTTCTTGCACGAGCTGCATTTTATAAGGTTTTAGACCAAGATCCTTGCGCAAATCTTCCATGTTGCCAAGTAACATAATCCCGATTGCTGCGAACGGCGACGAATGGACTAATCACGACCTTCATTAATACTGGTGGATACAACTGCAATATTTTGCTCTGTACGCACCCCGTGCATACGGGTAGGTTACTTGATGTCCAGTAGTCTGAAATTGGTGCGAAATTTGGTCACTATGGCTTGAATTGCTTGCTCAGTAGGTCGATTATGACGACCGTAAAATGGTCGAACTGCGCGAAAAACTTTTTTCACGGAGCACGAATTTTGATAAAAAATTTCAATAATTTGTAAGCGTTGTTCGGGTGTAAGTCTTTCTATGATGAAATGGCTCTTCTAACTGAGCGTGTTCGACTTTGACACATATATGAGTTGTCAAATATAAAACACTGAAAAACTAAACAGTAAAAAAGCACCTTTTATTTAGTAGGCAGTAGTTAATAGTTTATTCAATTTGAATATTCAAAATCTGCCCTCTGCCACATTCAAAGTAATTGACATGCTCGTACAACATTCAGAGAGACTTTGCAAAACCGAATGTACTCATAGTACCTGCTTAAATATCAAATTCATTAGTGGCCATCATTTGCTTATCTTACTATCCGGACAGGAATTCATTGAGAGACCAGCACCAGTACCAAAACTATTACGACGAGTACCAGCACTGAATGCCAAATCGTGCGGAAAGAATGACCGACTTTGCGTTCTGCAGCTGACTCAAGGAAGATCAAGAGAATCACAAAACTAGGAATAAATTGCTTGTGGCGGTATCCTTTAGCCTACTCAACCTCATTTCCATTCCTCCCCTTCTATTTGAATACTTATGTATGTAACACCACCTGAATAGGATAAGGAAAGATACAAAAAAAAAAAAAATTTAATCAGCCAACCCATGTTCAAGCACCCACCACTTTCTATCTACCATCATACCATCAACTCTCTTCCTGAATCTACCGAGGTCTATGCCGTTCTATGCACGACGTCCTAGTCTGTCAACAAAAGTGTAATGGAGCATTTAAGAGATTTCGTTGTTTGTATTCCGCTTTAGTGGGCACGGCACGGTCTCCATTTATTCGCACAAAATTACCATATACACGTTTGTGGCGCATTAAAATTTTGTCCAGGTACTACTCCCTGCTTCAGCAGACCCACCTCTGCCACCGTCACTAACCAATGCCACGTTTCTAGAACAGTGCCTGCATACGAGTATCTCGGAATACACTCGTTCGAACATTTTCTCACTGGCTATTGATCCCTTAGTGAAGTGCCAATGGATTGGAACAGACCAAGAGGGGATAAATCACAGCATCGCTCACGTCGCTTGGTCAGAATACTAATGTCAGTTTTTTTTTGTTAACTTTTTGTCCCGACATTTTTCAGTGAACGCGGTTTGCTAAGTGTTTTATCTACGCGGGCTTAAAGGTTCTTGCACACGACGATGTCAGATGAATGTGCAAGTAAATTACGGATACATTTTGCGAAACCGCGTTACTTTGTTGTTGTTTGACGTTTGATTTGTCATGGAAAATGTTTTTGTCTGGTGCGCAGTTAAAATGTCAAACTAGTCATATGGTTTCAAATTTATCCGGTTTTCAAAATATTCGTCCCAATACATATGTATACGAGTATGTACATATGGTAAACGCCGGAAGACATTTAGAATTTTTGTATTCCTAGGCGACGTGACACGAGCAAATTATGTAGTTGATTAATGTGGGTATAGTGTAATAAAAATATGCACAAACAACAGTAGTCTCGCATCTATCTGTAGCTGCGGAATTCAAGTTAATTTGTTACGTGAAATGAATTTTTAAAAATCCCTGGTTGAAAAAGAAACATTTCTATAAGCTGGGTTTGTATAAGCGTGGCGTGGCGCTTAGAGTGGCGATCTCTGAAATCATCTAACCTGTCTTAAACCAGATGTCCTCCATTCAATCTGATTTGATTAGTTGTGCCGGCTATTAGTGATGGTATTAGGAGTATGATGATTGCTGATGCCGTAATTTATCCAATTCAGGTTAAGTTTAAATCGAACCCATTAATTGTGCAACAAACTACCGGAATATACTCGTACATATAAAAAAATAACTTGTTGTGGTTCACATAACTGTCTTTGCAAGATGTTAGATATTTTATTTGGAAGTCACTGAAGATGGAAAGGTTTTGAGCTTTGGTTATGGCATTGCTTTAGAGAACGGCTACGACTTGCTAGACCTTATCCAAAAGGTTAAAGATCTTGTTTGAATCATATGTTTTGAATTTATTTTTTTGTCAGGTTGCATTTCTCTATACCTTGTAATCGTTTAGTTGATTGACGATTGCTATGATCAGATGATCACTTATTAAATGCTCATCTTTGGTTTAATTTACCTTACTTACTATGTATTCCTGCTTCCTTCCCTACTTCCTTACTTAAATCCTTTTACCCTTCGAGAGGCATAGAGTGTCAAAAACGCTTCTCAACGCAGCATTTGCCTTCCTTATTCCGCTGCAGACTTTCTAGATAAAGCAGGTTTTATTTTTTGACGACTTCCTGTCCCGCTAAGCTGGATTTAGCACAAGTGTTAGAAGTGCTCAGAATTGTCGTTTTGGTTGTGTTAACTTTAAGGCCACTTTGTTCTCCTAATCTTCTAAATTGTTGGCGATCAGATAAAAGAAGCGGTAGTCGAAGTGTACTTGTAAAGGGTGTTCTTTTTAGAGGAATGGTTTTTAAACACTGTTTCTAAAGATTGTATTTGACAGTTAAATGTTGCTTTGTGGTTAGTACGTTTTGTCATTTTATTGTACGATGAATAGGTTAACGCCAGAACAACGCGTGCAAACTGTGTAAAACTTATTTTGAAAACCATGAATCGGTTCGCCAAACTTATCGTGCGCTACGTCCATTTTACGGTCGACATAATCGTCCATCTGCGCTAGTTATTCGGAACACGATAAACCGTTTTCGCACCACGTACACTCTAGTGGATAATACGCATCCCCAAAGACGATAAACAGTGCGAACAGAAGAAGTTATTGCCGTTGTAGAGCGCAGTGTTGAGGAGAATCCGAATAAGTCGATTAGCCATCGTACACAGCAATTGGAGCTATGCCCATATACTTTGTGGAAGATTTTATGGAAAGATCTTGGCTTAAAAGCTTAAGAGATCCAGCTTGGGCAAGAGTTGAAACCGCGTGACCATTATACGTGTCGTAGGTTCGGTGAATGGGCCGAAAACATGACTCAGCTTGATCCTCATTTTCAACGCAAAATTCTGTTCTCCGATTAGGCTCATTTTTGGTTAAATGGATATGTATTCGTAAACAAGAAAAATTGCGGAATTTGGAGTGGAGAAAACCCAGAAGCCTTCGTCAAGACGCCCTTACAACCATTAAAACTCACTGTTTAGTGTGCTTTATGGGCTGGTGGAATCTTCTTCCCATATTTCTTTAAGGACGATCCCGGCCAGAATGTTACTGTCAATGGAGAGCGCTACAGACACATGATTTCTGACTTCTTCGTTTCTCGGTTGAATGGCATTGACGTGATAGAGCTTTGGTTTCAACAGGATGGTGCAACATGCCACACGGCGCGCGATACCATCAATTTATTACCGGAAACATTTTCTAGGCGCATAATTTCGCTTAATAGACCTGTGAACTGGCCTCCACGATCCTGTGATCTCACACCTTTAGATTACTTTCTTTGAGGGTATGTGAAGTCACTAGTCTGTGCCGATAAACTAGAGACGTTGGACGATTTGGAAGTCAACTTTCGCCGTGTTAAAGCTGATATATGGCCCCAATTGCTCGATAAAGTTGTCGAAAATTGGACTTCATGATTGCCCTTCATTCGAGATAGTCGTGGCGCGCATATGCCTGATATCATATTTAAGCACTAATGGCATAAAATTATCTATTAAATAAAGATAATATCATAGACATTAACATTAGCTTCAAACGTTTTACTTCATATTGAATTTTTATACCTCTAAAAAAAAAAACACCCTTTATAAAGTAATATAAAAGAGTCCATTATTACCTTCCGTCAATACTACACGAAGTCATTCGCTGATCACCACCAAGAACAAAACTATGGGAATATTCTTCCCTGGGCTACTCTGCTTTGAATTTCAAAATGCTTGGACACATTATCATTGTGTAAGACGCTACAATTACTACTCTCGCAGGTAGCTTTGATAATATGGTACATAGTTATCAGTTTTTCTGGGGTGTTTCCCAACTCAAAACTGGCCAGATAACATGTGGACTTAAGCTGTTGTATACCTTGCCAAAGTTGAAAAACATGTAGTTGTAGTGGACACCTATAGATCCTGTCTATGAGCAATAAATTAACTTCCTTAACAGTTCTAAAGCTTGAGCTCAGGCATATAAAGCCGTACTGTCTATCGGATCACACCTAGCAACTGTTTGCGACGTAATCCGCGAATGGTGTACTAGAAATTGGTTTAAGTCAATCCTCTCTGACGTTTTTCTCTTCACGAAAAGGAGCAAGCTGACTTTTCTGTCTCATCTAGTGTTTCAAGGCGCTATTATCAATTTCTACAACGAAGTTAAGCAGAGAGATATTCTAGAGAGTGAAATCTTTAGATTAAAAATGCCATTCAGAAAACCATGTAGAAAACCCTCAAGGTGTTGTTCACTTTATGGCTGTGCAAAGTAGCTTTCGGAAATATATGGAGCTTGTCGTTAAGGAGGGTTCTTTTGATTTACACGATTACTATCGACGAAACCATCTCCGTGACCTTGATATTCATAACATGGGCTGCATTCTCAAAATCTTCTTCCTAAGAAATGGTCTTTGGTATAACTCTTACCTTACGTACTGTCCCTGGCTTTTGGTTTCTGTGAGAATACGAGAAGTCTGCCCTGCCTTCGATCAGAATCTGAACCAGAGAGAAATGTAATCAGACATTCACAGATGACTCCGATACCGATGTAGGATGCAGAGGATGACAACCTCAGACTTCAATCTTCGCTATCTAAACTTGTGTTTTAAATTTTTTGAATCCTCTTTAACTTCCAGGCTATATCGAAAAGTATAAGCCTTTTCTGGATACAATGCTTGACGTGAGAATGATGAAGACACCTCAGAACTTACGATCGCATCAGACTAAAGGCGTACTGGGCGTTGAAATGTAAGGTGCCGGCACTGTATCACTAAATCATCAGTTCATCTTTCTTCGAAAGACTAATTCCATATAAGAAAAACACATGTTCCAACATAAGTAAAAGCATTCTTGAGATCTTCCAGATCACATTTACGGATAACTCCGCGGAATCCAAAGATGAGTGTCGCAATACGCTTATGGTTGTATAAACGGGATTATTATCCTAGATATTGATGAAATAAGTAACTTTGGTTTACGATTATCCTTTGTAAAGAAATCAAAAAGAAAGAGGCCACAGAAGTCTCTGCAGAAGTACTAACTACTGCATAAAGCCTTTGGCTCGTTTAAATCTCATTTATAGGTCGTCACTCTGATGGCGCACCCTAATTAGGCGAAATAATGTTGGGAAAATAAAAAAACCTTTAAAGGAAGTTAATGCCTGCAAAATCGCATTATCATTTTATTGCAGTAGCTGAGCTACAGTTTTTTAATAAGAACAGTAATTAGGTTTCCTTCAAAAAAAATTAACAGTCAGCAGGAGAATTTTCCCTATTGAATCAGCTTACATTTACCTAGTAGAGCTACCCGGATATTTTTCGAACTCAGGTTTATGAGCATTTTCTGCCCAACAAAGCTATTATGAGTTTCGAGACAAAATATACAAACGTTGGCTCAAGGAATACCAATTAAGACTGACCTTCTTAAATAAACACCAAGTCATTTGGGAATCGTCGGATTAACGCAGTTTTGAAATTTTTCTAGCATTCTGAATCTGCGAATGTATCGGGAAACCTATGCTAACCTATCGCAAAGATCTGTTCAATCTGCGGTGAATCTGTGTCAGAAAGGCAACCATAACTGAATAAATGTCCTAGAGCACTTGTAATCAAAGATGGGAATTGAAGCATATTGTGTAAGGAGAAGAAAATATCGAGAAGGAATTTATTCCGAAAATTTTCCAAAGGTAAAACAAAAGTGAACAGGGACCACAAAGGACATTTGAAAGTAGAACTGGTTGAGGATATAAAAGAACAGCGATGAGCAAAACATTGCTGTCAAGCAAAATGATCCATCTAATAAAATGAGCGATGATGAGTAATATTTTCTACATGGCCTCTATAAAGTCGTATAACCCTGTATGGGCTTACAGTTTACCAGCTGAACTGTTCAAAGCAACCAGAAATGACTTGATTTGGACCATAAACACAAAATCTGATTAAAGAAAAATATCTATGTCCACTTCCAGGCCATAAATCATGAATAGTCTTAATTTAGCACCAAATGCACCTCAACATGAGGTGTAAGATTGAAAGGCCTATTATTTTACAGCTGATACACGCACGTAGGGTTGGCATATGGTGACATTGTGACAAGTGTCATCCATAAATTTGGAAAATTGTGACAGAAAAAACTCAAATCGTTGAATTTTATTAGGAAAATTCACGTTCAATCACGATAACGATGCAAAAAATTCGTGTCAATTTTGCACGTGATTCCAAAACGTGTGTGTACAACATAATAAAACAATTAGAAGAGACGGGCTCAGTAGATGCTAGGACGCTGAAACGTGTTCACCCCGAACGTTCAATGGAAAATATCGCCGCAGGGTCGGAAAGGATCGAAGACAACTCAAACACCTCCATTTGTCACCCTTCTCAGGGGCTTGACCTATGCGCCGAATTTTGACGAAAGATTTGACTCTGCATGCATACAAGGCCCAATTATCACAAGAACTGAAATCGGCCGTCCATCAAAGGCGCCGTATGTTCTCGAATTGGACCCTGGAAAACATGCATGGTGACATTGATTTTTGCAAAACAGTCGTGTTTTCGGTTGACGCCTATTTCCACATTGGCGGCTACGTTAATAAACAAAATTACCGCATTTGGGACACCGAAAATCGATGAGTGATTCAGGAGATGATAATGCACCCAGAACGAGTAACAAGTTTGATGAAGTTTATGAACCGGAGGGTCATAGGGTCGCGCTTTTTCGAAAATGATAAATAATTTACGGTGGAACTCGAGGATATGTATACGGACGATCTCTACTTTCAATAGGATGGTGCAACGTGCCATATTTTTTTTTAAAAAATATAGTACTTTGACGAGTGGTATTTAGCGACGTAGAAATCGCTTTATCCCTTATTTTACGTAATAAATTTTTTTCCGGAATCGAAATATCGACTTCATCCGCCCATTCTAAGCAAGTATTTAAGGCAGACACAGCTTGAGTATGTGGAATCCTTGTGGTTCCGATGACTCCAATTATTCTTCGCTTTCCATGTCCTGCTGATTCATTACTTGTCTTACTATATCTTCATCTGTTAACGGCTCCAAGCGATCAATTTCATCATTGGTAGACAAGAAATTTTTAGTGTCTACTTCTGAACAGCCTCTGTTACGAAAAATGCTTAATGAGAGATCTTCTTCATTATCAAAATCACCTACATCTTGGCTAAACATTTCCTCTGATTCGAATAACAAAGGCCACAGAGGCTTCCAAAACTTTTTAATCAAATTTGAAGACAATTGCTACCAACTTTGAGCCAATGAAAACACTACATCTTTCATTGTGCAGTTCAGATACTGCGCATTCTGGATCAACTTCTTGCTGTCCAAAATTTGCAATAATAGTTTTTTCTTGTATGTCACTTTATGTCAATAAGTAAAAATGCTTTTAGCGGTAGGTTTTTTTTCAATAAACACTTCTTTATTCCGGGAATGAAATGTCCTTTTAGCCACTCTAAAAATATTGGTCTTGTAACCCAAGCATTTCTTTGACCTGTGTAATGGACTGGTAACTTTTTGGCTATTGTAAATGCACGTGGCCGTTGTGCTTTGTCAACAACAAGCAAAGGCAGTTTGTACGTTCCGGTTCCATACTTTGGAACCTGGGGCCCTACTCTCCGACCCAGATGCCAGCCTTTTATCTGGTATCATTTTCCACTACAAGCCTGATTCGTCAGCATTATAGATTTGATCTGCAATCAGATCTTTTTGCCTACAAACGTCCATAAATTTTTCCTAGAATGGCTTCATGGCTGCTTCATTATTCGACAATTTCTCACAGGTTAGTTTTAGTTGGCGTATACCCCACCTTTTCTTAAAATTATTTAGCCATCCTCTACTGGCAACAAATTTCCCTCTTTCAAGTCTTTCTTGGAAAAACTTGGCCTTTTCCATCAATACTTCACCTGACAAAGGGACGTTCTTTCTTCGCTGGTCTAAAAACCACGTAAATAAAGCATCTTCAAGCTGGGAGTTTTCGGGAGTTTTTAAGGTTTTTCTGGTGCATGGACCCTTTTCTGTGTTTATTACAAATGATTTTATTTTTACCTCCTTGCTTTTAATGTTAAAAATAGTGGATTTTCAAACGTTATACTGGTTTGCCAGGACTGATAACGAGATATCTCGCTTAATCTTGTCCAAAATTTCGCACTTTTGTGATATTGTTAATGTGATATGTTTCCTTTTCTTCGATGTTGAAGCCATAATTTAAAAAGCACACGAAATGGTCGAAGAAACACCACACAACAGTCTTAAATAAAACAAAACTGCGGGACAAACTGACTGTAAAAAACGTGAGCCCGATTCAATAAATAAAACAGTTTTTACTGACTTCACTGATGACTTATGACTTAAGATCCCCCCTATTTACAGTTATAGTTACACCTAGGCAGTTAGCCTGTGGTCATCCCTTTGGCCTACTGCGTAACCAAAAATTTACGACCCCCCTTTGTTATTGATGATGATTGACAGATTTTTGAAGAAACGCCAGTGAGTACAGTTTACACAGGTTTTTTTCATGACGCTCCAAGAATCATACAATATCCTTGCATATTTTTGATATTTCTAAATAAAAAAAATTAAACATATTTTTGGATGTGTATACTTTTAGATAGTTAAGCTTCCAATCCGAAATTTCAAATAGTTTTCCTTAAAAAAAATACACAAAAATTACAAATTTTTCCGGCTCCTAAGTGTATATTTCCCCTTAAAAGAGGCATATTTGGTTTAAAAAGCGTTGGAAAAATACGATCGGCTTTAAATATTTAGTCAAAAGTAATACGTGGGGTGACGCATAAATTTATATAAAAATGCAAATTAAAAAATAGAAATATTAGTTCTTTTCCTTAACAATCTTAGGGTAATAATTGGAAAAGATGCAGATACTGTGGCGCTAGTTGGTTTTCAAAGTTCTTGAAGTTCTGGACTTAACTACACGAATTTTTAAAAAAGCAGACTTCTTCGGACATCGAATAAAGTTCCTGAAATTGAAGTGGTTCCGATTTTAAATACCTAGTATCTATTCCTTTGTCTTACAATGCTAGCCTTTAAATTGTTAAATATAAAAGGAACGTTTAAGACATCACTCATTTGAAATCGGCTTTGTCGCTGTGTCATCTACAGATTTTCTACAAAAAAAGTCGCAGATTTACTTGTCTTTCAGACAAAAAAGAAATATCATTTTCTAATTCATTCAGCCAAATATGTACGTGAGAATTTTTTCAAGTGTTTCACAAAATTAATTTATCTATGGAATATTCAGGTGTGGCCTCATGCGGTGTGCACTTATGTACTTTTCTTAAATACGATAAAATAATGCAAATAATATTCCGTTCCCTGAAATAATGAACATGCCAAACAAAAATAACCGCCCACCACCTCCTCTTATCCGAATGCGTGTACAAAAGTATGTTACTAATCACTAACCCATACTGCCGCCATCATAAATCTAATGAGCAAACAAAGCATGAGGAAACAAACAATCCGATGCATGCTATGACTATTTATTGCCCCAAGATAAAAACACACAAAACAAAAAAAAAATCTTTTATCAAGTAAGATATACAATAAATGTAAAATCCAAAAAAACAACAAAAAGCTAAACAATAACAAAAAACCTACATGACTAATTGCAACAAAAAAAAAAAAAAACTGAGACGAAAAACAAAGCATAGACCAACCCCGCTTATGTATGTCAGTTACTTTACAATTTTACGAAAATAATCACAAGCTCATAAAACGAAAATGTTTTGGAATGCATCCAAATTCACTCCCAAATAGTGTGAATCATATTTTTGTATAAAAATATTTAATTCATTATTTTCGAGAGGAGATACGAGTAGGTTTGTTTTTTAATTTCCCACTTTACCCCTTTTTCTCTTTGTAGGGGGTTAATTTTAGGACTGCAATGAAAAAAGAAAAATGATGACGGGTACTTGAACGAGCCTAGAGGACAGGCCTTATGCCGATATGGACATGGACCGGGCCTTTCAGGGGTGAAATATGAATACACGTATATTCAGTGAACGTGAAAGGTTGAATTTGGTAGGTGAGTTATTCACTAACTAAGTCTTTATTTACAGATGCCCCAAGGTGGAGAGCAATTCGACTTTTAACGAGATTGATGCGCTGTCTGATTCCAATGCAAAGAGCTGATTCGAAGTAACCTAACATAGTGTCCATACAGGAACCATGGGTGCGGAAGAAACGCGCCCGTGGTTTCTATTGAACTGTTAATAGATTGTTTTTTGTGACAAATTTACTCTCATCATCTAAAGTTGGGCAAATCGGCAACCAAGATTTAGTTGCTGCAAACATAAACTATGAAATAAATGGAGATGAGTACTAATTCGCTCTTTCGGCAGTCTTTTTTCTATAATTCGATACTAGCCTTAACGTCAAAAGCATTGAATACTGTGATCCCAAAGATGGGGTCATATGCTGCAAAGCTAATACTTTTTGGCGCAGTAGCAACTACAACGCTAGAGGCAATCATCTCCTGGATTTCTTACTGTCGCCTGTCCTTGTTGACAACAAAAATTGCTCTTAGCGAAAGTAAAATCGCAAGTAATCGCACACTAAGGAGATTATCGGTTGGAAAGGACAATCGAATACTTCTATGCCAGATCATATGTACTCGTGTAAGGAATTGAGAATCGGATGAATAGTCTCGCCCTTGTTGAAGAGAAGGAACACGCGAAAAGTCGATCATTTGGACATGACTTAAGGAAGAGTTGGGTAAGTCTGTCGATTCTCCGCCTAAATTCAAGTCGAAACAAAACATGGACGGTGCTATAATCAAATGTTTTGAAATGATATTCCCACCCAGGAAAAAATTTGCAAGATCGTCCGTTTAAAGATAAAATGCAGATTTTCCGAGTCTACGCAATAAAACCCAAAAAGACTTCTAAACAATTTACCTAAGACTAATTTGGAGGAGGACTAGAATTTTTACAGATCAAAGCAAAGCAAAATATAAGAAGCTAATTCGGGCTTTTAAAAAGAATTTTGCGAAAAGATCATAACACTTGGTGAATCCAGCAGGCAAGTCAAAATCTTTAAAATAAATCTCCAGACTGGAATCACTTAGAAAACCTGATGGCACCTACACTAAGTCGAAAGTAAAGTCTAACCAGAACTTTTTTTTTTATATAGTTTGCGCGCGCTCAAGGGGTTTAAGTACCCTTAAAATGCTTGCACTAAGCGCGGGCGAAGGAAAATCAGGGAGGATAGAAAGAGAGGTACCGGTGAACGTTGGTTTCAAATGTTTGAAGGTTACAATGACTAGAAAATAAAGAGCTAGGCAGGACATTCCATAAGCGAGTTGCACGGCTTAGGAACGAATCACGATATTTTAGAGTACGTCCGAAAGTGGGTTTGAGGGTATACTGATGAGCATTCATAGCGAGGCGGGTGTTACGGATAGAAGTTTGAATGGGCGGTATGCTACTGGCGCTTTCTATGGAGCAGTGTTGGTGGTAAAAGCGACAAAACAGAGTGAGAAACGAGGCATTACGTCAGTGTTCGAGGGTGTCCATGGTTTGAGTGATATTAGGATCTGCAATCGGTTGTGATGGCTTATGAAGACAACAAATACTTCTTTGGATGACTTCAAACCATCCGGCCTCGACAAAGACATATATCAAGGTATGCTATAAAACGGAAAAACCATATGAAACTCTGAAGAGAATGCTCACTGGTAGCTTAACACTGGCTACATACATACAAAAGATGACTACACACTCGGCAAAACTTTCAGACTTGTTTACTTTGAAGAATGCTCTTAGTCGCAGGCTATCCTACACTTGTTCGACGATTGCTACACTAGAATTGGGCTTTAAGTCAATCTTCTTAAAACTGAGGTTGTTGTGTTCACGAAAAGGAAGACGCTGACTGTTCGGAATCATCTGCTTCAAGGCGCCAAACCGTTTCTCAAACGAAGATAAGTATTTGAGTGGCATCCGGGACTGCACTGAGAGAGAGCCATCTTCCGTTTAAAAAGAAGTGGTCTGTAGTAAAACGGACATCTTGCGCACCGACTGTCTTTTGGCTCAGGTCTTATGGAATTAATTTACGATGCAATGACACTAGAACTCCTGCTGCTGCGGAACTACGAGGTTTCCAAAATGCAGGAATGTTTGCAACTACTCGTAGAATCTGGGCCGCAATAGAAATGAGTCGGATCTTCACAGATAGCTCCAAAACCGATCTAGGATGCGACGCTCATCTCTTTATGGAGAACGACAACGTCATATTGTACTCCTCGTTAAGACAACCTTTGTCTGTCTTCCAAATGTGGATATACCTAATCCTGATCGAAATGAACTATAAAGTGGAGGGGGAGAAGTGTCCGTGTCTCTAGCGAGAGCTCAATTGCGATTGGGCCTTCTCACCGCTTCTTATCTAGTTTGAGAATGCAAGGCTTCTCTGAACGCAGTCGGATAGCTGAATTTACTTAATTTCGTTGAGGGCCAGGTTACAATGGGATTACTGGAAGACTGCCGATAAATTTTATAGGAAATGCTCAGAGGAGAGTTTTCCAGGACCTGAAAACCCGCTAGAACTGTCTACATTTTCCATAAGAGCAACTTCACTAAGAGATAAGCGACTTTCTTGCTTTTCTCGGTGGGAAAGACTTTTATTGGCATTGTAACGGGACATTACGCTTTTGCGTAGCACAGTGCATGTGCCAGACATACCATATGTGACGCAACATCCTAAGCCGCTTGATGTGAGGCGGGGCATACTTTTTGTGAGTTTCCGTTCTATGGCCAAATCAGGCTACTGTTGTGTTTTATAACATTATCATTGCAGAGTTTACACATATTTCTATGAAAGATTGAACGATTCTAGTAAAAGCAAACTTTAAGGAATACAATGGACTAGTTCCGTATCTTAGAAAAAAAAGGTAAGAATCCTTACATTGAAACCGATTTGCATATTAGACATGAAGGGTGATTTTTAAAGCTATACAAATTCAATATGAGATAAAACACTTGAAGCTAATGTTAATGTCTATGATATTAGCTTCATTTAATAGATAATTTGATGCCATTAGTGTCTAAATATTGAATGAAGCGCAATCATGAAGCCCAATTTTCGACAACTTTGTCGAGCAACTGGTGCCGTATATCAGCAATAACACGGCGAATGTTGACTTCCAAATCGTCTAACGTATCTGGCTTATCGGCATAACCCCCAAAGAAAGTAATCTAAACTCGGATTCTACTGCACACTCTCACGTACAGCGGCGATGTTTTCGGCAGATCTTGCGGTTGGGTGTTGGTTTATCGTTTACCAGTGGACTCAAATTTATCCACTACGCTGCGAATAGTCCTCTCGGTAGGACGATTATGGCGACCGTAAAATGGGCGAAGCGCGCAGAACGTTGCCCGAACAGGACACCCATTTTGGTAAAACAATTTTATCATTTGCACGTGTTGTTGAACGCTATGTCCATCCATGGACGAAAGGATATCTCTGTTTAAAAGTGATGCCACACTACATCCAATTTCCTCGTGAGCTTTTGTAACAGCATTTACATATTTCAATTCCACTAGCAGATTGAAAAGCTTCAAAAGTAAGGTCAACGAAACTGAGTACCCCAAAAAATTGAATATTAAAAGAAAATACTCGTACCATGAATAAAAATAAACAATACCGTATACAGCAGGAACTGGAAAATATTTCCATTCAATTCAAACAAAAAACCCAAAATAAATAAAAATCAGATTCACAACATACTCGCGTTCGTGCAATCGAGATAAAAATCAATAACACACATCTCAACACCCCATCGCAAGCATCACGATTGAGTTTGCGGTGAGCGTATTTTGTTCAAATTTCAAGCCAGTAAATGCTCCGTCCGAACCAATGCTTCCACAATTGTACAACAATTCAATACTCATCCTGCCACCCAAAATTCAGGCTACAGCAATTGGGATCAATCGGTATCGACATCGAAATGGAAAATCTATCAATGACGACGATGACTACGAGGACGTGTTTGGCATAATTTATGTAAATGAACCACGATGTAGATTAATTAATTAGGCAAACACAATGCCAGAACGAGCATGTACTTCTGATGACCCCCCTCAAAAAAACATGACAAAAGTTCAAACAAACCTAGCGCCCGGGTCCAGAGTACACGAGGAAATGTATGTAGAATAATTTTCTCCAATTAAATTGTTTGTACGCCAATGTTTCGATATTGAGCGTCCTTTCCAAAAGGACATGAATCTTCCAAATAACATGTCCAATGTTAACCACTAAAGGTGTATCAATGATTTAAATGTAACCACCAAAGTACACCACTTACCAGGCTTTTCAAATACGTCAAAATTTAATGTTATCAATAAAAATATAAAATATGGTAAAAAGAAATCAACTTACCGTCGGGCCAATTATCGAATACTGTTTGTGCGATATCACCAGCTGAGTCTGAAGGACTGAATAGGAATTCTTTTGTTTTACCGCTAACGAGTATTAATCGGAGATTTATCTAAAACGAAAAGAGAAAGAAAGAAAAAATTTATTAGTCACAGTCACAAACAAAACAAATGTACTCGTACAATTGAAACAGTGATGTGCGAGTTGGATGAAAAGAGAAAACAATCAATCACAGTATTTTGACAGTTCAACTTGCAAATATCGAGAGTCTTTAAGTTCGATTGACGTGACAAGAATACCATCCTTGTTTGTTTACAATTAGGTGTCAATGCGGTATGTTTCGAGTGTCAGTTAAGAAAATGTTGACAATAGTCAGTGGGATGGTTTTGTAATTAATTTATAAAATCCAATTTAAAGTATGATAGTTTTATTATTTAAATTGAAAAAATTAATGCATTGCCAAGTGATTGCAATATCCGACAAGAAGTGTGGCATTTGTTATTGACGTTAAAACTGAAGATGTCAACTTGGATGTTATGTTAAATTAATTTTTGAACACGCCCTTACTTTGATGAAAGGAAATTAAATTGCAAGACACATCTTCTGTAAACGGATTTACAAGAAAATAACAAAGATAACTTAACTTTTAAAATAAATAACCAGGCGGAGTTATATGGTATACAAAGTATTTCTGCACAGGAGTCTAAATTTAACAAAGAAAAATGCATGGAGCCTAGGGTGCTAAAAAACTATAAGTTTAACTTTATTATTATTCTACTATATTGGATTTTAAATATATTTTTATATGTACATAAGTGATGATAATACCCACCAGTTGCCTACATAACTATACAAGCGACATCTGATCGCAAGCTACATACATACGCAACAGCAACAACTTCACAATTGGCTTCTTGTTTTCTTTGTTCCTTTGTCCTCTTCTCTTATCAGCCATCAAGTAAAGAAGTGTGCCAATAAAGTACAGTAATTTCTGGATATAAGCCCCCCGGTTAAAGGATTTCTCCTCTTATAAGGTAACAAAAGTAGGCTACGAGAAATATCCATAAGCAATATACAGAAAAATTCCCGGTTAACGTATTTCCCGCTTAAAAAATGTACCCGCTTATTACGTTGCAAACAGAATTCATACAAATATCCCCGGATAAAAAAATAAAAAAATTTGGCATCATTGTATTTTTGTTTTTTGCCAAGCCGCCAAACTTGGCAACCTTTTGTCTTGTACCTGTCAAAACATATGTTTGTTGAGTTATGGCGGTAAGTGGTCAACTGCAAAAATATGAAAGTGAAATAATTTGTCATGTTTTTCAAAGCTTAAACGGTATTTTTATTGTACAGCATGGTTGGAAATAAAAGATAAACACTCTGAATAAAGGAAAAGATCAAAATTATCGGTGAGAGCAAAACTGTTACCAAAGCTCAATTGTATTCGAAATATGGGTGCTCCGCAAGTGCACTAAAAAAAATTTTAAGAAATGCAGCTGAAATTACTGCCAAATCGTCCACATGCAAGTCGTCTACCAAACGCATGAGGCACAGTAAGGAAGTTGAGGTAGAGCAAGCGTTAATGATGTGGTTCAATCAAGTGAGATCATCTGGAGTAGCAATTTCTACCAAATTGATGCTTGAGAAAGCCAAGCAATTTGCGGTGCAACTCAATAAAGATTTTACGCCAACTACAGGATGGCGTTGTCGATTGCAAACGCGCAATGACATTCAATTGAGGAAAATTCATGGCGAAGAATACTGAAAATACTGAAAATGCTGAAATATTTTTGGACATAACTCTTCCCAATATTATAGCGGATCAGGGGAATATCTTCAATGCTGATGACAGTGCTTTGTTTTTTAAAGAATTAGCGCAAAAAACGTTAACATACAAAGAACAACAAGTGAAAGGTTTCAAATCATCCAAGGGCCGGTTAACGTTTCTTTTTATTTGCCATGCCACAGGGGATTTTAAAGAAATTATTACCATTGGAAAGTCAAAGAGTCCACGATGCTTTAAAAATAAGGTTTTGCCCTTAAAGTACCACAAGGAAGCCTGGATGGCGCAGGACATATGGAGTAAAGTTATAACTAAGTTGAGAGAGCAGAATCAGAAAATTGTTTTGCTAGTTGACAATGCGTCTTGCCATAAGATTTTCGATACTTTGACAAACATTAATCTCCAGTTTTTAACGCCGAATACAACAGCGATAACTCAGCGCCTGGATCAGGGAATCATTGATTGTTTTAAGGCGTACTATAGGCAAAGTATTATGCGGAAGCAGGTTGCAGCAGTTGAACGTGGACAAATAATGGCTGAATTCGCAAAATCTCTCACTATATTCCAAGCGATGCGTATGGTTAAGCACAGCTCTTGGATGGTAGCGCCAACATCAATTCAAAATTGTTTTAAAAAAGTATGTTCAATACCATACATTATTGTTTACTTATTTTATTGCATTTGTTTTATTTCTTTAGGCAAGATTCATAACTACACGTACCGATCAGCAACTTGAAAATACCAGCATTGCAATGCGGGAATCGCACAGAACTTAACTGACGAAAGTACGAGAAATGCATTCGAAGAATATCTTGTGTGTGATGACGGCATTGTGTGCGGCAGATTCACAAATTGTCAATATAATTGCCGATGCGACAGGCGACCTCGCTGAAAGTGACAGCGACGGGTCCGTAGAAGAAGAAAAGATTGAGGATATACCAAAACCGTCATCGATTCCAGAGGTTCTCTATTGCGTTCAGAGCCTCAGAGCCCACTTTCTGCCCAAAAATAAATACGCTGCTGAATTGGAGAGAATGGAAGGAGATATTCTTGAGAATGAGATGGCATTCCGATCTTACTTGTTCCTTACATTATTATTGTTTTGTTTTTTCTATTTGAATTTACTTATTTATAGGTAAATATGGATTTATTTATTTTTTTGAACATAGATATATTTTTTAAAATATACAAACACGTAATTGGCTTTAATAATAGTAATGCAGACTTGCTCTATAAAAACGTTTGTTTCATAAGACGGGGTTTTTATATAAGCGCCAAAAGGTTCTTTAAGCGGGTTTTTCGTATACTATAAGCCTCAAAACTGCTACTAACCGGGATTTTCATAAAAGACTTCCCCGGATAATAAAGTATTTGAATTTTGAGCATTTTGCTCGGCTCATATATCCGGAAATTACTGTATAACCTTGTAAGTCCATTTAAATCCTTTTTTCTGTAAGTTGCGCCAACATGTTATGGGCCCAGGTCATAACCAAGGTAATTGACAGTATAAGCATCAATTAATATTTTTTGTTTGTTTCGCGTTTTCACCAATTAACAAATTTGTGGATAAAAATGGCGTCCAAAAATAATTTCTTCGGTCGCATTGTACAATTCAACGGAGAAAATTACGCAATTTAGAGAGCGCAAATGGAGGCCATCCTGCACAAAATTCGCGCCATCAAATATGAAAAGGACCTGGATGCACGTGCTGAGTTGATATTGTCACTGGAGCCCAATATCGTGAACTTGGTAAAACACATGCCAACGTCAGAAAAGGTATGGAATTTCCTCGAGAGTTCCTATGACAAGAAAGGTCCTAGGCAAAAGATGGAGGAATACAGGAAGTTGCTGAACGTTCGTATGGATAGTGGCCATTCAATGGTAGAGCATATCAGATGCTTTAAGGCTATAGTGAATCGGTTGAACGAGCTAAATGCCAAGTTGGATCAAGACTTATTTGTCGTTCTCCTCTTGGATTCACTATTGGAGGTCTAGAACACCAAACAAACAGTGATGATTGCGGCTTCATCGCAAGAGAATGTGCACATCAATCTTCGCAATCGACAAAAAAGGCCGAAGACATCAATGATTGGTGTTTGGATAGCGGTGCCACTTCTCACATGTGCGCATCAAAGAACAAATTTGCAGATCTGCGACAGTGTCCACACAAAACTTACGTGAAATTAGCCAACAATTAGATTAGATCAGATTGTGGTGCGAGGTGGTATAAAGAATCCGAGATCACTGCGGTCACAGTTGGGCCTGTTGTGATATCCTCAATTTTGAGGAAGGCGGCTACGTCTTTAGGTGAGCTGGCAGCTATATGTCAGCCGCTTCAAGGTAGAATTTACCTTGGTAACGTTGACATGTTTTGGTTAAACCATTGCAGTCACATAGCATGTGTTCCGCTGTTTCCACGTACCGTTGCACAATCTGTCTTGTGCTATGCACATGTTCATCAGGTGTTTTTTTTTTGACACGGCAGTGTCCTATGAGAAAACATGTGGTCACTTGAATCTGACTTCTACTTAGTTGTAGTAGCTGTTTTGTTTTTTTGTGGCAACAGCTTGGCATAAAGCTTTCGGCTTGTCTGTTTCCTTCAGCTTCTCTCCAGAAATTAAGCTTCTTTTCCTCTAGCCAGGTTTTATTATGTTAATTGATAGCCCGCAGAGTGATCTTGGCATCATGAATTGAGATGTGGATCCTTTCCTGACTTGTTTGTCTCCTTTTTCATTGCCTTCATGTCCGCTGTGTCCTGGCACCCAAATAAGATGAACTTTATTTGTGGTGACCCCCATAGTAGTTGTAGGAGTTGAAGGCAATCCCAGACCAGTTTTGATTTTATTTTAAAGGCGTTAATTGTAAATACGGCTGCTCAGCTGTGGGAGAGAGTATAAATGTTTTTGTTTGTTATACGAGTATGTCTGTTTAGATTCTCTCGAATGAAACGCTCTATTGCGTGGATTTTAGCCTGAAATACGAAGCTGCTTCTATCCATACTTGTATGTATGGATGGCTTAGGGCGAGGACCGTATAGTCCAGCTCCAACTCCTTCATGTACATGTAATACAAATCTTAAAGTGAGAGTACAGAAATAAATCGGATGGACTACCACAAGAGTTTCTATTGGGACCTATTTTAATTAATAACAATTAACGAATGAAGCTAAATGAACGATTAATCTTTAAGAGAATAAGAAGACATCTCCAGCAATAAGATTTCTTAAGTCAGATATAAGTAGTTTTCAGTCGGTCTGACACAAGTGGAACAAAAACCGGATGCTGCCTTGGACATTAATTATGCATCCAAATTCTAGGTGTAAGCCTTTAAAATAAAAACTATTTAAGTATAGTGTAGATCTACTTAATGATCGGTTACATTTCGGAATGTTTTCAAAAATGTCTAGAACTCCTCTGCGGTTGTTTTGCGGATTGGGAGAATATGTAAGAACGAGTTCTACGAAACCAACTCTGGAGTGTTTTGCAAAATTGTTATTTTTTTGTAATCAGCGCGCCCAAGAACATGAACACCCTTGAAATGATCACATCGGTGGCCAAAGAGAATTAGGGAGGAAAGAAAGAGGGATGCCGATGTTCTTGTACGTTGTTTTTGAATGTTTGCAGGTTATAACGACTAGGAAAGAATAACGATGTTTCAGAGTACGCTTGAAGGTGGGCCTGACGTTAAACTGAGTGGCATCTAAAGCGAAACGGGTGTTATGGTTGAAGATTTGAAAAGGTAGAATGCTACTGATAGTTTATTTTGGCATTGTTGTTGGAATTAAAAATAGAACAAGGTAAGGGAAGAGGCGTTAAATCGATGTTGGTCAATTGGCTGAACACTATTGGTGCTATATATGAGTTTTTGCATACAGGACCATCTGACTAGATGGGAGCATTGTACTACAGTTTTGGAGCGATTAATGCCTTATTCATATATTGGGGCCAGATCAGACGGAATAAAGTGTTTTATCATCCCATCGCTTCTTACATTTTTGGCGACATCAAATATGAGTTTTAAGACCATTTGATTCGGTGGGTACTGACGTACCTGTACTACGGCCAAAGAGCAGAGACGTGAGCCTGGTAATGAATGTAAAAAGCAGAACTTACTGTCGTCAGCAAAGGAACATACTGGATCAAAAGTGGCAGACAAGAGATCATTAATGAAAATTAGAAAGTGTTGGAGAATGTACGGAGCCCTGGGGCATACCAGAATTTAGTTTGTGGATATCAGACTTGTAATTTTTAATTCATGGAATAAGAGATTTTTCGATCCCAAACGTACACGGTTTCGACAAAAGAACCTGACGACAAACTCTGTCAAATGTCTTAATGGGATAGATCGCCATTCAGTGTTAAAACACGAGCAGTGAAAATTGTGGCTGAGTAGTCGTGGATATTGTACTGTCATAGAGATACGGATTGGATGAATTAGGGGTTAGAGTAATCAGCAGTGTTGGTTATTTCAAAAATCCGTAGGCATGATAGGCAAAAAAGTTCAAATGTCATGTAGAAAAGGAAGTGATGCTGAGTTGCTCAGACTGGTTCTACCTTTTGCTTTCCTATGGATATTTAACTCAATACTTATTCAAATTTAAAAACGTTGGCCTTATTGATTGAGAAGTGCCGAAAGGAACACAATCACTGTAACAGTTCTTGGAGTTGCTCTTAATGATAGAAAGTGGTAACAGTAGCTTTAAAATAGAACAGCTGAGTTCGTCGCTCTCCGAATTGAACTAGATGTAGTATAAACGTTTGGATTGATAAGACATACGTAGTCGTTGTTAATGATGATTATTGGACACCCTTGGAATATCTGAGTAAAGATGGTATGAACTGTCAATAGAATAAGGATTATGTTTGATGTTCGTTTTTTAAGTTTATAACGAACATCAAAAGGTTAAGACCCACAGAACCGGGATCGTATTTGTATAAGGACATACTTGTTCTTAAAAGAGATCCTAAGAATAGTCTTACATTTATAAATAAAGCTAGGGGCTTTAATGCCGTTGTTAAAAAAGGTTCAACAAAGCCTCGCCTAATAATATGAACCACTCGAATATACAAAAAAAGTGCCAAACTCAAGAAAAACAGACAATTTTGCCTTTGATCTGCTCTGTTTCTCTTTTCTTTTTTTCATTATCGAGTAATTAGGCTTCTTAGTAGTTACTTTAGTCTGAGCCGTCTTGATTTTATAATCGTTTTCTGACTGTGAAGTGAAAAGTGGGCATTTAACAAAATTTGAAAAGGCTCAAATATTTGGTTTCAAGGAGAAAGGTGAATCTACGAGTATGACACATGTTTCCTGTCGATTAGGATTCAACGAGTCGACGATAAGAATGTTTTTAAAAAAGTTCCAAGAAAGTGGTGTTTTAGAGCGGAAAAGTGGAAGCGGTCGAAAAAGATGTACCACTCTAAGAATCCACTACCATATAGAGAGGACAACGTTGAGGAACGTTGGTTTCTTACTGCATAACAAGTAAGGAGAGATATTGTGCAAACCACCGACATAGACATTTTTGTGACAAGAGTTCAAAGACAGCTTAAGAAAAGCCGTCTGGAATGGGTAAGAGAAAGCAGAATTAGACCCAAAATGACTGACAAAAGGTCATCTTCTTAGAGGAGTCCAAATTCATTGAATTGAATTGAAATTTAATTTGCAGATAGAAAGACCACGTTTCGAAGTCAACCTGGAGAACGGTTGAAGGTAAATGCATTACAGCTTGCCCGCAGAAGTCTAAAGGTGTCATGGTTTTAGGGATCACTACTGCCGGTGGAGTTGGAACTCTTTTGAGAGTAAATGACTCCATAAATGCTTTAAAGTACAAGAAGATTATAGAAAATGGAAGATGAAGGGAGCCAGTACCACACGGGGGCCCTGCCAGCACGATTCCACACTTTGCCATCGTGCTAAGACCGTAAGTAAATTATGAATTGTCCACTGTCATTTTGGTAATTTTATCAATCTTTACGCTGTTTTTAATCGATTTTAATTAATTCTTTTCCCAGGTTCAAAGAATTGGGGATAAATTCACTCCATTGACTCGCAAACGGTCGTGACATGAATCCTTTTGAGCACGTTTGGCATCGAATGGGTGTAAAACTAAGAAATAAAAAGCCCAGAAAATTGAAGGAATTAAGAAGTCAAAAAATTGGTACGAAGAAATTGACACCATATATATAAGTATCACCAGCCTTTACAATTCAATGCTAAATAGGATTGAATCCCTTAAGTCAAGGGCGGTCACACCCCATATTGAAAAGGGAAAATATATATTTTTTTTAATTTTATTGTAACAACTAAAGTACCATCATAAAACCAAACAAATTAGTGTTATATCTATTTTGTAAGTTATAAAACAATAAACCAATCAGACCAGAAACTCATTTTTAAAGAGATAGGATTATTAAAGATTTTTTTCCAGGAATAACACGACCCTCGCGTTCGTTCTTGTGGTTAAACCACTTAAGGTTCACCTACTTATATATGCACATCATTAACTTTGCGGTTGTGTCTTCTATTTTATTCGTCTTTTGTTCAATGCTGCTACAATATTACTTTTGGTACGACCGATGATTTCTTTGTCGCCAGCAAAGCATGAGTTAACATCTGCTTCTGTTTATCTCCCCCAGTATTAAATTCTACACATAAACGAGACATTGCTCAGGACTGATTGTGTGTCATCTATGCCATAGCTGGATCAGTTTTTGAGGGATCCTGCAGTGTCATTATCTTGTGAAGTTCTTGATGATGAATACTATTACGAATGAAGCCTTAACCTTAAGATTGTCTTCACCTAGAGACGGTCCGCCAAAGCGGAAATCAGAATGGTATTTTCCGTTTAGCCCTGCTTTGTTTGGTTCTTCTGTAACAGCTTTTTTATTTCTGCATTTTTGGCACGACTGATTAAAATACATAAAATAATGGTGCAACAGCCTGGTGTTGACTAAGACCCAGTCTCCGTACTCATTCTCTCACTTTACTCTCCACTGCATCTTGTCCTGAAGCCTTTTTCGTTGGCAAACGATTTCACTTGTTTTTCAGGGTTGGCCGAAACTTGAACCCAGACTGTCTTGACTACTAGTCAAAGAACTTAGCCACGCCATCACTACAATTGTTTAGTTGGGAAACAATTTTCTTAAGTTTACGATTTTGCAGTACTGAATATAGTTTTCATTGGAGATTATGAGGAGCGGTGACAATCCTGCGATTTTAGTGTTGTTCCCGGCGCGGTGAAGCACTCAACACTGAGTATTTTACTTTATCTACAATACTTCGCAGTAGCCTTTAACTAGATGAATACACCTCTGAAATCACTTATATCCCATGTAGGTTTTAGGATCCTCTAAGAACCTGTAAAAGTCATTCTAGATAGATTCCTTCTTCATCGGACTGGACAAGTGCACTAATTAGACTAATGCTAATAAGTTATGTACTGCGAGGAAAACACTTCTAATTGAATAGCTTCTGGAGTAAGTACATTTCACAGTGATCTCAAATCATTTTCCATTTTTGTTTCATGCGCTGATACTTTATTGCTTCTTACTTTATCGCTTATGATCCCGTGAAATCACATAGTATTCAAGGAACCAGATCTGCAGATTCCCTTTCAGTGCTACTGGTGATCTTAAGAAAAAAGAAAGTGGAACCAACAGTCCATTTCAGTTTTTCTTGTTTTCTAAAGGATGTACAGTGTTGGCCAAAACTAAAGCAACTTTTACATAAGCACACGATTCTCAGGTAAAACTGATTAAATTGCAATTTATTGTATTATGTTTTTCTTTACAAAACAAGTAAATACATATGGTATATTCGAAAACAAAATAAAAGAAACAAAAATAATTGTTCAACAGCAGAAAAAAAAAATACTGTAACCATGTTGATTTTAAGCTGACCAAAACAAACGCAACTACGTAGTAAATTTTCACATTTAATAATAAACATCGCGACGAAACCTTTGTTTTTGATTACTGCACTACACCTTCTTGGCATACTCTCGTTCAGATTGGAAATTATAGAGCTTGGGGTGTCTTTTTCAAGCCTGGAGTTAAATATAAAGCTCGTCCCTGTTCCTGCAGTTCTCCCGAACTATTCGCCCATTTACAATCTCCGGTAGATTTTCTATCGGGTTCAGATCGGAGCACTGAGCTGGCCATTCCATAACATTGATTTTCTGATCCCCAAATCACTCTTGAACTATTTTTGAAGCATGCTTTGGATCATTATCCTGCTGAACTAACCATTTCAGTGGCAATTCCTCCTCAGCGTGTGGCAGTATATTGTTTTCAAGTATACTTTTGTAAATAAGTTGGACCATAATTCCATCTATTTTATGTTTCCGACCACTTTCATGTCCAGAGAAGCATCTTCAAGCCATAATGTTATCTCTTCCATGCATCACAATACCATTTAAGTATCGAGGATCCAATGCTTCTTTGAATGGCCGGCGAAAGCCATCTGACCGCTTGGATTCGTCGGAGAATAGTACCGTTTTCCACTTCGATACTGTGTGGAAATACTTAATGTGGCCATTTGCAAATTTCAGTCTTGCTCTTTTGTTTTTGGCTGAAATAAATGATTTCTTTGCGATCCTAAATGATGAAAGACCACTATCAACAGCTCTCCGACGAAGTGTCTTGGCGCTAACTTTTGTAATAAGCTCATTTTGTAATTCCCTTGATGACATAAAGGGTTTACTCTTTAACGTCCTAATGATCATTTTGACTTCCCGGTATGAGATAACTCTTTGCCTACCACCTCGGCTTATCACCGATTTTGATAGTTTTTGGATAATTCAGATTGTGAAATATCACTTTTACAGTGTGTTTGACAAAAGCGTGACGATAAAAATTCTTGGTTTCCGTTAGAATTATTCCTCCTCTAAATGGCAATCAAATTTTACTTTAGTTACATCTCGTTTTTGAAAGTTACGTCTTGTATTCCGTAATGAATGAACGGGCACCAAAATTATCTCAGAAAGCAGAGAGTTTTGTGAGGAAGTGGGTGAAACGATTTAGCCAATATGGAAACGTTGACGATTTGCCAGAACGGGGAAAAACAGTAGACACTTCAAAACCCGTTAAAAACAAAATGCTTACCATTTTTAAAACAAGACAAATGGATGTTTCTGTGCGGCGGGTTTAGGAAAATCGGTGGCCATTAAGGGGAATCTCAAAGCTCAAAGAATGATCCAACTGTGCAAGAAAGAATTGCTGGGATCCACTGAAATGCTATTCGGACGTGGATAGGCCCCTACAAGAGGACAACGATCGTAGTCGTATCTGTCAGGGCTTCAAAGAGAGAAATGACGTCAATGTGTTGGATTAAAAAAAAAATATAAGGACAATAAAACACCTTAAACTGCTTTTAAAAATAATTTGGTGACAATTACCGCAGGACTACGCAAAAAAATTGGCTGTAAGTTGTCGACAAAGGTACGAGGCGATAATTGGGAATGGAGCAGACTGGACAACATATTAAGTACATTACGCAGTAAGTGAAATATTAAAAGCCTTAAAATAAATATTTTTGTTGTTTTCTTTTAAACCACACGCTTTTGTCAAACACACTGTATATTCGCTAATAATTCTTTTCTTTAATCTCATTGGAATATTTATTTCTGGCCACTTTACATAAAATTTAGAGAATACGATTTTTAGATCCTGCTGCAGCAGACTAATACAAGCGAATAAGTCAATTATTTTTTGTTTCAATATTGACAATTCAAATATGAGTAGTTTGGTCAAAGTAACGGTTTTTTTTTAGAATGGAGAACTTTAAGGAAAAATTACGGAGCAAATTGAATTGCTTTTGTTCTAGCCAGCTGAAAAGTAAAGTGAATTCAATTGGATGTCTGTATTTTCTTTTTAATGCTGTAAAATTGCTGCTCATTGATTTTATAAATTAATCAACAATACTCCAAGGTATCGGCAACATTTTTTTTTTTAACTTTGGACTAAATTTATATGAAATGTATCGCAAAACACGGACTTGCGATTTTAGTTGCTTTAGTTTTGGCCAACATTGTGTTTACTCAAACTGGTATTTACTCAAACCTTGATTCAAAAAAATAAAGAAGGAATGTGTCTACCTAGGCTATACTCATGATTCTACCAAATTGACTTCAAAAGACTTCAAATCACATAACATGGGCAAATTAAGCAGTCACAGCACTAGAAACCGCGATCCAATTACTGACGACTTGGAAAAATCACAAAAATAGAGATACAAATAGTTTTTCGTCTCTAACCTACAGCTGCGTATTTTTGAAAAGCTTGAATTTCAATCGACGTTTGCAAAACTCATTTCGGTATACTGACACAGTCCGGTGTTTCATCTGCACATAAAGAAATCCCATTCTGGCCGGGCAATTAATGAATTTCTCTTCCTCATAAACTCATTAAGAACAACTTATTTTATTAACTGTGAAGAAAATACCGTTACGAAATTAATTCATTAAACAAAAAATATCACTTCAAGGCACAACCTACTTCTTCTCATAATTAAGGGCATTCTAACTATTTTTTTATTTTGTATTTTTTTGAATTTCAAACCAATTTTCATTTTCGTAAAATGTTTACCAACATCGTTTACAAAACGAAGCAAATAATTACTAGCAATTATGATTCTACTAAATCATCTACACCGCACACATTGTGCTGGGAGCGAGCAACAACAATAACAACAACAAACAGCCAAAAATACATCATTAACGAGTCACCATCTCAACCATCACCTACGAGTATTACCACCCGGCAGGCCCAACTATATTCCACTTACTGACAGAGAGCTGCAATTAAATTCAATTCACCATTCTCGTGCGCACTTAACATTAGCCAACCAACCAACACGCCTACATAAATTATTTTCCGATTTTGTGAAAATTTCTCCAAGCACGCACTATAACGAACAGGAGTGCCCAAGTCCATTGTACCCATCAGAACCAACCGACCCAATGATGATGTTGATGCATTCATTCCAGAGGGTGGGCGAATGGGGGTACATAATGCATGCTGGTGTACCATGTCCACACCAGCACCTCATATCATACACCATCACCTGGGTAGCTAATAATATTCCCAGTGCAACATCTCTTAAAAAACAAACAAAAAAACGATAAATAAACCTCAACCAAATGATCATGTTAGCCTCCTGGTTGGCCATTCCTATCCGATATAATAAATTACCTGTGCGGGAAGATGTCGCGCGTTTGAACACAACGTTCTAATCTAACCACTGGGCGCCAATGATGCTAGCAATGCTGCAAGGTGAATGTGATTTACTCGTTCGCTGATACGACACACGACATTACACATTCTCGAATGTACTCGTATGCACTAAATTCGTGTGATAAAATTTATAAAAAAAAAAAAATTAAACGAACCCATTAAGTGGATCACCCTGTATTTTGTTATGATTTAACATGATGCTTTAATTGCTTCCGTGTACAGTGTGTTCCAGATTCCTTGACATATTTTGAGAAAAAAAAACCGTAAACCGAGTTACAGAGGTTTTAAGCAAATCCTTACGCTGTTCTGTTTTGGCTCCCATAAAATAACAGCTTTCAAATATATGCGTGTGTGGCACGAAATGGGATACCGTTGAACTCGTAATTATGAGTACTTTTTTGTTTTAAAGAAAATGTTGCCCTAAGGTTAATATGTTCAAAGTTATTGACGAAAAACAATTTTTTTTTTAAAACTTAAAATTTTCACTATGCGTCATTTTTTTTCGGAAAAATATCTATTAACCCACATTTTTTGCAACATCTTTGTCAAGGAATCTCCCCTTAAACTCTTCGACACATTATCCGAAACACCCTGTATAAACATGTTTGTACATTTTTTTTCAAATTTACAAGAGTGTGTACGTTTATACGTGTGTCTGATGGCATCAGTGTTCCACATACGAACTTGACCCTTATGTGCATTTGACGAGGCCAAGTCTATAAGTTTTTGTGATGGCTTTCATTTTTCTGATGGCGTCATTTTTTTTTGACGATTTTTGTTTTTGGTTTTTCGGAATTTCTCAAATGAAAAGCACTTTTACAAACTACATGAGTGAGCGGATTTTTTAACCTACTTTACTCTGCAACAGTCTTTCTCATTTTGAAGGACACTGAGTGCGAACTCTTTGGATAGTCAAAACACAGTGGAAAGAGTGATAGTACGAGTAGTACCTTATTTGCATTGAAATTTTGCACTTTGGTCATGGCTTCAAATGTTTGGCGTACAGAAACTAACAAAACAATATTGATTTTTTTATCCCTATGCGCGCAGATCCAAGTTATTTTGAGTACCCATAAAATATTTGCACACAGCGTGGGCGAAAGAAAATTAGGGAGGAAAGAAAGAGAGGTACCGATGTACTCGTACGTTGGTTTTGAATGTTTGCAGTTTATAACCACAGGTTATAGGTAGGTAAAGTAGGGCAGGTAGGTAGGTAGGTAAGAGTGGCTGTTGGAAACACCAACCCACTTAGGTCTATTGGCCTATTATGATGCCACGTGGATCTATGATCCTCTTACTCATGGAACCAGTTTGAGCTTACGATGAAGCGTAGGAGACTGTTTACGTCTATATTCTTTAGATCGTTTAGGTCATTGTAGAAGAAAGTTCCTAAGTGAAGTTTTCCTCTCTGGGAGAAAGTTGAACATGTACAGAGTAGGTGGAGGATTGTCTCCTCTTCCTCCTCGTCCATGCAGCTTCAACAGAAATCGTTTGTAAAAGCCCCAAGCCTTGTTGCGTGCTTGCCTATGAGGCAGTGTTCAGTGATGACACCTATGATGGCGATGAGATGTTTCCTATTTAGAAGGATCAGACGCTTAGATCGATTCGGATCTAGCTTTGGCCAGATTTGTTTAGCCGCTAGACATGTTGGTCCAACAGTCCACCTAAGGTCTGTTATTTTATTGGCATCCAGCTTTAATATTAATTCGCACGTAGCGATTGGTATACCTATGCTACCCGTTTCCGGTAGAATAGGTAGAGTGGTTCCAATTCTGGCGAGTACATCGGCCGTACAGTTCCCTGGAATGTCTCTGTGGCCCGGCACCCAGTAAAGGTAAAGGTTGAACTGCTCTGCCATCTCCATAAGAGATGATAGGCATTCAAGCGCGGTTTAGAATTTAGTGAGACTGAGTCCAGCGACTTGATAGCGGCCTGACTATCTTTTGTAGGTATCACGTTTTTCTTCAGCCAGGAGAGAGTTTCTTTAATCGCTAAAATTTCCGCCTGAAACACGCTACAGTAATTTGGAAGACGGAAAGAAAGGCTTAGATTGGGCTTCTCTGAAAATACACCGAAACCAACCCCGCTGTCGGTTTTAGATCCATCTGTGTAGAAGTGGATTGACTTGTCCTTCATGAAAGCATCTTCCTTCTTTGTCAAACCAAAGTTCAGGTATGGTGGAATCGATGTTCTCTGTGAGGATTCCTAATGTATTAAGGCCAAATAATTTATTTGTCCACTGTGTAGTAGCTGTAAGGCGAATAGCTGCAGTTGCAGCTCCTTGTCTGCTGAAAATATCGAGGGGTGTCAAATGAAACAGAATGTCTAATGCCGCAGTGGGTTATGCGAGGTTGAAGATCCCGTTTATTCCCAA
This sequence comes from Volucella zonaria, assembly GCA_963966105.1. Lineage (NCBI taxonomy): Eukaryota > Metazoa > Arthropoda > Insecta > Diptera > Syrphidae > Volucella > Volucella zonaria. The sequence goes on from OZ014532.1 coordinate 183,266,413, forward strand.
TGGCTTTTTTGCAAAAGAATAAAGCTACTGTAGCTTGTACAGCGATCTGCCCCACCACGGGTTAGTCTGTTAAGATTTAGTTGAAGGAGTTCTTTAATGGTATTAAGATGCTTACCTGAGACGGCTATAGCAACATCATCCGTATAGGCTGCTACCGCTGCCAGGTATATCAGCAGTTCAGTGGGTGGCAGTGGCTCAAGTGGTAGTGGACTGGCTTCCAAATCGGATGGTTCGGTGTTCGAATCCCAGCCTCGCCCGAAAGACATACCATATTAATTTTTTCAGTTAACGGAAATCAAGTAAGATGAGTAGTTGACTAGAAATCAACATCAAACCAACCTCCACTAAGAATTTAGTCTCCCCATTAAATGTTGGATGCCACCCATGGAGCGAAATAACCACTGAGCCCAAAATCTTTCTTTCTCTCTCTATCCCATTTTCCAAAAAAACTTAATACATGCTGAGGCATTATAAGTGTATTCATACCCACTTGAGTGTTAAGTTCTTTTTAAAAAAAAAAAAAAAAAAAAAAAAAAAAAACACTAAGTTCCAGAGAAGGGAAGAAAGGACACCGCATTGCTTCGTACCTATGCTGACACATCTGTTAGCAGAAGCCCCATCCAGTTTGGAGTTGATTATCCTGCTATTTAGCATAAGACTGATCAACTCCCCAAGTGAGCCGTCTACCTGCAGAGTTGACAGCGCAGTCGTGATTGCGGATGTGTTGACGTTGTTAAAGGCACCCTCTATGTCCACGAAAGCAACCATTGTGTACTCACTACATTGCAGTGATCATTTGATGTGGCTAGTCAGTTTCCACCGACTTTCCTTTACAGTTGGCATATTAAGCCGTTGACAGAAGTCTTGGACCAATTTGAGCTCGTATATGGATATCAATCAGTCGTTCTAGAATTTTCAGAAGGAAAGATGATAGACTTATAGGTTTGAGGTCCTTTGGGACAACATGAGAACATTTTCCGACTTTGGGAATGAATGAAAACTACATCGACTTTCCGCCATGAAAGTGGAATGTGGATCAGTTCTACACAGCTCCTCATAATATTTTCTAGCGTAGGCAGGATAATATCTGAGGACCTCTGTAGCTCGGCAGGAATTATACCGTCCGGACCAGCAGAATTGTATGGTTTGAAGCTATGCAGCGCTCAGAGCAGTTTGTCTCTTGTGATCGGAAAATGAATTTTGGTCCCGGTTGAAGTAGTCCTTTTTGGGTTGCTACTGACCGCGAATTGGGAGCTACCTGAAAAGTGGGTGTCCAGTAGCAGGTTGAGTGATTCATCACTTGAGATTGTCCAAGAGCTTGTGGGTAAATTGATGAGCATTTATAGCAAGAATGGTGTATTCATAGGTGTTATGGTTAAAGTTTTGAAGGGGTGGTATGCTACAGGCAATTTCAATGGAGCACTGGCGGTGAAAATAGCGAAAGATGAGAAGTCTTAGGGGCATTTGGGCAAATGATTGAGCATTGTGCTCCAATTTTGGGCGGATCAATGTATTTTTTACTTTGCAGCATTTTACTGGCATCGCAAATGTGGTTGTTCCAACATAGGTTGTCATTGACATATACTTATATTGAGAATGGAAAGTTGTTTGGTTTCGACGATGCAAGGGCCATTTATGGATAATGGTTGGGTGTTTAAATTTCGCTTTAACGACAGCAGACAGTATTGTGTTTCGGGAGTATTAAATTCTACTCTGTTGGTGGTCTCCAATGGTGGTTAGCAATGCCGCTTATATGGGGATTTAATGGGTTTAGCACACGCTGCCGTTGCCGTTCTAGAGTCGATGAGCAGAGACGTGAGTCAGGGAACGAATGTGAAAAGCAGAGTACTGTCATCACAAAGAAATACGAGTACGAGGGCGGGTGAATAAGTCCGTGACTTTTGGATTAAAACAGATTTTTTGATAAAAAAATAATTTTATTTTTCAACGTAGTTTCCCTTGAGCTCTATACATTTTGTCCAATGCTTCTCCAATTTTTTTATCCCTTCCAAAAAAAATGATTTGTCGAGGTCCTCAAAATAGGCCTTTGTTTGCGAGATGACTTCATCATTGGAGTCAAATCTTTTTCCACCAAGCCATTTCTTCAGGTTTGGGAACAAGAAGTAGTCGCTCGGAGCCAAATCTGGAGAATAGGGTGGATGAGGGAGCAATTCATAGCCCAATTCATGGATTTTTGCCATGGCAACTGCACATGTGTGCACCCTTGCATTGTCTTGGTGGAAAAGAACTTTTTTCTTGGCCAAATGAGGTCGTTTTTTTTTCAAATCGTCATTGAATCGGTTCAATAAGTCGGCATAATATTCCCCATTGATTGTTCTTCCCTTTTGAAGGTAGTCAATGTGGATTATCCCGCGTGCATCCCAAAAAACAGTCGCCATAACTTTATTGGCTGACAAACCCACCTTGGCCTTCTTTGGCGCCGATTCACCCTTAGAAACCCACTGTTTTGACTGTTGTTTGTTCTCTGGTGTGTTGTGATGGATCCATGTTTCGTCCACCGGTTACAAAACGGCGCAAAAACTCCTCCATATTGCGATTAAACAACGCCAAACCTTCCTGTGAAGTTGTTACACGATTGCGTTTGTGGTCGACTGTGAGCAAACGCGGCACCCATCTTGCGGAAAGCTTTCTCATGCCCAAGTGATCATTCAAAATTGAAACCACTGAGCCATGCGAGATCCCTACGGCTTCCACAATCTCTCGCACTTTCAATCTTCGGTATCCCCATAGTATTTATCAAGCTTAGCCTTGGTCTCGGTAATGGTTTTTTTTCGCAAGAAATAATGCTTAATAAGCACACGAAATTCACTTTTTTCCATTTTCTCCTCAAATTAGTGAATAGTCTGATAAAAATAGCTGTCAAACACAAACTAACTGACGCAGCAAGTTTAAATTTTGACAGGAGTCAACTGACAGATGACTGTTGACAGGAGCAGTGTTGCTGTTTCAGTAAAGAGGTCAGAAATTCAAAAAGTCACGTACTTATTGACCCGCCCTCGTATATAGGATTAGAAGTACGAGTAGTAGACAAGAGATTATTGATGGAGATTAAAAAGAGTGTCGGGAACAGAACGGAGACCTGTGATACGCCAGCATTTATTTTATAAAATTCAACGCACTGAAGTGCAGGCGCAGAAACTGCACAATTTGGGAGTGAAGTGTTGAGCTGGCCGCAATGTAGCAGCAAGCAGATTGGCCTTGCTTGAAGAGCTGTCAGCTGGAATGTCATTGTAAATGAGCGTTGAGGTGAAGGATGAGTCAAAATTTCTGATGTTTACGACGAACGACTAACAATTTTTACTACTTTTGGGACATTTTACATAATATTTTTTGCCTCAATTTTTGATAGTTTTGGAATTTCACACGCTTAAGAAAGGCGTTATAGTCGTTCCTGGCTTGTTGCTCGGGCTGGTCTTGTAGGACCGAAAAAACATTTCTCTAACCCTGAAAGCCTCTTTATAGCTCGAGTCGTACAATGACTTTTCTTTTGGTTTGATACTCTAAATCCGATGAGGTATAAGCGATCTCATTCCAAAGACAATATTGTCTGCGATCATATCAGCAGTGGCATCCACGTCGTTATCGAGGAAACATAACGTCCAATTAAAATTCCTAAATAAGCTGTTATAGTAAGTCAGTTGCAATTGGCTTTCTCGTATCGCCATACGGTTCTGTTAGGAATCTTTTTTCTACTTGTGTGGTCAGTATACGAGAAATTAGCTGATATGACACATTGGTCCGACGAGCCTGTGCTATCCCAGGCGAAGGTCTCAGCACATCTTTCTTCGGGTGCTGTCGGTTCAGAACGTCGGAGCCATACTCGGTCAAAAATGTGGTGATTCACAAAAGGAGAACTATAGCCAATGAATTCAAGCGTTTGAATCAACAGTCGCGGCAATAGGCAATAGTATCTTAATGTAAGATACTTAAACATATTCGAAGCGGAGGTTAATAAGTAAAACTAATCAAAGTGCTGAAATAAGAATAAACCCGTAACAGGTCAACGGCAGCTATCACATTCAGACGCCTAAGGAGTCCCTAAAACAACCTTAACCTTCGGGTAAGAAGTTGTGCGTAGTTGACTATCCGATCACATAAAAAAAACACTGTTATAAACTATGTAAGCAGAAGCCCTTGCAAAATAAAAATAAGACAACGAAGATTGGATCTGGACATTGAACAAGCCACGCACATTCGAATAGGGCACATGACGTAGGCTGTTTAAGCAGATATTACTGCCATACAGAAACAGAAAGGATGCCCCGAACAGCAGAATGAAGAAAAACCGTGATATATGCCATGGAGAAGCAACATTTATTTATTGTTATTTGGGCTAAGACAAGAGGTCTTAAGCAAACGTCTTCTAACAATCCACATCAACATTAAATTCGCCGAAAATAGGCTTATATATGCACATTTGTGCTCGTTTTACGGCATTCTGAATTGTTGCTCCCAAAACATCTGCCTCAAGATTGGTGATTTCTCCTTTGTGGTTTGTACCATAACAAACAAGCGCGAGATTTCAAAAAGCCCCAAAGGGAGAAGGCGCTGTCAGTGCTGGCCATCTGGCCGGCCAGTTTAAATTGCCAAAACAGGAGACCATAGGGCCTGGAAATTGGTGATTCAAAATATCAATCATTGCCTGAGCTGTACGAGCGGTTGCTCCGTCCTGTTGAAACCAACAATGCTCGAGACCCAATTCAGCAACTTGCGACAAAAAAAACTCGTTTGACATCTGTCTGTAGGGCTCACCAGTTAAGTTTACGGTGGTACTGCCAGCGTCCTCAAAAATATAAGGGCCAATACCTTTTTACTGCAAATGCCGCACCATACGGTCACTTTGAAGTGAGGTAATGGCTCTTCGTGCATTTTATCTGGAGTCTTAGTGCCCCAGAAACGCACATAACCATTTAAATGGAAATGAGAAACGAAATTATCTTCCTTTTAGACCAGTTGGACCTCACTTGACCGTCAGCAGGCAGCAATTGGTGAACGATTTGCACTTTATAAAGGAACATCTTTAGGTCTTTCACGAAAATTCGACGCAACTAACGCCTGCTGATGCATCAGGCCTGCTGATGATGTTTGTGGATTCTCTCGAAGGTCCTCGGCCACAGCAGTGATATTCTCGGTTGTACGAGCAATACTGGGCCGGCCATTTCTTGCGAAATCTCTAGTGGACACAGTTTGCACGAGACGCTCAGGATGACGAGGAAAAGTGCTACGAAATACATGCTGCGTTAAAACAAAAGACCGCAAACTGGTCAAATTAGCAGTAGCAGTAATACCACGTTCTTCAGGTGTGTATTGCTCCATTGCTCTTCCATTCTCTATCTGTCTCAACATTAATGTCAAAGCACAATGACGCTTGCAAAAATTATGACACATTCACAATATGACATTACTTTTACCCCACACTCTATGTTCCCACTGCTCTCCATTACATTTGAAATGATTTTATTTGAGAGATTATCGAAAGACATATCTATCTGTCAAATCCAGCACGAGAAAAAAGAAGAAATTCCGTTCAATATAAAATATAAGAAATTAACAATAAAAATTAGAAAAAAATTAGCAAATCTTTTTTAAATCAACTGATAAACCACACAAATGAATGTAAGCAAACTTGACAGAAAATTTTTCTGTCAACTTTGTTAATTCTGTTTGTTTTAGTTATTGCAAAACTGGCATAATCTGTTATAAAATGTAATTTTGAGCCCAATTTTGAGACAATCTGAAATTGCAATAATGAATGGGAAATTGCGCAATATGGGAGACGATTTGAAAAAATTGCGAACATGGAAAACAAAGACTATTTCAAAAGCCTTTGAAAATACAGTTAATTAAGATTAAATAATAATAATAACAAAAAAAAAACAAGATTAGCATTAGAAAAGCAAGGGAAATGTTGTTAGAAATGGTTCGCGAATTTTATCTTTAATACTCGCAAAATTATTCGAGGAAAAGAATTTGATTGTAATCAAGTTTTTGTCAGTCGCAAAACACCTTGTCAATCGCAAAAAAATGCTTAAGTGCGTAACAAAAAAATGGACAAACCAAAACTAACAAACTTAAGATGCGCAGCCACATGGAGAAACTGTTGTCCAACGAAGAATGTGACATCCGGCAAAAATGGATTCGGTAATTAATGACATTCACCGGGGTTCTCGATCCAACGGTACAAAAGAGGTTTCTGTTCTGGCTGGTTTGGCTTTTATAATCCGAAATATCGCAGTCTTATCTGTCGGAGCTTCAAAGAGGAAAATGACGTCAATGTGTTGGATTGGCCATCTCAGTTTTCAGATGCCAATCAGATTGAAAATGTCTGGGGAAAACGTCTGAAGAAACAATGTAAGGACAATAAAACAGCTTAAACTGCTTTTTGAAAGGGATTTGCTGACAATAACCGCGTAACTTGTTGATAAAAGTGTGATTGGATAATTGGAAATAGAGGAGACTGGCAACATACGTTGTATTTCTCGAATTAAATAAATGTTAAAAGCTTTCAAAATAAATAATTTTCATTTCTCTTAAGTCAAGCGGATGTTTTCGACATTTGGTTTTCTGCACTAGGCTAAAGTTACTTGAAGCAGCCTTTATCTGTTCCATTTCTTAAAAATAACATAATCTCTTACTTACGAATTTTTTCCAAGTTTTCACATAAACTATAAACTTTGCAATTTTAAGAGACCTAATAAATTGTTTTAGTGTCAAACAGTTTTGCAACAATTCACTTAGGATTTCTCTAAACGTTCCACTCAAATCGTATAATCTGTTTTATTAGTAAGCAAAATTATACTCTGTAGACTAAATACTTTAAATGTTTTGACATAAATGTCATTTAATACCCTACCTTGACCAGTTATGAGTATAACTACTTTTTACATTAGGTTGACAACAGTTAATCTCAATTTCTTAAGTCAAAATGTCAATAAACTTTTCACTCAAAAGTCAAATTTTTAAAGAAAAAGAAAAAAATCATCCCAAGCATCTACCAGCAGCTGTCAACAATGACAGTTGAAATCACATTCTGACACATGATATATATTTTAGCGCCTTAAAATCATGTGAAACATGTTGTTCTTACGCAAACGAGTGGTAATTAATAGTGAATGAAAAAAACTTCCACCACGCTCAGCAAATACCAGGAAAATCTGAAAAAAAAAAAACACTACATACTCCCCGCTTCCTTTTTGACAGCAATTAGCGCCATTACTTAACATAAATCTTTCAACACGACCCATTAGAGTGGTGGCATTAATCTCCTCATTTCATCCTTCGTTTTTATTTTCTTCCTCTTTGGTAGTCTTCACCAATTCACTCGGCACGCCTCCATTCAACTTTAGTGTACACTTGAAAATTACCCAATTTGACGATCTTAAAATCACATTTTACTCATTTCCATTTCGCCATTACGAAATCAACAAACAAATTGCATAATAAACCGATTACATTTGTCAACTGTTTGGTGCAAAGGAAGGCGGCAGCAACCAACCAACCGACCAGCCCGCACAGACACAGAGGGAACATGAAAATCCCGTCTCCGGCATGATCAAACTTAAACGCCATCTCCGACAAGTAGCTGAAGACAGCCATAAAGAATCTGAATCTGAATCTGTATCTGAATCATAATGCTGCAGGCAATCACCAACAACTTTACTTGTAACAAACACAGCGCGCCAAAAATGTCGTGCAGCGAGCGTAAATTTAATGAACCACTGGAAGCTGCAAAAATAAACATAAAACAAGCAAAAATAATAAAAATAATAAAAATCGTGGTACACGACTGTGACATTGCCCAAGAGAGTTTGACAATTCAATTGTATTTCGTTTTTTTTTTCGCATTTTTAGTCGTATTGTCTTTATTTTCTGTTTTATTCGTAGCAATGATCACACAAATTGACAAGAGGGGCCACTAAAAAAGGGTAAAAACAAACCTCGCTCAATCGGTGACATTTGACATTTGGACTTTTACCGGGATGGCACAATTTCACGTGATCCGTTCCGTAGAGCACTCATAAATTGAATTCCATGTCGTTTAATAATAACTCAGGTGCAACTGCCATGACTCAGAACAAATGTCATTAATGTCATCTGTCATCAAACAATTATGTGACATATTATGGGAAAAACAGACATTTCGAGCTGACTTCGTAATGACTTTCTCTCTTGTGTTCGTAAAATGGAAAACAAGGTGCGGCCATGGTTGGCACTTTCTTACTTCAGCAAATTGTACCACCGAGTGCTCGTGGTTTATTTTATTTACACTCAACATACCGTGTGTGCCAGTTTCAGTGTTCCTGCATACGGAATACATTTGACTAGATATACGAGTACAGTTCTCATTTTATATTCGGTGGTAGGTACTTTACATATTAAAGTGGCAGCATTTATTTGGGAAGCCAAACTATGTCAATGGTGTGCATTTTGGATGCAGCGCTAGGGAGTGGTTTTGGAAAATATTTCACAAAGGAACATTTTTCATTTATCGATGCAGTTAGTCCGTTTGCTGTCAAATATTTTGTGGGGTTTTTGGTTTTTATGCTTCAAATGAATTGGTTGAAATATTGTAGTAGATTACCAAATTTTAGAAATATGAATAAGGCCAGTTAAAATTACTGACTAAGTTCTTCATGGGCGAGATGAAGTGCCTAATTTATTTTGCTGTCATTCGAAAACAGTTAAGTGGATAATGGTATGTGGTTAACATTGACTAGTAAACTATTTTTAATAAAATGATGAGAGGCGATCCAAAATATGTGGGCGCATTCTATAGTTTACGGTCGATGTGGGAATATTATTAATCTGCACTAAATGCGGATTTGTGGCAGGCAGGTCGACGTTGGACACATTTGTTTGAAGTTTACTGATTATGGTAGTGAAACATAGTAATACGTCGAAAGATCTGTCTTGATCGTTGTGGAAAAAGTATTCGAGTTTACAGACATCTTATATGGCGGCGCTAAGATCTTAAAATGTACTCTAAATGCATATAAGAATAATACGAGACTTGGGCGACGACCGGGAAATTTAAACTTAAATTCGGAGTACACCAAGACAGTGTTCGAAGTCCGTTGCTTCCTATTGAAGTAGATTTATTTGGCTGAAATGACTTTCGTTCAATGATAGTGCTATCATAAGTAAGGATAGTGATAGCTCCTTTGGGCAACGCTCAATAATTGAATTTGAACATTCAAATATAGTACTAAGATCAAATATTTGCGATGCCGCTCTTCGGAACCTGTAATCCAACGACCTGTCATCTTCTCAAAATTAGTCAGCGTGCCGAAGTGTACAAAATTTAAATAGTTAGGCCCTATCGTAAATTATCAGGGATATTGCTGTCGTACATAGTGCAGGACACATCTGAAACAGATCAAGTCGCCCACGAAAAAAATATCCACAACATGCACCGACCTCCACAATACACGAAGGAAAAGATTACTGCTACCAGATGGGCATAGAACGGGCATGTGTTCCGGTAGCTATTGGCTGTTCAATGAAAAGACTCATATGCATGTGGGTAGAGTCTAGGTTACCTAGGTTAGCATTTTGAGTTATGGAAATCTATTTGTTAATGAAATCAGAAGAACGCCTTGGATAAGCATTGATTCAATAATGACAACTTTTGGCTGTAGTATATTGACAGAGGTTATGTTGAAAGAGTACTCATAGTAACTGCAGCTACTACGAAGACAGTTCCAGATACCTCAAACAGGAACTTGAGTTTATTTGGGATAAACTTGGATGTTAGTTAGGGAAAACGGCCTGGTGGGCATGAGTGCACGCCTTAAGGCGCTGCTCTACACTATTTTGGAAAGTTCTTTAAAGCAAACTAGAAAACGGGGTGTGCTTGCTGCTTGCACTAAAGTCAAGCACATAAGGCCGAAAAAGACACCTTTTATCTACCAGCTGAGAGCAATTATCCATCGTGGTAGGAGTTTTGAATTCCGATGAAAGCATCGACAATCACAAGACAGGTGAATGATAAACAAATCACAAATCAGCTGGAAATCAACTGACATGCTACAGAATGTCAGATCAGTCATTTTATAATGGTTCGATGTTTTATACATAGGAAATGGCGCAAGATGCTGATCTTAGGATAGTTGCTTTTGAATTATTGCATTAGTTCCAAGATTTCGCAATACCAGAAGTATACTCAGGTGAAACGTCGACTGACTAAAGATATAATTTTGGGAACGCTTTTTGTAAGGAGGGGAAGCCATTATTACCACCAAACATTGCAATGACGTGAAAAATGTTTTCACTACCAGAGTGGAGGATATTTTCAATGCACTTAAACGTACGAGTAGCTCTTTAATAATTCCTGAAAACTGATCGGAGAACGACACGGTCTTGAAATTTACGAGTAAATGCTGAAATAGCGGCCCCAGAAGTTGGTACGAACGACCGAATAAAAATGAGTGAAGTACAGCGTAGCCTGCGATATAATAAGACCGACTACATCAACGCGCCAACTGAGACAGAGACACGCACAACCAAATTAAACATAGTTGTCCAAAGAAACTTTTAAATGCATTCGCACCTCTTTCCTGACATAATTCAAAGACAAACGAACGCAAAGGATACATCTCCAATGGGACCCCCATTCGGGAAATCAAAAAAAGGAGACTCGCAGAACGTTCAGAATCACAGAAGTTAGAAACCGCAGGGTTTGGCATGTATTCGAAGTAAAGGCCATGAAGGGATTCAGGACATAAGTAAAAAAGTGGAGCATCATTTACTATGTTTCTTTTAGAACTGAATCTAAAAGGATCAGGATCAGACAGCGTGTAAAGCGTTGGTTGGAGCTGTCGAGCGAAAACAAATACGAGGTCAATAGAAACAGATTGTTTGGTAAAAACAAGAAGACATTGCCAATAAATCGGACTGAACCTGAAATGGTATTATATACAACCTCCATTCGGCCACCATATAGAAAAGTCTATAGCCTCCTTACTGGCGTTATAAACAACATAAACCTCTATGAAACATCTTGATTTGCTGAGCATAGGAGGTAATCCTTACCTGCGACAATATTCTCTTTAAGATTAAATTGTTCGGCAGGTGATAAACGTTTGGTGGGTGCCGACATTAAAGTGTCCAGGAGAGTCAGGAAATTTTCTTGAATGGAAATGATGGTCTATATCTCTAGCTGACTACGTTGTAGTCTGATTTTGATTTTATAGGGGAAAATATTCAGAATTCGGAGTTTTTAGTGCAGTTATTCCCAGTTCGGCGCATCGCCTGATTTTCAGCAATACACGACATAACTTAAGTAGTGTTTGCGTGATCACGAATCAGCTACTATCTTAGAGCGCAACAGACAATGAGTGCTAGCATATGCGTCTTTGAAGTCGAGCAGAAAATGAATAGGATTTTATGTGAGACATATCACAAACACAGTCCCGGTAAGGTACATGATCGTCTTTCAGTTGTTCTTTTATTAGACGAATATATATAAATTTTTCTATGATCGGGAATGCAGATTGCCCCAGTAATTATGGTTTTGTCAGTCAATCCTGCTTAACTCTATCCACTTCTTCCTATCCAAGCTTAAGCCAGCCGCTTTATACAATCGAATATTTTCTTCATAAAACTTCTTTAAGTTCATAGGAAAATCTTATTTAACAGAGGCCTAAGTCATAAGTGACACTTCAGCTCACAATCAATCAACTATGACAGCTTCTGTTGCTATTACGTCAAGGTAATACTCATTGTCACCGTCACCAAAAAAAAAAACCTTGATAAATTAACAACACCTACGACAATTTTCTGAAATCAAATTCAACAAGACGCGTCCGACCATTCGATAAAGCTTAAGTTCTTTGAAGCATAACCTTAAAAAAAGCAATAGACAATTAACGAATCAAAATTTAAAATCGAAATAAAGCCAAAAATAGAACAAAAACAGCAAAGGAAAATGAGAAAACCCCATCGGAACAAAATATTCACACATCAATTGATTTTTTATTTTTAGCACTTCCGATTCTAACAATGATTTCCGTCTGATTGCACGTCTGGCATCAATGTGCGTCATTTCTGTCACGACTTACTTCATTCTTTAGTTTATGTGTGCCATGAAAAAAATGTGAACCAAAGTGCCTTCATATATCGAATACGCACAGACAGGCGTTTCGATGATTATAATGCTGATGGTGATGTTCAAGATGTTTATAGTGCCAACACAAAAAAAAATAAAAAAAAAACAAAAAAAAAATCCAAAATAAAACTGTGAAGTGGGATGTGTGATACCCTATCGACAATTTTTATTTTTTTTTAAATTCAATGTCATTAAATTGGATGAGGAAGAATGCTTCATTGATTTTATTATTTCTTGATTGTATAAACAGGGAAGGTTAGTTAAAAATGTTATAGCATTCCGTAAGGTTGAAGCTTAGGGTCGATATTTTTAACTGATAGCCGTAAACGTACACATACTTTGCTATGTTTGTTTCAAAGGTTTTGATAGGTTGCAATTACTTATATTTACTCTACTTTTACTTTTGATGATAGCGTCTGTACCTAACGGGACGCCGCTTTTTTTTATATACATATACTCGTATATATATGTATTATATTAGCGTACGCTAATAATAATAACCAGTCGGAGGGTGTTGTATCCCTAGAGGGCGCGTCCACAGGTGGCGGATGGAGGAATGCTCGATAAACATATTGGGTAGGTGGCAATTAAAATACCACCCGCGGACCAAACCACATTACAAAATCCCACATCCTATGCTGGCAGCCAGAAAGCGTGTAGGTAGGCGTCTGTTCTCCTCTTAGGAGCGGCCTCTCACTTACATGAAGGAAAATTGTAAACCAATTTAGATAACCTACCGCTGCCCGAGGTCGCCGGGGCGTCACCTGGAGTCAACTTTTGGGACGACAGGATGTGAACTGTTGGCGACTGGTCGGGGAACCCGAAATAGCAACTATCAACAATAACCCAACCACATCCATAATACATGCTCGAAGTGCTTTAAAAACGATCACCGCCTCAACCACCCGAGCAGGGTGGACAGCGACAGCGAATTCAATGGACAAGCCAAATGAATCAAGAAGCTATTCATTGCTACTTTGTGGCCACAAAACTAGAAACCGAACTACATGTTTATAGACCGCTTCCGAGACAGTTGTTCCTGCAATCGTTTCCAGATTTACAGGGTGACTTACTCGAACTATAACTTTTTAAAATGCCATAATTTTTTTATTTTTTGATAAATTTTATTGTGATAAATTTTATTCCAAAATGTTGGAATATACATCAATTTTCAAATTGTATCATTAGTTTTCAATAAGTCCACCTTTGACGCGAATAATGGCCTTGAGACGGCCGAAGAAAGCATCGCACGCTGCACGTAAGTGGCTCTGCGGTATTTTGGCCCATTCCCGGCGAAGTGCTTGTTTGAGGTGGTCCAAACTTTGGTATTTTTTAGTGCCAACCTTCGCCTTCAAAATACCCCAGACAGAGAAATCCAACGGATTTGCATCCGGAGAATTTGCAATAAATTGTGTCGAAGAAATGAAGTGTGGACCATTGTTTTTTAACCAATCTTGGTTGACGCACGCTTTGTGAGACGGTGCCGAGTCTTGTTGAAATGTCCACGGTCTCCGACCGAAATGATTGTTTGCCCAAGGCTTCAATACTACCTCTAAGACAGTTTCACAGTATACGCTCTGGGGTGGTCGTGGTGTAGTGGTACTAGCAATCGCTTCTCACTCGGAAGGTCAAGGTTCGAATCCTAGCTGCAGCTAGATTTCATTTGTGTAATTGGAACTCAGTTAGAAAAATCTGCGTGTGAAGGCATAACACTGACATGTAGATTTGGCTGTTGTAGGGTTTTCAAACACAAAACGTTAAAATTCACAACCTCACATTCCGAGAGAAGAAAAATCTCTCCGTCCTATTCGGACTCCCACCCCTGGAGTATATCGAAACCAAACACACCTGAGTTTCAAACCACTACATCACAACAATGCTTTCCTTTCTCCTCCTTCTATCTTTCCGCCCGCGCCCTGGCAACAATAAAAGGGTATCATAACCCCCTTAGGCGTGCGTAAATTACAAAAAAAAAAAAAAAAAAAAACGATCGCATTAATTTTGACGCCACGGTCCAAAAATTACGAGCGGAGAGCGACCATCGGCGGTTATGGCGGCCCAGACTATCACCATCGGTGGTGCCTGTTTTCTGGTGGCCGTCCGAAGGTGTACATTTTCGAAGGATCTCTCTGGCAAGTAAACTCGGTCATTTTGTTTCTTGACATATTGCTCGATAACAAATGGCGACTCATTGGAAAAAACAAAATTCGGCAACTCACCACTTTCGTGTAAGCGTAGCAACTCCTTCGCTCTTTCGACTCTAAATTCTTTCTGTTGCGTTGTAAGATCATGTGCTTTTTGGGACTTCAATGGCTTGAGCCCAAGCTCATTTTTCAGTATATGTTGCATCCGTTCCAACGATATGTTGAGCTCACGAGCCATTTTTCGTCCACTTCGAAGCGGATTTCTGCCGATGTTGCTGTTTTTTTATGACCACCTCCATGGCGTTTTGCAACGCTGCCAGTATCACGGTAACGAGCTATGGTTCGGGACACAAATGATTTATTCACGTTGAGGTGCTGGAGGGCTCTAACGATAGCTACTTGTGGTTTTCCAGTCAAATATAAAGCAATCACACTATCACGCTTGAATTCCATCGCGGATAAAAAATTTTCAACACAACTGAGACGCAAATCGTTTAAAAGGTTTGTAAATAATACAATTATATGTCATGTGTCAAAATTTGAGCTCACTGTCATGAACGGTTTGGAAATTATAGCAGTCTGAAGTTGGTTGCAGTTGGAGTCATTCAGGGTGTAGATAGGCTTTCAGAACAAAACATTGCGGACCGTCGAAGGGCAATCATTAAAAAGGATTTACTAAGCAATACGGAAGTAAATGAAATAAAAGCACAAGTTTCCCAGGAACTAAGATCAACTATTGATTCGTTTTCAATTGGGGAAGTAGCGCAGGAAGAACTACCAATAAGAAGTGAAAGTTGGCAATTACTTGCAATCGTCAGATTTTTCGGATATTAACAACAACGAAACGCCTGAAATGGAACGTGAAACAATGAGAACTATCAATCAAAATACAGAAAGCGAAATTGGAAACAGGAAACTTCAAAATCTTTCTTATAATTTCCGGTCCGCACAAGAGGAATTCGAAAACATAGACCCTCAAAGAAGGCCAGGTCTACGAAAATTGAGAAAGACCAACGCGGTATGCTACTTGCTGTCCTGGTTAAATGAACACATCTTGCCACCATTTCTTGAAACAGATACTGATTTAAACAAAGTCAACAACCTTATCTACATTTCTGCTGTTTCAGTAATAAGAACAATCGGCTTAAAGACACAACCTCAGGAAAGAACAAGACCATGCTTGAAAAGAATTCCTTCGAAAGGAAAAGCGACTTGTACAAAAAAATAGAACGCTTATGAAAACAAATGGGGCAACTCACAAACTGCAATATGTCAATGGAGTGATATCTATCAGGCTGACATCTTTCGTGTCGACAATTAACCAGAAATAGGCTTGGAAAAATAAAGGATAAGAAAAGGCAGCAGCTCGGTACTTTTTCAAAAAGATTGGCAAAGATACAGAAAAAGTCGTAACAAAGAAACACGAACATTTTTCAGAAAAATCAGATCGGAAGAAGTATTTCCGTAAACTTAAAGATGAAAAGCAGATGTCACAACTAGATATTGGTCGAGTATTTGGTCTGAACCAAGGTACTTCAATGATACCACAAAGTGGATTGCTGATGAGCAAACCGCATTTAGTAACACTGAACTAACGAGCCAAGATCAAGTTACCATGGAAGAGATAAATGAAGCAATATGCTAAATGGAAAATTGGAAGTCACCTGGTCCAGATAAAGTACACAACCTTTGAATAAAAAGTCTCCCTGTTCTACATTCCCACATAGCGAGGTGTTTCTCAAACATCGGAAAGTTTACCGAGCTTTCTGACAATAGGAAATACATTTTAGTTATCAAAAGGAGGGGATGAAAGGGACCCGGCTCAGTACTGCCCCATTACCTGCTTGAATACCACATATAAGCTTTTAACTAAAGTGCTAACTAGGTAGGTATATCTATTGCAGCAGAAACAACATTTTAACATCTGAGCAGAAAGGATGCAGCCGAAACACAATAGGTTGCAACGACCAATTCATTTTAGATTCGATCATAGTACAACAAGCACTTAAAAGGAAAAGAAACTTGAGTATGTGCTTCGTAGAATTACGAAAAAGCATTCCACTCTCTACCTCTTGTAAAAATATTTCAACTATATGGAGTCAAGCGACACCATCATTGCCACACTGAGACAACTCATGTCATTATGGACTGTCAAGCTTCACCTAGGAGAACAAAGCAGCAATCCTACCAAAATAAACAATGGTATACTGCAGGGAGAGGCTTTCAGTCCATTGTGGTTTGGCTTGGCACTGAATCCACTGAGCAAACTGATCAATAGGACAAACATTGGATACGAGTTAAAACGAACCAGTCAAAATAAGGTTCCTGGGTTGAGTGCTGTTTACAAAAGTGATTCTTTCAAATTTTTAGCACCCACTCCGTCTCCACTACATATGATGTTCATTTTTCAACTTTACGGGTTATCTTCTGCTAAATTCTTCTAATATTCAAGGTTTTTTAAACTAGTTCCTTTTCCTCTTCGTGTTCGCTTTTTCGCTTCTGGTGGTACGTGTTAATATCCGCTCTTATTTTTATGCAGCTCGCGTATTTTTATGCAGTGTGTAACGACCTCTATACCGGCCGGAGTTCACCGTCAAGTCATATGCTTCAGAAGTACATCAGCGACGGCATTCTGATGGCCACAATCGACAAACCTTGTCACACAAAAGACGCTGCACTGCCTTTGATATCCTCAAACAAAGCTTGGCTTCTATTGAGTAGTTGGCAATTCGGAATTTGCTGCCATCTACAACGTATACTTGCCACTAAAATGTTGCGCCCACTTGTAAAGTGAAATTGCTATTTTAATAACACATCTAATTAGGGAGCGGAAATTAATGCTTGCAAAATACAATGATGTTAAAAAAGGTTTGTTTTCTATAAGTAGTGCGCGCCTAAGGCATTTTTAGTACCCTTAAAATGTTTACACACAGCATGAGCACTGGCTAAGGAAAGTAAGGGACCAAAAAACACAGGTACCGATGTGCACTAGCATTTGCAGCTTACAATGACTAGAAAATAAAGAGCTCAGCAGGGTATTCGATAAAGGAGTTGCACGACTTAGAAAAGAATCGCGATATTTCAGAGTAGGTCCGAAAGTGGGATTGGGCATTTACAGCGAGACGGATGTCATGGTACTGGCAATTTCGAAGGAGCACTGGTGGTGAAAATAACGATAGAACAAGGTAAAGCAAGAGACGTTACGTCACTGTACAAGCGTTTCAGTTGACTGTAAATATGCGTCGCCTATGATTTGTATCGCACGGTTTTGAATCTTATCTAGCAAAAAGGTCTTGCAGGCACCTGCCTGGACTTGGGCATTGTACTGCAATTTTGGGCGGATAAACGCCTTATTTATTGAGGCCAGATCAGAGGAGGAAAAGTATGTATATCCTACTTCGTTTGAGGAAACCTACACATTTCGTAGCACTTTTGGCGGCATTGAATATTTTGTGTTTCCAACGTAAGTTGTCACTGACATACATACCGAGAATGGAAAACTTTTCTGTGTCCCTTATACAAGTGTTATGGATAATGGCTGGGTGTTTAAAATTCGCTTTAACCGCAGCAGATAGCAGAATTATATTTTGGAGTTTTGGAAGCATTAAATTCCACTGTTAGTGGTTCCCTAATAAGTAATGCTATTAATAGCGGAATTTAATGAGGTAAAGATAAGCTGGCGTTCTCGTCCTACAGCCAAAAAGCAGGAATGTGAGTACGGGAGTGAATGTGATAGGCAGAGAATACTATCGCCAGCAAAGAAATATATTGGATTAGAAGTAGCAGATAAGAGATCGTTGATGAAAATTAAAAAGAGTGTCGGAGACAGAACGAAACCCTGGGGCACACCAGCATGTATTTTGTGAATATCAGACTTGAAACCATCCAAGACAACTTGAATTGATCGTTTCGAAAGGTAATTTCTAATCCATTGAAGAAGAGAACCACCCATTTTCGACAAAAGGTTCTGATGCCAAACTCTGTCAAATGCCTTAGAAATATCAAGTGCAACTATCTTTCTTTCGCCATATTAATGTACGCTTTGGATGCACTTTTCGGTGAGACATGCCATCAAATTACCAGTGGACCTATTGCTACAAAAACCATACTGCCGGTCATTAAGAAGTTTTCGTGTTTCGAGATATTTCATTAGCTGACGGTTTATGGGTCTGTAGGAGGAGAGAGAAGAAGACTCGACCTTTTAGGGAGGCTGGACAAATGCTGTTTACCATCTGCTCGAAAACAGCTCTAAAGAGTAGGATTGATGAAAAAGCGTACGCAGTGCTGGATTCGTCCCATTGAAGATTCGACGCATTCAAGTGTAGGCGGGGGCAAAGCTAAATCTGGGAGTGTTGAGCCGACCCTAAAATATGCAGCAAGCAGATTGGCCTTGTTCAAAGAGCTGACAGCTGGAATGTCATTGTAAATGAGCATTGAAGTGAAGGATAAGGCAGAATTTCTGATGTTTTTGACGAACCATCAAAAATGCTTACTGCCTTTGAGACGTTCTTTTTTTTTTTGCCTTGGTTTTTGATCGTTTAGAAGTTTCAAACGCTTAAGAAAGGCGTTATAGTCATTCAAGGCTTGTTTGAACTTTTTTCGGTTTTTATCTATCGGGTTGGTCTTGCAGGACCGAAAAAATATTTCTCTAACCCTGACAGACTCTTTACAGCTGAAGTCGTAACCTGCCTTTTCTTCAAGTTTGATACCCTTAATCCGATGAGGGATAAAGAATCTTATTTCAAAGAGAATGGTATCTGTGATCATCGGCATCGACGTTGTTATTGAGAAAATATAACGACCAGTTAATATTCCTATAGAAGTTGTTAAGTCCACCGCAATTGACCTTCTCGTATTGTCATACAATCCTTTTAGGAATCTTTTAGCTAACGGTGTGATCCATGTCCAAGAAATTAGCTCATATGACATAATGGTCGGACCAGCCTAGAGAGGACCGCATTTCAACAGCGTACTTATCACGGTGAGAAGTTAAAAAAACAAGTCCATGCTGCTGGCAGTATGACTATCAACGCCAGGTATTCGCGTGGACTCATTTACTAGCTGGGTCAAGCTGTTTGCGAAGTTCTGAACGCACCTTCCTTCGGGAGTTGTCTGTCCGGAATGTCAAAGCCACCCAAAACTGTGTATAGTGAAATCGCCCGCAATAACGTTTTCAGCATACAATGCTTTGTATGGGGTCAGACAACCCATCGAACTCATTAAAGGTCAAATTGGTGTCCAGTTTAGGACGTCTGTAAATAAAGCAGTACTGGATAATTTGCTTACGGTGATGTAATTTTAACCACATGAAGTTGAATTCTGGATTGGAACATGGATCATATTATGGCGGAATTTGATAAGCTACATCAATACGCTTTCCATCCTCAGCAGGTGTGTCAATAAATACTTTCGAATTTCCAAATGTCCGATGTTGCCAATATGAAGGTTTCCTCAAGCAATATTCCTTAACCCCTGACTGATCTGTTCTCGTTCTTTCCAAACTGTACAATTTTCAATTTCTTGTCAAACTTTTAAGTCTGCAAACATTCAAAACCAGTGAATCAGTATAACTCTTTCTTTCTCCCTTAAGCGCGGACACAAACCGCAAGCATTTTAATGTTTTCAAGAATTCCTTGAAATAGCATTAATTATAGAAATAAGTATTATTGCTAAGCTATCAAGCAGGACAGCTTAGCTTAGCTCCACACTAGTTTAGGAATGCCACATACAGTAGACAGGTACGAGTAGGTGCCATGGGTAAAGCTAATAATTTTGCAAAGACAGTTTGCAAAGAAATTGGAAAACACACCATCGGGAAAGAACTAAAGGGAAAGGACAAATGCAAAAGCAACTTCCCGAATATACCTTATAAATTGAGTTAGTCGAAGGTGTTATTGAAGACTATAAATGAAAAATCGGTTTTGCATTGAGTTAAAAGCAAATAGATGAAGAATCCTAACGAGATTTTTTATGAGCCAACGTCAGCTTAAGAAATTCGGCCTAAGGAAAGTGCAAAATGTAGAGGCTTTTAAAGAAGTCCGAGGGAACACTGCACAATGTGAGGAACTTAAGCATATTGGAGCACACCGAACGAAAAAAAGGACTATCTCTTTCTCAATTGTTTTTAATAATTCCCTGAATACTACGAGTACTAACTGCATAACACTTTGGCAAACTGCAACGATGGCGACAGGAACACTTTATACTTATCCAGAAAACTTCCATGCATACAAAGCACTCATAGCTGCTCAGTACTCTGGGGCCAAAGTGAAAGTGGCCGAAGATTTTGTTTTTGGCGAGACAAATAAAACTTCGGAATTCCTCAAGAAGTTCCCAACTGGCAAGGTGCCTGCATTCGAAACATCTGATGGCAAGTACCTCAGTGAAAGCAATGCCATCGCTTACATCCTGGCCAATCAACAATTACGCGGTGCCAATGAATACCAACAAGCCTTAGTTCAATAATGGGTCAACTTTGCTGAGAATGAGATTGTACCGGCCTCATGCTCTTGGGTATTCCCTCTATTGGGCATTATGCCATTGGCCAAGAACAGCACTGCTAAGGATGATGTTGGCGCTGCTTTGACCATCCTTAACAATGAGTTGCTCGAATCCACTTATTTAGTGGGTGAACGCATCACTCTGGCCGATATTGTTGTATTTACCAGTTTGCTCCATTTCTACCAGTATGTGCTGGAGCCATCTCTACGTGCGCCCCATGGCAATCTCAACAGATAGTTCAACACAATCCTCAATCAGCCCCAGGTTCAAGCCGTCCTCAAGGGCTACGTTCTGTGCGAGAAGACTCTCGCCTTCGATCCCAAGATATACGCCGAATTCTTGGGCAAAACTGGTGTTGGTGTCGGTGCCGGCTCTGCTAAGGCCGATAAGAAGAAGGACGAGAAGAAACAGCAATAAATGAAGCCAGTTCCAAAGAAGGAAGCTGAGGAAAAAGATGAATTATATGCCGCCGATGAAGCTCTTGCTCTAGTACCCAAGTCAAAAGATCGATTCGATTCTATGACCAAGGGAACCTTCAACTTTGATGACTTCAAACAAGACTAGAGTAGAAAGCCTATCAAATCACTACCCGCCTCCATGTAGAAGTCGTCACAGTAAGAACCCATATTATTTTAGTCACATGAGATGTAGCAGCGAACGACAACGACAACTACAACATGATTCCGATTGACGGTTCACTTAATGAAGTGTAGTTTGATTGACGAGAAAAATATGCTGCTAAGACGGATAAAAAAAACGGAGAATACCGATTACAGGACGAAAGCCGGCCTCTGTGTTCGAGGTAGCGAAAGTTGGGCAAGAATTCTGCTCTACCGGACGGTTTCAGGAGCACGCTGCATAGGCAAAATGTAATCAAATTGTCGGTAAGAATGTGACCGTAATTTAATTGATAAGAATACACACTGATGAATCAAGACACCTTATATTTTATGCTTGAGGATAACAAGGCTTTTTAACTTCACATATGAATTAAACTTATCACAACTGCTGCGTATTATACAGAAAGAAGATATCGGCTTCAAAATACAATCTAAAATGTGTCATTATTCTGTTCATGAACTTTGACTTTTGTCTAAAAACTTAAATATGGCGAACAAAGACAATCCACCCTATAGTACACACAAAACGACGACCCAAGCATCAAGACCCATCTTGTGCAATGATAAAGAATAATTAATTCAATTCTGTGGTTCATTGCCGCCGCCAACATTTGTCGTTTACTCAGTCAGACAGACAGACAGACAGACATTCGTATCATTCCGTAGTTGATGATGCCTATAAAATGGTGATGATAATTTGCCGCACTCGCAGACGAGTGCAGTTTCAATAAAGCATCATACTTTGCTGGCAAGACCTCTGTAAAGTTGCAAGTTCTACTTTATTTATGTATTTTTTTTTTCATTTTTCATTTTTCATTTTTTATTTTTCAGAACCAGCTTCATGATGCTTTGAAAACTGGATGCAAAGTGGTTTCGCTTTCAATTAATTCAGTGTTTCAGCGACTTCTCTGACTCATTTTCGACGGAAGTTCTTAATCCATTTTAAAGTTGCCTCCAGATAATGAGGCGAAAAAAAAACAAAAAAAAAACTGGAAGCCCGCGAAAAAGATGGAAAAAGTTGAACAATGACTTTTATTGTTCGTGCCAGAGAGTGCGAAAAATGTTTTAAATTTTTATATGCGCATTTCGGAGTACTCGTACTCGTACTCGTATATGCAGATCAATTTTCACTACACTTGCATGTGAGCTGAGGTGATGTATTGTATTATATAAGTGCTGGCCTTTATAGATCAATCATACAAACTGATAAGATGGACGGAAGACAAGACCCATTCAGTTAGAATAGGTTATCTACATAGAAAAGGTTTTGCAAGTTGTTTATCTTTTTGGTTATCATAGGCAAACAGTCATTATACTAAAATAGTTTAGGAACGTTCGATGCCCGCCACTATACTTATCTTCTCTTATCAGGATCACATGCTTTGGGTCATTTATCGACTCCGTATTCAATTATGCCCATCGCGGTGTCCATGTTGGATGTATTTTTAACTATTCGTAATGATGACGCGGATCATATCGATCTACACATAATTCTGACACAGAGTGAGGCATTAATCAAACATATCGGGAGAAACAAAACCTGTTATTGATGTAGTTTTTGCTGACACTGTAACCATAGCCTAAGGGGAAAGCGATGCTATCAAAGAAGGAAATGCAGTACATGGTATACTTGCTTACTCCGGGTCTTAACCAATGAACCTTACCAGTTAGCGTCGTTTTTGGTTACGCACACCAAGCTGGTTGAGGTCCCCTTTTGCTTAAACGCACAAGCTCGAAACTTATGTAGGTAGGTAGGTTTGTAAGAGTGGTTGTTGGAAACACCAAGCCACTTAGGCCTATTGGCCCATTGTGATGCCACGTGGATCTATGATCCTCTTACTCATGGAACCAGTTTGAGCTTACGATGAAGTCTATATTCTTTAGATCGTTTAGGTCATTGTACAAGAAAACTCCAAGGTGAGGTTTTCTTGTCTGGGTAAGAGCTGGACATGTAGAGAGTAGGTGGAGCAGCTTCTACAGAAATCGATTGTAAAAGCGCCAAACCTTCTTACGTGCTTGCCTATGAGGCAGTGTCCAGTGATGACACCTATGATGGCGCTAAGATGTTTCCTATTTAGAAGGATGAGACTCTTAGAGCCACTCGGATCTAGCTTTGGCCAGATCTGTTTAGTCGCTAGACAGCGAGCGTATGCTATACCTATGCTGCCCTTTTCCGGTAGAATAGGTAGGGTGGCTCCAATTTTGGCGGGTTCATCCGCTCTACAGTTCGCTGGAATGTCTCTGTGGCCCGGCACCCAGCAAAGGTGAAGGTTGAACCGCCTGCCATCTCCATAAGAAATGATTGGCATTCAAGGGCGGTTTAGAATTTAATGAGACTGATAGCGGCCTGACTATCCTTTGCAGATATCACGTTTTTCTTCAGCCAGGATAGAGCTTTTTTAATCGCCAAAATTTCCGCCTGAAACACTCTACAGTGACTTGGAAGACGGAAAGCGAGGCTTAGATTTAGCTTATCTCAGACAACACCGCCACCAACTCCGCTATGGGTTTGAGATTCATCTATGTAGAGATGGATTGACTTGTCCGACATGAAAGCATCTTCCTACCAAAAGGATCTGGAGGTGAAGCTTACATGGAAGTCTTTGTCAAACCAAAGTTCAGGTATGGTGTAACCGATGTTCTCTGTGAGGATTCCTAATGTATTAAGAATGCTGGCGTGGCCAAATGAATTATTTGTCCACTGTTCAACTGATCAACTGCCCAAGTGAGTCGTCTACCTGCAGAGTTGTCAGCGCAGTCGTGATTGTGGATGTGTTGACGTTGTTAAAGGCACCATCTATGTCCAGGAAAGCAACCGTTGTGTACTCTCCATATTGTAGGGATCGTTCGATGTGGCTAGACAGTGAATGCAGAGCCGTTTCCACCGTTTCCATGTACGTCAAAATTTTCTTCTAATGTGTTTAACCTGTGGTAGGGAGTCTAATATTCTTTGGATCGGAGCAGTAAAATTCACTCGGTTTACATGTCTAATCCATCGCAGGAGACACATGCGTATTTTTCTGATGACGTCGATATCTTGGATGGTATAGTTCGGTGACTTTTGAAAAATTCGAGGTGTGATTGTTTTCGACTTTGACAGAGTAGTGAGGGTTGTCATTCTGGAAATTCTGACAAGCTTGTAGAGAATGAAAAACCTAAACATGTCTCTGTATGCTCGTCTCGCACCTTAAAATCGATTGAACGAGATGATGAATACAAAACTGCTCTAGAATGTGTTACTCCGTGAATTGTTGGTCTATTGTGGATCTACCCGGGCTAAACTCACGTTGATAGGGAAAAATCAGATCGTTGAGAAACGATTTCCCACGTTTAGACAATACGCCAGACAAGATTTTGTAAGAAATATCCCCTTTTGCTATTTTGACTTTGAATTTACCTAAAATGTGCAGAAAGTTCAAAACTTCTTGCTTTACAAGAAATCCTGCTGCTTACAAGAAATCCGCATTCAATTAAGTGATGCTTCTGTTCTTTATACTCGTGGCTCTATTGAATCCAAGTCAATATTTTTATCCTCATTCCTTGTCTGGCTTATCCCCAACACTTCTGGTGAGATGTGCTACACGGCACTCTGGAACCTTTGGTGGTTTTTCCAAATACACGAACATTCCAGTTGCAGGTCCAAATGTTGTTGTCTTTTGGGCAATAGGGACCGACTATTCTAGAGCCACTAACCCGCTTCAGGAATATGAGAGTTGCCATTAATCTGTTCTTTTTCCCACAGTTTTGGCACTCTGACTTCTCCTGAAAAACATCGTTATCGGCCACAGAAGTGGTCTGGAGTCTAACAGATTGCCTGTTGACGCCGCCGTGGAATCCACTTAGACGAATTCACCCTTCTGAGGTTCAGCATTTTTGACAGGAGGACAATATTGTGTCCCTTTTTCTGCTGATCGGAAGAGACCAGTACCTGTTGGTTACGGGGAGGTAAAATAAACAAAATTGATGTGTAGTCAAGTTACAGCACTGGGCATTGTCTGGTTGACTCCGCTCAGTAATTATCATGTGCTGTGGATAAATACGAGGCTAATGAAGCAAAAAAAAAAAACTCCTGGAGAAAGAGAAAGCAGTTCAGAACTCGAACGGTACTCTTACCAAGTGTGACGAACTGTCATGCCCAGCTGGAAAGCAAGCCTGCATATCGTCAGTTCCTTGGTCTTTACGAAGTCGCTGCAGGTAAATTGGAGATAAAGACACCAGAAAACTTCTAAGCTAGTCACTTAAGACTAATTTGGAGCAGGAGTCTTTACAGATGAAAGTAAATAGAATATAGGAAGCTAATTTCGATTCCGAAGACTGCCTCTTATAAAGGCTTTTGCGAACAGTAAATTTGGCTGGAATCACTCAGAAAATCTGGTGGCTCCTATACTGAGTCGAAAGTAGAGATTTTCAGTGTCATGTGTGAGCCTCACTTTCAAGGTAACCTAATCAAAACCAGCTCATAAATAGCTCCTCTTAATGAAGCTGCTAGTAGCCGTAGCTGGTATATCCCATCGGTTGTGGTGATGGTTGAGGTGATTAAACTCGCTATTGCTTCGTTTTATGGCTTCAAGTAGCCTGGCACTGAAGGCATATACCCAGCTATGTTACAAAAAGGTATAGATTAGCTGCTGGTAGCTCTGAAGAAAATTTTCACTGCTAGCCTGGCACTAGCATGCATACCGAAACTCCGGCGAGCAGTGAGAGTAGCCTTTATATTGAAAATCGGAAAAGAGGAGTACACTCGCGTCAAGAGCTTCAGACCTATAAGTCTGACTTCCTTTATGTTGAGGAGCGTGAAGAGAATGATCGAGATGATCTGTCTGCGACGCAACACGCCCACCAACGCGGAAGATCTTGCGAGAGTACGCTTCAGAAACTGGTAGACAGAATTGAAGGCGCACTCGTCAAGAAGGAGTACGCCTGGGCTTTTTCATCGACATTGAGGGTGCGTTCGACAAAGCAACTTTTGACGTCATGTGTAACACGGCCAGATAACACGGCGTAGACGAATCACTGGTTTTGGGGATAAAAGCAGTGCTGATGCGGATCCTGACTATGGCCAATATGTGATAGCGGTGTAAACAGGTGTTGTCCACAAGACGACGTCCTGTGTCCATTGCTATGAGACACTCCCTAACGCTTTCCAATTCTGATGTCTATGCTCAGCCATAATTAGAATCTGGAGCTGCGTTGTCTGTTGGATCGTGTTTAGCCAGCTATAAGGTGCAGGCAGCCTTATCGACGATTGGTGCAATAGAAATGGGTTCTTACTCAATCCTCTGAAAACTGAGGTTGTTCTCTTTACGAGAAGGAGGAGGCTGACTGGTCTGACTCATCTACTGCTTAAAGGCATCACCATCCAATTTTCCACAGAAACTAAATATTTGGGTGTCATCCTGGATAACAAAGTTCAATGGACTAAACTTGTTACGACGACAGCGCGTCGGCCTTCTGTCAGTGCAAGGGAGCAGTCGGCGAGGCATGGAGCCCGTCACCGAGAAAAGTCCTTTGGATCTACACGAGTATGATCAGTCCAGTTATATTCTACGTGTTGGTTGTCTGGTAGAACAAGCTCTCACGATTCCAAAGAACGGTCTGTCTTGGCTGAATGGGGCTTTCCCTAGCACGCCTGGTCACGTCCTAGATGCATTGGTAATTCTCCCTCCCCTTGATACATAGATCATAGGCTGAACTTTCAAAGGCATCTTCCGTTTAAGAAGAAGTTGTCTTTAGTACAATGAACTTGTGCGGCGACTGTCTTATGGACATGCCATCTGATACAATGACACCAGAATCCTGTTGCGGAAAAAATACGAAATCCACTTTTCCTGTGCCCGACACTGGTTTCGACCAGAATCTTAGCCAGGAAAGGAATGTAGTCGAATCTTCACGGATGGCTCCAAAACCGTTCTAGAATGCAGCGCTGGTGTCTTCCTGGAGGACGATAATGTTAGATTTCACACAACTTCCAAGACTTCATTGAACCCAGTCAGAAGACTAAATTCACTAAGCCTTTTCTGAGTCCCAGACGACAATGGGATCACGGGAACTGAAACCGCCGACGAATTTGCTTGGCAAGGCTGAGAGGGGAGTTTTTCAGCATCCAAACCTATGTTAGGTCTGCCCGCGTCCTTGATTAGGGCTTTCGTAGACAGTTGGGTTACATATGAGCACAAGTGCAGATAGCATGACTCTTTAGGCTGCCGGCAGACTAAACGAATGCTCTGAGAAGTCAGCGACTTCCTTGCTTGCGTGGAATAAGTAATACGACATCCTGCGAAGCTTACCCTGTGAAAGTGGTGACGATAGCCCGGAGCACTAATTCTGTGAATTTCCGTCTTTAGCTCGCATCCGACACCAGGTACTCGGCGTAGACGTGGTGGTTGCTGGTACTATAGGCACTTTATCACTAAAGCGCTTACTCGTGTTCTTTGTCTTTGTAAAAAATACTCAAATCGAAGATTTGGATTTATCAAAAGCGGTCTCAACTTGAGATATTGCGTGAGACGGGCATTTCTTTCAATTAGGTACACTATAGAATGCAAGACGGTTTCTTCTGATTCCTTGCAAGATTTATGTGGAGAAATCAAGTTCATACATCTACTTCGAATGCTTCTAGCCCTAATTAATCTACATATGGTATGTCAACATTTTATATTTTTAGTTTGCGCAGGAAAGATGCTATCTGCCCCGGGGACTTTAATGTATTGAAGCTGTTTATGCAGCTGAAAATGAGATTCCAGTAGAAGATTAATCTTTTCTTTACTGGAATTCGGCTAGGTTTAAGTAGATATCTTGCAATCAGTTATTCGATCAGTCAGTTCAGGCCATCGAAATAGATGGGAGAAGTCGTTTTGTTTTTGCAGGAGATATAGCTTTCAAATGTATTTCCCTGTTTGTTTCATTATATCTTCCAATGTTGTCTAAAGAAACGTTGGTTGGTAGGGTGGACATTGAGATAAAAGTGGTGATATCTATGATCACAGAGAGTTAGTCATGGATACCTTTCTGTCTAGTAGCGGAAAATTAACTAAATTAATCAACTTTAGAGGTTGATCTCGTTTACACACACCTATTTCGGACACGCAACTTGTAGATACTTTTACCTGCTTACTTAACCAATTTCGTGTTTTTGTGTAGGAATGGTATTGCCACAATTTCTTTGGGGGGGGGGGGGGGAAACAGGATAAACAGTCTCTACCAATTCTCACATTTTTTAAACGAATAACCAAAACCGAGAGTTCATCTGTACTTCCTAGGTTTACTGTTGCATCTACGTACATATGACAAATTTTTTTCTATATTTGGGTTACGTGTTACTATCGATGAAAGCCTAGAGCGTCTTCAAATTTTAAATAAATTTTTAACATATTGTCAAGATTAAAGCAATATATGCAATGCAAACTTGCTGTGTGTGCTACGAGTAATATTAATTAGTACAAGTACAGCAGGAACAATCATGTCAAAGTTTTTAACGTGAAAACCTGTCTCGGAGACACTTAATTTCACGAGATGCCCATACATCCATGGGAGCAAGGATACATCTTGCATCGCCTGCCACCATCCTGAGTACCAATTCGGAACTGTATTGGAGGCACAGTTCCAGCCTTGGTATGAGTTGAGGCTAAGACCTCTTACTGTTTTAAGGGTCACAGTACGCAGTACTTACGAGGGTTGTCTGCAAAGTTTCCGACCACAATGTAAAGATAGCGGCATTCGTCAATAAAAGCTAGTGAATGCTAGTTGTGCATCTTTTGACAGTTACTTACCGAAGTTTCAGTCATTTTGGACGCGCCGTTTTTAGTTGACAGTCGTTTGAGTGAGTCGATGTGAGTGCTTTTTGTGAAAATGGAAAAAATTTAGTATCGAGCTGTTATTAAATTCTTGTTTTTGAAAGGCAATACGCCTACGCAAATCAAAAATGAGTTGGACTCTGTGTATGGGGACTCTGCACCATCATTTACCACAGCTGAATTTAAACGTGGCCGTAAGAGCTTGGGAGATGATGAACGTTTGGGACGTCCAAAAA
Source organism: Volucella zonaria (assembly GCA_963966105.1). Taxonomy (NCBI): domain Eukaryota; kingdom Metazoa; phylum Arthropoda; class Insecta; order Diptera; family Syrphidae; genus Volucella; species Volucella zonaria. Next base: position 183,295,834 of record OZ014532.1, read on the forward strand.
CTGCAACCACTGAACATAACATTGATAAAGTTCACCAAATGGTGTTTAACGACCGCCGAATTAAAGTGAGATAGATAGTAGAGGTTATGAAAATGTCCAAAGAACGTGTTTGTTACATACTGAATCAAGATTTAGGCATAAGAAAGCTGTCCGCGCGTTGGGGGCCGCGTTTGCTTACGTTAGACCAAAAACGTGTTCGAATGAACATTGCAGTTTAGTCGCAATAAATCCGAGTCTTGGCGCCGATTGATTACTGTACTAGATGGAGTGAAAAGTGACATCCTTGACTGCCAGAATGCGCTGCTACTGAAAAAAAAAGGTTATGGTGCCTTAAAGTCCGTTCATATTTAGGCAGACATGCCAAATTTCAGTGCGATACTGTCTTTAGTTTTGTTTTGACAGCTGATTGTTGTTGACGTGTTTGGCATCATGTTGAGTATGGACAAAAACGATTTTCGTTCTCTCATAAAACATTATTTTTTGAGAGGCAAAACGGCGAAGGAAACAAAAGAAAAGTTGGATAAATATTATGGGGCTAATGCTCCGTCAGATTACACCGTCAAATATTGGTTTCGAGAGTTTCGTGGTGTCCGCAACTCCATTACCGATCAAGTCCGCAGCGGCAGGCCCTCCGATGCGGTTACAGAGGACAATGTCAAAAAAAATACATGAAATGATGCTGGCTGACCGGAAAGTGAAGGTGCGCCAGCTGGCAGATATCACAAAGATTAGTACTGAGCTCACACGCCATATTTTGGCCAATGTTCTGCATATGAAAAAGTTATCCTGCCGCTGGATGCCGCGAATGACCAAAAACACGAAGGCGAGAGCACTTCGAAAGAGTGTTTGGACTTGCTGATGCAGAATCGGGCGGACTTTTGGCGTCGATTGGTAACTGGATTTGGATCCCTCGGACTATTATCTCTTCCCAAACCTCAAAAGATGGCTCATCAATAAAAAATTCAACTCACGCGAGGAAATCATCGACGCCACGGAGGAGTATTTTGCAGACCTTCCGGAAAAGTACTTTTCGAACGGGACCAAGAAGTTGGAAAATCATTGGAATAAGTGTATCAAATTAAAAGAGAACTATATTGAATAATATAAAAAAATATTTTAAAAAAAAAATTTTTAATTCCTAAGGAGGTCACTTTTCACTCCATCTAGTAGATGAAACTTGGATACACCATTATACGCCCGATACAAAAATTCAAACCAAAAAAAGCAAAAACCGTTTTTTCGGCTGGGAAAGTGATGGCGACTGTTTTTTGGGATAGTAAAGGAGTTATCTTAATCGATTATCTTCATTATTATTATTATCAAGGGAACGATACAAATTAATTTGTAGGGTCCGGGATTTAACGCAGCACGCGGAGTACTGAGTTCCAATGTGGTCATCCACCTACGTACCTACCGCACCCAACACTGCTTGATTTTGGTGATCTAGTGGGAACCGATGGGCCGATTATCTTCAAAAAGGAAAAACCATTACAGGAGCATACAACGCATCATTACTTGCCAAGCTAAAGGCAGAAATTGCGGAAAACGGCCACATTTGCAGAAAAAGAAAATCCTGTTTCACCAAGACAACGCGTCGTCTCACACCTCAGCGAAAATTCATGAATTACGGTTTGAACTGCTTGACCATCCGCCATATTCACCAGATCTAGACCCAAGCGACTTCTTTTTGTTCCCTCGTCTAAAAACTGCGCTCGGAGGACAGAGATTTTCGTCAAATGAGGAGGCAATCACCTTGGTGAACAATTATTTTGCAGAGAAAAACGCCAAGTACTATTTGGACCGGTTAGAGAGATGGGAGCATCGCTGGGAGAAGTGTGTAGGGTTACATGGAAACTATGTAGAAAAATAAAAAAAAGTTTTGAGAAAAAATGTCTTGTGTTATTGTTCGGTTTTTCAGACAACCCTCGTATAGCAACTCTACATTGGGTCAAACCAACAGGAAGACCCTTCCCGCGATTTGGGTTTAAACGAGAGCCACCATGACGCTCCTACAAGGGGGCCTACCTCAACAAGTCAGGCCCGGACCGAGATCCGGGGGGCTCCTGACTCCCATGGTCTCGTGATTAAAGTCCTGGTAGGGACTGCCGGTACTCCTGCCGCCAACAAGACCTATGACCGGCAACTTGTAACTGGTCAAATCACAGCAACCTTCGGTGGCGTCATTTGAAAACCGTTACGATAAGACCAGTATTTTGCTCTGCCACCGCTTTTTATTAGACAACGTTATTGATGGGCGAAGGCTTAACAATTGGGCGGGGGCTCTACAGCAGGGACAGTCGGAAAGATTTCAGTACTAAAATCACTCTCTTCGTACGCACAAGTCAGTCATCTTTTCCCCCATCTGGCAACACTGACAACTCGCACTGTTAATAGCAATTTGTCATTAGCATGACAATTTCGTCAACTAGAAAAAATTTGTATTCCCAGCCACCGAATTACACTTAAATTCAACTTTTATCTGTACTCTAACCTCTGACAACAACTTTGGTTATTTCCAATTTGCCAACTAACAGTGCCATTGCCACAACCAGAGACAGAAAAGAGGGATAAAAAGAGAACGAAAAAAAAAAATAAAAAAAAAAAACTTTTTAAGGACCGAAATGCCAACAAATACAGAAGGAATCTAGCAAATTTAATGAGATTTTTATGCATTCGCATAAAAAATAATGCAAATGCCACATTATGCGCCATAAATAGACCCCAATACTCATTCCAATACTAAAGCACCATAGGCGCCAGCCTTCAACAGTATGTCATAGCCACCATGTCTCCTCCGACACATCGCCCAGTCGCCCAGCCTTTACTCAGGCACTGTCCTGGGTCAAAGTCAGTTCATTTAAAATGCCATAAAACTCGCCTTGATTCTATTGATTTATGTGGCGTGCTAACCCGAGCCCGAACCCGAACCCGAACCTAGACTATCCTCTACCGCCCACCTACATAGAATATCATAGTTGAATGTTGTTGTTGTGTACTTATTTCAATTCTCTTCGGTTCCACTTGGTACCCTTCTTCGTTTTCCTTTTCTTCTCGTCTTTTCTGATTCTACTTCGTGTGCTTTTGTTTTATCTAAAAATCCCAACCACATCCCTATTGATGCCGTGAGGGTTGCTTTCGCTATATGTACTCGTATAGATTATTGTGTGCCACTGCACAGTAGGGGGTGGTAAAAAACGAACCTAGCGACCGTTGCATTTCAACTTGGAAGCCACACTTAATATTTTACCTGTTTTGAGTTTGCACCAAGAAAGGATTGAGCAAATAGAACTCGCGCTAAGACTATTGCTGCTACAGCAAATTATGATGAAAGTGCCCTCAGGCGTGGGTGGCGATTATGGTCGTGATAGGGGTGGCGATGTTGGCTCTGGTGGCGTTGAAGAAAAGAATACATAACGTTGTACTATTGGGGTCTATTGTTTTCCAATGGAATTTTCATTACAAATTCCATGGGGATAAAGAGGGTGACACTAAAAATAAAAAAAAAATCGAAGACTTATGTAGGTCGGAAGAATTGAAGGCGATGTGGAAAAGATGATTTTATAGAGAGAGATTTTAACGGAATTGGTTTTGTTCTGAGGCGGCCTTAATAGTTTAGAGATAATAAGACGACTAGGTCGACATATTGATGGGAAGGGAAAATTGGAACAGACAAGTTGTACACAGACAACGTCATAAGAACCTATAAGAGTGTAGAGTTTAAAGGAAAATACGTGTCGTATTAGTATTTCACATAGAAGATTAACCGTAATGATTTATTGAAACAGGATGAATACATATTTCTGGAGGATTCTGTTTCTAGGTCATAGAATCATGTCGTTTGTTTAGTCAGTCTAATAATATCATACAACATCAACTACAATGTTTTAGTAATACTATTCGAGCTTGAGATTTTCGAAAGAGACATGGTGGCCGAGGTGTTTTGAACAAACCAAAATCAGTCCATATACTCGTACACTCGTGGGTGCTACTTTCTTTAGAGGATATGATATCTGAGGTTGAGGAAGTGTGGCGTTTTCAAAGCTTTCCGCTCTCGTTAAACAAATATACGCTAACACGAAGCAGCTATCAACAAATACACATTATTCGAAATTGTTTACGTGCAAACAATCAGAGCAACAAACAACCCAATCCGAAAGTGATACCGTGCGCTCAGTGAAAGTGATAGTACCCTTAAAATGTTTGCATACGGCGTGAGCAAACGAAAGTTAAGAAGGAAGAAAAGGTGGCACCCATGTACGTTGGTCTTAAATGTCTGAAAATTACAATGATTAGGAATTAAAGAGCTCCGCAAGGCATTCCATAAGCGAGTTGTACGGCTTAGGAAAGGATTACGATATTTCAGAGTACGTCTGAAAGTGGGCTTGTGGGTATACTTAGACAGGTGTTACGGTTGAAAATTTGAAGGGACGGAATGCTACTGGCAATCACGATGTCACACTGGTAGTCAAAATAGCGATAGAACAAAGTGAGGCAAGAGACGTTACCTCGGTATTTAAGCGGGTTAATTCACTGTGCAATATTGATTTTAACGCAAAGTTTTGAATCTTATCCAGCAGATACAAAGAGATCTTCTTTTTGTACTCCAATTTTGGGCCGATAAATGCCTTATATCTCCAGGTCATATCAAATTGGAAAAGTATATTTTATATCGATTGAGGAAACCTGCGCATTTCGCAGCATTTATAGCGACATAGAATACTCGTGTGTGGTCATTCCAACATAACATAAGTTGTCATTGACACACACACCAAGAATGGAAAGCTTCGACGATGCAAGTACCATTCATGGATAATGACTTAGGATTTAAATTTTGCTTTAACGACAGCACATATGATTGTGTTTTGGAAGCATTAAATTCCAATCTGTTGGTAGTTCCCCTGTTTATATTGCAATTTAATAAGCTTGGCATATGCTGCCGTTCCCATTCTATTGTACAAGAGATCGGTGATGAACATTAAAAGGAGTGTTCGAGACAGAACGAAGCCCTGGAGCACACCAGAATTTATGTTGTGGATATAAGACTTGAAACCGTCGAAGACAGCATGAATTAAACGTTCCGGAAGCTAATTTTCAATCCAATGAAGAAGAGATTATTTGATCCCACATGGATGCATTTTCGACAAAAGAGGTTGATGCCAAACTCTGTCAAATATCAAGTGCAACAATCTTGCTTTCGCCAGATTGATGTAGACTTTGGTTCCACTTTTCGGTAAGACATGCCATCAAATCACCAGTGGACCTATTGCTACAATACAAAAACCGTACTGCCGGTCATTGAGAGGAGAGAGAAGAAGATTCGACTTTTTAGGGACGGACTGGACAAATAAAGTTTTCCATCTGCTCAGAAGGAGCCCTAAAGGGTATATGAAAAAGCTTACTGCGGTTTTGCCAGCGTGGAAGAACACTTATTTAGAAGGGTGCAAAAGTGGATTCGTCCCATTAAAGATTCGAGGCATTCAAGTGTTGGCGGAGACAAAGCACGATCTGGAAGTGTTGAGCTGGCCGTAAAGTGTACGGCAAGCAGACTGGCCTTGTCTGAAGAGCTGACTACTGGAATGCCATCGTAAATGAGCGTTTGATGAGGCGGAATTTCTGATGCTTTTGACGAACGACTAACAGTTTTTACTACCTTTGTGACATTGTAGTATTTTTTGTAGTGTATTGAAATTTCACACGCTTGAACTTTTTTCGGTTTTCCTCTATATGGTAAGGTTGATCTTGTAGGATCGAAAAAAACATTTCTCTAACCCTGACAGCCTCTTTACAGCTCGAGTCGTACCATGCCTTTTCTTTTGGTTTGATACTCTTCATCCGATGAGGGATAAAGTTTCTCATTCTGTGTCTGTGATCATATCAGCAGCGGCATCCACGTCGTTATCGAGGAAACATAACGACCAGTTAAAATTCCTAGGGAAGCTGTTAAGACTGCAGTTGGCTTTCTCGTATTGCCATACGGTTCTTTTAGGGATCTTTTCTCTAACTGTGTGGTCGGTGTACGAGAAATTAGCTGATATGACACAATGGTCCGACGAGCTTAGAGGAGCACATCAACGATATACTTATCAGGGTGAGAAGTTAAAAACAAGTCCAGGATGTTGGCGGTATAACTGTCAACGTCTGGTATTCGTGTAGGCTCATTTACAAGCTGGGTTAAGTTATTTTCCGCAACGAAGATCTAAAGACACCGTCTTTCGGGTGTTGTCTGTCCAGAATGTCGAAGCCACCATTTGTACACTGCAAGATGGTTGAGGCCCCTTACACTTCTTCTTCTACGCTGCGCGGTTTCATTTTCCAGTCACAAAAAATTACTAGAACAATGTTGGCTGAAAAACGACCAAGGATATCTTCATCCGATTTCGCTATCCTCCTTACTGCTTCTTGAAAATGCCTTATTAGTCTTTTGCGTTCTTAAGCCAAAGAAGCAGCGATTTTCAGGGGTCATCAGTATAGAGCAGAGGTTGACAAACTCCCTTCAAGGTTACAGCTGTCTATTGTGACGTTTCAGCCATTTCGGCGATATGCGATTCCTCCTGTTAATAGAATATACTTAATTTCGCTAAAAACGCTTGTTTTAATACTTCTAAACACACCAGTGTGCTCTGCTAATGTGCGTTCTGCCTCCTTTATTGGTCTGCGAGTTTTGTTCTTTCAAGTCACAAAACAGCACATCATCTTGTCTTATCCATTAAAAGTCCAGGTTACATTGCTTCCGAACTTTACGAAGCAGTAAGCGTTCTCCCATGATATTCTGAACAATCTGAGCAGCTCGGTCGCTTCATATGAACTCGTATGTAATCTTATGCGGTGGGTGCAGTTTATAGGTCTTCTTTCTTGACGCTGATCAATGATACTCACACTTGATACTGTTGTCCGATCAGATCTTCGTGTATCTCGTTAGGTATGCCGTGTGGTAGGGCTGCCTGGTTATGCTTAAGTTTAGACATTGCTATCCTTACTTCATTTCGGACGGGTTTTCATAGCTCAAGTTGAATGGTTGTTTCTGCCTGATAACAGAGTTTGGATCGTCTCTACCCTTTAACAGGTTGCAGAAGTGGTGTCCCAGAAACTCAGACCGGTTTCTGTTCGACCCTTGTTGATTTGATAGACTCCGTTTACCTTTTGACAAAACTTCCTAACATTGTTGCTGGACCAGCAGCTCTCAATCGTTCGCTTTTCTACCTTTTTTCACCGGGAAAGCGAATGTCCCGGCCTTTATTCGTAGAGCAAATGAGTATTGTAACTCTCATTCATATAACAATGTCGCTTCTTAGGCGAATTGTTTTGCTATTGCCTATTCAAAGCTCTTCATCAAATCAGGGGTTGTTGGTGCAACTGATCTTCAACACTTAAACCAGATTGTAAGGGCATTTACGAGAGGTTAACGAATATGTGATCGGCAATGCTTCTTCCGGTTTGTTGTGATTGCAGGCGTTCAACGTTAAATTTCGCTTTTCTCCTTTGTTGTGGCAACTAAAATACGTAGTGGTCCAAGTCCAAGTCCACAGTGGTTGCTCGGGTTGTTCGAACATCTAAAATATATGATCAATCTTTTTACATGTTCTTGTTGTGAAAATTGAATGAGGAATTCATCTGTTGCCTTTAGAGATACGAGTATTTTAAAGCAAAATTAATTAGCCTAGGTCGGTTTCCAAACGTGATGAAGTGAGAGCTCTTTTTTCCACCTTTGACGGCCTCATTCAATTGCTTGCCGTTTAAAGTGAACTAAACTTAGAGCATTGAAGGGTTCCTAGAAACATTCTTTAGCATCGTCTATTTCGTCTTTAGATGCGTGACGACCGCACTTAGACTTGATGCGGATTGCATCACTGCCTTAGTCTGCCACTAACAAGAAATCCGTAACCGGCGTCTTTGTGTGTTCTATATAGCAGTTACTCGTATTTGCCACAGTTTTTCATCCTCCTTTAGTTCGACTCATCGTACCCCCTTTCATGGATGACGGTGACATCTGTTCTATAGTAGTTATACAAGTCTTGTTAAAGGCCGAATATTCCATTCAAATATAAACATCGTTGGCGTTTTTTCGTTTTGCAGGCATGTCGACAGTAAATACACGAGGATATTCCGAAGGAACCTTTCGACCATGCCCATACATATTTGGGATGGTACATACAAGTCGAATCTCTTAACCCTCATTTTGTGAAGGTTTTGCCCTCAGGCAAAGTTCTGTACTTAGTGGAGTTCATTCAAGATTTGCGGCAAGAGGTAGTCCAAAGACAGTCATGAAGCCACCTTTGTCATAATTGGAAAACGCCGGTTTTATCTTTCGGACTTGCAGGAGTTACAAGAAGAATATCTGATCGTTATACATCTTTATATCAGATGGAAGCTGGTGAGCAAATTAAAGATTTTTTTTTAATCTCTCTCTGATGCTCAACAATGATGAATGTGATACTGCATCGATTATATTTGAGTATTTGCTATTGTACTGACAAGAAGTTGAGGACCTCGAAATTCAAAAGAACTTGATTTCCGACAAATGCCGACCCCTTATTTGAAGTTAATAACACGTCCCGAATTATCTTGAAGGCCCTATTTTCAGAAAGCAGAACTAATTCGACACAACTCGCTGCCACTGGCATTAAGTCATACCGACAATAATTCTTACCGTTAGCTTTTTCCCTTTTTCACAATAACCTCTGTAAATTAAAATACTGATCCTACACCTGATTCACTTTTACCCTATCTTATTGCTTTCTTTAAAAAAAACACTTTCCTCAAAATCCGCTCTTAAATTAAAAAAATAAAAAAAAAATCCCTCATCATCCAACACAATGATAGACACTTTAAATCCTCTCGATAAATTCAAGTTAATCTCCCCTGAGGCCTGTTTCGATGCTCTCCCTCGTTCTCCACGTGGCTATAAATAATACCCTTATACGAGAAACAAAAAAAAAAAGATGTATACCCATTCAACTCGTAGTAATTCATGAATACAAATGAATTTCTGGATTTTAAGAACCCTCCACGAAATTCAAAATTATGATCCAAAGAGTCCAGATTCAGTGTCGCCCTGACGCCCCAGCAGCATCCCCATGCAATTCGCCGGTTGTTCACTACCAGATCTTGTCGGCTATTAAATCCTCCACCGATTGCACGGTTTCTTTCCACTCCCCTACTAGGAAAAAACAAAAAAAAAAATTAATGTCAATCCAAGAACCACCCTCTTTTATGTGTCATTTTTTGTGACATCTTCCAGCTATTACACCCTCCAGTTCAACCTAACGACGTAATTAATGATGATTGATTGAAGGGCGCCCCCGAGGTCATTTTTTACGTCAAAAAATGTTACCATGTCCGCTGCCAGTTGCATTCCCTTTGATACGAAAAGAAGGACACTTGTCCTTAAATATTCGATTGCTTATCAAACTCACTTTGAACAACTGGTGCATGGTTCAGGGGCTGGGAAGTTGGGATGCTCCTTTTCAAATGAATGGAAACAGGCCTGCAACACATTAAGTATGTCGAGCACATGATTCCAGCTATGGATTGTCTTTGACATGGAATCGATTTCTAAAGGAACACCACTTAGTCCAATCACATGTATGGTATATGTACAAGGAAGAAAAACGAGCATAGGAAGCAAATTTATGGTCGTTAAGGAATTGCTTTTGGACATTTCATTTCAGCAAACAAAGCATAAAGGAAGAGACCTTAACCAAGGCTGTTCCTTCCTTAGATGAGATATGAATTTTATTGATCGTTCAATGGCGCTGCCTTTTTGAGGTTATTGCTGCCCTGCCCAGCACTTAAGACTGCTAAGGACAAACTCTCAGTTTGAGAGAGTAGTTTATTGCGTTTTAAATGGATTTCGGGGAAAGAATACAGAATAGATAATAAAGAAACAGGAGAGTACGAGTACATATTTTCAATTTAATAAACACAAGTTTATTTCTAGGTTATGTAACTGGCAACAGAGTGGCGTTTTGGCGGGGAGTTTATTGCATGTAACATGAGTCTCCAGCTCAATTGCAATGTAAAAAGTAAAAATCGCACAGTTACACTTGGTACCGATTTTCTTTATTGAATTCCTTTTTCATTTCATTAGACGAAGAGTGCTCCGGCATCGATAGAATCTTGGAGATATTTCAAATTGAAATTGAAATTGAAATTGAATCATTGCATCGGGTGTACCAATTAAAGTGAAATGAATCGATTGTTCGAATTCAATTGAAGCTAAGCATTTAATTTCAATTGAACAAGTACCGACTTTGATTCGATTAAAGGACGTGTTACTTCATTTAAATTGCCAGTCTACTACGGCGAGATATATTTCTTCAAAGAGTTCAATTTCAATGTGCTGGGAGGTGATTTATGTTAAAGGTCAGCAGACAGTTACCTTTTATCTGTCACACATACGAGTATGTCTACTTGCTTAAAGTCCAGCAATACATTTTTGCTGGTTTCAATATTTTCAAAGAATTTTATGGATTCCTAACCACATATTTAGGACAACCAGTCTGCTTGAAAAATAATCTACGGAGGCTATGTTCCAATTAGGCATTTCAGTGCTGATTCGTTGCTTCGCCTAAGGGTTTTTATCAAGTGTCATGTCATAACATATACCTAGTAGGGACATAAATACTGCTACACAGAAAAATCAGCGCCAAATGAAAACGAATTAATATTTAAACAAATTTTTTTTGTTTTTATTGGGTTATTCAATGGCTACAAATCTTAGAACAACTAATTCGAAATGACTTTCATTTGCCTTCTAGCACGACTTAAGACGATATGGCCATTCAGCGATTGCAAGACGTACTTCATGCATGGGGAAATTGTCCACTGGACGGACAAGGGCTCGCTTCAACGACTCAATATTTGAGTGTCTAGTAGAGCAAGCCATGTCCTCTAATACGGACCAAAACTTGTAATCCAACGGGTTGAGGTCTGGACTACCAGCTGGCCAAACATCCGTTGATATGAAGTCCGGAACGTTGTTTTTGAGCCACAGTTGAGTCGTTTTTGCTTTGTGAGCTGGATCAGAGTCTTGCTGGAAGGTCCGTGGCTTGTTGTTGAATATTGATTGGTTGAGAGACTTCACAATGGGTTCCAAGACGGTCGATTGATATACTTTGGCCGATGTTTTCACTCTTTTCTCGCAAAAATGGTGGCCTCTTTGAACCCTCGGGATGAGTTGGGATGCTTCTCTGTATCCTAAAACTTCTTTGATAATGCGATACATGGATTTTTGTGAAATTTGCATTTACCGCGACAAGATTTTCTGTTTTCGCAGCGGTTTTCGGTCGATTCGTTTCTTCACGGCTTTGATCGCTTTCGGAGTTCTCAAACAACAAGGAGTATCCTCAAACAACTTCACAGCACGATACACAAAATTGCGAGTGATTCCAAGCGGTGGCAACGTCCTAAAGATATCCCCATTTTCCATGTTGCATTTAAGTAGGCCAACTACAACAATACGATTTTCGATGTCGCCCCATCCCATGATTGTAAGCAATTAATGTCAAAAACTTTTTACGTCACAATGAAGCATAAATATCAACTGTCAAATCGCAATCAATACGAAATGGATGCGCCCAGTGTTGCATTAGTAATGAGTGAGTTCAGTTGTGTACCAGTATTTATGACTTGACTAGGTACACTGGCGAATCTATTAGATTCGAAGCGACCAACGAATTTCAAAGGTGACAAACAAATCGCTGTTCAAAAATGAATTTCTACACTTAAACGGGGCCCTAGATTCGATATGAAATCAAAAGATTTCTGATATCCTGGGTTTCGTTCGCATTCCGGATTTTATGCGATTAACGGCTGAGTCCGCTTACGAGAGATATTCGAATCACATCACTTAACTGCAAAGTTAATCTTATCATCCTGTCCCTCTAAGGACGTCAAAGCCGCTTCATTTTGAGTTGCCTAAACTAATGTACGAGAACGACTATAGTATGTTTGGGCAGCCCTCATACATTCCGCTTCTCTGCTGCAAAAGCATTGTGTGCTTCTTCCCATATGGAACCCCCAGTTGGACTACTTGTACATATTTCTTGGAAAACAATCGTTCTTCAGACGGACTAAAATAAATAAACAAATTGTTGGCGTAGCAGCCCGGAGTGAACTAAAACCTAGTCACTCCCATTCACTGTGTTGTTCGCTGTGTCATTTTATAAACAGTGAGCGGGGACTTGGGATCTTTGGCCAAATTCGAATGGCGGGAGGTTGAGAGAGACTTTTTCAAAGGCGAAACAATTTAATTTTGGAGGTTTGCCATTGCCCGTCGAAAGGGGGTGAGGCCAGAGCAGTAGACTACTTTTTGATTTTAGTGTTGACGGAGTTTCGAACGCATTCCCTCTCGCATAGCAGTTGGCGAACCTATCCACTGCGCCATCATACCGTCATCATGGAATTTCAGGCAGTTCAATGAAGCAAATTTGGTCATTGCCAATAGGATCTATTTTTATTTTTTTTTAGGACAAACGGAAATAAACTAGATTATCGACGACGACAGATCGAAACGTGTTGCTAAGATTTAAGGACTCATACTTACATACTTACTTCCATAGGTGTCATTACAACCTGGGATATACCTGGGAATCAACCAATACACTTCTGTTTTTAGCGTGGTATTTGGTTAACAGCATCCAGTTGCAAGATACTCTTCACTTGTTTGCCTGAGAATCGAAGGCTATTCGGTACTTTATATTCATCCTATGTATCCTAGCAAACTCAGGCGACTAATGCGCACTTATATAGCACGAAGGGTTCGGTGTTATACCTCTTCCTCCAAAGCATGTCAATGGAACGATGGAACCAAACTAAAAATCTCTCATCCACCTGGGGTCTGCCTTCTTAGGGAAATGATATATGGATTGGCAGTATCCCATACTACTTCAAAGATTAAGATGTCTATTGTGATGTCCTGCATGATTCACCGGTGACCCCTCTTCTTATAATGACAGTTTAGCTGTTATCCATGCCGAATGAAACATTCTACACTATCAGTCCTGAACGGACACAAATTTGTGGAGCAGTGTCATGGCTTTGCCAAAGTATTGGTACATCATTGAGCTTACCCTATATACGACGTAAAACTCATGCCCTAGCCGTTTTTAAGTTTAAGCTCAATACAGAGCGCGACTGTTCAATAACATAAGGCTCCTTCGGCTACGTCTTTATGCAGAATTGTCTCAAATAGACGACTGATATATGTAAATGAAAAGTGAGCAGGTACTTAACTTGCAATGGAGGAATATTTAGACTCAGGCGCAGGTGGCTTCATGAGAATTCGCCTTATGGAATCAATGATGACGCCCACAATGCCTGTTAGGGCGAATTTTTTACTAAACGAATTATAAGAGCTGCTGGGACTGATAAGGACCACAAACGGATGAACGAAGGGGATTCTGTGCTAGCCCAACTTCCTTTCCACGGGAGCAACAACAAGCCACGTAATAGGACACAATTACTGTAAAAGACTAATGCAAAAGGGGACCAGGACAACGATTTGAATGGATCTGTACAATACGGTTGGAAACAGACTTAGACTAACTGACCATATTGTGATCGATAGGAGGTAAGTCTCCAATCCTATTAGCAACGAGATTCTATAAGAAACTGCACAACAGACGTGCTTAGTTTCCAGGGATAGATGAAGAATATCGACTTGTCAATGCACTAATGAAACAAAAAAACTTATGGAAAGAACATTAGGATATCCGAGAGAAGAAGAACTAACGTGGGAAGGGCACAATCGAAGATATTGAGAGATGTGCGAGGGTCTTACCAGAAGCAAACCTATATACAAAAAAAAAAAAGAATGACACCTCGTATTCGTAGACATACGGTGCTGAGAATACGGAAAAAACTTTCAATCTGTCAGGAAGAGCGAACCATTCAAACAAAGACAAGAACAGAGCAGACCTATTGGAAGCAGTTGGATTCGAATTTTTCGGTTTACTATTTCTTAGACTTCTTCATATGATTGCCTGATGAATCGAATCTATGGAATCTCTTGGCGTAGTATGATACTCCTCTCCCAGACTAAAACAGAAACATTGCATACAAACCTATTACGAACAATTAAGGAGGCTCTGTACTCGTATAAGACTCCCAATCCTGCTGTATCACTGAACCATGAATCGTGTTTCGAAAAAAAAAAAAAAATTTCATATCGGGCAATCGAAATGTTTAGGACACGATTAGACACAAATGCTCAGGCCAAGGAGCACCTCGATATTGGTGATGCGTTCAAGAATTAAAAGATTTAAAGGGAAGGATTATCGGTTGAGTTTAAGAACCATCTGTAAGTGTGGCTCTGCATACGAAAGGCTACAATAGACTTAAAAAAAAAAAAAATACCTTCCTGCTTAAGGTGGCGCCATAGTCAGGGATGGACCTGGGCCTCACCCAGCTCGATCTTTAGCTTGCTGCTTCCAGTTCCACACGCTAAGTTGGTTAAGATCGCTTTCCACTTACGTGCGTCACCTGAGTCGAGGTCTTCCTCTACTGCGCCGCCCAACGGATTTTTCGGACCGGGGCATTGGTGTCCATCCGCTCTACTTGACCCAAGCACCTAGTTGTTGGACCATCACGTCGTTATATCTCCTCCTCCACTCCTCCGTCTCTGCAAACGGGACCGAAAATCACCAGAAGAATTTTCCTCTTAAAGCAGCCAAGAGCACCCTCATCCATATTTGATTAAGTCCATGCCTCTACGCCATAGGAAAGGGCAGTATATGTAGCGTCACTTTTGTTATTCGAGAGAGGACTTTGCTAGTCAATTGCTTTCTTAACGCAAAGAAGAAGCGATTAGCAAGAGTTATTCCTCATTTGATCTCAGTGCTAGAGTTGTTGTCTGAATTAATAGCCAGGTAAACAAAGTCCTTAACTACCTCAAAGTTATATCTGTCGAGGGTGCCGTTCTGTCCGAGACGTCGGTTTTGAGTGTCTTTTCTTGTAGGCAGCGTATAAAAGTGTTTTTTTTAGAGGTATACAAATTCAATATGAAATAAAACACTTGCAGCTACTATTAATGTCTATGATATTAGCTTTATTTAATAGATAATTTTATGCCATTAGTGTTTACATATGATATCAGGCATATGCGTGCCACGACTAGGTCGAATGACGGGGAATCGTGAAGTCCAATTTTCGACAACCTTATCGAGCAACTGGGGTGAATGTTGACTTCCAAATCGTCCAACGTCTCTGGTTTATCGGCATACACTAGTGACTTCACATACCCCCAAAGAAAGTAATCTAAAGGTGTGAGATCACAGGATCGTGGAGGCCAGTTCACAGGTCCATTACGCGAAATTATGCGCTCAGCAAATGTTTCCCGCAATAAATTGAGGGTGTCGCGCGCCGTCTGGCATATTGCGCCATCTTGTTGAAACCAAAGCTCTGTCACGTCAATGCCATTCAACTGAGGAACGAAGAACTCAGAAATCATGTTTCTGGAGCGCTCTCCATTGACGGTAACATTCTGGCCGGCATCGTCCTTAAAGAAATATGGGCTGATAATTCCACCACCCCATAAAGCACACCAAACAGTGAGTTTTAATGGTTGTAAGGGCGTCTCGACAAAGGCTTCAGGGTTGTCTCCAATCAAAACTCGGCAATTTTGCTTGTTTACGAGTACATACCCATTTAAAAAATTTTGCGTTGAAAGTGAGAATCAAGCTAAAACATGTTTTCGGCACATTCACCAAACCTACGACGCGTATAATGGTCGCGCGGTTTCAACTCTTGCACCAGCTGGATATTATAAACTTTTAACCCAAGATCTTTCCATGAAATCTTCCATAAAGTGGGTGGGCATAGCTCCAATTGCTGTACACGATGGCGAATCGACTCATTCGGATTCTCCTCAACACTGCGCTCCACAACGGCAATAACTTCTTTTCGCACTGTTTGTCGTCTTTGGGGATGCGTATTATCCACTAGAGTGTACGTGGTGCGAAAACGATTCATCGTGTTCCGAATAACTTGCTCAGATGGTCGATTATGTCGACCGTAAGATGAACGTAGCGCACTATAAGTTTGGCGAATCGAACCACGGTTTTCAAAATAAGTGCGCACAATATACACGCGTTGTTTTCATTTTAATCTATTCATCGTAAGATGGCAAAACTTACTAACCGCAAATCAACTTTCAACTGTCAAATTGACAATCTGTAGAAACAGTGTTGCCAGTTTAAAAACCAAACCTCTACAAAAAACACTTTTACTTGGTCTTGTCCTCATTGGCCGTCTTCGTCGCTTCCGCCTCAATACTCGTGAAACCGCCACTGACATCACTCTGCCTTCATCCGATTATGTCAATATCATCGGCGTATGCGAGTAATTGGACGGACGGACGCAATCACCCTTGTCTCAATACTTCTTTAACATCAAAGGTCTCTGTGAGTTTTTTTTACCGACCTTAATGGAGCAGCTGCATTCTCTATCGTCATCCTGCACAAAGAGACCAATTTGGCAGAGATGCCAAAACTAGACATTGCTCTGCATAGTTCGTCTCTACAGTTGTTATCATACGCGGCCTTAAAATCGGTCAATAGGTGGTGTGTATCGACTTGAAACTCATGGGTCCTGGCCTGAAGCCACACAGATATAGACCAATCAAGTTGTTGACGAATGGGTTTAAGCCTTCACACAAGACCGTAAATAGGATTTTGTAGGTGAAGTTAAGAAGACTGATGCCTCTGTAGTTGGCACAGTTTAAAGAGTCTCGCTTCTTGAGGATCGAACAAACAATGCTGAGGTTCCATTTATCGGGCATACCGACCATATTTTATAGATAAGTTGGTGTATGCTCCTTACGAAGTCATCGCCTGAAGCTTTGAAGCGCTCAGCAGTCAGGCCGTCCGCTCCAGCAGCTTTGTTGTACTTGAGCTTAGATATTATTATCTTCACTTCACCCAGGGCGGGTGGATGGAATTGTAGAGGCGGCATTCCTGATGCCTATTTGCCAATGTTCCCACTGGTCTTCGATACTTAATGCTAGCGGCATAGGACCGTTTAAGAGATTTAGGGAGACTCGATCGGAAAAGGAATTGGCGATCTCTTTCGATTGCAGTCGTCCGACGACAAACTTCCTCACAGTATTAGCCTGTCTTTGTGATGTTCGGGATATCCGTAAACGTACCATGGGCACAAGAGGGTAATGGTCTGAGTCAATGTTGGCCCCTCGGAACATTTGGACACCCATAATCCTGGTGGAGAGCCTTGCGTCGATCGCAATGTAGTCAATCTAACAGACGGTTGAGATGCGGGAACCGCGTGCCAGGCTATACTTTCCGAAGGTACTATCAAAGATGCCCTCCCTTCCTAGCTTTGCAGTAAAATCGCCGAGGACAATTTTAATTTCATAGCTGGGGCACTGCTCGAAAGTCTTGTGCAAAAGCTCGTAGAAACTATCTTTTGTGTCGTCATCTGTCTCCTCTGTGGGGGCGTGTGCACATATACGGCTAAAGTTGGGAAATTTAGTCTTAATGCGGAATGTAAGGAGGCGCTAGTTAACATGCCGGAGACTCAAGACTTCTTACTTAAATCTGCCACTAACAACAAATCCGCTTCCAAATATTTTTTTTTTTTTGTTTTCCTATGTAACTGCTGAGAATTGAACCCAAACCTCAAGATTACATTCAACTCAACTAGCTACTGCTTCACGTGATCTCCGTTTTTATACTCAAAGAAATATACTCATTCAGTATTGCTAGGGCCTTGGACGTCATTCTTGCTAACTGTCAAACAGCTAATCGGCTAATTTTTCTGTTTTTGTTTGGCAATATCTCATTTACTGTTAAGACATAGAGTATTTGGGGCTATATCAAATCATGACATTTCTAATCAAGCCTTCGTGTAAAAGGCTCCTGTAATCCTCCGATTGGATTCCTAGCAGCATTACTATTTCAAAATCAAAATGGCCGGCCTTCGTGTCATGTATTCTTTCACTTTTCACCTGAAAATTCTTCGTCAACTGTCAAATTCAACAATGACAGTTCATTACAGTCACACCCTAAAGATACACTTCCATTACATGTACAATATGTAGATGTCAATTAAAAGGCAACGTCCCAAAGTCAGATTTCGAAATCTACGATTCATCACGACCTAATCAGATACAATTAGAAAATTCCGAGACTCCGGCACAATGACTTTTTTTGTGAGTTGTGACGCGATAATAATCGTTAAAATTAAATTTTACCAGTCAAATGTATTTATGGTTCCCCCCATTGTTACCGTTTGTTGGCGCGGAGTGCTGAGTGACGAATGGATGAGGGAACCCCTGCAGTGATTCATTCATTAGCTTCACACCCCGCAAAGTACTGTGCGCTCATCAATTATGAGTTTAGAATTTTTGGACATTTGTCGTTATACTCGACGCACTCTCGGATATACGAGTATAATGTCTGTCGAAGTCGACAGTTGAAGGCATCAGACCCTCGTCTTGCTTCCTTAATTGATTTTAAGTTTTTTTTTTTTTTTGTTTCTCTCTGCTTTAAAAGAAATCCCCTCCATGCTGTGTTTTCTTCATTTTGGTTTTTGTTTTTGGTTAACTTTAATGAGACGATAAAATTAGAACTGCGGTCTGCGGCCCCCTTAAAAGGTTTGACAAGAGGCGCGCATATGGCACTCTTTTGCAGAGGTGGTTGCTGGCTGTTGAGTTATTGAAAGATACACGTGGGGCCCTTGTCCTTGTCCTTGTTCTTGTTCTTGATCGTGTTCCTGTTCATGTTCATGTTTCTGTCCTGGCTCCGGTTCTTGTTTTTGTCTTTGCCTTTGCTGTCCCTAATTGGTTTATGGATTCAGAAGGCTTGTGAGATTTTTCACTTTGATTCCTGGATTGCTGGAAAAAATTAATTTCTACGACATCTGACGTGTGTATACCATTATTATAGCAGACCCAGTCAACCTAGAAATATGACTTCCTTCTGGATTCAGTGGTGCGCGTACCCTGCCGATAAATGTTATCTCTATCCGTGCAGCAGCACAAAAGGGGTGCTCTGCCCCCTACCCACACCTACGCTACCACGAGATGGTTTAATAGAAAATTGATTGTCATACCAATACAACCATTATCGGTTGAAATGGGGGAGAAATGCGATGAGTTCCTAAAAGGGTGAAAGGTGGAGGACGTTGAAAAAAAAAGATTGAAAAGAAATGCTCTCTTCTTACGCATGATTGCGGTCTACATGTTCAGGAATTGGACGAAGAGGTGATGGGGAGATCGAGAGATTGGGACTCAGATTCAGTGAGTGGATGTTGGGCATGATGTACATATGCACATGTGTGTACGAGCTTAGGACTTGGGTGGTGAATAAAAAGAAATCTACGCACACATTGCGTGTAATTTAAGAATGTAGAATTTAGACAGAATGAAGGGGGGGCACTTAAAGAAATTTCACTTTTATTGCTCTGGCTTACCCTAGTTTAGTTGCGCCAGATAAAAGGGGGAACTAAATAATTGTCTTCCATTTTGTTAAAAGGAATGGTCACATGCTTAGACACATGAGTTTGCCTTGTTTCACTTTGCATTGCCTTTGCTTTACTGTCTTTTCTAAAGACGCCCAGACTGGAAAACAAAGTGACTGGAGTGCTTTGAATGTTAAATGGCAGACACTTGGACAAGGAGCAGCACTTTAAAATGCTGGGTGGATAACAAATTAAGACTTTATGGATGGAAAATGTTTCTCAAGGACGCTTCTCTCAGACTAGGTCAAATTTTACAAGCCAAAAGGACACATAACAATGTGATGTCGAATAAAGTAAAACGATGTTGATTTTTATGCCACTGGTGGAAGACGTACGCACTAAGATATGTAAGGTCTTTGAAAGATCAAGTTTCTTGAAAACATTTTCCTTGCCAGACGTTTGTGTTTACATGTGCTCCGGGTAATTTAGTAGAACATTTGGCGATCTGCTTCTTTACAACTTGCAATGGCAAGAGGGAATTAGCCTTCAATAGATTTTTGTGTCGTTTGATTGCTATTCCGATTAGCATAGATCCATCAACTCGTTTTCAACATACAAGAGGCTGGTGTCGCAGTCGGCGCACGGATTCTGGAGCCCCAAACCAAAATGTTATATAAAAACCCCCCATCGTTTTAGGTGCTGACCCACAAGTTGCTTGAGTTTTTGATTCCGATGGCGACTGGGGCCCTTTCTACGACACTTTCGGTAGGTTGGGCTGGGACGATGGAGACAGTGCCGAAGAGGCTCAAACTTTTACGATTGAATTTTATCAAAACAGGCACCTGGTTGGTTAAACTGCTGTTTTTAACAGCTTGTCTCAGGATCTTAAGGTCGAACGCGCTTAAAGAGAAACACTTAAAAATCTAAGGAGCAGTTGAAGATCAGAAGACATGAGGCAAACCCACATCGCAAAGAGACGACAAGTGCTGTCGAAGAAGTGCTAAAATTCGTACTCGCTTAACAACGACGCTAAAGGGTAACAGATCGGCTTTCGGAACTAAAACTGCATCCTTCGTTTCCATGTATGACAGGGCTAGGAGGAAGAAAGCTTCTAGCACACTCTTTCTCGATGGCTTTACCTGCATACTATGTCCGCAAAAATCGTAGTTGAGTTCTTTCTCTACTGCGTTGTTGCGCTTGGTAGAAATCTTTGCGCCAGAGGATTAACATCCATTTGTTCTTAATGCACAAGGTCTGGCTAAGACCGATGCTGCTGCCACCAATGTTTGCAGTTCGGGCGGACAGGAATACTAAGGCTCCTGACGCTTCGAATTAGGAACGCTAATAATGATAAAAGCGTGAACGACGATGAGCGTAAACAGCGAGAAATTGGTATTGCCATCAACTGGATTTGAGAACAACTCAGATGTTGAAAAAACGCATCCAAGGCCGGGAAGACCTTAAAATTGTCTTTTTGTGCCAATTTCTTCGTCATCATCTAAATTAACGCAATTCTGTTACCAAGATTTAGTTGCTGCAGACACAGGCTGCGAAACAAATAGACTAACTAACTTAGTGGACAGATTTACTAGCTGTTTTCCACTAATATATCGGCCCATAATCGGCCAAGAATTTAGTAGCTTTGGTATTCCCTACAACTCGCCAAAAGTAATTAGATTTACATTTTCCAAAGAACAATATTTCCAGTCCTGTATGGTTCCGGTAAGGCTGAATTTGCCAACATAAGTGTACAGACGAAAACGACGAATTTGACTGACTCCTCGAACAGAGGTATGAGTTCTGTCTTAATCACAGCGTTGGGACGGTACTCTGTGATTTTAACGCCAAGTAAGGAAAGATGGCAATATTTAGCTCTGAAAAAAGACTGAAGCTTGTCGACTTCACGGAAAGATAAAATATAAATATTGCTAGCAAAATTCAATAACAGACCTGACAGTCACTTGATCAAAACAACCGTCAACCATATTGCTTATATTGCGATCGATGCAGGATTCAGCTGAAATATTGTAAATGTCGGAACGCTTTGAGCAGCTAGCAAAGGCTTAGTCCACCATATTGTCTGATCCGGTCGATGAAAAGCTTTCAAGAAGTACCATTCTGGCAGCATGAAGCGCAGAACATCAGTCGCGATATTGTCAGGAAGCCATTTGGGATGACATATATGATGCGCTAGGTTTCATCTGACCACCATAAACAAACACTTGGTTTAACATAGAGTGCTAAGCAAGGGCTTCCAGCGAAGTAAGAGACATATGAAGTTGCACTGCAAAGAGCGGAGGATTCGGGAGGAACATCAGGTTCTCAGAAAGAAATATAACGAAAGGAGCTGTGAATGCTCTATCGATGTCATACAGGTCTGCTTCTGAAGAAGTTATGTTTGAGAGTTCTAACAAAATGTGAAAAAGAACTTGCTAATGATACAAATACAAATACAAGTCATTTGTAAGGAAGGAAGAAAGAAGCTGCACCAACTATCAATCTCCTTTACGTCGCATACAAGATTTTATCTACCGTGCTATGTGGACGCTTTAAACCGTACATAAACAATCTGATAGGTCCTTTTCAGAGTGGTTTCAGGTCGGACATGTCCGCTGTCGGCCAGTTACTAACCTCACAGCAGATCTTGGAAGAAATTCAAATTGATACTTACTGAAAGTAAGGCCGCATATAATAGCACTTATAGAGGGGAGATATACAAAACCATGTCAAGCTTTGAAATCCCTGCCAAACTCGTCTCTCTGTGTGGGATGACATGAAGAACGCTAGCTGTTCCATGAGAGATCGAAATGACACCTAAAAATTCTAGGCTTTTGAGGTAAAAAAAAAGGATTTAGTAGTAAATAAGTGCAAAACAAAGTATACGCTGCCGGCAAGGAACGACACCCGACACCAGTGATACGGGCAGCACGTCATAATCGAAAATTATAGTTTTGAGGTGGTAAAAGACTTTATCTAATTCGGCTCCGCTATGAACTGATCTTATCGTTTTTCTTTTTACTGAAATGCTTCTCATCAGGAACAACGAAGAAAGCACTGTAAAAGACGTGGAAGCATGAACAGAAGAAGATATAACAACGAATTGTATGGGCTATACTCGCATAGCTAGGATTTATTGACTCCGATGTACTCGTACTCCGTACGTATTAAGCGAATAAACACCTTCGTTCCGGTATGGAGCGTCTTCGAATCCACTCGATGGCCGGGGTCCACGGTCTACTTTACCGTTTTCTGGCTATTAGTCCCAATTTCAAGGGTTTACTGTAAGTGTTTGGGCATACCTTGCATCAGCAACTCATATGCCACGTAAACACCTCAATAGCAACGTTTTGTATAAATCAAACCGGTGAAGGACCTGACGGTCCAGGAAATACAAATGGGCCCCATTTAGCAGAATGGTTTCTAGTGGAGCTACAACGCCAATATGTTGCCCTGAAATCGGGAGTAGTGGCACAGCGAAAACGAGCACAAGTTATATCTGCCGAACCTCGAAGCGAATCGCTACTCCATGGGACAGTCCTAAATTACGACAAGGAAGAAATATCTCGTGAACTCATGCGACATAAGACAAACACGGGAAATCGTGAATTGTATGTATCTGGTGAAATATGCGGCAAAGATTCCCATTATTAAAGCAGGAGATGTGAGCAGCATTGTTTACGTGACAGAAGAGAGACGTGTCGAGTTCTCCAGTGAAGGAAATATTTGTCGACGTTGTCCGGAAACAGTGTATTATATTTAGAGAATCCCAGCTATTACTGAATTCAAGTTGTGGGTCACAGAATGGCAAAACTTCCAAACAGTATGCTGAATACATGGACTTCCTTAAGAGTGTGCAAATCTTACATAAATTTCAGACGTAGTGGAGGAGACATATTACCAGCAGAACGATCACATAGTGCGCCAAGGAGCTCGTGGCGATACTTTCTTCATAATATCTAGAGGTCAAGGGCGCGGAACTATCAAATAACAGGATGCCCAGGAAGAGAAATTCATTCGGACCTTAAGAAAGGGAGACTTCTTTGGCGAGAAGGCGTTACAAGTCGATGATCTTCGTACCGCAAATATCATTTGCGATTCTCCAGACTGGGAAACTTTCAATCAACTCATATCGAATCTGGACGAGATACGGCATCGATACCGTAACGAGGAAACACTCGAAAGAATCCATGAACAATTTCGTGATATCAGCTTATCTGATCTTTGAGTTCTTGCCACATTGGAGGTTGGAGGCTTGGGCCGAGTTGAATTGGCTCAAATACTCACTGATCCGAACCGATAGTTTGCTCTGAAACAGATGAAGGGATCAGAAATTGAGGAAACACATCAACACCAATATATTATGTCGGAAAAAGAAACCAATTGTCAGTTTATCCTCAAGCTATACAAAACCTTTAAGGATTGAAAGTATCTTTACATTTTTTTTCTTTTATAATTTGCGCGCGCTCAAGGGATTTAAGTACGCTTAAAATGATTGCACACAGCGCGGGCGAATGAAAATCAGGGAGGATAGAAAGGGAAGTACCGGTGAATGTTGGTTTCAAATGTTTGAAGGTTATAATGACTAGGAAATAAAGAGCTAGGCAGTGCATTCCATAAGCGAGTTGATGTATTTCTTACCTCGTTTGAGGAAACCTAGACATTTCGCAGCATTTTTGACACCGAATATGTGGCCATTCATGGATAACGGCTGGGTGTTTAAATTTCGCTTTAACAATGCCAGACAGCATTGTGTTTTGGAAGCATTAAATGCTACTCTGTTAGTGGTTCCCCAATTAGTTATGATGTTAATATCCATGCCAAAGAGCAGGGACTTGAGTCCGGGAACGAATATGAAAAGCAGAGAATACTGTCGTCAGCATAGGAATATATTGGATTAGAAGTAGCAGACAAGAGATCGTTGATGAAAATTAAAAAGAGTGTCGGAGACAGAACGGAGCCCTGGGGCACACCAGCATTTATTTTGTGAATATTTGTGAATATCACACTTGACAACTTGAGTAGTTGAGTTGAACGTTCCAAAAGGTACTTCTAATCCACCGAAGAAGAGCTAATGGAAAGTTGTTTGGATGGAGAATTGTGGACGATTCTTCGTGATAAAGGCAATTTTGATGACTCAACCACAAGGTTCTATACAGCATGCGTAATAGAAATATTGCACTCGCGAACTATAATGTATCGCGATTTGAAACCGGAGAATTTTCTTCTGAACGATAAGAGTTACATTAAACTGGTAGATTTGGTTTCGCTGAAAAATTACAGTCAGGTCGAAAGGCATGGAATTCCTGAATATGTCGCTCCGAAAGTTATATTAAATCATGGCCATGACATTAGTGCAGACTTTTGGTCGTTGAGTGTTCTGATGTTTGAACTGCTTATAGCTACAATTATCGATCCGATGCCCACTTATGACATAATTCTAAAGAGAATCGATGTCACAGAATTCCCCCGCAACATAACTCGCAATGCCAGTATTCTTATTAAGAAGTTATGAGGTAACAATTCCGCAGAACGTTTGGACTATCAGAGAGGTGAAATCAGTGAGATCCAGAAGCACGAGTGGTTTGATGAATTCTGTTGGAAAGGGCTACTGAATCGCAGTCTTGAATTGAGAACTAGGAAAAACGTGATAGACACTACAAAATCTGATGATTACCTACTGGACTCAGATGACTCTCCATCAGCTGACACCACTGGACACCAAGGACTTTAAAAGCGGCGCCAGCTCCAACCCTTCGCTAGCTTAAAACATGTTACGAATCTGTAAATTTCATTTAAGAAGATATGGAGATTTCCAGAAGTTCTGGTGTATTTTGGGCGCCACCAATACGTAGACATATTGTCTTCCTAAAGTAGTCATCACTGTGACACAGAAAAAAGAAATAAATAAAAATAAAACTGGTCAAATACAAACTTGATATATAAACTAGGAAATAAATGCTAAAGTATGGAACTGGTTGAAGGTTTATGGTTGCAACTCGTAACTCCTTTTTAGGAAGTAAAATAATATTCTCTAGATAGCGAATGCATGTCAAATATGGTTCTCAAATTACG
Organism: Volucella zonaria; assembly: GCA_963966105.1. Classification (NCBI taxonomy): domain Eukaryota; kingdom Metazoa; phylum Arthropoda; class Insecta; order Diptera; family Syrphidae; genus Volucella; species Volucella zonaria. The sequence continues at coordinate 183,321,319 of OZ014532.1, forward strand.
CATAAATGTGAAATCCATAAATTCTACTCGAGATCCAAAACGAATGTGTACCGAATTATGCAATTTTTCGTTCCAAGGCAAGTGACGTTATTTTAAAATTTCCATACAATTAGCTCAAGCTTGGCACTTTACGAACACCCCCAGCTGCCTTTCAAAAGTCTTCCAAAAAAAAAACACCCTGCAATGACGTCCTTAAAATAATCTTCTCCCAACTTTATATTTTTATTCATAAATTTGCACTTAAATGTGCATGAACTAATAAAAGTGTGTGTGTGTGCCATTACCAGCATCCAAAGAGAAGGCTCCTGTTTCCTTGTCCTCCAAAAAACTGCCATGTCATACCTACTTACCGGAAAAAAAAAAAAAACAACAACTATGTACATAAATGACAAGAACCACGTCATCTGTACACACATAAAGAAACGCAAAAATCTCTTCTGTCCGCTTCGCTATTTGCATTGCATTAAAATGGGGAACAACAAAATACTTTGCATGTTCAAATTTCCAAGCTATCGCCAGCGAAAAGCACAAAAAAAAAATACAAAATTACTACCCAACCGGATGAAGGCAACCAAGACGAGAAACAACCAGGACAGGGGAAAGAATGTAAATTTTTTTCTGAAAGCCCCCGTGGATTACAACATTACACAGAAGCTGCAGCAGAAGTGAAGAGTGAAGAAGATTTTTGACAGGCAAGAAAGCATTCACTTAAAAACCTGAAAGCCAGCACCAGCGCAAGCATACGAGTACATCGATCTGGATTAAGTGGAACTCTACTGCATCACCTTCATTCTACCACCACCATACTAGCAGTACCATACACATACCATGCCACCACGAGACGCCAATGGCAAAGTCATTCTCTCTGTCAGACAACATGATGGAAAAATATAATCATTCTAGTCCTTGACCTATTAAATGAGAACGCTCTCCATTATTTCTCAACGTTCTTAATTCAATCGTGCACGGATAGATGTTAAACTTTTGCCCCTATCTACATATACGAATACTCTCGCACATGTCCTGGCAAGGCTTCACAGGTCGACACACATACAAACATATGAGTATTTCAATTCAATTCCTAAACCCCATTACAGCTTATATGAGAGCGAGTGCCAAAACGAACAGAGTATGGGGGTCCTACTCGTATCTCGATACCCAACTTTTGTATCGTCTGAAAACAACGAATTATCCCGAAAGGAAATAATGGAAATCTAAAGGCTCTAGGCTTGATTTACATTACCCTTCGTCCTTGATCGTCTTATTCTGAGAAAATCTCCCCTTACTCCCCCTGGTTTAACGCGCTATTTTTGGATTTTCGGATGGTGATGGCAAAGTAATAATACCCACTCACTTAGGAGAGGCGCCATTACGGATGCGAATACGTAGACGAGCGACAAGTACGAGTAAACCAAAGCAAAAGCAAAAGCAAAGCCAAAACTTCACAAGCCGACAAAAAGAAAAGAGGAAACGAGCCACACTGTGAAAAGCTCAGAATATATTTTAATTTGCCTGTGTACTCAAAGTAACCGAAAATCCCTCAAGAGTACGTGAAATTGTGTATTTATTACTTTTTTTTCTTGGATCTCAGGACTTTCGTCAGCGTCAGCACCCTATGCGAGTATAACCTCCCTGTACCGTGGTATTGGGAGAGATTCATTCCATTCTGTGTTTGTGCACCCTGTAATAACTCTTGTACTCGTACATTAACTAAAGGGATTTTTAGACTGTCAGGGCCTGTTACGTGTACAGTGCTACTGCCACTGCTACTGCTACTGCTACTGCTACTGCTATTGCTACTACTACTTCACTCTTTTGGCCGGGTAGAAAGTATGTAGAATGATGTATGTGCATAGATGAGACAAGGAGAAGCAAAATTCTGAAAGAAGGCGAAGGGAAGTAAAAGAAGGAATGAAGGAAATTTAAATTTCTCGAGAACGGAAGTTTTAAATAAGTTCGCCGCTTTGGGGATTTTTTTTTTTTTCATTTTTATTTGTTGGTGCCTTTACGTCGGTCGTTCGTCCTCGTCTTCAGTTTTGCTCTTTGATATGGGCAAAAGTGTATGATAGGGAGCCAATTAGCAGAAGCTTGAGGAAAACTGAGAACATTTGCTGATGGGGGGTATTATCAAAAGTTTGCTTCAAGTTTTCTGAATTAAATGGTTTGGTATTGATAACGTAGCAAATGACTGAACTTGAGTTGGAGTTCTATTTTTCTCTTGTAGAGCAGAGGAGGGAAGAGAGAGCGAGAGGGGGAGATCAGGAATCTTTATGTTCAGAACTTTATTCAAACCTAGTTTCAGATAGAAGGTAGTTAGGTTAGTGTTGTTTGACCTGAGGCTATTGTGATGAGTTGCTGCATGATAAATTGCTAGTATAGTATTTCGTTGAAGCACCTTTCGCGAAAGCACCCTAAAGAACATGGGAACTTCTTTCGATTTTTGTAGTATGTACTGCCAGGGGGTCACCTTTACTGATTGATCCAACTCCCACAGTGGCACCAAGGCTACCTTCTTGATTGTCCTTATCTTGGCGAGATCTCAAATACGATTTGTGTTATGTCCAGCTCTTCAAGTGATTGAAGAATAATAAACTCGGGACCCGTAAAAGCGAAATTTACCAAGTAGTTGAAATAGCCAGGCTGGAACCAATGGCATCCACCGCATTCCGGGTTTTGGGTATTTGAGCAGATTCATGCCACTGTATCTCGAGCGACCTGAAAGACCGAGAGTTTGTCTGAATTGTGCTGAATACAGGCTCAGCACCTAAGCTTGCGCCATTCTGCGCCATTTGGTTGTCGTAGTTTCAAACTATGAAATGAACGGAGAATGCTATAAATTCGTCACTGCGCGTCAGCTTCGTTCTTCTATGATTCGAAACTACCGCTACCACCAAAGCTTTACTCCCACTAATTTCTAGTTTAATATGAGATGAATCATATGCATGCTGCGATGCTAATGATCAATTTCTTGGGGCAGTTGCAAGTGCCAGGTGAGAGCAAATTATCTTCTGGATTTTAAACTGTAGCCTGATATGGTTATCAACTATGTTAGTGGCCAGCCAACAGGCTTAAGCTAACCAATCCTATCCAACCGGTACGCTAAGCAGCTTACTAGCTGGAAATATTATCGGAGGTTTCCGTGTCAGACCATAGGTAAACTCAACGAGTTGCAGATCGAAGCAGATTGAATTCAAGAAAAACCGACTGGACACGTTAAAAAGAGGAACTTGGCAAATCTGTCAATGATCCGCGAACGATAAAAGGCACACAGAACTATTCAAAGCCTGAGGAGTGACCTCACTAAATGTTATGAACTGATGTGCCATGGCGAGAAAAAACTCTTGAAGCTAACCTGTCCAGAACCAGAAATATCCAAAGCAGGTCACTTAAGACTAATTTTAAGGAAGACTGCAATTTTTAGAGATCAAAGAAAAAAGAATATAAGAAGCTAGTTCGGATTCCGAAGAGTGGGTCTTACAAAGAATTTTACGAAAAGATCGAAATACTAGGTGAAGCCAGGAAGTTGATTTTGATGAATGAAAAGAAGATGGTTGACTGTTCTGAATCATGTCCTCGCATGCCAGAACTCTTGTTGCTGCGATAGCACGAAATTAACTTTACTTGTAATCGAGTCTTCATGGATGGCTCCAAAGCTGATCAAGGATACGGCACCGATGCTTTGTTTTGAGGACCCGTCTGTCTTTCAATATGCAATCCTCAAGAATCGGTGGAGGAGCTAAGTATCTACGATTGTAATTTAAACCATTTAAAACTAACGCCATGCCTAAATCTCTCCATACTTCCCAGCTAGATCGAGAATGCAAGGCTTCTTTGAACGCAGTGGAAAAGCTGAAATCACTGAATTTTATTTAGGTCACAGGTCACAACACGATCGTGTGAAACGAAATCCTGAGCAAGGCTCAGAGGATACCGAAACCTGTGTTAGGACTGTCTGCATCCTCGGTTAGGGGTTCTTTTGAACTGTCCCTACGAATGCCGAATAGATCAAGATCGAAGTCAGAGGGAAAATTGCTTATTCTGTTAGACCACACTCATGATGCAGTATAATCATTCCTGATTAGAGAACCATCACAGAATTCATTTTAGAAATTGTGGGAATGCAAGTTTTCTTTTGCTGGCGTTTTACAAATCCGGCTTTAACAAGAAGCCGATATTTGACACTTAGCGAATACAACACAAAATATTGAACTCCTTCCTCATTTGCGTTAGTAAAGCGTGACCAGATAAGAACAATAGAAAACAAAATTTAAATAAAATAACAACGGTGTGAGATATAAAATTGATTCTGGCTTTATTTTGAAGCTACGTTCGTGCCATTAAGTGTGGAATAGCACATCATTCAAAGAGCCGCCTCGGCTTTGTTGGCAGTGCTTCAAGTGGTCGGTCCAGTTTTTGATGACTCGATCCAATATGTGCGGTGTTTTTCCGGCAATAGCGTGTCGAATGTTGGCCTCGAGCGGCTTGTTGGCTTGTTAGCGTAGACTAAGGACTTGACGTAGCCCCAGAGAAAATAATCGAGTGGTGTGAAGTCGCAAGATGGCGGTGGCCAATTGATGAACGCTCGCCATGAGATGACCCAGTCGCCAAATTTGTCCTTCACAACTTCGAGCGGTGCGTCGCTTGTATGGCATGTAGCGCGGTCTTGTTGGAACCACAGCTCGGATATATCGCTGTTGTCGAGCTCTGACCACAGAAAGTCGGTATGGTCTCTATACCTGAAACCATTGAAGGGGGTGGTGTCTCCTTCCTCATTTCGAAAGAAATGACGGGTCCGATGACGCCGCCATGACATAAACCGCACCAAAGAGTCAATCTTTGTGGATGCATTGACAAAAATGGGCCTTGTCCGAAATGATTTTTTGGCCAAAATCCGAATCTCCGGCCAACATTTCCAGCACCCAATTAGCGAACTTACGGCGTTGTCTATGGTCGTCCGGCTTCAATTCATACGTCAGCACAATCTCATATGGATTTAGGCGCAAATTCAACTGCAAAATAGGTCGGGTTGACTCGCTGGCGATGCCCAATTCAGCTAATCGGCGCCAAATCCATATTTCTGGGTCTTCTTCGATGCCCAATCCCAAAGACGGTACTCACGCTCAAACTTTTCCACGGTGCGACGAATTGTCTACACACTGAAGCAATGATGACGACCGACCGAATTTCGATAATATTTTTTAATAATTTCCGCACGTTCAGCAAGCGCAAAACGATGCACGATGAAATGGCAAACTTTACTGAATATTTTGACAGCTGGATGTAACTTTGACAGCTACTGAAGCATAACAATTGGAAAAACTATCATTACTATCTGGTCACCCGTTATAACTGGCTTGTATTGTATCATTTGGTGATTGCGATATTCTAGGAAGTCCCGATGCGAGGTCCATTGATATAGTCCGACGTTATGTTTCAATTGTATTTGGTCATATTGTTGTTGATATGGCACAGCTTTTTCAGTCATTATGATCGATCCAAAAAGGTAGGCCTTAACGATTTTACCTTTGACTAGAAGTGACGTCCTTTGCGCGGCAGATTTCAAGTGCTGCACTCCAAGCCATTTCCGGGATAATATGCTTGTTGTCAAAATACTCGTAAGTTGTGGTTATGGATGTGCAGTTGAGACTGGTACCAAATTTATAGCTTCTCTTATTAGTGCCTCCTTAGAGAATCAGAGATCTCCAGCTCAGCGTAGAACATATTCGCTCCGACCTCACACTCTAACAATGGATAGCTAATATGGGTGATATGCTTAAGAATCGTGTACGGGGAGCTCATGGACGATTGGCTTTGGATATTCCCGAATAAGAGTTTCTCGAGCATAGCTTCCGATTTAACATGCTGTTTATAGAATCAGGCGAGGTTTTGATCTTTATAAAGGCAAGCTATACCTCAGAGACCCAGAACGGTGGGTTTTGACATCTGGATTACGTTGACCCGAATGGTCCCTGTCCCGGTACTATACAACACAGGAAAACACTAAACCCTTTCAAAATTTACCACTCAATTTAAAATTGCTGTCTCCTTCCTTAACTAAATAATCAGCATCTTCGTGGATCATTGATCAAGGAAGCAATACATATCGCAATAAGTCGGTACATATATCCGATCCACTATTGATACGTTCCAATGGGTATGTTATGTATTTTTTAGTTTGGTGAGGGCTAACGCCCCCATTTATTTGGCTTAATTCAAGCTTAAAAAACTAGGACTTAAAAACTAACAATAATTAAGGTTTTAAAGCTAGGAATGGTGAAGGAGATCGAATTTGAGGGAAAGTGTGCTGCCATTAAAATCGAAAACGGAAAGGTTGGAGTTTACCTTACGCAGCATACGGGAGATTGGTTCGTTAGAGCCATATGTGGTGCGATGGATTGGTAGATAAAATAGACGGGGGCAACGTAGATTTCGAGGGTTACTGTAAAAGAAAATGGAGTTGTAAAGAGATGAGCAATCGACGAAGCCTGAGAGGAGTCGGTGAATAAAAAGAATGTCTGCTGCGTCCCTCGTTCCAAGGTAGACATCGAAGAGCGAATCGAAGAAAACGACGCTGGATCCTCTCAACTCGGGATACATGAACTCGTTGAAAAGGATACCACGCTTTGCCAGCGTACTCTAGAAGGGGGCGAACACAAGTGATGTATAGTGATCTGGTCACGTACGAGTTGCAGAATTCTTTGGACTATCTTTTAACGAAGCCAAGTGATGAGGTTACTTTAGTAATTATCTCATCAATATGCGAACTTTAAATTAAGCTCCCTGTCGCGTAATATCCCAAGGTCGCCGATAGACTCAACATGGGATATAGATTGGCCGTGGAGAAGGTAAATTTGGAGACTTGTTGCACTTATGTGAAACGGTAATCGATTAACATTTGGTGACATGGAGTTCTAAGCAATTCTTGATGCACCAGCTGGAAAAACTTTTTAGATCTATTCGAAGGAGGTTCGAGTCGCGTTGTGAAGAAATGGGTTTAAAAAATTTGGTATCGTCAGCATAGAGAGAAAGTACTGAGTGGTGAATGACCTTTTCAAGATCGTTAATGGTTAGGATAAAGAGAAGTGAAGCTAGGTGACTACCTTGAGGAACACTTGAAGTGGCCAAGAAAGGGGCCGATAAGAAAGACCTGAAACGAACACTATAAAAACGATTATCTAGGTAAGAAGATATCCATTTTAGCAAAATGGGTTCAAAGCCCAGGACGGACAATTTGAACGGAATCAGTTTATGAGATATCTTGTCAAAAGCCTAACGTCAACTTCTTTACCACTTTCTAAGGCTGAGAGAACAGAGGACCCGAATTCGACGAGGTTAGTGGTAGTTAATCTACCTTTCAGGAAGCCATTTTGATTAGGGGAAATAAGAGATTTGCACTGGAAGCTTAAGGCTTCGTACAAAATGTTTTCGAGGAGGTAATTAGTGATTTCATTCTTTAATCCCTTTTTGTATATCGGTGTTATGAAAGAAAACTTCCATATCTGTGGATATGGGGTGGGGGTGAGAAAGTGTTGAGGAACACTTTTAAGAAATATGGATGGAAGGCCATCTGGGCCGGGTAAGTATTCACCATTAAGTTGTTGTTAAGACATATACAATTTCTTTGAACCAATAACAATAGGAATTAAGTTTGAATCAAAAATCTTTATTCATTAGGAAGAATGATTAACTCATGACATTATCTTTCGAATATGACTTTAGGCATATAGCTTGCTTGACCGTTTTTAACGAAACGCATCCTATCGGACCAGTTTTCGACCACTCTTTCAAGTATTCGGGGGTCTATCTCACCAATAACGTTTAGCAGCATACACTAAAGCCCCGAAGTTATCGAGTGGGTTTTGATCGCATGATCGCGGTGGTCCATTCACTGGCCCATTTCGTAGAATAATGTTGTCATTGAATCGAAGTCGATGGTTTCATGGGCAGTATGGCACGTTTCTGTTGGAATACCTTATTGTCCGGAACAATGTCGTCGATATTTTCCAAAAAAAAATAACTAGGTGCTAATCATTATCCGGTAGCGTTGTGCATAACTGTAACCCGGGCTTGGGCCTGATTTTTGGAAAGAAAAAAATAATGATGCCACGAGAGTAAAAACCATACCAACGATTGTATAATGAGTTTTATGAAAATGCAGTTTTTCTTGTTCACAAACCCATTGAGACAAAAGTGAGTCTCGTAATTATACACGATTTTTCGATAAAAATAAGGATCGGCTTCAGGTTGCTCAAGAGTCCAATCCGTAAAATCCCGTCACAAGACACTCAGCGTTAGTTTCTACAGCCGTTGGATGCTTTTTGGAAAACTGCTCACATAGTGGAAGAACAAGGGCTATACAGTTGCAATCGGTGTCGTATTGACAATTCTGGATCTTCCGCCACTTTTCGTATCGCCCACAGGCGAAAAACAATTTTGAATGATATGGAAATGTTCTTCTGGTCTAAGTCTATTTATGATGGGTTGTCAAACAATACTATCAAGGAATTGTCAAAAATTACATCACGGTCTAAAAGTGATCCCTTTTGAAATGTATAAAAAAAAACCCATGCTGTCATTATTATGAAAATTAAGGCCATTCTTCTTGTTCTTGAATCAAAGGACAAAACTTTTGTTTCCAACGAACTAGTCTATGGCCTGGTGTCCCCCCTCCCAAAAAAAAAAGAACAAAGAAGCCGACAGTTTGATTAGGCGGATTTTCCCACGATTTGCTTTATATCCACGTAAAAAATAAACGTAAAATATTGAGCCTTTTAGGTACAATTGCTAAAACGTGGTTAAGGTTCTACGCACATAATCGCCCGGCTACACGTTCTATATGCCTGACGACTAGTCGTTAACCTAACACCTTGCGATTACACCCACTTCACCCATACGACTTTGAACGAAAAGTCCGTTAGCACTTTATGAATTGTGCACGCTAAAGTACTTACAAATACCATTACACGTGGCGTGGGTGCCAAACGCTCCCCGGACAAATTAATTTCACTTCGATTGGAAAATTGCAAATAAAAAAAGAAGAAGGCACCCGTAGTCACCCCCTGTGATTTATTTTTTTTTTTTTGTTGGTTTTGTTCTTCAGTCGTTGTGTTTCCTGTGTCAGTGTCAGCATTTTGGTAAAATCTAACCAACATACGTCACGAGATTTACGTCAAACCGAACTACCGTCTTCGCCACACCCAAACGATAAGGATCCGCAGTCTACCAACACACAGCGCCAACCATGCCGAAAATGAAACAATTTTTACGGTTTGTCATCGTTTTTTCGTTTTCGCATTAACGTAAAACAGAAAACAAAGAAAACAGAATAAAAATCGAAATGCGAATACGAATCCGAGTATGCCAAAGCGTGTTTTGCTTTTAAAGTTTTTTTTTCTCTGTTTTTCCGTCGCAAGTTTCCTTCTATCCACAAGTGGAAAGTTTTCCCAACATTTGCAGCATGAGATATCAAATCCAACTTATACATAACAAAACACACACATGTAGAATTTATTGTATATACGTATTAATCTGAGAGAGACTGCAGTAAAAATAGTGCGGGCTCTGCTTAAAAGTGGGAGGATAAAGTGGGATTTAGCTTTGGAGTACCTTTTTGGCACGTGCAAATGTAACGTAACGAATTTTCCGCCCTAGCTTTTGTTTTTCTTTCTTTTTTTTTTCTATTTTAAAAAATTTTACTCGTTTCCTTCTTTCACCTTTTTCCCACACACCACTTTTGCATTATTTTCTTTTAATGGATATGTTTTGTGTGTGAAACGATGCAAGTCTGATGGAGGCGGGGTGCAAATTTTGTGAAGGTCTTTTCTGTTACTTGTTTAGTCCTTCCATCTATACTAGCAATTTTCTTAAGTGCGAAAATAAAAGCAAAAAGAAAACCAACAAAAAACTAAAATCGTTGTATCCTATTTTGTAAATTGCACATGATGACGTACGTTACGCTACGTATATGACACATGACGTTTGTATCGTAGTAAACTTGTACGAATTCGAGTACGAGTACGAGTACGAGCACGAGCACGAGTACGAGTACTCGTACTCGTATGTGACCGAGAAAAGTCAAAACCGTAAATTAATTGCGTATACCTTGGCCTTAGATATTTTCTATCTTCTTCTCCTTCTAGTCAATCGTAGTTTTGGGTTTCCTTCTCTTTCTCGCTCTTTGATTTCATTACTTTGATTTGGATTCATTGAAGTTGGCCTAATTGATTGATTGATGATGGTCCAAAACCGTGATGTGCCAATGAGATGCTGTCAAATTGGTAACGAACTTCGAAAGTAGTAAATGACATCGAAATGACAGAGTGGGATAATGTTGCGAATAATGTTGGTATGGCAAATGTCAGTTACAATAGATATTTATAACTGACAGTTGGAAGATTGTTTTAAAGTAATGCCTAAACGACATTTTTCTTTTTTGCAATCTTTTGAGTGGGCTGTTTGTTGTAATATTTATCCACAAGTTAAGTCGATTTTACCTGAAAAGAGAAAAAGTTAAAAAGAAAATTATTTTTATGCCTAAAAGACAGTGCATGCATGTATGAATATTTTATAAGGCGAAACGTATATTGAGATAAAAAGAAGGATAGCATTTATACCCTGTTCAACAAAAATCTGCAGTACAGGCTTTATGTGAGAGCTTTTTTTCGAACACGGGTGCCTATCGCTAATTTTCGGTTCAAAATTCTACAAATTGCCATCAGTTTACATAACTCTTCTAACAATCCGATACAACTCTAATGCAATCAGTCTGCACCGAAGTCGGAAAATCGGAATGATCAATTGTATGTGTACCCGCCACTGATATCCCAGAGTTACCAGTGTTAATTTCAACAAAGTGATATAATTTTTTCGCTTGTAACATATTTTCACAAGCTTTTTTGGTTTCTGTTGACTTTAAAATCTTTTTTAATCGAAAAGAGCGGTAGGGATTGCCATATGTGAACGCACCATAAGTTTATTTGGTCAAAATACGTGATATAGAATTCATTACATATTAATAAGCAGACACGAATATTGTATTGTAGTTAATTAATTATACAACTATTCTACAGAACCGATTTTCATAAGGTGTATAACGCTGGAAACCCCTTTTTATGTAGATGTGTGCAGCGATTAATATTTGTAGAATAGGTAAATATGATTGGTAGATACATTTAAGATACAAGAAGAAATAGATGCTTAAAACTAAACAAACATATGTAAAGGGTGTTTTTTTAAAGGTACTGGCAACACTGTTTCTACAGATTGTCAATTTGACAGTTGAAAGTGGTTAGTACGTTTTGCCGGAACAATGCGTGCAAATTATGCAAATTTATTTTGAAAACAATGGTTCGCGGCTCGCCAAATTTATCGTACGCCACGTCCATTTTACGGTCGACATAGTCGTCTATCTGAGCAAATCATTCGGAACACGATGAAACGTTTTCGCAACCACGTACACTCTAGTGGATAATACGCATCCCCAAAGACGACAAACAGTGCGAACAGAAGAAGTTATTGCCGTTGTGGAGGGCAGTGTTGAGGACAATCCGAATGAGTCGATTTGACATCGTGCACAGCAATTGCAGCTATGCCCATCTACTTTGTGGAAGATTTTACGGTAAGATTTTGGCTTAAAAGCTTATAAGTGGATGGTGAATGGGCGGAAAACATGATTTAGCTTGATCCTCATTTTCAACGCAAAATTTTGTTCTCCGATGAGGCTTATTTTCGGTTAAATGGATATGTACTCATAAACCAACAAAATTGCCGAGAAAATTGTCGAGACGCCCTTGCAACCATTAAAACTCACTGTTTGGTATGCTTTATGGGCTGGTGGATTCATCGGCCCATATTTCTTTAAGGACGATGACGGCCAGAATGTTACCGTCAATGCAGAGGGCTATAGAAACATTTCTGACTTCTTCGTTCTTCAGTTGAATGGCATTGACATGACTTTGGTTTCAACAGGATGGCGCGCGACATCATCATTTATTGCGTGAAACATTTGCTTACATCATTTCGCCTCCACGATCCTGTGATCTCACACTTTTAGATTACTTCATTTCGGGGTCTGTGAAGTCACTAGTCTATGCCGATAAACCAGAGACGTTGGACGATTTGAAAGCCAACATTCACCGTGTTATTGCTGATATATGGCTCCAGTTGTTCGATAAAGTTGTCGAAAATTGGACTTCACGATTGTGCTTCATTCGAGATAGCAGTGGCGCGCACATCTCCGATATCATATTTAAAGTCTAATGGCATCAAATTATCTATTAAATAAAGCTAATATTATAGACATTGACATTAACTTCAAGTGTTTTATTTTATATTGAAATTGTATACTTCTAAAAAAAATACCCTTTACATATGTACGAGGTTCAAAAAGTAAGGTGACTTTTGAAATTTCGCGGGCAACGTACATTCGATTATCGATTGTTTGTTTTTTTTGCTGTGTTGGTACACATGTCTCGAACATCTGTTCACAGATTCAAGTATATAGCATACTTAGTTTGTTTTTGACAGATAGAATGTGTCTTAGTGTGCTCGGCTATTTTCAATTACTATAAAAAACGGAGTAAAGAATTTGCATCAAATTTTGTGTAAAAAATGGAATCAAGTGCTCTAAAACACTTGAAATGTTGACAGTGGCATACGGTGAGTCTGTTCTAAGTAAAAAAAAAAAAATGTTTACAAATGGTACAAGCTCTACCAAGATGGCCGAGAAGATGCAAATGACGACCCTCCCTCTGGACGTCCCAGCCATCAACAAAAGATGATAACGTCGAAGCTGTCAAGAAAATTGGTTTGGAAAATCGTTAACTACCATAAGAGAAGTTGCTGAATATGTTGGCATATCGGTCGGCTCGTGTCAATTTTTTTTTGATGTTTTGGACATGAGACGTGTGTCAGCGAAGTTTGTTCCAAAACTTCTTAATTTTGATCAGAAGAACCGTCGCATGAGATTTGTATCCATGCGAATTTTTCCTGTTCGCAAAACTGAAGAGCCCTATGAAAGGACGGAGATTTGCAAAGATTGAGGAAATAAAAACGGCATCGCAGGAAGAGCTCAAAGCTATACCAAAAAGTGGTTATGAGAAGTGCTTCGAGGATTGGAAAAAAGCGTAGGCTCAAGTGTATTAATCTGAGGGGGATTATTTGGAAGGGTAATAATGGTAAATATTTTTTTTTTTTTTAAATATAGATGACTTTATTGTATGTTGATATTTTACTAATTAGGTTCGAAACCAAGTTGTATTACTACATGCGAATAGCTCCTGGGTTCGAGGTTAATAAAAATAGTTTCATCACAACGTTATCTGACGCCTATAAGGCTAGTTTTTACATAAGTTGCAGGTTGTTTTAAAACAATAAAGCTCGATTAACGAGAACACTTTTATGATGTTATACATACAGTGGCGAACAAAATAATAGCAGTGCACCTTAAAAAGTACCATTAACCAAAATTAAAAAAAAATAAAGCAATGGTTTTTAAAAATTCTTCTTATTAGGATAAAATATGTTATTTTCTTATAACATATACATTAATCCATTCTTGATTTAATTAAATTAAACTTAAATAAATAATTTTTCAAAGAGTACTTTCAAAAAAGGCGAGCAGAAAATTAGCAGTGCTATTTCTTTTCCGACTTAATGGATAAAAAAAATACAAAAAAATATTGGATTTTATTAATTTATAATATACACAAAAGTGATATTTTGAGGCATGCAATTTATTGCTTATTACAGCCTCGCAACGCCTTTTCATGGAGTCAACAAGACGGTGGCACCGTTCGGGTGGTATTGCAATCCAAGACTGCTCAATTTTAGCCCACAACTCGTTGTTATTTGTTGGTTTTTTAACAGATACATCTTTCTTTACATCGGCCCATAGATTTTCAATGGGATTGAGCAGGCCACTCCATGACCTCAATCCTATTGTCCCGAAACCATTGCTTAGCTGTTCGGTTGGTGTGCGTCAGGTCGTTGTCCTGCTGAAAGACCCATTTTAGTGGTATTTCATCCTCCATGAGTGCTGATCCATAATACCTTTAATCCAATATATTGGACCAACACCATAGTACCAAAAGCATCCGCCAATCATGATACTAGATCCACTATGTTTTATGGCTTTTTGTGGTGAAGCTAGGATCATATTCTGTATTGGGTTGACCCCTGATATACTGCCGACATCCTTTGCCGCTATGCAGAGCAATTTTGGTCTCATAAGTCCACATTATATTCCTCCACTTCTCAGGCGACCGCGACCAATGCACACTTCAACCTATTTAATATGTGTTTTTTGTTTAGAAGTGGGACATTACGTGGACTGCGAGCATTGAGATTATCTTCCCTCGGACGTTTTCTAACAGTGTGAACACCACATGTCAGGCTTAGCTCATCGACAATTTGGGTAGCTGCTGACGTAGGATGCGCCTTAGAGTACCTTACAATACGTTTCACCACTGACCTTCGTATTTCATCGCATTCGTTATCATTTTGACAGAACAGGGTCTTCAATTTCTAGGTAGGTGTTTCCTAAGCCATTGAATCAAATCGCGTCTCTCTTATGTACAATGTATTCTACTACCCACTTTCATAGAACAAAATTAATCGGTTTTACTACAAAATTGATTGAAAACATAAAATAGAAGCTCTTAACTTACTTTTCTATAATTTACGAGTATATTCAACATTTAAGTAAAAACAGTAATTGCGTCAAATATGTTGAACTAAAAGTTGAGCCTAAGGTGTGGAATGTAGATGATTTTGTAGATTTTTTCGCCCAAATAGCAACGGAGGAGATTGTTATAACATTAAATGATGAGAACGACAGCAGCAGTGAATATTCAATATAACGTCTTACACTGTTTGATACAATAAATCAAAATAAACTATGATAATTATCTTCAGAAATTCCTGTCGGCAAATATGTATATCAAGGTATCCCTAAGAGAGGTTTGAAAAGCGAAGTGCTTATGCATTTCATTGTAACCAGAGTAAGAGGTAAATGCCATATCTTCCCTGTACTGCAGATTTTTGTTAAATAGGGTAGCGTAAGGAGAAGCAAGACCGACTAACGTTCCTGACACAGTTTTGAAAGTACTATCGGAGGTCTCCATGTCAGACCATATGTACATCGAATTCGGAATCGGATGCGAGGTATCGCGGAGAAATCCGCGATTCGGCAAGTCTAACCGTGCTACCCACTCAGAAAATTTGATGGCACCTACACTGAGTTGAGAGGAGAGACTCACCGTTTTAAGCTTGAGGCTCACTTCCCAGGTATTACAATAGAATCAGCTCACAGCCAACTCTTATTAACGTAGGTGCTAGTGCGCTGAATAACACAATACGTATATCTCATCGGTTGATGTAATGGATGAGGCGATTAAGAATGGTGTTGCTTCCTTTGATGGCTTCAAGTCGTCTGGCACCAATGGCATATACGCATTTATGTTACAAACCAGCTGCTGGTAACTCTGAAGAAAAGCTTCACTGATAGCCAGGCACTAGCATACATACCAAAACCTTGGCGAACAGTGAGAGTAGTGCCTTTATACCGAAAACCGGGAAAGATCTCGCCAAGAGCTTCAGATCTATAAGTCTGCCTTCCTTCACGTTGAAGAGCATGGAGAGAATGGTCGAGATTCATGTGAGCACAACTTTTTTGGGAATCTATTGTATCCTTTGTCTGTGGTGCAAAATGCTTACCAACGCAGAAGATCTTGCGAGAGTGCGCTTCAAAATCAAATTGAAGGCGTACTCGATAAGAAGGAATGGGCATTTTCATCGACATTGAGGGTGCTCTTGACGGCATGTGTTACTCGGCCAACACGGCGTACACGGCGTACACGTATCACTGGTTTTGTCCATAAGAGGACACTGATTGCGGATGCTGAATGCGGCTAATATGTGATGGCGTTAGTAAAAAGGTGTTGCCGCAAAACGACGACCTGTCTCCACTGCTATGGTGCAGGTGGGCCGACTAACTGCTCGACACTCTCAAATATTCTGACGTCTATGCTCAAGCATATGTACCATAGATCCTGTAACTACACTGTCTGTTGGATCGTGTCTAGCGACTGCCTGCTCTAAAACGCATGAGAAGGAGGAAGTTGACTTGTCTGATTCACCTAGTGCTTAAAGACATCACCATCCAATTTTCCAAAAAGGCTAAGGATTTGGGTGCCATACTGCATAACAAACTTCTAAGGACTAAACAGGTTTCGCCGAGAGTCTCTAAGGCGCTGTCGGCCTTCTGGCAGTACAAAGGAGCAGTCGGCAAGACATGGAGTCCGTCACCAAGAAGGGTCCATTGGACCTGTACGGGTATGATAAGGCCAATTATATCCTATTAGTCGGTTGTCTGGTGGGACAAGCATCTTCCGTTTTAAAAAGAAGTGGTCTTTAGTACAAAACGCACTGGAGCTTTGAGGATCTTATGGATATTCCGTCTGATGCGATGACAATGCAGTAAAAAAAATACGAAATCAACTTTCCCTGTGCCCGAGACTGGTTTCGACCAGAATCTGAGCCAGGAAAGGAATGTATAGTAGTTGGGTCTTTATCGATGCCTTCAAAACCGATATAGGATGCGGCGCTGATGTCTTTTTGGAGGACGACAACGTTGGATTTCACTCCTCGTTAAGAAAATTACCGCCTGTTTTTTCAAGCCGAGACATATGCAAACGTGATGTGATGAATCGGTGGAGGGGGCAAAATACTTGCATCCGAAACGACAGCGGACCTGCGCATAGAGCCTGGCTGAACACTCTTACGACTTCCAAGACTTCACTGAACGCAGTCGGAAGTCTAAATTCAGTGAGTCTTGTTTGGGTTTCAGATAGCACTGGGATCATGGGAAATAAACTCCCCGATGAACTTGCCAGGCAAGGCTCAGAGGAAAGTTTTTCAGGACCCGAACATACGTTAGGTCTAACTGCGTCTTCGGTTAGGGCATTTGGGTACCATATGACATTTGGGTACCATATGAGCTTAATTGCAGACTGCTTGGCTGGAAGTGGCCCTGGCATTGTAGTCGCCTTGTGGAATTTAACACATCCGAGGCGGCACTTCTGATGACCCCAGCACTTGCTGATAGAGAGGATCTTGAAAAAGGTTGAAGGAAAGTCAGTCGGCAAAGTTTTTGGCAGTCCGTTGAGATTGTCGCCGTGTGAAGAATTTGGCTAATCACAGGTAGGTAGGTAAAGGTGGCGGCTCGACATGAACTCAAGTAGCACTAGAATGTGCGTTTTTGTTACCGGAACTCGAGTGACCTGGTTGATGATATGTATTCTTGAGGGTGTGAGACAGGCGTTGCCTAAATCCAGCTTGTGCAGTTAAGAAAACGGATTAGATTTCGTATCTCTTTACCCGATATGTCGTTAAGGTCGTCGAAGAATGGGTCTGTCTAGTGCCAGACATTTGCAGGGATAGAGCTTGGTTGTCATTTTCGTTCCGCAACTGCGACAATCGGGGTTAGATGGGAGAACTTAACCGCAAGATCTCCAATTGAACAATGCCCCGTGATTATCGCCGTGATACTGGCGATATCTGGGCAGGTTCTGTTTAATAGTCTTTTGTTCTACTCTTATCGTAGGTCGTATGGAGCAGTTGGCTAACTCCCTCCATTGGATGTTGGCCTTCGCCAGGAAGTGTAAGTGGCTTCGTCCTTTAACGGCTCCTAGCGAGATGTGGACACTTGCCGAGCAGGCAAACCCAGGGCAAGCAGGGGGAAAGCCCGTTGCTGCACACTTGCACCAGTTTGAAGGATATGGTACCGTATCGACCTAGATACGGTTGGCTATCTTTAGCGGGTTGGCTATCTATGAAGATATCAATGTTTTGTTTGTGCGTTGTGTCATGCCCGAGTTGTGTGCAAGCCTCTCGGATTGCCAGTAGTTCCGCTTGGAAGAAACCGGCAAAATGCGGCAATGATATTTTCAGTAATTCTGACTAGACACCGGCTCCCACACCACAGTTCATCTTTCATCCTTCGAAGTAGATAACCTTGTCGAAGTCCTTTAATACTTTGTCTTTCTTCCGTTGAGCTCTGGTGGTAAAACCAACGTGAAAATTTTTTTTTAGATTTAGTTTGGGTGTGATGTATTGTAGTTTGGTAATAAGTTCAGGATGTGGCTTTGGACGTAAGGCCGTGTAGCTAGATTCTTTAAGTGTGACTGCGTTGCATAGTACACAGCACTACGGCTGTGTACATCCGCAAGGTCTTTTTTGGTTGAAGTCTCTACTTCTTTCCAAAGGTTTTGCTGCAGGCATTGAAGGGGACACTTGCCTTCCTCACTCTGTGTCCCATGTTTTGCTTTCAGTTAACTTTTAGGTCAAGCATGGAGGATAGTGTGCGCGTTTGACAATTAAGACAGGGAAGGGTAAAAGCAGGTATTTTGGTTTTGGTAGTGAATAGGATCAGTTCAGTTTTGGTCGGATTGTTACCGGGGCCACAACTTGCGGCCCAGGTGTTTACCTTGTCCAGAGCATGGCTTATCTTATTTTGATCAAAATACCGCCATGTTTTATTATGCGTGCTATGATACTACAAATGTTTACCTGCTTTGCCTATGTTCGATCCACTGGCAAAGTCAATTTGTATCGGTTTCCGGATGTGATGTCGTGTGTGAAAGTAAGCTTTCAACGTCGTGACTGTGGGACGGTTTTCTTCGATGAGTTCATAAAAGTCTTCCGTGGTAAAGGCTCCCTTCGTTAAGACACCCTTAAGATTCGCATCTCTGTGAAGTTTGACGGTACGTTGCATCCTGACAATTGTGTATAATTGCCTATGCCGAAATGCTGTAAAAACAAGTCCACACGCAAACAAATGCCCAAGCCTGAAGTATGTAATGGCTTAATAAAGTCGTGTCAACTAAACATGTTGACATATCCCTGCTGAGTTAGCATACAAATTGCCGAATCTTTTTGAACTCTTCCCTTTTTTTCAAATCCCTATGTTGAGGGGGGGGGGGGGATACGAGCATTATTCAAGATTTACTGCCGTCACTAGCATTTCCCCGTCGATTGATTTATAGTTATGCTCCTTGTCGCCAAAATGAAATAAAATTTTGCAACCCCAAAATCTTCTACCGTATATGTGCATATATCCACTGACCCTTAGAACACACTCTTTTAGTCTACCCCTTATGGAAAACGAAAAAAAAAAATCATCCTCTGTCTAACTTTTCCACATCATCATCACAACCAAAGTCGTCATAGGAAGGAAACAAACAAAAAAAAAAGAAGAATAACATCAGCAAAAGTCAAAGAAAATTAAATTTCTTCCAGTCAACAAGAAAGTTCAACCCCAGGGAAGACAGGACATCTCATCTCCCAAAAGGTTTGGCACTTTCGCCCCCCAACACACACACAGTGGCGTTGTTAATATATTTTTTCAACCAAAAATAATTTTGCTAGTCCCAAATAGGAATTTATCGTCATAACGTTTTGAAATTTACAAACTCTGTCCCCAAAAGAGAGGGAAAGGGCAGTGAAGGTTAAAAAAGGATTCAGTGGAAAGAGGAGGACACATTATTTGGATAAATTATCGCTTTAATGTCTCCCCTTTGCCACAGAATTAACACAATAAAGACCCCCCAGCTGGCCATGCATCCGATTTCGTGTGCTCATCGAATTCCCAATTGATTCGGCCATATCTGCGCTAACACTAGACCAATTCGCTCCTTTGAAAGTTCCCATATAGGTAAATACGTAAAGCTGTGTGTACTCATATCCTGCTATTGACTACTACTATGTTGCTCTACTGCTACGATGACGATGTGTTAGCATGTTTTGAGTAATTGCAATGTGTGTACTATGAAGGAAAATCGACAAAAGTTAAGGATATATACGTTTAACCCTTGAAATAAGTAGGTATCCCATAACCTATATACCAAAGTATCTTACACTCTACATATATCTTGTATTCCATCCCATAGGGGAGGTTTTCTTCGATTCTTCAAGTATCGTAAAATTAACCGCCTTAATTTGATCATCTCCTCCCTCTCCGGAACTTTGCTGAATCACGTGGTGGAGTTGTTTATCGTCTTCGTGTTCAATTGTCGCACGAAATTTGGTGCGGCAACGTTGGTGGCAGAAGTTAATTTCATTTTCATAGGGACCTGCGATCAAGAAAGTGTCCCTTCAACCGGACGTGTTAGAAGGGTGGAAATTTGTTCACACAAACTTTATCGCCATTGAAAAGGTTCGAGTGACGGGTGGTTGGTATTTTCTTGCGTGTGAGCTTCATTCTCGTCACCTGAAGTTGTTATTGTTTGTCGGACCACCCAAACCGAGTGTCCCTATCGACCTCTTAAGCTTATTTTCGGAAGTTATGTGACATAAATTCCATTTTTTTCCTCTTCTTCTTCTTCTCCTCTCTGTGTATTTGCTTTGATATATCCTCGTCGAAGAGTAAAAATTTGTACCTTATAATGTTGTGTATTCTATGAGTGTGTGTACGGGGTGTATGTATTATAATAAAAGATGGCGTCGCCCTAAGACGTGAGAATATATGTATGTCATGGGTTGTGGTACAAGAAGTCAATACAATTAATTCAAGACTTAACAAAATGCATAGTCAATGTGCCTTCGGAGGACGGAAAAATGAAGCAAAGCAAGGTAGGAGAAACCATAGGTCTTATCAGAGAGAATCTGTAATTACAGTAGCTACTTAAACGTGTCGATAAAAGGGGCAAACTGGGGTTCTGGTCTTTATTCTTGTGATGTTATCTAAATTGTCGCTTCTTTAATATTCTGAGTAATGTTAGTCTGCTTGGAAACGTATCTTCTTCGGAACCATTTCGAATTGATTTACTGTCCATTAACATACCATAGATGTATCATACATACAGCTACAGTTTCCTAAGTCTTGCGAGCAATAGCACTTTTAGTTTCAAGATAGTCCGAATAAAATCAAGGTCTTATATTTCTACACACTGTCCGCAGATGAGAATGACCTACGTTTATTGCCCGCTGCGACTGGCCAGAATTAGAAACTTCGACTTCTCTATTTTCCATTGCCTGGTGGAAAGATATTGACGGCGGTATTCCTGTTTTCTACTGCACTCATTTCATAATATAAATCCACTTATGTGTGATCAATTGTATTAAAACGACTTTTACCTTTACCACGAAAATACGTCACTTCTGATTTAACCAGACTCCAAAGAGCGGTCTGTGTCGCATGGGGCATTCCTTAGCATCTGCACTAGGGCTTCGTTTGGATTGTCTTTTGACTCCGGTCTTATGAATATGCCGACTGTTGTTGGTTTTGGAGGTTGTTTTTGGAGGCACTACATTTTTTTTTCTTTTTTTTTTATAAACTAGCGCGCGCTCAAGGAGTTAAGGTACCCTTAAAATGTTTGCGCATAGCGCGGGCGAAGCAAATTTAGGGAGGAAAGAAGGATAGGTACCGATGTACGTTGGTTTTATATGCCTGAATGTTATAATGACTAGGAAATAGAGAGCTCGGCATGGCATTCCACAAGCGGTTATGGCTTGAAAATTTGAAGGGGCGGAATGATACTGGTGATTTCTATGGAGCACTGGTGGTGGAAATAGCGATAAATTGAGATGTTTTGGGCGCACCCGACCAGATGTGAGCATTGTATTCCAATTTTGGGCGGATGAATCCCTTATATATTGAGGCCCTGATCAGGGGGGGTGAAGTATTTCTTACATCGCTTGAGGAAGCCTAGACATTTCGCAGCATTTTTGATGACACCGAATATGTGGTCATTCCAACGTAAGTTTTCATTGACACATATACCGAGAAAGGACAGTTTATCGGTTTTGACGATGCAAGTGCCATTCATGAATAATGGCTGGGTGTTTAAATTTCGCTTTAATGACAGAAGGCAGCATTGTGTTTTGGAAGCATTAGTTATGCTATTGATATCAGAATTTAATGAGCTTAACATACGCTGCCGTTCCCGTTCTACAGCCTAAGAGCAGGGACGTGAGTACGGAAATGAATATGAAAACAGACAGTACTGTCGTCAGCAAAGGAATATATTGCATTAGAAGTGGCACCAATAAGAAGAAACCAGGATGACTTGGCGAAAGAAGATATGGAAAAAGTTAATGTTCAAACAATTCGACGGGGAAGTGCTTCCAGAGAATGTCAAAACGCTAGATGTGACAACGAACCTTTCAATAGAAAAGGCTACATTTAGGGAACTTAGACAAGTTTTAGACACGCTTAAGCCCAATAAAACCCCCGGATATGACCTAATTACGGGAGAGATACTTAAAGCGCTACCGAAAAAATGTTTGCTAAAGCTGCTCTATCTAATACTCGTAAATGCCATCTTAAGATTAGAGTATATACCGCAGCAGTGGAAAGTTGCCTAAATTATTATGGTTCCGAAACGGTAAATCGTTGGCTGAAGTCAAATCATACAGACCAATGTCGCTCCTCCCGATTATATCGAAGGTCTTCGAGCCAATCTTACTTAATCGTCTTAAACCGATTACTGTCACAAATCTCCTCTTGCCCGATCATCAATTTGGCTTTAGAAGCCAACACTCTACTGTTGACCAAGTGCAGCGAATAACCGATGTAATTGAACGAGCAATCGAGTGTAAGTTAGTCTGTTCAAGCGCATTCCTTGACGTTTCGCAAGCTTTTGATAAGGCATGGCACGAGGGCCGGAAATATAGACTTCGACAAGTCCTGCCCGAGCAATTATTTCATATTTTAAGTTCATACTTAAATGACCGACTCTTCCGTGTCAGACACGGAAACGAATATTAATTTCAAGACAATAAAAGCGGGGATGCCTCAAGGAAGTGTACTTGGTCCTCTGCTATATTTGCTTTTTACCCGCGACATACCACAAACGGATGATACTGTGCTAGCCATATTTGCTGATAAAACTGACTTGGCAACACTGTTTGGGCAACAGCTAAGACCGCCGAAGAAGCAACTGCTAAATTGCAACGTGCCCTTGCACGGATTAACAATTGGACAAAGACTTGGTGAATCGCGCTTAATGAAAACAAGTCTGTCCATCTGAACTGAACTCTCAAGAAAACTGACAATTTGTGTTTATCAACGCAGTAAAAATTCCTTTCGCGAACGAGGCCAAACATCTTGGTATGACACTCGACGCTAAACTTAAATGTAGAGCACACCTTAAGAAAAAACGTGTAGAGCTTGAGATTAAGTATAGAGACATGCACTGGCTTCTTGGAAAGTATACCAAGCTCAGTTTAGAAAACAAATTGCTGCTATACAAGCAAGTGCTAAAACCGGTCTGGACATATGGTATACAGCTTTAAGGTTGTACCAAAATTGGTAAGGTTAACGTCTTATAGACATTCCAAAACAAAGTTCTTCGAGGGTTTGTTAATGCACCGTGGCACATTAGAAACGATGATATCCACAGAGACCTAGGAGTCGAAAACGTTCAGAACGAAATTAAAATGTCTGCGCGAAAACACAAAAATCGACTACAAGGACATACGAATATTTCTGTTCAACAGAACAGATCCTTGACCAGACAAATTTATTGCGCCGTCTGAACAGGATTAAGCCTTTCGATCTAGCTCGGTGATCAGCAGCGTTTAATTTTTAAAGTACGTAAGAATTCTCAATGGAAAATCGCCTGCAAAATATCTTATTAAAGCAAAATAAAACGCGAAAGAAGAACTGCTTGTTGAGTTGAGTCTGTGTAAGGGAGGTGTTTTTTAGTGAGTAAGAATCTCACACTACTACGAGTATAAGCACCGAAGCTTATAATGTCTATGAAGATTTCTCACCTACCCACGAAAAAAAAAAAAAAAAAAAAATGCTGAGCGCATAATTTCGCGTAATGAACGTGTGAACCGGCCTTCACGATCCTGCGATCTCACGCCTTTAGATTACTTTCTTTTTGGGTATGTGAAACCACTAGTCTATGCGGATAAACCAGAGACGTTTGACGATTTGGAAGTCAACATTCACCGTGTTATTGCTGATATACGGCCGGCTCCAGTCGCTCGATAAAGTTGTCGAAAATCGGCGCGCATATGCCCGATATCATATTTAATCACTAATGACATAAAATTATCTGTTAAATTTAGCTTTAACTAAGCTAATTTCATATTCACCTCTAACATGTTGAATTTTTAATTAACTAATAAATTGACAATTTATAGAAACATTACTACACAATGAATACATTGAGTTGCAAAATATAACGACATTATGTGAACTTATACTAAACTAAGCAAGTGCAACCTTGTAATCCCACTTCTGAAATATATGGCTTCATATTATTGGGTCTATAACTTAATTCGTGCGGTTTGCTAAGAGATGGCGTAACTTGTATTATTCCATTGGAACATGCGTTGGAAGGCTAGTCATTGTACGTCATTTCAGTATATGTCATTCATTTGAAGCGTAAACAACAATAATTTTTTTTCACTCAAATACTCGTATGTCGAACTTTGTGCCTGAAAAAGTGTTTTTGCGGGGAGTTCTTCATTACTTTAATATGAAGAAAACTGCTGCCGAAAGTCATCGTATTTTGGTGGAAGTTTATGGTGAACATGCCCTAGCTGAGCG
The DNA here is from genome assembly GCA_963966105.1 of Volucella zonaria. NCBI lineage: Eukaryota > Metazoa > Arthropoda > Insecta > Diptera > Syrphidae > Volucella > Volucella zonaria. The sequence goes on from OZ014532.1 coordinate 183,345,878, forward strand.
ATCGTGCCAAAAGTGGTTTGCACGATTTAAAAGTGGTGATTTTGGCTTGGAAGATGATGAGCGTCCTGGGCAGCCAAAAAAGTTTGAAGATGAAGAACTGGAAGCATTACTCTATGAAGATTGTTGCCAAACACAAGAATCTTTGGGTGTCACTTAAGCAGGCATTTCAAAACGTTTAAAAGCAGCTGGATATATTTAAAAGCAAGGAAATTGGGTTCCACATGAACTCAAGCCGAGAGACGTGGAAAGGCGGTTTTGCATGTCCGAAATGCTGCTGGAACGCCACAAAAGGAAGTCATTTTTGCATCGGATTGTTACTGGTGATGAAAAATGGATCCATTACGACAACCCCAAACGCAAAAATTCATATGTGAAACCCGGCCAACCAGCTAAATCAACGGCAAAGCCGAATATCCATGGCGCGAAGGTAATGCTCTGTATTTGGTGGGATCAGATGGGTGTGCTGTATTATGAGCTGCTAAAACCGGGTGAAACCATCAATGGACAACGCTACCGAACACAATTAATCCATTTGAAGAGGGCAGTGGCCGAAAAACGCCCATAATATGAGACCAGACACGAGGCAATAATTTTCCATCCTGACAACGCTCAGCCCCAAGTTGGGATGGGAAGTCTTACCCCACCCGCCTTATAGCCCAGACCTTGCCCCTTCTGACTACCATTTATTCCGGTCGATGCAGAGCGCCCTCACTGAAATACGGTTCATATCAGAGCAGAATATCAAAAATTGGCTTGATTCATTCTTGGCTGCCAAGCCGGCGCAGTTCTTTTGGGATTCACAAATTGCCAGAAAGATGGGAAAAAGTCATAGCTTCAGATGGGCAATACTTGATGAAGAATGAACACCAGTATACAGAACAGAACGAGAAATACTCGTATGAATACCGTCTTGTCTTTAACAATATGTCTGTCATTTGCTAAAGTCTTGATAACCTTATAATTGCCTCGGAATTTAGCCAAAAACTTTGTGTTTACCCCTTGTGTAGTGGCTACGTTTTTGAGCATCACAATGTCACCTTTCATATACAAATGAGCAGACTTGTGGTTTTGATCGTAGTGCGCCTTCTTCCTGATATAACTTAATAATAACTTCAAAAACTTCGTCAGAAATTTTCCCCTTTTGATTTTTTCTGAAAAGTAACATGCTCGGTGTAAATTCAGTGCTTCAGTACGAGTTCAATTTTTGCCAAATGCTCCGACCAATTACCCGCAGACACCGCATTACATTCTGTTGAGAACATAGGTGTTAAAATGCGGTTAATTCTTTCCACTTGCCCGTTAGACTGGTTGGGTGTTACAACCTAATAAAAAGTTGGAAAATTGTCGAGATGTAAAGCAAGACCCTCGATCGGATACAATTGAATTTGGCCTACTATAAGGGGAAAAATAAATTTTTAAGCATGCAACTGCCTCTGAACTTTTTGTGGTATTCACAGCATAAAGTTTTACAAATTTGGTGAAACCATCTACTATCACAAGCAAATGTTTCTTCTTGGTATTCGGGGTTGATAATGGACCATAGTGGTCTATGTGGATAATGTGAACTGGTACTTTGCCCTTCGGAATGCTGTATAATGTTCCTTCTACAATACTTCTCCGCATTTGGGTGAAAGGTAGACACATTTCAAGAAATGTGAAATGTAATTTTTGATTTTAGTTTTCATCCCCGGACACCAGTAGGTCTTATTGGGGTAACTGAAACATTTATCTACGCCGAGATGGCAAAGAGCATCATGATGTTTCCGAATTACCTGCTGTTTCATTTGCTTCGGAACATAAAATCTAACACCCGTGTCGACTTTTCTGTAAACTATACCATTAACCATGTCGTAGAGATTGCTCGGGTTTTGCTCCAAATCAGACATTGTGACCACAATATCAGAACTTCGTTTTTGAGCAACAGTTAAGGCGAATTCAAACGAATCTTCTTCGACTGTACACCTACTAAGTGCGTCTACACGAGCCATTCAGTTTGAAGCTCTGTGTTGAATCGATTAATCATAGTCTTGAAGGGCAAGTGCCCAGCGAGATATTCTTGAATTTAAAAATAGTTTATTCAACTAGAGTTAAAGACTGATAATCAGTCATAATTTTGAACCGAATGCCAGTCAAATAAATTCGAAATCTTCCTAGCGCATATATGAGTATGTTCGAGAGTGCATCCAATTCGTAGCAAGGAGCATTACATCTGAACTCGAAATATGAAAATGGATGAAATTTCCCACCCGCTGGACGATGCATAAGAATTGAACCGTAACCGATACTACTTGCATCACAATGCAATTCGGTGTCGTTATTTGAGCTAAACCGGGTGTCCACTAATTCGTCGGTTCAGAAATTGGATATCTGAAGACGGAGCAATTTCCGTTAACATGGGTCAGCGTACATCAAAGTACGCCTTTTCTTAAATCCTCTATAAATGATGTCAACATTGGAGATAGACCTTTATTGTAGAACGATTTTTTTCTTGGAATATACCCAAAAAACATTTCCCAAATTATCCTTGACGAATTCATCATCAGGGCAAGTTTATTTTATTTTTTTTTTATTTTTGTCAATACCCAAATCGAAATGTTGTCTCTCAAATCCAATTAGACAGGAATTGGGAATTGGTCTTTGATTTATCTGTTGGATGCTAATTGATTCTGTGTATTCCATTATTTGCTTTTATTTACCCACCTTTCCTAAGTCTCAAAGTCAGAAAATAGTTATTCTCCTTAACTCTTGTCTACCCGAGTAGGCTGACTGCCTTCCCTATATTCGTTGTAGTCATCTACAGAGTACAGATACGTTTACCTTGTCGCTTTCATTGAATTTATAAAAGCCCATTCTTCTTTCTGAACTCCCTCATTTTCACTATGTGTACGTAAGAGTACGTAAGAGTATGTACGAGTATACCATATGTATCTACGAGTATATCCTTTATTTCCATTTCCTTTTTGAAGAATTTTCTTTATATTGAATGATACGTGTATTGTCGCAAATATGTAGTTCTATTGAAATTGAGAACTAGGTTGATTCTCTGTTTGAAATCGATACAGCAACTGAAACAGAACAACATCGTCACTACCATATGGAGTGACTGACTATACTCGTGTGTTATGTATCCAGTACCAGTACCAGTACCAGTACCATCGACCAACCGACCGACCAAAGCTGAAGTGAAGTGTGTCAACTTTATTGGAAACGAGGTGAAGGAGAGTGAGTTGGTGCTAGGAAAACAGATGTTCTAATTTTGAATGAGCAATTGGAAAGCGGATACCCGATTGCATTGCATTCGTCGTCTACTTGCTTGTACAATTGTGCAGATTGATACATCCAATTGGATCCCTCCGATACTCCGATACTCGTGTGTTGTGTGTTAGAATTTATTTCCCTGTTTGCACAGTAGCAAAATCCATCCGTTCGACTTGGATATGGATTCTGACTCGCAATCAGATTCAGGATTCAAATTTGGATACAATTAGAATGGTGTCGCTTAGATGGATATTCTTTAATCGTTATTAGATGGTTTAATGATGATCCCTTGATCTGAATACTAAACGACCATAGACGTACTCTTAGACGTGTATGTTTCCGTTCTATTAAATCATCTAATTACCATTGCAAATTGATTTCATTCGAGTTTTCTGAATGAATTCGGAAATTTCAAAAGCATTAGGGGGAATATTTATTCAAAACGGATTCGTGTGCATGTGCATGCGCATTAATGAAATAAAAAATGATACATTGGCATGACAAGCATTGGAAAAGTGTAAACAATTCTAACCTCAAAGGGCACGTCTGAGTTCAATCAATCATTTAGGTAATGAAGGTCTAGGTTGGTTGCCTGGATAATAATTCTATCTGAGTCGCAATCGTACCTATCACTGACGCGTACCTTCCTGCTAGCTAATTGGAAATACCTGAAGGTATTTGCGTAATCAATACTTGGGGAGTCAAGACTAATTGTCTATAAATTTTAAATGAGAATGGGTAAACAAAACAACATTTGTATTGATGCACGTTTTTGATGTGGCATGTTTTTATTTTATGTAGGTACATGTTCTGTATAAACATATATGAGTAGCAATGATATACAAAATGTGTGGTAAGATGAGAAATCCGAGGGAAGTCATACAAAGAAGATCTATGACATGGATTTAGAATTGACCTACCAGTACTTCAGTCGAATATCAACCAAAGAGGTGACCAACATGCGCTATAACAGTTGCATTAGGTATATCTACTAGAATTTGAATGGCAATCTCGCAAGATTTCCACTTTGTTACGAATGTTGTATCGCGGACAGAGGACGAATCCGTAAAGCTCAGACTAATGGATCTGAAGCCGTTGGCAATTGACTAGCCAAATTATTCTGATTGTTCAATAGTGAATCCTCTTAATCTTGCCAGTACGTATTCGTATAGCAGAGGAACACCACCTTTTTGCAACATACGAGGATAGTCTGAGAAGTACCCGACCTGACATATAGATGGCGGTCGTTGTTAAAAAAGAATGACAATTGTAGAAAGTAGCAACCTTATAAAGCTTAAATTTGAAGTCTGACGACGCTATGTTGTTTAGCATTTGTTCGGCAGCCATCAATAGTGAACGCTCTCAATGAGTTTTAACTAAAAAAAAAAATGGTCTTCGTTATGTTGATGCAATACTTTCATTTGAAAGGCCTCAATCCAACCAACATCTAAGCAGAACTGAATTCTACTCTGGCGGAGTCTGTTCCTTCGTTTGCAACAATAAAATATTGGGTGGCAGAGTTTAAGCGAGGCCATACGAGTTGCCAAGACGGACATCGCAGTGGTCGACCAAATGAGGTGAGTTCACCAGAAATGTTAAAAAAAAGTCCACAAAATGGTATTGGATGACCGTCGATTGAAAGTGCGCGAAGCAGCAGATATGGTAGGCATTTGTTTCAATCGAGTGTTTGACGAAGTTTCACAGCAATAAAGCCGAGTTTTTGCATCGATTCATAACCATGGATGAAACACGGGTACATCACTTCACACCCGAGACGAAGGAACAGTCAAAACAATGGACTCAAAGGGAAGTATCGGCTCCAAAGAAGGTGAAGACAGTTCCATCTGCAGGCAAAGCCATGTCGTCAGTTTTTTGGGATGATGTTCTTTGATTATCTTCAGAAAGGAAAAACAATCAACGTGTGTGTTATGAAGTTATTACAGCATTTGAAAGATGAAATCAAGAAAAAACGGCCACATCGGCGAAGAAAAAACTTTTATTTCATCAAGACAATGCACCAGTTCACTCATCCGTCGTCATCGCGATGGCCACAATCAATGAGTTAAAGTTCGAATTGCTTCCTCGAGCACTATATTCGCCAGATTTAGCCCCCTCGGATTATTTTCTATTTCCCAATTTAAAAAAAAAGGTTCGAGGTGGAGACTGTGGTTGATGGCTATTTTAAGGAGCTCGACGATTCTCACTATAAACGGGGTATCGAAGCGATAGAATTTCGCTGGGAAAAGTGTACTGAACTTTAAGAAGACTACGTAGAGGAACAAACATGTTTTCCCCAATTTTTCTGGGGACTACCCTCGTAGCTGAAAATACGTCTCAAAAAAGCACAGTCGGGGAAAAGTCCTTCTTGTTTTTTCAGCACATAATTCATAAGTCATTAAGGGTTTGCTGCGTAGATTATTCCGTTTTGAAGATTGTTGTTTTATCGTAGCTATCCACTTGGGTGTTTGTATATTACGTGTTTCAAACTTTTGTCGTTGCAAGCGTTTCCCATTTGGCGCCTCAAAGTGGACAAGGGAGCTGTTGTATATCTACGCTTTTTGCATTATATGGTTTTCTTAGAGGCGGGGCTTCCTATGACATCTAATTCTGCTGGTTGCATTACCAGTTTCTCTCAGACTTTGTACGCGGACAAAGGCATCGCTGTACGAACATTTTAAGGGTACAAAAACTCCTTGAGCGCGCGCCGATTATAAAAAAAAAAAAAAAAAAAAAAAAAAAAAAAAAAAAAAAAAACATGTCTGGTCTGTTTAAGGTAAATACAGTGCGACTTCGTATGCGATGTGCAAGGCATGAACTTCCACTTTGATGAATGCTTGCGGTTTATTTTACACCCACTCATCCTTAGGGTTATGGACTCCAAACTAAGCCCACCAACATAAGTTGGTTTCATTTTCTTGAGAAAAGAAATACCTACGTAGGGGGCCTATCTCAACTAGCCATATGGAACCGAAATTACTGGGACTCCTTTTGCGGTGCCAGAATATAGACTTTGGCTTTCAGTTCATTTTAGTTTGGAGTATCTAAAGAGTTGTAGTAATCATTTTAAACCTTCATAAAAGCGTTGTTACTCGAGTACGTGAGACTCAGATGGCGTTTATTCTGAGCACCGAAGCGAAAGACCAACACTGATCTGCTGCGGACCAAACCAAACTAGACCAATGAAAAGACGTTGCTTGGACAATAGGTACAGGGTATGCAGTTCGAGACATAAGAAAGCAGTACAACTACGAGAATTAGATCGTTGGCAATTGAAGTGACTTCGGCCGACTGAGTTTTCTTTTAACATTGTACCTTCAGCTGTACCAGTTTCTCTGCAGTCTCATTGTACCATACGTCGTTCATAAGTGTTCTTCTCCTTATCAACTGACTTATACACTTGCCCTCTAAAGCAGGACCCTTCTGGCGCCCGCTAAAAAATTATGTTTCTCGAAGTGAAATTTTGAATTGAATTATAAAACTCGTCCGACTGTGCAGGATAACAATGAAAAATGCTCGCTGTTCCATGAAGTTGTTGGAATAGATGTAACCAATATCAAAAAAGAATTTAGGAAAAGCGAGGTGCTGTCTGCCCTTAAAATTTTCAGTCTAAAACGGATTACACAAAACTTACATAATAATCGTCCAAAAGTTTATTTAACTACTCGCGTTCGCCAAAGATATGGATGTAATCGATTAACGAAGACAAAACGAAGTATATGCTGTCTAACTGCCTAAGAAAAAGACAATAACAAAGACGTCCCTTCACACAGATACACATGGTCTATCGGCCTCCGCTATTAAGTCTGAAAACGACACTTTGAGCAATCTCTGTTAAATAAATGAGAAGGAAGAAAGTTCTAGAGAATTGAACCCACTTGCAGTACATACATACGTATGTACATCTATGTACATCTACGAGTATATACAATATATATCACAGTAACAACAGGTCCACTGGTGATTGATGGTATGTCTCATCGAAAAGTTGAACCAAACTAAAGCATTTGGAATCGATAAACCACTTATTCAATGGATAAGAAATTACCCATCGGAGCATTCAAATTCAATTTAATTTTGGACGATTTCAAGTCTTGGATATCAGGGCTCCGATTTGTTTCCAGCACTTCATTAATTTATTCCCTTGCTGAGAGAATACACTCTGTTTGTCATAGTTTTCCCCGGTGCATTGTAAATCACCAGAAAATTCCGATCTCGGCTTGTGTGTCAATGACAACCTACCTTGTTTGACCACAAATTCTAAGTTTCCACATCTAGTTGCTAGATATGATTCAAAACCGTCTAATAAACCTCACAATATTGCTCAATCAATTAACATTCTCCAACACTAACACAATGTCTTTTGCCTTAGCCTGTTCTATCGCTATTTTTAACTGCGGCATGGAGGCGTTATTAGAAATACCTCCGCTTCGTTGGTCACATGGAAATACTAAAGACGATAGAAGGCACCTTTGACAAATCTCAAACTCTAGAAAATTTGGACCCCACCCTTACCTTTCGAAGTGTAGGAGCAAGATTGGTAGAAGCTGGGTTTTTAGGATCGTGAACCCACCTCTCATTTGCGCTTAGTAAAGATGCCATCATCTTTCAGATGGAATAAGTCCTAAATAACAACTCGTACTCATTAAAACCTCGGCACCCTGAATAAAGTCTCACAGGGCATGAAAAGGTGGACCACCAGGCCAAGAAAATCCATTTATCGCATCCTGCCCAAATTTTAGCCTTAGCTTTAGTAATAATAACGAATTAAAATAGGGAATAAAGCCTTGGGCAAGACTACGCTTAATCAAATTCAAGGAAATTCCTAAATTATAATAACAAAAGTGCCGAGATACTCCTTCTCCTTGATAGGTACATAAGAAATAAATAAGAGTCACTTTCCTTGTAATAAACATCTCCACTAGCACATGAAGATTGTGCTGGAAAAATGAGGAGTCTATGGTACCAGCACTGATACGTAGATGAGCATTATTTCATAAAAGATATATTCTCCATGCAGAAGATCTCGAAGAAAGGTCTGATTCAATTCTTGGAAATAATGGATAATCAATGGAATAAGGGGCACAATAGATCAATATAGTCGCAGTACAGATGGCCTACAAATGTAGATTATCATACCGCAGCATACCGTCGTTATTTTCACGAGCAAATGATCCAACGAAATGGTCAGTAGCATTCCGCCCCTTCAAGACGCGCTATGAAATATAGTGATTCCTTCCTAAGACGTGCAACTCGCTAATGGAATGGCCTGATAGTTCTTTATTTCTTAACATTTATTTCGTGATATATCATACATTTAAAATGAACGTACATCGGAATCTCATCTTCTTTCCTTCCTAACTCTCCTTCGTTCGATACAACTTCTTGTTGCAATATTACGTTGGAATGTCTACTGCTCTGCAGATGCAAAGAAATTGAAAGCCAACAACTTGAATTGGATTGTGGCTTCATCAAACGTTTCACGGCCGTTTGTGTCAAAGTGTTTTTTGAGGGAAGACGATATTCTAGAGCTTTTCCAAAATTGAATCCATCATTGTTTCTTACGACAACTTTTACTGCTTTTCAATACCGCCTTGAAAAATTTATCAAAAGTCTCTCAGTAGTTCAAACTAAAAACCCCAAAGACTGCAAACAATCTACTTGAAACAGTGATTGCCTTCATACCCTTTACAAACTTTTATATGAAATGGACCAGCCTTCACAGAAAAGATTACCTTTCTTCCTATTTAAAAAGTAGGATAAACGCTAAGAACAAAGATGTAAAGTAGTTTTCTCCTCAAAATCGCATCCGAAATTTGACATGCAAACACACACTCGCTTTACCAAGTTTTCCATTAACAAAAAGCGTATGCACTACAAAGTTTTAATTAAGGATCCCCTCCCGCATATTATTGCTCGCTTAACATCCACTTACTTTCTTACTCATAAAAATAAAAAACACAGCCTGCCTGCGTCATAAGGCCTAAAGAGACGTTCCAAAAACAAAAAGGAACATATAAATTAAGGCTCTACAGAATCCTGTCACCAATTTTTTATGTGTTGTTTTTTTATATTTTTCGTTTTACTTTTTAATATTCTCCATTTCATTCAGGGCCATGTTTCAGCTCCCTTGGCTCTTATTCTCTTTAAAAGGTTACTATTGATTAACCTACATAGATGGTTGGAAACAATAAAAACGAAAAAAAAAAACAAAAACAAATACAACAACAACGAATAAATAACAACAGTCCTAAGAGCATCCTAATTTGTGCCATGGCTCTGAACATGAAAAATCAATTACAACAGAGGGGGAAACCAAATAAAGCGAACTTAATTGGGTTAAGTGAATTATACAGCACCCTATTTTGTTGGATGAATTTGAATAGAGGTTAACGTGAATGGATAAGTTTATTTTGTACCCCAAAGTACACAAAGCAATTGGGATGACTTGCTTTGAAACTTCAAATTCCAGGATTTTGATAGATCGATTTGGATGATTGGTCAAGCTAAGGGACGCTACTTCAATCAGATGGTTGTAAGGTACAAATATGTTAGTACCAGAAGACGCCATTAACCTAATTAACTTAATTTCTAAGCAAATTTGAATGCACTGACGCAATTAGACTATGCATGTGACAGAATCGGTCACATTGATGTACTCTTCGATTAACAGACTTTCACAGTTACCTGTGAAGTTACTCGTATGTTAGAATGTATTCAGAGCTATGAAGGATGCACTCCTATCCCAACACCAGTAGTACATATAGACACACTTTTTCCTAGCCGATACGAAAACCCAGAGAGGATACTAGAAAAAAACAAAATAAGCTGGGCTATAGACTCTTTGTCCGCTTACAAATCGCCTGAACTGGACGGAACCACACCAATCATGCTTCAAAAACGACTATTCAGCAGTAGCATCAAGAATGCTTATGTGCCAAAATGCTGGAGGGGTAAAGAGTGTTCATATCTAAAGCAGGGAAAAAATCAGGCCCATAAGCCTAGCACCATTCATTTTAAAAATTTTAGAAAATCTGATTGAGGCTCATATTCGAAGTAATCGGCCCTACATGTCAGAACGGTTGAAGAAAGCCTTTACGACGAAGGGCATACATTAACAGTCTTCCTTGACATCGTAGGTTTCATCCTGCATTAATGAACCTGATAACCAATATGCTCCGCAACAGGAACATCAATGCAACATGGTATTGAGGGCCTCCTCAAGGAGGAGTGATATCAGCTTTTCTGTGGACCTTAGTTGTTAATGAAATACTTCTGAATCTAAAAAGTGAAGGACGAAAAGTCACTGCATACGCGGATGATGTGGTTCGTTCCTTCGTTCCTTCCCACGATCAGTGAAATTCTAAAGTATGCCCTTAGAATCCTTGGAGAATGGATCAAGCTCTGTAGGCTCTGAATCAACTCGGGAACAACAGTGCTTGTTCTATTCACGCATAAAAGGATATTGCCACGATTTGCCCTATCTTCCATATATGGGACAACCAACCGACAATCCAATAGTGCTAAATACCTGGGTATCGTGCTACTACAATAAATTGTAAGCTGAGTTGGAATGTCGAAAAACGTGTAAACGATCGCCAACTACGCTTACAGCCGTATATTTGGGGAAAATTGGGTACCTAACCCCAAGATTATTCTGTGGATGTACACGGATAGTGTTATAGCCATCTCAACCTACGTTGGTTTAGTATGGTGGCAAGCCACAAACAAAACAAGCAACCTCAGGTTAATAACAAAAGTACAGAGGATTTCATGTAGAGGCACGACTCATGCCATGAGAACGACGCCAACGGCGGGACTAGAAAATATACTTTGTCGAACGCTTTAATATTGAGTCAGCTTAATGAGTGGAAACCAAACCCGAAAGCGCACGTCTCAATCCTTGCAAGTGAACTGGGATTATGCTCCAATACCCCATCACAACTTTGAGACACCATTCGCCTGCATTTTCCCAAGCAGGGAGGAATGGGATAAGAACCAAATGGTACAAGACTCGATATAGTTTTTCACGAATGGATTAAAGATGGAGATAGAAACCGGCGCTGGAATCTTCTCCCATCAATTGAACTTATGATGTTCACGACGCCTCCCGGACTATAGTAGTGTCTTCCAGGCTGAGATATTAGCAGTAGCCGAAGCAGTGAAACTTGCGGCAATAAAGGCAATATCCCACGAGGATATTACTATATTTATTGATAGGCTGCCATTAAAGCCTATCAATAAATATAGGCTGCCATTAAAGCCTATCAATAAATATAGTAATGGCAGTCGAAATCAAATCGAGGATTTTGGAGTGATTTCGTGAAGAGCTTAAGGCTCTTTGCGTTAAGCATAGAGTTATGCTATACTGGGTCCCAGTATGCAAACGAGCTAGCTTGAAAAGGATCCTCTCTAGAAAGGGAAGTGGCATATCAAAGTATCAAATCTTCACTCTGCACTCTGAGAATACAAGTAGAGCGAATGATACAAATAAAAACCAATGAAAGATTGTAAATCTTCCAACCTACACCTCAAGACAATTATGGCCGGAATTCAGGGAATCCAGAACAAGTACGATTCGCTTAAAAAGCAGAGCTGAACTATCTACGATTGTTCGATTACGCATGAAATAAAGCTGTGCCTTACCGACGACAACCTATGCAGAAACTGGGAGGACCTAGCCTTACAGGAGGATAACCTAAATTTTTTCTGCCACTATCCCAGCCTCAGTAATTTGAGACAAAGAACTTTAGGAAGTTCGATCAAATTCCCCTACCTGGGCATCACAATGGGTCTACAAATAACTAGGTGTGATAACGTTTAGAATGGATTCAGCTCCAGATACCCCATCAACCCGCTATTTAACCTAATCTAACCTGAGTCTGGCATGTCGAAATATGTCGTTAAGCTTTCAGTTCTCGTATCTGAAGGCTGTACAAGGGAGCACTGTTTAAGATCAGTCATGCTCGGTTCGGCGATTCGGCTGGCGTTGCAGAAGCCTTTCATCTTGAAAAGAAAGATAGTGACGAATCTGGCTCAAGATGTACTAATGAACTCGTAGGAACAAGGTGCGTTTCTTCACTATATCTATGGATGGAACAGATTAAGACGAAAGACCTTAAAAAGGTTACATCGCAGGTGCTATACGAGTACTTCTATCAGGAATAAATTAAAAAAACCATCCCTACATTTCCATGGATCACTTTGAAGTAGAGACTCCTGTGTCACTTTGTATCACGTGATTGATCGCTTGAGTGAGTCAGGTCGAAAGCGGGTCTTCAAGGTCATTTCTAAAGGTGCTCAAGTAATGCAACTAAAAGCTGTGGAGGTGATTATGAAAGAGATTGTGGAAAAGATGTCAAAGGAAAAGAGGATTCGCGTTTTCTTGAAAAACGAGGGCAACGATTAATTTGATAGGTTGCGGTTTTGACAAAAAACAGTATTTTTTATTGTGTAAGCTTAGGTTCTCCCGACCGGTCTTGGTCCTGGATGATCTGCTATATCTTTCCTTGAAATGATGCATGGCATGTCGGTGGTACTTATTGGCGCAAGGGCGTTAGCTCGGCGAGGCCTTGTCGGAACGTTGAAAAAAGACAAATGATAGCGGGCGGTGATCAATTAAAACGGTGAAGTTGCGACCGTCGAGGATGTGTTTAAAAGAATGAATGCCTTGCAGTATTGTCAGGAGCTCGCGGTCGTACGCGCTGTAATTCGCTTAGGTCTTATTCAATTTGCTCGTATAGAATCGCAGAGGTTGTCGTTTCCCATCGACGAATTGGTCCATAGCAGCACCGATGGATCTGTCTGAAGCGTCGCACCGCAGTGACAATGTCGAGTCTTGTGCAGGCTATGCAAGTTGCACAGACTTGGTTAGGAGTTGCTTGCATTTCTCGAAAGCTTGTTCTATTTCTATGCTTGGTGCGAGGTCGATGAGTGGGGCGTGTGCTTCTGCTCTTCCTGGCATATTGAGTCTGTAGAAATTCCATGCACCCAAGAAACGACGTAGCTCTGCAACTTTTTTTGGCTTTGGGTAGTTACGCATAGCTCCCACCCTTTCTGCTGGTGGTTTTATTCCAAATTCGCTGACACTGTATCCAAGGTAATTGACCTCGGGCTGTCCAAACATATACCATATTTGTGCACATTAATTAAAAGGCCGCTTTGTTGAAGTCTTTTGAGGATGAGACGAATATGCTGTTCATGTTCTGCAATCGAGTCAGAAGCGAAGAGGAGATCATATAGGTCGACGTGGCACAACTCGAGATCGCGAAGTGTGGAGTCCATTAATCGTTAGAAAGACTTTGCGGCGTTACATAGACCAAAAATAATCAACTTGAACTGGGAGAGTCCAAAAGGTGTGATAACTGCTGTTTTGTGTCGGTCTTCTGGTGCGGCGGGAATTTTGAATTTGGTAGTAAGCCCGCTTCAGGTCGAGAGTTGTAAACACATTACGACCGTGGAGATTTAATGTAAAATCGCGCAGGTGGGGCAACGAATAACGATCCGGTACTGTTACTTTGCCGATAATCGCCGCAGGCTCGCCATTCGACATTCGTTTTCTTTACGAGATGTAGCAGACTCGCCCACCAACTTTTTGATGGTTCACAAAGCCCTTGTAGCATCATAACTTCAAATTCGTCTTTTGCTGCTGCCAACTCCCACTAGGCGCCGTACGTGTCCCGCTACTGGGATGACATCTTACCGCCACCTTGTTTTAATATGTACATCCTTGAATTCCTTTAATAGATGATAATAAGGATGGTCGAAATTAACTAAAGAAATTGATGGATGTGGGGAATAAATAAATCGTGTTGGCGATTGTAGCTTCGTCTCCAAATCGATCAATCTTCTGCGACGAAGGTCGACGAGGAGTCCGTTATGTTTGATGAAGTCAGCTTCTGGGATGGGTTGAGTGACATCGGCAAGTGTGAAAGTCCAAAAAAAATTGTCGACGGAGTCCTAGGTCAAGTGTCATGGGTTTTGTGCCAAAGGTATTGATAGTTGACCCATTTGGAGCGAACAACCTTGATTGAATGAAGCTTTTGGATCTATTTGGGCGCGTTAGATTCGGTGTCGACCAAAAACTTGAAGAGATGCCTACCGCGTTCCCTGAGGGCTCATTGCTCAATCAATTAACATTCTCCAACACTAACACAATGTCTTTTGCCTTAGCCTGTTCTATCGCTATTTTTAACTGCGGCATGGAGGCGTTATTAGAAATACCTCCGCTTCGTTGGTCACATGGAAATACTAAAGACGATAGAAGGCACCTTTGACAAATCTCAAACTCTAGAAAATTTGGACCCCACCCTTACCTTTCGAAGTGTAGGAGCAAGATTGGTAGAAGCTGGGTTTTTAGGATCGTGAACCCACCTCTCATTTGCGCTTAGTAAAGATGCCATCATCTTTCAGATGGAATAAGTCCTAAATAACAACTCGTACTCATTAAAACCTCGGCACCCTGAATAAAGTCTCACAGGGCATGAAAAGGTGGACCACCAGGCCAAGAAAATCCATTTATCGCATCCTGCCCAAATTTTAGCCTTAGCTTTAGTAATAATAACGAATTAAAATAGGGAATAAAGCCTTGGGCAAGACTACGCTTAATCAAATTCAAGGAAATTCCTAAATTATAATAACAAAAGTGCCGAGATACTCCTTCTCCTTGATAGGTACATAAGAAATAAATAAGAGTCACTTTCCTTGTAATAAACATCTCCACTAGCACATGAAGATTGTGCTGGAAAAATGAGGAGTCTATGGTACCAGCACTGATACGTAGATGAGCATTATTTCATAAAAGATATATTCTCCATGCAGAAGATCTCGAAGAAAGGTCTGATTCAATTCTTGGAAATAATGGATAATCAATGGAATAAGGGGCACAATAGATCAATATAGTCGCAGTACAGATGGCCTACAAATGTAGATTATCATACCGCAGCATACCGTCGTTATTTTCACGAGCAAATGATCCAACGAAATGGTCAGTAGCATTCCGCCCCTTCAAGACGCGCTATGAAATATAGTGATTCCTTCCTAAGACGTGCAACTCGCTAATGGAATGGCCTGATAGTTCTTTATTTCTTAACATTTATTTCGTGATATATCATACATTTAAAATGAACGTACATCGGAATCTCATCTTCTTTCCTTCCTAACTCTCCTTCGTTCGATACAACTTCTTGTTGCAATATTACGTTGGAATGTCTACTGCTCTGCAGATGCAAAGAAATTGAAAGCCAACAACTTGAATTGGATTGTGGCTTCATCAAACGTTTCACGGCCGTTTGTGTCAAAGTGTTTTTTGAGGGAAGACGATATTCTAGAGCTTTTCCAAAATTGAATCCATCATTGTTTCTTACGACAACTTTTACTGCTTTTCAATACCGCCTTGAAAAATTTATCAAAAGTCTCTCAGTAGTTCAAACTAAAAACCCCAAAGACTGCAAACAATCTACTTGAAACAGTGATTGCCTTCATACCCTTTACAAACTTTTATATGAAATGGACCAGCCTTCACAGAAAAGATTACCTTTCTTCCTATTTAAAAAGTAGGATAAACGCTAAGAACAAAGATGTAAAGTAGTTTTCTCCTCAAAATCGCATCCGAAATTTGACATGCAAACACACACTCGCTTTACCAAGTTTTCCATTAACAAAAAGCGTATGCACTACAAAGTTTTAATTAAGGATCCCCTCCCGCATATTATTGCTCGCTTAACATCCACTTACTTTCTTACTCATAAAAATAAAAAACACAGCCTGCCTGCGTCATAAGGCCTAAAGAGACGTTCCAAAAACAAAAAGGAACATATAAATTAAGGCTCTACAGAATCCTGTCACCAATTTTTTATGTGTTGTTTTTTTATATTTTTCGTTTTACTTTTTAATATTCTCCATTTCATTCAGGGCCATGTTTCAGCTCCCTTGGCTCTTATTCTCTTTAAAAGGTTACTATTGATTAACCTACATAGATGGTTGGAAACAATAAAAACGAAAAAAAAAAACAAAAACAAATACAACAACAACGAATAAATAACAACAGTCCTAAGAGCATCCTAATTTGTGCCATGGCTCTGAACATGAAAAATCAATTACAACAGAGGGGGAAACCAAATAAAGCGAACTTAATTGGGTTAAGTGAATTATACAGCACCCTATTTTGTTGGATGAATTTGAATAGAGGTTAACGTGAATGGATAAGTTTATTTTGTACCCCAAAGTACACAAAGCAATTGGGATGACTTGCTTTGAAACTTCAAATTCCAGGATTTTGATAGATCGATTTGGATGATTGGTCAAGCTAAGGGACGCTACTTCAATCAGATGGTTGTAAGGTACAAATATGTTAGTACCAGAAGACGCCATTAACCTAATTAACTTAATTTCTAAGCAAATTTGAATGCACTGACGCAATTAGACTATGCATGTGACAGAATCGGTCACATTGATGTACTCTTCGATTAACAGACTTTCACAGTTACCTGTGAAGTTACTCGTATGTTAGAATGTATTCAGAGCTATGAAGGATGCACTCCTATCCCAACACCAGTAGTACATATAGACACACTTTTTCCTAGCCGATACGAAAACCCAGAGAGGATACTAGAAAAAAACAAAATAAGCTGGGCTATAGACTCTTTGTCCGCTTACAAATCGCCTGAACTGGACGGAACCACACCAATCATGCTTCAAAAACGACTATTCAGCAGTAGCATCAAGAATGCTTATGTGCCAAAATGCTGGAGGGGTAAAGAGTGTTCATATCTAAAGCAGGGAAAAAATCAGGCCCATAAGCCTAGCACCATTCATTTTAAAAATTTTAGAAAATCTGATTGAGGCTCATATTCGAAGTAATCGGCCCTACATGTCAGAACGGTTGAAGAAAGCCTTTACGACGAAGGGCATACATTAACAGTCTTCCTTGACATCGTAGGTTTCATCCTGCATTAATGAACCTGATAACCAATATGCTCCGCAACAGGAACATCAATGCAACATGGTATTGAGGGCCTCCTCAAGGAGGAGTGATATCAGCTTTTCTGTGGACCTTAGTTGTTAATGAAATACTTCTGAATCTAAAAAGTGAAGGACGAAAAGTCACTGCATACGCGGATGATGTGGTTCGTTCCTTCGTTCCTTCCCACGATCAGTGAAATTCTAAAGTATGCCCTTAGAATCCTTGGAGAATGGATCAAGCTCTGTAGGCTCTGAATCAACTCGGGAACAACAGTGCTTGTTCTATTCACGCATAAAAGGATATTGCCACGATTTGCCCTATCTTCCATATATGGGACAACCAACCGACAATCCAATAGTGCTAAATACCTGGGTATCGTGCTACTACAATAAATTGTAAGCTGAGTTGGAATGTCGAAAAACGTGTAAACGATCGCCAACTACGCTTACAGCCGTATATTTGGGGAAAATTGGGTACCTAACCCCAAGATTATTCTGTGGATGTACACGGATAGTGTTATAGCCATCTCAACCTACGTTGGTTTAGTATGGTGGCAAGCCACAAACAAAACAAGCAACCTCAGGTTAATAACAAAAGTACAGAGGATTTCATGTAGAGGCACGACTCATGCCATGAGAACGACGCCAACGGCGGGACTAGAAAATATACTTTGTCGAACGCTTTAATATTGAGTCAGCTTAATGAGTGGAAACCAAACCCGAAAGCGCACGTCTCAATCCTTGCAAGTGAACTGGGATTATGCTCCAATACCCCATCACAACTTTGAGACACCATTCGCCTGCATTTTCCCAAGCAGGGAGGAATGGGATAAGAACCAAATGGTACAAGACTCGATATAGTTTTTCACGAATGGATTAAAGATGGAGATAGAAACCGGCGCTGGAATCTTCTCCCATCAATTGAACTTATGATGTTCACGACGCCTCCCGGACTATAGTAGTGTCTTCCAGGCTGAGATATTAGCAGTAGCCGAAGCAGTGAAACTTGCGGCAATAAAGGCAATATCCCACGAGGATATTACTATATTTATTGATAGGCTGCCATTAAAGCCTATCAATAAATATAGGCTGCCATTAAAGCCTATCAATAAATATAGTAATGGCAGTCGAAATCAAATCGAGGATTTTGGAGTGATTTCGTGAAGAGCTTAAGGCTCTTTGCGTTAAGCATAGAGTTATGCTATACTGGGTCCCAGTATGCAAACGAGCTAGCTTGAAAAGGATCCTCTCTAGAAAGGGAAGTGGCATATCAAAGTATCAAATCTTCACTCTGCACTCTGAGAATACAAGTAGAGCGAATGATACAAATAAAAACCAATGAAAGATTGTAAATCTTCCAACCTACACCTCAAGACAATTATGGCCGGAATTCAGGGAATCCAGAACAAGTACGATTCGCTTAAAAAGCAGAGCTGAACTATCTACGATTGTTCGATTACGCATGAAATAAAGCTGTGCCTTACCGACGACAACCTATGCAGAAACTGGGAGGACCTAGCCTTACAGGAGGATAACCTAAATTTTTTCTGCCACTATCCCAGCCTCAGTAATTTGAGACAAAGAACTTTAGGAAGTTCGATCAAATTCCCCTACCTGGGCATCACAATGGGTCTACAAATAACTAGGTGTGATAACGTTTAGAATGGATTCAGCTCCAGATACCCCATCAACCCGCTATTTAACCTAATCTAACCTGAGTCTGGCATGTCGAAATATGTCGTTAAGCTTTCAGTTCTCGTATCTGAAGGCTGTACAAGGGAGCACTGTTTAAGATCAGTCATGCTCGGTTCGGCGATTCGGCTGGCGTTGCAGAAGCCTTTCATCTTGAAAAGAAAGATAGTGACGAATCTGGCTCAAGATGTACTAATGAACTCGTAGGAACAAGGTGCGTTTCTTCACTATATCTATGGATGGAACAGATTAAGACGAAAGACCTTAAAAAGGTTACATCGCAGGTGCTATACGAGTACTTCTATCAGGAATAAATTAAAAAAACCATCCCTACATTTCCATGGATCACTTTGAAGTAGAGACTCCTGTGTCACTTTGTATCACGTGATTGATCGCTTGAGTGAGTCAGGTCGAAAGCGGGTCTTCAAGGTCATTTCTAAAGGTGCTCAAGTAATGCAACTAAAAGCTGTGGAGGTGATTATGAAAGAGATTGTGGAAAAGATGTCAAAGGAAAAGAGGATTCGCGTTTTCTTGAAAAACGAGGGCAACGATTAATTTGATAGGTTGCGGTTTTGACAAAAAACAGTATTTTTTATTGTGTAAGCTTAGGTTCTCCCGACCGGTCTTGGTCCTGGATGATCTGCTATATCTTTCCTTGAAATGATGCATGGCATGTCGGTGGTACTTATTGGCGCAAGGGCGTTAGCTCGGCGAGGCCTTGTCGGAACGTTGAAAAAAGACAAATGATAGCGGGCGGTGATCAATTAAAACGGTGAAGTTGCGACCGTCGAGGATGTGTTTAAAAGAATGAATGCCTTGCAGTATTGTCAGGAGCTCGCGGTCGTACGCGCTGTAATTCGCTTAGGTCTTATTCAATTTGCTCGTATAGAATCGCAGAGGTTGTCGTTTCCCATCGACGAATTGGTCCATAGCAGCACCGATGGATCTGTCTGAAGCGTCGCACCGCAGTGACAATGTCGAGTCTTGTGCAGGCTATGCAAGTTGCACAGACTTGGTTAGGAGTTGCTTGCATTTCTCGAAAGCTTGTTCTATTTCTATGCTTGGTGCGAGGTCGATGAGTGGGGCGTGTGCTTCTGCTCTTCCTGGCATATTGAGTCTGTAGAAATTCCATGCACCCAAGAAACGACGTAGCTCTGCAACTTTTTTTGGCTTTGGGTAGTTACGCATAGCTCCCACCCTTTCTGCTGGTGGTTTTATTCCAAATTCGCTGACACTGTATCCAAGGTAATTGACCTCGGGCTGTCCAAACATATACCATATTTGTGCACATTAATTAAAAGGCCGCTTTGTTGAAGTCTTTTGAGGATGAGACGAATATGCTGTTCATGTTCTGCAATCGAGTCAGAAGCGAAGAGGAGATCATATAGGTCGACGTGGCACAACTCGAGATCGCGAAGTGTGGAGTCCATTAATCGTTAGAAAGACTTTGCGGCGTTACATAGACCAAAAATAATCAACTTGAACTGGGAGAGTCCAAAAGGTGTGATAACTGCTGTTTTGTGTCGGTCTTCTGGTGCGGCGGGAATTTTGAATTTGGTAGTAAGCCCGCTTCAGGTCGAGAGTTGTAAACACATTACGACCGTGGAGATTTAATGTAAAATCGCGCAGGTGGGGCAACGAATAACGATCCGGTACTGTTACTTTGCCGATAATCGCCGCAGGCTCGCCATTCGACATTCGTTTTCTTTACGAGATGTAGCAGACTCGCCCACCAACTTTTTGATGGTTCACAAAGCCCTTGTAGCATCATAACTTCAAATTCGTCTTTTGCTGCTGCCAACTCCCACTAGGCGCCGTACGTGTCCCGCTACTGGGATGACATCTTACCGCCACCTTGTTTTAATATGTACATCCTTGAATTCCTTTAATAGATGATAATAAGGATGGTCGAAATTAACTAAAGAAATTGATGGATGTGGGGAATAAATAAATCGTGTTGGCGATTGTAGCTTCGTCTCCAAATCGATCAATCTTCTGCGACGAAGGTCGACGAGGAGTCCGTTATGTTTGATGAAGTCAGCTTCTGGGATGGGTTGAGTGACATCGGCAAGTGTGAAAGTCCAAAAAAAATTGTCGACGGAGTCCTAGGTCAAGTGTCATGGGTTTTGTGCCAAAGGTATTGATAGTTGACCCATTTGGAGCGAACAACCTTGATTGAATGAAGCTTTTGGATCTATTTGGGCGCGTTAGATTCGGTGTCGACCAAAAACTTGAAGAGATGCCTACCGCGTTCCCTGAGGGCTCATTGAGTTTAAATATGTTGTTGAGGCACTGACAAAATTGCGGCACGGCACTTACGGGCCCTTTCGCCAAATTTCGAGTTGAAATAGCAAATTCGGCCGAACTGCTACATCTGCTGATACAAAGAACATGCAAAAATGAGCGATTTCCGCTGCAATGCAACTGGAGCTATATGTCTTCCTCGGTTATAGATAAGAGAATACTCGTAGGTGGAATCATATAAGAATGGATTAAGGAACATTCAGATTCAACTCTCGACGACGAATGTGCAGGCTTTCGCGCTGGATCCTACTTCATCGACCACATAAACACCTTACGGATCTTCCTAATAGAGCAATGAGTCGATGAATTGCAGCCATGACGCCCTATGACTGAACATAACATATATGTATGAGTACAGACATTGTATAAAAACAATGGCGCCGTTTCGTGCGAATGATGGTTAAAAACATATTCCTGATGAAAATGCTATTCCAAAAGATCCTGGTGTAATTGAAGAAGTGATCTTCTTCCACAAGATAACGACTCTTTAACACACTTCAAGGTTCCGTTCGATCTGTATGCAGCAAAAGGATGAAAAAGCGGTGCTAATCAACTATTTGGCCATCTTAGCTTCCGGGATAAAATCCAATTTAAGTTTATAAGTAGTTTCCTTCGACTATCACACTCTTTTCATAAGCCATCCTGGTGATTTTCAGCTTATGAATGGTACTGTACTCGTATGTAGTCATCACCGGAAAGTGCTTGGGATAATCTCAAATACGAGTTTAAAACGCGGATTCATCACGAAATTGAAGGACTCTAGAGTGCCTTTACACGTAGGTCTAGAGTGCCTTTATACGTAGGTCTAGAGTGCCGTTATACGTAGGTCTAGAGTGCCTTTATACGACTTACAGAATACCAATTAATTATAATCAAATGGACCAATTCAAATTGTGAACATTTAGAGGACGAATTTAAGAAGCTGCTCACCAATCTTATTCCATTGGCGCAAATAGCGCATTGCTTATTGATGCATTTTTGTACATCTCCGGCTCGGTATGGTTTCAGCTGTTTTCAAAAAGAAAGCCAATGTTGTTTCCAAGTCAAGCGTTGAATACAAAGGCCTAGGACTCAACAATGAATTAAGAGTGTCTAATAAAGGAAGCGTCCAACTATATCCTGAATTTACAGATTAGGAATACATCGACTACTCCTCACAAATGACTGCTTGTCTAACAAACTCTACACTAAGACTTAATTCTGAACTAAGGCTTAGCTTTTTGGTTTATGATATACCATATAAAAAGTGGGGCAAAAGTTGTCACCCTATGTCCTTTGGCTGTAATTTTTTTATGAATGAAAAACTCTGGTTGTGCTTTTGGATTGTGTTTATTTGATGTCATAAATTTTTTTCCATTAAGTCGAAAAAATTATTTCAGCTAAGTGGCCGCCGCTAGAATTGATGACCATTCGGGCCCG
Source organism: Volucella zonaria (assembly GCA_963966105.1). Lineage (NCBI taxonomy): Eukaryota > Metazoa > Arthropoda > Insecta > Diptera > Syrphidae > Volucella > Volucella zonaria. The sequence continues at coordinate 183,368,510 of OZ014532.1, forward strand.
ATTTGTGGCATTTTCCATCACTCTTGCCAGAACTTCCGGTGATACGTCCTCGTATTCTTGACGGATATTCTCTTTGAAGTCTTCAAGAATCTGAAGTTTGTCGACATAGACTCGTGACTTAAAAAAATACCCCACAAAAAGAAGTCTGGAACGGTTAAGCCAGGTGATCTTGCCGACCAGTGCAAGTCGCCAAAACAACATTAGGAGAGTTGGTAAGCATGGCTCTGTAGCGCTCGCCGTCCATAGTAGTCGTTTGGCCAGGGGCGTTTTCGTATTCAATCACAGCTGCCATATTCTCAGCAGAACGGCTGATCTGGGGACGGCCAGACCTGGCAGAATCTCGTGCTGTCCCATACTCTGGGCCCCCGCCCAATTATCAAGGCTTCGCCCATCAATGACGTTGTCTAATAAAAAGCGGGGGCAGAGCATATTACTGGTCTTATCGTAAACATCTTCATACAATGCCTCTGAAGGTTGCTACGATTTGACCAGTTACAAGTTGCCGGTCTTGTTGGCAGCAGGACCACCGGTAGTCCCTACCAGGACTTAAATCACGGTACCATGGGAGTCAGGAGCCCCCCGGATTTCGGTCCGGGCCTGACTTGTTGAGGTAGGCCCCCTTGTGGGAGCGTTATGGTGACTGTGGTTTAAACCCAAATCGCGGGAAAGGGTCTAACCCATTGTAGAGTTGCAAATAAGTACTGGGTGCTGTGACCCTAAGAACAGCAAGAGGTTTTAGGTCAGCCTCGATTCATACCAAGGGTGGAACTTGTGCCTCCAACACAGTTCCGAATTGGTATCAAAGGATTGACGGAGAGCGATGGCAAGGCGTATCCTTGCTCCCATGGATGTATGGGCATCCCGTAAACATAAGTCTACATGACAGGTGGTTTACGTTAAAAACCAGAGACTAATGTAACATACTGTTCTAGGCGAGCGGCTAAACGTCGTAGTGTTTGCCCAGTTGGTGTCGGACGACCGGGAAATCTGCGCCGAAATTCGCGCTGCCCCAATCGTAACAATTATTCCGCGTTCTTTACGAGTATAGCGTGACTTTTGCGCCACCTTGTATGACTACGGGGCTGCGATTTTGTGGCAGTGATATGATCCAAAACCCTATTCCTTTCACTTTGGAATTGGGTAACATGAAAAGAATGGCATTCTGGTTTTCGGAGCTTTTTCATAAATGTTGTACGTTCAGAGAGTGAACGATTACCCGACGTTTAATTCATGATGGGTCAACAGGGACCTAGTACTATCCAGACTATTTAAAGGACAAGCAATGCTTAAACACAGTATTTTAATTTTTATTTTTTCCTATCGAAACATAACAAAATAAATTTACCATGGCTAATGGGATAACGAAAAAAAAGCGCAATTCGTTCGGTCCTTTCCAAATTGTGAACGGCACATGGTGGATGCAAACATATTCCTAGTTTCAGACACAACACACAGAGTAGGTGCCTTTGAAATATCACATATCGTACCCACAACATTAGAACCACGGGCGCCGTTTCGTTCTTTCTGCATGGCTTCTTCGAATGGTCGATGGTTATAGTAGGACTGGCAGCAGGCAGTATAGTGGCATTCTCGACTACCACTCGAATTGCATCCGACTACAGCCCACAATGGCTCTGTCGAAATGAGATGCTGCACTTTATACATGCTCGTACACAAACGTCACATTGCACCCACGCCACTTTAGTGCAGTGCAACCATCGAAGGTGAGAGAAGACGGTCGGTCATTCCAGTGCAGTGCAGAGAAAAGGGCTTCATTACGAATGGGAAAGTAACGTTTTCCTAGGCACACAAAATGTACGGCTGTACGGCAAAAAAAACAATTCTTTCGTTTAGTTCTGTTTTAAAGAGGTTTAAGGGATTCCATGGATTCCGAGGATTCTGAACAACCTTCACAGTGTGTGGAGTTTATGAGAATGTTTGTGCAGTTGGAAATGGAATACGGTGAATACATGTGTGGGAGTAATCATGTCGATTTGACCCATTTTTTTTATTTTTATTTTTATTTTTTATTCTCTGCTTTTGCTTTTTTTTTTGTTATGATGCTTCCTTTTATGGAATTATCTCTGGTAGTCCTCTGGTATCCCCGTAGTTGGCCACCATTTGGATTATCCTGATTCCAGTAATTCCCATGCCCGGACTACCTTCAGGCTGAGGTTTCATTTAAATGCTTTGCGTTGCAGTAAATGGATGGATGGTATTCGTATGGATGCACTTCGAAGGAAGGAAACTCTAATGGCTAGGTAAATGGGTGACGGGCAGACCAGGGCCATGAAAAAAAATATTGCCGTAGATACTTTTGTTTGCACTTGGTATTTCCGCAAATTAGGTCGATAGTTGGAGGAAGTAAATTGCAACTAAGGACAAATTTATTTCAGTTCGTGGTAGTAGGTAGTAGTAAAAAATTTTTTGATGAGGTAGCCAAGAGAAATAAAAAAACAAATTATCTCTGCATTGCAATTGTACAGGCACGGGAGAAAAGATGGGGTGTGAGTACTCGTATTTCTGATTGGCATTGTTGTGGAAATGGCCATGGAATGCTTCGTTTCTATTTTAGGCTAATGAAATGAGAAGAAATTGTAGGAATGCTGTTGATATACCACAGAGAATGGTAAGTTAACGATGTAGAAACGTTTGGGAGATATTATTTCTTTTGCAGGGCTTGCACTACATTTCTCGAGAATGATTAGCGTTAGAGTTGATGTTGCATAAACAAAAGCAGATTAATTGTTCCTGTAAAAAATGAGAGATTCTAGGCGTTTTGAGTCAAGATCAGCATAAGACGGGACGGCTCGAGGCCTCAATGGGATCTATTTATGTGTAGAAAAGTGTTATTTCTGCCTTTCAGGGATGATTTGATGATTTACTATGGCGGTCACTTAGCGGAGATTCTATGATGATGATTTGATTTATGTATGAATCCCGGATCCTACTCGTTGTCGTAGATTACGACTGATAGTGGTACAACTAAAAGCATCACTGATGCATTGTACATAAAAAGGTCTATGACGTCCGAATCTATACACGAAATATTCGCACCTTAATCAGGCAACGTGCAGCCGAACAACTAGCGGATGTCCGATTAGTCGATGGTATGCAGATTTCTTGTTAACAGGATATGGTTTTGACCACATTAGCAGCTAAACCCATTTTGCGGCTTCAAAGGCCTTAGTTTGATTGTTTTCGACCTCATTCTTTACAACATGTGTGGAATGTATACCATGTCACTACAGGGATGGTATCTATCGACCTGTATACGGTTTTGAGTTTTTCTAGAATCCATGAAAATAATAAACGAATGGTGTCTGGTGAATATTTAGTCAGTAGGGGATTTATCCGGCTTAAAGCCTCACTCATAGTTGCCAGTTGTCGATTAAGGACGCATTTGCTCAATTTTTCCGTTCGGCCAAGTCGTGAAAAAGAGTTTGTGTATGCTCTCTATCAAGTCATCTGCTGATGACTTAAGTAGTTCGACAGTAAGTAGACCGTCCAGTCGGGCCCTTTTATTAAATCGGGTACAATGTTTTGCCTGACAGAGAAATTTGGATCGACCGCGCCGTTTAGAATATCCTGACCACTTACTGTGACTCTACTGCCAAATGTCTTTGCTCATTTCTACAAGTTTCTGTTCGAGTTTTGTTGACTTGACACTGCCGAATGTTATTCCTGGAGTAGCTCCTCTCCATTCCCGCCTCTGCTCGTAGAGCGCGCGAGCCGCTTTCGGTTTTCAATGCAGCGGCGTTGCTTGATCGGGTGAGACCCAGCGCATTAGATACGGCATTTCAGACAGCTTCTTGGCATCAATGCCACTGCTCTTCAGCACGTAATGCAGGCTTATAACCGTTGAGGGATACATAAACAGCAAAGGTTCTCACGGTTTGTTGCAATTCCTGCCGTTCAACATCTCTTTACAGTATTTTCCGTTGTCATGGCGTATATAGACGTAACTTCGGTGCGGCCGGTCGCAATATTCGGACATCTATACTACTGGAGGAGTATACAAGGATCAATTTGTTTTTTGATCTAGTGACTGCAATGTTCGTTTGTGAGCATTGAAGTGAAAAAACCGTGTGCTAGGTACGAAATGGAATATCGCAGCATAGTCAACTATGCAAAGTTCATTTCATCTTTTCTAATATATTTCGACGTTAAATGACCTAAAACAATTTTTCATACTTAAAACTATGTAGGTATGTGCTATGTGATCGAGAATCTCACAGAAATAGTCTTTGATAGCATCGTCTATCTGGCTGATATTTGCAAATTTACCCTTAACAGGGATTGTTACAACACATTAATTTACGTACCCAAAGCTCAAAACTTCTTTCCTTAGTCTGCCGCTTCCAACCGACCGCACCCAAACAGATGCTACTCTGTTTTCTGTAGCAGTAACACTGGTAAGCTACCAGGTTGGAAGTTGTCTTCGTCAAAATGCACTTAGATTACTTGTTACAATGCTACAATGCTACCACATCTAACCCTAAGAGATTTCTTGATAAATTTATCAAGATCGCTGATCTTGGAAGTGGAAATTGCCTACGGATTGGATTCTGATGCATACCAAGGCAGAGCATTTGCAAAGGAAGTGCGGCACACACTTCTCTTCATCGCTTCAGCCCTAGCAGAAATCGTCCTGACTAATATTAGATGCGCAACTAAGTTCTCAATAGATGTCTCTAGCAGTAAGGGCTGGTCGATTTTGACATATCCAAAACGTCATATACTTTTGGTTGTGTGATTTTGTGCCAAATAATAGTCATTTACGGGAAGTTTTGATTTTCTTCCTTCATTCGAAGAAAACGGCAGCTGAAGTGAATCGAGAGCTTCAAAAAGTTTACGGAGATGCTGCTGTTCCGTCGCTTCAAAGACAGTGATTTCGATGTTGACGACTGTCCGCGTGAAGGAAGGCCAACATCCTACGAAGACGCTGAATTGGAAGTATTGCTCGATGAGGATCCGTGCCAAACGCAAGAAGAGCTTGCTTCAGCATTAAGAGTTACCCGGTAAGCTATTTGCAAGCGATTGCATGCGTTGGGAATGATTCAAAAACAAGGATTTTGGGTTCCTTATGATTTGAAGCCAATGGACGTTAAGCGTTGTTATTTCGCCTATGAACAACTGCGAAAGGAAGGGTTTCCTTAGGAATTCATTACAGCAACTCAAAGAGAAGAAAGTCATGGGGACTGCCCGGCCATGCTTCTAGGTCGTCGGCTCGGCCGAATATTCACACTGCGAAAGTTATGCTGTGCATTTGGTGGGACGAAGCCGATGTTATTTATTACGAACTGTTGAAACCCGACGAAACCCTCACTGAGGCGAGCACTGCACGAAAAACGGCCATAATACGAGCAGAGGCACAAAAATTGATTATACAGGAAGACAACGCTCTGCCTCACGTTGCCAAATCCGTTAAAACCTACCTGGAAACACCGAAATGCGAAGTCCTATCCCACCCGCCATATTCCCCAGATATTGCGCTGCCCGATCATTACTTGTTTCCTTCGATAGAAGTTCCGCTCATATGAAGACATCAAAAAATGGTTGATTCGTGGATAGCCTCAAAAGATGAACACTTTTATCGTAGCGGTATTTGAGCTCTGCCAGAAAGATGGGAAAAAGTTGTAGCCAGCGCTGGGCAATTCCTTGAATGATTCATTTGTAACCATTTTTTCACAATAAAGTTGCATTTTCATCAAAAAAAAAAAACTTAGTTGCGCACCTAATACTCATTTACTGCGCGTATATTCAGGCACAGCACTCTTGATCTTTAAGGTTCGAGTGTGGGAGATTTTAGTCTCTCACCGTTGTCTCGATGGGTCCACCAATGATTGCCTTAACGAGCGCTTGAAAGTGTCCTTGGGTGTAGGACATTGGTGGCCTCACGTTATCAAGCTGCTTACTTATTATTCCTGTGAATCCAAGTCTGACAAGTTCATCAGCGGCACAGTTTTCTGGATTATCCAAGTTTCTCGGAACCTAACTGCTTACCCATCTCATTAGAAAATACGTGGCGGTCTCAAATCCCTCTAGAATTTATGAGGTCCAGGGTTAGAGATCCGATCGCAACTTGACACTTTTTGTGTATTGCAATTTCCGAAGCCGATATCGAATTTTGGCTGAGCCAAGCAGAACCTAATGGATAGCTGAGAACTCGTCTTAAAAGGCGGTGCAGTAAGAGGGTAGACTGAATAATTTGTATACAGAAAAAAACCCTTGCGCCAGTACCTTCAGCTGTCTTAGAGCCGAATGTGACGATGGTAAATGATTTACTGAGGAAGACTTCGTGTTATCTCCATATCTTCCTTTCTGGAATAAGGGGATTGACGTCACCGTTTATGGTCAATTTCAGATAACTGAAGGTCGGTTAATGCAGCGTGACTAAACTGGCATGTGCTACCAATTAAGGACACATGGAAATCTAAAAAGTTATCTTTTGCGCTTACTATAGGTGGTTAACTTAGCATGGTTAAGTCTGAACAGTGTTATAGTCTTTCTGATTGGTCCATCGATATATATTTTAACATCTGTCATTTCTTTAAATCTGAACATGAGTTTTACGAGTAGCACTACACAACTGAATTGGTAAGGAGGTCCGAAAAGTGATGCCATCAAAGAAAATAATAAAATCCCGCTGTAATGTGTATGGATTAGGTTAAAAATCGATGATATCCTTAAATAAAATTTACTAATGCCAACCACGTGGATAAATACATCAAAGTTATAGGAAAAACGAACAATTGAAATTTCTTAGCCATTTCGGACTGCACTAAAGTTGACCGGCCAAAAGTTATTGGTTTCGTTGCTATCCCACTTAATCTGCGGATACATGTTTAGATTGATGATTAGATGATTTTAAATTATTCAGTGGTTTGGCTAATGAGATTGTGTTATGATTTCGTTGGGGGTTTTACCTAACAATTCTGCGTAAATAACTGGTTTTTCAAAGTTAAAACTGACAATGGCAAGATAGGCTCTTGGAAGTGCCATACATTAGGTTCACAAGGTCTATCACTGAGCCTATTACAATCAGATCGGTTAGATCTTTCCATTACAAATTATGGACATTTTTATACACAACCATATCAGTTGCGTGCTTGGTCCATCAGCAAATCGTAGAATATTGAAGTGAGTGCAAAAAGCGCGACGTACACGAACCGGTGATTTACTGCGCTCTTCAAATACTGCTCGACCTCGAATGTGCGGTGCTTTCCCGACCAGTGACTCGTGTTGAATCTGCAAAACATGCGCGTCGAACGATATCTCCCCCACAACCTCATCTTGCTAGTTTTTGAGCACATACAATTCTCACCTTCCACTGGGCTTCATTTAGAACCAGCATATTATGGTAAATGTAAATATACGGTTGTGTAGGTTGATATTTAGGCTTCATGCCAGATATTCGTATTTAAGCTTATTGCTCTAAAGTCTGGTATAAAGCCGAGTTGGGTGCCACTTTTTCCAGAAATTGTTAGCTCTTAAGGAAATTATAGGAAATCTTTTCGTCCATTAAATTATGATCGGAGCGAAATTTTGTGGACATCTTACCTGTAAGCGAACTTGGCTGCACTGCCAAGTACAATTTAAATTTATCCTGCAGTAGAACAACGAAATTCACACCAACTCAACCACCATGATCGCTAAATAGAGATTCAGTAATTCTCAACCTACAAGAGTTGCGAAAGGACGTGATAAGTAATGCTATTGACAAATCACACTTCCTGGAGATCGCAACTGACTTAAAATATAAAGGCTGGATACGGATGGATCAAAAACAGAGACAAACACAGCAGGGAATCTTACCAAACATTGCCTCCATCTATAGCACCGAAGCACTAGCCATACTGAAGCCATAAGGCAAAGCTCTTTAACAGCAGGAAAATGGGTAATCTGCTCTGACAGCCTGTCAGTACTACAAAGCATCGTAAACCCACGTAACGACACAATCATTGTAGCAAAAAGTCGTGATCTCCTAATTAAATCAAGATCCAAGATGAAGCTTAAGTGGACACCAGGTCACGCAGGAATTAAGGGCAATGAATATGCAGACGCTGTTGCAAACTCTGTGCTAAAGGCCCCAGGTCTCACCTATAACGCCTTCTCTCGTCTTGACCTAAAGAGATACATCAAGCAGACATGCCACAGCCAACAATTACTTGAATGGGAACGTTATAACCACCATTACAAAACTGTCAACCCGATAAAAGTTCAGCCCAAATTTCCAACAAACGTCCCCAAATCTGACATAAAAGTGTATACCCGACTCCGCCTTGGTCGTATCTAGGACAAGTCTTAGACGTGTTTCGAAGAAAGTTCAAGGAATTTGTCAATACTGTAAAAATAAACGGGCTGAGTCACTGCCTCTACTGATGGGACAACTACCACAAGCACGTCTCCAGCCTTTCGTGAAGCCGTTTTCCTATACAGGAATCGATTATTTCGGGCCACTTTATGTCAAAGTTGGAAGACGCAAAGAAAAGAGATGGGGAATGCTACTAACCTGCCTGACGGTACGAGCGATCCATATAGAGATTGTTCATTATCTCATTAGTGGCTCCTGCATAATGGGCCTTAAGAGATTTGTTCCGAGAAGAGGAATGCCCAAAGAAGTGTATTCCGACAATGGAACTAACTTTCACGGAGCGAGTAAGGAATTAAGTCCAGCCATACGAGATCTAAACAGAAATGCACTTGCATGAGAATTCGAAGTGCAATTAAAGTGGAATTTTATTCCCCCTCACATGGGTGGGAGTTGGGAACGCATGGTGCGATCCGTTAAACAAACACTTGCAGAAATAACACCAACTCAAAATCCTAGCGACGAATTGTTACTGAGCGTGATGGCGGAGGCGGATAGTATTGTGAATTCGCAACCTCTTACCTATGTGCCAATTGATTGTGAGAATAGTAAGGCGATTGCCCCTAATCATTTGTTAATCGGTTCTTCTAGCCGAGAATATCTGGGCAAGGAATCGGTCGATGATGGCCACGCAGTTAGATGGAGTTGGATCGCTGCCGAAAGGTACACCGAAGTCTTTTGGCGTAGATGGCTGCGAGAATATCTACCAATCCTGACTCGGCGCACAAAATCGTTCACGCCACAAAAACCCTTGAATGGGGGAGACATAGTTCTTATTGTTGATCAAGGCAACCCTAAAAAAACGTGGCCTAGAGGGAAGGTGTTTAAAGCTTAGCTTACATATATTTCGTGAGATCGTACCTTTTACATATTGGGTCGGATGAGTTGCAAGAAATGCCCTTTAGAGCTTACTAAAATAAAAGTATTTTATACGTACTATGCCGAGTTTAGATTTAAATTCAAAATTTAACTTTAGTAAATACAGAAGTCTGTTCGTTAAAAATGTAAAATACCTAAGTTGCTCTAATAGTCACTACTAACTCACGAAAAATATCGTTTGGGTATACTGAAAGTGGATATGACATCGTTCTACATCCGTATTTGATGAGGACCACTCGGGCCGCCCGTCATCCGTGGTTACTGAGAAAATCATTGAAAAGGTCCACGACATGATTCTTACTGATCGCACGAAGTAGCAGAGGCCGTAAGCGTATAGTACGGAACGGCAATCAATATTTTACATAATAAGGAGAAGAAGAAAGCTGTCTGCCCAATGGGTGCTGCGATTGCTCACAGTGGACAACAAGTAATCAAAGTCGAAAGACATATATATAAGAATTTAGAGTAGCTTAGAGTGCCTGTGTGGGGCCAGTAAGTTAGTATAAGTTTGTTAAGTAATTTTAAGCTAGCATTTAAGCATTTTTTGTTAGTATGTAAGAGTTAATGATTTAGAAAATAAAAATGCGTTTAAAACAAAACTAAACTAAGCGGATTCGGTTGTCAACTTCGAAGCAGTGTTTGGAGCTCTTTAAACAAAATCGGATGAAGTTTTTCCGTCCAATATTTATAGTTACAAACATTTCGTCATTAATGTCAGTCGTCATCAGTTTTGTTTTCCCATCTGAAGAGAGCATATCACTTGTCTTTCCATATACCACAAAAGCGTGAGTAGTTGATCAATTTAAAGTGGAAAGTTAAGTTTACGCAAATTATTTATAATGGAATTTCAAAAGCAAGGTAAGTACAGTATTTTCCTACTCGTACCTGTTTTTTTTTTTGTTTTACTCACACTGTTACAACCTAGTAGATTTTGCTGGCAAGCGCTGATGTTTTTATGATTCATCAAAGAAGCTGTTTGTTTACTGAGGCGAGAAACCTCTCAGATATACTTGGCAATATTATTGGGACGTGGTCGACCATTTATGTGTCTACCATAATGGTGTCTAAAATATTGACGCTAGGTACAACTTTTCGGAGAAACCAAACTTATCACTCAATGACAATCGTACAATTTAAGTTGTAGTGTTGCGTAGGCGTATACGTATTATTTTTTTTTTGCCTTTTTAGTTTGCCAATTTCAAATTTTCTTTAGGCATATCGTACACCTGTTCTTTATCTAAAATGCATATCAACAACATTTGGGTGACGAAAAATTGCAGTTTGAAAAATCTGTACAAGTATTCAATATATTGATGGGTACCGTAAATACAGGGTCTTCCAATAGAGAATACCGAACTTTAACAGTTAATAGCGGCCACATTGTGGAAGCTATATCTGTCAAATTGGCTGTCATTTATTGAACCTGTTTTGCCAAATCACCATAGCGTTCAGCAACGCGTGCAAATGATAAAATTGTTTTATCAAAATGGGTGTTCTGTTCGAGCAACTTTCCGTGATTCGCCCATTTCACGGCCGCCATAATCGTTCTACCGAGAGCACTATTCGCAGTGTGGTGGATTAATTGGAGTCCACTAGTTCAGTAAACGATAAGCCAAAACCCGTACGTCAACGAAACGCTCGATCTGTACAGTAGAATCCGAGGCAGCCGATTTCGCGTCGCTCACAAGAACTCGGCTCTTCGCAGATCACAACTTTGCGAATTTCACATCGTGACTTGAGCCTGCACCCGTACAAAATTCAACTGATCCAGGACCTGAAGGTAAACGACCATAGACAACGACGTGTGTTCGCTTGAACGGGCTCTGGAGCAGTTGGAAACTGACCCTAATTTTCAACTTCAGCGATGAGGCCCATTTCTGGATGAATGGGTACGTCAACAAACAAAATTGTCGAATTTGGGACGACAATCCTGCAGATCCCCCGTTCCTTGGTAGAATGGAGATCTGCTGCGAATTCGTAGAGAAACCAGAAAACTTCTAAACAGCAATGTTATAAGCTAATTGGGACTATGAAGAGTACCTCTCATAAAGAGTATTGCAAAAAGAAACCACCGGTGAAGCCAGCAAGAAATTTTTTCAAAGGTAGAACCATTTGGTGCTTTTAGTTCTTTAAGATTTTTAAAGAACAAAACATCAAGAGCAGTCCTTCTGCTGAAAGGATGTGTTGGGTTGTTCCCCTTTTGGCAAACTCATTAGATTCGTAGATTTGCCCAATATTTCGGTGGTCAGGTAGCCAGCAAATGTTGTTATTATATATGTGTTGGCCTATTTGGAGATTACCACTTACCAGTTTGACAGAAACCAGTTGGGTAGGCAGCTGCACCAGATCTCCTTTTGTTCTGCCGGCATCCTCATTTAGTAGCAAACATGGTTTGGACCGAAGTACATCGTGGTTTTGCCGGGCATGCGTTTTATGAAAACCACCGATTTGTGATTGTGACGCAAAGAGCTTTTCGGCGACGCTTTAACATTCCGCGTAATAATGCTGTTCCTACTGCGAACACAATTCGGTCCTGGATTCGGCAGTTGGAGGAAACCGGTAGCACACTAAGAATAGATACACATGGCCGACGAATATCCATTAGAACACCAGAAAATGTGAAGCTAGTGAGAGCAGTACTCGAGCAATCGCCAAGACGTTCTGCTCGAAGACTCGCTTTTGCCTTGGGGTTTTCAGACCGTAGTTTGAGGAGGATTCTGCATTTAGATTTGAATTTCCATCCCTGCAAAACAATGATGGTTCAAGAATTGCACCCAGCAGACTACGCCAACCGCCAAAATCTGTGTGAGGAAATGCTTGCAGCGATCCCTCCTGTGGCAGCATTTTTCAGCTGCGACGACGTTTTCACGTAAGCGGGATTGTGAATAAACAAAATTTTCGCTACTGGGCTGAAAACAACCCCCAAATTGTTCACGAAAGACCGCTACATTCTCCTAAACTAACGGTCTGCCGTATCACAATTTGGCGTTATTTGCTCGTACTTCTTTGAAGAGGGAGGCGTGACCGTGACCGTGAATTCCGAGCGTTATATATTGCAGGTAACGACCGCCATCTTAAAGACATTATTTTTAAAAATTAATCCGTATAAAATAGTAAGTTCTACGGATTTCAAAAATAAAAACATTTGTTTCATATATACCCTGGTATGTTTTTTATAACTCTTCAGAACTGCTCAACTGGTTTTGCCGCACCCTGTATAATTGCTATGTCAATAATTAGGTGCATCCACCTCTTTTATCAGGCGATTGGTGCAGGTTGGATAAATTGTAGGAATTCTGAAGTAATAAGGCTGAACCCGATTAAAAATGTGAGAACTGTAGAATTTCTGCTTGACTATAGCCAAGATGAAGAATGTAAAGAATGTACTTCGGGAGGGGTTGGAAGTTGGACGCCGAACCGTCTGTTGCGCCACTCAGTGCATGGTCATTACTTGAGAAAGACAATTCTAACCATGTTCGGGTAAGGTAGTCAAAACCCTGTTCTCTCGATGCGTCACGTATTATATCGGTACAACTTTCACAATGAAGAAATGTCAAATCAAAATGCTGCCTCTGATAGTTGAGCACCGTGCTTCCTTTAAGAATACTAAACTTACGTTAAGGATTAAACACGATGGTCTAAAACCCGCTGAACCCATCTAAATATCCACTTTCGTACCATGAAAGCTAAGCGAAATGTGTAAATACTAGTGTAGAAAAAATCTAAACATTTTTAAAAATATTATAATATTTTCCAGATAATACTTATTTTCAAAATAAAATCCTTTTCCAAGTCTAAAACTTTCTTCTTTATCTTGAAAATCTTCTATGTCGACCACATTGATACTTAGAGGATCAGTTCAAAGGCTTTTCTTTTTTTGAGAATTCGTATGTCCTTTCCTATTCTTTAAGTTAAGAACCTTCCCCCAGAGGACAATCTGACAGTAACGTATTTTGCTATCCTTTAGAGCTAGAGCACTTTTAAATCTAGCCTGTGGTGCAAATGCAGATAGAGCATCTATGTTCAGGACAAAATCTTGGAGTTTGAAGTGAAAGTCCTTAAAAAACAGAACAAGAAATTAAATCACTTGAAGACGTAAAAATATCTTGTAGACTTACCTCCGGAATAGGACATTCGTTCAGTCCAACTATTAACAGCAGTTCCTTGAAAATTTTCAATATGGTAGAAGTAGTGGTATCTTTGATAAATTTACACAAATCTGCATTGCTAATATTGAATACTGTTACACTCTTTTTGTTCGGTGCATCCAAATCTATAGAAATATCGAAAAGTGGATTTTTGACAGCCTTAATTAGTTGTGCTTCCATATTAATTCGAGATGGCTGTGGTAGTGGTATCACTTCACAGGACATGTTACTCAAATACACATGGTTAATGTCGCATTTCAACTGGGTGAAAAGTAAAGTATAACTCTGTGGAAAAGCCAACGAAGCCGATAGATTCATCAAGACGATCAGGAGAGCGATAGCTCGTAAGGATACTGCACTCGTCGGCATTTCGATTCAAACTGACTTTAAGTGATTTGTGATTAACCTTTTGGTAACTGGATGTTGGTCTTTGAGTGATTTATAATAATCCAGAACTCCAATATTGATTTAAATGGAGATAATCATTTGAAATGCATGAATGCTTTTAGGTACATTTTCGACTTAACTCCCTATGTGATGTGACTAATTTTCGTGCACCGATGAGCCTGTTTCGATCTTTTACTTCGTTGTAGCGAATGTGATGGCCCTCACTGGCACCGAAAATAGTCACGTACATTATTTTTGTTAAACCAGTACATCAATTAGGTTCTGTTGGTAATTTTTCAAATGATTATCAAAACCACCAACTACGAACTACGTACACGAAGTAATCCGACCGAAGAATTCGAATTAAGTGCTGCGATATTTAGATAGATTAAAGTGTTGGTTGAAAAATTGGTGTACTTGCAGATCAAACTAGGTCTATAAGGGATCACAGAGGTTAGAACTATTCTACGTATTACTGAAATCAATTGAATATTCCGAAAAAATTATAGAAGAGTTTGCTTTCTAAGGGAATCCGTACGATGTTTGCAAAACCAGTATGCGAAAATGTAGTTCAAAAGAAGACCTCGATGGTCTCAAGTATCCCGGGTTCGCCTTTCTGGGAGAATGTGTCACTAACCCATATTACATAAGGGCAACTTATTCTCAGCGTTAGGCTTCGAATATTTTCGAAGATCTCCGCATTTGGTTTCCAGTTCATTTTATCGTTGCGTCGAGTGTCATTCCGCGATATAGACCGAGTTTATAAGGATAGGCAACCTACTCAAGTGAAATTTATGGCCCATGTATAGGCTGAAATAGCGCCGATGATTTTCATGACCTACGTCGATGGGAGTGGTAACTCATTTCCTTTAATGTCCCCCATGTCGAAAAAATTTTGTTCTGAGGTTCCGAAAACTGCAATTCCAATGATATTTGCAATTACTCGTACAATTTCAAAACTGCTTCCAAGGGTGAAGGGTGACCTTGGTTGATCGAAATAAATAAACTTGTCAATGATACCGACGAACGATCATCCCTAAAAAGGAAAATTAAAAAAAAAATTGGAGAAATTGCGGATCCTTCTTCTGAGATCCGCCAAGAGCAGGAGGTATCCTGATAAATTAAGAACTTACTTATATCTGCGAAAAAGAAAAAAGTTCCCTCGCCTATGCTATGCATGTCAAAGATAAGGACACTCTATCTAGCCTTACGGCGGAAAAATGGCGAGCAAAGAATACCAAACAAATAAAGAAGATAAAAAGTCTGATCCAAAGGATGCTAGTTGAGTGTTTCAGACCTGGGAATGAATGGAACCGAGATCATTGACTCCTTGCGAGCTCAGAATAAGACAATGGACATGAGTTTAAGAAGTAGGAGGTGTGGGGGAATTCAAAATTGGCCACAAGGGGTTCATTGTCGTAGTAAATGCATCATCGATGATTTTGCTAAGTGGAAGAATGTACACATACCGCCGCGATCAAAAATTTTCCGGAATTTATTCAGAAAATTGAAAATACAAGTTTATTTATCTATATTGTCCATTTTAAAGTAATCCACATCGACTGCAACACACTTATGCCAGCGCTTGATCCAATCCTCGAAACATTTTTTATATTCGGTTTTCGGTATGTCCATCAGTGCTTGATGCGATTTTTCCATTACTTCCTCTCGGCTGCTGAAACGAGTTCCCCGTAGTGGTTTTTTAATTCGATTGAACAGAAAGAAGTCACAGGGAACCAAATCAGGTGAATTCGGTGGCTGTTGGATGGTATGCATTTTTCGTCAAAAAATTACGAATAATGATGGCACTGTACGACGGTGCGTTATCATGGTGCAAAATCCACGAGTTTTCTGCCCACAATTCTGGTCTCTTTCGGCAAATTGCTTCACGCAAACGTCTCATAACGCCCAAATACTCGTAATACTCTTTGTTTACTGTCTGGCCTTCTGACAAAAATTCATGATGCACTACACCGTTGTAATCCATGAAAACCGTGAGCATTGCCTTCTTTTTTGACTGAAAATGACATGGTTTTTTTGGTCTCGGCTCATTTGGTGAACGCTATTCACTTGCCTGATGTCTGGATTGCGTGTCGTACTCATAAACCCACGTCTCGTCTCCAGTAATGAATGTGGGATTGGATTCAGCCTCACAAATCATCTCTTTTGCGTTTTTGCGACGTCAACGCGGTCTCTTTTTTGCATGAAATTGAGGTCTTTTGGCACCAACTTTGCTGCTACACGGCGGAAACCCAAATCATTAAGCAAAATGTCTTGGACGGATCCATAGGCAATGTTCAAGTCCTCCGCTATCTAATCATGTTTAATTTGCGGTTATTGACCAACATTTCTTTTACTTCATCAATGTTTTCGTCGGTTTTCGATGTCGATGGTCTGCCACTGCGTTCATCATCTTCGATTGACTCACGACCACTTTTGAACCGCTCGTGCCACTGGAAAAATACAGTTTTCTTTAGAGAATCGTTACCGAAACACTTTCCTAACATTTCCAACGTTCGCGCACCATCACATCCGTTTTTTACGCAAAATTTAATACAAGTTCGTTGTTGCAAATTTAAATCCATTTCTAAAATTGTAAAAAATCGCCAACACACACAGAGATAGATGTACTCTTGGCTACGTAACTTTTTCAAATGGCAAGCTATGACGCTGAGATTTAGAAGGAATGTCAACAACAGATTTACCAACAAAAAAAAAACAGAACTCAAATCGGAACAATGGAAGCGCCACACGGTGAGTGTGTTGGGGGAACTTTTTGATCAAGGTGGTACACCTAGCATGGTCAAAATAAAA
This sequence comes from Volucella zonaria, assembly GCA_963966105.1. Classification (NCBI taxonomy): domain Eukaryota; kingdom Metazoa; phylum Arthropoda; class Insecta; order Diptera; family Syrphidae; genus Volucella; species Volucella zonaria. The sequence continues at coordinate 183,385,112 of OZ014532.1, forward strand.
ATCATTTTTTTTTTTTTGCATTTTCTTTGAGGTCTTAAGCATATCTGGTGAAAACGCCAAGTCAATATTTCGATAAATAAGCCAGTTACAGCCGAGAGAGTGAAACGAGTTTTGCGGCGTCGAACCGAGAGGCAGGTAGCGGCAAGCGACCTTTCAAACAGAAAGGTATTTTTGGGCGTGCTTGGCTCCAGGAAATATTATACGACTGTTATTATTTGCCAGAAATAGACACATTTTAACATTGTAACTGCGCGTTACAGTTACATATTCTGCAGAAAAGGGATATCAGAAACTCATCGATCCGGAACTTTTCGCAAAGATCGCAGCAAGAAGAAAATACCGCCCAAAAATCGACATACTGCCGAAAAACTTTCCCACGAGAATATTAGTTCCAGCGCCAGAAAATTGAAGACTGATCATGAGACATCCGCACCAGAAGATCCGAACTTCGGGGATTGAATTTTGAATTTTCTGACTGTGTTTTCTGTCTTATCTATTCGCAATAGAAAGCACTCGAGGACTCGGTTTTAAAATTGTAGTTTCTTGTTCATCATGCAAACCGATTTTCATTCCTTCGTGCCCGTACATCAAAACATCTAGCGAAATAAATACACGATTCTTCTTTGTTATGCGCTTACGAGTATTGCGGAATGATTTGCGTGGAGCTATAAAATTTTGTGGACTCGTGGATTTACGCCGCCGCTTCAACAAACGACGTATGATATGATAATTAATAATATTCATTCTGCTGCTTCAAGTATTGTTCAATTGGTGTTAAAACAATCTGTAAATGAAGAACAACAGGAAATAACAAAACAAAATTTGAGTGCTGATATAACAAAACTGACCGTTTCTGGAGATGGTTTGATGTGGTGGTTGACCTACCCTTCATGGAGCGTTGGAAGCTTAGAGCTTCATACAAAATATTTTCGAAGAGTATGGGTATATGGGAGAGTGTAGCGATTGGGCGATAGTTTGTTATTTCGTTCTTTGATCCTTTTTTGTGGATCGGGGTTATGAAGGAGGTCTTCCAAGTCTGAGGAAATTCTCCTTGTTAAAGGGATAGACGAAAGAGATTAGAAAGGGCAGGAGAAAGAGAGGAAGCACATTTTTTTAAGGAATATGCCAGGGAGGCTCTCTGGGCCGGGTGTAAATTCGTCATTAAGTTGGTCTGACTTATATTTAGTGGGCCATTGGAGAAATTCAGTACATAATTAAAATAGGATGGATCCGGTACAAAGGAGTCGTTGGTGAAAAAGATTGGATCGGTTGATGACTTGTTATTGAAAGAGAAGGAAAGAGGGCAACCATCGAACTTTCTTTTGTAGTTAACGAATTGGAAAAAGGACTTTTGGTCGTTTATAAGGTTGACTTGCTCATTGTTAAGTTAGCGCTGGTAAAGGGGATCACCTTTTTACGGTGAAATGAAGATAAGCGCCAAGATAGTCCAGAAAGGACAAGTAGATGATGAAATCCGGGAAAACGGAACGTAAAGGGAAAAAGAATTAAATATTTCTTTATAAAAAATGGATAAGGCATCATTTACACTTAGGTTGTGAAAGTTAAAGAGGGATCTGCTAAGATAGTCACTGATTTTGTGAAAGTTTGCTTTATGAACAGAAGGGTTATGAAAAAACGAGAGAAAAAGGGGGGTGGTAGTTATCGATTGTTGAGAGAGACTTGAATCTGTTAAACGATCTAAAAAGAGACATTCCTTAGCTGAGTTAGCATTTGAAGCGATGAAAAACGATTGATCATCTGATGAAGTCCACGGTAGCTGATGAAGATTAAAGTCACCGAAAACAAGGATATGGTCAATAGAGTCAGATAGGTCAATTAGCCGGTCGATCGCATCGATAGCAAGTTGATAGGATTCAATAGGTTGAGCTGATAGGATGAAGGGGAGTTATATTTTTATTGCGACGAAGTCGACTTTAAAGGTTGGTGAATTAGTAATATGGGGAGGAGTTAAGGCTGTAGGCTTAGTAGGCGCCATGAAAAAAATATTTTCAAAATTCGTCGAAAAGCATGGAGTTATGTATACTAACTACGTCGGGGATGGCAATAGTGAATGCGAAATCATATGGTGATGAAATTGAAATTGTAAAAAAAGAATATGTGGGACACGTTCCAAAGCGAATAGGAACCCGTCTTCGCGAATGCAAGAAAAGAAATAATGGAATCGGCGGCAAAATTCATAGATAAACTGAGAATTTACTATGGCTTAGCTATTCGCAGAAACTGTAACTCTAAGGATGACATGGGAAAAACGATATGGGCAACATTCTACCATTACGGCTCAACAGACAGCAACCCTCAACATCATTTCTGTCCCGAAGGCCCAGATATGGTGCAAGTGGCAACAAGCGAAAGCTAAAAGAGAACTGAAAAATTTCCGTCATGATTATTCAACAAGTGGTGTTAGATGTCATCAAACCAATATTTTAAGCCCTCAGCAATGTCAAACTGTTGGAGCGCTGTGTTGACGGATATACCCAAAACAACAATGAGAGCTTGAACCAACTTATTTGGAAGATAGCTTCGAAAACGATGAACGTTGTATTTCTTGCAACATGCACGTTCAACAATTGTGTCACCTCATTGCTGAAAGAAGACGAAACTCGCATAGCGAAGGACGAGCTCCAAGCGCAGAACGGACGGAAGAAGGTCGACTACGGCACCGACAACAAAATTTAGAAGCTAAATTGCCGATTGCCTTGAATTTTTTTGTAGTTATTCTGTACACAATTATCTAGTACTTGCTATAGAATTTTCTTTTTGTCATTGCTCAGTTTTTGGTTTACAGGCAAAATAATAACTAATTTTTGGTCCAAAAATCACTAATTATGTTCAAACGTCCGCCATTTTGTCATAAATTAATATTTTCAAAATCGGCTATGACAAGTACTAGATTATATTATATAATTTAATAATCTTTTTGGGTTATTTTTTCCGATGATTTTTGAAGATACACCAGTGGGTACCGTTTACGCACATTTTTTAGGTAGTTAAACTCCCAATTCGAAATTTAAAATAGTTTTCCTTAAAAAAATAATAAGATTTCATAATACGCAGCATCTAATTTACTACACATAACATACATAGTAGAAAACAAACCGCTGATCTTTCATAACAGGTCATCCACCTTCGATGAGAATTTCTCCCCATCGAGACAAGTTCGTGTCCCTCTTGCAGGATTTGGCTATATTTTTATCGGCGGAGGTAAATGTCAGTAAGCAACGCTTGACACTTCATCACTTCCATGATTGTCTTGGTTGTTACTGTTATTATTGACTCCTATAACATAAAGCCGTCAACTACTACGGTAGTTTAGAGATACACGTGATCGCACAGATTTAAGTCGCTTAAATTTAAGGGACAAAGCCAAGTGCACATTGTTAACATCTATATGTTGGTAGTATTTTAATTTACTTTTATCCACCACACCTCTGACAAGTAATGATAGAGATCACCATTATGGAAAAGTTTTAAAAACTATCATTAGCATTGGCTGAATCACAAATATTAATATGTTTACTCTTATGCGCATTCAGTAGGTCTTCTATCAATAAGTGACCACGAAAAAATCTTGATAGATGTATGTATAATGTGACAAAGCAATTAGGCATAATAAATTAGTTCCTTGTTTTACATATCATACATACTAAATACAAACTTCTAAAATAACCATTATATCTACATATGTATGAATATGATATTGACGCATTAGCAGATTCCTTTTTGACAAAAATAGTTTGTTTTAGTTAAAGCGAATAATAATGAGTGGTCCAAAAGTCTTTTGAATCATTAAAAAAATAATTAAAAATTAAAAAATACCAAAGACCAGTATTAAGTAGATCGGAGGAAGATTGGGGAGACTATACTATCGCAAGAAACAAATATAAAAAGGAAATCCAAAAATGAATATTGATGCTCAAAATTTCTAGATCAAAAAACAATGTAGCAAAATATTAAAAGCCTTATTTTGTACTAAAAAAAAGACAAAACTGAAGTAAAAAGTGTAAAATTTGGTACTGAGATAGTAAAAGCGGATGTCAATTTAATAAATTTTTTTTAAAAAGTGTAATTAAAATAGTTAACTCGATTCGGTATTAAGTATTTGCACACAATTTAGAGGAAGTAGATGTGGTGTTTAAATTTAAGAGCATCGCGTTTAGTAATACAAGGTCCGGCAAAACTAAAACATTATTAATTGCTTGGGAATATTTCATTTTTCCTTTATCTTCTTCAAAGACAAAGCTTGAGAGATATAAAAAATGGAACGCTACACAATTGTGCTCCTTGAAAATAATCATTCAAAAATAAGGTACATATTGGAGATTTTATGATTAGCTGGTGGACAATATAGCTGGATTCGCTACTGTTGGAGATTCAAGACGTACGGGGAGAACTCGAACTGGCAGATTGCGCGAAAACTGTGAGGCAGTGCATCGCAGAAAATCCCGAGACATCAACGAGACGATTTGCCCAGTTGCAACTTTCTGACCGCACCCTTCAGCGGATTTTGAAAAACGATTACCCCTTTTTCCGTATAAAATCCAGATAGTCCTGGGAACCTCGCATTGCGCTTGGAATACGGAAGAGCCTTTTTAAATCTCTGACATTCCAGCTATCAGCTCTTTAGACAAGGCCAATATGCTTACTGCAAACTTTTTGACCAGCTCTACACTTTCAGATTGTCTTTGTCTCCGACTACACTTGAGTGCCTCGAATCTTAAATGGGGCGAATCCACTTTCGTAAGCGTGTAGTAGTAAGACTACTTAAAGATCTCAACAGATGGTATATCTCCTTTTCTTCTGAACAGGTGTTCTTCCACTCAGGCAAAACCACAGCGTAAGCTTTTACATGAATTCTACTCTATAGGACTCTTTCCGAGCAGATGGGAAACAGCGTTTGCCCAGCCCGTCCGTAAGAAAGGCGAATCTTCTTCTCTCTCCTCCTACGGAGTGCGCATTGCACTTACGTCCTTTCTTTCCAAGATCATGGAAACGCCGTCGTCGTCAGCTCATGAGACATCTCGAAACACGAAAACTTCTCCATGACCGGCAGTACAGTTTTCGTAGCAACAGGTCCACTGGTGATTTGATGTCGTGTCTCACCGAAAAGTGACGAAAGCAACATAGTTTGGCATCAGGCTCTTGGGATCGATGGCTCTCTTCTTCAATGGATTAGAAACTACCTTTCAGAACGTTCAATTCAAGTTGTTTTGGACGGTTTCAAGTCTGATATTCACAAAATAAATGCTGGTGCGCCCCAGGGCTCCGTTCTGTCTCCGACACTCTTTTTCATTTTTATCAACGATCTCTTGTCTGCTACTTCTAATCCAATACAGGGTGAATGACTCGAACTCCAACTTTTTGAAATGCTATAATGTTTTTATTTTTTGATCAATTTTATTGTGCCAAAGCAAAAAATGTTGGAAAACACATCAATTTTAAAATTGTACCAGTAGTTTTCACTACGTCCACCTTTGGCGCGAATAATGGCCTTGGGACGGCCGAAGAAAGCATCGCACGCTGCACGTAAGTGGCTCTGCGGCATTTTGGCCCATTCCCGGCGAAGTGCTTGTTTGAGGTGGTCCAAACTTTGGTATTTTTTAGTGCCAACCTTCGCCTTCAAAATACCGCAGACAGAGAAATCCAACGGATTTGCATCCGGAGAATTTGCAATCCATTGTGTCGAAGAAATGAAGTGTGGAACATTGTTTTTTAACCAATCTTGGTTGACGCGCGCTTTGTGAGACGGTGCTGAGTCTTGTTGAAATGTCCACGGTCTCCGACCGAAATGATTGTTTGCCCAAGGCTTCAATACTGCCTCTAAGACAGTTTCACGGTATACGATCGCATTAATTTTGACGTCACGGTCCAAAAATACGAGCGGAGAGCGACCATCGGCGATTATGGCGGCCCAAACCATCACCATCGGTGCTGCCTGCTTTCTAGTGGCCGTCCGAAGGTGTAAATTTTCGAAACATCTCTTTGGCAAGTAAACTCGGTTTCTTTGTTTGTTGACATTTTGCTCGATAATAAATGGCGACTTATCGCAAAAAACCAAATTCGGCAACTCACCACTTTCGTGCAAGCTTAGCAACTCCTTCTCTTTCGACTCTAACTTTTTCCTGTTGCGTTGTAAGATCGTGTGCTTTTTGGAACTTCAATGGCTTGAGCCCAAGCTCATTCTTCAGTATGTGTTGCATTCGTTCCAACGATATGTTAAGCTCACGAGCCATTTTTCTTCCACTTCGACTCGGATTTCGCTCAATTCGAGCCTTCACTTTCCGAACCATTTCTGCTTTTTTATGATCACCTCCATGGCGTTTTGTAACGCTGCCAGTAAAATAGAGTGAGACACGAGACACGGTAATGAGCTATGGTTCGAGACACAAATGATTTATTCACGTTGAGGTGCTGGAGGGCTCTAACGATAGCTGCTTGTGGTTTTCCAGCCAAATATAAAGCAATCACATTATCACGTTTGAATTCCATCGCGGGTAAAAATTTTTCAACACAACTGAGACGCAAATCATTTAAAAGGCTTGTAAATAATAAAATTATCTGTCATGTGTCAAAATTTGAGCTCACTGTCATGAACGGTTTGGAAATTATAGCAGTCTGAAGGTGGTTGCAGTTTGAGTCATTCAGGGTGTATATTCCTTTGCTGACGACAGTACTCTCTGCTTTCACATTCGTGTCCGGACTCACTTCCCTGCTCTTCGGCTGTAGAACGGGAATGGCAGCGTATGTTAAGCTCATTAAATTCCGATATCAACAGCATAACCAATTGGGGAACTATCAACAGAGTCGAATTTAATGCTTCCAAAAAATTATGCTGTCTGCTGTCGTTAAAGCGAAATTTTAACACCCAGCCATTATCTATGAATGGCACTCGCATCGTCCAAACCGAAAAACTTTCCATTCTCGGTATGTGTGTCAACGACAACTCAAGCGATGTAAGAAATATTTCATCCTCTCTAACCGGGCTTCAAAATACAATATAAGGCCTTTATCCGCCCACATCTGGTCAGGTGCCCCTAAGACCCCTTTGCACTTGCTAGATAGGATCAAAAATTCTGCGATAAAACTCATAGGTGATGCCAGTATTACACAGTCATTCGACACCCTCGAACACCGACGTAATGTCTCGTGTCTTACTCTGTTTTATCGCTATTTCCACCACCAGTGCTCCATAGAAATCGCCAGCAGCATTCCGCCCCTTCAAACTTTTAACCGTAATACACGTCTCGCTCATCAGTTCACCCTCAAGCCCATCTTCGGACGTACTCTGAAATATCGTGATTCTTTCCTAAGCCGTACAACTCGCTTTTGGAATGCTCTGCGGAGCTCTTTATTTCCTAGCAAGTATAACTTACAAACATTTAAAACCAACGCACATCGGTATCTCTCTTTTTTCCCTCCCTAAGGGTACATAAATTCCTTGTGCGTACACCAGTTATAAAAAAAAAAATCTCATTGAGCATGCTGAAAACTTTTTGCCAAATTTAATGATGACCGAGGAAGCCCATTTCCCCCTGAACGGTTTCGAAAGTGAACAAGATTGCCGTTTTTGGGGATCCCAAAATCTTCACCAAAGACCATTACACTCGATTCGTGTTACTGCTTAATGTGGCCCTACAGAAATTACCATTAACATTTTTTTTTTCGAAAACAATCGAGGTGAAAGCATAACGTTATAAGGCAATGCTCCAACATTTTTTATATCCACAGATGTTATCAAACGCTAATATATGGTTTTAGCAAGATGGTACAACAACCCATACATGACGTGCAACAATGGAGTTATTGAGGCAACATTTTCCAAATCGGATAATTTCCAATCCAGATTTATCCCCTTCAGATTTCCACTTGTTCCGAAGTCTGCAAAACTTCCTTGATGGAAAAAATGTTAGGTCATGACGTCCAGGAGGCATATGTACAATATTTTGGTCAAAGAAAATCTATTTTTTTTAGTGACGGCATTAAGAAGGAAATTACATTCACGACTAAATGTTTGTATTTGCACAAATTAATTAACATTAAAGAGACATATACTCGTACTATAGAATTGAAATCAGAGTAAAGAAAAAAAAATAAAATTATAATTAAACTAAATAAACATAATCTAATCCCGTCCAGATCGAGGGCTGATCGAAATATCCTACCTTAAGGGCTTGACTATTACAAAACTAAAATCACTTCACATGCTATTGTTAGAAAGGCCGATGTTTAGGGCACTCATAAATCAAGCCAAAGGATAACTTTAACCTAGTTCCTAACCATATTTTACATGGCATGAGAAAAGAGTGTTCCTGGGACTCAACAATCATTTTAGACTTTTGTTACAGAAAGTTAGTATACTCGTATGAGGGAGACAATGAAGTGTCTGCAGTTTGTATCTCAATGCAGTATACTACCATCATTTTTATCAAAACTTAATGTTATTTAAAAAAAAAAACCAAAACTCACTTTGAAGGATCCCAACTACATATGAGAGGAGTACACTGTAACATCAGCTGATGATTGCAGATACCAAACGAACAAACCATCTGACATACATCCTCGTACTCGTACATGTTGTTTTTTTAATTGCATCGCCACAGTCGAACGCAAACTAACATTTTCAAACAAAACACAGACACGATGTGTATCTCTTGTGGCAGATAATAAACAAAAACAGATTAAGCTGAATCTAGTTTGTAGCAAAAGCCAAAAGTAGAAACTAGAAACAGATTGTAATGGTAGGAAGAACTAAGAGGACACCATTCGTCGAAACGAAATGGGTACTTGGTACTTGTTTCAGCTCAATGTGTGTCGCCCAGCTTCAATGGGATACCAGTGCGAATGGGACTCCAAACACAAATCGTGTACAACTTTGGCCTTCGCCGTACACAAAAATAAGGTCAACTGCGATAGAAAATGTCCATGTATCCGTACTCGTACTTGTATTTGTACATAAATATAGTATATCTGTATATTGCAAATAAAAGAAGAACGAAAAAACAATGAAACCAAAGTATGCAGTACCAAGTGAGTACCAAAAACAGAAATTGAAAGAGCCAAGCACTGGCAGAGTAAGTGTCTATGTGCAATAATAATGCGGTAGGAGTTATGAGGTGAGGTGAGGTGCTATGGAACAGAAGTAGACTTTGGTCTATTCAATGCACGTTCTTTTGGCAACCGTCTTCGTCATTTGAGGGTGAATTTACTGCATCCAAGGAAATATTAGAGAGATCCTTTCTTCTCTCCCCCATTGCACATTGCCGAGACTTCCGACTGCCGACTGCCGACTGCCGAATGCCATCCATGGCTATGTACAGAGAGAGATGCCCAGGAACTTTGTTCTATAAATCTATCCTGTCCTTCGGTTGGCATTGTATGTAGTAAAAGTCGTCGTCTCCCAACACTTCTAACACTCCATCGATAAAATACCACAAACACACACATTCCACATAAGAATATGTACCTACATGGGCTAACTTGGGATTCAGTCGTCGAGGTACAGAGATGGTGTAAAACTACACACGCCAGATGGGAGAGATGGGTTTTCTCTAGTTATGCTTCGATGGTAAAGTTACCGTGTGGTTTTCGTGGAAACGGCAAAACAGATTGGTTCCGGGTTGAGGACTCAAGACATGATGGTGTGCTACTGTGTAGTTTGCTTTAGTAATAATGTAACTCACTCACTCACTTACTCACTTTACTCACTTTATTCAACTACCCATTCACCCATTTACCTATTCACCACCACCCATTACCCGCCCCCGACTACCCCCAAAAACAGTTTGTCACTGCGATAACATTTTCTCATTCTACTTCTCCCTCTGCTATTCCATTGCCACGTCTTCTTTTCGATTTTTCTATTTTTTTTTTCCTTTTTTTTCCTGTTGCCACACCATGCTTTACTAACGAGTGATGTTCGCCGTGAAGGTATAAATTAAGTGAAATTGAGAAAAATCGATTGACACGAACAATAGAATAGCCAAATGGGATGGAGGGATGAAGAAAAAAAAAACGAGTAGGTATATCCAAGGAGACAATCACCCCTTACTATTTTTTTGCATGTCCCCTTTTTTTCTCAAGAATTGGCCATCAAATTACTTTGCACCACATTGCTAGATACATATTTTCATGCACACTTTCATACACATACATATACGGACGAACTGGCGCATTTTCGTGTTTGTTTTGGCAATTAAATTTGCTTTTTGGCACCAGAGGACGACCGACCATATAAATATCTCTTTTGTCTGTCTGGTCAAGCTTTCGGAGTTTGTTTTTTTTTTTACTCCATTTGGTTTTCTGTTTTTCTTGACAAGGAACTTTGGATATTTCGCCCACAGACCACAAAAATTATACTGACTTAGTCGCAAGGACTTAAAGAATATGATGACGGCATTAGCGGAATAGTGTCTAGCATTGTCGTCGCCATGTAGATGGCTATCTCAACTGCTATGATTCGTGGTTTTGACTGGATACCCACCGTAGGTCAAAATAGTCTCCTCCTAGACTCCGTCATCCGATGATTGATGTAAATTTTGGACAAAAATATTTTATAATGATTCGACGTTTGACATTTTCAGTGAACCGCATTCATACGAGAATACGAAACTACATCGAATCAATGTCAGAAAAAAGCCATAGATTGACGTTTAAACTAAATACAGGTCCTGGCAACAAAACCCCACTTTTATTAGGTATTAAACAAATTTGCTTACCACAAGTGTAAGTTTCAACCAAAAGTTCACCACTCCTGTCTGAAATTCTCACGGAAATTTTCACTAACAGGGCCTTGTACCACTCGTGTTATTGCACCAATCTCTTCCCTTTTAAATCTTGTGTTGTTACTGGGTGACTTGTAAGAGCATTTGCCTTGCCATATAGCCCGAAAAGGTAAGAAATCAGGTCTGACGAAAGTGGACGTCAGTTTGGAAAATGGCTTCTTAGAAAGCAGGATTTGCTTTTCCTACTACCGGTTATAACATGTTTCTCAGAATATTTTACTTTTTCTCTGCATCAATAATCGGACCCGAAGATCTGAGCTTCCTTTTTCACCCTTATTGTCACTTAGAGTATTCTGTACATCTCTTAAACAATATAAACCCTGTAAACTCTCTACCGGAACTACACAGTCGGTAAGCTGAGAAATGCTCAACGGTCATGTGGATGGGATCGACATAGCATGATCAAAAGCGAAAAGCTATTTTTTAATCATATTGTGTTTGTCTCATTTTGTTGTTGGAAACTGTTTTATTATGCTCTTTTAGGCAGATATATCCTCATGATCAACGGCAGGGATCACATCCTTTAATGAGCTAAGTGACACCACTCTACCCGGTCTTTATGTCCTAGGGGCGAAAAAAAACTTAGTCCAGGTTGTAGGTCGTTTGTTGGAATAACAAGTCTATCGCGTTAAAACGGGTAGGAATAATAGAGGTTAAAAGAAAATCATGTAATTGCTACAGCTGAAAACTGTGATTATACATATACAGTGGTGTGCAAAACATACCGGATTTTTCCTGAACATTTTTCATTACAGAATTCTAGCGGACAGGAATACAGTAGGTACACTTGTTTGGCAATTTAAGAAAACCTATTGAATAAGTTTACGAATAGAAAAAAAGAAACAAGGCATTGCTATCATTATTTTCAGAGTTTTGCCAAAAACTGTAGCTCAACACAATGCCATGCCTGTGCAAAACATACCGGATTTTCAAAAGCATCGCATTTTCTTTTTCTTTAACTTGCTAATAAAGGTTTTGGCTGTCATTTGAAATGAGTTATAGACTTAACAAAACTTAAAAGGTCAGGTGTCTCCAATTTGTTCACTAATAAAATGGCTAAAAATAAATACAGTGGATTTCAGGGCAGGGCTAAAACAAAAATCCTTAGCCAAATTGTATAAAATGCCATCATCGGCAGTGTGTGACATTATAAAAAAGTTTCGGAATGGAAAACCGGTCGAAACTATTCACTGTGGAGGAAGTCCCAGAAAAACTACACTCCGAACAGATCGGCAAATTAAGAAAATGATTCTTAACGATCCTTTCTTGCCTTCAAGAAAGATTGTTAGTGAGTTCAGGCGCAGGCGTTTAAGAGAAGCCGGTTTTTGTTCTATTCGACCAGCGAAAAAGCCTCTACTTACTGCTAAGCATAAACAAAACAGGTACCATTTTATTCCTATAGTAAGCGTTTGATGACTTTGCTATCGCCAATCGTTTCCTAGACTGGAATTCGCAAAAAACCATTTGAATTGGTCAGCAACGAAGTGGAAAACTGCACTCTTTAGCGACGCGAGTAAAATCAACTTGATTACTTCCGATGGAAGTGTTCGTGTTAGATGATAGAACGGGACACGACATTGTCGCCCATCCCTGAAGCATTGAGGAGGCTCAATTATGGTGCAGGTATGTTTTTCTAGTGCGGGATCTGTATCAATACATGAGTGGTATTATGGATCGTTTTCAGTATAGGGATATACTGGAATCCGTACTGCTATCATACGCTGAGGAGTAGATGCCACTGCATTGGGTTTAACAACATGATAATGACCCAAAACATTCATCAAAGTTGGTTAAGGAGTGGTTTACGTAGAAAAATGTTGATGTGTTGGAACGGCCCTCTCAATCGCCCGATCTATAACCTATCAAGGACTTGTGGGCCATTTTAAAAAGACGGGTAGTCACACATCCAAAAACGCATTTATGACGTCACTAAACAAAGAATGGGAGAACATTCCAAAAGAAATTTTTGAGAATCTAGTGTCCTCCATGACTAAAAGATGCGAGCAGGTCTTAAAAAACATCGGTTACTGGACAAAATATTAAGTATAACGAAAATCAGGTATATTTTGTACAGGCCGTTACCGAGTTAATTTATTTATTTTTTTTTTTTGTATAATAACACATATTATAGCAAAACTTTTTTTTTTCTTTTATTTGTAAACTTATACCATAAGTTTTCTTAAATTGACAACAGATTTTACTTATGTTCTTTCTGTTTCCTAAAATTCACCAAAGAAAAATGTTCGATAAAAATCCGGCATATTTTGCATAACTCTGTAAGTACTAGGTGGGTTCTAAAGTAAACAGGACTTCTTAAAATAAGAACAAAATTTTTTTTTTGCCAAAACCTATTTATTTTATTCAGAACAGTCCCCTTCCGACCCAATACAGCGATTAGAACTTTCTAAAAGCATGTTGAATGAGTTGCAGATCGTCGGCCGGACATTTCCGATGTCGGACAAGCCTTTTAGATGGCTTCTACGTTCACAAAAAGCTTTCTTTCATCGGCAAATGCAATTTTTCGAAAATTAAAAGTAGCACGATGCCAAATCAGGCGAATACGGAGAGTGGTTGACAGTTAAATTGCGAGTTTTAGCCAAAAAATCGGTGACAAATGTTGATCTGTGAGATGGAGCATTATCATGCAACAAACGCCAACTTCCTTCTGCGTGATATTCTGCCCGAATGCGACCAATACGATGCACCAAACGCTTCAAAACACCAAAATTAGAATTGTGCATTAGCTGTTTTCGCTCGGTGGAAAAAACTCTTTGTGGAAAATGCCATTGGAATCGTAAAAGCAAATCAACATTGTGTTCACTTTAGACTTCCCCAAACGATATTTCTTGGGTTTTGGCTCGTCTTGCACCTTTCTGTCGGCACTTTGGCGCTTGGTTTCTGGGTCTCATCACCAGTCATAATGTTGTAAAGAGAGATTTTTTTCTTTTCAGTCTCCTTGATGATGTCTTTCGATTGTTGAATTCTGAGCAATTTTTGGTTCGATTCTCATTTTTATGCAGATGACACATATACTACGAATCTATTCGTCCAAATGTCACGAAATCTTAACAGTATGTCAGTGAAGGACGTACCTTTCCGACGTATGTAATTGCCAATAGATGTCCTCACTAGGAATATCTATTTTTAAAAACTCCTGTTTACTTTGGAACAGACTGTATATAGGAATAGGCGGACTAGTAGACAACAAATCGGAATTCTGCGATTTAAGCATTCGACTTAATAACATAAACCCAATGTGCACAAGTCCCGATCAACGAAACCGAGGACTCTATATAACATTTTCGGACCTCTTGGGTGTAATCCACGAAACATCGTACTTGGACACTTCAAAAGGATGCGAAAGACATATTAAGTAAAAAAATTGGAAAGCTGAGCCTCCAGGAAACAACACAGCAGATAACGGCTTCCGGCTAGTAGAATTCGCAGGTCTGTAAAACAAGGAGTTAAGTAGAACAAAGTTTCGAACAAACGGATCCCCTGTCGACCTGACTAACTCCACATGGCTGCATCGCCAACCAAGTACGCAACGTACTACACAATTGAAGATATTCATACAAATTTAAACAAAGTACTGTACAGTACACTTGACCACTTGAGCATAAAATTCTCAGATATGCGGTCTTCACATACGGCCAAAAAACAGAAAACAAAACGCAGCGTCCCACCTCAAGAAAACGCAAGAGTCCCGTGATAGAAACAACATTCGCTGCAGCTGGCATTAAGTCCAGAGCGCTGATCCATCGTAATTTTTTCGGGAATTTCGTCTTATATACTCGTACTAATATGTCCGGTCCAGTGAGAAGTAGTCTCTCGTTGAGAAAATAAGCCTACCGGCTACGACGACCGTCGTAGAGGGATTATTCACAGCTGTGGTCTCATATATCCAGGAAGTCATCAACCGACTATGGGAAGATAAATATTTACTTAATTCAGTTAACTATTTCTATATATACATACATGAGACCAACGAGTATGGAGGTGGCGGCAAATTGACTGGTCCATTTCTTGTAATATCACTCTCACCAAACTTCGACTAATTGACTTATAGCTCGATTATTCGGCCCGCTGTGTGGCAAGTGGCGCCGTCCTGTCGAAACCACATCTCACCAATGTTGTGTGCACGCAATTTTGGCCAAAAATAGCGCTCCAACATGTCTCGATAGCGATTTCCATTAACTGTAACGTGGCGGCCATCATCACCAACGAAAAAATACGACCCAACGACGCTACCGTCATGAAAACCACACCAAACAGTCAATTTTTGTGGATGTAGTGGAGCCTCATGAAGCACACGTGGGTTTGTAGAGCATATTTTGCTAGTTGGCAAAGTCATTTAGCCAGAAATGAGCTTCATCGCTGAAGATGATTTTGCGATGAAATTGCCAATAAGTTGTAGCCATTTCCAGAGACCAATTTGAGAAAGTTCGACGTTTCAAATGGTCATCTGGCCTTAGTTCTTGAATCAATTTGCTCTTATACGGGTGTAGGCAGAGGTCCTTTCATCAAATTCGACACAATGTTGTTTGAGCGATGCCCAATTCCTGCGTTGGATTGATTTGGGTCGTTGTGCACTTACGGCCTAGATATTTTCAGCACTTCTTCAACACTTTCTCTCACAAACACCGGAACAATTGACTCATCAATTTTTGCACCAAATTACAAATTGCGAGTCTGGTGAGGGATTATAACCACGGAAAATTGGCATTAGCGCTCTTAAAGTTAAGGCCACCGTTCGAGTACTGCACCATGACTAAATGGTAGACATTGACAAGCAGAATAGTAATGACAGTTCACAAAAAAACATTAAGGGTGGTATGTTAATATCCAACGCAATAGGTCAAATAGCGTGGTTTAACGCTTCCACTTTAAAGCTACCAGCTTTCTAGATCGCGATGTAAAGGAACATCTAGGATAGTCCAGTTTAATAGATTGGAGAAACAAAAAAAAATGTGTGTAACAATTGGAATCATTGGAAGTCAATTCTGTCTAAGTGAGACCTTTCATATGTTAACTGCCTTCTTTAAAGTTCTTGACTAATTAAAGAAGCATTTCGATTTTATAAAGGCGACTGCCTTGATATTTGTCGGTTACCAGACACTATCTGTAACATTACAAATTTGACCTATTGAGTTCTAGCCTGGAATATGGCCTCTCACTACCTTTGGCTTTCTTATAAACTCAATTGTTGTGATACTAGTTAATTCTAAGCACTAAGTACACTGAAGTTACTGACACAAATGTGGCCCAAATCCTCAAGAGAATTTTTTCATCACGAAACCAATTCATCTCCTACTTACATAGGTCCGTGCAGATACGAACCAAATTCAAGCAATTTCGAAGCATCCTAGCAATCGAATATTTAAGGTAATTCCAGTCCTTGGAGGGTTAAATTAGGATATCAAAAACCAATGTATCAAGCTCCGTCCTAAACAAACGATGTCACAACTCCACCACTGTATCGCATTGTCTTGAAATTTGCAGTATCCTGTGACCATTGTAACCACAAGCATTCCGACTAACTTAAAACACATTGTAACTCATTTGGGAAACCATCTTACACGCCCCGTTAACTGCTGAATGTCTGTAATTACTCGTTCTAGCTTTGACATCATCAGTCTTCGGCCATGAGTCACATCAAACTACATCGCACCACAGAATACCGACAGCCACCCACAGTTTAAGTTACTAGGTCATTGTAACCCTAACATACACGAGGTTCAATCACCCTCGCTCCACACGACAACAACGACAACGGCAACGGCAACAGCAATAACAACGATGCCATACGATTTGATTTACATAAATTAATTAATTTGAACAATTCCAAAACAGACCACAGCACCACCGATGTCGGCCATTTGCGGCTATGTCCGAGCTAGTTAGGGAGTTTTCAAGTCCGCTGGGATCCAGGTCCCCTGCAATGGTAGCAGCACATGCCTGGCTCCATGCCGCAAAAGAATATCCTTCCAAGTGGATTGAGTTGAGGCACAGTGAAAATTGCGCTACAATTTGTGGTTACCAAACACTAGACATCCGGCAGATATCTGTATCTGCCCCATTCCCCGGAAAAGTGTTAATGAACTTCCATTGAATTTAAATCTCGTCGGGTCGGCTTCTGTCAGAACTACAGAATCTGCCTTTGGATTTTCGTTTTTTTTTTAGCTATCCGTATCTAATTTTCGATGGACCGATGAAGTCCAATGATATCCAATGCAGACCAGTAGACACCAATGGAGCTGCATATGTTTGATTTGGAATAGATACTTGCTCTTGTGGTCGTAGTTGTATTTGCTGTGGCTACCTAATTGACCTTGCTTAATGGGTTTAATCTTTTCTCGACATCCTGTCCCAGCAAAAAAAAAAAGCCTCTTCTCGTAGCGAATTTCTGATTTGTGATTCATAAATCAAGTTTCCACACTGGAGATACGGATACCGATGTTGATACTGACATTGGTACAGCTACGAATACATACGAGTAAGATTTTGCGTTGAAAGCTATTTGCAGCCCGACGGAATCCTGAATCTGCATTTCCCAACCGAGTATCTGTGGGTATCTGCCAAGTGACTCTGCGAATATCAGGGATTTAGAATCGTTCGTTAAATTGGGCGATAGCGGAAGGCTTTATATGACTACAGCAACGTGCAATTTTAAGGGGATTTGGCGGTTTTTTTTTTTGGATGTTTATTTTATCTCGCTCTTCTAGACTTTGTAGGGAAAGTTCCAAGTTATTGGATTTCACGGAGGAATACGAATATATCAAATATCGGGTTCGACTGACTACGGTGGGTAGTGAAACAAAAACATTAGTGCATTTGTGCACATCGGAACCGTCGCTGGTTTCATGATTCCGTGAAGTCAGACCTATGCAGGAAAAACTTCATAATAATCATCCAAATCCGATTCAATCTCACCCAATCCGATCCAAGGCATAGTATGGAGAGGGTGTGTTAGGGAGGAAGTCATGCTGATAGTCGAATCGGCATAGTGTTGCATGGGAACGCAAATAATGAATGCAGATACTTTGTGATATGTTGTTCGACAGCGCTGTTATATGAACATATGTATGTATGACTCGTATATGTTATGTGTTATGCTCATTTGCAAATGTCGATGATATAATATGCAGGAAGACGTTCATGGCAGGTTTGAAGGTTTTCCCTGTTTGTTCCCATTTGGAATTTCAAATACAATGCAATACAATGCATTATAGTGTAGTACAATGTACTACAAGGTCTTTGGATGAATTTCCTCTGGAAACTGAGAGAAAATTAGTTAAATGGGTCTGGCGATATACCGCCGCTGATATTACTGCGGTGGCTGCAGTAATTATTTCAATATATGAGTCGTATGAGGAAGTGACTTGAATTACAAGGAATGGAGGGTTTTATTGTTAATGTGGTTAATTTGAGAGACAAGTGCGGTTTGATAGTTTTCCCAGTTGGATATCTTGTGAAAGTAATGATTTTCGTTTGTTTTTATGTAACAACGGTAAGTGTTAAGTCGACAGTTGTCAACAGTTTCAAGAAAGAGATATTGTTTTTTTAAGAAAAATTGTTTTGCAGCCAGTAGTTCGTAGGTGGGATTTAACAGTACTTGTGATACAGATATGATATCTGACGGACGATGTAATGATTATGAAACATATGTCGTTTGCGCCAATCTGGGATCAGGTTTCTTGTGACTAGGGAAACGGAGTATAGATTTTGTTGCATCAGCACTGAATGGTATGTAGCTTTCAAAGCTATTTAAAGAGAATTAAAAGCATGAGGATTCATGGATTTGATAGGACTATGGAATGCTGGAATGAATCGGAGTTCCAGTGTGCTGTGAACAGCGGATTCGATGTAAAATCCAAATCATAATTAACCATCTAGATGTTTTCAGAACAACCTAAAATGCAGCCGGCTGTCCAAGTTGCAATAAGTTGGATAAATTCAATTCCAACAATGAAAAGGAAGGCATTCATGATGCAGCAGTAGATGGCAGTGGCACGCTCGCTGTTGTGATAAAGAAAGCGCTACGTTACTTGATATTGAATCTACGGAGGACTCAAAGGAAAGGAAGTGAGAAATGAAGGATGTTTTTTTAGAGTTATACAAATTCAATATGAAATAAAGCACTTGAAGCTAATGTTAATGTCTATGATATTAGCTTTATTTAATAGATAATTTTATGCCATTAGTGCATAAATATGATATCGGGCACATTCGCGCCATGCCTAGCTCGATCGAAGCGCAATCGTGAAGTCCAATTTTCGACAACTTTATCGAGCAACTGGGGCCATATATCAGCAATAACACGGCGGATGTTGACTTCCAAATCGTCCAACGTCTCTGGTTTATCGACATAGACTAGTGACTTCACATACCCCCAAAGAAAGTAGTATAAATGTGTGAGATAACAGGAACGTGGAGGCCAGTTCACAGGTCCATTACGTGAAATTATGCGCTCAGCAAATGTTTCCCGCAATAAATTGAGCGTGGCGCACCTTATAGAATGTTGCGCCATCTTGTTGAAACCAAAGCGCTGTCACGTCAATTCCATTCAACTGAGGAACGAAGAAGTCAGAAATTATGTTTCTATAGCACTCTCCATTGACGGTAACATTCTGGCCGGCGTCGTCCTTAAAGAAATATGGGCCGATGATTCCACCACCCCATAAAGCACACCAAAGTGGGTTTTCTCCACTCAAAATTCGGTAATTTTGCTTGTTTACATATACATTTAACCAAAAATGGGCCTCATCGGAGAACAAAATTCTGCGTTTAAAATGAGGATCAAGCTGAATCATGTTTTTGGCCTATTCACCGAACCTTGCACAAGCTGGATCTTATAAGTTTTTAAGCCAAGATCTTTCCGTAAAATCTTCCAGAAAGTGATTGGGAATAGCTCCAATTGCTGTGCATGATGGCGAATCGACTTTTTCGGATTCTCTTCAACACTGCGCTCCACAACGGCAATAACTTCTTCTGTTCGCACTGTTTGTCGTCTTTGGGGATGCCATCCACTAGAGTGCACGTGGTGCGAAAACGATTCATCGTGTTCCGAATGACTTGCTCAGATGGATGATTATGTCGGCCGTAAAATGGTCGTAGCGCACGATTAGTTTGGCAAACCGAACCATGGTTTTCAAGATAAGTTTGCACAATTTGCACATGTTGTTCTGGCGTTAATCTAGTCATTGTAGAATGGCAAAAGGTACTAACCACAAATCAATCTTCAACTGTCAAATTGACAATCTGTAGAAACAGTGTTGCCAGTTGAAAAACCAAAACTCTAAAAAAAAAAGCCTTTATAAGAGAAAAAATTAAATGAAAACAGGAAGATCACATTTGAACGCCATCACCGATGTGCAAGACCGGGACTTACAAGGCACCACAGCTGTGATGCACGTTGGTTGATTTCTTGTTTTATCCTCTCAACAGTTCTAATGTCTGCGCTCAGGCATATACAGTACTGTCTGTCAGATCAGCTTTACCTATTTTGTTTTAAGACGCGGACAACCGTTGACATAATCGACGGGCGGTGTACTAGAAATGGACTTTCAATCAATCCTTTTAAAACTGAGGTTATTCGCTTTGAAGTTGACTCAGCTAGTGCTAAGACGCATCAAAATCCATTTCGTCATTGAAGCTTAGTATCCGAGTCTTATTCTACGAAGCAAATGACTGAGGATATAGCACCAAATACCGCCAAGGTGCAGTCGGCTTTGTCACCAACATGGCTGTGACAAAACCAGTTCTATTCTTTGCCACACTTGTTTGGTAATATAAGATTTCATGTACGCACCAGACTTTGAAGAGCTGTCTATTGTATCTTGGGTGCGTGAGGCTTTTTTCCAATACCTGCTCCTCTTTTAGACGAAATGGTGAATCTCCTTCTCCTTGCTATTTATGTATATCATGGGGCGTACTCTCAAAGCCATTTTCCATTTAAAGGGTTTTTGGTACAAGCCAACGTATAACGGATGACGCAATAACACCGAAACGGCGTCAGTTGCTTCGCGAATACAGAGCAGACTTCCCCTTTGCAGCGTGTAGTCGGAACTTTAAGGATAGATCTACAAACTATGAAGTAGTGGAGCTGTAGACGACAACCGTAAACTTCACTCTTCATTAGGAAAATTTGCATCTGTCTCTTAAGACATTAGCAGGAAATGCACCATGTTGTGAAAAACAAGTGGAGGGGCCGAAGTATTTGTGTATAAAGCAGCAGCTGCACTTAAGATTCGTCTAATTCAAGGGTCTCAATAGGATCGTGGAGCACTTCTGAGTTTCTGATCTCGCATTAGGGCTGCTTATGATCTGGATTAGGGGTTTTATTTAAAATTAGGCTACTTTCTAATACAACCTGGCTAAGTTGCAGGCTGATCAAACGATTCTAAAGTCAGGTAGCAAAGGTAAAGGAATTCACAATGTCTCTCAGTGGGAAAGACTCTAGTCTGTGAACTGGCGTCGTAATGGGGCACATATCTGATAAGCACCTAATTGGCAGAAGTGAAACACTATCGCGGAGCATTTTTCCGTTGAATATCCGGCTTACTTTCCTTAAACTGCGGGTCTTCGTATTCTGTACTGATAAAAAAATAACTATTTCCATCATATTCAGTGTAATATGTATTTTCTTAGCAGATTTTCAAGTTTTTTCTTATCGTATTGTGTGAATTGAACTTTCATTATCTACCTATGGCGTTTTCTGCTCTCCCTTTTATAAATTAAAGTTCTTTCCGAGAGCTTTATAAATAAAGATAGGAATAATACACGCTGCATAAATATTTCAGTAGTGATTAAAAGAAAAAGATACAAATAAAGGAAGAGTGTCAGAATTAACTGGAGCCTTGGGGAATAGTAGCAATGAACATGAACATGGAAAACAATCTGATGAAATGGGTTGTGCTTCGATAACCGCAAATGATTTTGGGTTTTCCTAGTCAGCTCTTAAAGGTGTCATGTGTCCACCCTCAGACAACTGTCGAATTATTCAATGAATGAATTATAGTCGCCTGTAGACCTATCTTTGAATGGATGACGCAGTAAAGGAGAAACTTTTCCAACCTACATATCTATACGCTTTCTTTTTGCCAAATAAGTAATGATAATGACTCCAATTTCAAGTGATTATATTGCTCGCCCCCAAATCAACAAGTACATATATATCTACAATATAATTACATTTGCAACTATCTTGTGTATTAAATACTGGGCGCAACCGAAAACAAAACCATCATCAACATCATCATCATCACCCACGGCAACATCTTGAACTCCGAATAAATAAAAACGGAGAAAAAATCGAATTTATAAATAAAATCGAAATTTCGTAATTTGATAGTCAATATCGGGTTTATATTACCAATTTACATGAGCCTGCATACGCTTAGGTGTATCGATGATAATGAAATGGACTTTTTAATGCCACAAGAAGAAAGCGAAAGTTACCGCACCAATTTGAAGTGTTTTGAAAATGCTAAACGCCTCACTGGCCAGTCTAATAATCCGCTTTTATTGTGGACATAAAAACTAGTATCCAAGGCATTTCGGCTCCATCGCAATCGCTTTCCCTTTTCAAATTGCCTTTGATCGCGTGATCTTTCTATTAGAAACCAATTTCTCAGAACTTTTTCTTTTTCTTTTTTTGACTTAATTTTTTCTACTTTTTTTTTCGTTCATTTTTTATTATGCGAAAAAAATGTTTTCCTCGCACGCAGGCTACCATCCCTGTTATTTTTAGCACAGGGATGAGATAAGATGCAGATATACATAAAAACAATAGGTACGTGTTGTAAAAATTGATTTTCTATTTTTATTGTGGTCAGTCAGTGTTGTGGCCTCTCTTTCTAGTCTTCTTCGTTGTGCCTAAATCAGTCCTTTTGATGGAATTACTGACCATGTAATCGAGTTGATTATTACAGAACAGCTACACAGTAGCGTCCATTCGCACGCACCATTTATTTTTTGCCATTTGTCCATCAAAAATTTCTTCGCTTTTTCACTTTGTTTTTTCTTCGGGTCAGACAAAAACAGTGATGATATCGAAAACTGTGGTGAAGAAGAAGAAAACAAAAAAGAAAATTAATATCGTTCTCTGCTTTCACACTTCATTTGTTGGCTGTGGATAGCCATGAGGCATAGTTGTTGCTGTGGTCATAGTTAGGCGGCAGGGTGATACTGTAACTAAAGTCATTGTGCAGTAGAATGGAGAAAGTTGGTCCACAAGAAAAATTACAACTTCTAGTAACTACCGTTAATTAATTCCAGTATTTTTGAGTTCAATGGCCGACGGGGTTAATCTGTAGATATTTTTGCAAAGCTTCATTAGTCTCCCAGTCGAAGAAGTTTCCGTAACTATACCAGAGAGTTGGTATTAGTAATTAACAACGACAAGCACCGAGTTAACATTTTTGTATTTTACTGGTTTAAATTAAATATTAAACTTGGGAAATGCGGAAGAAAATTTCATTTAATTAGAGGGTATGACAATATTTAGTCTCCCGTAAGTCATCTCTAACATACGAATAGACGTTCAAATAGTTAGGCTTTTATTGAGAAAAGGTTCAGCAACGTGGCCATCCGTAAAATGCAAGGAGTCATACTTATAAAGATAGCAAAGAAAGGTAACGTAGTCAACATATTATTCAGCTTTCAAAGCATTAACTCTTGACATGGTAAGATGCTCTAGTTTGACTTCGTAGTCTCGTTGACTGAAGTGTTTGACGAAAACCGCTTCTTAATGATTTTGGCAGAGAGTCCTTCACTGAGCTATAGATTCAACAGAGTATAAGTGCTCGAACTCAAGAAACTGCGAAACTTTAGTCAAGAGTTAAACCGTATTCCCAGGTTTTTGCAAAGACGACATAAACAGTATTGTCTTTGAATGGGAAGTTAGCAAGGCTATTAGCAACATATGGGTCCAAGAACCGAATCTGTTCACGTCGTTGAGGAGATGATGATATGTTATATCAAGCTCGAGATGTTTTTTGTCAGGGACAGAAAAAATGAGGATCAAAACATATACTGTGGATCATTTTGTCATAGTAGACCAAAAGAAGCCGTTGTCTCCAAACATAATCGTGCACTAGGAATGGGCTTACAGCCAATCCTCTCAAAACTGAGGTTGTTCTCTTTACGAGAAGGAGGAAGCTGACTGGTTCGATTCATCTAGTACTTAAAGGCATCACCATGCAATTCTCCAAAGAAGCTAAATACTGGGGTGTCATGCAGGATAACAAACTTCTATGGACTAAAAATGTAATGCCGAAATCCTCTAAGACGCTGTAGACTTTCTGGCAGTGCAAAGGGGCTATCGGCAAGATATGGGGGCCTGCCACTGGATCAACACGGCTATGATGAGGCCAATTATATCTTATGCGTCGGTTGTCTGGTGGTATAACCTCTTACAAAAATATGTTTTTTTTTTTTTATAATTTACGCGCGCCTAAGGGGTTATAAATACCCTTATACTGTTGCCAGGGCGCGGGCGGAAAGATAGAAGGAGGGGAAGTGATGTAGTGGTTTGAAACTCAGGTGTGTTTGGTTTCGATATTGACTGACTATTGTTATTGCAGCTTTTACCGGACTCTAAGAAACGTTCTGTCTCGGCTGCATGTGGGCTTTCCCCAGCATGCCTGGCTCCGCTCTAGTCGTATTGATGAATCTCTCTCCCCGTGATATTCATATCATGGGCTGTACTCTCAAAGCCATATTCCATTTAAGAAGAAATGATCTCTGGTACAGCACGCACTGGAGCTTTAATGATCTTGCGCGCCGGACTCTGGTTATACCGCCTTGAACAAAAAGTTCTTGGGGAGACACCACCGCGTGGCGCTCCCATTGTTCCGATTTGAGTTCTGTTTTTTTTTGTTAAGTTGGGAAATCTGTAGTTGACATTCCCTCTAAATCTTAGCGTCATAGCTTGACATTTGAAAAAGTTACGTAGCCAAGAGAACTTCTAACTCTGTGTGGGTTGGCGATTTTTTAAAATTTTAGAAATGGATTTAAATTTGCAACAACGAACTTGTATTAAATTTTGCGTAAAAAACCGATTTAATGGTGCGCGAACGTTGGAAATGTTGGAAAAGTGTTTCGGCAACGATTCTCTAAAGAAAACGGTCGTTTACCAGTGGCACAAGCGGTTCAAAAGTGGTCGTGAGTCAATCGAAGATGGTGAACGCAGTGGCAGACCATCGACATCGAAAACCGACGAAAACATTGATTAAGTATGAGTAAAAGTAATGTTGGTCAATAACCGCAAATTAACCATCAGAGAGATAGCGAAGGACTTGAACATTGCCTATGGATCCATCCAAGACATTTTGGTTAATGATTTGGGTTTCCGTCGTGTAGCAGCAAAGTTGGTGCCAAGAGACCTCAATTTCATGCAAAAAAGAGACCGTGTTGACGTCGCAAAAGCGCAAAAGAGATGATTTGCGAGGCTGAATCCGATCCCACATTCATCAAAAGGGTCATTACTGGAGACGAGACGTGGATTTATGAGTACGACACGCAATCCAGACATCAGGCAAGTTAATGGCGTTCACCAAATGAGCCGAGACCAAAAAAACCACTTCGTTTTCAGTCAAAAAAGAAGGCAACGCTTACGGTTTTCATGGATTACAACGGTGTAGAGCATCATGAATTTTTGCCAGAGGGCCAGACAGTAAACAAAGAGTATTATTTGGGCGTTATGAGACGTTTGCGCGAAGCAATTCACCGTAAGAGACCAGAATTGTGGGCAGAAAACTCGTGGATTTTGCACCATGACAACGCACCGTCGCACACTGCCATCATTATTCGTAATTTTTTGACGAAAAATGCAACAAATACCATCTAACAGCCACCGAATTCACCTGATTTGGCTCCCTGGGACTTCTTTCTGTTCAATCTAGTTAAAAAACCACTACGGGGAACGCGTTTCAGCAGCCGAGAGGAAGTAATGGAAAAATCGCAGGAAGCACTGATGGACATACCGAAAACCGAATATAAAAAATTTTTCGAGGATTGGATCAAGCGCTGGCATAAGTGTGTTGCAGTCGATTGGGATTACTTTGATCAAGGTGTTATGGACATGTCCATAACTTGCATTTTTTGATCAAGGTGTTATGGACATGCCGTTTGATGCAATGATACCAGAACTCCAGTTGCGAAAAAAATACGAAATCGACTTTCCCCGTGCCCAGAACTGGTTTCGGCTAGAATCTTTCTAGCAACAACAACAACGTTAGATTTTACTCCTCGTTAGGAAAATTTCTGTCTGTTTTCCAAGCGGAGATATACGCAATCCTGATGGCAGCGAACTATATTGTCAATAATCGATGGAGGGGGCTCAGCATTTTCGTATGTAGCGACAGACCAACTGCGCTTAGAGCCTTGCTGAACCTTGTTACGAGTTACAAGGTAGTTCGAGAATGCAAGACAATCGGAAGGCTAAATTCACTGAATCTTGCCTGGATCCCAGGTCACAATGGGATGACGGTAAATGAAATCGCCGATGAACTTACTAGGCAAAGCTCAGAGGAGACACGAACCTACGTTAGGTCTGCCTGCGTCCTCGGTTAGGCTTTGGGTTTCATATGAGCATAGATGTAGATGCCATGATTCTCCAGGTCACCGGCAGACCAAACGAATGCTTCCCGATGTCTTTAAGGGGTCAGCGGCCTTCGTGCTGTCCCACAGTAGGAAAGACTACAGACTGCTTACTGACGTCGTGACGGAACACTGCACTTTTGCTAAGCATTTAAATGTGTTGGGTATAAGTCAAACAACATCCTGCGACGGTTGTTGTGAAAGTGATGACGATTTACCTCTTCGAATGTCCGGCTTACGCTCGCATCACACATTGACGTGGTGGGTACTTTATTACTGAAATGAAAGACTAAGGAATTCCATTAAAACTAACTTACAAGAAGTACAATGGACTGATTCGCTCTGCTCCGACAAAAAAAAATGCTTCAGTGTCTGAGAAAGCTAATTTACATAGATGAAGGTATGAACATCGATGCTCCTTAACCAACACTGCCTGAATCTAATCCAGAGAAATAACAGAGCAAAGAAAAACTACATCTGAGTTGGCCCGCCCAGTTGAAATCAATCAATTCGGTGGATGAAGGTATTGTACTTGGCTAAAAGAGGGGCTGGTTTCCTGTGCTCACTGAAGCCTTCGAGTTTTATTTAATTTCGCCAAAAGAAAACGGCCTGCCAAGTGTTCAAGTGGATCATAACCAATGCTGACTTATTGCAAAAAAACAAGCAACTAATTTTATCGCTGAGCAAAGAGGCCAGTGGCTCGATCAAATAAAAAATATTTAACAAAATTCCAAGGTTGCAATGCAGCCTTACAGAAAAGATGTGAAAGAAAAAAGATAAGAACAGCCTAACTAATGTAAAGGGTTCGTCAAGAAGGACTAAGCAATTTCTGTGAATATTTAGTACACTGAAATATGATTTGTGTTTGGGTCAATTCGACTATGGCAGGAATGTTCTACCCACTTATCTTTAAAAATTTCCATGGTCATGTATACCATGATTTGAATCACTTTTTCAAACGTCAGCTTAGAACTAAATAAAAATATCCTGATTTCATAAATTTGTAATCCACTTAAAAGATTCTTTAAAAAAATCCCCGGCTACCAATCAAGTTTTACGAAAATAACCCCAAAAAAGGCCTCTAACAAGTCATTCATCTCATGGCTTAACCGGACATTACCTCATTTCCGATCAACACCCCATTCACACTATAAACCCATAAAATTACCAATTTAATATCCATATTTTGACAACGGCATCGTTTAAATCGTTTATTACAATCTCCAAACCAGAAATGATGTTCCATTATTTATCGCATTCTCTGATTTAATTTGAAACTATTGTATCTTCCAAAGATATTTCTACAAATTTAAACACCCGCCAACAACCATTAGCTAAATGTCATTGTTCAAGTGTCATCTTAAGGAAATTCCTGTCACTCACACGGCTACAACTATCACCTATTATCCACCTACGCTGTCATTGTGACACATCCACAAGCGACAATCGACAATCGACCATAGGGAAAACGACAAACGAGGAGACAACGACAATAATTGACTAAACTGGCTTGGCAACCTGACAGAAACGTCAAAAATGCACGTCATCGTCTGAACTCGTTTGCCGTGACGATGCAATTACTTTGACCCACACACCCGACCAGCCAGTAGAGCGTAAAGTATACGTACAGTACGAGTAGAGCGTAAAATGACAGAACCACTATTCGTATTTGACGGGGTGACACACAATTGAGAGCACTGATTGGAAGAGATTTCACCTGAAAAAAAAAAGTACAAGAACATACGAATGTATTAAAAGTAAAATACAACTGCTATACAAATACAGTGTACGACGAGTGTACACATTTACAGTTAAAGCTCGTCTACCGTGAATAGCAAATGCCATTGTGAGTCTCCGGAATAAAGACAAGATCTTCAGATGAGCTGCTTTCAAAATAAGGTCTGCCTCATTTCGCGGTTTTTAAGTAGTACCCAAGTTGTTTTCGTACTTATGTATCTTGTGGAGATCTTCTTGATTTCACTTTACTTCAATGGCCTTATAATTATGACATACTCGTATCTCTTCTGACATTAAGGCCTATTTGTGCAATGGGCACTAAGCATTAAGCACTGAACACATTTAATGATCTGACAGTTCATAAGAGTACCAACCCGGAAGGTGTAAATAATGACAGATATAATATATTCACAATGTATCCCGTAGCCGTACTAATCGTGCTTTGCCTCTTGCTTTATGATTAACAAAACTGTTAATTTTTTCTATCTGTTTATGCATAGAATGGTTTGTCATTATTTTCTTCTACGAGTCCAAAGGGGAACTTTTTCTTCTTATTTCGGCTGAAAGGTAAAACTGACATAAGGGGTAGGGTAGCGTTCTGTTCGGTGTTGTGCATTTTGAACACAAACAGAACGAACATCTTCTCACAATGCCTCTTGGGATATTAATTAGTTTTTTTTTTCTTTTCTTTTTTTCCATAACTTTTATTGTTTCCTTTTTAGTTTTTTTTTCGTTTTTTTTTTTTCTTCTTTACCTACTCATCTCCATTGGTACATAATGTTATGTGATTGCGGGATCTTTATGCCACCGTGTAGAAGATAATTACCGTTAAAATGATCTTTTTTCAGCGTAGCCATGGGGCTGTGTTCGTCGTACGAGTACACAAAGTACTTGCAACAACGGTATTGAATAGCCTTCCGTTTCCTATCGAGTACCCGATGGAATGGCGTCTTCCGTTTCGACACAAGAAGCTCTCACGGATGCATACTCGTAAGAGTAGGTACAAACTTATATTCAATGGAATTGCATTTGTTTTAATTACCTGAAACGAAAAGAAGTGAGAAACAGATTATTTAATGAATTATGCAAGAGGCAATTATTGTTTGTTTTCAAAAATTTCACTACACTACACTTTGAATATTAATGGTAAGAAACAATGGAGGCTATATAGGTTAGGAACATAATTTGAGGCCTAATGCTGCCGGAAATGGGTCATTTTGAGAGATTGTTAATGAATTTTAAAATAAGGTACATATTTATACCTTTGTCTTTTTTTTTTATTGTTTTTAGAAAGTAGATAGGATTGGAATCAGTTCGGAAAAAGAGATCAGATAAAGGTGAATATCGATGCGGTGTCCAATTCATGTGTAAACAAGTATATGTGACGTTATGGTCAAAGATCAAATAGAAGACAATTTACCGCTTCGATCTTATGGCATGAAACGTCAGATAGGTGCGAATAGGCGGATGTGTTCA
This sequence comes from Volucella zonaria, assembly GCA_963966105.1. Taxonomy (NCBI): domain Eukaryota; kingdom Metazoa; phylum Arthropoda; class Insecta; order Diptera; family Syrphidae; genus Volucella; species Volucella zonaria. Next base: position 183,414,727 of record OZ014532.1, read on the forward strand.
GAGCTTGTTCAATTAGAGAAGTACATAGTCCAGAAGTGTCAATGTCAACGGTTTTGTTCAAAGTTGTTCTGAAATATTTTAATGATATCACTGACATTCGACTTAACAAATGTTTTATTAAAATTGTACCTTTCACTTAGTAACGACTAATTGTTATGACAAGTTAATATATTTAAGATGACTAGTAATATTGTATGTGTATGTAATTTAAATAAGTGTTCTTAATGTCACGGGTGACTTACACTTTAATGTTGAGTTAACTCAAGCTAACTCTAGTGATATTGCAAACCTGAATGACTCGAACTACAACCAACTTCAGACTGCTGTAATATCCAAACCGTTCATGACAGTGAGCTCAAATTTTGACACATGACAGATAATTTTATTATTTACAAGCCTTTTAAACGATTTACGTCTCAGTTGTGTTGAAAAATTTTTATCCGCGATGGAATTCAAACGTGATAGTGTCATTGCTTTATATTTGGCTGGAAAACCACAAATAGCTATCGTTAGAGCCCTCCAGCACCTCAACGTGAATAAATTATTTGTGTCTCGAACCATAGCTCGTTACCGTGATACTAGCAGCGTTGCAAAACGCCATGGAGATGGTCATAAAGAAACAGAAACATCGGCAGAAATGGTTCGGAAAGTGAAGGCTCGAATTGAGCCAAATCCACATCGAAGTGGAAGAAAAATGGCTCGTGAGCTCTCAACATATGCAACGGATGCAACATACACTGAAAAATGAGCTTGGGCTCAAGCCATTGAAGTTCCAAAAAGCACACGATCTTACAACGCAACAGAAAAAAGTTACGAGTCGAAAGAGCGAAGGAGTTGCTACGCTTGCACGAAAGTGGTGAGTTGCCGAATTTGGTTTTTCCCGATGAGTCGCCATTTGTTATCGAGCAATATGTCAACAAACAAAATGACCGAGTTTACTTACCAGAGAGGTCCTTCAAAAATTTACAATTTCGGACGGCCACCAGAAAGCAGGCAGCACCGATGGTGATTGTTTGGGCCGCCATAACCGCCGATGGTCGCTCTCCGCTCGTATTTTTGGACCGTGGCGTCAAAATTAATGCGTTCGTATACCGTGAAACTGTCTTAGAGGCAGTATTGAAGCCTTGGGCAAACAATCATTTTGGTCGGAGACCGTGGACATCTCAACAAGACTCGGCACCGTCTCACAAAACGCGCATCAACCAAGATTGGTTGAAAAACAATATTCCACACTTCATTTCTTCGACACAATGGACTGCAAATTCTCCGGATGCAAATCCGTTGGATTTCTCTGTCTGCGATATTTTGAAGGCGAAGGTTGGCACTAAAAAATACCAAAGTTTGGACCACCTCAAACAAGCACTTCACCGGGAATGGGTCTAAATACCGCAGAGCCACTTGCGTGCAGCGTGCGATGCTTTTTTCGGCCGGCTCAAGGCCATTATTCGCGCCAAAGGTGGACATATTGAAAACTACTGATACAATTTGAAAATCGATGTATTTTCCAACTTTTTTTGCTTTGGCACAATTAAATTTATCAAAAAATAAAAAAATTATAGCATTTTAAAAAGTTGGAGTTCGAGTCATTCACTCTGTAGATATAATATGAAAAAGAAATTTTCAAGATCTTAATTGCCCTGATTGTGCTGTGACTTAGGTTTTCTTCAATGTTTTGGTACTGGTCTCGTTGAGCAGAAGAACAGCAGCATTATAATGTCATGTCAAAAATGACTGAACGTCACAAGGAGGACGTTCAACGGATGAATTGACGTGACGTAAATACCAACCAATGAGCAACTTCACTGGAATTGGGGTCAAAGTCAATAACGATTTTCAGGAATAGCTGAAGATAACTCTAATATCTCTGAAGCAGCTTAATGAGTTTAAAATATCTAACCGCTTTTACGAAAAGAGTCCCAAAAAAAAACATATCCTTTCAGGTTGGGGATTGTGCGTGGGATTGGAAAGCAACACAGAGCCCAAATGTCAGATATCACTTCCATCCGCGAGTGATGTAAGCGACAGACTAAGGCAAGAAGTTTTGAGTTATTGAATCCATTGTAATGGTACCAAAGAATGTTCCTATGATGTCGTCAACAAAAATCTACCAACTATGTCATAAGTATGACGTTAAAATTATTGAAGGCGAATTTACGTCGAAATAGGAAAAGAGGACATCTAAGGATTTAGGCTACTTGACTGTGCTGGGGGACAGAAACTCATTGTAGCTAGAATACGGGTTATTCATATCAATATCCACAAAGGAACATTTCGACAACCGATCATACAACACTCATCCGATACTATTATGTCCAAACATTCTAAGTGACCGTTGAAAACTGTACTATTACCTAGTTGCAGCCAAAGTAATCCATAACCAGATGAGGCTATGTTATGTCCGTGTTAGGGCACACGACCTAGTGTCACTTAGACGAAAAACTGCTAAAAGAAAACTACAGCCATCCATTTCGGTAACCTTAAACTTGCTATGAAGGGCTGGATTCAAACTTTCTATGGCAAAAATGTAGTGGATTGCCTCGATAACACGACTCTGTTAGGGTGTATCACTCAAAACGTAATTATATTAAGAGAAAGCATCTTTTTGCTTTCCAATTCCATTGTTTTGATCGCTGTTGAAACCACATTGCCTCAAGATCCATTTCAGCAATTTGAGGCCAGAAGAAGTTGTTTATCATCTCACGGTAGCGAGCTTCGTTGACGGTGACCGCATTGCCGAAGAAGAACGGTCCAATCACCCCGCCAGCCCAAAATGCGCATCGATTTGTGATGGATGAATGGGACGTTGCTGGATCACTCTTGCTCCCCAAATGCGACAATTCTGTTTGTTGACAGCATCCAAGTTCGAAGTGCGCCCCATCAGAAAAGATGATTTTCTTCAAAACATAACCATTAACCTGTTGTTGCTGTAAGATCCGTTCTGCGAACGTTCGGCGCTGCGCATGGTCTACTGGCTTCAAACATTGTGACAACTGAATCTTGTAAACTGCTTCGTGAAAGTCTCAATTACGGAAAACGATGGCGAATCGAGAAGAAAGGATTCTGGTCAACACTCTGACTAACTGCTGCAATGTTTTCTTTAGACCGAGTCATACGAACTGGTTTCTTCTGGATTTGAACTGACCCAATCGCCTGAAATTTCTCGATTAATCAGATCACCGTATATCGTCGTATATTATGGTGACCAAAAAATCCACGAAATTTTCGAATTATCCCCGCAAAAATCTCACCATTTCCGTAGTGGATTTTCACAATTTCTATACGTGTAATTCTCCATGACTAAACTTTAATGTTCATACATGACCGCTGTCAAACCACAACGCTGTACGACCGACACAAAAAAATGTCGCAAAATTGCAAATATGTGGTCTTTATGGGACACCCTTTATTTTAAAGGCAAGTGGTTCCACTGACGCAGGGTTTTTAGAATATGGACAGACAGAAAAACCAAACAGAAGTCTGCAAGCGTAAAGATGAGAACAAAGTAACACAGCTGCACACGGAGCTGATAGTCGAGGAATACTTGTTATGCAGACTCATTTTCGGCGATAATGACCAACATGCCATTATAAGCGCAATGAATCATTTAATGTGGGCAACAACCGACATCAATTCTGTTCACCTGGGCATATAGCAGAATGTGTAATGAAAACATTCCCAATGAATACATTTTCCATACTGTTTGAGCAGTCCTCATGAAGAGTCATACACAAAGTTCGGAATGATGATTTCAGCTGCCCGTATCAATGCGGTTTTATCCTTTATAAAGGCATGGATACGAATACATCTCTGACTCTTGAATGTTGGCAATTGTTGCCACCTGTTTCTTTGTTCAGATAATGCTATGCTATGTAATTCTTAATTGGCGTTTCATTTTTACATGCATTTATCAGTCCTTCGAAGAAAGATGAGCAATCACAGTAGTGATATAGTACCAGCACCCACCGCATTAGCGTCCGCAGTGTCACTTATACCTATCTACGCTATGGTCGTCGCTATAGAGGTTGATTCTTCGCTGCACCCTCTTGTTCCTCATAGGCAACGAATTTGCCTTGAAGATTGCTTATCTTTCGATTGCCTAATGAGTAATAATTTCTAATGTTGACCGCAGCTACTCATCGTAAAGGTTCGGCTATATTCTTTCCCGGCTCAGATTCCGGCAGAAGCCAGTTCTGAGTATTGGGGAGTCGACTTCGTATTCTCGCAGTATTCGTGGAGTTCCAATCTCATTACATCATGGAAACCCAAAAACACTTATTTTTAAACGGAAGATGGCCTTGAAAGTTCAGCCGCTGATATGAATGTCAAAGGCAGTTAGGTTCGTAAGTGCACAAGTGCATCTAAAGCTGGGCCTGGCGTGCAAGAAAAAGACCCCCAAGCAGTCAAAACAATCCGTGCTGCGCAAGCAACATGCACACCTGCGAAAAATAAGAAGAAGCGATGCACAACTGGATGCAGGTGTCACAGTCCAGCATGTCGTGAGACCCAGACATCTTCGAGTGTCATTTCGCAGAACTATCACACGAAAATACTTTTTTAATTTCTAAGAGTAGGATACATTACACCATGTATACGAGTATTAAGATTTAGTGATAAGTAAATTTTTACATATATTAATAGGGCATTTGTAAAATAAAGATTGATTCAAGTTAGAACCGTAAACGACAGAACACTTACTAGCCTTAACATTTTCGTCCTTCCAGGTTTTTAGAACTCCTTAATCTCGACCATGTGATCCAGCCTTATAAATTCATTCATCAATTGTGTATACATATTGCAACTTTAAACGTGGATCTGCCAGAAACCGCTTTTCCAGTTGCAGCAATCTGGCTACGACTCTATCTCTTGCATCTTTACAAGAGTTCTTGACTAAACGCGATGCTAACCATTCTTCTCTTGGTAATGAGTATTTAGATAGTTGTTGTCGCAGTATTGTTCCAACTGTGTTAAATGAGTACATTCAGGTATTTGTTCGAGTTCCCAGAACTACTTTAACTGATTTAACTATCGAATTTTGACGATGTGCATCCATACCAAATAAGATTTTTGAGCGATGAGGCTAGCATTAGAAACCTTAACGTAACTATCGATACCGATGACCATGTCGATAGTCCCAGGTATGAAGAAAGTTCAATCGGCTAGTACAAGGTTTTTCAAGTGCTTTGGTATATTAACATATTTGTTGTTTTCATTAGGCGTAAGTCTACCTTTTCTTGATACGCCTGCATTCTTTCTTCCTAGTCCAATAATCTCAGAATACGTTTTCTCTTTTGTTAAGCGAAGGGACTGAGCGGCTGTTTCTGCTATCACCGTACCTTGATCTAAAAGCACCCTCAATTCCTTGCGATGCCCATCAAAATTGGTCGCTGCTACCATTGCTGTAGCCAGAAGAACACCTTGACATTGATGACCGTAATTTGATTGAATGATCCCTGGTTGACTTGGAGATGATACGTCTTGTTCAACTCGTCATCCTCTGGAAAATTCTCCCTGATGAAGCAAAATATGATGTCTTTTGTTACATTGCGTGTCATGTGTTAAGAAATTCACGCAGATTTTTTCCTGTTTTACACGTTCACACCTTTCTTTCGGAGTCCAATTCATGAAATTGCTGCAAGAGTTTACCCTTGCAAAAGACTTAATTAGATTTTGATGTAAGATGACAGGTCCGCAGAGTTAACATAATTTGTTTCCTTTTTTGTTTTTGTTTGGAAATGAGGCCATTACCTCCAATATCTTGTTAGAAATTAAAAAAGCTCTTATTTTGATGGCATTTTGTTTGGATTCTGGATGACTTGTTCAAACGGATGTCTGCACTCCAAATTAAATGATTTGAGAATCACGTGCACTATTATTGGTCCCCATGATGCAGTCTTGAAAAACATGTTTTTGTGTGCTGCAAGATATCACAAAATGACTACCACTCTATATAATTGCCATTAAACATGGGGATTTAAACTACGAACGTCAGTAGTGATTGACGAGTCTTTGGGAATTGCCACTTCAGAGGACTTTGAAGCCATTTGGAAGAGGCAGTTGTTTATGTCATCCTGTAGTTCCTGAATGTTAGCTTGAACGAGTCAATTGCATCGATCTTGATTTGCAATTTTTTAAGTCCAAAACGCTGTGTTCCATTAGATGATGTCACGGATGCCTCCTTTGCAACTTTTTCAACCTCTTCTATTGGAACAATTTTTTCAAGACTTGATCTTTTTACGAGCTGGATTGTGTTTCCCAACATGTATGGTGTATCAACCATAACCACGTCTTTTTTCTTGTCGTGATTCTCTTCAAATTCCTTCCACATTTCATCTATCTTCTTGCTGATATTCGTTTGGGCCTTTTCCGTTTGGGCGTTTGCTGATTGCACTTTTGTTACGATGATACTAATTATAACCAATGTTTAAGCTTTGGTTAGGCTTTCCATTAAACTCAAAAGGCTCGAAGGACCAAAATGTTAATGTTAGTACGAGTGAGCCTTATCTCTGCTGGGGGGGGGTCTCACTAAATAAAAGTTCGTCATAACCGTGAGCGGTAAGGCTCACAAATAAAATTCGTCATAACTGTGAGACCCCCCACCAGAGGTAAGGGCCACTCGCACTTGCAGAAAAGAAGACAGACTGATAGGTCTGAAACTCGAGTGAGTAGTCATCTTTACGGACGACGTTATCAATTTAAGAAGCTTATATTTCATATTTACTTCAGTCATCGGTAATTAAGCTATGTTTATTTGAGCGTCTCCGTTGTTTTAAGATTTATTATAGATGTTCCTAAAATCCTTTGACAGAAGATCAGACACTTATTATAAACCGTAGACAAGAGTCCAAATAGTCCATCTGGGTTCACTAACAAGCATTTGATCATGAGGTTTTTATCCTCTTTTTTTGAAAATCCCTATTCAAGTTTGGAAATTCTTTATGAACTGAGGTCTGTATATGTTAAAAAATCTCCGGGCGTCTAATGTTGTCCTATGGACAGTTCTTTTAGTTCAGAAGAGAGATTTGATATTCATGATGGTTAGATGGAATGAAATTGATTTCATTCTGACACAAACGTCTACAGATATCATATACGTATTCAGCAGATATCATGGCAAACAAATCACTTGCCACTTGCCAGTGCACCGTTAGTAAAGCAATGCAGCAATAAGAAACCTTGTAAAGCTACACTACACTCCTCGACAACAGATTGAGACAGCCTCCTGATTTCGGTGTTTCGCGATCATTTTGTTCTGTATGTGCTGTGATACAAATATTACTGTTCCATTAATTTTCCTGAAATTTGGAATTTATGCCTAATTGCCCGCGACAAGTGGCTGAGACAGGGTTGGGTTTTTTTAAATAAAAAGAAAGTTTAGAGGTTTATAGCAATGGTTTTATTATTTTAATAATGAGTACTTCCTCCCTTATAACTTACAACCTCTAAAATTCTTGATGGAAGAGATTTAAATGGCGTCTAAAGGTCTGATACGTTATTGAATTGCCGTCCGCCTTGGTAGACAGCTCTGAATAGATATCCCCATACATTCTCAATTATGTTGAGGTCTGGAAATAATGCTGGCCAGTCAAGAACACAAACTTTGTTACGTTAGAAGTATTCTTTCACCTTCCGAGCTGTGTGGATCAATAGTATTGTCATTACCAGTATTGTCATTACAGACAAATTAAATTCATCATTACTCCATCATTACTTTTGAACCTTACACAATCAATAATATTGTCATTACTTGCTCCACAATTCTGGGTGGGCTTCATAAGCTTCTATGAAGGTACGCAGCACTTCACTATCTTCAACACTAATTAAACTAAAAGATTCCGCGTTATCAGTGATGATAATATATATGTTGCTGCATCGGCTGCATAAATCGAAATGAGTAATGACGAGGTACTGACGTAAACACCTTACACGGTCATTACTAAGGACAATACTGAAGGTAATGATGGCTTGAAATCAGAAATTCCGGATTTTCGTCAATACCGTCCATCATTCCAAGTAATGACAATACTATCGACCAAACACGATCATTATTAATGTCAATATTTTGCAGTAATGACATTACTATTGATTGTGTAAGGGCCGCTTATGATGCATGCTCTCTTCATCTACGATCTTAAGGTAGTTGACACTTTTCATCCTGCCGTTTACGAAGCGGATATTAATCTTATTTTGGGATGATATTCCTGTCCAGATCATTACTCCAAGTCCGCCTTGTTATCGTCGTCTTGAAAACAGCTCGTTGAAAATAATGACGAAATCCGTTAGGTCCATCAAGGCAAAAGCGTTTCTCATCGGTGAAGATGGCAGTTCTCTAATGCTTCTCCATCTTAAACGATTTCTGGCAAAGGTCAAATGGGCGTTTCGATGAAGTTGTAGTAAGGCTGGTTTTATTTTCAAACGCTTTCTTTGAAGATGTTCCGCTTGCAGCTAACACACGCTTGCAAGTCCTTAGTTTCCTGTCCACATTCGAAACCTCTGCTCGTACCGCGATCTCCCTTTTTGTTGCTGTAGAATTTAAGGCTTCGTTTAGTAAGGACCGTCAATCTGCTAATCTCAAGCTATATTTTCGTTCAGGTTTTTCTGTATGACTGCGCTTCAAAAGTTTTGCAATTCTGTTGACAGAATATCCATCTTTGCGCATTATTTTAAGGTTTTGGACCTCCGTTTGATGTAACATTTTTCCAGATCCCACTAAAACTGACTAACAAGTCACACTGCGAATGGAATCCGCAACTGAATTTCCAAAGAATTTATACCCTGCCACAACCACTTGTCGCGGGTAATTAAGGACAAATTGCAAATTCAAAGAAAATTAAGGCGAAAAAATGATTTATGGTGAATATAATTTTCTTAGAAATTAGTAATAATTACCTAACAGTTATATTTATTTACAGCGCATACGGAACAAAATTATCGAGAAACACCTTTATCAGGGGGATGTCTCAACCAGTTGTCGAAGAGTGTAGGTCTAGTCAAAATCTAGACAAACCGAAATAATTTCACCACCATTCGATGACACAGTTTTATCCACACCATTTTAGTCATTCAGTAAATCACAACAATTCGAAGAAAAAAAAAGGCGAAGACATTTTCTTTGGCAGGTTTTTGATTCACCAGTCTCACTTACTAGTGATTGCCATTCAATCGTCACGGAACATAATTTTTTTTGATTTTGATTGTGATTGCCAATGATTATCGGAGTGAAGCTATATACGTATGTAGGTAAGTAGGTAGCCCCCTATCTAATCAATAACCCATCCTCCGATCATTATGATTTTATATGCCCCCTACGACACTAAAAATTTAACATAAACATCATGTAGGTATTGCTGCCCACCGACCGCCTATATCAAAACCATCCACCTACTATACAAACAGTCTCTTAGTCACCGTCATAGTCATAGTGACATTCACAAAACCACACAGTCGAAGTCATAATTCGTCGACTGCAAATCAATTAAGACTTCAAAATACCGAACGGCAATATAGACAAAACCAACAAACCTTAAACGTACTCGTAAATTGTGAAGGCAGACTGTCGTATCTCGAGTTCAAAAACTCAGCCGCACTCAATTTACGACAAATATTTAGAAAGTGCGTTTCTATTACGCCCCCGACTTGATTCGTGCTCGTACTTGTACAGCGATGATGGCCAGATGTTCGTAGCATGAGATTAAGATACTCACACTGGTCGCACCTTGACTGTGGTTTTGTATCACCCAACAATGCTCTTCTCCTAGATATGGCTACTCGTTTGTTCGGATCCAACTGAAAAATACGAGAAAACATTTTAATGTTTCGAGTTTTTGTGGTTTACTCATTTTTATTTTTCTTTTTCTTTTTTTTTTTTGGTCGCCCCAAAACTGTTTGAGTACTAATAAACGATCTGAAGTGTCGGAGGCGGTTATGTCACATGTCCCGCCAACTTGATGGGTTTGGTCTGGCACTGGCACTGGCACTGGCACAGGCAGCGACACTGGGGTATGTCGGTATTTTTCTGTTTGAGCAGCAAATATTTCGATTAGAATTTCAATTGCACTGGAAAATTCCCAAGGGAAGAAGATTTTTGAAATATGAATAAAAAGCGTGTTGACATGGGGTGTGGAGGATAATTCCTGAGATGATATTTTGAAAAGTAGATATTTTTGACTTGGATTATGTTGTTCACGAGTTTTAATTAATTTTTGATCTCTTTATTTTTCAGCAGGACGAAGTGTATAAAGACAAGGGGTTCTACTTGACTAGAATTAATCTTCCAAAGCCTGCAATTTCTTGAGACTCTTTGCTTTAGCATCATTTTGCATAAAGTTTTTCAATTCATTTCTAAGACGGGCGTACTTGCAAACTAGAGAAGCTTAGTATTTTTGTCAGCATGACAGTTACCAGTATTGCGGAGCTAAAGGACAAACTAACCCAAGGGCTCCATGTTTCACCATTAGTGCTCCGCCAAATATGCCAGTATCTGGTAGCATCCTTTTGGGTCTACGCTCAAACTTATCTTCGGATGTACCGTGATCCTTTGCCGCGATATTTACCCGAAATGGTTTCCTTCACAGCAGTAATATATCAGGCCGGAAGAAGCATGTTTCGCTTTCAGATTTCGCCTTCTTAGAATCGATTTCATACAAACAGGGATGTGTCTTATCCTTCTCCAACTCCTTTTTATCTTTGTTCTATACCCTGCTGTTCATTGGCTTTGAGTTCCTGTTTTCTCCTTATCCTCTTTCCATTATACCGCTTCTCTAGCGATTTGTTTCATCTTCGCTCCGATCGTTGATGATCTCTTGAGACTGTGACCTGGAAAGGGTGATAGAAGTCAAGTCAAGCGCTGCACAATGTGTCATCAATAAAAGTGAACTATCGCGGTCAATATCTTTCGGAGGAGGACATGCCCTTATTTTACTTAGTAAGAGAATGAAAGTGACTGAAGCGGAGATGGTATCTGCCTGGAGGGACTTTGGTTATCTTTCTTAGAAATCATCGAGCGATACAACGAGTAATGATATTTTGTAGTGCCGCTCTTGTTCCATGTTTTTGAGGAGCATAGTCTTGAATATGTAGCGTCGGATGTGGGGATTGACTGTGGTTCTGTATGGTAACCTAGAAAATCAGTGCTCGAACCATCCCCCAAAAAACTCAAATTGGCTTGGACTTCGCATCCAAGGTTTGAGTTCCAGTTTGATATAGTTGAACACCTTTTGGCATTTGTGTCTGCCCTTCGTCTTCTCTTCGGAGACTACGCGTGTAGTCTCCATATTATCCAGTGTGCACACTTCGGTGAAGCCGGAATGTTTGTTCTCACTCACCACTAATGTCATTTGTATGGATGCCAGCTTTTTCAGTTGGAGTGTTAGTTTATGACAACAATAACGCCTTCAAAATCTTCTGCGAAATCTGAACGACCATCGAGTAGTAACACTTCAACTGTTAATTCAGTTTTTGAATCGTGTTATTTATTGTGCGTCTGCAATCGGCGTTACATCTACAGTTGATCAGTTAACTTAGAGTGCCCGCATGGGGCCAGTAAGTTAGAATAAGATAATTTTAAGTTAATTAAGCTAATTTTTAAGCGTTTTTTTGTCTAGCATTTAAGAATTAATTAATGATTGAGAATAAAAATGCATATAAACTGACAGTTGATCAGTTATTGGCTCCATAAATCTTCTTCGTAGTCCCAGAACTTTGAAGGCCCTCCCATACAATTGACTTCCACGAATATCAGTGTTCGAAAAATCGATCCGTATTAGTCTCTCCGCATACATAATACATACATAGATGCATAGACACTTGCTACTTGTGAAAGGCATCATTATTGAACTGCATTTTGGAGAACATTAGCTGAAGACACTGCAGCTATTGAGGGTTGGTTTTTGAGTGCTCGAGGGAAAGTCACACAGGATTTTTCTTCATCGTAAGCAACGAGCGATTGGTGATTTTAAACAGGTCGGGCTTGCAACAAATTGTATGGATATATTGGTTGGCTGAGTGCTTAGAGTGGTCCTTGTTGAGGCAAAGTTAGCTTAGTTGTGGATATATTGTTATACCACTGATAGAGTGAGAAAGCGATGCCCAAATTAATACTAGAACTGCATATATACAGGGTCTTCTTATAGGGGTTTCTGAATTTTGACAGTTGATAGCGGCCATATTGTTGAAGCTACACCTGTCAAATTGGCTGTCATTTATTCAGTCTGTTTTGCCAAATCACCATGGACGGACATAGCGTTATCAAATTGGGTGTTCTGTTCGGGCAACGTTCCACGCGCTTCGCCCGTTTTACGGTCGCCATAATCGTCCTACCGAGAGGACTATTCATACTGTGGTGGATAAATTTGAGTCCATTGGTTCAGTAAATGATAAACCAACACCCGTACGTTGACAAAATGCAAGATGTGCCAAAAACATCACCGCTGTCCGTGAGAGTGAGAGTGTGCAGGAGAATCCGAGGCAGTCGATTTCGCGTCGCTCACAAGAACTCGGCCTTTCGCAGACCACAACTTTGTGAATTTCGCACCGTGACTTGGGCATGCACCCTTACAAAATTCAACCTGAAGGTAAACGACGACAACGACGTGTGTTCACTGAATGGGCTCTGGAGCAGTTGGAAACTGACTCCAATTTTCATCGAAAAATCATCCTCAGCGATGAGGCCCATTTCTGGATGAATGGGTTCGCCAGCAAACAAAATTTTCGAATTTGTGACGATGCCAATCCACATGAGATCCAAGAGCGTTCAATGCATCCCGAAAAAGTCACTGTTTGGTGTGGATTTTGGGCTGGTGGCGTCATCGGTCCATATTTCATTAAGGACAACGTTGGCCAAGCCATCACCGTCAACGGCGAGCGTTATAGGTCGATGATTTCCAACTTCATTTGGCCTGCATTGGATGATATGGACACCAACGACAGGTGGTTTCAGCAGGACGACGCTACGTGCCACACAGCTCACGCCACATTGGAAATCCTGCACGAGCGATTCGAGGACATGGTCATCTCACGTAGAGGTGCTGTGAACTGGCCACGGAGATCATGCGATTTGATCCGGTTAGACTTTTTCTTGTGGGGTTATTCTATGCGAATAAGATGTAAACCACAGCGGCCCTCAAAGCTAACATAACCTATGCCATCGGTTAAATTCAGCCTGATTTATGCGCTAAAGTTATGGAAAACTGGACATTTCGGATGCTCGCCACCCAGAAAAGCCGCGGCGGACATTTGAACGATGTTATATGCCATACATATTGGCATCGATAGGTCTTTCAAACGAATAAAAAATTCCGATGATATCTCACACACACTTTGCTTTATTGAAATTTAAAGATAGGAAGCGCTTAATGAAACACCCTTTAGATTTTTGTAAAATCAGGCTGTTTCAAATGAAGTATGACAGACGTTCCTCTTTCTCTTTGTTCCAGCAGCTACTTCAAAAATCGTGTCTGAGGGAAACTTTGGTTTTTTTTAAATTTTGTTCAGATCATTGCATGAAGACTGGCATCAGTCAGAACTGTAAGAACTCCTTACTCATAGCAACTGACCTGCGATTTTGGGTAAATGGCAGTAACCAAATGATGGTAGAAAGCGGCTTGATTACTCATCTTGGTCCTCGCTTACCGAACTTAGGAAGATATAAATTAAACTAATTTTTATTAGTTTTGATTAAAAAAAAAATAATTTTTATTGAACTACCATCTCTTAGGTTCTAACTTCAACTAAACTAACAATTCAAATAATACCTAGCTCGAAGTGTTCCCAGGTATGCTGCAGTTGCATGGTCAGCAGCGGATGTTTGTCGATGTCTCAGGTGTCGTATGGAATTTGCTGTTGCTCGTGGGAATGATAACACGAGTTGCTCGCATGGCTTAAGTCATGGCTAAAGTTTGTTGATCGTGTGAAAAATTGCACGCAAGCTTTGCATGACGAATCTATGTGGCGTTGACTGTTTGCAAACTGAATCTTTGTGACGTTAACTCCTCCGCCCTTAAAATCGAACGTCCTCGTGAGATGATATTGGCGACACGAGTTGAGGAATGTCTTTGATACCAATTGTGACGGATGCTGGGTTGTTGATGTTTGGAACTGCTTCGATCTTTGTAATATGGTTTTTACTATTTAATTTTTTACATGCGAATGTGATGACGGCCAGGATGATTATTACAAATATGATGTTCACCGAGAGGTTTAGTTTGTGTTTGGTTTGCAGTAATTCTATTTCTTCTGTACGGTTGAGATGAAGATCTTTAACCATTTCGATCGACAAAAATTCTTCTATTTTATTTGGTTCGTATGATGATTGCAGTATTGCCGGTAGGGGTTGATATTCTGTGATTTCCCTTGCCACGATTGTCTTTTCATTGATTTCAATAGTGGTGTTGAAATGTTTAATGATGAAAGTACCCTGGAGCCTTAAGGTTTCGTTGTTGATTAGGATTGACCCGTTGAATTGGTTTAACAGCAGGACACCAGTTGATATTTCCTCCACTTCTGGGATGTGTTCGTTGTTAGTGATTGTACAATTTGCTTTACGACTTCTTATTAAGTTTGGGATACACGACGAGTTGCTTATATTAACTAGATTATTATCATTACAAATGGATAAGCTGTTGTATGTTCTACATGTATTTGAAATGCCATAAATGTTACTCTTACATTCTAGGATTGACTTATAATCTATCTTGTTTATAATTTTCTTAATTTTAACCGGTTTCAATAATGAAACATTACAAATTTCTTGATTTACTGTTGGAAAACTTAATATGTATATAAGGTTTTTAGCATTTGAAGCTATTTTAATTTCGGCGAACTCTAGCGCCTCATCTATATTTAGGTATGGGAAATTTTCAGTTTTTAATAACGTCTCTGTTATATTTATCTCTATTGTTGAAAGTATAAATGAATTAACTACATTTACCTTAGCCCAATGTATGGCGTATGCTACATTTATTAACTCTTCTTTTATAATGTCTAACTTATATTTAACTTTCATGATTACATCTGTATAATTTTCTTCTTTTTCCTTAACTATTTTTAGTATATTATTTGTTACTTTAGTTAGTTCGTTTATCTTATCTACTGACATTTTGTTTATAATAACTTGTCTGTTATTATTTTTTAATATATTATTTAATTTATCGACAATAATTTCGTGGTCGTGGTGGTCCGGGTTGCCCGCGATCCATTTCCACGCACTGCCTATGAAATCTAGCGATCTTTTGTATCTTTGATTAATTTTGAGTCTGGATATATAGGTCTTTATTTGTGAGATTTCGAAGGAAAGGATGGGATTCAAGGGATGGTTTTCTTGGATGGATGATGCTATTAATGCTTCCAAGTTCTTTACAGCTTTCTCATAGGCTTCTATCTCGATAACATGAACGATCTTGAATGATCCTGCTTGTACCTTTGCTCGACCTGTATTGATTTTGATTAATTTTGAGTTGGTGTAATCCAAAATTTGATGCTCTGCGTTGCACAGTTGTAGCAGTGCCCTGTTAAAAAGTTAACTTCTGATAAGACTTTTATGAATTGTTCTACCTGTTTGTGTTTTTATTTTAGAGTTTAGATCTTGAGCTACTATTTCCTTTTTGTATCTCGGGTTTAATTTATTTCCTATTCTTTTATTGCTTTTGACATAAATAACATCACCAATTGAGTAGGTTTTTAAGGGACTTTTACTTTTGTTATGGTACTCTAGGTCAGCTTGTTGTTTTGTCTTTAATTTATCTGCGTTTGCTTGTCTTACTCGTTCGAGTTCCTGAGGGTTATTTAGTAATTCTCTACCGAAGAATAAGTCTATTGGTTTTTTATTTGTTACTGAATGAAGTGATCTATTGTATTCGTAAATGCATTTATCTAATAGCTCTGAAAAGGAGGAATGAGTGTTGTCTGTTTTCAGGCAACGAATTAGCTCGGAAAGGGTCGAATGAAATCTTTCGACTTGCCCATTTACAGAGCTAGAATAGGGGGGTGCTTTATAAACAATTATATTGAACATATTTTCTAGCATGAAAGTAATGGAACTTGCGCTTAAGGCTTTCTCGTTATCCATAACTATAGTTTGGGGAACACCAAATGCTAAAATTAACCCTCGAAGGGGCTCTTTAATATCTTCTGCGGACCTTGATTTTACAATTTTAGCTAAGGCGTATTTTGAGAATTTGTCTATTGCGGTTAGGATGATTTGTTTGTTAGTGAAATATATATCGATGTGGATTATTTGACCGGGGTACTCTGGAATAGGGGTTGGCTGCAATTCTGGTTTGTTGGGATGTCTGTCGTATTTGTGTTCTTTACAAATCCTACAGACTTTGGTGAATTTTTCAATTTTTAGTTTCATGCGAGGGAAGAAATACTTTTGTAAAATTTGAACTTTATTTTCTCGAGCATTGCGGTGAGCTCGGTTATGCTCTTTTATTATTTCTGTTTCTTGTAAGTTGTCGTCAGTAAGATCAGTGACTAGTTTTCTAGCAAAACGCGTTTTATAGTTCCTAAAATGTGTAGGATAGATTTCTTGTATTAATCCAAGAATTCGTTCCTCGGTTTTAATGGCGTTGGTGACAGATGGGTTTAGATATTTTTTTAGAATGCTAACTAACTTTTCTTGATTATATTCCGGTTCTATTATATTATGTCTGTGAAATGTGGGGAAAACTATTTGGAATTCATAAGACGGGGTTTCTCCAGTGGAAAGGATAATTTGATTTTTAAACATATTGAGGGGGACATCAACAATTTGGATAAGGTCTTGACCTGAACTCTGGTCGCTATGCTGTGTTGCTGTTAGGGAATTTATTTGATCTATTTGTCTGGTTCTAGGAGGCCTTGACAATGCGTCGGCAACTACGTTGGCTCGTCCAGGCTTGTATTCTATCTCGTAGTTGAATTCTTCTAGTATAGCCTTCCAACGTTTTAATTTGTTGTTCGTATTCCTGTTGCTCAGCGCGTACGTCAATGGTTGATGGTCAGTAAATATTTTGAGCTTGGTTGGACCGTAAAGGTAATTCCTTAAAGATTTTAATGCCCAAATTATAGCCAGCATTTCCTTCTCATTAGCGGCGTAGTGTTCTTCCGCTTTGCTAAGAGTACGGGAAATGAAGGTAATCGGCTTATTATCTTGCGATAGTACGGCTCCTATCGCGTAGTCTGACGCATCGGTTGTTAAATGAAACTCCTTATTAAAGTCGGGGTAGGTTAGAACGACATCTTCAGAAATAAGGGAATGTTTTAATTTGTTAAATGCCTCTTTTGCAGCTTCATTTAGATTTATGGATTTTTTACTTGACGCTGTTTTTGAAGTACGGCCATCTTCTCCTCTCAGAAGTGTTGTAAGTGGTTTTGCCAACTTGGAGTAATCCTTAATAAATCTGCGGTAGAATCCCGACAGACCAAGAAACGAACGCAAGTCCTTCAAAGTTCTTGGGTAAGGAAATTTGCTTATGGCTTCCACCTTAGATGGATTCGCCTTTATGCCATCTGAGGATACTATAAATCCTAAGAATTCTACTTCTGACTTCAAGAATTCACATTTGTCTAGCTGCACGCGTAGGTTAGCCTGCTGAAGAGTCTTGAAGATTTTGTCTAAGTTTTGGAAATGAGACGTTACGTCTTTGCTGAAGACTATGATATCATCGATATATACGTAGCAGATGTTCCCGATGTGCTCACGTAATATATCGTCTAAGGCTCTTTGAAAAATGGCTGGAGCATTTTTCAGACCGAAGGGTAGTCTCACAAACTCATACTTTCCGTTATTAACGGAGAATGATGTCTTTTCAATATCATCCTCGTGAAGAGGGATTTGGTGAAACCCGCTTTTGAGGTCGATCACCGAAAAGAATTTATTTTTTCCTAACTGAGCTAGTACCTCATTTGTATCAGGAATGGGGTAGCGGTCGGAAATCGTTATGGAATTTAACTTCCTGTAGTCAATGACCATGCGAAATTTCTTTTCGCCGGAAGCGTCTGCCTTTTTTGGCACAATCCATACTGGAGCATTGTAGGGGGACCGTGAAGGTCGGATGATTCCATCATCTAGCAATTGATTAACTTGCTTATCTATTTCAGCCTTCAATGACATTGGGTAGGGATAGTGTTTGGAGTAGATTGGTTCTGTAGTATTCGTTCTAATTCTTCCTTTAACGCTTGTGGTAAAGGTTAATCTTTCGTCTGGTTGGCCGAAGAGGCTATAGTGATTTGTAATTAGGCAATTTAGATTGTCCTTTTGTTCGGGAGACATGTGATCCATTCTAATGCTGATATTATGGACTGACTCGGAGGTTTGTTGTTTTAATTCGACTCTGATGTTCTTGTCTACCAACATGTAATTTTCCTTTGCGAAAATGACAGCTGATAGTTCCTTGAGACTGTCATTTCCCAGGATTGCATGAAAAGATTTTAATGACGGAAGGAGGAAAAATTTAATACTGTTCTTCAAACCAAAGAGATTAATTAGAGTGTGTTGCGAAATTTCTATGTTTCCGCAAATGGAGTTGGCGAGGAAATTCTTTTGGTTAGGGATGGGTTTTTTTACAAGGTTTGGTTGCACGTAGTTCTTATTGGATCCGGTATCCACTAAGAATCTCAAAATTTTATTATCGCTCGTCTTACACTCGAAATAGGGTAGAGACGAGTTTGTTAACCTAAAAAATTAACATCTACGAAACTGGCTTGAGCAACTTCTTCGTTCGCAGCGTTTTCACAGGGGTATTCATTAAACTGTTGATCGGTCTCCATATGATCGATTATGGCTGAGGTCATGTTGTTATACTGGTCAATTTCGTCTTGTGGATCTGGTTGCTGTGGAACCTCTGAGGTTTCTACATTATCATTTCTCTGTAATTTATTTGGTACCGGGTGCTGTTGTGATGGCACATTTGTACGCTTCATTGCAGGTGGAAAGTTCTTCCCTTGTGGCCTATTGACATAGTTTACGTTGTTTGTCCTGATGGTTGTTGTTTCCATTGGTTCGCCTCTTGGAGGCGGTCTTGGTGCCAAATTAGCGGGTACTTGCTGGATTTGGATAGGATAGGGATTAGGTTGTTGTTGAGTTCGAGGAAAATAGGATTGAAATTGGGTTGGATAGTTACGTTCTCGGAATTGATTGTTCTGCGGCCGTAGTTGTTGCTGTGGGTATGTTTGGGGAAGATATGCTACTTGTGGATAAAATTGCTGACCTTTGCGAGGAGGGACTGGTGGACCCGATGTTGGTTTTCTATTAGTATTTGAATTATGGTTTGCGTAATGTGATCGGAATTGTTGGTTTTCCAACTTAAGACAGAGGTTAAGGGCAGTCGGTAAATCGGCTGGTTCCCTTATACCAAGGAGTCTTGGTAGATCTCCCTTGAGACCTCTTATGAAGGTGTCGAGGGCCTTGTCTCTGTAAGTTGATGTAAGGTGATACAGAGCGTCGGGCGGTAAGTTCATACTTGAAACCTTATTTAGTATCAATGAGAGGTGATTGTAAACCGTTTGGTAGTAGGCCTCTATGGTGTTATTGCCTTGTACCAAAGTCGTCATTTGGTACTCAAGCGTTCCCAAATCACGACGGTCTGCATAATGGAGTGTCAGGCACTTCGCTATACAGCCCCAGTCAAGCGGAGTATTATACGATTCTAGAATCGCATCCGCGTTACCCGTAATTTTATTCCTGATTATGTTCAAAATACCGAAGTATTTTGGCGTTCCCTTGAGATGCTCATATATCCCTAAAATCCTGTCGACGCTTTTGCGCCAGGAACTGTACTCGCCAGGAGTTCCGGAAAACTCCCTTAGACTTCGTACCACATCTGGTATTTTATCTAACCCTGCCAAATCGTCTCTATATCTAGAATCAATTGTCTGGTCTATAACTCTAGGGAAAGGGGTATTAGGATTAGTTATCGACTTAATAATTTCAGCACTTTGTTCTCTTAAGACTTTGCTAACGATACCTGTAATTAGAATTTCAAGCTCTGGAGAAGCGTTCACTACTTGGGGTGAATTGGAGGTTTGTGGGGTTTCCATGGGAGTGTTTGCATTTAAAACAGAAGGGCGTAAAACGGGATTTGACATTTTGGAGAGAATTTTGGGTTAAAGGTTCACTTGGAAAAATTTATTTAGATCGCTAGTAAAAACTAAAATTTGTAAGAAATTTTGCTATTTAGTATTCAAACGGATTTCAAAAAGGTTTCACTTGGATATTTATAAATCAGTATAATGTAATCTTAACATATATATTTTAATCAAATTTATAGATGCCTTTGTTACTATTAAATTTCTTTAATTTCAAAGATCTGTTTTGCTAAGTTTCGTATTTACTTCACTTTAAATTTTTAGTCAATAAATTTTTTTTTTATTTTAAATTTTCAATAATATATGATTTGTTTTACTTAACACTCTAAACTTATATGATTTTCTATTAGTAGTATTTTGAAATGAATATCTTAAACTATCTTACATTATGGTGATGATCTTGCGGAACATCTTTTTCCAACGCTGGCGAAGGGGCTACTTCCTTTTTACCGCTGGTTACTTAGGGACCTTTCTTCGCACTCCCTCGTTGGCAGCAGAATCTACGGATGCTGCTTTGCTTGGGGACCCAGGAATATTTTTTCTCACTATACACTGCACTGAATTAACTTTTTTCGCGACGAGCTATTGAGGTCGATTTATGCGAATTTAAGTGTTCTTCTACGCGACGAGCTTCTTGAGGTCGATTTAGGCGGAGAGTATAAGTACACGAACTACCTACTAAACGTACTTTATGCGGCGTATAATTATAACCTGGGCCCCACGTTGGGCGCCAATTAAACTAATTTTTATTAGTTTTGATTAAAAAAAAAATAATTTTTATTGAACTACCATCTCTTAGGTTCTAACTTCAACTAAACTAACAATTCAAATAATACCTAGCTCGAAGTGTTCCCAGGTATGCTGCAGTTGCATGGTCAGCAGCGGATGTTTGTCGATGTCTCAGGTGTCGTATGGAATTTGCTGTTGCTCGTGGGAATGATAACACGAGTTGCTCGCATGGCTTAAGTCATGGCTAAAGTTTGTTGATCGTGTGAAAAATTGCACGCAAGCTTTGCATGACGAATCTATGTGGCGTTGACTGTTTGCAAACTGAATCTTTGTGACGTTAACTTATATTCGAAAAGCTTGTTTAGTCGAATATTAATTAGCTGTTGAAAATTCTCACAATTAATGCAGTCGTCTTAAAAATTTTCACTACAGCTAGGGTTACATCGAAATCTTCCCGTTATCCAATTAAAATTTTTCCTTTAAAAATCTTCAACTTTCTGCACGAGAAAAATCAATGTGCTAATGACACCGTACATTACCAGTACAATAAAATACAATTTAATAGCTGAGTCATGAGTGGGATATGCATAAACCTGAATCGTCAGGGTCTGGGTCAATTTAGCTCATAAAAATAACAACACCTTTCAGAACAAGTTCTTAAAAATAAAAAAATAAAACAAACCAAACGCAAACTTGACGAGAACCACTTTTCCCGCTTGATAGGTAAACAGGAATATTTAAAATGTTTATCTTATAAATGAGTTTGCGAATTATGTACATAATACATCTGCACCATATTAAACAGGCCTTTATGACGGCCTGTTTCCTGAGTCTTGTTTCAATGTCGAAAGAAAAAAAAATACCCAAACAAACTTTCGTCCTTATTTATTTGGTCAACACTTCCGGAACTAATTAGGTGGCTGTTAATCCTTTAAAGTCTTCTCCTGCGCTATTAAGAGCGGACTCAAAAAAGACAACATCAAGCTAGAACGTTATCTTTGTAAATCTTTTTTTTGGATAGGACCGGACCATCTTAAAAAATAACAACGACTTACCTTGGGAAGAGTTTTTCACAAGAAGTTTTAGAGAGCTTTGTTATATAACATATGAAAGTATTCTATGCGTACTGATCCAAGAAAAGACTCAATTATCAGCTTTGCCGACGTACCTCTGGCAAAATACGAAAAAAGATTCCAAGCCACAAATAGCCGATCACAAAATGGGAATAGAGCCTTAGGACGTGAAGATGTTTCTCAACCGTCTTATTAATTATGTACATAATATTGACGGTCATCTAGGTCAGGTTAGGTTAGAGTAATCCTCGTTGGGGTGCACTTAGAGCAGTGATATAGAATTTTTTTGATTTCAGATCTCAGAAATTGCAACTGCTTAGGATTTCTGCAATTCTGATGCGTGTCAAAGCAAAGCAGTTGCAACCAAAATGCGTCACAAATTTCTCTTCCTCTAGGTCCCTGGAGCTTCTGTAGAAATCTTTCTAAACTTAATCATTACGAGGGTCTTCATCTCGTACTCGTATATTGTCCTGTTATCTACCTAGGATCGAGTACGTATCATATTTGTCTAGATGTCTTACAGTCATCCCGATGGGTCTATTTATGACTGGTTTTAATGTACGGCATTGATGGCTTATCATTTATCAGTGACGTCCGAGTATCCCGGAACCCGCAAGGTATTATGGGGGAATCTATAGTCTACGAAATTAGGGATCTAACCGCTTCTTGACTGTATCTGTGTGTTGCAATATGCTACGAAATAGACTATGTATCTACGGTAGTAAATGAAACTGAGTTTAGAGGGCCCCATCTTGGAGAGATTTCTAACGCAACAGTTATGCTTGTACAGGCAGCCCTTTGGGTTTGTCTAAATTGTTGATCTGTGGATAAGTGGATCTTCCCTTAAATGAGAATTAGACCACGTATCATTTACTAGATCTATTAAAAAGTGTCTGCTGGTGCCTACACGACACATAAACAGTAGCGTCGCCTGCGGAGGCTACCACACAACATTCTGGGTCCTCTAATTTGGCAAACACACTATTCGTAATTAGTCTCCATAGGAGAGAGGAGACTACACCACATCCGATTGTTCTTTTATACGGTTTCGATCTTTTAAAGTAGCCACCAAAGGTTACATTTCTGGTTTTACTATTCAGAAACAGAACTAAGCAGCAGACGGATTTTTTCATGTGCAAGAAACACCACCACTATATACTCTCTGAGAGAGAGAGAATGATATTTAAATGGCACTACATTTACGACTAGAGAAAGTGTAGTGCCATCTCAACCGATTTATCTTTTTGGTAGCCATACTGACAGTGCGACATTGAGGCTCTGTGATTGTGACTGAAATTAATGGGTGGATCCAGGATTCTCTCGAGGGATAGACTGATAGGTCTAAGATCCTTCTGCAGCATATGAGGGTTTAACCTTCTTTAGATATTACAAATTAAACAAACTGTGTTCAGACACTTGAACTATAGTTTCAGTTTCAAACAGAAAAAAGTCATAGAAAACTTTTGCATGCACTCTTATAAGTACACCAAGGCTTATGAGCAATATGGAAGTCCGAAAAGCGAGTAAAAATATATCTTACTTCAACAGCCGGTATTTCTTTACACATAAATGCAATACAAATGTTTTCAAGTTCGGCAGAAATAAAATCTTATGTGAATAGTCAAATCTGTTCACCACTAGCCTGCTCATTGTATCTGCAATGATATACAAATTTTGTATTTGGAAAAACTTCAAAGCCACCAAGTCCGAAAAAGCCGGATAAACGAAGGAGAAAAAGCGGAACAGTTGCTTTTTTTTATTGCACACAAAACAAAACTTAGAAGATCAATCTAGGAAATCAATTTGGGAAGTGAGCGGCTGTCGATTATTTCGTTACTTACATGTGGACTACCAATACTTGGTGGTGACCTTAGGGGTCTAGGATACCAAAGGAAAGTAAACAGTCCGAATAATAGAGGTGTTTTGAGGTAGTAGGAATCTGGCATCACAAATGAATATTTATTGTATCATGCAGAAATTCAACGCATCAAAAATGAATCCTACAAGCAACCGAGGCGTCTGTTAAAACCTGGCCATGTAGAAGCTCACCGGAGTAAGAGCTGTACTTGACTTCAAATCTGAAAAACCTAATCGTTATTTCATATCTGTACAGCTAAAGGCATACCATTATTTCACGAAAAGAAACATCTTTAGAATATTTTCAGGATATACGAGGGTAATTCCAGAAGTACCCGACCTAAAAAAGAAAACACAAAAAAATATGTTCATTTATCTACGTAGTCTATTTTAAATTCAACACACTTTTCCCAGCGATGTTCAGTAGCTTCGATAACCTGTTTATAGTGAGAATCATCGAGCTCCTTAAAATACCCATCCACCGCAGACAAATCTTTTACCACCGAACCATTTTTTCAAATTCAGAAATAGAAAATATAGTAATCCGAGGAGTGCTTAATCTGGCGAATAGGGTGCATGAGGAAGCAATTCGAACTTTAACGCATTGATTTTGCGCATCGCGAGGACGGATGTGTGAACTGGTGCATTGTTTAGACGAAACAAAACTTTTTTCTCCCCCAAATGCGGCCGTTTTTTCCTGATTTCATCTTTCAAACGCTGCAATAAGTTCGTATAATACACGTCGTTGATTGATTTCCTTTCTGAAGATAATCAATGAAAATTATCCCACGCGCATCCCAACAAACTGACGCCATGACCTTGCCTGCAGATAGAACTGTCTTCGCCTTCCTAAGAGCCGATTCTCTCTTTTGAGTCAATTGCTTTGACTGTTCTTTCGTCTCGGGTGTGGAGTGATGGACCCATGTTTCATCCATGGTTATGAATCGACGCAAAGACTCGGCTATATTGCTGTGAAACTTCGCCAAACATTCGACTGAAACATCCTCACGACGCTGTGAGTAATCGTGGCACCCATCTGGCGCACAGCTTTCTCATGTCCAATTTTTCAGTCAACATGCAATGTATAGCGCTTTTTGAAATGCCTACCACATCTACTAGTTCAGGCACGATCTAATCTAATCTAATCTAATCTAATCGACGGTCATCCAATACCATTTTGTGGATTTTTTTCAAAATTTCTGGGGAGCTCACTTCATTTGGTCGACCACTGCGATGTTCATCTTAGCAACTCGTACGGCCTCGCTTAAACTTTGCCACATAATATTTTATCGTTGTAAACCAAGGAGCAGACTCCCCCAGAGTAGAATCCAGTTACGTTTTAATGCTGGTTGGATTGGGGCCTTTCAAACGAAAGTTTGAATGACCAATTTTTTCCATGTTTAAAAATTCATTGAGAGCGTTCACTATTGATGGCTGCCGAAAAAATACTAAACAACATAGCGCCCTCGGACTTCAAATTTAAGCTTTATACGGGTAATACTTTCTACAATAGTTATTCTTTTTAAACAACAACCGCCATCTAGGATTCCAATTTCGAATGAATTTTCTTCAATAGAGGATGAGGCTCATAAGCATATCCATGGAGCTAAAAGTAGTATAGACTCTTATACCCAACTCCGAGTAACAATTTGTTCGGCTTACCAAAAGCAGTCTAGAAAAATATATCGTACAATCCTTCATGTTAAAAAAAGAGTGTATTTTTACTTACTTACTTCGGTAGTGCTGCAGTTCGGGTTGAATTTGGCCTTCAACTAACCAGCCTCTCAAGTTAGCCCGATCCTTAGCTAACTGCTTCTGGCTGCGGGTTGAGGTCTCCTTCTTCTCACAATCTAAGGTGAGATCTTCTTCTACTGCGTTGTCCCTCCGGGTTAGATTCAAAGACATTGCGGGCCGAGGCATTGTTGTCTATTCGCCATTTCAAGTGACTGCTGCGCAATTTTCTGACTATGTCGACGCCGCTGTACAGTTTGTATACTACTTTGCCTTGAATCTGGACAGAATATTTTTTAAAGGATTTTTCTCTCCAAACGACCGAGAATATCTTCGTCAGTTTTCAGCGATAAAAGATGTCTGGGATGATCAAGGCCTTTTATACAGTCTCCATAATTGTTGGGAGACATACTATTAAATTGCCTTCTTAGCCCAAATAAAATCGATTCTGGCGAAACTAAAACAATTTTTATATTGTTCCCTAATACGAGATGAACAACTAATCGTGTCACATTTACTGCAAACACTTTCCAAATGCATCACATTCATTAAATTTTATTTTAGAACACTATACCACTGTTTACCTTCATGTCTCACCGAGTTTTATCAAAACCACGCAACTTGATGAATGTTTAGCAAAGATTTGGCAAAATTCCTGGGATTAGAAATGTTCCCAACAAAAATACCGTCATATGCAATTGCACATCACACACATTGTACTCGTCTGATGTTTTATAACGTTTATGTAAATCTGAAGGTCTAGACCCACTATCTACGCCCGCTACATACGAGTACGAGCACTCATCCGACGTCGTGGTCGGTCGTATTGATATGGCACAATTAACATTCATCACGGCTCGCACAACCCCTAACACAAATTAGACAAAAAGTGACAAAACTAAGCACTTGTAGGTCAATTGTCAATTATCAGAACGATAATTTCATTTCGAACATGTTAGCGACAACGGCAGGCAGACAGACAATCCACGACACGACGATACCTCATACTACAAACCAATTTACAACAGATTTCATCTGAAATCATGTTCACACTGGTGTTTCGGTGTGACCACCCTCTCCACCCACCGTACTCGTATTTAAGGAATAACGTTACATTTTGTGTTTTAAAATTCAATTTGGCAGCTGGAAAAATTATTGTTGGCTGGTCGTTTCTCGTTATCATCAGACGTGACTGACAGTCGTGGCATCGCCACCAGAACACCAGAACACCAGAACATCACAAATTCAAAAGTCAGAATACGAGTATTCGTATGCAGCAGATACAAAATACGAATACCAATAGGAAAACGAAGTAGGAGTAAAAGTACGAGTATTCGTAGCGCTTTCGTTGCCTAAGAAGAATAATTCAAATTTCATTTGAATCGTCTCTGGAGTGATGGAGGGAGAGCATGGGGCGGAGAGGGGGGGGAGGGGGGCTTCGGTTGTGGGTAAACACAATAATAGAGCCCGAAGTTGGGAGATATACATACATACATACATACATCCTCGTAGTATAGCAAAGAACGTTTTTGCATTTTTCCACGAAATTAAATATCTGTTTAGATATTCTTGGCGGCACGGCGGTCAGTAGTCAGAACTGTATAAAACCAAACCAAGGAGAGAGAAACCATGAGAAAGTGGCGGAAACTAGGACGGAAAGTGTTACAGACTTTTTTCTTTTTTCTTTTTTTTCTTTTTTTTCTTTTTAATTTTTATTTGAGAAAATAAAGTGGGGAATTTCATTTCAAGGATATTGCTTCGAAGATACTTAATAATGTACACTCCTCATTATCTCGTATCTCGGAATAAGTAATTCCAATTAGAAAGCGGAAAGCAGAGGGTAGCAAAAAAAAAGTTAAAGAAAAACCATTTCTGCAATGTCAAAGGATTATATTATTTTAATCTTGGAGGCCATCACTGCTAAAGTGTTTTTCAGAGTTATGCTGGCAAAATGTTTGACCTTAATTGCGTTTGAAAATCGCCTCTGTCTCTCCTTGAACTTTTTCAAATCTATGTAATAGATTGGAGGTACTTATTAGTGCCTGGTTTTTTGAAGTTGAACTCTTGTGACGTTGTCTCAGAAGAGACTACGTATACTCGTACGTTTGTAGTTTTTCTTCTTTTTCCTCTACTTAGGCATTGGCGAGATTGACCGGAATTTCTGGAGTAGTTTTGATATTGAAGAATGTTCGGGACTGTTAAGAACCCTACACAAATTGATCGCCTGATTAAATTAAATTTCAGGTTTTCAACGAAGATGTAAGCGATGGAAATCTGATAGTTGTGTATGTCGCTTTCAACAAATTTGGTAACGTGTAGCGAGTTTTTGCGAAATGATTTACCAGAACAATTGGAGGACATTCCACTGATTCAACTAGCTTCATCCTATTTCCAACAGGATGGTGCTCCAGCCCACTATGGTCGTGAAGTCAAGAATTGGCTAAATGAAGAGTACGGTAATCGTTGGATAAGAAGAAATGGACCAGTTCACTAGCCTGCAAGATCTCCTGACCTTACAGTATTGGACTTTTTTGTATGGCGAAGAATGAAAGAATTTGTTTATTCAACCGAAATAGCAAATTTAAATTCATTGCAAGAGCGTATTGTCAAGGCGTCATCAAAAGTGGGGCAGCAGTTAGCATCAATAATTATTCGCAGTGAAATTCAAAAACGGACTCTAGCACGCATTCAAAACCAAGGAGGGCACTTTGAACTCCTTGTACAACTGTTTTAGTACACACATAAAATAAAAATTATCCAAAACCACAAAATCATTTTTTATTCATAGCCTTTGGAGCTTAAAGCAAAAAATAACTCTTTTTTTTTAAAAATTTCACCTGCTGCAAGTTTTCCCAAGTATCATTAAACCTGTGGGTTTTTGTGCAAATTTGTTAATGATTTTTCTTTTATTATTGTTACGTTCAAAGTCAAAAATTAGCATGGACAAGAAAAATGGAACAGCCTTCGAAACTGGATATCTGAAGACTCAAACAAGGTATCAACTGGTACGACTCGAGCTGTAAAGAGGCTGTCAGGGTTACAGAAATGTTTTTTCGGTCCTACAAGACCAACCCGATAGAGGAAAATCGAAAAAAGTTCAAACGAGCCATGAATGACTGTAACACCTTTCTTATGGAAATTCCAATACGACCAAAAACTGAGGCAAAAAATACTACAGTGTAACAAAGGTAGTAAAAGCTTTTAGTCGTTTATCAACAACATCACAAACTCTGCCGCATCTCCATCCCAATGCTCATTCACAATGACATTCCAGCTGTCAGCTTTTTAGACAAGGCCAATCTGCTTGCTACAGACTTTGCGGCCAGTTCAACACTTCCAGATTGTGCTTGTCTCTGCCTACACCTGAGAACGTCGAATCTTCAATGGGACGAATCTGTCTTCACTCGCGTAGTAGCAAGAGTACTTAAAGATCTCAACATACATAAATCCGCTGGTCCAGATGGTATAACTCCCCTTCTTCTGAAGAGGTGTACTTCCACGCTGGCAAACCACTGCGTACGCATCAATCCTACACTTTAGGACTCTTTCCGAGCAGATGCTGGGACAGCATTTATCCAGGCCGTCACTAGCAAAGGCGAATTTTCTTCTCTTTCCTCCCATGGGCCCATTGCACTTACGCCTTTTCTTTCCAAGGTCATGGAAACGTTGATAAACCGCAGGTTAGGGAAATATCTCGAAATACGAAAACTTCTCAATGACCGGCAGTATCGTTTTCGTAGCAAAAGGTCCACTGGTGATTTAATGGCATCTCTCAAAGAAAAGTGGAATCAAAGCGTACATCAAATCAATCTGGCGAAAGCAAGATAGTTGCACTTGATACCTTTCGGAACGTTCAATTCAAGCTGTCTCGGATGGTTTCAAGTCTGATATTCACAAAATAAATGGTGGCGTGCCCCAGTGCTCGGTCCTGTCTCCAACACTCATTTTAATTTTCATCAACGATCTCTTGTCTGCTACTTCTAATCCAATATATTCCTTTGCTGACGACAGTACTCTCTGGTTTTCATATTCGTTCCCGGACTCACGTCCCTGCTCTTCGGCTGTAGAACGGGAACGGCAGCATATGTTAAGCTCATTAAATTCCGATATTAACAACATAACTAATGCTTCCAAAACACAATGCTGCCTTCTGTCAAAAAATCGAAATTTAAACACCCAACCATTATCCATGAATGGCACTTGTATCGTCGAAACCGAAAAACTTTCCATTCTCGGTATGTGTGTCAATAACAGCTTACGTTGGAATGACCACATATTCGATGTTGCCAAAAATGCTGCGAAATGTCTAGGTTTCCTCAAACGATGTAAGAAACTTTCCCCCTTCTGAGCTGGTCTCAGTATATAAGGCATTAATCCGCCCAAAATTGGAGTACAATGCACACATCTGGGCAGGTGCGCCTAAAACATATCTGCACCTGCTAGATAAGTTTCGAAACCGTGCGATCAAACTCATAGGTGATGCTAATATCACCCAGTCAATAGACACCCTCGAAATGTCTCGTGTCTCACTTTGTTTTATCGCTTTTTCTACCATCAGCGCTCCACAAAAATCGCCAGTTGCATTCCGCCCATTCAAGCCTTCAACCGTAACACCCGTCACGCTATGAATGCTCATCAGTATACCCTCAAGCCCACTTTCGGACATACTCTGAAATATCGTGATTCATTCCTCAGCCGAACAACTCGCTTATGGAATCCCCTTTCGAGCTCTCTATTTCCTAATCATTATAACATTCATACATTTAAAACCAATGTACATCGGTAGCTATGTTTCTTTCCTCCCTAATTTTCCTTCACCCGCGCTATGTGCAAACATTTCAAGGGTACTTTAACCCAAGCGCGCGCTACTTTAAAAAAAAATAACAGTCCTGTGTAATGTGGGCACGCTATATCTTAGCTGGCTTTTACCGTAGTTATTGTTATTTCGGGGAAACTTAAACAACTCTGGGCTCGTCTCCTTGGTCAATTGGCCTCTTAAATCGGACATCGTCATAATGCTCAAGGACAAGAGTGATCTTATATGCTAGGCTTGCATTATTTTAAAACGTTTGCCATCAGAAATAGCTGTGCGATTGATTAGCGCCGAAGTTTAAAGTTGTTGAAGCTTCTTAATATGCGATTGCGACGCGCTACACCAAGCAAGTACATACATATGTATATCATACCTTAATTTGGACTCTATCAAAGCATGATAGGCTTGCTTTACAATTTGCGATGGTGGGATGATATCTCAGATGTGCTAGAGCAAATAAAGCCTTCTTTAAATCCATATGAATCTTGTTAATATGCCTGTCCCAGATTAGGTGACTGTCAACAAACACTCCTGCGTATTTATATGCTCATACAATCTCAATGAGTTGGTTTGGTGTAGAGGCACATACATCATTTTTCAAGATTATCTGCTGTTGTGCAACTCTATCATATGAACTTCTTATGTCCATCATTTTAGTTTTATCACGTTGATTACAAGGCCATTGTCATGACACCACTTTACAGCGTTAATTAATTCTTCTTGAATTATTTCTGTGGCCGTATCCAGCGGCCTATGACTTACGACTGTTGTCTGCATAAGCAAATATGTGGCGCAAAGATACCACAACCGAGCACATACATAGAATTCAAAAAGTGATTAATCGTGGACACAAACTTGTCATGTCTTTGCTGCTCGTCAAGATTGCCTATTGTCACTCAATGTTATTCAGATTTTTCTGTCCAATATAAATATGTGTTACAAAACGTTCCAGAAAAGCATTCCGATGAGTATAATATTGCATAAAATTATAATTCACATAGAAGTCAGGGCTTCCTTTGACAACATATGGTTTGACCATGCCCACATTATTATCAGCTCTACGTACTCGTGGCTTTGAAGTGTCATTTTCAACAATCTCGGCAACAGCATCTCTAATATTCTACGCATTTTAAGTTTGAATGTCAAAGAGAACTTGAGCTGAATTATGTTTGATTATATCGCCATCAGTATCCCTAATTTCGTGGTAACACTACTAAGAGCTAGAATTTTCACCGCCAAAGTCCGGACCAGAGTACAACGCGTCACGATTAGAGAGTGCTATGTATGTCCCGATTCAGATCTTGCCTGATGTGGAGAGGGACATCTTTTATGACCACCTGACACCATGTTTGAATCAAAAACCTGCCATGAAGTCAGGGTGTTACTTCATAGTCAACCATCCCACAACCAAATTTATCATTTTACTATCGTTGATCGTTTTCAATATTTTAGAAGCAGTGTCCTGGACGTAAGGAACAGATACAATACATCTGCAGTTCGAAGACCTCCCAACAGCGTCAGAATACCCAGGTATATTACCAGCAAACTAAAATCTGGAAGGAGAAAAGAGCGAGCTAAAGCTAAGGCTTTCAATATCCTAGGAAGAAAAAAGACAGGTTGAAGTGCTGTCCAAGATATGAACAAGCAATGCAAAGTTCGTCTTGCGAACAAACCAAAAATCACTCGGAGAATCTTGAGTACAAAACAAGGAGAATGCCTTCATCCGCCTTCGCGAATGACCAGGCTTCTGTGCCATAGAGCATGTGCCTGATGATAAGGGTCCTGCTTTATGACAAGGCTTTATAACTCTTTTGCCTTATTAGGCCAAAGAAATATCGAGGAACA
This sequence comes from Volucella zonaria, assembly GCA_963966105.1. Lineage (NCBI taxonomy): Eukaryota > Metazoa > Arthropoda > Insecta > Diptera > Syrphidae > Volucella > Volucella zonaria. The sequence goes on from OZ014532.1 coordinate 183,446,836, forward strand.
TATTACATAATTCTTTATTTGATTTCTGCCAAAATGCCATCATAATGGTTAACCTCTAAATAAGGACTGAAGCGAATAAAATCTGTAAATTTTAATACGGGCTATACTTCCGTAAATTTCAATCTCATTTTGTACTCAAATTAGCCTGTATATTCTCTAGTTTCAGTTTGTTATTGATTTTAGTTCGGTGCGGTTTAAAATATTTATAAAATATGAGTCAAGAGGAACGCTAAAGATTATCGACAAATGGCTCGAAAATACTTCGTGTCCAAACCATTTCATCGCAAAAAATTTAAACATAGCACGCAGTACAATGGATTCTGTTATTAAAAGATATTTGGAGACGGTGACAGTTAAGCGAAAACAGAAAAGTGGAGCTAAAAGTGGAGCTAAAAGTGGAGCTAAAAGTGGAGCTAAAAGTGGAGCTAAAAGTGGAGCACATGATAAAAATTTGGACAGGAAAATAGTGGATACCATTGTAAAAAACCGGACTATGTCATCCAGAGATGTTGCTCGGAAATGTAATACCAACCAAACAATGATACAAAGATCTAAAAAACGTAATGGTCTAAAAACACGAAAAATACAAAAAATACTGAAAAGCAAAAAAAAGTCATAAAAACACGGGCCCGAAAGCTATACGAGTTGATTGGCAACAAGTAAGCGTGCATGGTTTTGGATGACGAAACTTATATCAAAGCCGACTTTACTACTCTTCCACGTACGCAGTTTTACAATCCGTTTGAAGCTGAGATTCTTCCACAATTAACAATATCGATTGGGATGGAAAAATTCGGGTCAAAATATCTCGTTTGGTAGGCCATTTGCCAATGTGGACACAAAAGCTCATCGTTTATTAAAACGGGAACAATTAACGGAGAAGTGTACATTAACGAGTGCCTAAAAAACGGTTGATTCCTTTCTTAAACAAACACGAGGGTTCAACATTATTTTGGCCAGATTTAGCTTCAGCTCACTATGCTCATGCGACGTTGAGCTTTCTTGTTGCTAAAAATATCGACTTTGTCCCAAAAGACATGAATCCAGCCAATGTTCCACAGTGCCGTCCCATTGAAAGGTATTGGGCTTTAATCAAAGCTAAATTGAGGAAAAGTGAACAGTGTGCAAAAGATTTTAGTGCTAAATAGAAAAGAGCGTCCAAAAAGATCACGGATGTAACTGTCACCAACCTTATGAAGAACATTCGAAAGAAGTTGAGGAAAGAATGGGAACCCAAATAGTTTTTTTATTGTTTGTAATTGTGAATGAATTTAATAAAAACAGAGTTTTAAAGCTTTGAAGTTTCCAAATTTTATTCGTTTCAGTCCTTTATACTTCAAAGTAATCACGGCTTATTATTACGACGTTTTAACTGATTCTTCGAAGTTGAGTCTCTTTCTTGTTGACCTCACTTTACGTCATTCCAACTATACCTAGTTTTGCAGCTCCTGTTTCTATGCTCCCCTGATTTTTGGAGTTCATATCAATGTTATCGAAATTTCCAGATTGCACAGATTTTGGGAAAACTATGCCTTTGGTTCTCAATCCTCATTCCGCTCCATCTGCCTAGTTTGGCAGTCATGATGTTATTAGACATGGCTCTCTATAGAGACTGTAGATGCTGTTATGTGGTCAACTGATCAGATTTTTGATAAATATTTTCAAGCCTTTACACAATATGGCAGGCAAGATTTTATATGCGATGTACTCCTTAGTCTGCGCCGTTAGGTCCCTTGTTGATAGGGCAAAACGATGCTGAGTTCCAATTTCTAGGACATAATGTGGTGACGTGAAATAAGGCCCAACGAAATAAAGCCAAAAATAAAAAAATTGGCCTTATTTCGTTTTAAATCTGGAAATAACACCAAATTTCCGATTTGGTTTTATTTCGCTTTGCAAAAAGATATAACGATGAAAAAATAATGAAAATCACACCAAATATGGTGTTATGTTTGGACTATGTTTGGTCTTAGACGCCAGCCAAAAGGGAGTAGGTGTCGCGATTTGCGCGATTCATTTGTTTAAACTTCACTTTCCGGGGTGGTTTAGACGCTCACGCGACTTCGTCACTCCGCTAAGGGTAGCCCAACAACTGTCAACAGGCTCCTATGTAAACAAAAAAAAATACATATTGCTGTTTCTTCCTAAATTTAAAATTTGGCCTTATTTCCAAATCAAATTTGGCCTTATTTCGATTTGAAAATGGAAATAAAACCAATTTGGACTTATTTCCATTTTCAAAGCGAAATAAGTCCAAATTGGTTTTATTTCCATTTTCAAATCGAAATAAGGCCAACTTTTGGATTTGGTCTTATTATTGGGCCTTATTTCACGTCACCGACATAATGTATGTACGGTCTTCCAACCAAATTATCAAAATGAATTGGTGTATGCTCTCTATCAAGTGGCTTAAATTGCCCTCCGGTCCAATAGCTCTATTGTACTAAAATTAAGATACTGCTAAATTAACTTTGGTCAGGTAAATGGTAATCTTGGCCTTTGTCGACAAGATTGAATAGTTTAAATTGCATAACAGCAAAATTTGGATCATCCTCGCCATTTAACAGTCTACAGAAGCGTTTTTCTGTATCCTAAGCACCGACTGTGACTCTATTACTAGGCTTGATTACTTATCTGTTCGGGTGTTGTTGCCTTAACACCATCTTTCTAAAAGCACGCTTTTAATACCATTATTCATCCGTCTATTCAGCTTCTCTCCTCTTTTGCTTCTTATGCGTATGAGTTGCTTAGTTCTTTCTATGTAGCAGCAAGTTATTTTGTTACATATTACACCTTGGACTCTTTATTAAGCCTGCGATTTCGTGCGGTTGCTGGAGTGATACCCAGTACCTCTATTTCGGCATTTCTGATGGGTTGGCGATGGTCTTCAGGATTTGAGGCAGGCCGTAAAGGACTTGTTCAGAGGTTGAGAATATGCGATTGTCAAAAGTTCTAATGGCTTATGGCTGCAACTACAATACATATGTTAGATAGTGCTCTTCGGACATATACATGCATATGCATAACATTAGAGGAGTGCCTTGCGTCGATCGCAACATGATAAATTTGGTTGACGGTTTGATGATCAACTGATGACTGCAATAGGTTGCTGATAAAGTTCCATCCCATCTCCATACTGAAGCGGGCAAGCTATAAAATACGGATTTAAAGGAATTGAAAAACAGGTTTTCTAAAATGAAGCTGATATAGATCTAAGAGAGAATCGAACTAGCTAACATTTTGCCTAGTTGAAAAATTCCAAGCTCGTATTAATACAGATGTTGTAGTTAGCCTGATTTGACGCGCTAACTTTGAGAATAACCTTGAGGAAAGTCTGCCCTTCAATTGACCACAGAACAATTTTTTTGGCATTTTAAATCAGAAGTACAATGCAAGAAGGAATAAAAACCTTCACTGGGGTGACTTAAAAAAATGCCATATACATAACTCCAGAAAAATTGAAACGTTTTTTGAGTTAATTTTTGATCACATGGGGAGATTTTTTATCGACAACTAATTTAGATACTTAGGTTCCTTCATTATACGAAATCAGTGGAATCAGCAGCGACTGCTCGATAACAATTTAGTTTTAGTTGTTTAATTAGTTTTTAAGAAAATACTTATACAAGGTGGCGCAAAAGTTGTAATTTTTTTTATGAATGAAAAACGTTGGTTTTTTCCATTAAGTCGAGAAAATGATGTCGGCTAATTGGCAGCCGTCAGTATTGGTGACCACTCGGGCCCGATTTTTGGCATTTTTCATCACTCTTGCCAGAACTTTGGGCAATAGGTCCTCACATTCTTGATGGATATTCTCTTTGAGGGTTTCAAGAGTCTGAGGCACAAAAAGAAGTCTGGAATGGTTAAATACGGCGATCTTCCCTGCCTGTGTAAATCACCAAAAGGAGAGATTAGGCGACCCGGAAATGAAGACCTCAGAATTTCGGTTGTGGCTCGTACAGTATGCGCCGTTGCTCTACCCTGTTGGAACCACATATTCTCCAATCTCAATTCACCCAATTGAAGAAGGAAGAAGTCTTTGAGCATGGCTGTGTAACGCTAGCCGTCCACTGTATTCGTACGGCCCGTGGGGTTTTGCGAAAAAAAATAAGGCCCGATGACGCCTCCAGCGTAAACAGCACACCATGCAGTAGCTTTTATCGGGTGTAATGGCTCTACATTGGTTATGCGCAGATTTTCGGTGCCCCAGGAGCGATAACTTTTCTTATTGGCGATATTTGCAATCGGCCTCGTGGCTCATGATGATTTTCGATGAAAAGTTGTCTCCTTCGTGGTCGCCATCCAGGATGGTTTGAGCGCAGGTTACACGGACTTGGCGGTCAACAGCGAACACTCTGCACTTTGTAAGTAAACATTTTATAGTCTTTCACCAAAATTCTCTGAAAGACCACCGATTGATGTGCAATTGCGTGACATGTCGTCTGGTCCCTACTCCGGGCTCCTCTGCGACATCTTCAACCGCCATTTGAAAAAATTATAGCTTCTTCCGATAGGGTGATGCCTTTTACAATTTTTATATTTTACAAATTTTTGTTTTTTAATACGAATTTTATCTTTGATTTAAACAAATTTAGGTTCATTAGAATTTTTACATCTCTAATTACATAGATTACACAGATTAAGACCTTTGTAAAAAATGTTTTGTGAAAATCAACAGCACTTCATAAAACATATGAGTATCTCCCGATGGTTATGTTCTCTAGGTTTTTCTGCAGATATTCCGGCTATAAATTGTGCTTAGTTTTAAATATCATTACTTTGAACCGTAATCCGTAAACCGTAATATCAGAAATAGCTAAATACCTGCTACATTTTAAAATAGTCCCCACTGTTTTGAAGAATTTATAGTTTTTTCTGCTTTTTTTCAGAACTTCTACCTAGGCCTGCCATAAGTTCTGTTACACAATTTCCAGCGCTTATCGTTCAAAATTTCTTGCGGGAATAGAACTATTAACTTTTTTTTCAGAACACATGCACTGATCAGTGAAGAATACTAGTCAGTTTGGTTTCAGTTTGTAAACTATTCACATGGGATGGGGCGTTAAAGAGAATCGAGTCGCGGTAATAGCGTTGCATAAGTGCGCAAAGAGTGCTGGCCAAATTTTCGAGTTGCTAACACCACTCGGAATATTGAGAATATTCGTTTATCGGGCTATTGCTCCCTTCGGCGAATTATCTGGACAGGCCAAGAAGTGGTCGCCCGCACGTCGTCCGTACGAATGCGGTAGTAAAGGCAGTGCGTGCAGTGCGTGCAGTGCGTGCACGAAATCGGAGAAATTCCCTTAGGAAGCAGAAGATCATGCCCAAAGAATTGGATATATCAACCAGATCTATGTCTAGAGTGATTCGGGATGATCTGCATATGAAAGCCTATCATCGGTCCACGGGTCATCTTCTAACTCCTCAACTAAAAAAAATTAGGCTGGAAAGATGGAAGCGACTTTTGCAGGGGCATGCGGACAATGGCCATGAATACATTCTGTTTACGAATTAGAAAATTTTTACCGTTTAAGAAGTGTTCAACAAACAAATTGACAAAATTTATGCCGCTTCATCTAAGGAAGCGAAAAAAGTTGTTCCAAGGGTTCGACGTGGACATCATCCCGCTTCCGTAATGGTTTGGTTGGGGGTCTCTCACCATCTTGTCACATTTCTCCATTTCTGTGAAAGAGGCGTAAAAACTGGTGCAAAGGTTTACCAAGGAGATATGCTAGAAGGTGTTGTGAAGGGTTTGACCAATACCCTTTCCAATGGATACAGATGGATCTTCCAACAGGGAATCCAGATCTGAATCCACTGGATTATGGTTTGTGGTCAGAATTGGAGAACATGGCCTGCAAGATTCACCACAGATATTTGGAAAGCCTTACAACTCAACCAGAGCAGCGTCCACGATCTCCATGGAAACCGTACGTGCCGCTATAGCCCAATAACCACACCGTTTGGAAGCTTGTGTTAAAGCAAAAGGCAGTCAATTCGAGTGAATCCAATTTTTTTAATAATCAATATTGTTTTATATTTGTAACAAAACTTATGGCAGGACTAGGTATATACGAGTATAATTGATGAACAATAATTAAAATGATGAAGGATAATTGTATTATAGATTGCGCACGTTTCGTTGAAATACGTTTACGCATTCTTCGAAGGAAACCTAATTGTAATTTTTACACAAAATTGATTAACATGAGCTTCAAACTTCAGTTTACTGTCAAGGCATACACCAAGATATTTAAATTCAATTTTCGAGCCATTAACTACAATATTCGCACTTAAATCGTTACTGTTAATACACATACGAGTACATATGTACATTTAGTTTTTGAGACATTAGGTTTAAGTTTGTTTTTACATCGCATCCGGATCTCTCTGTAAAATTGCCTCTATAAAAGGAAGGGTGCCATCCGCAAACAGACAAATCTTACAGCGCGATAGAATTTTTCCGCAATCATTAATATAGAGAAGGAAAAGTAAAACTCCCAATACTGACCCTTGCGGGACACCAATGGCTGTTTTTTGTGGGCTTGAAAATGTTTCATTTATCTTAAGTCGTTGTGTTCTATCGGACAGGTGGCGTATAAGGTAAGTTAACGTATAAACCAAGTTCTGTTCCTCGGATACCATATTCATAAAGCTTTTGCGTTAAAATATATCTACCTATCGTTTCGAAGCCCCTCTGAATGTCCAAAAATAGGGCCAATATAATGTTGCCTTTTTCTATTTTCTTTTTCATTCATTAATTACTGACCCCGTCTAAAGCCAGATTATTACCCACAAAGAAGCCTCTTTTCTTCTATAAAATCAGTGAGTTGCTTACAAATGACTTCTCATATTTATTCATAAACAGGGAGCATGTTAATTGCTATCCATTGGTTCAGGGTTTGTGCGCTCTTCACTCTTCCTACAAGTATAACATCTGAATTTCTCCAACTTTCAGTAACCACACCACTGGTAAGCGAAAGGTTGATTAATTTGAGCAATAGATGCAAACTTACATTCTTATATCCCGAGATTATATTACAATTAAGGCCCGAACAGACATTTTTCTTATTAGTTTGTTTTACAGTTTTCTCCAGCACGTTTATGTCAGTCTCTTAAAATCTAAGTTGGCCTTCAATAGTTTCAGTAGTATCCGAGTAGAGTACAAGGGGTATGCTACTATTTATTTTCTTAACACTACTTGTACTTAAAAAAGATATTTATTTTAAATTCACTTATTACACTTTGTTCTTCATTAAGAATTTGTTTCTTTAAAGTCTTCCATAGACGCCTTTGATCGCCGGCCTGGTCATTAATTTTTGCTTCGATGTATACATTTTTTTGCTCTAATACACTCATGTTTGCATTGGTTTGTTGCAACTTTATATTTATTCCAGTTCGATATTTTGTTCGTATATATGGGTCTATAATAAATATTTACTTTTGTGGCTTAAGGTTTTCTAAATCTTGCTGGAAAATTGTATTTGAATCCGGATGATGGTCCAAAAAGTCTACCAAAACATCTTCCAACAGAAATATAATTTTCTGATTTCATTCGGCCAGAAATTTTGCATATTGGAATCCACCTCCAAAGTTTCGCTTTGTGGAGAAGCTCTCAGGACATTTTATTTATTTATTTTTAAAGGAACGATACAAATTAATTTGTAAAGCCCGGGATTTTACGCCGGGGTACTATGCCCCTGTGGCGTTTTTTGTCAACAGCATGCGGTGTACCGAGTTCCCATGTGGTCAGCGATCTAGGTACTTACCGCCCCCGACACTGCTTGATTTCGGTGATCTAGTGGGAGCCGATGCTTTCATTTTACATCATGCCAATAATAATTAAAACCGTCTGGCTCATCAAGGTTGAACTTTTTTCTTCCCCAAAGATTACGCTTTTCCACTGTTTAGAGCATGTCATGTGTTCTTTGGCAAAGTACAGTCGGACAACTTTATGTGCTTCTGTAAGAGCTAGTTTTGACTTAATTTTTTTTCCAAAGCAGTCGATTACTGCCAGCTAAAATTTGTTATACACGCCGTTTAGATATCGGCAACTTTAAATCTGAAATAATTTTAGAAGCAGTAGCATTTTTTTGTAACCCAGCTCGGATAATGGCCGATTTCTGCCTTGGCGAGATTTTTTGATTGTTTTTATTTCTCCGGTTCGTGTTGTAACTACTTCCTACCTTACTAACATTATCGATTGCGGAGTTGGTCGATTTAATTTAATGGAAATTTGGTGTTCGGGCATACCGGTATCATTATACGCATGGATTTTGGCGATTTCCTCACCCGAGAGCGTTTTTGCTTTTCCCATTCTGACCCTCGGCCAACAATCATCGAAATCCAAAAGTTCTAAATGTAAAAAAAAATATTTTCAATTGTAATCACCAAAGAAAACCCTGATTTCGTTTCCAACTCACAGCTTTTCAACATACTCGTAAACACGACTGCTTTTAATTGAATTTCGCACGATCATTAGTGACAGAACAGATGTTGAAATTCTCTGAGCGAGAGTAACGTTACTTTCAAAACATGCGTTGAAGAAAGGACACAAAGCAAAAACAAAAGAAAAAAATTGAACATAAATGTTCGTTTACACTACGAATATATTTTCTGGACAAAAGTGCATCTGCCTTTAATTAAATTTCGCCGAGTGTATATTAAAATTAAATTACCAACTACATGTTATTAAATATTAATTACATTTCATTCATTCGTTCCTATATCCCTTAGTGGGCCCTAGGATCTCTACTATGCCTACGCGCCATCGAGTGCAGTTTCTGGAAATGCGCGTCAGCTCTCCCCAACTTTTTCCCAGTTGCCGTGCTTCCTTCTCAACTGTTCTGCGCCGCGTACGCCTAGGACCGCCACGCATCCTGCCGTCTTGAGTAAGCGGGTTCCATTGGATCGCTTGGTTAGCTATGGACCTGTCACCCTTTCGGAGAGTGTGACCAATCCACTGCCACTTTCGTCGTCGTATGGTTGTGCCTATAGGTTCATGGTCCGTTCTCTGATAAAGCTGTTCGTTAGAGATACGACTTGGCCAGAACCCGTTGACAAACGTTTGCAGCTTCCTCGTGATAGTGGTGGTCACCCTCCATGTACTACATCCATATAGTAGCACGGGTTCAACGTTGGAACGGAACAGCCGTAGCTTGGTGTTTAAGCTAATTGCATTACTTCGCCAAACCGTGGATAGCATTCCAAACGCAGATTTTGCTTTGCCTATGCGGTTGGCTATATCCAGTTCGGTTCCGCCATCGGTTGAGACAATACTCCCAAGGTATTTGAAACTCTCTACTCTCTCAACCGTCTGTCCAGCAATACATATATGAATTGATGAGTTTTGTCTTAGACTGATCATTTTTGTTTTTGCCGAGTTAATTTTCAGCCCAACGACGTCTGCTTCCCTCTCCACATTTGTTGTCATTTGGTGAAGGTCCATTATTCTGTGAAGCTGAAGGCATACATCGTCGGCGTAGTCAAGGTGTTTGAGTTCAGATGTAAGAGCCCATCGAATTCCTCCATTTCCTGTTAACAAGGAAGCATTCCGCACATCGCTAATCATCAATAGAAACTGTATTGGTGAAAGTATGCAGCCTTGCCTAACCAAGTTTTGGACTTCGAATTCCTCAGTCAGTCTTCCTCTGTGTAAGACGTGACATGTGGACCCATTGCTATTAATTTATCAGGAATGCCTCTCCTGCGCAAGATAAATTCCCGATTGACACGGCTTTTCAAAATCGATGAACAGTAGGTGAAGTGGTGATCGGTACTCAACACACTACTCGATGATGATCCGCAAGGTGTTGATGTGGTCGACACAGGAGGATCCAGAGCGGAAACTTCTCTCTCTCCAGTTTCCGCCTTTGCCTTTTTTAGGGAGCTTGACGATCATTCCCTTCTTCCACTCGTCCGGAAAACTCCCCGCTTCCCATGTTCTCACGACAAGTGGGAGCAGTAGCCCAACTGATGCCGTTGGCGCAGCTAGAAATAGCTCCGCAGGTATGCCGTTATGTCCTACCGCCTTATTGATTTTCAGTGCTTTGATCGCGGCAATAATCTCTTCCTTACTGGGGGTTGTGGTGCGAATACGGGAATTTCTTTCTACGGACACTTCAGTCTGACTTGGGTGCATATTGCTTTGCCCTTACAAGGAGACTGTTTTATAACAGCCAACTCGATGCGAGGGTGAAGGTGATCTGTTACATGGCCCTTATCAGGCCCATGCTTGTATTTGGATGTCCGGTGTGGTTCAACGTGAGAGCAAGTTTATTGGAAAAGATTCGGGTGTTTGAGAGGGCTTGCCTTAGGGCTTGTCTTCGCTTATACAGAACGCCAGAATCTGAGTACATAAAATTCTATCCTAATGAGGTCTTGTACAATAGGGCGAACCTAATAAGAGTGGACAATTTTGTTATTAAGTTGACTCGAAGGCACATTGCAAGAGCAATGACCTCATCGAACAACCTGATCTCAGGGGCTTACTACCCCGTATCACGAGAGAGCTCGCCTTGACGACTTTATTCCTCCAGAAGCGTTCCTCTATGTAGATAGTAAAGGTCTGATCCAGGACAGATTGGCGGTGCCGCTAATCTTCCACGTCGCTCGAACAGCTGCGGACAGGCGACTCAACTACCACACAGACGTCGCACATGGCAGTGCGGTTCATTAGGACGGTAGGGAGTCGCGACAGGAGGGATGTTGCTCAGCAACACCAGCAATTTTGGTGGCTTAATGAAGGCGAGGATGCTTCGTAGTCGAACTCCTATAGTGATAGGTAGCTTCATGTGAAGAAGAGTGGTCCAGCCTAATTTTTGTTTTTTTAGCCATGGCCGGCTTACATAGTTTTAGGTAGGTTTAAGTTAGATTGTAAGAAAAAAATATATAAAAACAAAAAAATAAAAAAAAATATGTATATATTAGATGTAAGTAGGTTAAGTAGATTAAGATTTATTTTTAAGTAGTATGTAGGCTTTTAGGTTAAAGTTTTATAAAAAAAATAAAATGTCCATACACTAAGTTTTTATTGGGTATATAACTTAATTCGTGCGGTTTGCTAAGAGATGGCGTAACTTGTATTATTCCATTGGAACATGCGTTGGAAAGCTACTGTCATTGTACATCATTTCAGTATATGTCATTCATTTAAAGCGTAAACAACAATAATTTTTTTTCACTCAAATATGTCGAACTTTGTGCCTGAAAAAGTGTTTTTGCGGGGAGTTCTTCTTCATTACTTTAATATGAAGAAAACTGCTGCCGAAAGTCATCGTATTTTGGTGGAAGTTTATGGTGAACATGCGCTAGCTGAGCGAACGTGCCAAAAGTGGTTTGCACTATTTAAAAGTGGACGATGAACGTCCTGGGCAGCCAAAAAAGTTTGAAGATGAAGAACTGGAAGCATTACTCTATGAAGATTGTAAATGTTTAAAAGCAGCTGGATATATTCAAAAGCAAGGAAATTGGGTCGAAAGGCGGTTTTGCATGTCCGAAATGCTGCTGGAACGCCACAAAAGGAAGTCATTTTTGCATCGGATTGTTACTGGTGATGAAAAATGGATCCATTGCGACAACCCCAAGCGCGAAAAATCATATGTGAAACCCGGCCAACCAGCCAAATCAACGGCAAAGCCGAATATCCATGGCGCGAAGGTAATGCTCTGTATTTGGTGGGATCAGATGGGTGTGCTGTATTATGAGCTGCTAAAACCGGGTGAAACCATCAATGGACAACGCTACCGAACACAATTAATCCGTTTGAAGAGAGCAGTGGCCGAAAAACGCCCGGAATATGCGACCAGACACGAGGCAATAATTTTCCATCATGACAACGCTCGGCCCCACGTTGCTATTCCGGTTAAGAACTATTTGAAAAACAGTGGATGGGAAGTCTTACCCCACCCGCATTATAGCCTAGACCTTGCCCCTTCTCACTACCATTTGTTCCGGTCGATGCAAAACGCCCTCACTGAAATACGGTTCACATCAGAGCAGAATATCAAATATTGGCTTGATTCATTCTTGGCTGCCAAGCCGGCGCAGTTCTTTTGGGATGGCATCCACAAATTGCCAGAAAGATAGGAAAAAGTCATAGCTAACCGCACGAATTAATTTATACACCCAATACTTAAAATTGATTTTCTTAGTTTTAGTTTCATTAAATATAAAAATAAATATAGACTGTAAGATCAGTCGAAAGACATAGTTTAAGTGTTAGGTTTAACTTAGAGTGCCCGCATGGGGTCAGTAAGTTAGTATAAGATTATTTGTAAATTATTTAAGCTAATTTTTAAGCATTTTTTTGTCTAGCATGTAAGAGTAAATTAAGTAATATAAATAAAAATGCATAAAAACTGAAACTGAACTGGGTGCATATTGCTGGCGAATACTCGGTTTAAAACCCAAGCAAAATGCTCCTTCCATCTCTTCAGTTGATCCTCATCCGATATTAGCAACGAACCGTCTACTCGTAAGCCTTTCACTGGGTGTTGAGCAGAGCTTCGGCCACCTATAAGCTCTTTGGTGATTCTGTAAACGGTTCTGCTGTCGCACCTCGCTGCTGCTTCTTCTACTTGCGTTTCCAGCGCATTGATGTAATTGCGCTTGTCTTTTCTCACGCTAAGCTGCACTTCCCTCATTTTTATGCGATATAGGGGCTCTAGCTCGATCCTCCCTGCTGCTGGAGCTGCTGGGAGCTCTTAGTTCTTGTCGTTCGTTGATCCTTCTCCAGGTATCCTCGGAAAGTCACGCCCTATGGCACCAATGTTCTTGGATGGCGGCGAGCAGTGAGCTGCTGATTGTGAGAGATGGTCCCATAGTTCTTGGCGCACTGTGGGAACTCACAGTCGGTTTACGTTGAACCTAGGTATTCTTGTGTCGTTAGATCTTCGAAAGGCAGCAGTGCGCAATTGGATAGGAGCTATCATAAGATGGTGATCTCGTACCAACCCCATGTCCGCTCCTCGTCTGTTACGGACGTCTAGAAGACTACTTCTAAAACGGTGACTGATGGCAAAATGGTCGATTTGGTTGGAGGTTGCTTGCGTGTCACTTGACACCAAGGCAGGCCTTGTGCTCAAACATGGTACCACCTATGACAAGACTATTTGCGTTGCAGAAGTCAACAAATCTTTCGCCGGTGTCATTGCGGTTGCCTAATCCGTGCCGTCCTACATAACATGTTTGAGCCCTTCGTTGTCGCTGCCTGTTAATGTTAATTATGAGTATTTATGAAGTTTTGCGGTATCTCCGTATTTCATATGTCAAAAAAATCGCCTACTTTAAGAGCACTTGATCTATAAGTTACAATAAAGTTCCATGCTTCCTGATTGTATGTAATTTCAAGAGCTTGGATCCATATTTATTTTGCTCACGTTAAACTATTTTTCTTTAACGACCTTATACTGTTCCCTCACAAATATTGACACTCCGCCTATATGCCAGTAGCATTTAAAAGTGAACTTGACAAAATCAAGCTGAGTCTGGCTTGCTCACAACTTTTACTTTCACTTATTCTTCATATCCATGCCTGACATATATTTGGCATCACTTGTGCCCAATTAATACAATTTCATGAAATCTGTCTCAAATTTATTGTGCTACCAGCACTTAACTTGAATCAATTCCAGCCAACGTAACTTGAGCTTCAATTGGGCTATAGAGTAAGTAATATACTTTTGGTTTGCATTACCTTTTTTTTATGGCCAACCACTTAATGGTAATGGTGATACCAATATCCCAACATCCGCGAAATGAAGGTGCGTCCAACTTCGCCCTCGTCTCCCTGTCCATCTACTTCCTTCATTTTAAAGTCGTTCATGTTTTCGTCCGTTTTCCTGTTACTCTATATGTATAAAAATAACAAACCGAAAGAAAGGGGGAAAATAAAACCGCCTATGCGTGTAGATACCTTTTACTTGTTTGAATCCCTTTTTTATCGTTTTTTTTCATGTTTGTGAACCTTTTTTTTTTTTTGAATGACGGTCATTTTTTCTACTCTAAACCCTATCGAGGCATCCACGTTATTGCACGTTGGCCAGTTTCCCTTTATCGCAACACTTTATTCGTCAGTCGTTTGTCGTTCATTTTTGTGCGCCAGTACCCGGAGGATTAGTATCCAACAGAAACGATTGGCGCGTTTGTTTTTCACTTTGGCTTTAGCTTTAACTCTGGCTGACCAAGTCCATTTTATTCGTTTATCTTTTCTTCTATTTCTGTTTCAAATGATCGCTTTTGGTAGATATTTTGTGTTGTGTTTCATTATTCCTGCACACTACCATACTTTGGCAGAGGCTTCTTCGGACAGATTCTCCTCCTCCTTCTACCGCCTGCATCCCTTTTTAATTATACACATCTAGAGATAAGATTCCAACTTGCATGATTGGAGTCTGAGATCATCATCAACTCTGCAAATACCTATCTCTACCTGGACCGATAGTCTTCGACTGTACTTTGACTCTTGTGGGCTGTGGCCACTGTTTGGTCGATGGAGAGAGAAGATGATGGATAGGAGACCAGAGACGATGAGGAAGAAGACATCCTACGTTCGCCACCATTTCTGTTTGATTTCAATTCTAATGACAACCTAATGCGGCAACAGAGAAGGCACAAACGTCCGGACAGAAGACGATGTACAGACTACAGAATACGATGATGGTGATGATAATGATGACGATAATAATGATGATGAATTGGAATTACTCCATGGACAGAGACGATGTCCGTTTAGAATGATGGCGATGACGGCGAAGCCTGTAGAAGTGGTGGGTAGCGGTCAGGACAATTAAATTTACCCTTCGGCCAAGTGCGGGAAGCTTTCATAGACGAGAAAGAATAACTGACGACGAATGAATGAATAAATGCAAGTTTGTGCAGGACCAGGATTATCATTGACATCCTGTTCTCGTTTCTATGCAGCGTTTTCCTCACTCTGGATCTCTCCCGCTGCACTCTGTCGGACTGTTCTGGTCTGTTCCATTTGTGACCTTTTATTTCTGTTGGCAGGAAACCTAATGGGTTTTCAGTTGACATATTTCGATTGTTGATTGAACAAGCGGATGGATGGACGGATTGATTGTTAGTTAGGGGGCACATATTGCACGATTAAGTTTGGATTTGTGTTCTTCCTTCTTTTTGTTTTCTGTGGAAATAGAAATGGTTAAGTGGGAGGAAGAGTGTGCTGCAGCCAATTGCCGTTCTCGTGAAAATTTAAATTGCAAGAAATTTTGAAACTGATAGATGCTAAAGTAACGTAGGGAATATACAGAATGTGGGAACTGTATCAAGGGCTGCCTTGTGCTCACCAGACATCTCTGCTTCTTAATTTGTTTTTCATAAGATGCTGTGTTCGTTATTAATTGAATTTCTGGTGCAAACTCGGTACCAATGAAATTCGTGCTTTAACGATTTGTGACATAACTAAGAAATAAATAAGGGGACAAATCTACACTAAACCAGCTTAGAAATAGAGATTTTGAACAATTACCACCGCTCATTGCCTTCAAAATTATTGACTTAAATGTTCAAAATAAATATTTATTTAAAAAGTCAATACGCCGCGCCGCCAGCCGTAATGCGTCATACAAAAATAGGCTCACGCTGATGAACAATGCACACAATCTTTCTCAACGATATACCAATGACGAGGCAGGTTAATGATTCCCTACAAGATCGATATCTATGTCGGAAATTGTTATCTACACAAACAGTCAAGTAACACTTAAGTAAATCACCACTTATAAAATTTAAGCTGATAAGATACGAGTACGAACACGTAAACATATTTCTAAATAACAAAACGAAGGAGTCTAGCCCAGGGAACTTTGATACGTTTGTGAAAGTTAGGGAAAGGTCAGCAACACAATGTTGCAATGTTACCACCGAATCAGCTCAAATGAAGAAATTTTCTTCTTTTACATATTCCGGTTAAATGGGCTGCTTTTTATCAGACTTTGTGTTGCCGATTGCTTTTGTAGTGCCACGCATTGGCAGCACATATCACTCTCTATTAGTGTTTCGAAAATCAACAGCATCAGGTAGATACTTGAGCTTTACTCCATTTCTGAGGTTATTTTTGTTTTGAATCATCTCTGTTGTGGACTAGCCACACAAGACGACTTCATCTAGAGGTAGTTGCATCGATTGGCTGACCTCAGTCAGGGTGGTATTATTTGGTTGCTGTTACTGAATCGAATGTGGACACATCTCTGCAAATCCAGCTTTTCATTTTCCCAGTATTCCCTTACGACCTGCAACAAGGTTGTTAAAGATATTGGCGATGTGGCTTTTTACTGACTCAGAAGTTACTCGTACCTACTTCGTTCCAATTTACTTTTACTCTCAATGTATCTGCTTCAAATAATCTGCTATAATTGTGAAGAATGTTGGCTTTTAAATTCCTGAAGAAAAGGTTTTTCCTTCTTTTCAAAATAACTCGAAGGAAGGTATCATTTAGACGGCGGTATTGTCGTGCTGATCCTGCAAATATGACAATTCCTTACCATTGATTTTGACAACTCAGAAGAAGTCTGATTTATTGGTATTAATTGGGCTAATCAGTTTGCTATGAAAGTGAATTCAACTGATATGCCAAAGAAAGTTCACAACAGACGATTTTACAACTTAAAAGTTGAACATTCCTGATAGTTTTATTGCTAAACTGGCCCAGTATGGAAATATCTTAATTATCAGGTCCGTCCAAACGATAAAGGTTTGTCCTCATTCAGTACAAAGATTTTGCAAACTCTGTGAACCCTACGAAATTTAATAGGTTAACTCACTGTTGCTAGTTGGAGAGCCAGGTTTACATGAAGTTACATACGAATCGTGCTTTAAGAAATAATGGTTAGGCTATGTGGTCCTTCAGAGAGACCTTTCTTATATTTCCTTAGAACTCCAATTTATGAGAAATATTCTGCAGGAATCTTTATGTAGAAATTCTAAGAATAAAGCGAAGCTACGGACCAAGACGGATCTTTCATCATTTGAAACTTGATATAAATCTGAAAGTTAAGTATTTGGCACTTGCTTACTTATGGCGATACAGTCCGGAGTGAGCCTAGGTATCAACTACCCTCTCCTGCAGGCGGCACATTGTGCCAGCTGCCTGCAGTTATGCATTCCTATTATTAGGTCCCATTTCAATTGTGCAAAGAATTTAAAGTCTCTCAATGGCGCTGTCCCTCTGGGATTCTATGTAGACTCGTTGGTTTCCATTCACTCTTTGACTCATCCCATGTCGGTGTACAGCTCGTAGAATTCGCTGTTACTCGTATTTCTCGTCCTACAAAGCCCGTGAACACAAACATCACCAATAATATCTCGAAGAATCTTGCGTTTATTACAACCAAGGAAATCTTTATACGCTTTCTCCAATATTCATGCTTCTGCGACCTAGAGCAGGACTTAAACCGTGGAAATCTTATACTCGTATATGTAGAGTCGCCCTTGTGTTTCTAACAAAAAAAAAAAACAGCTTTTGACAAGTGTAGCTCTTAGTTTGATTTCTGACGAGGTATCATTTTCAGACATAATATCGCATACGTGTACACAAAACACCCAACTGCCTTCAAATTTATCTGTTTATGGTGACATTTTGTCCGTTTCGTAAACTTGTGTGTTCATTCTTGTTGAAGGAACTTGATTTTGCCTTACTCACGAACCAGTAACAACTCGCTGCGTTCTCGCAATGATGTCATTGTCAGCGTTTGCAAATCATTATATACAGATGTTTGGTGAATTGAATCTCTGGTGTAAACTTGCGAATTTCGCATAACCTTGTCTAACTCTTACCTTTTTATAGGCAATATACAGCGATTGTTCTTCGGCGTCATTCTGTTGCATAATCTGCTTAATTTGAAAGCGATTCCAAGGCAAGGCATGCATGGCTGTTATATGCAACCTTAAAATCCAGGGGGATCTGGATTTCTTGGATGGCTTTTGCCAAATCAGCTATAGACTTCGAAATAGCTTTTCAGACAATCACACAAAACGCGATTTTAAGGAAACTGGTGTCTATATAAGTAGTTGCGCATTTAAAGTAATCTTATTGATTGTACAAGCGATATTCTGGAAGACATTCAAAGAGTAAGAACAACTTCATTTTCTCATAACAAACACGTTTTTGTCAAAAACATTGCCGAGAGGTTCGTTTAATTTTCGAATTCAATGATCCAAAATGCAGCGCCTAAGTTCCTAGCACAACTACTTTAACAGTATACAACGGAGTTTTTTTTTGAGAATTTTGTTAACCGATTTTCGTCGAAAGGTAGGAAGACGGAACACCCCAATTACTATGAAATTGCAGATTTGTCTATAATTTTCTATCAAGATGCCACTATTTATGAACAAGGTTTATCACAAAATCAACCTACGTGTCTCATATGTCTCATATATAAAAACATATAAACGTCTTTGTGACAAGCCAACTTTTCATGAGTAATCTCTCTAACGCTCGACATAGTGGCGGAGTCGTTCTTAAATTTAGAGATCACCACTTTTTAACTCCGAAAACCGCAGTACATCTATGCACAAGAAAGATTACCTAGATTGACCCTCGTTTTAACGACGAAGTGAGAATAACGAGGGTCAGAATGTGGTGTCAGCTTATGCATAGAAGCCTATGAAAGTGAATCATCTCTTAACCCTTTCGAACCTGAATTCAAATACATTACTTTTCAGCTTTTTTTTGATGCAATCTCGAAGATTTTACAATTGGTAATTATATTATCACCTTACAAAAAATAAAAAGGGGGGGTGGGGTTAGTTGTGTACCAGCAATACTAAAAACGCCTACACTACAGATATGCGATATGCTTCAATCTACCGTACATTCTAGCGGAATGACCTCAGGATCATTCCAAATTCGAGAAAAATTCTCTGCTACATAACCTTCACCTTCAGAATGTGTAGCCTCTTGTTCGGTCTCACTTGAGTTCTTCGAATTTCTTGTTGCTTCCTCTTCTGAATATTCTACATTCTCAGAGTTGGCATCGTCTTCTGGCTCGTAATCGCTGCTACTGCCGTCCGAAACGAAAAAACACCAATTACAAATGGTCCACACATAAACTGCTATAAAGCACTATTGGTACATGAAGTATCACTGGTACACATATTATGTACCATATAGAAAAAAGTGCTGAATAGTCAGGCATTTAAGTGGATTCACTACTAGCGAAATTTTTTTTTTTAGTAAAAAATTTACCACAACGCGTGCACCTACGGCAAAAACAGCGATATGGATCATGACATAGTTGCAAAATATACCGTTTGGAGATAAAAAATCGGTTCTTTATGCTTCAAGCTACGAAATGGTAGACATTACAACCAATTTCCAATTTCCATATCGATTTCAGAAGTTAGGATTTTTTGAACACAGCCTGGTACATACCTTGTACCAGTAGGTTCGAGAGGGCTAAAAGGAAATTCAATGTTCTTCTAGAAAATATAGAATATCTCCTCTATGACAAAAATTCATCTGAAGCTAAGCAGTTGCAACATAGTAGCTACAACAGTAATTTGAAGTGAGAGGAGAGTTGTTAAATTTATACCACATGCCACTTCCGATCTTGTGTGACCTCTACAGTCTGAAGGTGAGAGAGGATGTGTTCCACTTTTTAGCGATATTATTTTATTTGGTTTATACTCGTATGTGCTGGAGTTAGAACAAGCAATGAGCATTTTGAATGGAGAACTAGGATGGAATGTTCTTCGAATGCGATAAGATATATAGGGTGCCCAAATAAGAACGATAGGAAAACTCCGTTCATGTCATTATGTGTGGAATAGCACATCATTTAAATGGCCGCCTAGGCTTCGCTGGAAGTACTTCAAGCCGTCGGTCCAATTTTTGGTGACTCGATCTAATATGTGCGGCGTTATTCCGACAATAGCGTGCCGAATTTTGGCCTCGAGCTCGTCCAAAGTGGTTAGCTTGTTAGCGTAGACTAAGGACTTGACGTAGCCCCAGCGAAAATAATCGATTGGTGTCAATTCACATGATTGATGAACGCTCACCGTAAGATGACCCAGCCGCCAAATTTCTCCTTTACAACTTCGAGCGTTGCGTCGCTAGTATGGCATGTAACGCCGTCTTGTTGGAACCATAGCTCGGATATATCGATATTGTCGAGCTCTGACCACAAAAAGTTGGTTAACATCGCTCTATACCTGAGACCATTTACGGTAACGGTGTTTCCTTCCTCATTTCGAAAGAAATTAGGTCCAATGATGCCGCCTTGCCATAAACCGCACTAAAGAGTGGATGCATTAATGCTTGACCGAACACTTGTGGATTGGGTTCGCACCAATTTTGCTTGTTGACATGGCCGCTAAGGCAAAAATAGGCCTCGTCCGAGAAGATGATGTTTTGGCCAAAATCCGGATCTGCGGCCAACATTTCCAGCGCCCAATTAGCGAACCCACGGCGTTGTTTATCGTCGTCCGGTTTCAATTCATGCTTTAGCACAATCTTATATGGATGTAGGTCTATATAAGCCAGGTTGATTCTCTGGCGATGCCCAGTTCAGCTGATCCGCGCCGAATTGACATTTCTGGGTCTTCTTAGATACTGACCGTTACGGCGGCTATTTTTTCTTCATTTCGCACCAACCTCTGTCTGGTTGGTGGCTTATGATCCAAAAGAGTGTACTTACGCTGAAACTATTCCACAGTGCGACGAATTGCCTGGACATTGAAGCTATGATGACGACCGACCTCACAACGAAATTCACGTTACGTATTTACAACTGAGCCGGAATTTCGATAATTTTTAGTATTTCCGCACGTTCAACAAGCGTAAAATAATGCGTGATGAAATTGCAAACCTTACTGAATATTCTGACAGCAGGATGTCCTTTGTAACTTTGACACCTACTGAAACATAACAATTGGAAAAACTATCATTGCTATCTCGTCACCTGTTAGATTTTTAAGAAAATGTAATATTTTATTGAGCAGTTTATACTTTGTAAAGGGTGTTTTTTTTAGAAGTATACAAATTCAATAAGAAAGAAAACACTTGAAGCTAATGTTAATGTCTATAATATTAACTTTATTTTATGCCATTAGAGTTTAAATATGATATCGGGCATATCCGCGCCACGGCTAGCTCGAATGAAGCGCAATCGTGAAGTCCAATTTTCGACAACTTTATCGGGAACCTGGGACCATATATCAGCAATAACACGGCGAATGTTGACTTACAAATAAATCGTCCAACGCCTCTCGTCTATCGGCATAGACTAGTGACTTCACATACTCCCAAATAAAGGTGTGAGATCACAGGATCGTGAAGGCCAGTTTACAGGACCATTACGCATGTTTCGCCATCTTGTTTAAACCAAAGCTATGTCACGTCGAAGCTATTCAACTGAGGAACGAAGAAGTCAGAAATCATGTTTCTATAGCGCTCTCCATTGACGGTAACATTCTGGCGGGCATCGTCCTTAAAGAAATATGGGCCGATAACTCCACCAGCCCATAAAGCACACCAAACAGTGAATTTTAATGGTTGTAAGGGTGTCTCGGCAAAGGCCTCTGGGTTTTCTCCACCCCGAATGCGGCAATTTTGCTTGTTTACATATCTATTTAAAAAAAAATGGGCATCATCGGAGAACAAAATTTTGCGTTGAAAATGAGGAATCATAAAACTCAAATCTACTATAATTTCTAATCTCTATGCATAAGGTAAAACAATGCTACGAGTATTCTTGGTAGCAATTGAACTCTATTCAAGTGGCTTTTCTATCGTCTCAGCATTAAACCCATCAACAATGTTCTGA
This sequence comes from Volucella zonaria, assembly GCA_963966105.1. NCBI lineage: Eukaryota > Metazoa > Arthropoda > Insecta > Diptera > Syrphidae > Volucella > Volucella zonaria. The sequence continues at coordinate 183,468,621 of OZ014532.1, forward strand.
AATGGCTTGTCATCAAATGGAGACTGCTGTCTCTTTTTCCACCACAGCGCATATCGCTCAGATACGGTCCAAGGAAATTTTAAACTGTGCTTGATGTTCTTCTGTTTCTTTCTGTTGCGTGGTTACTTTTTAAGAGCCTTATTAATTAAAAACATTACTATTAGGTACAGAACACAGCAAAGCTCGGATCAAGTCTCAACAGCAGACAGTCCTCCTCCCTGAAAACAAAACTTATTGCAGATTAACGCAAGTCTTGCCAAATTCAAAAGAGAATACATCTGATGCAATGTTTCAAATGTTACACAAGGAGATGATAAATAAAACTGACGCTGATAGGTTTTTTTCACCCATGGATCCCATAAATATAGCAGCTCGTCATACGCAGTGGTTGAACTGGACCAAAATTCAAATTCATCAACGGTCTGGCAAGGACCCCTTCCGCATGAGGCAGGAGGTTACATCGTAGAGTTAGAAGTAATTAACAAGACTATATCCTTCGCTCAAAATTACAATGGGCGGAGCCTTATTCTAACAGATAACTTGGGAATCCTAAGAGGTCTAAGGCACAAAACAAATAAATGTCCCACGCTTGATCTTATAAGAGGTCATCATGTTAGCATGGGTACCGGGACATATTGGTATCAAAGGGCACGAAGCTGTAGACCTTGCATTTTTGAAACACCGAACTTCTATTAGCTGACACGTAGAATATTTTTCACCAAGCAGGAACTCGAACTTACTGATATGTGGAATAATTGGCAAACTTTGCTTCAGGCTCATAACTCCCAATACTCTCGCATTCCGTACGATGACTTGATTACAAGCGAAGATTGCATAAAATTATTGCGGATCAGACTGGGAAAAACGATTTTTACTACTAGACACTTATACAATAACGAGCCTCCGGATGTATGTGAACATTTTAACCGTAAGACACATCTTTTTGAAATGTCCTTTACAGTACAGTACAGTGCAGTACAGAACAGTACAGCTCTAAAAACCCAACTAGCAAATATGAGAGTTGTCTGAAAAGCTCCCGACAAAAACGTAAAGATAGCGGCACTCGTCAATAAAGGTTAGTGAATGCTAGTTTTGACAGTTACTTACCGAAGTTTCAGTCATTTTGGACCCGCAGTTTTTAGTTGAAAGTTGTTTGACTGAGTCGATGTGAGTGTTTTTTGTGAAAATGGAAAAAATTGAGTATCGAGCTGTTATTAAATTCTTGTTTTCGAAAGGCACCGAGGGACGGTGTATGGGAACTCTGCACCATCATTTACCACAGTGAAGTTTTGGGCAACTGAATTTAAACGTAGCCGTAAGAGCTTGGGAGATGATGAACGTTCGGGACGTCCAAAAACTGCAACCACTCACGATAACATTGCTAAAGTTCACCAAATGGTGTTAGACGACCGCCGAATTAATGTGAGAGAGATAGTAGAAGTTATGGAAATGTCCAAGATTTAGGCATGAAAAAGCTGTCCGCGCGTTGGGTGCCGCGTTTGCTAACGTTAGACCAAAAACGTGCTCGAATGAACATTTCCAACGCTCTGTTGGCGCAGTTTAGGCGCAATAAATTCGAGTTTTGGCGCCGATTAATTACTGTAGATGAGACTTGGATACACCATTATACGCCCGAAACAAAAATTCTGTCAAAACAGTGGACTGCAAAGGGCGAGCCGGCTCCAAAAAAAAGCAAAAACTGTTTTTTCGGCGGGGAAAATGATGGCGACTGTTTTTTTGGGATAGTAAAGGAGTGATCTTAATCGATTATCTTCAAAAAGGAAAAACCATTACAGGAACATACCCCGCGTCATTACTTGCCAAGCTGAAGGCAGAAATTACGAAAAAACGGCCACATTTGCAGAAAAAGAACATCCTGTTTCACCAAGACAACGCGCCGTCTCACACCTCAGCGGTTGCCATGGCGAAAATCCATGAAAAAATGTCTTGTATCATTGTTCGGAAATTTTCCAGACAACCCTCACATATAAACCATAATCAAACTCATAACATTGTAATTAAACAACAATCTGGGTTTAGAAAAGGTCATTCTTGTGAAACATAGTAAAAGTATTAATAGTATTTTATTACTAGCACCCTATGGGTTATTCAAATATACGATTACAATTTTCACAATAATGATTCCGTACTTTTGTCTCATTCCACAAATCATTCGGCAAATCATTAACTAATTTGAGACCCTTATAAATTAATGAGTTTTGTGTACACCTACTTAACATATTTAGCAGTGTAAAATCATTACTGTTTCTTACAGCATATGGCTGGATATATCTTATACAGTGTGTGAGAAAACTAAAGCAACTTTTATTATTCTACCCTCTACCATTGCTTGCTAAAAGAAATACGATTAAAAGTTATTTCTATACACAATTTTTCGTCTTTATAACACTTCAAATATTATTTATTAAAAAAATATCAAATTTCTATTTATTTTAAAATGTTTTACGTATCAAAAATAATAAAAAAAAACCAATGCATTCGTAAAATGCGACATTGACAAAACTAAAGCAACTCCCATTGAACCTGAGCATCTGGTCAAACGAATCAAAAGTATGTACATAAACATTTGGGTACCGTTAGGTCATATTCCGTTAAACAATACTTGCTGTTGTCTGCTTACATCTATTATTCATGTTAGGAAAAATAAGTAAATTTTATATTTAGAGATTTTTGTTTAAGGATAATGGCAAGATTATTGAAGATTTACTTAGTGGAATGAAACAAAAAGATATTTGTTCTAAATATTCAATGGAAAAATCAGTTCTTTGTCGTTTAATTAAGCGATTTCAATAGAAAGGAACGGTACAAACAATTCATCTTGGCGCTAGACCCCGAAAAACAACTGCAAGGCAGGATCATCTCATAATACGGGAGTTCAAAAAAGATCGTAGAACATCTTCACGGAAAGTTTTCAATGACTTGTGACTCCACATTCATCCACAGCAAGCAGAAGCTGTGACGAGGTGGGTATTAAGTGTTAGAGGCCTGCAAAGAAACCATTTGTGTCAAAGAAAAACAGGATAGCACGCACAAAGTTTGCGAAAGAACACATTAACTGGACGATACAGAAATGGAGAACAGTGCTATGGTCACATGAATCCAAATATAACATCAAAGGATCAGATGGGAGTGCGCACGTTAGACGACCCAAAGGAAACACAGTGGAGGCAATGTCATAGTGTGGGGTTGTTTCTCCGGCCAGGGAATGGGGGCTATCCACCAAATTACGGACATTTTAAATGGTCAAGGGTGCAAAAATATAATGGAGGATAATATGTATCCATACGCGGATGACAACATGCCCTTGCGCGGGATATTCCAACATGATAATGACCCCAAACACAAGTGTAGGCCCGTGACTGAAGGATTAACTGTGGCCGGAGTGTGCGTTCTGGAATGGCATACCACGGACGTTCGCAGGTGACCAAAATTAAACATAACTTTTCAGTGCTAAATAATGTAAAGCTGTGTTATTTGCTGACAATACTTTGTTATAAAGGCTGATTTGTTTTGGCTCTTTAATTTTTCAGTGTTTTATTTTTGACAGCTCACGCTTAATTCGTGACATAGGTCAAAGTCAAGCATGCTCAGTTAGCATTGACATTTCATCATGGAAAGACTTACACTCGAACAACGCTTACAAATTATTGAATTTTATAATCAAAATTCGTGCTCTGTGAAAAATGTTTTACGCGCACTTCAACTGAGCAAGCAATTCAAGCCATAGTGACCAAATTTCACACCACTTTCACGCTATTGGACACCAAGCCACCTACCCGTACGCGTAGAGTGCTTACAGAGGAATATATTGCTGCTGTATCCGCCAGTGTTAATGATGAGGATGACCATGATTTGTCCATTCGTCGCCGTTCGCAGCAATTGGGATTTTGTTATTCGATTACGTGAAAGATTTTACGCAAGGCTCTTGATCTAAAACCTTACAAAATACAGCTCGTGGAAGAACTGAAGCGAAACGACCTACCAAGGTGTCGAATTTTCAGTGAGTGGGTTTTAGAAAAGCTGGAGGAAGATCTGCTTTTTTATCGAAAAATTATCTTTAGCGACGAAGCCCATTTCTGGCTGGATGAGTATGTTCATAAACAATCTGCCGTATTTGGTCCGATGAGCAATACAAGAGCTGCCAACGCGACTAAAAAAATGCACTGGCGGAATCATTGGCCCGTTTTTTTTTCAAAGATGACCGTAAAAACAACGTTACCGTCAAAGGCGCCGGCTATCGTTCAATGATTTCGATTTTTTTTTTTGCCCAAAATCCACGAGCTGAACTTGGTCGACATGTGGTTCCAGCAAGATGGCGCTACATGTAACGCAGCACCTGAATAGATGGACCCATTGAGAAATGAATTCGGTGAGCAATTTATCTCACGTTTTGAACCGGTTAGATCGTGCGATTTGACGTTGTAAAACAGCGTCAATTGCAACCTTAGCAGGCAGCATTACACGCGTTATTAGCGTGATATGAGCCAATATGCTCGAAAAAGTGATTCAAAATTGGACTCTCACTATCGATCACTTAAAACGTAGTCGTGGTCAACATTTACATGAAATAATCTTTAAAAGGTTAATGAGAAGCATTGATTTATCAACTCAAATAAAAATTGTATACACTTTTGCAATTTTCCTGTGTTGTTTTTGTGATGCAACTCTATTGTTTTACCACATTTTGACTGCTGTCCCACAATTTCAAACATGTGCAATAAATAGACTATAAATTTTATAAAACAAGGCAATGCATGCAATATTAAAGTGCAATAGCTACACTCGTACGTCCTGTATGTTTGAAGTGTTAATATGGCTAAATGTAAAACAGTGTTTAGTGTTAAAAGTCGTAATATTTGTGTTTAATGTAAAATATAATTGCTTTCCTTGTTATCTACAAGTGGATTTAGTATACGTTCAGGAAGCTCAACCATACAATGTAAGAACAAATTTTTGACTACCAGGATTAAACAGAACTATCACACAAAATTCCACGTTGTACGAAGGACTAAAATTATTCAACTCGGTACCCCCAAAAATCAAAGAGAAGACAAAGGGGTGAATTTATAATTGTAAAAAAACTTCTGCTACGCAGTTTCTGTTCATAAACGGCAAATGACTGTTTTTGTATTGCGATTTTCCAGCAATTTTTATTTCGATGAAAAGATGTGATCCAAGAGAAAGAAAAATGAACATAATTTACATGTTTTAGGAAGATTTAGGGAAGAATTCAAGATTTGGACTTCAGCAGAAATTAAACTATTAATTCCCACACGCTTAGCGATGGAAGCGGATTATATTGTATTAGCACCAAGAGAAAAAGAAAGAGTTCTTTAGAGAAAAGCTAACGAGGAACTAAAGAAAGGTTCTTGTAACGATCGGCAGGAAATCGGCAAGAAATATAGGAATTTAATGGATACATATTGAATAAAAGGAGACAAAAACGAAATAGTGGAAGTGGCAAGGTAGCTCGGGAATACGTACATATGTACATATGTCGAGGGTTGCGATGAGGTCGCCATAATATCAAACTACCAGAAAAAATTGTAGATGAAATATTTGGCGGTGATGATGAAGAAACAACAGACGAGACTCCGAAAAAAAAACTACCCTGAGCGAAATTTGAAAAACACTTTTTCATTTCAAATATTAATTTTAGTTTTTATTTTTTTGGAATTTACCTTATCCGTTTACGACGCAGAGTATTTAGTATTATTATTCTTTGCCTTTCCTTGGTCATCATATTTTTGTAAACTTCGCTATGAGTTTTATTTTATTTTGATAGTTACACAAAATTGCACTTTTTTGTAAATTAATTTCCGAGTTTCCGCATCCATTAAGAGCTAGAATGTTTATAATATATTTATGGATACAATTCTGCAGAAGTTGTTTTCATTAATGCTTTCAAGTTTTGCCGCAGTAAATTTACAGCATTTTTTTACATTTATGAATTCACCTAAACATTCATATTTTCAAGAAACCTTCAACTGTATTCATAAAATCAAATATGAGCTAGATTGTAATTTTCGAGAAAATTCTTTGTAAATTGTTTATTCCACACCCTGAATGACTCGAACTGCAACCAACTTCAGACTGCTATAATTTCCAAACCGTTCATGACAGTGAGCTCAAATTTTGACACGTGACAGATAATTTTATTATTTACAAGATTTTTAAACGATTTGCGTCTCATTTGAGTTGAAAAAATTTTATCCGCAATGGAATTCAAACGTGATAGTGTGATTGCTTTATATTTGGCTGGAAAACCACAACTAGCTATCGTTAGAGCCCTCCAGCACCTCAACGTGAATAAATCATTTGTGTCTCGAACCATAGCTCGTTACCGTGATACTAGTAGCGTTGCAAAACGCCATGAAGATGGTCATAAAGAAACAGCAACATCGGCAGAAATGGTTCGGAAAGTGAAGGCTCGAATTGAGCGAAATCCGCGTCGAAGTGGAAGAAAAATGGCTCGTGAGCTCAACATATCGTTGAAACGGATGCAACATATACTGAAAAATGATCTTGGGCTCAAGCCATTGAAATTCCAAAAAGCGCACGATCTTACACCGCAACAGAAAAAAGTTAGAGTCGAAAGAGCGAAGGAGTTGCTACGCTTGCACGAAAGCGGTGAGCTGCCGAACTTGGTTTTTTCCGATGAGTCGGCATTTGTTATCGAGCAATATGTCAACAAACAAAATGACCAGCACCGATGGTGATGGTTTGGGCCGCCATAACCGTCGATGGTCGCTCTCCGCTCGTATTTTTGGACCGTGGCGTCAAAATTAATGCGTTCGTATACCGTGAAACTGTTTTAGAGGTAGTATTGAAGCCTTGGGCAAACAATCATTTCGGTCGGAGACTGTGGATATTTCAACAAAGCTCGGCACCGTCTCACAAAGCGCGCGTCAACCAAGATTGGTTAAAAAACAATGTTCCACACATCATTTCTTCGACACAATGGATTGCAAATTCTCCGGATGCAAATCCGTTGGATTTCTCTGTCTGGGGTATTTTGAAGGTGAAGGTTTTCACTAAAAAATACCAAAGTTTGGACCACCTCAAACAAGCAATTCGCCGGTAATGGGCGAATCTAAGTAGTAATCGTATCCGATCTTTCATCTGTTCTTCTTTTTGACCAATTCTAGTTTGATTGTATATCTGATCATGATATTCTGTTAACTTCACTCACTTTGTTATCCCATCTCCAAAACGCGTCCGTTTTAGCTCCTTGGAGCAATTGTGGCTTATTCTCTGATCCTGAAGCAAAACTTAACTGTTTTGAAAAATTGGTTACTGATTTGTATGATTTATATACGATTTGTGTGCGAAATAGAGCTGCCCTTGATATACCACAGTGGTTATCGAGACTATCAAACCTCGTAACAAGGTTTATAGGAAGTGGAAACTTAATCAATCTGCTTCTAATTAGACTGCTTAAAAAGCGATGCGCAACCATTCAACTGTAATAACCAAAATGAATATGAAGTTAATTGCCAAAAAACGTAAGTGTAATCTGCGACAAATTGGAATTTCTAGTGCTAAAAGTGATACAAAATGTGAAATTGACCCTGGTTTTCCAAATAAATATTTTCTTGAAAACAGTCCTGAAGAGTTATGTTTAAATTTTTCTGAAAATTGGTCCTTTCATGCAATAAGAGGTTTTAAACCTCGATCGGTAAATGGGAATAAAGTTGCAAACTATGTTACAAGCGTTAAATCAAATACTATGGAGATGAAGATGGGATACCACTGGGCTTTATAAAACTGATTTTGCCTTACATCGTATCGCATCTAACACCTGTAATTAACCACTGCATTACAACGTCTACTTTCACCAAGTCCTAGAAAATAGCTCACACTGCACCTGTTGCGAAAAAATCTACTCCGATCTTTGCAGCTGATTTTATTCCTTCAAGTGATTTACCATGCTTGTCAAATGATTTTGACAAACTCCTTCTGGATTACTTATCTCTTAGCGGCCTTTTGCATACGGCTTTAGATCCAACAACAGTTGTTCTCCTGCAATTGTTAATATTTTGGAACATACAAGACAAGAGTTCGATTATGGATGTATTACCCTTCTTTGCTCACAACATCCTCACCTGGAAATTAAAACATCTCTTTGGTTTTGATAATAGTGCAGTGATTCTTTTTTAAAGCTTGCTTTCCGATAGATTTCAAAAATTTACGACATGGAATTCTATTGGTTAAGCAGGTTGTATTCCAAAGATCAATCCTTGGCCCTTTAATATTTAGTATATTTATATTAGGTGTGCAACTAAGTTTTGATGAAAATGTTATTTTATTGTGAAAAAATAGTTACAAATGAATCATTCAAAGTATTGCCCATCGCTAGCTAAAACTTTTTCCCATCTTTCTGGGAGAGCTCGAACACCGTTACGATAAAAGGGTTCATCTTTTGAGGTTATCCACGAATCAAGCCATTTTTTGATGTCTTCATATGAGCGGAACTGCTGATCAGCCAGACCATGTGCCATCGAACCGAACAAATAATAATCGAACGGCGCAATATCTGGAGAATATTCCGGGTCGGGTAGTACTTCCCATTTGAGCGTTTCCAGGTTTTAAATGGTTTTTCAACGTGAGGCCGAGCGTTATCATGCTAAATCACTTTTTCGTGCCTCTGAAGAAAATGAATGAAAGAAGAAAATCAAAACTTCCCGCAAGTGACGAGTATTTGCCACAAAATCAGACATTTTCACAAAACCAAAAGTATATGACGCCAAAACAAGATCACTAGTGTGTCAAAACGGTTTGTTTACCATATGTCTAAGCTTGGTTCATGATTTTTGGATATGTCAAAGTCGACCAGCACTTACTGCTGGAGCCATCTATTGAGAACTTAGTTGTGCACTAAATGACTTGCCATCTGTCTGTACTCATACCTCGGTACATCTACATGGAGATGATTTAAGCTGTATTTGTCTAAGTCATTTAGTAACACTGCTGAACTTGTTAACCATTTAAATGAAGACCTCTGCAGAATTCTTTCCTGGTCTATAGATACTGGGTTACTTTGAAATCATAAAGTCGAAAGTTATTCCAACTTCAATAACTTATTTTAACTATTGTAGTTTGGGATTTATTATCAGTTCAGACTTATCAGGATATGACGATACTAATAATACAATAAGAATAATTAATGGATGTCTTAGCAAGTTGTGGGTAACTGCAGGTTTCACTCTAGTCATCACCAAACCGAAGCTTGTTACAAGTCTTCTTTCGCCCTTGATTACATATGCTGAAGTTGTATACTGTAATGTCGGCTCCTCCCAACGCACGTTGCAAGGATCATTTAATGATTGCGTAAGATACATATGTGTGTTCATGGATTACGCAGATATTAACAAATTTCACAACATGCTAAAAGCGTGTTAGGCACATTCCTCAAGTGTTGCGTTGATGACAGAAATTGTATTTTTGTGCATAATACCATAACAAAAATATGCTCCTGTGTATTTATATGAAAAGATTAAATTTTCACGCTCCCTCAGAACTTTAAGTTTGAGCCCATATCTACTATATACGAGTATCTAATGCCACTCGTTCCAAAAGTGAACTTCTCACTCCTATCCTAAACTCCAAGCTTCATATTCTATTATCCGGGCCAATTTTTAGCGTACACCAGCTCAATTTCAATACTACTCGTATCAAACTTTGAAGGTTTGCGGTTCGTTATAATCTAACCAATTTTACGAAATGAAGGGGAGAATTAACATGGCAATTATACTCGAAGGCGGAATCAATTCTTCGGGATCAGGTATCGCCGCAATATTCAGCAGTTCTGTGTAAACACATCTGAGCAATTACTGAGGTAAAGAAACCCCCATCGCCAACGGATACAAAATACCTTGAAGGCTATAATGAAGACCCAACTAATAAAAGAGGTGTACAGCGTAGTTGCGCGAAAGTACTTTCGTTATCTAAAGGGTTTTTCATTAAGCGCTTCCTATCTTTAAATTTAAATAAAACAAAGTGTGTGTGAGATATCAGCATTATGTATGTAATATAACATCGTTCAAATGTCCGCCGCGGCTTCTCTGGGTGGCGCGCATTCGAAATGTCCAATTTTTCATGACTCTGGCGCATAAATCCGGCTGAATTTGACTGATGGCATGAGTTATGTTGGCTTAGAGGGCTGCTGTGGTTTGTGGCTTATTCACATAGCCCTACGACTTCAGAAAACCCCACAAGAAAAAGTCTAACGGGGTCAAATTGTACGATCCCAGTGACCAGTTTACATCACCTCCACATGAGATGACCATGCCCTCGAATCGCTCCTGCAGAATTTCCAATGTGGCGTGAGCTGTGTGGCATGTAACGCCGTCCTGTAGAAACCACATGTCGTTGGTGTCCATATCATCCAATTCAGGTCACAAAAAGTTGGTAATCATCGACCTATAGCGCTCGCCGGTGACGGTGATGGCCTGGCCAACGTCGTTCTCAAAGAAATATGGAACGATAATGCCGCCAACCCAAAATCCACACCAAACAGTGACTTTTTCGGAATACATTGAACGCTCTTGGATCTCATGTGGATTGGTATCGTCCCAAATTCAACAATTTTTTTTTTGACATACTCATTCATCCAAAAATGGACCTCATCGCAGAGGATAATTTTTCGGTGAAAATTAGGGTCAGTTTCCAACTGCTCCAGTCCCATTCAGCGAACACATGTCGTTGTCTATGGTCGTTTACCTTCAGCTTCTGGGTCAGTTGAATTTTGTACGTGTGCAGGCCCAAGTCACGACGCAAAATTCGCCAAGTTGTGGTCTGCGAAAGGCCGATTTCTTGCGAGCGATGCGAAATCGACTGCCTCGGATGCACACTCTCACGGACAGCGGCAGATCTTGTATTTCGTCGACGTACGGGTGTTGGTTTATCGTTTCCTTATAAGACTAAAATTTGTCAGTTTTTTGTATGCCTTTTGCAACTTAGAAAACTCTAACCATAACCTTTTTAACCGATGCAGTCATTTCCATCTTAACCGCCTAGGAGAAATCCAAATGTTCTATTTCTCGTGTGAAATGATGGATTCATGATTCGGCCACAGTTTTGAAGAATCGTTACAAAAATGACTGTGAATTTAAGCTTGAAGATTGCTAAGGACGTCTTCGAAGTTGGTACCGTACAAACCTCGAAAAGCCTCACCACAGGATGAAATTTTATTTATTTCGTTTTGTGGTGAAAGGCTAGATACGAGCATAGAAGGAACAAACTCGTTGGAACCGTGTGGTGCCAGACAAATTCAATTTATGCTAGTCCACTTCTTTTAATTTTTTAATCTCTACGATTATGATCCAAATAATGTGCTTCTGCCGAATTAACAAATTTTTGATTGACTTTTTTCGAGGTCTAAGCCAACGTATATTTGAGCCAAAATTTGTATTTCCCTATTTTATAATTTGAAGCCACCCCGAATCATACACAAGGTAGAAGTGTATATCTTTGCGGTGAGCTTGAGCACATTCAAGGACCAACTAATAAAGGATGAGCCGACAGATGGTGTGGATGTTGGCTGTCAATTACTGTCATTTACTGAATTCAATGTGGTTGCCTTTTTTGACAGATGTCATACAGTCTTCGGCAATTTTAGTTATGCAATCATTTACAACTCAACAACGCATTTTTGTTATTCAAACTTATCACGGCGATCTGTAAAAGTAACATTTCGTAAAATTCGTGAAATTTTCGGTCAACATAATCATCCTAGTGAGTCCGGAATTCGTGCAATGGTGAAGCGTTTTGAAGAAACGGGTCAAACTCCATACCAGCACGTACACGCCAAAACATCAGCACTGTGAGCGAAAGTGTTCAAAACCAGCCCGGCGCCTCCATTCGTCGCCGAAGTCAACAATTGGGCCCCAATTATGGCACTTTAAGGTGAATTTTAAAAGTTGATCTTTATTTGCACGCTTATAAAATCCAAATTAGACGACAATTGAAGCCTTTGGACCATCTACGACGTCGCCGATTTGTTAACTGGATGTTGGATCGCCAGGACAATTTGTCGTCGAATTTGATCTTTTCCGATAAAGCCCATTTTTTGGATGGATGGGTACGGAAAACCCATACGAGATTCAAGATAAACCAATGCGTTCCAAAAAAAAGTCACTGTATGGGGAGGATTGTGGCATCATTGGCCCGTACTTTTTCGAAGCTGATGCTGGAGAGACAGTTACAGTGAATGGAGAACGTTACGGCAACATGTTGACCGGCTATTTTTTTTGCCAAAATTGAATGAATTCGGTCTGGACGATTGATGGTTTCCACAGGATGGTGCTACAGCCCACACAAGCCATCAATCAATCAATTTATTGCGCACGAAATTTGTAGATAACATTATTTCGGTTAGAGGAGAAGTTGATTGGCCTCCAAGGTTATGCGAATTGACACCTTTAAACTCGTTCCTGTGGGGTTATTTGAAGAGTAAGGTATATGCCAATAATTCAGCGACATTGACCCACTTATTCTTCAAAAAGTCATCAATAATTTTGAATTTCGGATGGTCGCTTGCAACAGAAGCCGTAGTGGCCACATGAACGATGTTGTGTTCCATTCATAACTGCCATAGACGGAACTTTATTAATCAATACAATTCCACATTGATTTCACAATAAATGTGTGTTTAATTTAAGGTTCTCCCTTTACAATTATAGATCAACTAAAAGTCGATTCCTTGCAAGTGAAAACGTCGACTCCCAAACCACAACACGTTTCAAATTATCGTAGTTACTTACGAAAAATGTATCTAAAAGCAAGTGTGTAAAAAATTAAGAAAAGAAAAACTAAAAAAACTGAAAAACTTCAAACAGGAACCGACAAAGTAGCTTTCAAAAGTAAGCTGCCAACAACAGCACTGTTAATTAAATGTGTTTCCTATCACTGGCTGCTCAAGCACTCACCCTACTACAAGTGCATCCTCATCCCTTAGGAATTTCTATTCGCAAAAGTATAAAGAGAACCCACTGTCTATAATCTGCAACACCCCCAGACGGGAGTAGATAGGTAATGTTGATATAAGCTTCCCGCTACTACCTCAGCTGAGTCCTTTCTACCGAGCACCCTATTCTTGAATCTTTTGCCACGACGAGTGACGAGTATCTAAAACCCTTGCAATTCCCTTTCGACTTTGTAACAAGCCGAGGGAGGTTACAAACACTCTGTTTCTTTTTTTATTTATTTTTTTTTGTTGTTGTTTCGTCGGGGTTGTAGATTCTCGGTTGATGCTGCCAAGAAATCAAACAGCGGTAACAAGAGCAAACCAAAATGCGGGTCAAGTTGGGACTTTCATCGAAATGAGAAGGGATTCCAACAAGCTCCCGCTACATAATCGATTAGACACACACCTGCAGCACCTGTCAATCACAATTCATACACATGATCGGATCTTTGAGATCCTGCAACAAAGGCTTAGGTCAGCTTACCTTATCAGCTGGAATAGTCCGAGACATCTTCTGTGTGGCTGTTGTCTTCTTAATGCCGTTGGGGGTTGATGATGTGGTGGAAGTTGTGGTTGTAGTTGTTGTTGTCACACCTCCACAACCCCCTGCCGTGATAATGGATGTTGCTGCCACTACTGTTGTCGGATGATGCAAAGGTGGCGGCGTAGTTGGTGAAGGTGTTTCAACTGACGTCGAAGACATCTTTCTCTCGGGCTTCTCTCTGCAGCGACTTTGGACTATTTCGTTGTTAGTGATGGTAGTGGTGGTCCTGTTGTTTTTAATACTAAGGAGGAACGAGCTGCAGGTGAAAATAAAGATGAAGACGAAGACGAAGACGAAGAGGCGAAAATGAAGATAACTTGTTCCCTCTTAGTCTGTCTTTTTAGCTCGAGTGTTTCTGGAGTGATGAGGCGGTATGCGTTGCTTTGTTAATCCTTTCCTGGCTGATTCTTTCGCCGATTTCCACCCCTTCTGCAGATGCTGCTTTGAGTAGTTAACAAATAAACACAAAATAGAAAACGGAAAACGGAAAACCACGACTTTCGACTTTCAAGTGCTTTTGCACGTTTCCTTCATCCACTATTGATTTCGCAAAAAAACAAAAAAAAAAGGACTTTTTGCAAAATTTTTTCTTTGAAGATCAACTTTCAGGGACACGAGTAGCACACAAAACAACACAACGATAAATAACAACCGAAAAGAGGAAGAGCTATTTTCAATTTCACTTGCACATATTTCCGCAGCGTTCCTTTCAATGAATTGTGTAACTAACGGCGAGGACAATAGAATAAAAATAAAACAGAATTACAAGGAAGGCACAGAGCCCGTTTCACGTTACACGTTATACGTTACACGTTTCCTTTTTCACGAACTATCATTGATTTTCCTGATTTTCTTGATGTTCATGTAAACATCATCAAAACAAACGACAAAACGACAAAACGAGAACGAAAACACACCACAACGGACGACGTGCAAGGGGTAAGTGAAAAAAAAAAAAAACGGAGGGACCTGCTGGTGGTATGGGGTAAAGAAAATTTTAGGTGGCCCGTGGCCTGTGTGTACACACAACGAAAAACAACAACAATACGCGCATCAAGGATACATATGCGGAGGAAAACCAAAGGAAAACACAAGCAAATCGCAAATCACTTGAAAAACTGTTATCCTCCTTCTCCTCTTTGTTAATTTTCTTCCAATTGCATATCGATAATGAATTTTTTTCTCATGTGTTGGGATATTTTTGCCTTTCTTTCCACTGCACTTTGGGTAATCCTTCGTCTTTTCTTTTCTGTTTCTCCTTTCTCTTACTCCTGCTCCGAACGGGCAGGTTGTTTCTTGTTTGTTTGTTGGGTTTGCTTCTTCTTATTTTGTTTCGTCACACATCAACCACACAACTGCGAGGATGATGAGAGGTACCACGGCAAAAAAAAATAAAAAAAATAAAAACGAAAACGTACTTTGGGGAGAAATTTTTTTGAGAGGAAACGAAACCGCACTACACGACGTAGCCCCCAATGCACTGGGCCAGACGGAGATGGACCGATTGAAGGTGGATTTTCCTTGGGATTTTTTTCCTTCTTTTTCTCTTCTCGCTTTCCACTAGGCGATTGATTTTTTTCGTCAAATTCCGTCCGAGATTTGAGGAAATGTTTTGCCGTTCGAAGATGGAGCCGATTGATGGTTTCCAATTCGTAATTGATTTTGTTTTTTTTTTTTTTCTATCCGGAGGGGGGAAATCCTCGCACGAATTATGGACTTCTCTTGCGAAGCACGAGTACTCGCGTCGTCGTCGTCTTCGTCACGATTTCGGCCGTCGTCGAGTCGAACGCCCGTCACTCACCACTTTACGCCACAAATGTCAACTTTTCTCTACTGAGACTGGTTTTGAGTGTATGATGTAGTAGTGGTAGAAAAAAGAAGAAAACGAGTGAGAAAGAAAGAGATGGAAATTGTTTGTAGTTTGTTGTGTGGTGCTGTTTTTACTTGTTGGATTTGTTGTAGATTGATATATTGAGTGAGGTGCAGTGGAAGTGGGATGAATAGATTGGAGGAATGTATAAGGTTGTTGCTTTTTACAGCTGGCGTAAGGGGCCATGTTTTTCTGGATAAAGGTGAGTATGACATCTAATCGCAGGGGAGTTGCCAGATATGGAATAATTTTAAAGTGGATAAACAGGTGCATGATGTTTCATATCCCAAAGACAAATGACGAACAAGAACAAGTGATCTGGTGACTAATTTCATTTTATTGCAAATTTGATAGAAATTCAAATTTTAAATGGGAGAGGAATTGAGACAGTATCTTTACAAGATTGACTAGAGATCCATCTAAAACAGGGAAAGAAGTTAGAGCAGGAGTACGGGTATGTTAGTAGACTTTCCAAAGTTGCATCTACGCAAACTTTCCCGATCTTGCCGTACCAAAAACCGCTATCCATATGGCCTTGCCTGTGAATATATATGAATTGTGAACAGTGTCAAGATCAAGATGTATCAAGATCAATATCAAGAGTAATATGGAAAACTATATTGCTCATTCATAATGAATGTGACGTATAAATATCTGTCAATGTGGGAAACTTAAGCCCAATAATTATGCAGCGTAGGGGCCTAGTCTTATATGAGTGTTTCTTTTTACAGCGGATTTGTGAGGAGTGTGCAGAATTGCAAAAGCATTAGTTGAGTTTACCATCATTTATTGATATTTCCATCTCTGTTATCCAAGCTGAAATAATAACGATAGCGAAGCACGCTTAATTGTTATCGACGTTTTTAAAATAACATTGATAGGAAAATCCGGCTTTAAAACCAATAGAAACTGAATTTCTAGCCGAAGGATCGAAGAATATATGACGAAAGAAAAATAGTTAGATCCCTCGAATGTAAGAGCATCCGGAAACTCTCGGCCTCAGTGATGAGATGATGCAAAATAGAGCGACCTGTAAATTGGTTTTAAGGTGAAATATTTAGCTTTAAATATGTATACATAAGGAAATCTACGACGAATAATTACAACATTATCCAGAACCAATTGAGTGGTATTAATCTGGCAGTGAACTAGCAGACAAGCTACCTCTGTCAGATCCTTTCCTATCTGTCTTAATATTTATGATGTCAAGATCAGCCTTCGGAATGCCGATTACCTTTAAAATAAACTGAATCAACCACTGGTTAATAATTTTTTACCAATTCCTTCTCTCAAAAGAACAAAAATAATTCTTAAACTACCCAGAAAGCAGATACACACAGTAAACGTCGACTGAATATTGTAATCTTATAATATCCCAGAGCATACAGTTTACAATTTTAACGGTTGAAACAAAACACATGGTTGGTCACCGAGAGATGTCAACTTGGGGATGCTCATTGTTGTAACCGTTTCTACACATCAATTGTGCTTATTTTACCTTCAAGTGGTAACCACCGGGTACTGATCGATGTCCATCCGGACTCGACTTTCAAAAGTTAAAAGCGCGAGTGCTGACCAACAGACAATAATAGCAGTACCATAAACGGTACAGCGGATGAATTCCCCAGATGGAATCAACGGTGAAGTAAAATCCCGGAATAAAACTAACAAGAACTTATCCGGGCTACTCCGATATATTTTCATGCTAGAGGTATCTATAATGGAACTGGCCCTCCAGGTGGAGGGTTATGCCGCCGGGGTACCTGCCCGGCCAAGGAAAATAAAGTTACGAAGCAAAAACAAGTCTCGGATATGGAGGGATCTACTGTT
This sequence comes from Volucella zonaria, assembly GCA_963966105.1. Lineage (NCBI taxonomy): Eukaryota > Metazoa > Arthropoda > Insecta > Diptera > Syrphidae > Volucella > Volucella zonaria. The sequence continues at coordinate 183,485,853 of OZ014532.1, forward strand.
GACAACCTCTACTAACGAAACAGGGACAACGAACTTCGGGTCTGCACCTGGAATGTTAGGTACCTTAGTAGTTCACATGCAACCAAACAACTAGCGTAGGCTCTGTACTGTTGCAAAGCAGATGCCAGCAGCATCCAAAAAATGCGATGGGATGGGCCCGACAAAAGGAGGATGAAAAACTGCGACATTTACTACGGCGATTATTACCGACGGCAAAAGCAGCGACTATTTGGATGCGGATTCGATGTTAGAGGCAGACTTAGACAAAAAGTTTTGAGTTACCGGCATGTTAACGAGCGTCTCGTAACAATCCATATTAAGGCTAAATTTGATAATATTAGCCTTATATGTGCGCACGTCACCACAGAGGAGAAAAATGACAACACCAAAAATATCATCTACGAGTTCCTGGACAAGACTTACAAGCGGTGTCCTAGCTATGATAAAATTATCCTCGGTGATTTTAATGCAAAGATCGCAAGAGATCGAAAAACTCTTAAAACGTCCTATGCCACCAGAATCAAGTATAGTGGCAACGTTGCCAAAAAGGCATCTGATGTGCTGGGCTTCACTGATTTGACGACGAGTGCCGAGATGAGGAGAGACGAACACCGGCTACTCAGGAGGAAAAAGGGGGCGCATGAGCTAAGCATATACAAATTATATGTAAAATATGGTCGGATGAAAGTATGTCCGAAGGAAACCCTCTGAACTGCGCCAACTACAGAGGCATCAGTCTTCTTAACATCGCCTATGAAATCCTATCTGCCGTATTATGTGAATCCTAGAAGCCGTTCATCAACAGCCTGATTGGTCCATATCATTGTGGCCTTATGTCAAGAAAGTCCACCATCGACCAAATATTCATATTGCAGCGTAATGTCCTGCTCTATGGGGCAGAAGCATGGACTTTATCAGAAATAGATTAGGGTTCTCTTACATGCTTTGAGAGGAAAATCCTCTCAAGAGAAGTGCAGAAGGGCTTAGCAATTGCTCGATGATACTAGGTTTCATCTCTGCGACCTTTATTATTTTTATACCATTAGCATAACTATTAAAAACTTAGAGAATGGAGCGGGTGGCAACTATCGGTAAGACAGTCGATAAAAATAGCATTTTTGACCGTTAAATAAGGCTCATCATTGAAATTTTGGCAGATTGAGATCGCAGGTTGAATTTAAAATGACGTTGGGATCAGCAGCACTGCAATCGATTGCATATACGGCTAACTTATGACCATGGATCTGTTGGAGAGGGCAAATGTAACAGGAACAGAAATAAAGATTATGCTATAAAATAGGAACTCGATGGAATTCATTTTAAATATGTTGTATAGACGTAGAATCGGGGCGAGAATGTATGTGGAAACGTACATAACTTCCCTCTTTTATTCTAACCATTGCTACGATTAATATTATAAGAACGAATTTTTGTCATAATAATTCAGTTGATTTCAAAATCATTACCAGTGGAGTTGAAGAAAATTCATTCTTATTTCCAGTTGATAACGGCTATAGCAAACTTTTGATAAAAAAATAAATAGTCATTCAAGGAAAGTAGGCCTTTTCAATAATAAAATTAGAGAAGTCTTCGAGTATTTCATGTTGGAGCTGCTGAGTTCCTTAAACCTCTGAATCCATTCTAAAATTGTTCATGACTCTCCAAATTGCATAACTGTGGGAGTAATTTGTAGATCACGATTTGCAGCCGGGTTATGAAGAAAACTAAGAAGCAAGTTGTGAAGCAGGTTGTGAAGCAAGTTGTGAAACACGTTGTATTTATTGTAGATAATGAGGATTCTAGTGAGGATGGAGAGAAGAGCATGTAAATTCTAGCGCCTCCGGGAGGATAGATGTGTAATAAATTAAACTCGACTGCAGTTGGCGAATATTATCAATCGACACAATTCGAATGACGGAACGCAATGTATTTGAAGAACAGTGGGAAGGCTTTAAATATAGGTGAGGCTATAAAGTACTTGACATTAGATTTTATGTTGCTATTTATGGTGGATAATAGATTTTTATATGTCTAGGCTTTTTGTTTCTCTATAATATAATATCAATATTTGCGAGGTTTTTAGTTTTTAATATAAAAATGCCAAAAGAAAACAAAAGAAACTTGTTGGCAGCTTCGCATTGTGGCACAAATTTTATATACCCATATTTACCCATGTTTTTACACTCATCTCAATCAAAAGAAAAGTTATTTGAAAAATCGTTTAAGTAGACAATAGTATTACTTAGTGCAATATGTAGGGGGTGTAGGGTATAAGGATGGCAACTGACTAGTACTGGCCTTGTAGAAGTAACATCCTCTAGCGGGTGTTGGTTCGTTAAAAAACGAGAAAGAGCTTCTGAAGCCGAACACCTTACAGCCCTGCTAGCAAGCCCTACTGATGGGCGCCATCTGGGAGTCTCCTTGGAGATTGCGAAGTGGAAAAGACATTAGCGATTCTCCTGCGCCACAAAACAGGACAAGTGCCGCTTGGTTTGTGGCCCACAGAGCCGCAATCATAACAAATTTTCCTGCTCTTAAATGGAAACAAACGCCTCGGATACGGACGAATACTTTGTAGACGACCTTTGCTATCCATTACGAACAACGATCGAACTCTGGAACGTGAAGACTCTCCCAGACTCACGAGAAGAAGTTCCTCAAAACGCCAGATTCCTCCAACTGGAGAGGGAGCTCACGCGATACAAGTTGGGCATTTTAGAACTGAGTGAAATAAGATGGTGGGATGCAGAAGAATATATGGAATGCCCTGTTTACCTCTTTATTTCGTAGTCATTATAACCTTCAAACATTTAAGACCAACGTTCACCGGTACCACTCTTTCCATCCTCCCTGATTTTCCTTCGCCCGCGCTGTGTCTGTGTGCAAACATTTTAAGGGTACTTAAATCCCTTGAGCGCAAATTATAAAAAGAAAAAAAAAAACCGGGAACACTATACTACTGTACTCTGGAAAATTGTGTAGGGCTTATTTTAAAATCAGCAGCACAGCAGAGCCATATATTGACGGCCAGATTCCAGAGCACTGTAAAAAAGGAAACCCGCACACGAATGGCTATGCACTGACGGGATGCTCGACTGAGGACGAAAATGACGGCTTCAACGATCAACTAGATGCCGCCTATAATTTGACGCCTAGCGGAGACATAGTGATAGTGGTGGAAGACCTCAATGTGAAGGTAGGTAGTAACAGCACCACACTCAGATATGTAATTGGTGTTCATTGCATTGGAGACCGAAATGACAATGGCGAGACGTTATTCGATATTTAAAACGCCAAGCACTTAGTCGTTGAAGGCACTCGGTTTGAGAATCGGACCTGCATAAGATCCGCTAGGTCGCATCTGACAGGCAGAGAACACCAAACCAGATACTTAGACACCACATCCGGCGATTTAGAAGCTCGAAATGGAGCGCGACCACCATTTTATGGTACCTAAAATCCGTTTTCGTATTGCATCCGTGACTAGCAACCTTTGACAACATATTCACTATACCCAGGTACAATACCAACAATTCAGGGACTATCTCAGCTTAGGAGCGGTAACAATCAACTGATCTGAGCAAACAAGTGTGGAGGAACATTGAAGAGCAGAGAAACCACAGCACATAGTTATCAACTGACTCCTGGCATCAGCCCCAGTAGCAAAAAAAATCTGAACTGGAAACCCAGTACCGCGTGAAAAGAAAGAAAGAACGGCGTAGCGTAAGATGGGATAAGCACGACCACATCAATGCGCTAGCTGCAGAAGCCGAAGAGGCAGTAAACCGGTGCGATGACTGCGCGAACCGGGAGTTTATATTCTACCTGCTAAAATCGTTGCTATTATAAAGGCTACGTACAAAGGTGCAAAATGTCGTATCCTAGTCGAAGTTCGACAGAGTTGTATTTTATCACCGATTCTTTTCCTGGTGATAATAAGCGATGTTATCCGCGCAGAACTGTTGGAGAAAAGCAGAGGTGTTCAATGGACAATAACCTGAAATATCTGAAACACCTTGATTACGCTGATGATATCTGCTTACTTGCGGACAGGATTTTGGATCTACACTAGATGAGTCAGATTCTGGAAGCTGAAGCCAGCAGAGTATCGCTTAAAATAAATGCAGCTACAAACAATCTCCTTGGTTTTGCAAGCTCTTTCTCCCAACTTAATATTGCTGGACAGCAGGTCGAGAAAGTGCAGATCTTACCATATTCGGGAAACACCATCTCGATGTCTGCGCATCCTTTTGAGAGTATTTTGGCCCAACCGAATCTCAAACGCAGAGCTCCATATTAGAGCAGGGCAGGAGAAAATCGCCATCACTATACGGAGAAGGAAATAGTTGTTGATTGGCCGCACATTAAAGTGCGAAGGCAATTTCATTGCGAAGCATGGCATGCAATGGAAACCGCTACTTTAGTCAGAAAGAAGAGCTGGAAGCCCAAGGCAGACATGGCGCAGAATAGTTGAGGAGGATTCGCGGACCCTAGAAAATTGCTGAAGAGAGCTGTAGCACGTTGTAGAAACCCAAAAAGATGGCGCGGAGGCGGAACAAGAAAGACAACTCCAGCACTGAAGAGATTATTGGCTAAAGTGTTGCAAGCTGACAAGAGTTAAAACTGAAAATTAAACTTGTGAACTGGCAGATGGAGGAAAACACGTTCGATGAGTTTGAAGGTTGACCGGTTAAAGATCTCACAACCTCCAGAACACATACTCTCCAGCTTTGCGATTTCTTTGAATCTATCGGAATGGAAGAGTTGAATAAAAAAGCTGAACAATAACAACAAAATAGAAACTGCGTCTTTTTGAATTAAAATTATATCCTCCTCTTCTAACCCTAGTTGGTTGAACAAATATTTTAATTCTCTAACCGGTAAAATTGCCTCAAGGCACGTATCACAAAATTCCAATTGTCTCCACAAGTAGAATAACACAATATCCAATAAATAGACGCCTCGTGACTGATGACACACTTTCGTCCTTTTGAAGAAATTTTCAATGACATTTTGAAATTTGAGTGTTCCATTAATGGCGTTTTCGTTTGGGCTTTTTTTCGTCCTCCGAAGCAGAAAAGTGACGTAAAATCATTTCCCCTCACTTTTTCAGAAACAAAATTTTGCTTCTCGTTTTCATTTGAATGTAAAATATAAAAGTCCAAAGATGTTTTTAGTGTTCCATTTAAATAAAAATCGGAGTACAAAAAAAAGCCTTCTGACGCCAAACACCATAAGACCGCCTATTTTGAATTTGGATCCATTTTTTTTTAGTGCCGGTCGTACAGCGTTATTGTTTGACGGTTTGATGTATGAACATAGTCGCCATTTTTTCGGTTGGGCAATTAAGACTCCAATGGAACACTAAAAACTTTTTTGACTTTAAAGCCAAACACGGTCGATTGTTCAAAAGCAATAATTTGGTTTGTTACATAATGCTATTTAACATTTATATTTATATATGTCTGATATAAAATCCAGAAGACGAATTTTGTTCCTGAAATGAAAACCAGATGCAAAGTGTTGCTTCTGAAAAAATGAGAAGAGTGTCAACGGAACAGTTTTATGTCATTTTTTTCTCTTCGGAGTGCAAAAAGAAGGATTTTGTCGGACAATCGAAACGAAATCGAATCGAAAACGCCATAAGGTATAGTCATGGAGAATTACCCAGACGCACAACGCATAGGAATTGTGAAAATCCACAATGATGAATTGAGCCGAAATTATGCCAAAATGTCATCGAAAGGACCGTCTCGAGGCGGCTTTTATCGGATATTATGTTCCATACATAACCTCCATATCTACATTTCTTATTAAAATAAAAACATCAGAACTTTTCAAATAAAAAGGCGGTCTTAATGGGGCATCTTATATTACTTAATTTAAGCTGATAACGGTGCTCTTAGGACGGTATTAGATAACGGTCATTTTAGAGACTTGGAAGCTCGTTGAAATTTTGTTTTGTTTGTAAAACAGGCAAAAACAACTGAACCATACGAGGAATCAGTCTCATAAGAAAAGCAATGAAAAGAACCCCGCACTCCGTTACCGACGATGATACTGATCCATATGAGCCCTCTGCACATATTGAATCAATACAATATACGATGCAAAAGTGTTTTCGAAAATCCGATTACGACAGCTGCATGTGAACGAGATAGCGTTCCGAGAAGATTCTTCGCTATCTGATATCAATAACATTTTCCCCTATTATTTAACAACGAAATAATGCAAATGATAACCACAAAAACAAATCGAGCAACGCTCATTAAAAACACAAACACTCTGTTCAAGGTTGACGTTGATGAACTCTATCATTCTATTGGAATTTCGATGTACATACGTGTTGGTTTGTCGGTATCCGAATTTGGATATAGTTACTGGGGCAGCAATGCGTTTGCATCGGGCCAAAATACGATGAGTCACAAACGATTTGAGACAATAAAAAAATATTTATCGCTTGTAGATGAAAGCGAGGGAATCAAGAAAGGACAACCCGGTTACGATGGATTGTTTCGCATTCGAATTTTAGCCAATGCACTCCATAAACAGTTTGATCCCGTACCAAAACATTTTCGACTCTGTGTTGGGGTACAAATGTGTACCACAAAAACGCGACATCATCTTCAGCGAAATAAGTCACACAAATGGGGAATCAAACTGTTTGTTTTGTTTTGTGTTATTCGTTTGGCTATGCTTACCGCTTTGAAGTTTACAACGATGGAGGCGGTAACATTGTTTTACCTGGAAACTCCGATTTTGGTGCAAATTCGAACGCTGTTGTGCGTTTGACAGCAACAGTAACCAACTTTGTGCACCACCTCATATATTTCAATAATTTTTGTACGTCGCTATCATTGTTGGTTTGTTCGCGTGCAAGAGGAATACTTTTACACTCTAGGCACGGTGCGGGTCAACCGAATTCGTAATTGCAATCTCCTTACGGACAATTCCATCAAAAATAAAACGAAAGCTTATTGTATTGTGGAATCTGCGATCACCAATGCGTTGTGAAAAGGCAACATATGTGTACGCTTGACTTCTTCTTACGTTGACATTGAGCCATTTACGAGAGCAAAAGCCAACTTGCAAATAGCAAATCTACCACGTTACGGTCGTAAAGCAAATTGCCCACAAGTTATGCGTGAGTACAACTGCCGTATGGGTGGCAAAGATTTAATGAATGGATTAATTGGACGTTATCATATTCGACCGAAGACACGCGATGCAATGATTCGACCGAAAAATGCAACGATTCTAGAAATGTCACAGCTGAAGAACAACAGTTGGTCGAGTTATCTTAATTTCGAGAAGAAACTGTTGTGGCATACGCAAAATAACGTGCCGCAGATCCTCGAAGCAGTTGGAAAATAAAACCGAGCGGTCAGTCAGAAACTCCACAAGGTAATCCACAACCACGATGCACTAGAGAAGAAGAAGCTACACACCCAGTTGATGATATCCCTTTCGACAAGAAGGTGGTAAAAGGTGGTCCAAAATATACAAGAAATCACAAACACAGTGTGTGTTGACCTTTATTTGTGTTGTTCAAATACCAAAAATTAAAAACAACAATGTAAACTTGATGTTGTTTGTTTTGATCTAACCCGCAACAGTGCCTTGTGGCACTTTTCCCCTCTTCGTAACAGGGGAGTTAAACAAAAGAAGCAAATGATTTGAGGATGATTTTTTTGAAATCATAAGGCCTATTCATATCCTGAAAAAACCATGCAGCTTTTTTTTTCCAATTTTGGCATTTTGCTGGTTAGAGGGTTAAGCAGAAGCTCGAAACTTCGAAGAGATGTCACCTGCCGATGCTTCTAAGCCTGCTTGTCTCAAAGTAAGCATTCCTCTGAAAAAGCTAGCATAAGCGATGCCCGGATTATAATCATGCAATGAACATGTCTAGTGGAGACACAAAAATCCATGTCCAAACTTATGTCAAGACATGAGAGTGGATGGAAATCCGGGCATGAATTTGACATTTTGTGTATCTGTGAGTTGTGTTTTGTTCAATTTGATGTTAAACGTATTTTTTTCAGAATGTCAAGTAAAAAGGAGGAAATAATTATTGTTCCTGTTGTTGCATGTGACGATGTCATGAACATCTACTCGCAAAATGAAATGTTTTGACATAATTTGCCCAGCCAAGACAGACTCGATGTCAGGTGTTATGTCTCGTGGAGACTGGTTTTTACGTTTGCTGTTGTTGCACTCGCCCTCTGAATCAGCCCACAAAGCGAAGTCGTTGTTACTTACAATATTTTGGCTGATTTTAATGTACCTAAGCTGAAATGGGTTTAAATTGATCAACATTTTACTGCTGCTGAAACTAAGGCCACGCGAACTCTGTAATTTTCTCAATGACTGCCTTGCGGACTCTGGTATTTTCTAATTAAGTGGTTTTATCAACAATCTGGAAGGACATATCAGGGCAGCGAAACCCAAACCGCCAAAGATGACCAAAGGAACATGGTAGTTGATGCAGACGACGCAAATACCATTGTAAGACAGGACACGCCATTCAATCCGGACGAAGACCGCGAAAACTTTTGTCCACCATATCCAAAACTATATCCGCCGAGCTCTTTGAAGCTGGACATTGACATAATGTGAGCAATAAGGCAAAGCTGGGTTTGACTGTAGCCATAAAAGGGCAATTAACACTGACGCCTTAGGCAAAATGTAACTATCGACAACTAGCGTGTGCTGTGAACTCCAGTAATGATATAAGCGGGCAGATTAAATGAAGAATAGCCCTTGCCAACCACTGTTTTTATATGCAGCGAAGTCAAAGTCGAAGGCAGCAAAGCTCTATCTGGAAGAAGAAACTATGCAAGACCTTCATCATCTACATCGCCACTCTCAAGAGCGGATAAAAGTTTTCTTAATTGCTTTTAGCGACAAATTCTCCGTGTGACATTTGGCCCCTTTTATTTTGGCGGAATGTGGAGGAGAAACTATATACAACTAAGAAATATATCGGCTGTAGAATGACATGGAACTGGACAGAAGGATTCGGTTAGAGTGATTAATATTTCTAGGTTATATAGAGCGTATGAACAGCAGTGATCCGGCCTAAAGGATTTTCAATTTCATACTACTATGGCAACGCTCGTCCATTTGTGCAAGATGATGAGAACTCACCGAGCTCGTTGATGTCAAAAAAGGATTTAGACAAATCGGTGCGCTGTTATGCGATTTCTTTTTTTATGAATTGTGCAAAACTCATGTGCCAGCACAAGAGGCACAATCTTGCAAAAGCCCGTCCAATTACTCGCATACGCCGATCATATTGACATAAACCGAGGAAAGCAGCGTGATGTCAGTGGCGTTTTCACGAGTATTGAGACGGAAGCAGTGAAGATGGGTTTAACGGTCAATGAGGGAAAGACCAAGTATATGCTATCAATAAGAAAGGTCACTCAACACCGACGTATCGGACAAAACGTCACCCTCGACAAATGTAACTTTGAGGAAGTTAAGGACTTCCTCTACCTAGGCTACGCTATTAATTCAAAGAACGACACCAGCGCTGAGATCAAACGAAGAATAACTCTCTCCTCGCCGTTGTCGCCACCTCTAAGTCGCCATTTAAATTAGCTGCAACGATGTCCATCTGGCAAATTGCCAAGTTTTCACGAACTGCTAATGCCATTAGGAGTCTGATCGATTCGAGACGACCTACAGGTGCAAAAATTTCTACGAAATCTATTTATTGGCGTTGCGAAAATCCTCTGGCAACAACTCGAACTTTCTTCCGATCCAGCGATCCATCCGGTTTCAACTTATTATGCACAACCACTTTACTGGACACAACAGCTCTACTCGCTGGACGCGTGACCAAGTCCCACGTATTATTCTTGATAAGCCCTCGGATCTCATCTTTGATCGCCTCTAGCCATCCTTGTGCCTCTGTTCCAGACATCGCATCTTCGAATGATAGCTCTCCAATGTTCGCCATCTCCATAGTTCCGACTCCATCCACCGAATCGAAATGATCTTCGTCATCTGTTTCCTCTTTCTCCTCGCCTTTGTTGTCACCATCCAGGCTCTGTTGTTCGGATTCTTTTGTTTTGGTTGTGCGCAATACAGAGCTAGTTTGATATGTCCGTTGAGCCTCTTTGTTCTGCTCTTGGAATTTGGAGCTAAATTTTGAAACTCGATTATAATCCTGTGGCACAGTCCCTTCCTCGGACTCTTTATCTCCATCTAATCGTTGCATCGGTATCTGAATGGAATTTGATCCGTATTCGCTCTCAGATTCTTCACCAGGAATTGCAAAATATTTTTCTTGACGCTCCACGCCGATCAGCTCATTTTCTATAAACTTGACGTCCCTGATAATAACCACATTCCGTTTTTCAGGAACACACACTTGGTACCCGTTGGATGCTTCAAAGTATCTGACATGATCCCTTCAGTTGAGCGCGCCTCGAACTTTCCCTTACCAGGAGCTTTGTCCAATACAAATACTCTTGCTCCAAACACCTTCAGATGACTCAGGTTCGGCTATCTTTTGTTCCAATCTTCAAACGGTGTGTGACCGACGAAACTGACGGTTGGACATCTATTTTTTAGGTAATTTGACGCTGCTACAGCTTCTGCCCAAAACTCGTTTCCAATACCTGATTGAATGAACATGCACCTTGCCATTTCGACGAGAGTCCAGTTTTTGCGTTCCGCCACCCCATTTTGCTGTGGCATGTGTGGAACTGAAAGTCGTCGTTTTATACTATTTCTTTTGAGGAACTCATCAAACTCGTGGTTACGGAACTCTCGCCCATTATCCAACATCAAACATTTAATTCTGCGACCAGTTTGTGTCTCTACGCGAGCTTTATATTCCTTGAAAGCACTGAAAACGTCACTCTTTTGTTTCAAAAAGAAAACTTCGCGAAAAGTGATAAAAAATCTCGATTGCGCCAACGATTCTGTCCTGGAAGGTCCCCAGACATCAGTGTGCACCAGATCCAAAAGCTTTGTACACCTCTTTGACTTGGGAAACGGCAATAAAGTCATTTTTCCGAGAAGACAAATGTCGCATGATTCACCCCTTCCGTCTTCGATGACCTCTAGTCCAGTCACCAATTTTCTCCGAGACATGTCCGACATATCTCGTCCGTTTAAATGGCCAAGTCTGCGATGCCACAACTCAAAATTCGATGCCTTCTGTTCTGACTGACCAGACACGCCTATGGGGTACGTTCCTGGACATAGTATTGGGTTTACAAGTAAGTTTCCAGTGTTTTTTTTCCAAAATTTGAAGTTTTATTATGAAAACATAGTTACAATGCTTTATTCAAAGTATCGTCCATCGGAAGCTACAACTCTCCCCCATCTTTCTGGCAGTTTATGAATTCCGGACCAAAAAAATTTCTCGTCTTTCGAGCCCAAGAACGTATCGACCCAATTTTTGATTTCCTCTACTGAGCTGAAGCGTATTCCCGTAAGAGCGTTCTGCATCGAACGAAACAAGTGGTAGTCAGATGGTGCCAAGTCTGGACTGTAAGGCGGGTGAGGCAGAATTTCCCATCCACTGTTTTCCAAATAGTTTTTCACCGAAACCCCAACATGTGGCTGAACGTTGTCGTGATGAAAAATGACGGACTCATGCCTGGTCTCATATTCTGGCCGTTTTTCTTTTAATGCCCGCTTCAAACGAATTAGTTGGGTTCGATATAATGGTCCTTTGATGGTTTCACCACTCGGAAGCAGTTCGTAGTATACGACATCTTTTTGATCCCACCATATGCAGAGCATGATCTTATTCACTTTTCGTTTCGGCGTCGATTGGGCGGGCTCGCCGGGCTGTGTATACGATTTTCTGCGTTTAGGATTATCATAATAAATCCATTTCTCATCACCAGTGACAATACGATGCAAAAATGATTTATTTTTATACCGCTGCAGTAACATTTCGGACATGCAAAATCGCCGTTCGACGTCTCTTGGCTTCAATTCGTACGGCACCCAGTTTCCAAACTTTTGAATGAATCCCAGTGCTTTTAGGCGCAGGGAAACGGCTTGTTGCGTGACGCCCAATGATACAGCAAGTTCTTCTTGCTTCCAATTCCTCGTCTTCAAAACTTTTCGGCTTTCCGGGGCGATCTTCATCTTCAACTCCAAGATCACCACTCTTGAACCGTATGAACCACTCGCGGCACGTCGATTCACCAATACATTCCGCCCCATAAGTTTCAAAAAGCAAACGATAGGCCTCAGCCGCACTTTTCTTCATATTAAAGAATAAAAGCAGCGCTTCCCGCAAATGACGTTTATTTGGCTGGAAACTTGCCATGATTTTGCTCGATAAAATGTACGACACCGAAGGACTGCTCAAATATAACGCTGCAAAGTTGTTGACAGATACAACATTCGTCGTTGCACATATGTGACGTGCAACCGCTATCCAAGCACCATCGTCCTCTGTCGCCACTCTTCAGAATCTCTAAAGCCTGATCTTCCACTTCGGCTGTGTGCAAAGTACTTTCTGCCTTTGCAGACGATTCACATTTTGAGTAGCTCCGTGGTTTTTTATTTTCCGGACATTCAGACGCCTTGTGGCCCACTTGATGGCATCTGTAGCACTTATACCTGAACGTTTTGTCGCCTTCACTTGCATTACCATAGTTTTTGCTATGTGGAGCACCTCGTTCAAACTTTGACCTATTCGGGCATGTGACTCGATGGACATTCATCGCTTCTGTATCACCGTCCGCCTTGCGTTGGTTTTGCATCGTTCTTCTCACGGTTTTTCTCCCTCAGGACTTCAGGTTTCGGCAAATTGTCATGGGATTCCATTGCACATCGGCACAACGCGAAGCTAGATGGAAGTCCGTTAGCAGAAGTATCGACAACAATTCTTTGTGTATATCAACACCCATACACTTCAATTGTGAAACTGCGTCGAAGAACTCTATTAGATTTCTCCGCAGATCATCACCTTCCTCCATTTTATAGGTTGCCACACGCTTCAGAAGTATCGCCTTGTTGACTGGTCCCGTGGAGGCGAATTCTGACTTAAACCGCTCCCAGACACTCTTGGCCGTGTCCAAACTTTTCACCAGCCGCAATAGACTTGGATAAATGGCTGTTATCAAATCTGACTTTGCCCTTGCGTCATCTTCCAGCCACTTCTCCAGTTCCTTTTTGGAATTCTTCCCCATCCTTCAATTCGGGTCTCTGTGCTGCTCTGTTGACGTGTTTCCATGTCCCACATTTGGTCATCACCGCCTCAATTTGCATTACCCATGTGTCGTAATTTTCGCTTGTAAGCGGCTTGATCGCGTTCATGTTCATCGACATCTCGCACTTAAATTTTCAGCAGTAATTAAATTTGTTCAGTTATTTATTTTCGTATTTAAAACTTTCACTGTTTATTGTGGTTTGGGTCTGGGCCCATAACCTGTTGAACTTTATAGCTTTATTTATTTAAAAGTAATTTTAAAGTCTTTACAAAAGAACGAGTGTGAACGCCAGAGAAAAACGAATGAATGAAAATTCCAAAATGACATTAAAAGTATTGCCATACAAAACAAGATATGGTTAAAGATGAATAAACATGAAGAATGCTGCCAGAGCGCTGATTGAATTATTGATCTCACAGATATCAATAGTATGTATACGGATACACCAACACTTAAAAGTCGTCATCTGCCGGAATCAGGTTCTACGGTCTCCGTCGGCAGCAATTGTTTGGGTAAAAGTGCGAGATGGTCCCGGTAGCCACCGATTCTGTTCCATGGAGCCAGAAAATAAGAGAGACTTCGTGGTGGAAAAGACATTTAGTAGAACTAAAGACCAACATGGTTCCTGTAAGGGTTCTAAATCCAAAAACATTCAGTGTGAAGAGGGAGATGGTTGGATAATGTGCACCTATTGAATCTACTTACATATATCGACGTAAACGAGTCATGCAACGCCAGTCGCAACAGTCCAAGAGCAAAACCTCTGTAATCTGTATCAAAAACTAATCGGTGAGTATGCTGATATAATCGAACACAAGGCGGAGAATATGGACGTTCGCAACTCGTTCGACATTACACTGATACCTGGGACGCCTGACTAATACGTCAACCTACAAAGCGTCTTCCATTGGTAAAGCAAACAGAAGGTGCCGAAATGGTGAGGAGCTGATTAAAGAATCGCAAAGTACGTAGGCAACCACGGGGTTTTTTGTAGACTACCGATGACTCAGCAATGACACCAAGAGGCATAACTACCCACTACCCAGAATTGATGAGACTTTTGGATACGCTCTCTTTTTTTATTTTGTTTTGTTTTATAATGAGTGCTCTGAAGGGCTTTGTGCACCCTTAAAACGTTTGTACACAGCGCGGGTGAAATAAAATTTAGTGAGGAAGAAAAGACAGGTACCGATGAACATTATTTTTAAATGTTTGTAAGTTATAAGGACCAGGAAACACAGAGATCGGCAGGGCATTCCATAAGCGAGTTGTACGGCTTAGGAACGAATCACGATATTTTAGAGTACGTCCGAAAATGGGCTTGAGGGTATACTGATGAGCATTCATAGCGAGACGGGTGTTACGGTTGAAAGTTTGAATGGGGGGAATGCTACTGGTGATTTCAATGGAGCACTGCTGGTGGAAATAGCTATAAAAGAAACCGAGACAGGAGACATTACGTCGGTGTTTGAGGGTGCCAATTGATTGACTGATATTAGTATCACCAATGAGTTTTATCGCACGGTTTTGAATCCTATCTAGCAGGTCTAGAGATGTTTTGGGCGCACCCAACCAGATGTGGGCATTGTACTCCAATTTTGGGCGAATGAATGTCTTATATATTGTGGCCAGATCAGAGAGGGTAAAATATTTCTTACATTGCTTGTGGAAACTTAGACATTTCGCAGAATTTTTGGCGGCATCGAATATGTGGTCATTCCAACGTAAGTTTTCATTGACACACATACCGAGAATGAAACGTTTTTTGGTTTCGACGATGCAAGGCCATTCATGGATAATGGCTGGGTGTTTAAATTTCACTTTAACGGCAGCAGACGGCATTGTGTTCTGGAAGTATTAAATTCTACTCTGTTGATAGTTCCCCAATTGATTATGCTGTTAATATCGGAATTTAATGAGCTTAACATACGCTGACGTTCCCGTTCTACAGCCGAAGAGCAGGGACGTGAGTCCGGGAACGAATACGAAAAGCAGAGAGTACTGTCGTCAGCAAACGAATATATTGGATCATAAGTAGCAGACAAAAGATCGTTGATGAAAATTAAAAAGAGAATCGGAGACAGAATGAAGCCCTGAGGCACACCAGCAATTATTTTGTGAATATCAGACTTCAAACCGTCCAAGACAACTTGAATTGATCTTTCCGAGACGTAATTTCTAATCCATTGAAGAAGAGAGTCATCGATCCCACGCATTTTCGACAAAAGAGCCTAATGCCAAACTCTGTCAAATGCCTTCGAAATATCAAGTGCAACTATCTTGCCTTCGCCAGATTGATGTACGCATTGGTTCCACTTTTCGGTGAGACATGCCATCAAATTACCAGTGGATCTATTGCTACGAGAACCATATTACCGGTCATTGAGAAGTTTTCGTGTTTCGAGATATTTCATGACCTGACGATTCATCAGCCCTTCCATGACCTTGGAAAGAAGGGACGTTAGTGCAATGGGTCTGTAGGAGGAGAGAGAAGAAGATTCGCCTTCTTTTAGGGACGGGCTGGACAAATGCTGTTTTCCAGCGAGGAGCCAAACACCTCTGGAGCCAAATGATTTTAAACGCTTTACCCAAAGAGTGGTTAGTACTAGATTCAGATTAAGCAGAAATATCGTGAGAAAACGGCCTTGACTATGACGGACTTTGGCTGCCGTGTTTGGACTATGTAACGCTATTGCAAGGGTTCACATGGAGAACCAGAACGTCGCTATTGTCAAGACGTTTGAGCAACATCGTGCAAACCTAAAAGAAGTGTTTAATGGGCTGCGGGGTGCTCATTGAAGCCAGATATATGGATCACATTATATCAACGAAATTAGTAAGAATGGATCCCGGCATAATCGAAAATGTCGCCACGGTAAACACCAACTGAGAAGCGTTTTGGGACTTGTCACGTATTACTGAAAGTTTGTTCAAGATTTTGCAGGTATTGCAAAAACCCTTTATCAACTTACAGAAAAAGGCCGAGAGCCGACAGAAAAATCTTTTCAAGGATTCAAGCGGCAGTAGTGCAATAGGACCATCTGAGCATACGGTCGGAGCTTTTAGCACTCGAGTTCATGACAGTTAAGAGAAAGTGGTTGCATATTACAGTAAGAAATTTCTCAGGACAGAACTGAATTACTGTGTAACCTGGCGTGAGCCTTTGGCTTGGATTATGACGAAACGTTTCCATAAGTGCAGCTACGGACAAAAGTTTATTCTTGGCACGGATCTCACAGCTCTGAAATGACTACTATAGAATCTTTCAATAAGGACATTATTTTATGGCATTACATAAGTAGGGAATATAGCGTCATTCAAATGTCCGCCGTGTCTTTGCTTGGTGGTACGTATTCGGGAGGTCCAATTTTCAATGACTTTGCCGCATAATTCTGAATTTGCTAGATGGTGTTCGTTATGTTGACTTTGAGTATATCAATTGTTTGCATTTTATTCACATAGACCTGGGCTTTAAGATACCCCAAAGCAAGAAGTCTAAAGGTGTTAAATCGCACGATCTCAGTGGCCTGTTCAAGTCACCGCCGCCTAAGATAACCATGCCCTCAAATCGTTCGTGCAGAATTTCCTTCGTGGCATGCTCTGTGTTCCATATAGCTTCGAGATGGACCCACATGTCTTTGGTATCCATATCAACCTGTTTTAGCCACAAGAAGTTACTTATCATCGATCTATAGCCCTCGCCGTTGACGGTTATGGCATAGCCAGTTTCACTCAAATTCTGATGCTCGTTTTTGTCGACTGTGTGGAGTCAAATGTGAAGATTGCGATCGTAAGGAAGGGAAAGATCTGGTCACTATCCAAATAACCGCGCTGGGCTGGTTCAGGGTTGAAGCAAAGAAGAAATGCGTTCCTCGTGTGGAAGCAACATAAAGAAAAGCCAAGCTGACAGGAGATATCGAACTGAAGCCAAACACTGTAGGCATGCAGATGGATTAGCATCTCATATGCAGCTAATCGTGGGACGATCTAAAATCTGCGAAGTGCTCCATGAAATACATGACGGAACCTCATGACGCCACTTGAGAATCAAAATGACGTTGAAGAAAATAAGGGAACGTTTTTATTTGCTAAACGCAAGACAAGATGTCGAAATTGATACACAAATTGGGTAATGTGTGCGCTTGCCAAAGGCCCGAAAGTTAAGTGACAAGCAAAATTGCAACAACATAAATTCGAACGAAGCGCCGTCGATATCGCTTGTTTGTTCCTCGAAATCACTAATAATTACGGCTGCACCAACATTGTCATGGATTACTTTAGTAAGTTGGTGTTCGTAATCCCGAATCAACAGGCTAAGACCGTAGAAAAAGATGGAGCAACACTCTGTTCAAAGACCAAACTTTGAATGAAAATTTTTCAGGAAGTGTGTCAATATAAGGAAAACAAGGACAAGGCCACTACACCCTCAAGAACTTGACTAAACATTTGTCTAAGGTCGTGGGCAACTGCCAGCGAAATTGGCATCGTCAAACCCCTTTGTTCTTAGCGGTCTATCTAAGCTCGTTCCTTAATTCAACGGGTCAAACAGTTCTCCTACAAAATGAAGTGAAACTCGGGTTCCCATGTACGGAGCCTAAGGAGGTAAGCAACTATGTGCGATCACGCTAGGAAATAAATTCCTTTTTTTCTTGTGACACAAAACAAGAGCGATGCAATTCTAAAATTGTTTTTGATCAGACATCGTATGCATAAAATTCACCCATCTACTGTTTCATTTATGTAATTTCCGGATAATTCTCCCCTCTAACCCTCTTATCGCTTGCACTCCCATCTATCGGCAAATAGCATACCATTACAAAGTCAATAAAAACTCAATCAGACGCACTGCATCGCATTCAATTCCCCCAGCATCTGGATAAAACAAACACAAAAATGGAGTCACTTTATCCGCGTCGTTTATTCCTCACATCCAAATGTCACAACGAAGCGAAATGTCAATTTTTCCACTCTTAACAGGAAGAAAAACGACATAAAAAGGAAATCTCTCTCCAAAAGAAGAAAAAAAAGATTTTTTTTCTCCGTCGTGTCGAAGAAAATTTTTTTTCCCCCCAAAGTGAGAACAAAATGCACAAAAGAAAATTTCCAAAAATGTTACAAGTGAGATAAAATCCTCGTTGTTGCTGTTAAATTTTTTTTTCTCTTGTTTTTTGTGATTTTCCAAAACGAGCATTTAAAATCGTCGTGAATCGAAAAAATTCACGTTCACACACACGTACCCACACAAACACCAACACATATACACTTGAGCGCGCACATACGTACATACCAACGCACATTCATTAGTGAAAAAGAAATAATAAAAAAAAAGAAAAATAGGAATAGCAAAGGCAAAAGCAAAAGCAAAAGCAATAGTGGAAGACTGGAGCAAACACAGCACAGCAAAGAATTGAAAGAAGCGAAGAAAAACGAAGAGGGAGAAGAATTTGTGTGAAATTTTTTTTCTGCGGATTCCCCCACACACCCATCCTTTAGACGTTTGATTGGCGGACACACGCATACAACGTGAACAAGAAATCAGTGGTGGTGAAGCTCAAGCTGAAGCTGAGGCTGAAGAGCAGCAGTAGCATCTTCACTATAAGCACCATCACCAGCAGCACTACCAGCATCATCATCACCATCATCGAAACCATCATCATCATCAGCAGCAGCAGTAGTGGTCGTGGTCGTAGTAGAAGTGGAAATTGGAAGAAATGGACAGCGCTTTGGCGGGGGTCGCATCGATTCCACTGTTCATCGAGCTGAAGAACGATGTGGACAGCATTATGACGCTGAACGACAATTCATTGTCGCAACAAATCGAATTTATTCTTCAAGATCCGATTCCGGATCGAACCCCACCAGTGTCGCCAAAGCTGAATTTAGACTCGAACGGCTATCTTGTCAGTTCAACGCAAATGAGCAGCAGTGATGCTGAGATGGTAGGTGGAGGAGCAGGAGTAGGTTGTGGCGATTACCAATTGATGGATTCAGCAGTGATAAAAGTCGAACGAATGGACGAGGACGATGATGTTGGTCGTGAGGAGGAAATCACCACTCTTAACACAGCCAGCACTAGTACTAACACGGAAGATGCAGGATCCATGTCGTTGATGGCTGCAGCAATGACCTCGGACTATGAAGACGAAGACGATGGTGTATCGCCGTCATCGTCGTCGGTTTCTAGTTCATCAATGCCCGTGGAAGTGGATAGGGGGGCTCAAGCATATTATTTAAACACTCGAAGTAGTGGAGTATCCACCGTAACCACCTCCAATTATCACCACCGTCGAATATCATCGACCGAACAAGGACCCACCACCAGCGGTAGCAGTAGCAGTTGTAGCAGCACTAGCAGCAGCACTGTCATTGCTGCTCCATCTCAAGTATCGGCAACTACGGCTGCACCACCACCACCAACTCCAACACCACCGCAGGAGTATCAATGTTTCGAGTGCGTCGAAAAGTTCGATAATAAGGAACTCTTCGAGATTCACAAGACGGGACATGCGAACAACATGAAGTGCGCCATTTGCAACATGGTACTGAAAAGCCTGAAGAACTACGAGAAACACTGCTTGCGGTGCAAGCCATACGAGTGCCAAATATGCGGACGTGTGGTACGCTTCCGGCCAAACTTTATCAAACACATGCGGGTGCATACTGGACAGCAGTCTGAACGGCATAAATACAAGTGTGACGTTTGCCTGAAGGAATTCATGAGCTTCGAGTACTTTAAGGTGCACAAGAAGATCCACAACGACAACGTGAACTTGACCTGTGAGATTTGCGGGAAAGTCTTCAGCGCATTGGCATCGTTGCGGGGCCATTCCAAGCTGCATTCCGGAGTTAAACTGCACAAGTAAGTGGATAATTTGTTTTTCTCTTAAAATTGCATATCTCAAATTTGCATTTCCCTAGTTGGAGCTGGTATATTTGTGTGTTTTTTTATTTTTTTCATAGGAACCAATGGATGCTCCGGGGAAATCTTTAACTTTTATTGGTCCACTTTGAGTGGATAAACGTGTTCGCCGTCGTTTGTTTGATTTGTTTCCGTATGGTGTTGCTTAATGTGTTTTTGGTTCTACTCTTCTACAAACTACCGAAGTTCGTTTTGCAGGCTTTTAAGTCGTAGGTTGTCCATTGATCACTGGGCCGTTTCCTTTGGATATATTTACCGACTGCCATTTGTCATATGTAGATTCCAAAAGTGTAGCTTCCAGTGACAGTTGTTGCTCCCATTTCAAGCTGTAGTGTCTACGGGGCTGAATTTTTCTCTGGAGAAGAACGTGCCTTATCAGGTTAAAACATGCAGAGTTTTGATGACGTAAGGTGTCAGTGAAAACAACTTTCAAGTGTATGAAAGCTCAAGCGCGTTGGGTCGAGATAGAAGATTTACGAGTGCGGCTCTCAGGCAACTGATGGGCACTTTTCTGATCAAGTCGATGTCGCTGTACATTTCGTAGGGCTTGCTGTTATTTCTCCTCCTCCAAAGCAGACGAGAACAAAAATCATTCGAAGAATCTTGCATTCAAAACGACAAAGAATGCCTTCATCTGCCTTCGATCATGTCTATCCTTTTGTGCCATAGAGGTGGACTGCGATGATGAGCTTATAACATGGATTCTCCTTCTTCTTATTAAGGTAGCGCTGCAGTTCGGAATGGATCTGGGCGACAACCAAAAAACGTCTCCAGGCAGCTTGATCTTCAGCTAGCGGCCACAAGGTTCACACGCTAAGTTGGTTGAGGTCCCCTTCCACTTGCGTGCGTCTGTCTTCTTCCAGATAGCTCAATCGTTGGGCTTTCGAAGTCGCTGTACAGCCCGTTTGTATTTACTCCTCCACTCACCATCTATGCAGACGGGACCGAAATGCATCAGACCGAGACGTCGGTGTTGAGTGTCCGTTCTTCTGGACAGTATATAATTGGTCTCTTGCCCTTATTGAACGTTAAATTTTCCCCGCTTCCGTCTCAGTACTCTCGAAAGCGCCATTCACATCACGCAGGTTTTTTCCGATTATGTCAATATCATCGGCGTATGAGAGTAATTGGACGGACATTTGGAAGAAAGAAAGCCTCTTGTGTTGGCGTGTGGGTTTTGCACTATTCATTAAAGAAGTCGCATGACAGTACATCGCCTTGTCTAAATCCTTTTCTAACATCAAAGGTCTCGGTGAGTGTTTTACCGACTTTGATGGAGCAGCCTGCATTCTCTATCGTAGTCCTGTACAAACTGTGTCCTGAGTTTGGTAGAGATGCCAAACTAGAAATTGCTCTGCATAGCTCGTCTCTACAGATGCTCTCATACGCGACCTTAAAATCGAAGAATATGTGGCGTGTATCGAATTGGAACTCATGGATTTTTTTTTACAAGATCCGAGGTAGTGCGAATATTTGGTCGATGGTGGATTTCCTGGGCAAAAGCCACACTGTTATGGACCAATAAGGTTGGCGAACGGCTTCAGACGTTCACACAATACGTCAAAAAGGATCTTGTAGGCGATGTTACCTGTTAACTGATGCCTCTGTAGTTGCCGCAGATCATAGGATCCCTTTTCTGGAGGATCGGACAAACAATGCTGAGGTTGCTTTCATTGGACATACTTTCATCCGACCATATTTTATAGATGAGTTGGTGTATGCTCCTTGTTCGTCTCTACAGCCTTCTGTTCGGGGTTTTCGTCGCCATGTTTTTGTACCTTTTGGTACAATTTCGGAATCTGATTCCTGGAGTAGCATTCCTCAATTTGCTCAAGTGCGCGCTCTTCATGGTCCTTCTTTTCCCTCCTGAGAAGCCGGTATTTGTCTCTCCTCTTCTGCTCCTAGACTTCGTGAGCAGCTCTAGTCCTTCTATGCAGCGCTTAGCTGCATGTGCTTGCCGGCTCTTGTCGTCAAACCAGGTGTTTGGTTGTGATGGCTGAGTGAAACCCAGCACATCAGAGGCGGCATCTCTGATGGACTCTTTTTGGCAATGTTGCAACTGGTCTTCAATAAGATCTGGCGATCATTTGCGATTGTAGCCGTCCAATGTCAAACTTTCTCACGGTATTAGCTTGTCTTTGCAATGTTAGAGATATCCGCAACCGCACCTTGGATACAACAAGTCGATGTTGACTCCTCGGAACGTTCGGACACCCTTAATACTGGAGGAGTGCTTTGCATCGATCGCTATGCGGTCAATCTGGCTGACAGTTGATTGATCATTATATCTCCAGGTCCCCTTATGAATATCGAAATGCGGGAACCGCGTGCTAGCTATGACAATGTTTCGCCCGCCCCGGGCAATTTTAATGTCATAGCTGGGGCACTGCTCGTAAGTCTTGTCAAAGAGCTCGTACAACCCATCTATCTCCTCTGCGGAGGCGTGCTCACATATAAGGCTAATGTTGGCAGATTGGATTGTTACGAGTTGCTCGTGCAGATGTCGGAAATCCAAGACTGCTTGCTTAAGTCTGTCTCCAGCAACAAGTCCGCATCCAAATAGGCACTACATTTGCCGTCGTAGCAATCGCCGTAGTAGATGTCGCAGTTTTTCATCTTCTTTTTGTCCGGCCTATCCCATAGTTGGTCGGCTTCACATGACCTATCGAGGGACCTAGCATTCCACGTGTAGATCCCAATTGTTTCGTTTGCAGGGTTTGCCAACAGTAGATCCGTCCGTATCCGAGACTTGTTATTGCTTGGTAACTTAACTTTCTTTTCTAAGAACGGGGGCACAACCGCCAACCTGGAGGGCTAGTTCCCATTCAGATACATTAGGACGAGTGCTGTCGTGGCTCCATCTCTTTTCTAAGATCCTGACTTAGTCTCCTGAATCCGTACCGGTCTGAGCTCCAAATATGTCTGGATAGCCCGGATAATGTCTTGTTTGCTTTATTCCGGGATTTTCTTCACTGTTGTTTCCATCTGAGGAATTCATCCGCTGTCTCGTTTTTACTGCTGCTTTTTTTCGTCTTCTGCTCTGCACTCCCGCTTATGAGTTTGCCAAGTTGAGTCCTCAGGCACATCACCAGTACTACCACTTGGAGGTGGTAAAATAAGCACAATTGATGTGTAGAAACAGTTGCAACACTGGGCATCGCCAAGTTGACACTTCTCAGTGCCTATCCTATTTTAACAGCACCCAACCATCCTTAGGATTTCTAATTACTCAACTGCTTTCTTAGGCAAAGCCGCGGCACAAACAATTTTTAACTGCCTCAAAGTAATAGCTGCCTTATGTGGCGTCCTGTCCGATTCGTTGATGTTGTGCATCCCTTCTTGTTAACAACAGGTACTTGGTTTGGACATTTCTGTACTAACTTCATTTTGATCGTGTAGACGGAAATCTTGACTTT
Source organism: Volucella zonaria (assembly GCA_963966105.1). Classification (NCBI taxonomy): domain Eukaryota; kingdom Metazoa; phylum Arthropoda; class Insecta; order Diptera; family Syrphidae; genus Volucella; species Volucella zonaria. Next base: position 183,509,378 of record OZ014532.1, read on the forward strand.
CATCAATCATCACCAATGAAACGTTCTGTCTGACAGTGGTCTTTTGGTCAATCATCAGTCGATTTTCCATATCCTTGGCACCGACTGTGACTCTACTGCTAAGTTACCTTGGTCATTTGCACATGTCGCTGCTCCAGACTTGTTGAACACTTTCCTAAAGTAGCATGCCTGCATATTTTCGATCGGATTTTTCTCTCTTGATGCTCTTTTCTATGGAGAAGCCGATATTCCTCACCCCTACATAGGGAATTGCTGCCTAAAATACTGGGGAAGTGCCCTGATATTACAATAGTTAACCTCAGACTTAGACATTGCTCCTTTGTTTTCCGGCGAAAATTGTTGAAACTTTCTTTGAAATCCTAGTGTCTTTCTTTTGTAGGGAGGTAAGCGCATATCGGGCTGATTTTGGCGTATTAAGTTTTGATGCAAATTGTTACAAGGCGTTCATGCAAGTCCCGAAAGCACAAGATTACTTGCCACTTGCAGGAAATACCCATGATATCTTTCTGCTCCCCCAATTGTCGTGGCGCTGCGACCTAAAAGATGTTTTATACCACAAAATCAGTATTAAGAAGCCAAGAGAGGCTAAACTCTTGATGAAATTCGGAATCTCACTGGTGGAGATTTTGAGAATTCCTCAGTCCGCAGTTTCGTCTTCTTTCATGCAAAGACGACATTCAGTTTCCTGAATAAGACCTATTTTGTGTAGATGAAATCAAAGATGTCAGTGTTCCGTTAGAAATCCAACCAGCCTCTTATATCATCCGCTTTGGATTTTGTAGGAATTCTTTTGATTTTTTGTGAATGGGTTTGATGACTCTTTTAGCCTGGCGAAGCTCTGGGATGTTTTCCCAATGGGACATACACATTTTGTTCTCCCAACTCTTTATTGTGGAGTTAAATGCTGCACTGGCTCAGGGCCTATGAAAGAATCATTCGAATCGTTTCTAGCCAGTTCATCGGCTATCTTGTAGTGTATTGAAGTAGTGCAAGACTGATTTGGAGTCAATGAGATTAGAGCCAAATGCTTTAAAAGCTGCTTGACTGTGCGTGTGTATATGGATGGGGACACCCTTCAGCTCCTTATCAAGGATGAGATTGGCCCACACCTGAATGGCATGTATTTTCGCTTGAAATACAGTGGGACTTTTTCGCATCGGTAGCGATATACCAGCACCGACCCCGGTGTCAATCTTTGATCCATCCGAATACCACTTGATACCTTTAAGATTTGAGGTGGGGTTTACCTAGTTCCATGCTTCTCGGCTTGGAAATCTTCTGCCGAAGCAACGGAGTGGAGATTCAATTGATCCACGTAATCTGAGTGATTAATCTCTCCTGTTTGTAGTAGTAGGATCATAAAAAGATGGAATGGCGTTAAAATAATGAAGGCTTCTATAGCTGCTGTGCCGCATGTGTGCATTCCGCCGCTGATGCCGAAGCATGCAAATCTTTGTAGCTGCTGCAGCTTTTATATGGCAGATTTCTGCTTTGTTTTATTCCACCATACTACTGATGAGTAGGGGATGATGGGTCGTATCATCATTCTATATATCCAATGGGAGACCATTAGGTATAGTCTTCAGGTCTTACCATGCATACAAGCCCACATGGCTTTAGTCGCTTTGGTAATTTTATTAACAGTATGTGAATTCCAATTTAGTTTGTTATCGAGAACCATTCCAAGATATTTTACTTCGTTGGAGTGCACAATTACTGTATCGTTAAGTGAGGTCTGGTCAAGGCTTAGATTCCTTTTACCAGCGAAGGGAACAATTATAGCTTTACTGGGGTTGATTGAGAGAGTTTTTTCAACACACTAGTCGTTTACTATCTTTAAAGCAGACTGCATCTATAGCAGACGTCTTTAGAGTGTTTACCCTTCACTATTACGAATAAGTCGTCGAAATATTCTATTGTTTGACAGTCTAGATTACTAAATTTTACTAGTAGATCATCAATGACCAGTGACAACCTTTAATGGCTGAGACAGAGATTTTATTCTCATCGGGAGTTGTGGGGATTTTCCGGTTTACGGACATCACTCTAACCCAACGATTAGTGGGATGGTCAATACCCTTTTAATGTGCATTAAGATATTTAAGTATACATATTTGTAGGTAGATTGGTTAGATATCAATTAAAATTTATTTAAACTAATAAAAATGCATTCCATAATCGTCATTGTAGTCCCACTCTTACATCATTTGTTTGAATTTGTTTCATTTGAAGGGTCTTCTGCGATGAAATTCAAAATGTCCAACTTTGTAACTATTCCTTTAAGTGAATCCTTGTCATTGACTTTGTCCACAATCAGCACTGATAATTCAACTTCCAATGTTCGGGCTATTTTGCCAGAATTGTATTCGAGTTCACTATAATTGGTTTCTTGTTAATGACCTTTATTGCTGGATCCGTGTTCTTGCGGTTCATGTTGACAATTTGGCTGATGAGGACCTCTTGAGTCGCCACACCCAAAATTGATCCAACTTCCTTGTCAATAGCTGTAACTTGTTGAATTTGATTCCTCCTAAGCACTGTGATAGCCTCCAGAATAGTAGCCGTCGATGGAATCGTAATAGGCTGAGCTAAATTTAATTGTGAGATCGTATGATTCCACCACCAATGCTGATGCTCATTGACAACTTCCTTCAAGTCACGCGCCTTCATCCAATTGTCCGAGACAAATTTAGTCATATAGTTTCGAATACCGTCTGGCAACACAATGCATCGTTGTACTTCTTTCAAATTTTGGGCAGCTCTCAGAGCTCCAACCAATGCTGTTCGTTTTGTCATTTGGAAGCTATCCTTGTCATTTGCTTCTGTCCGAGTGTCGATAACAGAGTAATCCAAAACCGTGGGCGGGAAGTCATAACCAATGCCTTCGACTTCATACGTTCTACCTTTTATTGTGTTTAAGGATGCAGGACGTGCGAGGGATGAGCCATCTGGATTAACACCGATAATTTGACATGAAGGCAGTTCATTTTTGATTTTTCGGGCTGTTCCACTGATGGTACCACCAGTACCAGCACCACAAACCGCCATGTCGATTTTGTTGTCAACTTGCCAGAGAATTTCAGCACCAGTTCCGTCGTAGTGAGATAGAGGATTACCAGCACTACGATACTGATCCAGGACAACTGAATTAGGAATTACCTTTTGTAGTCGTTGTGCGACACAGATGTGTTCTTCTGGTGAGTCATATGGAGCTTCAGTCGGTGTGCGAATAATCTGAGCACCGACTGAACGTAATGCGTATACTTTTTCGTTGGACATTTTCTCTGGCATGACAATGATGCATTTGTAGCCTTTAACAGCACTTGCCATCGCTAGATCGATTCCAGTATTTCCAGAGGTAGGATCAATAATAGTGAATCCAGGTTTAAGGATACCCTTTTCTTCGGCCTCTTCAACCATGCGGAAACCAATACGATCTTTTACCGAACCGCCGGGATTGAGGAATTCACATTTTGCATACATCTCGCATTTGATGCCTACTGATTGGGGAATTTTATTCAGTCGTATCATTGGAGTGAATCCAACAACAGGGGAAGGGGATATCCTTTTTGGTATGAGGCAAGTACTCATTGGTACCCCTTCGCCAGGTACACTTTGAAAGTAGTCCAGAATCAATGAAGACCTCTGGGGTTACGTAGGGTTTATTTGCAGGCATCTTGAAGTAGGTTTAGATTTTAATTCTTAGAAATTCTTTAGAAAATAGCGTGATTGCCATACGTCAATACACCGCAGCACACAAAATGAAAAGGGTCATGGCTTCCGAAATGGATTCATATCAGATATTGTCGAAGGCACCTTCAATATCTAGGAAGGCACATACTGCAATTTCTTTTTACCGGTAGGCCGTGCACCTTCCGTGAATCCTACTTTCGTGTATGCATATTGGTGAGGATGGAGAGATGAATATCTGTTAAGAAGGTCTCTGATATGTAAATCGCTAGGTCTTTCCATGGCTTTCAGAAAAAACGATGTAGGACTGATGGGTCAGTTTTGGTACCTAGTGTTTGCGTGATGACCATATATCCATCACATCCCTGTTTTAACCCAACCTATGGGTCGATAAGATTTAGGTAGTTCACTAGGTTTATCTGATTTGGCGATAAAAACTACGTTTAGCTCCCTCCAGGCTTGTGGGATATATTCCCAATTGAAGCTAGATCTAAATAAGGCGGTTAGGGTGGGAAGAATCTGCACCAGACCTTTATAAATCAGTGCTGGGAAGATTCTGTCTGATGCAGGTGCCTTAAATGGCTTAAATGAGTTTGTGGCCCATTTAGCTTTGTCTATTCTGAACATATTTCCAGATAGGCTGGAGTCTGGAAAGGAATCGTAAGTATCATTTTCTGGGTTTCGTCTCGACTATCTGTGGAAGTACGATCTGGTTTTTATAACAGACCTAAGCTATTTGAAGAATCGTTTGAGAGAACTATTTGGATACGCAATATCTCTGGCAGTTTTTCTAGGTTTTCGCAATTCATTCTCCGGGAAGCTCTCTTGGATTTTCTCAATTCTTTATTGAACTTGGTTAATGCGGACTTGTATAGGTTCCAATTTTCGGTGTGTTTGGATTTGTTAAAAAATTTCTCACCATTTTGAGCGATATCTCCCGCACACTCCTCGACTTGGAGTGCCTTCTTGAAACCTTTTGGGCAAAAATAGCGGATATTACAGATCCAGTAACCCGCTTGGGGTAATAAGGCAATTAAATCTTCTTCCGTCACCATCTTTATTGCAACTAAGTAGTCCTAAAAATCTTTGTTGGTCTCAGCCCCAAATACATTGAAGTGTGTAGTTCATATATAGTATCTTCCACGTCGAATGTTGACGTCATCATTGATTCAACCGCGCGATTGTGGTTTTATTTTCCTCTTAGCAAATCAAGTGCGGTGGGGCGACTCCACGAGGAGGTTGAGAAAGCACAATATATGTGTAGTCAAAGTTACAGAACAATGCTTAAGCATGTTGACACCGGTCAGTACCTACCCTAATCGTACAAGCAAGATTCAAAATTATTTCCATTTACCCGTGCTCGGCTCGGATCATTACCTTGTTGCAGCCAAGGTGAAAATGCGGATAAAACAAAGTCAAGGGAGTGAAGTAAGACCGTCGAAAAGCTACAACCACAAAAGACTACTGGAAATTTTGCTGATCGTATTTCCCTCTAGCTCTCTCAAAATGTGATGTGATTCGTTTCGATTCAGAGAATAAGCTTTCCGGAAAGAAAAAGAAAAAGCACGAGAAGCGCGCGATCGAGAAAATAGAGACAAATTACAGCAGGAATGACGTTCGAAAGTTGTATGCTTACTTACTTGACGGGCTCCCGACTCATGAAGGGTTTTTGCTAAGATACGAGTATATTGTCTTCGATTCCGGATACACTGCTGCCAGTTCGCAAGACCAAAGATCCTGGCATTCGCCACTGCTTGATCTTTAAAACGAAAATTCGGTCTTCCTGGTCGCCTCGAAACTGAAGGCTGTGAATAGAAGATTCTCCTAGCTGGAGCATTGCTGTCCATCCGCTCGATGCGGCCAAGCGAACACTGTCAACGTATCTTAAGGTAGCAATTTCGAATCTGAAGTCTAAATAAACTGCTGGACCAGACGAGACTAGCTAATCTGTAGGATATGGTCAGAGAAAAGCATGCCGCCCTAGTCATAGAATCTTAGCATTTTTTGTCCGATCCACAGACTAACTGCGCCAGCCATAGTGGGATACGACATCTAAATATCGCCCGCTGTGTTATGCGCGCATCTGAAACAATCTGGATGGTTCATATCAGTGCGGTCTCAGGGCAGAAAAGTCTACCATCGATAACATATTCAAGCTACGACAGATCTTGAAGAAGACCAGACAATTTGAGATCGACATTCACCATCTATTTTTCGACTTCAAAGCCTCATATGACAGCATGCATAGAGACGAGCAATGCAACGGCATGGATGTTTTGACATCGCTCGGGAATGACTATGGAGATTTCTTGCTGTTCCGTCAGGGTCGGTAATGAATTAACCAAGATATTCAGTGTCAAGAAAAGTTTCAGATAAGGTGACGCGCTGTCATGTGACCTTTTTAAAATCGATCCAAAAAGGAATCGTGCGAAACTCACTGTATAAGAAAAAAGGCACAACAAGAGTTGTCAATAAATCTGAATTGGGTCTGATTGTAAACGAGAGCAAAACAAAGAATACTATACGTATATGCCGTCATAAGAAAAGGACACACACCACCGACGACTTGGACATAACGTCACAATTGGCAGTTACAACTTCGAGGTAGTTAAGGATTTCAGGATTTCGTCTACCTTAGCACACAAATAGACACATAATTACTCTTACCAATGCTGTTTCTTTCAGCTTAGGAGGCAAATGGGTAACCTAACCAAATTGGCTTTATACAAGACCCTTATCATTATCAAGCAGAGGTTTGGACCTTGTCGAGAGCAGATGAAGAAGCACTTACCGTTTCGAGAGAAAGATACTCGGGGCGGCCGGCGAGAGACCGTGCTAAGTTAAGTTAAGTTAACAGTAACTAAGTACATTTTCGTTTGCCAAACAAAAAACGTGAAAACACAATATCAGATCAGTCCGCTTAATTTGTCCAGCGGAGTGTTATGAATGGTGTCCAGTAAATTTCCAACTTAAAACTGCTCAAAAACTATCGGGATGAGGTTAATAGGGGAGGTATTGATCGATGAGCATATGAGTCATTGGTCCGAAAATATACATTCGCGGTCGAGCAATATTTGAAGAGCACTGGTTCGTGTACATCCGCGTTTTTTGCACTCAATTCAATATTCGACGATAAAGTTGTAAACCGACCCCCAGCTGATCTCGTCGTAAGTGCAAAGTTTCAGATGAAAAGGGAAAATGCCAACAGAACTCTGGAAAGAGGCCAACAGCGAATCTAGAGCATGTGGCTTAAGTATGAGACGAAATTGCGCAGAATCCGAGTGAAGAAGTAAGGAAGATTGCGGCCTCTATTGGACAAGATCAACCATTCGCGTTATTTAAAAAAAAAAATAAATAAAAATTAACGAGATTGGCTGTCCTTTTCCCAGAAATCTACACAAGAATAATGCTGAAACGTTTTCGAACAGCAAGAACGCTTGGAAACATACTGTTCAGTGACAAATCGTTTTCATTGTACAAAAACCACAGTGTGGTGTGCAATTTCTGCAGGAAGGATAAGGATAATTGACCTTATGACCAGTGGGAAACAGTGACTACTAAAGTGTATGGCTGAGTGACTGCGTAATTGCAGGTACTTTCCGGGTACAACAACAAAAGGATATTTGCGGATGACGGTGCACTCCGTCCCGATGGAGAAGTTACGGACATTTTTTTCGTGCGAATGAATTAGCAAGTATGGATACATTCTTTGGTCCCCTCGCCCCTTGAACCGTATAATCTTTGTACGATTCAGACCTGAAGAAAAATATCCGCCGTGAAATTGTGGCCATCGTACCTATGCTTTGCTCTCGCATATTTGCGAATGTAAGGATCAGGGTGCAGAAATGCCTTGAAATTGTCTTTAAAAAATGAAGCTGGTATTGTTAAACTCTAACTTCTAAAAATAAATATGAAGGTACCAGTTCTATTTTTATTATTTTTTTTTATTAAATTTTCAACAATCTTCTATATGAGCATAGTCAATTTTGAAAGCTTCGCTGTTTTGCTTGATTTTTCCTTCGCTTCTTCTTCTTTTATTAAAAATTGAAATACACTCAGCTAAATTTAATTAAAGGCAGATGCACTTTTCTCCAGAAAACGTGTTCGTAGTGTAAACGAACATTTATGTCCAACTTTTTTCCTTTGTTTTTGCTTTGTGTGCTTTCTTCTTTAAGTTTTGAAAGTACCGTTACTCCCGCTCAGAGAATTTCAACATCTGTTTTTTTGTCACTAATCATCATGCGAAATTCAATTAAAAGCAGTCGTGTTTATGCTGAAGAACTGTGAGTTGGAAACGAAATCAGGGTTTTTTTGGTGATTACAATTGAAAATATTTTTTCTACATTTCGAACTTTTGGATTTCGATGATTGTTGGCCGAGGGTCAGAATGGCAAAAGCAAAAACGCTCTCGGGTGAGGAAATCGCCAAAATCCATGCGTATAAGGATACCGGTATGTCCAATCGCCAAATTTCCATTAAATTAAATCGAACGGCTTTCGGAATCGATAATGTTATTAAATTAGGAAGTACAGTACGAACTCGGTAATCGCAACTGATAGAAATTGAGGTTGTTGCACCTACCGAGGAAAAGTTATACAGCTGACAATATGATAAATAAAGCACCTTTTGCGAGGTTTGAAACAGAAAGCTAATATTTTCTATATAAAATATCTGTAACTGTTACAATTTAGGCTTTTTAGAACAGCAGTCTCCCGTAGATCTTTCGGATGTAGAATATCTTGACGCTTGGGCTCAGTTCAGCTTCACTTTCATCTGTACTTTCTTTTTCTTGGACTTCGTGAACCATTTCTGAACCACGAACAAAACGTTCGTGCATCCATTCCTTAAGTTCTTCATTTGGTGCAAGTTATTGGAGCATTGATGTAAAGGCTGCGCGATCGCTGTCAATGTCTCCTTTTATAATGCTTAGAGAAATATTGTCCTCTTCAGTCCGCTCAACATCTGGTTTTATTAACACATTCCAGCACTTGCATATGGAGCTTGATGACACTTTTTGCCATGCACTTGCTAGAGAGCAGATTGCATGTCCTAAGTTGAATTCCTTAATTTTTTGCTCCAGATGTTAGGTTTTATTCGCTATCAAATGTGCTAAAATGCTTTTTTTTTATAATAAACTTTTGCTGAGTTAATAACGTTTTGGTCCATTGGTTGGTGAATGGCAGTACAGTTAGCTGGAAGACACATTACGGTTATCATGCCATCTTCACTTTTCATCTCATTGTTTTTAGGGTGACACGGTGCGTTATCTAAGAGTAACAGGGCTTTTTTGGGAAATCCCTTGGATTCAAGAAATGTTCGTACCTAAACCAATCCGAAAAATAAATAAAATTTCCAAATAAACATTCCAGAGATTTTTAATTTTTGTATTTCTATCCCAGGAACAAATGTATGGTAAAAACAGTGCTCAAATAACAGAAAAGTTATCCCTGCATTCTATTTAACCTTATAGACTACGGGCATTTTGCTAAAGTTTTTGAATGCTCTAGGATTTTGTGCTTTACCAATCACAAAGAGTTTCACTTTGTGTAAAGCAAGTGCAGGCGTCCAGGAGCCGATGATACCAGTGTTTTGTCTGGTATCTGCCTAAAGAACAACCCGGGCTCATCAGTGTTATAAATTTGTTCGGTTGAAAGATCCAGATCCTCAATTTGGTTTCTAAACTGAATTAAAAATGTGTCTACGGAAGCTGATTTATTGGAAAGCATCTCCAAAAATTTTCAAGTGGCGGAGGCCATATCGCTTTTTGAAATTGGACACCCAACCATTACTTGCATTGAAAGATCCCTCCTTTTCTTGTATTTTATCATGCAACTTGCAAAGCTTTTGCTTTGAGGATATTGATGAAAGTGGGCACGTTTTGATTTCTTTGTTTCTAAAACCATTTGTAGAGAGGCTTTTCCATTTTCGGGTATTCACACGATTTTAGAGTTTGTCGTTTCCCCTTTTTTTTTTTTTTTTGAGGAGTTGCACTTATAAAGGTTATAATCCTATGTATAAACTATAAGTGTTGCAAAAATTGATGAGTTGCTGGTATCAAGGGTTGCGATTACCGAGTTCGTACTGTAAAAACAACGCGAACCGGAGAAATAAAAACAATCAAAAAATTTCATCAAGGCAAAAATCGGCCATTATCCGAGCTGGGGTGCAAAAAAATTCTACTGCTTCTAAAATTATCTAAACGGCGTGTACAACAAATTTTAGCTGGCAGTAATCGACTGGTTTGGAAAAAAATGAAATCAAAACCAGCTCTTACAGAAGCACATAAAGTTGCTCGACTACACTTTGCCAAAGAACACATGACATGGTCTAAACAGTGAAAAAGCGTGTGATCTTTCGGACGAAAAAAAGTTTAACCTTGATGGGCCAGACAGTTTTAGTTATTATTGGCATGATATAAAATGAAGTCAACGGCCTCGCCACGCCGAAAGCATCGCCTCGCACTAGATCACCGAAATCAAGCAGTGTTGGGTGCAGTAAGTATCTAGATCGCTTACCACGTGGGAACTCGGTACACCGCGTGCTGTTGACAAAAAACGCCACATGGGCATAGTACCGCGGCATAAAATCCCGGGCTTTACAAATTAATTTGTATCGTTCCTTTGAAAATAAATAAATAAAATGTCCTGAGACCTTCTCCACTAAGCGTAATTTTGGAGATAGATGTTTGACAAAATTTCTGGCCTAATGAAACCAGAAAATCATATTACTCTGTTGGGAAATGTTTTGGTAGATTTTTTGTGGACCATCAGCCGGATTCAAATACAATTTTCCAGCAAAATAATGCTGCCATTCATGTATCGCCAGTCGTGAGTGGTTTTCAGACAAAGAAATTCAACTTTTAGAGTGACCAGCACGTTCACAGCACTTAAACCCGATCGAAAACATGTGGGGAAATCTGTCTCGTCGTGTTTATGTTGGCGGGCGCAAATTTGCTTCGGTGGAGGATTTACGCAAGGCCGGTACAACGCAATGGGCTCTAATTCCATCTCAGGAGTTTAAAAACCTGCTTAATTCGATGCCAAGTCGGATTTTCGAACTTATAACCAAGTGCTGGTGGTTGGACTCACTATTATTTTAGATTTTTACGTTATTTGTTACACTGAAATTTCTTCTGTTTTTACTTTACCTTGACTGCCTTCAATCGAATTTCGCAGTACAAATTGAGTAAAGATATGTTTATTTGTTTTGGTCAATTTTTTTCTTTGTTTAAATAAATCATTTGTTTGTATACAATAAGTTTCTGAATAGTATTATACTTAAATCAACTTTGTTTTGAATATTTCAAAGGGAAATAAGTTGCCTTTAACTGAATTTCACTGAGTGTATTTAATACTTTTAACACATGCAATTCTTTCGTCGTTAATATTTACATTTATTGGACTATTTACGCGAAGCTTCATACCGTTCGCCTTGTTTACATTATGTCTTAACTTGTTCATCTTTAGCCAGTTATTTATAGATTTGAAATCTTTGTCTAATTGTGTGAGCAATTCAGCATTTTTAAATATACAATAATGTATCATCCGCGAACAAAACAACTTTACAATGTCTTAGCGCATTTTTATATTATTTGTATATAACCAAAAAATTATTACTCCCAATACTGTAAAAGAGAGACGGTCATTAACTTTGATCCAAAACTTAGGGACTGGTTTATTTTTAATACTACTGGACCTATAATCGATTGATATATTGTATAATGTCAGAATTGCACTTTCTAATTATATCAAAGATTGTTCTTATATCACGGAATTGAAATCTAAATCTAGTAGTCACATGTATGTATATCTGGTAAAATAAATTGAACATTTCGAATTGACGCATTAGTTTCACAGGCACTCTAAATAAAATTTCATATACATTTCACTTATTTGCAACTTTTCACTTATCACTGAGAATCTCATTCCCGAATTGCACGCTTGATATATCTTTGGCTGTATTGTTTTTTATAACAAGCTTTTTTAAGTGTTCGCTAAACTTGTGTCTGACTACCCCTTCTTGTTGTGATTTGTGAACGAATGTGTTTGTCTTTTGTTTTTTTTAATTTTCCACTTATACAAGTTATTGATTAGTCTATATTTTTCATCCATGTTCCCGAAAACAGCACTTTTATATAGCATATAACCGCCATTTTTTAAGCGTTTTAAATTGGACTTAAACAATTTTATATCGTTGTCGCTGTATCTCATAGTTATCGTTGTGGTTAGACTCCTACAAGTCTTACTAAACTTTTCATGAAATTGAGACGAATGACGATAAAATAAAACTCTAGGAAATTTTCTTTAGTTAAAAGTGGCGAAATTTTAGTTTGGTATGTTCGATGGCTTTTATTAATTGTACATCATTATATTTGTGTTATAAATATTTTAAATGTCTCATGGTTAGAACTTTTATCTTGTTTGTCAATTTGAACTAATGTCTTTTGTCTTGAAGTTTGCGGTTATTCTAGTGGGTTGATTTACTACAATACTTGCGTCAAACCATGATCATCTCTAAGAGTTATCATCCTTTCGCGAATACAATTTCTTGTTAAGAGATCTATATTATTATCACGGACTACAATTATGTTGTTCTCATTTTCTAGCGACTGATCACATCAATTTGATAAACTTAACAAAAGGTTGTGCTGCTGGGTCATCTGTATACTAACACAAATGACAATTTTTCTTCACAACATCGTACGTATGCTTTAACCAACAACGCATTGTTTTGAAAGTTCAAAATGCCGGTTACTTGGAATCGGAATACCGTTCTTATATACATGACATGATATAATAACACCACAAGTGATGGACAAGAAGCATGTTCGTAATTTGAAAATTTTATTTCTGATTTTAATATAATTATCATCGGTAACGTGCGTCTCTGCAAGCATCAACAGGTCCGGCTTACAACCCCTGACTAATACAGTGGTAAACATTCTTTTAAACGCATTTTTGAGAATGAAATTGAATCACTTCGTGAGAAAGTTGCCTTTCACTAGTTACAAAATTCATTTGCACAATAATTAACTACAGTTAAAATTTAATACATTTATTTTAACACAAACTATAATTTCAACATTTTAAAAAAATTAAATAAAAATGAAAAAGAGTGAAATATTCGTTTAAACGCACTTTATGAAACAACGTATAAATCGTTATTTGAAGTTTCTAAAACTAAAGTATTTTGTGTGATTGCCCTTGTTTCTTATCACATTAAATATTATCGCTATCATTGAATTTGTGAGGTTTTTAAGGACACCTAGATTAATTTCTCGCCAATATTCTTGAATGCACTGCTGGAGTTTTCCGAAAGGGAACCAAATTGCCTTCCATTGGAAGCATAAACCTTGGAAGCAAGCAGAGCCCAAAGGTTTTCGATTAGATTACAGTCGGGACTACAAGCCGGCCTATTCAATAAAGTGACTTTTTTTTTGACGAACCACTCCCTCGACTCTTTCGAAACATGGATTGCAGCATTGTCTTGCTGGAAAGTGAACTGCTGTTGTTGTTCATCAAGAAAAGATATAAGAAGATTATCCAGCAATTCCGTTTACATTCGGCAATTTATTTTCGTACCGAAAAAGCAAATTGGCAACATTAAATTGTAGGCAAAAGCTCCCCATACCATACCATAACACTACCACCGCCAATATTCCGGTTTGACCGGGGCACACTAAGTTTTGACAGATCATGCCAGTAGCAGCTGTAACAATCTGGACTGCATAAGTTAAACCTCCGAAAAAATTACGTCTTACCAATCAACTGTCCAGTGCATGCACTTTTTGGCAAACAGCAATCATCTCTCTTTGTGTGCAGCTGTGAACCTTGATTTTCCCTGCATTTTCTTCCATTTAACGGATTTTGATTCACGTAGAATTCTACAATTTAGCCGATTTTTTTTGTTGCTTCCTCAAATATTTGACCATCTCTTTTTCCCATAACTTTCTCCTGTCTTCAAGACGTTGCGGGCAACTGCCTTCGATCTTTTTATTTTCTTTGCGATTTGTCGATTAGAAAATTTAATCTGGGTTTGTGACCTTAAAAATTTGATCTTTCCAATTCAATTCCTTCAGCTGTTAACCGCTTTCCCTTCCCCTGTTGGGTAAAAGAAAATGTTTATTCTTTTGAATCACTAAGAACAAATAAAAACAATCGTGTCTTACAAAACCTATCAAAAAAGTGTCTAATTAATATTTTATCGCACAGAAACGCGGTTGCGTTTAAATTAATGTTCAACTCAAGAGTGAACGATCCCTTATACGCAAAATCAATATGCCACAAAACAGAGAGTCCATCTGCGCATGTTTTGGGAAAGAGAGATATCCGTACATTACTTCTTAAGAAAGTGATGCAAAAACTACGAAAAATACCTCTCTGAGTTTAAACGAACGTTTACCACTGTAGCTCTATTTCATTTTTGTTTGATAATAGTCTTTGTATATTCAAATAGTACCATTTTAATTTATTGTATTTTGTTCTTAGTGGCACTACATTGAGTCTTCGTTTATAGACTTCACATTCACGATCAAACGCATTATGATCGACATTCAGACGTAAGTTTAGATCTTTGTTAATCTCCACAGAATTCACACATTTAAAACATTCAACTTGACATTGAGATCCAATACGACATCCCGCACATTTCCAACGTACTTTATCCCAAACATTTAATAATTTTATAAAACTGGTACGAGTTCCTGCTTTGTTTTCGACATTATATGCATATAATTTGACATCTTTTAGAATCCCATTTTGGTTTTTTAAACTATTTATAAGATTCGCCTCTGTCATTTCTTCAGAATAAAAGCAAACTTTTAATCTTGGGTTACCTTTTTTAACAATGTCTACATGATAGTTTTCTCCCAGTCCACAGAATCACCAGGGATAATACTCAATTTTACTTTATTTTTAGTTTTATTGGCACTTTGTTTACCTTTTGGATTGATAACTAACGCACTTTTTTTAACTTCACTTGCCTATGTTCTTTTTCCACTTAAATTGTCTCCTATTATTTTCTTAATCTCATCTATTATTTCTTTGTTGCTCCCCTTTCTGCCAGTTTGCACAATTTTTCCGAATTTTTCGCTTAAACTAAACACATTCGTTTTTATTTCTTTTATCCTCTTTTCAATTCTTTGACGAGAAAGCAATTTCTTTTTTGCATTACTCATCTAATATCACCAGATTTCGCATACACACTACAACACGTGCTCATGATTACCCTTTATGAGTTAGTACGGTCGTCATATATATTACCCTTCTATTTTTTCCTTTATTTGATTTAATCAATTAACTTTTTGAATTAAATAGAAATAAATTTCAATTAACAATGTTCGTTTTGTTCAATTTGTCTGGTTTTCTTCTATTTGAAGTGCACACAGATTATTCTGGTGAAATATAATAATATTTTAATAGACGTGTTTAATAGTTAATATAATGGTTTCTCACTCGTATTAGCATTGTTACTGCGCCGCTTGCGGCTTTGGTTAAATTTGCGGACCTGTAAGGTCAATCTACAGACCACTTTATTTTAAATCACCTCATTAGTGAGGCCAAGACTTTGCATTTGAGTGATCCAATTAATTTTTCTTTCGAACCAAAGCAGCTGATTTGCTCAGCCCGAAGTTTATCTACTATGTGTCGGTTTTTTAATGTAGAGCGCAGAAGATCACCTTTTGCTACATCCGCTAATCAGGTCTATCATCGTAACCGATCGGAATGGAATTTCCTCCGATTTTTACGAATTTTGTATCATGGTATCTGTTCCGATGACCTAATCGGACAAACCTCCGACAACAAATTTTCTTGTGCGATGTATGACTGCAAAGTGTCAAAATAACAGCAACGCGTCTCAAATTCCCGCGAAGCATTCCGATGCATGACATGATTATCTTTCCAATTGTCTTTTACGTCAAAACAAATGTGACAAAAGTTCCGCAAGCATGGGTACTCTTCAAAATACCGTCGCTGGGGCCTTTTGTTCCATATATGAGAGTCATGATTGGCTCCTTGGAAGTTAGCATTTACGGCTCTAATCCACATGTTGTAATCGCAAATCTATTACAAAAGAATAAAAATAAGGAGTTGCTTTGTTTCATGATTTGCTTACAATTAATACGGGGAATGAAATTTTGGAAATGTTTTATTTTCACAAATTGAATGTCAAATACATGCGTGTCGGTACGCGTCTATATTTCGTTTACAATTCGGATACCATGAAGCAAATAAATCCTCCGATGGGAACCTTTCTCTGATCGGAGATTTCTCCGATTGGTTACGATGATACGAGGGCGGGTCAATAATGAGTTGAATTTCTGACCTCTTTACTGAAACAGCAACACTGCTCCTGTCAACAGGCATCTGCCAGTTGACTCCTGTCAAAATTTAAACTTGCTGCGTCAGTTAGTTTGTGTTTGACAGCTATTTTTATCAGACTACTCACTAATTTGAGGAGAAAATGGAAAAAAGAGAATTTCGTGTGCTTATTAAGCATTATTTCTTGCGAAAAAAAACCATTACCGAGACCAAGGCTAAGCTTGATAAATACTATGGGGACTCTGCACCATCGATTTCAATGGTAAAAAAGTGGTTTACTGAATTTCGTTGTGGCTGTACAAGCACTGAAGATGCCGAACGTCCTGGACGCCCAGTTGAGGTCTCTACACCCGAAACAATCGAAAAAATTCACGATATGGTCTTGGCCGATTGAAGATTGAAAGTGCGAGAGATTGTGGAAGCCGTAGGGATCTCGCATGGCTCAGTGGTTTCAATTTTGAATGATCACTTGGGCATGAGAAAGCTTTCCGCAAGATGGGTGCCGCGTTTGCTCACAGTCGACCACAAACGCAATCGTGTAACAACTTCACAGGAAGGTTTGGCGTTGTTTAATCGCAATATGGAGGAGTTTTTGCGCCGTTTTGTAACCGTGGACGAAACATGGATCCATCACAACACACCAGAGAACAAACAACAGTCAAAACAGTGGGTTTCTAAGGGTGAATCGGCGCCAAAGAAGGCCAAGGTGGGTTTGTCAGCCAATAAAGTTATGGCGACTGTTTTTTGGGATGCACGCGGGATAATCCACATTGACTACCTTCAAAAGGGAAGAACAATCAATGGGGAATATTATGCCAACTTATTGGACCGATTCAATGACGATTTGAAAAAAAAAACGACCTCATTTGGCCAAGAAAAAAGTTCTTTTCTACCAAGACAATGCAAGGGTGCACACATGTGCAGTTGCCATGGCAAAAATCCATGAATTGGGCTATGAATTGCTCCCTCATCCACCCTATTCTCCAGATTTGGCTCGGAGCGAGTACTTCTTGTTCCCAAACCTGAAGAAATGGCTTGGTGGAAAAAGATTTGACCCCAATGATGAAGTCATCTCGCAAACAAAGGCCTATTTTGAGGACCTCGACAAATCATTTTTTTTGGAAGGGATAAAAAAATTGGAGAAGCGTTGGACAAAGTTCAAGGGAGACTACGTTGAAAAACAAAATTATTTTTTTATCAAAAAATCTGGGTTTTAATCCAAAAGTCACGGACTTATTGACCCGCCCTCGTAATATTACGATAATATTCGTAATATTTTCATTTCCGTCGCTATCGTTTTTCCCTTTATATTTCTCGTACATCGTCCAACATTGCGTTTCGTATGTTATTAATGCTGGACGGACGACTGTTGAGCGGAATTTTTTTGTCACGCGCCGTCCAAGCCACTTCATGCTGACTCTATTTTTGCATGGTGGGGTGTAAGAGCGAGCCTAATAATTTAAAGTATTCGATCTTAGTACGACTGCGTTGTAACCCATTATCTCCTACCGCGTTTATCCAATTATTAAGGGCTTTCCCGTCATTATGTTTTTTTATTTGTTTGTGTTTAGTAGATAATCCGATATTTAACTTTATTTTAATTTTTTGTGTATTGGCTTTCCAATCGAACGGTTCCGGTGAGTGAAGGACTTTTTTCAAGCAAGTAAAAATCTTGTGAGATGAATGGTTGCTTAAATACAACATCAAGTCGAATTTACACTAATAATTTAGTTTCCCCATTAAATGTTGGATGTCACCCATGGAGCGAAATAACCACTGAGCCCAAACATCGGACTTTCGGACTTTTGTGCACTATATGAGCATATTGTTGTGTATGGCGGCTTTAATGCTGACTTACTAAGAAACGACTCGCTTGCATTTCAAATGAAAGACATAGCGTCCTCCGTCGGTCTGAGTATTGTTAACTACACCTACCCAACACATTTTGTCCCTGATCGTACACCCAGTCTTCTTGATCTTATTATTGTCTCCGATCCCAACTTTGTCCTTCTTTTTGACCAGATACCCTTCGATATCTCTGATCATGGTCTACTTTTTCTAACTTACAATGTCAAATTGTCTAATTGTGCTACTACTGAAAATTTTACATATAAAGATTTTAATTCAGTTAATGTTAATGCCCTTCAACTAGCCACAATGTCTGCCTCATGAATGCAGGTAGACAAATCGCCGATCCTAATGGAAAGTTTGATTTCTTTCAATCAATTTTGACACAACTGCTTGATAGGTATGTACCTACAAAAACAGTTAGAGTCCGTAACCAAAGCTATCCATGGTTTATCTCAGATGTGATAAACTCAATCAAAGTTCGCAATAAATTGCACAGTAAATGGAAACGCAGATCGACTACCGTCAATTGGAAAGAATTTAAAGAGGCACGTAATCGTACAACTTCAATTATATGTGCGTCCAAAAAAAATTACTATGCATCCAAACTCAATACCACCTTACCAGCAAAAAAAAACTATGGAGCAACCTTAAAACGAGTGGCGTTTCCAAAGGGTTTAACCAACAGAGTGATCTTGATCCTGATATGTATTCCTAATGACTATTTCATAGGTGAACAACTCGCTAATGGTAACTTTGATACAAATCGAGCATCAGCCTGTTCGGCCAGATCTGCGCATAGACTGGATGATTTTGAAGTTGTACGCGAAAAGCATCAGCCTGTTCGGCCTGATCTGCGCATAGACTGGATGATTTTGAAGTTGTACGCGAAAGCGAAATTTTTAAATTCACAATGGCTATTAAGTCGGAAGCTATCAGGGAGGACGGTATACCCATCCGGTTTATCAAACTTATCTTATCCCAGATAGTTGCCCATCTTACTCATATCATCAGTTTGCGTAATTACATCAACTTTTCCCAGGTCATGTAAAATAGCTAGAGTCCTTCCAGTAGCAAAAAAAACAAACAGCGATGCCCCTTCTGACTTTAGACCGATTAGCATATTACCCAGTTTATCTAAAATCTTCGAAAAAGTCTTGCAAATACTTGGTCATGTAGCTAACCAAAACCTGCTTTACGAGAAACAATCAGGATTCACGGACATCACAGTTGCTCTACCGCTACGATAGGTTTACTCGATGAAATAAGGCAAGATTATGACAAGGGTAATATAAGTCTTCTTTGCCTACTTGACTTCTCGAAGGCTTTCGATAGGGTAGATCACAACATTTTAAGCTGGAAGCTCAAAAATTTCTTTGGTTTTAGCCGTAGGGCTACCCATCTTATTAACAGCTATCTCTCTAAGAGATTCAAGAAAGTCATCTCTGGCGGCAAATCCTCCCTACTTAAGGCCTTAGTTCAAGGAGTCCCACAAGGTTCAATTCTGGGTCCTATTCTTTTCTGTATGTTTATTAACGATTTTCCAGATTATAGTTCTGTCCACCTTTATGCAGATGACGTACTTCATTTAGCAAAACCATATAAGAAGCTTGATGTATATGCTGACCACATCAATGTAGATCTTACCCAAATTTCTATTTGGTCCTGAGCGAATGTATTGCTTCTTAACCCAAAAAATCTCAAGTAATGCCGATCTCTGAAAGACGTTTTCAACTGAGTATCCTGCCAGACTTGTACCTAGGTAGTAGTAAAATAACAGCTGTTGAACACTAAACTAGCCTTGGCTTTATCATTAACCGTAAACTCTCAGGTTATAATCATACTAATGAAGTTATTGCTTGGATCTACGGCTGTCTAGGCAAATTGTGGTCAACTTCGTATTTTACCCCTGTTGAAACCAGACGTAAGTTGGTACTCATCTTAATAGCGCCTCTTATTACATATTCTGAAGTTGTCTATAGCGCTCTCGATTCACTGTCACTAAATAAATTAAAGTTGGCATTCAACGAACCGGTTCGCTATGTACTAGGTGGAGTGAAAAGTAACCTCCTTGGGAATGAATTTTTTTTTTTTTTTATGTTTTTTTCATTTTATTCAATACAGTCCCCTTTTAGTTTGATACACTTATTCCAGAGATTTTCGAACTTCTTGATCCCGTCCGAAAAGTAATTTTCCGAAAGGTCTGCAAAATACTCCTCCGTGAAGTCGATGATTTCCTCACGTGAGCTGAATTTTTTTATTGATGAGCAATCTTTTGAGGTTTGGGAAGAGATAATAGTCGGAGGGATCCAAATCCAGTTACCAATCGACGCCAAAAGTCCGCCCGATTCCGCATCAGCAAGTCCAAACACTCTTTCGAGGTGCTCTCGCGTTCGTGTTTTTGGTCAGGAGTGAGCATGCGCGGCACCCAGCGGCAGGATAACTTTTTCATATGCAGAATATTGCCCAAAATATGGCGTGTGCACTCAGTACTAATCTTTGTGGTATTTGCTAGCTCGCGCACCTTCACTTTCCGGTCAGCCAACATCATTTCATGTATTTTTTTGACATTGTCCTCTGTAACTGCATCGGAGGGCCTGCCGCTGCGGACTTGATCGGTAGTGGAGTTGTGGCCACCACGAAACTTTCGAAACCAATATTTGAAGGTGTAATCTGACGGAGCATTAGCCCCATAATATTTATCCAACTTTTCTGTTGTTTCCTTCGCCGTTTTGCCTCAGCTGTCAAAACAAAACTAAAGACAATATCGCACTGAAATTTGGCATGTCTGCCTAAATATGAACGGACTTCAAGGCACCATAACGCAGCACTTAGATGCGCATTCTGGCGGTCAAGGAGGTTACTTTTCCACCTAGTATATGGACTTCGAAGATACGAACGCATCTCAGAACATACCAAAAAGATACTAGGTTGCACGCTACAACAGTACATCAATGTGAGAAGCTGCATATTTCTACATAAAATTATTCAAAATAAATCCCCGCCCAATTTATACAGAGTGTCCCCTAATTTGTTAACGATAATTTGGGAAATGTTTCCTGGGCATATTCTAAGAAAAAAATCGTTCTACATTAAGGGTCTATCTTTCCAATGTTGACAGCATTTATTGAGGATTGAAGAAAAGACTTACTTCGTGTACCTTGACCCAAGTTAACGGAAATTTCTCTGTTAGTTCTAATGGTAGAAACTTCGTGTAATGGCGTTAAACACCGTTTAAATAAAGTTGATATCTCGTTCGAATCTTTAGAAATCCAATTTCTAAACCTGTTCCATTTTCATTGCTCATGCTAATTTTTGACTTTGAGTTCACTTTTCTCCAGAAAATGCCTAATTAACAGAACGTTTTACTATTTTTTTCTTATGAAAGCAACAATAATAAAAAAAAATCATCAATAACGTTTATAGAACAATAAAGGTTTTTTTTTTTGCTTTAAGCAGCTTCAAAGGATATGAATACAAAATTATTTCATATGGTTTTGGATAATTTCTATTTTATGTGTGTACTAAAACAGTTATAACAGGTGTTAAAAGTGTACTCCTTGGTTTTGTAAGCGTCCTAGAGTCCGTTTTTGGATTTCAATGCGAATGTTTATTGATTCTAATTGCTGCCTCACTTTGATGACTCTTCGAGAATACGCTCTTCCAATTCAATTAAAGTTGCTATTTCGGTTGAATAAACAAGTTCTTTCATTCTTCCCCATACGAAAAAATCCAATACTGTAAGGTTTGAAGAGCTTGCAGTCCAGTGAACTGGCCCATTTCTTTGTATCCAAGGATTACCGTACTCTTCATCTAGCCAATTCTTAACTCCACGACAATAGTGTCCTGGAGCACCACTCTGTTGGAAATATGATGAAGCTAGTTGAATCAGTGGAATGTCCTCCAATTGTTCTGGTACATAATTTCGCAAAAACTCCAGATAGTTTGTAGAATTTAGCCTAGGTGGTAGTTTGAAGGGGCCGATTAACTTGTTTGTGGATTGTCCACAGCCGATGTATGAAAATTATGAAAATTTCTGATCCCATCTTTGTAAACTGAGATTCGTCCGTCCAAAGAATTCTGCTAATAAGCTCGTTAGAAAACTCAAGCCTCTTTTCCAAACCTTGCACAGGTGTATGGTGGTATGGATAAGGATTTTCTTCATGCAGTACATTAGAAATTTTATGTCTGGAAACATTGAATTGCAAAGCTAAGCGTCAAAGCTGATTGATGGTTCAGTTGTAATAGCCAAAATTCTTCTTACTTGTCGAGCTATCGCGTTAGGTCGTATATTTGAAATTGGTCGCGTTTCTCGAAGCCTTCGATACGTATTTCCAAATACTCCTTCACTGGGAAGTTGAGTTGTCGGATAGGATATAGTTAATGGTATCTTTGTCGCGCACTAGTTGAACTTCCATTGCACAGCCCATAAACGTAAATAATGTCTGGGTATTCTTGGTTTATAAATGCAGACATTTCAAATAGCGTTTCTAAGCGAGTGTAATGCTAGTGTAAAAAATTGAACTGATGAATTATTTTTTTCTTCTAATGCTTTATACCATTTTTGTTTGGTAAATTTTCGAAATAGGCCATCAAATCCCAAACCTAACTCTTTCTGAGAGCTTTTAAGGAACCTTTGCTTGACACTCATCCATTGTAACATATTTATTTAACATAAACACAGCTGGCATATACCTATTACAATTTACAATTTAGAATTATTCTCATTGTTCTATTTTAAATGCGTTGTAATTTTAATAGCAACGAGCAGAACTTTAATCATTGCACTGAGAATATTAATTCCACTTAGCACTGGCATCGTATTCCGTATTCTACTAAAAAAAAGAACACTTTTTTAACTATATAGGCTATGTATGTGTGAATCAAACTTTAACTTTGAGTCTATCACCACACATAAATATTTGATTTGTTCAACTTATTCTAACATTTGATCGTCTGCGTTTAAGTTTAATTCGGGATTATGTTTAAAGATCAGATATTTAGTTTTAATTTGTTTGCTCTGGTGAACTTGTAGAAAACATACTGAATATTTCGTTCACATTCGTTGATGTTTTCCCCTGATATAAATAGCAAGGTATGATCCATGAATAGTGTGCTTAATGGGAGAGTAACACTCCTAAGTATAGATCCTTGTGGAACTCCCATTTTTGTCTTGACGCTGTCGGATGATATACCATTTACCACCGTTTGTTGTGTTCAACCGCTTAGAATATATTTAAACCATATTAACTCGGTACTTCTTATGCCATATCCACTTAATTTACATAGAAGAATGTTCCTATCTACGGATGGTTTCAAAGGCTCTTTTGAAATCAAGAAAATCAGCAATGACGGAATGAGACATCCTTTTCAGCTAATTATGAGAGTGTTTAAAGCTGATTCACAAAAGTGTCTTCTTCTAAACTCAGATTGATTTTCAATGAAAAGGTTGTTTGATCCAAAATACTCTTCTAAAGTAGTATTTGGTCTACTTTTTCCAAAAGAATTTTCGTGTACAGGAAGGACGTTGATAGGATGAACATTTTCACATAAATGGGTACCTGTTACTTTTTCGACAGGGGTTACTACGGACTCTTTCCAAGTTTCACGGAACACAGTGTCACAGCAAATAGAGAGGTTTATTACTCTTACAATTATGTCATCGATTACGTTGATTGCATCCATCAACATTTTAGTGCTTATTTGATTGCCTATTAAAGATTGTAATATAGTATTGGAGAAGAGAGAAGACGTTGTTCCGGACTCGTTGATTTCCTGCTTCAATATAAAATCTTACACGACAAAAGCAACGGACTTTGTACACTGTCTTGGTGTACTCCAACTTTAATTTCGAATTCTCCGGTTATTTTTCGCTGTGCAATTTACTTTCGTTTTAACATCGTGAATATCGATCATCATTCTTACATATGTTACTTCTTCTTAGGAACGTTCATATAAGATCTCTAAGAACTGTACGTCAAACACATTTTCCTAGTGCATATGCTTTGAAACTTCGCGATATTTTTTCATCATTTTTCGTAAACTCGTCGACTTGCCTTTCACAAAGCCGCATTGACTACCATGGAGTTTAATAATATTGCGTTCTTGACTGTCTAGAGCTCGCTCGTATATTTTCATGGTATGCGACTTTAGTTTCACCGATCAGTAGCTGTTGGAATTTCTAGTGTCGCCTTTGCCTTTAAACAGTGGAACAACGATCCTTTCAATTCACTGATTAGGTATTCGATCGCCTATTACAATTTTATTGAATAAAATCGCGAACCATTTCCCAAGAAATTTTCCGATTTTCGCCAAACTTCGGAGCATATTTAATCCGGTTCATTTTTCATTTTTTTTTACAGCTTTGCCAACTTCGGCTTCCGTAAAATCCACCGTTAGGTATTCGTGCGCGACAGCATGGGGAATGATACTGTGCGCATATTGTTCGTTTAGTAAATCGTTATCTTGTTTATTATCGTCCCCATTTTTCTGACCCAATTCTCGCCACTTCGGGTGTTCCACAAGGCAGTCATTTCGGTCCTTTAATTTTTATTTTGACTATTAACGATGTTGTTAACGTCATAAAGCACTCCCACATATCTATCTATGCCGATGACATGAAAATCTATAGATAGCTATCAAACCTCTCTGACTCTCAACGTTTACAAGATGATCTTAATAGATTCTCAATATGGTGCCATAAAAACATTCTCGAGCTCAACACAGAAAAATGCCAAGCCAAAGAATCAAAGAATAGCTGCAGTTACTTTAATGCGGGACTTGGGTGTATTGACTCCGTAATTAGCAAAGCTAACTCCGCTCTCGGATTTGTCAAACGATGGTCAAAAGAACCTTTGTTCGTCCATTTCTCGAGTACGTCAGCGAGATATGGTCCCCTTACTACGATTTACATATTCTGCGCATTGAAGCTGTCCAATGTAGATTTCCGCGATTCGCATTGCGTGCGCTACCATGGGCTGACCACAATGTTCTTACCCCCCTATGTTAATCGACTCAACCTACTCGGTCTCCTGTCTTTGGAAAAATGTCGGGAGTTCGCCGATATTCTCTTCATCTACAAACTTTTAACCGGCATCATCGACTGTTCCACAGTACTCTTCCAAATCCAATTCAACACCAACCCGTGTCATTTAAGATCTGCCCACCTTTTTCGTCCGAATAATCCCAGGACAACTTATGGTCTCAACGAGCCACTGTATCGTATGCTACGTGATACGTCAAGTGTTCGATTTCCACTGCAGCAGTTTAACCCTTCGAAATTCCCTGAACAACCATTTTTCCCGTCATTAGACCTTAACACATGGGCTGGAAAGTCAGTGCCGTTTTATAGTAAAACACAAAATTTTTGCAAAATTCAACTTTATTTATCAATATAATTGCCTTCGAGGGCGATACACTGATTGAAACGATTTTTCAATCTTTCAATACCAGGTTTGTAGTACGATTTCGGTATAGCCTCAAAATAGGCCTCTGTTTCGGCGATTCGGTCTTAAATCTCTTTCCGGCGAGCATTCTTTTAAGGTCTGCGAACAGGAAATAGTCGCTGGGGGCCAAATCTGGAGAATACGGTGGGTGGGGAAGCAATTCGTAGCCGAATTCATTCAATTTTGCAATCGTTTTCATCGACTTGTCACACGGCGCATTGTCTTGATGAAACAACACTTTCTTGTTCTTCAAATGCGGCTGTTTTTCTGCGACTTCGTCCTTCAAACGCTCCAACAATGCAATGTAACAGTCGCTGTTGATAGTCTGCCCCTTTTGGAGATAGTCGATGAAAATTATTCCAAGTTGCCAGCCGACTATTGAGTTTTTGGTCGTTTTAGACGAAGTTCGTCGCCTGCTCGCCACTCAGCTGACTGTCGACTTGACTCTGGTGTGAAGTGATGGATCCAAGTTTCATCCATTGTCACATACTGACGCAAAAATTCGGCTTTATTACGGTTGAACAGCTTTAAACACTCCTCTGAATCATCAACACGTTGTTGTTTTTGGTCGACTGTGTGCAAACTCGGCACCCATTTTGAACACAGCTTTCGCATGTCCAAATATTCGTGTATGATATATCCAACGCGCTCTTTTGATATCTTCAGAGCCTCAGCTATCTCGATCAACTTCACTTTACGGTCATTCGTAATCACTTTGTGGACTTTTTTGATGTTTTCATCTGAAACAGCCTCTTTTGGACGTCCACTGCGTGCATCATCTTCGGTGCTTGTATGACCACTTTTAAATTTTTCAATCCACTTGCGAATGGTTCGTTCGGCTGGTGCAGAGTCCGGGTAACACTTATCAAGCCATTTCTTTGCATCGGCTGCATTTTTTCCCATCAAAAAGCAATGATAAATCAACACACGAAATTGCTTTGAATCCATTTTTTTTTCACAATAACAAAAGTTGCTTCACTCACAACGCTATATCTCGAGAACTAATCGTCCGACAGCCGTCGGACGGTTATACAGGTATCTTTTGAAGGTTGGTACTAACTGAAAATGGTATGGATTTAATTCAAGTGGTGCCCTCTGTTAGAAACGGCACGGACTTTTCAGCCCATGTGTTAGTTTAAGTAATAATTAATAGTAGTTATAAGTCATAGTTTTAAGTTTAGTTTGTTAATTTCTATGTTTGTATTAAACATTTCAATAAACTGTCCGGAGTTGACCCGGGCCTCAAATCAAGGTACTCTTTCCATCTATTGCAAATATCGTTGTCCCCCGTCAATAGATTTCCCTGTTCATCTATATTTATTTCGGCGTAATCTTGGAACTGTTAGGCCGTTTACCCGTGCTTTGACGTCCTCTTAAATAGCTTGCAATTTACATGAGTTTAGTAACTCATCAGCAACTAAGTTACATATTCTAGAACCTATTCTTTTTTCGATTACTTTCGACTTTCATGGCAATCACCAGTTTCATGGCTATTGGTCGATCGCTAATTTTTGATTCGCTTACGATTATATCTAGAAGTTCAGCTGCTAATAAGAAGGCAACTTCGTTCCGTAATAATATTGTGCATTTTAGAAGCTTTTGTTTGCAAGTAGCGGGCCATGTTTCCAATATTTTGCCACTTAAATTCGTAAATGGATAATATCATATCAATTTTACGTTGCCGTAATATGTCTTATATTGTACTACGACATTCCAGCTTGATACGTGTAATTTACATATTTTTGAATACGAGTAGCATCATATTTGTTGTCCCCAAAAAGTGTCAATCTGTGATGCAAACATTTTTTTTTTTCGCTGTGCAGAAATGATCTGGGGTGTATTCAATAGGTTCACTTCCACAATTCCATACATTCTTACTAGTCTCCTATTCATTCATATGGCGTTGGTATGCGTGAATGTATGACTTATGTTTGGCTCCACCGATTCTCTCCAGATGTTGGAACCCCCCGATCACGCTTACTGACTTAGGGCAGTCTCATTAAATGTTAATGTGCCTCAGCCTCGTCTTTGTTGTTTAGTTGGCTGAATATGAATTTTCTCCATTTAGTCGCCTTTTACGATAAGAAAGGGAACGAACTGAAGTATTCCAAAAGCCATTGGCGCACGAAGAAAGAAAAGAAAATAAAGTTATTGCGTTTAGAGTTTCTCGGGTTTTTTTTTTTTCGTTGAACAACATTGGTAAAAGTTCTATATTCTTACACTCAAGTTGCACCTAATGCTGGCTGGTATCGTAGACAACAGTCTATCTTCTAAGTCTATCCATTCTATTGTATTACATGCTCCAATACGAGTGGAGTATGGTATGTGCGGAAAAGTTCAGTTCAGTTCACTCAAAAAAATTCAGCTAAATTTCCAAAAATACATCTGATTATTATACCATATGAATCATTAGTTATTAGATTACGAATCCTCAAATTCCCTCTGGCAAAATATTAATAATGTTTATTTAATTATTAATTCATTCAAACTGTGGTTGTAAGGGGAAGCCTTTGTTGTTTTGTTTGTTTTTGTAGGGCGAACTATTCGCCTTTCGAATAAAGAAAATCGATTCCATTTTGTTATGATTTGCTTTTATATGAGTTTGCTTTCTAAATACTATTTTTTTCTTTGAACGTGTTCTTTGTGAACCATTAATATGGTGGAATGTTAAGTAAATTGTTATCGGTAATAGGTAATCTGGAATGGTGTACGTATGATGTTCAGCTCATGTCTGCTCGATTGGGGCATAGTACGCAGTATATTTTCCTTTTTTTTTTCTACTCAAGTTCAACTAATCTAGTAAAGTCCTTGGGTACATTTTAAGCACTGAATTCTACACAATTCTGGTATCTGGTTCATTTAGCACCAGTGAGAATCGCTGCAAGTTGAAAGGTACTTCTTGTATTGTTCAATCCTGTTCAATCCACAAAGTAAATTCTATGCCTGGTCCTATTCATCGTATATATTATAATTGTGATTCTCATACGTACATATTCCTCGCTATTACTGCCTATTCCAAAGGGGTTTTGATCTAATGCCATTTAGGATTTCGTTTGAGAAATTACTTCTACTTCTCTGCTGACAACCCTTATGGCTCTGTTTTTTGCAAACATTCATTGACTATTTTTTTAATGATTTAACGTAATGATGCGGTAACATTTAGCTCTGTCTAAATTCTCTTTTTACTTATTATTTTCAGATGCGACGTTTGTGGAAAAGGCTTTGGTCAACGATATAATTTAAAAATCCATGCACGCACTCATACTGGTGACTTTCCATTCGAATGCAAAATCTGTAAGAAAAAGCTTCATACGCAGTCCAGTTTACAAACACACATGCAAACACATCAAAAGGATCAAACCAGCCAGGTGACGACCACCATTAAATACGAACCACTTGTCGCTGTTAAAGTTAAATTAGAACCACTCGATCAATCTCAACAAGAACAACATGAACAAGATTTACAGCATCATCAGCAATTGCTTAATCAACATGAAATGCTCATTCAACCTAAACATGAGTCACCACACGGGAACAATATAGCAGCCGCCGGAAACGTTCACATGTACTCACAAAACCATAACAATACGACTAGCATAACAACAGCCAACGCAACCACCAGCACAACCACCGAGGAATCCTCGAACGAATCTCATCATGATAATAACATGAAACTTGTGATAAAGAACGATGTACAAAACGGACCTCCTACTCAGGTTACATACGCACAACAGCAGCCACAGCTGCAGAATATGCGTCATCAAAATAACCATCAGTATCAAAGGGTCTCAGCAATAATTAAGTCCAGCACCACATCAATGTCGTCGATGTCGCATTCACCATCGTCTTTGATAATTTCCCCATCGCCATCGCCATCATCATCATCGTCTTCATCGTCGTCGGCTTCATCGCCTATATCTGGTGGATCGGCATCGGTAACAGCCTCGACATCAGGTGCTGCTGTTCACACATCCTTATCGTCAGTATCATCAACGTCTATAAGACACACGAACGAGAACTCACCGTCCCTAGCCACAACGGCCCTTATAATTAAAAGCGAACCAAATCTCTACTCCTCAGGTGATAATTCCGTTGACATGTTCATTAAAAAGGAAATCATATTTGACGAGTGCTCAGCACCGTCACAGAACTCACCACCGAGCTCGAAATTCCATACGAACTTCGACGGCGACGACTTGGTCGACGCACACGATTTAACACATTCATTACCTTATTCGAATCTCTTTGAACCGAACTCGATTCCAGACAGCATTCCAGATGACCTCTACCCGGACGATCCAGATGACTTTCGGTTGGACCATAGCTCACTGGGACTACAATCGTCCACCACCGATGGGGATTTCATCAAGAAGGAGTGGGTGTATGGCACCGGGAGTGGATACACGATCAACGGAAAGTTTGATGATGACAGTGACGCACTTTGTGATCCTGCCAATTTTATTTACAATTAACAAAAGTAATCCCGTTTGTCATCTTTCATATTCGTATTCGTCTTCGTCTTCGCCGATGTCGTCGCTGCAGACATTGCAGTCGTTGCAGTCGTCACTGTCGCTGTCGTCGCTGTCGTCGTCGTCGTCGTCGCCGTCTTAGTTATTATTGTTGTCGATTTTTAGCGTAAATGCATGCATAATCTATCTTTCCACCAAAATTAAACGTACTGTGACGTGCAGAGTTGTTGTCGCAGCAGCAGCAGGTAACTTAAGATAAATGGGATGAGGTATTGTTTATTTTTGTTTTTTTTTTTTAAACTTAAAAAAAAAAATGCAAGCTAAAAACTCGAAGTAGATAAATAGAAAGAGAAGAGGGAGTAAGTTTTAATTTTTATATTTTATTCTTAATTTAAATTATCGCATGTATGTATGTATATGTATGTTTAAGAAAATTTCATTGTTTTTTAAAATAATTAGACGAAGAGGCAATCAAAATTTTCATGACAGTAGCTGTTAGTTGATCTGCATGCTTATTTTTATTTAGATTGTTAACATTGCTTTTATTTTAGCAGTGAAATGAATCAGTTAAACAGTCAGGAATATGATTGACTCGAATGAGAGGAGATGTTGTAGCTTTATGTACTTGGACGAAAACTAGAATCAAGAAGACAAGGAAGCGAAATTTTACATGTGACGAGTTCCTAGCTTTAGTTTGAATTACCTTAGAATCAATTATCAGTTTATGACAATCTTCATATATGGTATACCCTGTGTGAAGTCCTGCAAAGTTTTCAAAAATCAGAGCCTCGCAAATGTTGTTTGTTTTTAATAATTTAATAATACTGTTTAAATGTGTATGAGCAGGTCTAAATTATAAGCCCCTTCTGGTAAAAAAAGTCTCTATTAAAAGTTATCCCGATTTAGATTTTCCTTTGGTAAAAGTAAGAATCTTTTAAGTAATGCCATGAGTGTTTTAAACATTAGAAACTAGCCCTTTCTCAACAAAAATATTTATGTCCTGCTAATCTAACGTATAACCTCAATAATTCCCCAACACCCACTATAAATACTCAATCAGAGGGAGGACCTAGATTGATTAGAAAACGATGTCCGACTTGATCTGAATATTTCATTTAAGCCTTTTATTGAGAATCGTGTGGTATATCTTAGCAATGATCCTTCAGGCGGAAACTTTTTTAAATAAAAAAAACTTTCATCCGCGTGGTAAGGCAACTACAATAGCTTTCCATCATATTCGCTGGTCTATTAATTTTCCTGAGATAACATTTGGCGGGCTTTAAAATGATTTGGATCTGGCTTAGAAAATTGCCAACTAGCGCCTCAGATGGATAGGACTCGTAGAGCGTAGAATACCCAAGTACCCAGCCAAACGACAAGACAGTCGAGGAAAACAATATCTTGTTTCACGGTGCAGCCCAAATTCTTTTTCAGAAGATGATGTCTTATTTTATAAGTCTAACAGCAGCTACAGCGATACCAGATAGATACATCGAGGATGCTTACGTGGTGCGTCTATTCCCACTACCAAACCTGTCTGTGCCAGTGGAACTTGAGCAGTATTCTATGTATGTTACGCCTTCTCCAACCAATCGTGTGTTATATTGTACGTTGTTTGTATACACATTAGCCGTGCTTTTTTTTTTTGTACATCCGCTGTCCGCTAAAAAAATAATTTGCGTGTAAATTACAACAATACCATAGCGATATACGCTAAGTCAATGTATATACGCTATCTACTTAGCGAATATAAAACAGTGCTTCCATTCTATTTGCTTCGTTTGCAATGAATTTTTAGAAATGTCAAACATGACGCATGCCGACAATATTTTTTCAAAATAAATTAAATTTGTTCATTAACCGACAGCTTCCATTACACGTTTTTATGATGAACTCTTAAACGGAATTTTATATCTTCTAATATACGCTGGCACAACGCCAACTTAATTCCATGGCTTGCCTTGCAATGATATCTGGAAACTTCTTTCATTAAGTTTAAAGTCTCAATTTTGGCGTCAATACTACTCGCATTTTTCCAGTAGACAGTTTAAATTTTCAGACAAGCGCTGATTGATACAGCGCCGTGTTTTTTTAATCTGACTTCTATATGAACCTGCCTAATGATAGCCTTACAACGATGTGGTCTTCATATGAATCTTCACAATTATTTTCGTTGTTTTCAAAGAAAAAGACGGTAAGGTGACCAATTTTAAATCATCATCTTGAGAATGATGGTAATTGGATGTTGTACGGTTAGGTCGGTGACGATACCCATTTTGTAAGGGTTTCGCAGAAAAAAACAAGCCAGAGTAACATTTGTCCTTCTTACCCTGTTGCTAACTAATGAATAACCACCTTGCATGCTTGCAATAATTTCTTAGTGCCACTGCATAAAATGAAATTTAAAAAGGTGGCACCTGGTTGTAAAAAGTGATATAAGCGACTTTCCTTTTCGTTTTTTCACATATCAGAACCGCAGTGAACTGGACACATCTGTGAATTATATGTGACCATTACAACGTTATTAGTTTGATCAATTGTTTCTAATATATTAGTCTTTCAATCACTAATGAGAATTATATCCTTAACTGGTAGTCTCCAATAACTTGATCAGCCATTCCCATTTATTGTTGAATTCAAATACACAATTCCTGTTACGAGGAACCTGACGAATTGTTTTTATAGAAGACTTTGTTGCGCTGACAGTACCAGTTCAAGCACGAAGGATGTTATATCGCTTAGATGATCGGTCAAAACTATAACATACATGACATTTGGGAACGATTTTAATTTTGGCAACACCCATATGTCCTTGAAGGAGTTGTTCAGAATTCGCTTTTAAGGATTAGCTCGAATAATTGTGTGGTCCTTACACGTTAGGTTAATTCATCGCTCCTGGTAAAATAAAGTGTATATCCATCCTGAATTCATAATTTTTAAGGCTAACTACGGGATTTTGAATTTGTTGCTCTCTGTAGTATTTTGAAATTTACGGGAAGCATATTGATTGATTATAGAGTAAGTTGCTGAGTTGTATAAAGTGAGCATTAGATCTGATGCGAAAATGGATTTGAGATTAAAAAAGGATTGTCTTGGACGAATAAAATTGTATGTTTTCTAGAAGCAAATTATCTAATGATGCACGAATTTGTCCCATTCGGCTTGACAAATTTTCCATTTCAATTTACGGTCCATGTAGCGACCTGAGCTCGGTAATGTTTGTTGATGCTTTATTCTGTCTATTTTGCCTCTGGGTATGGTCGCAACGATTCGAACTACAATAAACGGACACTCACCGATTTTGATTCGCAAGTTGTAATTCAAAAGACGTTAAAGAAGGTTTTTTGAAAATTTACAGCTGTTAAGACTATAAGATTGATATTGATGTTAATATATTAAGAGTTCTTTATTGACGTTCAGACTTTGTTACGTAAATAGATTAGGTATATATGAGTTCCTATGTACTCATATATGATTTTAATGTTAGAACAGGTGCTTATGAAGCTCTAACAATTCTTCCCTCAAAATTAAAGTTCCATAAAGGTTCGATCTAAATACAATACACCTTCAAAAAAACAAAAAACAAATAATAATAATAAATTCTTCAAATATTCAAAATTGATTCAAAAGTTAAACTTCACAACTTCCGTTATATCTATAAGAGATCAAATATTTTAACAAATTCATTATGCTTACATTTCTTCAAATTCTTTGTAAAGATATCAGCGACCATATCTGAAGTTGAAATATATTTAACATCAATAAGTTTCTTTTGCGCCAGTCATATGATGTATCTTAATGACGATATGTTTAGTTTTGTTATGATAAACGGGATTTTTAACTAATTGCTGAGCACTGATGTGGTCACCATAAAGCTTTTGGACCTCCTACTAAGCAGATAAAAGCCATTTCTTCCAAAAATTCCTTAAATGGATAATATCTTTTGCAGCAGAAGAATATGCCACGTACTCTGCCTCGGTGGTGCTTAGTGCGACGGTTTTTTGCTTCTTGCTCTCCCAGTTAATAGCGGCCTCAGACAAAAATTAATCCGTTTTAACCAGTAAATCACTTCCTATCATCACTAATCCCCACCCAGTCAGCATCGGAAAAACCATAAAGACATGTTTGTCTTGGAAAAAAGTCAATTTTAAGTTTGATGTTGATTTGAAATACCTTAAAATTTGTTTCGTAGCGTTCAAATGCTCCATGTGTGGGTTAGTATTAATCAATTTACACAGAGAGTGCATTATATCTGACCTATTGCATACAGCCAAATACATTCATGATCCAATGATAGATTGATGTTCCTTTCTTCCCTTAAAATCTCAATACCAAAAAATGCTCTGCTGGTCCTTTTACTTGCAATTTGACATTGTGGAAATGTTTTACTCTATCCAGCAGATTCTGATCGGAACTCGTCTACGTAGATAGCTGCGATTATATACGCGAAGATATACGCACGCATCTGCATTAAACGTACAGAAACCCATATTTCGCAAATAATGATCTAACTCACGATTCCACTCATATCGAGATTGTCTTAGCCCATACAGCGCCTTTTTTAACTTACATACCTTGTTCGCATTTTCTTGGTCAACAAAACATTTGGGGGTTGAACCATATATACTTGTTCCTGCAATTCTCCATTCAGGTATGCGGATGCCACATCCAACTGATGAATAATCTAATTGTACGTCACAGCCAGTGCTATAATAAGTCGTATTGACGTGTATCGGACGACAGGGGAAAAAGTATTTTTATATTCCAAACCATAAAATTGATTACATCCTCGTGCAACAAGACGTGCTTTATACTTTGAAAAAGTTACCCTTCTTATCCCTTTTAATGTTAGATATCCACTTGCAACTTAGAACAAATCTGTAAGCTCCCAAGTTTGGTTCCTCATCAAAGAGTTAAACCCTTCAGACATAGCTTCTCTCCACGTCTGATTATCTATACCATTAAGAGTGTCTTCCACACCAGCTGGTAGTTTTTACCTAATGTTCGTGGCCTTAGTTCTCTTCGAGAACTCTGTTGTTCTGCACTAACATCCTCATCGGTTTGCTATCTAAATCTTCAAGCACTAGGTTAACCAGCCATCACAAAAATCTACTAAATCTTCTTCAGAGTTTGGTATATCTTTCTTTACAAATACGTCGTTCGTTGAAAATAAAATATTCGTTTTCACTCTTGCAGTTATTATCTGGTGCCCTAGGAAGATAATGTGGTTTTGAATGATTCAACTTGTCTGATTGAACTAGGAACCGAACATTTCTTTTCTTCTGAGTTGTATAATCTATACGCTCTAGATTCGTATAAGTACCCTACCATTAAACACCCAATACCCTTTGTTGCGAACTTTGATTTGCTTGGATTTTTATTTAAAAAAAAACATTTATTACCAAAAATTCGAAAATGACTTACATTTGGTTTTTGTCCTTTCTATACTTCATAGGGTGCTATATTTTTAAAATTGTTGTTGGTGATCGATTTCAATGTTAGAACAGGGTGCTTATGAAGCTCTTACAACAGCTTTGCTGATGACTGTTTTATTACTTACGTCCGTACATCTCTTGAAATAGACTTTTTGACCTTGATTCCTTAAGTACAGTTGTGGCGAACTAATTAAGAACGATACACTGGAATCATGTTTTTCGAACATTTTTATTTAAATTTTTATTCATCTTAGGTTGTTAAGTTTTTTCTTTGTACCATGTATCAGTTAAAAACAGAAAATAGCAAAAAGATAACGGAAACAGAAAATTGAATCCAATATGTTTTGGTAAAAAGAAATTAGCTGGCGACCTAATTAAGAACGATAAGAGAATATGTAAACTTTTCATTGTATTTTGCGGTTTTTCCTCAATACTTTGTCGGGAATCCTTTGTTTGCAATTACAGCCATACATCGTCTTGGCAGTGCTGACATTTTTTCGATGTTATTGCATTCTTGGCATGTCCTTGCGATTTCATAAAATTCATTTGTTGTATTGCTAATTTTATACTTTTTAACTCGTAGCAGGGGTTTTCGATTGGATTTAGGTCCGGACTGCATGACGGCCAATCGATGACATCCACAGAATTATTCTGAAACCATGCTTTTGTTGACCTCGCAGTATGTTTCGAGTCGTTGTCATCCACATTACTAGTAATTCTGTGTCGGTATAGGGCAGCATTACATTTTGAAGTAATCCTATGCAGCTTTGAGCGTTTATTATGCCTTCTATTCGGTGTAACGGTATGGTACCTTTAAAAGACATACAACCCCATAGCATAGTACTTCCTCCTCCATGTTTGAGGGTGTAATGTGGTGTATTAATTTTAGTCTCATCACTCCAGAGTATTTTTTTCCATTGTGAGGTGGTCCGATCTTTGTATTCCTTTGCAAAAGCTAACCTGGCCTTTCGGTTTTTTTTTTAGCGAAAGCAATTTTTTTTTTCTGGCTGATCTCCTAAAAAGCTGACTTTCATTCAATCGCTCTCTAATGGAGCGTGTAGAAAGTGCATTGGAGACTGAAAACTACTTTCCAAATACTGTTCGAGCTCAAAAAAGGATTTGCTTCATAAGTTTTGAGAGGTCTTTTACGTCTTTCTACGCTTTCGGTGGTTCGATGTTTCTCGACATATGTTACGGTGTTAGAAATCAAGTTTTTTTTTGCGATATCATTATAGGACAATCTCTCAATATTGCAAAGTTTTAGTATGGCTTCCCTCATGCCTGCTGTGCAGCTTTTTTTTTCACCATATCACGGTCAAAATATCTCTAAACCCAATAAAAACTAATAATATCCCTTTAATTTCAAATGAATTAGTATGTTTACTAAAAACTTTTTCCGTGGGCAGCGAAATTCTACAAACAAACCTGTTTTAGTGATATGTTCTTAATTATATCGCCAAGCGAGTACTGGATTAATATGCTTAAAAACCGGTTTAAGCTGTTAAATAATGTGCAATAACATTGATAGTTACAGTTTAACATGAAAAGAGACGTGACTGAATAGATAGCGGTACTTTTAATTTTGGTTGCCATCTGTCTTATTATTGGAGCGATGGTGTTGCCAGTACTTACGATCGTTCTTAATTAGTTCGCCACAACTGTAGGTGCATTTCGACTATCGCTGTATCATTTTTAAAGTTACTGTCTTTCTGCAAACCTAACAATAGCTTAGGTGACTTTAAATTTACATCATCCTCCAACGACGACAGAAATTTGGTGCGAATGTCTAACTCTCGTGATGAGACTATCACAAGCATTGGGTATTTGAATTGATTTGATCTAAGCACTGTTAGCTTGAAATCGCAACTCGTGAGATCTTCTTTCGAATTCTTGACTGTCTGCAGGCAACGATATTGTGTAGAAGAAAATGACTCCGGAGCATCAAGTCATAGAAACGTTTCTAATATCTCTGTGGTTTTGTAGTTTGAATCTTATGTCTTATATATTCCTTGGAAAAATATATAATGCGCAATGGGATTGAGTTTGGGCGTCAAAAAACACACAAAACATACATATATGACTTCGTATCGAAATGCCACTTGCAGGATAGTAGCAAAACTCCTATGAGTAGTTTGTAGTTCAGCGTCGTTTTCTTTAATTCACGTCGCCAATTGTTGTTGTCGTGTGTTGTATACAAGAAAATAATGTTTTTAACAAATAAATTAACTGAATTATTACTAATTAAAGGGGGATATGAATGAAAGAGTATACAAAGTATATGTGCTGATGAACGCAATTAGATCAGCCAGCAAAAGTTCGACTACAGTCCCATTGGTATAACCATCTAATTGCCGAAATGGAAAGCAGTTTACAAAGGATTTTTTATGTTCTCTATCATAATTATATGCGCAATATGACATTCCCACAAGCCGCGCTGGTGCATGCTCTCTTAAAACCAATTGGAATAAGGGCCATGAAATCTACACATTGAATAATTATGATCTTTAAGATGTATATTTGAACGAAGCAGGGGAGTTAAATATATTTTTTTTTTAACTCGCCATTATTGTTACATAAAATTACATACTTCCAAACGAAACATAACATCATAACTATACATAGAGAGACACAAAGTTACTTATTAGTTATTTATTATTTACGATTTACTATATTCGTTTCGATAATTGTAATACGTAATCTGATTATTTCTTCCCGTAGTGCAAGGGCAAACTCTTAAAGTCTGCCCTTGGATAGATAATAGATATATTTAAATGAGTCTGGGTAATAGTTTATATTTTACAACTTAAACACAGACATAGTGCTTCTGATAACAGCCATTAAGTCTTCAAATTCATGTGCAATCCACGTCCAAGTACATACACAATTTATTTACATTTGCACTAGTTGTATTATTAGTCTTGTATAACACGCATTTTTTTTTTTTAATTTTATATTTAAGTTTTAAACTAAGCTCCATGAGAATTTGATTAGAAATATTATTATTATTTTCTTTTGTCATTTTTCATTTTGTAGAATAGGTATGTAGGTCAATAAAAAGTGAAACTTTTTTCTATATTCATTTATCTAAATGTAAAATTTGTAATTTAACGAGTATCTCGAATTATTTGTAGTTTAAAATAAAATGAAAGTTGTTAAATTGTTGTCTGTTAATAATATGTATGACCACAATCAGATGCTTCCAGAGGATGAGAGAGAGGTCTAACTCAGGTAGTGGACTGCAACAACGATTAATTGTTTTCATCTGTTTGTGGCTAAAAGTTTTATCTTATCGCACAACCCAGCTGTTTTTGGTCGAATAATTTATTAATTAAAAAAAAAGAAAAAAAAAAAACAAAAGCAAAACCAGTATTTTTAAGTAAAAGAAGAAGAAAAAAAAACTACAATTAATAATAGAAAACTTAGCCGTGTAGTAAAGTAAGTAGTGTTCCTTTTAAGCTTTCTAGATTTATATGTATGTGTTTCGTAAAAAAAAAAAACAAGAAAATAAATAAAACAAAACAAAACATTAAGAAAAAGTTCGTTTCCATAGATAGCAAAATGTCAAAGTGTCATACCATTTATCTAAGCGTTAACCGCTGCGTGCGGGTCTACACTCCACAAAAATAAAATTAAAATGAAAATGAAAGCAGAAACAAACCAACAATGTACATTCATAAAATTTCTAACAATTTATAACAATTTATATTTTTTCTCTTAACAAAAAGAAAAATATATATAAAAAACAAAAAATATAAGATAATTAAAAACAAATTACATATATACATATATATATATTTAACTTTTTTCGATACCGTGATCTATATATTTTTCAAGTCTTTTTTATTGTCTTGTGTATATTTTTTTAACTGTACTACAAAACTAACCGCGCAAAAACACACACACACAGAGTTCTATCTA
The DNA here is from genome assembly GCA_963966105.1 of Volucella zonaria. Taxonomy (NCBI): domain Eukaryota; kingdom Metazoa; phylum Arthropoda; class Insecta; order Diptera; family Syrphidae; genus Volucella; species Volucella zonaria. The sequence goes on from OZ014532.1 coordinate 183,548,503, forward strand.
TCAAAGCAAAAAAAAAAAAAATCTCTTTTTTCAATTTTGTTATACTGATTTTTTTTTTCTTCATTTTCCACAAAACGAAAATAATTGATAAAAATCTAAAACAAATTTATATACAAGAAAAGCAAATAAAACAAAAACAAAAACAAAAACAGGAGTAAACGTTATGAACAAAATCGTATATACTATATACAATACATGTACGTATAAGTTCTTTTTCATTTTTCTAAAAGAAATAAAAGTAATATGTAATAATTTTTTAAAAGTACCTTAAACAACAAATAAAAAAGAAAACAAAACAAAACACACACAAAAGAATATATAACAACAAAAATTATATATATATATATTGAAAAATAAATTTAAAACAATTTATTTATTATTAATAATTATAAAGAAGTAAAGCAAACAAACAAAAAAACAGAAAAAAAAACAGCAGAAAAAGAAGTAAAACCAAAGAAAATACGAGAATTACTATTTAAAAAAACAAAAAAAAAAAAACACAACATTGGAAAAAAAAACTAAATATCTCCTTATATATATATATATATGTATCTATCTCGATATTAATTTTAAGTAAATAAAAAAAAAACTGAAGAAAAAACAACAGAAACGTATTTAAATAAATTGAAAAAAAAACAAAAACAAAAACAAAAAAAAACCCAACAAACAATTTTACTAAGTGTGGTCGTGAGGGGGGAGCAGTGGGTGTTCCCCCCAAAAACAAAAACAAGTTTTAATAATTATATTGACGTAAAGAAAATTCTAGTCGTGTTTCAGTATTATAATAAAAGAATAAAAAATCTGAAAAAAAAATATAAAAAATAAAATGAAAAATGGAAATTATGAAATAGCAATTAATTTAGTAATATGAAACTCTTTAAATGGATGTACTAACGTTTAAGCGTCAAAACTAATAATTTCTAATAATTACCATTACAAAATACCAACGAGTAAGTAATATTCGTATTTCTCCACATTTCTTTCTCTGCACAGAGATCCAACCGGTGAGATATACTCGTACTCGTACAACATAAGAAGTTGAACTTTAATTAAATTAAATTCATTATCAATTGGTAAAGTGTGTGAAGCAGTTAACTCTACACTACTTGACTAACTCCATATAAGATATATATATTTAAAAACAAACAAAAAAAATAAAAATTACATTTAAATTACATTTAACAATAAGTTTAAAACAAATTTAAACAAATGTAAAAACAAAAAGAATAAAAATAAAAATAAATAAATTTCTTGCAATGTGTATGTGTGTGTAATTCAAAAGAAAAATAAAAAAAAACAAAAACAAAAAATATATATATACTTTATGTCTTTCGTCATTTTAGAGAAATATAAAAACAAAAACAAAACAACATGGAAGGAAAACCTTAACAAACCAAACTTGATCACTTGGTGAGAATAAAAAAATATTAAAAAAAAAAGGATATATGGAACAAAATACAAAATAAATGAAAAACAATGCAAAATAAAACAAACAAAATAACAAAAAAAAAATACTAGAAACAAGTGAATAATATTATTGAAATAAACCTCGTCTTTAAAAATAAATATATTTTAGACTTTTCATTCTTTTTTTTTTTTTTTATTAGTTATCCGTGCAGTTAGAAACTTTAATTTTGTCAAATTTTGAAATACCACTTTGTTCAAAAAGTTTACGGAACAGACAACTTGTGGCGCTCTCGTTTGACCGATTTGAATTTTTTTTTTGGTGATTACAATTGAAAATATTTTTTTTACATTTACAACATTTGGATTTCGACGATTATTGGCCGTCAGTCAGAATGGGAAAAGAAATAGTCAAAGTCCATTAAATTAAATCGATCGGCTTAGTAGTAATTATAACGCGAATCGAAGAAATAAAAACAATTAAAAAATTTCACCAAGGCAGAAATCGGCCATTGTCCGAGCTGGGTTGCAAAAAAATGCTACTGCTTCTAAAATTATTTCAGATTTAAAGTTGCCGATATCTAAACGGCGTGTACAGCAAATTTTAGCTGGCAGTAATCGAAGCACATAAAGTTGCCCGACTACATTTTGTCAAAGAACCTATGACATGGTCTAAACGGTGGAAAAGCGTGATTTTTGGAAGAAAAAAAGGTTAATCTTGATGGGTCAGACGGTTTTACTTATTATTGGCATTGGCCTCGCCACGCTGAAAGCATCGCCTCGCACTAGATCACCGAAATCAGACAGTGTTGGCGGCGGTAAATATATAGATCGCTGACCACATGGTAACTCGGTATACCGCGTGCTGTTGACAAAAAACGCCACAGGGGCATAGTACCGCGGCGTAAAATCCCGGACTTTACAAATTAATTTGTATCGTTCCTTTGAAAATAGATAAATAAAATGTCCTGAGACCTTCTCCACTAAGCGAAACTTTGGAGGTGGATCTTTGATGGTCTGAGCTGCTTTTAGCTAGCATTGCAGGACTCCAATACGCAAAATTTCTGGCCAAATGAAATCAGAAAATTATACTACTCTGTTGGAAGATGTTTTGGTAGACTTTTTGGGCCATCAGCCGGATTCAAATACAATTTTCCAGCAAGATAATGCTGTCATTCATGTATCGCGGACTTGTCGTGAATGGTTTTCAGACAGAGAAATTCAGCATTTAGAGTGACCAGCGCGTTCACCGGACTTAAACCCTGTCTCGTCGTGTTTATGCTGACGGGCGCAAATTTGCTTTGGTGGAGTACTTACGCAAGGCCGTTACAACGCAATGGGCTCTAATTACAGCTCAGGAGTTCAAAAACCTGCTTAATTCGATGCCAAGTCGGATTTTCGAACTTATAACTAAATTCTGGCGGTTGAACTCACTATTATTTGAGACTTTTACGTCATTTTTACACTCTGGTTTTACTTTACCTTGACTGCCTTCAATCGAATTTCGCAGTACAAATTGAGTTTTTTTTTAGTTTAACTATGTTTACTTGTTTTAGTGAATTTTTTTCTTTGCTTAAATAAATCATCTGTTTGTATTCAATAAGTTTGTAAATAGTGTTATACTTAAATCAACTTTGTTTTTAATATTCCAAAGGAAAATAAGTTACCTTTAATTGAATTTCACTGAGATTGTATAATAGAAATAGCTCCTGCATGTGTTTGGGCTACGATGAGAGTTGAAGATCAAAATTCTTTCATTAAAATTAGAATTTTATGTGGCAAAAAATCCTATAGTGCTTTAAGCGAGGTTTGTGGTGAGCAGAGAATATGAGTAGACCGTAATTCAGTATCCCGTTGAGTAAAAGGCTTCTATGAAGGCTGTGAAAGCATTAAGAGTGACCCACGCCTAGAGAAGTCGAAAACACCTATTGATGAGCGAAGTATGAAGCTTGTGTAGGAATTTCCTAATGGAAATCCCCGAGCAAGGAAGGTGAGGAAATATTTTGTGCTATCGGAGTTTTAAAAAAGATTTGCAGAAAAAAAAAATTTGGACCCGTTGTGTTCCCCACGAAGTCAAACGAAGAGGGAAGAGGCCCGAACCAAAAAATGTCAGCGATCTCAATCAAAAGTCAATAAGATAATAATTTTTTCTTACGATCACTAGGGGACGATCTTCGCAGACGCCTATCTCCAGGTGGAGCATATTGTTTGGTGAACTACTCGGAAGTGTGAAGTACGAGTAGCACAGGAATTTTTCTACGTTTTCGAAGGGCCGGTGTCTCCATACTTGAGTTGCGTGAAAAATGTTACATGTTGCTGTGGCATGAAATATTTTTTGTGTTTGTGCAATTATTCATGTTAAGGGTAAATGCTAAGACACTTCTGCTCTCACACTATTTCGATCTGCTCATATCGCAGTTTCCAGTTTTGTTTTCGAGCGAACCGTCGTTTCTGAATATCATCTTCTTTGACCTCAAATAGGCTTACAGTTAGAGTTAGAACTTTTGCAATAATTGTTTCGTCATTATCTACGGGACAACATTATCTGCAAACATTAAAGCTTGCGTTTTTGTACGGCTTATCTCTATTTCTTTGTCATGCCCTGTTGTCATTTATTTCTTATATAATAAAAAAACCGATGCAAGTTATTATACTATACCCTATGTACTTTTCCCAGTACGCGGTCCCAGGATTCGGAATTGTTAGAAGCCTAAAAGAAGGCAAGACTGCAGGATCAGATGGTATACCAATTGAATTTTATAAGTTTGGGACCAAGGAGCTGCACCGTAAACTAATCTTTCATAAAATTTTAAAATCAAGGGCGTTTTAAAGAAGCGGTAATTTTTACAATTTTCAAGAAAGGATGTACATCAGATCCTGCAAACTAATAGAGGCATTTAATTTTTGAATGCCTCATATAAAGTGTTTACAACTATTCTGCAGTGCCGTCCATCAGCATGGATAAAGGAAGATAAGCTGCTAAAGGAACATCAAGCGGGGTTCAGAATTGGAAATTCTACGGTCGACAACATATTTATTTAAAGAAGCACGATGGAGGGTTTTATTTCTTTGCCGGCTTTAGGGCCGCCTTTAATACGGTTGACCGTAAGGCACTCATGTACAAGCTTAATTGCATGGCTTTATCGAAGAAGCTTTGACAGGTCCTGCAATGCTTGTACGAGGGAACGAGGAATGTGTTTGGAAATGTCATCATGCTTCGAAGCCATGTTAGGAGTGATGCAGGGCTGAGTCTTAGTCTATTTGCATCATACATAGAGGATTGTGGAAAAACTGTCTGGTGGGGTGAAATATGTAGGACTGCACATAAAGGCTCTCGTTGACGACATAGCCATTAACACAGTCTGTAAATGTTTCAGGAATCAACTTTTGCCCACAGCTGTAAATACAAAGTATTTGTAACAGTAGCATCGTACAGACACACTGTAAGTGAATTACCAACACATTGTATTGTACATTGCTAGTAACCTGCCAGAATTTGCTAGGATGAGAGTAATTTACAAGTAAAGTTGCTAGAATGAGAGCGGTTGCTCGTAATGTTGCTAGAATAAGAGCGATTTGCATGTGAAGTTCACTATGCCTGTGTAATGTTGATGACGTTTTTTGAGTAAATTGGGAGAGAAGAGGGTCACACGGATAGTTTTCCAATATCTGGAAAGTTTGCTGTCTATATTAGTTCATCTATGATATTCAATCTACACGAAGACCTTAAAACTGCATGTGAATTACATCCTAAAAGAGTTTAGGAAGTCATCTACCGTTTTCCGAAATAAGTAGTTCAATACTTACGAAAATGGGATGGTGCAAAGAATGGCTAGGGATTGCAAGAGAGAGTGCAATCAATATACAATTCTCCGGACCTTTGCATCGAGCTGACTGTTTTAAAACAGTCATTTCGGTACCTTTGCCTTTAACCAAAACAATATCTATGTGCATATGTATATGTTTGTTTAAATATAGCTATTGATCCAGCCAGACCCCAACGTATCTGAATATATTCCGAGAAGTAAGTAGCCGTGTTGTCACAGGATTAAAAGATGATTTTAGGTACCTGGCAATCTCCTTATTTGAGAGATTCCTATTAGACCGTGGGTAGAGCAAGTTCGAGGAGAGTGCGCTCGTAAATTTGAATCCAGTGTATCCTACGATAATTATAGCAATAGCTTTAAACAAACTCCTTCCACTCCGCAATTCATTGGGAACGGTTACTTTGGTATTAGGTCCGCAATGGTCACTTTTAGACTGAGTTGGTACATAACAATATGCTGACCCTACCAATTGAATAGTGGTTTCCTCTGATCTTTGGTGTATTATTTTTCGAATATCTGTGTTTGTCCTTAAGATGTCCGTGGACCATTCCCTTGCCAGCCTTAGAAAGCATAACAGTATTTCCAGTTCTGAAATAAATAGAGTGGGTTTAGTAGCTTCAGGCACATAAGGTCGTGTATAACAGCGTTCCACTACGAAGTGGGGAGTACTCAAGAACCAGTGGCTTACAACACTATAAGGCTGTCCACTCTTTTAAATCGTATACCTTTTCTAATATAGTACAGATCGCAACACTACCTCCTTGTATAGAATCGGATCGGTTTCTTCTTACTATGTACCATATTTTATATATTCCGTGCCTAATTTTGGGTTTGTGATTAGCTGAGTTTCGGTAATCAAAAGCACATCAGGGCACCTTTTTCCGATTCTGTTTTTAAAAACTCTAGAAGTTCATTCTTCTTTGCTTGTTTATTCTCTTTTCTTGGGGTTTGCACTTTATCTTCTTTTTCAATGACGTCTTTCCTCAAAAATGCGGAATCAGTTTCATTTTGAAAAGAAAAGGAAATGCATACTAGCTCCCCCGAGGGAATTATGGCATATCTTTTAACATATGTTTTATCGTATTCCTCGAGGTATTCCCAACTGGTAGCACTTCGCCTGCATGTCGTTATCTAGTTTACAATTTTTTTTTTCATGGGCAAATTTAAACAACGAAACCTTTTTTTATTTGCTCCAAAACGGAGGGTTGTTTTACACAACCATTTTTTCCTCCTTGCCGCAGCAAAGTCTGGTCCTATTAGAAGTAAATCTAAGATTTGGTCGAATAATAAATTTTTTTGCAATGACATGACGTTTTAGAACGCAAAACAAATGACGATCGTACTAAGATATGTCTGCGCAGTGAATGCGTTCAAAAACACACGAGGAAAGATCTGCGATTGTAGTAAGGTAGAAATGATGGCGTTTATGAACTCACCCCAGCTGTATATTAGTATGACCTTTTTGAAACCACACCTGGTTTACGCGCGTAGCTGAGTCATCGGCCTCTGCAAAGGCTAGAGAGTACGATAACCGGCACGCCAGTTGCAGATTCCGGTGCCCTAGGAGTTTGGCCCGATAAAAAAAAGCGGAAAATTTACCGTTGACCTAATTCTCCAACTTTGTTTTACTTGTTAACTGACAGCTTTTGGTAAATTTTTTTTTATTTGAACACACTATTTATTTTATAACCCATTTGCCTGAATAAAATAGTGGTTTGCACTAACTCCCGTTGTTCGTAGGTGAAAAAGTCATACATAAAAATCGTAGATAATGAAGAGAAGACAAAAGTTTTGATAAAAAAGTTAACCTAAATGTTGAAATTTTTGAGATAAACGCATTTTTCTGATGAAATTGGTCCAACGATTTTTCAAAATGTTGGCTTTAAAATGTCATAATTTTGGCTGGCGTTCATCGAACTTGACGAAATTTTAGTATTTTATGCACACTGCAATGTGCACAACGGTTTCTTAAGTTGAATCCGTTAGAAAGCTACGGTCTTTTAAGAAGTTTTACCTCGAAATCAGAGGTTCCTCACTTTAACAGCCTATAACTTGGTGGGGTGGTTAAAATAGAGCTCCCCTGCAATACAATTTTTTGTTTGCCATAACTTCAGGAATCTTCAGCTATCAGGACGAAAACCTAAATTGGGACACCCTGTATTTCAAAGGGATGCTTACCTTGAGGGTGTTGGTGGAGATTTTACGGCAGTTGCTGACATCAATTTGAAATTTTGATTTGAAGAGACTAGTTAGCCTGGTTCGATCGAGATGAGGTACACATTATTATACAGTTATTAAAAAGGTAACTGATTCAGCTTTGTTGAAATTGTTTAACTTTTTTGTTCTCTTGTTCCACTCCGAAAGTGTCCATAAGATTCCGTATCGTAAAATTGTGGGTTCAGGAGTGTGTGTAGTAAATCCCAACCTATACTTCTACTGAAGCCTCAAATTAACATTACAATGATTGATCCTGAATTATTTACTAAGACTTTAAGCATATAAAATCTCGCATTTAGTGACATTTAAATATATTGGCTCTATTTTATTTTTTTTTTTTATAATTTGCGCGCTCTCAAGGGATTTTGTACCCTTAAAATGTTAGCACACATCGCGGGCGAAGGAAAATCAGAGAGGATGGAAAGAGAAGTACCGGTGAACGTTGGTTTTAAATGTTTGAAGGTTATATTGACTAGGAAATAAAGAGCTAGGCAGAGCATTCCATAAGCGAGTTGTACGGCTTAGGAACGAATCACGATATTTTAGAGTACTTCCGAAAGTGGGCTTGAGGGTATACTGATGAGCATTTATAGCGAGACTGGTGTTACGGTTAGAAGTTTGAAGGGCCGGAATGTTACTGGTGATTTCTATGGAGCACTGGTATTGGAAATAGCGATAAAACAGAGTGAGACACGAGACACTACGTCGGTGTCTGAGGGTGTCCATTGTTTGAGTGATATTAGTATCACCTATGAGTTTTATTGCACGGTTTTGGATCCTATCTAGCAGGTACAGAGGTGTTTTGGGCGCACCCGACCAGATGTGGGCATTGTACTCCATATATTGAGGCCAGATCAGAGGGGGTAAAGTATTTCTTACATCGTTTGAGGAAACCTAGACATTTCGCAGCATTTTTGACGACACCGAATATGTGGTCATTCCAACGTAGGTTATCATTGACACACATACCAAAAGTTTATAGGTTTCGACGATGCAAGTGCCATCCATGGATAATGGCTGGGTGTTTAAATTTCGCTTTAGCGACAGCAGACAGCATTGCGTTTTGGAAGCATTAAATTCTACTCTGTAGTGGTTCCCCAATTAGTTATGCTGGTAATATCAGAATTTAATGAGCTTAACATACGCTACCGTTCCCGTTCTACAGCCGAAGAACAGGGACATGAGTCCAGGAACGAATATGAAAAGCAGAGAGTACTGTCGCCAGTAAAGGAGTATATTGGATTAGAGATAGCAAACAAGAGATCGTTGATGAAAATTAAAAAGAGTGTCGGGGACAGAACGGAGCCCTGGGGCACGCCAGCATTTATTTTGTGAATATTAGACTTGAAACCATCTAAAACAACTTGAATTGAACGTTCCGAAAGGTAATTTCTAATCCATTGAAGAAGAGAGTCGTCGATTCCAAAAGCACGCATTTTCGACAAAAGAGCCTGATGCCAAACTCTGTCAAATACCTTAGAAATAGCAAGTGCAACTATCTTGCTTTCGCCAGAATGATGTACGCTTTGGTTCCACTTTTCGGTGAGACATGCCATCAGATCACCAGTGGACATGTTGCTACGAAAACCGTACTACCGGTCATTAAGAAGTTTACGTGTTTCGAGAAATTTCATTAGCTGACGGTTTATCAGCGTTTCCATGACCTTGGAAAGAAGGGACGTAAGTGCAATGGGTCTGTAGGAAGAGAAAGAGGAAGATTCGCCTTTCTTAGGGGCGGGCTGGACAAATGCTGTTTTCCATCTGCTCGGAAAGGGTCCTAGACGGTAGGATTGATGAGAAAGCTTACGCAGTGGTTTTGCCAGCGAAGAAGAATTTCTAATATTTTTGACGAATGACCAAAAGTTTTTACTACCTTTGAGACATTGTAGTATTTTTTGCCTCAGTTTTTGGTCGTATTGGAATTTTACACGTTTAAGAAAGGCGTTGCAGTCACTCTTGGTTCGTTTGAACTTTTTTCGATTTTCCTCAGTTGGGCTGGTCTTGAAGGACCGAAAAAACATTTCTCTAACCCTGACAGTCTCTTTACCGCTCGAGTCGTACCATGCCTTTTCTTTTAGTTTGATACTCTTCATCCGATGGGGGATAAAGTCTCTCATTCCAAAGAGAATGGTGTCTGTGATGATATCAGCAGCGGCATCCACGTCGTTATCTAGGAAACATAACGACCAGTTAAAATCCCTAAAGAAGCTGTTAAGACCGCTTCAATTGGCTTTCTCGTATTGCCATACGGTTATTTTAGGAATCTTTTCTCTAACTGTGTGGTCGGTGTACGAGAAATTAGCTGATATGATACAATGGTCCGACGAGCCTAGAGGGGAGAGCACATTAACGGTGTACTTATCAGGGTGAGAAGTTAAAAACAAGTCCAGGGTGTTGGCGGTATGACTATCAACGTCTGGTGTTCGTGTGCACTCACTTACAAGCTGGGTTAAGTTATTTTCCGCAGCGAAGATCTCAACTCACCGTCCTTCGGGTGTTGTCTGTTCAGAATGTCGAAGCCACCCAGAATGGTGTATATTGAAATCGCGCGTAATAACGACTTCAGTATGAGGATACAGGGATACAATTCTTTGAATGGAGTCAGACAGCGCATCAAACTCATTAAAAGTCAAATTGCTGTCCAGTTTGGGACTTCTGTAAATAAAGCAGTAGTGGATAATTTGCTTACGGAGATGGGATTTTAACCACATGAAATTGAATTCCGGATTGGAACAGGGACTACATTGTGGTGGAGTTTGGTAAGCTACATCACTACGCACGTAAATGGCGAGACCGCGGTGAGAGAAGAATAATGGCACAAGTTCGTAGCCAGGTAGCTTCAGATCAGAGTGATCTGAGAGGTGTGGGCGGGGATCTACCTATATTTCACTAAGTGCCAAAACAGCTGGTCTGTATTTACAGACGTGGTCGTACGCAGAAAAGTGATTACTTTTTAGCCCGCGTATATTAGCAATATCCATTCTGAATTTCCGAGTCATTATAAAGAAAGACAAACACAAAAAACACAAACACCGACATTACTAAGCACAGATGTGAAGTACAAATTCAGAGTTGGTTTACCGAATCAAATTGTTGTAACATAGGCGTTATGCCCTTACAACAATACGAAACAGCACACCAGCAAAATTCACACCCACAGCCCGCTATCCATCGGTTGTTAAATACACCCAGTCACTGCACGCGCTGTATGACAATGTAATACGGCAACGGCAGTGACCGCAAGCAAGAGTACTTACGACCAGGGGCAGGAAGGATGTGATGCCCGCACTGTGGATTTCGGTTTCACTGCGCGTTGTTGATGTTGTTTGTTTTTTGCTCGCGCAGTGAACTTTTGTTTTTTTTTGCACTCGCACGCGATTTTTTTTTTTCTCTCCACGCACAGTGCACTTGTGCGTGCGCACTTGTCGATGGTCAGCCCGGCACTCTATATGGAAAGTGTTACCGTCCAACGACCATACAAGCTCATAGCTGCATCCATTTGTTTTTGTTGGAAAATAGAATTCTAGATTCAGTTAATAACGGCAATAAATCATTTTCCTTCCGTCGAATCGAATACATAATAAGAATAATTGTTCTGGGCTGAAATCAACGATCACTGGATTAGCTTCTGAATTGGTTCTTAAAGAATTCGCGTTTTTATTTTTGCAGTGCTTGGTAAATCATTATGGTCGGGTTATTAACTATACTTGAAACCTTAATGAGGGAAACCTTTGGATTCCAACTCTTTTTGGAACATTTTAAGGCCTAATTCTATGGGTGCTACGCAAATAAAGCTGAATGAAAAACAGCACAAGTTAAAGCTTTAAAAATATTTTATTATATTTATTTATTTTCTTTGTATAATATACATATAAAATTAAATTTAATCTTTCTCTTTCATTTACAATAAAATAATTCTATAATTTTTTTTTCCTGTTACAAAAAAAAAATGGCGCCACGTTATTCTACGTTTCGTATCGTAATTACAAAAAAATATCATACATGTACAATTTGGGTTTGCTCATCAATAAAAACTATTTGATATATTCAAATCGATTCAAAATTAATAATAATTAACAATTATACTTTCTTTCTACCCTGAAGACTGTGACTGTCTTTAACTCCGGAAGCCCATGTTTATGATTTGTGTTTTATTTAATATTTTTCGATTTAAATGATTTTCCCCCGAGTGGAAAATAAATGAAAATAATATGAAATACAAAATTAAAAACATGCAAACATAAAATACAATATAAAATATAAATCTTATAAGGAAATAATTATAAGTATGTATATATGTATGTGTATATATATATATTTATTTTTTTTTTGGAAAAGAAGTAATAATATACGAATAATTTTTGCTTAAATTTTAAAAGATAAAATTGTATTTTTATTTTTTTATGATACATTTGGGAGATGAGGGGATGGAAACTTTACTTAAGGTGTAACTTTGAATAGAAATAATCCAACTGAAAATAGAATGGCCACTGTAAAAATTCAGACTCACTGTACGGTGAGCTTTGTGTTAAAATATTTTACCCAAACTGTGAGTGCGTCGAAATGGATTCCATGAACTCGACGATAGACTACCTAGTCGACTTTTTGGTGTTTTAAATCGAAGTTTAGGCTTGGAACTTGTTGTACCAGTTGGACTGGATGAACCCGAAGACACTCCAGATGAGCTAGCGGCTGATAGAGTCGATATGGATCCTTTCGATGAAAGGGGCTAAACGAACAAAAAAATGCATAAAAAATATGTAAAATACTGAACGGGTGTTGATTTGAGGGTATGACTAACCTTAAGATAATTCCTATCCATTGGTGTGATGACTTTTAATTCAAGAGTTGAACCAGCAGATTGAATTAGGCGGACAACTTGTTGGTGTGCATACCATTTTACATCGATTCCAGAGACTTCAACGATGAAGTCGCCTTCTTTTATGCCACCCAACTGGAAAGAAATTCAATTGTCAGTCTATATATGTAGTTGTTGATGAGATTTTGTAAACTTACATCCGCCAATGAATGCATCTCAACATGGGATATAATCACTGGTGCGTCTCCTCTTACATGAAAACCAAAGCTTTCGATATCGTCTTTATATAGACTACAGCCGACTTCATGTTGATCCGCGGCAGGGCAATGACAATGATAGACAGTGCCATTGCGGTAGACTGTGGAGCCTTTTTGTAGGCGGACACATCTAGGTGCAGTCCAATGTCGTCGCGCAGAGAAGATTGCAATTGGACCCAGACGCTTGAAAGGGTCTTCAACCTTGTACGATGTGAAATCAGGGCCAGTTAAAGAAAGTGTGAATTTTGAACAAGCTGTTAAAAGAAAAGAATAATCTATCAGTCATCATCAAGTATTGGGGATTTATTATTGTAATTCGTACCTTCAACAACAACGTCGATCAAGTCAAAGTCTTCGTCGATTTCCTTTTCGACTTTTTCCTCTTCGTATTTCTCATATTCGTCCTGCGTCTTGTAATAGGCTTCCTTTAGCACTTGCGTTAATGAGGATTTATTCTAAAAGAAACAAATAAATAGTTTTATTAGATTAACTCCAACCTCAACTTGTCTGTGCAAATTTTTCCACCCAAACCCATATCTTAAAACTATTACACCATCGCTACCTTAAAAGGCTTCTTCGACTTCCCAACTCACCTTCAAATACCGGCACATGCGTTGTAGCCTCTGTGCCTCCTCATGACTAGCCAATGATTCTTTGAGGTTTGCTCTTTTCAATGCACAAGCACTCCTACCGTCTTCATAGATGTTACTACTTGTGGCATCCTCCTCCGCATTGCCAATAAATGATTCTGCGGTAGTTTGGCTTCGTTTCCCACTAGTACCAACCGATGATGTACTATCTGCATTCGCATCAATACTTCGTGACTCATAATGATGTGACAGTGCTACAAAGAATACACTTCGACTCAGTCTTAGAAACATAGATTAACTGTGGGAAGGCTTACCTTTATAGAATTCAGCTTTCAGGGGCACTAAACCAGCCCAACATTCGGGTAGATACGTGTGGGTATCGTTTAATTGAATATTCTTGTGCATCTCATTGTATTCCATAGTTAGTTGAGCTGCTTCGCCGGCAAGGTCTTTGAAGAGCTAAAAGTGTTGAAAGATAAAAAATAAACATTAGTTAAATAAGTGGAGGTGGTCACAGTACAAAACTTACATGACTTGAATCGGTTAGGGAAAGAGACTCGATTTGAAGTTGTAATTTTTCGAAGAGACATTCACGAGCTTGTGCCAACATCAAAGAGACCAAAACATCTAGCACCTGTGGTTTTAAATCCATTGATGGGGCATTTGTGAATGTATCGTAAATGTGACGAAATATCCCAGCAGCCCGGAGAAAACTATCGACAGCTGCATCAAGTCCTTTCTCTGTGGTACGATCGTGACGTGCTCCGATTTGTGTATAAATTGCTCCCAGGTTAAATAGTGTGCAGGCTTTTTCGAAGGCAATAGTGCGTTGACATGATGGGACTCCTATAAGAAAAGAGTTGAATAAATTTTCATATTGTAAGACAAAATCACTTATAGAAATCACAAGAATGCAATGCTCTGGTACTGCCGTGGACTTGCATTAAATGTAAAACACCAGTGTAATCACTGTGTGACTGGGATAAAAAATCAAGGCCGATTGTTCGGTATCCTTAGAATAAATAGGCTTAGCTGACCAAGAATATTTGTTAAGATTCATCGAAATTCATGCGAAAAAATTGGGGGAGTAAGACCAATCAAGGGATAAATTATTATAAGTGAGCTATGTTAAGTCTTCCTTGAAGAAGTCTTCACCTAATGTGGTTTCTTTCTATTGCAAAAACAGATTTGGGCTGAAATTTGTAGAATTCAACGACTCTGCATGGCATTTTCCGTCAAAAGAGCTTGAAATTGTCCTAATGGTTGAGAAAGGAATACTCGTGGTTTGCCTTAGGAAGAAACAATTTAGCACTACCCCAAGGATGTATTGCACTGATGTTGCTAAGATGTTTTATGTTAATACCATTCCGGGCTTCCCTGGTGAGTTTTTCTGTCGGGCAATGAGTCTGAAATAATTCTAGGCCGATTTCGGTAAATGAAACAATCTTTTGGTTTCCAAGGACTTGATTTATAATCAATATTTGTAATCCATTTATTTGAAAAATACGAGTGATTTGAATCTATCTTCACTTCGAATTCAGTTTTGAAAGAAACTGCAGAAATTTGTAAGGATGTACGAGTACCAACAATTTTCAAATTGAAGTCGAAGAAAAAATTTTTGTCAGAAGACTACATTGCGGTTTAACATTTTTGGCATAGGAAGTGCCAGGGCATGAGCATGTCTCGCGTAGAGATTTTTGTCCATCTTATTGATTGTAAGGAGGGTATATGTACATATAATACGAAACACCATCCCGGGCCACCGCGTTTCGCTGATTTTCCGAATTCAATTGTGGTCGGCGTTCGCTCCAGGACGAATTTTTTGAAGATCGCCCAAAATTGGTTGTTGTGCCAGAAAACATTAATGCTGTGCGGGAACTGATATTGCAAGATCGTCATGTGACTTATCGTAAAATTGAGACATGCATGGGCGTTAGTTCCACTCGCATACATTTTCTAAGATAAATGTTTGCCTTTGTTTGTTTTTCTCAAAACTTAAGTAGTAACCTAGGTGTATGCTCCTATTGGCAGGGTAGGGTTATCAATTTTCAATTCAATCATCAATTTGTTGTTTTAAATAAAACACATAAAACATAAAACACAATTTCGCCCAATCTTTTGAAGTAATTACTTGACTATTATGTTTGGGCTATACCACAATTTTTGCATCATTCGGTTCTTTTTTTTTTGTAATTTTCGGTGACCTTTTCTAGCTCTAACTTGGCGAATGTTATTTTTAAAGTTTTCCATCGACATAGACATGACTACGTGTGCCAGCTAAAAATAATTGAACGCCTTTGAGATGTGCTGTGCTGTGTGGCATTCTGTTCGACCCACATGTACTACAGACCAAAAGCATTAATGTCACTCCAAAAAAACGTTTAACATACAAAAAAAAAACTATCGACAGATGAAGATAACTGATCACTTATTCTCACCAAACAGTCCCTTACTTTTCGTACATGTTATGGACTTTCTTTAATCAATCAAGAGTTCTCACCTTCCAATATATGGAAACTCTGCTAATTGATGTGTAAATATGTCTGATCGCTGAAAAATTTCTGCGAAAAAATGAATCTCAAGTGCATCTAGCTATAGCACCTAAACTGAGTACGAGTATGCTCTACGCATTTTCATTGTCTCAAGGCTTGAGTTCTATTGCTACCTGTATCGATGTAAATGCAAGTCCAGATGCAAAACCCGCCATAGAAAGTTGTATGAAATACCATATTTGAAACTAACAGTTCTAGCACTTTGACCAACGGCGGCGTTATTCTTGCCACTTCCGGTTTTTTGAATTTAGTCACTGCAACACGCAGTTTTTTCGAATTATTGTTTTCGTAGTTCAATTTGCTCGATTCAAAAACTATCCATATTCACAAATGATAAGTAGAAAACTATCACATGACGATCATTGACAGCCGTACTGATGGCGATGTGAAATACTAGAACTCGGTACGGATAATTGATTATCACCAACTGAAACTGGATTATGTATTTTGTGGCTTCCCTTAGTACTCTTTTAAATAAGCATGTTTCTTTGAAAACAAAACGCATCCATTTTGGCCAATGTCCCTAAAAAATGTCCCGAAATTCGACTACTGATCCATGAATACGTACACGAGTTGGAAGCATTACAAGTTCGACGTTTATCTGCACCTATAACATTACATGCGCAACCAGGTTGTCGGTAATAACTAAAATTGCGAAAAATAAGTTTTTTTTAGGAACAAGATCGAGTAACCAACAACTGGTTGTCAACTCTGCAAAAATTTCCGGGAAATTAGAAAACGTGGAAACAATAAAAATATTAATCCTAACTTGGACCTAAATTCCCTGAATACAAACTTTGTAACCCTCCCTTTTCCGGCCCTTAATGTTGTTGCTATATCTTAACTTTCTGGACAGCGCTTTTGAATTCTCTGTATAGATAGATAGATGAATGGAAATGTGCAAAAATGATTCCTACACAAAAAAGTTCTAACAGTAAGGAATATCGGTCGATATCCATTCTGCCTTACTTCTATAAGGTATTTTAGAGGTACTTAAAAACTAAACTCCTCATATATTCATTTCAACAATTTGCTTTTTCCAGTGCAATCTGGATGTATCTATACAACGGCGATAATTAAAGTTGTAGACGATATCAGGGAGTCGTTAGATGAAAAATAAGTATCTCCGTTAGAACTTCTGGAATTTTCGAAAGCCTTCGACACAATTAACCACACTAGGTTAGGTTAGGTTAAACAGGGATATGATGGGTATGACATCACACAGACACCAGGCACCAAAACGAGCCCATCGCGATCACTGTGGAACAAGTTGAACTTGTCTTCAAATGGCAAACTGGTGAAACATCCAATTTTCCTGCAAAAGCCAAGAAGGTCTTTGAAGTTCGTGCCATCTACTCGTATTTCCTCTAGATTTTCGAAAAAGTATTTCCCTGAAAATTTTCTTCGACTACGCGATATTTCCTCGCATTCACACAGTATGTGTGTTATGTCCTCGACAGCTTGCAGATTACCGCAGAATCGGCAAATATCCGTATCTGACAATTTAGGTCTCTGTGCGTGTTTCCGCAGGAGACAGTGTCCTGTCAGGATTCCTATTAATGTCCTAAGCTTATCCCTGTTTAATTTTATTAACTTCCTAGATTTTTTGCACGTAGAGAGTCGTGGATACCCTGTGTCCTTCAAGACTTGACCACCTTAGGTTGGTAGTCTTTGTGATTTTTCCTCGGTATTGCCCCTCACTATGCAAAAGGGTGGTTTTATGTTGGCAACTTCACCATTGCCAAGTAGCCCTCCTTTTCTTGCATGCTCATCCGCTTGTTCATTTCCTTTAATACCACAGTGTCCTGGCACCCAGCACAGTCTTACCCGTTTCTGACTGCGTAGTGCCTTGAGCACTGTGCGACAGCCCATGACTGTATCAGAGTTGACTCTGATCTATTCCATAGCCTTAGGTGCGATCTGGCTAACCATACTAACATCTGTAACAATCTGCTGACATTGTTTGGATTTTCGAACTCACCAACCAATACCATATCATTTTACTTAAAACTCGGAAAGCAAGCTATCTCAGTGGGCAAAAAACCGTCTGACTATATGTACAATACTAGAAATATTCTCGCTTTACGTAAATGAGATTCCCATTGCCGTTACTGCATCTATTCAAATGTATGCTGGCGATGTTCAACTCTATCGAAGTTGTTTTCTTCGTATGATAGAGGACTGCGCAAAGGCTTTAAACATTAACCTTGAGCATATATTAAGCTGGTCAGAAAAAAAACTAACTTTTTCTAAATCCTTTCAAGACAAAATGTATCGTCACATTGTGTTAAATGGCTCAAAAATCGAGTTACATACCGCAAGAAATCTAGGAATTGTTTTTAACAGAAAAATAAAATGGAATAACCACGTCAACACTACAATTGGCAAAGTATATGGAACATTATGCCAACTCTGCGTGTCACATTATTTTAACCCTTTCAAAAGCAGACTCTTACTAGCTAAAACGCTCCTTGCACTCAGTGCCTGTTCGACCGCTCATAGCGCCCCGGTGCAAGTCGTACACAAGCGCCCCTCAAATTTGTATGCCTAAAAATTTTCTCAACTTAAGTAACTTGAAATTTGATGTGTGGTTTTTTGAAAAGAAATTTAAATTTTTTGATGATTGTTTTACATTTGTTTTGTAAATTTTATATTTTTTTAATTTATATCTATTATTAAATATTGCGAGTTTTCATGAATGTTCAATAAAAGGAACTTTCAAAGCTGCCAATTGTTCGATGATATCCTCATATTGAATTGAATCGATATTGTGGCTAAGACATTTAGTCGCTCATGTGACATCGAATTGCGTAAATAATTTTTAGTTATCTTTAGCTTTGGAAATGATCTTTCAGCTGTTGCGACCGATACAGGACTTGTTAAAAAAATTCTGTACGCGATGACGGGTTCGGAACTAGATTTTCCATGCCGTTGCTCTTAATTCCATTTAGTATGTCGATGATTCGAAAAAAATTTAGATTTTTCACCAATGCTGCAACCACTGTGATCTCTGAAAACAGTTCATCGCCATCGTCGCCCTTTGAAAGCGTAGTTTGAACTTGTTTACACGACTTGAGCAAATTTCCATTTTGTCTATTTTGATCCAAATCGGTAAAATTGTAGAGAAAGGAGAAAGTTACACTATGCTCTTCTAATGCATCAAATCCTCCTCGACTGCATCAGTTGCAACATTCAAGACAATATCAATAAAATTGTTCTTGAAACTTTCTTCCGAATTTAATTCACGTCCAGCAGCTATACGTTTGCGACAGTTCGGAAAAACTATCTCGATTCCCATTTTCTCACAGATTTCTTTTGCATCACTAAAAGCCTTTTCAGATCCAGTTGAACTGTATTCTTCCAAAAATGTTTTAGAACTTCCCAAACATAGTAAGTCAGAATCAATTGATTGCAATGGTTTCGAAGCAATGTTGACTTGACTTTAAACGTCGTACCACATGCACACTGCACACACGAAATGATAATCGATTTTGTCGATAATTGCTCCAGCTTCATGATGAACTGTATCCTTGAAAGCGGTTGAATTCTTGATTTCGTCCAATGCAACGATTTTATTGCCAAGATTCAGCGAGGTGGTTTTATTGTAGCGATTCGACTCGACCATCGAATTGGGCAAAGGTTTTTCCGGCCTAATGTTCAGCATTTCCATGCCCTTGAAAGAAGATTCGAAGACAAAGTTATTTGCCACCTTCTCAGAAGGGGTCCAGATCAGTAGGGTTGATGAAAAACGGTAACGCAGTGATTTGGCAGCGTGGAAAAATACTTCTTTAAAAGAAGACGAGACTTAACATACATACATAGTCCCTTTCTATGTGGGAATTAACTCGTGTTAAACTATATTAAGAAATAATATTTTCTAATAAGCTTCTTGTAATTATTATTAACGCCTTCCAAAAAAAAAATGTCTATACGTATAATTTGCATTAGTTGCTTACCTGTTAATGAATCATACCACTCAAAATAGACGCCCAAATTTCTATCTGGTGGAAAGAATCTCCTTTCGACATAATACAGCAAATTGTAGTAGCGAAAGAGTAAAGCGACACCTTGTAAATCTCTTGATGGTGTCTTGGATGCCTAAAGAAGAAATCATTCAAATAACTAACATAAATTTATAAATGATATTTCAGCACATACCTGCCGTGTATCTGTTATATCAGAAATTGCATCTGTGTACATTGATGGTTCCTCACTGTAGTGCTCCAAAATGAAATCCGAAAATGGCTCCAAGAAATTGATTTGTTTCGTTTCTTTGAGTCCAAGTGGTATCATGGGCATGACACTGTCTTGACTGCAAAAAAATAAAAAAATACAATTAAGTGGTGATAAAAAGCAGTTATGTACCAAACAATTAGTTCAGACTAATAAAGCAGAGCATAAAATTCAACACCATCAGCTGTCCTGCTAATTTTACTACATTTGACCTATAACTTTTTATCACTGACGGCTAACAGATGTTTTAAATAAAGTGGCTTATTTATGACTTTTTTTTTATTGAGGATTAGTGCCTTTAAGAAATGTACATGAGTCCTCGGTGGATAGAATGTTCACCATGTGGTTGAAGAGAACCAATTCATACATTTTGAGGCATTTATAAGAATGGACTGGTTTATACTTCAGTACCTACTTCAACATCCAGTTTTGAACGTCAACTAGTCTCTTGGTTTAGCCTTAGTTACGTGCCCTTCTATACATAATTAGATAATTAAATAAAAGAAAGTGTGTGTGAGATATCATCGAAACTTTTTATTCGTTTGAAAGGCCCATCGATGCCATTATGTATGGAATATAACATCGTTCAAATGTCCGCCGTGGCTTCTCTGTATGGCGCGCATCCGAAATGCCCAATTTTCCATGACTCTGGCGCATAAATCAGGCTGAATTTGACCGATGGAATGGATTATGTTGGCTTTGAGCGCAGCTGTGGTGGCTTATTGGCATAGACCTGCGATTTCAGAAAACTCCACAAGAAAAATTCTAACGGGGTCAAATCGCACGATCTCGGCGGCCAGTTCACATTAAATTCACTTGAGATGACCATGCCCTCGAATCGCTCGGGCAGAATTTCCCATCTGACGTGAGCTGTGTGACACATAGCGTCGTCCTGTTGAAACCACATGTCATTGGTGTCCATATCATCTAATTCAGGCCAAAAAAAAGTTGGAAATCATCGACCTTTAGCACTCGCCATTGACGGTGATGGCCTGGCCAACGACGTTCTCAAAGAAATATTGACTGATGACGCCGCCAGCCCAAAATCCATATCAAACAGTGACTTTTTCGGGATCTTGGATCTCATGTGGATTGGTATCGTCCCAAATTCGACAATTTTGTTTGTTGACGTACCCATTTACCCAGAAATGGACCTCATCACTGAAGATGATTTTTCGATGAAAATTAGGGTCAGTTTCCAACTGCTCCAGAGCCCATTCAGCGAACACACGTCGTTGTCTATGGTCGTTTACCTTCAGCTCCTGGATCAGTTGAATTTTGTACGGATACAGGCCCAAGTCACGACGCAAAATTCGCCAAGTTGTGGTCTGCGAAAGGCCGAGTTCTTGTGAGCGATGCGAAATCGACTGACTCGGATTCTCCTGCACACTCTCACGGACAAGGGCGTTGTTTTCGGCAGATCTTGCGTTTTGTCGACGTATGGGTGTTGGTTTATCGTTTACTGAACCAGTGGACTCAAGTTTGTCCACCATACTGCTCGGTAGGACGATTATGGCGACCGGAAAATGGGCGGAGCGCGCGGAAATGTAACCGGAACAGTACATCCATTTTGATAAAACAATTTTATCATTTGCACATATTGTTGAACGCTATGTCCATTCATGAGGATTTGGCAAAACAGACTGAATAAATGACAGCCAATTTGACAGATGTAGCTTCAACAATATGGCCGCTATCAACTGTCAAAGTTGGGAAATCCCTATTGGAAGACCCTGTATAAAAGGTGACCTTGTTTTGGCTTTGACATCATTATCGGTTTCTATTTGGAATACGACTGGGGAACTAGGATTTTGTCTACGAATAACATATTGGCGCTGGAAGATTGATATTTCCTTTGAATAGTTACTTCCCATCATGATAAAAAGGTGTGAGAAAATTATTAAATGGATAAATACGTATTTGATATAATATACACTGTGGCCCTGAAAACGTGTAAGTTCAAAAGACAAATCTCAAAAAATTTGAGCTCACAGATGCCATAGTCACACCTAGCATAAGCTACTTTAAGGTACGAGTAATCGAGGTAGATTGCCTTGAACTTCCAGGGGTATTGAAAATCTACTTCTCATTCTCCTCCTCATCCCTTGGTTGGATTCAAATAATTTTTGGGCAGAAACATTGGTGTCCATGCGCCATATCGTAGCTTCAATATCCTGGCCATCATCGGTATATGGAAGAAGTTAGACTGGTTTAAAGGAAGTTTATTACAATCTTTCTGAGAACGTTGTCAAAAAATTGATGCATAATAGAGCATCGCTTAGTCTTAATTCTCTTGTGATTTCAAAAAGATCTGTGCACGTTGACATTCTGCATAAACAGGAGGTTTCCCGAGATGCTGAAGTTCGACGTAGCTCCGTATCATTTCTGTTCACGTTGCTTTACTCGACCTTAATCTGATCCGGTATTTAGTCCTGGTCCTTCTATAGTTGGTCAAATCGATCTAGCCAAAGTATCAGGTTTCCAACTACATCTTTGAGTAGTAGACAGTTAGTTCCAGCGACTTGTTGAGTTTAAGTTTGGATCTATCAATACTTATCTCGTGTTGGTCCGGCAAATGGAATCGTTGGTAGGAAACTATGTAGATTAAGAGAAACATTCTGCTTAACAGGTGGCGTGATGGGTTCAAGGTTCGGTCAACACCAAAAAGCAGACAAAGTAATCCTTCTGATGACACCAACTTTTCGGCAGGAAATCGTAGTCCACCCAAAGTGAATTGCTCTGCATATGAAAAAGACTGTCAATGTCTCGCCGTTTAAAGTCGATACAAAAACCGTAGAAGAAGGGAAGGAAGGCCTGGGTTCACCACGGGCTGTCGTGCGAACAATTTTTTAATTTATTCTGTCCAATAGAGAATGTTTGGTCGTTTTCGTGACTAAGCAATCCGCAGAAGTATTGCTTCCAAATTCTCAATATCGACAGCCAGTCCAATGTTGAGTTTCCTTGGCTGCCTCGGCAGGCTTACATTCCGACCTTTAATCGTCGGCAGTTTAATTTTTCCTTTGCCCGTTATTACGGTTTCTGGGGTATCCACATCCGTATTTTTACTACAACTGGCTAATTAAAATATTTTTTTGACAATCAGATCCCCATATCATCTCGCCATGTCGCTTAAAGTACGTTGAGATACTGTAAATGCGTGCCAGTTATGGTCCGATTTCGCCCCGTAGCAAAATTTGTCAGCATAAGTCCGCTGAGGGAAAAGGGCTAGTGTAAGGTCTGATTTCCGACAGGGCTTAAATAACGAGTGTAGGAAATATGAGACTGCAAATAATTTTATTGAATACTGGTGATTCCATCTATGCCTCACAGCTAATCTTGTTAAGAAAAAATAGAAATGGCGGCATTTATGTCAGAAATACTATACAATACTTAATGAGGCATTATTTCCTATTAAATCTTTTGATGTTTCAAATTCAAGATTTTTCAACAAATTTTTGGTTCGTTCTCGTTGACGAACTTTGGAGCAGAATATAGAATAGCGAATTCTACGAGCTGTACCGCGATATCAACCTGGTCATAAAAAAAGTTGCCTGAGGTATCTAGGAGATGCAGACTGAATAAGTATTAAGGCTCCGGTCCGAAGAGTCTTCGAATTTCAACCACCTTGGAGTTCATAACCAGTGGTAGGTGGTACCGGAGCGTGCACAATGGTGGAAGGAAGTAAGTAACTAAAGGGGCTCCTTGTTATTTATTTAGTTGTTTTTGAAAATGATCAACTTTTACTCCTAAAGTATAACTCTTAGATGCAATAATAGTTATAACCCGCTCATGTATCAGTGTTAATTAAATTTGTTATCCAACAGCAATAGAACGCAGACTTCCTAAACATACATACGGGTGTCCCAGTTTAGCAGTATAATCTTTTAAGGGCATATTCCCGAAGTTCCGCCGAACAAGGAATTGTATGGCAGTGGGACTCTATTCTCACTCCGTTTCAAGTTACAGCCAATCAAAGTGAGTGACCTCCACTTTAAACGCTATAATTTCTAAACTAGTACAGGCACAAAAATAGTTTTGGACATTTTGGAAAGATAATTTAGTAGTGCATACAAGTGCTTTACAAATGCTTTGGGTACATCAAAGCAACAAAAAAGTTATGCCTCGTTAAACTCAAAATTATGAAAATTTGCTGTTCCGTTTTTTTTTATTTTAAATGCATTTTTCTTAAAATTTTTATGAAATTTTTATCCTTGCAAAATTTCCTAAAGATTAAGTTTAGAAACTTTTTTACGTACGATCCACAGATTTTGTAGTAAAAGCCATTAATTGAGAATAATAAACTAACGTACCTATGAGCAATGCAGTTAACAGTTAATTGTCGAATAGGAAAAAAAACGTAACAAAGAATAATTCTTTGTTAATCTTTTTTTTTCCAATTTGACACAGTTTCAACTGATCTACTAGATGAAGTGAAAAGTGACCTCCTTGGGAATTAAAAGATTTTTTTTTAAATGTTTTTTTTATTTTATTCAATATAGTTTTAGTTTGATACACTTATTCCAGCGATTTTCCAACTTCTTGATCCCGTCCGAAAAGTAATTTTCCGGAGGGTGTGCAAAATACTCCTCCGTGGCGTCGATGATTTCCTCGCGTGAGCTGAAGTTTTTATTGATGAGCCATCTTTTGAGGTTTGGGAAGAGATAATAGTCCGAGGGATCCAAGTCCAGTTACCAATCGACGCCAAAAGTCCGCCCGATTCCGCATCAGCAAGTCCAAACACTCTTTCGAAGTGCTCTCGCGTTCGTGTTTTTGGTCAGGAGTGAGCATGCGCGGCACCCAGCGGCAGGATAACTTTTTCATATGCAGAATATTGCCCAAAATATGGCGTGCGCGCTCAGTACTAATCTTTCCGGTTAGCCAACACCAATTCATGTATTTTTTTGACATTGTCCTCTGTAACCGCATCGGAGGGCCTGTCGCTGCGGACTTGATCGGTAGTGGAGTTGCGGCCACCACGAAACTCTCGAAACCAATATTTGACGGTGTAATCTGACGGAGCATTAGCCCCATAATATTTATCCAACTTTTCTTTTGTTTCCTTCGCCGTTTTGCCTCTCAAAAAATAATGTTTTATGAGAGAACGAAAATGGAAATTGGCATTCTGGCCAAGGAGATCACTTTTCACTCCATCTAGTACAACCGAAATTTTGCTCTGTAAGTGAACAGCCGATTGATAAATTGATCTACACAAAATGTATTCATAACGTGAATTCGCGGAAATAGTGTTTGTATACGGGTTCTGCAATGGAAACGCTTCGTTGGCAAGATTGGAATGCTAACGACTATACCCAAATCGTAGAATACCGTGCATCCGGCTATTCGCTGATACGTATCAGCGCCTCGTTAATGCCGGATCAACTGCAGCGGTGGCAGAAGTTGGGGATGGGATTGTGGAAGTTCAGCGTTCAGTCAGCGTCCGTAGACTAGCTGTGCAGTTGGAACTTCTCAGAGCCAGAATTCACAGGGCTCTACAGAGAAATAGATTACACCCTTTCCATTTGACACCGGTGCAGAATTTACTACCAGGTGATGCGCAAAGAAGAGTGGAATTTTGCCAATGACGGGCAATTCCTCAAGAACATTCTGTGGACTGACGAAGCGTAGTTTATAAGAGATGGGGTTACAAACCACCATAATTTGCACCATTGGTCAGACTCCAATCCCCATTTAATACGCACAACATCCTTTCAAAAGTAAGAATTTAATTATTGTAAACAACTTCTTCAAAATGTGTTGTTTATTTTAAAGGAGGTTTAGCGTATGTTAAATGTTTGGGCTGAATTAATAGGAAACACTTTAGTAGGCCCGCACGTTCTTCCACAAACCGTTAATTCCCATTACTACATGGAATTTCTTTGAGAACGATTGCCGGAGCTCCTTGAAGATGTTCATCTTGTTCAGAGAAGGGCGATGTTCTTTCAACAAGATTGAGCACCTTGTCACAGTAGCAGCGGGGCAACTTCGTTCCTCAACCATACTTTTAACGAACGATGGATTGGTCGATTCCGCCCCAACACTTGACCACCTAGATCTCCTGACCTAACACCCATGGATTTTTTTCTTCTGGGGTGCTATGAAAGAAAAGGTTTATTTTAGAGAAATGTCGAGTCTGGTAGAGCTCCAAGAAAATATTAGTGTTGTTTCAGAAGAGATGAAAATAATTTTGATGACCGTTAATCTGCCATCCGAAATGGTTAAACGCGCCCGAAAGTGAATTCAAATGGAAGGAAGGCATTTCGAACAATTGCTACGAGGGTTGTCTGAAAAGTTTCTGAAGTCTGAACAATGATACAAGACATTTTTTCTCAAAGTTTTTTTTTAATTTTTTTCTACATAGTCCCCTTGTAACTCTACACACTTTTCCCAGCGATGCTCCCATCTCTCTAACCCGTCCAAATAGTACTTGGCGTTTTTCTCTGCAAAATAATTGTTCACGAAGGTGATTGCCTCCTCATTTGACGAAAATCTCTGTCCTCCGAGCGCAGTTTTTAGATGAGGGAACAAAAAGAAGTCGCTTGGGGCTAGATCTGGTGAATAAGGTGGATGGTCAAGCAGTTCAAACCGTAATTTATGGATTTTCGCCATTGCAACCGCTGAGGTGTGAAACAGGATTTTCTTTTTCTGCGAATGTGGCCGTTTTTCCGCAATTTCTGCCTTCAGCTTGGCAAGTAATGATGCGTAGTATGCTCCTATAATGGTTTTTCTTTTTTGAAGATAATCGATTAAGATAACTCTTTACTATTCCAAAGAAACAGTCGCCATCATTTTCCCAGCCGAAAAAACTGTTTTGACTGAATTTTTCTTTCGGGTGTATAATGGTGTATCCAAATTTCATCTACAGTAATTAATCGGCGCCAAAACTCGGATTTATTGCGCCTAAAATGTTCATTCGAACACGTTTTTGGCCTAACGTAAGCAAACGCGGCACTCAATGCGCGGTCAGCTTTCTCATGCCTAAATCTTGATTTAATATGTAACAAACACGTTCTTTGGACATTTTCATAACCTCTACTATCTCTCTCACTTTAATTCGGCGCTCGTCTAACACCATTTGGTGAACTTTAGCAATGTTCTCGTCAGTGGTTGCAGTTTTTGGGCGTCCCGAAAGTTCATCATCTCCCAAGCTCTTACGGCCACGTTTAAATTCAGCTGCCTAAAATTTCACTGTGGCAAATGAGGGTGCAGAGTCCCCATACACGGAGTCCAACTCATTTTTGATTTGCGTAGGCGTATTGCCTTTCAAAAACAAGAATTTAATAACAGCTCCACACTCAATTTTTTCCATTTTCACAAAAAACACTCATATCGACTCACTCAAACGACTGTCAACTAAAAAGTGCGCTTCCAAAATGACTGAAACTTCGGTAAGTAACTGCCAAAACATGCACAACTAGCATTCACTAGTTTTTATTGACGAGGTCCTTCTTAGTACCACATAAAAATATCTAAGCGATTTTATAAGTAATTCAATAGGTACACTTCTTTTTGGCCATTTTTGTTTGATGAAAAATGGCTTTTACTACAAAATCTGTTGACCGTACGTAAAAATGTTTCTAAACATAGTTTTTAGGAAATTTTGCAAGGATAAACATTTCATAAAATTTCAGAAAATTTATTAAGTAAAAATTTTAAGAAAAATGCATTTTAAATAAAAAAAAAATGGAACAGCAAATTTTCATAATTTCGAGTTTAACGAGGCATAACCTTTTTGTTGCTGCACAGATGTACCCAAAGCATTTGTAAAGCACTTGTATGCACTACTAAATTGTCTTTCCAAAATGTCCAAAACTATTTTTGTACCTGTACTAGTTTAGAAATTATAGCGTTTAAAGTGGTTACACTTTCAAATTAGAGGTCACTCACTTTGATGGGCTGTAACTTGAAATGGAGTGAGAATAAACCCCCGCTGCCATACAATTTGTTGTTCGGCGGAACTTCGGGAATATGCCCTTAAAGGATTATACTGCTAAACTGGGACACCCTGTATATAGCAGTCGCTCGAGATAACGATACATAAGATATGGGGGCACTAGTAATTTCTTTTTTTTTCTCTGAACGTACATTTTTCCTATTTTGCTAAATTAGTGAGGTTACTGAGGTAAGAATTGTTCTGATGTTGAAGTAAATCGCTCTTCTCATTAACATTGTCGGATTAATTTATTTTTAGATGCTACTCAACACTTTCTATCAACTAAAGCAACTTTAGGGAACGTTTCTTTTATAGAAGATTCAGTACATGGAACGTGATATCTTATAGGAGATATGCAAATGTACCATATGTAAGTGACCTTGATTTATATTAAAACCATTTTCAAATGGTTTAATAGCTAATTTGAATTGCTGTCGTATATAACCCGGTGTAACTATTTTATAGCTCTTCGGCTGTATTTGCTTTACAATATTCCAACACTTTTTATGGAAAGAAGTTACTTTCACAAAATTTACAAAGTATTTACCAAAGGATCAGCAACCGGTTAAATTATAATTTACCTAAAATAGAGGAACAAGTATTATAGGAATCCCACTCTACCTATCACTTTCAAGCCAAATTGACTCAGTCATCATCCCAAATCCGATTAAAAATCCAGAAACTACATTTCACAGCTGAATTCCAACAACAAGAATGGCCTAATATATATCTAAATTACTTTGTACCCAATCCATGTACTTGAGCACAACCAAAAAAGGATCTGCCAGTCAGAGATCCAGTCTCAACTCAATCTCCTTCAAAACAGAAGTTGTTTATCCCCTTCAACCCAAAAATCGACTTCAAAGTATTTAGTGGTCAAAATAGTTACAAAACGTTGCCCATTTACAATTTTAGAAAAAAAAATAAATAAAATAATAATAATCATCGCCTTTTGTCCCAGCAATATAATTTATCTAACACCAGTCTGGGTCTGTTTTTGTAGCTGCGACGTTTTTTTTTTTTCATTTGCGCTTAATCGCACGGTCAAGCGCAAAATATCGCAACCAAGTGGAACCGGTCCCAGAAAGTAGACACTAAACAAAAACAATCTACAATATTTTGTGATCTCACACAGCAAGAAATGAGGTTGGGTTGCAGACCTAGCAGCTAGCTAGCACTACCAGCCTCCAGCCTTCGGTTAGCCCGATGAGATATTAGCAATGGCACGGAGCACAGAGCAAAAAAGTGTGCAAATGTACCGAACGTGGCTAACTACTGGAACGCAATCACCTGTCATGGGTATTGGCGTGGATTTATTCAAATACCCTCGTAGGAACGTGTACTTTTTTAAACAGATTTTTTTTTTTTTTGCAAATGTTTAGCTCAAAATTGTGAGTGGTGGTTTTTTTCTGTGCAGTGTACTCCGATTTGTTGAAGCTTTACAAATTAAGATTGTGAGATATTCGCAGAACGAATAATGGGATCTTTCAATTATTATGATTTACTCGTATTTGTCTGACATCCGTCAGAAAAGTATCAGCTCGGGGAAGTCATTTGTGATGAAGTTAACTCTGAATAGGTGTTACTCGTAAAAAAAAAATTACAATAAAGTTGATTGTCTTTTGAAAAGAATGCAATTGACTGTAACACTCGTACATCATCTTTGAAGCTACAGTGCCAATTGGCTTGTAATTGTGGACCACTTCGTCATGGCAATTCCATACAAAAAGCCTCGCTTAACCTTGTTAAAGATATGGAAAGTGTGTTTTGCTGGTCCTACCAGGAGTTTTGGAAAACATGCCAATCTCGATTATCTGAGTTTGAGATGCCGCGACAAAATTCTAGATTAGGTTAAGTAAAAGGGTTGGTTTCCCAAGGGCAAATGTAACTAGCTTTTGAGTACCATATTAGTCCACCACTTGAGGAAGTCAGTTATGAAAAAGTAATCAGAT
The DNA here is from genome assembly GCA_963966105.1 of Volucella zonaria. Classification (NCBI taxonomy): domain Eukaryota; kingdom Metazoa; phylum Arthropoda; class Insecta; order Diptera; family Syrphidae; genus Volucella; species Volucella zonaria. The sequence continues at coordinate 183,578,284 of OZ014532.1, forward strand.
ATCTGCATAGGACGCTTTGCATTTGTTTTCTGTCGGAAAAGAGCATTTAGAAAAGGAATTAATTAATTGTGCCACCTCTTACAAGTAGAAACATGAGTAAACGCTCGAGTGCCGCACTCGACAAGTAACTAAAGCTTGATGAAGGCGTATACCGGACACTCACAAACGATGTGCTTCGCGTCATCACTCTTATACCAAGCCTGGAATAATGTTTTGTCATATCTTTGGTGCTTAGCAAAAGCGTACGTATGACACTAAGCAGCCTGCAGTTTTTTTCTCCTGACTGAGCAGGAAAATCGTTGACCTTTTAGAGATCTCGAAAAGCATTCGCTTGAACTGACGACATCCTGGAAGTTTAGGTTAGGTTGACGGGTTGATGAGCTATCTTCTATGCCTCAACACACTTATAGACCCGTTGTGATGGCCCAATGGAAGGGGATGTGGATTTGATTCCGGTTCCAATTTCTGGGTTATGCTTTCCGTCTCGCGTTGGTTGTCGTTTTGTCCCTGAACGGACCTAGCTGCATTCACCAATCTAAAAACGGATGTATGTAAGTGAAGCAGCCGATAGTTCTGAGAGGTCGTGGAAGTAATAATTTCCTAAATTTCTTTGCCTCAAATTACTAAGGCTGGAACACTGGCATAATAAGTGGAAGCTATCCGCCCATGAGCCGATGTCTCCACACCCTCTGTAGAGGTCGTCATCGGAAAGGCGCAGCATTATTGTGTGCGCCCCCAAAAGGTTATAGCCTGTTAGCAATCCAACAAGCGTAAATAATTCAGCTCTGCTTAGTAAATTGTTCTGGATTTGCTGAGTTTCGGCTATAATTATTTTGATATCTCGCAGGTTGGAAGGATTTTCCACCCTTCACTGGCTTTTATTTGTATCTTTGATATATTACATCGATCAGCCAGTTCCCTTGCAAGGACTCGATTTGATTTCGACTGCCGCGATGGTCTTGATGGCAGTCTGGCTGTCAATATAATATTGCATCTTGGAAGTATTACCATCTGCAGATATACTCACAAGAAATTCAACAGTCAACGGATACAAGTAGTAATAGCGCAACTTCGGGTCCCATTATGACCTAGGCCCCAAATAAGAGTCGATGAATTCAGCCTGCCGAATACATTCTGGAACTATGTTGGAAATAATAAGAGATATTAGCACGGCTTCAAGTGCAGTTTGGTTATATTTGCAAAGCTTCTGAAGCTGAAGCTGCAACGCTGCAAGACAAGACGTATCTGATCAAAGCTCATTCGTCCTGGTCGGAGGGCTCCTTGAGCCAGCCACCTGAGTTGCCTTGTGCGGACTTACATTTTTCTCGTGGCCGTGTGATAGCTGATTGAGTTATTCCACACTTCCAGCTACTTGGCTGATATATCGTCTTTCAACAGCTAGACCACATTCTCTGGGAGAGATTTAATTTTAACTTTCTGTAGGTAACAAAAAAATAAACCAACAACAACGAAGCATAAACTCAACTCTTTCTCACTAGACTTCTTGTCACGGCAATTGCCTGACAAGAAATGGGGTTGTGAGTGTAGACCTACATACTCGTACTATCTACTTTTGCGCTCTTCGACATTTAACATTTGACGTTTGACAATTGACAATTCGAGCTGAGTACTCTCTTTTGGATCTTAAGCCACCAAATCAGACAGAGATTAGTGCGAAATGAAGAAAACATAGCCGTTGTAGCGGCCAGTATCGACGGAGACCCAGAAATGTCGATTCGCCGCCGATCAGCCGAATTGTTCAACGCCAGAGTCAACCCAGCTTATTTTGCGGTTGAATTTGGGGTTGCATCCGTATAAGATTGTGCTGACGTAAAAATTGAAGCCGAACGACCATAGACAATACCGTGAGTTTGCTAATTGGGCGCTGGAAATTTTGGCCGGAGATCCGGATTCTGGCCAAAAAATCTTCTTCTCGGACGTGGACCATTTTTGACTCAGCGACTATGTCAATAAACAAAATTCCTGTTATTGAAGCGAACACAATCCACAGTGTTCAGCCAAGCATTAATGCATCCACAAAGATTGACTGTTTGGTGCGGTTTATGGTATGACGACATCATCGGACCTTATTTCTTTCGATATGAGGAAGGAGACATCATTTTCGTCAACGGTCTCAGGTTTAGAACAGTGTTAACCGACTATCTGTGGTCAGAGCTCGAAAAGAGCTGAGGTTCCAATAAGATGGCGGTACATACCATAGAAGCGACGCAATACTCGAAGTTGTGATGTAGAAATTTGGCGACTGGGTCATCTCACGATGAGCGTTAATAAATTGGCCGCTGCGATCATGCGATGCGATTTGATACCACTCGATTATTTTCTCTGGGGCTACATCAAGTCCTTAGTCTACGCTAACAAGCCAACCACTGTGGATGAGCTCGAGGTCAACATTCGACACGCTATTGTTGGAATAACGCCGCACATATTTTACCGAGTCATCAAAAATTGAACCGACCGCTGGAAGCACTGCCAGCGAATAATGCGGTATTCCACATATAATGGCATGAACATAGCTTCAAAATAAAGCCAGAATGAATTTTATATCTCACACAGTTGCTGTTTGATTTCAAGTCACCCTTTACTAAGTAAGTTTTTTTTGCAGAGAATAATATTCGACAGTGAAAAATATAGTTTTTGGTTGTATTTGTTTTTAGAAAGTCACTGTATTTTTACTAAAGTTTTAAAGCAATAAAAAATTAAATCAAAATGTTGTCTTCATATAAAATCTTTGCCAATCCACCATTGATACTCGTAGTACAAAACTAAGAAATATTTGTGAGAACCACTCTGCAATTTGCTTATTGAATTATAACGCCATCGACGGGCGAGTTGAATTTCCAACCCAAGATTCACAAATTTCCATCAACAAGCGAAAAAGACCCCGATCTGTGGAAGAGTTTTTCTGGAACTTGTCAAAGACATTTGCCGAACGGTTCAGTGCACCGAAGCGCGATGATAACGATCATTTTCTGAGAATGGTCGCAAATAAAATGAAAATGTTGCCGGAGAAAAGCAAAATAAAGCTGCAAGTGTTGGCCTTTTTGGAAAATCCATAAAAAAATGTTTATAAAAATTTTCAAGTCTTAAATATAATTTTTTAATAAATATTCTTTCAATGAATTCCTCATCTTGAACGCTTTTCGGGAAGGGAAATTAGAACTAATTGATTTGATCTTAGGTAGAGTTGCACTTTCATTTCGCCATTGGTCTGATTATTGGTATCGTAGCCATTAACATATTCTGATCGATATGCTGAATCAATTATTTCTATAAAGTTGTGTAAAACTACACATGCCTTTTGCGGTAAAACGTTCAAAATGTTTTGCAGTATACGCCATCTTGTCACTAGAACGCCAAAAGCTGCATCCGAATTTGGAAGCACTGTCGGGGAAGGCAGGTTGAACTCATCTTTTATGAATGTTTTTCCAAAGGAACACTCGGCAAAAATACCTCCATCGCTTTGGCTTCCATATGCACCAATATCAAACGCTTTCCGTCACCCGCAGAAAGAAGCGCGATTGAATGGTGATTTTGGTAGTTGAAAAAGTCGGAGCCAGCTCTTGGTGGACATGGCTGAAATACAATTAGGCAAATCCCAAATATTGTACAAGTCCTCCGCGATTTGCTTCCAATTTGCTTTCGAAGGGCATCAATATGCTCCACAATACGTCCGATGTTTCAAAAATGGTTTTGAATGTAGCGGTTAATCCCGTGCGAAAAATCCAGCAAGGCCTTGTCAAGGAACTCTTCGCTATAAAACAAAATGTTACTGCATGACTATTAAAATCGAACCGCAGCACACGAAAGGATTAAAAACAATCTGTAACTTGGTGCGATTCGCTTCCTCCAAGAATTTTTTTTCCATCTCGAACGCTTGCGGCTTCATCCAGGTAATCTTAAAAAAAATTTCCGGGCCCCTTTACTTCATGCTCTCATAGGGTAAAGCAAAGAAACCATTTACATATCTAGATCACGTCTACTTTCATTGACCCGTAAGGCCTCGTAGACAATTGCAGCGAATAAAAAACATCGCAATAGTTATTAAATTATTTTTTATCCATTTTTTGTTTTGAAAAGAAGCAAATATTTTTTTAAAACTACCAAATGGCATTACACGTTGACTTTTTCGATTCGAAGCTACAGGGTTAATGTACTTACTCCGAATGATTAACCTCCATTATATGGCATTTTACGACTGTCATATTATCGTTTTCTTGCACAAAATATGTAGTACTTTTGAACTATGTTGTTTTCTTTTTAATGTATTCATTAAAATATATTGTTTCTGAAGCTTATTCTGTAAATTGTATTTAAAATTTCTACTCTACTTCGTGCAACGAACTCATGCATTAAAAATTTAAGGGAACAATACTTTATCTGTCATCTCAACGGATTGCAAACTTCGAGCTCGTGCTTTTGACGCAAGTTATCACAAATTCGATATAAATCGTATCAACGCACGTGCCCGCGCCTTTGTGTTTTGGTCATTAAAACTTAGGTGCTAAACTGAGTCAATCAAAAAGCAACGGTATTTAGAGAATTTCGTTTTTTCTGCACAAACGAAAATATTTTCGGAACAAACAGACCACCATCTGGTCACAATGGTGTTTATGATTGCTTACATCTGCATGCAGAACAAAAAAAATTCAATTTCGTAAAAAAATACTCAGTTTTGCACGTGACTGTATTTCGGGAATTTAAATCTATTTTCAAAATGATTGATACAGAAGCGTTCTTCTAGTGTAAGCCTATCAATAATGATTTGTCAAATAATGAATTTAAATGTCACAAAACTGTCAAAAATGGTATCCCTATTGAAAGATCGTTAACAAAAAAAGCCTTTTATTTATATTGGAATTTGTGATAAGAAACTGGGTAGTTGATTATATCATAGATATTTGTGTTGCCTAGTCGAACCCTGGAGTGAATATTTTACATACAGTTCGCTATGACTGTCACTTCAGCCTTACTTTGACTGTCTTTAAACTCTCCCGATACCCGACTACCTACGTATGTATGCATCATGATGCACTTTTTTTAAGTAGTGCGCTATAGGCGATCGAGAGTCTTTTGAGAGTGTCAGAAAATAAACGTTAAGCGCTACTAAATCAAACAATTTGAGTAGTTGATATTGCGATTGTTAATTATCAACGAATGATTGACTATTGTCTATTTGTTAAAAATTTCCATTTTGAATGGAGCCAATGCGGATTGCGACTAAGTATCAATTGGAATCAATTGTTTTGATAAACGTCAATTGCATTCTTGTGGACGACAAAGAAACACGCTGCAAAGGAAAATGTAAGTTTTTGCAATATTTTAACGCATTTAGAGCAAAAAACATTGATGGTTTTAGGGCGAAAATAGTAAGCAATAAAAAACAGTTGGAGCGATTGGTTCAGTTGATGGCAGAATTCCAGAATATTGCAAAAGGAATTTGCTCGAAAAGCATTTTGCAACAAAAGTGGAAATTTTTTTCATTGGACCGGAACAGCTTAGGTCATCCACGGCGCGAATGGCAAAAATGACAAAGGGGATGAAATATAAGGAATACACATTTTCTTGATACTAATCACAATTATCTAAGGTATGGGCCAATTGGAAATGCAAAAGAAAATGGAAAATAAAACAGAAATAAACAATTCCACTTTTTATTTTTTATTTAAACAAAAAAGTCCACAAAACGCAGTCAAATGAAATTTTCTGCTGTTGACAAACTATCAAATATGCTGTCTCATGCACAGCAGTCAATTTATTCACAATAGCCACAAATTTTATAGAATGAATTACACAATACCGAAAATTGCATTGATTAATCAATTTGTGAATCGTCAATTCTTTGATAACTGACACTCGCAATAGGAGTGTTTATCTTTGCAACAACTCAAAAAAGGGTTCTTAACCTTCCAAATTGCTCTTTCTGATGCGGAGAACACGACAATCATAGAGGGGATGATTAGTAGATTGTCACTCTATTTTACTGTTGGTGTCACTACAGTGCTGGGTGGTAGTGGGCATTAACTGACAGCTTTCCCCATTCAGGGAATCTGAAGGTAATTGCCTCCATTTCCGCAGATCAAGTTGACTGAGTCCATTTCCAATTGAGAACATAACCTAAGGCGATGTCTTTCTTTACCGCGTTGTCCCTTCGAAATAGATTTGCTGACATTCCTAACCTGGCTAACAAATTCTAGCATTGCTGACAAGGTCAATGTCGCTGCATAGCCCATACAGTTTATTGCTATATCTTTCTTCAAATTCTGTTCATGCAAGCGGGATCCAAGTTTATTCCCAAAGCATCCAAGAGCATGTCCGTCTGCTAAAGTAGGTTCTACGTACGAAGTTTTTCCATCTCAGTAGGTGACAGATCGATACGAATCGCAACACAACGGTACTGGTACTCGTATTTTAGGATTTATGGGCTTGCAGATTCTGAAAGCACTTACATCGTAGCATGAAGTGCTGTTCTATTGGCACAATAGACATTCCACAATATTCAATTCACACTTTGAACTCATTTGAAATCAAAGTTGAAGTAATACTTTTTTCTTACTTTTCTTTGCTCAATTTGTGTTAAGCCGACGAAAATATAAATTGGAGCACACAAATACAAGTACACATGTCGTCTGGATTTAATTTTGCAGTTCTTTTTGAAAGTGGCAACCCAAATCCACTTAACAAAGAAAGACTTGATCCAATTTTTTGAGTACACTAAACAGATTACCAAAAATAGATGACACGTGAAGGGCATCTTCACAGTATTTGGTATACTTTCAAGTCTTTACGTTATGTTGTATGTTACATATGTATCTAATCCTTTTAAAATTTCCAACCGACACATCAGATCATCGATCACTTATGACAAGAGATGATAGATCGCAAAGGCAACAGCCAACCAACCCAAATGGAATTCATGAGAAAAACATTTCGCAAAGATGACAAAGATGAGCCACTCCTAAGCGATATAACACTCCCTTATAACGTGACAGTCTCCAATGGCTATAGTAGAATCTCAACCCCTAGTATCTAAATAAATAATTAAGAACAACAAAAAAAAATTGTTAAGTCGGGGGACTGGTGATTTGTTCCGGAGATTATTCAGATGTAAAATCCGCTTAATGTTTAATCTAACTGACAATCAAATTGACTCTCATCACCAGACCTCAGACGAAGTTGCCCAATTGCGGAGGATCATAAGGCCAAGATGGAAGCAGAAATTAAGACCAAAATATTGTACAATACTCGTAAATCAATTTCTCTAGTTGATGGCGATTCAAATTGCTTTGTAATTGCGCAATTCATAAAAACCAGTTTGTCAACGATTCCCGATATGACGAGGGATGTCATTTTAATCAACGTCGATCGAAGGAATCACTGGTTATCGATTGTGTGAACGTAACGTTCTATTACGTCGGGTCTTCGTAAACAAATAAATATACATAAATAGGTACGTTCCAGTCCAGCTGCAGTAGCAGTTTTATTTTTGTCCCGCTTCTGAATTTGTATTTAGCTGAGCGTTTTATGCCCATAACAAATTCACATTTTTGCACGTTTTGTGGTGAAAATATTTATTTGCCATCAAGTTGTTCTATTTCATGAATTACAATTAGTTCAGGTGGTTGGATGCACCTCGTATTGGCAGGACAGTTAATAAAACGGACACACTCGTACACACATATACTAGCAGTCGAAGTTGGGAATTATTTAACAAAATGGAGATTGCGAGCAAGTTAATCGACAGAGGAGTTACGGAATGCACGTATTCGTACGTACTCGTACATGTGCAGATCTTCAATGATATAAAATTGTGGAGTTATGACAGCTGTATTTGGCGCCTTAAACCGTATGTCAGACAGCGTCAAGTCAGTGTGACATGAATGCCGACGCCTGTCATCAATGAAACTTTTAAATTGAAAAGATATAGTGATAGTTGACTGGGGAACAGCTTTTCGACAGACGCAGGACCTAATTATGGCTGTGGATTTTGAAGATTTAGTTGTCTTTAACTCCTCCTTCCATCGTAAAAGAAAAGATTGTAGGACGTCAAATCGATGGGCACAAATTTTTGTTCTTGTTGTGGTTACTAAAGGTTCTTCCATGAAGCGCTTACTATCTTTAAATTTAAATAAAACAAAGTGTGTGTGAGATATCATCGAAATTTTTTATTCGTTTGAAAGGCCTATCGATGCCATTATGTATAGAATATAAAATCGTTCAAATGTCTGCCGTGGCTTCTCTGGGTAGCGCGCATCCGAAATGTCCAATTTTCCATGACTCTGGCGCATAAGTCAATCTGAATCTGACTGATGGCATGGGTTATGTTGGCTTTGAGGGCCGCTGTGGTTTGTGGCTTATTCGCATATTATTATTATGCGAATTCAGAAAAACCCACAAGAAAAAATCTAACGGGGTCAAATCGCACGATCTCGATGGCCAGTTCACATCACCTCACATCACATCTACAAATGTGGCGCGAGCTGTGTGGCACGTAGTGCCGTCCTGTTGAAACCACATGCCGTTGGTGTCCATATCAATCCATTCAAGCCAAAAGAAGTTGGTAATCATTGACCTATAGCGCTCGTCGCTGACGGTGATGGCCTGACTAACGTCGATCTCAAAGAAATGTAGACCGATGACGCCGCCAGCCCAAAATCCACACCAAACAGTGATAGGATGTATTGGACGCTCTTGGATCTCATGTGAATTAGTATCGTCCCAAATTCGACAATTTTGTTTGTTAACGTACCCATTCCTCCAGAAATGGGCCTCATCGCTAAATATGATTTTTCGATGAAAATTAGGGACAATTTCCAACTGCTCCAGACCCCATTCAGTTCGTTTACCTTCAGCTCCTGGGTCAGTTGAATTTTGTACGGGTGCAGGCCCAAGTCAGGTCGCAAAATTCGCTAAATTGTGGCCTGCGAAGGCCGAGTTCTTGTGAGCGATGCGAAATCGACTTCCTCGGATTCTCCTGCACACTCTCCCGGACAGCGGCAATGTTTTCGACGTACGGGTGTTGGTTTATCGTTTAGTGAACTAGTGCACTCAAATTTTTCCACCACATTGCGAATAGTCCTCTCGGTAGGACCATTATGGCGACCATAAAATGGGCGAAGCGAACGGAACGTTGCCCGAACAGAACACCCATTTTGATAAAACAATTTTACCATTTGCACGTGTTGTTGAACGCTATGTGCATCCATGGTGATTTGGCAAAACAGACTGAATAACTGACAGCCAATTTGACAGATATAACTTCAACAATATGGCCGCTATCAACTGTCAAAGTTCGGAAGTCCCTATTGGAAGACCCTGTAGATCCGGAATAGCAGACCGCTTTAGCTCAAGGCCTTCCAGAAGGGCACTCCACGCACAGGCTATTTTGCGTAGGGTAAGCTTGAAAACTACAGTCGTCAAGACCATACAAAACGAAATGACGTTCGGATCTGCAAATGGAATGTTAGGACGTTTAACAGGGCATGTGAAGTTGGACAATTGGCGGATGCCCTAAACTGCCATAAAGAAGATATCACCGCCATCCAGGAAGTGCAGACGATTAGGCCGGACAAATCGATAACGAAAAGACTACTATGACTGCCACGGAGAACATAAGAAGCGCCTATTGCGGCTTGGATTAATTGCAAGCGGTAGGACTAACGCAACAAATCTTGGGTTTTCGGCACGTTACCACACGCATTGCAACAAAGCATACAGATTTAGTTCGGTAACATAAGCTTGATATGCGCTCATGCTACCAAAACATGTTTCTAATTATAAGCTACGTTATTATCTGCTGGTGATATGAAAATAATGAGCCTATAGATTGTTTAACGGTGGGAACGACCCAAACACTGCTGCTGGGAGGAACGAATCGTCAATTTAGACCATGGAAATCAATATTTCTGTCCATCAGACCAAAATGAAGTAAAGATAGCAATATTACGACTCGGAAGGTCTATGACCTGCGATGCTCTTGAAGTTGTTTTCGACTTGTAAAAGGCAGATATCAGGTGAATCCAGACGATACGATGGATAGCATCAGATATGAAGAAAATTGCGGCATTTATTACGACATTCGTCGTGGAAAATCTGTTAAGGTCAATAGTCATTAACTAAAGGCCAATAACTGTAATCTACATCAGAGGAACATTTCAGCAACATAAGTTCAAAAAGGGTACATAATCCTACTAACGAGGCTAAGACCTTCTAAATAGAAATCAACGAAGTCTATCCCAAATATTATGCCAAAATCATACTCGTAAGAACTGTAGCGCCAAAATCGGTAAAGAAAATGATCTTTGGTTAATTGATTTTCCCGCAGCTAGTGACAACTAGCACTTCGTTCCCAAAATTATAGATCTACGCAGCAACCAGGATTCCTTCGGATAGTCAATAACCATAGATGCAATCCATTTAGCATTCTGAATGTGCACACTTTTGGAGCCAAACGTTGATTCTGATCATTATTCGGTAGTGCAGCCAAAAACAGAGCACTAGAGCTGTGAATGTCCAAAAAAATTTAACGTTTACCACGTATGGAATATCCAGATACTACAGAGCGCACCATCTTTTATGTCGGTATGTAAACATTGAATAACTTTGACATTTATAAACCGATCGACTTGACATGTTTGTTGAAACGTCAATTCAGTACAATTTTAACCATGAAGACAGGGCGCCGAAATAGTGACGCTGCACATTAAAAATAGCCGTTTAATTGTGTTAACTCAACGTGCATATCGTTCAAAATATGGTGGACAACAAGCAGCGTCTGACAACAGCATTCGTCGTTTGGTGTCGAATTTGGTTGAGCACGGGACAGTGGGAGATCGTCGACATGCCGTTCATCAAGGCCCAAGACGTTCCAATGAACTGGTTGTAGCGGAGAAGCCAAATGTGTCGTATCGTCACCGCGCTCAGCATTTTGGCGTCAGTAGACCACCTTGCGGCGCATTTTGAAGGATCATTTGCCTTTGTTTCCGTATAAAGTGCGATTGACTCAAAGAATATTGCCGGCGTCCCGTTCACGTCACTTGGAATGCGGCCAAACAGTCGCTCGAATGGTTGACACTGAACCTGATTTTTGGAAGCAAATTTTGATGACCGACGAGGCCCATTTCACACTCTCTGGCCCCGTGGATTCACACGAGATCCATGAAACACTGTTGCGTGACCAAAAAGTGACTGTTTGGGTCGGCGTTTGCGCCAAAACCATCATTGGGCCATTTTTCTTCAGAGAAGGCGAAACAGTTGATGGGAATCGATATCGGTGGATGTTGGCTCGTTATGTCTGCCCACAAATGTGTGTAAAAGGTCAGGACGGTTATTGCTTTCAACAAGACGGTGCACTATGCCACACGTGTGTGTCAAAAAATGGCGACCTTGACTGGCCACCCAGATCTCTAGATTTGACCCCTCCGGACTTCTTTTTGTGGGGTTATTTGAAAAGCAAAGCCTCAGACCGTTGACGAGCCCAAGGTAAACATTCGTGCAGAAATCATCGCTATATCGCCCGGAATGCTCGAAAAAGTGATGGAAAACGCAGCAAAAAGAACACATTTTGCTTTGGTCAATAAAGGCGGCCACTTGATTGATTCATATATGCAAATTGGTTGTTTTTTTTTTAAACTTATTCAATATTCACATACCGACATAAAAGATGGCGCACCAAGAGAACTATCGAACCAGAACACTGTAGTAGAACAAAAGAATAAAAGAGCATACGCTATATCCCAGTTCAAGGAAATCGAAGAGTCACGCAGCAGAAGCAACTTCTAGGAAGAAAAATTGGCAGGCAGCTAGCAGATGACTTCCAAGGCCGCAAAGCCCGCTCTTCGAAACAGTGAAGCAAATTAGTCATCGATATGCAGCAAACAGTAGATACGAGTAAATAGTATTAAACAGGATTTTCAGTAGCTTATGAATGGGGATAATGTTGGGACAAGAGTGCCCGTTTCCAATCAACTAATAAATAGTCCTTCCTCCCATTTCTGAAGCTATTAAAAGTGGAAAAAAAATAGGGCCGATCTGATAAAATTGCAAATACAGAGATGATGTTTTGGTAGATCATGATGAAAGTATGTCCGAAGAATGGGACAATCTGCTCCATATGTCTCATTTACAAAAAGGCCTCTTCTAAGGACTGCCGAGGCATATCCTTGATAAATTTCGTGTATAAGATGCTACTCAACACTACGTTTAAACATCTCAAAACTTTCGGCAGGTACCAGGTTTGCTTCTGGTCTGGCATTAACCATCCTGATCTCTACAAGGCAATGACCAAATTCGGAATCTCGCAAAAGCTGATCCATTGCCGTTTTTGGGAAACGGATTCGCATCAAAGTAAATGAGAAATAAACCAGGCACATGTTGAAAATTAGAGAATCATCGGTATGATGCCCAGAACAAAACTTCCAAATTGACAATCGAGGTAGCTAGGGAGTATACGTATCTATCTTGGCGTAAAAATTCGCGAATGGAAGAGATTCAATAAAGATTTGCTGTATGAAAACGGATCCTAATTTGTTTTATAGCTCTTAGCTCCAAAGACGAATCCACAAAACACTGACCCAAGCAGTTTTACTTTATGGTGCTGCGTCCTAATCGGTACGTAAGAAAGGAAACCAGATATTGAACAATTTCGGGTAAAAAATTCGTCGTCGTATATTTGGTTGTGAATGTGAGGAGGGTAATGGAGGACAAAATATAATCCATGAGCCATATCAATACGTGAACGGAGTGCGAATTACGTTGATTACACTGGCTCAGCCAAACTGAGCAAACGAATAAAATTGCCCAAGCTAGGAGGAAAATAGAGTCCAAGCAAAAACCGGATCTTTGTTTTATGGATCAGGCAATTCCAGATTGTCAGAGTGTTAAACCTTGAGAACTGGAAACAGTTTGCCTAGCATTGAAGAGGATTGACAGTTGCTGTGCCTTAGTGCCAAACACTTCACGGGTAATAAGCCCGCCAACTAAGAAGGTCAAGTCCTTTTCCATTCAGTTCCTGATGCTGGGTTTAAAAATGCAAACGGCAGTGCCCTCGTAAAGCTAGGCGTTAGGCCCACACACCCTATAATGGCATTTTTTTTCTTTTGCTTACTAACAATGTGAGCCTGTGTGATAGATTTAGGCATACTTGATCGGCAAATGTCTTCTTGTCTTTTCATGATTCGTTCCATTTCAAGTTCTCCCACGGACATTCTTAATAGGTCTTTCGCAAAGATGGCAGTACAAGGTACCTACATACATCTCAATTCCCAATTATAAGTAGATACACTATTATTCAAAGCAAAAGTGTCAATTTTCCTCTGCGAGTATATCTCATGCCACTTTTCAAACCATTTAAAATTTGATCATTGTCCCACTGCATCCGTACGTACAAAGTTGCATCTTTTCTGTCTCTCGTGAAAATTTGCAATAGAGATTCCGGTGCCCAGATTCCAGCTGTCACACAATGCACGAAATAACGATTCGACAAACTCCCATAAAGTACAATTTCAGATAAAGAGACTTCTTCTCGGGAACGTCAAGCTATCGAAACCGTTCTAAGAATATGCATAGAGTAGTAGACATCTATCCTGCAATTGCATTTTGTGATAGTTGCTTCCTGTCTCTTTCATTCTTCCTTGACGTTGAGACTACTCGTAGGTTTTGAAAGCGAACAACAGTGGGGAGTAGGTAGGACGGTGGAAATATCTCCACATGATGATCACTCTGTATGCAATGCAACTGAATTAATGCCATCACACGTAGACCATGTCATTTCATGCATTTTAAATGAATCCATGAAAGGGATTTGTGTGCGCGCGCGTACTCGATCGTCTCCTCCTTCAACATCAACAGAGCACTCTTTGCCCCGACTAAACGACTTCGGGTAGCGATCATTAAAGGAAATTTACATAACACGTCTATCGTTGGTATTACAATATCGTTCTACTAGTTCAACGTCGCGGAAAACGATAACTTTGACTGCGACTGCGACTGCGACTACGACTCTGACTTTGACTACGACTACGACTACGACTGCGACTCCAACTCTGATGACAACAACGACGACAAAATCGTCGTCAACTTTAGGCCAAGGGATATCGGATGGTAGAGTAGAAAAAATAATTGGATAGTTAGGCTGAAGGAGGAGGTCTCTAGCTTTTCTTGTCGATCGGTCGGTCTTGGCTGGCTGTTTAGAAGGATAATTGTGCGGATCGAAGAGTATTTATTTTAAATTAAATTTACAACATCAACGACGACAATCGCCGCGCACACCAGGGTCAATTGGTATTTATTTAAATTTTCTTCGAGCCAGAGATAATTTTAGGACGCACGTGAGTTTTAACCTAAGCAGGAGCGAAGGAGTATCTACTCGTATGTATCCATGGATACAAGTACTTGACGATGCTTGTGGTCTGTTTTCCATAGAATTTTAAACGATCTGCTGGGTGGGTCTTTGCTGGCATACTCTTAACTCGTACTCACCTTTCATTTTGGTATACTTCCACCGATGAGTTTAGCTCGGCTAATTGTTCCTTCAGCAGCTGGAGGTTGGAATTTACGAAACTCAGTTCGAGGGCGACAGTGTCGCGTAGTTTTCGATTTGTTGTAGCCTGAAATCGAGAATAACAATGTCAAATGGGTTAGTTTAAGTTTGTTTCTTAATTGACAAGGATAGATTTGTTGTGGCTAAAGGATTGTAAAGTTTTCGGTTTCTTACCTTGAATAGATTTTCGGCTCCAGCACGTAGTCGTAATTCTTTATTGATCTCCTGGTTCAATTTACAACGTCGAGTTTGAAGTTTACCACGACATGTGGCCGCTCGAGGATCAGATCCCTGGAAAGAAGAAGAAGTTTATGAGAATTACATTCGAAAATAATGAGGTCAGTTAAGATTAAAGAAGTTTGGGGCGCTTCTGAATTTAGTGGAAATAGGTTTTAACTGATAAATTTATTTCAACGAATCTTCGAATTGGTCTTAAAGGTCCTGAAGACAAAAGGATATTAAAAATATTCCCAGCTATAATGTCCATTAATGTAAAGTATTTTTTAAAACTTATTTCAAATTCAGGCTTTAATCATCCTGACCGAGGATTGAAACCTGCTTCTGCTCTACCTATAGATTCTGGGCCAATATTAACAAATAGGAAAGCCCTAAGAGCGTAATACCCACGACCGCCTGCTCCGCATTTCGGTTTCAAACGAATATATTAAGTTCAGAGTTGCTCCAGACTATGACGGTCATAGTAACTTTCATGAGTTTGAATTGACAAGGCTGGCAAAGGCTATAGCCTTGTTTAATATTAATAAAAGATAGATTGACATACCTATAAAAAATCGCTACTGGCTTGAAGCATAAATTGCTCTATTCTATACCACTGTATTGTACTCAAATAAATCTTGCGACTGAGGACAAAATGGACGAAAGCTGGATGCCGTCTACACAGAACTGCTCATGGCATCTTCAGAATGATGAGAGAACTGAGAAATGTCGACAACAAACTCAAAAATATGATGGACACATAAGTCCTTTGACAACGATTTTTTCAGCATACGGGACACCATGCTTCATGGCGCGGCCTGCTACAGAATACGATCGGAATCACCTTATGGGCAAGTAACAAATCACTTCAATCATATATCGGTAACTCATCGTTGTAGAAATTACCTAACAGTATCCGAAACAGAATTGGAGGAGAGGTGTACATATCACAACACCATCTCAACAACTAAGAGAATATTTCTTCTGGAAACCTGTGGAATTGGGAGAAGTGAAAAATATTTTCAGAAGGCAAGCACGTGCCTTTCTAAAGACTCCTGATAAATAATCAATGAACGAAAAATTTGAAAAGCTAAAATTGCCGCAGTCCCAGGAGTAGGGAATAACAAGCTTAATCCACAAAGTACACCATGTCACACACGGTGGGCGAAACCACATCAACGCTTTAGTTGCAAAATTGGAAGACGTTGTCTATGAAGTATATTGTGGAACGCGAAGCTCCATGAAAAACCAAATTAGGGTACTACGGTGGCAGTCGATTAGATATACTCATACCTTCCGAAAAGCGTTCCATTGTTTGTTATGAAACCCGTTCACTGAAGACGGAAGAACTAGGGGTAACCGCGGTATATGTACAGACATAATGTATTTAGAATAGTCGAAAATGAGCCAGGGAATCAACGAAGGTCATTAGCTTAAACTCCATTCCATGGTGTATAACCGCGATGAAAGCCCCAAAAGAAGGGGATACGCGATGCTTCGCGACGCAAGTAAAATAGGTAAGTAGAGGTCATTAGCAACGAAATGTTCTGTACAAAACTGCAAATATAGGGAATACTTTTAAAATGGAATTAGTGGAAAATAATTTTGTCCCTGCTTACTTATTTACTTGAGCAAATTTTGGTTTAGAGCCGTGGCGTTGGCATAATTTGACGCTATATGCCCCAAGTATTTTAAGCGACTAACTTAAACTTCTGTGACCAGTAAATTGCAAGCAAAATGTTAAGACAAGGACGTATTCGCCGCTAAGATCATGAGGGTCTTATACAAATATCCTTTTTCGAAAAGGCCATATTGCACATTTATTTTATTTCGTAAAGGAAACAGCGATAGGATACGCTTGAAGTTTCATTCGTCAGGCATACTTTCTTATTGCCAAATCTCGGTAGTGAATTGTAAATGGTCTGTACCAAGTCATCTCCCGCTGCTTTAAACAGAACGGCGGGAAGTATCTTGACTTTCATGTTGAATGATTAATTCTAAATGATAGCGCAAATCGGCTCATCATCATATCCTCAGCACTTGCCGTGACTGTACTACTATTGTATATCGGTTTCTGTTCGGGTCTTATACCTCTGACACGATCTCTCACCTTTTGGTAAAACTTTCGAACATTTTTCTGGGGTACCTATGAGTTACCTGGGATACTTTCTTTGTAATGATGCTACCTAAGCGATTTGTTTTGCTACACGTGCTTGCTTGCGATCTGATTTCTATTTATTGGCTATTGTGGCGTCTGTGATATCCAGATACTAAACTAGATTGCACCTAGGTGATGTATCGAATATAAAAGATGTCCCAAAATTCACACAAGAAATAATTTTGATAGAAAATAAAGATTTTTAATTAAAAGTCGTATTTTCTTTATTGATTCATATGGAATAGCATATGGGGCAAATGGCCTTCGCCGCCTTGCTGGCACATATGCACTCTTTTGTCGAAATTTTCCGTGCCAGACTTGCATAAATGTGGCTGAATCTCTTTGATACAGGGCTAAATTTGACGCTTGAAGGCGTCGACTTTTTTTCATAAACCTTAGACTTCAAAAAACGGCAAAGAAAAAAGTCCAACGGTGTTAAATCCTATGATATGGGCGGCCAATTCTGATCACCAAAATGAGAAATTACTCGACCAGGAAATAACTCATGCAGTAATTGAATTGTTTCTTGGGCTGTATAGCATGTGGCACCGTCTTTTTGAATACACATGTCACCAACATTCATGCCTTGCAATTTAGACACAAAAAATTAGATTATCGTGCTATGATAGGGAGCACCATTAACTGTTATTGTCTGACTAGTCGTATTTTCAAAGAAGAATGGTCCGATGATGCCTCTAGCCCAAAATTCGTACCAAACAAAGCTACTGATATGAGCACAGACACCATTCTCTTTGGAATGAGAAACTTTATCCCTCCTTGGATGAAGAGTATCAAAACAAAAGAAAAGGCATTATATGACTCGAGCTGTAAATAGGGTGTCAGGGTTAGAGAAATGTTTTTTCGGTCCTTCAAGACCAACCCAACAGAGGAAAACCGAAAAAAGATGTCGTTGTTAAGCGTGTGAAATTGTAATAATACCAAAAACTGAGGCAAAAAAATACTACAATGTCCCAAAGGTAGTAAACATTTTTGGTCGTTCGTCAAAAATATTAGAAATGCTGCCTCATCTTCCATTCTAACGCTCATTTACAATGACATTCCATCTGTCAGCTCTCTGGACAAGGCCAATCTACTTGCTGCATACTTTGTGACCAGCTCAACACTCCCAGATTGTGCATTGCCTCCGACTACACTTGAGTGTGTCGAATATTCAATGGGATAAATCCACTTTCGCACTCGTGTAGTAGCTAGAGTTCTTAAAGATCTTAACATTCACAAATCCGCTGGTCCAGATGGTATATCTCCCCTCCTCCTGAAGAGGTGTTCTTCCTCGCTGGCAAAACCACTGCACAGGTCCACTAGTGATGTGATGGCATATCTCACCGAAAAGTGGAACCAAAGGGTACATTAATCTGGCGAAAGCAAGATAGTTGCACTTGATATTTCTAAGGCATTTGACAGAGTTTGGCATCAGGCTCTTTTGTCGAAAATGCGTGCTTTTGGAATCGACGACTCTCTTCCTCAATGGATTAGAAATTACCTTTTGGAACGTTCAATTCAAGTTGTCTTGGATGGTTTCAAGTCTGATACTCACAAAATAAATGCTGGTGTGCACCAGGGCTCCGTTCTGTCTCCGACACACTTTTTAATTTTCATCAACGATCTCTTGTCTGCTACCTCCAATAAAATATGTTCCATTGCTGACGACAGTACTCTCTGCTTTTCATATTCGTTTCCGGATTCACGTCTCTGCTCTTCGGCTGTAGAGCGGGAACGCCAGCATAATATAACTAATTGGGGAACCACTAACAGTAGAATTTAATACTTCTAAAACACAATGCTGTCTGCTGTCGTTAAAGCGAAATTTAAACATCCAGTCATTGTCCATGAATCTTGCATCGTCGAAACTGAAAAAAACTTCCATTCTCGATATGTGTGTCAATGACAACTTACGATGGAATGGCCACATATTCGGTGTCGTTAAAAATGCTGCGAAATGTCTAGGTTTCCTCAAACGATGTAAGAAATACTTTACCCCCTCTGATCTGGCCTCATTATACAATAAGGCATTTAGCCGCCCGAAATTGGAGTACAATGCTTACATCTGGTCGGGTGCGCCCAAAACATCTCTGTACCTGCTAGATAGGATCCAAAACCGTGCGATAAAACTCATAGGTGATACTAATATCACTCAAACAATGGACAACCTCAAACACCGACGTAGTGTCTCGTGTCTCACTCTGTTTTATCGCTATTTCCACTACCAGTGCTCCATAGCAATCGCCAGTAGCATTCCACTCCTTCAAAATTTTAACGGTAACACCCGCCTCACTATGAATGCTCATCAGTATACCCTCAAGCCCACTTTTGAACGTACTCTAAAATATCGTGATTCTTTCCTAATCCGTACAGCTCGCTTATGGAATGCCCTGCCTAGCTCTTTATTTCTTAGTCATTATAACCTTCAAACATTTAAAACCAACGTTCAACGGTACCTCTCTTTCCAACCTCCCTGATTTTCCTTCGCTCCCGCAATGTGCAAACATTTTAAGGGTACTTAATCCCTTGAGCGCGCGCAAATTATAAAAAAAAAAAACAAAAAAAAAAAAACAGTGAAACGTTGTGGATGCATGTATTTCTCAACAATCATTCGAGTGAAAACGCGTTGTTTTTCGTGTAGCGCTCCATTTTTGATAGCCCTAAATGGTTAACTGTCACGCTGTTTTTTTTCTTCTTCTTTGGCAACACTTTACATCACAAATGGAGCAAAATTCAAATCTTGCGTGAATTTTGAGACACCCTTTACATTGGCCACTCAACGTCTGGAGTCGATCGCAGCTCGAAGATGGTGTGATAATCAGCCACTTTCTCTTTTTGAACATTGAGGTTGTACTAGCTATAGAGATACTCCACCCTGCAACAAGACCAATTGAGACAGAAGCCCATTTTCAGACGTGGTGTCGCGTAGACTTTACTTTCCAAATTCTATTTTGGACGGCTAAACCCACCGTTCTTGGCGGTGGTGGTGATTTCTGTTTTTAAGCAGTCTAGGGCCTCCGCTAACATATTTATTCAAGTGCACATTGCTTGTTTAAGGGCCAAACATTCCATGTGCAGATTGCATTGTCTTATTTGGAGTTTAAAAGGTTTGCCATGTTGCCATGGTGCAGGATTTGTTAACCACAAGACGATCATCTGCGCTATACTTTCGCTGGTTGGGTTTAGGTGTATCATAGTTCTAAGTCGCGCCGTTTGTTTTTTTTGAACTAATCGAGTGAGACCGTTTCAAAGACACCCTACGAACTTTGCAACGTCCATAATGCATTGTTATTTGGCACGCTTTTTATGAAATTTCCTTGAAATTGAAAGTGAAACGCTGATTCCGAGAAAGGATTTGGTTGACAACTCTCGAGTTTCGATTGTAGGATTTGTTTTCGCAAAATGATGGAACAAGTGGAGGAAAAGACTTTTAAGAACTGCGGGCATACAACACACAACACATTCACAATTCGTACCTTCTGTAGAATTAATATATGTATTCATAAAGAAGGAGATTCACCCACTGTTAGTTATTCACCCCTTTAAGGTGTATTATCTTACTTACTTACTTATCCTTAAGCTGCTACATCAATTGAGCTAAGTATTGTGATTAGAAGCAAACTCCGGCAGTTTGGATTAATTGAAATTTCCCCCGATTTGCACAGCGATCATTCGCACGATTCAACGGTAAGTGATTCAGAGTTATAGTCGTACATCGCTATTGCGTGCTGCATAGCTATCCACTTAAATAATCTCCCGCTTAAATTGCACATGATTTGCAGTATTCCTAAAGTATTGCTGTTGCTGCAATACTGCAGTTCTCCAGAGTGCAACATGGTAAAATATACATTTCATACATGAGTACACGCGGAGCCAGGCATTAGACTAAAACACCACCTTAGTGGTGGTCATTACCACTAATCGTGGTTAAATTCATTCAACAATCGGTAATGAAATTATTTAGTGGCCAAGTGGCCAAGAAGATGCCCAGCCAGACGGACGGTGGTTGAAAGATGTTTCACTGCACTACACCTATGGAGCGACCACCTATAAGAGCTAGCTACTCGTAGCAGCAGCTGCGTGGTAAGTTGATGCAATCTCTCAACATTACAAGGTACACCGTGATGCATTTGCCACCCATTTGACATTGGACTTGAATCTGGTGCACTAACTGGTGAGTCTGGGAGTTCAAGTACATCGGTGCCAGTACTGATACAAGTACTAATGGTGGAGCCGGGGAAACTTGAAAGCGGAATAATTACTTTGAATTTACCATTTCAAGCACTTGAGAGCTTCATAGTCATGATTTGGATACGATGAATGACTTAAGGTCGGTTCTTGACATCGGCTTACTTCAAATGGAATGTGACACATTCTTCGTGCTTGAGCAGTTTAAATCCGTCACAGTAAAATACGTGACAACATTTATTATCTGAAATTACAGCTTTTTTGTTTCTTTGTGTTGCGTTAATGCTTATGTATGTGTTCGAGAACTTTTTACGAGTACTTATTTTTTTTTTTATATGTAACATATGTACGAATACTCGTAAATAAAATTAACGCGGCGAAGATATGAGAATTATCTACAAATAAAAAATTTAATTTGTTTTGTTTTCTTTGTTATTTCGAATTGTCGTCGATGATACGGAAACAGTGGGTGGTTGGAGGACATTTGAATTGAAGGATTCCAAATTGGAAGTTACGCATATGAGTCATATGTGGAAACCTTGGGCATGTTGTGTATTACTCAGAAAGTGCGTACTATTCCATAACATACTTTGTGTTCTGACTTTTTTAAGCTTCTTGAAAAGAACTCGTATTTATTTTCTAAGTCACACAGACATAAAGTCCTCTTTGGGTTATGGGAGCGAATTTTTAAGAATGAGACACATCAGGTTTATTTGCTGACTTTTCTAGTCTGTAAGTCAATTTAGTTGATTTAAATATTTTTAGTGATTGCGATCAAGGATACGATGTGATCCATTGTGGGGGTGCCGTTTGGATGGAAGATTCTTAAGTGCCGATAAGTGATCGACTTGCAGTCTAATCAGTACAGATGACTTGAAAAGGAAGATTGACGAGCCTTAAAGTGCACTTTTGTAACGTCTGTCCGCAAAACGGGGTCAGAATTGTACTCGAAGAGGTTTAAGCGGTATAATAATCCACCTTTGGTGGAATGGTTCCAATATTAGCTTAAGCTGTGCAAAGAAGAGATCCACTTCGTAACCTGGCCAGCTCCATATGGTCAAAACGTTATTGGACCGCTTTTTGATCGATTTACGACATTAAGATTTAGACAGAGTTACAAATATCGGCTTCTTCACTACCCGATTCAGTGTCCAACGAAAAGATGTTGCACCCTTAAAGATGGGCCTATCTGAAAGCTAGAGCAGTGAACTCTTTAGTTAAACCTTGGTGTGTCGCAAACATTTGCAAAAGGTAACAAGTTGTGTGCCAAGCACGGTAAAATCTAATAAGATGCCATGATACTTTTGGACGTACAGCAAAGACATAAACGAAAACGCCGCAAAAAAAATTAGAGTAGCGAAGTAAAAGCACTAAGCTGCCCTACCAGGGTCGTTGTTCAACGAAATTGAATACTCTCACTGGCTTTCAGCTAGAAACGCTCGCCCTTCGTAATTTTAATAGGAATGAGGATCATAAGACTCTTCAGAGAGCATTGGTTTAGGGCAGGCGAACAGAATATAATGGGCAATCAGCTCATTTCAACCCTTCAAAGCCCCGAGCGATTATGAAGTCTTCCCGGCTCTGGTCCAGAAGGCGACCCTCTATGATAATAAGTTATGGTTTGGGATATATTCCAAACAGATGGATAGAAATTACAGTGAGACAAATACCCAAAATTGAGGGTAGACCTACTGAACTACCAAAATCTTATCGACCGATAAGTCTTTCATGATTTTTTATCAAGTCGCAGACAGGCACAGGTCTTCCAATAGCGACTCTTCAACTTTGACGGTTGATAGCGGTCATATTGTTGAAGATACATCTGTCAAATTGGCTGTCATTTATTCAATCTCTTTTGCTAAATCGTGCAAATGATAAAATTGTCTTATCAAGACGTTTTATCAAAACGTTCCGCGCGCTTTGCCCATTTTACGGTCGCCATAATAGTCCTACCGAGAGAACTATTCGCAATGTGGTGGATAAATTTGAGTCCAGTGGTTCAGTTAACGATAAACCAACACCCGTACATCGACGGAGGACAAGATCTGCGGAAAACATCGCCGCTGTCCGTGAGCGTGTGCAGGAGACTCCGACGCAGTCGATTACGCGTCGCTCACAAGAACTCGCAGACCTCAATTTAGCGAATTTTGCATCGTGACTTGGGCCTGTACCCGTACAAAATTCAACTGACCCAGGAGTTGAAGTAAACAACCATAGAAAGCGACGTGTGTTGGCTGAATGGGCTCTGGGGCAGTTGGAAATCGACCCTAATTTTCATCGAAAAATCATCTTCAGCGATGAGGCCCATTTCTGGATGGGTACGCCAACAAACAAAATTGTCGAATTTGGGACGACACTAATCCACATGAGATCCAAGAGCGTCTAATGCATCCCGAAAAAGTCACTGTTTGGTGTGGATTTTGGGCTGGAGGCGTCATGGGTTCATATTCCTTTGAGAACGACGTTGGCCAGGCCATCACCGTCAATGGCGAGTGCTAAAGGTCGATGATTTCCAACTTTTTTTTGGTCTGAATTAGATGATATGGACACCAACGACATGTGGTTTAAACAGGACGGCGCTACGTGCCACACAGCTCACGCCACATTGGAAATTCAGCGATTCGAGTGCATGGTCATCTCACGTGGAGGTGATGTGAACTGGCCGCCGAGATCGTGCGATTTGACTCCGTTGGACTTTTACTTGTGGATTTTTCTGAAATCGCAGGTCTAAGCGAATAAAAAACAAACCACGGCGGCCCTCAAAGCCGACATAACCCATGCCATCAGTCAAATTCAGCCGGATTTATGCGCCAGAGTCATGGAAAATTGGATATTTCAGATGCGCGCCACCCAAAGAGGCTGCGGCGGCATTTGAACGATGTTGTATCCCAGGCATCGATAGGCCTTTTAAACGAATAAAAAATGTCAATGATATCTCACATACTTTTTTTTATTTAAATTTAAAGATAGGACGAGCTTAATGAAAGACCCTTTACATATATAAGAAAGTAAGAGATCCCCTTACTCATGGAACCAGTTTGAGCCTATGATGAAGGGAAGGAGACTGTTTACGTCTATATTCTTTAGATTGTTTAGGTCATTGTAGAAGAAAGCTCCTAAGTGCAGTTTTCTTCTCTGGGAGAGAGCTAGACATGTACAGACTAGGTGGAGGATTGTCTCCTCTTCCTCCTCGTCCATACAGCTTCTACAGAAATCGTTTGTAAAAACGCTAAGCCTTCTTGCATGCTTGCCTATAAGGTAGGCTCTGAGATGTTTCCTATTTAGAAGGATCAGACTCTTAGAGCGATTCAGATCCAGATTTGGCCAGTTCTGTTTGCTCGCTAAACATGTTGGTCCAATAGTCCATCTAAGGTCTGTTGTTTTATTAGGATTAAGCTTTAATATTAATTTGCACGTTTGGTATACCTATGCTACCCTTTCCCGGTAGAATAAGTAGAGTGGTTCCAATTTTGGCGAGTTTGTCAACCCTACAATTCCATGGATGCCTCCGTGGCCCGGCACCCAACAAACATGAAGGTTGAACTGCTCTGCAATCTCCGTAAGAAATGATCGGCATTCAAGGGCGGTTTTAGAATTTAATAAGACTGAATCCAGGGACTTGATAGCGGCTTGACTATGAGAAAAGTTGCGGATATCCTTTGCAGATATCACGCTTTTCTTTAGCTAGGATAGAGCTTATTTTACCGCCAAAATTTACGCCTGGAACACGCTATAGTGAGAGCGTTAATTTGTCCACTGTGTAGTCGCTTTAAGGCGAATAACTGCAGTCGCAGCTACTTGTCTGCTGAAGATATCGAAGGGTGTCAAGTGAAACAGAATGTCGAATGCCGCAGAGGGAGTAGGCCGTAAGGCTCCGCTTAAGCATAGACATGTTGGTCTTTGGACTCTGCTTCGTATACTGCAGTTGACTGCATTGTCTAAGGCCGTCCACCAAACGACAACCCCGTAAGTGAGTATCGGTCTTATAACCGACATGTATAGACAGTGGGTTATAGGCCCCATTTATTCCCAATGGCTTTTTTTGCAAGAGAATAAAGCTACTCTAGCTTTATTGACTCTTTCTTGAATGTTAGGTTTCCAGTTTAGTTTCCCAAATATTTTGCTGGCACCGTTTATTCAGGGAGGGTCTTTAATTGGAATTTTATATTTCCTGGAAAAGAGGACAAGATAATTTTTATGGAGGTTTACTCCCAATGCATAGCGATGTCCCCAACGGGTTAATCTCTTGATATTAAGTGCTTACCTATCTTTCTACGAAAGGGAGATCAATCCCTATAAAAGGAACATACAAGGAATAGAACGAATAAAAAAATCAAATTAACTACATCACCCCAAGCCTAAACTTCGTGAAGATCCTCGTGGCAACTTGTCAAGAACTGATCATAATGGAAAAACCAATTGAGGTCAGACAACTTGTCTTCGCAATAGACAGTCAAGAGAGGTTTCAGAACCATTGCTGACAGAAAGATGAGGATCTAATTTTCATCTGTTTTTTTATTTCTGGTTTCCAACATAAATGATCAAAATTTGCTGGAAAATAAAAACAAGCAAGAGGCTTATGATACCAAAAAAAATGTGATAAGATTAACAAAAGCACAAGTTGCTCAAAAATGGAAACAAAATACATCTATTCATCCAATATATAAACCTTCATATTTTTGTGCTTCTACGGCCTTCCTTGTGTAAAACAGTGCCGACCAACGGATATGAGTAGTAATAAACATTCTTCGTCATACTATAAGTCATGTCAAAACAATTTAAAATCAATAACAAACTTCAAAAGAAATATGTTGCGAAATTATGAGTACATCAAATCTCAAGAGTCCCCAGCACCTAACGCAGTAATCATTTCACAATCTGTTTTCTTTCAAAGAGTAAATATGACAAAGCCTTCCGGTTTATCCTGCTGACGCCGATGTCAAAAGTAGTCATTTACCTCTTTAAGATTGTTTACGAAATTCCGAGGCTCATTTAAGTACTTCAGGTGTTGAAGTACTCCGTGACTAACGCCGGTAGGGCGATATAAATGACAAGTGCACGATAACTTAATAAGGCAATTGTCTTATCCGTATTGGTTCACAAACAATTTTGACTCCCTTCTTGAATTAGTCAACGCACTTATCTTGACTGTACCCACTCGAAAATAGATATAGAAACAAATAGACATTGAGGTTGACATCTATTGCTTCGAAACATTTTTTTTTCGATAAATAAACAGATTGCCCTATAAATACTCCAAGGCCGTGATTGGCGTCTTCCATAAACTTGCGCAAAGAACGATTAAATTCATGGCTACTCATCGTCACCAATAACAACATGAACAACAACGAGATAAGATTAGATATTAAACTTCTTGCCATCCTTAGCCCCTCTACCCCCAATGCATTTACAATAATTGAAATGTAAACACGAGTTTGTACACATCGTCAACTTTTCTCTAATGACCAGATTACATTAGGCATAAACTAACATCGCAGATTAAATACCTTTAGCTTAGATAACATACACCAAATACGGGTACATATCTCTCGAAAGGAAACATGTATCCAGATCCATAGCTTTAGGAAGCAAGACCGAAGGCAAATACAAAGGTAAAGGCTCACTCTTCGTCTCTCATAATTAATGGCGTCAATGTTCATAAAACGTTGTCCCTCCTCTGAGTTGGGATAGCAGAGGAGTCTACTCCTAAGTGTTGTTTGTACCTAACATCTCACTCAAAATGAGATCACAGCAATAAACCATGATTGCAGATTGTGCCATAAAACTTCAGATACATCTTCTTCGAGTCACAAATAAAAAAAGAAAAACATCTAAAAAAAAAATAAAAATAGAAACTTTTGTAGAGTAAATACGAGTTAAGTGAACGTTAGCCAAGATGAGGAGGCCAGAGATAAGAACTCAGACCTCCAAGATCGAACACCTTTCGTACCAACCGACACGGAGTATTACACAAAATTATGTATATAAAAAAAGATTACTGAGAAGTTTCCAGTTTTATAAGTTCACGTAAGTAAGGTTGTATCTGTAGATACATAAACTTAACTGCGACGAAGTTACATACGTATTATTTCTGTTAAATGTTGGTAAAATTGGAGCAAACAATCAGCGCAAATTTTGGAATTAACACTTCAAAGTTTATATCAAAACAGCGGATGTGACTAATGAGAGAACACACGCATACCTCAATGTAATTGCAGGAGAATAAAGAAAAATCTAAGATATTCCAACTAACCATCCACTTTAAGGTGCTGAGGAAGATGGACTATAAAAGGGAAGCCTAGATGACTCTTAAAATGTCGTAAAAGGTGAACGAACGCAATTTCTATTTTAATGGACAATTTAATAGAAAATATTTGCCGCATTATCGACGACTTAAGGCCCATGTTATGGGATTCAAAAGCTCTGAGCCGTGCCCTTTTTAATGGGGGCAATTCGATGCAATACAATGTAATCGTATGTAAAGGGTGTTTTTTTCAGAGTTATACAAATTCGATAGGAAATAAAACACTTCAAGCTAATGTCAATGTCTATAATATTAGCTTTATTTAATAGATAATTTTATGCCATCGGGCATATATGCACCATGGCTAGCTCGAATGGAGCGCAATCGTGAAGTCCAATTTTCGACAACTTTATCGAGCAACTGGGACTGTATATCAGCAATAACACGGCGAATGTTGACTGCCAAATCGTCCCACGTCTCTGGTTTATCGGCATAGACTAGTGACTTCACATACCCCCAAAGAAAGTAATCTAAAGTTATGAGATGACAGGATCTTGGAGGCCAATTCACCGGTCCATTACGTGAAATTATACGCTCAGGAAATTTTTCACGCAATAAATTGATGGTGTCATGCACCGTGTGGCACGTTGCGGCATTTTGTTAAAACCAAAGCTCTGTCACGTCAATGCCATTTAACTGCGGAGCGAAGAAGTCAGAAATCATGTTTCTATAGCGCTCTCCATTGACGGTAACATTTTGGCAGGCATCGTCCTTAAAGAAATATGGGCCGATGATTCTCCACCAGCCCATACAGCACACCAAACCGTGAGTTATAATGGATGTAAGGGCGTCTCGGATATGTCCGTGGTGCGAAAACGATTCATCGTGTTCCGAATAACTTGCTCAGATGAACGATTATGTCGATCGTAAAATGGACGTAGCGCACGATAAGTCTGGCGAACTGAACCATGATTTCAAAATAAAATTGCACAATTAGCGCGCGTTGTTCTGGCGTTAGTCTATTCATTGTAAAATGGCAAAACGTACTAACCACAAATCAACTTTCAACTGTCAAATTGACAATATGTTGAAGCAGTGTTGCTTCAAACACCTACAAAAAAAAACACTATTTATAAGGTAAGGGAACCTCTTCGAAATTATCCAAACATTTTGCTAAAAAATGGACCATTCTGGCTTCACGGTGTAAAATGTCAGCAGACCATAAATACTCAGAGTGGATAGCCGATCTGAAACCTGGTGGCAAGCAATAGACTGCAGCTTCATCTATACAAAAGAGTGATATATCTAACCATATGCAGATGGAATAGGGGGGGTAGCATGACTACAACCGCTGAGAGCCAAAAACCTCCTACCCTGGCAGGACTCCTCCCTCGATAAGACGATGATTAAACAACACAACTTTTCCCAGGAAAGGCAGGGATGCCAAAAAGGCTGGATGAGCCAAGGCCAAAACAAGCTTCCGGGTTGCATTATTCGACTTTGGTAATCCAGAAGGGAAGTTCTCTGACGATTAATGGCGGCTGTTAGCACTCAAAAAGGATTTAAGATCATACAGTGAGATAATATAACCACCCTGAAATGGCTGACAGACTTTGTCGACAATACGAAAGCTTCATGGCTAAAAGCCGAACTGTGTATTGTCGAAAAGAAAGAACTCCTGGGTCTCACTAGACCTAAAGGGCGGTTGAACATTCCGAGTTCCTACATACCGAAGGACAAGATGGACCGCAACCTTCGAGACCTCTGGATTGCTCTGGATTGCTTAACAGCAAGGAGTGGGAGGTTATTGAAATGGGAAACCACAGCAAAGATTGCATGGAAGTTGTTACAAATCTATGCCACTACCACGCAAAGCCAGCTACAAGGTCCGGGTCGGTATAACCCGTTGCAAGATTATACCTTTAAAAGTCGCCCTGCATAAGAAGTCGAAGGTGAATCCAAACCGCCATGCTAAAGATAGCACAAACAAATTTCCACAACAGTAAGACAGCCAGGGACAACCTTGTCTATCTTATGACTATGCCTGCAAACACACCGGATCAGAAAATGTTTTTTGTTTCTTAGTTAAGAAAACGTTTTTTAATGCAACACACCCCAGCCGAAACACAATGTAATAAAACAATTCATTTCGTCTCTCTGTTTCGTTTGTTGTGCCGTAATAAAATACGGAACTGGGTTTCCGATTTATTTATTGTGAAATTCGTCACACATTCTCTCTCAAATAAATAAAAGCCAGTGCAACAACAACGAAATTATGTTTCTAAAAAACAACTTTCCAGCTATCGACAACGAAATATGTTTTTCTGTTTCGTCTTGTCTTTTTGTTTTGTCGCATGGGCCGTGTGTTGCCCCATAAGCAAGTGTGCAATAATCGATTACGACGCTGGTTTGAAACATACAAAGCCATGTATTTTCGACCGCCAGTCATGAAACACATCGAGTCAAAAACATGTTTCAATTGTTTCGCTTGCTGTGGAGTGTGTTGGCTCATAAGAATCAATGGATTGTTGTTGCATTAGTCAACAAAAAACGTGTTGGCTGATCCGGTGTGTTTTCAGCCTGAGGAAGACATAGACATTGCCCTCATCCAGGAACCTTTGATAACCCGGGCCAAAATAAGAGGGCTGAAATCAACCGAATTGGTCGCCTACAAGCCCGAATCAGGTAATGAAAGTAGAATTAGGGCCTGTTGCAAAATCTAATATCAAATTATCTATTTTCATAATTCAAAGCAAGACCAGGCAGTAGTCAGCTATGAGCGACCGAATAAACCACTGAAATGGACTATGCAGCGAAAAACTGGACATGATCCTCACCCAGGCAATCCAAGAACTTCTCACATTGGTGGACCAAATACAATAGGAAAGAATCAAGAAAACTTTTCAATGCAGATAAAACCTCAAGTCTATGCACCGACTGGGACAAATATAAGTCCAATCTGAGGTAATATAAGAGCGCAATCTTCAGTGCTTAAATAAATTCATGGAGAAAGTTTTGCTCGACCATTGAAAGCACAACAGAGTGTTCCGGTCTAAGTAAAGTCATACGAGGGCGGGTCAATAAGTCCGTGACTTTTGGATTAAAACAGATTTTTTGATAAAAAAATAATTTTACTTTTCAACGTAGTCTCCCTTGAGCTCTATACACTTTGTCCAACGCTTCTCCAATTTTTTTTATCCCTTCCAAAAAAAATGATTTGTCGAGGTCCTCAAAATGACGAGATGACTTCATCATTGGAGTCAAATCTTTTTCCACCAAGCCATTTCTTCAGGTTTGGGAACAAGAAGTAGTCGCTCGGAGCCAAATCTGGAGAATAGGGTGGATGAGGGAGCAATTCATAGCCCAATTCATGGATTTTTGCCATGGCAACTGCACATGTGTGCACCCTTGCATTGTCTTGGTGGAAAAGAACTTTTTTCTTGGCCAAATGAGGTCGTTTTTTTTTCAAATCGTCATTGAATCGGTCCAATAAGTTTGCATAATATTCCCCATTGATTGTTCTTCCCTTTTTTCCCGCGTGCATCTCAAAAAACAGTCGCCATAACTTTATTGGCTGACAAACCCACCTTGGCCTTCTTTGGCGCCGATTCACCCTTAGAAACCCACTGTTTTGACTGTTGTTTGTTCTCTGGTGTGTTGTGATGGATCCATGTTTCGTCCACGGTTACAAAACAGCGCAAAAACTCCTCCATATTGCGATTAAACAACGCCAAACCTTCCTGTGAAGTTGTTACACGATTGCGTTTGTGGTCGACTGTGAGCAAATGCGGCACCCATCTTGCGGAAAGCTTTTTCATGCCCAAGTGATCATTCAAAATTGAAACCACTGAGCCATGCGAGATCCCTACGGCTTCCACAATCTCTCGCACTTTCAATCTTCGGTCGGCCAACACCATATCGTGAATTTTTTCGATTGTTTCGGGTGTAGAGACCTCAACTGGGCGTCCAGGACGTTCGGCATCTTCAGTGCTTGTACGGCCACAACGAAATTCAGTAAACCACTTTTTTACCATTGAAATCGATGGTGCAGAGTCCCCATAGTATTTATCAAGCTTAGCCTTGGTCTCGGTAATGGTTTTTTTTCGAAAGAAATAATGCTTAATAAGCACACGAAATTCACTTTTTTCCATTTTCTCCTCAAATTAGCGAGTAGTCTGATAAAAATAGCTGTCAAACACAAACTAACTGACGCAGCAAGTTTAAATTTTGACAGGAGTCAACTGACAAATGCCTGTTGACAGGAGCAGTGTTGCTGTTTCAGTAAAGAGGTCAGAAATTCAAAAATGCACGGAATTATTGACCCGCCCTCGTATCTAAGAAAGATCTAAAACTACTAGATGGCAGGTACACGAAATGCAACATTGAGGCTTTGGGACTCTTCCTAGAAACCCACTTTCTTGGATGCACTCCTATTCGAACACTAGAAGTAAATATAGATACATTTTTCCCTGGCCAATATGAAATCCCAAAGGGGATACTAGAAGAAAAGAAAATAAGCTGGGTCATCGACTTTTTTTCCGCTTACAAATCCCCTGGACTGGACGGAATCATACCAATCATGCCTCAAAAAACAAAGCAGGCTATATTACAGTTCCTAAAAAGACTAGTCGTATCAAGTATAAATATGTGCCAAATTCCTGGAGGCAAATAAAGGTAGTATTCATTCCCAAGGCAGGTAAACCGCCAAGTCACATCCATCCAAAAGACCTCAGAGCCATAAACCTAACATCATTCATTTTAAAAACTGCTTGATACTTATATTCGAAGTAACCTGCACCAGAAGACTTAGCCTCAAATCAGAATGACTAAACAAAAGGTAAAGGGACGATAAGGGCCCCACATGAAGTTATCAGCAGGATTGAAAAAGGTTTTTACGACAAAGAGTACGCATTAGCGGTCCTCCTTGATGCAATTCCCGCTATAAGTACAAACATATGAAATGCCGGAGTGCATTCTGGATTAATGAACCTGATAACCTGTGTGCTGCGCAACAGGAATATCAATGCAACGCTAAATAACACGGTATTGAGGAGGAGGAGGAGTGATATCACCTGTTCTGTGGACCCTAGTTGTTAATGAATTACTTCTGAATCGAAAAAGGGGATAAAAAAAACCTCCCCACGTTCAGAGAAATTCTAAACTCTGCCCTTAGAAAACCTAAAGACGGGGTAATGCTCTGTGGGCTGGGAATCAGACCTTGCTCTATTCAAACAGAGATAATATCACAATTTGACCTTCCTTTCATAGATGGGAGAGTCCTCCGAATATCCAACAGTATGAAATATATAAGTGT
Source organism: Volucella zonaria (assembly GCA_963966105.1). NCBI lineage: Eukaryota > Metazoa > Arthropoda > Insecta > Diptera > Syrphidae > Volucella > Volucella zonaria. Next base: position 183,610,961 of record OZ014532.1, read on the forward strand.
CGTACTAGATAGTAAACTGAGTTGGAAATTCAACGTCGAAGAACGTGTAAGGAAAGTAACGATCGATGGGGACCTAAGTCCAAAACTATCCTAAGGATGTGCACGGCTATCGTCATACGCACGGTGGTAATCCAAAAATTAACAACCTTAGATTAAACACCAAAGCACGGAGGATTGCATGTAAGATATAGGCACGACTCATGACTTGAGAATGATTTCAATGGCGTGACTAGAAAATATACTTGGTCTCTTGTCCCTATACACGCAAGAATCTGCTGCGAAAAGCGCTTTAAGATAGAGTGAGCTGGGTGGAAACCAAGCCCTAACAAGTGAAGTGGGTTTATGCTCTAATATGTGGACTACGTAATACCCCATCACGACTTTGAAACATCGTGCGGCTGCATTTTCGCAAGCGGAAAGGAATGGGACAGGAACCAAACAGCACAAGATTCGATATCCATTTTTACGGATGGATCAAAGATGGCGATAGGAACCGGCGCCGGAATCTTCTCCGATCAATTGAACTTACGATGCTTACGACGCCTGACGGACTGCAGCACCGTCTTTCAGGGGTATTGGCTGTAAATGCAATAAAGGCAATATCCCACGAGGATATTATAATATTTATTGACAGCCAGGCTGCTATCAAGGCCATCGCCGCAGTCGAAATCAAATCGAAGCACTCGAAGCGCTGTCATGAAGAGCTTAAGGCTCTTTGCGTTCAGCATAACATTACGCTATGCTGGTCTCTAGCCACAAAGGAGTGGCAGGAAATGAGCATGCAGAGGAGCTAGCTTAAAAAGGATCCTCTTTAAAAAGAGAACTGGCAGATCAAAATACCAAACCCCCACTCTGCACTCTGGGAATACAAGTGGATCGAACGAAACAAATAAAAGCCAATGAAGGTGGACCTTTCAATTTGCGAGACCTCAAGACACGAACTTAGCAAATCCAGAATAAGTAAGACTCTCTCGAAAAGGAGAGCTGAACTATCTACACTATTCAGAGGCCTGGGGGCATACGCAATAAAGCTGTGCCTTACCGTTGACTATCTCTGCAGAGGGTATAACGACATCGGCTCATGGGAGCCAATTTTTTGTGCCCTGTCCCTGCCTCAGTAATTTGAGACAAAGAACTTTAGGAAGTTATTACTTCAACGACCTGTCAGAACTATCTGCTATTTCACTTACGAGTACATCTCTTTTCAGATTCGCGGATGCAATAAGGTGGCTTAGACCCGCACAATGACCGAAGTGTGATGACGTATATGTAGAGTGGACTCGGCTTCCGATGCCATAGTAGTCTAAATTACGCAGACGTCGAACGATATTTTCAACGATAATATATCTAGAAATATCAAGGACATCAGGGTACAACAAGTAAGTAAAGTAAGTAAGCAAGTTAAATTTTGATAATTTTTTCTTTTCATAAATTATGCCCTGGACGTAGGACAAGGCATATTAACAGTCATAGGCAAGCCAATAAGTGCTATTATGAAAAGCAGTATGCTATTGATATCATAAAAAAGGGCACACGTATGGTCCTAAGTAAAGCGACAAGTTCTCGTCAACGACTACGTAAGAGATCATGGCTTCGTAAAAGGTCGCGCAGGTATCAGTCAAAGCACCATGGCCGTAAAAATATAAAAAAATTCCAATCCAATTCCATGTTCCATGTTCCATGTTCTAATTCCAAACACACGCGTTATGAAGAGCTTGGTTGGAGACCATGAGTGCCTTCGGTCTCATATAAAATTCTGAATGTAAAATTCTACTTCACTGACGTTTGATTGATGGTTAAGCGCAGGAAGTGGTTTGGTACACAAACTTCCTTTGTCAGTGGTCAATAACGCCCAAAGCTCTAATAAATTGGGACTCGACTGGTTCACAGTTTTTAATTTTAGTGTGCAGATTGTCGGGTATACAGAGTGAGGTATTATGCACGGCTTAAAAACAAGTGTGACAACTGAAGTCAAAAGACTAAAGAATTCGAATTCCTTTGAGTTATGGATGCAAGTCAGTGAACTGGACCTATTACTATGGCTCCACAACTAGAAACTGGATGACGTCCATCACCACGGGGTTAAGTTTTATTCCATTGCTTATATACAAAAATTAACTTTCTGACGCTTATCAGCGAGTACCTTTAGACGGTGAGTCCAAAAAATTGTCACAAATACCGAACTTAGTTTATTTCAATACTAACGACAGCTTTTTGGAATATCGAGCGCACCTGAAATTTACTACAGATATATGGTACAACTCACGGCAGGACTGCAGTGCTGTACATTTACTTAGATGAAGTAACAGCCTGTTCCAAACCGCATGGCAGTACTTATGAAATTTGGAAACTGTGCGGCCTTCAAAGGAAAGCTTTAAGAATCTGATTATACAACCTGCACTTGTAGATAAGTGGTAGAGATATTCACATAAGAAACATAACATAAATATATTAAACAATTTTCACAGGTAGTCGGATCATTAAATAAGCTCAGCTGAGATAACAGAAAATGTTCTGACCAGCAACGAGTGTTGGAGTGTCTTAAGATGAAATCTGTAGCTGCAACGCGTCTACAACATTTTGATGACAACATTTAAGTTCATTTGCAATATTCGTAGACCCATTTAACTGTCGTTAAAATAAGTGCGTGCGAAACATTTGACTATGTAGCTGTGAAATTCTAGAAAGATTAAGTCTTCAACATGGGATTTAAAAAGATTTTGATGGACTGGAAGCACCAACAGAAAAAAGGGCTCTGGGAAGCCAAGAAAAACAACCCTCCTTCAAAATCGCTTTTCAGCAGTCGACGGCACCAATTTAAAATTTCACCTGACATAAAGAACGATCTTGAACGAGGGACGAACAAAGCAAATTTAGTAATTCAGAAGTTTTTAAAAATATCATCGCCGTCGATGAGTTTAGTTTAAGCTGCGTGCCAAAGATTAAAGACCCCAAACAAATAAATAGAAGTTCAGCAATAATCGGAAAAGGAAAAGGTTGTAGACGAGTATGTAGACTCAAGAGCAATAGTAGTTTACATGCAGGAACATGAGTCTTCTTAGCGTTAATAATCAACCTGTCCAGCCTGTCTCATCAAATCTTCAGAATCTATCTACTTTCTTTCGTACTAAGGTCGTTAAAATGGTAATGAGTCATAAGCTTACCTGGTGAGTAAAAAGCTTGTCATTGCCCAGCAATTCCACGGTGTGTGAAGCAAAATTTCCATTAGTAATTTGTCCAAAAGATATAACTACCGTGTTTTGAAAAAAACCAATATTGTTGCCCATTTCAAAGGCCTTCGCCACATAAATTTAATATTTGACATTGATATTGCACTTATGATCCATAACTGTCATTTCTTTTCTTCCTAAGTCCTAAGTCTAAAATAACTGCTGGTGCCCCTCAGGGTTTCGCACTGTGGCTGGCACTTTTTCAATTTTCATCAGCAATATTTTGTATGGTACTGCTGATAAAGTGTTCAACTTTCATGATGACGGACCATTTAATTCTCTAATTCAGTTTTGTACTCATGTCACTGCTTTATGGTCAAAAGCGACAGGTATGTGAGCTCATTTAATCTGTTACACTTAAATAGAAATGTGATATGTCAAATGTCCATCGAGGAGTCGCTTATACCTTAGGACGGTTTAACCTAATTTTTCAAGACTTTTCAAAAAACTCATTCAAAGATTCGAGGTCTCTCTTGGCTTTTAATTGATAAAGGTGGTTTTGGATGACGAATAATGCTTTGGTCAATTGATGTCGCCAAATCAGGAAATCAAGCGGCCATTGAAGTTTTAGTGCAATTGAGGGATTTTCGACTAGATTTGTCGAAAGTTTCGCCATTTTCGAAAGCTCGTCGAATGGTGCTTCATCGTTTTTAAGGAAGTGAGGACATACCTCCACTCGCAAAATCTGATGACAACAACATCCTGAGAAGAAATCAGCGATCTATAATACGAGTAAAAGTGGTCTGTTTCTTGTTATTAAAATAGAAGCAGGAAGGAAGGATGATCCCTACTGAACAAGGCAGAAAAATTGATTTTCTCGAAAACAGTTTGGACTTCCTCAAGTGATATTTTCTACTTGTCTACAAACTTAGTTGGAAGAATAATACATATAAAGTAACGAGATGTACGGGCTATAAAGTAACGTTGAACTGGTCAGAGGAGTCCATATTCATGAGTGTAGATGACTAGAACATGTTTAAATATCAACAATAACCTTCCGACCCAGAGAGTCTTCGAATCCATACCATGAGACAACACACAAAAACAAGACCTTACCCCATGTGACATAGAAACCTGAACCAACGTAGTGTGCGTAACTGGAGATTCCTATCCCTATCCCGGGTTGCAGTGCGACCTTAAAAATAAGTAATTTATGTGATGGCCTAAGTGGCCATAAGTATAGGGAATTATACTTAAGTTCCCAGATCATAGGAAAAGTCAGAAAAGCCAAATTCATGGAAGAACTTACTGTGAAAAAAAAATAAAATTGTTTTCGACTCAGAAGTCACACCCAACTCAAATAGCAGCTCCAACTAAGTTCCCACTTATTTAGAACCCACAATTAGTCACAACATTCCAATTTATTTACTCTTCTTTCAAGCTGTTCAATTGTTCATCTTAATCGAGAATCAGATACAAGTGTCTGTATTCCAGCGATTCTCCTCCAAGTACTCATAGCATCCATAGTTCTTAAATGCAATCCAAAAAGGTTTTGTTGCTTTCGTACTCTGTATCTAAACAATCCCCAGGGTGTTTTATCTCTTTGAAATAAATAAATAAAACAAATTCCAATCTTCTTCACTTCACAGGAAAGTTGTCCCAGCTAAAGTAAACCGAACTCCTTGTGTATTTTATCTTTGATTTAACCCTACTCCGCAAGTTGAGATTCGAATTCAGTTTCAGACTCCTTTACTACCACTGATGTGTCTATGGCTATAAAAGCAACTGCCCAATGTGCACCGAATGAAGTGGACACACGTATAAATAATTTATTGCGAGTATCGAGTAATTGCAATCAAAACAACCCCAGGTCCATTTCCAATTCCAGATCGGGAGTTGTGGCGCTGTACTGCATCTGCAATGCCTGTCAGCAATAAAAATTAATTTGTAATTAAAATCGCATGCACAAGTGCTGGAGAAGGATGCTCGCCAAGACCTCTCTTCACACAAGAAGACCCACACCGATACACCTTCAATTGCAGAACTCCTGAACTCCAGAGCCAGACCCGATTAGGAAGTACCTACTATACTTAGCTTCTAAATGGAGTCAATAACTTTAGCCGGGTTTACTGCGTTACGTAACAAAGTAGTATCAGGTGTGTGTACGGATACCATTGCAATTGGTACCACTGCGCTATTGGAATCAGACAAAATGGTATTTACGCGTCACGGTCAGGAGTTTCAGACTGCCGTCTCAGTCTCTGTACAATTGCAACGCAATTCTATTTTAAGACAAATATACGAGTACGAGTGTCTGTACCTACGTGCTCCGGGAAGTTATGGATAAGCTATAGAAGCCATTGTGGCCTAGTGGGTGCTCCATGGAGTCAATTTTGAATTAGTAATGCTCGCTGGAATTTATGATGATTGGAGTGCGTGTTGATCGGACTTTAGCGGTTTTGTGTTCGACTTTGAACTCATATTCGAGTATCATTACCACTTCCGAATGCGGCAGGCTAAGGTGCTTCCTTCAACTTGAGGCAATCAATATGCGATAATGGATAGAGCTTCGCTCGGCAATGACTAGGGTTGAATGTGTAATTAAATGGGAGAGTAACTGAATGCATAATGAATTCGAGTTCGAGTTCGAATTTGTTTTGTTTATTGGTTGGAGAATTACTGGAATCGTGACTGAGTGTTGGGTATTTGTCCAAGAGTTTCCGCTTACATTTGGACACCTATGAATTGGAAGCATAAACGTCATGGTAGAGTACACGAAAATTGTGTTTTCAGCATTCGGGGTTTTTGACATGTTTGGGATCTGTAACTTGGGCTTTTTGTTGGCTACGGTTATTATTGGTATTTTAAACATTTTACTGAGGTATCATGAGTCGTGTCTCTTGATAATAATATATTCGATAAATCCGCCAAGACATTACACTCCCCTCCGCCATTAAATAAAAAAAATTCGTCATACAGCTTCCCCCTAATCCAAAGCTATTCCCTCAACGTCGAGAACTTAACAACATTGTAAATCGTACACAGGTCCAGACAATGACGAAATGGTTCAGTGCGACTCCTGTGATGAATGGCATCATTTTCAGTGTGTGAATGTCACATCAGAAGTTGAAAGTCAGGATTGGCTTTTTCCGAAATGTGAGACAAGTGAGTGTACACCAGCAGTCGCTGATAGCGCTGAGAATCGTGCAAGAGTATCTTCAAATATCAACTACAAGTCTATTCGAAACATATCTCGAACCGATCAGATCCAAATCACCAACTTCATCTAGAATAGCGTTCAGCGCTAGCCCTAAATCCACAACCGCTAACAAGTCGGCGAGGTTACGTCTCCAGAAACTTGATGAGGAGAGAATTCTTAAGGAGAAAAGGGACAAGAAGTACCTCGACGCCAAGTACAAAATCCTAGAAGAGCAGTCGTCTGATGCTGAAAGTGTTGATCAACAAACGAGTACATCGTTAAAAGAAGGGAGATTAGGACAGTGGATTTGCGATCAGTCGACAAAAGGTAACAAATTAGACCTAAAGCTCATTCCAATGGTCATCCAAGCTCTATGAGGAAGAAGGTGCAAAAGAAGGCAGAAGCCACTGTCCGTTTAAATTAACCACCGCAAACGTCCACGAGGACTGGCTTCAAACAGCACACGCCATAGCATAGGTAATGCTCACCATTTTCACCAACAAAACCAAGATCACATCGTGCCGCCGTACAACAGTGAAATAACAGATCTGAATCGTCAACAACTAGGGAATGGACCTATTGTACCCAAAGAACTGCCGAGTTTTTCCGGTCTGCCAGAGGAATGGCCGCATTTTATTAGCTGCTATGAAAATTCTACACGTTATTGTAGGTTCTCGAACGATGACAACATATACTGCCTATGGAGAAACCTTAAAGGTAAAGCCTTACAGGCAGTGAGGGCACAACTAATGTATCCGAGTCAGGTGCAAAACACCATATCAACGTTGAGAATGATATTCGGCCGGCTAGAAACTGTAATCAACTCACTGATTACGAAACTTAGGAATGAAAAGGCTCCTAAGGCTGAGAGGTTAGATTCTCTGGTGACCTTTGTTCCCTCTGTGCAAAACATAGTCGCTACAATGGAAACTACTGCGTTGGTAGCACACCTTGATAATCTAAGTCTGCTGAAAGAACTGACATATTCAAGATGGGCTGCCACACAACTAGTTTAAAAACATTTAGTGCATGGTTATACCAAGCAGCCCAAGCTGCCTGTGAAGTGACCGAAATAAAACCCGCTTTATTTGACGATGGAAAAGACGATAGAAGACGCGTAAAAAGCACTGTGTACGTCAACGATCACCATACTAATATTCATCAAGATCCAGAGTCCTGCTTAATTTGCAACAACGAATGTCTGTCGGTTCAAGTTTGTACACGGTTCACTGCGCTGAGTCTAAGGCAAAGGTCGGATGAGGTAAAAAAGCGTTCTCTTTGTCGTACGTGCTTAGTAAAACATCACGGTCAAAGATGGCATAAATGGCTGCAATTATTGGCCTCACAAAACTTTGCACAAGGACGCTGGACCATCGAATTGCCAAACCAACAGCAACAGATACAACTGCAATCTGCATCAACCATTGGCAGTTGCATTAAAACAACACTACAGTGGACACTAATGCACTCTTGGACGACGGGTCGTAAATAACGCTTATGGACGAGAAATTAGCTGACTCCTTAAAGTTAAATGGTCTTCCGGAAAAACTGTGCCTGAAGTGTGCATCAAACACATGTCGAACAGAAGGATCATCAAAAAGGGTAAGCTGTCAAATTTCTGCGATCGGCTGGGAAAAGAAGTATTTGCTCTCTAGTGTACAGTCTTTAGATCTTCCAGTGCAGTCCGCTGATTTTGAAGTTATCAAGTCTTTCTTTCCGTACTTAATTGGAATTCCTTTTGGTTCATACTACAACGCCAAGCCAAGGCTGCTTATAGGTTTGGATCACGCAAGATTAACGAGTCCCTACAAATATCGAGAAGGGAGAAATGATCAACCAGCGGCGATCACAACTCGGACGGTTTTCGACGCGTGTACCACATATAAAACATTTCATTTTAGATCATATTACAATTATCATGCATGTGAATGCCAGGACAGTTTAGATGCAAATCTCCATGAGTTAGTGCGAGAGTCCTTCGCTGTAGAAAACAATATCTGCAAGAACAAACGGCGAATGATGAACATGGAAGATCAACGTGCTAAACTTTTATTGGAAAAATATACGAGTGCACACCGCGTGGGAAATCGTTTTAGTGTACCGCTGTTATGGAAGAGTGAACACATTGAATTACCGGACAGGAAAATGTCTGCGGAACGTAGACTGGCATGTCTCGAAAAGAAGCTTTTAAGAGACTCTTCGTTGGCAGCCAACCTCCAAGAGCAAATTCAAGACTTAATAAGGTCAGTAAAACAGATCCTAGCACAAATCCAGCTTAATAAAAATCCTAAGGATGAGGTTTTGATAACTATGATGTCGGAAGTTGAATATATTATTAATTCAAGACCTTTGACTTATGTTCCTTTAGATAATAGATCATTAAGGCTTTCTGGCCAGATAAAAGATGATGGTTTAGCCCTTCGTAGGAATTGGATAACGTGTGAGAGATATGGTAACGTATTTTGAGAGGGGTGAGTTATGGAGTATTTACCGTCGCTCACGAGACGCACTAAATGATTCAACCACGTCAAACTCATAGAAAAAGGAGATGTGGTGATCATTGTGGATGTCAATAGCCCAAGAAACAATTGGCCAAAGGGGAGAGCTCTGGACGTTGACTCTAGCAAGGATGGACAAACAAGGTCTGCCGTCCTACAAACTGCAAAGGGAGTCTATACCAGGCCTACGGTAAGTCTTGCGGTGTTGGATATCAACCGGTTTGGTGAATGTGGTAACCCGGTAGATACAACCAACTTACCAGGGGTGAATGTTACCAAACCTGGCAACGCTGCATTACATTAGGTATTGCATTAGCACTACTGGTGTGTCAATGCAACGACTGACTGTCAAATCACTTCAAAGTTAGTCGCTGCCAGACGAGGATGCCAAAAAAAGGAAATAATTTAGGAATAGGTAACTATGTATATCTACTCGTATCAACATATATGTATATGTATTTGGAAACGAAAAAAAAATAACTTGGATTTTAAATAAGCAATAGCTGATATATTGGAAAAGGCATCTTCTTTTTTTGGCGCGACTCAACAATGATAACATGATGATCGCAAGAAAGCCTAAATGCTTTACAGACTTGGTGTATGCCTAATGCTTGTATATGTCCTGCTTTTAGCAGGATACTCCTGTTTTTTCGACCCAAATCCTGCGAAATTTTCAATCCTGCGTTTTCGCTCAAAATCCTGCAAAAGTCCTGCTATTATCCTGTTTTACCAGCCATTTCATTTACTAAAAATTCAAATATTTTTGGTAAGTGAAACAGACGGGAACAAGCTCCATAATTGATGCCGGCAACGCGGGGCAAAACTACTGATTGTCAATTAATCACACACCCTCTTTCACACACGTCATGTGAATGCGCCATTTGCTTTCTGCCCTGCATGAAAGTCTATTTTTTCTCTCTAGTTTGATGTGTTTGCCGAAAACAATAAAAGGAAAATGCGTGTTAAATCAATAATTATTTAGAAGATATTGCGGCTGCTCAAAATTTAAATTAAATCTGCGATATTAGCTGGCATTTCCTCAATAGTTGTGTGGTAAAACTGTTCAATATCCTTCAAGATTCGCCTATCATCATCTGTAATGAAGTTTATAGCTACACCCTTACGACCGAAACGCCCACCACGTCCAATTCTATGGATATAGTTTTAACGATTCGAGGGCAAGTCATAGTTGATGACTGGTGATGCTTGCTGAACATCGATACAACGGGTGAATAGATCAATTGTAATCAATGCACGGGAAGAACCCTCACGATCCCTCTGTTCCATATCACCAGTGTATCCGTATTTTGAGACCACAAAAACCGAAAGTGTTGTCTTGTGCCAAAAAGTGCAAGTCAGAATTTTCCATAGCATCAGGTGGCAAATCGGACATTTCACATGCAGCTTGTGCTGCATCCACAAGCCAAAAGCTTGATTCATTCTTCCCGTCGACCTTTGATGTCGCAGTCGTAGCGATTATAGACACCTGGGCATATCATGTAGTGAATGCCAAGCAAAGTTTAAAATCCTCTGACTGTGCGTCAAAAATAATCCGGACCTGTTTTAAAATGAAATTGTTTACGTGTTCACAAAAGAAGTGCCAAGCCATTGTAGTAAATGTGTTTGCTCCAAGAGTCACAAAAATGCTCAGGGAAGATTTGGATCAATGCAATTTCGTGACCATTTACACAGATGCTTCGAATCACGGTAGCACGAAAAATTTCGGGTCCTTGTTCGGTATTTCATACCAACTATTGGCGTGCAAGTCAAAGTGATGGAAATTGAATCAATAGGCGGTGAAACATCTAAAATCATCGAACTGCTTATTGCGAAAACAGCCAGCAAATGTGGCGTAAAGAAGAAAATTGTGGCTTATTACGGAGATAACGCTAAATTTCGGCGGTGCAACACGAGGAGGCCAAAACAATGTATTCGCGAGAATGAAGTTGTGGTTGCCGCACTTGATTGGAATTGGTTGCACGGCTCATATTCTTCACAATTTGCTTAAATCCGCTTGCGATGTTTTACCATTCGATGTCGAATGCGTTGTCTTGACAATTTATAGCTATTTTTACATTTACACGTCACACAAAGGAGCAATGAACTCATTTTGTAAGGAGGCCGATGTCGAATACTTAAAATTACTAGGTTATGCTAAAACACGATTTTTAGCACTCGGACCGGCCATAAAATGAATCTTGCATCTGTTCGAGCCATTAAAAAAACTTTTTTCTTGGATTGAAGAAAGGAGAAAATCTACTAAAAGAGTTTTTCAGCAATCCATCGTCGATGTTTTGGTTGTGCTTTGTTCAAGAACAGGTAAATATGGCATGGTTTTATTACTCAAACGGAATTCTAGTGAATGTCTTTTCGTTCGTCAATTTTCAATTAGACTGAGTTGTAAATTGAAGGCGATGATGTTACCGCAATTGAAGTGGTGCGCTATTTGAACGAACTGCAGATGATATTAAAAACTCGCCAGAAAGATGATTTCTTATCACCTGTCAGGCGACGCTCTTGAATACATCGCAAATATAGGCAGCTCCGACCACACAATTGGAAATGTTCTCATGGGCCACACTTCGAAAAACACCAGCATGGAAAGAAGTTAAGGCAGTGATGATGCATTTGAGCGAGCGAAAATTGTACGACGCTACAGCAAATGCAGCGCAATTCCACATCGACTTCACCTATGTGAAGAATTATTCTGGGCATGAGGAACTGGTGCAGTGCAAAACAGATAAGGATCCAGTCGGAACGCGATGGGTAGAGATATTTAAACCCCTAGCAAATGTAGAATGCGACCAAAGACAAATTGCGATGATTGTCGAATTTATTCTCTGCTTACCTGGATCCACCGCATCCGTTGAGAGGGTTTGCGCAGGCATGAATAAGACATGGAAAGAGGACAAATCCCGATTAAAAGTGGAAACCCTAAAAGCCATTTTAATCGTAAAAATTAATTTAAAAATGGCATGCCTACAATTTTACAACTTCGTTAAAGGTTAAAATGATATGCTTCGACAAATTTCCTTCAAAGAGAAATACGCTGTGCGTATCGAAGATGGAGTCAAGCAAATTGAAGACAGCTCAGATATAGAAGAAAATTGATTACATTTGCTAAATATTCATTCTTTCTATGTATGTATATTCAAGTACATATTAAAAAAAATTATTTATTAAAAATGCATACTTCTTTCATCCTGTTTTTCGGAACAAAAAATCCTGTAAAATGCCGACTTGTCGAGGGATTCTCGATATAGAAAGCCTAGATAATATTGCTATCAATCTTGTGTTGTGTGAGTGTGTTGCTCTGTCATCTAACGCATTTCGCTAAATTTAGTAGATATGCTGAATGCAGTCAAAATTGTCGAAAATTTGCCGATTGACCAACACAATGAAGGATAGATTCGTTTTATATATATAAACACATATGCACCTGCTTTTGATTAAAATTTTTATTGGAAAGGCTTTTACAGTCCCATGAAAGGATTTCTACAGTTAGTTTAGCGTAGAACAATACAATCACACTCGAAAGTTGATTAATCCTTAAATTAGCAAAGAAGACATATTCGACGAGTTATTCCACATGCACAGCCTCAACCTACAGAGCAACAGAATAAAGCTTTTGAGGTTATAGACATTATCAGTGTTGCGCCATTAAAAAAGAAGTAAAATAACAGCCATCCCTGGATGGTACGTGCCCACACTTAAAAAAAACGGAGCTTGCACGCCTTTCATAGGTGAAGAATGAAGAGCAGATAGGGAAGTGATTAAGAAAATCAAGAATAGGGCCTGCAGAGTACACCTTCTCACCATCCCAAGGATATTTACGAGTATGAATCCTGCCCATATTTTTCGAGATAGTAGCGTGATGTGAATGACGCATATGCCAATACTGTAGTTAACCACATACAAATCCAGCGACTGTACTGGCTAGGTCAAATTGAATGAATGGATAACAAGGTTTAGGTCAATAAGCTACTCCTTTCGGAATATACTGGTGGAAATAGTCCTTCTTGGAATGACTACGTTGACCAGAACGCATGATTGATGCTTTTAAATATCGCGTGCAGGGCTGAGTCCAGTGGTTCAAACCTTAGTTCTCGATAGTAATAGAAGGAGGAAAACTTTGTAACTGAATGGCAGGAAACTATCGTATATATTTTGGAGATAGCGAAGCTACATAAAGAAAAATCAGGCATATTGGGCTGAAAGAAACTAACAAGTGTTTGAAACTCTAGTGCTTGGGTTTTAAAGGACCCGAGGACATTTCCGTCAACATACTAGCTTCAATAAATAGCTGAATAAAATATAGATAATCCATGTACTTGGAAACAACTACAGTGATGTATGGCACCACACAAATCTACTAGAATTGAAATGCATTTTATAAACTACGGATATGATGGACTACGCAAAGGTTTAAAATAGGAAAAGACGACATGAAATTTCAGCACTTAAAATAGAGTGTAATTCTTAGTTGCTCAAAGTCAAATCAATAAAAATGAAACCAAAAATTTCCATTAAGGACTATACACTATCTGAGATGCCTATCGAAAAAACTTTTATTTCCCATTAAAGTACATTTCATACCATTGTGAATGAAAGTCGACTTCATTCATATGTTCACCATGAGCGGGCTTGCAGTGATCGATTGCAGCCAATTTTCGACCACTTTCCCACACATTTCAGACGATATTCCGGCAATTTCGCCCTCAATATTGGCTCTGAGCACGTCTGACATCTCTGGCTTGTTGACAAAGACCAATAACTTAATGTAGGTAACCAGAAGTGTCAAATGACCGAGCGAGACGGTCAATTTTCTGGGACATTTCTTTAAAAATGCCAAACTTTGACTTCAATATCTCGATTGTTTGGTCAGCTGTGTGGCAAGTGGCGCCGTCCTGTTAAAACCATATCTCACCAATGTTGAATGCATGCAATTGCAGCGAAAAATAACGTTCCAACATATCCCGATACCGTCTTTCATTAACAGTAACGTGGTGCCCATCATCACCAATGAAAAAATACGGCCCAATGATTTCGCCAGAACGAAAACCACACCAATCAGTCAATTTTTGTCGATCTACTCGTAGTGACTCTCATGAGTGGGTTTGTTGCCGTCCAATAGCGCTTGTTGCTTGTTAGCTTGTTGATAAAGCGATTTAGCCGGAATCGGTTCTAACCATTTCCAGAGACCAATTTGAGAAAGTTTGACGCTTTAAATGGCCATCTGGCTTTAGTTTTTTAGTCAATTTGAACTTATACAGGTGTAGGCAGAGGTTCTTTCGCGAAATTCGTCACAATGTTGTTTCAGCGATTCCCAATTCCTGGGAACGACGTGGAATGGATGGATTTTAGTTGCTGTTAATAGACGCACTTACGCCCTCAATATTTTCAGCACTCATTGCATTTCTTCCTCTCCCTGGCCCTGCCTGGAGGGAAATGTAGACTAAAATCATCAGTTGCATCAAATTACGAAATGCGAGTCTGGCGGGGGGATTATACCGGCCGAAAATTAGCGTTAGCGCTATTAAAGTTAAGGATAAAAACTATTTTATTTTATAAATTTTAAGAATTTGTAAACGATGCTCGTTAGAATACTGAACCATGACCAAATGGGGGACACTGACAAACAAAATAGTAATGACAGTTTACAAAAAAAAACATTAAGGGTGCATTCACATATAAGAAAAATGTATAGGTCTTAATGGAAAACCTTGTACTATGCACACGGACGATTGAAAAATCTTATACGGAACAGCTTCTGGTGTTTATGATGCGAATACAGAAGTAAAAGTGTCGTGCAGTGTATTTTAAGTTTAAATTCTAGTTCTGATGGCGCTATAGTTCGGGATTAACCTGGGTCTCAACCAACTAACCAACTAACGATTTACTTACAATTACGCACTCCAGTATGTGATGTTATCTTAATTCTCGTAGCATAACTGGTTGGAATCGAATAAATTTCGAGCCGTAGCGTCGATATTCATATCTTCGTATCCAGTCATCTCAGGCGACTGATGCGTACTTATCTGACCAAGTCGATATCGTTGTCTAGGTCTAAGAGTTCGCTGCTCTAAATCACGTCAATGAAAACGTGACCAAATCAATCGGATATCTTAATCCGCCTTAGCTAGCTTCCACTCTTTTCTCTCATAGAGCAGGATTATGGTGTTGGGGAGTTTTTTGATAAGGCCTTATTACCCATTAAGTCAAAGAAACAGCGATTTGATTTCTGTTACCCTCATTCATTGGGAATAAATGGGGCCTTCAACCTGGGATAACCCACTGGCTATACATCTCGGTCATAAGACCGATATTCACTTACGGGGTGGTAGTCTGGTAGATGACCTTAGAAAGTGCAGTTAACTGCATTAAACTAAGCAGAGTCCAAAGAACAGGATGCGTATGCATAAGCGGAGCATTGCGGTCTACCCCCTCTGCGGCATTAGACATTCTGTTTCATTTGAGACCCCTCGATATGTTCAACAGGCAAACAAATCGCCTTATACAGTGGACAAATAATCCATTTGGCCACGCCAGTATTCTTAATACATTAGGAATCCTCACAGAGAACACCGATTACACCACACCTGAACTTTGGTTTGACAAAAACTTCCATGTAAGCTCCCCTCTAGATGCTCTCATGGAGGACATGTCAATCCATCTCTACACAGATCGATCTAAAGCCGATAGCGGAGTTAGTGACGGTGTTTCTCAGATACGCTAAATCTAAGCCTCTCTTTCCGTCTTCCGAATCTTGGCGATTAAAGAAGCTCTGTCCTGGCTGAAGAAAAACGTGATATCTGCAAAGGATATCCGCATCTTTTCCGATAGTCAGGCCGCTATCAAGTCCCTGGATTCAGTCTCATTAAATTCTAAAACCGCCCTTGAATGCCGACCATCTCTTACGGAGATGGCAGAGCAGTTTAACCTTCACCTTTGCTGAGAGCTGGGCCACAAAGGCATTCCAGGGAATTGAAGGGCTGACGAACTCGCCAAAATTCGGACCACTCTACCTACTCTACCGGAAAAGGGTAGCATAGGTATATCAATCGCTACCTGCAAATAATAGTAAAGCTGGACTTTTGAACCAACATGTCTAGCTACCAAACAGATCTGGCCAAAGCTGGATCTGAATATGAAACATCTCAGCGCGGTCATACGTGTCATCACTGGACACTGCCTTATAGGCAAGCATGCAAGAATTCTTGGCGGTTTTAACAACGATGTCTGTAGAAGCTGCATGGGCGAGGAAGAGGAGACCATCCTCCACCTACTCTGTACATGTCTAGCTCTCTACCAGAGAAGAAAACTTCACTTAGCAGCTTTCTTCTACAATGACCTAAACGATCAAAAGAATATAGGTAGACGTAAACAGTCTCCTCCGATTAAACTGGTTCCATGAGTAAGAGGATCATAGATCCACGTGGCATCATAATGGGCCATTAGGCCTAAGTCGGATGGTCTTTCCAACAGCCACTTTTACCTACCTAAAGAAGTTACAAGTTTTTTTTTTACGTCAAGGGTCTCAGTGAGATTGCTTCGGACCTTTACAGAGCAGCACACGCTCTGACGTGTTAGGCAAGGATGCCAAACCTAGACATGGCTTCGTGACCGTCTCTATAGATGCAGTCATAAGCAGCCTTGAAAATTAAAAAAAATTGTGCTGTATCAATAATACCTGAACTTTGTAAGTTTTTCCCAAGGTTTGTCATAGTGTGAGATACGACTATCTGACATAGAACTGCACTGATAGGGGACAATCAGTTCGTTGACAAATGGTTTCAGGTATTTACACAACATGGCAGACAAGATCCTGTATGTGATGGTAAGGATGCCGACATCTTTATGTTTAGCCCAGTTAAGGCGGTCTTGTTTTTTGCGGAAGCTGTAAGTTTAGGTTTAAGTTGATCTCGACAGGAATAATGGTATTTATACCGATCGTTGCCTGACTGATCAAATCGTATGTTTCATATACCAAATCCAAACTAGAAGACTGAGTTAGACCATGTTATTAAAGGAGCAAAATTAACCCCCGATGAAGTTATCAATGTTAAGCCACTGACGTGAGTTATAAAGGCGATCCAAGACTACATGAAGAAAATATCTGCACAAGGATGGTTAAAAGTAGGAGGACATCTATGTCAGATGTCTAGGATCATATAGCCGGCAATATGTTGGAAGGAGATCAGTGCAATTCCTTACCTACACGCAGCTATAGAAAGCCTATCAGACTGTGTTCTTTAAAAGCATGCAAAGATTTATAGATTTAAACAGTGTTGCGGTGGATATCACTCATAGTGCAAAGCCAACATGAAGGGAAACCTAACAAAAAATTATTTTTTTTAACTTTCCTAACGTCTGTTGCAAGATAGATGCGCTGCTTTATTTTGATTCATCATTCCACAAAATCTGAAGAGTCCTTGTAAAATGAATATGATCAGTGGAGGGACATTTAATCAGCACGATTGACGAGAGTCAACTTATCGCTTAAAATTTAATAGATTATAAAATCTTTTCTAGGCCGCGGAAATAATTTGCAACAGTTGCTGCATAATAAACTGGAATGATAGCACTTTAATGAGGAAGGTGGACCGATACGTGAGTATATGTAAAGATATTCAAAGGCCGTTGAAAATACGAGGCTGAATTCGCAAATCACTAATAATTTATCTATTTATTTTCGTTCTTCTTACAATTGTGTTTAAGATTTTCCAATAGTGTCCCCACTATCTGACGGATAGGACCTTTGCATCTTAGCTCTTACTCTCTGACCCCAAAGCTAGGTACGACACATAATACAAAATATTTCCAGCTAAATACCTCGGCGTTTCTAATTGTTGTCTTTTCTAAAATATGATATTAATTCATCACCGGTTACCTATGTTGTCAGGCTCGACCGTCAAAGTAATTTATCACCGTTTTCGTATGCTCATGGCTACCAAGAAATACTTAAATCAAACTCTACCTCCGTCAGTTTCCCTTTCTCTTGAAATCATCAAGCCAGCAATTCAATCTCTTGTTGTTAACATAAAGCACTCCATCGTGAAGCCGGAGCAATAGGAGGTGGTGCGAGTAATACCTCGTAATGCATTCATTTCACATAAAAAGTAGAAATTTCTTGGAAAATTAACACGTGTGAAAAGTGCAAAGAATTCAAATGGAGGGAAACCTAGCCGATCGATTGCCAACAGCTAAACAGCAGTCAGCTGCCAGGTATCCGATACCCCAAGTGTTTGGTTGCTTAAAGTCTCTACGAGCAGACTGAGTTTTTCTTGCCAAATAGATTCCAGATACAAGCAAATCCTCAATTTCATGACTAAGCGAACAATATTAACACCAACAGTAACAGCAAAAAAAAAAAAAAACACCTTCGGGTTTCTCATTTCCAGTCAACAACGTGACTCTGACCCGACGACTGTATCCAGCACCCAAAGGTTAAACAATTTTAGAGTTTCTTCTTGCTGTGCCGCTGTAAATCATCACGCTTTTCCATGACCGTCATGAATGCAGCGCAAAATACGAAAACGAAGACAAAAAAGCCCGCGCAATTGGCATGGGAAAATCAGTTTTCTTTCGCCTGAATTTCAACAAAATCTGAACTCTCAACGAAAATGACCATCTGACGGTCGGATAGGTCGTTTGTTATCGCCAGGCAATAGCCGAGGTGAAATTTTTGAAACTCTGAGTGATCGTACAGCAGCAACGATCAAAAAGTTTGTCCACGTCTTTGCACTGAAGAAGCGCACATGCAGTTTGGCTTTCTTGGCAACGAGCAGACGACGATCATGAATATGATGATGGCTATGATGACGACGATCACGATGACGACGACGGTGATCTTCTGCCATTTTAGTGTTCCGATCAGGTGCTGACTCCGAATGGAATTTCATTTCTCGTTTTCGTTTTGGCGCGCACTCAATCTGCTCATCATCATGCTCTCGGCCATCTTTTAAGGTAATGATGGATTTTTAAGTAACTTTTACTTTTTTTTCTTGTTTTTCGCCATGAAAAGAAACTTTACTCTCTTAGTTGCATGCAAGTCGGGCAATTGATCGTGATTGCGATGCTGATTAGTTTTGGCTGATGGTGGCGATTGCCATGCTAATGATAATGGAATTGCCTAATGAAGAAGACGTCTTCATAGGAAGATAGACGAGGTTAGGTTAGAGCATTTTGTAATAACTAAGTGCGGAATAGTGATTAGGAGTGTTTTATGTGAGATGATGAAGTAATCCGGCTTCAAAGACAACCAAAGTTGGCTATTTGATTTTCAGAATGATATCGAGTTTTTATTGGTCTGTTGACCTGCATATTTTTTTTTTGAAAAGGAAAGTATTGCGATTAATCAATTGTTCAGACATAAAAGTAAAAGTGTAAAATAATGTAAGAAAATGTAGCGGGGACTGCTTCACTGTTCTATGTGTCTGAAGAACTGTACTTTCAGAAAAGATTTTTGATTTACGAGTTAGAACTTTTGTCTTTGCGGTATTAGCCTTCCTTTATTTCTGCTTTGGTATAATTAATGTCTGGAGCTTTAAAAGTTTCAATGATACGATCCTATTGTAAGCAACGTCGTGGCCCTTCCAATTTCTTCCATTTCCAAAAATATTCGGATACAACAATGTCCAACTTGAGTACTCAAACAGGAATAAGATAGCCTAAGTGAACAGTCTCGTTCTAAGTAAATTTCGGCAGCTCACATGCCTAAAACTTGAAACAAAGTCTTGCTCCTTGTATAGGTATATTGACTTGCGCTATAGCCCGTGGGAATTTTTAATGCAATCAATAAACCTTTCAGTTGGTCCAACCCCTTACTTAGTGAATGCGTATTTACCCTTAGAAATCGTTTCTTTGATTCTCCATGACCAACAGTCATAAATATTTCTTACCCAACAATTGCAAGCATTTTGAAACCATTTTGTGAATTTGGAAACCATTAAAGCACTAAAAGCTATATAAAGTGTGTTTTGTTTTAGAGGTATACAAATTGAATATGAAATAAAATATTTGAAGCGAATGTTAATGTCTATGATATTAGCTTTATTTAATAGATAATTTTATGCCATTAGTGCTTAAGTATAATATCGGGCATATGCGTGCCAAAGCTAGCTCGAATGCAACGCAATCGTGAAGTCCAATTTTCGACAACCTTATCGAGCAACTGGGGTCATATATCAGCAATAACACGGCGAATGTTGACTTATAAATCGTCCAACGTCTCGAGCTTATCGACATAGGCTAGTGACTTCACATACCCCCAAAGAAAGTAATCTAAAGGTGTGAGATCACAGGATCGTGAAGGCCAGTTCACAGGTCCATTACGCGAAATTATGCGCTAAGCAAATTTTTCGCGCAATAAATTCATGGTATTGCGCGCCATGTGGCATGTTGCGTTATCTTGTGGAAGCCAAAGCTCTGTTATGTCAATGCCATTCAACTGAAAAACGAAAAAGCCAGAAATCATGTTTCTATAGCGATCTCCAGTGACGGTAACATTCTGGCCGGCATCGTCCTTAAAGAAATATGAGCCGATGATTCCACCAGCCTATAAAGCACACCAAATAGTGAGTTTTAATCGTTATAAGAGCGTCTCGGTAAAGGCTTCTAGGTTTTCTCCACTCCAAATTCGGCAATTTTGCTTGTTTACATATCTATTCAACCAAAAATGGGCCTCTTCGGAGAACAAAATTTTGCGTTGAAAATGAGGATCAATCTGAATCTAATGGCGAATTGACCTATTCGGATTCTCCTCAACACTGCGCTCCAAACGGCAATAACTTCTTCCGTTCGCACTGTTTGTCATCTTTATGGATGCATATTATCCACTAGAGTGTAAGTGGTGCGAAAATGATTCATCGTGTTCCGAATAACTTGCTCAGATGGACGATTATGTCGACCGTAAAATGGACGTAGCGTACGGTAGGTTTGGCGAAGCGAATCATGGTTTCCAAAATAAGTTTGCACAATTTGCACGCGTTTTTCTGGCATTAGTCTATTCATTGTAAAATGCCAAAACCTACTAACTACAAACCAACTTACAACTGTCAAATTGACAATCGGTTGAAACAGTGTTGCCAGTTTAAAAACCAAAGCTCTAAAAAAAAACACCCTTTATAATAGAAGCTTGTCAATCGTTAGACTGCTGGATGGCTTGTATGAACTTATTTATCAGTCACCAGCTCGGTCCTACACTTACTTGCTTGCGGGCTCCTGACATGTTAACGGCCACGGTCCAGTATTTTCTATCCCTGGCAAGCAGTTTTCAGTTTATCGCAACAAGGTTTCTGATAACTTTGAGCAATTTATCTTTGAGCAGGAGGTTCGGTCTACCTCTCCAAACCTGGAGGCTGAGATTCAATGATACCCTTAGTTGTTTAATTGCAGTTTGGCCGAGCCGATGCAGATTATATTTTTTCGGATACATTCACATCTTGGAGCAATTACGCAAATCCTTGTATGCAATGAAATATCCAATGTTAGCCTCACCTTGCAGCTAATCGTTGAACATAAGATGTGATACATAAAGTTGCCAGGATCAAATCATTTTGATCTCTGAAGTCAAAATCCAGTCGAAATTAATCAAACCAAATCCAATGCACTAGATGGTTCTTCTTTCTTGGTACTGTTCCTGGAATGTTTTTAATAGAGCGTATGATTGTTATGTGTACTCATTAGCATCTGCAAAGTCTTATGTTTGGGCTCACACTGCAGGACCCTTATATTTTAAGCGTGCTGAGACGCGTAAATTTTTTCATTTTATTTTATTTTTTCCTAGCGCCGGCCGGACTCTTCTCGTTGAATAGTCCACCTTTGCATCGGTTGGAACCAAAAAAACATATCCAGAGTCAGCATGTGCATATCTGCAATTGTGTACATCCGATATCTTGAAAGCGTGTCTTCCATCGACCAGTTGACCAGACCAATTTGTTAAAACTCTGCTAGTTTAAGGAAACCTTATGCTACATATCCATCTACATACAGACAGCCTCTATTTCCGTCTTCTAAATCACTGTAGCGTGTTCCAGACGAAAATTTTAGCGATTAAAGAAGCTCTGTCTTGGCTGAAAAAAAAAGTGATATTTGCAAAGGATATCCGCATCTTTTAGGATAGTCAGGCCGCTATCAAATCCCTGGACTCAGTCTCATTAAATTCTAAAACCACTCTTGAATGCCGATCATGTCTTATGGAGATGGCAGAGCAGTTCAATCTTCACCTTTGCTTGGTGCTGGGCCACAGAGGCATTCCAGGGAATTGTAGGGCCGACGAACTCGCCGAAATTGGAACCACTCTACCTATTCTACCGGAAAAGGGTAGCATAAGTGTACCAATCGCTACGTGCAAATTAATATTAAAGCTGGATGCCAGTAAAAGAACAGACCTTAGGTGGACTGTTGGACCAACATGTCTAGCGACTAAACAGATCTGGCCAAAGCTAGATCTGAATGGCTCTAAGAATCTGATCCTTTTAAATAAAATAGGAAACATCTCAGCGCCACCAAGCATACAAGAAGGCTTGGCGCTTTTACAAACGATTTCTGTAAAGCTGCGTGGACGAGGAGGAAGAGGAAACACCTAGTCTGTACATGTGCAGCTCTCTCCCAGGGAGAAAACTTCACTTAGGAGCTTTCCCTACAATGACCTAAACGATCTAAAGAATATAGATGTAAACAGTCTCCTACACTTCATGGTAAGCTCAAACTGGTTCCATGAGTAAGAGGATCATAGATCCACGTGGTATCATAATAGGCCAATAGGCCTAAGTGGGTTGGTGTTTCCAACAGCCACTCTATGATACATATCACCGAATTCCAAGGAGCTGCGAAATCTGAGACTCAAAAGCCGTAATGTTTGTTTTTTTTCTTAAAAAAGGTAGTACAACGTTACTACTCCGCCGACGATGCCTTTCTTGCATTAGTAGCCACTTTCCTGGAGGATTGGACTCACACTACGCCTCTGAAACACCCCTTAAATAGTGTTGGCAATCCTATTTGAAGCTGAGAGCACTGCTTTTGACTGTAAGGGTTTATTCACCAACTTTGACGGTCATTTCGATTCTGATTTATAGAATACCCAACCACTTGGGACCAACTAAGGTCATTGTTCTTCCTTGTGAGAGGCTGATGTTAGACTTCATCAGGCTTCTATCAGTCAGTCAAAATGAAATACTTTATCTATTTTCATATATGTATATGTACAGAAATTCGAGTGTTCAACAACATAAATGTCTAGATCTCGAAAACTTTTATCTTAAAACCTATCCAGCAGACCCCGCTGATGGATAAGTCATCACACAGACACCAGGCACCAAAATGGGCTCATCGCGGTCCTTGTGAAACCAATCAAATTTGTCTCCAAATGGCAAAAACCTAAACAATCCAATTTTCTTGCAAAAGCCAAGAAGCCCTTTGAAGTTCGTGGCGTCTGTTTCCTCTAGGTTTTCGAAAAAATATTTCCCTAAAAATTTTCTTCGACTACACGATATTGCCTCGCATTCACACAGTATGTGTTTATGTCCTCAACAGCTTGTAGATCACCGCAGAATCTGCAGATATCCGTATCTGACAATTTGAGTCTCTTTGCGTGCTGGCGCAGGAGACAGTGTGGTGTCAGAATTCCTATTACTGTCCTAAGCTTATCCCTGTTTAATTTTATTAACTTCCTAGACCTTTTGCCGTCAAAAGGCGGCCGAAGAGCCTTGGATACCCTGTATCCTTCAAGACTTGACCACCTTGAATACCGCAGTGTCGTGGCACCCAGCACAGTCTTACCCGGTTCTCACTGCATAGTGCCTTGAGCTGTATCAGAGTTGACGTTGATTGATTCTTGAGTACGGCCTGGCTATCGATGTAGATAGCGATATCTCTTTCGGATACCGATCTCATATCTGCATTAGCTCAGCCGCCCCAATTGGCCCTACACTATTTCTCTTTTCCTGAATCTCATCTCTTACCTCCAGAAATTTTTACTGACCATTAGGTAAAAGTGTGTCCGAATCTTCTAATAGATTCTAATAGATTCGGTCACAGATTGCTGATTTAAGCAAGTTTTCAGATATTTATTCATATATACATTCCTTTATCAGTGATATGTTATTTATAGCCGGAGTAGCGAAACCAGACCGCTTTTTATATGACTTTGCTTCTTGTGACATTTTCACTAATTTAAAAATATTTCTGTGGGAACGTGCAGCGATAAACAAGTACTGACTTTAATAGACTTAAGTTGTTATAGTCGAGATGACATGTGCTCTTACACTCTCTGTAAAATTGATTGAAACTCTGTATATATGCTCATATACAATATATGATTTATTTGTTTTTAAGAAAGCTGGTGTTACTGAGAGAGTTGCTTCCGCAAAATTGATCTCATCTCGTTAACCTTGCGTCAGTCGTTAATTCGACGAGCTAAGACAATATCGTTTTAATTTTCATTAAGTTTGTAGTTCAAGTTTTCGCCATTTTCTGATCCATTGAATGTCGAAAGCGTTGTTAAGCAAGTTTGTCAGATTTTTGTTAAGCATACTGCGCATTGCATTCAAATGCCTTCAACAATTAAAATTGCTAATATTAATGACTTTCAACAAATTTCAAGGTTTATTTTTACTATATATACTCCTCAAAACTTAACTGTCAAACCTAGTCATGTATACCTTCGCATATTCTGCTCTAAATGTCAAGACTCAAGATAATCAGAAATGTATTAAATTCAACACGGGCGGACGTTCTTGAATTTAGACCCAAACTTGTTACACACCGGTTTTTGATCTTTTTTTTTTTTTTTTTAAATGTCACATTTAAATAAAAATTCAAATGTCATTTTGCATAATCCTATAAAAAGAACCAAAATATGATTCCCAAATGAACATTTCAATATTTTTGTGGCGTGTTTATTACAAAACGTCAGTCTGAGTGACGTGTAAATGAATGTTAACTGCATCTACTACAAGTTCATAATAGTTCAATGGACATGTAGTTGACAAGCTCTGTGTCGCAATTAATCAGTCGCTTGTCAAGTCAATCTCTTTTGTGGAAATCAAAGAAAATACAAAAATTTTTCTTTTGAACTCTTGTCACTAGCATCAATCAAAAACGGCAACTACACAACAAAAACAATACGAGTAATCGTAGTAAATGCAACAACACCATCAACAACAACAAAACGAATGTTATGTGGCGACTCATGTCGCACGTTTGGAATTCCTACGCTTGGAATGTTGTTCCAAGGAGAACTAGTTGCTGCACACCGTCTAACTATTTCAGATTGCAAACATTGATGGACCCCGATCGAGAGATTTGTTTGTACGCAGCTTGCTGTTGCTGGTTGTTGGAGGCATTCATGTGTTCCGACCATCAAGTGGTTCATTATTGCAGCATAGTCTTAATCTCTAAATACGAGTAGTAGCCACTCCTACAATGTGGCATTAGAGGATTAGAGGAAAACATTTGTTGCTGTCGAAAAGTCTAACAATGGAGACTTTTTAGTCCAATTTAGTGGGAAAACTTCGCCGTCGCGTCAGTTGGTTGGTATGGAAATTGTAAAAATTGACGTTTAACCAAATGTCGTGTTGGTGTGGTTGGAAATGTTATGTTGGTCGCATATCGTATGTTTACCAGTGATGAGATCATTTTCTGGTAAACACAATTTGGAAGCACTTATACTGCAATTCCACTGGAAGGTGTGTTCGAATAAAAGAATGGAATTGTAATCATCATTTGATTGGAAATACCACTTGGACTGACTTGTGATTTTATTGAACTGTCAAAAGGTGATGCAATTTAAGTGGTTTTCGTTCGATATGAAAGGTAAACAAATCTTCTCCCAATAGGAACTGAATTCAGGGACAACGAAGCGACAGGTACAGGAAGCGTAATATGGTAAGTTATTCACATAAGTTAGAATTCGAGGGTATGGATGCATGCATATGTAGTTATTTAGATGGGGCAGAGGCAATGTCATAATGTGAATATGGCATAATTTTTCCGAATGGCGTCAAGTGTTATTGTGCTTTGACATTCATGTTGTAGACAGAAAGAGAATAAGTTGATAACAAGCATTGAAGCGATACACACCTGAAGAACGCGGAATTATTGTTACTGCTTATTTGACCAATTTCTGGTCTGTTGTTTTAACGCAGCGTGGATTTCGTCGTCGTTTTCCTCGTTGTTCTGCACTACGTGCGCGAACAATTAAGAGTTTGTCTGAGCGTCTCGTGCAAATTGGGCCCACTAGATGATGTCGCAACATGTGACCGGCCCCGTACTACTCTTCCGAGAGAGTCCACAAACATCGGCGAGACAACGATGCACACAATTTAGCATCAGCAGACGTTCGTTGCGTCGAATTTTGGTGAAATACCTGAAGATGCTCCCACAGAGTGCTAACCGTTCACTATTTGCTGCCTGCTGGCCGTCACGTTAAGGTTAACTTACTCCCATGCCCTGTTAGAGAATGATTTCGTATCCAGCGACGAAACCTATTTCCACTTAAGTGGTTATCTGAATAAACAAAATTTACGTTTCTAGGGCACGGAAATTCCACATGAAATGCACGAAAAGCCATTACATCCCTTCAAAGTCTTCTACTGTTTGCGGCATTTGCTTTGAAAAAGTGATTGGGCCTTAGGTTTTTGAGGACGCCGGCTGCACCACAGCAATAATAACTGGTGAGCACTACAGACAGATGTTAAAAGAGCTTTTTTTTTTGCCGGAAGTTGCTGAATTGAGTCTCGGGCATGGTTGGTTCCAGCAGCAACCGCTCATACAGCTCGGACCACGATGGAGATTTTGAATCATCAATTTCCAGGAAGTGTTATCTCCCGTTTTGGCAATTTGTACTGGTCGGCCAGACCGCCACTTCTCACGGCATTATACTTCTTCCTTTAGGGCTTTTTGAAGTCTCATGTTTACCACAAGAAACCACAAATCTCGCAAGTCTTGAAAGCCAACATTGAAGTAGAAATCACTTTTGCAAGCAACAGACTTCTTCCGTTCTCCGTTCCGTTCTCCCATTTACCACAACAAACCATAAATCTTTCAAGTCTTGAACGCCAACATTGAATAAGATATTTTGAGAGCAACAATTCAAAATGCCATAAAACGAGCATAAATATGCATCAACTCAGGATGTGGCCAAAATTAAATGGAAGCAGAATACACAAATTCTTCAAGCAAAACATTCGACTGAGTGGTGACTTCGCCCTATGAATATACGCAACTATAGTTGATTCTATCATATTACAATTAATATACACTGGCGATCACTAGGATGAGGCCATACATTTTGCAATCGATTTTCACTCTTTATACCTGTTTGAAGTCATAAAATTAGAGGGTAAATAAGAAACGACTCTTGGAATGTCCCAAGGTCAAACAATGAACTACTTAAAAAGCGTATAAAAAGATGCGCCACTAGGATGAGGCCTTTGCGAATATTTCGTTGCAGGAGTTCACATCAGCGATTTTTTTCAAAGTTTTGTTAAGAATATTTAAAAAAGCGTTAAAAAGACTGTTATAAACAGTTATCTTGCAGATCCACAAAACTATGGGAAAAATCAAAAAGGATGCACGGCAGAAGCAACAACATTACGAGAAAAGCGGTTAATTCTACGGCGTGCCTCAAATTCTATTCTACCAGTGACTAAAATAAGGGCCAACAGTGGAGTACCAGCCAGCATAGCAACGGTCCGAATGATAATACGAAAAAATGGTCCTATACAGAGAAAAAAACTTAAAAAGAAACCTGTTTTGAGGCAAGAACACAAGGAGCATCGAATGAATTTTGCAAGAGAACATGTCGCTTGGAGCAATGAATGGAAATGCGTTGTCTTTTCGGATGAAAAAGTTTAACCTTGGCAGCTCCGATGGTTTTTTTTTTTTCTTTAAAAAAAAGAACTTAACACTCAAGTAGGTATGAATACGAGTACACTTATAGTGCCTCAGCATGTGTTAAGTTTTTTTGGAAAATGGGATAGAGAGAGAAAGAAAGATGTTTGGGCTCAGTGGTTATTTCGCTCCATGGGTGGCATCCAACATTTAATGGGGAGACTAAATTCTTAGTGGAAGTTGCCTTGATGTTGATTTCTAGTCAACTACTCGTCTTACTTGATTTTCGTTACTTGAAAAAATGGATGATATTTCTTTCGGGCGAGGCTGGGATTCGAACACCGAACCTTCCGATTTGGAAGCCATGATCTAAGAAAGGAGGAGCTTATTTTGGCAAGATACCACAGCCGTACATCAGGTGTAATGGTGTGGGGAGCTGTTACCTACTATGGCACAATTCAGATGAAGTTTTTGTCCACAACAATGAACGGAAACAACTACAAATGTTTGTGGGAATGGTCATTTCCAAAAGTGAAAAACATTATCGGACCCTTGCCTTGGATATTCCAACAAAGCAATGCCCCCATCCACACTTCCAGGGTTGTTAGAAGTTGAATTCAATCAGAAGACGTGGAACTTTTGCCATGGCCGTCCTATTCACCGGACTTAAACATAATCGAAAATGTTTGGGCATGGTTATGTCGTAAAGTGTATGAATGCGGCAGATAATTTGAAGACAAGGACAGTTTAATCGAAGCTATTCGTGCCCAAACTTACCTTAATTATTTAAAAAAACTGTATGATTCTATTCCAAATCGTCTTATAGAGGTCATATCGAAAAATGGCGGGCATACTCATTATTAATGTAGAAAAACATAATAAATAAACGTTTTAAAACCATAAAATGTAGACATTTTATTCATTTTTTCTTTTCTTTCGAAGATTTTGCATGTGGCCTCATCTTAGTGGCGCATCTTTTTACACGCTTTTCAAGGTCGTTTCTTATTTACCCTTTAACTTTATGACTTCCTATTGAGAAAAAATGTACTTGTTCACAGATGGTAAAAGTTTGGGGGTACAAAATTTCAAACAGGTATAAATAGTGAAAATCGATTGCAAAATGTATGGCCTCATCCTAGTGATCTCCAGTGTATCTAGTGAGGCCGCAGTGATGATACATCCTGGTATTTAATTTACTTTTACGCTTAAATTTTACATACCGCGGAAATCCTTAACCTCAACCAACATTCCTCTTCCGCCAGCTCGATCGTTAACGAGCTATTAACACATCGGGTTGGTTGAAGTTCACTTGTAACTATGTTGTCTTACTGGACTGGATTCGGCTTAAAGGACTGGTGTATCTACTCACCTTCATCACTATAGACGAAGCCATATTCATATTGCTATACACCCTCAGCCAACGCAGAGTGAACTGAGAGTCATATGCGGAATCTTTTGGCCAAAATAACTAAGAGAGCTTTAACCCACTCTTGAGAGAGTCCATGCACCTGCGCCGTATAATAGAACAGAGGTGATTAGTCTTATATAGCTGCTCAATGACTTTCTTAGCCCACAGAATCTCTGCGCTTATGCCATTCATCATAATCATCATCATCCGAGCCGGGGTAGATAGATTATTTTACTGCCTCAAAATTATATACCCTTTTTAACATATACACATAGAGCAGCAGAGTAATCAAAAGAGTTTGGCAGGGATGCCGAGATCAGACATGGCTCTGCGTAGCACGTTCCTATAGACGCTACGATAAGAAACCTTTAAATTGATGAAGAAGTGGTGAGGATCGAGTTGGTATACTTGGGGTCCAAGATCTGCCACAGAGTGAATCTTTGGTAGATGGTGGTCTTGCTTTCGAATCGCACTATTAGGAACAACCTATTCGGTTGGTGACGGCTTTTGATGTTCTCATAATACAACAGCGAATATCTTGTATACGATATTTAGAAGCATGTGCCATTGTACTTTGCGCAGTTCGGGAGTTCCCAAGACATGACAGATGATGCTGAGATACCATCTATTGAACATGCATCCTTTTGACTAAAGTTTAGATGGGCTGGTGCATGATTTCCACCAAGTGCTTTGAAATGCGCTCTTTGCTTTAAAAATCTCAGCGGTTAGACCGACCGCGAAGGCTCTTGCGGATTTGTTGCATTAGATTAGAGCTTCGATATTGCTATTCTCACTTCGTTTTGGTTAGGTGGATGGACGTTTTCAAAATCCTCGTCGGTGTCACCTTAGCAGTTTAACAGTCTACAAATATGGTTCTTCCAAATTTTCAACACCGGCTATGTCCTTACTTCGAGATTCCCTGCGAAATGTGGGTTCGGTTTTTCTCCTCTGCTGATACGTATCAATAGCAGCTCTTAACTCCGCCCTCATCCTCGTAGGTAGGGTGTATGCTTCCTATTTCACTGCGACTGCCTGATGGTATTCATCGTCGCACCAGGTGTTCTTATTTGCTCGCCTTGTAGCAACTGCAGCCGTCCGACCTCAATCTTTCTTAACAGTACATATTTCCCGACGCAATGCTGGCACTTACAGGTAAATCCGCATTCATACCTTGGCTGCATCTAGATGGTGATCCAAATTAATGACGTGTAATAGATATTATATTAGGGCATGAAAAAGCTCTGATAGAAGTCACTTACAGACCAGATAACCCTCGAACCACTCTATAACGTCCTAGAGGAGTTTGCCTGCAGTTACACTTGCATAATAACTTGTGCTGAATTTAATTGTAATCTCCTGAACAAACATCGTCCAACTGGTTTTCTGGATCACATGAAATCGTTTGACCTTATTTCTGTAAATATATCTACCCCCACCCACTTTACATGCACAGCATCGACTCTCATCGATGCAATATTTGAATCCGATAAAGAAAAGGTTTTGCTTTACAGTCAACTTTTAGCGCCAGGTTTCTCAAAGCATGCTTTGCTTTTCCTGACATATCAAGGCGAAAACCAATATACTGAGCCGAACGTCACATTCGTAATATCATTTATACTCTATTTCAATAAGATGCTGTGAACGTAAATTGGCAGTATATTTATCAGATGCATTTGGTTAACGATCAAATAGCATTCCTACAAGAAAGAACTGTCACACTTTTTAAAAAACATGTACCCCAAAAACAGTTAAATTTTCTTCGCCTCAGTTGCTAACTCCGAATATACTGCAGCCCATAAAATTGCATGATGATGCCTTTAAAGGTTGGAAGAAGTATAGAATTTAAGTTTTTTTGAACAAATATCGCTCCCGTCATAATGAAGCAGTGTCTAAGATTAGAACCGCATAGCGGGCCTTCTATAACAGAAATCTTGGCAGTTGTACGTCAGGTAAAGAAGTGTGGAAACAAATTCGAGAACTTGGTCCAGTAAAACACAACCGTAAATTGCGACCAGCTGAACCTGAACTTCTTAGCGCCAACTAGTGGACGTACTGTTTCTACTAACTTATTTGCTTCTGATCAGTCACTTGAAGATGTCGGAGACTTATACTTTGATTTTTGTAGATTGTAGAATGTTGTGGAAGCATTACTGTCAATGAAATCTAACGCCATGGGACTCGACGAAGTGCACCCAAAATTCGCTAAACTGCTGCTTCCATATAGATTACCTTTTATAACTTACATCTTTAACTCCATACTAATAACGTCTTAATAGATTTCAATGTCCACAAATCAGCCGAAGGAATCATCCAGGGTAATAACTGGTTCAAATATACTGCTCCATCTAGGTGGATTGTTTATCTCTGTATATACCGCCTTTTTCAATCTAAGTTCCAAAGATATGCCTATTGATACAATGACATAAACTTTACATATGAACGTTATTACTTTCACAAGGTTATACCATCGGTGAATTAGTTTAAATTTCCACTGAAGGCAGTAGTACTTAAAACAATTTATTTTATATAACTTCCATTAGTATTGTAATTTAAAATAGGTGCAGCGGAAATGTTTCCCTATACTCGTACATAAGCTGATGTGAAAAGAAGATAATGACTTTCCTACTTTATCGATTAAGAAATAAACCTTCCACGCATTCCTATTTACTGCACACTCGTAATTAGACCAGATCTGGATAATGTATGTCCATTCCAAAAAGGAATATCTACTCGTATTTGCGGCTAAAATCATCGTACTTATTAGCTTCCTTATACCTTCCTTATTGATGTAACATTGTTGCATCTTCGACTTGGTCCAATTAAATCGCCTGCCATCAAACTAGTTCACTTAATCTTTACCTTCTCCTGTCCACAGACGTAGGAATTTTCCAATTAATCCCTAGAACTGGTGAAGTGGAAGCCGCCTCATGTTCCAGTTTTCACAGGAATGGAAATATTATTACATCACATTAAGCGACATCGAGCTACATCCGTTCTCTCTCATCTAAGGTGTGGGCCGTTATTTAAAAGTTACTTATTTAAAAATCACAAGAGCTGCTGTTTTACGGGACAGAGTTAGGCTCCAGAAAGGGCTTACGGGAAGAGAAGAGATTTATAAAAAAAAAAAAAAAAAAAGTGAAATCACCAAGATAAACGTCACCTTTGCGACATAAATCCACAGTCGACTCCTTTGTGGATTCCCAAATGCCGTTGTCGTCTTGTCTCCATCAGTAGTTGCCACTATAATCGTCGTCGTCATTGTCGTCGTCGTCGTCGTCGTCGTTGTAGTCTTCGTCGCCATGATAGCCCAGAGTTTTCCTAAAGCCATTTACAAAAACCTTTCCCAAAGCAGTGTTGTTGTCCCGAGGGGGTCACAGAGGCGAAGAACACGCTCATTGTTGTTTATTCCGATATTGTCTCCCCACTTTTACACGTTGTCGTTTTTCTTTGGCTTGTTTTGTTTTCTACTCGTATTTGGAATTGTATTTGTGTTTGTGTTTACCGTGTTTACCTGTGATATGAAGAACTCTTAGAAGTTAAAGTGTCAACAACCTTATTCTTGTTTCGTTCGGTAGTTTGTACGATGGAGCCTGTTCCAATACCCCACCCCCCATTAGGGTACAGCATTAGAAACATTGTACAGTATCTGTGGCAACAGAACTTTTTGAGACTGTGTGCTAGTGTTTAAGGTGAGGTCCCGTTCAAAAGTACCTTTGAGGAGCTGTATTTTTGGCTAAAAAGTGTTGAAGGCATAATGGGTGTACACGTAAAGTATCTACTGAGGCGCATACGAGTTAGATTCTCGTCGTCGTGGGCATGTGTGTATCCATAGATACTTTGACGTCTTAGGCTGGCCGACTGCTGCAGTGAATTACAACTTCAAGTTCCTACCCACGTAATTAAGTGCTGACTTGAATTGTTTAGACAGTGGAGTAGGCTTGAATAAATGTGAGGCAATATGCCGATGCCGATTGTTCTGTGATGTTGACGTTGAATATTGAATTTCCTCGGGGGAGTCACTGTATACTTATTTTAGGGAATTAAATGATGAGTAGAATAGTGCGTGTGGGAAGATTGTTTGATGCATACATCAGTCGAACGGTCTACATACGTTTAAGATTTAATTTTATTCTGGAAGAACCGTAAAGGAGTTTTGAAGCTGTTGTGAAATGGGAAATGGGCCGGTAGCCTTGGATAAACTCTAGGGTCATAATTATTGATTTCCAATCCCAGTCACGTAATCGATATTAGTATCGGATTTTAAGAAGTTTTTATTTATGTGAGAAAGAAATGAATTTCTCTACGCAGAGACTGTAAGTGTGTGGAACGTCATCGTGCTGCAATCAATATTCAGAACCAAATTCAATGTGATTATTTATTATGTAATAGAAATATCTAGACAGGGTCCTAGACAAAATTGTTCTGATGGGAAAGATTGAATGTCAAACTTGAATTATTGAACCTACGGATAGTATAGATTCTTTGCTTGTAGGTACAAGATACCAAAGAATCAAAAATATGCTGTTGGCAGAATTTTGTAGTATCTAAGTATTTACCAATAAAGAAATAAAATCCCAATCAACTTTAATTTCAATCTAACGAGTCGAGCGATTCACGTTTGCGTCTTTACTTTGTTAGTGAATTCACAGAATTTGAGGAACAGGTCACCGTTCACTGTCCCAAAGCCAACTCTGCCCTTGGCTTCATCAAGCGCTGGTCTAAGGAATTTTCCAATCCTTATGTTACCAAATCTCTTTACATAACCTTTGTTAGGCCTCTTCTTGAATATGCAAGCCAAGTTTGGTCACCCTACTACAGACAGAACACACATCCTCCGGATAGAAGCTGTTTTTTACGATTTGCTTTACGTGGTCTTCCCTGGGATGATAGCCAAAACTTACCGCCTTATACTACCCGGCTGAAATTTACAACCCCTTTCTATGCGTCGAAAAGTTGCCGACATTCTTTTTATTCTTCAAATTTTAGTTGGTAATATCGATTGTCCTTCTTTAAGTACTTCAACTTATTTCTTTTAACACCAACTCGCGCAATCTTAGGTCTGTGCCACTTTTCCGGATCAATCTTCACAGAACAAATTACGGACACTTGAAGCCTACGTCTAGAATGCTTCGTGAAGTTAACGATATTCTGCTTCTCAGCAAACTCTCTCTTAAGAACATTCTTATTTCCACCTATGCCTCACGTCCTAACTTTTTTTTAACCATTTCCACCCTTTAGTTTTAAGTGAAAATTGTTAGTTTTAAGAATAAGCTTCCAATAAGCGTTATAAATCTTTCCGGGGTTGACCCGGGCCGCAAATCGGTTTCTTCGTAATCCTTCTCGAGAGCGGCCAAATCTTCACGGGCCTCTGAGAACTCATTTTCTTCCACACCATCCACACACATAGCATACATTAAGCCTGTGATCAAGACGAGCCCAGGCTTCAGCGATGGCTGCGGTGTTGGACAATATGCAGACAGCGCGTTGAACCATGGCCAAATCACCACGAGGTACAACAGTTGAGGCTTGATAGTTGATGCCAACCAGTCGACGAATTGGATGATGCGTTTGGTCTTGATGGTAGCCATATATTTACCATGACGTGAATCTCACTTGATCCTCTGGTTAGCTGATTCGAAACAGGCGTTGATGATTTCGGCAGCCAACAATTGCTCATCCTTGACAGAGATGACTGGAGCATAGGTGGCCAGAGAGAAGTGGATACGTGGTTATGGTACCAAGTTAGTTTAGTTAAGACGACTTTCAAAGCAGTGTTAGTCGGTAGACAAGATAGAGCTGTAGGATTCAACAACAGCGGTCGACACTTGTGGGGCTGGATAGATGCCGAATTCTAATTTACATTTCTTTCCATAATCCACAGAAAGACGTTCCATCAGGAAGGCGGTGAATCCTAAAGCGGTACCACCACCGAAAGAGAGGAAAATCAAAAAACCGGACCAAGTCGACGATTTCCTTGCGAATGATGTAATGACCACGAGCGCAGTTGTTGGCAGCATCTTCCTACTGAGGAAAGAAACTTCGTGAAGTTCTCGCACCCAGTCTAACTACTTCAAGTTATCTTCTTAAACAGTCTCCTGGACAAATTCAAGAAAAAAACGAACAATTTTCTACTGGAGACTCACAATCTAAACTGAATCACTACACCTCAATCAACTCAATCCGATCAGCACAACAAAAGCCAATTGGACTATATGTGCACACAGCTTCGACAAATTTAAGTTCCTGGGATAGGGTGGCATCTTTCTTGCCGAAATTGAATCCGACATACCTTTACCATAGCTAGAAGTCCTTCTAAATAGCTGTCTAGACTTAGTGAACATCCCCATGGATGAAGGACCATGTGGTCTATCGCAATGATTTTGAGCTATAAGTCTGTCATCATTCGTTGTAAAAATGTTGGTAGGACTCATAGAAACCCATCCATACTGCAAAAGTAACTCAACAGAAACCGTCCCGCATGCATAATTGAAAGAAATTTCAGTCTTTCCTGTAGGCTTACTCGACATCCACGCGACAGTGACTTCCAATAATATCAAAACAGAGGCGATAACACCAACACTACCAGATCTGCGATATGAGGGCTCTTTAAACGTGTTATAAACTTCGCACAAGACGAGTTATCAGGACACAGCTAGGAGGATCCTTAGCTCAGAGACTAGTCAGTCGAGACACCGCAAGGTAGTGTTCTCTCTTCTTTTCTGTGCAATATGGTAGTCAATAAAATACAATATTTAGTATAAGAGGAAGGCTGCAAAGTATTTTCTTCTACGGATGACATTGCGGTCGATATTACTAGCAAATACCTGGAGCTCATGAACAGACTCCTAAGCTGGACTCAAGCTGGATTCTTTTTACAAGGGAATATACAATCCCATCTACTATATACGAGTATCTTCACTCACTCTATCAGGCATTCAACAAGGAATCTATTCGAGTAACCAATGGATCTGTTGCTATTAAAAAACGGTCTGCCGATCATTGAAAAGATTCAAGTTTCAAGTTTCTGGAGATATTTCAAAAGTTGCCGATTAATAAGGATTTGCTTCGCCTTCAAAAGAAGATCCGTAAGCCCGATAATCACACGAAAAGAATTCTAGGATTAATGAAAAAGCTTAAGCAGTGATCTTGTCAGCCTGGAGGAATATGTCTTCAAAAGAAGAGGAGATATATCATCTGGACTAGCGACTTTATAGAATATTCGACGCTATCAAATATAGGCGAAAATATGGTACCATCTAGAAACTAAGTGCGCAGCAAACAGTTGGGGCTGTCCAATTTGCTGCCAACTGAAATGCAAAGTAAGTGATGCAAGATGGGGTGGAATTAGACTCGAAAGTGAGCCGTTTTTGCACAGATGGCCTGCGTTAAAAGGTGGATTGTGTACTAAACCAGGGCAGTGGTTGGATGCAGAAAAGATGTGAATGCCCAGTTTTCACTTAGAAAAGGTTATGGTCCCAGTCTAGTGGACATGGAACAGACCGATCATTTCTTTAAGCAGTAAACGCTGTCGAGTTTTGTTAAGAAAGAGACACAGCGCATGCAAAATTGACTGAAAAGCAGCATAATATCCATAATCCAATCCATAGTCCAGTTAAATTCCTAGGGCTGGGATTTGGAACTCTTCCCCATCTATTGTACACTCTGAGTGACTCGAACTGCAACCAACTTCAAACTGCTATAATTTCCAAACCGCTCATGACAATGAGCTCAAATTTTGACACATGACAGATAATTTTAATGATGCAACACATACTGAAAAATGAGCTTGGGCTCAAGTCATTGTCAGTTTCCGAATTTGGTTTTTTCCGATGAGTCGCCATTTGTTATCGAGCAATATGTCAACAAACAAAATGACCGAGTTTACTCGTCAGAGAGGTCCTTCGAAAATTTATATCTTCGGACGCCACCAGAAAGCAGGCAGCACCGATGGTGATGGTTTGGGCCGCCATAACCACCGATGGTCGCTCTCCGCTCGTATTTTTGGACCGTGGCGTCAAAATTAGTGCAATCGTATACCGTGAAACTGTCTTAGCCTTGGGCAAACAATCATTTCGGTCGGAGACCGTGGACATTTCAACAAGACTCGGCACCGTCTCACAAAGCGCGCGTCAACCAAGATTGGTTAAAAAACAATGTTCCACACTTCATTTCTTCGACACAATGGATTGCAAATTCTTCGGATGCAAATCCGTTGGATTTCTCTGTCTGGGGTATTTTGAAGGCGAAGGTTGGCACTAAAAAATACCAACGTTTGGACCACCTCAAACAAGCACTTCGCCGGGAATGGGCCAAAATACCGCAGAGCCACTTGCGTGCAGCGTGCGATGTGTTCTTCTGCCGTCTCAAGGCCATTATTCGCGCCAAAGGTGGACATATTGAAAACTACTGATACAATTTGAAAATTGATGTATCTTCCAACATTTTTTGCTTTGGCACAATAAAATTTATCAAAAAATAAAAAAATTATATCATTTTAAAAAGTTCGAGTTAAAGTCATTCACCCTGTATTTTCCTGATGTTTTCCCAACGAACTATTGCCTTTTTCGCACTCTGGAGTCATTTTGTTGGCAAACAATCTATTGGCTTTTAAATTTTTTTTCCAAAATCGAACATTTCTTGTGATATCTTCATGGATTAAGACTGTAATAAGGTTCCACCGCCTGTGAGAGTTAAAATCTGGGAAAACTAGGTTTGCAGTCTGTTTAACGACGATGATAACTAATGCCGTCAGATGACGATCAACAGGAATTTCCTTTGCATAACATACAATATTTGAATAAAGCAGCTGCAGTGCACTAACAATCTCAGAACTAAATTTAAAGCTTTCAAACTTGTTTACAAAATTTCATGCTGTAACCATTTAATGGCCAATAAACAATCGAAAGTAAGCATAATATAATTAGACGCATTTCTTAAATTATGATTAATTTCCATTCAATAAATCAAAAAAAAAAAATAAAACAATACAAAATCCCACACGAATTAATTGCGCAGTAAGTTTTTTTGTTTACAATAAAGCCATTACTACTTGAAGATATTTATACCCAACACTTAAATCCACTCAAGACCGATCATTAAAGCTTTGTTCAATACTTTTAAAGGTGATGTTCTTACCTAGAATGAAAAGAGAAAAAAAAAAACAAAAACATTAGACAAATCATTAAAATTAGAATGAAAGTAATTTTGCTTTTACATTTTATTTGAAAAAAAATAAACAAAAGGCGAAAGTACTCGTAGAGATATGATCTCAAGGCATCGACATCATTAATTGTAAATAATTAAGCGTTTAGGTGAAAGTAAAATGAGGCTACAATTAGCTGGCTGGTATTGCGCATAATTACTCCCGGATAACATGACTTGAGAAACAAAAAGATACAAAAAGAAATTATAATCTCTGTGAACTGGTTAAATGCGCACTATAATTGAACGAATGAACGGCAATAGATATCTGGTGAACTGGGTAAGGCGATTCGAAACATGACCGCATTTAGGTTAAATATCAGAAAATTATCTAAAACAGTGGTTAATTACAAAAAAAAAACAGAATAGTCTTGCAAGCTGGGCTATGTTAAATGAGATGCATTTACACAGACATTAAAGCCGTACCGGCGAAAGTAGTCATAAATAGATCTGCGGCTTGATCGATTAATTATTCTTAATTTTCGAGACATGGGGTAGCGACTGCTCATGCTTACCTAGTTTTGATCGATCTCTGAGGAAGTACATATATCATTAGGGGTTTGTAAATAGATACATCTATGTTCAAGTATTTTCGACCACTTTGCGATTCGTGTTCACTTTATATGACGTGATTTGTGGTTAACCATGCGATGTTTTTCTTTCTTAATTGAAAAAGTTGTAAAATCTGACTCATGCCCATAGGATAGGAGAGCCGGGTGATCTTCACCGTGCGTATAATTTATGCAATTATTCAAGCAATTTGCATGAATGGGGGTATAATCTATTGACAACTTTAGGTCAAGCGGTGGTTTTCTTGATATCTGACTACATTAAAAGAAAATTAAGGCATGCTGTTAAAAATAGCTAGTTTTCGACATTCATAGCCCTCATAGAGACCACTCTAGAGGCCGTAAAAACAGGCTTTTTTGTGATTTTAATTTTCAGGAAAAATATAATATAAATCGAGTATACAAATGTAGAAGTTTGTTACACATATGATTGACTGTAAAGCATACGGCGGCTCTGCAGCGTTTCTCATTTCTCAGATGACCTCTCTTTTTTGGACGGGTCTACGGCCGTACCAACAGCTCCTGTAAATTTTGGACTATGATGAGTCACTAAATTATTTTTATTGTGCATAACAACAGCTAGAGAAGTACGTAGGATTTTTTTTTAGATTTTTGGCTAAATAGCGAACTTTCAAAGTTAAACTTAAAAAATCGCCAGAAAATTGTTAATAACAAATGAACTATGCCATATAAAAAAAAAATCCTCTGTACATATATAGACAATATATTTTTAAAGATCTGTTTAAAATTTGAAGTGAAATGGTTGAAAATTGTTCAAGTTATGCGTGCGGCCAACTTGAAAAATGCAGTTTTGAGATAAACGCGTTTAAAATTTTAAGTTATAGAAAGTCGTGAACAATTTTGCAATTTCTTTATTCCGCGATGTCTTCACATTATAATTGGCCTTCTAGATTTGTGTCCTGCTCTTCCATTTCTTTTCTATTGGATTTTAAGGGGACGAAAGGGTCCGAGATACAAAAATAGCATATTTTTGTGATTTTTTTTCCAGAGTATGTACCTTATTTATTAATCTTCTTATAATTTTTGTACATTATAAAGCATTATTCTATGAATATTCTGATAAATTTTCATTAAAAAAAATATTGAAAATTAAGCCAGTGATAATGGTGAGAACCGAGTCACTTCAAAAAAAATATTTCCATTCAGTAGTCAAGATAACTCATGAATTCTTCATTTGAAATTAAAAAAACAAAAAGATTTCCACTCTTTTGTAGCCGCAGACAACGATCTTTCCGCAAGCTTTGTGAGCTTTGTCTATCTCCAAGCACATTTCGTAGCTGTTCGGCCCGATTTCAAAATCCATTGCTGTCATTATGTGCAAAGTTGAAGCAAAGCCTATATCCAACACAGTTCTACCACTAGAAATGGATTTTGGGCCCATTTCTATGCCCACACAGCCGAATTAAAACTTTCATTACAGTTTTGATGCATCGAGTAAGAAGATCGTCTCTGGTTAATTCTTTGTAGACTGGCTTGATGTCTTCATACATTTCAATTGGAAGAGCTGGCTTATGTTTATACTCAGCCAAACTATTTGTAGGTTCAGCCTTTTGCCGTGAGGACCATGAATCCTCTCCGATCGGATATTTATCGTGCTGCAGTTTTGAATCAGTAGATGATTGAGTGTAGCCCATATGCTGTTTCTCATGTTTTCTACTGAATCACAGTTTCTACAAATGGCTAATCCATAATAAATAGAGAGTTCATCTATTAGTTTTCCCGTCAATTTGCCCCTTCCACCGAGACCTTTTGTATTCTTTTTCATGCTACGTAGGCGGGTACCCATTCGCTCTTGAACGTGATCTATACACTCTTTCTTGAGTACTGTGACATTCTCATCGGCTTAGCATCAGTAATGTCTTCAAAAGTCTTAGAATCACCGTTACCAACATAATAGGTGTATTTTACCTAGTGCAAAGCTTCGGATCGCTGAAACATCTCAACAACTCCATCTACCTCCATTTTTCCTGCTGATCCATCGTGATTCACATTGTACTTATCTTAATGAATGCATGCCCATTCCGTATATTCTTCGGTGTCTTCTTTATCCTTCCAGTGCTCGCACGCTTTACAATATTTTGATTTCACTGCGCAGTTTATAATTTCTACACTGTAATTGCCAATAAGAGTCACTAAGCCAAACAAGGACGTAAACCCACGTTTTCTATACGAACAATCGCCTGATACCATAATTCCATTTTCTCCTTTTTCAATAGAAATTGTTGTCTCATCTTTCGCTTTCGTTTTTGCAAACTACTTTAGTTGCAGTTGAAATTCTTTTGGCAACCTCATCATAGAAAGAGTGAAACAAAGGATGAGGTAATTAAATGAATGCACAAAACTTTTAACCCGCGCAAGCCAATTCCAAATAATCGCATGGAAATTACAATTCTACGGTTTATTTCATAGCCTTTTTGAATAAATGGACTGCTGGGTGTCTCAGTCTGTACACAGCATGACGATA
The DNA here is from genome assembly GCA_963966105.1 of Volucella zonaria. NCBI lineage: Eukaryota > Metazoa > Arthropoda > Insecta > Diptera > Syrphidae > Volucella > Volucella zonaria. The sequence goes on from OZ014532.1 coordinate 183,652,325, forward strand.
ACCAAAACCTGGATCCATTTCAATATCGTACATATCTTCCGATTGCTTCAATTTTTTCGCGGACGTACTAGCATTCATTCCACTTGGCGCCTTTAACTCGTGTCAATTCGGCGGTCTTTTTCCACATATTTTCGGTCTCCTGCTGTATCTACGTTAGCACAATTAACGATAAAAAACAAACGTTCCTCAAATAGCGTCCTTTTCGAATGTTTCACTGTACGAAACTGACTGAAAGCAACGTTTCTAAAAACGAAAAAAGCAAGAATTCCAAAATTCGGCGTAACTTCGCTTTCGTAAATTGAAATAAAGCCGACCATTTTGTGAAATAAAGCCGAATTGTTGAATGTAGAAATATTTATTCAATTCAAGTTTAGATGCTCACGCGACTCTTCGCTAAGGGAATGTCAACAAGTGTCAGTCAGGAGCCTATAACTTCTTAGCAATTGTATTTTAGTTGTAATTGTAATTGGTCGATTTGACGTGGTACCGTTTATTTTAATCATTTTAGAATGATGAAAAGTGAAATGAGGAAATGAGGATCGCTAATATTCGGCCTTACTTTACTTTTACAAAGCGAAATAAAGCCGAATTTTGGAATTCGGCATTATTGCGCTCGGCGTTATTTCACGGCACCAGTCTGTATACGTGGCAAATAGCTTCAAAAACACCTGCCATATACCCACTCTAGTCACTTAAAATACCGCCCCTCGTTTCGGTCATAAGAAGCTCGCTGCCTTCTTGGCGGCTTGTACTTTGAAAAACAAGTACTTCGAGGTATTTCCCGGCCATAATCTTCTGGGATATAACTTTTGAGGTTCTAAGGAACCATTGAAAGCAATAACAAAAAAAGTTGATTTCTTGAAAATCTTAGAGTGGCCTAAACGCTTAAGTTGTTAAACTGCCTGTACAAAGGGCCTTTAGGGAGTGGTTTTTCGAAAACGACATCCTATGACTCGACGATTCGAAGCGTGCTTTTAAGTCTTAAGTTAGGTTAGGTTAGGTTAAACAGGGCTGTTCTGAATATGCGATCACACAGACACTAGGCACCAAAACGGGCCCATAGCGGTCCCTGTGATACCAATTGAATTTGTCTTCAAATGGCAAAAACCTAAACAATCGCCCTATTGAAACACCCCATTTTCTTCCAAAACCCGATAAGGCCTTTGAAGTTCGTGCCGTCTATTTCCTCTAGATTTTCGAAAAAATATTTCCCTAAAAATTTTCTTCGACTACGCGATATTGCCTCGCATTCACACAGTATGTGTTTATGTCCTCAACAGTTTGTAGATCACCGCAGAATCTGCAGATATCCGTATCTGACAATTTGAGTCTCTATGCGTGCTGCCGCAGGAGACAGTGTGGTCTCAGAATTCCTATTACTGTCCTAAGCTTATCCCTGTTTAATTTTATGAACTTCCTAGATCTTTTGCCGTCAAAAAGCGGCCAAAGAGCCTTGGGTACCCTGTGTACTTCAAGATTTGACCACCTAAGATTGGCAGTCTTTGTGATTTTTTCCTCGATAGTGCCCCTAACTATGCAAAGAGGTGGTTTGAAATTGGCAACCTCACTATTGTCGAGTAGCCCTCCTTTTCCTGCCAGCTCGTCCGCTTATTAATTTCCTTTAATACCACAGTATCCTGGTACCCAGCACAGTCTCACCCGTTTCTGACTGCATAGTGCCTTGAGCACTGTGCGACAGCCTCTGACTGTATCAAAGTTGACGTTGGTTGATTCCATTGCCTTGAGTGCGGCCTGGCTATCGATGTAGATAGCGATATCCTTTCCAGATACCGATCTCATCTGCATTAGCTCAGCCGCCCTGGGGGCAGCCAGAACCTCTGATTGGAAGACACTGCTTGCATCCGGTAGTCTTATAGACACTCTTAGCTCTGGATCTTCTGAGAAGATACCAGAACCTGTTCCTTCCCCTGTTTTCTGAGCCATCTGTGAAAATTTTAACTTGCAATTCCATTTGGCCTGATTATTGCATTTTTTCCCAGTCCTCCCTCTTCGGATGTATTATATCATAGGAAATGTCGAAGTCGACCTAAAGAGTTTCATCCGTTAGGATTGGATTGCCTGGGAATAGTTCCGTTAGGACTGTGTCTTATCCGAAACTAATGGGTCGTATCGCACTGTTGTCAGTAAGTTTTTTGGTCTGTAAATCAAGCGGCGTTTGGTGCAAAAAGGTGTCCAATGCTGCCGTGGGGGTGGTACGGAGCGCACCTGTAATGGCTATGGAAGCCATTCTTTGAACCGCCGCTAATTGTCCGGCTTCTAAGCCTTAAGAAAACAAAATGTGTATGCTCTTTCGTTTTGTCTGATTTGGTTGAGAAAGAAATATTTAGCTGTACAATATTGGGCCTATTTTCTCCATATGGGTCTCCTATGGAAACACCAACTTATAACTCTGCAAAAAAGGAAATTTTTACCAAGGCAATGGGACAGTTTTTCGACCGCATTTAGTCCACCTATTTCTTTCAGATAAAACAATTGTTAATTTCCGTTTTCAGTACTTCAAAGTTTCTACTACTTAGTAGAAAATCCTTCATCGGCAATGATCCTTTTTAGAAAACTTTCCACTAAAAGTTCACATCATGACTTTGGAATGGCATACCACGCGTTCTAAATTTCCTGCCACAATTCTGGCATATTGTTTGGTTTTGTTTATTGAACATCATAACAAAGGTTTTTAATCGGATGATTGCGTGGGCCACTTCAATACATTGATTTGAGTGACTTCTAAGCAACTCTTCAATAAATTTGAAGTTTGCTTAGGGTCATTATCATGCACGAAACGCCACACAATCGTCAAAATACCTTCTGCATATGGTCTGTAATTATACTTTTGCACACGTGCTGGTCCCTTTTGGCTTCATTTTTTATTGTAGAACCAACACCATGCCTACAAAAGCCTACTTTGGATCGTGTGGCTTGTGTTCTGGACGCACAATATACGAGAGTAGTCCCAGAAGTACGCTAGGAAAAATATGTTTATTTCTCTACGTAGTCTCCTTTTATCGTAGTCCAATATACTTTTCCCAGCTGTTCAATAGCTTCGATCTCTGTTTATAATGAGAATCGTCGAGCTATTTAAAATAGCCATCAACCCTAGACCCCACCTCTTTATTGTTGGCAAATCTTTTACCACCGAGCCATTTTTTCAAATTCGGAAATTGAAAACAATCCGGCGAGATCTGGCGAATAAGGTGCATGAGGAAGCAATTCGAATTTTAACTCATTGATGTTGGCCGTCGCGACGACGGATGAGAAAACTGGTGCATTGTCTTGATGATGCGGCCGTTTTTTTCTGATTTCATCTTTCGAACACTGCAATAAGTTCGCATAATACATGCCGTTGATTGTTTTTCTTTTCTGAAGATGACCTTGCCTGCAGATGAAACTGACTTCGCCTTCTTTGGGGCAGATTCTCTCCTTTGAGTCCATTGTTTTGACTGTTCCCTCGTCTCGTGTATGAAGTGATGGGCCAGCTTTATTGCTGTCAAACTTCGCCAAACACTCGATTGAAACATCCTCACGACGCTGTTTTTGTTCCGTTGTGAGTAATAGCGAGATCCATCTTGCGCACAGCTTTCTCATGTCCAATTTTTCAGCCATCATGTGATGTACACCGCTTTTTGAAATGCCTACCATATCTGCTGGTTCACGCACTTTCAATCGATGGTCCATCGTAGATTTTTTTCAACATTTCTGGTGAAATCACCTCATTTAGTCGACCACTGCGATGTTCGCCTTGGCACCCTGCCACCCAATATTTTATTGTTGTAAACGAAGGAGCAAACTCCCCCCGAGTAGAATCCAGTTCCGTTTTGATGTTGGTTGGATTGAGGCCTTTCAAATGAAAGTACTCGTAACAATGACCAATTTTGTCCATATTTAAAAATTCACTGAGAACGTTCACTATTGATGGCTGCTGAATAAATTCTGAACAAAAAGCTTTATAAGGTTTCTACAATTTTCATTCTTTTTAAGCAACAACCGCCATCTATACGTCATGTCGGGTACTTCTGAGACTACCCTCGTACTTTTTTCCATCAGATCCAAACCGACAGAACTTGGATTAATTGCTCCTGAGCGCATTTTTCCAAAAAGTATTTGGTTTGCTCATGTGGTCTTTGGAAAACTCTATCCTGACCTTCAATTTCTTTTTTGGACATGATTGGCTTTCGCTGCCCAACGCAGATTTCTTTCATATTACAGCGATGTCTTATGGTTCCTGAAGACAGAGTTATGTGCTCGTATGTCGTCTTTCAATATTCTCTTGAACGGGTCTTTTGTTGATAGGCGATAAATGATTTGATCTCCTCTTGGGGTTGTTTTTCGTGCACGGGGAACTTGTTTAATGTTTTACATCACTTCAAAAGTTTCAAAATGCAGAAGTGAGTCGTACAATACTCGTACATCATTTTCCTGGAGCACTCTAAAAGCTTAGAAATCTCGGACTGTCCGACTTTTTGCAAAATGCGCACTCTTTGTTCTTCTGAGTCTCATCGCCCTTTTGCCACATCTATTTCAGTTTTTTTTTTAATTTATTTACAATACATGAAAAAAAAACGTTTGATTACCTTAAAATTTGTTCCATTGTTTTTTTTTTCAATAATCACAAGCCTTAAAAATAAATACAAAGATTTAGAGGTGTGCTAATTTCATGTCCAACTTCTAACGCACTTGTATGACAACAATCGGCGTTGTTCTTCAAACTAACACAAAACTTATAGTAACGGATTTTTTTCTCATTTCCGACTGTCAATGAATTCATGAAAATTTAATGTTGCTCAAAGAAAACAAAAAGCTCTAAATTCATGCCCACAACTGTAGCTAGAATCAATAAAGGTGCCCACAGCTCCAGTTAGAATTAATATGAGCTTCACAGACTCACATAGAGCTAAAATTTATCAGAATCGGTGGAGCGAAAGGTCTGTCTCTCCGGGCTGGTGGTTATGTGACGGTTACTTACGTATCTACGACTCACAATACGAGTATAATACAGAAGCAGAAAGATCTGATAAAAGCAGACCCACCACTATAAATCATGGGCAACGAAAAGAAGACTACGATTTTCGGATCTGCATACGAAATATTAGAACACCTGCACGAACGAACGAAGCCGAAACACTAAGTATAGGTGTTGATATCATTCGGATGTCACAGCCAATGAATTAAGGATAAAATGTGGGGACTTAAACATACTATGTATATTATGATTATTGTTAAAAAACACGGTGATAAGATTTCATTTGGCAGACTAAAGTAAGAAATCTTGAGTTTCCAATTTTTCTTGAGCGAACGCTAGTGAAACCTAGCACATCAGAGGAATCTCTCTGATGATGATGACCTCTTAATAGATTAAGAGAGATTCGATCGGAAAAGGATTTGGCGATCTCTTGCGAGTGTAGTCGTCGCACGTCAACCATCTTGACAGAATTAGCTTGACTTCGCGATGTTCGGGATATTCACAGCTGCATCTTGGCTACAACAAGGTAATGATCCCTAGAAACATTCTCGAATTCGTAATACTGGAGGAGTGCCTTGCGTCGATCGCAAAGTTGTCACCTTGGTTGACGGTTGAGTAATCAGGAGTTCTCCAAAGCCCCTTACGAATATCGAGATGCGAGAACCGAGTGCTAGCTGAGACAATGCTTCGCCCCGACGCAAAGTTGATTAGTCTGCATCCGTTATCGGAGGTGTATTACAGTACTACCAAAGATGCCCTCCCTTCCTAGATTTTTACTAAAATCGCCTAGGACAATGTCATATATAGGGCACTGCTCGCAATTCTTGTACAAGAGCTCCTCCGTGGGGCCGTGGGAGCATATAAGTCTAGTGTTAGCAAATTTAGCCTTAATACGGATTGTTTCGGGGGGCGCTCGTTCATATGCCGGCAACTCAAGACTTTTTGCCTAAGTATGCCTCTAACATCCGCTAGTTATTCGCTTGCATGTGGCCCGTTAAAGGACCTACGATTTTTTTCAAGACCGGACAGTTACCCCGACGGCACAACCGCCAAGTTTGAGGGCCAGTTCCGTAATATTGGGTTGTACCACATGGAATGTCGCTCAGTCGGAAATAAGAAGTTCTCGAGTGAACATCTGCGCCAGAAAGTTAAATTTTCTTTTTTTATATACGAATGTAAAATGGGACATAATGCGTCATTGGCAATTTTTTTTTTTATAATTTACGCGCGCTCAAGGAAAGACAGGGAGGATAGAAACAGAGATACCAGTGAACGTTGGTTTTAAATGTTTGAAGGTTATAATGACTAAGAAAAAAAGAGCTAGGCAGGACATTCCATAAGCGAGTTGTGCGGCTTAGGAACGGATCACTATATTTTAGAGTACGTCCGGAAGTGGACTTGTGGGTACACTGACGAGCATTCATAGTGAGGCTGGTGTTACCGTTAAAATTTTGAAGGGGCCGGAATGCTACTGGCGATTTCTATGGAACACACGACAAAAGAGCCTGATGCCAAACTCTGTCAAATGCCTTAGAAATATTAAGTGCAACTATCTTGCTTTCGCCAGATTGATGTACCCTTTGGTTCCACTTTTCGGTGAGATATGCCATCAAACCACCAGTGGACCTGTTGCTACGAAAACTGTACTGCCGGTCATTGAGAAGTTTTCGTGTCTCGAGATATTTCCGAGCTGACGGTTTATCAGCGTTTCCATGACCTTGGAAAGAAGGGACGTAAATGCAATGGGTCTGTAGGAGAAGAGAGAGCAAGATTCGCCTTTTTTAGGGATGCTGTTTTCCATCTGCTCGGAAAGAATCCTAGAGAATAGGATAGATGAAAAAGCTTACGCAGTGGTTTTGCCGGCGAGGAAGAAACCTCTTCAGAAGGAGGGAAGATATACCATCTGGATCAGCGGATTTGTGAATGTTAAGATCTTTAAGTACTCTTGCTACTACACGAGTGCGAAAGTGGATTTATCCCATTGAAGATTCGACGCACTCAAGTATAGGCGGAGACAAAACACAATCTGGGAGTGTTGAGCTGGCCACAAAGTATGCAGCAAGCAGATTGGCCTTGTCCAGAGAGCTGACAGCTGGAACGTCATTGTAAATGAGCGTTGGGATGGAGGATGAGGCAGAAGTTCTAATATTTTTGACGAACGACCAACAATTTTTACTATTGTACCTTTGGGACATTGTACTATTTTTTTTGCCTCAGTTTTTGGTCTTATTGCAATTTCACACGCTTAAGAACGACGTTGCAGTCATTCCTCGCTCGTTTAAACTTTTTTCGGTTTTCCTCTGTTGGGTTGGTCTTGAACGAGCGAAAAAAACATTTCTCTAACCCTGACAGCCTCTTTACAGCTTGAGTCATACCACGCCTTTTCTTTTGGTTTGATGCTTTTCATCCGATGAGGGATAAAGCTTCTCATTCCAAAGAGAATGGTGTCTGTGATTATATCAGCAGCGGCATCCACGTCGTTGTCGAAGAAACATAACGACCAGTTAAATTTCCTAAAGAAGGTGTTAAGTCCGTTCCAATTGGCTTTCTCGTATTGCCGTAGAGTTCTTTTAGGAATCTTTTCTCTAACTGTGTTGTCGGTGTACGAGAAATTAGCTGATAGGATACAGTGGTCCGGCGAGCCTTGAGGGGATAGCACATTGACCTTGTATTTGTCAGGGTGCAAAATTAAAAACAAGTCCAGGGTGTTGGAGGTATGACTATCAATGTCTGGTATTCGTGTGGGTTCATTTACAAGCTGGGTTAAGTTATTTTCCGCAGCGAAGAACTCAACACACACACACCGTCCTTCGAGTATTGTCTGTCCAGAATGTCGAAGCCACCCAGAATTGTGTATGGCAATGAAAAAGATTAATGACGCATTTGAGGATGCAGCGGTAAACGAACGCACTATACGACGTTGGTTTGAAAAGTTCCCTTCGGGGGATTTCAGCCTCGAAAATTAACACGTGGGAAGCCGGAAACGTTAGTTGACGACGATGTTTTAAGAGCATCGGTGGATGCGAAATCAGTGCGGGAGATTGCACAAAAATGGGAGTATCCCCAATGACAATAAGTCGACACCTTTCTCTAATAGGAAAGGTAAAGACACTCGATAAGTGAACTGAGCGAATTTCAAAAACTATCGCGCCTGGAACTCTGCGCATCTATATTATGAAATCAAACTGAACCGTTTTTGCACCGGATAGTCAGCTGTGATGAAAAGTGGATATTGTATGATAATCGTAAAAGATCTGGGCAGTGGTTGGATGTAGATGAAAAACCAAAATACACTCCCAAGCCCGATCTTAACCCAAAAAAGATTATGGTGACAATCTACTTTTTATTTCTTCAACAAGGAGAAACGATAAACGCTATCAAATATTGTGAGGAAGCCGACATATGGTATTGGGTGCCAAATTGGCTGAAAAGCAACCTGCGTTGGTCAATAGGTACGGTCCGATCCTTTTGCATGACAATGCAAGGACAAGTAACGGTGCAAAAACTTTGTAGTTGGGATTTGAAATTCTTCCGCATCCCCCGTACTCTCCTGATATTTCCCCAACGGATTACCATCTTTTCTGCAATCTGAATTCATTTCGCGTTCAGAAGGTCTTCCGGAACCGAGCAGAAGTCATAAAAGCCTTTGAATTTTTTATTGCCTCAAAAAGTCAGCACTTCTACGAAAAAGGAATATTTGACCATATATCACGTTGGAAGAATGTCACAGATGCCAACGGAGATAAAAATGTACGGACAAATAATATTGCTTTCAAATTTTTACTATTAAATCGGACATTTCATGTGGTACAACCCAATAGATACCCCTAGAACGATGGGTCGGTCAGACTGGGACAGTTTTACAATAGCTTATCTAATTCTGTATGTGGGACTTGAGTAGATGTGGCAGAATGACTCAAATTTGCTGGTAAGTTTTAATATTTTTAAACAAATTAAGTTGACATTATAGATTTCTGTCGGATAAGTTTCAACTGGTATCTGGTCGAATTTCGTTCCTTTTCTTTAAGGAATTTAAGTATTTAGTTCTTAGTTTAAAAAAAATTTTATTGCTAGCTGACATGAGGAAAACATACAGATCGACAGGCTATTCTATTATTGAAATAAAATTCTATAAATTACAACCTACAATTTATTGCTGATTCACTTGCAGAAATATAAATTTTTTATTCTTTTCTGCTAAGATCAGAATTTCTTGCGAAAAGTTTTCAACTGACAACCTTGAAAAACCTCCAAAATGTCAAAATTTTCAGTAAACAACAGAATTCCCATGTAATCATATGCCCACGGAACCAATTCACCAATGCGGAACACTTATTCACCACGCATTCAACCCATGATTAAGTACGAGTACGTACCTTTCAAACGATTCCAATTTGACAGAATGAAGTGAACATAATTATATGGCTGATTAATTATCCATTATCCGGTTCGATAGTATCGTACAAAAGGCATTCGTATCTCATTACTTAAAAATTCTACAAAATCATTTCGAAGGTCAACCGAAACGAGTACCTCCCAAAGCAAATAGTGCCTCATAAATAGGCAAACAAACTCTAAATTCTATTCCAACAAAGATATAAGGTACGAAATGACATTTTAAGTGCAATAGTAGAATAAATAAAAGCCCACCCAGAGTAGAGATCAGGTAAGTTAATCAACCGGTACGGTTGACCTAGAAACCGACAAACTTGTCAGATGCAACTGCAGTGCCATCACTCCATTCAAATTAGTTTCTCAATATTTCTCCAAACAGCTAATGGTTAGTTCTTTGAAAGTGCAGCTAGCTGCAATTGCATCGTCGGCATTTTGACACACGAATAAGCATCCGACAACAGTTACATAGACGCCAACCTGGAGACAGTGTAAACATAGTAAATACGAATATAAGAAAGATAAAGTATCTAAGACACCAAGCTAGCTCGACAAGAAAACAAATTAGAAATCTCTTCAAACGCATAAAATCTAGGTCAGTGGTCGTATCTGAGAATAGTATATTATGTTGTATGTACCCATAAACAGAGGCCTATCGAGACTAGTACCATAGACCGGTATCTTCATCAAGACTGTCCTATCTGACTATTCGTACAGCGGGATGATACCCAAATGAGATGCTGCGCTTTTTCTACCCATACCTATGTATTCGTACCTATACCCGTATATGGTATGTATTGTATATGCGGTGGCTACTAGTTTTAGATACTTTTCACAAAATCAGATTTACCGCTGCTTTAACTTGACCTGAGGGGCATCTTTCTCATTTCATATAACTCGCGCACATGGTGTTGAACCATGGTTTTAAATTTCTTCAAAATCTCTTAGCTTGAGATTGAAATTGAATTTGAAATTCCAGAATAAGATACAGAAACAGGTGCGGACGATTAATAGTGCGAAACGAGTTTTCATGTGACAGTAACACACTTGTGAGTTGAAGTTGAAGTTATTAATTTGGACGGCTGGGAGGCGTATGAGCAACATTTCTCAGCTCTACATTAATAACCTGCACAGTGCACATACTTCCATTAGTGTGATAACTGTTTGCATAAATTGGTTTGCCAGAAGCGATTAAAAATTACGGAATGAGGATGCAATTTGAAAGGAAGTGACTTCTGTAACTCATTTACTCCTCAACACACTTCTATACTCTGAATATAAACTCACTAATTACGGGCAACTCCTAAAGCGTTTTCTTTTTTGTATCTTTTGTGTGAAAATCTGTGCAAATTTTCAAACGTACTCGTATTCGTATTTCCTGTTGTCGTACATATGTACATTTGTATGCACTCAAAGTGTGATAATGGTGTGAAGTATCTTTGAATACAACAGAAAAAAGAAATGAACAAAATAAAATCAGAGGAAGGCAGTGTGTTAGCTTATATAACCGGGGTATCTTTCTTTGAACCTATTATTGCTTCCTCTTTTCGTTATAAATTAAGAGGGACATAAAAGATGAAATGGCTTGGAGAACATCTTTGAATTTGAATTTTTAAATAGGTTATAGAATTAATGTAAGATACGATACAAGATATAGATACGTAGAAAATATGTATGTTCGTCGTTTGAGATTTTGCATTTCGTCGTCGTTAACTACAAATACTGTGAACCCGTGTTTTGGTATTTTGTGGTTTTTGTTTTTTTTTTTTATTGCTTAGTAGGTTTATAGGGAATTATGTCGAATAGCTCAGATGACTTTTACGGATTTGTATAATTTATTATAAAAAAGAAGAAGTCGTGGGATATTGCCGCTTAGATTGTGCGTTTTATGAGCCTAAAACTTGGAAAGTACCTATATTTGTTTTCAACTACATATATGCTTACTACGCTTCAGCTAGTAGTTACTAATTGGATGTGCATAATCTCCTAGTATGCATAAACTTATATACCATATGTACAGGGTCTTCCAATTGTTGAAGCTACATCTGTCAAATTGGCTGTCATTTATTCAGTCTGTTTTGCCAAATCACCATGGACGGACATAGCGTTCAACAACACGTGCAAATGATAAAATTGCTTTATCAAAATGGGTGCTCTGTTCGGGTAATTTTCCGAGTGGACTATTCGCAGTGTGGTGTATAAATTTCAGTCCACTGGTTCAATGAATGATAAAGCAACACCTGTACGTCCACGAAACCGCAAGATCTGCGGAAAACATCACCGCTGTCCGTGAGAGTGAACTCGGCCTTTCGCAGACCGCAACTTGGTGAGTATTGCGTAGTGACTTGGGCCTGCATCCGTACAAAATTCAACTGACCCAGGAGCTGAAGCTAAACAACCATAGAAAACGACGTGTGTTCGCTGAACGGGCTCTGGAGCAGTTGGAACCAGAAGCTAATTTTCATCGCAAAATCATCTTCAGCGATGAGACCCATTTCTGGATGGGTACGTCAACAAACAAAATTGTCGAATTTGGGACGATACCAATCCACATTAGATCCAAGAGCGTCCAATGCACCCCGAAAAGTCACTGTTTGGTGTGGATTTTGGGTTGGCGGTGTCATCGGCTCATATTTCTTTGAGAACGACGTTGACCAGGCCATCACCGTCAACGGCGAGTGCTATTGGATGATATGGACACCAACGAAATGTGTTTTCAACAGGACGATGCTACGTCCCACACAGCCCACGCCGCATTGGAAATTCTGCACGAGCGAGGCGAAGGCATAATCATCTCAAGTGGAGATGATGTGAACTGGCCACCGAGATCATGCGATTTGACCCCGTTAGACTTTTTCTTGTGGGGTTTTCTGAAGTCGCAGGTTTATGCGAATAAGCCACAAACCACAGCGGCCCTCAAAGCAAACATAACCCATGCCATCGGTCAAATTCAGCCTGATTTATGCGCAAGTCATGGAAAATCGGACGGTTACATTTCGGATGCGCACCATCCAGAGAAGCCACGGCGGACATTTGAACGATGTTATATTCCATACATAATGGCATCGATAGGCTTTTCAAACGAATAAAAAATTTCGATGATATCTCATACACTATATGCACATATATGGAGACATAAGAATTGCATTAAACAGTTCGTCGAATCGTTTCCAATCGTCTTGGACTACTGATTTACTAGTGACTAGACCACATTATTCGTGGGTAAATCATTTTAAGCATCCGATTTGGTAATTTTAGTCGAATACGAGGCTATCAAAATGAAAGAGGACCTCGTTACTAAATATGATTTTTTTTTTATACAACAAGACATTGTTCCCTAGTATTCTAAAAGTAAACTGACGAGCTGCCATCGAAATGATAAGTAGACTTTAGTGATTGGGCGATTTGAATTTTTTAGGCGCAAAGTTGTAAATCTTTTTTTATAATTCATGGCAGGAAGGGTGTTAAAATTTCATTAAAATGTTAAGGCTACTAAATTATCGTTCTCTAGTGTATCGTTCCTAGACTATCGACCCCTTTCGTAATATTGTCTGTTGAATTTACACTGATAGCCCCTCTTTACTTCCATCGACAGACATTTAATTTATCAGTCGAGTAATACCGAAAACAATAGTGTCCTATGACGATGACATTGGTCGCTTTCATTATCTTCACTTTTTTCGAAGTGATATTGTTTGTCAAGCCTTATTTCATTCTACTTAGATGATCAGCATTATAATGTTCTGTTTAGATCTTCTGGCGTAGCTCAAGGCCATCAAGTCCTCCTATTATTCATTCAACAAGTAATACTCGTAATATTGACTTTATTATCAAAAGTTCATATATTATGTATTCGTCTACGATGACGGCATGAAAATCTTTAGAGAAATCTCATCTCCTGCTGATTCTTTTCCACTGCAGGATAGTGATGATTTTCTATTTGCTGTCGAACGTGTAATCTAGGATATGGAACCCAATTTTCGTTCCCATATAGATAATATCATAAGACAACTCCGCTCTTGGCTTGATGAAACGCTGATCTAAGAAATCCTCCAAACTTGTGTCACTAATCCCTTGCAAAACAGTCAGCCCTTGTCCTGAATACGCTAGCCAAGTTTGATCAAGTTATTACATGGGAAAAAGCTGTACAACGCAGACTTATCATCTTATATCGATCGGCTAAAACTTATAGACTTACAGTGCCTCTCCGTGCTCCGAAATTTTTGCGGTATACTCTTTGCTCATAAGACTTTAGCTGATAACATTGATAGCCCTTCTTTAATTCAACTTAACTCTCTCAAAAGTATCTCACTTAATCTTAGATCTATGTCCCATTTCGATGTAACCCTTACCAACAAACTACGTTGAACCAGTGTCTCCACCTCAATATGCAGTTCTAAAAAAATGTCCTTTACTTCACTTACGCCTCCCGTCTTTCTGCTCCTACCCCTTGGTTTTATTTCTAGTTATAAATACTATAGCTTTAAGTTAATTCTGTTAGTTTTAATTTTAGAATTTGAGATTGACAGCTCTTAAATCGGATGTGTCAGATTTACATAGCTTAGGAGCTCTAATAAGATATTGGCTCGGGAAGTAGAGCCCGTTGTGTGGAAGCAAAAGTAAAGTGGAAAGAAAGTATTATACCGGTACAAGTTGGTTCTAAATACTTTCAAATTACAATGAGTTCCCGATCTTCGAGTATGTAGGCCTGCGAACCAATATGGAAAAAATGCAGGACTGTCGTCAGCAAAGAAATATACTGTATTAGAAGTAGCAGACAAGCAATTCATATGAATAATGTATTTTGATGGCTCATAATCCAAGTGTTTTGATCTGTAAATTACATATCACTGTAGGACTGGTATTTTTTTTAAGCTCTTAAAGAGCAAGATAGATTAATTTAAGAACGGAGAACTGCCAAAATTGACTTCCAAAAATGAAATAACGAATTACTTTTTGATGATTACGAAGGAGTCTATGCTGAAGAAAACCCTTCTTAGGCATACGACTTATTTTTACAAAAATTAAAGAGTCGCATTAGTAGCTCCTCAAATTTTGTATTTCAAAAAAAATTTGAGACAAGATTAAAGCCTTAGATAAATTGCTCTTTATTTAAAAAATAAAACTCAAAGATAAATTACGCATGCAACTATGGAAACATCCACAAAATACTAACTTAAGAAACCATTTTAAAAGAATCTACATGTATCTTAGGAAGGAAGCTCGATCAAGTCGTGATAACAAACTAAGAAGTTCACAAGATAATCTAAAAGTAGAGTGGAAGATCATAAACGCCATGCTGAGTGGAAAAGTTAGAGATCCATTTGATATAATCAATATAAGTATTGGGTTGTTCGAAAAGTAATTTGGTTTTTTTTTTATGAAAATGAAATACGATTTTCTTATAGTGAATAAATATTTCATTGAATTATATATTGTCCATTTTGGTCCAACACCTTTTGCCATCTTTCTGGCAGTAGCATGATTCCATGCTCATAAATGTTTGTTATTTCCTGGCAAAAAAAACTGATCCAGTTGATTTTTGACTTCCTCATTTGAGGTAAAGGTTCTACCGTCGGAAAAATAAATAATAATCAGAAGGTGGAGAATATGGTGCGTGTGGCAGTAGATCCCATCCAAGCTGTAAAAGCTTGTATGAGGCCTGGCATTATCTACACCCTTTTAATTGATCAATTCTGGCCTTTTCTGTTTAAGTGAATCATTCAATTTGTAAAGCTGATGATAGTACACTTCCGAATTGAACGTTGTGTTGTCTGGTCCCATCAAACAGATAGCACTTTTTTGATGAATATCGGCTTTCGAAGTACGAGTACTTTGAGCCGGTTCATCTTTTTTAATCCATGATCTCTTGCATTTAACATTGTTGTAGACAACCCATTTCTCATCCCAAGTGATGAAGCGATTCAAAAATAGATTATTTTCGTGACGTTTGAGAAGCAAATCACAGACATTAACGCGACGGCACAAATTTCTTTACGTATGATGAACTCATATGCCGATCATGAACGATCGAATTCGAGCTCTCAGCAATCTCACGAATTGTTATTCGACGGTTTGCATCAATTAATGCCTTTATTGTGCCTTTATCAGCTTCAAATTGTCGTCTAGAACGTGGTGCACCTTCAACATCAAAATTGACGGATTGAAATTTTGCAAACCAGTTTTGGCACTGGCGTTCTGTCAATACATCTGCTCCATACACATCCGACAATTTTGTTCTTACTTGAAGAGCATATGATGAAAGTGCTGCTCTTCACTTTCCATACTTGAAAGGGCACCAACCAGAAACTACTGCGTAGAATCAATCGAACTTTTTCACAAGCAAGTCTTTCTATATCAGCTGATTATGCAACTTAAGTGCGATATTTGCTGTGAACAAATAATTAAGTCCTCCGTTGAAAAAAAACCAAATTACTTTCCGAACAACCCAATACAATGAAGATGAAGATATTTCAGAAGAAATAGCAAATGAGTTCAACTATTACTTTGTTAATGTTGGTCAAAATTCATTTCCAACGGAGATATCTTTCTCATGTAACTGCTGTAGTAGCTACAAACTGAGTTCCTTTAATATATACTATAATATTTTGAACCTATTTCTTGTATCGAATTTTTAAGAGCAATTAGATTATAACAGAACTCTCAATCTTGTGGAAATAATGGTTTTTGCAATAATTTTTTAAAAAAAAAAGCGTTGATAGTTTAGCAGATATTTTTAATTTAAGTGTTAGTAAAGGTATCCTTACCTGAGGAACTAAAATGTGCGAATGTTATACCTCTTCTGAACAAGCGTAACAAACAATTCAAAATAAATTGCCGGCCAATTTCGCCATTTTCTTCCATTTCAAAAATATAAGAAAAAGTAATTTAAAGTAGATTCCTGCAGTATTTACGGTAATTCAATTTCCTTAGACCATTGCAATTTGGCTTTAGAACTGGACTCTCTAGCGGAGATGCTTTTCTGGATTTCTGTTCTATTATACAGAAAGATCTAGACAACAAAAAAAATGTGCTGCACTCTTCGTTGACGTAACGAAGGTTTTTGATATGGTAAGCCATAGTATTATTTTGCATAAACTTCATAGTGTTGGATTTCGTGGGTGTTTTTTACAGCTGCTTTGAGTCATATCTTAAAAATCGCGTTCCAAAAGTAAAAATAAATGGCGACGCTAAAGTTGTCATCCTTAGTGTACCTCATGGATCGGGCCTTGGTCGCATTCTTTTTTTACTATATATAAAATCTATCTTTGAACAGCCGTTTATGAGGAAATTCAAACTTTTTGCAAATTACCCCTCAATCACGTCCTTAATTCTAGGATGTGAAATAAACTACGATGTTAACCTGTTGCGGACTTGATTTGCAGATCATAAACTTATTGTTAGCCAGAAAACAAAATTGAGGTTGTTTTCTCTTGGAACAACGGTGCTTACAGATACATGCAGAAGTTGTATTTCAAGCCTATTAGCGTGCAAGACACTTTTTATGTAACAATAAAGGCACGGTTTCTGATTCAGAATTTCTTTTCAATTCAAATATCCTCTGTAGAGCAAACTGTTTTAAAATTGAAACAGTATAAAAGTACAAATATCTGGGAGTTACAATAAATCAACATCTGAGTTAACCAAGCTACTTTGTAAACTGAAAGCAGTATCTACTTGGTTCAATCCGTTGTTTCTACAGTTTTAGAACATTTTGTTTTAATAACACTTTAAAATCGATACATCATGAAATATTTCATTCGAAATTAGAATATGGAATCTGTTGTTGGGGTGGTGCTCATCTAAATAATTTATATCAATTGATCATGCTACAAAAATGCGCCTTAGGAAAAATTTATAATTCTACCCGCACTGCTCATTCTATGGAGTTATTTCGTTTAATGAAAATTCTACCAGCTCGACACTCATCATCATGGCATCAGTGTACAGGCAATTCGTCGCACCGTGGAAAAGTTTGAGCGTGAGTACACTCTTTTGGATCTTAAGCCAACAACCAGACAGAGATTGGTGCGAAATGAAGAAAACAGTATCGAAGAAGACCCAGAAATATCCATTTGGCGCTGATCAGCTGAATTTGGCTCCGCCAGAGAGTCAACCCGGCTTATTTTTTGATTTGGGCCTAGATCCGTATAAGATTGTGCTGACGCAAGAATTGAAGCCGCATGACCATGGAAAACGCCGTGAGTTCGCTAATTGGGCGCTGGAAATGTGGTCCGCAGAGGCCCATTTTTGCTTCAGTGGATATATCAATAAACAAAATTGCGGTTATTGGATCGAACACAATCCACAAGTGTTCGGCCAAGCACCAATGCATTCACAGAGATTTACTGTTTGGTGTGGTTTATGGCATAGCGGCATCATCGGACCTTATTTCTTTCGAAATGGGGAAGGAGACATGAGACATCGTTACCGTCAATGGTCTCAGATATAGAGCGATGTTAACCGACTTTCTGTGGTCAGAGCTTGACAACATCGATATATCCAAGCTGTGCTTCCAACAGGACGGCACTACGTGCAATAAAAGCGACGCAACGCTCGACGTTGTGATGGAGATATTTGGCAATCCGCTCGATTATTTTCTCTGGGGCTACGTCAAGTATTTAGTCAGCGCTAACAAGTCAATCACTTTGAACGAGCTCGAGGCCAACATTCGATACGCTATTGCCGGAATAACGCCGCACATATTGGACTGAGTCATCAAAAATTGGACCGACATCTTGAACGGCTGCCAGGGAAGACGAGGCGGCCATTTGAATAATGTGCGATTCCACATATAATGGCATAACATAGTTTCAAAATACAGCCACAATCAATATCTCACACCGTTGTTGTTTTATTTTTTTATTTTTCCTATCGTTCTTATCTGGTAACCCTTTACAATACCAGCGTTTATTTTGTTTGAAGAAGAGATTCAACGATCCTTAATGAACGTATACCGACAAAACAGCCTGACTTTCAAATGTTTTTGATATATCAAGTACAAGCATCTTTCTTTCGCCACATTTGTGTAGATTTTAGTTCCACTTTTCGATGAGATATGCCATCTTACCACCAGTGCAAATGTTGCTCCGAAAACCGTACTGCGAGTATTGTGTAGTTTTCCTATTTCGTATTCGTTTTATCAGCGTTCCCACGACCTGGGAAAGATGGGATGTATGTGCAATGCGTCTGTAGGAGGAGAGTGAAGATTTGCTTTTTTTTTTGTGGATGGTCGGAAACAAGCTTATGCAGTGGTTTTTCCAGGGTGGAAGAACACCTTTTCAAAAGAAGAACACCTATACAATTTGAAACAGTGAGCTTATGTATACAAAAATCGTGAAGTACTCTTGCTACTCATGCTCAGAAAGCAGATTGGCCTAGCTCAAAAAACTGACAGCTGGAGTGTTATTGTTTTTCACGACCGACTAACAATTTTAACTTCCTTTGGGAGACTGTCTCAGTTTTTGGTCATAACTGCACAGATAACTGCACGGAAAGGCGTTACATTCATTTCTGGTTAGTTTGACTTTTTTTCGGATCCCATTCCAAAGAGGATAGTGCTTGCGATCATATTAGCAGTGGTATTCACGTCATAATCAGGGAAACATATTGACAAGTTCTGGTAGACGGCCTTTGGCCAAACCATATTAAACTTATTTATCCAATTATGTAAAATTATATTTTGATCAATAAAGTTTGCATCTACTACTATTACTGACAAGTTAATTTTATAGTCTTCTCCAATTGGTCTTCTTTTATTCTTTTATGATAGATTGGTCCGAAGACCCTAGAGGGAGGAGCACATGGACGGTGGACTTATCAGGGCGGTAAGTTAAAAATAATTCCAGGGTATTGGCGGCATGACTGTTAACGTCTAGTTTTCGTGTGAACGCATACAACAAGCTGAATTAAGTTGCTTTCAGCAGCGAAGGTTTCAACTATCTTAGCAAAACTAAAATCTGCATACAATTAATATTATTGCACGGGCTCAAAGCACAAATCTATGACCTACTACATGTTTCCGATCTTAGTATGATGTTTCACTAATATTCGCCTACATCTGATTTGGAAAGTGAGCGGATTTTTGATGATCTAACACAACTCACCACCCCTCGTTATAATGTTTGAATAGAACTTGAATCTCGAGTTTCGGTGGCAAACAGGATTGAGTTTTCAGGTTCTTCATGTAATGTTAACACGGTCATCCGGCCTTTCTGGCCCTGGATGGAAAGGTAGTTAAAAACGCATCAAAACAAAGTATGCCGGAAAAAGAGCTGTGCATAATAAGTGAACCCGTGATTGCTCTATCCTAGGGTTTTTCGGCAATTTCCAAAAAGAAACAATTCTAATAGTGAGTGCGACGGTAGGTAAGAAGCGGAGATATGTTTGCAAAGGAAAACAGCTTATGAAAGAAAGACAGTTGCTTTTTATAGCTTTTCATTTGTGTCAAACTAACAAATTCTGCACAGGAAAAAACTGTGAGATTTTAAGATCTAAAGTGAGGTTCAGCAACGCTGCTTCTCTGCAATATTGCCCTTTTGGGTGAATACTGATGTGTTGTCAGTCGTTTTCCTAAAAAGAAACTTAAAATGCCAATTTACTCTCATATATGTATTGCCTGAACCATCTTCACAACGATGATGACATGTACCATCACAACTAACCTACGAAGGCCTCCGAAATTTAATACGAAATTAAATTAGAACCAAAAGCCGTTGCCTTGATATATAGGTATTTTGTTTTAGAAATAATCAAATCGACTTACAACAAGCTAATTTAAAAAAATAAAAAAAAACGAAACAGATATGTATAATGCAAACGACTTTACTAGTTAAACCTGTTCTCTGAATGTCGAATCAATCTGTTTAAATCAAAAATGTTCTGACAGCCAAAGACTACTAGAATACCAAAGTGGTCTACATAGATGCTACCTAGATTTTGTTAAAAAAAAAAAAAAATATGATAGTAAAATTTTAATTAAGTTTCTCTTTTTGCGTTATTGTTAAAATATTTGCTTTAGTAAAAGAGATCAAAATCCGCTATTTTGAGTTGCCAGAGACATGTAGATATATAGATTTGCGTATTAGTTTTCTTTTCTAACTATGATATATAACATATATATGTAGAATATACGTATTTGGTTGAAAACATTTAAAACAAAATGACAGAAATGAGAAAAGAAACATTAATCACCATCAGCGACTACTAACCATTTGTTCCAACTTCAACAGATAGCCCATTGCTACGTCCAAATCACTCATCAAGAACTCACAAAAATCTGTTATTATCCAGAATGTCTTATTTCGCTCCTAAATCACTGACACTAAAGATTTATATCATGCACTGAGCACACCATTTCACTTCACTCAAAACCATGACACCATTTGGATGTTCTTTAAATTTCTACCATGACCATCATCTATTTACTCGTATCCAATGGATGGCAAATATTTTCACAAATTTTTTTCTCAACAAAAAAAAAAAAAAACAACACACAATTAGAACTTAAATTGCGCGAACGTAATAGACAATTTCTTGGATGCGACTGCCAATTTAAAAAGGCTCTTCCGTAAGACGATGATACGGAATTGGTATGAGAATGCGAATGAGGATGAGGAAGAACGCGTCTAAACTCTACGACCGACTAAATGAGTCTTCAGCATCTTCCTAGTTTGTCTGCACGGAAATAACCAATTCTTTCGCACTCTCCTCCTCGTATGAGCCATAATTGCCATTCTCTTGACTTAGAACATGCATCTATCTTCTTTTTTTTTTTCGCCTATGTGTGCGTGTGTGTATTTGGTTATATCTATGAAATGTGGCTAGGAAAGATTCTTTCCCCAAGATCAAAACAAAAACATTTCATCCAGAGAATCTTAAGTGGATCGCATGCTTGCAAGTAGAAAGACATTCACCAGGCTTAAGCACAGGTAGATATACAGTGGACCATATAAAGCATGTCCAGTGGAAAATTTTCAAGTTTAAAATGAAAAATATTATTTACTTTCTTAATAGACTTGTGTTGGACTATGTGGATTTCGTTTTTCTGAGACAATATAGTCTCTGTACGACGATCGCTTCTTTCACGGCATCCTTACAGCCGAATGCCCAGGGGAAAATTATCCATTTTCAAAAGAAATTAAAGCTCAACTTGTACTTGATGCAAATCTTGTAAGGTCTTAGTGGAAGCGACTATCTTTTGCGAGGAACCTACACAAGAATAGTGCCGGAACGTTTTTAAACAGCAATAACGCATTATTAAAAAAGTTATACTTTCGATTCATTTCATTGCCTTAGATAGAGTATATGAACCCTGGTGCCCATCCCTACAATCTTAGATCTCTATTCGAACGCATATAAGAAGTTATAAGTTATATAAGTTATATCCTCTATCACAGTAACTTAATAATAAAACTCAGATTCCAGTGTAGCGTAAAAGATCGTCATCATTCACTACAACGAAAGACAATTCTTATCACCATCTGGGTGCAATCTGTAATTTAAGGTCTAACAAGGGCACCGTAATTGTGAATAGATCTTTCCTATGCTAATAACTCATAAGGGTCAATGATAAATTCACCTTTTCCAAAAACAACCCTTTTCACAACCCACAAAATCCGCATCGTATCTTAAGTCATAAAAATGGTCAATATCTTTTGTTTGAATGATTTGCTGCTAAAAAATAGGAAACAGAAGCTCACCACGTCTACGAGCATGTGGTTTATTTTGAGTAAAACTCAGAGAAGGGGATTTTTGTACATCGCAGGAAAATTCTGCGGGGGATTTTGCCACTGGTGGTTATCAAAATTGGATTTTACAAAATATTAGATCATATTCTATAGGATATTTCGAATCGGGGTGTATTGTACGGATTGCAATTGATACATCTAATGAGTGTTCAGTACCTTGAAATTTGAAATAACAATGGTGATCTACGAGTATGTATGGATTTTTGTAATGCTGATCACGTTATTATTTTGAGAACAGTATTCGAGATAGAAAAGTTGTACTATACTTGCGAGAAGGAAACACCCAAACCAATCGATTGTATTGGAATCAGTCGATGTCTTATAAATTGCCTCTTGCACGCCTGAAAGGAGTGAAAAATTAATATACGAATTGTTATCAATGATTTTTATATATACTATCCCATTGCATCCATCGCCTAAGACACCCAAGTAAAATACCTCTTCTTACTAAATACGTACCAAATAAAGTAAATTTAAATGATCCGCAAAGGTGCTCGAGCTTGAAGCACACATTATAGCCACATTTTAAGAAACAAGAGCAGGGAAAGATGCAAAATATAAAATTGTTTAACAGCCTCTTCTTCTTTTGGATGACGATCATGCCTACTGCAGCTCGATACAGGCTATAACCTTTTTGGTAAATCTAAAAGCTGAGTTGTAGTCAAGTCAGTAGTCATAATAACACCTACTTAACGGACCCGTATAGCTCAATCAGTCCTAGCATCGCTATTCTCTGTGTCATCTAACAAATTGTATATTTCTGAGAATCACAAAATCAGATATTGAACGGTTTCCACAGACTTTCTTCCCGCTGATTTTTAAAATAAAAAATATATCATAAATGACAACTGGTGGCATCAATCACGTTTAAAGAAAACGGACTTAACATAAAACTCTAACAAAATCCCACTTTTAGTTTCGTCTGGTTATTACATAGCTCAAATGCCGTATTACCCTTGGCTTTTTGCAGGCATAGATGTCACTGGAACAATGAAACTATGCTTCATAATATGCACTGTACTGCAGAAGGAGCCATGAATACGAGGTGTATAAGTCATTTGAAAATTGTACACCTAGGCAAGGTTTTGAATAAATTGGTCATCAAAGTTGGAGTTGCCATAGTAACTCCCGGAGCAAGACTCTCTCAATTATGTTCTTCGAAAATTGTGTAGTAGTTTTTAAACAGGGGTTCATTCTATCAAAATATATTTGCAAAAAAAAAAAGGTTTGTGAAAAAGAACTTTATAAAATTAAAAAACAACATCTTAATCTTCTAAGACAACCAACCTGGAGTCAAAAAAAAAACAAATCACAAAACTTGTTATAAACAACTCTGCCGTAATAGGAAACGGAAACTTAAAAGCCCTAACAAGTTGTTGTACAAAATCATGTTTTTCTCTTGCCAGCATTGTTGCAAATACGAGTACATACATATATATATTATAAGAAGATTTCTTCTAAATGGAAAATAAAATATATACAGGGTGGGTCATAATATTGTCACCTGATGTTCTTTGGCTGTAGTTTTTTTTATGAATGCAAAATTTTGCTTCCGCTTTTGGATTTTGTTAATTTGATGTCTTAAATTTTTTTCCATTAAGTTGAGAAAATGATATCGGCTAAATGACCGCCGCCTGAATTGATGACCATTCGGGCCCGAATTGTGGTATTTTCCATCAGACAGAACTCTCGGCGATAGGTCCTCGCATTCTTGACGGATATACTCTTTTAAGGCTTCAAGAGTCTGAGGCTTGCTGACATAGACACGTCACTTCAAAAAACCCCACAAAAGAAGTCTGGAACGGTTAAATCAGGCGATCTTGCCAGCCAGTGCAAATTGCCAAAACGAGAGACTAGGAGATCCGGAAATGCAGCCCTCAGAATTTCGGTTGTGGCTCGTGCAGTATGAGCCGTTACTCCATCCTGTTGGAGCCACATCCAATTGAGGAAGGATAAGTCGTTGAGCATGGCTCTGTAGCGCCCGCCGTCTACAGCAGTCATTTGGACCGCGGCATTTTCGGAAAATTAAGGCACGATGATGCCCCCAGTGTAAACAGCACACCATGCAGTAACTTTGAGCGAGTGTGATGGCGCTTCGTGGGTTACACGCTGATTTTTGCTACCCCAGAAGCTATAATTTTGCTTATTCACATACCCACAAAGATGGAAATGTACCTCTGCGACATCTTCAATCACAGCTGCGATATTCTCAGCATCTCGTGTTGTCTCATACTCTTCTAGGCGAGCGGATAAACGTCGTAGTGTTTGCCCAATTGGCGTCAAATATCAATTCGGAAAAAAGTATTAGAATTTGTGTGAATAAGCAATACTCCTAAAGAAGGCGGAATAATCGTCACGATGTTTTGATGAACAATTCGTCAGTGATTTTGGCGCATTGACGAGAGCCATTTTCACCGACGTGGATATGTCACAAACAAAATTTGCGGTTTTGGGGCATTGAAAATTCACGAGTAATCTACGAAGTGCCATTACATTCACTCAAAGTGACCGATTGGCGTGCTGTTTACGCTGGAAGAGTGGTTTTTTTTTTAGAACGGTGCGGCCAAACGGTCACTGTGGATGATGAGCGCCAAAGAGTCATTGTCAACGAACTTTTCATTCTTCAATTGAATGAATTGGTACTGAAGGACGTGTGGTTTCATGGTTCAACCGACATTCTAAAGCAAAAGGTCTAAAGGATCATTCATGAATGACGACCCACCCTGTATCTCCGATATTTATATAAGCTTTTTAACACCCTGTGTATTTACAAAAAATTAAAACAATATGTCTTTCGAAAAACAGACAGATTTCCCACTGTACGAACGGTCGACGTCATTGCGCGAGATAATCTTTTGCTGCTGCCTTTTCTTTCATCTGCACACTCTCTTTTTCTCACCAGTCCACATAGATACCCATGCCATTTGTAACGGTTTAGAGAATTGTAAATTAAGAAAATAGAATACAAATAAAACAAAACGGGCCACAGAACAAAAAAAAAAAAACCGAAGACGAAGAACAGCAACACGAAAAAAAAGCGCCACCGAAGAAGAACCAACAAAAATTTGTTCGCAGCTCAGGGTTTGCAGCGCCGCGGCGCACCTGAGAAAGTTAATAATTAGATACTTTGCTTCGAAGATGAGATGTTAGAGAGAAGGTAGCGTCACTAGAACCGCCGCCGCCCGGATAGTGTTAGTGCATATCACCGCGAGACAGTACACACATTACATAACAATTAAGTATCCAGCGGTCTGGATTATGCCTGCGGTTAGGGCCTAATACGAATAAAGAAGTACTCCGGCTCGGTTTGACTCAACTCTTGGATTGATTCATTTGCGTCAGGTGTTTGTTGAGGCCAAAGAGGTCTTACGACTATAAGATGCAACGACCACAGAGAGAACTTGATTGAACCGTTGTTGTTGGCTAGGCGAGATGCAGCTCTTGCGGGATGTTGCAATGGTGATGAAGACAAATGGCCAAATTATGATAAAATATTGATGGTTGTGGGTTTCTGTCAATATTGACAGAAGTTGAGACTGCTGCTATGCTATTCCTGCCTCGAATCAAGATGTCAAAATGTTTTACATTTAACCACAATGCAGATCGTAAAATTGGATTTTATTTAATTTTATTAGAACATAAACTAGGTACGAGCGGGTTAATTGAGGATGCATCGTTGAATTAATTTCCCAGCACTTAACACAAGTCAAATTGAGTCTTTAACATCGTAGAGGGTTGTAAAAATGTTTTATTATACCCTACATTGTAAGGAGTTGTAAAATTCGATGATCTGAGATGATGACGTACATACATACGAGTATGTACATATAAAGATACATTTCGAAGAAATTCAAATTAGGCGTTTGATGGCACTAACGAGTTCATTAAAGATTCGGAAACACGATTGATACTTTTTTCCCGTCGAAATAGAATATTTAGACCAAGAACTAGTTGACTTCTCTGACCACCAAATGATGGGTGTCAAAATGACAACCCGAACAAAGCTGTTCAATTTAAGATAAAAAGAAGTCTAAGCATAAACTTGCTCGCAGAAAGTCATTACGAAAAGCCAGTCACCTACTAAACTTGACAGTCACAACATAGGACAGTAGAAAATGCGGAAAACCAACAACGTAGTGTGGCTTCAATTAATAACGAGTTTGAGACATTCGAATATTGTTATTACATAAACACAGCTCATCGGCTTTAGAGAAGGCATCTTACATGATTTCCGGTGGGCAGTCTCCACGAGGTACCACGTTATGTCAGTCGGTTCTGCTCGGATAATACTTCTGAATTAATTTGACTTGTATTTTAGTTTGTGTACATACGAGGGCTGTCTGAAAAGTTTCCGACCACACAATGATACAAGATATTTTGTCTCTAAATTTTCTTTTATTTTTTTACATAGTCGCCTTGTAACTCTACACACTTCTCCCAGCGATGCTCCCATCTTTCTAACCCGTCCAAATAGTACATAGCGTTTTTCTCTGCAAAATAATTATTCACGAAGGTGATTGCCTCCTCATTTGGCGAAAATCTCTGTCCTCCGAGCACAGGTTTTAGATGAGGGAACAAAAAGAAGTCGCTTGGGGCTAGATATGTATAGCGCTCTTCGTAGTCTAAGTCCCACGAAAAACTACCTCCCAATAGGTGTTAAACTGAAATTGGTTAAATCTTTTATCTTGCCGATATTGCTTTACGGATGCGAAATATACGGGGACTTGGACTATGTGTCGAAAAGAAAATAAACTGTGGCATATAATAATTGCGCAAGGTATATTTATGATATCAGACGGTCAGAGCACGTTACGCACTTGACTAAAAGTATTGCCGGCTGTTCCCTTATAGCCTTATTGAATTACAGAACCATACTATTGCTTTATAAAATAATTACTACCAAAGAACCAGACTATTTATTTGAAATGCTAAAATTTGCAAGTAACCAAAGATTTATGCAAATAATTTTACCTAGACATAAGTATCTTACAACTAGTCGAAATTTTTTTATCCATGCGACTCATCTTTGGAATCGTCTACCAATAGATATCAAACGATTAAGCAACACAAATATATTTACAAAGGAGGTTTTTAAATACTTTGCTCAAACTTACTGATGGAAGATCCCAACCTTTACACTCCTTCCCCAAATCTTTTTTCCAAACTATTTTAGTCTTCCACATCCCCTATTTCTTCTCCTCTTCTTTTTATTTTTATATACCATATTTATAAGTTTCCTAATTTTTTATCGCTACAATTTGACTGTTTTTTTTAAATGTATAATTACCTAGCTTGCACAATGTAAAAAAGATTTAATCTTAATGTACAAGAATTTTTGAATTAAATAAATAAATAAAATAAATCTGGTGAATAAGGCGGATGGTCAAGCAGTTCAAACCGTAATTCATGGATTTTCGCCATGGCAACCGCTGAGGTGTGAGACGGCGCGTTGTCTTGGTGAAACTGCATTTTCTTTTTCTGCAAATGTGGCCGTTTTTCCGCAATTTCTACCTTCAGCTTGCCAAGTAATGATGCGTAGTATGCTCCTGTAATGGTTTTTCCTTTTTGAAGATTACCGATTAAGATAACTCCTTTACTATCCCAAAAAACAGTCGCCATCACTTTCCCAGCCGAAAAAACAGTTTTTACTTTTTTGGAGCCGGCTCGAACTTTGCAGTCCACGGTTTTGGCTGAATTTTTGTTTCGGGCGTATAATGGTGTATCCAAGTTTCATCTATAGTAATTACTCGGCGCTAAAACTCGGATTTATTGCTCCTAAACTGCGCCAACAGAGCGTTGGAAATGTCATTGTCATTCGAACACGTGTTTGGTCTGGTGTTTGGTAGGCGTATTGCCTTTCAAAAACAAGAATTTAATAACAGCTCGATACTCAATTTTTTCCATTTTCACAAAAAACACTCACATCGACTAACTCAAACGACTGTCAACTAAAAACTGCGAGTCCAAAATGACAGAAACTGCGGGAAGTAACTGTCAAAAGATGCACAACTAGCATTCACTAGTTTTATTGACGAGTGCCCTCGTACTCGCATATTTGAATTAAAGATAATTTTACAGAGTAGTGGAGAAGGTCTTTTCATTTGTGCGTGTGACCTTTCAGCACTACAATGTATTCAGATCAGGCAAGGATCTCAATCTAGTGCACCACTGTGTGTTTCCTTCATCTGGTATCGACAAAACTTTCAAGAGCTGGACGTTAATAACCGCAAAGCCATAGGTTATTTGGCATAAACCCACGACTTCAAGTAGCCCCAAAGAAAGAAGTCTGGGATGGGTAAATCCGGCTATCTTGCTGGCCCTGCCAAATCGCCAAAACGGGAGATTACGCGACCAAGAAACGCCTCCTTCACAATATCCATTGTGGCTCGTGCTGTGTGTGCTTTTCCACCGTCTTGTTGAAACCACATGTTCACCAACCCTCGCCCATCCAATTCCGGCAGTAAGAAGTCGTTTATCGTGGCCCTGTAGCGTTCGCCAGTAACAGTGACCGTATTGCCGATGGCGTCCTCAAAAAAAAAATACGGCCAAATCACTCCTCCCGCGTGAACGCCGCACCACACAGCGGCTTTGAGTGGATTTAATGGCTCTTCCTGCATCACACGCAGATTTTCAGTGCCCCAGAAACAAAGATTTTGCTTACTGACGTAACCGCTTAAGTGGAAATGCGCCTCGTCGCTCATAATGATTTTCGACACGGAATCGTCCACTTCGTTGTTGAGATTGAGGATGGCTTTACAGTAATTCACACGCGACTGACGGTCAGGAGGCATTAACTGATACACTGTTTGCACTTTGTACGGGAACATGTGTAAATGTTTCACTAAAATTCGCTCTAGGTCCCGTCTGGTGATGCCCAATTACGTGGCCCGTCGTCTGGTTGATGTTTCTACGTTTTCAGCGACATCGGCAGCCACAGTCGCTATATTTTCGGCGGAACGACCAGTCCGGTGGCGGCCATGCCCTCCTGTGGTTCCACTATTTTCGAGTCGAGTAGCTAAGCGCCGGAATGTTTGCCCAGTTCTGGTCAGATTGCAGTTCAGGTCTTCTGACCACCTCGTCTATTGGATTCAGTTTGGGAATGAGGTTACATGTAGCGAGTTATATTCCTATATGCTCAGGGATTGAATAACTGCTGTGCCACTTGATAAGTTCACCCTTTCTCCAAACATCTTGATATCCAGGAATCTAGATTATGACCTGACGTATCGCTGAGAAATAGGCGATAGTTCAGGGTTATATGAACAAAAAAGTGCTGAAAAGAGAGCGTTTCCGATCAAGAGAACTTAGGATGTCCTTAACCTACTCGTATGCAGGTAAAAAATTTTTTAAATTGTGGAGCACCCTAACAATATTTGTATCTAAAATGGGGAAGAAGATAAAAAAGCATCACCTTCAACACCGATCAGTTGAAAGATGTAGGGCAATGCCAACGAGCAGTATCTCTCCTTAGACATGCCTATTTTATACGGACCTGGAAAGTAGACTAGATTATACAATCCGGAGTTTTCAAAAACGGAATTTAAGGGTAAAAGTGATGACGATGATGAAATGATGGTGAAAGACTAAACTTCCTGAATATCTCCCGTTCTTTTATCGCTTACATTCCAATTATCATGCGAAGCTATTAGCAAATGATTACACCAAGTTAAGTGACCACACCACCTTGGTAAGGATCAGTATAACAATAGCAACATTCAAACATTTCATAACGTAGTTAGGGAAGAAATAATAAAAATGATATGCAACACCATCTGAAAAGAATCCGAATGAATAAATATACCGATGTCGCAAAAGTCCGATGAAGATCAAACCCTAGTCTCTCCATACACTGTGTTGTTCCTTGACATTTTGCGAAAAGGAGGAGGGTCTTAGATTTAATAATCACCCGCACGGGGAAGTGTGTTTTACGTAGTCAAGTTTGTCAAAGGTATGGTGATGTCAGATATTTATTTTCTGTTTTTCGGTGTATTGTTTGGTAAACGAACCTAGTCGACGAATTTAACCACGGCACAACGTTACCACTTGAATGGAAGAATCCTAATTTGATGTTTTATTTACGAAATAAGTCGATGTAGTCTACAGAGTTGTTACAATTGAAAGTTTAGGAAACCATTTAATAAGATTTATACAGAAGGGAATTCGAAGTGGCAAAACAATAAATTCAGAGGTACGACGGTGTTTCGCATTCAAACCTGATATCCAAATAAAATATCCGATCAGATCATTCATACTCAGTATGCCAATACAGTGTCAGTGGATACCTTCCTAACGACATTTTTAGTGCACTGTTTATCTCTTGCCAACAGAAATAACACACTCTGAAGCCATAAAGAGGGGTGGCCTGGTTTTCATTCTCATCTAGTACGTTTATGGGTCATCAGTACGTTTATGGATCTCTATTCTGGACTAAGATCATAAAAAGGGTGAAGAAGAAGTATTCGCAAGAAGCAACACAAAAGTTTTATAGCAAAAATATATGTATAAAACTGCTTTAGGCTAGCAGTCAAACTTTCCTCACCGACCATACGAATGTCTCCGACTACACACACATAAATATTTGCGATTTTATATTAAATGAAATAACAGCAAGATACTTTTTCCAGTCATAACTTCTATCCGAGGACTGTCTTATCATGATTTCTATTGTTAGCTTCAGTGAAAAATCACAATAAAGGAACCGTTTTTATGGCTTTCAATTTCATAACCATTAGAAATCCACCTCGACAAATGGAAAATGCATTTCAAATCCCAAATGATCGCGCAGATTCCTTTTCTTAATGTTGAACAACAATAGGAATTCGCAGTACCATTTAAGAGGAAATTTATTGCTACCTGATGTGGACTAGAATCTCATGCTATGATGGTCGGTTCTTACCGTTTAAATACCGGAGATTCTTAACTCTGATCAAAAGTATCTAAGGAACAAGTTAAATTGATGTTCACATAAACTTTGATGATCGCAATAAATTTTTACAGACATGTTTGCAGTTTACCTTAAGTGTGCCTTAAGGTGAAGTTGTAAAGCTTTACTTGTGGGATTAACTTAGTTCAAATAAATAGTCTTCCATAGTAAACGTCTATCCTGCAGCAAAGATTGTTTTTTTATTCTCTGTTAGTCAGATACATTAATCTATTTAGTTAGTTACAACTATAATATATTTAATTCATAACAATATTTTACATGAATTGTTACAAAAACGAGTATATCTTGTTGCTTTATGCCGTCTACCAGATTACCATTTTAAGTTACTTTGTAATACAAATGCACATATACTTTTTATTTTTGCAATAAATAAAATGTTGTTATTATTTAGAAATTGTACACGACATTTTAACAGAGTAGAGTGAATCCCGTTTCATTGTTTCCTGTAATTCTAAACTGCGTTCTTCAAAGAACTGTATACGAAATTCCTTAAGAGTGGGACACCTTTCAATGAAGTGAACTACTAGGTAACCTCCTTGGGAATGAAAAAAAAAATTTTTTTTAAATGTTTTTTTATTTTATTCATTATAGTCCCCTTTTAGTTCGATACACTCATTCCAGCGATTTTCCAACTTCTTGATCCCGTCCGAAAAGTAATTTTCCGGAAGGTCTGCCAAATACTCCTCCGTGGCGTCGATGATTTCCTCGCGTGAGCTGAATTTTTTATTGATCTTTTGAGGTTTGAGAAGAGATAATAGTCCGAATGATCCAAATCCAGTTACCAATCGACGGCAAAAAGTCTGCCCGATTCCGCATCAGCAAGTCCAAACCCTCTTTCGAAGTGCTCTCGGGTTCGGGTTTTTGGTCAGGAGTGAGCATGCGCGGCAGCCAACGGCAGGATAACTTTTTCATATGCAGTACTAATCTTTGTGGTATCTGCTAGCTCGCGCACCTTCACTTTCCGGTCAGCCAACACCTTTTCATTTATTTTTTTGACATTGTACTCTGTAACCGCATCGGAGGGCCTGGCGCTGCGGACTTGATTGGTAGTGGATTTGCGGCCACCACGAAACTCTCGAAACCAATATTTGACGGTGTAATCTGACGGAGCATTAGGCCCATAATATTTATCCAACTTTTCTTTTGTTTGCTTCGCCGTTTTACCTCTCAAAAAATAATGTTTTATGAGAGAACGAAAATCGTTTTTGTCCATACTCAACATGATGCCAAACACGTCAACAACAATCAGCTGTCAAAACAAAACTAAAGACAGTATCGCACTGAAATTTGGCATGTCTGTCTAAATATGAACGGACTTCAAGGCACCTATTTTGCAGTAGCAGCGCATTTTGACGGTCAAGGAGTTTACTTTTCACCCCACCTAGTACATCTTTTCGCTGTTTAAGGCTACTAAGGTCACACAGAATTGAAAGTTCAAGGGGTTGAGGTATATAATTTAGGTTTATGGCACTTCACTTAAATTGTTGGCGAAAAGTGCGTATTATATCGTGCCGACTGCGCTTCATTTATAAAATTGTCATATAGTCTGCGTCATATCTTTTAAGCAAGGGCCAGCACTTCGATTTAACTGATGTGACATTAAGCATGAGTGGCAGTTTAAGTTTGCATTCAAATGAAAGTTTTTCTCACAGTTGTATACATTAACTCTTTCTCTACAGTATTAGCAGAAGCTGTAGCTTTGTTATCCCCTCCTACCCCAAGGACAACCTCTCTAACAGATATGTAGTCAAGATGGGGCTTAAGGGTATCTAGAAAAAGCGATGATATTCCCGTCTCCAGATGTATCATGTAGTGAGGCGGGCTACTTGGGAGTCTGAAAGTTCGTTGAACAACATCCGAGTATGGGAGTAACTTTTTCACAGCTTCAAACGAAGAATAATCCTATATTTGCGCTCCATATGTGAATATGAACTTTAAGTTAAGTAAGAGTGGCTGTTGGAAAAACCAACCCACTTAGGCCTATTGACCCATTGTGATGCCACGTGTATCTGTAATCCTCCTACTCTTGGAACAAGTTAGAGCTTCTGATAAAGCGTAGGAGACTGTTAACGTCTATAATGTTTAGATCGCTTAAGCCATTGTAGAAGAAAGCTCCTAATTGGAGTTTCCTTCTCTGGAAGAGTGCAGGGCTTGCACAGAGTAGGTAGAGGATTGTCGTCCATGCAGCTTCTGCAAAAGTCATTTATTAAAATGTCAAGCCTTCTTGCATGCTTGCTATGAAAGCGCTCAAATGTTTCCAATTTTGAAAAATCAAACTCGATTCAGATCCAGCTTTATTCAGATTTGTTTGGTCGCTAGACATGTTGACCCAACAGTCCACCTATTAGCATTCAGACTTAGAATTAGTTTGCATTTAGCGATTGGTATACCGATGCTACCTTTTTCAGGTAGGATATGTAGAGCGGTTACAATTGGGCCAGTGGGCCCTACAATTCTCTGGAATGCCTCTGTGCCCCGCTACCGGCTTAGGTGAATGTTGAACTGCTCTGTCATATCGGCAGAATTTCGAGAGACTGATTCCAGGGACTTGATAGCGGCCTGACTATCCGAAAAGATACGGATGTCCCTTGCAGATATCAAGTTTTTCTTCAGCCAATACAGATTTTTACGAATTTTGGCGGGGGCGAAAGCTTTCATTTATTCGGCTTAATACAAGCTATACCTCAAAATTAAAATTAAATTTAAACTTAAAACTAAGGTTAGTTGGAGTGGTGAAGGAGAACGGATTTGTGGTAGGGAGTGGTGCGGTGGAAGTCAAAGACGATAGGGTTCGTTCGCGCCATAGGAGGTGTAGTGTGTTGGTAGATAGAAGAGGCGAGGGGTTCATATATTACGAGGGTTAGTGTTGAGGAAATAGAGTTGTAAAGGGATGCGCATTCAACGTGACCAAAAAGGAGTCGATGAATGAAGAGAAAGTCGGCTGTATCTCTGCGTTCCTCAAGGGTGTTTAAGTTGATAAGATTAAGACGGTTTTGAATAAAAGAATCGTTGCAGGGCATACCTAGAAGAGCAAATCAAAGAAAACGACGTTGGATGCTTTCGATTCTAGAGATATAAACATATATGGGGACCACAATCGACTGGCGTACTCTAGGAGAGAACGAACAAAGGTAATATAGAGGTCACGTATGGGTTGGTGAATTCTTTCGATCACCGACTTACAAAACCTAGTGCAGAGTTGGCTTTAAGGATTATCCCATCCTTATGTAAACGGAAGTTGGTTAATATATGTAAAAAGAAGCTGACCGTGATGGCTGCCTTGTGGAACTCTAGAAGTAGCCAAAAACGGAGCCGAGTGGGCTGACCTAAAACGAACACTGTAAAAACGGTTTTCGAGGTAGAGGATATCCATTTTAACAGTATGGGTTCAAAGCCGAGGGCAGACAATTTGAAGACTATTAATCGATGAGAGTTCTTATCGAAGGCCTTGCTAAAATCGATTGCAATTACATCTACTTCGTTGCTATTCTCTAGAGAGCGCAAAGCATAGGAATTCAACGAGATTTTTGGTCGTCGACCTACCCTTCAGGAAGTCATGTTGTCTAGGGGGAATAAGTAATTTGCATTGTAGAGCTTCATACAAAATATTTTCGAAGAGTTTGGGTATATGGCAGATTTTAGCGATTGGGCGATAGTTTATTATTTCGTTCGTTCATCCTTTTTTGTGGATCGGGGTTGTGAAGGAGGTTTTCCAAACCTGAGGAAATTCTTGTGAAAGGGATAGGCGGAAGAGATTAGAAAGAGCAAGGGAAAGAGAGGAAGAACATTTTTAAGGTATATGGCAGAGAGGCCATCTGGGCCGGGTGTGAATTCGTTATTAAGTTGGTGTAACTGTAATTGCCAAAATTTTCGCCAGGAACCCGCTACAGTGATTTGGAAGGCGGAAGGTGTTGAATTAGGAGTCGTTTGTATTAACTGGACACTTCCTTCACCTAGCAAATTATGAAAAAGCGACATAAACAGCAGTCTTTTTTTTTATATACCCTTAAAATGTTCCTCTTTGGTTTCCTTGTCACAATATACGGTTAGACGAAAATAAGAGAACTCACTGACTGGCTATATTCTATGATATAGTGGATCACTTGACAAGTGAGACTCCTCCAGTGTTAAAGCTAACGTCAGCATAAATTTGTTCATATAAAGGGTGTTTTTTTAAAAAGGTGTCCTTTTAAACTGGCAACACTCATTCTACAGATTGTCAATTTGACATTTGAAAGTTGATTTGGGGTTAGTACTTTTTGCCTTTTTACGATGAATAGATTAACGCCAGAACAACGCGTGCAAATTATGCAAACTTATTTTGAAAACCATGGTTCGGTTCGCCAAACTTATCGCGCGCTACGTTCACTTTACGGTCGACATAATCGTCCATCTGAGCAAGTTATTTGGAACACGATGAATCGTTTTCGCACCACGTGCACTGTAGTGGATAATATGCATTCTCAAAGACGACAAATAGTGGGAACAGAAGCAGTTATAGTCGTTGTGGAGCTCAATGCGCACAGCAATTGGAGCTATGCCCATCCACTTTGTTGAAGATTTTACGGAAAGATCTTGGCTTAAAAGTTTATAAGATCCAGCTTGTGCAAGAGTTGAAACCGTATGACCATTATACGCATCGTGGGTTCGGTGAATGGGCCGAAAACGTGATTCAGTTTGATCCTCATTTTCAAGACAAAATTTTGTTCTCCGACAAGACCCATATTTGGTTAAATGGATATGTAAACAAGCAAAATTTCCGAATTTGGAGTGGAGTAAACCCAGAAGCCGAGACGAGACGTCCTTATAACCATTAAAACTCACTGTTTGGTGTGCTTTATGGGCTGATGACGACGCCAGCTAGAATGTTACGGTCAATGGAAAGCGCTATAGAAACATGATTTCGGACTTCTTCGTTCCTCAGTTGAATGGCATTGACGTGACAGAGCTCTGGTTTAAACAAGATGGCGCAGCATGTCACACGGCTCGCGAAACCATCAATTTATTGCGGGAAACCTTTGCTGAGCCCATAATTTCGTGTAATGAACCAGTCAACTGGCCTCCACGATCCTGTGATCTCACACGTTGGACGATTTGGAAGTCAACATTTGCCGTGTTCTTGCTGATATACGGCCCCAGTTGCTTGATAAAGTTGTCGAAAATTGGACTTCACGATTGCGCTTCATTCGAGCTAGCCGTAGCACGCATATGCCCGATATTACATTTAAGCACTAATGGCATAAAATTATCGAATATCGAATTTCTATACCCCTAAAAAACACCCTTTAGATTTGAAAAAAACAACAAATTACCACAAATATTGATACTACGAGTAGTTCGTTCTTGGACATGAGAACGTGTACACCGTATACAGAAGCCAAACGTGTATGACTTAAGACAATATCTGATGCATATCATATAACATCAGGTATCTTCTCTCATTCTAATTAAAAGTCAACTCAGGCAAATGAATTTCATTTCAACTTGAAGTCCAAAGAATACGAGTACTGCCAACACCTCACAACACACTTTTGCATGATATAATGCACTGCAACTATCGGAAAATTATTAGCGGTATCGCAAATGCAAATTACTACGTAAAACCACCAACTAAATTGCAACAATTAAACGAACTAACAAATAAATTACACCGATCTACCATAATTACTTCACAGTTAGTTGCTTCGAAATAATTTTCTTTTCACAAGAAACTTCAACCAAGCACTATAGGTCCGCGCACAC
Organism: Volucella zonaria; assembly: GCA_963966105.1. Lineage (NCBI taxonomy): Eukaryota > Metazoa > Arthropoda > Insecta > Diptera > Syrphidae > Volucella > Volucella zonaria. Next base: position 183,689,127 of record OZ014532.1, read on the forward strand.
ATTCACATCACTCTCAACGCCAACGTGACACTTGCTATTACCGTTCGGTAAGAAGTTGCGATTGCGATTTGCCATACACAAGATACTGGCATACCCGGTCACCTACTCATAACATTTTTACGTATCTACTCGTACGACTTTTCTCTTTCTTTTTAGTTAAACGTACTCGATACTAGCTATCCGAAAACGGGGTATTCACAGTTGTTTCCGCTAAAGAATAGTGTACACACAAAGACCAATATGGTGCAAGCCAGCACCATATTACCTGGCCAAGCCAAGACTGGGAGCTGCGATCAACCACAGACAAACCTGTGACTACCATATGTCGACCTAGTACATCTAACGTTCCCAAGTATCTAGATGCAGTACGTGATTGTGTGCCAATAAATATAAGAAGTCTCCTTCAAAACGAAATATGATTCTAGCGAGTCTGGGCCATTTCAATCAATAAATGGAGAGAAAAGGAGCTTCTGGAGGTGATCATGGAGGAGATTTTACTTCCAAAGCAACTGTGCTAATGTTATTTTGATGGCACACAGATTACAAGCACTCCCTGTTGGAGAGATGATGGCGAAACGTGCTTATAGCTCCCGTTGTAACTAACTACATTGCTACTGGTTGTTCCGTTTTTAATTAGTCGGTCATTGAGATAAGCTGCGAAATAAGCCATCAAAATGAAAGCCTAGAGCTCTTGCGATGGCAAATTTGTACTGCAAGGCTGCTCCAGACAACTGTTCTACTAGAGAATACTCGTAAAATTGAAGTGCATTTACGCGCACTTAAGTATCTAGATGTCTAATTCCCTTGCAGTTAAAAGTTGGTGTTTGTTTGTTAATTACTCTTATGTATGATAATTTGCCACAATATAAAATGGGAGTTTATTGAAGGAGCTTAAGAAGATCTCAATTAAGACATAAAAATAATGTGAAACCAGATTCACTTTAAGTGATATAGACTATAGACTAGACGGAGTAAATGCATGTAAATGCGGAAGCAGTAGAGTTTTAAAATATCGCTTTGCAAGTACGAGTACAGACTCCTTACTTAATTAACTCACCCAACAGTGAGCTTGTAAATTATTCGAAAACTAGCAATTTCTGGTGAATTACCGCTAATTGAGCTAATTTTGTACAGGTATTAGGTAATTTTAATCGGCTCAATGCCACCCAAATAATGTTTAAGTGGGATTACTCAATGGCAACGTTCATGTAAACCTATCATAGTGGCAGTGCTACCAAGGTGGATTCTGTATCGGTGGGCGCTGATACATTTCTAGAAGCACGTGTGGGCAATTGAAGGTGTGCTGGGTAAATTATTTATTCCACAGACATCAACCTTAAGGAAGAATGAAACTGAAGAGTCGCTTATTATGCAGGAACGAACATTGTTCACTTTGTTGTTGCTTGAAATGGTTTTAGTGGGCGAGATATACTACTTTAGGAGCCATTTGTACAATATCTGTATAGATCTACAGATATGTTTAGTAAATCAGTCATTTGTCATAAGAAAATCCATCGGAATTAAGATTTTCATGGGACATTTGAAAGCTTCAAACAGTAGGGTGGGAGTCCAAGTGGAAAAGCATAAACTCAGTCCCAGCATAACATAGAATCCAGGAGTTAATCCGTGCTTATTGCTTTGAAGAAATAAGAGTTTTCTACGGGTTTTCATGGTTCTTTGAGAGCACTTTCTATGAACAAATGCGACACGTTTCCGTGATCTCAAAATTAAAATAATCTTTAGTTCGTTGGATGTGTAGGAAGATACGAAAAAGGCTACTCATTATCGCTCATTCCTTTGTATTATACGTGTGTCGGATATTACTGTGATGAATGAAGTTAAAGAATAATATGATTGCAGATTGCACACGCCGAAGAGAATCCACTGATTGAGATATCCACATCAGAGGAAAGTCTTTTTTAAATGCGTGCCCGCTCGGTCTAACTTTTCCGAAAATGCATCAAGCATATAGAGGCTTTCATCACACAATTGGTTTTGAAACTGCTTGTGGCACACAGCTACTTACGAGTATGTATACGCGATGAAATAAGAAACCAACTTCTTAGAAGGATTCCAATACACAACCATTTGACATATGTTCGAGTATCTCTCGGGAAGTATAAAGCATTAGCCATGCCTTCACGCTATCTTCTGATTCCAGCAACATGCCTGAGCTATTTCCAGTTAGTCCAGAGAGAATTAGATTCATTTTTTAAAGTCTTACTATTCTGTGGCGCCCAATCCATCACAATTAGGAATTATGGTGGTAAAAGTAGGCACCCCTGCAGTAATCCGTTTTTACAGAATTATTTCGCTACAATTTAAGACACGTATTTTTGTTACGTTCAATCGCCAATTCCTGTACGAAAACATTAAATATCACTTGAAAATCCAACAAATTCTTCACAATTTTTTTCGAAAATGACTCTGGCTACAAAACTTTTTCACCAGCAATGGAAATCATTTCAAGTTCTTTCAAAATTCACGCCACTTCGTTCCATGTCCATAACGGAGTCCACGGCGAGGAGAAACCATATCTTCGACGAGGAGAAGAAACGCCAACAAGAGAGTATCGGTCGTATTGAGAAAGTTGAAGTGCGGTATTTGGGTTTGCCAGAAGATGTAACTCTGATGACGAATAGGGAAATATCCACACCCTACAACTGCGCTCAGCATATGATCGAGCGACATTGCAAACGTACTTGGGTTGGCTTTGATAGATGGCAATACTGAAGGAGTTGTGTACGTTGCAGTTGTTAAATTTCACTGTCCCTGATCAACATACTGGGGGCAGCACTTCAGGAGAGTTGTAAGGAGGTAGCCGGACTACAGCTTCACAGTTTTCCAGGACCAAATTTATCCACGACATATACCTCTCCACGAAAGGATGGACTTCAGCGAACTACGAACTCCGTGCGATATCCGCTGAAATGATAGAACTCGCCGCCAATAATTTGAACATTGAACGACTCGATGTGAACGACGAGATGGCTATGTTCGCCGGTAATCGATATATAAAGGAGCAGCTGCCCAGTATTTTCTCGCAGCTTCAAGGGCGAATAGCACTATATCATGTGGGCACGCATGTTGACATTTCTCGGGGACCGATGACGGCATCGACAAGTTTTCTGGCCAGGTGTACAATCGCTGCTGTGCATGAGGTGGCTAAAGAAGGTGATAGCGGAAGCATATACCGAGTGCATGGTGTGGCGTTGCCAACAGGTATCATTGTCAACCCTGTGCTCTATGGAATTCTTGAAAAGCGAGTGAAGACGATTAAAAAATAAATCAATCATATCAAAGTGAGAACGGTTTAGTGTTTTAGGGGAAATAAAATAAAATGTCACAATTCATCACCAATTCCGGAAGGTAAAAGAAATTCGACGATTTCGAAAAATGTGCTACAAAACATGTTGTCCATAGCTATTTCTTTGACAACAGTTTACTTCCACTAGATCAAGTTCTCCACGAAGTGTGTGAGAATGAAAATATATCCAAAATATGCAGGACATCTTTAAACTCAATTCTGAGAAAGAACCTTGGTTTCAAGTTTATTAGACGTCAAAAGAAAAGTTTTCTTGTAGAAAGAAATGACATAGTTACTTGGAGATGAAAGTATTTTTTGGGAAATAGAAAAATATACAGAAGAAGGTAAACAAATATATAAACTTAGATAAAGATATGCGATCATAACACCACTACAGGCATTCAATGCAGGATTATCAACCCGACTCCAGTCTCCATCTGGAAAACGCAGGAGACTTTTAATAACCCGATTCGTTCAGGACAGGCTTTGTTTCTAGCAAAAGCGGATATTATCATGAGCATATGAATGCCTCAGTGTATGAAAAGAGATTTGAAAATGTCTTGAAACATCTTGAACCCAACTCCATCATAGTGATGGATAACGACGCTACAGATCATTCAAGACAAAAAAAAAAAACAAAGCGTCCTCATCTTAAAACGTGATTTCGAAGAAAACATAGCGAAAGCTGAGTTCTTGGTTGTTGTCAAACGCCGCGAAGACACACTTGAGGTACATGTGGTAGATGAACTGGCTCAAATAGCAGAATACAAAGTACTACGATTGCCGACTTACCATTGCAACCTTAATTCCATAGACTTAATATGGGCTCAAATAAAACGATTGGTAGCAACTTAAAACAAAACTTTTAAAATGAAAGACGTTAAGCTACCACTAACAGAAGCACTTGGGAAAGTGGACAGTGAAAATGGCTTAATTGCGTCAAAAATGTTGAACTAAAAGTTGAGTCTAAGATATGGGATGTAGTAGATGTTTTCGCCGAAACAGCAACAGAGGAGATTTTTATAACTTTATATGTTGAGAACGACAGCAGCAGTGAATTTTCTTCGGATTTGTTTGCTTTTATTATATTACTATGCATTTTACACTGGCTATTCCTTTGAGTGTGTTTATGCATTTCATTGTAACCAAATTGATAGGCAAATATTCATATCTTCCCCGTACTGCAGATTTTTGTTGAACAGCGTATAGATGTGTGCCAGCTTTTACAAAAGGACGAGCATGGTTTGCTCCTCATTATATGAATGCCAACACGTCTACGAATTGAAGAAGTTGAATAGTTCCATTGCGCATGCAAATATCGTGTCCGTATTAGTCATAGAATCATTAATCTTGGAATGACTTTGGGTAAACATAGACTTGGGTTACAAGGTTCAATATCCAACAGTACTCATCCAGATCAGAATGAAAATTAAACACTGTTAAAAGATGATACAGGGTCAACTTTAGCAATTGATAGTGGCCATATTGTTGAAGCTACATCTGTCAAATTGGCTGTCATTTATTCAGTCTGTTTTGCCAAATCACCATGGATGGACATAGCGTCCAACAACACGCGTAAATAATAAAATTGTTTTATCAAAATGGGTGTTCTGTTGGGACAACATTTTACGGTCGCCATAATCGTCCTACCGAGAGGACTATTCGCAGTGTGGTGGATAAATTTGAGTCCACTGGTTCAGTAAACGATAAACCAACACCCGTATGTCGACGAAACGCAAGATCTGCCAAAATCATCGTCGCTGTCCGGTCTTTCGCAGACTACAGTTTGGCGAATTTTACGTCGGCCTGCACCCGTACAAAATTCAACTGACCCAGGAGCTGAAGGTAAACGACCATAGACAACGACGTGTGTTCGCTGAATGGGCTCTGTAGTAGTTGGAAACAGACCCTAATTTTCATCGAAAAATCATCTTCAGCGATGAGGCCCATTTTTGGATGAATGGGTACGTCAACAAACAAAATTGTCGAATTTGGGACGACACTATTCCACATGAGATCCAAGAGCACCCAATGCATCCCGAAAAGGTCACTGTTTGATGTGGATTTTGGACTGGCAGCGTTATCGGTCCATATTTCTTTGAGAACGACGTTGGCCAGGCCATCACCGTCAACGGCGAGCGCTAAAGGTCGATGATTACCAAGTTCTGTTGACCTGAATTGGATGATATGGCCACTAACAATATATGGTTTAAGCAGGACGGCACTACGTGCCACACAGCTCACGCCACATTGGAAATTCTGCACAAGCGATTCGAGTGCACGGTCACCTCACGTGGAGGTGATGTGAACTGGCCACCGACATCATGCGATTTGACCCCGGTAAACTTTTTCTTGCGGAGTTTTCTGAAGTCACAGGTCTATGCGAATAAACCACAAACCACAGCGGGCCTCAAAGCCAACATAACCTATGCCGTCGATCAAATTCAGCCTGATTTATGCGCCAGAGTCATGGAAGAGTGGACATTTCAGATGCGCGCCACCCAGAGAAGCCGCGGCAGGCATTTCAACGATGTTGTATCCCATACATAATGGCATGAATAGACCTTTCAAACGAATAAAAAATTTCGATGATATCTCACACACACTTTGTTTTATTTAAATTTAAAGATAGGATTCGCTTAATGAAAGACCCTTTCGTTCTAAAAAAAAAAAGCTCTGTAGAAGAGAACTGAGTTTTTCCAAAAAAATTTAAACGTATCCCATTTCTTAGGCCCTTTCAGGTAGAAATTCTAGAAATTAAAGAAGCGTGGAACCTATTTACTTAGTTCGATGGTGCTATGTACACCCCGAGGCAGACCTCAGCAAATAAATCTCGTTTGCTAAATCCTATTGCGAACTCCAAGATGATTTCATTTGTGCGCGTTACCTAAGGTGAGGTCTTCCTGCATTGTCCCTCTTCGTGCTTTGCCCATTAATGACGTTGTCTAATAAAAAGCGAGGGCAGAGCAAATTACAGGTCTTATCGTAAATATCTTCAGATGACGCCACCGAAGGTCGCTACGAATTGATCAATTACAAGTTGCGGTGATAGGTCTTGTTGGCGGCAGAACCACCGGTAGTCCCTACCAGGACTTAAATCATGGTACCATGGGAGTCAGGAGCCCCCGTCGGTCCGGGCCTAACTTGTTGAGGTATGCCCCCTTGTGGGAGCGTCATGGAGGCTGTGGTTTAAATCCAAACCGCGGGAAGGATCTTCCTGTTGGTTTGACACAATGTAGAGTTGCAATAAGTACTGAGTGCTGCGACCCTAAAAACAGTAAGAGGTTTTAAGTCGGTCTCGACTCATACCTCCGTGCCTCCAACACAGTTCCAAATTGATACTCAGGAAGGCGGCAGACGATGGCAAGACGTATCCTTGCTTTCATGGATGTATGGGCATCCCATAAAGTGAAGTCTATACGACAGGTGTTTACGTTAAAAACTTGACTCGATGTCCCCCTTGGTAAAAATCAAAGACCCTTTGGACCGGGGCTTTATTGTTTGTCTTACTGTCCTATGGACAATTTCGCTTTACAGTTCTTATATCTCCTTAATCAAAGACCCTCAATGCAAACAAGGTCAGAATCTTGCGTTCGAAACGAACAAAGATATGTTCATACACCTTTGGGCCATATGCAGACTCTTTAGGGTTTCTTGGTTTCTTGCTTATTTGCTTTTTAAGGTGAAAGAAACAATAATGACAAAGTGTAACTCTTTGCTTCATTTTCGATGAGATATCATCATCAGCATTAATAACATAGGCAAGGTACTCTGAAATCAGTAACGGCCTCAAAGTTATAGCTATTTGGACTGACGTTCTGTCGAAGGCTTATTTGGTTTTTCCATCATTCATAGCAAAATTAATTTTTACCCCTCTTTTTTCATTACTTGCAAACGCATCATCGTCATATGCTACTTGCATGCTTACAAGTTGCACAAACTTGCAAAATTTTACATCAGATGATGGTTTTCAAGTTTCGGAAACGACTGTTATTGCAGAAATCACATGGCAGCGCATCTAGACCCTTTTGATATCAGAGGTCTCGGTAAGGTTGGGGCTTTGAAATATGCCCGTGGATTTACCTACTAGGCGTGGAAGCAGTTTACCACCCAAATTATTATTCTCTGAAAATAAGGCTCTCAATTAAGCACGACTAACTCCACTCTTATGGAGGACTGCGGGGAGACATTGGCCCGGACTTGTCGTCATTTCAAAATCCTTCTACTCTGAGATATCAGATATAGAACCATAGAGAGGAATTAGATAGCCGGCAAACTGGCCAGAATCTTTCTATAGTTCGCTGCAGTTCGCTCACAAAAAAAAAAATTATGTTGCACTCCACCTCATAGGCAGAGTCTAGGTGATGAATTACGCTATTTGAAGGAAATGTTGGCTAGCAGAACTCGGAGTCACATATACGGAACACGTAATGACGTCGCCAGGCTAATGGTTAATAGGCCCGAACACAGCCAAACTCGAAATATCAAAACAAAAAGAAAACCCTGCTTCACTTTCCTTATACAAGTTGTACAGGATTGGGCTAAGATAGACATAGCTTACTAGGCAAACGTTGTAATTAGTGATGTCAAACCGGCGTTAAGAGCGTTAAATGCGTGTTATCTCCTCGGGAATCCAGCCATTTTACCTTAATCCACCTTGTTCCCTCGAGAGACGTATCACGTCAGCAGGAATTCTTCATATATTTTTATGAAAGTCGAAGCCAGTTCATCTGTTGTTTCCTACATTGAGCAGGCATCACCAGTCGACTCCTTTACTACATCAAATCAAATATTGCATTGCACGTCTATTCTTGATTAAATTATAAATACAATTAAATGGCTCACTTTATTCCAAATGTATGGATGTGGCACATAGGCCGATATTTGTCCAGTTGTAACCCAATAAAACCAATCGACAGTAGTAAAACTTACCTGAAAAGAAAAATAAAAGAAAAAGTTTAATGAAAAATACAGATTTGATGGTAAGTAAACAACTGCAAAATAAGCAACGACCATTCTCATACAAAACCAAGTACAATGTCTAAGGCAATTTTGAACCCTAATTGACCACAAATTACCGACAATCTATTATGGCCCTGGTCTTCACAGAAACGTCCACCAAAAAAAAAAAAAAACTAACAAACACACAATTTGTTCTACCGACAGTGTACACCGAAATACCAGTACCACAGCAACACACACGAACTCGCAACTGCGTGATGTCTTTAAATAGAACACCAGAGAATCCTTTACTCAATTGAGATACCTCATTAGGTCTACACACGCAATCCGAATCTAAAATTACTTAATTATACCACAGATAGCAATTGCTATTGCCGTCGCTGTTGGAACGTACCATAAGAGTTTTTGCGTCACAAAAACGACCACACTTCTGCTAACCTAATTACCATGCTATCCTATCACCTCCATAGGAATAGAGATAACACTGTTATGCCAATATTTACTTGGAATTGTTGCTAAATCTACTGCAGAGCAGAGATAAATTCCAACTCTTGTTTTATACTTCAAACAAAAGTATTTGCGCGGTGATATTTGAGACAATCGACGTTACCCGGTAGTCGGCAGTCAATTTATTTCCCTTTCTTCAAAATTCCACAAACAAACAATCAAACAAAAATCGTGATGAATTTTTTAAAATATATCGAAATGCCCCTTTCCAAATTACTTGAAGTCCATTCAAATTATACTCGCATTCGTATCTCTCAGACACAAATGGCGCCAAGTCGATTCATCGAGCAAATAGCAAGGCGTGTTGCAGTAAATTGCGAAAGGAAATTGCGATATCAAGCCCGTAAGCATCTACGAGTACATAGTTTAATGCAGGTGAGGTGCTGCTGCAACCCTCCAGCCCCTAGCTTACTAATATGCAGTGGAGACTGTTTTATTGACAAACTGGGAGAGGCGCGTTGACATGGTGCCGAATGCTGAATGCCAAAATAATGGCAGTTCCATTCAAATTGCTTGATGCTTGCACGCGTACACTCCTATAGCAAATTTGCATCGTTTCTGGAATTGAGATTGCACACATACGAGTACTCGTACCTACATATAATTGCAGATTCACAGGCATCCCCGAGGCATTTCCTCACATCCTCATCTTCTACTGTCGACCGTTTGAATCCTTTTCTGATTGCAGAACATCTCTCGAGACTAATTATGCAATTGCATCGGACTTGGATGGTGAAAGAAGAAGAGTTGGAAATCCACTTGACCGTCACCAACTGACTGTTCACTGATGTGAAACTACTGGCCAACTGGGCGTTTAGCGTCACTTCCAGCACCGTCCGTTGTCCGTTTCGGTGTCGGTGTTGGTAGTCCGTGTCAGTGTCCGTTTTTTTTTTCTTTTTTTGTTTTTGTAGTGCCAGAGAATTGAAGTGCCACTACTCGCGAGCCTTTGCAAATGCTGTTTGTCGACAGACACTGAACCGGAAAAGATGAGAATGAATGCATTATCGCCCAGGATACACTAATTGGAATACTTGAGAAAAGATGGACTTCACGGGACATGGTCTGTTGAGCGACGGCTTCTTAGTCCTACCTCTGCAGGTTGATGATGAAGAGTTTTATTGACGTTGAGTGCATTCGACCAGACAGCAAGTGTTATAACGACGAAACAGTTGGTTAAGCCAGGGTTGGCTTTGTTTTAGAATTTGCCCTTTTTTTGTTTAGTATTTTTGGAAATTTTTCTTTTCTTTTAAACAGGTGAGTCAATACAAACTGAATCTGGAAGAATTTCGAATAACAAAGCAGAAAAGAAGAGAGGATGTAAGCTACTTCAGAGAGGGTTTATTTGAACGGGAAGTAAATATTTGTTAAGAAAACAATCCCACAATATCAGGTAGTCCAAAACACATGAAATGTAAAGAATTCTGAGGTTCTAGAAGGAAAGTTGCTTTCTTTTGAGTCTCAGGGGCAAATGAGCATAGATACGGTCATCGAAATTAAGAATTGGAAAAAAAGGCAATTTCATTTTTGTCATAAATAGAGGCATGCGGATAAGAAATATTCTTAAGGCCAGTATTTTAGAGACACCAATGTCACGAATAACAGGTCAAGGTTATTTTAGGTGTTTCTTAATTATGTGTGAAATGTGCTACTCTAGGACATGGGAACACCTAGGTATTCTGCTCATCTGTTACCATTTGCACGGATCACAATGGATAAGGTCTTGTGGGTAATGATGTTAAACAATCTAAAAACACTGTCTGTAGCGCAATTAAGAAAGTTTTCTTTTTACATTATCAAGACTTCATTCATCGGGCATGCTTTCTTCATATTTAATGGATGACTAAATGCATAATTCTTGGCAAAAAGTCATCCCCGGCTGCTTTGAGCCTGCTGAAAATTGCGATCCGAAGGGTGGACAATAATTTCCCTTCCGGTGTGCAAATTGTCAAAATTAGTCGTAATTAGTCGAGCCTCACAAAACTTTTGAGAAGTTCTATGATGCCAACATGAAGCACGAAACACAAATTTGACCTGTCAATTGAGACACAACATTTCACACGAAAAGCAAACCAATAGGCGTACAAAACGGAAATGCAAAGAAGGACGAGAGCTATTCACGAATTTTATGAGATAAGAAGACGGGTGAAACATCGACTTCTTGAAAAAAAAAGAACTGGAGAAGCGTTCAATTAAAGCTTCTGCATAAGCGAAGTTCGCAAGTTCTTTCAAAAAGTGAAAATAACTTCACAAGGACAGAATATCGAACAGAAATATGCAGCGAAAAGGATGGGTACATTATCACCGTCGATGAAGAAAATGCGGAAGGATTGTTTCTGCAGATAGTTTAGGGTCAACATGTCACTGTAAGTCTGTGAGTGAACCATTCAGGATGGAAAATAATTGACAACAACTTCATCCATCCGACCAAGTAAAGATCTGAATAGTGATATTTAAACTAAAGGCCTATAAAGCCGAAGGAGCAGACGGACTACTTGTCTAGCTACAGAAGTTAAGGTACCGGGATTGTTTCTGATAAAGAGCATACGCCAACTCATCTGTGCTAAAATAGTCGGACGAAAATATGTCCAGTGAATGGGATCTTAGCTTAATCTACGCGATTCTCAAAAAAAGAGATTCTATGAGCTGCGCCAAATATTTCATCAGTCTTCTCTACCCTATATCAATAATCTGGTGGGTCGTTATCAGTGTGGTTTTAGGCCTGTTCTTGGAAAAATCCAGTATCTTCAAATTTATACTATGTTTATAGATTTTAAGATCGCATTTTACAGCATTTGTAGAGCTACACAGAGCAATGTCAGGTTTTGGCAAACTCGTCGGTCTGGGTGTGATGCTCTATAAAAGCCGGTTATGACATCACTGAGGATTTCGACAAGATGATACTTAAAAGTTCCCCAAGGCATATACTCGAAAAGTCTCTACAACTATTAGCATACAGTGACAACATTGGCATTATGGGAAGAAATCAGCGGGCTGTCACTGCTGTTGTGAACGAGGTGTAACAAGGAATATGCTGTCGACAAGAAAGGACATCCAACGTCGATCTTCTCAAGTACTTCGGACAGAGATGGTAATGCACTTATTGGACGGAAGTCGGTTGGCAAGGAGGGCTGAGGTTTTTTTTGGTATACTTTGGCCAATTTCCAAATATCAGGAAAAGTGGAAGCGGTGATGGAAAATTAAAGATATACCATACGTTAGGCCGCTTAGAATACGGGGTAGCATCATCTTTACAAATCGGATAGGGACACTGGCCTCTCCCATAGCATTCGATTTTAAATTAACAGCATCTGTTTCAGAGACAATGTGAAAATCAAAAACCCAGTCATATATTAGATCATGATTAGGGGTGAAAGGTGGTTTAATAAGGGGCATAATGGGGGAGATCTTGTTTGAGACAAGGAGTGCTCAGGTGGGAATCAAAAAGGGAGAGGTTTGAGTTGACTTTTCGGAGCATACAGGAGATTGGTTCGTTGGAGCCATAAGAGGTGCGGCGGACCAGTAGATAGAAGGAACGAGCACAACGTAGATTGCGTGGGTTCGTATTGAAGGAAATGGAGTTGAAAATGGATGCGCAGTCGATGGAACCTGAGAGCAGTCAATGAATAAAAAGATTGTCGGCAGACCACGGAGAGCAAATCAGAGGAATCGACGTTGAATACCCTCGATTCGGGGAAACATGACTGGCATAGAGATCTGGTTACATACGGGTTGAAAAATCCCTTGGACCACCGTTTAATAAAGCAAAGTGATGGGGATCATCTTATCGATATGCGAACGGTAATTAAGCTCACAGTCGAATAATATGACAAGGTCTTTAAAAGAATGAACCAGGCGAATTGGTTGACCATTTACGTGATAAGGTTATAGATTGACATTTGGCTATATTAAGTTCTAAGCAGTTTTTCGGGCACCAGATTGAAAACGCGTCAAGGTCTTCTGAGAGGCAGAGTCATAGGAAGAAGAGTACGAGAGGGAGGAGTCTTTAATGACCCTCTCAAAATCGTTAATAGTAGGAATGAAGAGAAGAGGACCAAGATGACTGCCTTGTGGAACTCCAGATGAGCTCAGGAATGGAACAGAAAGGGCAGATCTAAACCGAACACTGTAATAATGGCTTATCAGATAAGAAGAAATCCATTTTAATAAGAGAGGTTCAAAGCCGAGAGCAGACAATCTGAAGAGGATCAATTGATGAGATATCTTATCAAACGCTTTATTGAAATCAGTTGCGATAACAACGATTTCTTTGCCATTTTTTAAGGCTGAGAGATCAAAAGACACGAATTCAACTAGGTTTGTGGTAGTCGATCTACCTTTTAAAAATCATGTTGGGGCGAAATAAAAGGCTTGCATTTGAAGCTTAAGGCTTCGTATAAAATGCTTTCAAGAAGTTTGGGTATATGAGAGAGTTTAGCAATGGGACGATAATTGACAACTTCATGCTTTTTGTGTATCGGGATTATAAAAGAGGTCTTACAAACCTGGGGAAATTCCTGTGTAAAAAGGTAGGAAAAGGTAGAGACAGGTTAGAAGAGCATTTTTTAAGAAAAACGGCGGGGAGTCCATCTGGTCTATGTACAAATTTATCTTTAAGATTTGGTAACTTTTCTTCAATAACTGCAGGATAGATATTTTGAGTGAAAAAGGGACCAACGAAGAAATTTGGTAGGCCGTTGAAGTAAGAGGGCTCCGGTGCGAAGGAGTTGTTGGCAAATGATTCTTTGAAAAATGTAGCAAAAAAGTTGGCGATGTTAGGAGGATCGCTTGAAGATTTGGTTTCGAAAGCAAGGGAGGAGGGATAACCATCAGTCTTACTTTTGCAATTGACAAATTGAAAAAATCACTTGAGGTCATTTATAAGATTGGTTTGCGTACTATTTAGGTAGCGTTGATAGATTGAGTTATGGAGTTCAATGAGATGAAGATATGTGCCAAGATAATTAGAATAGTCGGAAGAAGAGTGCGAGCGAATGGTGTGTTTGTTAATAGCATAAAATATAAATGCTTCAAATCAGGCGGTTCGGCGTTCAATCCCATCCGCGCTCGGAAGACATTCTTTTTGCAGACAACTAAAATCGTGTGAGATAGGTGGTACCCTAGAATACAAAAACAGGTCCAATTGCACTAATAATTTAGTCTCTCCATTCAAAGTTGGATGCCATCCATGGAGCGAAATTACCACAAAAATTCCTACTCCTCTTTCTGTCCACTTTTGCAAAAAACTTAACACGTCCTCCGGCATTATAAAAGTTGTCATATTTGCTTGAGTATTACGTTCTTTAAAAAAAAAAATAGTATGCGAAATTTGAAGCGATTAACGAAGGGCCGGGCTTAATGGCGTTATTCGTACTTGGTTGCAAAAAGTTTATGGTGTGAAACAGTATTGACCCTCCAAACGTTACTTCCAAAAACTAAAAGAGTGTTTTGTATCGATAGGAATGCAATAAATTTTGACCATGAGCTGACTACTGGCTAGTGCAATGTTTCACCACCAGCAAAGACGATGAAACTGAATTTCCTTCCGTAAGACATGTCGTAAAGGCAGCAGTTTTCTTATGTTCTACAGAGATTCATTCAAGCTTTGCGTCAAAATCACCGAGGAGGATTTTTGTTTGCACTATCATAGTCGATAACCTTTATATCAGTCTGGAACCTCGACTACTAGTGTCCGGCTACATCCACCGTCTTAATGTTACACGCGCATATCCGAAGTTCATTCTCCTTATTTTAATTGCTTAAGTCTACTAAAATATAATATTTGAAGCTTTCTGCGGTACGTCAGTTACGCCTACGAAAAGATTATCAGCCTGGCAAACCAGATTTTTATTTTAACTCGTAAATAATTTCTCCAATAAGCCGATGCTAATGACCCTTCAAAAGATATGACTTAACTCTGAAAATCTTTATAGAATTAATCTCTAAATATGTATTATAAAAGCAGTTCTATACGACATGTACATGTCTATAGTTAGCACCATTGTTGATGGAACGGATCCTCAACCAAAGCTACTACTTCTGAGGAATGATATACTCTCGTATGAGTGTAGTCAAATTCAACATAAACACCTGGTCCACAATAACTCGTAGATATCGACACCACTAGAAAGTGATGATGAGATTTTTTATCTTATCATACATATCTCAAAATATATGGAAATATATGTTCTCGTAGCTTTTTCTTACATTTGCTTAAAAATTGAGCAGATGATTCCAGGCTTGATAAATTTTTAATGCGGCTATTAGACATGTTTATTTCAGAGATTTGCTGTTTGAAATTATTGCTGTATCTTGGGTTTCCGGACGTCTGTTCCGGTTTTACGTCAATGCCAACTTTCTAGTTTAAGACTAAGGGGCTCAGTTTTTCAGTGCTGAGTTGAACCGAAGTCCGTAACCCAAATAGATAATGCTGTGTTAAGGATCTGCCAGGAGGATGAATTTTTGGGTACCTAGGCGGTCTGGGATGACGACGCATCCGAGCAAAACCGCGAGGAAAAGCTTAACGTATTAAATAAAGACTCCAACGACTTTTTTGGAATGGAAAATTGTTTGTATTTTTAATCAGCTGAGGCCTTATTAATAAATCAGTCGATAGCAATTTGCAGATTAGACGGAAGTGTTGCCTAACTGGAGCCATTACACTCCAAATATGCTAAAAAGGCCACCACATCCGGTTCTTAAACCCTGAAGATGATTGGATAGAGACTGAAATACTCGTAAGCCTCAGTTGCTGAAATAAGTTCTCAGAAAGAAGTAAGTGAGATACAAAAGCAAAAATTGAAGAAAGAAATGAAATGAAAGAAAAACATGGAATCGAGATGCAAATTTTAAAGAAGCAGATAACAATATCATAATAGTCTCATAAGAGTAACACTGTACATATGTAAAATGAATCTAGTCGTTGGTTATGTTGTTTTAAATTTCGTTGTGGTCGTAAGAAATGTTATTTTTATGTGTTATGCTATGTTTTTGCTTTGAGTTACACATTCTATGAATTTTTATTATTATTATTTTTTAAATGGAATACAATAGATTAATAAAAGACTGATTACTAAATTATGTTTTATTAATGTTTTATTAACACTAAAAAAGTTTGAACAAGAGAATGGCTTTAGTACATTTTATATTGTGAAAGATGAATCAATAAATTAAGTTTCTGCTGGCGTTGTTATCGGCTTTTTAAAATATTCATATATCGAAATGCATCTATATACATATTATGTACAATTTTTATAATTTGAGCTTGCTATCTGTCTATTGTTTGAAGTTCTCAATACGAAATCGATCGCTTTTCAAATTCAGTAGGTAGACTTAGTACCTCATTCTCGACGTTAATGCAACAAAAGTATGTTGTGCAAAACAGCTGTAGCAACAATTATGCACTGCACCTTTTCTAATTTCAATCGCATTCCTAGCAAAAGAATTGGAAACCATATTGTTCTAACTCCGTAGCTCCTTTCAACTTAACAGCGAGTCCTGATTTAATTTTCCTCTGGAGTTATAACGTTTATAAGGGGAGTCATAGGACGGCTTCTATTTATATTATATTGATTATTTAGTGGGTTGCCTTCTATTTTTAAGGCAACTACAATCTCTTGAGATGAATGGTTACCTAAAATACAACAACAAGTCAATTTACATTAATTATTTAGTCTCCCAATTAAATGTTGGACGCCACCCATGCCATGGAGCGAGATAACCATTGAGCCCAAACATCGTTCTCCCTCTCTCTATCCAATTTTCCAAATAACTTAACACGTGGTCCTGCATTTTAAGAATAATAATACCCTCTTGAGCGTTAAGTTTAAAAAAAAATCCACTGTCAGCAGCTATAAAATTTGGGCAAAATCACCTCTCTCAATGATTGGGGTTTCTGTTACTGTTTTTTTTTAGAGGTATACGAATTCAGTATGAAATAAAACACTTGAAGCTAATATTAATGTCTATCATATTAGCTTTATTTAATAGTTTGAATATAATATCGAGCATATGCGCATCACGGCTAGCTCGAATGAAGCGCAATCGTGAAGCTCAATTTATGACAAATTTATCGAGCAACTGGGGCCGTATATCACGGCAAATGTTGACTTCCAAATCGTTCAACGTCTCTGGTGTATCGGCATAGACTAGTGATTTCACCTACCCCCAAAGAAAGTAATCTAAAAGTGTGAGATCACAAGATCGTGGAGGCCCGTTCACACGTCCATTACGCGAAATTATGCGATCAGCAAAAGTTTCCCGCAATAAATTGATGGTGTCGCGCCGTGTGACATGTTGCGCCATCTTGTTGAAACCAAAGCTCTGTCACGTCAATTCCATTCAACTGAGGAACGAAGAAGACAGAAATCATGTTTCTATAGCGCTCTCCATTGACGGTAACATTCTGGTCGGCATCGTCCTTAAAGAAATATGGGCCGATGATTCCACCAGCCCATAAAGCAAGCCAAATAGTGAGTTTTAATGGTTGTAAGGGCGTCTCTACAAAGGCTTTTGGGTTTTCTCCACTCCAAATTCGGAAATTTTGCTTGTTTATGAGTATTTACATATCCATTTTACCAAAAATGGGCCTCATCGAAGAACAAAATTTTGCGTTGAAAATGAGGATCAAGCTGAATAATTTTTTCCGGCCATTCGCCGAACCTACGGAGCTGGATCTTATAAGCTTTTAAGCTCAGAACTTTCAATAAAATCTTCCACAAAGTGGATGAGCATAGCTTCAATTGCTGTGCACGATGGCGAATCGTGTGGATTCTCCTCAACACTGCGCTCCACAATGGCAATAATTGCTTCTGCTCGCACTGTTTGTCGTCTTTGGGGATGCGTATTATCCACTAGAGTGTACATGGTGCCAAAACGATTCACCGTGTTCCGAATAACTTGCTCAGATGGACGATTATGTCGACCGTAAAATGAACTTAGTGCACGATAAGTTTGACGAACTGAACCATTGTTTTCAAAATAAGTTTGCACAATTTACACGCGTTGTTCTGGCGTTAATCTATTCACCGTAAAATGACAAAACGAACTAACCACAAATCAACTTTCAACTGTCAAATTGACAATCTGTAGAAACAGTGTTGCCAGTTTAAAACCAAATCTCTAAAAAAAGCACCCTTTATTAGAAGCTTAATGCAAATCATAATTTGCAATACGGTGGTTTGCTCTATGATACGACAAGAAATTCATTTTTAACCTTTCTGGACAAAGAAGGCATCTTCCACAGCTACAAGGAAACTGGCTAGAAGAATAGGTTATTTTTTTAACAATTTCTACAGAAACTACTGCGAGGAAGAAAGAAATAGATATACATATAATAGTCTAAAACAGGGCTGTCCAAAATAAGGTCCACGGGCCGCATGCAGCCCGCCAACCCGTTATTGCGGGCCGCGACATAGAGTAAAAACTTCAACTACGAAATCTTATTTCGCAACAATTTGAATCTGTAGCACTATCACATCAAACAGTGGTGCGACGAATAGATGATGTGGGCGAGTATGTTTCTAAGAAATTGTGTGAAATTGTGTGATGTTTGGATGAAAGTACGGACCAGACAGACGTCAGTCAGTTATTCATTTTTATTCGCTGCACTTCAAAAGATTATTCCATTATGGAAGAAATGTTGAATTTGATGCCGTTACATGGAACAACTAAAAGAAGTGATATCTACTAGGTGGAGTGAAAAGTAAACTCCTGGGGAATGAAAAACAATTTTTTTTTTAATGTTTTTTTTTTATTTTATTCAATATAGTCCCCTTTTAGTTTGATAAGCTTATTCTAGCGATTTTCCAACTTCTTGATCCCGTCCGAAAAGTAATTTTCCGGAAGTTCTGCAAAATATTCCTCCGTGGCATCGATGATTTCCTCGCGTGAGCTGAATTTTTTATTGATGAGCCATCTTTTGAGGTTTGGGAAGAGATAATAGTCCGAGGGATCCAAATCCAGTTACCAATCGACGCCAAAAGTCCGCCCGACTCCGCATCAGCAAGTCCAAACACTTTTTCGAAGTGCTCTCGCGTTCGTGTTTTTAGTCAGGAGTGAGCATGCGCGGCACCCAGTGGCAGGATAACTTTTTCATATGCAAATATTGCCCAAAATATGACGTGTGCGCCCAGTACTAATCTTTGTGGTATCTGCTAGCTGGCGCATCTTCACTTTCCGGTCAGCCAACACCATTTCATGTATTTTTTTGACATTGTCCTCTGTAACCGCATCGGAGGGCCTGGCGCTGATCGGTAGCGGAGTTGCGGCCACCACGAAACTCTCGAAACCAATATTTGACGGTGTAATCTGACGGAGCATTAGCCACATAATATTTATCCAACTTTTCTTTTGTTTCCTTCGCCGTTTTACCTCTCAAAAAATAATGTTTTATGAGAGAACGAAAATCGTTTTTTCCATACTCAACATGATGCCAAACACGTCAACAACAATCAGCTGTCAAAACAAAACTAAAGACAGTATCGCACTGAAATTTGGCATGTCTACCTAAATATCAACGAACTTCAAAGCACCATAAACTTTTTTGCAATAGCAGCGCATTCTGGCGGTCAAGAAGGTTACTTTTCACTCCACCTAGTATGTAGCTGTCAGTACCACTGTTATAGATTACGGAGGGTTTCAAAAATGTTCTTGTATTGTGACTGATGGAGTTAAGTAATAACAGGGACAGTGACAGGATTTTCTGGACTCCTTAAACAGAGTGGTATTCACTGTTCTTTAATCCACTGCATCATACACCAAGAAGCTTTACATGGAAAATCTTTGCGCCAGATGGACGCAGTAAAAGTGGCTGTCAAAACAACAAATCCGAGCAGGGGCGGAAACAAAGCTTTGACTCATTTGACAAATTTCGCGATTTTTTAACCGAAATCGATACAGCTTACGGAGATTTACTTTTACACTCGGACATCAGGTGGTTAAGTGCTGGTAAGGAGATCCTAGTATTTCTGAAAGACGAAATAAAATCTGATACCACAGAAATAGAAAACAAACTGCGCAAGATCCTCTATCTTGCAGTTTTAACGGATGTGACCCAACACATGAAAGAATTGAATTTGAAGTTGCAAGGTAAACACAATAATATCACGAACTTGTACGGACATGTAAATGGATTTAAAAGTAAACCTAAATTGTTCAAAATGTCTTTAGAAAAGAATGATCTTTCTTTTTTTCCGAGTTACAAAGAACTTTACATGGAGATGGGAAATTTCAAAAGATGTCATTGCTACATAGAATACATTGACGAGGTAATTTTGGAGTTTGAAAATCGATTTATAGATTTTAAGAAATAGAGAGCGATTTGTCACTTTTCACTGATCCACTGATCCAGGTCATTGCTCGGATCTTTTCCAGTACACTTGCTCTCACGTTGAACCACAGTGGGCAGCCAAATGCAAGCATAGGCCGGATAAGGGCCTTCACCTTCATCCTCGAGTTGGCTGTTATAAAACAGTCTCTTTGTAAAGCCGAAAGCACCCTTGGGTCTGGTGCCATGTTTGTTAGATATTGATCTAGCCAGGTCCCAAGGTATCTGACTACATTTCGGCAAGCAAGTGGCTGTCCGTGTTGTCCGACGATTGAAAATTTCCGCCAACTCTTTCTGGTATCCCTTGAGGCCCCAGGCATGGGCATTCGAAACAAAATGGTTGCCGATTTCTAAAAGTTGATTATCAACTTCCAGCCATTGCAATAACATTTAATTTTATCGAAGTTACTTTGGGATGATATTAATGACGTTAATCTTCGGACCTGATCTGTACGCGATCAAGTTGTCTGCAAATGCTGAATAGGATCGGCGAATTTACCGCACCTATGGGGAACTGATGCTTTCAGTGTGGCGAGGCCGTTGCTCCAAACAAATGAAAATGATTTGGTCGTAATCATACAAGTCTTATTCTTCCTAAAACGCTTAAATCTAATATTTCGAACAACTCACTTAAATCTGAATCACAATCAGATTGTGTTGAATTTGTATATATCTTCTTAAATGCTTTAGTAAAATTTATACACATCAAATTTGCTGGGTTAACATGGAGTTAACTCAAAATTAAAATTTACTGAAAAATTTGTTCCTGAGGTAAAATGAGGTTTCAACCCGAAAATCGGATGATCTCGCACTGAAAAACTGGCTCTAAGAGAGTCGAGCGTACATCTAATTAACTCATCTCTATTTTACTAAGTCGGTGTATATTCTGTTTCAGTCGTCTTTTGGATTTATCGCACATTGTCTGACATTCCATACATTATAGCCGGACGCATAACCATAGTTCATAAACCGATGTCAAGGAGCAACAATTTTGACTTGATATCTTACAAATTGAAGCAATTTTTCACAGTGTTTCGAAACCGGTCTCATTTTATGTTCTAAATATCCATAAAATTTACAAGTAATCAAAAACCGCCCAATACCAACCCAAATGATTTGTATGTCTCCTGACTCTCACGTGCAAGCACAAATCTTCGTAAAAAGAAGAACCGATCCGCAGCTGTCGAACAGAAACCAATTAAAATGCACAACTGTGCGTTCGATTACTACCAACCTCAGTACCTATGCATGCCCACCGTCCTCCTTGAAGTACACATAAAATTATCACTTCCTTTCTTACGTCTCGATTACGCGATTACACGAATACACGCATACGCTCATATTCCAATGATTGGAAGTACATCAATATAATTGACAACTAACCGGAAGCAATATTATCGTGCACACCTCACATTCAACCGTGGGCAATGGAAATGCTAACGGCCCAATAAACATTACAGCCAATGTCCGACCACTGCAGATTCAATTCAACCACAAGCGCTACAGCCAAATCAATCGGAACGTCAAGTTTCATCAAACTTCTGGTGACAAGTGTTACCTTACTGTGGTGCACGATGGTTTCGAATGATTATTTCCTGCTACCAATTCACCATTGCACGTTCACAAAACCGCACTTGCTGCTAACGCACGAGTCCCACATATTCACTGAGCTGTGACCATTGCACTGGTATGTCCGATTAAGAGTTTTCCCTCTGACATAACTTGAAGTATCAAACAAATTGTCAAATGCAACGGAACTGCCAATTCGTTGTTGTTCACTTGTCAGATAAACTGAAAGATCTCCTCTGTGGTTCTGTTTCCTCCAAAAAACAAAAAACTTATCAAATTTCAATTTTATAATAAATTGTGCAACTTCCGCATGACGTATCGGATATCTGTTACGCCTCCATTACTTGTTTTTTGTTTTTTTCAAATTTGCTGTTGCAACGCTCTAGTAGAACAAATGATTTAGTGAATGACAGTTCTGGGGAACTTCAAATGCAATACCCGCATGAATTACATTAGGTAGACCTGTGTGCCATTTACTCGTACTTCTATACAGATTACATTGAAAACCGACACGGGTCGACCCGTAGAGGAGACGTAACGAGGACAGAAAACGTGTTGTAACCAAATCCGAGTTCTTCGGCATTGTCGTACGACGTACCGTCGTCGTCTTCTTCGTTTCCCAATTCGAAGCAATCATGCCGATTTGATATGGTCGCACAAGTCATTCATCCATTCATTCAGGGCGTTCGGGCCGAGTTCCACTGGTACGAACGAGTATATGAGTGCTCTTTCAAATGCACTCTCGTTCGATATCCAATCGACAGAACTTCGGAAAATTAACGTAATCTCAGTTGGCTGTGGCTGTGGCTGTAGCTGTTTTGTTCTGTTCTGTTCTGTTCGGTTGCAGCTCCTCTTCGTTTAAAGACAAGACGCGCACGTCTTGAATTCTTGAGATTCGATGCAGCTTCTAAAGCGACACACAACAAAAAATCAATTTGCTGCTTCGTTAGGAAATTGTGTAATCCGAATCCGAGTGCGCACTTGAATTACGTGTGCCGAACGATGCTTGAGTCTCTTTCTATGCCGATGCTTGTCCGTCAGCCGATGCGTATGGAACTTGAAATTGAATCTATACGGATGCAATCGTATCTGGGACGAATTGCACTGTACGAGTATGATATTGTACGTTAACTTTCGATTGGATTTCAGAGGCAGCACAGTGAGGAGCAAGTTCTTTTTCTGTAATAATCACAATAATACGCGGTTGTTTATATGATGGGCTTTCTGGCCTCGCTGATTTGCATAATCAGTCAGGATTATGGCTTGGATGATTGTTCTTGTGATCTTTGTAGACACGCGATTGAGATTATGTGGGACACAGTACTTACGAATATTGTGCTCTTTTCATCGTCATTAGAGGTTAGGTGTGGTTTCAGGTAAAGAATGTCATAATCCCCTTAGAATCAGTTTATTGTGATGGTTAGCCTACTTTGGGAATTCTTTGGTTATTACCTTGTGGTTGGATTTTTTAGAGCAATTCAGCATACATAATGACAGTTATAGAAGGATTTGAATACTTGGGGAAAGTTTATTCTGGAAAGGATAAAGAAAAATGGTGAAACTTGGAATGCATTGACGCCTGAGGCATATCTAGATCTAGATATCTGGTGATTACAGTCAAATCTTTCACTTTTGCTACAGCTGAAATTCTTTTCCTCTTGCTAAAATTTCCCAAATGACAATGATGCAGAATCATAGTGTTTACTTTTAACAGAAGTTTTGAAGGAAACGTATCTTATCTAAGTGGATACATACTCGTATCTGTCAAATAAGAAGTATGGCAATCAGAAATTGGATGACAGCTATTTTGTATGACTTGCTGGGCTTATCAACAAAATTAAGCTGCTCTTGAGATATGCATGCGAGTTTTTTTTTTTTAAATAAATAGGTTAACCTTGACATTTCCAAATGTTAAAAATAATTTTTTAATGATTTTTATCTCAAACGTGATTTGACATTGTTACCTACACACGATAAAAACGAGATAAAAGTATTTAAAACTAAAAAAAGCAATTTAGAGAAAAATATCACCAAGCAGGGGTTTAGATATTGAAATATGAACATGCTAATATAGCATCAATATCCTTATCAAAATTTCTGGTAACACAAACTGGTTGGGAAATGAAGCTGGAAAACCAGAATTCGACGGTTTGACTTTAAGGCCGACGAAATCTTTAAACTATTGCTAGAACCAATGTGCATTTCAGAGTTGCAGGACCGCCCGTAGGAAAATTTGTAGAGTTCCAATTGCACAATCTTGGCAAATCATGGAACGGCTAATCCGAGAGTAATTGAATGAAATGCCATTGAATGTAAACTTCAACCTGTAAGCTTGCTCTTAGAGCCGATAATTTGGCCAATATATCCTGCGATGGAATATACAGGGTGTCCCAGTTTAGCAGTATAATCCTTTAAGGGCCGAACAAGATTTTGTATGGCAGGGGGGAGGGTCTATTCTCACTCCATTTCAACTTACAGCCCATCAAAGTGGGTGACCTCTAGTTTGGAGGTGTAACCACTTTGAACGCTATAATTTTTAAACTAGTACAGGTACAAAAATAGTTTTGGACATTTTGGAAAGACAATTTAGTAGTGCATACAAGTCTTAAATGCTTTGGGTACATCTGTGCAGCAACAAAAATGTTATGGCTCGTTAAACACAAAATTATGAAAATTTGCTGTTCCATTTTTTTACTTCAAATGCATTTTTCTTGAAATTTTTTATTAAATAAATTTTCTGGAATCTTATGAAATTTTTATCCTTGCAAAATTTCCTAAAAAATTATGTTTAGAAACTTTTTCAACGTACGATCAACAGATTTTGTAGTAAAAGCCATTTTTCGTCAAAGAAAAATGGTCAAACAAAATTAAGTGAGAATAATAAACTAACGTACCTATGAGCAATGCAGTTAACAGTTAATTGTCGAATAGGAAAAAAACCGTAACAAAGAATAATTCTTTGTTAATCTTTTTTTTTTTCAATTTGACATTGTTTCAACTGATCTATAATTGACATTTTGCTCTGTAAGTAAATTCGCGGAAATAGTGTTTGTATACGGGTTCTGCAATGGAAACGCTTCGTTGGCAAGATTCGAGTACCAACGATTATACCCAAATCGTAGAACACCGTCCATCCGGTTATTCGCTGATACTTATCAGCGCCTCGTTGATACCGAGTCAACTGCACCAAAAAAAGAAAATGACGTTCAGACACAGCGGTGGCAGAAGTTGGGGATGGGATTCTGCGTGCTGTGAAGTTCAGCTTTCAGTCCGTAGACTAGTCCGTAGTAAAAGATTCGCGTTGAAATAAGAGACTAGCGGCGTTTTCCTAATGACCCCAAAGCGATTAGGAAGCCTAAGTACTCGTACCAACCAGCACAATCTTATATTTTACACTTTTTGAAAATACCCACGCTGCCACGTCAAAACATCAGTAGACTGCATTCACCGTACAGGAGGAGAGGAGACAAAGCCATACTTACAAGCTACTCTGGATTATATTAAACAGCACACTTAATAATAAACAACATAATGTCAAATGGATGCATCAAAATTAGTTCCATGATGGCAAGAGTGACGTGAGAAGGCTTCAGAGCGGACCGCCAGAGAGATTAGTATAAGTATTACTTTAACGTTTACACATGCAATACGAGTATACTCCCGACTACTTCATCGAACACAAAATTCGGAGAACAACCGGACATGTTCTTGAAATCTTCAGTAGATGCTTCAAGAATTAGAAAGCGTATCCAAGCCTGTTAAAAACTTATGCACTGATACTTTAGACTGGTACTCAGCTGGTATCCTGAGAACAAGAAATAAGATTATCCAAAAACCTGTGGAAACACTGGACTGCGGCTGGGCTTCTATACTTATCTGCGAAGTATTGTTGTCCCATATGGATAAACAGGCAAAACAATTCAAAAGGAAAGGCCCCACTGAACAATATAATGCGTATTATAACTCTTCTTCAATCTGCTCTTAGTTCTTCTCTGGATTCAACTTGACAGAAACATGTTAGCTTAACCTCAAACGCTTAAAATGCACAAATGGGTGTCTTGCACTCAGTGAACTAACATTGTAGTCGCCCTTCAACGTAGCTTGTACTTACTTACTTAGGTAGCGCTACATTTCGGGGTGAACTTGGGCCTCAACTAAAAAGCCTCTCCTGTTAGTCCGGTCTTTAGCTAAATGCCTCCAGTTGCACACTCCAAGTCGGTTGAGGTCCCCTTCTACGTGTGCGCGCCATCTAAAGTGAGGTTTTCCTCTACTGCGTTGTTCCTCCGGGTTGGATACGAAGACCCTGAGGGAGCCTTGCTGTCCATTCGCTCCACATGTCATAGCCATCACAGGCAACTGATGCGCAGTTTTCTCACTAGGTCGGTGTCGCTGTACAGCGACAAAGCCCGTCGATGGGAAAGAAGGATTTTTCTCTCGAAACGACTGCGGATATTATCAGCTGCTTTCTACGAGTATGCTCCTGCGCCATAAAGCAGGATTGGGATGATCAAGGTCTTATATAGAGTTTCCTTAGTTTTTTGGAATAGGGCCTTACTACTCGATTGCCTTCTTAGCCCAAAGAAACCGCGATTGGCAAAGAAACTAGTGATTATTCGTTTTATTTCTTCTATGGTGTTGTTGACAGAATTCATAGCAAAACCAAATTAAACAAAGTCCGAAACATCCCGAAATGATAGCAGTCGATTGATACGTTCTGTCCAATTTGTCAATGGTGCGTGTCTCTTCATGTTGACAATATATACTTGGTTTTGCCCTCATTTACCAATGAACTCATTTAGGCAGCCTCAGTTTCAATACAGGCGAACGCACCGGTGATATCACACTGAGTTCCCCCAATTACATATATCGATATCATCGGCGTACGCTAGTAGTTAGACAAACTTTTGAAAAATTGTGTCTCCAGTGTGCTTTTGTGAGTTCCGCTCAATACTTTTAAGTATAATGTCAAAGAAGTCACATGACAGCCCGTGATGTTGCCTAACACCTTTTTTTACATCAAAGGTTAAGTTGCTACCGGCTTCGACGGAACGGCGAACGTTCTCAATTATCATTCTGTACAAACGGTCGTATTTGGCAGGGATGCCACTAGATATGGCTCTATACACGCAGCTCGTCTTTCTAATTGCGGCCTTGGAATCGATGAAAAGATTGTGGGTATCGGTCTGGACTTCTTAAGTTTTTCGAGCATCTGACAGAGTGCGAAGATTTGGTCGATTGTGGATTTTCTTGGTCTGAAACTGCCCTGATAGGGACCAATTAGGTTGTTGGCGAAGGGCTTCAGACGTTCACACAATAATAGATAAAATGCCGATCCTCTTTCGTGAATCGGGTAAACGATACTGAGATTCCATTCATCAGGCATACACTCTTCTGACCAGCCATTTCCATCAGCTTTGAATATCTTGGCCGGTAAGCCGTCGGGCCCAGGTATATTGTTATCCTTACTCCGTTCTGGACTGCAGTTTTGGCTATCATCATCTTAGTTGAATAAAGTTGAATTCTGCCCAACAGCAGATTGTTAGGCTTCTTCGATGTTATCCAGTCTGCAGAAAAACTTTTTCCACATTTTCAACATCGACTGTGACTCTACTACAATGTTTCTGGAGTACAACATCTCAATATCTTCGATCGTGCACTTCTCATGTACTTTTTTCTTCGTCAGGAGAAGCCGATTTTTCTCCTGTCTTTTCTGCTCTTAGAGCTCACGAGCAGCTCTCGTCCTTCGTAGAAGCGTCGCTTTGTAGGCTCCTTGTTTAGCTGCCTGTGCTTGTCGGCATTCTTCATCAAACCAGGGATTTATTGGTGGTGATCAGGTGAAACCTAGCACTTTAGTTGCGGCATCTTCAGTGCTTGATGCTAGCGGCATAGGAAATGTTAAGAGATTTGGGGATACGGGTCCGACGAGGATTCTGGCGGTCTCATTGTAACTTGTAGATTGGATTAATTGAAATATAAATTCATATTTCCAGCGGTAGTTTACTAAGTGGTGAAGTGGATCCTTTGGGTACCTTATGCTACTTCTGCTAGTCAGAAGCCGTTGTCTGTTTCATTGAAATTGTGGTAGCACTTTGGATTGACTCTGTCCATGACGTTATAAGAGTCTTCCCCAATAGGTGCTTTAGGTTTGTGGTGGCAATGTTTAAGTATTTTAATAATGTTAAACAATTTCGCTTTTGTGGAGTCTGTTATTTTCAGAGTCAGTCGGTCTACCACCATCTCTTTTTCACGTGCTTATCAAAGTTTTACGAATCGATTTAGATATGAGCTTTGAATGTGCCAAAGTAGTTATATAAGGTGTGCGCCATCCTTAGTAAAGGCATCACCGTTAATTCTGTTGAAGAAATTATTTCATCGAACGTCTTTCTTATAACAACCACCTACCCTTGCTGAAAAAGAAATACGTCACACAAATATATTCGTATGGCTGAGCTGAAAATAATTAGGATTCCCCAGGTCTGCGTGTTTGACTCCACATGCACGGATTCAATATTATTTCTTGCATACCGTAGTGTTCTATTAGATAGGTTTCCAGCAGGCATTCTCCCTTTTGAATAAACTCTGACGAAAAACTTTCCCGCTCATAAAAAGTTGATTGAAATCTGGCTCGAAGGGCCAACTTTTTGTGAGGCGTGCATGTTTGTGGTGGGGTTATTGGGGGAACCAAACCGAGATAATTGATAGTTTTACATATTCGTTATAAGGAAAACTTTGCAATTCGATTTGAATGAAAATTAAACCACTAGGTAGGAAGTTTATGGTTTGCACCTATATCTCACAACGCAGTGACTTCACGGATGACAACTAGGTTTTAATGTATTGAGGAATCCGAACATATTTTGGGTTTTTGATTCCAAAAATAAATGTGAAGTTTCAACAAAGGCTGGCCGTTATAGAATTCAGTTCAAAAGTACAGCTGAATACATTACAGAATAATGTCCACAAATAGACCTTAGCAATATCAGTATATGCTTCCTCGGATTGATAAACTTTTACCCCACTTTATTAAGCTCATTATCAGGCAATTAAACTGAGGAGAAAAAAATAATAATTATATTACAACAATAGCCATTAAAACTTCAGAAAAAACTCACGGAATCAACTCGTCACAAAATACAATAATAATTGCATTCTTTTCTTATCTACAGTCATTAAAATTTTCAAAGAAAAAACAAAATAAGAATGAAAGAGAACACGCTCTCATGGAACGCTAAGTAAAGTCTGACTTTTAATTGGCATGCCCTGTACGTCAAAAGTTGCGTACAAACACAGTCTCCGACAATGAAAAAGTTCGACCTCTTTAGCAAACTCATTTGCATAAACGGCTCATAAATAAATACATAACGTAACCACATAACCGTTTAATCAGATTTATTGACATCCACTCGTAATTCAGCAGAGAATTGATTAATCAATTAATTTGTCATATGCCGGTATGAGGTAGTCACTACTTAGTCATGCTTCCGAGTTTTTTTCGAAGTGGTCTTCATTGAGATTTTCTTCAATTAACCAAAAATATTCATCGACTATACTCTGCAGTACTTAACAAACGTACTCGTATCTCCCTTCGGACAAGGTTATTATTTATAGGTACGGTGCGTTTCAACGTATAGTGACCTTGCATTTGGGTTTGGGTTTTTTTTTTTTTATCAATCGAAAAGGTCACCGCCAGAATTTATGTCCGACTCCGACTTGGAGTGCATAATTACTTTACCTCAAGTACTTTATGGAGCACTGTTGGCTGCTTAAGTGACTGAACTTGAAACTTTCCTACGCTAGACCTAGTTTATGTCATTGTGTACTTGTCAATAAAATGACAACATGTCATAGTGTGGCAAGGTATCGGTGTGCGGTAGCAACAAAACAACCGCAGACGTTGCATTTGATGTTTGTGAAGTAGAAATTCTGCTTGAAGGTAAGACAATTTTGTTTTTGGTTTTGTCTTCGTTTGATGAGATCTAACCGAACTGTCAAATCTACTAGAGTAGATAAAATGAAAAATAAAAACGAGGTTTGGGAAATTTTCTGGCTTCAAGGTTAGAGCAAAGAAGTGGTTTAAGTGCAGAATTGACGCACTACACTACATTCAATTTACGCTAGGGCTTGACTGGTGAAATAGACGTGTCAAAATGTATACCAGTTTTTTCGTTTCTATTACGATTCACAAGTAATGTCGAACTTAAGGGAATAGGATGGAGAAAATAGTGTAATGACTTATGCCAGGATCTGTTTTCATGTGCTTTTGCCATCGATAACAATCGCCGTAATTGACGTCACAGTTGTTCATCCTCTATTTGTCCGGCCCGTCCGATCGCAGTTCTTTGTCGCCGATAAAATCTCCTTTGCAGAAGTGGAGAGCCTCCGCTAGTTGTTCGGCTGCACATGGACTATTAAGGGACGTAATATTCTACGTGCAGATCCGAAGTTCGTTGTCCTTGTTTCGTTTGAAGGGGTTGCAACAGTAGATCCATCCGTATCCGAGGCTTGTTCTTGCTTAGTAAAAAGGGAGGGCTGCCGTTGCTGCATTAAGGCCTCATCCGTGGGTGGCAGTGGCTCAAGTGGCAGTGAACTGGCTTCTAAATCGGAAGGTTTGATGTTCGAACCCTAGCCTCGCCCGAAAGACAAATAGTTGACTAGAAATCAATATCAGGCCAACTTTCACTAAGAATTTAGTCTCCCCATAAAATGTTGGATGCCACCCATGGAGCGAAATAATCACTGAGCCCGAACATCTTTCTTTCTCTCTTTATCCCATTTTCTAAAAAAAACTTAACTGAGGCATTATAAGTGTATTCATACCCACTTGAGTGTTAAGTTCTTTTAAAAAAAAAAAAAAAAAAAAATCGTCCGTCACCATCTCTTTGCCAAGACCCTGACTTTGTCTCGGAAATCCTTGCCGTCCTGAGCTCTAAATATGATCGAGTAGCCCGGAATAGGTCTTATTTATTTTATTCCAGGATTTTACTACAGCATTGATTCCACATGGGCAATACATCCGCTGTCCAGATTATAGTGCTGCTATTTTTATCTGTTTTCAGCACTCGCGCTTATAAGTTTGGCAAGCCAAGTCCGGATAGGCATCGACCAGTACCAGTTGGTTGCACTTCTTCGGAATTGAAACTCGTAGTAGTGTTTATGTCTTCTAAATATACTGAGAGGTGGGTTAAGCAGGCATATTGTTTTATGATACACTTTATCGTTGAAACCTACGTCACCGATGCAAAAGTACAATTGCTAATTTGTTTAGTCAGTGGGCTGATGTCAGACAAATCTTTACCTCTATTCCTGTTCTTTAAAAACCACAAAAACCTTTGCTCAACGCGGTAAATGTCCTGCTTCTTATTGATGATAGCAGTGTTTGCTTGCAGACATTCCAAAAGTGATCTCATCAAAAGCTATTTGTAGTTCTACCATTTTTTTGTTACCTTTTTTCCATCACCGAATAGACCGGACTTAACGCTTAATAACTTCGGTATCTTTATTTAGAGTTTATTTAACAGTGGTAATTAATTTGGTGCTAAGTAGCATAAGATCGCACTGTTTTGAAAAGTATTCTGCCGTCTTTTTGCTGACTGCGGAGTGTATTAAACGTGCAATGTCTACTAGCAATATGGTTCAGTATATCTTAGAAGGTGAAGATTATCTCGTTTTCTATTCCCTTGAGATAAACTTATGCTGAAACAGTGAGGCGTTATTACTAGATTGACTCCAAATAAAGATTTAACTATCAAGACGCCGTTTTATTCTCATTTTCCTTAATAAATTAATGAAGTTTTAAAATGATTGAATAAAATTGTTTGATGTAGTTAGATTGTGCTGTTAGGTACAATACCTGTTTCGTTGAATATTTTTTTTATTTTCGATCCTTAATACAGCCCGCATGTGCTACCGCTGGCATTAACCACGGGAATGTCAGATTGTCACACTGCAAAACTCTCACTCATCAATATTACAGCCCCCATATTTAAGTGTTCATCCTTTTCCACTGACGCTATTCGTTAGCCGAAAAATGTGTGTTCAGTGCATTACGTAAATCCTTCCCGATATTCAGAAAGAGGTCGTTCAAAAACTGCATCACTATGACTTTGTTCGCTATCAGCTCTAGTGAGCTTAGTGTATACTGAAATAGCACTTTTGTGGTTGACGTTTAATGGAAAATTAAATTGCCAGATTTTTTTATCAACGACCTGGTGCGGCACATCTGTTTCATAGTTTTGACTTTTGTTATTCGAATTATTCATTTACTACCACAAGTATTTTCATTGGATTTATGTTTATTTTTACACTTAATTGCATGTATACAAAATATTGTATTTTCTTTTAGTATTATGTGAGTCAGAAAAAGTATACAGCCTTCTACGGATATCAGTCATTGATTGGTATTCTAAAACAGTACATTGCCTTGGTTTAAACGACTCATATGAAACATTTAAATTGCCCTAAAACAACCAAAAGTGATCCCATTTCCTAGAACACTTCCATGCTTACTAATGATAATAACGCAATGTCGTTGATTAATCTAAATATAAAAAAATAATCTTTAATTTGCGTGACTAGAAAATGGTCGCATCATTTAAGCCACATGCTGCAATAAGCTCCAAAAATACTCCGCAATTATCGGATACATTTTTTCTTTTATTTATTTAAACGCGAGAAAGAACTTTGCATGGTAAAAAAAAAAACTCTGAGAAGAAGACTGACAGCTCCTGCCGTTTATTTGTGTCGCATTAAGCATACGAGATTTAATTTTTGATTACGTTCCATGCTATCCAATTTATTTGTCATACTCGTACCCGTCGTACTATATAGTATACATTAAGTGTTAAGACTTTGCGTCAAAATTTCGCTTTTATTGTACTCACATCCGTATTCAAAGTCACCCTGTGACAAAAATGGATTGTATCATAGAAGGATAAATAATGTCTTTGTGACATGTTAACTGTTGTTCTTCCATTCATGACTCATGACGTCGTTGTAGGTTTGATATGGAAACCATAAAACTGATGAAACAAAATAAGCCTACACCAAAGAAGGGTTACAAGCGTATTCGCATATGCTATCATTGGATTGTGGGGGGTAGTCTACGACCGATAACCCTCTTTAGTAAAGAACTTTTGTACAAAATAAAAACGAAAGGTTAAGGTTAGGTAACATTCAAGGCTTGTTGTTTGCTACATGCATTTGAATTGAATTAAATTGCTTCCTGACCTAAATTTCCAATTACTTAAGACTTTTATTTCGATTTCAAAATTTTTTTGAGCTACTATCAATCCTTATTAAGAGTGAGAATTATTATTGATAACTAATATTATATATTCTTAATAATTGTGTCTTTATTAGTCTATCAAGTTGCCGACTTAAGTCTGACTAAGCCAGCGTATACAAGTCCACAAAGATTTTTGTAAAACACTGGACACAACACGGTTTCCTGTGGCATACCATTAGTGATTTCCACAAATCGCATTTAATACATTGTGTTTCTGATAGTAGCTTATATTTCTTGTGGACACCTCTTTTTCATTGTTTCCCTTGTACTTACATTGATTTGCATTTACTTATTAAGAGTTGGCTTATTTTTCTATTGCTGTTTTCAATTTGTAACAGTCCAAAATTATGCCATACAAAAGTAGTTTGTTTGCGGAATCGTTGTTTCTCTTTAGAAGGACAAAAAGTCGCTACTCATTCCATTTTTTCGAGAAGACTTTCAATTGTAGGTAAGATTTAAGAACGACCCAAGCCTATTCGAGCTTACAATGATTTCTTTTTGACTTGAGTAGTGATATTGTCAGACCCAGTTTATATCAAGGAAGATCATTTGCCTGACGTGAATTTTTCAAAATCAGATATATTTCATCTCACTGGTGGAAAATTCTAGTCAACGCTGTAGGAGTTGTTTAACTATAATTTCAACCGCCTTAAAAAGAAAAAAGGTTGATTTCAGCACTATATAAGGAAACTAAGCGCGATTTTGGTTGTAATAGGACGAATTAAATTGCCCAACTTTGAAAAAAAGATGAAACTATCGGGATGTTACAAATAGTCTCAATTACTGTTGGCAGCAATCAAATAGACCCAGAAATGACTGCAACGCCTTCCTTAAACGTGTAAAATTCCAATACGACCAAAAACTGAGGCAACAAATACTACAATGTAAGTTAGTAAAAATTGTTGGTCGTTCGTCAAAAATATTAGAAATTCTGCCTCATTTTCCATCCCAACGCTCATTTAGAATGGCATTCCATCTGTCAGCTCTTTGGACAAGGGCAATCTGCTTGCTGCATACTTTGCGGCCAGCTCAACACTCCCAGATTGTGCTTTGTCTCCGCCTACACTTGAGTGCGTCGAATCTTCAATGGGACGAATCCACTTTTGCATTCGTGTGGTAGCAAGAGTTCTTAAAGTTCTTAGCATTCACAAATCCGCTGGTCCAGATGGTATATTTCCCCTCCATCTGAAGAGGTGTTCTTCTTCGCTGGCTAAACTACTGCATAAGCTTTTTCATCAATTCTACTCTTTAGGACTCTTTCCGAGAAGATGGAGAACAGCATTTGTCCAGCCCGTCCCTAAAAAAGTCGAATCTTCCTCCCTCTCCTCCTACAGACCCATTGCACTTACGTTGCTTCTTTCCAAGGTCATGGAAATGCTGATAAATTGCCAGCTAATGAAGCTAATGACCGGCTGTACGGTTTTCGTAGCAACAGGTCCACTGGTGATCTCATGGCATGCCTCACCAAAAAGTGGAACCAAATCGTACATCAATCTGGTGAAAGCAAGATAGTTGCACTTCATATTTCTAAGGCATTTGACAGAGTTTGACATCAGGCTCTTTTTCGAAAATGCGTGCTTTTGGAATCGATGGATGGATTAGAAACTACCTTTCGGAACGTTCAATTCCAGTTGTCTTGAACGGTCTGATATTCACAAAATAAATGCTGATGTGCCCCAGGGCTCCGTTCTCTCTCTGACACTCTTTTTAATTTTCATCAACGATCTCTTGTCTGATACTTCTAATCCAATTTATTCCTTTGCTGACGACAATACTCTCCGCTTTTTATAATCGTTCCCGGACTCGCGTCCCTGCTCTTCGGCTGTAAAATGGGAACCCCAGCGTATGTTAAGCTCATTAAATTCCGATATGAACCGCATAATTAATTGGGGAACCCCTAACAGAGTAGAATTTTATGCTTCCAAAACACAATGCTATCTGCTGTCGTCAAAGCGAAATTTAAATACCCAGCCGTTATCCATGAATGGCAATTGCATCGCTGAAACCAATAAACTGTCCATGTGTGTCAGTGACAACTTACGTTGGAATGACCACATATTCGGTGTCGTCAAAAGCGCTGCGAAATGTGTAGGTTTCCTCAAGCGATGTAAGAAATATTTTACCCCCTCTGATCTGGCCTCGTATAAGCCATTCATCCGTCCAAAATTGGAGTACAATGCCCGCATCTGGTCGGATGCGCCTGAAACGTCTCTGCACCTGCTGGATAGGTCTAAAACCGTGCGACAAATCTCATAGCTGACACCAATATCACTCAGACAATGGACACACTCGAACACCGACGTAATGTCTTGTGTCTCACTTTGTTTTATCGCTATTCCCACCACAAGTGCTCCATTGATCTCCAGTAGCAATCCGCCCATTCTAACTAACACCCGTCTCACTATGAATGCTCATCAGTATACCCTCAAGCCCATTTTCGGACGTACGTGATTCGTTCCTAAGCCGTACAACTCGCTTATGGAATGCCCTGCCGATCTCTGTGTTTCCTGGTCGTTAAAACTTGCAAACATTTAAAAACAATGTACATCGGTACCTGTCCTTTCTTCCTCCCTAAATTTCCTTCGCCCGCGCTGTGTCCAAACATTCTAAGTGTACACAAACCCCTTGAACGCGCGCTCATTATAAAACAAAAAAAAAAAAAATTCGAATTTTTACGGCCCTCATAGCATCACGTTGGTCGAAACGACAGTCAATACACTCAAGAATAACAGAACGGACAAGCAGTCACAATTACTACTACTGAGCTATTATTCCTTATTGTAATGAGATAAATCAGAGACTATCAACCTTGTTACCATTTTTTATTTCTGTGGTACATCCTGAGCTGTAGTGTTTTCGTAAAGAAACTAGAAAACTACTGAGTAATAAGGTCTGAAGAGTGTTTGACTTTTACCAGTCGAAGCATAGAAAATATAAAAGACTTATTCGTAGATGGAAAAATAAACCTTAGCTTTTTTACGATTTGTTTAAGCCCACTTTGAAAATTGCATAGTACCTTTGCTGTTGGAGGCTGACTTTTGAGAAATCAGATTACAACTGATCCGCTGTTAATAGAGCTGTTAATACATCAAATGAAACAACAGGTTTTAAGTGATGAATCTGGTACTCTTTCGCATCACTCGGGATCTTCAAATTGTCCGGCACCGGTGGAATGCATTTATGCGGCTATTCTGTAAGAGGGTGTGAGGGC
Organism: Volucella zonaria; assembly: GCA_963966105.1. Taxonomy (NCBI): domain Eukaryota; kingdom Metazoa; phylum Arthropoda; class Insecta; order Diptera; family Syrphidae; genus Volucella; species Volucella zonaria. The sequence continues at coordinate 183,725,290 of OZ014532.1, forward strand.
CATTACTCTCAGTTTTGACTGGTGGCTTCACAGTTAGCTTGGCACTTGTAAACCCATCAAATCAACCAGTGAACCCCCACGTCTAAAGAAGTTTTCTTAAAGCGTCGCGTCTCTATTAGAAAATTATATGACACCTGGAAATTGCCTCTCATAAAAATACACTGCATATCCTAATAAACGGCAGTACTATATTGTACATAAATAAAATCGACCCGTGATGCTCCAAAGCTATAATATTATTCTGTGAATCAAATGGAAGTTATGCCACGATTCGAAAGATTGGTAACGGCTCAAAAGACCTGATAGTCTCTCACCATTTACTAAGCAAGTACAGTATATAGTTACGAATGAATCATTCAAAGTATTGCCCATCACTAGTTACAACTTTTTCCCATCTTTCTGGCACAGCTCGAATACCATTGCGATAAAAGTGTTCCTCTTTTAAGGCTATCCACGAATCTAGCCATTTTTTGATGTCTCCATATGAGCGGAACTGCTGATCAGCCAGACCATGTGCCATCGAACGGAACAAGTAATAATCGGACGGCGCAATATCTGAGAAATATGGCGGGTGGGCAGGACTTCCCATTTGAGCGTTTCCAGGTAGGTTTTAACGGGTTTGGCAACGTGAGGCCGAGCGGACATCTGCTCGTATTGTGGCCGTTTTTCGCACCATCAGTTAAAGTCGATACCATTCCCCAGTGATGGTTTCTTTGGGTTCATAATAAATACGAGGGTTGACTGAAAAGTTTCTGACCGACATACAAGACATTTTTTCTCAATTTTTTTTTTATTTTTCTACATAGTCTCCTTGTAACTCTACACACTTCTCCCAGCGATGCTCCCATCTCTCTAACCCGTCCAAATAGTACTTGGCGTTTTTCTCTGCAAAATAATTGTTCACGAAGGTGATTGCCTCCTCATTTGACGAAAATCTCTGTCCTCCGACCGCAGTTTTTAGATGAGGGAACAAAAAGAATTCACTTGGGGCTAGATCTGGTGAATAAGGTGGATGGTCAAGCAGTTCAAACCGTAATTCATGGATTTTCGCCATAGCAACCGCTGAGGTGTGGGACGGTGCGTTGTCTTGGTGAAACAGGATTTTCTTTTTCTGCAAATGTGGCCGTTTTTCCGCGATTTCTGCCTTCAGCTTGGTAGGTAATGATGCGTAGTATGCTCCTGTAATGGTTTTTCTTTTTCGAAGATTAACGATGAAGATAACTCCTTTACCATCCCAAAAACACAGTCGCCATCACTTTCCCAGCCGAAAAAACAGTTTTTGCTTTTTTTAGAGCCGGCTCGCCCTTTGCAGTCCACTGTTTTGACTGAATTTTTGTTTCGGGCGTATAATGGTGTATCCAAGTTTCATCTACAGTAATTAATGGGCGCCAAAACTCGGATTTATTGCGCCTAAACTGCGCCAACCGAGCGTTTAAAAATGTTCATTCGAACACGTTTTTGGTCTAACGTAAGCAAACGCGGCACCCAACGTGCGGACAGCTTTCTCATGCCTAAATCTTGATTTAATATGTAACAAACACGTTCTTTGGACATTTTCATAACTTCTACTAACTGTCTCACTTTAATTCGGCGGTCGTCTAACACCATTTGGTGAACTTTAGCAATGTTATCGTCAGTGGTTGCAGTTTTTGGACGTCCCGAACGTTCATCATGTCCCAAGCTCTTACGGCCACGTTTAAATTCAGTTGCCCAAAACTTCACTGGGGCAAATGATAGTGCAGAGTCCCCATACACAGACAGCTCGATACTCAATTTTTTTCCATTTTCACAAAAAACACTCACATCGACGCACTCAAACGACTGTCAACTAAAAAATGCGCGTCCAAAATGACCGAAACTTCGGTAAGTAACCGTCAAAAGATGCACAACTAGCATTCACTAGCTTTTATTGACAAGTGCCGCTATCTTTACGTTGCTGTCGGAAACTTTTCAGACAACCCATGGTCCCACCAAATACACAGCATAACCGATGACGTAGAAGTATGAGCGGGCAGTCCCCATGACTTTGAGTTGCTGTAATGAATCCATTTTTCATCACCCGTCACGATGCGATGAAGAAAACCCTTTTGCCGTTGGAGCAGTTGTTCACAGACGAAAAAACGACGCTCAACGTCCCTTGGCTTCAAATCATAAAGAACCCAAGTTCCTTCTTCTTGAATCACCCACAATGTATGCAATCGCTTGAAAATGGCTTGGCGGGTAACTCTTGATGCCGAAGTAAGCTCTTCTTGCATTTGCCACGGATCCTCATCGAGCAATGCCTCCAATTCAGCGTATTCGAAGGATTTTGGCCTTCTTTCACGCGGACGGTCGTCAACATCGAAATCACCGTCTTTGAAGCGACGGAATCAATCACGGCCCGTTGTTTCACCTAGAGCAGCATCTTCGTAAATTTTTCAAAGCTCTCGATGAGCTTCAGCCGCCGTTTTCTTCGAATGAAAGAAGAAAATCAACAATGGCATAAAATCAGACATTTTCACACAACCAAAAGTACAATATATGACGCCAAAACAAAATCACTGATATGTCAAAACGGATTGTTTACCATATTCTAAGTTTGGTTCATTACGTTTTGGATATGTCAAAATCAACCAGAACTTACTACTGGAGCCATCTATAGACAACTTAGTTGCGCACCTAATAGCATTTGGGAAACTTATGCTGTTTTTCCCATGACACGTGTAACTACGCTTTCGTTTTTGTATTCTTGTTTAGAACCGTTATATGCGATTCAGTTCGGAAGCAATACGTGTCACTGCGTTTCACCATTTGTGACAGATGTTGTATAGAGTGAAGGTAGTGGTGGTTTGATCGTTTCATAAATATGGTTCCATTCGAAGTGATTGGATTTTTATGTTTTGTTTAGCGTATTAGCGTTTAAAAAGGAATACAAATTCTTTAAGAAATTTTTATTAAAAAATAAGACAAGTAATCGATTTATTTTCTTTCCAACTTTAGTCAATTAGGTAATTTCGTGACTATGTTCGTTTAAACGACATGTTTGTCGTTTATGTTTGTCCTTCCTTTTAGCCACCATAAAAGCAACTCACGCTAGCTGAACGTAAGGCTATAATTGAAATATTCGAGTATAAGAAAGGTGATTCCAACACGCGCTTTGCAATAATTTGTAAAAAATCGCACACAGCTATTTGAAAAGTCATTTAAGCATTTCAGAAACAAGAACGAGTGGAAGCCATAAAACGGATCCGGAGACCAAGAGTGACAAGTAAACGGATTGATGGAAGAATTAATCCCATCTCAGACAATAATCCACTCATGTCAGAGCCAAATATTAGAGCACAGCTGCTAGAGAAAGGTCGCTATGTTTCATCCACGTACATAATACGCAGAAGGCTATATAAAACTGGTAAACATGGGTGCTTGTTCGAACAATTCCTTACGTTAGCAAGCATAAACTGATGGAATTTTATAAAGACCATGTACTAGGTGGCGCAAAAGTCATCACCCTATCGGAGGATAGGAATATGGGAATAATCGTTACGATTTTTTTGCGGAATAATTCGTCGGTGGTGCTAGCGCAGCGTGAATTTCGGCGCAGATTTCCCGGCCATCGGACACCAATTGGGCAAACACTATGACCTTTAGCCGCTCGCCTAGAAGAGCATGGGACAACACGAGATGTTGCCAGGTCTGGCCGGCCCCGGAGCAGCCATCCTGCTGAAAATGTCGCAGCCCTGGTTGAAGATGTCATAGGGAACCCCAGAGTATCGACCAGACGACGTGCGACGCAATTGGGCATCAATCGGTGATCTTTACAGAGAATATTGGTGAAAGACTGTATGATGTTCCCTTAAAAAGTGCAGACAGAGCAACGGCGACTATTAGACGAGCCACAGCCGAAACTCTGAAGGCTGCATCTCGTTGTGGCGATTTGCATTGGCCGGCAATGATTTAACCGTTTCAGGCTTCTTTTTGTTGCTTTTTTTTTGAAGTCACGAGTTTATGTGCAGTTTTTCAACGGGTTTAAGAATAAAACCAAAAATTGGTACGGGTAATCACACCTCGTGAAAAGCTTCAAAACCATTGATCTGACTTTATTCTAGCTGAAAAGCAAAGCAAAGTGGCTTTTAGAAACTGCTTTCTCTATGAAATTCAACATCGCAGTAATTTCTGTAAGACTGCACTTCAATATCTTGTATATAATGCGTATCCACAGGCCATTCTCACTACTATTGGAGATGGGTTAGACAACGCAACTTATATGCAATCAACTCCATGTGCAAAAACCGACACAAGATGGATGATGCATTGGTCTTGGTGATAAAGTTTTGTTGAATCTTCCCCTTTAATATCACAGGTCACATACTCGTACTTAACTTAAATCTGTCTTTCAATTAAGGAGAAGTGGCTTTGAGTACAACTTGCACCTGAGTTCCAAAGACCTTATAGACCCTTATCACTATTTGCTGGATATTCATTCTGATGGAGTGATACCAACTGCAGAGTAACTATTAAGTGAGAATCGGAAGAAATGATATCTACGATTCAAGACCCACTTGGACGTCTGAAAGATATTCGCGGCTTTTCTCATATCTATCAGAAGAAGTGTCCGAACTTCCACTACACTTTCGCAAAGCGCCGAAACTCAGACGACTCTAGCATTTTTTATGAAGAGGAAGAGGACATAGCAAAGCATTTGCTCTGTTATTTCCGTGATTGTTTTATATCAACCGACTTATATTTGGAGCTGAATTGTTGAATACGATTTATCTTATCGTTTGCATCGTTAAAGCTTTTCCTCGATTTCCACAAAAACAAGTAAAGAAAGGTGTCCGTCTGGTAATACTCGTACATTGGACCAAAAGTTATGTCTCCGTTCTCCAGCGAATGAATTTTGCAGCTAAGTAGATGGAATTTCACCAACAGAATGAGTATTTTAAAGCGATACCTTAGCACTGCATGCGCCTGGAGTGCTACTGCGGTAGACCTTTGACATATGCTTCTAATATGTGTATATGATCATCAAGATTGATATGAAACCTTTTTTTCATCATACTGGCTTTTTCCTATTTTCAATTCCTCGTAATTAGCTCACCCTGTCAGAATCATCAACTCGCAAATTTTACCCATAACAGAATCGACTAATCACCTAGAAAGTAGGTCATTCACTCTCTATCACATCTGTATCATAGAAACCATCATCCAAATTAAAGACAAGCCTTAATTGGACACTAATCTGAAGGCGTATTCTACTTATTCCAACGTACGCCGCTCATCATATTCAGCATTTTCTCCTACCATTTCGGTATCGATTGTATCCAATTCCTGGAGAACAAGTTTCCGAATCCGATTTTTAATGTCTTCCTCGCACGCATTCATTCAAGATCCAATGAATGCGGTCTTTAAGTATGCAAACCATATCTACTACGCACTGAAAGTACCCCAGAGCAAATCATCAGGTTCGCCATCCAAAGTAGAAAGTCACCTGTTTCGGGGCATATGTCTCGATGTCGCCAAGTACTGGAAAAACTCTGAAGAAGCAAGGCCAACAACACTAGCAACTACTCACGAGAAACATAAAATGAAATACCTCGGCGTGGTTTCACTAAAAAAAAAAAACATCACTACGCACCCGGAAAGATGATTTCCTTAAGCAGACACAAACCAACAAGGTAGCTCCAAGACTAGAGGGACTTTGCTGGACTTGTCCAACTTCCAAGGAGAAAAGCCAACGCGGATGCGTGTGCAATTACCAATCAGCTTTGACCATAAACGCTCAATAGATAGACTTGGACAAGTTAAATACGAGTACGAATAGATACGAGTACATCTGTCTAATTATTGGCAAAACCAACTAGTGGTCATGCCAAAGACGGAACTCATAACAACGATCCAAATAGCCACTGTTGATGATGGTGCTAGTCCCAATGTACGAATAAGATGGGTTTGTCCATAATTTTACTCTTGAAATAGGGTGCTTACAAATATCATCGACATTGAGTTTGAAAGCTCATACTCTTCCATGTAAACTGTGGTGTGGAACATAATTTTTAGTACAAAACTTCGCTTGGCAAATGTTTAATAACTTCGGCGAAACTTTCCTGTCGAAAAAGTAAGTGACAACTTCATAAATATTTATGAATCGCTCTACATGGAATTTAATAAACATAAGCAAACTATTTTTGAAATTCATTTCTCTATAAATTTTGCATGGTGACATTAAAAGGGTGTGTTCGGTGTGTGGGACGAACAGATCTGTGAAACGTTGAAGAGTCAAGAGGCAGTGCATTGACATGATCACTCTGGAGAAACGTTATTTGATTGACAGTAGAAAGATTGCAAATTGTTTTAGAGACACTAAAAAGGTGTGTCTCCTACCGCGTTTCTTTCTGTTATACAATTGCCCAACAAAGTCAATCATGTGTGTTCCGCAGATACTGTGATCTCTCACTGATTAACGTCTTTATTATAAATTTCTGAAGTCCAAGTCGTCTTTCAATAATCCAATTTGACATCTGACGAAGTGAAATTGCTATAATATATCGTCGCGGTCACATTCAGAACAAAGATTGCTTATGGTAGAAACAGATAATTTAGAATTTAACTTTCACAATCGGAAAAGGAAGTACCCCGTTGAATACATTACCATCTCCTTCGCCTCAGGTAAAATTTTTTCCATCGGCGCAAATTCTAAGAATTCATCCCGCCCACAGCTGCTTGTAGATATATTTAACGAGTGTTACACAAAAAAATGAAAGTTGACCAAAGTTCTTAGAAATTATTGTGTTCTGGAACATTGATATGAAGCAGAGCTTAGCGACCTGAATGGTTTTAGTTTCCTTTTCAAAGTTAAAATGACGGAAGGGTGTTTAGTATAGAAATTGTAAATAATTGAGTAACAAGAGCTACTTTTACTTAATCTGAGTTCTTACATTTTTAAAGAACCAACAAGTGAACATTAATATGGGCGGACCACTATTTGAGGGACGAAAACCCTAAAGTTCTCAAGAATCCTACAACGCAATATACGAGTATTTTTTGGTAGCCTACCAAGTGATGTGCTTAGAAAAGGGATTCCAAATAAATTGTTGTAAAGCAAGATGTGAAGGTGTGATATGTCAGGTGTTGCATAGAAGTTGGTTGTCGAAAGAATTTGGGATCCGAAGTGCTGTCCGGCAAGGTTACATGCTTTCACCACCGCTCTTTTTGTTGGTAATTGGTGATACTTGCAAGAGTGCTCAAGTAGAAATGTAGGCATCTTACATGTCAGGCGGTGCATAGAGGTAGGTTCTTTGAATCTACTAACACCAAAGTGATGGTTGGTAAGATTGTAATTTATTACCACTACTCTTTCCACAAGAAGTTTGAGGATCCAATGGTACCTCCAACCTATTTGAGGTACTGTACTGGTGATGGTGCCTTGTAATCGTTCAAAATTATGGGACTGTCCCAAATGGCGACTAGTTTAGTGGCAAAGGCAAACTCGGTAGGATTGAGGGTTAACTTCGCCAAAATAAAAATTGTAAATTTGCCTTCTAACGCTTTGGTAATTTACATATATCAGTATTGCAAAGGAAAATGTTGAGAAATTGATATACCTCGTTGAAGTATCGCCTCATCTGAGGGTGGTACATAGTTAAACGTTAGCCGCCATATATCTTAAGCTGCATTCAGCTTCAAGAACCTGCGTCTGTTTTGCCCAAACTAAGTGCTAGTCTATGGCTGAAGTACCTGGAAAGTACCCGTCAATGTATAGCAACAAGATGGCTGCAAGCTTTTGTACAATAAATGTGGCTAAATTATATTTCCGATGAGTAACTTTATGAGAGAATGTTCCAGGAGCTTATAGACATTACTAGCAAATAAAACGTAGCGCAACACGGTCAAAAAAGAATCGACCGAGTTGAATGGATTTGAAACACATCGGCAGGATTCGAACACAGTGGCGTGTAGTCAGACTCATAAGGGGGCATAAAATAGAAATCAGTGTACACAGATCACTAATAAAACATTCAGACTGATCATAATCTTCAGAGTGTTTTCAGCACGCCCTACTAAACACATTTACTGCCATAACAGAGCTCCACTGAAAATGACAATTTAGTTGCAATCTTCTACTACGCCACAATCTGTGATTTTTTTGTTATTTACATATTTTTTTCGAATGCGAAAATATTTCTCATGTTATCGTCTGTAATCTCAATCTTAATACTTAAACACTAAAAGTTCTCAGTGATGGAAAGATGGAGCACATAATAGACACGCTTTTCCAAACGCACGCTGTTAGGCCCATCGACACGACTCTTTTCAGCTTTCAGCGAAGTAGAGTTGAGTCTAGCGGTGAAAACCCCACAAAACCGAAAAGCCCCCGGACCGGACGGAATACCGACGGAAATGCTAAAAGCGATTGCTCAAAAATAGCCACAGCTAATGCTGAACATGGACAACAGCTACCTTGAGGAAGGGGTCTTTCTCAGGAGATGGAAGATGCAATGCTTGGTGCTGATTAGCAAAGACAAAGGAGGCCCGTATACACCGCTTTGCATGATGGACACTACAAGGAAACTACAAGAAAATATGATGGAACTACGGCTCAGAGATGCAGTAAAAAGATCAGATGACCTGTCCACGAGACAGTATGGCTTCAGAAAGGACCACTCTACTACTGTTGGCAACTCTGGATGTGCGAAAAACCTTCAGTTCAACCAGGTGGAGCGAATGCGCTTGAATATACTTTCTAATTCCAGACTACCTCTTGCGGATGCCGAAGAACTACCTCAAAGACCGAGAGCTGATCTACGATACCACGAAAGGCCGTCGAAGAAGGAAAGCTACCTCCGGAGCAGCACATAGATCAATCCTGGGACCTGACCTCTGGTACATCTCATACGATAGCATACTTTGCATGGAGATGCCTAAAGATGCCTTCCTGGTATGGTACGCAGATGATTCTACCTCGCTGATTACGGCAAAAGACTCGGAGAACGATCAAATGAAGCTGAACCAGGTTATAAGATGGGTGAACTCACGGATGTATGACCACGGTCTTAGAGGTTCACGACATTCGTTAATTTCCAAATAGGGCCCGAAGTTATAACAAGCAGGGAAGCAGTGAAATACTCGGGGCTGATTATCAGTACGGAACTCACCTTCTGGCAACAGATAAAGTCCAAGCCAACAAACGAAGGCTACTAACGTCAATCACAAACGCCATTCTTCTATATGGCTCTGAGATCTGGCCAGACGCACTCTGACATCTCTGGTTTTTAACGTAAACAAATGTCGTGTTGACTTAAGTTTACGGGATGCTCGTATATCCATAGGAGCAAGAATACGCTTTGCCGTCGCTAGCATGTATTATGAATACCAAAGCAGAACTTGCGTTGGGGGCACAAGTTCCACCCTTGGTATGGGTCGAAGCCGATCTAAAACCTCTTACTGTTCTTAGGGTCACAGCACCCAGTACTTATTGCAACTCTACATTGGGTCAATCCAACGGAAAGAGCCTTTCCGCGAGGGGGCCTACCTCAAACAAGTCAGGCCCGGACCGAGATCCGGGGGCTCCTGACTCCCATGGTACCGTGATTTAAGTCCTGGTAGGGACTACCTGTGGTCCTGCCGCCAACAAGACCAATGACCGGCAACTTGTAACTGAACAAATCGTAGCAACCTTCGGTGGAGTCATCTGAAGATGTTTGCAGATCTATGCTCTGTCCCCGCTTTTTATTAGACAACGTCATTGATGGGCGAAGCCTTGATAATTGGGCGGCGGCCCACGTACTCTGACAAGAAAAATACAGGAAGCAGATGGCAGGAGTGCAGAAACACAGAGCGCTAGGCGTGGCAACCTCGTACCGAACCGTGTCGGAACCAGTCGTCGTTGTATTTGCGGAAGTGACCCCTATCGATCTCCTAGCGGCAGAAACGAAGTATGTCTAAAGCAGTAGCTCACAAAATGACAGATCCGAGCGCTGGAACTCGGAAAGCAGAGAACTGAGGTAAACACGGCCAAGTAAACTACTACGTCAACCAGTTTCTCATCGGAGACGGATATTTCAACGCTTTTCTTCACAAGATCGGTAAAGAAAACACTGCAGCCTGCCAGTACTGGGACTCTCCAGTAGACGATGCAAACCATACTTTTTTCATTGGCAAGAGGTAGGAAGCTCCACGATGGGAGCTAGAAACAGCATCAGCGTAATAAGCCCAGAAAACATGGTGGAAAAGATGCGGACGAACGATCAGACTTGGAGCCAAATTCGTTCCATCGTAGAAGTCAATCTCCGCACAAAAAAAGAGAGAGCACGACGCAAATATACCTCTATGTATACAGACTGATGAAAGCCTCGCCGGCAAGATAGAATAAACTGACATAAGAAGATAAATATGAAAAAGCCGTCTCCCAAAGGGTAAAGAAAACGAAACCGCTCTGAAATAATGCAAAAGCGGTTCCTGAGTGCTTGGCCTCAAGATGAAAGGGGTTAAGGTGGTTTTTAATGGGTGAGAGTCGCAAAGTATTTGAAGCGAACCTAGGCAAGAAAATAAAACAAAAGACTAAAAGTTGCTGTAGTCAATCAACCGGGTTAGGATATTGAAAGTTTTAACTTCTAGAAGACCTTAGAAGTCTATCAAACGCTAAAGCGTATGGTCCTATGTAAATACGCTACCGGACATCATTCGAAACAGTGCCCCCTCAAAATGGCTTCTTATTAAGCTGTGGAGACAGTCTTGGTTGATGGAGGCTTTTGTGACTACTATCTTCTTTCATCGCTTTGGAATGAGTTTTAGGTCCCTAACCCAAAAACATTCAAAAACCGAACACCAATCTAGGAGTAACAAGCATAGTGTAACTGTAAGGGAATGGATTCAGAGCCATGGTTAAATAAAATTTAAAACGTTAATGCACAACGATCCACTGGTAGCCAAAAAGCCATATATTTGGGAGAAAATGAGGAGTTAGCCCTAAGACTATCTTTTGGATGTACACATCAGACCCATCTTAAACTGCGATACCTTAGTATGGTGGTAATACAAAAATAAATCTAGCAACCTAAGGTTAATGACAAAAGTATAGATGATTGCGTGTAATCATGCCATGAGAACGACGCCATCTTGTCCTCTTGCCCCTATATCTATACATGCAAGAATCTGCAGCGAAAAACGCTCTAGGAATAGTCAATTTATTGGATGGAAACCAAACCCGGAAGGCCTCAATTCTTATAAATAAACTGGATTTATGCTCCAATACAGACCACATAATACCTCATCATGACGAAATCGCATTCGCCTGCATTTTAACTAGCAGAGGAGGAGACAAATGGTACAAGACGGATGGATCAAAGATGGAGATAGGAAGCGGCGTCAAGATCTTCTTCCTGGTCACAAAGGAGTAGCAGACAATGAACATACAGACGAGCCCAAAAGCGATCCTCACCAGAAAGAGAACTACTCGTAGCAGATCAAACCTCTATTCTCCACTCTGAGAATACAAGTAGAGCGAACGATACAAATAAAATCCAGTGAAAGGTGGAAACAACTTCCAACCTGCGAAACCTCAAGACAATTATGGACGGAACTCACCAAATCCAGAACAAGTAAGATGCTCTTGAAAAGCAGAGCTGAAATATATAGGCTTGTTGGATTACTCAAATGCCATAATCCTCTAGGGGCGCACGCTACCACCTTTTGTATCAATGTCCAAGCCTCAGTAATTTGAGACAAAGAAACTTAGGAAATTATTAATTCCACGACATCTCACTGCTGCTTCACTTAAATCTCCTTTCAGACTCGCGGATGCAACAAGATGGCTTTGAACCGCTTCGAAAGCTATAACCAACGCAAGACGGAAAGCGGAAACCGGTCCAGGACGTTACATTGGGTTTACACAGACCTAAGCGTGATGAAGTATAGAAAGGACTCGGCTTCAGATACCTCATCAACCCGCCAAAAAGAATCATTTAACCAGGAATACAACTAAAAAATATATTTGTTAATCTGATCTTTATGAAATACGTATTTAAGTCGAAGTAGCCAGGTAGAACTAAACTCAAGAGACTAGAAGTGGCAATGGAAGAAGGATCCTTTAAAAAAAAAAAAAAAACATACAGCAGATGAAAGTATATCAGATCAGTGGTGCCTCTGTTTCATGTGCTCAATGTCACCAATATAAGCCCGAAAGATAAAACCATCCATTCCATATCCACAAGGATATTCATGTAGCCCGGAAGTTAGTTCATATAAATTTCCTTAGCCCTTCCATATGGGATCGAAACACATTGACGACAAAGAAGGGATTCCGTCCTGATATCTACAAGTTGCGAATGGAAATTGGGTATGAAAGCATATGGATTGAACATTTTTCAATCGCACAGCGCAGGTGACTAGGACTTGTACATAGATACAATCACTATGACCCAATTTCACATTTCGCCCTTTTTCAATGGAGTAGTTCAAATCATAGCACTGAAAGTTTCGTTCATGTTCTATCCACGGCTGACAGGAATCTTGTAGTTGACCACCCCACATCTATTTGGTTTATGATGGGTAAAACCGAATCAGGACCACAATTCCAATAATTGCAATTCTGATGATTTCTCTATCATACCATACTTTAAGTTTCAGCATTCCAATTCGTTTGTTAGGAAAGTCATGTTCAATAGCTGCCCCATCTGTCGGCTAACTTTGAGTAATCTGTATTTAGAGTGTAAATAGTAAATTAATTGACTGCAATCGGATCTAACTTTCATTCTTAAACAAGTTTCTTCTTTCTTTCTTCCGAGTATGTCTAGGCACGCGTTTTACAACAAATCCGGTTGCACATCTATGATAGACATGCATCTCAACTCGTTACAATCCCTTGCTACGTATGATAGTAAACGCAGTCTAATGCAACCAAACGAATCAAATTGAAACTCTAGACAATAATCAACAACACAAACTCTCACTTATTAATAAGCATTGACCATCCGTGAAAGCATAAACTAAACACCTTTCCGGAACCCAATTATCATGATATGTACGAAATATGTTCGAATATTACTAATGTGCGTTCACACATACACGTAGAAGATGTCTCAATCTCCGTATCGGATTCGGATGGCTCCATTGAAGTATTAATTAATTAAATGCACCCAAACTGATGGTAGAAATTATTCCCGGAATTCGAATTTCAAAGTGGCGACACCCAATGCACCAAGCACCCAAATCGCCACCTGACAGCTTGTCCACAAACAAGCAGACCAAACAACGACACAGCTTATCCGCCGCTGTTTGCACGAATTTTTATTCGGGAAATACTCGTACCATGAATTACCAGGTAGACTTGGAGGTGAACCAAAGAAGCAGTAGAAGAAACAGCTCCAGCTTCACATTCAACAGTAGTATAACTTTCTCCTCTTAGCCGCCAACAACTACGGCACGCTGAAAGTGCTAAACTTGTCGATCGAATGGATGTTCGAGTTTTTTTTATTTTTTTTTTTTTTTTATAGCCTCCAACAGTAGTTTAGCTGCAGCGGTACACCCATTTCCCCCCTCAACTGCGTGGCACAGAGATGATAATCATCGCTCGATCTATAGTAGATGTCTGCCTCCTTTGCGCTCTTCTAGTGAAACCGTATTCCAACTTGGAGCCAACTAAGACTCATGAGAAATGAAAAATAGGCACAGACCTAGAGAAACTTGGCAAAAGATGGTCTTTTTCGCATGCGACGTCAGTTAAATCAGCCTCACCTACATTTTACCTCTTGTATGCTAGTATCTTACAGATATTCGTACTTTTCTACGAGTATATGCCAACGGAAAGTGTAATTTTTGCACTAGCCAATCCCCCAAAGGGGGGGTTTCTATGGTTTTCATTCCAAAATGCATATTTGTCATTCGTTTTTCGGATGACTGCTTCAAGATGGGAAACACGAGTTTTCACTTTAAATAGAAAAACCAGGAAACTGCTGCTAAATGAAGTACGAGTATACTCGCATCTATAGATGCACCGAGGAAAAGTGGAATTGAAATCAAATTCTTCCGACTGTAGCCGGTGCATAAATTAGTTTTTCCCCCCCAGAGAGTGATGCAGCAGCTCATCTCCTTTTCATCTAACCGGAGAAGATGGTGATCTCGATACTTTAATGCAGTCGAACGGGTGTATTTGTATCTATTCGTGCACCATAATGGGAAGGAAATGAAAAGAAAACTTTTCTGGGCACCGACAAGATACGAAGATAAACATTTCCAAAACTCTGATATCTCGGATATTATCCACATGAGTGTTTTCTTTAATGGGCCTCGACTTATTAGCATAAATTGTTCGGTATTCGGTGTTAGGTGTTTGGCCTTTTTTAAATCTTCTCAGTCTTATGTAAGTCGATTGTGTTTTTTTTTTATTTTTTTTTTTATTTTTCTTATTGTTCAAAGTGACAGCAACAGTGATGAATGGAAGCATCGGAAATTCGTTGAGATTTTCTCAAATTCGCATGTGTGGCCAGCCTGGGGGTGAAATGAGTTTTGTTCTCAAGCATCCAATTTCAGACAGATATCTGAGTATCTTGCGAAGGAAAAATGCTCTTAGGGATGTGTAACTAATGTTCGAAATTGGAAGTTAACTACCAGAGGGGTCTCATTTGAATAAATAATTTTATTTTTCACATCTGCATTCGATGTATGTTTAGAGTTTACTTTTAAATAACTCCAATTTGTCGGTTTAATTTGCGAGGTCGTTTGCATATTAATTGAAAACTTTTTATGGACTTGATCCAACTAAATCGATGGCACATAAGATGATAATTTAATTGCCATTATCAAGCCAAGGCAATATTGTTGGCTCTTTAAAATAAAGGTGCGTTGGCTTCGATGCAGCATTGCCAGTTTGTCGAGTCGAGTAGAAACTCCAAAAGATTTTGTAGCATATAAAGGGTTTTTTTGTTTAGAGGGATACAAATTCAATATGAAATAAAATACTTGAAGCTAATGTTAATGTCTATGATATCAGCTTTATTTAATAGATAATTTTATGCCATTAGTGTTTAAATATGATATCGGGTATGTGCGCGCCATGGCTAGCTCGAATGAAGCGCAATGGTGAAGTACAATTTTCGACAACTCTATCGAGCAACTGGGGCCGTATATCAGCAATAATACGGCGAATGTTGAATGTTGGTTTATCAACATAGACTAGTGACTTCACATACCCCCAACGAAATTAATCTGAAGGTGTGAGATCACAGGATCGTGGAGGCCAATTCACAGGTCCATTACGCGAAATTATGTGTTCAGCAAATGTTTCCCGCAATAAATTGATGGTGTCGGGCGCCGTGTGGCATGTTGTGCCACCTTGTTGAAACCAAAAGTCTATCACGTGAATCCCATTCAACTGCCAGTCAGAAATCATGTTTCTATAGCGCTCTCCATTGACGGTAACATTCTGGCTGACATCGTCCTTAGCACACCAAACAGTGAGTTTTAATGATTGTAAGGGCGTCAACTCCAAACTCGGCCATTTTGCTTACTTACATATCCATTTAACCAAAAATGGGCCTCATCGGAGAACAAAATTTTGCGTTGAAAATAAGGATCAAGCTGAAAGTGGTCATGCGATTTCAACTCTTGCACAAGCTAGATCTTATAAGCTTTTAGGCCAAGATCTTTCCGTAAAATCTTTCACAAATTGGATGGGCATAGCTCCAATCGCTGGGCACGATGGCGAATCGACCCATTCGGATTCTCCTCAACACTGCGCTCCACAACGGCAATAGCTTCTTCTGTTCGCACTGTTTGTCGTCTTTGGGGATGCGATCCACTAGAGTGTACGTAGTGCGGAAGCCATTCATCATGTTCCGAATAACTTGCTCGGATGGACGATTATGTCGACCGTAAAATGGGCGCAGCGCAATCTTCAACTATCAAAATGACAATCTGTAGAAACAGTGTTGCCAGTTTAAAACCAAACCTCTAAAAAAGACACCCTTTATATACAAGAGACGAACTCATGAATCCTTTTGTAACTATTTCATTTCATAGAGCACAGATGGCACGAAGGGCTATAATTAGAGAAGGATTTTTTGACAACTGATAGATTGTAAAATATTGGCGGAGGAGTACAGAACGTTCCTGGATTTTTAACGTAAACCACCTGTCATTTAAGACCTTATGTTTACGAGATGCCCATACATCCATAAGAAGCAAGGATACGCCTTGCCATCGCTTATAATACTCGGTTATTTATAATACCAAAGCAGTACTTGTGTTGGAGGCACAAGTTCCACCCTTGGTATGAGTCGAGGCCGACCTAAAACCTCTTGCTGTTCTTAGGGTCACAGCACCCAGTACTTTTTTGCAACTCTACAATGGGTCAAACCAACAGGAAGACCCTTCCCGCATTTTGGGTTTAAGCCACAGCCACCATGACGCTCCCACAAGGGGGCCTACCTCTAACAAGTCAGGCCCGGACCGAAATCCGGGGGGCTCCTGACTCCCATGGTACCGTGATTTAAGTCCTGGTATGGACTACCGGTGGTCCAGCCGCCAACAAGACCTATGACCGACAACTTGTAACTGGTCAAATCGTAGCAACCATTCAGAGGCTGTAATCTGAAGATGTTTACGATAAGACCAGTAATATGCTCTGCAGCCGCTTTTTATTAGACAACGTCATGGATGAGCGAAGCCTTGATAAATGGGCGGGGGCCGCGGAGGAGTACAAAACGAACCAACGGCAGCTCTGAAACTCTTATAGCGGGCTACTGGCACCATCCACTGAAGGATCTGGACCTCCCGGTTGACACAGCCTAACTAACCGGTGGTTAGCTGCTGTTGTTAAGCAACAAACACCCTCTGATGTGGATGGTTTTAGTGTTGATGTCATCAGCAAAAGAAAAACGGACCACAGTTTTTGACTATGCAAGTGAAACCTATCATAGCATACAATTTCCAAGGCACAATATCCACACAGGGACATGACAGTCACGTGACTGCCCAGCTCTAATATGCTGGCTGTCCGAAAGTCAATATCAACTCAAATTACAACGTTCTTGTAGCCAAGACGCAAATGAATATATCCCGAACAACAAAAAGCCGAAGAAAAACTAGAAAAAATTTAACGTCGAACGGCTAAATGGCAAAAGACAACCCGAGCCTTGTAAAGTTCTACAATACGTTGACAACATCAAGCGCAGAAAACCACTAGCAAAAAATTCAGCAAGTCATTAGAGACGCCGCATATTATGTACTATATTTCAAAATGGCTTTAATGGTATTGGACCGTAAACAAAATTAATGTTGACCAAAGAAAGGACACTCAACAGGTTGTCCCTTCGGCTGCTTTTTTGGACCGGCAAGGCAACTGATAAATATGTCCCTCTTATGGATAACGAAGAAAGCGCTGTATTCCTGTCGGTCCAATTCTACTGTATGGCGTAGAAGCATGGACTTTATCTAAATGCCCATGTTTTGGTTCAAGAAAAATGTTTTTGGGGTGATTTTCATTCCCGTCTGCATAAGCAGATTTTGTAAAAGAAAATATACAAACGAGCGACTTAACAAAAATTGACTTAATCAAAAGAGCTAGAATTAATCGGTTCAGATAGCTAGAACATACTGAATGAGAGTTTTCGAAACCATTCAGGATGGACAACGTGGTAAAGTGCGCAAGTTCACAACCGAACAACTGCACAATGCGATTGCAATCTTATTGAAATATTATATGAAGGGAGAGTTATATTAGCACAGGTTTACGTCAGGAAAGGTCAAAATATTCCAGATGATGACTGGAAAATCCCGAGTGTTTCAAATCGATTCACATGGATTCCTCGTCGATTTCAAGGCCGCTACTGACAGTAGAGACAAGCTATGATATATATGTGTATGAACGTGTCCGCATTAACCATGACTAATTTTGTTATTCGCACAAAACTGCGATTATTCAGGATGACGATGGAGAAGTATCACTGATCCATCATGGTAGAAGATAATCTCGAAGTCAAGAAAGGTTTTAGACAAGGTGACATCATACTTGAGAAAATTGAATGAAAATCAGAAGCGAAGAAGTCTATCAAAAGCCTGTGCAATTGCTCACATATGGCGATGATATTGACATTATTGGAAGAACAAAGTGAGCAGCCCACAGCGTTTTCATGAGCATTGAAATGCAAATAACAAAATTATGCTCAGTAGTTAAAGTGTATGCTGACTACTTAAAGTGGAAATAAACATCAACAGCTTCGAAAGAACCTTACAATTCTTTTTATTTATTTTTGTTTAAGCGCCAATACAGTTCGGGGTGAACCTGGACCTCAACTAACAAGCCTCTCCAAGTTTTTAGCATCCACTTGCACATTCCAAGTCGGTTGAGGTCCCGTTCTACGTGAGCCCGCCATCTAAGGTGAGGTCTTCCTCTACTGCGATGGATGTCCATTCGCTCTGCATGTCCCAGCCATCTCAGGCGACTGATTCGCTGGTGGATGTAGCTGTACAGCTCATTGAATCTTCTCCTCCAAAGCGCGTCAATGCAAACGAAACCCAATATTTTTCGAAGAGTTTTTCTCTCGAAATGACTAAGGATATTTTCACCCGCAGGGATGATTAAGGTCTTATACAGAGTATCCTTGGTTTTTCAGGATTGGGCCTTATTACACAATGCCCTTCTTAGCCAAAGGTAGCAACGATTGGCAAGAGTGATTCTTCGTTTTATTTCCGCTGAGGTGTTGTTTGCTGAATTCATAGCAGAGCCAAGGTAGACGAAGTCCTTTACTACCTCGGAATTATAGCTGTCGACTGTGATGTTCTGTCCAATTCGTCGATGTTATGTGTCCCTTCTTGTTGAAATAGACAGCAAATGACAAATAGCTCTACCGATCACCATCTTGAAAGAGTTAACTTTCAGCCAATTAAAGACAGTTTAGAAAATCATAAGTATCTGTTCAACAAACATTAATATGTTTCCTGAATAAGAATGGAGCATCATCTTGTCAATTGACTCATTTACTTTTCATTGAATTTAACCCTTTCCTAACGACCTAAGTGGTATAAAAAGAAAAGCATATATTTTTTTTAGATTTTTATCAGACTCCTAAATGCACATTCCAAAACCTAGACTTGTTGGTACCGTCAGGAACTTTGTATGCCAAAAAGTCTGAATTTTATAAACTTAGGAACTTGTGGACTTATGCCGGGGTATTCTGAAAAACAGTTCTTTTTGTCAATTAAACAAAAGAACATACAATGCGAGTATTTTGTACCAGGTTTTTGACTGTATGTTTTTCATGCTACAGACTTCACATCTTTCCCTGATTTTGTCGAAGCGAGGCCAATAAATCCCCCCGTTTCCCATCTCTATGTCTCAGGGGATAGAGAAGCACGATTTACGTCGCTTTGACACACTTGGGCTCGGAACATTGGCTTCTGACGATCTTTTTTTTTTTTAGAAATTGGTAGGTCTTTCTTCGACATTTGTTATCTTTCACAACCATGGGATGGGAAACTGAAGACCTCGTGACATCTTTTTCTTTTCGCTAAACAGTGGTTTCCTTATTTCCATGGAAATTAGAGATAAAATGCACAACCTTGTTCATCCTTCTAAAACCCAATGTCTAGATTCGAAAACCTGTAGTCTTAATCTCCTCTGTTCAATTTGTTATCAACTTGCATGTTGTTAGGCAGTCCCTTTCGGTTACTTCTGATTGTTCCAAGCCAAAGGTCCCTTCAGTTATCAATTTCTCCGGCAAGGGAACAAATGAAATAAAATTTCCAAAATATATGACTTTGTTTGTCAGTTCCAATATAACTTGTTCTCCAAGTGAATAATCTGCAAACTTCGCCGTCATTTGCTCATCTTTGGCTTAATAAATCACTTCTTGATAAAACCTCTTTGATCTGACAAGCACCACCTTTTTATAGGTTTCATCGGTAGATATTGTTTCAGAGCCAGACTTCCCTTGAATTTTACCATGAACTCATCAACACTCACTTCTCTGGTTCCATGATAACATTCCTGAAATTTTCTGTTCAGCTCTTTCAACATTGGCCTTATCTTGAACATCTTACCTTTACAGTTCAGGGGCATCATAGAATGATCATTACAATTTAAAGATGACTGTATTGCCGCAAATCTGTCCCTGGTCATCGTTTTGCGTTGTTTATATCAGGTGCCAAGGAGAAATGGTCAGTCCAAGCTGGTGGTTGCTTTAATACACGATGCTCTCTAATATTTAATCAATGAAAACCAAAAAAGTCTATACGCAAACAATCGGAAAAAAGTGCTTCAACTGCTCCAGTATCATCAAAATATTCTAACAAATTAGTTTGCTTATCACATTTTTTCCACTTTCGGTCTATTTCAAGTCTGGTAGCCAACGGTACCAAGTTTACTACTGAAGTAGCAAAATTCACATCAGGGCTTGATGAAGAAGTAGTGGCTGTGGTTGTTACTTGCTGAGGGTTCAATGGTTGCTCTCTTTCTTATTCCAAGGTCGACAGCTGGTTGAGCTCTCTTTCCAATGCTTCTTCGAGAATTTAATCGACGTCCCTCAAGAGTTATGGTTGAAGGTCTTCTTGATTCTCCTCATCGGACACTTCTACATCAGACCCTGCATTACATTCTGGAAGGTCTTCTAGAAGATAGGCTTCGATCAGTGCGATATCATTCCATCATTCCAGAAGTCCATCGTAAATGACCTGAAACAACGCTACAATTACTTAGCAAATTCGGGTATGTACCACTCATTATTCCAAGTAAATCCCTGACGGTACTTTGCAGTACCCATCAGCTTTTCATAATCTTAGAATAGAAATAACCTAAAATAGGCTAACTGACTAATTTAAAAAGAAAACTAAACTTACCTTGCCATGTTCTATTTTTAATATATTTTCGAAATTTTTACACTTTACTTGTTCCGCCGTTTTTTCAAGACTCAATTTGCAGCCTTTACTGACTTTTTATTGTTCGCCAGAATTCAAATAACGTGCTGTGATTGGCTTGCTAAACAGTACTTTTAAGGATCGACAACGATAATTGTCCCTTACCCGGTCTGGTATTTGAAACATTTTGGCGGAAAAATAAGCGGTACGAATCAGTGCCGTCAGATAGGAAAGGGTTGGAATCTTGTCCACCAGCTCGCACAAATGTAAAGGGATATCCTTCAGAGAGTGAGGTGTGATACCGTTGTGCATCTTATCATTCTTGCATTCGGGCTATAGCAATATCAATTAGACAGTAAACTGTGTAATGCGATACCATAATTCTTGTGACAAAGCAATCAAATTGTCGCTTTTGGATACCAGAAATCGATTGAATTACCGCCCTTTACACCCTGTTCTCTTTCTCTATCAGAGACTTAAATTTTTAATCCGCAACCACATTTAACGAACGTAACCACACACTTAAGCTAAGACTATCAAAATCGCTGTAAGGGGTTATTATTAATTTAGAAAACCACAATCGAAACAGGCAAGCCGCCCCGTCAAAAGAGGAAACAATTGGCACAAATTGTATACACGCACACATACCAGTGCAAGAGACAATGCTCCCATTTACCAAACGAATGCTTTTGTAGTTCTTTCATGTTAACCTTGTTTGGTTTTTTTTTTTTTTTTTTTGTTTGTTGTCTAGTGACTGCTTTTAGGTTATGTTTGCGTCAGTTTATTATCGTTATTTTATCTCTGGTTATGGCTTAAAATAAATAGCACTTATGCAATTTGTGGGCGTTACCTAATTGAAAACCCGGTTTGCACGTAAATCACAGGATAGATGGCGTACGTGTGGTTGTGCTGCAATTAATCATCGACAGGGCTAACAAAGGACATGTGGTTTATGGTTAGTAATCAGAGTGTTGGTTAAGTGATTGATGCAGTGGAAATTTATTTCTCATTTTTCCATTTAAGGGGATTTATAAAAAAACTAGAACAAAACGAGTGACTAGTCATCACAAGAAATAAACATCGTTTTAACGGATTTTAAATCGTGGCTACTTTGACAATTTTTTGACAATTTTGGTGGGGGCTGAGGCCCCCATTTATTGGCTTAATACAAGCTTAATCTAACTTAAAAACTAACAGAAAGACTTAAGAGCTAGTGACCAAGGAAGTGATGGAGGAGATCTTGTTTGAGACGAGGAGTGCTCAGGTGGAAATGAAAAAGGGAGAGGTTCGAGTTGACCTTTCGGAGCATTCGGGAGATAGGTTCGTTGGAGCCATAAGAGGTGCGGTGGACCGGTAGATAGAAGAGACGAGGACAACGTAGATTGCGGGGGTTGGTATTGAAGGAAATGGAGTTCAAAATGGATGCACAGTCGATGGAACCTGAGAGAAGACGATGAATGAAAAGAACGTCAGCAATATTCCTACGTTCTTCTAACGAATTCATATTTAGAAGTTTGAGGCGGTCTTGATAGGGAGGTAAGATTAAAGGGTCGTTCCATGGCAGGCCACGGAGGGCAAATCGGAGGAATCGACGTTGAATACCCTCGATTCGGGAAACATGAACCCGGTGAAAGGGGGACCAAGCTTGACTGGCATACTCAAGCAGGGGGCGAACAAAGGTAATATAGAGAGATCTGGTTACATACGGGTTGGAAAATTCCTTGGACCACCGTTTAATAAAGCCAAGTGATGAGTTGGCTTTGAGGATCATCTTATCGATATGTGAACGGAAATTAAGCTCACAGTCGAATAATATGCCAAGGTCTTGGAAAGACTGAACCAGGGGAATTGGTTGACCATGGAGAAAATAAAGTCGGGGGGGAGACGGGTTGTATTTACGTGAGAAGGTTATAAATTGACATTTGGCTATATTAAGTTCTAGGCAGTTTTTGAGGCACCAGATTGAAAACCGATCAAGGTCTTCTTGAAGAAGGGCAGAGTCCTGGGGAGAGGAAATAGATTTAAAAAATTTTGTGTCGTCAGCGTAAAGGGAGAGGGAGGAGTGCTTAATGACACTCTCAACATCGTTGATAGTAAGAATGAAGAGAAGAGGGCCAAGATGACTGCCTTGTGGAACTCCAGATGAGGCCAGGAATGGAACAGAAAGGGCGGATCTAAACCGAACACTATAATATCGGTTTACCAGGTAAGAAGAAATCCATTTTAAAAAGAGCGGCTCAAAGCCGAGAGCAGACAATTTGAAAAGGATCAATTTATGAGATATCTTATCAAATGCTTTAGTGAAGTCTGTTGCGATAACATCGATTTCTTTGCCATTTTCTAAGGCTGAGAGTGCAAAAGACACGAATTCAACTAGATTTGTGGTAGTTGATCTACCTTTTAGAAAACCATGTTGTCGGGGCGAAATAAAAGGCTTGCATTTGAAGCTTAACGCTTCGTATAAAATGCTTTCAAAGAGTTTGGGTATATGAGAGAGTTTAGCAATGGGACGATAATTGGTAACTTCATGCTTAGATCCCTTTTTGTGTATTGGGATTATAAAAGAGGTCTTCCAAATCTGGGGAAATTCACCCTGTGTGAGCGATAGACGAAAAAGGTAGGAAAGGGGTAGAGACAGGTTGGAAGAGCATTTCTTAAGAAACATGGCGGGGAGTCCGTCTGGGCCAGGTATAAATTCATCCTTAAGATTTTGTAACTTTTCTTCAATAACTGCAGGATCGAAATTTTGAGTGAGAAAGGGACCAATAGAGAAATTTGGTAGATCATTGAAGTAAGAGGGATCTGGTACGAAGGAGTTGTTGGCAAATGATTGCTTGAAAAATGTAGCAAAAAAGTTGGCGATGGTAGGAGGATCACATGAAGTTTTGGTTTCGAAAGCGAGGGAGGAAGGATAACCATCGGTCTTACTTTTGCAATTGACAAATTGAAAAAAGGACTTGGGGTCATTTATGAGATTGGTTTGCGCACTATTCAGGTAGCGCTGATAGAGAGAGTTATAGAGTTCAATGAAATGAAGATATGTACCTAGATAATTTGAATAGTCGGAAGAAGAGTGGGTGCGAAGGAATACCGCCCATAACTTGTTTCTTTTGTTTCGCAGAGAGCGAAGTCTACGATTATACCAAGGAGGGGATGTAGAAGAAGTTTTATGGCGGGTGTAAGGCACATAAAGGGAGATGGATTTGAATATTTCTCTGTAAAAAATGGAGAGGGCATCAACCAGAGATAGATTGGTAAACTCAAAAGAAGCACTGCTTAGATAGGTATTAATTTTACGGAAATTGGCTTTGTGAAAATTGTAAGAAAATAGAACTGCGGGGGGAGGCGACTGAAGGGGAGAGTTGTGGAAAAATGAGAGAAGAAGTGGAGGATGAAAGTTATCAATAGTTGAAAGAGATAGGGGACAACACGATACTGAGGAGTTGATGGGATCAGTTGTGAAGATAAGGTCTAATTGCCTTTCCATATAGTTGGAAACGCCACTGACTTGGCATAGACTAGAGTCTGTTAGCCGATCTAAGAATAGGCATTCCTTAGTAGAAATGGGATTGGAAGCGATGAAAAAAGATAGGTCTTCAGATGGAGTCCACTTCAGCTGAGGCAGATTAAAATCGCCGAAGATAATGATATCATCAAGCGATTCTGATAAGTCGATCAAATTGTCAATTGCTGCAATAGCAAGTTGGTAGGATTCAATAGGTTGCGCCGGAAGAATGTAACAACACATAACGTACAGGCATCTGCGAGTGAGAGTTATTTTAACCGACACAAAGTCGAGCTTAGGAGAGGATGATGTTGCAACGAGAGAGGAGTCCAAGCTGTTGTGAATAGCCAGTAGGACACCTCGACAAGGGGATTCAATCAAGGGGGGTGCGCGATCATCATCCCGAAAAACATTAAAAGAAGGAGGGAATAACTCCTGGTTTTTTATGTTGGGGATAAGATTAGTTACGGTCAGAGCATAGATATCAAATGGGAGAGCATGAGATTGGCGGAAAACAGCGTGGGTTTTAGAACGGAGTCCTCTTACGTTCTGGTAATAGAAGGTGAGAGGGAGGTTTTTGCATGACTTTTTAGGGTCGAAAAAATTTATCATGGTCAAGGCGACTGCGTTGGAGGTGTGAGACTCTTTTAGAGTGTACATATTGGCGAAGAGCGGCAAGATCGTCTGCAACTTTTTGGGGGGGCGTATTGAAAATCTCGTGATACTTTATATAAAGTTTCCTGAGACTGGTAACGTCTGTAGGGAGGCCTTCCTGCTGGATAGAAACCATGACGCTTGTTTTTGTTTTACCCTCGTAGCACACCGAGTCGGATTTATCGTGCAGATAGGCGATGATGCACACGTTCTTTAAGGAGTGCACATTGATAAGGAATCAGAATCAGAAGAACTTCTTACATTGTCACTTAAATGCGGAATAGTTTTAGAAAACTTCTTCCGTCTATCTTAAGTAAATGCAGGGCCTTCCAATAGAAACTTCCGAACTTTGATAGTTGATAACGGACATACTGTTGAAGATTTGGATCTGTCAAATTGGCTGTCATTTATTCAGTCTATTTTGCCAAATCACCATGGATAGACATAGCGTTCAATAAAACCTACAAATGATAAAATTGTTTTATCAAAATGAGTGTTCTGTTCGGGCAATATTCCGCGTGCTTCGCCCATTTTACCGTCGCCATAATCGTCCTATCGAAAGGACTATTCGCATTTCGCAGTGTGGTGGATAAATTTGAGTCCAACGATTCAGTAAACGACAAAGCAACACTCGTACGTCGACGAAATGCAAGATCTGTCGAAAACATCGCCGCTGTCCGTGAGAGTGTGCAGGAGAATCCGAGGCAGTCGATTTCGCGTCGCTAACAAGAACTCGGCATTTCACAGACCACAATTTGGCGAATTTTGCATCGTGACTTGGGCCTGCAGCCGTACAAAATTCAACTAACCCAGGAGCTGAAGTTAAACGACGATAGACAACGACGTGTGTTCGCTGGAGCAGTTGGAAACTGACCCTAACTTTCATCTTCAGCGATGAAGCCCATTTCTGCATGAATGGGTACGTCAACAAACAAAATTGTCGAATTTGGGACGATACTGATCCACATGAGATCCAAGAGCGTCCAATGGATTCCGAAAAAGTCACTGTTTGGTGTGGATTTCGGTCCATATTTCTTTGAGAACGATGTTGGGCAGGCCATCACCGTCAACGGCGAGCGTTATATGTCGATGATTACCAATTTCCTTTAATCTGAATTGGATGATATGGACACCAACGACAAGTGGTTTCAACAGGACGGCGCTACGTGCCACACAGCTCACATCACATGGGAAATTCGAGGGCATGGTCACGTCATGTGGAGGTGATCTGGACTGGCTACCGAGATCGTGCGATTTGACCCGGTTAGACTTTTTCTTGTGGGATTTTCTGAAGTCGCAGGTTTATGGGAGTAAGCCAGAAAGCCACAGTGGTCCTCAAAGCCAACATAATCCACGCCATCGGTTAAATTCAGCCTGATTTATGCGCCAGAGTCATGGAAAATTGGACGTTTCAGATGCGCGCCACCCAGAGAGGCCGCATCGGACATTTGAACGATATTATATTCCATACATAATGGCTTCGATAGGTCTTTCAAACGAATAAAAAATTTCGATGATATCTCACACACACTTTGTTTTATTTAAATTTAAAGATAGAAAGCGCTTAATGAAAGACACTTTTGTTTGAAATGTTGTTAAATAATTAAAAAAACGGAGCAGTAACGTTTTTCTGGTCATGGTGATCATAGACTATAATCATGCGTAATGTAAGAGTAGTCGTAAATATTGCAGAGACTTGGATTATACCCTGAACTTCAGCTTCTTCTCTTTGTATGGAACGGCTCTATCAGAGCAATACAGCGCTCAATTGGAAATAAGTTTGCAATATTTTCCAACGTCGTTCAAGCGTAAAGCGATTCGTTTCGTTCTGCGGAGATATGATACTGACTGACAGTCAAGATTTCGACCGGGAAACAGCTATTTGTGTCAAAATAACATGTGATTGTATTTTGAGCACCCTTTACATATTTAAGTACTCAAAAACATACGAGTACTGCTCACGTTGTATTAGAAGTTTAGTGCAAATAATAATTTGCAGGTACGGTGGTTTGCTCTATGCCACGAGAAGAAATTCAACTTCAACATTTATGGACAAAGAAGGCATCTTCATGAAAAGTCGGACCAACATGTGGAGTGGAGTTCAATTGACACCGCAGTTACTCGATTAGAAATTCTGTTTCATTTGACACCTCTCGATATTTTCAGCAGGCCAGTAGCTGCGACTGCAGCTATTCGCCTTAAAGCGACTACACAGTGGATAAATAATTCATTTGGCCAGGCTAACATTCTTAATACATTAGGAATCCTCACAGAGAACACCGATTACACCATACCTGAACTTTGATTTCACAAAGACTTCTATGTAAGCTTCCCCTCTAGATCCTTCTGTGAGGAAGATTGTGTTGGTGTTTTCTCAGATAGGCTAAATCTAAGCCTCTCTTTCCGTCTTCTAAATCACTGTAGCGTGTTACAGGCGGAAATTTTGGCGATTAAAGAAGCTCGGTCCTGGCTGAAGAAAAACGTGACATCTGCAAAGGATATCCGCATCTTTTCGGATAGTCTGGCCGCTATCAAGTCCCTGGACTCAGTCTCATTAAATTCCAAAATCGCCTTTGAATGCCGATCATATCTTATGCAGATGGCAGAGCAGTTCAACTTTCACCTTTGATGAGACATTCCAGGGAACTGTAGGGCCGATGAACTCGCCAAAATTGGAACCACTCTACCTATTCTACCGGAAAAGGGTAGCATAGGTATACAAATCGCTACGTGCAAATTAATATTAAAGCTGGATGCCAATAAAAGAACAAACCTTAGCGACTAAACAGATCTGGCCAAAGCTAGATCCGAATCGCTCTAAGAGTCTGATCCTTCTAAATAGGAAACATCTCAGCGCCATCATAAGTGTCATCACTGGACATGCCAAGAAGGCTTGGCGCTTTTATAAACGATTTCTGTAGAAGCTGCATGGACGAGGAGGAAGAGGAGACAATCCTCCACCTACCCTGTACATGTCCAGCTCTCTCCCAGAGAAGAAAACTTAACTTGGCAGCTTTCTTCTACAATGACTTAAACAATCTAAAAAATAAAGACGTAAACAGTCTCCTCCGCTTCATATTAAGCTCAAAATAGTTCCATTAGTAAGAGGATCATAGATTCACGTGGCATTACAATGGGCCAATACGCCTAAGTGGATTGGCGTTTCCAACAGCCATTCTTACCTACCTACCTACCTATTCGATTAAAAAAATTTTAATAAGCAGATTGTTAGTACCTGAAGCCTTCGCCACCGCTTTAAGTGATCATCATTAAGCTTGCGACCGTTGTCGAAAAGGAATATTAGGCTGCGGTTTATGCAGACCACATACCACTTGCGGTCTTCAAATAGGAAAAAAAATCAGACGTACTCCGTTTCATAGAAGTTTTAAAGGGGAGGTGTAAAATTACGCCTTGGGATAAAAACCAAGGTAATCTGTAATCTTATGATGGACACAAAAACATACATATATGCCAACAAGGATTCGAATGCGTTTTGAAATAATCTTGAACAGAAATCTGAACTGTAAATTAAGTATTATGCTATACGTATAAAAGGCGCAAAGGCCCAAAATCTTGAAATTCTGCTCTTTAAACTCCTGGCTTCAGATCTGTGCAATTTAACGCCGTGTATTTGTTTACTTGTTGCCAGCTGATACGCCACAAACTATCCTGGCCTTAGAAGCTAATATCCAGAGCGATATTGGTGATATGCGTATAGTCCCAAATGAATTGACAAAAATTAGCCCGACAGGATGCGCTTCATCAAAAATAACCAGAGGAAGCCACATGTAATGAATCATTCTTCATAGTGAATTGAGATTTTTTAATTTAAACTCAATACATGTCATTATTGCTTAAAAAAAAAAAACTATAAAGCTCTTTAAAAAAAAAAACCGCTTTTAGAAGAATGACTTGTTTTTTTACCAATTTTGCGGAAGCTACAGCGAGGAAGCAAGAGATGAAAAAGATATATAACAGTCTAAAACAAACATACACTTACATTTCAAGAAAGAGACAACTAAATCTACTGCTTTTTGATATTAGGAAACGGCTACTTCTAAACAGAGACATGGGCAAAGCTGTAGGGTCGTTGACTTAAATTCATCCGCCGAGTGCTTTAACAGTACAAGAATACCATACCGAAAACCCTACAGACTGCCTACAGTATTTTTAATTTGATGATGCCCTTTACTGTCCTATTAAATCTTGAAAACTAACGCTTATGCAACTTTCAGTGATACATCTCTTATCTGTCATCTGTCAGCATTTTGACACTTGCATATAAAACCACTGCCTTGCATGGTGCTTTACAAAGTACCAACTTAACTAATTTCATCAAATTAACATAAGCCTAAAGTATCTTAAAAATCAATCTAACACGTGAGTTCAACCCACACTCAAAGTGTGAATACATTTCTTCGGACTGACTGACGCGACATGCAGGGGCACATAAAAACCCGATTTCCATGTTTGGCTAACTACCTCAAGCTTTGCTAATTGAGGTTTTAAGATATTACCGCACCGCGCCGCCAAGAGAATTAAGTCTAATTGCTTTAATATGACATAGGCTGCTACAACGTAGCCATAGCTAGGCAGTGCCAGAGCATTTACGTTTAATTTTTTTCAAGCCTAAGATTGATTTTGCCTCTCAAATAGCCTAAAGTAGACTTTCTATCATTGCGTAAGGCTAATTTTTTTTCGTTCGTTTTCTTTATAAAAATGGATAGATTAAGCTACTCATAGCCCATTGGCAAATCTTCCCATTGTATTTTTGTAGCACAAAAACTATTCGCACTTCTTGGCAAGTTTAATAACCTCGCATTCCCTAAGTATTCCGACGTGCCTCACTTAGATGTCACTTAACAGGCTTGGTAATAATCACTTATAAGAAAAAAGCATCACTCACTACTCAAACTCGTACTCATACTCCAGTGCTTTCTTTTTACATTGTGAGTGCAAAAGTATAAAAAAGAATTAAAACGACTGAAACAGGCCAACAACTGACAATGACAACAACGGTGTATAAGTGATGACAAAGCCAGCGAAATGTCGGAGGGTTCACTTCACATGGACTTTCCAATACGTCAAACTGGACTGAACTGGCCATTGAATACTGAATGCTCAAAACTGAATACTTGTATGTTACCAGCAAATCACATTAGCTGCGGTAGCTTGACATATTGTAAAAAGAAAATAAATAGTGTCTTACCCTTTTGTTCTTCTTTTTTTATTATACTCGTGGACAATTTCAAGAAAAAAGGGTAAAAATCCGCTTTTATTTTAGTTAACTGACTCTTTTGGGTTTTTAGTGCTTTGGTAGCATTGTTAGTTCTGCATTTGTTTATACGAGTTACTATTGAACTGGTTGCAAGCGGAGTAGATTAACGTATGCATAGTTATGTTATGTAAAGCGATGGGTAAAATATGACCTTCATAACGGAATTCTATTTAAGAGGTTTGGCTTTGGTAGACACTTTAATATCTCTTACGAATCTACTCTAAGATAAACCACAAATTAGTAATGACCAGGCATTGCAGCTACTTGTCTTTCAGAAACTTCACAAGCAGAGCAGTTATGCTGCTGCAACATAGGCCATAGGATAAAATCTTGGGTGGATACACTTTTACACCAATTCATCAAAGACTAATGACAGGGTAGATGGAGGTGATTTGTCGCACCATTCGCCGTCTGGATCACTGTAGCGTATTTCAGAGGAAAATGTGGCAATAAAATAGTCCTAACAGGGTTAAAGGAAGACCTGCAAATCGGTAAGGATACACATATCGTCTCGGACACCTAAATTGCAGCTAAATCCTTGGAATCAGTCGACATGTTGAGATCTTCGCTGCGGAAAACAATTTAACGCAGCTTGTAAATGAGCCCACACGGATACCAGACGTTGATAGTCATATCGTCAACACTCTGGACTTGTTTTTAACTTCTCACCCTGATAAGAACACCATTGATGTGCTCTCCCGTCATATCATTGTGTCATATCAACTAATTTCTCGTACACCCATCAGACAGTTAGAGAAAAGATTCCAAAAAGAACTGTATGGCAATACGAGAAAACCAACTGGAGCGACTTCTTTAGGAATTTTAACAGGTCGTTATGTTTCCTCGATTACGACGTGGATGCCGCTGCTGATACAGACGCCATTCTCTTTGAAATGAGAAACTTTATCCCTCATCGGATGAAGAGTATCAAACCAAAAGAAAAGGCATGGTACGACTCGAGCTGTAAAGATGTTGTCAGGGTTAGTGAAATGTTTTTTTGGTCCTACAAAACCAACCCAACAGATGAAAACCGAAAAAAGTTCAAACGAGCCAGAAATGACTGCAACGCCTTTCTTAAACGTGTAAAATTCCAATACGACCAAAAACTGAGGCAAAAAATACTACAATGTCCAAAAGGTAGTAAAAATTTTTGGTCGTTCGTCAAAAATATTAGAAATTCTGCTTTGTCCTAAATTCCAACGCTCATTTACAATGACATTCCAGCTGTCAGCTTTTTGGATAAGGCCAATCTGCTTGCTGCACACTTTGCGGCCAGCTAAACACTCCCAGATTGTGCTTTGTCTCCGCCTACACTTGAGTGCGTCGAATCTTCAATGGGATAAATCCATTTTCGCACTCGTGTAGTAGCAAGAGTTCTTAAAGATCTTAACATTCACAAATCCGCTGGTCCAGATGGTATGTCTCCCCTTCTTCTGAAGAGGTGTTCTTGCTCGCTGGCAAAACCACATTTGTCCAGCCCGTCCCTAAGAATGGCGAATCTTCCTCTCTCTCTTCCTACAGACCCATTGCACTTACGTCCCTTCTCTGCAAGGTCATGGAAACGCTGATAGACCGTCAGCTCATGAAATATCTCGAAACACGAAAACTTCTGAATGACCGGCAATATGGTTTTCGTCGCAACAAGTCCGCTGGTGATTTGATGGCATGTCTCACCGAAAATTGGAGCCAAAGCGTACATCAATCTGGCGAAAGCAAGATAGTTGCACTTGATATTTCAGAGCACTTTAGACAGAGCTTGGCATCAGGCTCTTTTGTCGAAAACGCGTGCTTTTGGGATCGATGACTCTCTTCTCCAATGGATTAGAAATTACCTTTCGGAACGTTCAATTCAAGTTGTCTTAGATGGTTCCAAGTCTGGTATTCACAAAATAAATGCTGGTGTGCCCCAGGGCTCCGTTCTGCTTCCGACTCTCTTTTTAATTTTTATCAACGATCTCTCATCTGCTACTTCTAATCCAACATATTCCTTCATTCTCGGACTGACGTCCCTGTAGAACGGGAACGGCAGCATATATTAAGCTCATTAAATTCTGATATTAACAGCAAAACTAATTGGGGAACCACTAACAGAGTAGAATTTAATGCTTCCAAAACTCAATGCTGTCTTCTGTTATTAAAGCGAAATTGAAACACCCAGCCATTATCCATGAATGTCACTTGCATCGTCGAAACCGAAAAACTTTCCATCCTCAGTATGTGCGTCAGTGACAACTTACGTTGGAATAACCACGTATTCGATGTCGTCAAAAATGCTGCGAAATGTCTAGGTTTTCTCAAGCGATGAAAGAAATAATTCACCCCTTCTGATCTTGCCTCAATATATAAGGCAAAATTGGAGTACAATGCCCACATCTGGTCGGGTGCGCCCAAAACATCTCTGTACCTGCAAGATAGGATTCAAAACCGTGCGATAAAACTCATAGGTGATGCTAATATCACTCAGTCAATGGATACCCTCGAACACCGACGAAATGTCTCGTGTCTCACTTTGTTTTATCGCTATTTCCACCATCAGTGCTCCATAAACATCGCCAATAGCATTCCGCCCATTCAAACCTTCAACCGTACCACCCGCCTCGCTATGAATGCTCATCAGTATACCCTCAAACCTACTTTCGGACGTACTCTAAAATATCGTGATTCGTTCCTACGCCGTACAACTCGCTAATGGAATGCCCTGCCGAGCTCTTTATTTCCTAGTCATTATAACCTTCAAACATTTAAAACCAACGCTCACCGGTACCTCTCTTTCTATCCTCCCTGATTTTCCTTCGCTAGCGCTGTGTGCAAGCATTTTAAGTGTACTTAAATCCCTTGAGCGCGCAAATTATAAAACAAATCAGTGGTTTTAAACTCTACGGTAGCTCTCGATTGATATTCATGTCTTAGAGTGACGGAGGAGTAGTTCAATATTAATCTCCTGCCTGCTGGAGCATATTGATATTTTGGAGAATTGTAAGGCTGATGTCCTCATCAAATATACTTCCCACTCTGATGGCTACATGTAAACTCATGTAGGTAGATGCATATCAACAGTACCATAGGTATTATAACTACGCACCGGCTCATACAGCAAGCATACAGCAAAGCTTGCCCAATATTCAAACGATTTCTTCAGAAGTTACATGAGCGAGAAGAAGGGTCTGTATACTAGATGGAGTGAAAAGCGACATCCTTGACCGCCAGAATGCGCTGCTACTGCAAAAAAGGTTATGGTGCCTTGAAGTCCGTTCATATTTAGACAGACAGGCCAAATTTCAGTGCGATACTGTCTGTAGTTTTGTTTTGGCAGCTGATTGTTTTTGACGTGTTTGGCATCATGTTGAGTATGCACAAAAACGATTTTTGTTATCTCATAAAACATTATTTTTTGAGAGGCAAAACGGGGAAAGAAACAAAAGAAAAGTTGGATAAATATTATTGGGCTAATGCTCCATGAGATTACACCGTCAAATATTGGTTTCGAGAGTTTCGTGGTGGCCGCAACTCCACTACCGATCAAGTCCGCCGCGGCAGGCCCTCCGATGCGGTTACAGAGGACAATGTCAAAAAAATACATGAAATGGTGTTGGCTGACTGGAAAGTGAAGGTGCGCCAGCTAGCAGATACCACAAAGATTAGTATTGAGCGCACACGCCATATTTTGGGCAATATTCTGCATATGAAAAAGTTATCCTGCCGCTGGGTGCCGCGAATGCTCACTCCTGACCAAAAACACGAACGCGAGAGCACTTCGAAAGAACGAAAGAGTGAAAAACGATTTTGACGCCCAAACTGAAAAAAAGACGACTTGAATGGGCAAAAGAACACACAAATTGGACACTACATGGAGCGATGTAGTGTAGTGAGGTTTGTATTGGTGATGAACTGAAACGTATAATTCGCAACTCAAAGGAGGTATTTCACAAAGACTGCTTAAAAGAAACAGTGAAGTTTCCACCATCCCAAATGATATGGCGATGCATGACGGAGCGTGGTCAGCTGTATTTCGTTGATGGTCTTGTGAATGAAGCTAAGTAATAGAACATTTTAGAAGAGCAGCTCTTCCTTCAATACCACTACTTCAATCAACTGAAGAAAATTATATATTTCATCTTGGTGCGTGGGGCCATACGGCGAAATCAGCTAAAGTTTGGTTATCTGCTGAAACTGTTCCTTTGATGGAATAGACTTCCCTCGACTGCCTTGATTTTTCACCAATTGAAACCTTATGGCACAAAATGAAACAAAGATTGAGACAACAACCGCCAAAGACACTTCAGAATTTAGGCCAGAAAATATGTAAATGAATTATGGCAATCCTTCACTACTGAACAATGTCAAAAATTAGTGGACACTATGCCACAGCGAATTCATGCTGTCATAAAAAATAAAGACGATGTAGCACAGTGGTGAAAGCATATTTCGACATCGTAGACCACCGTTTTTACCTTAAAATTTATGCAGGTCAACTATCTTGCTTTTTTTAACCAGCTACAACTACACAACACAATTCCTAAAATACATCTTTCATTATGTAATTCTTTGACGTGAAATAAAGGTTTCCGTTCTATAAAAAACAAATAGTCATTATCTCTAGAATTAACATTTATTCAACCTGTAAGCATTCGATAACCAAAGATAACTTAAGATAGACCAACTATTTTGCATTTGGGTTGTATTGGCGTAAGCATCTTCAGCCATAACTAAAAACAATCTTTAGGTTGTCTCGAATGCATTGATTTTATGAAGAGCAGATGGAAATGAACTTGCTCATTATGATGATATTCGGTCCGGTTTTCATAGACGAAATTGGGAGTTGTTATACCAACATACGAGTTGTTGGCGGCATGGCCTTGGTCAATACAATCTAGGCTAATCTTCGAATAGCAAGGACATGTAGAATGAATGAACATTTCGCTCTTGTCCGCTGAGTCAGACCACTTTGTGTATCGCACTCAGGTGAATCAAATTGTTGCTTACAACTAGAGTATGCCTGTCGTCATGCCAATTACTATACAACAAAAATATTGCTTGAGACCCAGAATTACCAAGAACTATAGCACAACCTGGAGGAACTAAGTGGCATAATGTCATGGAATTGAATTTAAGAGAGGCTACAATAGAGCTTATTTTCAGAGCATTTCGTGGCAATGACAACACAATTTAAAACTATTTTCTAAAGCAGGAGATTAGTATTTTTGAAATCCCTGAAATAAAAAACAGATTCCACATTCTCCATGCCCAACTCAAAGGTAAGGTATATAAGATAAACTTTAGTTGCAGTTTCGTGCACTAAGAAATTGTTTCAAGGTACATTTAAGTAAGCTTTTTGAATGTGCAGAAATATGGTCATGTCTATGAAGCCCATGTATATATCGCATCGAGTCATTGAAAGCTACTTGAAGTTTTCGCTGAGATAAGGAATCAAGGTCACTATATGCCGCCTCAGAATAGCTTATTAAAAGTACAATTAAAGTCCTTACCAATTTCTGTCGAGTTGCCATTGGGGTAAAGCTACACTTGCGGTCATAAAAACCGCACCACCTAATGAGTTCTCAAAAAATGCTTAATTACATCAGATCGTAAGGGTTTTTCCCATACTAATGAAGGGTATTCCCCATAGCGGAGTTCGGCCTCGTATTCAGTGCAATAAAAATCAGTTTGAATTGAGTTGTGACGGTGACAAGTAAAAAAAGTGAAATGTCTGGTAAATATCATCAACTGACTTGGGACGAAAAAGTTCAAATATTGACTTTAGTCGAAGAAGGGCTTGGCTATCATGAGATTGCGGTTAAAATAGGTTGCTGTCATTCAACTATCGTACGACTGATGAAGAAAAAAGAAAATTTGGATCCACTGGAAAGGAAAAAAGGCTCGGGACGAAAACGTAAAACAACCCAGAAGACGGACAATGTATTACAACGAATTAGCATGAAAGATCGCTTTAAAAGTGCTGTCCGTATAAGAGCAGAGCTGAGTGAATTTCATCAAGTTGATAAAAGCGCCGAAACCATACGCCGACGGCTACGGGAGATAGGTTTATATGGAAGACGACCAGCGAAAAAATCTCTCCTAACCACAAAAATGAAAAAAGCTCGCTTGACGTGGGCAAAAAAGTACGAAGATTGGACGCAGGATGATTGGCGATGTGTGATATGGTCCGATGAAAGTAAATTTAATTATTAAAAAATAAGAAAATGAACTGGTTTTTCTTTCTTTGTTAATATCTTTTTTCAAACATTCAATAAACAGATGGAAATTAGATAGAAATACTTATAAACTACTGCGGAGTACTCAACAAAAATTTCATTCCATTATAAAAATTATTATCGTAGTTATTAACAATTTTTCAATCATTTTGATATGGTGCGGTTTTTTTGACCGCAAGTGTAGGTATTAGCCGGAGCTTTCGTAGAGATCAATAAGTTTATTCAAACATTTTCCTATCGCGATATGAGTAATATCGAGTGCCAACAATTTATTTACTCCATACAATCGGAATATTTTAACTTTGATTCCAGCCAGCAATGGAAAGAAGGAATCAGAAGGTCAAATTCTAGAACAGGCAAAAAGCGCAGTATTCGCTTTACATCCGCAAAGCATATTGGATCAAACCGCTGATTAGTTCCGCAAAGGGATAACAAGCTGCTTTGCGAATAGAAACCCTTCTATGAGTATAGTTACGTCTGTCATGGAACGCTATTATTGTCAAAATTCTGCATTACCAATTATTATACTTGGTTGCATGCTACACAGATAAGATATTTTAAATTCAAAAATATGATAAGATAATTATTTTTATAACAAACTTTATAAAATTTCTATTGAAAAGTAATTCTACAATAATTTATTGGGGGTAGCCTGTGTGTAGCATTTTAATTTTCAGAAATCAAAATTTATCTTTTACTACAGTTAATTTTGGGCTTCTCATAAATGTACGAGTATTTTAGACTGACGTTTTGGTTACGTAATGTGTCATTTCTCCTAAAGTAAAATCTGAATTTAGAATTTACTAATGACAGTAAGATGCAAATTTGAACCTAATATCTCACCAAAATGTGTTTGAACAGATAAAATGTCTCTAAACCTGGGAAGGGAAGGAACTGAGGGCTGTTGAACGGCAGTGCTGTAGGTGTAACTACATATCAGTTGTGCTTATTTTTGTTCCCCATGTTAGATTAAGGCTAAACTCATCAATATCTACTTGATATGCATTCACGCCTCACATAAGATATAAACGAAGGACTTTTTAAGAGCTCCTTTGGCAAAATCTACGAGCGATACACTAAATACGAGTATAACTTTAGAATCATTTTACCAAGCCGATTCTTCACCAAAATAATTGGAAAGGAACAAGATGCTTACCAGCACCTTGCGGTCGACGCAAGGCATTTCTCCAGTATTAAAGATGAAAGAAAATTACCAACCAAATTATGGAACCTCCAAGTACTATCCGCACTTGGATTTTTGTAAGCCCCCCCACCCGTAGTGGGTGGCCGTGGGTCAAGTGGTAGTAGACTGGCTTCCAAATCGGAAGGTTCGGTGTTCGAATCTCAGCCTCGCCCGAAAGACATATCATTCATTTTTTCAGTTAACGAAAATCAAGTAAGACGAGTAGTTGACTAGAAATCAACATCAAGCCAACTTCCACTAAGTATTTAGTTTCCCCATTAAATGTTAGATGCCACACATGGTGCAAAATAACCACTGAGCCCAAACATCTTTCCTTCTCTCTCTATCCCATTTTCCAAAAAACTTAACACATGCGGAGGCATTATAAGTGTATTCATACCCACTTGAGTGTTAAGTTCTTTAAAAAAAAAAAGAAAGTAAAGATGCCCAAACAACCAATATTGACGTGCACTATTACCTTGCAGCTAAGTTACGTTTATGGATATCTCACACGCTACGGAATGTGAGGAGATTTAATGTTAAACGGCTGCAGTCGCTACAAACTCTCATAACTTTGCCAATCACGTAGCCTGAACTCCTCCTCAAAGCCCTCAAAACCTGCATTAATTACTGAATATAAGTGGCATCTAATGCGATCTGAAATGTTGGAACTAATTTGATGATTTGAGCACCCATACGGAACCCCTAGTTTGATGAAGATAGCAGGCAAATTGGAAGGGGAAAGGAAATAGAGAGATGCTTCCCTTGAAACAACGTTCAGAAGTTCTACCAAAAAGATAAAAGCACATGTAACCCAAGACAAGAAACCTGCAGAGATGAACAAGTAGGTTACTTACGCAGACTAATAAAAGGCAGGAATGGCCCAAACTCCGCTGTCAGGTAGAACGACTTATTCAACTAGGACGATGAGGCTAACATTTTTACCCACCTTACCAAAATAAAGTAAAAAGTGCAATATCTAATCTTTAACATTATAAGGTTGCGGGCCGAAAGGGACACAGGTCACCTGTCACCTAAGCCAGCAGGAGACCACTTGGTAGAGAGCGTACACGAACTCATTTCCACGAAAATATGCCCGATGATCTGTCCGATCCACAAGAATGATTGCACTCAAGTGATTTTTTGTAATAATAAATTATCTTCCTTCTGTTCCGCCAATATTGGTGTTCCCCAAGGATTTATTCTCGGTCCACTACTCTTTTCTGGAGTAATAATTAATATCTTCCATAGTAAACTGGTTATCACGCAACGGTCTAAAACTTAACCCACTTAAATCTAAAGCAATATCTGTTTCCAAACATCCGCCACACCTTTCAAATTTTCCCGCAATCTAAATAAACTCTACTTAAGTTGAATATATCTCTTCCACAAAATCTTGGTATTAACGGCTGACCGACCAGATAGCAATGACAGTTTTTCCAATTGCTATGTTTCAGCAGCTGTCGAAGTTACCAATGATGTCCAGCTGTCAAGGTATTCAGTAAGGTCTGCCATTTCACCATGCATCGTTTTACGCTTGCCGAAAATGCGGTGTGAAATGAAGAAAACATAGCCGCCGTAGCGGCCAGTATCGCAAAAGACCCAAAAATGTCGATTCGGCGCCGATCAACTGCATTGGCCATCGACATCGAGTCAACCCGGCTTATTTTACGGTTGGATTTCGGCCTAAATTAGTATAAGATTGTGCTGACCCACGAATTAAAGCCGGACGACCATAGACCACGGCGCGAGTTCGCTAATTGGGCGCTGGAAATGTTGGCCGAAGATCCGGATTTTGGCCAAAAAATCATCTTCTTGGACGAGGCCAATTTTTGGCTCAGCGGCTATGTCAGCAAGCGAAATTACCATTATTTTAGCAAACACAACCCACATGTGTGGCAGCAGCATCACCGGATTTTATTTCTGTCGAAATGAGAAAGTAGGCACCGTTACCGTCAATGGTCTCATATATAGAGATATGTTAACCGACTTTCTGTGGTCAGAGCTCGACAAACACTGATATATTCGAGCTTTGGTTCCAACTGGGCACCGCGACGCTACATGAAATACAAGGAACGCAACGCTCGAAGTTATCAAGGAAAAATCACGGCGAGCCTTCATCAATTGGCCGCCGCGATCATGCGATTTGATACCACTCCATTATTTTCTCTGGGGCTACTCGTACGTCAAGTCTACGCTAACAAGCCAACCACTTCGGAGGAGCTCGAGGCCAACATTCGACACGCAATTGCCGGAGTAACGCAGCATATGTATATTGGACCGAATCATCAAAAATTGGGCCGACAGCTTGAAGCACTGCCAGCGAATCCGAGGCGACTATTTGAATGATGTGCTATTCCACACATTTTATATCTCCGTTGTTGTTTCATTTAAATTTATTTTCCTTTCGTTCTTATCTGGTCACCTTTTACAAGGTGGCCATAATTTTTGTGCACTTGACATTTATGTTGTAGACAAATAGAGAATTAGTTGACAACAAACATGAAGAAAACGGAATTATTGTTTCACCAACTTCCGGTCTCTTGTTTTAACTCAGCGTGAATTTCGTCATCGTTGCCCTCGTCAACGTGCATCATGTGCGCGAACATTTAAGCGTTTGGCTGAGCATCTCGTGCAAACTAGAGATGTCGCAAGAAGTGGTCGGCCCCATATTGCTGGTTCGACCGAGAATATCACTGCTGTGGCCGAGGACGTCCGAGAGAGTGAGCAAACATCAACGATACACAAAATTTGGCATCAGCAGACGTTCCCTTATAAAGTGCAAACCGTTCACCAATTGGTGCCTGTTTACCGTCAAATGAGGTTAACTTACTCCCATGCTCTGTTAAACCTGGTACCCAGAATTCTAATGAGCGACGAAGCCTATTTCCACATAAGCGGTTATGTGAATAAACAAAATTTGCGTTTCTGTGGCACGGAGAATCCACATGAAATGCACGACGAGCTATTGCATCCCCTCAAAGTGACAGATGTTAAACGAGTTTTTTTTGCTATAAGTTTCAGGACCGAGCAACCACTCACACAGCTCGGTCAACGATGGAATCACTAATTTCCAGGCCGGGTGATCTTCCGTTTTGGTGATTTGAACTGGCCGGCCAGATCGCCAATGATAAGTATGGCTGCGAGTTGTAGCCGATTATGACTCTTATTCGTTTCAAAGGCCTAGAGTTGTGTTCCATGCGATTGCTCGATATGTCATTAACCTTCGCAGATTGGATCATATCTCAACGGAAACGCGTCAACTTCTTGGATGTAGCTTAGACAATTTTTTTTAAATATCGGTGCTGCGTTCTACTATTTGAAATTATTCATTTGAAACAACCTGACTGTCGGTTCAACAAAATTACTTTGTCTGCATCTAATCGGTACATCATTTTAAGACCACTCAACCATACCTACTTGACATCGCGAAGTCAATTTTCCATAAATGCTGTCAAACTGTGGAATAATCTGCCAAATCATGTCAAGGCTATCATGAAGTTCAGACAGTTTTGTTCAGCTTGCCGCTGGCACTTCCCCAATCACTGAACTTGCTTCTTTTTTTCTTTAATTTTCATAAACATTGTACTCGTATGTACGTTATGTCTTTCACTTTTAATTCTTTTTTCTGTGAATTCTTTTTCAATGAATTGTGCAAACTTATAAGTTAACCTTAATGTCATATCTAATTATGGTATTTCTGTCAAATTTCTTAGATTGCGCATAAAAACGATGGATAACATTTGCTGCTTCATTTACAAATGTTAAAAAAGTAAAGTAAGCGTGATTCGCACTCATGTGACTTCTTAACGTCATACTTGAGAAAATTATGCGAAACTCACGAACAAACCCCAGAAGCACAATTTTCTGTAAAAGTCTGTGCAATTAATACGCTGATGACATTGAAAGAGCCCCGCGAGCTGTCACTGCTGTGTTTGTAAATATTGAAATAGAAGCGCCAAAAATGAATTCAGCTGTTAATGACCAGATTTTTCTGCCAATAAGAAGTGACGCTAAACATTGACCAACTATCTATTGAAATTTATTGTTGTAACTTGGACTCCACTTAATCAAAGAATTTTCATTAATTTATGCTGAGATCTTCTAAAGAGTGACATCGTTACCAAACATCACATCAATTTGCTTCTATTATACAGACAACGGGTAAAACCACAGAAAACGTTAAACAGACATCAAATTGGCGGAAGAGGAATTCCTAAAATGTGAATAACTTATGCGACTTCATTATCATTTCTCACCGCAAAAACCATCTACAACCTTGCGTCTAAATGGTTTTTTAACAATGTTCACCGCATTTGTCACTTAAAACTTAATTTCGTTCGAAATTCAAGGGAGCAATATGCTGCGTCAAGCAATTTTCATCGCCTACCGTTTTATCAAAGTCAATCGTCAGTAAATCGAAAAAAAAATTCTTTAATTTTCGCGTTTACCGTGATAATTTGACAAAGAGCGGGTGCTTACGTTCCTCTACAATATGTTCCCCAAAAACATCACGGTTAATTACCATCACAATGTTAAATCAATGGCCTCTGACGTCGGCTTTTTTGTTTGAATATGTATTTCCGCACTGATGCATATTGCTGACGCTGACCCAAGAAACGCAATGTCTCAAGAGGTGCTTCACCCGCTTCAGAAAGGTCAACGAATCATAAACCACAGCGTCTTCCGACCGCTCCTTAAATTAAAGTTACGATTTTCATTGTTCTTCTTGTTCTTATTCTTGTCATTATTTTTATACTCTTCGTGTTCCTTGATAAACATAATTAACTCACCCCCGCATCAGTTTCGGGCCTGGTGCTTTCTTAATTGCCACCATGTTATGGCTGACAGATCATCTGCCCACCTGTATGATGCACCAAGAATTATTTTACAATCGAGCGAGTTTCAAGTGTAATATATGCAATCGCAGTTTACCTATTCGAACAGTTCCACTACGTGACCATAGTAAGTGATGCGCGGGGAATCACAGACGTATCCCTAGCACCGCATGAAGATCCCCAACCAGAATCTGGTCATGCGTCGATGATTGCGTCTGGCTTGGTATACCTTTATTGGGCGTCCATTTTTTTCGAGACCAGTAAAGTAACCCTGCATTGGGGTGACACGCAACGTCACGCAACCCAAGACTTAATGCGTTCAGATTTATCTCAGATAGGGACGCATACCACATTCACAAGATACAAATACTCGTAAATATGAACTTCACCGCATATTCATTCAAGTGACTTTCTACGAGTACAAGTCACGAAACCGCAAAAAGCCGCATAACTATCGCAATACGAGTACTTGTAACGAGTAGGTACTCGTGGTTCGTTTTGCGTTCTTCGTTATTTGGTCTCAAATATCGGATTAGGCACGGGAAAAAATAATTCACGGGCATTCTTCCAGTAAATTGGCTTAATACGTGATTTTCTTGCCAATATAATGCGTAAATTGGGAACAGAAATGGATGTGGTCAGCATTCGCTAATATAGAGCAGGAGAAGGTATTGATCTTAGGTTTTGGCGCAATGAATTGAACATTTTCTGTCGCTGCTAAGTAAACGCACTGATTCGAGCCGTTGACTCTTGTGAGAGAGCCTAATCGATTATAACAGATTTGAAGTAGATGTAGAAGGCGGCTGAATTGCGGTACCGTTGGTTGCGATGGAGACCTAAATTTATTTGAAATTATTGATCACAACATAAGATTGCGTTTTAGCAAAGAGATTTTAATGTGAGTCATGTACTCGTACTGGAATGCTGAGAAGTCTCAGAAAGTTGAGCACAAAAATATCTTTTTTAGCAAAATATTTTTAGAAAAATAAATAGTCTGTAATTTTTCCATTTGACAAATGGCAACTAAAAACAATGGTATTAATAAAAATGGAACGATACTCGCTTTAACTGCGCGTTGAAATGGTTGAAATTCACTACAAAAATATGTAAATTTCGCTGGAATAATCGAAACAGTTAACAAGTTTTCCTTTTGACTTGAAGCACTTTCTTGTCCATTTAACATTAAACAATGGACTAAGCAATTTAAGCTATTGAGACAAGTTAGTGATGTGAAGAAATCAAATCGTGCTCGTCGCGTGAGAACTTGGAACATTGCTTCTTCAGCTCCAAATGTTGCCGAAAACCTAGGTTTGTCAATCACAGAAATTAGGCATATCACTAGCAATACTCCACCGGATATTGTATAAGGACCGAGCTTTTGAGCAAGGGCCATCATTGGGCAATGATCAATGAGTTTTTATTGCCGTAAAGAAAAGGTGTGAAAGTGTGGATGTGGGCGATGTTTATTTTAAACAACACAAGTGCCGAAACCATTGTACTTTTCCTGACCGAGTCATTTCTCGGAATGGTGATCGAAATTGATCGGTTTAAAGTAAAATAAGAGGTAGGGCAGATGGCGTCCTCGCAGAATTTCTACAAAGTCAAAAATGTACGCTAAATTGGTACTCCAACGAAGGACTTGGAAAACCGAAGGTTTTTTTTTTTCAAAAAAGTGGAACAAAACGAAGGCTGCCAAGATATCTACTTGACAGGGAAAATGTATCCAAAACACCTGGACATCACCAAGCAATGCTCTGAATTTTCCACTCAAGGATCACACAAGTATGGTGCTTGTGAATATCACCATTTCAAAGTAAAAGTGGCAATGAATGGAAGGTGCAGTAAAACTTAGTCTTAGTACAGATACAATCGACATAATAGCGATATTCTGAATTTAACAAAGCAAACTGTCTTTAAACGGTTATTAAAACTATATACAAAAAGAATAAGGCTGAGTAAGAGTATAAGGGGAAAAAAAGAGAGAAAGAAGTGGGACAAGTGTGTTATTAGGTTAGGTTAGGTTAGATTAGGTTAAACAGAGGTATAATGGACATGCCATCACACAGACAACGGGCCCATCGCGATCCCTGTGGA
The DNA here is from genome assembly GCA_963966105.1 of Volucella zonaria. NCBI lineage: Eukaryota > Metazoa > Arthropoda > Insecta > Diptera > Syrphidae > Volucella > Volucella zonaria. Next base: position 183,769,880 of record OZ014532.1, read on the forward strand.
ACCAGTTGAATGTGTCTTCAAATGGCAAAAACCTAAACAAACGCCCTGGCGAAACACCCATTTTCTTGTAAAAGTCTAGAAGGCCTTTGAAGTTCGTGCCGTCTATTTCCTCTAGATTTTCAAAAAGTATCTCCCTAAAAATTTTCTTCGACTATGCGATATTGCCCCAACAGCTTGCAGATCACCGCAGAATCTGCAAATATCCATATCTGACAATTTGTGCCTCTTTGCGTTATGCCGTGTTGAGGCAGTGTCCTGTCAGGATTCCTATTGCTGTCCTAAGCTTATCTCTGTTTAATTTTTTTAACTTGGATACCCTGTGTCCTTCAAGACTTGACTACCTTAGCTTAGAACAAGACCACCTTTAGGACTGAAACGAATAAAATCTGTAAATTTTAATACGGGCTATACTTCCAATGCGTAAAAATTGCAATCCCATTTTGTACCCAAAATAGCCTGCATATTTTCAGTTTGTTATTGATTTTAGTTCGGTGCGGTTTAAAATATTTATAAAATACGAGTCAAGAGGAACGCCGTAAAAAGATCATCGACAAATGGCTCGAAAATACTTCGCGTCCAAACCATTTCATCGCAAAAAATTTAAACATAGCACGCAGTACAGTGGATTCTGTTATTAAACGATATCTGGAGACGTTGACAGTTAAGCGAAAACAGAAAAGTGGAGCTAAAAGTGGAGCACATGATACAAATTTGGACAGGAAAATAGTGGGTACCATCGTAAAAAACCGGACTATGTCATCCAGAGATGTTGCTCGGAAATGTAATACCAACCAAACAATGGTACAAAGATCTAATTAACGGTCTAAAAACACGAAAAAAACAAAAAATACCAAAAGTTACTGAAAAGCAAGAAAAAGTCATAAAAACACGAGCCCGAAAGCTATACGAGTTGATCGGCAACAAGAAAGCGTGCTTGGTTTTGGATGACGAAACTTATGTCAAAGCCGACTTTACTACTCTTCCAGGTGCGCAGTTTTACAACTCGTTCGAAGCTGAGATTCTTCCGCAATCAACAACATCGATTGGGATGGAAAAATTCGCGTCAAAATATCTCGTTTGACAGGCCATTTGCCAATGTGGACACAGAAGCTCATCGTTTATTACAACGGGAACAATTAACGGAGAAGGGTACATTAACGAGTACCTAAAAAAAACGGTTGATTCCTTTCTTAAACAAACACGAGGGTTCAACATTATTTTGGCCAGACTTAGCTTCAGCTCACTATGCTCATGCGACGTTGACCTTTCTTGTTGCTAAAAATGTCGACTTTGTCCCAAAAGACATGAATCCACCCAATGTTCCACAGTGCCGTCCCATTGAAAGGTATTGGGCCTTGGTCGAAGCTAAATTGAGGAAAAGTGAGCAGTGTGCAAAGGAAGTGAACGATTTTAGTGCTAAATGGAAAAGAGCGTCCAAAAAGATCACGGATGTAACTGTCACCATCCTTCTGAAGGACATTCGAAAGAAGTTGAGGAAAGAATGGGAACCCAAATAATTTTTTTTATTTTTTGTAATTGTGAATGAATTTAATAAAAACAGAGTTTTAAAGCAAATAAAAAAAATTTACATGAATTATGAAAATATTTCTTTTTATTTTGAAGTTTCCAAATTTTATTCGTTTCAGTCCTTAGTCTTTGTGATTTTTTCCTCTATAGTGTCCCTAACTTGCAAAGGGCTAGTTTGATGTTGAAAATCTCACTATTATCGAGTAGCCCCCCTTTTATTGCAAGCTCATCCGATTGTTCATTTCCTTTAATACCGCAGTGTCCTGGTACCCAGCATAGTTTTACGCGGTTCTGACTGCTTAGTCCCGGTGCGACAGCCCCTGACTGTATCAGAGTTAACGTTGGTTGATTCCATTGTCTTGAGTGCGGCCTGGCTATCGATGTAGATAGCGATATCTCTTTCGGATATCGATCTCATCTGCATTAGCTCAGGCGCCCTGCGGGCAGTCAGAACCTCTGATTGGAAGACACTGGTCATCTGAGAAGATACCAGTACGTGTTCCTTCTTCTGTTTTTGAGCCATCTGTGAAAATTTCAATTTGCATTTTTTCCCAGTCCTCCCTTTCCAGATATATTGTCGAAGTCGACCAAGGAAGGAATTTCATCCGTTAGGATCGGATTGCCTGGCAATAGCTCAGTTAGGACCGTGTCATGTCCGAAACTATTGCCAGATTAGTGAGTCGTATCGCACTGTTGCCAGCAAGTTTTTTGATCTGTAAATCAAGCGGTGATAGGTGCAAAGAGGTGTCTAATGCTGTCGTAGGGGTGTTACGGAGCGCACTTGTAATGGAAATGGAAGCCGTTCTTTGAATCGCCGCTAATTTCCCGTAAATCGTTTTCTTGTTTGTTGCTTTCTACGATACTAGTGCGCCGTATGTAAGTATCGGTCTTACCACCACCGCATACAGCCAGTGCACTATAGCAGCTTGTAAGCCCCAAATTTTTCCTACTGTTCTTTAGCAGATAAAAACATATAATGCCTTTTTGGTTCTTTCCGCTACATTAAGATTTCAATTCAGTTTTTTGTCCAGAATCACACGCAGATACTTCGCGCTGTCCGAAAGGGACAGTTCCACTCTGTTGAGTTTCGGGAGTTGGGATTGCAACCTCCATACTCCTACTTAAAATATTTCAGTGTTTTCGCTGCACTAGTATGACCATGCCATCTGCGTAAGCCGAGACACTTATACACATTGTACTAAGCTTTTTGAGGATGTCATTGATAACCAGCACCCATAGGAGTGGAGATATGACTCCCGCCTGAGGGGTTTCCCTGGTCACAGAAATTCTAACCGAGCTTTGTCCAATGGAACAGTTTATTTTCCTACTTGCCACCATGTTGCAAATCCAGTTTGTAATGCCCTGTTCAATGTTAGCGTCTACTAGGGCATTTTTAATGGCGGTGCACTCCACGTTAAGGAAGGCCGCCATCGCAAACTCACCTAAGTGTAGACTCTTCTCTGTTTTCCCCACCACCTCGTGCAGGGCGGTTTCTACAGATTTTCCTTTCATATGTACATATATGCATACATGCTGTGCCTCGGTTAAAAAGCCATTACTGCATCTATTTCTAATGTGAATCTCCAACAGTCGCTCTAAGATTTTAAGCTTAAAGATGACAGACTTATTGATCTGAAATCTTTTGCTGTTCAATGCCGCTGTTTGCCAGCTTTAGGTGTAAAGGCCACCTTGTGTTATTACTACTTAGAGAAAAATTTAGGAAGGTTTGAAGTTGGTGGTAATATTCAAAGAGTTCTATAGTGTCATCGCGTGAACGAAAAACTATCGGGAAGAATTAAGGTATTTATGGGAGGGTACCCATATTTAAGTTTAAAGTACTACGAGAGCGTGAGAACTCTAATTTTTCATATAAACACGGAGGAGATTTATTTATAACTATTTTGTGTAAAAACAAACATTTTCTTAAATTCACGTATTGACTCAAGTTACATCCAAAAAACGCCTTACGATGTTCTGAAATTCTGTCGTACCTTCGTAATCCATACACATAACCAACTGCATTATTGAAAGCCACCTTTAGCTTATTTTGAGGAAGTGAGTCAGGATTGCGGTAAACAACCTCAGCATGTCTTATTATGGCCATGATAAGATCAAAAGGTGTGAAATCAGCGGTTAGCCATAGTCCGGGTAAACATCTATAGACGCAACCAATCAAGAAGTTGATATGGTTATGACACGAAAGGTTGCGGTTTATAACAAAACCAGATTAAGATGAAAAGATTTGTGAGAAATCGGTATATCCTGACACTTGGTGGGATTTACTTGGAAACCATTGTGTATCGACCAAGCGTAGATTGAACACAAGTCTTCATTTGATTGAGACACAGGATCAACAATATTCGAAATTCGAACCTGAGCATTATCTGCGTTTGCATATGAAAGGTAAATCATTTACAAAGATACAAAACAAAATAGGCCCCAAAATTGATCCCTGAGGTAGTCCCTGTTTGAGAGACTTAAGTTCCGAGAACCTATCTCCAACGACAACGCTTTTTGACCTGACCATTAGAAAATTCCTCAGAAGTTTAACAGCCCTATCACTAAAATCAAAATCACGCTTCAGTTTCTGGCATAGGATATAGTGGTGCACTTTGTCAAATGCTTTTGGAAAATCAAGCAAATAAAGCAAAGTTACAGATCCCTTATCCATGCCTTTTCGAATATTATCAAAAACATTTACAATTGCCGTCAAGCAGTTGTGCTCCGCTCCAAACCCTGATTGGAGAAGATGGTCAAGGATTTGAGTAGAGAGCACTTTTTCAAGGACCTGAAAGATAGTTAGAAAGTCATTATTAGAAGCGGGAAGCATTTGACTTTATTGAGGTGATGATAGAGAATATTTTATTCTCCGTATACTCGTAGTTTCAAAGTCGAAACTATCCTGCAAAAAGTAGTTGTTGAGCTGATTTGGACCCAAGGTACATTCATTATTATTCTTATGGCTAACCCCTATTTGACGCAGATTTCTCCAGAGCATCTTAGGAGGAAAGGATGTATTCAGCTTCGCCAAATAAAAGTTGCGCTTAGAGTCACGAATAATTTTATTAGCATTGTTACGTGCGACTTTATAGGCATTCCAGTTAGATGAGGAAGAATTTTGCTGCCATTGCCTTTTACTATCTTTTTCTCTCCTTAATTGCCTTGAGAACATCCGATATATTGTACAACACGGAGAGGAACGAACTCGTCAAAGAGATAGCCAATAAACAATTGAAATTGATTCAGATTTTCATCAGGCTGTGGACTATGCCGGCAGTATTCTCATGGAAGTGAAGATGCTGCGACTCAAAGTCCCATTTCCCTAAAAACTTAACACGTGCTCAGGCACTTTAAGTGTAGTAATATCCACTTGAGTGTTAAGTTCTTTAAAAAAAAGAATCAAGGTCAACAGAGCTAAAATTCCTATATTGAAATGAAACAGGTTAGGAACCAAGTGTAAAAGTCGAAGTTAGAGCCGAGGGAGAGTTGGTCAAATAGGAGGAGAGATGAAGGATCAGAAACAATGAACACATCAAGCAGGCTTGGTACTTCAGATGACCGAAAACATGTTGGACTTGAATTATTTACTATGGTTAAACCACAAGAGGTAACGAAAACTAGAAATTGACGTGACTGAGAGGTACTTCTGAATACGAGTAATTCAAAGTCTATGGAAGTAATTATGTATATTTGTGTAGTATGGTGATAGAATTGCGATATGAGAGATATATAGATCGATATAACGTTCCATGCAATGGTATGCTTGGATAGAACTCTAGCATCTATGCTCTTTGTCTCCAAAAAGGTTTTCGAACCTGATTATGATTTATGATATCTTAAACATGAGTTTTCAAGAGTGAGCAAAGGAATCATATGTACTCGTATATCGAGACTCTATGAAGGCTAAAACCTCTTCTAAATTCACGAAGCATATCTGAAAATAAAAATTGATAATAAAGCGTTGTGAGGAAAAATGCGACGGGAGATTCAGAATGGTTAATCCGGCGTCGATTCCAAGAGATTAGTCTTTGTTCTACCTCGATGCGGAAAATTTCACAAAAAACTTGTCCTACACTCGTTAAGGTCCAGCTAGTGCGCGAACTTAAGTACTGCTTGCGATGATAATTCACGGATTGGGTTCTTGAGCAGTTTGAAATCGACCCTTGTTTTAATCAAAAAATCGTGTTTAATAACTAGGCTCACTTTTGGCCCAATGGGAGTGAATCAAATGCGGAAGAGACTCGTGAGTGCACCGTTTGGCATACCCCAGTGACTGCCGACTGATTTCGGAAAGCTTTCAGTGTCTCAAATTTTATTTTTTTTACCTGAAACCTATTATCTGTTTTTTTTTATACATATAATTATGTACTTTCATTTAATTGCAATAAAAATAACCACAAATAAGGCTTTCTTGCTAAAAACCAAACAATTCCAAGATAAACTTAACTATCTCTGGTAAAAATTTCCATCCGAGTAATCGAGAAATTGGTCTTGACCACGACTTTAGAAACGCAATATTTTTTAGTCTGAGCATTTAAGCGAACGGTGCAAGTCACACATCGACGTATGGCACATCGTGTAAAATTTTCTATTTTATTAGAAGAGGGCTATTCTAAGTAAATTATGCACACCGTTTTAAATTAGGTTGTTTTACGTTAAATGATAAGTCCTGCAAAAACTTCTTTCTCTTCAACTCGTCATTGACATGTTTTATATCAAACAAAATCAATGTGCTTATACCAGCATGGTCTAGTATTAGTTAACCTTACACTGGTATATGAATGACATAACTTGTCAAATGTATCTGTGGAATGTTATTCTTTTTTTGGTTCACACGAAAAAAGCGTCTTGTTGCCATCAAAGCCAAATTTCGGTTGCCCAACTTTTTGCGCGTTCAGAAATGACAAAGGAATTTCTGCTTTATTTTTTCTCTTCGTCCCCAACATTTTTAAATTATAATCTTTTAAGGATTGACTCAAACAGCGGAACAGATATAAACCAGTTATCGACAGTGATTTGTAGCCCCAGCCCATGAATGGTGTGTGATAACTTTTTTACGTAGTGTGCCGGCACGGGTCCTTCGCATTGCACTTTTCCAAGGTGTGGTATTCCGTCGATCATATACCATGTGCGAGCATCATTCATCATAGCGAACTCGATTCCATATTTATCTGATGAACATTTCCCAAATTTCTCGAAAAGGGACAGGTTGTCACTTGTGCTCTGAATGCGGTTAGAAACTCGAAACGACGAAGAGATAAACTCTGTATATCCAAATTCCGAATTTGTTCGACTACAAATCACTACAATTTAGACGGGCCGCCTTACATAATTACCAATAACGCCTTAATCTCTACAATATCTGTAGTGCAGCGATAGGATAGCTTCCCTGAAATAGCGCATGTAGACGCTGATTTATTTGTTTGTGTGAAGGACAATCGAACTAAGAATTTGTTCGTTGAAAAGTAAATTCCAAGCTCCTAACGGAATTTCAATGTTTTCGGATGCACAGTTTGCACCAGGAAGATGTATTGTTAGTTTAATACCTGAATTAGGTCTTCTACGCCTTTATGGTAACTCTCCTTTTGTATTCATTTTTGCCAAAGAATGTTGACAGCCTTTTGCTGTCACACTCGCCATCGCCACTTTGACATGACTCATCATTGGTTTGTGTTTCAATACAATTTCTATCGTCACTAGCATGTGTCTACACTGATAATTTAATGGGTGAGCAGATAGCAATTATAGTTTTATCCAATTGTTATGTTTCGGTACCTGTCAAAGTTACTACTGATATCCAGCTGTCAAGATATCCAGTAAGGTCTGCCATTTCATCATGCATCGTTTTATGCTTGCCGAAAGTGCGGAAATCATTAAAAAATATTACCGCAATTCCGGCTCAGTTGTAAATACGCAACATGAATTCCGTCGTGAGATCGGTCATCATCATGGCTTCAGTGTGCAGACAATTAGACTAAGGTATATTTTAAGTTAGATATTAAGTTTTTATAAAAAATAAAAAATTACGTCCATATGCTAAGTTTTTTGTTAAATTCTTTTCTTAGCCTTAAGCATAGAAAATAAGTATTAATAAATAAAATGTAAATAAAGTCGAAAGACATAGATATAAGAATTTAGAGTAGCTTAGAGTGCCTGTGTGGGGCCAGTAAGTTAGTATAAGATTGTTAAGTAATTTTAAGCTAGCATTTAAGCATTTTTTGTTAGTATGTAAGAATTAATGATTTAAGAAATAAAATGCATTTAAAACTAAAACTAAAAAACAAAAAAAAAAAAAAAAAAAAGTGTGCAGACAATTCGTCGCACCGTGGAAAAGTTTGAGTGTGAGTACACTTTTTCGGATCTTAAGCCACCAAACAGACAGAGATTGATGCGAAATGAAGAAAACATAGCCCCTGTAGCGGCCAGTATCGCAAAAGATCCAAAAATGTCGATTCGGCGCCGATCAACTGCATTGGCCATCGCCAGAGCGTCAACCCGCCTTATTTTATGGTTGGATTTGGGCCTACATTGATATAAGATTATGCTGACGTACGAATTGAAGCCGGACGACCATAGACAACGCCCTGAGTTCGCTAATTGGGCGCTGGAAATGTTGGCCGGAGATCCGGATTTTGGCCAAAAAATCTTCTTCTCAGACGAGGCCCATTTTTGGCTCAGCGATTACGTCAACAAACAAAATTTCCGTTATTGGAGCGAACACAATCCACAAGCGTTCGGCAAAGCACATTGATAAATATTGACTGTCATTGACTGGCATCGGACCTTATTTCTTTCGAAATGAGAAAAGAGACACTATTACCGTCAATGGTTTCAGTTGACACTATTACCGTCAATGGTTAACCAACTTTTTGTGGTCAAATCTCGACAACATCGATATATCCGAGCTGTGGTTCCAACAAGACAGCGCTACATGCCATACAAGCGACGCTACGATCGAAGTTGTGAAGGAGAAATTTGGAGACTGGGTCATCTGACAGCGAACGTTCCTCAATAGGCTGCCGCGATCATGCGATTTGACACCACTCGATTATTTTCTCTGGGGCTACGTGAAGTCCTTAGTCTACGCTAACAAGCCAACCTCATCGGACGAGCTCGAAGCCAACATTCGACACGATATTGCCGGAATAACGCCGCATATACATATTAGAGCGAATTATTAAAAATTGGACCGGCCGCTTGAAACACTGCCAGCGAAGTCGAGGCGGCCATTTGAATGATGTCCTATTCCACACATAATGGCATGAACGTAACTTCAAAATAAACCCAGAATCAATTTTATATCTCAAACCGTGGTTGTTTTATTTAAATTTCTTTCTCCATCATTCTTACCTGGTCACTTTTTATAACTCACTAAACTAATTGATATTCATGTTGGAGTCCAGTAGAACCCAGTGTGAGGACGGAAGTTTAATACTCAATGCTACCGGACAATGATCAGTAATTATTTTTTTGAAAATACTCGTATATATCTTATTGATTCGGACTATATTTGGTTCCAGTAGGATGGCTTTACATACAGTACTTCGCCTGTACTTCGACGATTCAACATGAAACACGGACCAGTGGTTTGTCTTAAGGGGTTTTGTAAAGCCTTTAGCGTCAGGCAATATTCAGCACATTATTGGTGAAAAAAGGTCCAAAGTGCTCGAAAGAGGGATCCAAACTTGAACCGGTAGGAAGGGTCTCAGCAGAAGTCGTGTTCTAAACTTAATGTCATGCACCATTCTTCGTAATGAATAAAGATTCTTGATTCAAAAGAAAGAAAAATGTCCTTTACGTTCGGAATAGACGCAATAAGAAAAGACAGATCGGTTGAAGATTGACTACGCAATCTCCTAATTAGAAGACGGCGAAGTGATTTCGTGATTGAAACAATCTCTAAACTTGGAAAACACTATAAGGAATAAGGCGATCAAGCGCCAACTGTATAAACTTAAATGCATTCAATCCCTTTATTCAGGATCCACACTTTTGGAGGACAGCTGACAGCTTGTCAGTCGTCTTAACTTAACTCTTATGACTATCTGCGTCTTTAAGTAAATGATGGTAACTAACTTTTAAGAGTAGAATTACATAAAGAATATAATGTCAAAAAATATTCAAAGACTTCAATCGCGTTTTCAGGATAAATTTCTAAGCAGTACATAATTTTGTTCTGTTTGTTTGTTTTTCAGTCTTTTTCACCATTTCTATAAAGAGATAAGTTTAAATAATAAAAAATCTTGTACTTCCGATGGTATTACGAACTGTCTTCTAAAACGCATTGCTTTTTTTATTGTTGACGTGTTGTATCATATATTAAATATGATGGTATCTTTCCGTCAGGACTAAAAACGGCTAAAGTAATTCCTCTTTACAAAAAAGGTTGTAGAAAATCGGTTTTCAAGAAGGCAGATCGACGGAAGATGCCATTCTGAAATTTTGTAGTGAGCTATGCGATGGTTTTAACACAAAAAAAGGCCCATGGCTTTATTTATAGATATGACCAAGGCTTTTGACATGGTGAACCATAAAATTCTCTTGGAAAAACTCTACATACAAAGCTGGATTTAGAAATTCTGTATTGAGTTGGTTTAGATACTATTTGTCAGCTAGATTTCAAAGAGTGAAAATAAACGAAGTCTTTAGCGAAACGTTAGAATTACAAGTTGGAGTTCCGCAAGGCTCTGTTTTGATTCCGATTCTTTTTTTAATATATGTCAACTCAAACAAAATTTTTATGGAAACATTACAGCTTTTGCCGATAACATTACTTTTTCTTACACCAATAACTATTTATTTGAATCGGTGGCTAGAATCCAAAGTAATTGACAGCCATTGAGACAGTGGTTTGCCAAACATGAACTTATTGTTAGCGAAAAAACTAAGCTTATGCTTTTCAGCTTAAAAAATTCACCCTTGCTTGAGACTAATCTTATTTTCTATTCAGCTGGTTGTCCAAGGCTCTCATTGTTCTCTCATAATTGTGGAAAAATTAATTTTTGTACAGATGCAACATGTTGTCCAAACTGTTTAAAAATAGATTCTGTTGAATCTTTCAAGTGCCTTGGAGTTTCAATAGATAGTAATTTAAGTTGGAAAACCCACGCGACTGAATTAAAACCTTACTTGAGATGTACAACGCGCAAAATGTTTTTATTGCAACCTCACTGTTCCAAGAAACTTTTAACTATTATTTATTATGGAATCATAAATTCGAAGCTTCAATACGGCTTGACAAGTTGAGGTGGAGCGTACAATAATGTGGTGGAACCATTACTTCTAGCCCAAAAACACATTGTCAGAATTATTTGTAGAAAAAGTAGAATAACAAGTAGCTGGCCATTATTTCTCGATCTAAAAATTCTGCCTTTGAAACACCTATATGTCTATGAGGTCCTAAAAGTTTCATTCGCAGTGGCTACAACACAATGTTTAGAAATTCAAATGCATATGGATTACGAGTTAATTCTCAGCAACTTTTGAAAGTTCCAGTTTCCCAAAGAACACATTTTTCTAACTTTTACTCTGTTTCGGCACCTACGCTATTTAATAGACTACCTTACGAAATAAGATCGCTTAGAATGCGGTATTCTTTTCTTAGTAAAATAAAAATCTGGCTATTTTCATTGGATATTTCCCAAGTCAAAAATTTGTTTATGAGCACAGTTTAAGTTCAAATTGTTTCTATTATTTGTTAATCTTGTTTGAAATTGCATTTATGATATAAGATTATTTTAGTTTTTTTTTTCCTTAGTGACATCACAAAAAAACAACCCACATCACTGTTTTTTTATATATATGCGGGTCATTCGCTACTAATCTTAAATAGATTAAAGAATGAACCTTTTCTTTTCTTTATTCCTCAATTGCTTATATTGTAAGGCATCATCCTCAAAGATAAGAAAAAATAAATGAATTAATAATAAAAAAAAAAAAAGTAAACAGATACAAAATACACGTCAGCAAAACATTAATCGCTGTGCTCAAAGAGCAAGGAATAATTGTTACGTTTTTTTTGCGGAATAATTCGTCGGTGGTGCTGGCGCAGCGTGAATTTCTGAATTTCGGCGCAGATTTCCCGGCCATCGGACACCAACTGGGCAAACACTACGACGTTTAGCCGCTCGCCTAGAAGAGTATGGGACAACACGAGATGCTGCCAAATAAACATAATTCAAAAGCAGAAGCAAAGTTTTTCATAGATAAAAAAACTTACAGCGAAAGAACATCGGGTGACAACTTTTGCAACACCTTGTTTAAGAACTCCATAATCTACGGACTTCATCCCTATGGTCTATACTCCTCTTATGTACCTCACGTAGACATATGGTACATACTCGTAAATATTTCATGGATCTATTTCATTTTCAAAGGCCAACTTAATGACTAAACAACAGCTATGTGTTCTAAGAGTCATGTCGTGTGTTACAGTAAATTTAATTTTAATTCTCCAGGTGTTAACAGGTGCTAATAATAAAAAAGCAAAACCAAAACAAAACAAATTATATATTTCGTCTGCTCAGTGGAATGTGCGAAGGTGAAGAAGTGAAATTACCGCTATAGGTCAGCGTAAATTTTTTAGACGCATCACTTAGCTGCATACTCGTACAAAAGGTCTTGACTTTATTTGGTTTTCGTTTTTTAACTTTTTTCCTTTTTTTTTCATTTACAAAACAAACTTACCCGAATGAAACAAAATGACAGTTGATCGGAACTGTTGTCCGTGTTCGAAGATGTATCCATTGTGTTCGTGTTCACTTGTCTGTGTTGCAAAATTTCATTCAAACAAGAAACCATTCATTTAAGGCTCGTTCGATGCGCGCTCTTCTTCAAAGAAGAAAGTTGGGTGCGATCACGACGATGTAACGTTTACCACGATAGCGTTGTCGGCAATGACGGTGTACTCATTTCATATTCACACGCGCAGACCAGAGATATTATACAAAAGATACAAAATTTAGAACAACAATTTCACTCACTATTTATCATTTTCTAAATATCTGCACTAAAAACGCATCACAACATCAACAAATGGATTTTATTCAAACAAAAATTATTAAAACGGAAGATACGAGTTGAAGTACAATCACGCAATTTGAAGATACACACGACTGCACCATAGAGGATGAATGGGTTTTCTTTCTTTTTTTATATTTCACTCTAAATACTTATTTCTTATGTATCTATTTGTCGGCTGGATTTGTAAGTGTACTTATACATCAATTAACTTTCGAATGCAATTTAGTTAGGCGCTTATATTGGACGCAATTGTTGGTGCTTGGCGGGTCTTAATTTCGTCAGTCACAGATGTTTAACTGACAAAACACACGGGTAACTGAGCTAAATCTGAACGAAAATGAATTCGGTTCTGTCTGAAGTCCAACTAAAATTAAGCAAAATTAACGGCTTAATTAGTTTAAATTCTTTTTGGAAGTTAAGGTGAGGCAGGTCCACTAAATTTCACTCCAGAAGTCGTACATCTATAAGAGAAAAAAGAGAAAAATAATAAAAAAATTAGATAAAGTAATTATTTTTGTTTTACTTTCACATCATGTGTTGCTTGAGATTCTTACTAACAAGTTTAAAGAAACTGGGAACAGTACAAACTAGGTAGAATAAGGAATCGAAATACCAAAAGATCACTCAAATTCATTTAAGAAAAAGACGAAAAGGCAAACGTTACAACGATTTTAAATATAAATAAAATTTATTATTCTCATAATAAATTAAGGGCAACCTAAATCTAGCACTCAAATCTGGAACTGAATTCTGAAAATAATGATGAGTCCATGAAAATATGCATATTGTTCTGATAGAATGCAATTCGCCACAGGGAGCAACTTGAAGACTGGCCTTAATGTAATAACTTGAACATGGTTGAATGTTACCTGCTGACAGATATAATGGATGAACTCGCATTCGAATATGTAAAAAGATAATTATGTTTTTTTTTTTAAAGGAAATTCAAAAACAGAATTAATAATTTTGTCTCTTTATATGCAATGGTTAGGTAACTCAAATTATCGTTTTGGATCTCGGCTCTAAACGGCTGGTTAGGTCGCTCTTTCTACACGCGCATCTTTCGTTTTGGAGGTCAGTATAACCTGATAAATCATCATGAATAGAGGACATACTCAAATAAGGCTGATTATTGAAATTATCTTTGGAAACCTATCATCAGCTTATACACTTTAGCAACAACTTCAACCTTCCGTCAAGGAACGAGCGCACTGAAGGAAATATCGCCTGTGTAAGCAAGATATAACCTCGGTTTGTTGGTTCGTCGGCAGTCGCAGCGATTGTGATTCTATCTGAAATTTTTCCCTAAGGATATTGTTCTACAACAATTTACCTAGTTCAATAATTTCAAGCCGCAGGAGATTGACCTGTCACTTTATCGGAAAACTAATCATGATTGATAAGGCTCGTTTTTAGCGTAAGTGGTATGTAAATAAGCAAAATTGTCACATATGGGCCGATATGAGTTCCGAAGATTCCAATATATCCACAGAAATAGATCGTTAGGTGCAGTTTTCAATCCAACAACATTAACGAACTCTATTTCTGTGATAATTTTCAATAGAGGTCTCTACATGACCATGATAGAAGTGGTTCCGACTATATGACGCTACATGCCATTACAATTTGAAGACAAGACAAATTCGAGATATGGCCTTCAAGATCACGCGAATCTGAAGCCTTGTGAAAGAACTACGATACGAACTATTGGGTATATAAATAAATTCGTGCGGTTTTTTTTTCAAAATTTGAACGTTTGTTTAAGAAAAACATGTACAATAGTATTATTCAAAGTATTGCCCATCTGAAGCTATGACTTTTTCCCATCTTTCTGGCAATTTGTGAATCCCATCCAAAAGAACTGCGCCGGCTTGGCAGCCAAGAATGAATCAAGCCAATTTTTGATATTCTGCTCTGATGTGAACCGTATTTCAGTGAGGTCGTTCTGCATCGACCGGAACAAATGGTAGTCAGAAGGGGCAAGGTCTGGGCTATAAGGCGGGTGGGGTAAGATTTCCCATCCACTGTTTTCCAATGTTCTTAACCGGAATAGCAATGTGGGGCCGAGCGTTGTCATGATGGAAAATTATTGCCTCGTGTCTGGTCGCATATTCCGGGCGTTTTTCGGCCACTGCTCTCTCCAAACGGATTAATTGTGTTCGGTAGCGTTGTCCATTGATGGTTTCACCCGGTTTTAGCAGCTCATAATACAGCACACCCATCTGATCCCACCAAATATAGAGCATTACCTTCGCGCCATGGATATTCAGCTTTGCCGTTGATTTGGCTGGTTGGCCGGGTTTCACATATGATTTTTTGCGCTTGGAGTTGTCATAATGGATCCATTTTTCATCACCAGTAACAATCCGATGCAAAAATGACTTCCTTTTGTGGCATTCCAGCAGCATTTCGGACATGCAAAACCGCCTTTCGACGTCTCTCTCCTTGAGTTCATGTGGAACCCAATTTACTTGCTTTTGAATATATCCAGCTGCTTTTAAACGTTTTGAAATGGCTGCTTGAGTGACACCCAAAGATTCTGCGAGCTCTTCTTGTCTTTGGCAACAATCTTCATAGAGTAATGCTTCCAGTTCTTCATCTTCAAACTTTTTTGGCTGCCCAGGACGTTCATCGTTTTCCAAGCCAAAATCACCACTTTTAAATCGTGCAAACCACTTTTGGCACATTCGCTCAGCTAGCGCATGTTCACCATAAACTTCCACCAAAATACGATGACTTCCGGCAGCAGTTTTCTTCATGAAGAAGAACTCCCCGCAAAAACACTTTTTCAGGCACAAAGTTCGACATATTTGAGTGAAAAAAAATTATTGTTGTTTACACTTCAAATGAATGACATTTACTGAAATGACGTACAATGACATTAGCTTTCCAACGCATATTCCAATGGAAGAATACAAGTTACGCCACCTCTTAACAAACCGCACGAATTAAGTTATAAACCCAATACTTGGAAGCCAACATTTTTAGGGGAGCTTACATCTAAAAAGTCACTAAGAACTTATCATATGATATCAGAATGACCACCATCAAGAAAAAAATGGTTTAGATGAACTTATCTGGCATATTTGAAACCAGCTGTTATCGGCTAAGCGAACGAACGAACAGTGGATCCCGCGACAAGTAATCATCAAAGAAGTTGGCGCGACAACTTTGGGTTTCCAATCATCAACAATAAAAAAAAATATTATACAATAGTTCGATAAAAAAAGGTTTGCGACGAGAAAACTACGAGTACAGCAGTAAGGAAAGCGCAGGGGTTCAGGAGGGAGAAAGAAAAGAAAAGAACCCACCAAGATCTCAGCTCAAGTAAGTCGAATGGTCCTGGTATAGGAACAACGTCCTGAGTTTGTATAATTACGAAGAGTTTGTAAAGTAACTGGCAGCTGGCGTATAACGCTAGAAAACATGACATGTTGTGCGGTTTGGAATAGCCTTCTCAGGTCTATTTCATATATGGATCAGATTTCGGCAAAGTGAAGCGCTATAAGAGGAGAGATTCGTTCACAGAAATTGAAAATGAGCGATACCTGCTAAAGGGTATCGCTATTTCCACCACCAGTGCTTCATAGAAATCGCCAGTAGCATTCCGCCCATTCAAACTTTTAACTGTTTCGCTATGAATGCTCATCAGCTTACCCTCAAGCCCACTTTCGGACGTACACTAAAATATAGTGATTCGTTCCTAAGCCGTACAACTCGCTTATGGAATACCCTGCCTAGCTCTTTATTTCCTAGTCATTATAACCTTCAAACATTTAAAACCAACGTTCAACGGTACTTCGCTTTCTTTCCTCTCTGGTTTTCCTTCGCCCGCGCTGTGTGCAAGCATTTTAAGGGTACTGAAATGCCTTGAGCGCCCGCAAACTATAAAAAAAAAAACGAAAGATTAATTAACTGCGATACATATATAAAGAAGAACTCCCACGCAGTAGTAGATGGCGCAATTTACAAAAGCTGAAGTTAGCCAAGCAGTAAAAGGAATTAGTATTGGTTGTGCGATCGGTTTAAATATGGTTCAATAAAATTGTGACAGGCTGTCAAATTTTGTATATATACAATGTATAGATAAATTGCATTTCGATCGGTGAAGCGTCTGTTGCATATTATGAAAATATACGAGATAATAAAATTATTAAACTCTATGCAAGTCAGTGCACCTTTGTGAGAGGCAGGCTAATATATGTCACCATTCAAAGTTTACAGATAGTGATGAAAAAACATCGCGAGCTTCGAAAGATCTGCATATGGTCCTTATCGGCTTGATAAGCCTTTTCGACAGAGATCCCAGCTAAGATCTTAAAGTGTACCCGAGATGGATAAGATGTATACACGATATGTACGATGACGTTTAAAAGAATGTTAAGTGCAAATCAGAAATAACTAAAAACTTCAAAGCTTAAGATGGAGTACACCAAGGCAATGTAAGAAGTCCGTTGCTTTTTAATGTCATGAAATATTTTGAATTCCCTGTAACCCCTAGAAGGCGCGTCATCAGGTGGCGCATTGGCGAATTCCTGTAACTGGGTAAGGGAGAAATAACATACCTAACGCGGACCAGCAGGTCGAGGAAGTAAACTTCGTTAACAAACCACATCTAGAAGCTTCTACAATGGACATGATTGTGTGGTGGAGAAATGCATATATATATAAATCCAAAATAAAAATCTCCGGCACAGAAATGGAAAGTCGAAAAATAAAAAGAAATCAAATGCTATGGCGTCCCCCATAAGCGACAAAAACGAAACAATGATGAGAAATCCAAATGGAAAAAAATGCCAGAGATAATTGTAGGGCGTTCCCCCCAAGCGAGGTAAAATGGACAAGGTTAAACGGTCGCTAAACATATTATCTTATAGAATAAGATTACCAACTTGGAACCTGGGTTCCCTTACAGGAAGTGGTACGGAACGAGGTACCATTCTAAAAGCACGTCAAATAAATATTCGCTGTCTGTAAAAAACCAAATGGAAAGGCTCAAAATCACGCGATATTGGAAGTGGATACCAAGTTTTATAACATAAGCAGGAATGCAAAAAATTGCAACGGAGTTGCAATAGAAATATTCATAAAATCTTTAAAGACAGAGTAGTTTAGGTTGTGAAAATGAGTCACCGCATAATCTATATAAAAACATAGTATCAGCCTATCCACCTAAAGTAGGTTACTCTGTCCAAGAGAAGACAGACTTTGATGACCGTCTACAGCTAATACTACCGGATGAAACAAAATATGTTGTTAGAGACTTGAACAGACACATTGGAGAAAGCACCCGTCATGTTCAAGGAATTGGAATGTTCATGGCGGCCTAGGATATGGCAACCTGGATTCGCAGGGTAAGGGTATCCTAAGCTTCGTAAACTTGCATAACCTGATTATTATCAACATCTTTTCCAAGAAAAAACCTTAATTGATTTAATTGTAGCTGATCGTAAGTTACTAAGAAGCTTTAATGACTGCAACGTGATTCCTGGTGAAGTCTCCGTATTTACCCTGATGAAACCCTTAAAAGAATTCGGGGACAGAACACTAAGAATCAAGTGGAAAGAGATAAGCGGAGAAAAAGCACAGAAATTTAACTGATAAACTCAAATATCATATGGTGGATAGTGTGGAAAAACAGTAACGTCTTGAAGGAATGTAATGGAACTTTGTAGAACCTTGCATGACCGACGCAAAAGCTAACCTTGATGTTTCGAAAGGTGGATTTCGCACAAACTATGACCCTACATGGTGGAATGAGGAAGCAAAAAATGTACTAAATGAGAAGAAAAAGCTTCTCAAAATATCAAGAATATAAAACAGGTTAGGATCTGACGAAAATAAAGATCGCTGCAGCCAAGCACAAAGTTACAAATAAGTTCTATGAGGATATAGCGAAACCCCTCAGAAAGCCACAATTGTCATAAAGAAAACTGAATACATTAAGAACGAGAATGGACATTTTTTAGCCTAAGGAAAAGCTATAAACTTCCGTTGGTGGCAATGCTACGAAAAACTCCTGAACGAGAAGTTTCCGAGTAGTGAACTGAAGAACCTGGTTCCCAATACTACAAATAATAGGCGAAAAAATGAAGGCGGCTGTACTAAAGATGCAGAAAAACAAAATTGTTGGACCAGATGGAATCACAGTTGAAGTTTAGAAGCTCACGGGCGTGGCTATGTATGGCTTACCAAGTTATGTAGTAAACTTATACTCGTATACGATATAGGGAAAAAATTCCAGATTCGTGGAGGAAAAGTTATAGTATCTCGTTCCTTTTAATGAAAACAAGGGTTGATGTAGGTGACTGGGGAAACAACTGTGCTATCAAACTCACTTCACACACATTAAAAAAAGGGAGAAAATTTTAAACAAACGGCTATCAGACACAATATCTAAAGGGTGTTTCTTTTAGAGGTTTGGTTTTTAAACTGGCAACACTGTTTCTACAGATTGTCAATTTGACAGTTGAAAGTTGATTTGTGGTTAGTACATTTTGCCATTCTACGATAAATAAATTAACGCCAGAACAACACGTGCAAATTGTGCAAACTTATTTTGAAAGCCATGTTCGGTTCGCCAAACTTATCGTGCGCTACGTCCATTTTACGGTCGACATAATCGTCCATCTGAGCAAGTTATTCGGAACACGATGAATCGTACACTTTAGTGGATCGCATCCCCAAAGACGACAAATAGTGCGAACAGAAAAAGTTATTGCTGTTGCGGAGCGCTGTGTTGAGGAGAATCCGAATGAGTCGATTCGCCATGGTGCACAGCAATTGGAGTTATGCCCATCAACTTTGTGGAAGATTTTACGGAAAGACCTTGGCGTAAAAGCTTATAAGATCCAGCTTGTTCAAAAGTCGAAACCGCGTGACCATTATACGCGTCGTGGGTTCGGTGAATGGGCCGAAAACATGATTCACCTTGATCCCATTTTTTGCTTAAATGGATATGTAAACAAGCAAAATTTCGGAATTTGGAGTGGAGAAAACCCAGAAGCCTTTGTCGAGACGCCCTTACAACCATTAAAACACACTATTTGGTGTGCTTTATGGGCTGGTGGAATCATCGGCCCATATTTCTTTAAGGACGATGCCGGCCAGAATGTTACCGTCAATGGAGAGCACTATAGAAACATGATTTCTGACTTCTTCATTCATCAGTTAAATGGCATTGACGTGACAGAGCTTTGGTTTCAACAAGATGGCGCAACTCGCCACAGGGCGCGCGACACCATCAATTTATTGCGGAAAACATTTGCTGAGCGCATAATTTCGCGTAATGGACCTGTGAACTGGCTTCCACGATCCTGTGATCTCAGACCTTTAAATTACGTTCTTTGGGGATATGTGAAGTCACTAGTCTATGCCGATAAACCAGATACATTGGACGATTTGCTGATATACAGCCCCAGGTGCTCGATAAAGTTGTAGAAAATTGGACTTCACGATTGCGCTTCATTCGAGCTAGCCGTGGCGCGTATATGCCCGATATCATATTTAAACACTAATGGCATATTAAATAGAGCTAATATCATAGACATTAACATTAGCTTCAAGTGTTTATTTCATATTAATCAACTGAATCGGCTAGTCAACTGCAAGAAACAAAGTGGATAAAAGCGCATTAGTACGATTTGAATTGAAAGTACAAATGCGTTCACAACCATGAATTTTCTGTGAACAAAGTCACACAATTTAAATATCTCGGTTCCGTGATTCATTCAGAAGCTACTGTAGATGCGGATGTGATTCATAGAATTAATCCTGCCTGGATGAAATGGTGCTCCCTGTCTGGCATTAAGTGCGATCCAAAAATGCCAGTTAAAACAAAAGGCGAAGTGTGTAAGCAATAAGATCACCTTTGCTGTACGAAAAAGAATGTTGGAATGAAATGAGAATGCTGAGATGGCCTGGGGGCATCACAAGATTGTACAAAATCAAAAATAAATACTCGTATGTCAGTGGTAGCTTCAAAAGAGCACCCATAGCTGAAAAACTGAAAAAAGTCAGACTGAGATGGTATGGCCACGTCATGACGAGGCCAGAAGGCCATATTGCCTGAAAAGTACTGCGAATTTCAATAAATCCAAGGGGAAGAGGACGGCTCCTCAAGCAATACGGTGGTCGAACATCACAAATGAACTATGCAAAGACTAAATAGGGCAATCGGCAACCCACGATCGAAGGATCTAGAGACTACGTACAAGGAGAGCCGACCCCACATAAAGGGGAAAAGACAAAAAAGAAGAAGAAGAAAAAATATTTTGAATTAAAGCAGCACACAAGCGAGTCCTAAGCGACTGCTTATAATCATAAAAAACGACGTGGCAGCCCTTCCGGAAAATCTCTATAATTGATTATAGTACTAACCCAACTCTTGTTTGTATTGTATTTACAAGGGGTCAGGTCATCGTACCAACCACCAAAGAAATTGGGATAACGATGTCGCACATAGAGACAGTATGAGGCGGTTTAAATGGCGCGAAAAGCCCGAAATATTTTGTGACAGAAAGCTGCCATCGAAACTTAGAGTTTTACCATTCACAAGAGTCAGTCATCTAGTAATGTCAGACGATGTAAAAGCAATATAAAGAAAAAATGACAACGACAGAAATGATAGTGTGACAGATGTAACAAAACCTAATCTTGAGCAACTATCTTGTACATTTAATGGAATATTAGATATCCAATTTTAAGCACCATTCCGACTAGAGAATTTTTTAAACGTCTGTCACAAAAGACGCCAATTGCTTCGGCTTCAGAAGAAAGAATTAAAAAATACCACTGAAATAGTCTGTAATCATTGATACGAGGGTAGACCCAAAGTACCCGACCTGGCGTATAGATGACGGTTCTTGTTTAAAAAGAAAGACAATTGTAGAAAGTACCAACCTCATAAACCTTAAATTTGAAGTTTGACGACGCTATGTTGCTTAGTATGAATTTGTAAATATGGGAAAAATTGGTCAACATCAAAACGGAACTGGATTCTACTCTGGGGGAGTCTGCTCCTTCGGTTACAAAAATTCGTGGCAGAGTTTAAGTGAGGACGTACGACTTGCCAAGGCGAGCATCGCAGTGGTCGACTAAATGAGGTGAGTTCACCGGGAATGTTGAAAAAAATCCACAAAGTGGTATTGGATTACCGTCGATTGAAAGTGCTAGGCATTCCAAAAAGCTCTGTACATCGCATGTTGACTGAAAAATTGGACATTAGAAAGCCCAAGATGCATGCTGCGATTACTCACAATGGAAAAAAAACAGTGTCGTGAGGACAGCAATAAAGCCGAGTTTTTGCGTCGATTCATAACCATGAATGAAACGTGAGTCCATCACTTCCCACCCGAGGCGAAGGAACAGTCAAAACAATAGACTCAAAGGGGAGAATCGGCTCCAAAAAAGACGAAGACAGTTCCATCTGCAGGCAAGGTCATGCCGTCAGTTCCTTGGTACGCGCGTGGAATAATTTTCATTGACTATTTTCAGAAAGGAAAAACAATCAACGGCATGTATTATGCGAACTTATTGCAGCGTTCGAAAGATGAAATCAGAAAAAACGGCCACATTTGACGAGGAAAACAGTTTTGTTTTATCAAGATAATGCCCCAGTTCACACATCCGTCATCACGATGGCCAAAATCAATGAATTTCTTCCTCGTGCACCCAATTCGCCAGATTTAGCCCCCTCGGATTATTTTCTATCTCCGAACTTGAAAAAATGGCTCGGTGGTAAAAGATTTGCCAACAGTAAAGAGGTGGAGTCTGCGGTTGATGGCAAAATTGAGTATCGAGCTGTTATTAAATTCTTGTTTTTGAAAGGCAATACGGGGGACGGCGTATGGGGACTCTGCACCATCGCTTACCACAGTGAAATTTTGGGCAGCTGAATTTAAACGTGGCCGTAAGAGCTTGGGAGATGATGAACGTTCGGGACGTCCAAAAACTGCAACCACTGACGATAACATTGCTAAAGTTCACCAAATGGTGTTAAACGACCGCCGCATTAAAGTGAGAGAGATAGTAGAGGTTATGAACGTGTTTGTTACATATGAAATCAAGATTTAGGCATGAGAAAGCTGTCCGCGCGTTGGAATGAACATTTCCAACGCTCGGTTGACGCAGTTTAGGCGCAATAAATCCGAATTTTGGCTCCGATTAATTACTGTAGATGAAACTTGGATACATCATGATACGCCCGAAACAAAAATCAGTCAAAACAGTGAACTGTAAAGGGCGAGCCGGCTCCAAAAAAGCAAAAACTGTTTATTCGGCTGGGAAAGTGATGGCGACTGTTTTTTGGGATAGTAAAGGGGTTATCTTAATCGATTATCTTCAGAAAGGAAAAACTATTACAGGAGCATACTAATCATTACTTGCCAAGCTGAAGGCAGAAATTGCGGAAAAACGGCAACATTTGCAGAAAAAGAAAATCCTCTTTCACCAAGACAACGCGCCGTCTCACACTTCAGCGGTTGCCATGGCAAAAATCCATGAATTACGCTTTGAACTGCTTGACCATCCGCCTTATTCACCAGATCTAGCCCCAAGCGACTTCTTTTTGTTCCCTCATCTAAAAACTGCGCTCAGAGGACAGAGATTTTCGTCAAATGAGCAGGCAATCACCTTCATGAACAATTATTTTGCAGAGAAAAACGCCAAGTAATATTTGGACGGGTTAGAGAACTGGGAGAAGTGTGTAGAGCTACAAGGAGACTATGTAGAAAAATAAAAAAAAAATTAGAGAAAAAATGTCTTGTATCATTGTTCGGAAACTTTTCAGACAACCCTCGTAAACATATTTTTCCCCAGCTTTGTTGTGTTTTCTATGTTAGGTCGAATACTTCTGCGACTACCCTCGTAAAAAGCACAACCGAATAAAAAAAATTAGCACTTCAGGAAAGTTTCCACATTAAGAAACCCATAGAGCGCAAACTACAGAATGTACCTGGATTTTTAACGTAAACCACCTGTCATAAGACCTTATGTTTACGAGGTGCCCATACACCCATAGGGAGCAAGGATACGCCTTGCCATCGCTAATTACTCGCTTTATATTTATTAATACTTCGCTTATATATTATACCAATTCGGAACTGTGTTGGAGGCACAAGTTCCACCTTTGGTATGAGTCGAGGCCGACCTAAAACCTCTTGCTGCTCTTAGGGTCGCAGCACCCAGTACTTTATTTGCAACTCTACAATGGACAAAACCAAGGAATACCCGTACCCGCGATTTGGGTTTAAACCACAGCCACCATGACGCTCCCACAAGGGGGCCTACCTCTAACAAGTCAGGCCCGGACCGAAATCCGGGGGGCTTTTGACTCCCATGGTACCGTGATTTAAGTCCTCGTGTGGACTACCGGTGGTCAAGCCGCCAACAAGACCTATGACCGGCAACTTGTAACATGCTATAATCTGAGGATGTTTCCGATAAGAAAGGTTTAGAATAATCTGCCCCCGCTTTTTCTTAGACAACGTCATTGATGGGCGAAGCCTTGATAATTGGGCGGGGGCCCAGCGCAAACTACAGGCCGAAACCACATGGGCTGTGTTTCCATGTTCAACGGAAATCTCGGAAAATCAGGTCCAAAAACCAATAGTAAGCCTCTACCCGCCGAGATCCAAAAAAGAGGCCAGTAGAAAAATAATAGGACCGCTCAAATGCTAAAATATCACCTCAATAAAAGAATGAGTTAAACTAAAATCGAACTGACTCTAAAATTGCTCTAGGGTCCGTAAATTCAACCAACCCCACAACGGAGTAATAGCACTGCAGATACGTAGTGGAAATATGTGGCATAAGATGTACTCGTAATTATAGGTGTTACATAGTTCAACGGCTAATAAAACAAGAAGATGAAGAATAGGAATTCAGTCTTAGTACCTATAACTTACGAGTATTTGGTGAACGCTCTTGTTAAGCTAAATTCAATATACATTTGGGTCTAACATCGACTCCGTTTTTGCGCAAACATACTCCTGAAAGGCTTTTTGTCAACATTCGTGTAGAAACACTCCGGAAACAGTCCGACTAAATACGGATACTCATAACGTGCTTATCTACTTATTATTTTTTTTTTTCTAAAATGAATAACAAGACTTTGTACTCGTATAGCAAGCGGAATACTGCAACACCGAACATGGAGTGATTTTTCGCACATAAAAGTCATAAAAGCCATAGTTAACGGATACGATATCTATGACAAAAAATATTTAAACAAATCTCGTTACCGTTGCGCATGAGTTGAGCTTCCTTAAAAAAAGCTGTGGGGTGATATAATACGCGTAATCATTTCAGATAAAAACAAGCACAGGTGTTTTTCTGCAAACAATATTTTTTCAGCATCTGAATTCAGTTAAGCAGAACAACAATTTTTTTGTATGATCAAATGTATTGAGCTTAAAATAGTCTGGCACTGACGTCAACTTAATGTTGCAAAACTTTCGCAGGCACTTGTCGTCAACAATGAATTTTCTATATACCTACTCATACATACGAGTACCTATATCAGATTATCTTCTATGTCGTACCGATTTCATGCGTCAAAATAGCATGTCGTTCACAGGTCTATTTTACAACTGTTACTACACCCACTGTATCGCAAAAATAGACCGAAGCTGAACTGATAACTTATCGAATGACAGCAATTTCCATCGCCGCGCAAGGTGGAACTGTTATCGCCAAAGTTATTACTCACTCAACGCAGTGGATTTAAACTGCGATAAAAAAAAATTTTATGAACAAATGTACATGACACCGAACGGACACTCCTCAGAAAAAATGCTAAAATAAGCATGAGACTCCAAATGCAGTTCATTAACACCAAGCTTCCAAGAAGACCTTATGAAAAACCACAAAACCATGCAGATTCTCTGAACTGTTCAAATAATCCCGGATATCGTTAAAATGTCACAAAGGATATTCGTGCCTCAGCGCGCACCACCTCTTCCTCATTTCACCTTGAACCTTCGATACTCAAAGAGTCCCTCGAGCTCTAATTGAGTTTGCGTCTACAATACGGCTGCACATGTACAACAAAAAGATGGCTTTGCGTTCAGGTCAATGATTTTTCACTGGAAGTGGGTAATTTAAGACCTGCCGCTGCCCAAATGCTGTTATGGCGTTTATTTTCGTTAACCTGTAGCTCTTCTCATTTTTATAATTTTAAACAAAATTTGCACAAATTGCAAGTATTTATATCGTATATGTTGCGCATGAAAAATCACTTTGAATGGCAAAAAAAAAAAGAAGCTTAACGTAACATGCTCTCATGACATCATAACCCGTCATTAGCTTCAAATCTTGGGGCAGCGTGTAAAGCCTGAGACTTGGCGGTGTTTCATATGCCGGCTGGCTTCCGAATATGTTAATTTCATGCTACAGATACAATATTGCATTTTGATGGATACAAATTAAGAGTAACTCATACATAGATTCAGATACAGCGGTTTCTTTTTTTGGTAAACGAATCAGAAATGCTACGCTATGGTGTGGCCGCGGCCGCGGCCGAGAAACTCGTATATGCGGATATTACGTCGAAAACAGGTCAAACGCTGAAGATTGCAGAAGACTGAGTATAAGTTGAAGCGTTACATTGGAACGCTTTTCTGGCGGCAGCCGCACCAGAGGCGCAGTTTATGTCCGAATTACGAATTCATGGCGGGACGTTTTTGTGTAAAGTGTATAGTGCACTGGACTGGAGTTTATTACAACATCTTGAGATATTTTTAGATTTTTTTTTTGTTATCTGAATTTCATATATTTTACACTTGTGGAAATTTGTAAGTCGGAGACAGGTTTTTAGATTGGGATATTTGTGTTGGATCCTGATAAAGTCAGTTTAAGTTACATCATGTTGTGTAGCGTAAGTTTAAATGGAGATTACATCAGACTGACAGCGTGGATATGCAATATTTAAATGAAGATTAGCCATCCCAATGATTCTTTAAGATATTTTACAAGAGTGTACGCATTCAGCAGTACAAGCAAAAATTAAATATGAGAGACAACGTTTCTGCAATCCCGGTAAGGCACCGACAACACGAAGTCGCATATGCCTCACAAGAGATACCACTTTTATCATCATAGAACACATTGAAGCCGACAATAAATCGACGGATCTACGTACAAGGACGCTAAATTATGCTTTGGCGTATTGTCATCTTTGCTTTACCCATAAAAAAACTGATAAACAGATTACACTTGAAGATGCAATCATAGTTTATCACGAACATCAGAGCAGATAACTATAGTTAAACTGTTATCAAAAGGAACAAAACCCAAGACAGCAAACAAGGATACCTACCAAGATAGGTAGACCAGCACGCAGCTTTCAAATTCAAGGTTTCATAGATATAGGTGGCAACAAGGCTTGCCGGAATCTTCAACATGATCGAATAATCTGAGCTAACCATTCTAAACGGGCTATATTTGGATGACGTACAAGGAAGAACCTAGGTTTTGGTTTAAAAATGTTGTCCTGCATAGTAAGTGAAGAAAACTTAAATACGAGTACACATTTCAATTATATACACCCTGAATGACTCGAACTGCAACCAACTTCAGACTGCTATAATTTCCAAACCGTTCATGACAGTGAGCTCAAATTTTGACACATGACAGATAACTTTATTATTTCCAAGCCTTTTAAACGATTTGCGTCTCAGTTGTGTTGAAAAAATTTTATCAGCGATGGAATTCAAATGTGATAGTGTGATTGGTTTATATTTGGCAGGAATACCACAAGTAGCTATCGTTAGAGCCCTCCAGCACCTCAACGTGAATAAATCATTTGTGTCTCGAAAAATAGCTCATTACCGTGATACTGGCAGCGTTGCAAAACGCCATGGAGGTGGTCATAAAAAACCAGTAACACCGACAGAAATTGTTCGGAAAGTGAAGGCCCCAATTGAGCGAAATCCGCGTCGAAGTGGAAGAAAAATGGCTCGTGAGCTCAACATATCGTTGGAACGGATGCAACACATACTGAAAAATGAGCTTGGGCTCAAGCCATTGCAGTTCCGAAAAGCACATGATCTTACACCGCAACAGAAAAAAGTTAGAGTCGAAAGAACGAAGGACTTGCTACGCTTGCACGAAAGTGGTGAGTTGCCGAATTTGTTTTTTTCCGATGAGTCGCCATTTGTTATCGAGCAATATGTCAACAAACAAAATGACCGAGCTTACTTGCCAGAGAGGTCCTTCGAAAATTTACACCATCGGACGGCCAGCAGGAAGCAGGCAGAACCGATGGTGATGGTTTGGGCCGCCATAACCGCTGATGGTCGCTCTCCACTCGTATTTTTGGACCGTGGCGTCAAAATTAATGCGATCGTATACCGTGAAACTGTCTTAGAGGCAGCATTGAAGCCTTGGGCAAATACCAAAGTTTGGACCACCTCAAACAAGCACTTCGCCGGGAATGGGCCAAAATACCGCAGAGCCACTTGCGTGCAGCGTGCGATGCTTTCTTCCGCCGTTTCAAGGCCATTATTCGCGCCAAAGGTGGACATAGTGAAAACTACTGATACAATTTGAAAATTGATATATTTGCCAACATTTTTTGCTTTGGCACAATAAAATTTATCAAAAAATAAAAAAATTATAGCATTTCAAAAAGCTGCAGTTCGAGTCATTCACCCTGTAGAAACACTCATACTATGTGGCTGGTACGTTTCACCCTTGAAATAAAACTAAACTCAAAGAACAACTTGCTTGCACATGTAGGTAAACCTACCGTCCATGGTCCACCCGGGGTTGAATCAACAACCCTTTTCGACTAATAGTTCAATTACCACCCAGTCCTTGATTTGTTTAAACACAGCGATGGAGATACGATGACAGCAATCTTAGAGAACAAGGTGAAGAATACCATCCTAGTCTCAGCGTACATGCCACACACAGGCAACGACCCTCAACCAATACCCATTCGTCAACTGGTGATATACGCCGAATCAAAAAAAGCTGGCCTGGTAATCGGTTGCGATGTCAACGAACACCACAATCAATGCGTAAGCACAGACGTCAACGCAAGGGGTGAGCTAATTTTTAAATTAATTATTTCTTCAAAACTTGCTGTATCGCCACACTTTTCATACAAAAAACGGAGAAGAAACATGCGTGCTCAAACATATGGCAGTAACTGAAGAGTGAGGCATCCTTTTCGAATCCCCTCAGAATTTTCTTCACAATACTCGTAGACAGTAACCCGACCATACAAAGCAAATTCCGAAATCCTAGGAAAACTAACTGGATGGCGTGCTCCAATTTGATAAGCGAAAACATGGAACCACCCGCAATTGTGTACCTTGCTGGTCCCCTTTCCGTTGACTCTGCCCTAAACCATTTAACTTCAAACCTCAGCAAAGCCTTGATTAAGAACTGTCCTACCTTTAGACACCGGAAGCTCCCAAGAACAGAGATTAGAGAACTTTATAGAGAAGCCAAATACACTAGAAGTGGGAAAGATTGGACCAAATATAAGCCTGAACTCAAACTCCTACACAAAAATCATAGGAATGGCCAAGAAACAATCTTGGGCTCATTTTTGCGAAACGATAGAAAGTAAGTACCAGCGAATCAGCTAGGTTAAGGAAAGTCTTATCCAAACATCCAATAGCTTCGGGATGTCTGAAAGACTCCGGTGGAGTCTGGACAGAGAACAACCCGGGAATCACTATTGCTTCGTATAGAAACTCACGTCCCAGGCTGTAAGGATGCTCCTGAATAGGTATTAAATGCACCAGAACATCAACTCCCTACGAACCCATAATCTCTAGCCTGGTCACAGAGAATAGAATAACATGGGCGATTAAATCATCCAACAAATCGGTGGGAACAGACGAGATAATCCCGGCCAGGTTACAACATGCTCTTCCATACATCATACCTTGGACTTCAAATTTTATGGGTTGCCTAAAGCTGGGTTACGTCCCAATCAACCTAACCATGAGTTTCTCCCTCAATTCTGTTGAAAACACTGGAGCGAATTCTAGATTGACAAACCTAACAAACACAACCCATGCTGAATTTAAAGGACAATCAGTAGAAACGACCCTACACGAGGTTGTAGTTACCATAGAGAAGAATGTGCATTGCAAAATGTACACCTAGGTATTCAAGGAGCATTTAATAATGTAAACACTGCTCCATGTAGAAACAACGATAGCACAATTGATTCAGAACATGCTAAACAGAATTAGTAATTCAGAATTTGGGAGGAAGACAGTCAGGAAAATGGTTACGCCACAAGGAGGAGTAATCTCTCACTCTCTATGGCTTCTTGTTGTAAACAACTTCCTTACAAGTTTCGAACAGAAGGGTGTTCAAGCAGTAGCCTACGCCGACGACATTGTCATTCTGGCGGCAGGAGAACATCTTCCAAGGATCAGTGAGCTACGGAGCGGTCTTGAAAACACTCGCAAAATGGTTTATGGATAAGTCCATCAAAAAGATAAGTTCAATCTTCCCACAATCAGCGGTGTTAGGATACAACTTTCATCTGAACCTAAATATCTAGGATTCATCCTTGACAGTAAGCTCAGTTCGAAGCGTAACATCGAAGAAAGAACCAAAAAAGCAATAACAGCATTCTACACATGCCAAAGAACCTTTGGTAAACGTTGGGGACTAACACCACGTGTAATACACTGGATGCACATGGCCATAGTTAAACCCATTCCTATCTATGGTGTGTTGGTTTAGTGGTTTTAGTTTAGCCGATTGAAAAGACTGGTTATCCTAAAATACTCACACAAATTCAAAGACTATTGTGTTTCGCAGTAACAGGAGCGTTAAGTTCCACCCCTCAAGCTGCACTAGAGATAAGCTCAACCTCGTTCCTTTAGACGAATTTCTTAAATGCACGGCTTCCAAAAGTTCGATCAGACTAAACGAATCAGGCCTATGAACGCTGCGCAATTTAGGGTACACGCGTATTATAGACGCGGAGTACGAACCATGAAAACTAATGATCACATCTAACACTGCCACGAACAACGAAAAACTCCACCTCTACGTGGACGGGTCGAAAATGGAGAAAGGTAGGTACTGGAGGTCGAGTCTAGTGTGAGATCCAGGACTTCTTCAAGATCCCGAACGAATGTAGAATTTTTCAGGCAGAAATATTTGCATTCGTAAAGCTGTACAGGCTGCACTACTCATGGAGCTTGATCCCTCAGAGATCTCTGTCTTTGTGGACAGTCAAGCAGCCATAAAAGCTTTGGCAAGTGAAACCACCAAATAGAGGTACAAAAATGTCACCAAACTCTAAGTAGAGTCTGCGAATCTCATCGAATGGATATCTGCTGGATAAAGGAAAGGAAAGGGAATGACAACACAACGACATAACTATACCAATTGAAACCCTGAAAGGGAAATTGGAATTTATAGCCATAGAACGAACCAATGAGGCATGGGTTTTCAGGAGTGACTGTGTCATTTCACGCTCCCTTTGATCAAACCTTCGAACACAACGAAGAAGGGATCCATATTCCTACAGGTGTCCTAACTGGGCACTGCCTTACAGGCCTTTTCTCAAGATTATTGCAGAAGCTGTATGAAAGAAGAGGAAATAGAGACTATCTCACACTTGCACTAATCTCCAAATACGCCGTGTCAAACGCCTACGATACAGATTTTTGAAGAATTTGAAGACGTCAGCAAAGCAAAACTGATAGGTCTCATTAAATTTGTTGAAACCTATGGTCGGTTTTCAGCCATAATAATAATAATAATATAATACTCTAACAACATCAACAGGGAATCACTATAGACCAATAGGCCTCCGTCCTTCCTTGTCCCTTAGGAACCATTACATCCCATATTACCTAACCTCACCTTCCACCCACTCTTCTCCTGCTGCGCCGTCTTCCTAGGACTAACTCAAAGATTTTTAGGACCGGAATATGGGGGTCCATCTGCATATTTTAGTTGTTGAATTCGAATCTTTTTGATTGGGGATTTTCACTGCAAATGCAGATATGACCAAAAGTAATTGGAAGTATTTCTCTCTAGAAGTAACTGACTATGTTTTCAGGAATGCCGAAACGCGAGCTCATCTCTGTTAATGCTATCTACGTTCTATCGTGTCATTTTCGGTTATCATTATAAAACTGCTAGACTCCGGAACTTTCTTGGGCTGAAACCTCATCGACATTAGTGTTCACATAAAATAGCGGAAAATACCATAGATCTTTGGCTATCGACTAAAAGTAACGATAGTATTTTGGAACTTAAGAAACCTGTTCTCCTTGTGAGCTGAAGCTCTTCAAAGGCAAATTTCTTCAATTAGAGATTAGGGAGAGAAAAATTGAATTCATGTCATGCAAATCTTGGGGTTTGTCGAATTAAAGTTGATAGAAGCTGGATCTACTTTCAACTGCATGTATTAGCCGCAGTGAAGGCTTTAAGTAAGCGAGTAATGATTTTCCAACAACATGTCTTAGTAAATTCCGCTCTCTAACACGTAATTAGAAAATCAAAATTCTTTGCTACTCTTACAGTACAAGTCGCCAAATCATTGGGGTTTCTTTATTTAAGTACAAGACTTGCCGCAAGACCGGAAAGATTAGAGAATCACATCCGATAAACAACAGGCAATGAATATTCAACCAATTCAAACCATTTTCAAATGAGCCGATGTAGACATGATTACCGCCAACAGATCGGTTATCGTGTCACAATCAAGGCTTAAATTGCAAGTGCCTCAGCAGTAGAGAGTGGCTTAGAGTGCAAAAGAAGCCATAAACAGATGCGACAGGTTTGGTTTCAGATGTGATGTCGGTCAAAGTTGCATTCTCCCACTACTGCTGCTCCTGATGGAATACTTCACGCTGCATTGCATGAAGCCAATTTAGGACTGAAATGGACGAACACATCATACCTACAGTCTCAATTTCTGATACAAAAATATGATTGTCCACCAAACGGTTCCAAATTTAGACATAGGAATTTCCAAGTAAGGAACTGCCAAGTACGAATGTCATATTATGCAATTGAATAAGTTTAAAGCTTTCTAAAAGGCGTTAAAATTTTAACTGGGAGGTATCGAATGACACACATGATGCCATGAGTATCTATTCGAGAACGCACCATGCGTTGGCGGTCGAGCAATATTGGAAGACCCATGGAATCTATGAATAAACAGAACATGCCTTACTGGTGTCTCAATAACCCTAGAAAACGCCATTAAAACGTTAACATTGTCCAAAAACTACAGTGTGTTGTGCGATTTCTGACCGAGGAATAATTGGCCTAGGGCAATTTTAACCAGAGAGAAGCATTGACTTCCGAATAATGGACGCTTCATCATCTATGGTCACTGTAAGATATTGATTCAACGAATTTAAAGGTGGGCGTACTCGTACATACATCACCTCCGGCAGACATGATTACTGAAAAAATCGTTGAAAAGGTCATTCTTGCTGATCGCCGAAGTGCGCCAAGTAGCAGAGGCCGTAGGCGTGTCGTCAATCAACATTTTACATGATAAGCTAAGCATGAGAAAGCTGTCGGTCGGAACGGTTGTTAACTTCGAAGCAGTGAAGCTCATTCAACGTTGATGAAATATGGATCCATTATTACACCCCAGAGTCCAAGCGAAAATCGCAAAGTCGCAAGAAGGGAAAGACAGTCCCACTACGATTTTTCGAAATTCGAAAGGAATAATCCTCTTAGACTTTTTGAAGAAAGGAAGCACGATCATCGAGCAGTACCACAGTGAATTATTGGATCGATTTGATCAGAAACTGACAGAGACACGGCTCTATTTGGCAAAGAAAAAAGTGCTGTTCCTCAATGACAACATATTGCCAAATTGCATGAATAACGAGGCTCTTGGGGGGAAAAATTGGCTCTATCGAGGAGCTCATTGATGAGACAAACGCGTATTTTGAAGAGTTTGACAAATCATAATTTGTCAGGAACGTTGGGATAGATGTATCGTCCTAAAAGGAGATTATTTGAAAAATAAAAAAAAAATGTGAAAAACTTTCATTTTCATTCCTAACACGGCTACTCATTTGAGTAGCTCAGAAATAAAGTGAACCAAGTCCAGTTGAAGTGTTTGAGAAAGTATGACTCTGAAGTTTCGTTTTTGCAGAAAATACAATTCAAAATCTCAAAATTGAAATTTACATTTAATTTGTTGGACCAACATCTTGGTTTAAGTACGACCACAGTCAGTTTGATTAATTGGTTCTCCTGTTAACTAACATAAAGAACAAAAAATTAACTGGGTTCACTTTATTACTGAACTGTCGTGATTTGCAAGTATGGATAGGTACATTCGATGGCCTGTACGCAACGCCAGAGCTCACATCATGCGATTTTTCTTTCCTGAGGATTTAGATCCTACAGGAAAATATCCCCCGTGTAGTTGCAGCCATTCCACCTACGCTCTACTCTCGGATATTTGCGAATGTAAGAGTCTGGCTACACGAATGTTTTGAACTTGTAAATATGAAAATAAATATTAAATAACATATTGTACTTAGTTTCTCACTTAATTTTAAATTTGAAAATGTTCGAGTGGACACCGACCTAGATGGGAACAGGTGAATCGGATCCGGTTAAGCTTGTCCTGTTACGCCAATCGAAAGATCCAAATCTCTGTGGACTAATGTTTGCACAAGATACACAAGAATATTTCAGCCGAACTGAGTCTGTTAGTCGATAGTCCGTACATTTAAATAAACAGCCCAGGCAGGAAAATCCGGAAAGAAAAGTGCTACATCTTCAGCAAACATAGAGTAAAACATTGGAGCAGTAATCCAGGACATTAAATATGGATAGAGATAACAAAAACGTCTTGCGTTCATGTGAATACGAATGCAAGCACAAGAAACGCTTGAGTAAAAGTAAGTACGGAGAATCATAAAAATGACAAAACGATCTACATATAATTAGAAGGCTACAAACTTAGCTACCTACTACAAAATAGGAACTTCACTTCCTGCCCCAACCCCAAAAGAATCAAATTTTCACTCCATTTTGTGTTGAATCCGCTTAAAATTTAAATCTAAACGGACGAATAATTTACGTCATACGTAATCGACCAACAAAGGAAATTCTTTTAATAAAAACAAAAAAAAAACAAAGAAAACATCTGAAACCACCCTCTAATTGCTGACCATAAAATTTAGAGCAAAACATTCCACTAATCCACTCAGGTATGTGTCCCTGTACCTGTACCTATCCCTGACCAGTCCATCAACTTGTGAACCCCACCAGTGCTAATCTTCAAAACAACAAATGGAATTGATTAAACGAAATTCCTGAGAACCTTTTTAAATCTTCGAACATATCATACGCCGGTCGCTCATCCATTAATTATCCTTTAAATCAGTCGACAAGCCGCGGTCATAAACAGCATGTGAGACCATACAAAAGTGATAAAAGGTAATAAGATCCGAGATAAGAAACATGCGAACTGGTGTTGTTGAACAAACAAAAAAAAAAACAGAGTATCTAGATGTATCTATTGCATGAATCCTAAGTAGCTTTTGGTCCTTTTGGTGCTCGTGGTATAGAAAAATAGGTCAGCTAACTTAGTCGCAGATTTATTTTAGTCCAGGTCGAGTATACCACTTGTACCTGGGGTATAACACTTACGTTTTTGTTTCAAATGCAGGTATATCCACTGGGGTAACGCAATTAACTATTTTTTTTTTTTTTTTGTAGAGTGAACTAGTTTTGGTTTTTTTTTTTTATTATTATTTTTCGGAACAATTCACACACACTTTACAATTAAGGAAACAAAAGAAGAAAAAAAAACACACAAAACGAAAAACCGCAATGGAAATAATAGTTACTACGGGCTACGGATTATGGGCTACCCGTATCGTAAACGACGAAGTGGTGTATCTAATGTAGATGCGCGAACTCTGTAGTTTATCAACAAACGTGTTAGTATAACCTTTGAAAGGAGAAACCAAAAAAAAAACCAAAAGAAACAACTCAATACAACATTCGAAAAGTCAAAAATATCGAAAAAGGGTGGGTGGTTGCGCTGGCGAGACGGCGAAAAGGTTGTGTACCTTATGACTGACAATGAGAGAAAAATTACCCGCGCGTTATGTCCAAACTCGCGAAGTATCGTTGATCGACTGAGGTAGTCTACGACCGAGTCGTTAATGGCATCTTACCTGAAAAAAGGTGCGCAGCTGTGCTTGGGTACTCACATCACAATAATTGAATTGCGCTGTTAGATAAAATGTTTAACCGATTTAATGCAACGACGGTTGTTGCATTAGATGGGAGTATATTTTTAATATGGTTAACAGAGATTTCAATAGAGGTTCTGGTCTTGGGTCCGGTTAATTCTGAATAGCAAGTGACACTTCTGCCTGATTTCACTGTGCGAGCTGAAGTAGTGGCTTAGTAAAGTGTAGGATTTAACATAAACCTCACTTAGGAAGTTTTCGTTTTCACAGTCCATATTTAAGGGTGGTTTAATTGAGTGGCACTGTGAACCATTTATGGTAATTAGTCATTGCGATTGAGGACGGAATGTGAAACCGTGGCGTTGCTAAAATTTATTGAAGGTTATAGAGTTGTTAGCCTGGTCCTTAGTATGAACTGATATCAATTTCAAAGTCCTATGTATCCTGGTTTGAGCGCGCTCAAGGTATTTAAGTACCCTTGAAATATTTGCATAGAGCGCGGGCGAAGGAAAGTAAGGGAGGATAAAAAGAGAGGTACCGGTGAACGTTGGTTTTAAATGTTTGAAGGTTATAATGACTAGGAAATAAGGAGCTAGGCAAGGCATTCTATTAGCGAGTTGTGCGGCTTAGGAACGAGCCACTATATTTTAGAATACGTCCAAAAGTGGGCTTGAGGGTATACTGATGAGCATTCATAGCGAGACGGGTGTTACGGTTAATGGTTTGAAGGGGCGGTGGTGGGAATAGCGATAAAACTCGAGACCTTACGTAGGTGTTCGAGTATGTCTATTGTTTGAGTGATATTAGTATCACCACTGAGTTTTATCGCACGGTTTTGGATCCTATCTAGCAGGTGTAGAGATGTTTTGGGCGCACCTGACCTGATGTTGGCATTGTACTCCAATTTCCGGCGGGTAAATGCCTTATATATTGAAGCCAGATCAGAGGGGGTAAAGTATTTCTTACATCGCTTGAGGAAAGCTAAACATTTCGCAGCATTTTTGACGACACCGAATATGTGGTCATTCCAACATAAATTGTCATTGACACACATACCGAAACTGGAAAGTTTATCGGTTTCGGCAATGCAAGTGCCATCCATATATAATGGCTGAGTATTTAAATTTTGCTTTAACAACAACAGACAGCATTGTGATTTGGTGGCATTAAATTCCACTTTGCTGATAGTTCCCTAATTGGTTATGCTGCTAATATCAGAATTTAATGAACTTAACATACGCTGCCGTTCCAGTTCTACAGCCGAAGAGTAGGGAACGAATATGGAAAGCAGAGAGTATTGTCGTCAGCAAAGGAATATATTGAATTAGAAGTAGCAGATCGTTGATGAAAATTAAAAAGAGTGACGGAGGCAGAACGGAGCCCAGAGGCCTTGAAACCATCCAAGACAACTTGAATTGAACGCTCCTTCCATTGAATTTTCTAACCCGTCGTCGTCGATCTCAAAAGCACGCATTTTCGACAAAAGAGCCTGATGCCATACCCTGTCAAATGCCTTTGAAATATCAAGTGCAATTATCTTTCTTTCGCCAGATCTTTGTAGACTTTGGTTCCACTTTTCGGTGAGACATGCCATCAAATCACCAGTGGACCTGTTGCTACGAAAACCATACTGCCGGTCATTAAGATTTTTTCGTGTATCGAGATATTTCATGAGCTGACGATTTATCAGCGTTTCCATGACTTTGGAAAGAAGGGACGTAAGTGCAGTAGGTCTGTAGGAGGAGAGAGAGGAAGATTTGCCTTTTTTAGGGGCGGGCTGGACAAATGCTGTTTTCCTTCTGCTCCGAAAGAGTCCTAAAGGGTAGGATTGATAAAAAAAGCTTACGCAGTGGTTCTGCCAGCGAGGAAGAACACCTCTCCAGAAGGAGGGGAGACATAGCATCTGGACCAGCGGATTTCTGAATGTTAAGATCTTTAAGAACTCCTGCTACTTCACGAGTGCGAAAGTGGATTTGTCCCATTGAAGTTGAGCTGTCCGCAAAGTGTGCAGCAAGCAGATTGGCCTTGTACAAAGGGCTGGCAACTGGAATCTCATTGTAAATGAGCGTTGGGATGGAGGATGACGCAGAATTTCTAATATTTTTGACGAACGACCAAAAATGTTTACTACCTTTGGGACATTGAAGTTTTTGTTCATATTGGAATTGTACACGTTTAAGAAAGACGTTGCAGTCATTCCTGGCTCTTTAAAACTTTTTTCGGTTTTCCTCTGTTGGATTGGTCTTGAAGGACCGAAAAAATACTTCTCTAACCCTGACAGCCTCTTTACACCGCGAGTCGTACCACGCCTTTTCTTTTGGTTCTACATCCGATGAGGGATAAAGTTTCTCATTCCAAAGAGAATGGTGTCTGTGATCATATTAGCAGCGGCATCCACGTCGTTATCGAGGAAACATAACAACCAGTTAAAATTGTTAAAGAAGCTGTTAAGACCGCTCCAGTTGGCTTTCTCGTATTGCCATACGGTTCTTTTAGGAATCTTTTCTCTAACTGTGTTGTCGGTGTACGAGAAATTAGCTGATATGATACAATGGACCGACGAGCCTAGAGGGGAGAGCACATCAGCGGTGTACTTATCAGAGTGAGAAGGTAAAAACAAGTCCAGGGTGTGGGCTTATTTACAAGCTGGGTTAAGTTATTTTCCGCAGAGAAGATCTCAACACACCATCTTTCTGGTGTTGTCTGTCCAGAATGTCGAAGCCACCCAGAATTGTGTATGTATGTATATTTAAATCGCCCGTAATAACAATTTCAGTATAAGGATACAGGGATACAATTCTTTGAATGGAGTCAGACAGCGCATCAAACTCATTAAAAGTCGAATTGCTGCCCAGTTTGGGGCTTCCGTAAATAAAGCAGTAGTGGATAATTTGCTTACGGAGATGGAATTTTAACCACATGAAATTGAATTCCGGATTGGAACAAGGACTACATTGTGGTGGAGTTTGGTAAGCTACATCACTAAGTATGATATTGCACAAAACAATCTTTTTGTTGGTTTGAGCACAAATAAACCTTGCATTTAGGGCACTTTGAGCGGGGATACCCAGTATGACATAGCCTGCATCTGCCTTTCGATCCCCTTTGAATTCAGTGCCCGATTTGTTCAAATCGTATGGGTTTTGCAGGTTCTGCAACATATGATCTTTTATAAGAACTTGACGAAGATTGTGATGAAAGTGCTGGTGATGAAGATGGTGATGAAGCTGGTGATGGTGGATCTGATTGCATTGTTGAGAGAAGTGACGATGGGCGACCTCTTTTGCGTGTTGGAGCTGTTATTTTTTTTGCGTTGAGTAACTCGTTAACAATATCCAACTAAAAGTTTAGTAGTCATTCATTCGTTCCTGTATCCCCTTGTGGGTCCTAGGGCCTCTATTATGCCTACGCGCCATCGAGTGCGGTTTCTGGAAATGTGCCTCAGCTCTCCCCAACTTTTTCCCAGTTCCCGTGCTTCCTTCACAACTGTTCTGCGCCACGTATTCCTAGGACCGCCGCACATCCTGCCGTCCTGGGTAAGCGCGTTCCATTGCATCGTTTGGTTACCTATTGATCTGTCACCCTTTCGGAGAGTGTGACCAATTTACTGCCACTTTCGTCGTTGTATGGTTGTGTCTATAGGTTCATGGTCCGTTTTCTGATAAAGCTGTTCGTTAGAGCTACAGCTTGGCCAGAATATCCTTAAGATGTAGCGTAGGCACCTATTGAAAATCGTTTGTAGCTTCCTCGTGATAGTGGTGGTCACCCACTGTCCAGCAATACATATATGAGGTGATGAGTTTGGTCTTAGGCTGATCATTTTTGTTTTTGCCGAGTTAATTTTCAGCCCAACGACGTCTGCTTCCCTCTCCTCATTTGTTGTCATTTGGCGAAGGTCCATTATTTTGTGAGGCTGAAGGCATACATCGTCGGCGTAGTCAAGGTGTTTGAGTTCAGATGTAAGAGTCCATCGGATTCCCCCATTTCCTGTTAACAAGGCCGCATTCAGCACATCGCTAATCACCAGTAGAAACAGTATTGGTGAAAGTATGCAGCCTTGCCTCATGGCAAACGTCTAAAGCTTCAAATAGTTTGACTGAGTACAAACATAAGCCAGCTCTTCCCATTGAAGTGTATGAAGCTATCAAGCCAGTTTACGAAGAATTGACCAGAGACGATCTTCTTACTCAATGCATCGGCGGTTATACTCATAACTGTAATGAATGTGTGGACATTGGCCCCAAAATCCATTTCTAGTTGTAAAACTGTGTTGGATATTGCAGTTTGCGTGTACTATGATGACTTTGCCTCAATTTTGCACATAATGAAAGCGAAGGATTTAGAAATCGGCCCGAACCGCTACAAAATGTGCTTGAAAATTGACAAAGAGCGCACAAAGCTTAGAGAAAGATCGCTGTCTGGAGCTACAAAAGAGTGGAGGATCGCATTGAAATCCAATAGAAAAGAAATGGAAGAGCAAGACACTAATCTAGAAGGCCAATTATATGGTGCAGGCATCGCAAATTAAAGGTATTGCAAAATATTTCACGACTTTCTATAACTCGAAATTTTAAACGCGTTTAACCCAAAACTGCTTTTTTCAATTTGGCCGCACCCATAACTTGAACAATTTCTAGACCTTTAAAAATATATTGTCTAAATAAGTACGTAGGATTTTTGTTTATATGGCATACTTCAATTGTTAGCAACAATTTTCTGACGATTTTCCAAGTTTGACTTAGGACGTGCGCCATTCGGCTAAAAATTAGTATATCAAAAAAATCCTACGTACTTCTGTATTTATTAGGTACAATCATCATAATTCAAAATTTACCAACAGCTGTTGGTACGGCCGTAAACGCTTCCAAAAAAGAGAGTTCATCTGAGAAACGCTGCAGAGCCGCCGTTTTTATATAATTTATTTTATAAAATTTATGCTTTACAGTCAATCATACGAGGGGCGTTCAAACTATTCTCTACTTATTGTAACGTGTTTGAGATCCTATTCTACTTGTGCGCGAAGAGGAGATCTTTCTTTACAGCGGAAGGAATAGAAGACTCTTCGGGCACTTCGCTCTACATATCTCATCTGAGGAGAATGATGGGAACTTTTCTGATCAGGTCGCTGTCATAGCACCTATTCCAAAGTCTGTCAAAGCAAACGGGACCAAAATTCTTAGGCTTAAAATAATATATACTTACATGCAATTCGCCAATGTTGGACGTCCCTTCTTGTTGACACTTCATATTGTACTCGTACTTGCTTTTGCCCTCATCCGCAGCTGAATCCAGCTTCGATACTCACAAACAGCGCCCTGGTCTGTCAATGATATCAACGTCATCAGCCAATGCAGATTGTTGCGCAGACTTTTGAAAAATTGTCCCTTTAGTTTTGGGTTGGGAGCTTTGCGCAATCTTCTTACGTATGATGTTTAAGAAATCACGTGATAGAGCACTACCAAAATATAATGAGATACATATATCCACCACATTAGTCCGCCAAGGATCGCCAGTGAGTTGGGAACTATTTTGTCTGATTCTGTACTTAACGTATCTTCAATGCTCCTATCGATATATTGTACGTACACACTCAAAAAATAAAAATATTCAAAAGCGAAGAATATGATATCGCAATATTGCGACAACATTGGAATACATCATTGGAAGGAAGATGGACACATCGTCTTATACCAGTGGTCGGTATAGTGATTAAACGGAATCACGGAGAAATTGACTTTTATCTGACACAGACTTTGGTGTGACATCACTGCTTCAGAGAACATTTATATAAATGCTCATATGTGCATCCATGACCACAAACTGTCCGGAAAACACGGAACACGACTTTTATATAGCCCTTGGTATAAAGGCATTCTAGATACAACGCAAAAAACATAAACAAAACCTGTTTTACAAGGTATCATTACCGTCAGGAAGTTTTAAACAATTTATTTCAATTTTCGTGCTATTACGTTGAATTCCTTCACGGAAATGTACCAAAAGTTTCCAGTAAACAAATGAATTCCAAATCCCTATCATCATGTTACTCGTATATATTGACACCCCCAAAATAATTATAAACCTGATCTCATCATTACATTCAGGTAACAGTTTTGCGTACATTATTCAAAATCAATTAAACAAAAAATTTTAAATTTTAAACATGAACTGAAACCATTTAACAAACCTGCAACTTACCGAATGTCGTCCTACCCTAAAACCAAATGTCAATATTTTGTTGTGCGTGCTATCTCTCAAATTGGTAGCTGTCATCCCGGTGCAATTTCACGAAAACCATTTTTTTATCGACCGGCGTTGCTTTTCGGGAAAAGAAATCCTCATCAAATCTTTCATTTACAATTAAAAGAAATCGGAAAATTCACGCATAATGACTGCTTTTGAAGAATTCGGAGTTTTACCAGAAATTGCTAAAGCAATTGAAGAAATGGAGTGGACTCTACCAACAGATGTGCAAGCAGAAGCCATCCCATTGATTCTTGGTGGAGGAGATGTTCTCATGGCTGCAGAGACTGGCTCTGGAAAAACCGGTGCTTTTTGTTTGCCGATTTTACAAATTGTTTGGGAAACATTGCGCGACATCGCGGAAGGCAAAGGAACCACCACAGCGACAGCTGGAACAATAGCCCCATGGACTATGTCGTTCTTTGATAGAGGTTCGGCGATGGCTGTGACACCGGATGGAATGCGTTGTCAATCGAGAGAGTTTAAAGAGTGGCATGGTTCCAGGGGAACCACTGGAGTCCGCGGCTCTGGCAAGTATTACTACGAAGCAACAGTAACGGACGAGGGTTTGTGTCGCGTGGGATGGTCAACTACACAAGCCAATTTAGACCTCGGAACTGATCGTTTTGGATATGGTTTCGGTGGAACTGGTAAGAAGTCGAATAATCGTCAGTTCGATGACTATGGGGAGGCATTTGGTATGCAGGATATTATTGGGTGCTGCCTCGATCTGGATAAGAAAGAAATAAGTTATACGAGAAATGGAACTCCACTGGGCTTGGCATTTAAAATTCCTGACAATCTGAAGAACGAAACTTTTTATCCAGCAGTCGTCCTGAAGAACGCTGAAATGTTATTTAATTTTGGAAAAACTGAGTTCAAGCACAAGGTGCCTCAGGGATTCATTGCTGTGTGCAAGGCTGATGTTCGGAACTCTAAACCAAATCCTCTAGCATCGCCGGACAGCTCATCGGCTAATTCAAAACCAGCTCCAAATGCTCCACAAGCCATTATTATCGAACCAAGTCGCGAGTTGGCAGAGCAAACTTACAATCAGATTGAAAAGTTCAAGAAGCATCTTAGTGACCCGGATGTCAAGTCCCTACTTCTAATTGGTGGCGTTAAATTGGAACAACAACGAAATGTCTTGCAGCAAGGTGTTCACATTGTGGTCGGCACACCAGGGCGGTTGGAAGAGATGATTAGCAGTGGATTTGTGCAACTTACTCACTGCAGATTTTTCGTTCTCGATGAAGCTGATGGACTCCTCAAGCAGGGATACGGAGATTTGGTCGACCGCTTGCACAAGCAAATCCCGAAATTGACTTTCGATGGACGGCGTTTACAAATGGTGGTGTGCTCCGCAACGCTGCACGCCTTCGAGGTGAAGAAAATGGCAGACAGGCTCATGCATTTTCCAACTTGGGTAGATCTGAAGGGAGAAGATGCTGTTCCAGAGACTGTACATCACGTTGTCTGTATAGTGGACCCGCAAAGAGATTCCACTTGGCATAGCCTTAGACAGCGCATTCAAACTGATGGCGTGCATGAGAGAGATGGTGCTCATCCTACCAGACAAACTCCGGAAACTTACTCTGAGGCCATCAAGATACTGAAGGGCGAATATTGCATTCAAGCCATTGACGAGCATAAGATGGACAGGGCTATTATATTCTGTCGGACAAAGTTAGATTGCGACAATCTTGAGCGTTACCTCAAACAACGTGGTGGTCAGAGATATTCGTGCGTTTGTCTTCATGGTGACCGGAAGCCTTTTGAACGCAAGGCCAATTTGGAACGCTTCAAGAAGTGTGAGGTAAAGTTTTTGATTTGTACGGATGTCGCTGCTAGAGGTTTGGATATAACCGGACTTCCATTTATGATTAACGTAACACTTCCTGACGAGAAATCTAGCTATGTACACCGAATCGGACGAGTCGGTCGTGCTGAACGTATGGGCTTGGCCATAAGTCTAGTGTCTACTGTCCCAGAGAAGGTCTGGTACCATGGTGAATGGTGTCCCAGTCGGGGAAGAAGCTGTAAAAACACCAATTTGACTGATAATGGTGGCTGCTGTATTTGGTACAATGAGAAGAATCTTCTTGGCGAGATCGAAGAGCATCTGAACGTGACCATTACGCAAGTAGGTAAAGATTTGAAAGTGCCGCTAAACGATTTCGATGGAAAAGTCGTCTATGGTCAGAAGAATTTGAATACCGGAACTGGCTATAAAGATCACGTCGATCAGTTAGGCCCGACTGTACGCAAACTGACTGATTTGGAGCTCCATGCGCAGAGTTTATTCTTAAAACGTTTGAAAGTATAAAAGCTGAGTATTGAATTTTTTAAAGTATCTTGTATCCAATGAATTGAATAAATTATAAACGATTCTTCCTATCACAAGGCATAAGATATTGTTTTTGTTTGTTGGGTCGAGGGCAGGATTAATTATTTTCTTCACTCCTGTAGAACAATCCACTTCAGCTATCATGTATTAGGAAGAGTACTTGCAAACTTTAACATATACTTATCCACTGACAAAAGTGTTATATCACTCCTTCTGAAAAAGGGGTTCTTCCACGCTGACAAAACAACCGCGTGCGCTTTCCATTAATCTTACATTTTTTCAACTCTTCGAGTAGATGAAGTACTTGTTCAGCCCATCGTTTAAAAATGCCAAACTTCTCTTTCCTCGTGCAAACCCATTGCACTTACATATGTACATCCCTTCTTTTAAAGATAATCAAACTGAACGTAGAACAAGTAGCTAATTATCCAACGCCACGAGATATTTCTGAGCACGAATTACTAGCTCCAAAGAACGGCCAGTTTAGGCACTACAAACGCATTGATGTCGGCCAAAACGGATTGCTTTACATCTTCTGG
Source organism: Volucella zonaria (assembly GCA_963966105.1). NCBI lineage: Eukaryota > Metazoa > Arthropoda > Insecta > Diptera > Syrphidae > Volucella > Volucella zonaria. The sequence goes on from OZ014532.1 coordinate 183,814,732, forward strand.
CTATAGACCAGCACAAACAAAATGCCGTACTTCGATATGCAGTCAGACTCAAAGAATCTGGGTGCTGGACTGAACAGTTTTACGGCCACAGAAAAATCCTAGACTCGTTACCAAACGGCATGACGTTTCTAACCGTCTACATCACACCCAAACTAAATTTCCACTCAGACTTTCCCACCAGAGCTTAGTTGAAGAAAAACGAAGTAGCAAATGACCTTGACACGGTCATCTACACCGATGGATCAAAGATGAACTGCTGTGTGAGGGCCGGTGTCTACTCGGAATAATTGAAAACATCAATACCGGCAAGCGGTATATCTGGATTTTGCATGCGTCTTTTAGGCGGAACTACTGGCAATCCGAGAGGCTTATACGCAATGCGGGCGTGACACAACGCACAAACAAAATATTGCTATTGACTCAGCTACTATATGCTCCAAACGAGCTTCTCCGCTTGGACAAACGTTTCAGAGTCACACTGCTCTGGGTTCCAGGGCACAGTGACATAAAAGGAAACCAGCGTGCAGATGAACTGGCCAGGCAGGGCTCAGCTCTGCACGAATCACTCGTGGCACGAGCCCACATCCCGCTAGGAGCTCAATAATCACGGGGAATTGGCTAATGGCAGACCATGCGCCCAAACTAGGTGTCCCATACAACCCCCACTGCCGCAGTTGCGGGAACGAAAATGAGAAGGAAACTCTCACCCATTTCCTGTGAAAATATCCACACTAGAGCCAAACTACTTGCACTAAACCAACCATTCTTCGACGACCTTAATGACATCTCGGGGATAGGAATACAAGATCTAATCCACAGACAATACATATCATCAACCAGGCCCATTGGAATTTGGCGCTTCCAAAATACAATATAATGGTGTCTTTTGTCTGTTTTTTTTTTTTTTTTTGAAAATTGGACAGAAAGAGAAAAAGATGTTTGCACTCTGTGGTTATGTCACTAAAAATACTGCAAAATCCTTTGGCTTCCTTAAGTGATGTTAGAAATACTTCATCCTATCTGAACTGGCCCCAATATACATATTAGCCATTCATATGCATAACTTTGGAATACAAAGCTCACATCTAATTAGATGCTCCTAAATCTCCCTGCATGTGCTATATAAGATTCACAACCGTGCGACAAAATATATGGTATAAGTATAGATACATATATCGACGCAATGCCTCCTGTATCACCTTGTTTTTTATTAGCTCCAGTGCTCCGACGATATTGCCAACACCATTCCACCTCCTCTAAACCCTCTTCTCGTATTGAATGCGTTGTAAGGCTTGTCTTATTTAGTATTTTTGATTTACCGTAGAAATGCTGATTTCTAGAATGTATCTGCCTGGCGTGACTTTTGTCAGAAGTCCTTGAAAATTCTCAAGACAAGCAAAGAGATGTAACATCTTCACATTGTAATCCCGCTACAATTCTTGTTGTATTCTTTGAATGACAAGTTCTTACAGAGCACAGTCTAGAATACGTGGTGTCGGATGCGGTGACTGTGTGTGGCTTTGTATCTTGTTCAGCTAAAACATTTAACTGGGTTTGGACTTCGCACAAAAAGCTCAGGTTTGAGTTGAGTACTAGTTTCACAAGGTTGAACACGTGTTACTTTCGTTGGGCGACTTTGTAGCTCTGTCTTATCTGGGTGAGTATGAGACCTGTAACTCTTTGCCCTCTCTACGGAAATGGCTTAATAAAACTCGTATTTATTTTTGGATTTTTGTGTGGTAAGATCCGATTACTCACTCAGGTTTTGTACAGCTCACTCTATCTTTTGTTTCGTTCTGAGTTTAGGCGGATCTCGTTTTTAAAGCAGATGCATTTGGTTTTTAGCAGACCCATCTTCTTCAGCAAGACCGAGCCCTCGTACTCGATTTTTGTAGGCACGTGTAAAGTGAGTGACGTGAATCATATCTAGATTTAATGGTCTTTGTCTAAGACCTCAACGAAGGAAGAGCCCTTGTTGTTTTCCCGCTTCTTGATCCTCCCGTGAGAAAAGATTTACCACTTTTCAGTGCCGAGTCTAGAGCTTTCTGTGTGAAGATGCATTGGGGTAGCCGTGGTGTAGTGGTACTAGCAATCGCTTCTCACTCGCAGGGTCAAGGTTCGAATCCTAGCCACAGCTAGTTCTCATTTGCGTTATTGGAACTCAGTCAGAAAAATCTGCGTGTGAAGGCATAACATTGACATGTAGATTTGGCTGTTGTAGAGTTTTCAAGCACAAAACAACCGTTAAAATTCACAACCTGAATCATTCATTCCGAGTGAAGAAAAATCTCTCCGTCCTATTCGGACTCCCACCCCTGGAGAGTCAATATCGAAACCAAACACACCTCCTTAGTTCCTTAGGGTTGATTTTCGCCACAAACTTGCGTCGCAAGATTTTGCTGCGTGGACCACTTCACTTTGCAGTCCCATGCTTGAATGCAAACATTCTTTGCTTACTTCCAGCGTCGTTCACACTGTTGTCGCTGCCAGTCTTTCCAATTCGAACCGTCAGAGAAGTGATAGCGGCACCTTTATAGGTTATCCTTTTAAGGTTTTTTTGGAGGTGAATTTTCTCGCGAACTGCAACTTATGATGGTTGTACCACCGTTGTCAGGACACCCTTGCAAGCGGGAAAAGGCACCACCTTTTCAGGGTGGGTTGGACCGCATCAAATAACTTCCGTCAGCCATGAATACTCACTTACTTACGTACTTAGGTGGCGCTACAGTTAGACGTGAACTTAGGCCTCAATTAACAGACCCCTTCCCCTGCTGCGTTGTCCCTCCGGGTTGGATTCAAAAACTTTGCGGGCCTGAGCGTTGGTGTCCATTCGCTCTACATGCCATAGCCATCTCAGGCGACTGATGCGCAGTATTCTGACTAGGTCGATGTCGCTGTACAGCTCGCATAGTTCGTCGTTGAATCTTCCCCGTCAAAGCCCGTCAACGTAAATAGGATAGAATAGTTTTTGAAGGATTTTTCTCTCAAAACGACTGAGGGTATCTTTATCCGCTGTCGATAGAGTCCATGCTTCTACGCCATAAAGTGGGACTGGGATGATCAAGGTCTTATAGAGAGCCTCCTTAGTTTTTCGTGATTGGGCTTTATTACTCAATTGTAATAAAAGGGATAGTTGGCTTTAAAATCGATGAAAATATGGTAGGTATCGATTTAGACTTCTTCAGATTTTTAAGGATCTGCCAGAGTGTGAAGATTTGGTCGATTGTGGTCTTTCCTAGTCTGAAACCGAATTGATAGGTTGTTGGCGAAGGGTTTCAGACGTTCACACAATATGGGAAACAAGATCTTGTATCCGACGTTCAGGAGGGTTATACCTCTGTAGTTGGCGCACCTGAGCATTTTTGTGGATCAGGCATATGGTGCAGAGATTTCATTCATCAGGCAAGTTGGTACATGCTCTCCACAAAGTCATTTCCAGCAGCTTTGAATACCTCAGGCGGTAGGCAGTCAGGTCCAGCTCATTTGTTGAATTTTAGCGTACATATTGCTATCATTATTTCGTTCTGGTTAGGTGGACGGAAGTTTTGGCTACCATCGTCTAAGTTGAATGGTCTATTTTGCCTGACGTCAAGATGTTGGATTATTCGCCATTATATAGTTTGCAGAAAAAGTTTTTTTTCCATATTCTCAGCATAGTCTGTGACCCTACAACAAGGTTTCCTTCTTCATCTCTATAGCCTTCTGTACGCGTCTACTTGCCTTGACAGGTTCTGAAGTACAACCTCTTAATATCTTCGATCGCGCGCTTCTCATGCTCTTTTTTCTTCTTCTGGAAAAGCCGATGTTCTTCTGGTCTCTTATGACCGTAAAGCTCACGAGCAGTTTTCGTATGTACTTGCCGGCATTCTTCATCAAACCAGGGATTTCTTGATGGTGGTCGGGCGAAAGCCAGCACATCCGTTGCGGCGTGCCTATTAGCAGGATTGCTACTGAACTTCGATACTTGATGCTGACGGCATAGGAATTATTGAAAGATTCCGGGATACGCGTTCTGCGTTATATCTTCTCACAGTAGTTTCTCTTTGTTGTGGCGCTTGGAAAAACCGCATTCGCACGTTGGCTGCAACAAGGTGGGGATCCGAGTCAATGTTGCTTGTCAGATGCCCAAGATGCTGGAGGCATGCCTTACATCTATCGCAAAATGATCAATTTGATTTAGCGTTCAAAGTAAAAGCAAAGAAGCACAAGTCCGTTGCCATACGTGGCGTAGTATAGGCTATGCTTACGAACTGTACTACCAAAAGTGTCCTCGTTTCCCAACCTGTCGTTAAAATCGTCTAGTACGGTTTTACCGTTGTACTTCGGATTGCTCATATGTCTTGACGAGGTGTTCGTTTCGTAGAAACATTCTTTGGTGACGTTGTCGTCCATGCCTTCTGTATGGGCATGAGTGAAAATTAGCCTTATGTTAAGGAATTTATCCTTGGTGCAGGCACGCTCGCTCACGTGTCGAAAAATCAAGACCTCTTGCCTAAGTCTGTCGCATATGGCAAATCAGCATCCGAATAAGCGCTGTTTGTTGTAGTATAATACGATTATATGTTTTTCATCCTCCTTATGTCCGGCATATCGCACTGCCGAAGATATCTGCGTGATAGCAGTCAAGGGCATCTGCTAATTGTTCGGCTGCACGTGGCCTATTAAGGGTCCGAACGTTGTCCTTTAAAGGTTTGTTGGGGTTGTCAACAATGGGCTATTTTTATCCGAGGTTATTTCGTCACTTATTTAGTTATTTCGTCACATATTTTAATCTCTTTTGTATAGCGTTGTGAAACTATGACGGCGTAGGCCAGTATAATGCTACTCATCGCGCAAGCCGATGCCGTTTTAGCATGCATGTGTAAGGGTTTACCAGGGACCAACACTGGGAGGTGAGTCAAGCATTAAGCTACGAAATTTATTGTTGGGCTGCTGGCTCAATCCCAGTAATAGGACATTCAGCTGTTTTCTGATAAATCGGCACGCAGTCCCCCACCATGAATACGTCTTTGTCAATTGTATCGCCAGCGGTGGCGTGCGGGTAAAGCCACCGCTGGTTTTATTTGAGCGCTTCATCTGATTTCCATCCACTAAACCATAGTTTCAGCAGCGGTTTCATCTAGGCATCGTGCACGGGAAAATCAATGGACAGAAGTGAAAATTTTCTTCCCCTTGGAACTGTTCGAAATGGTAGAAAAGGACGCAGTTTTCGTTCCGAGAACTTGATCAATTTCAGTGTATGTGACTCCCACCGATCCGCTGTTGGTGTGAGACTTTCAGCAATCGTGCTTTAGACAGCACTTGCCTTCTTCTCCCCTCTTCAACTGCGCTTTAGACAATAGCCTTTCAGAGTATGGCTCTTTGCGCGTTCCACTTTTTCGGTTTCCTAGGAGTTTCTACCGTAACAACCTGAACGTTTCCAACACTCTCTCCATTGTGCAGTCCAATCTACCTAACGTGTCGTCGAAAAACCCATAGGAGTCATCGGCATGAAAAAAAACCACACATTGGTTTGTATGAATTCATTTATTTTTTCTTTCATATATGTATATATATATATATAAATTACAACAACTGATAACATTCAAATATATATATATATATTTATTTTTTATTTTTCTCAAAAATGTTTAACCTAACAACTAAGCTTGTGTATAACATGATTACGTAAAGTTAATAACTGCTAATTCTTTTTGTTTTTTTTATTATTTTCTCGTTAAATTTGTATTAGAAGGTTCTGTTTTTGTGAGGGAATAATATTTCCCAGAATAATCATTACCAATCACAATATCTAAACACTAATCCCGGGTAAAAACATTGAAACAATTTTTTTTTTTTTTTTTTTTTAATTACACTCGACTCTGATTAAAATCTAGTTTTCTTAAAATAAGAATTAGAACATGATATCTTAAGACTACATAGTGTAGAAAATAATTTCGAATTTCGGGCATCATAAAACAACGAAAACAAATAATAAATCAATCAATCTAAACTATCGTTATTTAATTTGTGAAAAAACTTGCAAGAAAAAAAAATTCTAAAGTCTTTTTGTTTGTTTTCTTCATCAGTGGTTTTTTCTTTTTTCTTGTTTTTTTTTTGTTTTTCTTTTTATTTATCCAGCTGCTTAAAGGCAAACTAAAAAAAAAACGCTTACTACTTATTATATTTTAACAAACGACAAAAAAAAGAAATAATTAATTATTACTTACAGAAATAACAAGACATTAAGGCTAAAAAAAAAAATGAAAAAAAAATATATAAAAATCAGACTTTGTTTTTCCAAATAAAATTATATAGAGCAAATTAGGTGGAATACGAGCATTTAAAAAAAAAACGAATAACATTAAATTTTAATTTAAAAACTCTTAACATTTAGTAGCCCAGTTTTAATTGTTGGTTTTTGTTCCTTTTTTGTTTTAGCTTTTGCTTTTGCTTTTTTTTTTTTTTTTGCTTGATTAAGACACTTTTTTCGAATACATTTTTTTGTGTATATAGTTTTTGTTTCAAAAATGTAGCCTATAAAATATATATATATGTGTATATATGTTTCTTTGTGTTTAATAAATATTTTATGATAATTTTTAAGGTTTTTTTTCTTTAAATTTTAATATGGCAGTCATTGTTTTACTTCTTTAGTTTAACTTTCTTTTTGTTTTAAAATTATAAAAAAAAAAAACGTATAATAGCTATAAAAGAATATCAGATCTTTTGTTTACAGTTGTAATTGTTGTGTTAGGGTTATATTATAAAAAAAATACTTTTTTTAAATTTAATTGGTGGATGATAAGTGACTTAATTCTTTTTTTTTTTTTTTTTTTTTTAATAAATAGGATTCAATGTTACATGTAGTTAACATTTGTTTCTTTATCTTTTTTTTTTTTAGGAGGGGAAGATAGGGTAAAGTTCAGCAAAGGCATTCTCCTAACTTTGTTTTGTTGTTTTTTTTTTTCTTTTAATATATTGGGCCCGAAAAAAGATCCACCTTTTGGGGCTGCAAAGGATAAATTTTGTGTATTCCAATGAATGAATTAATTCCCTCGTAGTCCTAATAAGACCTTAGAAGTGTAGAAGTCAATTTTTTCCTTATTCTATAGACTGGTTGATTTATACTGAAAAGAAAAGAGAAAAAATACATCATGTTACAAATTTCATCAAAAACATTTCCAACTTTCATCACTTATAAAGACGTTTATGCAAACCTAATCTTTTCAGTTAGGAGACGAATTTGAGAGATCTATGATTGGAGCAAAATATTCATACTAATTTCTTTGCAATTTATCTCCACCCAGCGATCACCCTATAGAAGGACTCAAATCTAAGAGAACTTTAGTATTTCTAAAGTAGAACAACGAATCACAATTCAAATGCATTAACTTTTTTCCACGTATAAGTCACATATACGACCTTTTAACAGATGGCGTACTCGTATTTGTGTACCAGATTGTCTTCCATTTACTCATGGAAAGATGATATACGCTTCAAGAAGCTTTACAAAGCCATCCAAATTTTACGATTACATTACGCGCGCTAATTGCAATTTTCGGCCGTTACTAACATTCCGATAAGCAAATGATTGAGCGTTTAGTAAAAGAATGCGAATCGACTTATACTCTCCATAACGTTGTGAGATAGCGAAAGGACAGGAGTGTAGAGAATATTGCTGCTCTACGCGAGTCGGTAAGTCAAACCCGGAATCAATATATTCTCGGCTGTTCTCAAAAACTGGGCATTCCGTATAAGATCGTATTGACCCAAGAACTGTAGCCAAACGACCATTGTACACAACGAATTTTCGCCTATTGGCCGAATATGGAAGATCTGTATTTTCACCGGAAAATCACCCTCAAGACGAGGCACATTTTTAGTTAATAAGAAAAATCGCCATATTTGGCCAAGCGATGTGGTTTTCCTGCCGGAAGTGTCAAAGGCCCACACTTCTTCCGAGACGACGCCGGCGTCAATGGAGAACGCTATCGCTGCATGTAAATAAATTTTTTTGGGATAAATTGGAACTGGAAACCTGTGGAAGCACATGCGGTTTCAACAGGATGCTGCCATTTCCCACAATCGATGCAGTCTCTGGTGTATACCAAAACTTCAGACGGCTTGGCGGCGAACTTTTGGCGTTAAATTGCACCTAACATTGTATCGTCACTGCGGAAAATCCTGGAAAAGACCAACGACTTTCAAGACGATACTCACTATCTCTTCATCGATTTTAAAGCCGCATACGGCACACACTGAGTTCGGAATGCAGCATGCAGCTTGGAAACAAAACCTCCGAATTATTCCAAACATGCACCGGATTTCGGCAAGGAAAAGCGCTGTAGTGTGATTTCTTTAATCTTGTGCTGGAGCAGATAGTGCGGAAGGTTGTCGTAAACACAGAAGGCACTATATTTAACAAATCCATACAGCTGCTGTGCTATGCAGACGATATCGATATCATCGCCCGTTCCCAGCGTGCGACTTTTACTGCTATAGAAGAACAAGGCAAACAAGTTGGTCTCATGATGCTGTCGACCAAAAACCGATCCGTCGAACACCGCCTAGGACAGTTTGGTTCTATAGCTATAATTTTCAGGTAGTCAAGGAGTTTATCTACCTCGCGACAAATATAAACTCCAAAAATGACACCTTGGTGGAGATTCGACGAAGAATAATCTTAGGCAGCCGCAGCTACTTCTATTTGTCCAAACAACTAGGGTCCAAACTCCTAACTTGAAGGTCCAAAATCATGCTCTACAAATCCCTGATTTTACCAGTCTTGCTTTATGGAGCGGAATTCTGGACGATAAGCAACACAGCGGAGCAGACTTTGCGATCCTTCGAAAGAAAAATTCTACGTCGAACATCTGGTCCTGCCTGCGAGGAGGGCGAATGGAGGAGAAAATATAACCGCGGACTCTACGAGCTGTATAAAGACGTGGATGTAGTCCGGAAGGCAAAAATTCGTCGAGCGAATAGGCGAGAGTCCTCCACCTAAAAGAATCTTCAAACCCCAGTAACCTTAGTCACGAAGAAAAGGAAGACCGAACCCCCGCCAGAAGCCTTGGTCTAGTAAACTGGAAGCAACGTACCAGGGACCGTGAAGGATGGACAGCGGCATTAGTTCAGGCTTAGACCCTCCAAGGGTCGCTGGCTGTATAAGTAAGTAAGTATCGTCCGAATTATGCGAAAAAGTCACCACCATAGCCCTCTTCTGGGAGCGTCATGGTGGCTGTGGTTTAAACCCAAAGTCGCGGAAACGGTCTTCCTGTTAGTTTGACCCAATGTAGAGTTGCGATAAGTACTGGGTGCTGTGACCCTAAGAGCAGTAATAGGTTTTAGGTCGGCCTCAACTCATACCAAAGGTGGAACTTGTGCCTCCAACACAGTTCCGAATTGGTATCAAAGTTTTTGGCGGAGAGCGATGGCAAGGTGTATTCTTGCTCCCACGGATGTACGGGCATCCCGTAAACTTAAGTCTACACGACAGGTGTTTATGTTAAAAACCAATGACCATCTCATCATTGTTGCAGCAAAACGCCATCACGAAGAAGAACTACTGTGAGAAGATATAGCGTAGAAAAGCTGCAATCGCAAGGAACCGCCAGACTCTTCGCCGAACGTATATCCTGAAATGTCTCAACCAGTGGCAACGCTGCCAACGTGCTATCAGAAACACTCCAACTGATGTGCTGGGTTTCACCCGACCACCACCAATTAATCCCTGTTTTGATAAAGAATACCGGCCAGAAGCCGACAAAGCGGCGCTGCAATGAAGGACGAGAGCAGCTTGTGAGTTCTACGAGCAGAATAGACGGGAAACATATCGTCTTTCAAAAGTCTGTGCAACTACGAGTACTAGCGCCGATGATATCAACATAATTGCGTTCGCTAGTATTGAAATGGAATCTGCCAAAATGGGTTTAGCGGTAAATGCGGGAAAAAACAAGTCGACGAATTGGACAGAAAGTCACAATCGACAGCTATAATTTCGAGGTAGTAAAGTATTTTATCATCTACCTTGGCTCTGCTATGAATTCTACCAACACATCAGCAGAAATAAGACGAAGAATCATTCTTGCTGTTTCTTTGGGCTAAGAAGACAATTGATTAGGAAGGTTCTATACCGAAAAACTATGGTTAGGCCTTGATCATTTCAGACCTACTTTATGGCACAGAAGCATGGACCCTAGCGAAAGCGTTTACGTTGACGGGTTTTGGATGAGAAGTCAGAAAACTGCGTATCAGTTGCCTGTGATGGCTACGACATGTAGAGCGAATAGTCAATAATGCTCCGGCCTGTAAAGTCTTCAAATCTAACCCGGAGCCACAACGCAGTAGAGGTAGACCGTAACTTAGGTGGCGCGCACAAGTAGAAACAAACTTTGAGAATTTGATTAAATGAACTACATCATTTAGAGAAGACCGAACTCATTGAATCGTATTTTGCAAATAATTGCTCAATTGTTTTGAACCAAGCTTCATTTTCATGCGCGAGATTCGTCCCCTGTTAATATGATTCGTGCACTGGTGGCACGATTTGTTCAACGAATATCTGTAACTGATCACTGTCTGAACTAAAGTCAATGTTACAAGAGTTTTTGCAAATGATTTAGAGACTCCAAAAACGCCGACACGAAAACGTTCTAGTCCGTGTACTCCGTAAATCTTTGCAAAGAGCTTAAGGAAACGAATTGCAGATGCTTCTACATACACTCTAAATTTCAGAAATTAAAAGACAAAAATAGTAAGTGAGAAAGATCATTTGCACTTAAATTGGTTCGTAGATAAGTTGGTTTTAGAGGCGATTGCACCCACTTAAGTGTTCTGTCCGGTGTGATGTTACCTAAGATAAGGTTATTCTCCCATTCTTCTTTGAATATGATGCTGCCAATAGTGTAACCGTAAATGGTGGAAGGTATCGGATTGAGGTTAACAAGGTAGGTGTCGTGATATCCGCATATTTGCGGATTTAACAGTTTCCATGAGGCATAGGTCAGGCGCGCATATACTGCTCGAATTCGAACAATATTTGAAGAACGGCGAATCACCGATTCGTGCAGAATAGCACAGAATTCATCCCGGAGCGTCAACGTCAGCAGCGACACCAGGAGACGTTTCAACAGCAAACTGTATGGGCTGGAGAGGAGAGGTATGTTAGCTGACGCCCTGGACAACCCCGGATGGTAGCACCATCAAAATAAGTAAGTAACCGAGCCTCAACACTTGCAGTAGAAGGAAACTGTGACTGCACGAGTTCGGCGATAAGCTAATTTAGAGGTCTAATGCTCTTACGATGGAATACCGCACGTAGCTCTAACATGGTACTCGCAGGGGAGGAGGCCCACAAACGACCTGAAAAAAACGAGAACGAAGTTTAAGACTTTCTATAGAACCCTTAGTTTCTCAAAATAGTATGACACACGTGATAAATAAGCAAATTGGAAGAACTGGGTTAGGAAGCTCCTACAAACCTCTTGGTCTATAAGTGTAGCAGAAGAATATGGTTACAATTTAGGAAATGCGAGTGTATAGGCATAATCACATAGAAAATGAGCAATATTCAGATCTTAATAATTAGAAGGGATGACCAGACCATTTTTTATCTGCAGCCACTTTTAGAGGCATCACATGGTAGCAATACCACTTAAAGGCTTTTATAAACACTGACGTATGGGATAGAAAAATTACGAAATATTCGTATTTACACATGATGTTGCCTTTTCTAAAAAAAAAATGTCCGTTTAAAGAGGAAGGAAGGAAGATTCAACGAACAGTTGTATGATAAAATGTTTTAAACTTCACCGCCTCAGATGGCAGATGAGTATCAACACTTCAACCCGATAAGTAAAAAAGCTGCAAATAAAAAATACTACCAAATTGTTTTCTTTCTAAGCCCTAAGACAATGAAAATTTGGAATTTGGACATTTTACAAAGAATATTGAAAGTCAAACATCGAATCCTAATATAAAAATAGAAATAAAAATTTACGCAAATTTGGTGGTGTTTCAATAATATTGTAAATACAAGACGTTGCGCCACCACCCTAGCACGTCTATAACTTACCTCATACTAAATTCTTCTGAACCATGTACACTAGCCATCTCAATAGCCTAATGTGTAGCGTACTAGCCTTCACCCCGGAGGTCGTGGAATCGATTCCCGCTCAGGGCTCAGTTTTTCGCTACATTCCTTAGAAAAAAAAAAAAAAACATACACTCACAAAATTTGTGACAAGTTATCGAATGAACACTTTTTGCGAACACTTTTAGCAGCATCAGATTTCGTCTATGAGATTGTCGTCCATATTGTCGGTATACATACGTGAAAGTTCCCCGTACAACGTTCTAAAGTCTGTACGCAGCCTTATCACCTCTTCTATACCCACTGCTTCTGAACGACATCCTGTTGAAATAAGGAAAATAGCAATAAAATAGATGACTGATGTAGACAGTACTGTTAAGTGGCAAGGGAGAAAATTCTCTCTAAAAAATTTAACGGACTAGTTCGCTAAGTAAGCAGAAGTATTTTCGTTTACTTTGTACTGAGTAAGCACATTAGAGAAAGCAGAGATTACATAGGTCGTATTCAAACTTAATATCAACGTGGAAACACCGACTGAGATTGATACAAAAAATGTGAAAAACCGGCGCAATCAAAAAATGTACTTCTAGTAAAAAAAAAAAACAAAAAAAACATTTAGCCGTGGTCGTGGGTTTATTGATCTCCAATTGTAACAAAATAGCAACAACGACACAAATTGTTTTAAAATCAAGCGTCCCAACCGATTTCACTTTAAAAAAAAATCGAAAATAAAGTTGTTTAAAGGTACTTACCATGGTCAAAAGTGCTCGGATTGATGTAGCTAATTAAGTCTTGATCTGACATTGTGGTCAATTCTTGGGGAATAGCAGGTGCAGTTGATGCTATTGGCACCGTTGTTTGAGAAACGTTTGGCAAAATACCATTCATTTGCTGTTGTGCTGCGTTGGCATTTGTTTTTTGAAGAGCAGTTTCTCGAGCCACCGCTTGGATAAGAGATTCCTGATTTGTTTGTGGCCTGATGAAAAAAAGAATATATATATATACATACATACATATATATATTACACATGAAACATTTGGTAAGAAAATGAACACTTACGCAACGTTCATAGCCAGTTGGTTAGACTTTTGAAGGCTCTGTAGAAACTGATTTTGTACATCTGCAGCTCCGCCTGGTACCGTCACATTCTGTACGTCATGATTAAGGAGCATATTCACCAATGGAACTGCCTCCTGTGGCCGTGTCTCTAAAATTTGATGATGGCTATTGTTGGCAAGAAATTGAGTCGTTGGGCATAAACCTGCCTGAGCACGTGGTGATAATGAATTTGTTGTAACAGGAGCACCAAGCATTTGTGAAACCTGCGACTGAGTTTGAATTGGATTTGTATTGAGGCTCATTAAAGCATCAATTGTCGACTCGGGATTGTTTTCATGGTTTGAGATAAAGTCAGCTGCTGCCTTTATTATCATGTTGCTGACAGCGGTTGAAGTTGCTGTTACCTGTGCATCTTGTTGCTGTACGACTGTTGGAACTTGCCTCGGTGGTGTTTGCTGTTGCACTTGCTGTTGCCCCTGCGGTGATGCCTGTTGTTGTATAGGGGGAGAATTTGATGGCGGACTTATTATCATCGTATTCATAAGAGCATCTTGTGATGGCTGTGTTTGGATTCCGATTCCATTTAATAATGATACACGGTTCACCAATAAATTAGGCACCGAATTTGGTGGGCAGAGAATTGTTGTCGGCGAGACATTTGTATTTAGAATCATCTCAGTGGGAATGTGATCAGCAGTAGCAGCTGGCTCACCACCACTCAGTATTTGTTGCATATTAACTGAGGTAAGAGACGCCGCTGGTTCTGAATTAAGAATTATATCGTGTGTAATTGGCGATCCATTTGATGGTGATGAAGATGATGATGACGACGATGATGATGTACTTGAAACCGATGAACTGCGAACTAATGACATTGACTGCATATCATTTGTGGGTGAATGATTAGCAACAGCCAAGATATTGTTCAGAGCTTGGTCAATACTGTCGGCGGCATTTGTAGCCATTACTACGTTATTAGTGACTTGTGGCGGAAATATGACACCCGATGCAGCGCTATTATTTCCAATGAACATGGAATTCTGATCCATTTGTGGTGCTGTCTTAAGATCATTCATTGTCGGACTTAGACTCGACAAAAACTTATCGACTGTCTGTTGGCCTTGATGTACAGCAGCAGCATTCAAAATTTCATTTGCAATTTGTTCATTTTTCACTGCTATTTCAACAGCCGCAGCAGCTGCAGCTGCTGCTGCCGCCGCCGCTGATACGTTCATTTCGCTGTGGTGTGTAGGAAAACTGGGCAAACTGTTACTCTCGTTTAGTAAAGACATTGACCTCATATCTAACATGTCGATACTTTGCTTACGTAAACGTTGATACTGCATGACTTTCTTTAATGGATTTGTGTCGATCACCAGACCATTGTCATTAGCTACAACAGGAAACCGATCCAATGAATCAGACTGCATTGCATCCGCAATAGAATTCTGCGAGTTTTCATCAAGAATTTCAGTCTTAAGTCCACCGATTTGAACTATCTGATCTGTGATCATTGCATTGGTTAAAGACGATCGTCGTGCATTGACCGGTATTTGTGTACTTGTCGGCGGAGGCATCATATCAGCATCGATCTCGAGTTTTGTTTCATTCCACATTTGTTGCACAACTGCGGCATTTGCTGCTGCGGCTGCTGCCGCCACCGCATTCGGAGAGCATGATTGCACCACGCTCGTATCCAAATATCGATTATCTACAAAGAAACTTCGTATTAGCATTCACACGAATTGGTATTGTGTCATTTAAAATTTCAAATAAAATTCTTAAAACTTATAATTAAATATTCTTACAACTAATAGCTAATTAATCCTAAAAGGAAGGGAAGCAGGGTATTTAAAACTACTTCAACTTACAAACTAAATCTCTCATCAACCAAAGCAAACAAATAATTATTATTTACCAATTTGTTTAAAGCTCAAATTGTTTTTCATTTACAAAAATTTGGATGATGAAAGCTGACCACTTTGAATACACATTCATTCAGCCTATTCAAACAGAACAAACACCTATCGAATCCCAATCTCAATTAACAACAACGAATGCTACAAAAAAAAAAAAATAAACTACTAACAATGTCTCTTGCAAACATACTAAGAGCAAACACCATTCAAAGTGATCCAATAAAAAAATAAGCGAATAAAACTCATTCTTAAAGTAGCTGGTCTGCGCAATGACTCTCATCCTGTAAGAAACTAACTAGGGAAAGAAATTCTAAGAAATACAAATAAAATGCAAAAAGCAAACGACCAACGTTGACTTTCAACCCTTGCACGTTACACAGCGCTGGAACCAATAGTTTACGTTAAAATTAAATAATAAAAAATTTGTTTTGAGTTAGAGTTAGAGATACGTGGTAAACAAAATTTATGAAAAAAAAAATGAAAAGTAAAATACCGATATTTCTGTTGTTTATCTTTTGTTTTTGTTTTGTTTTTGTTTTTCTTGTTTTTAACGAATACAAGCGAAATTTAATATAAACGCATAAACATTTTATTTAAAAAGAAATGTTAGTTTCGTACAATTAAATAATTAAACACACTTCGATGGAACTTGATTGAGAACAGTATGGGGATAAATAGATTCCTAATATATGATCAAGATGAATACAGCTTAGGCATATTGTGACGCATTGCAAAATATTTCGAAGGTAAGCTGTCTACACTCTGTATATAAAAATAATAAAAATAAATTTCTAGCAACAAAAAAAGCTTAAATTCGGTCAAACCCAAGCGGCTAGCAGCGAGTACTTTGATGTGGAGGACATACCATGATAATGAGATAAGGAAACGACACAACAAACAACGGAAAGATGGTATAATACCCGAGATCGAACAATAGCGATAAAAGAAGCTAACCGCAAGAGAAAAACCTGCAGAAAGCGCTAAATCATCGAGAGGTTGCACGCATTCTGTTAGTTATTAACATTTCATTGGACTGTCACGTATAAAAAAGCTATCCAACGCCTTAAAAATGGGGATATTTCTATAACTAATAACGATCGATAAGTGTAAAAGTTAATACGTTAATTAAATGTATCTCTTTTTTACATCGTTTTATTTTCAGTGAACTTTCAATGCGTATTACTTTCATATGTTTAATTAAAAACCGACGCTTGTTTAGACATCTATGTTCATTACACACCGGCAAATTATCATACCAAAATGTACGCTTTACGAGCATTTCTGTACGCTCATGAACTGATGCAAGTTTCATCTTCATTGTAAACTTTTGTTTGGATAAAACCCATTCGCATCTTCCAGCAATGCATCAACAATAAAAATTGTCGAATATTTCGTTCGTTGCATTTATTTAAATTATTTGTGCATCGCACACTAGCTTCATGTTTAGGTGAAAATTTGAGCTCATCAAATGATCTATGTAATATTTAATTACAATAAGTCAAAGTGCATGAAGAACACACGATACATGCATTTGTACACCAAACAGAAACGCCGAAATAGGAAATTTGTTTTCATTTTATGACTGTGGCTATATTTTTAAGCTTTGCTATATGTTTGCAGTTGTTGTTTGGACCTGCAAGCAGTTCTTGATGTGTTAAAAAAAATCCTTAAGTCAATATTCGTGTTTTTGAGTTTTTCGAGTTAATAAGATATGTATTTTCACCCTTTCGTGTAAGAATATTTCGCAGAGCCGAACTGCACAAGTTGTGGGATATCACAAAGCATTATGAGGTAGTTTTTTTGTCTTTTGTATAAATCACACAAGCATAATGGAAAAATAAAAACAACCTGCAAGCGGTAAGAAAAATGACTGGAGCGGATATCGATTAAAAACCAATTTTTAATAGCAAGGGAATTCGGAAAGGTACTAAAACAGAAGTGTGATACTAATATTGGCACGCGCATGACTACTTACAAAAATAGATTTACGAATAGATACCCGCGGAGCTGCAAAAATGCAACTTTTTTCTCCACCATCGAAGAAAAAAGGGCCAGAATGGGCTAAAGAACCATTCGAAGATCAATCATAGTTCAATTAGATTGAACCTAATGACAAGCAGTTCGAATCAGTTCCACGCAAGAATATTCGAACGAATGCATAATTCCCACCGGTAAACATTCGTCACCATATGTTGTGATTTTGGCATGCATGAGACTTGGGTGTACTATGTACTCTTCTTTTTGATAGATCCCTAAATGGAGAAAAATATAAAGATCTCAATCCTGATGGCTTTTTCCCAACAACTAAGGAGTTATACTGAATTAAATTAAATCTTTTAAGAAACGAAAGAACGAAACGAGCTATTGGGTTGTCCAATAAGTTCGATCTGTTTATCGTTAGTGTTAAAGTCCAATTTGAATGACAAAGTTTGTAAATGTTGTTCCGAGATTGTAGTTTTTTTTTGTATTTTAACAAAATCGAAGTAAATATCTGCGATCGAAAGTTGTGGTTTACGCATTTGGTGTATGGAGATAAATAAGGAATATCTTCTTATGCTCTTTTACATATTTACAGAAACCAAAAAACGCTCCACAAACAAAGAAAAATTTGCGTGGTGCACGGGGATAACTCTGTCAGGGCTGGGACTGTTCGTGAGTGGTTCGAACGTTTTCGTGATGGTGATTTCACATGCTCTGACGACCGATTGAGATTGATGCGGACCAAATTAAAGCTCTAATTGAAAATATTGAATGCTTCACAATTAGGCACATAGCAGAAATGTTGGAGAGCGTAGAAAATAACTTGCGCAAACTGCAATATGTACATAAAGCAATTTGAGTGAAATGAGTCTCCATCAGCGATTCCCTGCAGAAACGCAACGAATGTGAACTATTTTTAAAACGAATGATAACAGGCGATGAAAAGTGGATTCTTTACAACAACGTGATGGAATGGAAAAGATTAGGGAGCAAAAGAGGTGAGCCACCTTTAGACATTCCAAAAGCTGGTCTACATTCTAAGAAGGTTAGGATTTGTGTTTTGTGGGATTGGAAGGGAATTGTGTATTAAGAGCTTCTTCCGTATAACCAAACCATTGATTCTGATAAGTACTACTCTCAACTGGATAGACTAAAGGATGCAATTAGCGAAAAACGCCCGGAACCGATTAATCGGAGCGACGGTGTGTTCTATCCAGACAACGCTGGATCGCATGCCTCTTTACAAACTCGGCAGAAGGTGCTGCCATTTGGATAGGATGTTATACCTCACCAGCCGTATTCGCCTGATCTTGCACCGTCCGATTGCCATTTATTCCGGACCCTGCAGAACTCAGTTAATGCAAAAAATTTCGTCTCAATGGAAACTTGTAAATTCCACTTGGAACAATTCTTCGCCCTGAAAAATCAAAAGTTCTACGAATGGGGCATTATGAAATTGCTCGAAAGATTGCAGAATGTGGTAGCAAATAATGATGCACACATAACTGATTAAAGTTTTTCCTAACAATAAATATTTAATCTTTATATTTGAGAGGTGGTTTCCCGCTTCAGTAAACAAACATTTTCTTTAACGAATTATAAAAACACCAGCGCTGGCCAGCAAAATCTGACTTACAACTGCAAAATCACACATAATATGGGTTAAGTTAAAAAAACAACAAAGGGAACTTACTGGCCTACCCAATACAATTTGGCTTGAAATTTAGACTGAAGACCTTTTCTTAAAATTGTTTTCTTCTTGCAAATAATTCATCAATATACAGCACAATAGAATGCTTTAATCGGCGTGAAAATAACAATGGCTTCAAAATTATCGAAAACATGTGGTCAATTCGGGCCTACAAAATAATCGACAAATTACTTTAAGCGGTTGCAGAGCTCAAAATTGCGGTAGAAGAATCATGTAGTAAACACTTAACCAACGACGAAATTTATAAATTGTACGACTCCATGCCATAATAAACGGGCTCTCTGTCAAAATCCATAATGAACTATGTGTCTCATATTACATATCAAAATTAAGTACAAAAATAGTTTTTTTGTGCATCCATTTGTCTTACTGGAACAGGATAGCTTCTATGGTATTTTCTACCTCTTCTGTACCGTCTGGCCGAATGAAAACATTTTTGCGGGAGATTTTATAAAAGCGTGAATAATATTAAATTCAAAATTAGCTCTTTGAAAATTTCAAAGTACATACAATTTCCAGTAAAAACAGTGCGTTTTTCAATACATCTATATGTGGTGTAGCATTTTTGTAATGCTGAATGGAAGTTATGAAATCTCTCGTTGAATGCCGGGGTGAACTTATTTCTCTTGGCTATTCGAAAATACTCTCATTTTTTTTAAAACTAGAAGAAGCAGCAATATGAAAGAAAGAAGCAAATGGTTTTCGTGAAATTTTATTATTGGAACCACCACAAACAACAAAGAACGCGGTCGTTAAGAAATATCGAATTCCAACTTTGGTTTACGTGGAATAAATTGAAAGAAATCTTCTGAAACAAAAAACGCGGTCGTTAAGGAATATCGAATTCCAACTTTGGTTTACGTGGAATAAAATGAAAGAAATCTTCTGATCTTCTTGGAGATGTTTAAATGAAATACAGTACGTTCTCGATCAGATTAACGCAACTCTTGATTCACGCAACTCCTCGATTTTCGCAACCGCTGAATTTATATCATTGTTGACGCAGTAATAGCAACTTTTCAAATAATTTTGACTCGATAACTGCAACTTTTGTTTTTATACATCTTTATTTACTCTAGTTCTTGGCTATGTTTGTGTTTTGAGTTTTCCTTTTGCCTGGGCAGTCATTTTCCCGCTACTTTTGAGTGTCTTTAACTGATGGTACGATGAAGTTGTATGAATGTATCTATTGAATGCAAGATTTTGTTGTTAGTTTAATGAATTTTGTTTAGTGATCAGTCGCTTGTGTGTTTCGAAAAATGGGTATTACAAAAAAATGTGAAAGTATCAATTAGAAATAAAAGTGAAATTTTAGAAAAAATTAATAAAGGAGCTTCAATTGAATCAATACGCCGTGAGTATAATGTTCATAAATCTACAGTAAGCAGAATAAAACGAAAAGAGGGTGCAATAAGAAAGTTTGTTTCTAATGCTGAATGTGAACCCGGAAAGAGGATTACATTAAAAGGGTGCGAATACCCTAAGATGGAAAAAACTTTGTACAAGTGGTTCCTAAATCAAAGAAAGCTAAATGTACCAATTTCCAGGGAGGTCCTAAAAAACAAAGGCGTGCTCATTGCATGAAAATGAGCAGGAGAGGCCAGGATCTTTTAATGCGAGCAATGGTTGGGTGACAAATTTTAAGAAAAGAAACGGAATTCGCCTGTTGAAAATTTGTGAAGAAAAACTTTCAAACAAACCGCAGCTTGTAGATCCTTTCTTGATTAAATGTAAGGAAAAAGTCAGAAACCCCGATTTGACTCCCCATCAAATTTATAACGCCGATGAGTCCGAGTTATTCTACCGACTTATGCCCAACAACCCTTATAGGTTTTAAGCTCGTGGCCGAAAGACAAGCAAAGAAAGAATCACGTTTCTCGCCTGCACTAACGCTTCGGGCTTGCACAAAATTAAGCTATTCGTCATCGGAAAATCTGTAAACCCAGGATCTTTTAAAAATTTTGACACATGCCCGTTATATACAAGGCAAATAAAAATTCTTGGGTGATGTTAGCATTCTTTGAACAAAGGTTCCACTCGACATTTGTGCCTGAGGTAACAAAATTTTACCGGCTTACAAAAAATTTACTCGGCTATTGCAACAACCTCGGTCATTGCAACTACCCTCGTTTTAATTAGTTGCGATAATCGAGAATGTACTATAAAATGAAATTGTTTGGGCAACAATATTGAATATAACGAAGACTACATTGTTCCATTTAATACAGTCGTATCAGACATAACATCACTAAAAGACACATGCATTGACTGAGATCTTCGAAAACCACAAAAACTCGTTATTATTAATATATGTATGTACGAGGGTTGTCTGAAAAAATAGCGGCACTCGTCAATAAAAGCTAGTGAATGCTAGTTGTGCATCTTTTGACAGTTACTTACCGAAGTTTCAGTCATTTTGGACGCGTAGTTTTTAGTTGACAGTCGTTTGAGTGAGTCGATGTGAGTGTCTTTTGTGAAAATGGAAAAAATTGAGTATCGAGCTGTTATTAAATTCTTGTTTTTGAAAGGCAATACGCCTACGCAAATCAAAAATGAGTTGGACTCTGTGTATGGGGGCTCTGCACTATCATTTGCCACAGTGAAGTTTTGGGAAACTGAATTTAAACGTGGCCGTAATAGCTTGGGAGATGATGAACGTTCGGGACATCCAAAAACTGCAACCACTGACGATAACATTGCTAAAGTTTACCAAATGGTGTTAGAAGACCGCTGAATTAAAGTGAAAGAGATAGTAGAGGTTATGAAAATGTTCAAAGAACGTGTTTGTTACATATTAAATCAAGATTTAGGCATGAGAAAGCTGTCCGCGCGTTGGGTGCCGCGTTTGATAACGTTAGACCAAAAACGTCTTCGAATGAACATTTCCAACGCTCTGTTGGCGCAGTTTAGGCGCAATAAATCCGAGTTTTGGCGCCGATTAATTACTGTAGATGAAACTTGGATACACCATTATACGCCCGAAACAAAAATTCAGTCAAAACAGTGGACTGCAAAGAGTGAGTCGGCTCCAAAAACTGTTTTTTCGCCTGGAAAGTGATGTCGACTGTTTTTTGGGATAGTAAAGGAGTTATCTTAATCGATTATCTCAAAAAGGAAAAACCATTACAGGAGCATACCACGCATCATTACTTGCCAAGCTGAAGGCAGAAATTGCGGATAAACGGCCATATTTGCAGGAAAAGAAAATCCTGTTTCACCAAGACAACGCGCCGTCTCACACCTCAGCGGTTGCCATGGCGAAAATCCATGAATTACGGTTTGAACTGCTTGACCATCCACCTTATTCACCAGATCTAGCCCCCCCAAGCGACTTCTTTTTGTTCCCTCATCGAAAAACTGCGGACGGAGGACAGAGATTTTCGTCAAATGAGCAGGCAATCACCTTCGTGAACAATTATTTTGCAGAGAAAAACGCCAAATACTATTTGGACGGGTTAGAGAGATGGGAGCATTGCTGGGAGAAGTGTGTAGAGTTACAAGGAGACTATGTAGAAAAATAAAATTGGATGGCCTTTTGCAATCATTTTCAAAATCATTCCCCTATTAGAAATTCAAACGTATAAGTATGGATAATGAAAGCATTTGGCTTAGTATTTCAGTTACCAACATGTTACGCAAATCTCATTAAATAGTTCGCAATCACTGTCTATACTACGACACATAAGAGTTATTGTCTGTCTCAACCAAGTTCCACTAAAGAGGTTTCCAATATAAAACCATAAATACGCGAACAAAATCGTTTTTAACTTGATCAAAACGCGAAATTAACAGATGAAATTAAATAAAAATGTTTTGTTAACGAAACAATCAAAAGCTACCGATAAAATGCATAATTTAAATGCAATTCAATGTAATTTGTTTTTTTTTTTTTTTTGTTTAATCAAAATTAGTTTTTGTGATTTTTTTTTTTTTTTTTAACCAGTACCCTAATGTACAGATGCACTGAAGAACTGATGCAAACGTTGCGTTGTCCTCTTGAGTCTCCCTGCGTCCATTAATTTAAATGCACACACGTGAAATTGTGTCGTTTATGTTGGGGGGGACATGGAAGAAATCCATTTGTTTTGGAATATTATTTCTTACGCACAACCTAAATAGCTAAGAGAAGGAAAAATAAACAGAAAAAATAACATTTTGTGATTAGCGTTTTAGAAAAACAAAAACCCTCAACCTTTTGATTTTTAACCAACAAACAAACAAAAACAAAAAAAAAAAGATAGAGAGAGAGAGAAAAGAATAAGCAAAGCATCACTTTCTTCACCTAACTTATGTGGGCGGTAATGGTCAAAAGCCCGTTGTTTAAAGATTTTGAATTCTCCTAATCACAAAATATTTTTTTGATTTAGAATTTTCTATTTTCTTCACTTAAAAAGTATTGTTATTTTGATTTCGATTTTGATATTGATTTTGATTTTCTTTCATTGTTCAATTTTGTAGATTTTTTCGTTTCTAGAAATCAGGAAGACTAGCAGCACAAAAGGATAATCCGGAAAACTCTGTCCAACATTCAAACATTCATACAGTCTCTAATTTTTTTTCCCCACACGTGCACACGTAAGAATTACAAAAGAAATCACTAAAAAAACAAAAACAAAATGTAGTAAAAAAGAAAACGCTTAAGTTTTTGTAACGAATTTTGTAATGAAAAACACGATTGAATAAGTAATTGAATTGAATTGCAACATAAAAACAGTCAACTTATTTGTAGAAAACGCTCACACCAAACACAGAGTTGTCCAGATTACTTTTGGCTATGAATTATTATTTGCTGATTTTGTTGTCATCTAAATGTTGATTGGAAAAGACCTCGCAAATTGTCGGTTTTTCGCTTCATTTTTGGTAAGTAGATTTCTATTGGAATGTATAGAAGAGTATTTTGTTTTGTTGTCCGTTCAGATTTTGAGGAAATCTGACTTGTGGAACACGTATCAATTTTCAAAAAAAATGGAAATAAGCTTGCGATATTTAATTAAAAATTTTGATTTAAGAATTGCATGTTTTAACTTTACTGTTTTGCATTCGAAATTGAGTGAATAAAAAGCGTTTAATTTTAATTCCAAAAGAGCTATTGACATGGAAAATATCGCAAGTTGCTGTGGCAGCACATTTATCATAATATTTGTTTAGCTGTCGACCCTAATCTAAACTGAAAGACAAATTCAAATTCAAGAAGCCAAGGATATGCGTGCTAATACACATATGCTTCTTGAATTTGAACGAATCTCAGAACTTGAATCAATAAATACCTTGTCCTGACATTGAACCATGCAATGTACTTAACGTTGTGGCCGCCGATAAAGTTGTATAGGTCCCTTTTGGTGTGTACGTAAACGTATGTGATTCGCTTTTCTTTCCACTGGAAATAATAGACAACTGCACTGTCACTGGTTTGTGAATGTTTTGATGAATGTATGGCGGTACGGTACATATTAAATGTGTCTGCAAATATTAATTAATTAGTGAATAATCTAAATTAGGTATTATAGCATTTTTTTTATTTACTTGTTGTAAATATTCTTTGTCTGGTAAGACAGATTCCTCCCATAACGAGCCCATGGGTACACATTCATTTGATGATCGTAGATCTTCGAGAGTCTCTTGAAATAATACGTGTGTGTCTTTAAGGAAATTCTTTCCAATGATAAACAGTTCAAGACCCCCATCAACTGGGCAAGAGTTGAGAGATTTTTTACAGATTTCTGGAATACCAGGTGGTTGCGCTAATAAATGGATAAGAATTAGTTTTATTAATAAAATAGATAGTTATACAACAACTTACTGCAAATGATGGGATTCGAACACACTTGTAATGTTTCCATCGTACCATCATCATAAGTTAATTGGGTACGAAATACCATGCGACAGCGTGTGGATTTCTTTTTGCTTTTTTGAGCTGAATGATCAGGAAAGCGGTGCTCCACATCTACGTTGCGTTCCTAAAAATAGAAATTCTTAGTATATTATTTAAGATAAGTTTGATAGAGAATATATCCGTAGTCCACAATAGTGTTTGAGAACAAAAACATTTCAAATTCAATTCAGAAAACGTCTTCTTATCCACGGGTGGCCGTACCTCAAGTGATGGTGTATTGGCTTCCCAATCGGACTGTTCGGAGTTCAATACCAGCCGTGACCGAGAGACTTTTTCAGGCAACTAAAATCTCGTAAGATGAATTGTTGCCTAAGTACAACATCAAGTCAATTTACACTAATAATTTAGTCTCCCCATTAAATGATGGGTGCCGCTCATAGAGCGAAATAGCCACTGAGCCCAAACATATTTCTTTCTCTGTCTGTCCCATTTTCCGAAAAAGTTAACACATGCTTTGGCATCAAAAGTGTAGTCATACCCACTTGAGTTAAGTGGGTTAAATTTTAAGTTACCATGAAAGCTGACAGGACATCTGTAATGTTGTACCTAGTCCTGCCATAAGTTCTGTTACACAATTTCCAGTCGCGGTAATAGCGTTGCATAAGTGCGGAAAGAGTCCTGACCAAATTTTCAAGTTACTAAAACCACTCAGAATATCGAGAATATTCGTTTATCGGGCTATTGTTCGCTTCGGCGATGTGTCTGGAGTAGAGGATAGGCCAAAAAGTGGTCCCCTGCTCGTCGTCCGTATGAATGCGGTAGTAAAGGCAATGCGTGAACGAATTCGGAGAAACCCTCTTAGGAAGCAGAAGATTATGTCCAAGCAATTGGATATATCAACCAGATCCATGTCTAGGCTGATTCGGGATGATCTGCATATGAAAGCCTATCATCATCTAATTTAATTTAGGCCCGGGAAAACCCCGGACAGCTTTATTGTGCTCAACACAAACATTGAACTTACTATACTTATAAAACTAATCAAAATTTAATTGCTAGAGCTGTGGAGTGGGGGTAGAGAGCGCGGGGAATAAAGGGCAATCTTAAGGGAGTGTTTGTTCAGCTGATAGTCAAAGACTGACTGGAATTTGTTCGCTTCGCGAAGCATTCGAGATAACGGTTCATGGTATCCGTAATTACTACGACAGTTCTTAGATTACGTGGATTAACATTTAAGAAGATGCGTTCGAGGAGAGCCCCAGAATCAATGTTACCATTTAAGAGCTGATGGACAAAAACTATATCGCAAACTTCTCGATGTGTAATGAGGGGTTGTAAGTTAATAAGTTTCAATCGATTATGATAGGGGGGTAAATTGAAAGGGTCAGACCAAGGGGGACTTCCGAACCGAAGGAACCTACGCTGTACCGATTCTATACGTGCAATTTGCGCAGAATAATATGGTTACCAGACTGGACCTGCATACTCGAGGAGGGATCGAACAAATGTGGTGTAGAGTGCTTTAGCCACATATGGGTCGTCAAATTCTTTAGAACAGCGCTTAATGAAGCCAAGAGTCGAATTGGCTTTACTAATAATGCTATCTACATATGTGAGAGCGAAAGTTCAGTTCGCCATCATAGATAATGCCTAAATCGCGCATTTCTGAACAGGCTCGTTGCTGATGAAATATGCACGAGAAGGAGTTGTATGACGTTTTCTAGTGAAAGTTAAACATTAACTCAAGAAAATTATGAAGACACCAAATGGAAAATCGATTGAGATCAACTTGCAATATGTGACGGAAGATTTTGATGTCGTCAGCATAGATAGAGATAAAAGAATTGTTAACGATGGTATCAACATCATTAATTGTTAATATAAATAACAGTGGACCGAGATGACTTCCTTGGGGAACACCCGAGGTGCCTTTGAAAGGTTTAGATAATGTAGACCTAAACAGGACACTGTAGTATCTATCATTTAAGTATGAGGAAATCCACGTAACGAAATCTGATCGAAAGCCAAGGGCGCAAAGTTTTAAAAGAATTACTTTATGCGAGATTTTATCGAAAGCTTTGCAGAAGTCGGTGGTTATTACATCTACTTCTTTGCCATCTTCTAACGCATATAGAGTACTTGATACAAATTCAATGATATTAGTGGTAGTTGATCTGTCCTTAAGAAATCCATGTTGGTTTCTTGAAATCACTGGTTTACAATAAAAAGACATAGCATCATAAATAATGCTCTCAAAGACCTTGGGTATTGTGAAGAACAATAGGTCTGTAATTTGAGATTTCATCTTTGTGGCCTTTTTTATGCAGAGGGATTATATATGAGTTTTTCCGGGAATGGGAAAGGCGCATTGAGGTAAGGAAAATCTGAATAAGGCAGTGAGAGGTTTTGCCAAGTAGGCGGCGCACATTTTTAAAACTATGGGGGGTACACCATCAGGTCTAGCGGAACATTCACTTTTTAGATTACTTATCTTTTCATCTACTAATGCCATTGAGATATCCATCGAAGTAAAGGATGTTTGTGGATAGCTGTTCAAGTATGAGAAATAAGATAGATCCGGGTTTTGGATGTGGCAAGCAAACGATTGGCTAAAGAATTCGGCAAATAAGTTTGCTATTCTTTGCGGATCATCAGACGATGAATTGTTGAACTTCAGGGTGGACGCATAACTGTCCTACTTTCTTTTAGAGTTGATAAACTGGAAAAAACGTTTGGGATCAGAAATATCCAGGAATCTAGGGAAGCGAAAAAAGTTGTTCCAAGGGTTCAACGTGGACATACTCCCGCTTCCGTAATGGTTTGGTGGGGGGTCTCTCACCATGTTTTCACATCACTCCATTTCTGTGTGAAAAGGCGTAAAAACTGGTGCAAAGATATACCAAGAAGATGTGTTAGAAGGTGTTCTGAAGGGTTTGACCAATACCCTTTTAGTTTAGTTTAGTTTAGTTGGATACAGATGGATCTTTCAACAGGACTCTGCTCCAGCGCACAAAGCCAAAACCACGCAGGAGTTGCTCAGAGTCAATATTTGTGGCTTCATAGCAGCAGTAGATTGGAAGTCGAGGAGTCCAAATCTGAATCCACTGGATTATGATTTATGTTCAGAATTGGAGAACATGCCCTGGAAGACTCTCCACAGAAATTTGCAAAGCGTCCCCGAACTCCACGGAAACCGTACGTGCCACTACAGCTCAATGGCCACACCGCTTCGAAGCTTGTGTTAAAGCAAAACGCAGTCATTTCGAGTGAATCCATCTTTTTTAATAATCAATATTGTGATGATGAAACAATTTTGAATGCAAAATGTTTACTGTTTTTGTTTTTTATAGGGCTTTATATTTGTAACATAATTTATGGCAGGGCTAGGTAGACGTAATCAATATCTGGGATTGGCATTTTTTCCTTGAACATTCGAATAAGATATCAACGAAAGTTCAACAAAATTTCGATTATGAACAATACAACAAACGCGGAACATAATATAATACATATGTATTCAGAGATAATATCTGTGGTTAGGCATAGAGAAGAAATATTTTGGGTACCATAAAGATGAAGGGGATTTCATCTTAGCTGCTATTCACGTCTTGATGAGGGGAATAGAAACATTTCCTGACACAGAAGACCAACGTTTTTAATGAAGTTTCTTGCAAAAGCTCGTTCGACAATCCAAGAAGTGCAGCTGAATTATGTCCTATAAATTGTAGACTATAAACTAAAAATAAAATGAATGGAGACATGAGTGTGCCTTGTTTTTCACATTGCCTCACCAACTCTGGCAACAAAGCTGACTACGTCAGAACTGGTTTTCAATTAAGATTTCAAATTAAGAACGAACGAACGATGCGAACAATCGTCATAAAACCAATAAACAAAATGATAATAGATTTGTCGGACCCATTATCAGCGGAAATTATACTGTCGTTGCACTGCCGATGTGCGAGTAAACGAAAAACAATATTTAGGTGACGTGTATTCTTGTCTTATGAAAACATAAAAAAGTTCATACAGATATTGGGTCATCTGTCTGTTGTTGTTGGACGCGATAAATAGAAAATATTTAATCATTTGATGGTCTACGTGACTGGTTAAGTTATTGACCCTGATTTCAGAAACACGTTGAAAACCCCAATTTGTATTTTTTTTTTCTTTACTTCTAAAACAGAAACGACTATCGTTATCATTCTGTGGCCGAATGAAAGAGTCGAGGGTAGAAAGTAATATACAAAATATAAATTATTGAAATAATAAAGAGTGTAGGAGAGAAAATGGACCCCTCGGAACTCTGTCTGATGTGAATTTTCGAACTTGTTAAATTAAAGGCTCAACGATTTGAAATGCATGGGTGAATGCAAATTCTGTCTAAACCTTTGCCGAATCCAGTGCATCTGTTTTATATTTACCAGAATTATGGTCCATTTTTTAAACGGGGAACCTGTTGTTAAGATACTTGTTAATGTTTTCTCGATTCAGGATAGCTGACTGTTTACTAGCATAGGACATGAGAAATCATAATCCAAAGAGAAGATGACTCAATTTTTAAACGACAAAGTACAAAGTAAAGTAGAAGTACTGAATGGAATAAAATATTTATAAGTGTTCTTTTTCCATCGCAGAAGCTAATTTAAAACATATCTTCAAATAATGATCTCAAATTTAGCAGGAAACCGAATGAGTAGGCAGTAATTGATTTTTTTGATCTAACACCAACTTATTGAAATGGCTTACCTTGAGGATTCCTACGCAATCGCATGTGACCGTCATTTCCGATTCTGGTTTTAAATCAATTTCAATTATCATTGTACCATCTACTTTCCTTTCATTACATTGAGTTGAATTCTTGCCAGCGACTTTACACGCTTGATAAAACATATGCGGTGCTACACGACCGATATCAGTTCCGATAAATACTTGCAATAGAGCGGGTTTATTGTACCCAACTAGCCGAACAACAGGAAAACCATTCCCACTGCGATCCTTTACAGCACCACGGCTACCTTCAGTTTGGTATCTAGAGTAAAACACAAAAATTCGTCTGTAATTCAACAAATAAAAAGTTTCTTTGCAAGTTCTACCTTGCCCTGTGTTGTTGTTCCGGTTGAGAGATAATCTCTAATTGCACACGACCATTTGATGAGGTAGCAACATTATTCAATGATGCCGCAGGTTGACGTTTATGTGCAACACGAACGGCTGTTCGAACTCCATTCGAAATATATCTGCAAATACAAAGCAAAAATTGATGATTAAAATTTTACAATCCACTTGGTATATTCTAAAATCTTTAATAACGTTCCACATCATGCAGATACGAGTACAATCATTTTTAGTTGCAAGATCAAGCTCATGAGTTAGTAATGAAGATGAAATGGGGATTTTTTTTTTTTTTTCATTTTTCTTATTTATTAGGACTGGGTTTAGTAGAAATAGGTTATAAAGCAACGAATAAAAGCACTCAGTGGTCTACTACTACAAAATTAAATTTATAAAAAAAAAAAAAAAACACAAAAATTAAATGATTCTTACTTTGTTGCTGATGGCACATTTGCTGAGTTGCTGATTGCTGTATTATTCGTTGCTGTTGCCGAAGCAATTCTACTTATAAAAGCATCTTCACTGCACGCATCATCATTATCTAGTTCAACCACACTTTCGATCTTTTTCCGTTTAGCTCGATATTGTGGACGATGATTTTGAACGGAGTGATTCGGTATGATGGTGTTGTATGTATCGTCGGAGTCATCAGTGCCGATTTCATCGTGTTGTTCTGCATCGTTACGATTTAATCTAGTGTGTAAAGATTGTTTTGTTGTTGTTTTTCATTTTTTTTTTTTTTCATTTTGGTGATGTGAATATAATTATTTGAAATTTTATGTTAAAAACAATAGTTACTTGAGTGCTGTGAAGGAATATTAAAGAATTTATCCTAAAGTCCATATCTACTTGAACGAAAACGAACTATGCAAAATGCAGAACTATTTTACAGAACAAGACAACATTGTGCAGGAGCTTCTTTAAAAGGTTAACAAGTATTGAAAAGAAATGCTCTCAAAAGCATACTCGTATTAAAAGTTGTACAACCTTAAAAAGTAGTTAAAAATCGATTAATAGAAACAAAAAATAAAACGACAGATCAACTTTAAGCTACTTTACGAGCATACAAAAAAAAAAAAAAAAAACACACAACAACGTTATCCTGTCTGTTCGAGAAAACATTTGGCCGAGGTAGATATTTTGAGGCGGAGTGATCCAAGGTGGCTGGTGCAATCAAGTGGACGTTGCTCACCCCAACATTACAAAAAATTGTGTTATCGTGCAAATCTCACAGAAAACACAAGACTCCAGTGATGAAAAAGAAATATTTAAAATATTTTGTGTTACACACTGACAGACAACGCAACTAAGGAATTGAAGCGCAGCACTGTGACTGTTAATTAAATTTGAATCGCGTGGGAATTACGGTTTTGGAGATAGAAACGACAATGCATTTTCATCAAATTGGATTCGAGGAAGCTCTAATCATATCTTCATACTGCGCAAGGCCAAAAATTTGGAACTTTTATTTATTTTTTCCGATTCCAAACCGTCTTAGATGGTTTGTGAGTTTGAAAGGAAATCAAGTACAGAGTTATATAAATGATGCAACAGGTTAAACGATCTTAACTTCCTAGATATATTAGCTAACGGCGATGCAATAAATAGCAAACCACCTTGTTTCACACAAGATTTTTTCAGAAAACGCAGCAGCTGCGAGTAACAATATTCCGTCGAAAATGAAGATAATATCTTACTAATGTAAGTTAGAGGTTGATTCGGAGGGCCGAAGAAGCACTTTACAACTGTAATACGAGTATTATTAATCGGTGAGCATCGGTTACATTTCTATCAAATTTTCCGCAAGCAAGGCACATGTTCGACAGAGAAATGAGCCCTTTTGTAACAATTACATTGGAAAAATGTGTGTGTTCCAGAAAGAACGCGGAAACTGATGGTGTTTACCAAAATGCTAGGTGGACAATTTAACAAATTGTAGGAGAATATCTGCTTTCTATCCTTATTCTTTAACACATTCATTAATCTAGCTTGAATTTTATAAACTTCGGGAAGTCTTTCTACAGCGTGAATGTCGAAATATTTTTGAGACCCCTTCAAAATGGCAATCCCCGGTGAAAGCAGCAATAAAGGGCAGAAGCTGGAGATTCAGTAGAAAATGATATTGAACCTAAAACACCTTACATGAATTGGATTCGATTTAAACTTTTTAGTTCAACCTAACATTATTGGATAGGATGCCGATGAAACTGAGATTTTTTTTTATCAAGAAGGCATCTTTTCTGTCAAATAGATGGGTCAAGAAATATAAAAGGATCTCTGGGGAGTATTTTTAGCTGTAGAAATACATTTAAAGGAAAATTTTCCCCTTCAATTAAAATGAAAAAAAAGCTACAGCGACTGGGAAAATTAACCATTCCGTTAGTTTGAGTACGTGGGGCAAGAGAACAGCTCGAAACTGGTTTGCCGTAGCAGATTTTTCGCTCGAAAGTAAGCCAAAAGAAAGACTAGATAGAGGAGGTTATTAATAATAAAGACCTTGTGGCAGCTATTGAAGAAAATCCATCTACGAATGCTCTTCGTCTTGGTGCAAGGTTCAAAGTCTCAATTGCAACCAAATGGTTGACCTTTCAGCCATCAGAAGGTCACAAACTGGAAACATAGGTAGCGGACCTCTTAATACCAGTGAATATGCTACGACGTTTAAAAATTGCAATATCTTTTATCAACAGGCGAAAAGATCAAGAAAGTATTAGATGTGAGTGAGCCTCCCAGGGGGCTTGCCAAGGTGCAAGTACACTAGAAAAAGGTATGACAGTACAGTGGATAAGAGAGGGAGTTGTGCTTATTCGTTCCTCAAATGCACACAAATAAGCACAGCAGGTTATACTGCAGAAATATTGATATAATGCATATCAAATGTGCCAAACACAGCCTTCACTGGTAAAAAGACATGGTCCAATCTTGCTAGATGCTAATTCAAGACCATACACAATGTAGAATAGTTAACGATAGGAAGGAAGTTTTGGCCCATCCACCCTGGGAGCTGGAAACTTTTCTTAGGTTTTGGATCCAGTGATTTTATAGCGTATAGTGAAGACATTTTTACATTTCTATAGATGAATTTAATTATGCTCCAGTAATGGAAGAAGCTTATCGATTGTAAACCCTAAGGAGTAATGAAATACTGAAATAACTTGTCAATGTAAGAGAAAATGAAACAATATCAGCAAGATACGGTAGAAATTGGTATTACATAACTCGGCATCAAAATAAGTAAAAATCAAATCATATGAACTATCTAAAATAAAACCTGCTAATTACAAAATCTAATCATCATTTTAAAACCAAGCAAAATACTCGACAAAAATAGATACACTCGCATCCTAGATGATCTATTACACTGTGCCCTCAAGAACGTTCACATCAAACAATATCGCTTACAACATTTACTTAATATAAGTGTGGCGCTAAAAATAAAACGTAAAGTAAAGAAAATTGTCAATTTATAGTAGAGACTGATAAGGGAGATGCAAAGATGCCATAAATGTACAAAATTGCACAAGTTTTTATTAAATCACCTTGGACAATTACTATAAGTTCGGTTTAAGTGATTCGTCAAGGTTATCAGCGAGATTAGATGATTCAAGAGAACGCTCTGATGACAAGACCACTGGCTACTGTTTTTCATTTTACTACTTTTTATCACATGGATCAATAGTAATTAACGATATTAGCAAAGAACAAAAAATTGTTAATTAAAACCTTTAACTACGCGACTCAGCGGTTATGATGCGATTTCGAATGGCCTTTAGGGACAACTGCTAAAAGTTCGCTCCAGAACGCTTAAAAATAATTATACTATAATCCAGCTTGTCAAGCCAGACGAGCTACCTAAGAAAGCACATTTGTTGTTGTTGGCTTTGTTTAAGTCAATTATTAGCGCGTGTGATTAACTGGAGTAATAATTTATATTTTTATTTTATTTTTTGCCAACTATCGGACTATGTGGAACCCCAACTCAAGTGGGTATCGTAAACGGGTTAATACTCTCACCAAGTGGGTAAGGCGATTTGAATTTTTATTGAACTTTAGCAACCGTCAATGAACAATGTTCCCAACGCAGACGTTACGTATATCAATGCATTTTTTTTTTTATTGTTTCAATATACCAAATTAGGTATAACCTTCAAAGAGCGACCCTACTCTGATAGAGGAGCTACGTATTTAGGTGCTTTTCGCTCTGTCTAAGAGATCCAATTGGCTTGGTTGCACTTACTCGATCAGCGCTAACTGCTTTATGATGGTGACCGATATTTTTTTCTTTGCACACGTCTCGCCATTTTTGTGGACTGTGGATTCAAAATGTCCACCAAGTTGGGTAACGTGTGAAAAAAAAAGGTGTTTGCGCATTGGTAACGGGTGAAAATCGCCTCTACTGACCACCGCTAGTCTGTCATCTGAAATTTCAGATTCATAATGCCGATCGAAGTCGGTGTGGCGGTAACAGGCAAAAACAAATTTTCAAACTTAGTCGAAAATTGTCAAATTGAAAAAAAAAAAAAAGTAAAGAAACGTGACTTCTTTGCCAGTGATAAGGATACCACTGTTGCCAATTGGCTTATAAATAAATGCGAAAGTGTTTGGACGTGATAAGGGAAACATAATAGTACGTGGGTTTTGTACCTGTTTTATAGACTGGGATTTGCTTTATGGAATTTGGATTTGTTTATACAACAAAATGGTTATATGAGTGATATCAAGCGGGGCAGTGATAAGTGTGGAGGTGATTGTATGTAATTTTACTACTAATCGAATTTATATAAATGAGAGTTTGTTTTTTTATTATTTTGCAGTACCTAAGTAGTCCAATTTGAATTGGCTGAAAGGATTAAAGCCTCTTCAATGAGGTTTATTCGTGGATTAGACTTAATAGACGATCTCAAGTATTTATGGTTAATTGAGGCTAATTGGGACTTTTAAGTTGTAAATAATTTAGCTTAGCAACCTTCTTTAAATCGCGAATATGAATACATGAGAGTCATCGATTACAGTTCCTGGTAGAGCCAGACGTGTTTCGAAGATATAATTCAGAGTGCCAAAAGAAAGATCGGATTGCATTTGCAAAGTTATGAAAATTAGAGCTCAGAAAATGCCCATCAGCTACTTATAGTAGTACAAGTACTTATTTTGGATTTTAGTTGTAAACTAAAAAACTAATAACCCAGACATATTAATAAGCCAGTCAATCAAAGGCATTAAGACCGATAGAGTGGGTCTATAAAGGAAAAGGAGGCTCCAAAAAACTCTCAGCCTTGGGAGAGTCACACCTCTCGTTACCACTCAGTTACCGAGGCCGTTAAGTTACTTTTTACAATGGGGAAATACGAATCGATAATGGAGTAAATTGCTGATATAAGTTATTCAGATTTGTGATGGAAATATTAGCATAACAATTCTAAAACATTTGAATCTCCGAAGCTGTTACTACTACGAAAGTGCTACAGACTAGAATGAAGTAGACCACAAACAACAAGTCCCTTCAGCTGTCTCCAGATGTGCACTGTAATTTAGTTAAAATTTCCTCCATCTTGACAGAGCAATATTAAATTTGAATTTCTATTGCAGAATCGAAAAAGCATACCCTACCAATCAGAGCTTTGGAAAGCAGCAGTGTTCCGTTCTAAAAACACACTCTTAGATATCCAAGTTAAGGTTACTATAACCGATTTGAATATAACATACTTTTAATGTGTTCAACATACAAGTTAAAAGCATCTTTAGTCCATATTTTTTTCTTATACAATTCCTTTAAAGGATTTACGGACTTCCGAGTTTGTAATTGAGCAGACATATTCGTAAATAATTAAAATGTATTAATTTAGGGAGCTAAACATCCTGCATGTAGTAAAATGCTTGTTTTAAATATACGAGTATCTTTACCTGGTGTCCAAAAGTCTAAATTTTAAGCATAAATGTTGGTATAATGCAGGGAAAAGATGTTATGTTGTGTTTTATGATATTAAGCTGAAATTTCTTCAGATTTTCTTCAACTCGGTTTACTACTCCTATTGTCCCTGTACCCCAAAGTTGGTTCACAGTTCGGCGTGGTTAAGGTATTTCCATTTTCTGATTTTTGATTTATATGACTCAGCAACAATTAATAAGTGTTTCGACACAAATAAGCAAGTTATTTCAGCGTTGGCGGCAGATAGATCTTTAAGATTCCAGAATGTCATTGCTGGTTGTTAAGATGTTACCTTGTACTTTGGACCCAAGACCATATTCGAATAAATTGATGGCCGATTGATAATTTCCATTAAAATGATTTTTTTTCAAACTGATTTCATTTTATCCGCATACATTTTCTTAATCTGCATCCTCTATCGATAGTTGTGAATATGTAATTCAGGACAGAGACAATTTTCCTCGCCTATGGCTGCTATAAAATACAATCTTGGAGTTTGTTTTTGCTATATTGATGAAGTATTAGACATTGGACTATTTTTGTCGATTGACGACGATCTTTCTTTTAATCAAGTTTTTAATTTCGCATTAAATTTTTTTTTTTTATATAATTTGCGCGCGGTCAAGGGATTAAGACAGCCCGGGCGAAGGAAAATCAGGGAGGAGGGAAAGAGAGGTACCGGTGAACGTTGGTTTTAAATGACTGAAGTTTATAATGACTAGGAAATAAAGAGAAACGTGAAAGTGGGTGGCAGTGGCTCAAGTGGTAGTGGACTGGCTTCCAAATCGGAAGGTTCGCTGTGCGAATCCCAGTCTCGCCCGAAAGACATATTGATTTTTTTCAGTTAACAAAAATTTGGCCCATTGAAGATACGACGCACTCAAGTGTAGGCAGAGACAAATCACAATCTGGCAGTGTTGAGCTGGCCGCAAAGTGTGCAGCAAGCAGATTGGCCTTATTATCCAAAGAGCTGACAGCTGGAATGTCATTGTAAATAAGCGTTGGGATGGTGGATGAGGCATAATTTCTAATATTTTTACGAACGACCAAAGATTTTTACTATTGTACCTTTAGGACATTGTAGTGTTTTTTGCCCCAGTTTTTGGTCGTATTGGAATTTTACACGTTTAAGAAAGACATTACAGCTCGAGTCGTACCATGCTTTTTCTTTTGATCTGATACTCTTCATCCGATGAGGGATAAAGTTTCTCATTCCAAAAAGAATGGTGTCTGTGATCAAATCAGCAGCGGCATCCACGTCGTTATCGAGGAAACATAACGACCAGTTAAAATTCCTAAAGAAGCTGTTAAGACCGCTCCAGTTGGCTTTTTCGTATTGCCATACGGCTCTTTTAGGAATCTTTTCTCTAACGGTGTTTTTCGCAGCAAAGATCTCAACACACCGTCCTTCGGGGGTTGTCTGTCCAAAATGTCGAAACCACCCAGAATTGTGTATATTGAAATCGCCCGTAATTCTTTATTTGATTCCGAGCTTTTATTAGCAACCTTCTTTACGCTAAAGCTAACAGTTTCGGTGATAAATAGAATTTGTTAAAAGATTTTCTGCTCTTCTGAATGTTACTTTATCTTTGGCTAAGTGTTATAGATTCGTCCTATAAAAATAAATGGTCGCTATAAGAAAAATTTGTGTAATTATGTTTCACGAATTTGATGGAACACCAAAAAGGACTTTTAACTTTCGCACCCTATTTAAAGAGGAAGCGCCACTTCGGAAAAACCAAATACCTATAACAGTTTAGGTCATGAAAAGGACTGCGAACAGAAAATAATGTTAATGAACGCAAGGAACACTTAAACACTTAAAGAAAAAATATTATACATCTTGGAATGTACTATAAAAATGCGATCAACCCGTAAATATGCCACTAAGATTAATAGATTTCATAAGATCATACCAATGACTGTATATTTTCTTCATTTATATAACAAGGTATCATTGCGTAGCACCTCTTTTCAGAAGGAGTTAAAAGACAAGTATTAAACTGATTTATTGAAGAAGGAAGTTAAGCCTTTAATTAGATTTTATTTACTAAAAACTTTTACTTTATCTAAATTTTATTTCGTCTAAATTCTGTTTCTGGACAAAAGAAAACTAAAGGTAATGGAGAAGAAGGGTTTATTTCGGAGTAATAACATTTGCTGTGTCGTGTCTTGTGAGGAGGAAACAAAATATTTTTACGAAAAACCAAATAAGCAAATGATCGGATCATATTCTTTTTAAAATCTGAATAAATATTGCAAATCTCGAATTTAAATTGCTGGCTATATTGACCAATGAAATAGTGACAGAATGCCTAGCTAACGGAAGGATAGCATCGTTTTTACAATGTATAATAGTGGTTTGCTGAAGAGTAACAATTGTCGATAGGTATCGCAAACAATGAAAATATATGAACATTTTAGACAGCCAATATAATTAAATAGTATAAAAGATCTGTCGTCCTACTAACCGATTTGTAGAAAGCTTTCGACATAAGAATACAACGAGATAGGTAAGGTAAACGTGAAAGTAAAACATTAACGATGGGTGGTCGTGGCTTAAGTGGTGGTGCATTGACTTCCCAATCGGAAGGTTCGAGGTTTAATACCAGCAGTGATCGAAACACTTTTTCTACACATCAAGTCATTCTACAATAATAATTTAGTCTCCCCATTCAATGTTGGATAAATCCAAGGAACGAAATAACCACTGAGCCCAAACATCTTTCTCTTTCTCTTTCTCCCTATCCACTTTTCAGAAAAACTTAACACATGCTCCGGCATTTTAGGAGTAGTCAACATTCTCTTGAATGTTGAGTTCTTTTTTTTTTTTTTTAATAAAATTAAGTTAACGCACATGAAATGACTTGTTTTTGGAATGAAACGTTAAGCACTTTCAAAGGCCTTTATTAATCGAAGTCTTCGCCATTGACTTTGAAAAATTTTTGCCAACGAGATAAAAATACATTGGATGCCTTTAATGCGAAAATGAATATTTCTACAGCCAATGCATAACAACATTATTCAGATGGTTAAACAATATGATACTCCGTTGGCCTGGGTCCTTTTTCATGTAATATCAGGTTGTAACATAAGCATTGCGCGTTTTTTCGCGGGTTGCTTTCCAATTCCTATAAAATGCAAGAGACCAATTTAATGCTGGAACCGTTATCGAAATTAGTATTTGGGATATATTGGTCATTCAGTCTGCAAATTTCCTTGTGTTAACATCATTCTAAGCATTTTGAAATGGATTTTATATAAAACCCCGAAAGAGAGTGAAGCCACTAGAGAAATCCAAAATCTCAGTGAGCCCAAGTGCCGAGCTTTTGACCTAAAGGTCAAAACAAAGAAAACAAACAAAAAAATTGGGGCAAAATATATTTATTTCTCTACGTAGTCTCCTTTTAGTTCAATACACTTTTCCCAGCGATGTTGAATAGCCTCGATACCGTGTTTATTGTGAGAATCGTCGAGCTCCTTAAAATAGCCATCAACTGCAGACTCCACCTCTTTACTGTTGGCAAATCTTTTACCACCGAGCCATTTTTTCAAATTCGGAAATAGAAAATAATCCGAAGGGACTAAATCTGGCGAATAGGGTGCATGAATAAGCAATTCGAACTTTAACTCATTGATTTTGTCCATCGCGATGACGGATGTGTGAACTGGGGCATTATCTTGATGAAACAAAACTTTTTTCCTCGTCAAATGCGGCCGTTTTTTCCTGATTTCATCTTTCAAACGCTGCAATAAGTTCGCATAATATACGCCGTTGATTGTTTTTCCTTTCTGAAGATAATCAATGGCGTCAAACCTGACGCCATGACCTTGCCTGCAGATGGAATTGTCTTCGCCTTTTTACGAGCCGATTCTCTCCTTTGAGTCCATTGTTTTGACTGTTCCTTCATCTCGGGTGTGAAGTGATGGACCCGTGTTTCATCCATGAAACACGCAAAAAACTTGGCTTTATTGCTGTGAAACTTCGCCAAACATTCGATTGAAACATCCGCACGACGGTGTTTTTGTTCCATTGTGAGTAATCGCGGGACCAATCTTTCGCACAGCTTTCTCATGTCCAATTTTTCAATCTACTATATCTGCTAGTTCACGCACTTGCAATCGACGGTCATCCAATACCAATTTGTGGATTTTTTTCAACATTTCTGGTGAACTCAGCTCATTTGGTGCGATGTTCGTCTTGGTAACTCGTACGACCTCGCTTAAACTCTGCCACCCAATATTTTATTGTTGTAAACGAAGGAGCAGACTCCGCCTAAGTAGAATCCAGTTCCGTTTTGATGTTGGTTGGATTGAGGCCTTTCAAATGAAAGTATTGTATCACATAACGATGACTAATTTTGCCCATATATAACAATTCATTGAGAGCGGTCACTATTAATGGCTGCTGAAGAAATAATAAACAACATACCGTCGTCACACTTCAAATTGAAGCTTTTTAAGGTTGGTACTTTCTACACTTGTCATTCTTTGTAAACAAACGCAAACTATACGTCAGGTCGAGTACATCTGGGACTACCCTCGTAAGACATATGATCATCCATCGACATCTAACAAATTTAGGAAAAGTCATAAAGTTGGCAAAATGTCTACCACACCACCTATCGCAAATAATTTTAAGCAAGGATCGAAATTTGGTGCGCTTCTGTCGCGTAACAATCAAGAGCCGTCTTTAAAGCAGATCATTACCGGAGATGAAAAATGGGTTCTTTGCAATAATATTAAACGTGGCCAGCAATGGCTTAGTCCAGAGGACAGACCAGTACAACATCCCAGAGATGGACTACACCCGTTCAAGGTGTTGCTGTCTGTATAGTGGGATAGTGGAATTTATTAAGATTTTGTTCGAGAGGTGGGCAAAACCATTGTCTAATGAAGCAAATTACATTGACGACTAAACTTTTGCGTTTTGTGCAAATTAATTCAACGGACATTTAAAAATCGCGCATAAATTATGTTAAAACCTGATAGTATAAATAAAAATCTGTCATTTTAACCGATTTGGGGAAAGCTTTCGACATAAGAATATATCGAGGTAGGTAAAATAAAAGTGAAAGTAAAACATAAAGTTGTTGGACATAACATGACTTATTTATGGAATGAAACATTAAGCACTTGCAATTTTCAAAGGCATTTCTTATTCAAATTTAGAAAGATATAGTGAATAACACCTGATACAGACACTAAACCGTCACCATCTTACGAGTATCAGAAATTGCATAAGAACATGATATAATAAGAAGCACGGAAGTCTCTATGCCATAAATCAAAAGTGAGAAACTGTAGACTAAGCCTATCAGCTGATATTAACATGCACAACGAAGGTCCATGGAAAATCCAGTCTAAGAAGTTTAAAGAAGAGCAAGAAGGAAAAATTTGAATACTTGATAATTTGTAGGAAATGCATATTGAAAACAGGACAAATGGAAAACATTTATACGATAAGCATTGTAAGATAGTAAAATCCTTTCCAAAATAAGAAACAAATGTTGACTCATCCTTAGAAATTGTTGGCATATTTTTATATACGTTCGTTATGCATATAGTCTCTATCTTTTATGCGGATAGAAATCTATTGCCCAATTCTTATCTTAAATTGCTCATTTTCGGGAATTATTTTAAGGTTACTATAATTCTGAAGGAATAGAAACCTGCATGTGAATGATTTCGGTACGTTCGCATTGAATCAATGAATTGATGAATTTCATGTTAATCACAGGAAAAAAATATTACATCAAGCCTTTGGTAAATTGCAACAATGAATATAATTAGTGTTCAAGCCAAGGTGCCCTTTACATTCAACATCCCCATTATATGTAATTTTATAAACATTCTCTCAAAGAATCAGAGTATCTTCTTCTTACCTTGATGTTGGTATCGTCCTGATCATATGTTGATTACTATTCTGCACTTCGACATGCTGATCGAAACCGAAACCACTGTCATTTGAATTGTCACAAGGTGGTGGTTGTGGTCTTTGTGGTATCCGTTTGCCTGGTGGTATCTTTCCAGGACCAATCTGAAATTGTTCGTTAAAAGCACAAATTAGATAATCATTATTAATAGTTGTTTAAGTTATAACTTACCCTTGAGATTGAATGTAATTTACCAGGTAACGCTTTGCCAGGATGTCGTTTGGATGGTATCCGGAAACCCTTTCTGTGTACCCGGGGTGTCATTGTTGATGATGTGGCCATAGTCATTCGCATTCCTATTAACAAAATATATTTTCCATAAGTAATACATCTAAATATATAGGTACATACGAGTATAAGTATATTGAATTTTTGT
Organism: Volucella zonaria; assembly: GCA_963966105.1. Classification (NCBI taxonomy): domain Eukaryota; kingdom Metazoa; phylum Arthropoda; class Insecta; order Diptera; family Syrphidae; genus Volucella; species Volucella zonaria. The sequence goes on from OZ014532.1 coordinate 183,856,661, forward strand.
TTGTTTATAAAAGGCTAACACTACTCAATTGTTATTCAATTCAGAGTAATTTCACTTTAATTGTGTCTACATTGCGTAAATTATCTGGACAAACCGGAATATTAAACGCTCTATCAGACAGAGAGGGAGAACAAACGACGACAAAGTGTGTAAATTGCCTGCAATGAAGCTTCATTTGGCGATGGACGATGTATTTCTTTGTTATGGTTTGTGTACAACAAATATGGGATGTGGTGTTCACGAAGTGCTCCCATGAAAAGTCCATGCAGTGAGTGAACATGTATTTTATCTCTCAATTGCCAATGAAACGGGTGCATTTTTCATGCTTGTTATCAAGCAAGATGATTGCTTGTATTAAACGAAATCAAAACAATCGTTATGGGGCTAATGCACCCCAATGGACGGACAACACAGCAAGGGTACTTCAGATATAACCTCGATTAAAAGAAACAAAAAAAAAATAAATAAAAAATAAAAAATAAAAGGGAAAGTCTACTCTGAACGAAATGAGGCTTCGCTTGTGATTGAAATTTTTTTGCAGTTTCGGTAGGCAACGAGACTACGAAGTGTTTGCTTCTTAATCGACAATCGATAATTTCGATTAAACAAATTGCTTATGGTACTCGTAGTGATATGTATTGCTTGCCGAAAATTGCAGCTATTTACGAAAAATAGGTGAATCGTTAAACACACGTGTTTCTGCTCAAGGAGTGGTCAGCAAGTAGTAAGTGATTGGCCTCTAGGATTTGGTTGGTTGGTCAAAATATGTATATGTAAGAGTACATGTAAACTTTACCGAGGTAGATACTACTTTTTTTCTTCAGGTGGTGGAGGAAAATGTCATGTCGACAAAAATCAATCAATAATGTCCTGCCCGTTTTGTTCAGTATAAGGCATTTTGCATAGAAGAATCTATCTAAAAACTTAACCAGGTGCTCATATATAGGCTTATTCGTTGAAAACATGACACAAGTATTAGACGTTAAGCGTTCTATGGTGTCTTAAAAGTAAAATAAAGGCCTAATGCTGAAATAAAATACTCGGTCCTCTAAAACTGGATGGATTAGCAAAGAGAAAATTGACGGCTACAGAAACGTGACGATCAAATAAAGAAAAATTAACGCATGGACATCGCCTCTTATATTACGTGAGAGTAGATGTAAAGCAATGTGTAGAGTATAGTCCATAGACTGTATTTAGTTACAATAATTTCAATAATGTTGCTGAGATTAATACAAATATCAAGATATTACTCATTTATAAGTTTTATACGGTCTTCTCAAGAAACGTTCTTAGCGTTAAAGATGAAATCTCTTTCTGAAAAAATGCTAACATCTTTCTGAGATTTTTGTATTCTGGTGAAATACGTTAGGCATTTGCTTAGTAGATTTAGTAGGGGCGGCCAATAAAATGACTAAGGTAATTCAAATGATAACACACAAGAGATATGATATTCTTTGAATTACTCTAAAAATTTGGCATACATATTACTTCACAGATATGTCAGTTAGAGTATTAATTAAATACTACTATTCTGCAAATTAAATATAGACGAGATAATTAAAGTCTTAAAACGATGCGCGCGTTTAAAGTGATAAGAGAGCTCTATAGTTCGCAAAACAAGTTCATCTGGTGAAACTTATGAATTATTATCTTTCAAGTTCAATCTGGACTGAGCTGACAACGAATAGGTTTGAGCTGGATGAGCCCATACCTGTTCGTTCCTATGGTAAAATATAATACATCTTGTTGGTGTAGAAATAATTATTTGTTAAACAAAGTTAGTAAACAAACTTCGAAATATAGATCACTATGGACGAAATCAAAAAAAGTTGAAGCAAATTACAAAAAAAACTGTAATACACACAAAGCCATTCAAGATGATGTTGATAAGCTATTTCAATACATACATACTCGTACATATGTTATGTATGTTTTTAAAAGAACACTATTAAAAATGCAAAATCTAGGCAAACATAACACAGCCTCAAAAGATCGATCTAAGACTAAAGCCTACTGGAGTAGAGCACTAATACATGGCCAGTGAATTATTTAGATTCAAAAAATGTTGTTGCTTGACGAGACAGAGTAGAACGTAGTAGTGGATAATGTTCTGTAATAAAACGAGTGAGCATATCATAATGAGGTGGTATTACTCTGGATAAGATGACATCTACGCATCAAAAACAATTTGTATAAGTATTTATGTAATCAGTCTTCTTCGCTTAAAGGAAAACGAATACCATTTAAATGTTTCAATAAGTAAGTAGGGCAATTATTTTGGCGGGTTTTCAATGTACATTACAACAGCTGAAACATCGATTAGAAAATAGTTTTCCTATTTTATTAAAACACTGGTTTTGAAAAAAATGATGGAAGAAGGAGGAGCAAGAGAATACGAGTAGTTTTTGATGTTTTTTTGTGCACACTTAACATGCTGTTGATTTTAAATGTTCGAATGGCTGGGAAATATAGAGTTAGATAAGCCACTTTATAAGCGAACTGTTTGCCTTAAGTGCAATATAATAAACAATCATAGCGAGACGGATATTATGGGCATAAAGAAGCGAATTTTGATGGAAATACAATATTAAGTAGGTGTTAGAGTATGTCAATTGATTGGGAAGATCAGTATCTTACTTTAATGAGCTTTATACATCTATCCTGCCGATCTAATCCTACAAACAAACAACAGAGATATAAATCCGGGAAAGAAACAGAGAGTACTATTAGCAGTATTGCACCATAAGTAGCAGACAAACCATCGTCAAAGAAACTTAAAAAAGGGCGCTGGGAAAGACGGACTACCGATTTATTTAAGACAGCAGAGCATATACCAACTTATTTCCACGATTTTGGCCTAGGGAATATATGTATGCCTGACGACTGGAGCCTTAGCATCGCTTGCTTAATTCACAAAAACGGACATCGACTAAACTACGTCAATTTTGGAGGCATAATTTTGATTAATTTTGTCTGCATATTGTCTTAATAAATTCAGAAAAAGATTTATCGATTTTAAATGAACGCCTTTTCGGTAGAAGTGCCGAATGTAGGTAACGTATAAAACAGAATTTCATCTTGGAGCTATGAAGAGTGAAGGACATGCTTACAAAAATTAACATTGCAAACGTCATCAAAATTGTCAGCTATAGAAAATTATTTTGAAAATGTACGAGTGGAAGGTCATACCATGCGTTTCGGAATATACGGATAATCATTGAGGAACATCGGAACGCTTTGAACGATTTTTATATATGGTAGACTTTATCAATTTGGAAAAATGTTCAAGACTTCCCAGAGATCTTATATCGTCACCTGAATGCAAGAACCAGCTATTTTTCGATTTTTCTCATATTTGATCTACCGTTTGGTAGAATTGAAGAGCGGTCAAATGTCATTGATGAATGTCAGCAGGACTGCGACCTAGAAGCTATGGCGGCTCTTTCGAATGTTGCCCGTGATTCAGAAGTGGAATCTGATTCCGAAGAAGGCGTCATTGTCACAGGTGCGATAAAGCACAATCAATAACAAACAATCACATTCTTCAACTAAAATGTCGGTCGCTCTTCATTCCGATGCTATGCCAGCTGGATCTAATGCTGCTGGTGATCCAGAAGTCGAATCTACTCCCAGTGAAGTCGATTTTTCACCACATATATCGGACTACCAGCCGGATACTAGAAGAAGTAGTTCATCTTCTGGCTTGAACAATGACAACGAGTTAACTGGTATGCAAGAACACCCTCAAGAAACAGCCAAGCCCCGGAGGAAGAAAAGGCAGAGTGACCAATGGCAGAGAAATATAAGGAAAAAAAGAAGACTTGAGGGAAAAGAGTACGTTTCCACAACTGGTAAGACTATACCAGTTACTTCGATGAAGGCGGCTTGCAATATTACGTGCAGGTTTAAGTGCTTCTCAGCTATTTTAGAACAAAATAGTAACTTTAATTTCAAATCCTATTACGAATTGGGTAATTACTCTCGTCAACGAGCAAACACGCATAGTTCCAAGCGAGAGTTTTCAATTAAGCACTTTCTTCCTGTAAATGGAAACAAAATTAAAGTGTGCAAGCCAATGTTCCTTAATACCTTAGGAATCAAAAATGGAGTCATCGAATGCGCTATTAAAAGGAGATCAAATGAGAATATGACATCGTCTGTCGGAAGAGGAAAAGGAAGAAGTGTTTCCCTCGATCCGGCATTAAGAAACACATCATGAGCTGTCCTTGGATTCCATCACATTACTGTCGAGAAGGGACTAACCGAAAGTATTTCGACTCCTCCTTAAACCTTGCAACCATGTACAGAATGTACCGACAATATTGTAAAGAAAAAAATTTGCCGTCCGCAAAACTGTCCATGTACAGAAAAATTTTTAAGGATAAATTCAATCTAGGATTTCACAGATCAAAGTAAGATCAATGTCGACTGTGCATTGCTTTTGAAAACAACTCTAATAGGACTGAAACCGATCCCGAGGCCCGGAATGCTAAGAAAAAAGACAAGGAGGAAGCAGCAGAAAGTGGCAACAAGATTATCAACTGCAACTTTGATTTGCAGCAGGTTCTGTTTTGCCCCAGTGACCCCACGAATAGTGCACTTTTTTATAAGCGTAGACTAGCAACCTTCAATTTTACAGTTTATGACGTGACATCAAAACAAGGAGACTGCTGCATTTGGCACAAGGGACAAGGTGGTAGGGGAAGTTGCGAGGTTGCAAGTCTTCTCTTTCATTATTTCAAATCTCCTCTCGAGGATTTGAGGAAATACTCGTACGGTGCTTCGATATGGTGGGCAGAATTTAAATCAATTTGTGTTCGCTATATGCAAGCCATTGAAAATCTAAAAACGATTCACTTCAAATTCATGCTTTCGAGTCATAGTTAAAAGGAATATGATTCTATGCACTTAGCAATTGCGACGGAATCAAAACGTGTTGGAAAGGCATTCTGGCTAGGGGACTGGAAAGCTATAGCGCGTGGATCAAGAAAAAAATCGTCGTGCACGAAATAAGTTCCGAAAACATCTTGGATTGGAAGAGTTTTGTTGACGAATACTTCACATAAAGCTGCATACGTGTTACTCGTCAGGACATCCCAATACAGATGCAAAGTATAAAGACTTAATGTCTCTTTTCTCAGCAAAGCCTCCGGCCATGAGTAGCGATTACTTTGATTTTTACAACACTTTGTCGCATGGTAAAATTGACGAAAACGAAGATTAAAAGTTTATTTAAATAATGTTTTAAATTGAAAGAAATGAATAAAATTTAAAACTACTTAAAATTGCTAATTGCTTTACTGTTTATATTTTCTGATTGTAGGTTAGCATCATTATTCAATTGGTTTCTATCCGTTTGTAAAATAATGAAACAAAAAAGAAAAAAAGAAAGACTAGATCAATGAAAAAAAGTAGTAGCTTGAGTTTCTATCCGTTGAAAATAGTTGCTGCAAGAAGTGGGTAACTGACTATTTTTTTAATTTAATTGTAATTTTTTCAAAACCATATCAGTAAATTAATATCGCATTTTTACCCTTTAATACAACAAATAGCGCAGATAAAATTTCGCGTTGATTTGTCCGAATTATCTTGACAAAAAAGGCGTCTGAATTAGAGTCAAAAGTATTTTTTGCCCTTTTCTCAAAACTGTGAAAATTAAGTTAGCAGCTTCTTACATTCAGGTGGCGATATGCCGTGCGTCAAGATCTCCAAATGTACCCGAAATATATTTAGAATGGTACGCGATATACATATTTCAAGACGCTGAAACGAAAGTTACGAGTATATGCACTAAAGAATTCGAGATGAAAATTGTGGTACACTAAGGCAGTGTTCAAAATCCGTTGCTTTTAAATGTCGGTGCAGCTTTTTTTTTTTTGAAGCGGAAACACTTCTCTTCTTTTCGCGGGTGATAGTGCTATAATAACTGATGTCCTTCAAGCTGGTCTTAATTATCGGTCAAAGGCGCTAGATACTAATGAGTAGTACTAAAACGGAATATCTTTGTTGTCGTTTTCCCAAAATAGCAAACCCAAAGCATTACATTTACTCTATATAGCACCCTAAAATCATAGAGGTCCTACTGGCGCTTAAGCAGGGACTCTATCGAAAGCTGGTGAAGATATGCTCGATCGTTTCAAAAACAAAATTCTTCGTAGCTTGATCAAGTTTGCATTGACAGTCTTTGGAGGAAGAAATTCAACGACAAACTACACGAGCTGTATGGCGACATCGATCTAGTCAGCAAACTGTGAATCAGTCACCTGAGATGGATAGAGCATGTAGAGCAAATGGGCACCAATGTTCCGGAGGGACAACGCAGTAGAGGAAAACCTCGTGACGAGCAACCGACTTAAAGTGCGCAACTGAAGGTAGTTAGCTAAGACCGAGCTTACTGGAGAGGCTTATTAGTTGAGGCCCACCGTTCACTCCGAATGGTAGCGCCACCTAAGTAAGTATCACCACATCTATTTAGAAAGAATCATTGTGAGGAAGTCTGAAAAAATAATACATATATAGGAAATGCCGCAAAACTCCGTAGTATTTTGTAACAGAAAAATACCACCTAAATTTGCTATACATGACAGTCGTACGTCTGGATTTGACATACGCATAGGTGTGTTCGGTGATGTACATCAACGATTTTCAGCGAGACATTGCGTCTATGGCTCATATTGATTAACAAAATACTGCAAATTGTTTCATACAACTAGGCGCAAGTGATGTGATTTGGTTGTCTATTGAAAAAGTTTCTGAGTGAAAGCATGATAGACGAGGTCTTTAAAAAGCAATTCAATTATAAAGCAATTGAAGCAAGACTACGAATACAGCGAATGAGGAATTTATATTTCCATCTATGTTTATTTAAGACGATATGTTTACACGAGGGTATACGTACGTTGCTACTTAACTTTTGAGAAAAACAAATATTTATCATCGAAAATGGTTTTATTGATCTTCAAAATACTCTCCATGAAGATTTGAATAAATTTTTGAAGCACTTTTTAGACTCAAAACGAGAGGTACATAACTCCAAAACATGCCTTTTAAAAAACGTTGACCTCACAATTTGTTTTTGGTTTGCGGGAATAAGTAGAAGAATCAGGGCTATACGGCAGATCACCTATGAATTCGATGTTTTGAGTATTCAAAACGTCAATTGTCTGAACCGACCTGTGAAAGCACGGATTCTTATGGCGGAGAATGACCCATGTTCAGCGGTTGCTTTCCTTTATTTCTCCCAAGACTTCCGGCAAACAAGTGGTGGTGTACCATTCCGAATTCACCGTTCTATGTTGTTCGCATGGCATTGTGGCGACGTATCCGGTTTTTCCGAAGAAACAGGCGAACATTTGCTTCTTAGTGCTTCGTGCGCGAACAACTTTTGTTCGATTTGGCTCTTTGAGAGACCCACACAGTCGACTGGTGCTTAATTTCGGGCTTTTATGCATACATCTATGATTCGTTGCCTGTCACGATCTTATAGACGTTTTTTGAAGTAGCACGACCGAATTTTTCCAACATTTATTTGAACCAATCGATAGGAGCCTTTTTTGATGCTTTTTTCATGAAATATTTTATGTATGCGAGTGAAAGTAATGCCCAAGCATGCATCAATCTCATAAGTCTCATGCCGATCTTGCCCGCACAGTTCCGGCACAGCATGGTTCATCGTTTGGGACGACGTTCACGAAATTTGTCTTGGAGCGAACGATGATCACAATTGAATTAGGTATACCAAAACGAAATACGTTGACCCGGGATGGTGCCTCATCATCAGAAGTCAAAGCGAGTTGATCGGGACACCGTTCAAAATTTAATTCCATTTTTTGGCTAAGTTGAATTTTTTAAGTCTCTGTAAAAAACGTTTAGAACCCGTGTACCATTAAAAATCTACCCCGGGTTTGGCGTATCTACCCCGGTATTGTCATATCTCAAAAACTTAAATAGCAACATAGTTCCTTTCATATTTTGATAAAATTGATAAATATTTTTAATAGGGCAGCTTTGATAGATGATTTACTATTCAAATCACTTGTTTAACAATATTTAATACTATAATCGTTAACTTAACCAGATCATGAGCTACAACATTATTATATTAGTTGATAGCCAAGGATAGTTAAGTCTTCTCTTTGGGCATGAAACCCTCCTTAAAGAGTTAACAAAGAAACAATGGGAAGAAAACATATATCGAACGGAAATAACAACTAATAAATCTGACTTACTAGATGGAGTGAAAAGTGACCTCCTTGGGAATTAAATTTTTTTTTTTAAATGTTTTTTTTATATTATTCAATATAGTCCCCTTTTAGTTTGATACACTTATTCCAGCGATTTTCCAACTCAAATCAAGTTCGAAAAGTAATTTTCCGGAAGGTCTGCCAAATACTCCTCCGTGGCGTCGATGATGATTCGCGTGAGCTGAATTTTTTATTGACGAGCCATCTTTTGAGGTTTGGGAAGAGATAATAGTCCGAGGGATCCAAATCCAGTTACCAATCGACGCCAAAGTCCCCCCGATTCCGCATCAGCAAATCCAAACACTCTCTCCAAATGCTCTCGCGTTCGTGTTTTTGGTCAGGAGTGAGCATTCGCGGCACCCAGCGGCAGAATAACTTTTTCGTATTCAGAGTATTGCCCAAAATATGGCGTATGCGCTCAATACTAATCTTTGTGGTATCTGCTAGCTGGCGCACCTTCACTTTCCAGTCAGCCAACACCATTTCATGCATTTTTTTGACATTGTCCTCTGTAACCGCATCGGAGGGACTGCCGCTGCGGACTTGATTGGTAGTGGAGTTGCTGCCACCACGAAATTCTCGAAACCAATATTTGACGGTGTAATCTGACGGAGCATTAGCCCCATAATATTTATCCAACTTTTCTTTTGTTTCCTTCGCCGTTTTGCCGTTTTGTTTTATGAGAGAACGAAAATCGTTTTTGTTCATACTCAACATGATGCCAAACACGTCAACAACAATCAGCTGTCAAAACAAAACTAAAGACAGTATCGCACTGAAATTTGGCATGTCTGCCTAAATATGAACGGACTTCAAGGCACCATAACCTTTTTAGCAGTAGCAGCGCATTCTGGCGGTCAAGGAGGTCACTTTTCACTCCATCTAGTAATGAATTATTAAATACTACTATTTCCTAACAACAACATATTTGTGAATATAAATTAATAATACAATTTGTATTTACTTTTTTTTTTTCGTTGGGGCTATAGGTGCAAAGTCCTGTTTATAATATTTCTCACCAAATAAGGTTTTTAAAGATCAATATCAGCTTAATCCGCCAATGATTTAGTCATAATTTAATATAATTGTCACCTACAGACTATCTCCATAAAGTGCCTCCTGTTAAATGACACGCCTCTTTTTTTTTTCTATCATTCTATCTCTTTCGTCTTTGAAAATAACAAATAAATCTCCACAACTGAAAGAAAGACCAAATATACGCCAAAAGTGCTACAAAAAAAGAAAAGGGAAGAAAGCTATTGTATATAAATCACTAATAAATTTTTCGCAAAACAAAATTTATTTTTCGCAAATGTTACAAAAAAAAAAAATATAAATAAAACAGAAAAACAAAATTAAGAAAAATAAAAGAATAACAAAATTGAATGATCGCCCCGACGACGCGTCGTTATGACGAAGGCGAAGCACTGCTAAACGCGTGTGAGTCGTGTGGTCTATGTTATGTGTTATCTCGTAATCGGTTTACGATATGAGCGAACTTATTGTTGTTTTGTTTTGGATTTTAGTGTTTTTTTTTTCTAAATTGTTATTTATTTATTATTCATTATCTTGCCGTTTTGCCATAAATTATTTGCTGGTTGCCGTTGGTGATTCAGTTTTATGTGTCCTCCTTAGCGCAGGGTACCTGAAGTGTTTATCTCTGTTTTAGAGCAGATAAACGTGATCTTATCAACGTTGTGAACTGAGATTTGTGTTATGTGACGTCTGAGAGATAAGATAATAATACATGTGCGAACCATGTCGAGTACATCTCTGATCTCATTTTGAACAAAATGATAGCACTTTTTTTTTCCTGAATATTTTAATGTGACGTTTGGTTTTTTAGTTAAGATTGTTAGACGTAAGACTTTTGACTTAACACTTTGCGAGCTAGAAGTGTAGAATTTTCAAATTTAATGATAAATCTTTCAGCAAAATTGTAAGCACTATCGTTTTGGTATCTTTATCTTTACCTTTTCAGGTAAAGCTAAAACAGATTTTGATCAAGCGTTTGAGGCTGAATAAATATTTAAAATTCTTCACACTGATAAATGAGCATTTAAGGTCAGAAAGCTTTATAGAGTTTAAAGATTTCATTTCATTTCTTTCCTTAGTCGAGGTGTCGAGCTCATGAGGCGTATATCTGGTTGTATAAAATGTTGATAGATCTCAGTTTGAACTTTGATTAGGACAATGTGGAGCAAGGAAATCATCAATTTTTAAAACATGGTTCGGCCAATTATCTAGCAAGGCTGAACAGCAGAGTCAGAAACTATACTTTAAAACAATTTGATTCGAAAGAGTTTTAGTAGTTGCACCTCAATAAAAACAAAAAATGGGACAAGTCATTGTAGTATGTATTTCACTTTAACTTAAGCTTAAATGATGATAGTCTTGGTCCTGTGCACAAGAACATTTAAAATACCGACACGGATGGAACCGAACTAATTCAAACGAGGTCCGTTGTAGTTACTTCTTGAATTGAGACCATCAGCGAATGCGGAATCTCTGTGCCAAAATAGTTAGTGCAGTAGCAGTTCGGATCGTATTAAGGTACAACTTTGAGGACATTTGCTCGTCTCGAGACGACGCCTTCTTCCCCTTCTGACATCGCTGACTCAATTAAAGCTTCTAATTTCGCGAAGTTGTCTGGCATTCGCGATGGCTGGACACTTGACACTTTTGCTTCTTGAACTGCCTTCAAAAGATTCGAAGATCCGTTTAGCTGAATCTTTGTCGTTCAATCGGTTTTTAGACTTTAACCACCGCTTGGTTAAAGGTCAAAGGGTTCACAATTTGTGAACAAATACACTCAAGGAAATTTAATTAAAGGCAGATGCACTTTTGTCCAGTGTTCGTAGTGTAAAGGTACATTTATGTCCAATTTTTTTCTTTTGTCATTAATGATCGTGCGAAATTCGATTAAAAGCAGTCGTGTTTATGCTGAAAAGCTGTGAGTTGAAAGCGAAATCAGCTTTGAAAATATTTTTTTTACATTTACAACTTTTGGATTTCGATGATTGTTGGCCGCAAGTCAAAATGGGAAAAGGAAAAACGCTCTCGGATGAGGAAATCCCCAAAATCCATGCATATAAGGACACCAGTATGTCCAATCGCCAAATTATAATATTAAATTAGGAAGTAATTATAACGCGAACCGGAGAAATAAAAACAATCAAAAAACTTCACCAAGGCAGAAATCGGTCATTATCCGAGCTGGTTTGCAAGAAAATGCCACTGCTTCTAAAATTATTTCAGACTTGCAACAAATTTTAGCCGGCAGTAATCGACTGGTCTGGAAAAAAATTAAGTCAAAACCAGCTCTTACAAAAACACATAAAGTTACCCGATTACACTTGCCAAAAAACACATGACATGGTCTAAACAGTGGAAAAGCCTGATCTTTTCAGACAAAAAAAAGGTTCACCTCGATGGGCCAGACAGTTTTAATTATTATTGCCATGATATAGAAAGTCCTGAGATGGATCATTGATGGTCTGGGCTACTTTTAGCTATCATTGCAGAACTCCAATATGCAAAATTTCTGGCCGAATGAAATCAGAAAATTATATTACTCTGGCGGAAGGTGTTTTTGTAGAATTTTTGGACCATCAGCCGGATTCAAATACAATTTTCCAGCATGATAATGCTGCCATTCATGTATCGCGGGTCAGTCGTGAGTGGTTTTCAGACAAAGAAATTCAACTCTTTGAGTGGCCAGCACGTTCAGCGGACTTAAACCCGATCGAAAATATGGTGGGCGCAAATTTGCTTCGGTGAAGGATTTACGCAAGGCAAGATCCCAGAATGGGCTCTAATTCCAGCTCAGGAGTTCAAAAACGTGGTTAATTCGATGCCAAGTCGGATTTTCGAACCAAATCAATTTCGCAGTATAAATCGAATTTATTTGTTTTAGTCAATTTTTTTCTTTGCTTAAATAAAGCATTTGTTTGTATTTAATATGTTAAGTTTGTAAATAGTATTATACTTAAGCCAACTTTGTTCTTAATATTCCAAAGGAAAATAAGTTGCCTTTAAATGAATTTCGCTGAGTGTATTTGATTTAGTCTCCTCGAACACGACCCTGTTATGCGACGAAGTATTTTTCTTTCGATAGATCTCAAGCCTACATTTAGCGTCGTAAAGAAGAATTGACAGATTTTCACTTAGATGAAATTTTGGCACTGAATTGCGTCTTGTCCTCTTAAATTGACTGATCTGTTTCTTTTGCCGCAAGCGCTTCTACAGCGAAACATTGGGTGCGATTAAAGTTAAATTTTTATCAGATCCGCCATAGCGGATAATGAACACTGCCATATTCGGCGAAGAATATGAGGCGAAGAAATCACAGTCTACATATGGTATATCAACTTACCGTATTAAAAAATCGAGGAAGAAAGTTACCTGGAATTTGCCGATTTGCTATGTTTTTGCTATTCGGTTTTATATCTTAACAAACATGGTGTTGTCATTTGTAACATTTAAAAGGGAAATGGTTTGATAGTGCCTGGAGGACTATCATATGCCACAGTTAGTTTTCTTTTCGACATATGGTCCAAGCCCGCATATATTTCGCATCCATAAAACAGTATCGGCAGAATAAAGCATTTAATCAATCTTAGCTTAACGGCTATCCGAAAGTAGTTTTTCGTGAGGCTTAGACCACGAAGAGCATCATACACTTTTGATATAATTTTATTTACGTGCAAATTCCAAGTATAGGTGCTACTGAAGTAAACTCAGAGGTTTTTTATATCATCAACATACTCTATAGCAGTGTGGTTAAGAAATATTGGGGCGAAATTTTCGGTTTGATTGCCTCTATTAACGACCATGGCCTTTAACTTTATTGGATTCAGAATGGGCTCATTTTTTGTTGACCAAGCATGAATTCGCTAAGATCATTTTTAAGACATAAGAAAAAGAGGGCCTAGTACGGAACCTTGAGGAACACTCAGGCGGACTTGAAGATTTGGGGAGCGTTTAGTGCCGTTAGACACATATTGTAAGCGGCCAGATAAGTATGAAGGAATTAACATGCACGCGGAGCTTTCGACAGAAAATTGTCTATCTAGTATAGAATGATCTACCCCCGTCAAACGCCTTTGAGAAGTCTAAAAAGACAAAGAGACTGACAATCAAGTCCGAAACGTATATCTTCGCACGTAACGCGGCAGTGCAGCTACGTTTTGCACGAAAACACGACAAGATTTTTCCTATTTTGCTTCGAAGACAGAAATCGTTTGTAAAAGCGCCAAGCCTTCTTGCGTGCTTGCCTATGAGGCAGTGTCTAATGATGACACCTATAATGGCGCTGAAATGCTTCCTATTTAGACGGATCAGACTCTGAGAGCGACTCTGTTTAGTCGCCAGACATGTTCGTCCAACAGGCCACGTCTGTTTTTTTTATTGGCATCCAGCTTTAATATTAATTTGCATGTAGCGATTGGTATACCTATGTTACCCTTTTCCGGTAGAATAGGTAGGGTGGTTCCAATTTTGGCGAGTTCATGGGCTCTATAGTTCCCTGCAATGTCTCTGTGGCCCGGCACCCAGCAAAGGTGAAGGCTGAACTGATCTGCCACCTCCATAAGAGATGATCGGCATTCAGAAAAGATGCGGATATCCTTTGCAGATATCACGTTTTTCTTCAGCCAGGACAGAGCTTCTTTAATCGTCAAAATTTCTGCCTGGAATACGCTACAGTGGAAGACGAAAAAAGAGGCTTAGATTTAGCTGAGAAAATACCGCCATCAACCCCGCTATCGGTTTTAGATCCATCTGTGTAGAAATGGATTGACTTGTCCTCCATGAAAGCATCTCCCTCGCAGAATGATCTAGAGGGAAGCTTACATGGTAGTCTTTGTCAAACCAAAGTTCAGGTATGGTGTAATCGATGTTCTCTGTGAGGATCGCTAGCGTATTAAGAATGTTAGCGTGGCCAAATGAATTTTTTATCGCAGCTATTTGCCTGCTGAAGATATCGAGAGGTGTCAAATGAAACAGAATGTCTAATGTCGCAGAGGGGGTAGACCGCAATGCTTTGCTTATGCATGGACATGCTGTTCTTTGGACTCTGCTTAGTTTACAGCAATTGACCGCATTGTCTAAGGCCGTCCACCAGACGATAACCCCGTTAGTGAGTATCGGTCTTATGACCGAAATGTATAGCCAGTGGGTTATGCGAGGTTGAAGGGCCCATTTATTCCCAATCGCTTTTTTGCAAGAGAATAAAGCTACTTTAGCTTTATTGACTCTTTCTTGAATGTTAGGTTTCCAGTTTAGTTGTCCGGACCTAAGGCCAATTTCCATTTAATTCCATATGTAGCTTTCATGTAGTAATAAAACAGATCTTTGGTGCACGTGGATTGATATTCTGTTAAACGGTCTAATCAGTTTTGAACAAACGCTAAAGTTTGCAAAAGTCAATCTTTCAAAAAACTGATGCGATCGCTTGTCAGCGTAATAGTTTCTTACTGGATCATAAGAAAATTAACGTAAAATCTGGTTATATACGTGGACAAAATTGAGAACATTGTCTCTCAAGTCATGAACTTATACTAGAACTGCAAGCGTTTGAATTCAGACAACTCAAAGGACAAGCTTAAATTTACAAAAGATTTATAAATTAGTTTGCGGGAACTTTGGGCTCGAGTTTATACATATTCTTGCAATTGGTAAATTTTCTTTGACTTATAAACATATACACATATCATATACATACATTTAAACAAGTCATATGCGACATTTAGTGTTTTTTGTTCTTTGTTTTTCTTTTTTCACGTACTTATCTAGAAAAGCGAGTTTTTTGTAAAAATTTTCCACCTACTTGCGTACCTGAGGTGGTTACCTGATGTAACAGTAAATCAACTAACAACACTGCACCATTTCGTGCGTCACGACTCGGATAGTAGTAATTAAAATTGCATCTAAACCCTTATGAATCATTTATACATAGTCAACAATATGTAATTGCTTATTAGTGATGTTATAGATCACAAACAAGTCAAAATATCTACGAGTATATTTCCTCGGAATGGAGTATATGATTGTTTTGTTGTTTCTCCTATTTTCCAGAAGAAAATAATTCAAGGAAGGTGATCTATGAGTATACGCTACGAAGACATTGTTTACAGTGCAAAATGTTTAGAGAGACCAATACAAACGTTCTCGTTAATCTACAATAATAGAAAAAGATTTTTGTCAATCCATAAGTGACAGACAACAAGTACTCAAGGGCTGCGTCACAAAAGTAAACATTTCTAAGAAATGTTAATTGGACGTTTCAACTTTCCCTTGATAGTTGGCTATGGTCATCATTGATTATGTACATATTGGTTTTGCTTAAACACCTAAAGCCGGATTTAATTGCCCCGCCGCGCCGATAGACGAGTTCTTGGCTTAAATTTTATGTCGTCAGAATGTCAATTGCGGTTTAATGAGACAACGAATTGTGGTAATGCCGATCATGTTCACGATTTGATAATAGAATTTATTTTGTGGTTGACAATAAAACTCGTGAAAACGTTTCATAAACTTTTATAATTTTGTTTGCAAGAAAATTTCCTCTTTTAAATTAGGGATATATAAGACCTCTATTAGGGGGTTAAATAAAAATTAACGTACTTTTTATTGGTTTATAATAAATATCTGAATTATTGCCTTTGATTTAAATCGATTTATTTTATTCAGATTATGATCTTTCTCTGGCTGTGTGATTTAATTTTTTATATCTAGGCACTTTATGTATGGTAAATATCATAATACCACAGTAATAAACTTTATTATACCAGACAATCTGATAATTCTTTTTTTTTTGTTGTGTTTATTTAAAAATTGGGCGACATCATAAAATCTGATGATGTCGGAGATGATGAGGTTAAGATAGGATAATAGAAGGTGTCGTACTTTTGCGTATGAAAGTTTATAATGACTCTTTAATGGTAAAGATTAGTCTAATGGCGCTGGCAACAAGATTTTAAGAATACACGCGTAATAGCAAAATTGGGAAACACTGCCTTGGTCGAAAGTAACTCCGGCGTATTACATACTTGGCCCAATTGGGTTAGCATAATGTCGAGCCTTATCGTAGTCACTTGAAAAAAGCAACGAAGATTGATTTAACTCTATATGGGATCTGTTCCTCCATCGAAGATGGTTGCATTTATTTGTACATTAAGATATGATTCTTTACAGTAACATATTTAGTAATTTTACTTCAGTTAATTGAAAAAATGTCTTACAACTTATTTATATACGAGGGCTATTCCAAAATCAACTCCCGAAGTGAAAAATATTAAAAAAAAAAAAAAACATTAATTTTTTGCACAAAATAGTTTTATTAACATCTAAATTATTTTTCTACATAGCCTCCGTTTAAATTTATACATTTTTGGTAACGTGGGACGAGCTTTTGTATACCCATTTAAAAAAATGACACCGCCAGTGCGTTGAGGCATTGATTCACACCGTTCATAAGTTCCTCATTACTTCCAAAATGTTGAGATGCAATGGATGATTTCAATTCAATTTTGGGAAAAGGTGATAATCACTTGGTGCTAAATCAGGACTGTAGGGAGGGTGATCAAAAATATCCCAATTAAACTCCTCCACTAAAGTTTTTGTGCGTGCAGCAGTGTGTGGTCGTGCGTTGTCATACAGAAGCACCACACCTTTGATCATCATTCCCCGTCTTTTGTTCTGGATTGCTCTTCTCAACTTACGTGGAGTTTCACAGTAAACCGCTGCATTTGTTGTGTTTCCAGGTTCCATAAACTCGGTCAACAATATGCCTTTACTGTCCCAAAAACCTGTGGTCATCATTTTTCGATACGAAAAAGTTTGTTTGAATTTTTTTGGCTTGTTTGGGGAATGAGTGTGCATCCATTGCTTTGACTATTCTTTGCTTTCTAGGTTTACATACTAGACCCAAGTCTCATCTCCAGTCACAATTTGCTGTAAAAATTCTTCACCTTCCATTTCTAAACGTTCGAGAAATGCTTTTCCTGAATTGCCACGTTGGGTCTTGTGGACATCTGTGAGCTGTTTTGGGACGCAACGGGTACAGAACTTGTGGTAACCCAAGTTTTCAGACACGATTCTGTTCGAGAAATTTCGGAAAATCTTTTCGCAAAATCTGAAATCGTAAAACGCCTGTTTTCTCGAACAAATTGGTCAACTTTATGAACCACGTCTTGATTCGATTTGCGCCCTTGGCCTCCTTCATCTGTGTGCCCGTTTTTAAATTGTCTACACCACTCACATACCGAATCATCACTCATCACTGTATTGCCGTAAACAGCACATAACCGACGATGAATTTGAGCTGCGCCATTTCCTTCGGTTTGCAAAAAACGAATTACACTTCGTACCTCACAGGCGGGAGGAGATGAAATTGTATTCTCCATGTTAAAACGGCAACTATTGGAAAAATACTGAACGAAAACGGTCGAAACTTGGCATATTATTAGAGAATAATGTACTGGTTGCGGCATGCAGAAACACGTCACCGAAGTGCACGTATGTAATGAATTGTAACACATCGGAAGTTGAGTTTGGAATAGCCCTCGTACATTAAGTATCTTAATCTAAGAAGTGAAAGATGAGTGAAGATATAGTGAAAATTCAGATATGTCAGGATAGATTGGAAAAATGTTGAAGGATTGCACTTTTAAAATTGGAAAATATATCTGATTTGTGAAGGTAAAGAGCTCCAAAGTCTAACAGTATGGTTGAAAAATAAACGCGAAGAGTTATGGTAATTATAACGGCAAAGAACTAAGTTGATGGTTCTTGAGGAGCGAGTGAAATTAAGCCTGTTATGCAGGCCTGGCCGTGACGTATTCTTGCAAAGTGCAACCAATCAAATCCCTAGCGAACACAGAAATATAGTCGTGTCTGCGGATACCGTAAATATAACGCACTGCGTCGTTAAAGGCAACTTGCAATTTATGCAGGGATAACGAGTCAAGGCTGCTGTAGACCACCTCGGCATATGTTATGAAGAGTAAGACTAAGATCAGTACTGGCTTCCGTTGTTTTTTTCGTGGTGTGAAATAAGCAGTGATCCACAATTTGCGAAGACATCCGTAGATAAGCCCAATAACCACGTTAGTATGATTATACCCAGACAAAGTACGGTTTACTGTGTAGCCAAGACTAGTTAGTAACTGACTCAACAGCTTTAATTTTATTATTATTCATGATAATATCAGGTAAAACACTCAAGTTAAAACTATTTTTTGAGATGGGAATTACTTGGGATTTTGATGGATTTAGTAGTAACCCATTACCTACTGACCAAGTGTAAATATGTTTCAATTCCTCGTTGATGAGGAAAACCAATTCATTTAAATTGCTGAAGGGTTTCGCTAAGCGTAGTTGGACATCGTCTGCATATAGGCGTACCGAGGCATATTTAAAAACTGATGGAAGGTCGTCTATGAACATGCAGAAAAGTATCGGACCTAATATTCAGTCTTGAGGCACTCCCTGTTTGATTTATTTTAAAACTGAAGAACTTGCATTGGTAACAACCCCTTGCGATTGGGGCCGTAAAGAAAAGTGTACAACAATTTAACTGCCCTTTTGCTGAAATCAAAATTATTCCTGAGCTTTCAACACAAGATTTTATGATTCACATTATCAAAAGCCTTCGAAAAGTCTAGCAAACAAAGCAACGAAATATTACCCCTGTCGTAGTGATATCTTATTTCTTCCAACAGCTATGGTTAGTCCTGAAACTGGATTGTTTAGCATACAGCAACTTGTCGAGTGATAAGTGCTTTATTATTTGCTTAGCCATAACTTTCTCAAAATTCTTTGACAGACAAGGTAGAATGCTAACTGGTCTAAAATCTGCAGAAGATGGATTACTTTTCTTTGCTATTGGCAAGACTCTTGCAGTTTTCCAGATCTGAGGAAAAGTTGATGTTGTTATACACCAGTTGATGATATGGGTGAAATGAGAGAAGATTTGAGGTAAAATGAGTTTAATGAATCGTATTGGAAGGCCATCTTCACCTAAAGAATTTGACTTTACAGCTGCTATGCATTGCATTGTACCCACTTCTGTGGGTACTACAAAGTCCTCACATATTGGTATCGAACTTACAATGTCTACTCAGTAAAAAATTATTTAGAGCATCGGGAGCAAGAGCACACTCAGAGTCATTGCTTCCACTGGAGATACCAATTTTTCGTAAGTTACTCCAAAGTTTTTTCGCAGGTAGAGCAGTATTTAATTTGGAGGCATAAAAGTTTCTTTTTGATGTACGAAGGATGGTGGATGAGTAATTACGCGCTGCTTTGTATGCTGACCAATTGACATCGAATGGTATACGCTTCCATTTGTTTCCGGTTTTTATAAAACTAACTACCTCAGAGGTGAACCAAGGACATGCTTTGTTCTGAACTGTAACTGTTGTAGTTGGTACACATGCACCATGCAATTGCACTAAGATTGACTGAAACAGTCTTACTTTTTCATTTGGATCATCAACTAAACGACATTAGCGTTAATGGAATTGAAATCTTTAAAAGTAAAAGGGTTTGGGACAGCGGTTGTCGACAAATTGATGTCATAAGTACAATAGAAAAAAGTAGGTCATGATCTGAAACATCAAATGATAGTTGATCACACATAAGGACAAGCGATGGACATGAAACAACTACGAGATCTAAGATTAGGTAAATTATTTATTGCAATACGTGATAGTATTTATTATTTCCATTCCTACTGAAGAAATTGGTTGCTAGATAGCTGAATAACAAGACAGACAACAGCCTTGCTGGCTAAAAAGGAGGGGTGTTCTTTGAACAATATTGAGAAACTTGATTATAAGCCATCCTGTAGACCCAATGTAACTCTTTCTATGAAGGCACGTACACAGTTTTCCTGCCTTACCTTAGTTTTGAAACAATGTAAGCTTATATTACATTTTTTTAAACTTAAAACATACAAGACCATTGACTCAAATTGGTAAATTCAAACCAACCATTCAATTGACATTTTTATTTCATATGGCAACTGTATAGTGCCACCATAGTGGTGATAGATAAGAGTCACATCCATCTGATGATGCATTTCAATGCAGCCTTTCTGTCTAATTAAAACTATCGGATTCTGGAACTTAAAACTCTTTTTTCATTCTCAGAAGGAATCATAGAAAGGTGAAATCTCTAACAACGCATGAGGGTTTCATATTCAGTAGGTCAACAACCGGTAAGAAATATCAACATAATAGGTTTATACTCGTATGATGACGGAACTCGTAAATGAAGATGGAACGGACGACCCATTCATTCATCAAATTTGTATAATGGGGAATTAAATCAGAGTGGGCTGGGCTGAATTGATAATCAAAGCACCTAACCCGAGTTCATGGACTTTAAAGCCACAATGACGATGGAAGGCGATTTTTTAAGATCTTTGTCATTATTGGTTCTATCTCCACAATTTTAACTGGGTCTCAGCTGCATAACATCTAACTAAATCGACAACGTGATAGTCAACTGAAGCTCGGATCATCTGATCGATGAGGACTTCTCAAAAACTATAGACATCACGATCTATATGTTGAAGAGAATAGATACGTGATTTAAAGATTCAAAAATGATATGCACAGATATGGTTATTCAATTTTAGACAATAGGCACGAAGTCATGGGCATTATTCCTCTGATCTAGGCAAGTGAGTGAATTGCTTTCTTGGACAACGAAAAAAGAACAAACAAACTAAACTGCTCGTACGAGGG
The DNA here is from genome assembly GCA_963966105.1 of Volucella zonaria. NCBI lineage: Eukaryota > Metazoa > Arthropoda > Insecta > Diptera > Syrphidae > Volucella > Volucella zonaria. The sequence continues at coordinate 183,877,662 of OZ014532.1, forward strand.
TTGTCTGAAAAGTCCGACTACAACGTAAAGATAGCGGCCCTCGTCAATAAAAGCTAGTGAATAAGCTAGTTGTGCATCTTTTGGTAGTTACTTACCGAAGTTTCAGTCATTTTGGACGCGCAGTTTTTAGTTGACAGTCGTTTGAGTGAGTCGATGTGAGTGTCTTTTGTGAAAATGGAAAAAATTGAGTATCGAGCTGTTATTAAATTCTTGTTTTTGAAAGGCAATACGCCTACGCAAATCAAAAATGAGTTGGACTCTGTGTATGGGGACTCTGCACCATCATTTACCACAGTGAAATTTTGGGCAGCTGAATTTAAACGTGGCCGTAAGAGCTTGGGAGATGATGAACGTTCGGGACGTCCAAAAACTGCAACCACTGACGATAACATTGCTAAATTTCAACAAATGGTGTTAGACGACAGCCGAATTAAAGTGAGAGAGATAGCAGAGGTTAAAAATGTCCGCGCGTTGGGTGCCGCGTTTGCTTACGTTAGACCAAAAACGTGTTCGAATAAACATTTTCAACGCTCTTTTGGCACAATAAATCTGAGTTTTGGCGCCCATTAATTACTGTAGATGAAACTTGGATACACTATTATACGCCCGAAACAAAAATTCTGTGAAAACAGTGGACTGCAAAGGGCGAGCCGGCTCCAAAAAAAGCAAAAACCGTTTTTTTGGCTGGCTGGGAAAGTGATGACGACTATTTTTTGGGATAGTAAAGGGGTTATCTTAGTCGATTATCTTCAAAAAGGAAAAACCATTACATACTACGCATCATTACTTGCCAAGTTGAAGGCAGAAATTGCGGAAAAACGGCCACATTTGCAGGAAAAGAAAATCCTGTTTCACCAAGACAACGCGCCGTCTCACACCTCAGCGGTTGCCATGGCGAAAATCCATGAACTACGGTTTGAACTGCTTGACCATCCGCCTTATTCACCAGATCTAGCCCCAAGCGACTTCTTTTTGTTCCCTCATCTAAAAAGTGCGCTCGGAGGACAGAGGTTTTCGTCAAATGAGGAGGCAATCACCTTCGTGAACAATTATTTTGCAGAGAAAAACGCCAAGTACTATTTGGACGGGTTAGAGAGATGGGAGCATCGCTGGGAGAAGTGTGTAGAGTTACAAGGAGACTATGTAGCAAAATAAAAAAAAAAATTGAGAAAAAATGTCTTGTATCATTGTTCGGTCGGAAACTTTTCAGACAACCCTCGTATTCCCTCTTGTTCTAGGAAGAAATTTCTCTGTGTACTCTTTGAATCATTTATATCTATAGCGATTAAATATCGTACAGGATACCAATCGAACTTGAAGGAAATTTCAACCCTCGCCCCAAAAGTGCCATGAGTTAGAAGGTACATTAAAAATGGGTATAAAGCTCCCCAAGGGTTTCGTGTTCGGTGGATTCTCTTTCCTGGGTGACGCATGTCTTGACGTTGAAAACTATGTGTACATCTCAGAAAACACTAGAGATATGGTAAATCTTGTAAGTCTTCTACTATGACGCAAATGGGTAACTGTTGGAACGCCAAGGAATACACACATACGAGTACACACAGAATTTAACTGATTTAAAAAAAAAATGCTCATAATTTCTGTGTGCCATGTGACGTTATCATATTTCAGCAAAACGGAAAATAGGTCTTCACTCCCGGAAAAAAGATAAAAATACAACCATTCAAAGTACATTACAATCGTAAATTTGTTAAGCGACATATTTGGTAATTAAACACATCACCACAAGATAGCCCGGGCCAACCGAGAGACAGAAAGATTGATAGCAGGCCTATCAATGTCCAGGTTGTTGAACTACACAGATTAAATTTATGTATATACGTAGAAGCGCATTTTTTTTTTGTATTTGCAAAGATTTTCGCAATGAAAGTGGTCAATTAATTCAACTAAAACCTAATCCAAAATAATTAATGTTGCAAATAGTAAACGCGCAAGCATCGACGCACTTCGATTGGAGGCAAAACGAAAGCACTTTATACACTTGAGAGGATTCTGCTTTCTAGCACAGAGAGACTAATTAATTTGAATCTCCTACTTTTGGGACATACCCTCCAAACCCCTATTCTTTGTATCTTATTGGTGATAAATATAAATTTTCTTGTCAATCTATTCTATCATTCTATCTCGCTATGCTCGGCACATGTTACATTAAAAGCCCGACGCACTTTTAATGTGCAATTACAAAAGATTATCGTGTTTTATTGTAGGAGGTATTTCGCGCATACGAATGCCTACTTACATGTCCTATCTATCTATAGATAAGCCGACACGTGCGCGCAGTTCGGTTCTTTACGTTTCAACAAAAAAAAAAGTAAAAAATAAAAATAATATGATATGGCTTAATGGCAAATAAAAACAATCTAATTGTTTTAGTCAACAATAGACGAAAGAAGAAGAAGAAAAAAATAAGAGCAAATAATTGCTTTTTGACAGCTCCAAGTTTTTGGATTCAAAATTTCATTGGACGGAATAATAAATTAGTCTAACCGAAGCTAATAATCTTTGCATTTCTCATTCGCATTATTGATTTAATTTAATTTAGTGAATTTCTTTCACTCCTTGCTCTCCAAAGGACCGAAAGCAATTAGCACAACTACAATTGTTGCGACAATGTTGGATACCGCCTTTCATAATTTATGGGATCATTTCAATTTCTTTCCCAACGCAATGGAAATTTAAAATCGCTTTAAGCAACGTTTTTTAGTTATTAGTTGGATTAAAGGATAATTTGGCACGCGTCGTTTCATATTTTTTTAAATTTGTGATCCAAGATTATATTTTGTTGCTACAATAACTTGTAGAGTAATTCTAATTTATGACATGATAGCCCCACTATCAAGACAAATGTTAGCGACAGGTTGAGTCAACATTTTATATTGCAAAGACTAAAGGATCAAGAGTGTTTCTCAAGGTCTTAACATACTGTTAGCAACCAATCGGTTAAACACAAAAATAATCACGAACTTCTTCTAAATGGATCGGCAAGTAAATAGTGTCCACAACGACTTTTCAGCATCTTTATATGGGAATCAATTAGCACAACCAAATGGGACGGTTTCTCACATATAAGAGCTTGTTAAGTAGATTGGTCAATAACGGATTTGTTATATTTGGTGTCTTTTTGATCGGACAATTCTAATTCCCTGGATCAACTGCATTTAGTTACAAGGTAGGGCTTGGAATGAAAAAAGTGTTATCAACCTGATATTCGATGCCCTATATGCGAGTATAAGACAGCGTCATTTCTCAAAGCGTGGACCATGTCAATTGACATGATTGTTGTGAGAAAAGTGAAGGCCCAATGAGACACGGTTGTCTTCTACATGATAAATATAAAAACAGATTCCACAATTTTGCCTTTGAACCAAATTAAACCAGAAATAACTTTGGAAGCCTTTAAATTGGCCAAATGTTGGATGAAATATCAGAAATGCTCAGGTAAGGGGCCCATGTTTTTCTCTTGCCATTAAAAAAGCTTATGAATGAACCACCTAGTAGAGATAATCAATTCTACTCGTTTGCATAAAAATGAATGAAAGAGATTGGTCTAATCGTGCTAATCCTAAAAGTCATGTTCTCGTTTTGTGTATTCTTAACTTGACGGATTTTCGATTCGTTGAAGACCTCTGCTTGAAAAGCAGTTGGTTCTTGCCTTTTCGACCTTTTCCATGGACCGAAGGTTCAACCTTCTTCGTGTTGTAGTCCACTCGATATGATATTAAATCGAATCAAAAAGAAGGAGCGTATAGAGCTACCAGTAAATCAAGCATCGTCAGTATAGAAGGTTCCCTTCGGCTTGTGTGAATTTTTTAATGACAGTTTTTTCGTGTGCTCGTCATTTATGCAATGGCTGATTCTCATGAACAGCGGGCGATCGTAAAGTTTTGGTTCTTCCTCCGAAAAACTAGCACAGAGTATCTTGAAATATTAAAAATAGCCTACAAGGATGATACTATTCACAAAATTCTATCCCTTTCCAAAAGTGGTGATACAAGGTGGGGCAAAAGTAATGTTATAATATGAATTGGCTGCCTTTTTGTTAGAAATTAAAGTTGTAAAAATGATATCAGTCTAATGGCCATCTGCTGAGTTGATGCACATTTATGCTCGTTTCACGGCATTTTGAATTGTTCCTCACATAACATCTGACGCCAAATTGGTGATTTCTTCCACAATGTTGGCTTTGAAGACTATCAAGGCTTGTGGTTTGTTGTGGAAAACCCGAAATTTCAAAAAGCCCCAAAGATATGGCAATCTGGTCGGCTAGTTTAAATCGCCAACACGGGAGATCACACGGCCAGGAAATTGGTGATTCAAAATCTCCCTCGTTGTCTGAGCTGTTGGTCCATCCTGCTGGAACCAGCAATGCTCGAGACCCAACCGCGGCAAAAAAAAAAAACTCGTTTAACATCTGTCTGTAGCGCTCACCAATTACGGTTCGTCGGCGTCCTGCAAAAAGTAAGGGCCAAACCGGTCTTTTTGAGGGGATGCAATGGCTCTTCGTGCATTTCATGTGGATTCTCCGTGCCCAAGAAAAGTAAATTTTGTTTATTCATATAACTACTTAAGTGGATATGGGCTTCGTCGCTCATTATGATTTTGGATATGAAATCATTCCCTTCTTGCACCAGGCTTAACAGAGCATGGGACTAAGTTAACCTCAATTGTCGGTCAGCAGGTTGGTGAAAGGTTTGCAATTTATAAGGGAACATCTTCAGGTTTTTCACCAAAATTCGACGCAACGCTGATGCCAAATTTTGTCCACCGTTGTCTCGTCTATGTTTGTGGACTATCTTCGGTCGAACGAGGAATACGAGGACGACCATCTCTCTAGTGGACCCAGTTTGCACGGGACGCTCAGTCAAACGCTTAATTTTTCGCGCCCATGGTGCAGGGGGACGACGAACTGAGTCAAAATAACAGACTGACAATTTCACGTTCTTCAGGTGTGTATCTCGCCATTGTTTGTTGCCAACTAATTCTCTATCTGTCTACAACATAAATGTCAAAGCGCAAAGACACTTGACACCATTTGCAAAAATTATGGCACATTTACATTATGACATTACTTTTGCCTCACGTAGTATAACAATTGATGACAAACCCAGTTCTGGTACCGATGAAAATGTTGAGAAAAACCGTGAAATCATCCTGGAGGACCAGCGACGGACCTTTGAAGAAGTTGTGGAGCTGTCTGGAGAGATTTGGAGTTCATTTCAACGAAGTTTAATGGAAGATTTTGGGATGAAAAGAGTGGCTGCCAAATTTGTGCCTCGAACGCTGACTGCTGATTAAAAACAGGATCGCGTTTAAGCATTTTGTGCTTTGAAAGAAGAGTTGCGAAATGATTCAATCTTTTTTTTTTCAGGTCATCACAGATGACAAATCATGCTGCTACGGGTTATGACTCTGAAACGAAGCAACAATCAAAACAGTGGAAGAAGTTCACGGCAAAACAATGCTGATTGGTTTTTTTCGATATGAGAGGTAGTCGTCCATTCAAAGTTTGTTGCACAGGGTCAGAATTTAAAAAAATGTTTTGAACAATTGAATAAATGATTAGACAAGGGTACATATATTAGTGCCAGTGAGGATTACTTTGAAAGGATTGAAGGTTTTTTTGTTTAAAAAAAATAAGTTCGGTTTCTTTTCGAATATACGCCTGATCTCCAGTAAGGACTCATGTCCAGAAGAAACCATAGATTTGGACGAAAATATTTTGTGCTAAATGACGAGCAACTAATTGTGATGTGTCATGATGGCAACATATATACAAATCGTCTTGTCTTTATTTACTTTGGGACCTGTTATATTCCTCACGGACACGACCACGAAACTTCCGCCCCAGTCTGCACACGTTCATGCTAAAGTTCAGGTACATTTAGCACAACTGTGGCAGAATTGTAAATTTGCAGATGTTTCCTTCCGATTTCGTGTTCATTATCCTTGAATTTAATAACCTTTATGAATATATGTACTAATGGTAGTTGCCTTGTGCTTGCTCCGGTTTCCGTTTATATTCCTGGCCAAATATAAATGACGATGACGGATGAAGTGTCCTCTAAAGTCCGTTGAACTTGGTCACAAACCGAAAATAATTTGTATGCATTCTTGAGTACATGTTCGCATCGACTTGGAAAACCGTCTCATGTCGATTTTGATTGATTTTTCAATTTGAATGGTGACATCTGTCAGCGACCAGCGTACACCGGACGTCTTAGTGTTCAGTGTTTAGCCGCTATTTCTCCTATTAGGGAATGTTGCTTTTTAGGTGTAATACAAGATACCTAAGTTGTATGGAAATTAGAATTGAAATCTAAGTTTAAACTGAACAGAGACTGGCGATACAAGAGCTGCCAACCTGGCCATTATTTTCTCGGTTCATCTGTTGTCATGACTGAAGTTAAGATTTTTTGATTATGCTCTTACAAACCAATTATGGAAAGCTCACTAGAAAAGAAAGGGAATATGTGCCCTTCAATTGGTCACAAACCGTCTTCTAAGATTATATTTGGCCAAGGCAAATATCCTTTCAGATAAGCCCCACAACATATCCTATATGTTCTTTTAGTTTATGTCGTGCTCTTCTGTTGGCTAACAAAAACTCCCATAATATTTGGCATTATCTTCTAGATCCAGTGAACTTGATGTCGTCAGAATTTGAAGTCACCTACTTTGTACAATATATTCTCGTAATTGAGAGTACAACTGTGGGTTTAATTTGGATTTATTCGCAGTTAATGTTGATTGACCCACTTACTTTTGAAAAAGGAAGGCGCGGACTGCATGAGCTTCTTTAAGTGATTTAAAATGCGGGGTCATCGCCAACAACTGAAATGTCAAATGTTTTAAATTGTCATAACAAGGAACTTCTTGGATCCTTCGGGATTCTCAAATTAAGCACGTCAATCTTGTCAAGCGAATAAATCAGAAGTATTGTACTTTTTGACAGAGTAGTACAAGATAAAAGATGGTAAGTCATACATAATAAGTCAAAAATTCCAGCATAGATTTATTTCTTTAGCTTAGCTTTCAAGTATAAAAATTGTATATCGAATAAATTCCAACGGTAGCGGGCAACAGTGATTATTTGTTTCATTCAGGGTCCTTTGGTTTGTTTGCCATGAGAATGGAAAATTTGCTGATGTACGCACTCTTATGAACGGAATGAGTTTATCTTATCATTTCCATTCACACACCTACTTTTGCTGGAAATGCTTAAGAGTTAATGTTTCGAATCTTTAAGCCTATCCGACTGCTAGTGAATGTACGATTATTTGCGCTATACCATAAACTCTATTTATCTTCACTGCATCGAGTACCTCACCTAGAATCTAATTCTTAACAAATATGTACGTATCTTTAGACAAATCCAACTCTAATTTATTTTTTTTTTTTGTTAATTTCGGTTGACAAAAATTCTATAAATAACAGATTTGGCTTGGATACATTGAAAATAAGCACAAAAAACTCTGTAAAAAATATATATTAAGCTTCAATATGAAGCCCAATTGATTAACGAATAAATGCACTCGAATTTCCGATTAATCATACATATGTGTAGGCATGTGTTCATATATGTACGTATACTCGTAAGCTAATTAATTGTCTGTGTGATTGCTTTTGTTGCCAACCAAATTTGTCACCAACTTAAGTAGCAGCGCTTTTTTTTGCTCACCAAAAAGAGGTATCGGTAATTCTTAAGTTATTTTATTTAATTAACATATTTATCAACAAATTGCCTCTAATTGATATACATACATTGTAGATCGATAATAAATATAATATATCGGCAAAAAAAAAAACAAAAAACTATTTGCTGTAGATACGAGTACTTCCGTACTGAATGCATACACACATATGGATAAGTTTAAAGAATTTGCAAATAATGATAAATCAAAAAAGAGACATGTGGAACAACTTTGATAAAAAAAAGGCCCGCTCCACATACTAAAAAAAAAAAGTGTTACTGAAACGATAAGACGAAAATGAAGGCAATGAACAAAAGACAAGCCTTTTAAGCATAGATTGAGTGTCCAGCGGAAATAGCGGAACCGATTAAGAGCGTTTTAAGGTAGAACCTTGCAGAGCAGTAAAAGCTTAAATCGCAAATTAGAAAAGAATTCATTTCTGCGTAGTCCTGCAATAAGTTCTGTTACAAATATAAAACGCTATAAAAAAAAAAACAGTAAACATATTATATTCAAAATTGTTTCATTTATTAGACCACAATATCAGGTGTATTTTATCCAAAAGTGCATATCCACTTTTTCAAAAAAAACGCTCCAAATCACTTCTATACTCACTTTTATCTCGCGGCTATGTTCGCTGTGTTGGTTTCAAAGTTGGCTTTTCCTTAATATTTTCTCCGATTAACTGGAGCTTTGGTGGCATTTTGAAAGGAGTTTTGAAAGCAAATCGTACACACAAATTTTAAAAAAGGTTCAATTTCCTTTTTGGGTAGAAGAAAAATAACTATTTTTTCCAAGTGTAAAAAGCCCAAAAGAACTTTCATTATTGACTTGCTCTTCCAAAACATAAGTTGATTCACGAACACATCCCAGAATATGGAGAACGGGATGCTGCCAACCATCAGCAAACGAATAAATGCCCTCTAGTTGTATGTTGCGACATCTATAATTCAAATCTTTCGTAAATCTATCCTCACTTCGGAAAATGAACTATGTAAATTATTCCCACTTTTTTTGTTTTTGTTTCGTGTGGAAAAATAAAAATAGTCATTGATTATTAAAAAAAATTGGATTCATTCGAAATGACTGCCTTTTACTTTAACACAAGCTTCCAAACGATTGGGCTATAGCGGCACGTACGATTTCCATGGAGATCGTGGACGCTGTTCTGGTTAATACTGTTTTAAGGCTTTCCAAATTTCTGTGAAGAGACTTGCAGGCCATGTTCTCCAATTCTGACCACAAGCCATAATCCAGTGGATTCAGATGTGGACTCCCCGACGGCAAATCTTCTGCTACTATAAAGCCAGGAATATTGACTCTAACCCACTCCTGCGTGGTTTTGGCTTTGTGCGCTGGAGCAGAGTCCTGTTGGAAAATCCATCTGTATCCATTGAAAAAGGTATTGGTCAAACCCTTCACAACACCTTCTAGCACATCTTCTTGATATACCTTTGCACCAGTTTTTACGCCTTTTCACACAGAAATGGAGGGATGTGACACCATGGTGAGAGTTGAACCCTTGGAACAACTTTTTTCGCTTCCTTAGATGAAGTGGCATACATTTTGTAATTTTGTTTGTTGAAAACTTCTTCCACGGTAAAAAATTCCTCATCCGTAAACAGAATGTTTTCATGGCCATTGTCCGCGTGCCACTGCAAAAGTCGCTTGCATCTCACAAGCCTAAGTTTTTTAGTTGACAAGTTAGATGATGACCTGTGGACCGACGATAGGCTTTCATATGCAGATCATCTCGAATCAGCCTAGACATGGATCTGGTTGATATTTCCAATTCCTTGGACATAATCTTGTGCTTCCTAAGGAGATTTCTCCGAATTCGTTCACGCATTGCCTTTACTACCGCATTCGTACGGACGACGCTCAGGCGATCACTTCTTGGCCTGTCCTCTACTCCAGACACATCGCCGAAGCGAACAATAGTATTCTTCACTGATCAGTGCATGTATTCTGAAAAACAAGTTAACGGTTCTATTCCCGCAAGAAGTCTTGAACGATAAGCGCTGGAAATTGTGTGAGAGAACTTATGTCAGGACTAGGTATAATAATTCTAGACAGTCGACAGCGCAATATAAACTCCATGGCAGACACGTGTTATGTGTTTTAAATGAACATCTGCTGTGAAGGCTTAAGTTCACTGAATACATTTATGAGGACAAGGGTACGCCTTGCCATCGCTCTGCCGCCTTCTTGAGATATAAAAGCGGAGCTGTTTTCCACCCTTGGCATGAGTCGAGGCCTACCCATTATTTATTGCAACTCTACATCGGATCGAAACTAACTGGAAGACGCTCCTGTGTTTTAAACCACAACCACCATGACGCTCCCACAAGGGAGCCTATCTCTACAAGTCAGACGCGGACCGAAGCCCGGGCAGCTCCTGACTCCCACAGTGTTTAGATGGACAGGACCAATGACTGACAGCTTGTAACTGGTCAAATCGTAACAACCTTCGGTGGCGTCATCTGAAAACTGTTACGACAAGACCAGTCACTTGCTCTACCCTAATTTTATTATTATTATTATTATCAAGGGAACGATACAAATGAATTTGTAGGGTCCGGGATTTAACGCCGGGGTACTATGCCCATGTGGCGTGTTTTGTCAACAGCACGCGGAGTACTGAGTTCCCTAATTTTTTATTAGACAATCACATTAATGGAAGAAGTCTTGATAATTGGGCGAAGGCTTACTCAATGCGGTTTTGCAAAAGACAGGTCGACATATGACGAGACACATCGCAATGCTTCGAAAGATCTGCATGTCATCATCGATTTCCCAGCGATCTTATTTGAACGGCGATAAGATCTCAAAACGTACCCGATACGTACATATATAAGAATGATAGACGATATGTACTAAAACTGAATATTTGCATTGCGGGGTTTTTGAATCTGCAAATCCAACCCCTGACATCTAACATATTAAGAAGGAGTCATCATGCTGGAGTGTGAAAGTATTCTCTGGTTAACCACCAAGTATGTCTGGAATGGCTCGCAAGCTCCGTAGTATATTTCGACAGAAAAATGACAGTCATACGTCCAGTTTTAGCACACACATCATAGTTTTGGACGATGTACGAGAAGTATAAAGGAAATATAAATGTAACGAACGTCAGTGGCAATGACCAAATCTGAAATAAAAAGAAGCAGGTACAATCCCAGAAGCCCACACATTCCTAGTAGAACAAGTTCAGGCTGTGCAAATGAATTGGTTTTTGTCATGTTTAACTGGAAATCCGCTCCAAAAAACAAAAGAGGCTCAAGGTCCAGCCGAAGAGCCCGAAAGAACCATCCAAACTAGAGCGGCCTGTAGAATTTAGTAGCCAACCCTATAAGCGTGCGGTAGCAAAACAAACACGTATGAGATATATGAAAAAAAGAAAGAATATAGGCCCAACTATTGACACAGTTGTCGTTATCACAACACCAACTTAAATAAATATTTTTGTGTCTTTCATTCAAATCATGTTGACTAAAAAAAAATTCAGTGACAAGCAAAGGGATGAACAAAGGACCCTGCACAAAGTCAATGACTAAGTAAAATTTGTTAAATGTGTTAAAAATGTTAGTTTACATCAAGCTGATTAAAAGTCTGTGTTGATACAAGTGTAAACGACTTTTTAAGGGGTTAGGCCACTCTAGAGGCAGTAAAAATAGACTTTTTTGTGATTTTTTTTTTTCCAGGAAAAATATAAAATAAATCAAATTTACAAAGGTAGAAGTTTATTGTACATATAAAACATAATTTTTATAGAATAATTTATTTAAAAATGGCGGGTGTGCAGTGTTTTGGAAGGACGTACGGCACGCACCAACAGCTAGAGAAGTACGTAGGATTTTTTTGATATATTGATTTTTGGCCGAATGGCGCACTTCCAAAGTCAAACTTGCAAAATTCGCAGAAAAATCGCCAGAAAATTGTTAATAAAAAATGAACTATGCCATATAAAAAAAAAATACTACGTACTTATTTAGGCAATATATTTTTGAAGACCTAATTGAAATTTGAAGTGAATTGGTTGAAAATTGTTCAAGTTATGGACGCGGTCAACTTGAAAAATGCAGCTTTGAGATAAACTCGTTTAAAATTCATAAGAGGCTGCTCGCTGCCTACCTAACGGCCTTGAAAAACAAACTTTGAAATATTTCCCGGCCATAATCTTTTAGGATATAATTTTTGAGGTCCTAAGGGACCATTGAAAGCTGTAAAAAAAAAAAACGGTTTTTTGAAAATCCTAGAGTGACCTAACCCCTTAAGGCAAAAAAAAATATTTTTTTCTTGAATTTAATGATGATGTTTTTATTCAGAAAACCTTGATTAGACTGGGGTTTTCAGTAACGAATGCATAGGAAGAAGTATCACTATTCAGCAGGTTCTAGACAAACTAAGAAAAGGCATCTGAACAACTTAACCAAGACGGCGTTTGGTGATATCTCTTGCGATAGTTCACTGATGACTAATCTGCGGCATGTTTGCGTTCACTATGACGAACGTGTCATCGTTTTGCGTATAGAGGCGATAATCAAGATGCTTTTCGTCATTTGATAACGAAGCAAGAGATTGGGAATCTTTATCATATACCATTGTCCTTCGAATGAATGATTATGGAAGAATTTTTTTTTCTGAATTTGAACGCAGACCTCTAGTCGACTTATCAAAAACTCTAACCAGAAGATATCCACTAAAAAAATAGTCTAATCGACAGAAGTCCCTGCATGTTCCAGTAACATTAATTGTTGCCAAAGCTACAATTGCTGATGTTGTGAACATAGATGTACAGAGAAAAAATGTACAGGGTTTTCCAATAGGCACTTCCGAATTTTGGCAGTTGATAGCGGCCATATTGTTGAAGCTACATCTGTTAAGTTGGCTGTCATTTATTCAATCTGTTTTGCCAAATCACCACGGACGGACATACGAGTAGCGTTCAACAACACGTGCAAATGATAAAATTGTTTTGTCAAAATGGGTGTTCTGTTCGGGCAACGTTCCGCGTGCTTCGGCCATTTTACGGTCACCTTAATCGTTCTACCGAGAGGACTATTCGGACGATAAACCAACACCCGTAGGTCTACGAAACGCAAGATCTGCCGAAACCATCGCTGCTGTCCGTGAGAGTGTGCAGGGGTATCCGAGGCAGTCGATTTCGCGTCACTCACAAGAGCTCGGCTTTTTGACCACAACTTGTCGAAATTTGCGTCGTGACTTGGACTTGCACCCGTACAAGATTCAACTGACCCAGCAGCTGAAGGTAGACGACCATAGACAATGACAATGGGCTCTGGAGCAGTTAGAAATTGAGCCTAATTTTCATCGAAAAATATCTTCAGCGATGAGGCCCATTTCTGGATGAATGGATACGTCAACAAACGAAATTGTCGAATTTGGGACGATACCAACCAACATGAGATCCAAGAGCGTCCAATGCATTACGAAAAAGTCACTGTTTGGGGAGGATTTCTTTGAGACCGACGTTGATCAGGCCATCAATGTCACCGGCGAGCGCTATAGGTCGATGATTACCAACTTATTTTGCCTTGAATTCGATGATATGGACACCAACGACATTTGGTTTCAACAGGACGGCGCTCTTGCCATACAGCTCACGACACATTGGAAATTCTGCACGCGGGATTCGAGTACATGGTCATCTCATGTGGAGGTGATCTGAACTGGCCACCGAGAACGAGCGAAAGATCCTTTACATGTATATGGAATGAGCATTAAAGATTTAATTCAATCAGATTCTCTGATAAGAGTGATGTCAGTTGCATTTTAACAGAATCATTATACCTCAGAAGAAGTTGTCGCAGCATCTAAAACTCATGGACTACTGCGGTTGGTTTTTATTTTACAAATATTAGGGACAAATATTTAACTTCTGTAAAACCCTGTATCATGGTAAAATGTTATAATACTTCTTTTAGAAAATAATTTGTCAAGAGTTTCGAATAAATTTAAGACAACGAAATTTTTAACACCCTGTTCAATGTGCACTTTGAGTTTTACGACTCGTAAATGACTGTTAAATAGCCGATTTGTTTATTATTTAATTGTACGTCAAAAAAAACGTTCGAACTAGGTAACGATTGTAAGTTGTGTGTCCTACTCGTATTTGTCTTTTGTAGAAACGCTAAGTTATTCATGTACAATAACAAAATAAATTTAATTAATTGTAAATGAGATTCCATAGCAGTTATCTTGAATGTCACATAAAATGAATTGTAAACATGTTTTCATTACAAAAACAAATTAGTTTATATACGTAAGCTAATAAAACAAATTACAGTTATTGATTTTACAAAATTAATTCAACAAATTGTATGCATTTGCTTTTGGTCTTTGATGATAAGACTTTTCCATTTAAATTTATTTTTTTCTTAGGCTCGTAGCACCCTAACAGACATCTGTTTCAAATTTGGTCTCAATATATTTAGCAGTTAATGAGATACGCGTATTTACTTTCATCTAAAAAAGTAAATTTTTCGATTTTTCAAAAAAAGTGAAAAGAAGTTGTATTCAATTTGGCTCTAAAAATGGAATTTTGGCTTCCAAAATGTTGGAAATAGATCTACCAGGCGGAAACACCCAACCACTCAAGCGAATATCGTGACACGGATCAGACAAGATCGAAAAACCACGTCCAAAAGCAAGTCGAAAATGATGAGGAAGTTGACAGTTTTCTTCGATTATCAATGTGATGCTTATGAATTCCTTCCGTCGCGCCGTGCCAAACTGTTAACAAGGAATATGAGTCGTTTGCGTGAAGATATTCGTCAGAAGCGGCCAGAGTTATTGTATATGTACGCAGGCAACTCTTGGTTTTTGCATCACGATAATGCGCCGTCTCACACTGCATTGGTTTCACATGACTATTTGGCCAAACATCCGACCCATAGGCTTCTGCAACCGCACTATTCGCCTGATTGATCTCCGCTTGACTTATGGCGATTCCTCTATTCCTAAACTCGAAAAACTGCTGCGAAGACTAGCAAAAAAAACGTTGGCATAAGTGTATTTTATCTAAAGAGGATTTCTTTGAAGGGGATGAAATAAGTTTGTAAGAATAATTAGCCGCTTGTGTTTTATTTAAGAAGTCTTACCAATTTTTGATAACAGTGGCATATTCCTCTTTCTTTGCGAGTACTAAAATTAGGACGTTGAAATTCTCTTTCTGAAACCAGGGTTAATTTTCTCACAGATGGTTGCATTTCAGATTTTAACCTGGAAATTTTCGAATGAAAAATCTTGGAAAACAAATTTGAATCTTTGTAACCGATGCCCTTTTTGTATGGGTATCACAATTAAAACATGACTGAACGCTTGTGAGGGCAGTCTACGAGGGGCGTTCAGGATATTCTCGGTATCGGGGTGAAGCTGTGGTTGCATATATAAATTGACTTATTTATCAAGTAATACTATTATTTTAGTGCATTCATGTAAAATTTCATATAAATGTGATTATTAATTCGCGTTTTATCTCTAGTTAAACAGAATCATAATGGCAACTGAGGCGATGATGGTGAAAATTGAGCATCGCGCTGTAATTAAATTTCTCACTAAGCAAGGAAAAAGTCAAAAAACTATTCATGAAGAGATGGTGGCTGTTTACCAGGGTTCCGCACCTTCATTATCAACTGTGCAAAAGTGGTCAAGTGAGTTCAAGAGAGGCAGAGAGAGCATTGAGGACGACCCCCGCTCCGGCGCCCCGGCTACTGCTTGTACGGGAGAAAGCATCAAAGAAGTCGAAAAACTTGTTCTTGAGGATGCCCGAATAAAGGTGAAAATGATGGCAGAGATCACCAAGCTTTCAATTGGTACCATTCACACCATTCTTCATGACCATCTTAACCTTTCAAAGGTCAGTGCAAGGTGGGTGCCACGAATGCTCACAGCGCCTCAGATAAAAAGTGAGAATCGCATGCTGTAGAGAGCTTTTGGAGATGTGTAGTGAGAACGCGGACTGTGTTATGGATCGAATTGTTACTGGGGACGAAACATGGGTCCACCACTATGACCCTGAAAGCAAACAAGAGTCCATGCAGTGGCATAAAAAAGGAACAGACCCCCCGAAGAAGTTCAAAGTCACTCCGTCTGCCCGAAAGCTCATGGCCACAGTTTTTTGGGACTCAAAGGGAATCTTGCTCATTGAGTACAAAAAAAAAGGTGAAACCATCAACGCCACATCCTACGCTTCCACTTTGCATAATTTGCGGGAGGAAATTAAAAAGAAAAGACGGGGTAAACTCGCAGCGGGTGTGTTGTTTCTTCATGACAACGCTCCTGTTCACACGGCGCGAGTTTCCAAGGCTGCTGCGCGAGATTGTGGTTTCGAAGAAATCCAACACCCACCCTATAGTCCAGACCTTGCCCCTAGTGATTATTTCCTGTTTCCGGATTTGAAAAAATGTCTTCGTGGAAAAAGATTTTCGGATGATGAAGAACTCAAGTCGGTATTTTGCAGAGAAAGAGGAAATTTATTATTTTGAGGGTTTAAAAAAGCTTATCTCAAGATGTAACAAATGCATTGATGTTAGGGGAGATCATATTGAAAAATAAAAGCAATTTAAATTGAATTCGCATTTTCCTTCATATCGATACCGAGAATATATTGAACGCCCCTCGTATGTACAAACGAATACTTTTACAATTTATAATGTAATGGTTTGCTATAGTTGGAATTAGAGAGACATCCTAAACACAATATATACGGGAAGATATGACCTCAATATTAAAAGAATTAGATAAATGAATTCTTAGACAATCGTGTAGCCAAATTGTCTACACGTGCATCTCCTCATTGCTCGTTCTCTAAGTGTAAGATGTAACAAACTCCAGGAATCATGCATTTACTATGCTTAAATGGGAATGATACTCCAGAATTTATAAAAAAAAAATGCCTTCTTTAATATAAAATTATATCAAAAGATTATACAGAAAAGAAACAAGTTTTAAAGAAACAGCAAAAGTCAACTTGGCCGCTTTGGATTCAACTCATTTTACTTTTCTGAAGTTAATATTTGGGGCCTGAAAAATAGCTTTTACAGATTTTAATCGATTTATTTGAAATTTTTCAAAAATAGAAAGATCATACGATACATACATCCTGAATGACTCGAACTGCAGCCAACTTCAGACTGCTATAATTTGACACATGACAGATAATTTTATTATTTACAAGCCTTTTAAACGATTTGCGTCTCAGTTGTGTTGAAAAATTTTTATCCGCCATGAAATTCAAACGTAATAGTGTGATTGCTTTATATTTGGCTGGAAACCCACAAGTAGCTATCGTTAAAGCCCTCCAGTACCTCAACGTGAATAAATCATTTGTGTCTCGAACGATAGCCCGTTACCATGATACTGGCAGCGTTTCAAAACGCCATGGAGGTGGTCATAAAAAAACAGCAACATCGACAGAAATGGTTCGGAAAGTAAAGGCTCGAATTGAGCGAAATCCGTGCCGAAGTGGAAGAAAAATGGCTCGTGAGCTCAACATATCGTTGGAACGGATGCAACACATACTGAAAAATGAGCTTGGGTTAAGCCATTGAAGTTCCAAAAAGCACACGATCTTACGCCGCAACAGAAAAAAGTTAGAGTCGAAAGAGCGAAGGACTTGCTACGCTTGCACGAAAGTGGTGAGTTGCCGAATTTGTTTTTTTCCGCCATTTGTTATCGAGCAATATGTCAACAAACAAAATGACCGAGCTTACTTGCCAGAGAGGTCCTTCGAAAATTTACACCATCGGACGGCCACCAGAAAGCAGGCAGCACCGATGGTGATGGTTTGGGCCGCCATAACCGCTGATGGTCGCTCTCCGTTCGTATTTTTGGACCGTGGTGTCAAAATTAATGCGATCGTATACCGTGTAACTGTCTTAGAGGCAGTATTGAAGCCTTGGGCAAACAATCATTTCGGTCGGAGACCGTGGACATTTCAACAAGACTCGGCACCGTCTCACAAAGCGCGCGTCAACCAAGATTGGTAAAAAAACAATGTTCCACACTTCATTTCTTCGACGCAATGGATTACAAATTCTCCGGATGCAAATCCGTTGGATTTCCTGTCTGAGGTATTTTGAAGGCGAAGGTTGGAACTAAAAAAATACCAAAGTTTGGACCACCTCAAACAAGCACTTCGCCGGGAATGGGCCAAAATACCGCAGAGCCACTTGCGTGCAGCCTGCGATGCTTTCTTCGGCCGTCTCAAGGCCATTATTCGCGCCAAAGGTGGACATTTTGAAAACTACTGATACAATTTGAAAATTGATGTATTTTCCAAAATTTTTTGCTTTGGCACAATAAAATTTATCAAAAAATAAGAAAATTATAGCATTTTAAAAAGTTGGAGTTCGAGTCATTCACCCTGTAGTAAGCTCCTTTTAGTACAGCCAATTTTTCGTGTATTTTTTTTAATCGAAAATATAAATTTTATAATTTTGCCATGTACTTTTGGAGCTACCATGGAGGATTACTTTGACAAGTTTATGCCACCGTTTTTAAACAAAAAATATTGAAAAAATATATATATATTTTATCTTAAAAATTGATATAAGTTTTGTATAAAAGGAGTATTTTTTTGGCATCGGTATCAGCGCTTATTTCCAATCATTTATCGGAGTTAATGCGTACAGCAACAATGCTTCCTCACCTATTTTTCCATGATAGCGATAACTTGTATCGGAACGCCAAAACATGTGTCACTTTTTTCACAAATCCGGATGTTAATAGTTAACGACGATATACGTTTTTATGGGGCGCCGATGCCAAAACAACACACCTAATACATATTTACACTCAGCGAAATTTAATTAAAGGCAGACGTACTTTTGTACGAAAAATGTAAACGAAAATTTTTGTTCAATTTTCTTCTTTTGTTTTTGCTTTGTGTCCTTTCTTCAACGTATGTTTTGAAAGCACCGTTACTCTCGCTCAGAGAATTTCAACATCTGTTGTTTTCGTGGGAAGTTCAGTTAAAAGCAGTCGTGTTTATGCTGAAAAGCTGTGAGTTGGAAACGAAATCAGGGTTGAAAATATTTTTTCCACATTTACAACTTTTGGATTTCGATGATTGTTGGCCGCAAGTCAGAATGGGAAAAGGAAAAACGCTCTCGGATGAGCAAATCGCCAAAATACATGCGTATAAGGATACCGACATGTCCAATCGCCAAATTTCCATTAAATTAAATCGATCGGCATCCGCAATCGATAATGTTATTAAATCAGGAAGCAATTACAATGCGAACCGGAGAAATAAAAATAATCAAAAAATTTCACCAATGCAGAAATCGGCCATTATCCGAGCTGGGTTGTAAAAAAAAATGGTACTGCTTCTAAAATTATTTCAGATTTAAAGTTGCCGATATCTAGACGGCGTGCACAACAAATTTTAGCTGGCAGTGATCGACTGGTTTGGGAAAAAATTAAGTCAAAACCAGCTCTTACAGAAGCACATAAAGTTGCCCGACTACACTTTGCCAAAGAACACATGACATGGTCTAAGCAGTGGAAAAGCCTGATCTTTTCGGACGAAAAAAAGTTTAACCTTGATGGGCCAGACAGTTTTAATTATTATTGGCATGATATAGAAAGTCCTGAGATGGATCATTGATGGTCTGGGATACTTTTAGCTATCATTGCAGGACTCCAATATGCACAATTTCTGGCCGAATCAAATCAGAAAATTATATTATTCTGGTGGAAGGTGTTTTTGTAGAATTTTTGGACCATCAGCCGGATTCAAATACAATTTTCCAGCAAGATAATGCTGCCATTCATGTATCGCGGGTCAGTCGTGAGTGGTTTTCAGACAAAAAAATTCAACTTTTAGAGTGGCCAGCACGTTCAGCGGACTTACTTAAACCCGATCGATGTCAATGAGGTAAAAAAATGAAAATGCCAGTGTTGACAATAGTAACTTCGCAGCGGTCAAAGAGTTTACGTAGTTGGGAGTAAATATCAACTCCACGAAACACATTCTAGTGGAGATTCGGCAAAGACTTACACTAGATTCTGCTATATGGAACCAAGTGCTGAACGATAAGCAGAAGAGCAATGCAAATATTGAAAACTTACGAGAAAAAGGTTCTTCCTCGCGTAGGCGAGGAGGGCGACTGAAGCAGAAGATACAATAACGCATACTATGAGCTATATATAGTGCAAATATTCCACTGATAAAGCATAATTCCATCCGAAAATCTTTGGCAATCGAGAGAAATTTAACATATCAGCTGCGGAATCTCTGCTGGCTTGCTGAAAATGTTGCCGGTCGTCCTCTGCTGTTAATATTGGCAGCAAAAGACTTCCCTACTTGGAAGACCTGGTTGGAAAAAGTGGGGAAATCTGTCTCGTCGTGTTTATGCTGGCGGGCGCAAATTTGCTTCGGTGGAGGATTTACGCAAGGCAGTTACAACGGAATGGGCTCTAATTCCAGCTCAGGAGTTCAAAAACATGGTTAATTCGATGCCAAGTCGGATCTTCGAATTCATAACCAAGTCTGGCGGTTGGACTCACACTATTAATTTAGACTTTTTCGTTATTTGTTATACTGAAATTTCTTCTGTTTTTACTTTACCTTAACTGCCTTTAATCGAATTTCGCAGTATAAATTGATAAAAGCATTTGTTTGTATTTAATAAGTTTGTAAATAGTATTATGCTTAAATCAACTTTGTTTTCAATATTTCAAAGGAAAATAAGTCGCCTTTAATTGAATTTCACTGAGTGGTATATTCACTCTTTTTTCAATCGCTATAAAGGTTATTCAATTGAATTTTTTTCTTTGTCAGTGAACGTAGTCCTGTAAAGTCAATCAACGAATTGTGCTTTCAATTGAAACTAAATGTATAAGAGGCAAACTTTACTCCATCCACCTGTAAAATGCTATTTAATGCCAGCCAAAGGTTTTTAGTGGAGAGCCTGTATCGTCTCACAGGGTTCTCGAATATCAGTTAACTAAATGATGTAAATGCTGAACTAAATTATGTATCGACTGCAGCCCGGTTATCGCATCTATTCTTAAAGGAATGGCAACATATCTTAGATAAAAGGGTAATGAAAAGAATCAACGTCTGAGGAGTTTCGAGGACGTGACAAAATTTTGTAAAACTACAGACATACTCGTATGTCCTGATCATAGCATTTTCTGGTAAATATTCGAGTTCAAGTATTGAACAGAATATAATATCGGCTTGCTTTGGATCGATATTAAGTTTAATACTAATAACCAGTTGTTCATTGCCCTTTAACTATCGACATACTAATTTCTAGAAATGGGCCGCCCTCAACAATAATTTTAACCATAAACGGTGATCGGATTTCTTTTTTAATATGTAGTCAGATCCTTTGATCTTATTCGGCGAAACACCTTCGAATTCGCCTTTGAAAATTAATCGAAATTTTCAGAACATTTAAATATTTGAAAAATAGTAACCAATAAAAAATAAGTAAATAAATAAAAAGGTATGTAAATGTGGATAATTTTACTCTGTGTACTGAATTATTATTATGATCAATATTCTGTAAATTTTTTTAAGAACAAAGCATCGTTCAAATCTTGACACTATAAATAAATGTTGCCTTCGGATAAAAGAATAGACCAAATAATAATAGACCAGATAAGGACTCAAACGAATAAAATCTGTAAATTTTAATACGGGCTATACTTCCAATGCGTAAAAATTGCAATCCCATTTCGTACCCAAATTAGCCTGTAGTTTCAGTTTGTTATTGATTTTAGTTCGGTGCGGTTTAAAATATTTATAAAATATGAGTCAAGAGGAACGCCGTAAAAAGATCATCGACAAATGGCTCGAAAATACTTCGCAAACCATTTCATCGCAAAAAATTTAAACATAGCACGCAGTACAGTGGATTCTGTTATCAAACGATATTTGGAGACGTTGACAGTTAAGCGAAAACAGAAAAGTGGAGCTAAAAGTTGAGCACACGATACAAATTTGGACAGGAAAACAGTGGGTACCATCGTAAAAAACCGGACTACGTCATCCAGAGATGTTGCTCGGAAATGTAATACAAACCAAACAATGGTACAAAGATCTAAAAAACGTAAAGGTCTAAAAGCACAAAAAAAAAAAAAACAAAAAATACCAAAAGTTACTGAAAAGCAAGAAAAAGTCATAAAAACACGAGCCCGAAAGCTATACGAGTTGATCGGCAACAAGAAAGCGTGCTTGGTTTTGGATGACGAAACTTATGTCAAAGCCGACTTTACTACTCTTCCAGGTGCGCAGTTTTACCTCGTTTACAACTCGTTTGAAGCTGAGATTCCTCCGCAATCAACAACATCGATTGGGATGGAAAAATTCAGGTCAAAATATCTCGTTCGGCATTCCATTAGCCAATGTGGAAACAGAAGCTCATTGCTTACTACAACGGGAACAATTAACGGAGAAGTGTACATTAACGAGTGCCTAAAAAAAAACGGTTGATTCCTTTCTTAAACAAACACGAGGGTTCAACATTATTTTGGCCAGATTTAGCTTCAGCTCACTATGCTCATGCGACGTTGAGCTTTCTTGTTGCTAAAAATGTCGACTTTGTCCCAAAAGACATGAATCTACCCAATGTTCCACAGTGCCGTCCCATTGAAAGGTATTGGGCCTTGGTCGAAGCTAAATTGAGGAAAAGTGAGCAGTGTGCAAAGGAAGTGAACGATTTTAGTGCTAAATGGAAAAGAGCGTCCAAAAAGATCACGGATGTAACTGTCACCAACCTTATGAAGGACATTCGAAAGAAGTTGAGGAAAGAATGGGAACCCAAATAATTTTTTTTATTTTTTGTAATTGTGAATGAATTTAATAAAAACAGAGTTTTAAAGCAAATAAAAAAAATTTACATGAATTATGAAAATATTTTTTTTTTTTTTACTTTGAAATTTCCAAATTTTATTCGTTTCAGTCCTTATTATTATGATCAATATTCTGTAAAGCTTTTTAGGAACAAAGCATCATTCAAATCTTGACACTATAAATAAATGTTGCCTTCGAATAAAAGAATAGACCAAATAATAATATAATACATCAGTTAATTAAATCGTCTTTGAAGCGGTAAATCTAGATCTCATGTGACGTTTTTATTAATCAAATCGTAAATTAGAGGGGGGAAAGAAAATTAAAACTAGTTTAACCTAAATCTCCCTACGTTACGATTCAAGAAACCAAAATAAACATAAAAAAAATGAAATCGAATAAATTTAAGAGCAAAGTAATAGCAAAAAAAAAAAAACAATAAAATTACACACCGAAGTTACCGAAATTATTCTTATGATGTTGATATGATGCATTATGGTGTTTTGATGGGATCCTATATGCGGACTCATAATAATTATATTGATTGTAGGTGAATCTCATTATCTATTTGTATTTTATGTATTTTAATTCAAAATTATTGGCACAAAACTATAAAAATACACACGTGTGATAAATATATATAAAAAACAAAAAACCAACTCTCATGTAGAGCATTTAAAATCCAAATCACTCTACCTAACAACACCAGCAAAACACCGATTTTCCGATTCTCTTTTGGCTGTTATATTTATATCTTGTGAGAGGATATGATACTATTTTGTTTAAGAATTTCGTGCACTTAATTTTTCCTTTATTTTCAAGAAAAAATAAAAACTTTTACTTTAAATTTAGTTAAGAAAATACGTCTTCTAACGATAAAATCACATACACATTGTCTACACGCTATGCACTATGAATAGATACAAATTTAAATTGATCAACTATCTTTACCATGGATAGATTGATGGAAAATATTATTATTATTTTTTTTTTTTAATCACTTTTAGCTTTAAGGAACTCCGAAAAAAAAATTACTAAATTCAAGTTATTTCAAAAAAAAAAAGGATAACAACAAATATCGTAAATTTACGATAAAACTATAATTATTTTTTCTATATCACAATTTTATAATTTATTATTTTTTTTATTGTTTTTTGCGAACAAATTTCATATCTATTTGATTGGTTATATTATATGCACTAGAATACGTTTGTACACTATTGAGATGGAGCTGAGACGAAGCCCGCTTGATGGCGGTTGCAATTTTTGCGTAAATAACAACTTGACTTTGGCGTTGGAGCTCTTTAAAACAATTTTGATGGGAAGCGACGACGCGCCTATTATCCATATATGAAAAGAAAACAACAATTTGATAAGAGATAGTATTTGTTAGAGCGGCACGCGATTTGTTTTGTATAACCGAATCCGAAGAAAATACTGTACTGCACCAACACTGTGTAATAGTAAATTCGTTTTGTGGGGACAACTATTTTGTGGTTGTCCTCTTTCTTTTGAATTTCTTTTTTTTTCCTTCCGATCGCTGAGGCTGAGATCGATGAACTGAATTTTTTGGAGGAGAGCTTTTTCTGTCAAAGCGTCAAATTGTGTTCGCTTCGTATGAGCAAATCGCTAACACTTAAGCAAAAGTAATATATTGTCTCTCGAAAACTTTTTTTTTGTATCTTCTGAGTGGAGCGCACACTGACAAAAAGCACAAACAATATCAACAGAGTACGAGTATAGTACAACAGTGCAGCGCATAAAGAAGACTACTCGTATTCGTATTCGTATTCGTACCTTGAATCGCGTATCTCACTGCTTATTGGCAGTTTGGTTGAATTGGCTGATTAAATTAATCAAACACAGAAGGAAGAAAGAACAGTGATTTCGTTTCTTATTTAGCACTTTGCTCTATAGAAGAGTACCGGCCCGGCTAAACAGAATAGCAACAAATACTCGACACTCTTTCAGACGTGCGAACACTTGCTCTCAGATACAGATAGACATTATTACCGTCACTGTTCTTATGTGTCCTCTTGTCATCGTCGTCGTCGTCTCCGTCGTTAGATAGATAATAACAAATTTAAATAAAAATACATACAAACATGAGAGACACTATATTGTAGATACGTACGAGTACATCTCACATCAGGATAGATACTTCTCACAAGTGGTGAATGAAATTGAATAGAAAAAATGGCACATGCGTTTACGCATCAGAAATGTGCTTCAACACTTGTGTCTCGATCACGACGGTGACGGTGACGGTGGCGGTGACAATCACAGCTCTCAACACAGATCCATTAAAATACAAAGAGAGCAGGATGGAGAGTTACAGAGCCGGCCAAAGCAAGCGAGATGTAATGATGCTCAGGGATGGTATTTTGTATTTGCGAATTTCTTTTCAAGTATTTGTTATTGTGTTTTTTTTATTATTATTATTGATTTTGTTGTTCTTTTTCTTTTTGCTCGATGATGTTAAATAATGATAATTTTTCATCAGAATTGATTTTAAAAATAAACAAAACGGAAGTAAGAACACAATTTCGGCTGTGGATGGGATAGAATACGACGAAATTTATTTTTTCATCACATCTCTGCCATGTAGACAGTTTCAACAGAATTAAAGTAACATACACAACTATTAGGTAAGGAACTGGTAGTTTGGAAAACATTATGTCAAGGCTGCAAAATGTTGTATTAAACGGGTGCCATATTAATATTTAAAAAGCAAACTGAAGATTACGAGTAGGTACTCGCATGTGTAATATTTGCTTACAAGTGAACTGAATTCAGATAATTGTCGTGGTTGGGTTGGCACTCGATCTCCCTGTTTACAGAAAACGTGCACTTTTTTTTAATTTATGAAAAGTTTATTCATCTTTCTAGGTCAGAAAAAAAAAAAAAAAAAAAAAAAAACACAACTGGTTCAATTATTTACAGACCTGTTTGTGCTTGCTCCTTCATTACCCTAAAATAACAATTACATATGTATGGCCTGTAATGGGCATAACAAATAAGTAAATTGATAGCGCCCAAATGGCGGTGAGGATTACTGTGTTGATTATCTTGAATGTTAATATGAAAATCATCTACGGACTTTTGTCGAATTTGAACATACGTTATAACCACTATTCTGAATAGCTATCTTATATTCGTATATCCTTAAAATCCAAGGCACAACACCAGACATATGTTGCAACGATATTTTGTGTAAGCAGTGATGCCCAAATTTCTCTAGAGTTCCTATGCGGAAATATTGCAAATGACCACATACCTACAATTTGGAGTCAACAAACTTTTATTTCATAGAGTGACGCAAATATAGACACTACTGAGAATACAACCACCGAAAATGCTGATTACGTTAGCACCACGTCCACAGAACATAGTTTTAAGCTATTCTAAAAGTAAGACAACACAGGGGAACATGATATTGATCGAAAAAGCCACAAATGACAAAAGGTTTCGAACCAAAGTGTATACGAAACTTGAGTATACAGCACGGCAATACGAACGTTGACAGGACTTCCTATAGCCCGAAACCATGCTAGATTTGGCTAATATTAAATACAATCCTCTTAAAATGGGGCAAATATTTCGCATACAGTAGATATTTATCGATTAAGCTTGATGATTGCCACAGCAGAGAAAATACTTAAATATTTTAAGCGAAACTATGGAGGTGGACCTGAAGACGATCAGCACTTGGGCAACAAGCTATGGTCTCAATGCCAACCCTTATAAAACGGAACTGGTTATTTTCACCACAAAGTACGAGATACCTCAATTCAAACCCCAAAAACTCAACGGATGTCCCGATTCTGGACAAAAAACTGAACTAAAATTCTAACGTAGCGGAAAGAATCAGAAAGGCATATAATGCTTTTTTTATCTGCAAAAGAACAGTAAGAAAAATATGGGGCTTAAAACCTGCTATAGTGCACTGGCTGTATACGGTGGTGGTTAGACCCATATTTACATACGGCGCACTAGTATGGGGGAAAGCAACAAACTAGAAAACGATTTACGGAAAATTAAGGGCGGTTCAAGGAGCGGCTTCCATAGCCATTACAGGTGGGCTCCGTAACACCCCTACGGCAGCATTAGACACCTTTTTGCACCTATCACCGCTTGATTTACAGATCAAAAAACTTGCTGGCAACAGTGCGATACGACCCACTAGTTTCGGACAAGACACGGTCCTAACGGAGCTATTGCCAGGCAATCCAATCCTAACGGATGAAATTCCTTCCTTGGTCGACTTCGATATTTCGTATGATATAAAAAATGGAAAAAATGCAATAAATGCAGTCCAAATGAAATTGCAATTTTCACAGACAGAGGAAGGAACATGTTCTGGTAACTTCTCAGAAGACCCAGAACTAAAAGTCTCTATAAAACTACCGGACGTAAGCAGTGTCTTCCAATCAGAGGTTCTGGCTGTCCTCAGGGCGGCTGAGCTAATGCAGATGAGATCGGTATCCGAAAGAGATATCGCTATCTACATAGATAGCCAGGCCGCATTCAAGGCAATGGAATCAAGCAACGTCAACTCTACAGTCAGGGGCTGTCGCACAGTGCTCAAGGCACTATGCAGCCAGAACCGGGTAAGATTGTTCTGGGTGCCTGGACACTGCGGAAGAGCTTGCAAGAAAAGGAGGGCTACTCGACAATAGTGAGGTTGCCAATATCAAACCACCCCTTTGCATAGTGAGGGGCACTATTGAGGAAAAAAATCACGAAGACTGCCAACCTAAGGTGGTCAAGTTTTGAAGGACACAGGGTATCCAAGGCTCTTTGGCCGCTTTTTGACGGCAAAAGATCTAGGAAGTTAATAAAGTCAAACAGGGATAAGCTTCGGACAGCAATAGGAATCCTGACAGGACACTTTCTCCTGCGGCAGCACGCAAAGAGACTCAAATTGTCAGATACGGATATCTACAAGCTGTTGAGAACATAACACACATACTGCGTGAATGCGAGGCAATATCGCGTAATCGAAGAAAATTTTTAGGGTAATACTTTTTCGAAAACCTAGAGGAAATAGACCGCACGACTTCTTGACTTTTGCAAGAAAATTGGGTGTTTCACCAGGGCGATTGTTTAGGTTTTTGCCATTGGTTCCACAGGTACCGCGATGGGCCCGTTTTGGTGCCTAGTGTCTGTGTGGTGGCAAACTCCACTACAGATGGACATTTTCCTGTATGACACTATTTTCAAAACCCGCATTTTGGTAGACACAAAATTCTCAAACATGCTAGGCATGTACACTCTGGGATGTACAGAATACAGGACTGTAGTATATGTATCAGGACCTGCTAAATAATTGGGTGGTAGACTGAAGGAGATCCAATCCACTTAATAACAAGAAATTTGAAAAAAATTATCATGTCTAGGAAGATCGTTACTCAGCTGTGGTTTTATGTTACGTGACGATACATTATCGATATTGTGTGGGTTTTGAAATTCTTATAAATATAACGCAAGTGATAATTCCTAATATATTAAAAATCGGTCCATAATATTTCAAGACTGCCTATGCTGCCAGGTTCATAGTCAAAAAACTGGTAGCGACGGAACAATTCCCAATACCACATTTGAACAAAGCCCTCAGCTTGATAAAGAATGCCATCAAGCAGTCAACGCATCAACGGTGTAGAGAATGGCGAGAGATGCATGCAAACTATACGAGCTATTCTACGAGATTGAAGGTCCCCTGACAGATTACAACAGCTATATCTATGTATATTTAAATCACTACGACTTTCTTTGATAAGGACTCTTCTGTAACATATGGTCAGATGAAGCTACGAGTAGATGTACTTCAGAAAGTGAACTCCCGAAACTGCGCTAACTAGTCTCTTTAGCACAGCAAGATCATTTGAGATCGTCAACAATTTGGCAAAGTAAGGAAGGATAAACAGCACCAACGAATCGAGCATTACCTTACCATGACTTTCAGGTGAAAAATTATTTTGCTTACAAGGACTATGATCAAAATTTAAAAAACCATGATAACGTAGGAATTAAGCCAAACAGAAATAGAAAAACACTGGTCACATTAGTACTTCTACACTCTGAATGACTCGAACTGCAACCAAATTCAGACTGCTATAATTTCCAAACCGTTCATGACAGTGAGCTCAAATTTTGAAACATGACAGATAACTTTATTATTTACAAGCCTTTTAAACGATTTGCGTCTCAGTTGTGTTGAAAAAATTTTATCAGCGATGGAATTCAAACGTGATAGTGTGATTGCTTTATATTTGGCTGGAAAACCACAAGTAGCTATCGTTAGAGCCCTCCAGCACCTCAACGTGAATTAATCATTTGTGTCTCGAACCATAGCTCGTTACCGTGATACTGGCAGCGTTGCAAAACGCCATGGAGTTGGTCATAAAAAAACAGCAACATCGGCAAAAATGGTTCGGAAAGTGAAGGCTCGAATTGAGCGAAATCCGCGTCGAAGTGGAAGAAAAATGGCTCGTGAGCTCAACATATCGTTGGAACGGATGCAACACATACTGAAAAATGAGCTTGGGCTCAAGCCATTAAAGTTCCAAAAAACACACGATCTTACACCGCAACAGAAAAAAGTTAGAGTCGAAAGAGCGAAGGACTTGCTACGCTTGCACGAAAGTGGTGAGTTGCCGAATTTGGTTTTTTCCGATGAGTCGCCATTGTTATCGACATATCGAATATGTCAACAAACAAAATGACCGAGTATACTTGCCAGAGAGGTCTTTCGAAAACTTACACCTTCGGAGGCCACCAGAAAGCAAGCAGCACCGATGGTGATGGTGTAGGCCGCCATAACCTCTAATGGTCGCTCTCCACTCGAATTTTTTGACCGTGGCGTCAAAATTAATGCGATCGTATACCGTGAAACTGTCTTAGAGGCAGTATTGAAGCCTTGGGCAAACAATCATTTCGGTCGGAGACCGTGGACATTTCAACAAGACTCGGCACCGTCTCACAAAGCGCGCGTCAACCAAGATTGGTTAAAAAACAATGTTCCACACTTCATTTCTTCGACACTCTGTCTGGGGTATTTTGAAGGCGAAGCTTGGCGCTAAAAAGTACCAAAGTTTGGACCACCTCAAACAAGCACTTCGCCGGGAATGGGCCAAAATACCGCAGAGCCACTTGCGTGCAGCGTGCGATGCTTTCTTCGGCCGTTTCAAGGCCATTATTCGCGCCAAAGGTGGACATATTTGGAAAACTACTGATAAAATTTGAACATTGATGTATTTTCCAAAATTTTTTGCTTTGGCACAATAAAATTTATCAAAACATAAAAAAATTATAGCATTTTAAAAAGCTGCAGTTCGAGTCATTCACCTTGTACATGGCGGCTTGCTGCTGTCCGCAACGTGATAAAGGAAGATCTTGCCTAAGGTGGCACAAAAGGCAGTTGATGATGATTTTACATTTTAGAGACATTTTCATCTCTTTGGGTATGTCCTGTAGTAAAATGTGATTCTGTGATTCAAGGAAAAAAAAATTACGTCATCAAAAAGTCACTTTTTCTTGTGAATTATATACTTTTTTGAAGACAATGAAAGGTTAATTAGGTACAGTCAATGGCTCTCATGTTCATCGATTATTCTAATCTGGAGGATATGCAAAACAGCGCGAGACATGACGGAAAACTTGCGTGAAAGGTAGGTTTAATGTCCGTATCATCTCACGATTTGTTGGCAACATCAACATTCGTCAAGTTATGACACAAATACAGCCAGAATTATGTAAAACAAAAATCACCAAAATACAACAAAAAAATCGATAGTTATAAGCAGCCAAGATATGGGCTAGAAGATTTGCCAAAATTGTGAGTGTTATTTTAAAACCAAAATTGAAGGCTGCAAATGTATAATTTAATTACGAGTACATAAAATGCCTATGTATCTCAAAACAAATCTGGAGCATACGAAGATTAAATTTCCGGTCGCTACAGCGATAAAGAGGCACAGAAGGATGCGTCACGCTCTCTCTATTATGGTTGAGGATTATGGAAACTAAGATTAAGCCGTGGTGTTCCTAATCTAAAAGAATATCTAAGAAATCAAGAGATTGTATGTATGGATTTCTGTTCCTTTGTTAATCTAATTTCTGCCCTAGATTGATGGGGGGAGTGGTGTGAGGACTGGTACCTAGGACCTACTGAATTATTTTTTAGTTGTTAGTACATTATCTACATCACTATTATCTTTATTTTCAATAAAACCCTTTAACTTAAATTTTTTTTTACTTATTTTATATTGTTTTTAAAGAATTCTTTAGTAAATAACAAAAATAAATTTAAAAAAAAAAAAACAAAAGACAATCGACAGAAAAAAAATTTTAAATACTGTTGTTTGTTTTATTTAACACTGTTGCGTGGTGTTTCTTCGACAATATCGTGTGCTTTTAAATTATGGCTTCAACATCGAAGAAAAGGAAACATATCACATTAACAATATCACAAAACTGCGAGATTTTGGACAAGATTAGGCAAGGTATTTAATTATCAGTTCTTGCAATGCAGTATAAGTTGGAAAATCCACTATTTCTGACATTGCTCCTCGTAAAAGCAAGGAGGAAAAAATAAAATCATTTGTAATAAACACAGAAAAGGGTCCAGGCACCAGAAAAACCTTAAAAACACCTGAAAACTCTCAGCTTAAAGATGCTTTACTTACGTGGTTTTTAGAGCAGCAAAGAAAGAACGTCCCTTTGTCAGGTGAAGTATTGATGGAAAAGGCCAAATTTTTTCAAGAGAGACTTGAAAAAGGAAAGTTTGTTGCCAGTAGAGGATGGTTAAATAATTTTAAGAATGGGCATGATATACGCCAACTGAAACTAACCGGTGAGAAATTGTAGAATAATAAAGCAGCTGTGAAGCCATTCTAGGAAAAATTTATGGACGATTACAGATCAAATCTATAATGCTGACGAATCAGGCTTGTAGTGGAAAATGATACCAGACAAATTGCTAGAGTCTGGGTCAGGGAGTAGGGCCTCAGGTTCCAAAGTATCGAAGCAGAGGATCACATTTATGCCATGCGCAAACGCAACCGGAACGCATAAACTGCCTTTGCTGGTTGTTGGCCACGTGCATTTGCAACAGCCAAAAAGTTACCAGTCCATTTCACAGGTCAAAGAAATGCTTGGATTACAAGACCAATATTTTTAGAGTGACCAAAAGGACATTTCATTCCCGAAGTAAAGAAATTTTTATTGAAAAAATAAACCTACCGCTAAAAGCACTTTTACTTCTTGACAATGCACCAGTGCATCCACTTGAAGAAGATCTGCAATCGATCGACGAAAATGTCACTGTTTCGTACATTCCACATAATTGCACAGCTCTTATTCAACCCATGGACCAATATGTGATTCAAAACATTAAAGTGGTATACAAGAAAAAACTCCTATTTGCCCAGCAAGAAGTTGATCCAGAATGTGCAGTATCTGAGCTGCTTAAAAAGACCACAATGAAAGATGCAGTGTTTTCATTGGCTCAAAGTTGGCAGCAATTGTCTTCAAATTTGATTAGAAAGTCTTGGAAGCCTCTGTGGCCTTTGTCATTCGAATCAGAGGAAATGTTTAGCCAAGATGTAGATGATTTTGATCACGAAGATGATCTCCCATTAAGCCTTTTTTCGTAAGAGAGGCTTTTCAGAAGTAGACACTAACAATTTCTTGTTAAGCAATGATGACATTGACTGCCGGGAGCCGTTATCTGATGAAAACATAGTAAGACAAGTAATGAATCAGCAGGACATCAAAACCGAAGAAGAATTGGATTCATCGGAACCAGTTGCGAGGACTCCACATACTCAAGCTGTGTCTGCCTTACATACTTGCTTAGAATGGGCGGATGAAGTCGATATTTCGATTCCAGAAAAAATGTTATTACGTACTCGTAAAATATGGGATAAAGCCTTTTCTATGTCGCTAAATACCACTCGTCAAAGTACTATAGTATATTGGAATTTTTTAAAAGAGTGAAATTACATAAATTGCATTACACTGTAATTGTAATATGTATTACATATATAACATTTTTTACATTATTAAAATATATTTTAAATTGCGAAAAACTGTTTTGTTTTGTTTCGAAAAATGCCTTCAAAATGTCTGCATACTATAATGCGAACGATCCGCTAGTCCGAACAGGGTATAAATATTGGGTGTTCGGATTATCGATTATCTGTTGTACTCTAATATTAAGGTCCCAAGAAAGTGTTTTTACATAAGACTTATTATTTATTACAATGTAAGAAAATAAAAGCTCGTATTAAGTATTTAATACTTAGTATGACTTCCTTAACCATGCACTACGGCATTTTTTTCATTGAATAATTAATTTCGGTAAGTGATAATCCCTCGTTATTTTATGCAACTCCTCCTGCATTGCAAATTTAAGCTCTATTCGAATTCTTGGATTTTTAACAACTTTTTTTTCTAGATAGACCAACAAATTTTTGGTTTCATGTCAGAGCTCTGTGCTGGCTTATCCAATACTTTGGTGCACTTGAAAAGAAGCCACATCCTCACCATATGCGGCTTATATTCAGGACCATTATTTTGATAAAACGTAGATAAAGCGAGGTTGGTTATATCCATTACACCCAAATTTATTTGCACTGTTTATCAAATGACACTTCAAATGTTTAAATTGGATGTGAAAGCCAAGTCTCCAATCCATTTGACGGAAATGCATCTCCACATCATGATTGAAAGCTTACCAAACTTCACAGTTGGAATAATGTTACGACTTTCCAATGTTTTAAAGCAAAATTTTTGTCCTGCCGCAGAATAGGACGTCATCCCAGTAATAAGATGGTTCAGGAATGTGAAAACAATAGTTATTCAATGTTTTATGCAGAACGCAGTGGTTTTTTCGCGCAACTCTTGATGAGTAGTTGTGAATTTTCATGACCCGCCTTATTGTTTCGTGGGCAATGATAACACCACACTCTTCTTTGAGTTCACTCGCAAGGATCTTAGTTGAAATTTGCGGGTTTTTGTCTACTTTTCTACAAGTTCCGCTCGGTCAGATATTTTACGGCCCACGGCCACTCGAAGGTTTTGACTAGAGTCTAACCTTATCTTGTTAAGGAAAACATCTTGGATAACTCTTGGACACATTTTCCCGTCTGGTGATTATAATAATGATTATAATAATAAAAAAAAAATAATAATTAAAAAATCAAAAAAACCCAACTGCGTAAAAAGCGAACTAAAAAAATGGGAACAAAATGATCACGGTTCACAGTCTTAAGGGTGCGATATGGGAAGGTGATATGCATCTTATCATTTGATTTAATGAGTTTTAGAGTTTTAGAGTCCACGATATTTTCTATCACCTTCCAATATCGCACCCGTGAACGTGATGTTTTCTCAATTCCGGGTTATATTTTTTATCCTACAATAATACAAATAAATCGTATTCTGCATGGAGAGTTGGAGTTTAGTGCGCAATTCTTTGGGAGATAATGTTATTTGTCACTGTTTGTCGTCCGCAGATGCTATCCAGTTTTTAAGCAAAATTTGTAATAAAATATTTAATTTTGTATGCATCCATATTCATACATACATTCGCATGATCCGCAATCTTTTTTAAACGAATTTTCATCTCTGTTAAATAGCCTTAAATCACCAAATCTTGTTATTCTAGGTGATGTGAACATAGACATTTTAACCTCCAGCATAGCCACATAATCTTATCTCGCCTTAACATCTGGGCAAGGCCCTTTTTCCTTCAAAAACGAGCCAACTAGGCTAATTTCTAATTCGTGTTTAGACCATGTATTTGGTCGTTTTAATGAAATACCTATTAGTCCATGTGCAGGTGTTAACTTAACTCTTCTCCGACCGTTACTAAAATTAGGTTTGATCTACTCAATGTTAAGCTACGTTTTGAAAACGGAGACAGTATACGCGGAAAGTAATTCCTCCAGGGTTTATGATTTATTTCTAGAAGCCTTACAATCGCATATAAGAAATTACAACTACAGCTACGAGTATATAGTAATAAGATCGGAAGTATGGCTAAAGCCCTCTATGAATCGCGGTAATCTTCATAAAACTTAAAAATATGCTTTGTAAAGAATGTCGTAAGCATCCACTCAATAGAACATTAAAAAATCGCTTCAAACAAATGTGTCAGAAGGTTGATCGTGAAATTAGAATGTGCCGCAATTTATACTAGGACTCTATCATGCGTAGATCGCAAGGCAACCCAAAAAAAAGAGTGGAAAACTATTAACAGTATATATAATTCCAATGTCTCGAAAGGTAACAATTCCATCATACTGGATAGTGATGGTGTTTCAATTGAAGATCCTACTACGATTGCAAATAAATTTAACAACTTATTCGCTCCTATTGAACAAATGTCTTCCTCAAATGATTTCTGTGATCAATGCACCGGGGACAGTTTAGTAGAGGATACAGCACGTAGTGGAAGCTTCCTGTTTAATCCAATCACTGGGTCTGAAGTTTACAGTTTAATCAACTCGCTCAAAAACTCACACGCCTGCGGTGAGCATGGTATCTCCAACCTTACATTAACGAACATCGCCTTGAACATTGCTGATATCCTAGCTCACCCTTTTAATCTTAGGATATTTCCCCGCCAAACTTAAATCTGCTAATATTATACCTGTATTCAAAAAGGGAATTCGAAAAGAGGTTAACATCTAAAAGGTTTGGATGAAAAAAAAAATACATTGCGCTGGTCTGTTCATCGATATCACTAAAGACTTCGATACGGGTAACCACTGCATTCTCCTTGACAAACTTCATTCCGTCGGGTTCCGTGGTACTATTCACAAATGATTTGCGTCCTATTTAAAACATAGAACTCAAAAAGTAAAAGTGGCAGACTATCTCAGTGGTACTAGGGTATTAAACATTGATGTACCACAAGGGTCTGTCCTTGGTCCGATATTCTTCCTAGTGTACATAAACTCCCTGTTTTATCTTCCGTCCGTTCGAAGGTAACGTAACAGCTTTTGCAGATGATATCGGAATCGCATTTTTTTTTTTTTAGAAACTAGCGCGCGCTCAAGGGGTTAAGGCACCCTTAAAATGTTTACACACAGCGCGGGCGACGGAAATTTAGGGAGGAAAGAAGGATAGGTACCGATGTACGTTGGTTTTATTTGTCTGTATGTTATAATGACTAGGAAATAGAGAGATCGGCATGGCATAGGAACGAATCACGATATTTCAAAGTACGTCTGAAAGTGGGTTTGAGGGTATACTGATCAGCATTCATAGCGAGACGTTTGAGGGACGGAATGCTACTGGTGATTTCTATGGAGCACTGGTGGTGTAAATAGCGATAAAACAACGTGAAAAACGAGACATTTCGTCGGTTTCCGAGGGTGTCCATTGCCTGAGTGATATTGGTATCAGCTATGAGTTTTATCGCACAGTTTTGAATGCGGTCTAGCAGATGCCGAGATGTTTTAGGCGCACCTTACCAGATGTGAGCAGATCAGAAGGGGAAAAGTATTTCTTACATCGTTTGAGAAAGCCTAGACATTTCGCAGCATTTTTGGCGACATCGAATATGTGGTTATTCCAACGTACGAGGGTTGTCTGAAAAGTTTACGTGAAGTGAATGCTAGGTGTGCATCTTTTGACAGTTACTTACCGATGTTTCAATCATTTTGGACGCGCAGTTTTTACTTGACAGTGGTTTGAGTAAGTCGATGTGAGTGTTTTTTTGTGAAAATGGAAAAAAATTGAGTATCGAGCTGTTATTAAATTCTTGTTTTTGAAAAGCAATACGCCTACGCAAATCAAAAATGAGTTGGACTCTGTGTATGGGGACTCTGCATGATGATGAACGTTCGGGACGTCCAAAAACTGCAACCACTGACGATAACATTGCTAAAGTTCACCAAATGGTATTAGACGACCGCCGAATTAAAGTGAGAGAGATAGTAGAGGTTAAAAATGTCCGCGCGTTGGGTGCCGCGTTTGCTTACGTTAGACCAAAAACGTGTTCGAATAAACATTTCCAACGCTCTGTTGGTGCAGTTTAGGCGCAATAAATCCGAGTTTTGGCGCCGATTAATTACTGTAGATGAAACTTAGATACACCATTAAACGCCCGAAACAAAAATTCAGTCAAAACAGTGGAGCCAGCTCCAAAAAAAAGCAAAAGCTGTTTTTTCGGCTGGGAAAATGATGGCGACTGTTTTTTGGGATAATAAAAGAGTTAGCTTAATCAATTATGTTCAAAAAGGAAAAACCATTACAGGAGCATACTACGCATCATTACTTGCCAAGCTGAAGGCAGAAATTGCGGATAAACGGCCACATTTGCAGAAAAAGAAAATCCTGTTTCACCAATACAAGGCGCCGTCTCACACCTCAGCGGTTGCCATGGCGGAAATCCATGAACTACGGTTTGAACTGATTGACCATCCGCCTTATTCACCGGATCTAGCCCCAATGGATTTCTTCTTGTTCCCTCATCTAAAAACTGCGATCGGAGGACAGAGATTTTCGTCAAATGAGGAGGCAATCACCTTCGTGAACAATTATTTTGCAGAGAAAAACGCCAAGTACTATTTGGACGGGTTAGAGAGATAGAAGCATCGCTGGGAGAAGTGTGTAGAGTTACAAGGAGACTATGTAGAAAAATAAAAAAAAATTTTGAGAAAAAATGTCTTGTATCATTGTTCGGTCGGAAACTTTTGAGACAACCCTCGTATTATGAAGAAGAACCGGAAAGAAACTACATTTTCCAGCAAGACAACGCTTCCATCCATGTTTCTAGGCAGCAGTCGAAGGAGTGGTTTTCCTCAAAAAACATTGAACTACACTGGCATATAGTCCAGATTGCAACCCTATCGAGAACCTTATAACAGCGTGCCGAGCTCAAAAATGGAATTCGTCGGGCTTAGTTTGAAATTGGACCCGAAACTCTCCATATGTTAATCGAATCCATGATAAATCGTGATTTTTCCGTCATAGAGAACAAGGGAGGTAACACGAAATATTAAAATGTATTAACGTAATATTAAAATTTATTAAAAATAATAATTGTAAAGTTCAAAAAAAAACCCTAACTTAAGTCCGCATAAGGGTATGTCTACCACAACTTCCACATTTTTATAAAAAAAAAATAAAACTGTTTTCAATATTATTGAGATACTTTTGTTTTTTGTAATAACTGAAAATTAAATACACAATTTAATGTTATTTAAATCATAAAAAAAAAAAAATTTGTTATTGAAATAATCGCAAAAACTAGTGTGCGTATACAAGAATGTCCACCACTGTATTTGAATTTTCAAATAAAAAATGTTATTAACTATTCTTATTATAATTATACCTTAACATGTAATGATAGATTAAGCAAATTATATTTTTGTTATTGTACAATAAGAATAATGATAATAATAAATAAAAATAAGAATAACTGAGCTATAGCGAATGATGTTCTTTTGCCAGGCTTCTTAATTCTCATTAAATGGAATACAACTGCCTTATTCAATCAGCAGGCTACAACTGTTGTAAATAAACATCGACAAGATAACGGTATATGCAATCCGCACCGCAAAATTGGTGCAAAAAGGAGTTGCTAACATACTTTCTTGGCAGGCACAATAGGTTTTTTTGTTTTTGTTTTTTTTTTTTATAAAATGCGCAGTTCTTCGTACAATCCATTAATTAACCAAAATAATTAAAAAAAAAAACACCAAAAACAAAAGAAAAAAAGTACTGTTCTACTACGAAGAAAGCTTCAAAGACGACTTCCTGACAACCTGTA
The DNA here is from genome assembly GCA_963966105.1 of Volucella zonaria. NCBI lineage: Eukaryota > Metazoa > Arthropoda > Insecta > Diptera > Syrphidae > Volucella > Volucella zonaria. The sequence continues at coordinate 183,915,994 of OZ014532.1, forward strand.
TGTACAAACCTGATCTCACGAATATCGTCCTGCAAACTAGTTTCACCTGATTTAAGCTTTTTCTTCAGTAAAACAAAATAAAATAACAAAGAACTAATAAAGGAATTTTCCAAACAATTCAATTTAACTTTGGATAATTAAAAATGAAACCTCTTACAACTGACCATACTCCCTCCTCTGGAATGAATCAGAATCTTCGCTTTCTTATTTTGCAGTATCTGTTTTATTCGTTTCCTTTAAATAAGATTCTTTTGAGGGAGTGGTTATTTATTATACGCGTAGGCACAATCGCATACAGAGCGAATCGATGCATTTTCAGTAAATACAGCAAAACATGATTATAACTTAACAACCCGAACCGAAGCGACTCTTTCTTTTTGGGATATCTTCCGCAACAGGTTAACCACTCGTCCAAACTTTGTTTTCGGGTTCAATGGCATAAGCGATGTATTTTTTTCAATTTATTTTTGCGGTAAGTACATGTTTTTAGATTCTTTAACGAATTGTATCTTTACCATAAAAGAGAATATAAAACGAAAATAAATAAAACTATAAACATGATAGTTGAATGTTGTAGAAGTAGAGAAGGCACTAAGTGGTATCAATCTGGCACGCCACAAATTCTGATTACAGAAAAATGCGCTTAGCCTGACCCATAGTGGTAACCATCGGGTACTGGTCATTGTTTACACTGACTGATAATTGTATGAAAACTATCTCACCGGTAGGGATTCCCAAGATTAAGACAGGATCAATGATAAATGCTATGCAATAATGATAAATGAACTCTTTATAGGTTTGATCGGTCCCGCATTAGTAATTGTTGGGGATTATGTATCCTGAATGAGGTCGCGTATAATTCCCTTGCCATGTAAAAAAGAAAACACAAAAACTTTAACCTGTTATTGACGCCAATCGAAATATGATCGCTTTATGACCAATTAAAACCTGGTGTGTTACACATCCTCTTTCTTCCAAAACACGTATTTCATCATCCCTAATGTGCAGACAACTTTCAGTGGGGCATACGTAGACTCTGAACGTTCTCTTAGAATTCAGAAAACATCTGTGCAGTAAAAAAGTTTCAAAACTTGAGGACTCAAATATTTAATACTTCAGGAGGTAACTAAAAAACGAATTAATAACAACAAAAACGGACATCAACAATATATAAAACTAGTCTCGCGACATTAAAACAATTTATTCATTAAAACTGATAACTCAGGCAAAGAATTTGACCATTGTACTTTTAATGAGCAATCGGCTCACTGATAAAGCGTCTAGCTCCTGCAACATAATGCTATCCTACTCGTAGATCAGACACTCACGGAAGAAGTGTTCTGCGTTATACTGAGTTGCCGACGTCATAATCACAGGAAGCTTCGGAGGAGATGGTTTCTTTTGTGCATCTTATATTAAGATACTTAACACACGCACCATTGCCTGTAAAATGCCGAAAAGAAGTCTCCGAAAATTTCTGCTGAGCGACAGCGAAAACGCTGATTTTTTAGAGACGTTGAAAAGCATTCCTTTGGTCTGCCTATATCATTAAAAGTCGATAGAAGAACGACGCAGGTAACCCTAACATAGGTTTAGCCCATGAGGAATCCTCTAGATAGTTCATTTGCGATCCTATTGCTACCTGGGATCAGCCTTCCAACTCCGTCAAGAGAAGCGTTGTATATTTAAACCATGATATGTAGTTTAGAAGTAGGTTCGCTAAGCGCTTCTTATCTTTAAATTTAAATAAAACAAAGTGTGTGTGAGATATCATCGGCATTTTTCATTCGTTTGAAAGGCCTATCGATGTCATTATGTCTGGAATATAACATCGTTCAAATGTCCGCCGCTGCTTCTCTGGGTGGCGCGCATCGGAAATATCCAATTTTCCATGATTCTGGCGCATAAATCCGGCTGAATTTGACCGATGGCATGGGTTATGTTGGCTTTAAGGGCCGCTGTGGTTTGTGGCTTATTCGCATAGAACTGCGACTTCAGAAAACCCCACAAGAAAAAGTCTAACGGGGTCAAATAGCACGATCTCGGTAGCCAATTCACATCACCTCCACGTGAGATGACCATGCCCTCGAATCGTTCGTGCAGAATTTCCAATGTGGCGTGAGCTGTATGGCACGTAGCTCCGTCCTGTTGAAACCACATGTCGTTGGTGTCCATATCATTCAATTCAGGCCAAAAGAAGTTGGTAATCATCGACCTATACGCTCGCCGTTGACGGTGATAGCCTGGCCAACGTCGTTCTCAAAGAAATATGGACCGATGATGCCGCCAGCCCAAAATCCACACCGAACAGTGACTTTTTCGGAATGCATTGGACGCTCTTGGATCTCATGTGGATTATTATCGTCCCAAATTCGACAATTTTGTTTGTTGACGTACCCATTCATCCAGAAATGGACGTCATCGCTTAAGATGATTTTTCGATGAATATTAGGGTCAGTTTCCAACTGCTCCAAAACCCATTCAGCGAACACATGTCGTTGTCTATGGTCGTTTACCTTCAGCTCCTGGGTCAGTTGAATTTTGTTCGACAAGTTGTGGTCTGCAAAATGCCGAGTTCTTGTGAGCGACGCGAAATCGACTGCCGCGGATTCTCCTGCACACTCTCACGAAACAGCGGTGACTTTTTCGGCATATCTTGCATTTCGTCGACGTCCGGGTGTTGCTTTGTCGTTTACTGAACCATTGGACTCAAATTTATCCACCACACTGCGAAATGCGAATAGCCCTCTCGGTAGGACGATTATGGCGACCGTAAAATGGGCGAAGCGCACGGAACGTTGCCCGAACAGAACACGCATTTTGATAAAACAATTTTATCATTTGCACGTGTTGTTGAACGCTATGTCCGCTCATAGTGATTTGGCTAAACAGACGGAATAAATGACAGTTCATTTCACAGATGCAGCTTAAACAATATGGCCGCTATCAACTATCAAAGTTCTGAAGTATTGTATTGTAATCATCCATGTCTCTCCTAGAAAGACGGGCTAGTGTATAACTATCGACGGCTCAAAATTAAGATTCTCGTCCCTGAAAAAAGGGAGATTTTCTTACATTCTTTTTTTACTACTTGTTTCGATCAAAATCATGACTAGAAATATTGAGATCATATTTTTCCAGTAGTTAGAATTTTGTTGTCACTGCCTCAGACTACAAATTGTTGCTCAATTCATTAAAGATCCACCACTACAACACGTTTTTTTTTATGGCATTCTGCCTATGACGATGATAGCCAAAACTTCTGTCCAGCTGTCCAAAACGAAGTAAGGATAGCTATATCTAAAGTAAAATCCAACAAAGTTGTTGGACCTGACGGCTTCCGGGCGAGGTATTCAAAGCTGCTGGAAGTGACTTTGTAGAGAGCATGCACCGACTCCTTTCTCAGATCTGGTGAGAAGACTGAATACATAGAATTTCAGCATCGTTTGACCGATCCACAAAACAGGAGACCTCCTCAACTGCACCAACTATAAAGGTATAAGTCTCCATGGCATTGCGTACAAGATCTTATCTGCCATATTGAGCCCTAATAATCTGGTTTCAGGACAGGAACGTCTACAATCGACCAAATTTTCACACTCCAATAGATCCTGGTAAAAACTCAAGAAATCCATCGAAGCCCACCATTTTTGCATCAATTTTATGACGGCATATATGACGAGATTTATAAAAGCGAGATATTGTATACAGGGTGTCCCCTAATTCGATGACGTTAATTTGGCAAATGATTCCAGGGCATATTCTAAGTAAAAAATATTGTTCTACAGTAAGGGTCCAATTTTAACGGAAATTGCTCTGTTAGTACTAATGGTAAAATCTTCGTGTAGAACTTTGTTTTTAGAAGAAACACCAGCCTTTATAGCGGCGTTTAAATAAAGTTGATATCTTGTTTGAGTCTTTAATTCAATTAAAGTTGCTATTTCGGTTCAATAAACAAGTTCTTTCATTCTTCCCCATACAAAAAAATCCAGTACTGTAAGATCAGGGAATCTTGCGGCCCAGTGAACTGGTTCATTTCCTTGTATCCAAGGATTACCGTACTCTTCATCTAGCCAATTCTTAACCTCACGACCATAGTGGGATGATGCACAGGACAGGCTGATCAACAGGAGGTGTTGAAAATATAATGAAGCTAGTTGAATCGGTGGAATGTCCTCCAATAGTTCTGGTAAATCATTTCGCAAAAACTCCAAATAGTTTCCAAGTATACCTGCCCACATATTGACGCTGAATTTGTGTTGAAATTATTTATGTGTCCTTGAATGTGGATTGTCCGCAGCCCACATATTAAGATTATGAAAATTTGTGATCCCATCTCTTGTAAATTGAGATTCGTTCGTCCAAAGAGTTCTGCTAATAAGCTCGTTGTCAGTTAGAAAACGCAAGTCTCTTCCAAATTATCGGGAAGTTATTGCGCAGGTATATAGTGGTATGGATAAAGATTTTCTCCATGCAGTACATTAGAAATTTTATGTCTGGAATCATTGAATTGTAAAGCTAAGCATCTGATGTTGATTGATGGATCAGTTGTAACAGCTTCCAGTATTCTTTCATCAGCCGAAGTCTTTCTTACTTGTGGAGCTCACTCATTCGGTCGTGTATTTGAAACTGATCCCGTTTCTCGAAGCCTTCAATACGTTCTTCCAAATATTTGGGTAGGATAAAATTCACGGTATCTTTGTCGCGCTAATTAAAGTCTGCGTATTCCTTGTTTGTAAATGCAGACATTTAGAATAGCGTTTCTAAGCAACTGGAACCTTGAAGTAAAAAATTAAACTTCTGAATTACAATTGTTAATACAATTTCTGTTTGGTAAAGTTTCCAAATAGGCCTTCATACCCCAAATCTAACTCTTTCTGAGAACTTTTAAGAAACAGGGTAAGGAAATGAGGGTTTTGACAGGTAGCCACATAAACGAGCATGCAATTTTAAAAAAATATTGGAAAATTAGTATTTCGTGGAAAACTACTCTTACGAGTATTGTCAACTGTTTTTAGAAACGTTGGTAAAAAAATCATAAATCATAAAAATCTGATGCATATTTTCCCAAGTATTATAAAATCTGTGGGCTTTCCTGCAAACTCATTGATGATTTTTTTTTATTATTATTACTTTCATAAGAAAAAAATAGTAAAACGTTATGTTAATTAGGCATTTTCTGGAGAAAAGTGACCTCAAAATCGACAATTAGCATGGGCAATGAAAATGCAAAAGGGTTAGAAATTGGATATCTAAAGACTCAAACAAGACATCAACTTTATTTAAACGCCGCTATAAAGGCTGGTGCTTCTTCTAAAAACAAAGTTCTACACTAAGTTTTTACTATTAGTACTAACAGAGCAATTTCGGTTAACATGGGTCAGGGTATACCAAAGTAAGCCTTTTCTTAAATCCTCGATAAATGATGTCAACATTGGAGATAGACCCTTACTGTAGAACGATTTTTTTCTTAGAATATGCCCAGGAATCATTTCCCAAATTATCGCTGACGAATTAGGGGACAACCTGTCCCCTGCTGTCAAAAAACTGCTTTTAGGCGCCATTTTTTCCATATAGTGGCGCGAGCGGCGAAAATACGAGGTGGCAAAGTGGAAATTCGGAAAGAGCACATCGAAATCTATACAATTACCCATTTTCATCGGGGTAAGCTTAGCGGGCAACCTCTTTTTTTTAGAACCAAAAGACTATATTATTGGGTTCATAATTGTAAGAGTTGGTGGAAGTGATTCCCTCTCCAGAGTATGCACCAAAATAAAAGTATTCATCATAGATGGAAGAAGATCTAGGCAGTCTTCATTTCAATGGAAATATCACGTTGTGGCCTATTTAAAGACGAAAATACGGCAGCATTGTTTCATTTAGGCTCCAGTGTTGAGACAGCAGTTGCTTTGAAAAACTGAACTATTGCTAAAGTTGAAAAGTGTGCCATCTGAGTCATTTCAATATCTTTATTCGCGAAGCTTCAACAGACTTCTTTGTAGCAGAGTTCCGCTTGAATGCCAGATTGGACATCTCACGTGACACATAAATAAGTACATGTCTTGTCAAAACAGGTGATAATAATACTCGGGAATTCGTTACTTTGTTCTGAGTCTTTTCATCTTTAACAGCTCTTAACATGGACGGACTTTAGACTCATGAGACCATTTGTATTCACAGCACAAAAACGTATCTTTTTTTTTAACATTTCGAATTCATATATAAGATGACTAAGTTAGTAAATAATTGAGTTCTGATTAGGTGCACGAGCTAAGGTCATTTTTCTAACCATTTACTGTCAATAAGTAAAAAAAAAAAGACCATTTTGAAAAAATCTCTGTACGCTTTCTAAATGAACAAAATAAATAGCTATATAGTAAGAAGAAAAAAAAAAACACCTCTTATAATTCAAACGTAGAATTAAATCGATGAGCAAACAACTACTAAAGTCAACCCACCAATCAAGTGATGAAATGCTATCGAAGTAGCTACGTTACGGATTTCCTTTTCCTCGCAAATACACATATAACTACGAGTACTCGTACTCGTACTCGTACTCTGCTGCGATCGAACCGTGCGCAGATTCACAGATAAACACAGAAATCATCTCTGTTCCACTTTTTTTTTCTTTCGAAAAATTTAACTTTTTCAACATCCCTGTACGACGATCATGTACTCGCTTCTACTAAGCTGATCACAGCGATTTTAATACAATTAACTTGTTTACATTTCTCACCGCGCTCTCCAAATATCCGTAGATTTGTGTCATTGCTACTCGTTATAAGCTCGTTTGCGTGTTGTTCGCACCGAACAGGAACACATGCCGCCCATTACATACTATAGAGTATAGACCGCCGCCGATCTCAAACATATTCGTACATATGTACATATGCATATACATATATACACTTAGCGCCAAAGTTGCAAGTGAATAGAACATCACAAGTACAATACGACTACTAGTACGGGAGTACTCTTAGTCGTAATCATATCGACGGCTCCATTGTGATAATTCACTTAGACCCACACTGTCTACGAACATGAATGTGTTTATGAGCTGTCTATACATAGGATAGTATAGTCACAGTCAACGCTGTACAAGATACATATTGGAACCGCACAGATACTTGTTGTGTCGCGGTCGTATCTCGTACTCGTACCGCGTACGAGTCACAATCAAAACAACCCAAAACGGTGAAGAATCAAAAATTGAGATTGAGGTAGTATTTATGTACTCGTTTGTTACATGTTTTGGTTGTGAGATTGTTTGTTGTTTTCTTCAGTTTGTCGTTGGATTTGTTGTTTGGCTTTTGACTAAAAGAGATTTATTTGGATGATTTTAGGGGGTTTTACTTGAGCAGAGCAGCGCAAAAGTCTGCAAATGTCGGAAGTTGATGAAACATATTTTACTATTGCATCCAAAAATACACTCTCTGCAAAGCCAATTTAAATCGACAATGGCACAAAAACGTTGAAATGATCGCATGCAGCGCGAGCGGCATGATTTGGCTACAAAGCATGACACGAAAATAGAACGCCGTAGATACTTTGCATAGTCGTGTGCGGATGTTCCTTTTGTTTTGACCTTGAATTATATTTGGCGTCTTCGTGTATTGGTATTTAGAGGAGACCGTAATAAAATGACACTCCAAGTGGGCGTATATTTATTATGTTACTATTGTTGTTTATATTATTTATTTATTTTCTTAATTACGAAAACAAAACACAAAATCAAAATTGGCAGAGAAATGCATAGAAGTAATTTGGAATTTTGCCTTTAATCAATGTCTAGATTGTGATGGAGAGTCAGAGACTGGTAGGTAGGCATACCAACACAGACATTTGGTAAGGTCAGCACGTGTTCTGACTGTCGAAACACCCCCATTTTAATGATCTCACAGACAATGTCTTTTAATTTGATTACTGGATTTTATTGGCACAATCGTTCAAAGATAGCTATTTAGAGAGTGCTAGAAGCTAAGACAAAAATGACCCTCTGTGAGACTGAGAGCTCAAATTTCACCAACACACTATGACTTTTTCAAACTAGGTCCCATCATTTCACTATTTATTTACGCTAAGAGGACTTAGAGAGACATTTAGGATCTAGCGGTTTCTAACTAATTTCCTGAAATGAAATTCAAATATTTGTTGCACAGGAAACTATTCTCGAGATACTTGTAATAAAGTTTTTCCTTTGACCCCCCTATAATATTGTTGCAGCAAGTAATTGCTACCAGTTGCTGCAAAAGCATGACAACGAGCCGCATTTTCTTTTTATTGAATACGGCGGAACTACAAGATTGAAAAATCCTTTCAGTCCAATAATCATATTCTTTCCAAAGTGTACCCACGGAAGATACCCAAAACACTGAGCTACCAGTTTAAGGAATATAACAGAGTAGCACCGAGGGTGTTAGGTCACAGCAATTTAACTAAATGCGGCAATAATGGGATACCCCATGAAGAATCATCACTCATCGACTTTGGCTAATGGTTATCAACAAAATACTAAAGCGGTGTATCCATAGATAGATCAAGATCAATCAAGAGATTGCGAAAATCGTGATACAAGTAAAGGGTCTTTCGTTAAGCGCTTCCTATCTTTAAATTTAAATAAAACAATGTGTGTGTGAAACTTTTTATTCGTTTGAAAGGCATATCGATGCCATTATGTATGGAATATATGTAACATCGTTCAAATGTACGCCGCGGCTTCTCTGGGTGGCGCGCATCCGAAATGTCCAATTTTCCATGATTCTGGCGCATAAATCAGGATGAATTTAACCGGCATGGCATGGGTTATGTTAGCTCTGAGGGCCGCTGTAGTTTCTGGCTTATTCTCATAGAACTGCGACTTCAGAAAACCTACGGGGTCAAATCGCACCATCTCGGTGACCAGTTCACATCACCTCCAAGTGAGATGACCATGCCCTCGAATCGCTCTTGCAGAATTTCCAATGTGGCGTGAGCTGTGTGGCCGTAGCGCCGTCCTGTTGAAACCACATGTCGTTGGTGTCCATATCATTCAATTCAGGCCAAAAGAAGTTGGTAATCATCGACCTATAGCGTTCGCCGTTGACGGCGATGGCCTGGCCAACGTCGTTCTCAGAGAAATATGGACCGATGACCCGCCAGCCCAAAATCGACGGAGAAACGGTGCCTTTTTCGGGATGCTCTTGGATTTCATGTGGATTGGTATCGTCCCAAATTCGACAATTTTGTTTGCTGACGTACCCATTGATCCAGAAATGGGCCTCATCGCTGAAGATGATTTTTCGATGAAAATTAGGGCCTGCTCCAGAGCCCATTCAACGAACACAAGTCGTTGTCTATGGTCGTTTAACTTCAGCTCCTGGGTCAGTTGAATTTTTTAGGGGTACAGTCCCAAGTCACGATCCAAAATTCGCCAAATTATGGTCTGTGAACGCCGAGTTCTTGCGAGTGACGCGAAATCGACTGCCTCGGATTCTCCTGCACACTCTCACGGACAGCGGTGCTGTTTTCGGGAGATCTTGCGTTCCGTCGACATACGGGTGTTAGTTTATCGTTTAATAAACCAGTGGACTCAAATTTATCTACCACACTGCGAATAGTCCTCTCGGTGGAACGATTATGGCGACCGTAAAATGGGCGAAGTGCGCGGAACGTTGTCCGAACAGAACACCCATTTTGATACAATTTTATCATTTGCACGTGTTGTTGAGCGCTATGTCCGTCCATGGTGATTTGGCAAAACAGACTGAATAAATGACAGCCAATTTGACAGATGTAGCTTCAACAATATGGCCGCTATCCACTGACAAATTTTCACAGCCCCTATTGGAAGACCCTGTAGTTCATAGAGAAAGCGTTTGAAAACTGATCACGTCTACTATCTACACGTCTGAGAATCTGGAAAGATTATTTCTGCAGACTGTTAAACAGTGGTGACGAACAACATCCCACCACCAAGCAGAATTCAATCTGGACGAAGACATGCAACCTTTCCGTCGTCAGTCAGGACCCGATGGCTTAACTGCCGATCTGTTAATAGCAGTAAGTGTAGATTAGCTACGGTGCCTATTCAACTCACCTCTCAAATCAGGGTCGACGAAAGTATGCCCAACGAACGGAACATCACCACTGTCTGTTCGGTGCTAAAGAAGTGAGGTACCCTGCACTGAGCCAGCTACAACGAATACAAAAGTAGTCCTAGAGGTATCCTCCTAACAAAGACAACAAAGGTAGGTAGTCTCCTTTTAGTTTTTTTCCCAGCGATGTTCAATAGCTCCTTAAAATAGTCATCAACCGCAGACTTCAACTCTTTACTGTTAGCAAATCTTTTACCACCGAGGCATTTTTTCAAATTCGGAAATAGAAAATAATCCGTGGGGGCTAAATCTGGCGAATAGGGTGCATGAGGAAGCAATTCGAATTTCAACTCATTGGTTTTGGCCATCGCTATGACGGATGAGTGAACTCGTGGATTGTCTTGATGAAACAAAACTTTTTTCTTCGCCAAATGCGGCCGTTTTTTTTTTGATTTCATCTTTCAAACGCTGCAATCTCTCTGAAGACAATCAATGAAAATTATCCCAAGCGCATCTCAAAAAACTGAGGCCATGATGGAACTGTCTTCGCCTTCTTTGGAGCCGATTCTCTCCTTTGAGTCCATTGTTTTGACTATTCTCGGGCATGAAGTGATGGACCCATATTTCACCCATGGTTATAAATCGACGCAAAAGCTCGGCTTTATTCCTTTGAAACTTCGCCAAACACTCGATTAAAACATCCTCACGACGGTGTTTTTGTTCCATTGTGAGTAATCACTGCACCCATCTTGTGCCCTGCTTTCTCATGTCCAATTTTTCAGTCAACATGCCATGTACTCGTACAGTAATTTTTGAAATGCCTAACATATCTGCTAGTTCACGTACTTTCAATTGACGGTCATCCAATACCATTTTGTGGATTTTTTTCAACATTTCTGATGAACTCACCTCATTTGGTCGACCACTGCGATGTTCGTCTTGGCAACTCGTACGGCCTCGTTTAAACTCTGCCACCCAATACTTTTTGTTGTAAACGAAGGAGCAGACTCCCCCAGAGTAGAATCCAGTTCTGTTTTAATGATGGCACTAGCTCGTTTCAAGCTAATTGTAAAAATGTGGTTATTATGTGAAAGTTAACATGACTGATCGACCCATTCTCGACCTTCTTCCCTGCGCCACTTTGTATAGCACCTCGTTGTAAAAGAAAAACCAATCTCTTGTCTTCAATTTTACTACTATCAGAGAAGGACTTTGCTTAATTGATCCCGCTGGGGACACTCATTCATAAACATGCCTTTCAAGTACATAGTTTCTCCAATAAATAATCAAGTAAAAGGTGTGTTTTTTAGAGGTTTGCTTTTTAAACTGGCAACACTGTTTCTACAGATTATCAATTTGACAGTTGAAAGTTGCTTTGTGGTTAGTACGTTTTGCCATTTTACGATGAATAGATTAACGCCAGAACAACGCGTGCAAATAATGCAAACTTATTTTGAAAACCATGGTTTGGTTCGCCAAGCTTATCATGCGCTACGTCCATTTTACGGTCGACATAATCGTCCATCTGAGCAAGTTATTCGGAACACGATGACTCATTTTCGCACCACGTACACTCTAATGGATAATATGGATCCTCAAAGACGACAGAGAGTGCGAACAGAAGAACTTATTGCCGTTGTGGAGCACAGTGTTGAGGAGAATCCGAATGAGTCGGCTCGCCACCGTGCACAGCAATTGGAGCTATGCACATCCACTTTGTGGAAGATTTTACGGAAAGATCTTGGTGAAAAAGCTCATAAGATCCAGCTTGTGCAAGAGTTGTAACCGCGTAACCATTATACGCGTCGTAGGTGCGGTGGATGGGCCGAAAACGTGATTCAGCTTGATCCTCCTCATTTTCAATGCAAAATTTTGTTCTCCGATGAGGCGCATTTTTGGTTAAATGGATATGTAAACAAGCACAATTGCCGAATTTGGAGTGGAGAAAAGCCAGAAGCCTTGGTCGAGACGCCCTTACAACCATTAAAACCCACTGTTTGGTATGCTTTAAGGGCTGGTGGAATCATCGGCCCATATTTCTTTAAGGACGATGCCGGCCAGAATGTTACCGTTAATGGAGAGCTATAGAATCATGATTTCTGACTTCTTCGTTCCTCTGCTAAATGGCATTGACGTGACAGAGCTTTGGATTCAACAAGATGGCGCAACATGCCACACGGCAGGCGTTACCATCAATTTTTTGCGGGAAACATTACTTGAGCGCATAATTTCGCGTAGTGGACCTGTGAACTGACTGGCCTCCACGAACCTGTGATCTCACACCTTTAGATTACTTTCTTTGGGGGTATGTGAATTCATTAGTCTATGCCGATAAACCAAAGACGTTGGACGATTTGGAAGTCAACATTCGCCGTGTTATTGCTGATATACGGCCCCAGTTGCTCCATAAAGTTGTCGAAAATTGACGCGTATATGCCCGCCATGTGAAGTGAGAGCTGACGACGTATTTCAATATGCCAAAAGAAAATCACACCACATTTATTTCGCGAATGGTTGCTCAGTATCTTAAAATATTTCGAGCAGATAAAAATGTTTTGTATTGTGTTTTATTTGATTGTAAGGCTCCAGCGACAAAGTTATTCAGTGTCAAACAACATTTAACAACAGTCAAGCATAAGTCGGCGATAACTACACAAAAACCACAATCAGAAGAGAACGCATTCCACATGGATTTATGTAAAGCATAAAGCATTGTCAATGTTTTCGAAAAATATATGAATCGGGCGCAATCCCAAGTGAAAATACATTGCGGAACAAATTTGTGCCGATAATTTACAACCAAAGACTTGCTGACATGCGTGCAAAAGCGGCCAACAAACACATCTGGTGGTCGTTAGATGAAACACAGGACAGTGAACAACGCTGAGTTGCAAATTTTGTATGCGGGTTGATGGATGACGTTAATGAAGATGGTCAAGAACCAGGCAAATGCTATCTACTGAATGTAGGCTTTTTGGAGGCAACGAATGCCAGTTGTATGTCTAAATTGTTCGTAGATTCGTAGTTTTTACTCTGGCTAGAAGTAGTGAAATGTAAAATATTGTGTTTGCTATGAAAATGATAATTTTATTAAATATAAATTACGATAGAGTGTTGCTGTGTTACAGATGCTGTGGCGTATATGCTGCTCAGCGCAATGCATCCGCTCCAGACGTTATTTCCAAAGATGTTGCATGTAACATGTCTTGCGCATGGACTGCACCGACTTGCCGAATTTAATCGGGCTGAATATCTAATTGTCAAGGAGTTGATTTCCAAAGTGAAAGCTGTTTTCGTGAAGGTTTGTTATTTAATATTGTAAAAACATTGTTAGATATCTTAATTAATGATTTCATTAAACTTAAGGTACCATCACGGCGAATGATTTTCAGAACGCAATGCCCGAAGTTGCCATTACTACCCGAACCAATAATAATCCGATTTGGATTCTGGCTGTCAGCAGCCATGTGTTATTGCGATAATTTCTACGCCGTTCGCAGAGTAGTTGATTCTTTTGACAGTCAAGATGCCAAATCAATTGAGAGAGCACAAGTTTTATTTGCGTCAGATAAAATAAAACAGCAATTGGCTTACATAAAAAACAATTTCTATGAAATTACCCGTGGAATAAAAATGCTGCAAACGCAAGTATTGGTATTAGGAGAGAGTGTCGGATCTTACCAAACTACTTTGTCGAAACTGAACACGCTCGATCAAAAAGCCTTCTCTAAAAAGTGTCAAGCTAGCAATGTCGGCTATGCAACACGAGACGTGTTGTACAAAGGCAAAAACAGTTCTAATGAACACATAGCCAAACTCTCTCCGGCAGAGATAACAATGTTTAAATATTCGCCAACCATTTCGATTGACGTCGAACGCTCCTTTTCTGCTACAAAATGTTGTTGTGACCGACGCAAATCCTTTCTGTTCGAAAATTTGAAAAAAAACATTTGATCGCGTATTGCAATCAAAAGTAATAAATAAAATTATATTCTAAAATTTTGGCATTTTTGAGCATGTTTCCGAGCATATTTTGTACATATTTGCATGTATATTTCAATCTTTTTTTTTGCATATTTTTACGAGCTCTACTTATTTCATATTGCATTTGTATACCTCTAAAAAAAATCACCCTTTATAGCCTCATTTAGCCCGCCTGTCAAAATTTGATGACAAGCCGACGCTTAGTTTTGTTTTACACCTTTCCGTCCGAAGGCACCGTCTTCGCCTTCTTTGGAGCACGTTCACCGGGTAAAACCCATTCTTTCGATTGTACTTTGGTCTCTGGTGTGTACCAATGAATCCATGTCTCATCGACGGTCACGAAACGACTCAGAAACTCCTCCCGATTTCGATTAAACAGGGTCAAGCACGTCTTTGAAGTGGTTTCACGATTGCGTTTGTTCTCCGGTGTGAGCAAACGCGGCCCTCATCGCGCGGACAGTTTTCTCATGCCCAAAATCTCGTGCAGGATATGGCTAACGCGTTCGATTGAGATGCCTGCTATCTCAGCCAACTCGCGAATTTCACTCGGCGGTCCGCCAACACGAAAACATGGATTTTGTTCACGGCTTCCTCTGTGGCAACCGTTTTTGGCCACCTGGGCGTGGTTCATCAAAAACCGACATGCGGCCACGGCGAAGCAATGTTGAACGGTTGTACGGGAAAGTGAATGGATCCCATATACACCATCGAGAATGGGCTGATTTCCTCGCAGGTTTTGCCACTCAAAAACGAGTATCGAATCACGGAGCGATACTGCTCTTTTTCCATGGTCGCAAAAAACACCAACTCGATGTTTTGAAATGGGTGTCAAACAAAACTAAGCGTCGGATTGTACAGGGTAACTTACTCGAACTATAACTTTTTAAAATGCTATAATTTTTTTACTTTTTGATAAATTTAATTGTGCCAAAGCAAAAAATGTTGGGAAATATATCAATTTTCAAATTGTATTAGTAGTTTTCAATATGTCCACTTTTGGCGCGAATAATAGCCTTGAGACGGCCGAACAAAGCATCGCACACTTCACGCAAGTGACTCTGCGGTAGCCCATTCCCGGTGAAGTGCTTGTTTGAGGTGGTCCAAACTTTGGTATTTTTTAGTGCCAACCTTCGCCTTCAAAATACCCCAGACAGAGAAATCCAACGGATTTGCATCCGGAGAATTTGCAATCCATTGTGTCGAAGAAATGAAGTGTGGAACATTGTTTTTTAACCAATCTTGGTTGACGAGCGCTTTGTGAGACGGTGCCGAGTCTTGTTGAATTGTCTACGGTCTCCGACCGAAATGATTGTTTGCCCAAGGCTTCAATACTGCCTCTAAAACAGTTTCACTGTATACGATCGCATTAATTTTGACGCCACGGTCCAAAAATACGAGCGGAGAGCGACCATCGGCGGTTATAGCGGTCCAAACCATCATCATCGGTGCTGCCTGCTTTCTGGTGGCCGTCCGAAGGTGTACATTTTCAAAGGACCTCTCTGGCAAGTAAACTCGGTCATTTTGTTTGTTGACATATTGCTCGATAGCAAATGGCGACTCATCGGAAAAAACCAAATTCGGCAACTCACCACTTTCGTGCAAGCGTAGCAAGTCCTTCGCTCTTTCGACTCTAACTTTTTTCTGTTGCGGTGTAAGATCGTGTGCTTTTTGGAACTTCAATGGCTTTAGCCCAAGCTCATTTTTCAGTATGTGTAGCATCCGTTCCAACGATATGTTGAGCTCACGAGCCAATTTTCTTCCACTTCGACGCGGGTTTTGCTCAATTCGAGCCTTCACTTTCCGAACCATTTCTGTCGATGTTGCTGTTTTTTTATGACCACCTCCATGGCGTTTTGCAATGCTGCCAGTATCACGGTAACGAGCTATGATTCGAGACACAAATGATTTATTCACGTTGAGGTGCTGGAGGGCTCTAACGATAGCTACTTGTAGTTTTCCAGCCAAATATAAAGCAATCACACTATCACGTTTGAATTCCATTGCGGGTAAAAAATTTTCAACTCAACTGAGACGCAAATCGTTTAAAAGGCTTGTAAATAATAAAATTATCTGTCACGTGTCAAAATTTGAGTTCACTGTCATGAACGGTTTGGAAATTATAGCAGTCTTAAGTTGGTTGCAGTTCGAGTCAATTTGGACAGGCGGGCTAAAAGAGGTTATACTAAATTATGGTACACTCATTTTGGCTCAGTAGCGCCATCTATCTTCCAATCCGGGTACTGATCAAACAGCCCTCGTATATGGATGGAAATGGTCCTCGTCACTAATGATTATTTTTGACGCAAAATCGTCCACTTCGTTGTTGAGATTCAGGTGGCCGTGAGCGTGGATTAAATGAGATCCACGGTCAACCCCCATCAGCTGATGGACTGTGTGCACACCAAGTCTTTTATTAAAATGCGCCGCAGAGACGTGCGTGTAATGGCCAATTGCGTGGATCGTCTATTAAATAAAGCTAATATCATAGACATTAACATTAGCTTCAAGTATCTTATTTCATATTGCATTTGTGTACCTCTAAAAAACGCAGTGCGCGTTGATACATGTTATCTACAGTGTTTTTGCACTATTTTTCAATAGTCTGCTTCTTTTGCGTTTTAAAACAAAAACTGCTACGAATAAAAGCTATTTCCACTTAAATATTAGCCTTTTGCAAAGATTAAGAAGTATCAAATCACGTGAGGTGGCGTGCGAATATATTTTGTATCGCCCATCTAACAAATTGTTTAGATTGTATGGTACCTACGATACGTATTAGAATACGTTCTCACACCTATGTACGACCAACACTGATCTGATTAATTGCTGATCAATTGTTTTTGATGTACAGACATACATCATGTACGTCAGTTGCCATTCGACCTCCTCCAATCTGATATCGTTTTGTCAAAAAATCTCTGTGACTCAGACAATTGGTGGGATAACAACAGGCAATAATTGCCGTCCAAAAGAGTCGGTGCCTGTAAAAGACATCACAAACGATGGGCATGTGGTATATTTTCTTGATTAGGTTTTAATCAGTACAGCAGCGTGTCTATTCTCCAAAATTTTAGTATATGCGTATACGAATAAATGGGAATTAGCAACTCTATCATTTGATTTATAACGCCTTAGTCTTTTAATTTTTTTCTTAAGCACTCCGTATCTTTTCCCACTTAAGACTTTGACAATTCCAGATTAAATGAATTGTGATAACAGCGATACCCTACATATATATGCACGCATCAGTGCACACGTATACCGTGCGATAAGCTCAAGCTCCAGTGAATGAATTTGATCTTTATCCTTTTATCGAATGATCAACAGAGGTATGACTCCATACTTGTATTCGTACAAATGAAAACTACTATCAAAAATCTAATCGCCTAGGAATATGTAGAACGGCGTCTTGTATTGTACAGATAACCCCACTAAAGGTGATATTTTTCGTCTGTGTTCAAACAACATAATTAATTTAATTAACATTCATTACGACAAAATTCTAGTATTGCACTGAGACAAAAAAAAAAAAAACCTAAAATCTGTACTCATACTCAGTCGACCATTCCAAAAACGCCACAACAAGATTTGTTACCAATTTATACAAGATTTCCTGTCGACAGTCGCCAGCCACTTAATATTTGTTCACAAGTGCCAAAGCAATTATCACCCTGCTTTTGTCGGTTGGAGCTCCAACGAGTTCGTTTGTCCGCAATATGGCTTACGGATAGGATAGCGGGACAGCGAAATGCAAATTTTCGGTCAATTGGATTTACCTGAGAATTGCTTTGAAAATGCGTATTACAACATGCGTGCAAATTGATTTATAAATATTTTTTTTTCACAAAGCTGTTGACGCGCATGATTAGATACAACGATAGTTTATGCTAAAAAAAAACAGGACCTTTGGATTAGTGAATCAAAAACAACGTTGTTTACGATGGATTGCCGCAGCAGCGACAAATAATAATATCGGAATTTGTTTTTTCTTTTTAAATCACTCGTAGTGACACTGTTTATAAATGCTTTCAGCTTTCAATGCTAATATCGATAACCATAAGATCACCAATGTGATTTTTCATTAGGAAGATGCTTAGACCTCCTGAGAAACAGCGATCGTTTAATAAGGGAATCACAAGAAGAGCGGGTAGGTAATTTAAATTTGTTGTCATTTTGCCATTTTAGTTAAATCATTTTAACACTTCGAGAGTGAACAGTCACAAATTGCATGCAATGGATAAGTGAAAAATTCTAGGAGACAAAAAACATCACGGCTGTTCGTCAGAATGTGTCCGAGAGCCCGGGAACATATGTTTGGAATCAAGAATTGCACATTGCAAGAAGAACTATGCAGCGTATTCTCACGAAAGATTTGCGTTTTTATGCGTGCAAAACCCAACTAACTCAACAACAATATACGGCGAAAAGAGTTCGTCAAAATCTTCTTCAGTGATGAGGCAAAAATCCATTTTACGCCCAAAAGTCAAGACGAGTTTTCCGACGCCCAGAATTCAAAAACTCGCATTGCGCTTCCCAATAAGACAACAAAAACGATTGTCAATCTCTCAATTAAAGGTAAAACAAAAGAGTGTGAAAACGAGATAGGCAATCCTGAATATATTGGGTCTATAACTTATTCGTGCGGTTTGCTAAGAGATGGCGTAACTTGTATTATTCCATTGTTATTAGAACATGCGTTGGAAAGCTACTGTCATTGTACGTCATTTCAGTATATGTCATTCATTTGAAGCGTAAACAACAATAATTTTTTTTCACTCAAATATGTCGAACTTTGTGCCTGAAAAAGTGTTTTTGCGGGGAGTTCTTCTTCATTACTTTAATATGAAGAAAACTGCTGCCGAAAGTCATTGTATTTTGGTGGAAGTTTATGGTGAACATGCGCTAGCTGAGCAAACGTGCCAAAAGTGGTTTGCACGATTTAAAAGTGGTGATTTTGGCTTGGAAGACGATGAACGTCCTGGGCAGCCAAAAAAGTTTGAAGATGAAAAACTGGAAGCCTTACTCTATGAAGATTGTTGCCAAACACAAGAAGAGCTCGCAGAATCTTTGGGTGTCACTCAAGCAGCCATTTCAAAACGTTTGAAAGCATCTGGATATATTCAAAAGCAAGGAAATTGGGTTCCACATGAACTCAAGCCGAGAGACGTCGAAAGGCGGTTTTGCATGTCCGAAATGCTGCTGGAACGCCACAAAAGGAAGTCATTTTTGCACCGGATTGTTACTGGTGATGAAAACCGGATCCATTACGACAACCCCAAGCGCAAAAAATCATATGTGAAATCTGGCCAACCAGTCAAATCAACGGCAAAGCTGGATATCCATGGCGCGAAGGTAATGCTCTGTATTTGGTGGGATCAGATGGGTGTGCTGTATTATGAGCTGCTAAAACCAGGTGAAACCATCAATGGACAACGCTATCGAACACAATTAATCCGTTTGAAGAGAGCAATGGCCGAAAAACGCCCGGAATATGCGACCAGACACGAGGCAATAATTTTCTATCATGACAACGCTCGGCCCCACGTTGCTATTCCGGCTAAAAACTATTTGGAAAACAGTGGATGGGAAGTCTTACCCCACCCGCCTTATAGCCCAGACCTTGCCCCTTCTGACTACCATTTGTTCCGGCCGATGAAAAACGCCCTCACTGAAATACAGTTCACATCAGAGCAGAATATCAAAAATTGGCTTGATTCATTCTTGGCTGCCAAGCCGGCGCAGTTCTTTTGGGATGGGATCCACAAATTGCCAGAAAGATTTGAAAAAGTCATAGCTTCAGATGGGCAATACTTTGAATAATACTATTGTACATGTTTTTCTTAAATAAACGTTCAAATATCTCGAAAGAACTCTTGACAATGAAACGGATCGCCGCTTCAACTTCTGTCCATTGATTTCAAAAAAGCATTAGAAACTGTAGCACAGTGTGCATGCAGTATACTCGTATCTTGCGCAGGAAAATCATTCATATAAATTGGCGACTATTTATCGAAGCAAGTTGTGAAGTAGCGGAGTGACGAGCGTTGTATAAAGGCAAGTGTTCACACATGATCACATAGCAACAATTAACCAAAATCGTTGACACACCAAACTTCCCGCAGCCTTACCAGAATGTTCCCTACAATACATCACTCATGGCTGAATTAAAGGAACCTGAAGTGAAGTGAAGTTTCCTCCAACCTGACAACAGAGAACACATCTACTTATGTCAGCTCCTCCAATCGCTGCCCCACGGAAGCTTATCAATCACTTTAATTCAACTTGGACGCCTTCCGAATGACAACGTAGACTTGATTAACTTGCCTCGAAGAATCAATTGGTCACTACTCTTCTATACCAAACGCTGATGTTCATTGGATCTCGAATTTATTCGAAAAGAAATATGGCATCGCCATTAACCACTGCAATTTGCTTCCAACATCTCACCACAGAAGCAAGCGCAGCTTCAAGCTCAATCTTCCGGCCAAATACGAATGGTTATTCAATAATCCAGCCAGCAATAATTTCAATCTTGGAAAGATGCGTGCTTACAAATAGTTGGAAAATACGATCCAAAAGCAGGATAAAGTCAAGCAGTCCGTCATACCTAAACCAGCAAGTAAATCCAATTTGCCAAGACCCACCTCCTCTTCCCCCAACAAACCCAGCTGCAATTGAAGTTTTAAAACTACAATTTTTCCTAATTTTAAGCTTCCCACCCATAGTCCAACTCCCTCTATTCCACCCCAAATCAAGCCCCAACGTCAACGTGTTGCTTTCGACTTAACCCCTACAACTCAAACTCCCAGCACTCAACCCCTAACACACACGTCTTTCTCCAATTTCGACCACAGAACTAAGTATCTAACTTCATCAGTTCTCACATTTAAACCCCACTTCAGAAACCCTATCCCTCTTCTATTGACTTTCGTATCCCACTGTTAAAATAACGTAGCACACTAGCGATATCACCGAACGTCGCTATGCGCTCTCTACGCTTGGGGATAAAAAGATATATGAGAATATACTATACGTCTATATCTCGCCTATCTGCACGATAAATCCGACTCGGTGTGCTACGAGGGTAAAACAAAAACAAGCGTCATGGTTTCGATCCAGCAGGAAGGCCTTCCTACCGATGTTACCAGTCTCAGGAAACTTTATATAAAGTATCACGAGATTTTCAATACGCCTCCCCAAAAAGTTGCACACCTCCAATGCAGTCGACTTGACCACGATAAATTTTTTCGACCCCAAAGTCATGCAAAAACCTTCCTCTCACCTTCTATTACCAGAACGTAAGAGGACTGCGTTCTAAAACCCACTCCGGTTTGCGTCAATCTCATGCTCTCCCATTTGATATCTACGCTCTGACAGAAACTAATCTTATCCCCAACATAAAAAACCAGGAGTTATTCCCACTTTCTTGTAATGTTTTTCGGGATGATGATCGCACACCCCCCTTGATTGAATCTCCAAATCGACGTGTCCTACTGGCCATTTACAACAGCTTTGACTCCTCTCTCGTTGCAACTTCATCTTCTCCTAATCACGGCTTCGTGTCAGTTAAAATAACACTTACTCGTAGATGCGTGTATGTTATGTGTTGTTACATTCTTCCGGCACAACCTATCGAATGTTACCGACTTGCTATTGCAGCAATTGACAATTTGGTCGACTTATCAGACTCACTTGATGATATCATTATCTTCGGCGACTTTAATCTACCTCAGCTGAAGTGAACTCCGTCTAAAGATCTATCTTCTTTCATCGCTTCCAATCCCATTTCTACTAAGGAATGCTTCTTCTTAGATGGATTAACAGACTCTAGTCTATGCCAAGTCAGTGGCGTTTCCACCTACTAATATGGAGATGTAATTAGACCTTATCTTCACAATTGATCCCATCAAATCCTCAGTATCGTGTTGTCCCCTATCTCTTTCAACTATTGATAACTTTCATCCTCCACTTTTTTTCTCATTTTTCTACAACTCGCCTCGCCAGTCGCCTCCCCCCGCACTTCTATTTTCTTACAATTTTCACAAAGCTAATTTCCGTAAAATCAAGATCTAAGCAGGGTTTCTTTCGAGTTTACCAATCTATCTCTGGTTGCTGCCCTCTCCATTTTTTACAGAGAAATATTCAAATCCATCTCCCTTTATGTGCCATATTCCCGCTATAAAACTTTTTCTACATCCCCTCCTTGATATAATCGGAGACTCCGCTCTCTACGAAACAAAAGAAATAAGTTAAGGGCGGTATTCCTTCCTTCGCACCCACTCTTCTTCCGACTATTCAAATTATTTAGGTACATATCTTCATTTTATTGAACTCCATAAGTCTCTCTATCAGCGCTACCTGAATAGTGCGCAAACCAATCTCATAAATGACCCCAAGTCGTTTTTCAATTTGTCAATTGCAAAAGTAAGACTGTTGGTTATCCTTCCTCCCTCGCTTTCGAATCCAAATCTTCAAACAATCATTTGCCAACAACTCCTTCGCACCAGATCCCTCTTACTACAATGCTCTATCAAATTTCTCCATTCGTCCCTTTCTCACTCAAAATTTCGATCCTGCAGTTATTGAAGAAAAGTTACTAAATCTTAAAGATGAATTTGTACCTGGCCCAGACGGGCTCCCCGCCGTGTTTCTTAAAAAATGCTCTTCCAACCTGTCTCTACCCGTTTCCTATCATTTTCGTATATCCCTTACACAAGGAGAATTTCCCCAGATTTGGAAGACCTCTATTGTAATCCCGATACACAAAAAGGGGATCTAATCATGAAGTTATCAATTATCGCCCCATTGCTAAACTCTCTCATATACCCAAACCCTTTGAAAGCATTTTATACGAAACCTTAAGCTTCAAACGCAAGCCTTTTATTTCGCCCCGACAACATGATTTTCTAAAAGGTAGATCGACTACCACAAACCTAGTTGAATTCGTGTCTTTTGATCTCTCAGCCTTAGAAAATGGCAAAGAAATCGATGTTATCGCAACTGATTTCACTAAAGTGTTTGATAAGGTATCTCATCAATTGATCCTCTTCAAATTGTCTGCTCTCGGCTTTGAGCCCCTTTTGTTAAAATTGATTTCTTCTTACCTCATAAACCGTTATTACCTAATCAAGTCATAAATACTGGTACACAACTGAACTCACTCATTACGAATGCAACACTGGGCGCATCCATTTCGTATTGATTGCGATTTGACAGTTGATATTTATGCTTCATTGTGACGTAAAAAGTTTTTTAACATTTATTGCTTACAATCATGGAATGGAGCGACATCGAAAATCGTATTGTTGTAGTTGGCCTACTTAAATGCAACATGGAAAAATGCGATATCTTTAGGACGTTGCGACCGCTTGGAATCACTCGCAATTTTGTGTATCGTGCTGCGAAGTTGTTTGAGGATACTGGTGGAGTACGAGACCGTCAAAGATCCGGCCGTCCGCGCACTGTGAGAACTCCGAAAGCGATCAAAGCCGTGAAGAAACGAATCGACCGAAAACCGCTGCGAAAACAGAAAATCTTGTCGCGGGAAATGCAAATTTCGCAAAAATCCATGTCTCGCATTATCAAAGAAGATTTAGGACTCAGCGCGTACAAGCGACACACTGGACATCTGCTCCATTTTTGCGAGAAAAGAGTGAAAACATTGGCCAAAGTATATCAATCAACCGTCTTGAAACCTATTGTGAAGTCTCTCAACCAATCAATATTCAACAACAAGCCATGGACTTTCCAGCAAAACTCTGCTCCAGCTCACAAAGCAAAAACGACTCAACTGTGGCTCAAAAGCAACGTTCCGGACTTCACATCAACGGATGATTGGCCAGCTGGTAGTCCAGACCTTAACGCGTTGGATTACAAGTTTTGGTCCATATTAGAGGGCATGTCTTGCTCTACTCGACACTCAAATATTGAGTCGTTGAAGCGAGCCCTTGTCCGTGCAGTGGAAAATTTCCCCATGCATGAAGTCTTAAGTCTTGCTGGAAGGCAAATAGAAGACATTTCGAATAAGTTGTTCTAAGATTTGTAGCCATTGGGTTATTCACCCAATAAAAACAGAACAAAAAATTGTTTAAATATTAATTCGTTTTCATTTGGCGCTGATTTTTCTGTGTGTATTTATGTCCGTACTAGGTATAGTGTTCGGGTTAGATCCGCCTTTTCTGTTTCATTCCTGGACTCATCTGGAGTTCCACAAGGCAGTCATCTTGGCCCTCTTCTCTTCATTCTTACTATCAAGGATGGTGAGGGGGTCATTAAACACTCCTCCCTCTCCCTTTACACTGACGACACAAAATTTTTTAAAACTATTTCCTGCCTGCTGATATTCTCTTCATTCATCGATTGTTCTCAGGTACCATCAACTGCGGATGCATTTTGAACTCCATCTCCTTCAATACCAACGCTCAACTTCCTAAAAACTATCAGGAAACAATAAGTTCTTGGAGGAATTTGAGATCCGAAACATGCTACCACCACAACTCTTTTAGTGGTAGTTGGAGATGTTTTACAGAGCAACAAGTAATTGAGTGGAGCTTCACGACCCATCTAGCACACCTCAACTTTGTTGCCGATATTTGACTGTTATCGCACAAGGAGCCCCCGCCCAATTATAAAGGCTTCTTCCATCAATGGCGTTGTCTAATAAAAAGCTGGGGCAGAGCAAATCACTGGTCTTATCGTAACGGTTTTCTGAAGTTAATGCCTCTGAAGATTGCTACGATTTGACCAGTTACAAGGTGTCGATCATAGGTCCTGTTGGCGACAAGACCACAGGTATTCAATACCAGAATTTAAATCAAGATACCATGAGAATCAGGGGCTCCTCGGACTTGAAAAGGTACTCGTATACCCCTTGTGGAAGCTTCACGGTGCCTGTGGTTTAAAACGTAAAAAGTAGGAAGGGTCTTCCAGTTAGTTTCGACCCGATGTAGAGTTGCAGGAAGTACTGGGTGCTGCGACCCTAAGATAAGCAAGAGGTCTTAGGACGGCCTCGACTCATTCCAAGGGTGAAACTTGTGCCTCCAACACAATTTCTATTTTGGTATCAAAGGAATTGACAGAGAGTGATAGCAAGGCGTAGCCATGAACGTATGGGCACTCAGTGAAATTAAGCCTACACAGCAGGAGTTCACTTTAAACACTAGAGACACTGTTATTGCACAGGTTTATAAATGACCAGTGGTTTGATGACAGGATGACTCCGATGAAACAAAAATCATTGGACTTCCCTTTAAATCTTGAAAAAGTCATATTGCAGGACAATAGGTCGAGAAATTGCCTAAACGTTAGCAGCTGGGAAGCATTCATGCGACAGTCCACGGCCTACAAACACGTAGTATCACAGTCGTACACTAACCTGAACATTCCTCATCTTTATATAATACATAGAATCCGTTAGTCATCCCTTGTCGAACCTGAATCCTTAATGTACGATATTAGTGCCTGTACGGAGGCCTGCAGTTCGTAAGCGAGAGCTAGTTATAAGGTGGTGACGTCGTTCCAGTCTAATTTCGCTGAATGTTCCCTCTAAAATATTACGTTT
The DNA here is from genome assembly GCA_963966105.1 of Volucella zonaria. Lineage (NCBI taxonomy): Eukaryota > Metazoa > Arthropoda > Insecta > Diptera > Syrphidae > Volucella > Volucella zonaria. Next base: position 183,941,611 of record OZ014532.1, read on the forward strand.
TAGATATTTAAAGAGAACTTTTAAAGCGCGTGCTTACAGTTTGAGCTTTCTCTTGCAATCGGTAGACGGTAGATGCTCGTAAAGGGTGCACTCTATGATTGGAATCGGTGCTGCAAAAGTTGATTACCGTTTTCACTGCGGGCGCAGAGTCTATGTTGGAGTTTTGTCGTATTATTGTCTATATTTTCTGATCAAAAAGTACCTGGAATTCTTTAACATATAAATCGAAAACGGTTAAGGGAGTAACCCTTTAAAGTAATCCCCGTTACATGCAATACACCTATTCCAACGATTCCTCTAATCTTCAAAACACTTTTCATCGCCTTCAGCTCCTTCTGCGAATTCTCCTTTTTCGCCACAATCATCTCAAAACGCTATCCGCGAAGTGATAACTGGAGTTGTGGGAATAGGGAAAAGTCACAAGGAGCCATGTCAGGTGAATACCGAACTTGCGGACCGGTATAACCGTTGTTTTTGATCAAATAGTCGCGTACAAGATGAGATGTGTGAGCAACAGATTCAGCACTCTCGGCACAAACCGCGCTTCAACTCGTCCCATGCCCAAAACATCTTGCATAACGCTCTGCACCGATCCGAACTAGACACCCAGATGGGCTGCTATCTCCCTGATGCTCACACAGCGATCTGCGAGGACGATTTTCCTAACTTTTTCGATATTTACGTCAGTCATACTAGTGACAGTACGGTCCGCTTTAAACTCTTTGTACCACTCGTACACTTGCGTTTCAACGTTGTCGAGTCCCCTTAAGCTACCGTTAATATTTTCAACGCTTCCGCACATGATATTTTGTTTGGAACACACAAAATTTCAGGCAAGCTCTTTCCTCAACGTTTGCTGTTATAAACGTCACTTGTTTATAAAGATATCACGCAAAAACTCCCGACAAATGGCGCTCAAACAGATATTTCAGCGCCAGATGAGAGATGTTTTTGATCAGAGGGTATTTCCTAATTCTGCTCTATTATGGCCATCTTCCAACTTATCGACTTTCTTTGCTTTTCTTATGCACTAGGTTAATTGGAGGGTTACACTGAAGAATCTTGACATTTTTTACTCTTAGAAAGAGATTGGTAAAAAAAAAGCATCGGTTGTTACCTTGGACGAACTCGTGCGTACGGAGAAAATGGGCTCTGTATGCCGACTCAGTATAGTACCTACAGTGTTGGCCAAAAATAAAGCAACTTTTACATAAGCACACGATTCTGCGGTAAATATATTCGAAAACAAAATAAAAGAAACAAAAATAATTGTTCATAAGCAGAAAAAAAAGATCACCAAACCACTCTTGAACTATATTTGAAGCATGCTTTGGATCATTATCCTGCTGAAATAACCATTTCAGTGGCAATTCCTCGTCAGCGTGTGGCAGTATATCGTTTTCAAGTATACTTTTGTAAATAAGTCGGACCATAAATCCATCTATTTTATGTTTCCGACAAATTTCATGTCCAGAGAAACATCTTCATGAAATAATGTTATCTCCTCCATGCATCACAATGCACTTTAAGTATCGAGGATCCAATGGATTCGTCGGAAAATAGTACCGCTTTCCACTTCCAATACTTAATGTGGCCATTTGCAAATTTCAGTCTTGCGCTTTTGTTTTTGGCTGAAATAAATGGTTTCTTTGCGATCCTGAATTATGAAAGACCACCATAAACAGCTCTCCGACGAAGTGTCTTGGCGCTAACTTTTGTAATAAGCTCATTTTGTAATTTTGATGACATAAAGGGATTACTCTTTATCGTCCTAATGATCATTTTGACTTCCCGGTATGAGATAACTCTTGGCCTACCTCCTCGGCTTATCACCGATTTTGGGATTGAATAGTTTTTGGATAATTCAGATTGTGAAATATCACTTTTACAGTGTGTTTGACAGAAGTGTGTGTCTCGTACAAATTAACCCGTTAGTCGCATACGATAAAAATTGTTGGTTTCCGTTCCTCCTCTAAATCGCAGTCAAATTTTACTTTAGTTGCATCTCGTTATTGAAAGTTACGTCTTGTATTTCCTAATGAATGCTTGTTGCTAATCCACGGGAACCGAAATTATCCGTTACAGGTGCAGCAAAGTATTTTGAAATGATTTAGCGAACATGGAGACGTTAGCGATTTTCCAGAACGGAGAAAAACAGTAACCACTTCAAAAGCCGTTAAAAACAAAGTACTTACAATTTTTAAAACAAGACAAATGGCTGTTTCTGTGCGGCGGGTTTCGGAAAATCGGTGACCATTACCGGGAATCTCAATGTTCAAAGAATGATCCAACTGCACAAAAAAGAATTGCTGGGATACGCTGAAGTGCTTTTGGGACATGGCTAGGCCACTACAAGAGGACAACGATCGTAGTCGTACCTGTCAGGGCTTCAAAGAGAGAAATAACGTCAATGTGTTGAATTGGCCATCTCAGTCTCCAGATGCCAATCTGATTAAAAACGTCTAGAGACTTATGAAGCAAAGGAAAAAAGGAAAAAATGTGAGGACAATAAAACAGCTTAAACTGATTTTAAAAAAAATTTGCTGCTGTCGACAAAGGTGCGAGGCGATAATTGGGAATAGAGCAGACTAGACAACATATTAAGTACATTGCGCAGCAAGGGAAACACGCTTTTGTCAAACACACTGTATATTTGCAATAATTCTTTTCTTTAATCTCATTGGAGTATTTATTTCTGGCCACTTTAGATAAAATTTAGGGAACAGGATTTTTAGATCTTGCTGCAGAAGACTAATGAGTCAATTATCTTTTTTTTTAATATTGACAATGCAGATATGAGTGGTTTGGTCAAAGTGGCGGGTTTTTTTAGAACGGAGAACTTTAAGGAAAAATTACGGAGCAAATTGAATTGCTTTTGTTTTGGGCAGCTGAAAAGTAAAGTGAATTCAATTGAATATCGGAGTTTTTTTTTTAGTGCCGTAAAATTGCTGTTCATTAATTTTATAAATTAATCAACAATACTCCAAGCTATTGGCATCATTTTTTTTTTAACTTTAAACTAAATTTATATGAAATGTATCGCAAAACACGGACTTGCGATTTTAGTTGCTTTAGTTTTTGCCAACACTGTATGTTAAATGTGAATAGTATTGTAGACCAAATGCAACGGAGGTACATTGGCAGATGAAAATAAAGATTCAAAACAAAGTGCCAGTTTCCCACTGTCCCCATGACTTCTTCCAACTTTATAAAAGGCGACAGAAATGTAAAATTTGGAAGTAAAATTGTGTAGGCCTAGACTGTAACCAACGACAACAGCAGACAGGTTGACAAATACAATTATCAACTACTTAAGTTATTAAACCCGCAGGTGTTTTAATTAAGTGACTATTTATTCTTAAGAACAAACAAATAACTTGTTTACCGACAAAATAATAAGGCCTTTCCTTCATACGATTATTTTAATGAAATTTGGTCAAAGTCATGTCACTTCGATAAGCTCTTTCAAATGTTGAACTTAAAAAACAAAATTTATTGATCCAGTTTTCCTTTAGGGTGTTCTCATCTTAATGATGCAAATTAATTCCCCGACAATCAGTAAACATCTCTCCGTACTTTGACTTATTTGCTGGGGTATTTTAACATTTTTCTGGTTCTTTGACTTCGCGAAATCTTTTTAGAGTTGACCTCTTCAAGCTATTTGCCCAAAAAATCTCAAGCGGCATTTTCTCCAAGTTGACGTATTACATTTGCAGCATCGAATAAACTTTACATTTGTCTTTTGAGTCGCTTAAAGAAAACCAATCTCGTCGCAGACGCCATAAACCAAATCAAATTTCACACTGTTCTAATTATCTGATCATGAATATCAACGATTTAATATGTTGAGCGCGAAATAAGAAATAAAGTTGGGGATTTAAAGTAAATAAAAAATCAATTTTGTGGAACATATTATACACAATATCCACACAATGTGTTAACTTGCCACCTTCTGTTTGTTTACATAAACAATTTTATTTCAGTTTTTATATTTATTATTTTTTTTTCATTTAGTTCGTTTCATTAACAAATTCCTGGGAAAAATTAAGGCAAACTTAGTTATGATACCTTAAACAGGTTAAACGCAAACGCAAAACTGGCCAATGGAATTGGATATTGGATTTTGAGGCGCGTTTTAACGGTCGATCTGTAAATAAAATATAAATATGAGGTTCGATGTTGTTCACAACATCCAGAAATGCGCGTGTAACAATTATGTTTGTTGTTCAGTCCAAGGTTATAAATAGTGTAAATAGCAAACATACTACATCAAAGTTTTTAATGTTGTAAAAATGCTGTCAACATCCTATTATCAGGGGTCGTACGTAGGGTTTACTACCCGGCCACGTGAAAACCCTACCAACCAATAGCCCCGGATTTAATGCTGACAACCTTGCAAAAACAAGAAACAAAAAAAGGAACATGGAATGTTTAGACCTTGAACAGGCCACGTGTATCCGAACAATTAGCGGAGGCCTTCCACTGTGATAAAACAAATATCACTGCCATCCAAATCGGGGAGATGGACCGGACAGGCGCAATGTGTCATATACCGGGTGACTAACTCGAACTGTAACTTTTTAAAATGCTATAATTTTTTTATTTTTTGATAAATTTTATTGTGCCAAAGCAAAAAATCTTGGAAAATACATCAATTTTCAAATTGTATCAGTAGTTTTCAATATGTCCACCTTTGGCGCGAATAATGGCCTTGAAAGCATCGCACGCTGCTCGCAAGTGGCTCTGCGGTATTTTGGTCCATTCCCGGCGAAGTGCTTGTTTGAGGTGGACCAAACTTTGGTATTTTTTAGCGCCAAGCTTCGCCTTCAAAATACCCCGACAGAGTGTCGAAGAAATGAAGTGTGGAACATTGTTTTTTAACCAATCTTGGCTGACGCGCGCTTTGTGAGACGGTGCCGAATCTTGTTGAAATGTCTACGGTCTCCGACCGAAATGATTGTTTGCTCAAGGCTTCAATACTGCCTCTAAGACAGTTAAACGGTATACGATCGCATTAATTTTGACGCCACGGTCCAAAAATACGAGTGGAGAGCGACCATCGGCGGTTATGGCGGCCCATCGGCGGTTATGCCTGCTTTCTGCTGGCCGTCCGATGGTGTAAATTTTCGAAGGACCTCTCTGGCAAGTAAGCTCGGTCATTTTGTTTGTTGACATATTGCTCGATAACAAATGGCGACTCATCGGAAAAAACCAAATTCGGCAACTCACCACTTTCCTGCAAGCGTAGCAACTCCTTCGCTCTTTCGACTCCAACTTTTTTCTGTTGCGGTGTAAGATCGTGTGCTTTTTGGAACTTCAATGGCTTGAGCCCAAGCTCATTTTTCAGTATGTGTTGCATCCGTTCCAACGATATGTTGAGCTCACGAGCCATTTTTCTTCGACTTCGACGCGGATTTCGCTCAATTCGAGCCTTCACTTTCCGAACCATTTCTGCCGATGTTGCTGTTTTTTTATGAACACTTCCATGGCGTTTTGCAACGCTGCCAGTATCACGGTAACGAGCTATGGTTCGAGATACAAATGATTTATTCACGTTGAGGTGCTGGAGGGCTCTAACGATAGCTACTTGTGGTTTTCCAGGAAAATATAAAGCAATCACACTATCACGTTTGAATTCCATTGTGGATAAAATTTTTTCAACTCAACTGAGACGCAAATCGTTTCAAAGGCTTGTAAATAATAAAATGATCTGTCATGTGTCAAAATTTAAGCTCACTGTCATGAACGGTTTGGAAATTATAGTAGTCTGAAGTTGGTTGCAGTTCGAGTCATTCAGGGTGCACTATGATAACTGGTTCAGAGTACAGAAGCACCGTCTATTTGGGTGTACATTTGTTGTAATTAAAAGCGGCTGTGACCAAACGCAAAAAATCTTACCAAAAGGTAAGAAGTACGTGTCAAGATAGCATGAACTGAAAAGAAACTTGTAGAGCTGAGCAAAGTAGTAAAGTCGCAGTAGGGGCTGAGGATATGAAAAAAAAAAAAAAACGAAAGCCACAATTTCCATCCACCCGATCAAAATGAAGTAAGGATACGAGCAATATTTTAATTTCGGTATAAGAAGGCTGGAAGGCTCACCAAGCTATGATACTAAAGAAAGCAGGAAAAATAGTTTAGTAAGAAGTATACCTCATTGATCAATAAGTTCCCGGATTAAAAAATACAAGTTTATCCATCTAAATCTAATATTGTCCCCTTCAAAGTAATCCTCATCGACTGCAACACACTTATGCCAGCGCTTGATTTAATCCTCGAAACATTTTTTATATTCGGTTTTCGGTATGTCCATCAGTGCTTCCTGCGATTTTTTTATTACTTCCTCTCGGCTGTTGAAACGCGTTCCCCGTGGAACGTGGTTTTTTAACTCGATTGAACAGAAAGAAGTCACAGTGAGCCAAATCAGGTGAATTCGGTGGCTGTTGGATGGTATTTGTTGCATTTTTCGTCAAAAAATTACGAATACTGATGGCACTGTGCGACAGTGCGTTATCATGGAGCAAAATCCACGAGTTTTCTGCCCACAATTCTGGCCTCTTTCAGCGAATTGCTTCACGCAAACGTCTCTACGTCTCATAACGCCCAAATAATACTCGTACTCTTTGTTTAACGTCTGGTCTTCTGGCAAAAATCCATGATGCACAACGCCGTTGTAATCCATGAAAACCGTGAGCAATGTCTTCTTTATTGACTGAAAACGACGTGGTTTTTTTGGTCTCGGCTCATTTGGTGAACGCCATTCACTTGCCTGATGTCTGGATTGCGTGTCGTACTCATAAACCCACGGCCACGTCTCGTCTGCAGTAATGATCCTTTTGATGAATGTGGGATCGGATTCAGCCTCGCAAATCATCTCTTTTGCGACGTCAACACGGTCTCTTCTTTGCATGAAATTGAGGTCTTTTTGCACCAACTTTGCTGCTACACGACGGAAACCCAAATCATTAACCAAAATGTCTTGGACGGATCCATAGGCAATGTTCAAGTCCTCCGCTATCTCTTTGATGGTTAATTTCCGGTTATTGACCAACATTTCTTCTACTTCATCAATGTTTTCGTCGGTTTTCGATGTCGATGGTCTGCCACTGCGTTCATCATCTTCGATTGACTCACGACCACTTTTGAACCGCTTGTGCCACTGGTAAACCACCGTTTTCTTTAGAGAATCGTTGCCGAAACACGTTTCCAACATTTCCAACGTTCGCGCACCATTGAATCCGTTTTTTACGCAAAATTTAGTACAAGTTCATTGTAAAAAATTGGAAAAAAATCGCCAACACACACATGGATAGATGTACTCTTGGCTACGTAACTTTTGCAAATGTCAAGCTATGACGCTAAGATTTAGACGGAATGTCAACAACAGATTTACCAACTTAACGAAAAAAAACAGAACTCAAATCGGAACAATGCGAGCGCCACACGGTGGTTATTCCGGTGGTCAAGGTGGTATACCAATTTATTTCCCAATTTGAGCTGAAAAAATTTTGAAGAATAGAATCTTAGCATCATTTGACCGATCCACGAGAAAGGAGACCCCCTATGCCAACTATAGAACCATCAATCTCCTTATGGCGTCTCCTCTGCCGTAATATCTGAACGCCTGAAGCCATTTGGCAACGATCTGATTGGCCACTCCAAGTGGGTTTTAGGGTTTTTGACAAGCCGATGCCCTGTCATGTGATTTGTTTTTAAGAAAATTGCCCTAAACTTGCAAACCAATAACTGAGGCGCAATTTTCCAAAAGTCTGTGAAACTACAGCAGAGCCTCGATAATCCGAACACCCAAAATTTATACCCTGTTCGGACTAGCTAATCGTTCGGATTATATGTCGTATGCAGACATTTTGAAGGAATTTTTCGAAACAAAACAAAGTTTTTCGTAATTTAAAATATGTTTTGATAATGTAAAAAATGTTATATACGAGTATGTAATACATATTACAGTGTAATGCAATTTATGTAATTACGCGCAATTTTTAAAGGATTCCAATATAGTGCTTTGACGAGTGGTATTTAGCGACATAGAAAAGGCTTTATCCCATATTTTACGTAATAACATTTTTTCTGGATTCGAAATATCGACTTCACCCGCCATTCTAAGCAAGTGTTTAAGTCAGACACAACTTGAGTATGTGGAACCCTCGCAACTGGTTCCGATGACTTCAATTCTTCTTCGCTTTCGATGTCCTGCTGATTCATTACTTATCTTACTATTGTTTCATCAGATAACGGCTCCCAGCCGTCAATGTCATCATTGATTAACAAGAAATTGTTAGTGTCTACTTCTGAAAAGCCTCTCTTACGAAAAAAGGCTTAATGGGAGATCATCTTCGTGATCAAAATCATCTACATCTTGGCTAAACATTTCCTCTGATTCGAATGACAAAGGCCACAGAGGCTTCCAAGACTTTCTAATCAAATTTGAAGACAATTGCTGCCAACTTTGAGCCAATGAAAACACTGCATCTTTCATTGTGGTCTTTTTAAGCAGCTCAGATACTGCACATTCTGGATCAACTTCTTGCTGGGCAAAAATTTTCAATAGGAGTTTTTTCTTGTATACCACTTTAATGTTTTGAATCACATATTGGTCCATGGGTTGAATAAGAGCTGTGCAATTATGTGGAATGTACGAAACAGTGACATTTTCGTCGATCGATTGCAGATCTTCTTCAAGTGGATGCACTGGTGCATTGTCAAGAAGTAAAAGTGCTTTTAGCGATAGGTTTTTTTTTTCAATAAAAATTTCTTTACTTCGGGAATGAAATGTCCTTTTAGTCACTCTAAAAATATTGGTCTTGTAATCCAAAGGCACTTTGTGCATTCCGGTTGCATTTGCGCATGGCGTAAATGTGATCCTCTGCTTCGATACTTTGGAACTCTCTGACCCAGATGCCAGCGTTTTGTCTGGCATCATTTTCCAATACAAGCCTGATTCGTCAGCATTATAGATTTGATCAGCAATCAGATCTTTTCCCCTACAAACGTCCATAAATTTTTCCTAGAATGGTTTCATGGCTGTTTCATTATTCGACAATTTCTCACCGGTTAGTTTTAGTTGGCGTATAACCTTTTCTTAAAATTATTTAACTATCCTCTACTGGCAACAAACTTTCCTTTTTCAAGTCTTTCTTGGAAAAATTTGGCCTTTTCCATCAATACTTCACCTGACAAAAGGATGTTCCTTCTTCGCTGCTCTAGAAACCACGTAAATAAAGCATCTTCAAACCGGGAGTTTTCAGGAGTTTTTAAGGTTTTTCTGGTGCCTGGACCTTTTTTCTGTGTTTATTTCAAATGACTTTATTTTTTCCTTCTTGCGTGTAATGTCAAAAATAGTAGATATTCCAACGTTATACTGCATTGCAAGAACTGATAACTAGATACCTTGCTTAATCTTGTCCAAAATCTCGCACTTTTGTGATATTGTTAATGTGATATGTTTCCTTTTCTTCGATGTTGAAGCCATAATTTAAAAAGCACACGATATGGTCGAAGAAACACCAAGCAACAGTGTTAAATAAAACAAAACTGCACGACAAACCGACGTTAAAAAATGTAAGCCCGATTCAATACATAAAATAGTTTTTACTTATGACTTAAGATCCTCCTCATTTATATTGCAGTTATCTCGTTGCAGCTGTCCACCCTGAAGATACACAGTTACGCCTACGCAGTTAGCCTGAGGTCATCCCTTTGCCCTACTGCCCAACCAAAAATTTACGACCCCCCTTTGTTGTTGACGATGATGATTGACAGCTAAAGGGTTGTAATGGTCCTGGATTGAGATGCCATCTTTATGATTTATGATCCAAATGTTTGTATCTGCGTATTATTGCGATTGTTGATGTGAAGTGATACCTTTCTTCGTCATCGTTCTCCGGTACATCTGCTTACACTGCGCGTCAATTTAAAGTTACTGGAAAAAGTAAGGCCCGGTGCACATACTCGTAACCTGCAAAATAGATAGGAAGAAATACATTGCAGCTCATCTGCACCGGGCCTACGGGAGCAGACTTAGTATTGCGTGGTGTGTGTGGCACTGCGAGTGACAGTAGACTCAAGTTAAATCAAGAAAATCTTCGAATTTTCGCTCTCGTTCCCGGACCCAGGAGGGTCGTTCGGATTACTGAGGCGTGCGGATTATCGAGGCCCTGCTGTACTTGCATACATAGCGAGCTGCTACTGATGTGATTGCAAGTGTTGAAACAGATACGGCGAAAATTGGCTTACGTGTGAATGAACGAACAACATCGATGAAACGGACAAAACGTCACAATATAGAGCTATAACTTCGAAGTAGTTCGAGATTTGGCAATGACACCTAATCAAACAAAGAGCTCTCAAATCGCTATTTCTTTGGCCTAAAAAGGCATAGTTTAAGTAAATAAATAAAGTGTGTGTGCTAGTTTTAAATGTCTGTCTAATGTTAAATATTTTATATCAAATGCAAAAATGTCCTCGTCAATACCTTTTCTTTCTTTCTTATCTAGCCTTACCCCAAAAAATGATAAAGGCTCTTTCTCCTGGACATCGCACCGAGGTCAAAATTTATTCTCATCAACAAGGTTTGTATCCAAGCTATATAACACAATAGCAAGCGGATAGGTGGTGTGCTAACCAGTTTTCCAACTTAATGACTTTTTTTTAACTTTGTTAAACGTCGGCCTTACCACAACAGTGGGATTTCTTTCGAAGATGGAAGTAACACTTGGACGGAATACCCTCTAAATCTTTCGGATTTCTTTAATGGCTTCATAGAACACAACATCTGTCAACATTTACCAACAAGCAGGTATCTTGAACTCCTACTATCTATGACGCTACGACATCAAAACAGTACTCGAGGACTTCAATGCTAAAAAGGCATTAAGAAAATAAATGATACATAAGCAACGCAAGGTTTCCACACTAAAGGATTCACTTAATAATATGGACAAGTTCAAATGCGGCCAACCAAACCAACTGATCGATATGCCTTCAATATATTGTATTGACGAGCATCAAGGGTCAACGCCCGAGTTAGAAACAAGCTAAAGAATTTCGCTGCGACTGATAAGCCACTAAAATGCTTTTATTACAGGTTATGTCCATTGTTCCCTATACTTAGTTATTAACCCTGAGACCTGCAGAGAGACTGCTGATAAAAAACTAATCTCGTGTGGTTTATTTATTTCAAACCCCACAAATGCCTAGTATCACAAGCACGATGATAACCCGTTCATTTAAACAGTATTATCAACCACTGACTAAAAAAAAACATTAGATTGGAAGATTGATATCGAATGAAGGAAACCCAGGAAACATGAAACAAATCATCGATCGCGTCCATGCATGGACGGTGATTGGAATTGCTCTATGTACTATATCCCATCTTCGATTTATTAATTTTTTTTTTTTTTATAATTTGCGCGCGCTCAATAGATTTACTAGTAGGTATCCTCAAAATGCTTGCACACACCGCGGAGGAAGTAAAATCAGGGAGGAAAGAAAGAGAGGTGCCGATAAACGTTGGTTTTAAATGTTTGATAATGATTAGGAAATAAAGAGCTAGGCAGGGCATTGCATAAGCGAGTTGTACGGCTTAGGAATGAATCACAATATTTTAGAGTACGTGGGCATTGTACTCCAATTCCGGGCGGATAAACGCCTTATATATTGAGGCCATATCAGAGCGGGTGAATCATTTCTTACATCACTTGAAGAAACCTAAACGTTTGGCAGCATTTTTGACGACACCGAATATGTGCGCATTCCAACGTAAGTTGTCATTGACACACATACCGAAAATGGGAAGCTTTTCGGTTTCGACGAGTGCAAGTGCCATTCATGGATAACGGCTGGGTGTTTAAATTTCGCTTTAACGACAGCAGACAGCATTGTGTTTTGGAGGCATTAAATTCTACTCTGTTAATGGTTCCCCAATTAGTTTAGATCCCCATGCCGTTAATATCAGAATTTAATAGGCTTTCAAGCACAAATCAACCGTTAAAATTCATAACCGGAATCATTCCGAGTGAAGAAAATCTCTCCGTCCTATTCGGACTCCCACCCCTGGAGAGCCAATATCGAAACCAAACACACCTGAGTTTCAAACCACATCACAACAATGCTTTCCTTTCTCCTCCTTCTATTTTTCCGCCCGCGCCCAGACAACAGTAAAAGGGTATCATAACCCCTTAGGCGCGTGTAAATTATAAAAAAAAAAAAAAAAAACATACGCTGGCGTTCCCGTTTTACAGCCGAAGATCAGCGACGTGTGTACTGGAGGAGAGTACTGTCGTCAATAAAAAAATATATTGGACTAGAAGTAGCAGAGTAGCAGACAAGAAATCGTTGATCAAAATTGAAAAGAGTGTCGGAGACAGAACGGAGCCCTGGGGTACACCAGCATTTATTTTGTGAATATCAGGCTTGAAACCATCCAAGACAACTTGAATTGATAAGGTAATTTCTAATCCACTGAAGAAGAGAGTCATAGATCCCAAAAACACGCATTTTCGATAAAAGAGCCTGATGCCAAACTCTGTCAAATGCCTTAGAAGTATCAAGTGTAACTATCTTGCTTTCGCCACCAGATTGATGTATGCTTTGGGTCCATTTTTCGATGAGACATGCCATCAGATCACCAGGGAACCTGTTGCTACGAAAACCATACTGCCGGTCATTGAGATATTTTCGTGTTTCGAGATATTTCATGAGCTGACGGTTTATCAGTTTGGAAAGAAAGGACGCAGGTGTAATGGGTTTGTAGGACAGAAGTAGATTCGCCTTTTTTAGGGACGGGCTGGACAAAAGTTGTTTTCCATTTGCTCGGAAAGAAGCCTAGTAGGATGGAAAAGCTTACGCAGTGGTTTTGCAAGTGGTATATTTCCTCTTCAGAAGAAAGGGAGATATGCCATCTGGACCAGACTATTTGTGAATGTTAAGATCTTTAAGAACTCTTACTACTACACGAGTGCGAAAGTGAATTCGTACCATTGAAGATTCGACGCACTCAAGTGTAGGAGGGGAAAAAGCACAATCTAGGAGTGTTGAGCTAGCCGCAAAGTGTGCAGCAAGCAGATCGGCCTTGTCCAAGGAGCTGACACCTGGAATGTCATTGTAAATGAGCATTGGGATGGAGGATGAGGCAGAATTTCTAATATTTTTGATGAACAACCAAAAATGTTTACTACCTTTGGGACATTGTAGTACTTTTTGCCTCAGCTTTTGGTCGTATTGAAATTTCTCACGCTTAAGAAAGACGTTGCAGTGATTCCTGGTTCGTTTAAACTTTTTTCGATTTCCTCGGTCGGGTTGGTCTTGAAGGACTGAAAAAAACATTTTTCTAACCCTGACAGTCTCTTTACAGTTCGATAAAGGCAATTAGAAGTCTCACCAGAACTATTGGGCCATGTTCCAATTTAATGTTGCCTATAAAGTCCTACTCAACGCGTAAATCCTTTTACACTCAACAAATGCATTCCGACAAATCGATTTTTCACGATTAAAAAATTCTCGGAAAGATCAATTAGTTTGATACGTCGCATGCAGGCGTTCATCATCTGAATCTCTACAAGGTGATCGCTGATTTCAAGATTCGTTCAGTTGTGTTGGGCGGATTTCGGTTAGGAGATCAACTATCATGTGATTTTTTTTAATTTAATGGATCAGGTGTTAATAAAGAGAGATTGGAGGTACTTTTTTTCGAAATTAGAAAACAATCAAAAAATTAAATTTCATCGGGTAATCTTTGTTATTATACAAAAGAACCATTCTTTACATTTATTTTTTAAAGATTATTTCTTTCAAATGTACGGCACCTGCGGCTAACATGGTCTATTTGAAGTTCCAATGTTCGATGACGCGTTCGAGTATTCCGAGTGGTGTTTGACCTATTATTCGAGTAATGTTGGCCCCTAATTCCTTAATAGTAGCCGGCTTATCCATGTATACTTTGGAATTTACCTAGCCCCATCCACCGGTCCAGAGTTTGAAATTACCCGTTCACCGAATCGTTCTCGCAATAAAGCCATGGTTTCACGGGCTGTGTGGCGTGTGGGATGTGGGGACGTAATGTTGGAACCAAATATAGTCGAGACCACGGGTTTCAATTTCACGCAGCAAATAGTCCGTTATCATTCACAGTTACATTCCGGCCGGCCTCAGGTTTGAGGAAATATGGGCCGATGATTCCACCAGCCCATAAACCACACCTAACCTTTGTTTTGTCTGGATATAATGGCAGCTCTTGAACCTCTTCGGCTTGCTCAGTACCGCCAGAAACGGGCCTAATTGTTGAACAAAATTTTGTTCGTTTCAAGAGCGCAACGACTGAAACGGTGACAATTCAGAAGGTCGGCCGGTTTCCGTTCTTCCACGAATTGAGTTTTGTACGTTTTTAAACCAATAATTTGAAGACGCTGTGCCGGGCTTACGATGGTGGAATGTCAAACGGAACTAAAATACTCTATCAGTGTGACAGGACGCAAGCGTGATCTCTCATGAAATCCCCACTGGAAAAAGTACCTCTAAAAGAGCCACCCTTTAGTTCTTCAATAAGTCCCTCCAGCTGTTTATTGAATTATTCTGACGATATCGACATTATCGGTCACATCCGATATGCAGGAGATTGCCTCTAGCAAACTGTTGTCACTTTTATTTGACGAAGTAGGTAAATTAAAAATCTCTTACTTGAAAGGTAAAACCGATGCTCTACAAAATCTTTATCACAGTTCTACTTTACGGCACCGAGTATTGGACGATAAGCCGAAAAAACGAGCTAATACTTCCTCACATACTAGGTCCTGTGTGTAAAAAATTAACGGTTAGAAGGCACAACCAAGACCTATATGCGAAAAATGTGAGAAATATGGATATGGACATATTCTAAGAAAAAACGACTACTAGATGGAGTGAAAAGTGACCTTCTTGGGAATTAAAAAAATTTTTTTTTTAAATGTTTTTTTATATTATTCAATATCGTCCTCTTTTAGTTTGATACACTTATTCCAGCGATTTTCCAACTTCTTGATCCCGTCCGAAAAGTAATTTTCCGGAAGGTCTGCAAAATACTTCTCCGTGGCGTCGATGATTTTCTCGCGTGAGCTGAATTTTTTATTGATGAGCCATCTTTTGAGATTTGGGAAGAGATAATAGTCCGAGGGATCCAAATCCAGTTACCAATCGACGCCAAAAGTCCGCCCGATTCCGCATCAGCAAGTCCAAACACTCTTTCGACGGCACTCTACCACTGCGGACTTGATCGGTAGTGGAGTTGCGGCCACCACGAAACTCTCGAAACCAATATTTGACGGTGTAATCCCATAATATTTATCCAACTTTTCTTTTGTTTCCTTTGTTTTATGAGAGAACGAAAATCGTTTTTGTGCATACTCAACATGATGCCAAACACGCCAACAACAATCAGCTGTCAAAACAAAACTAATGACAGTATGGCACTGAAATTTGGCATGTCTGCCTAAATATGAACGGACTTCAAAGCACCAGAACCTTTTTTGCAGAAGCAGCGCATTCTGGCGGTCAAGGAGGTCACTTTTCACTCCATCTAGTATATTTAGCGCAAACATTCCGTACAGAGAGTTTTCGAATCCCAGCCCTCGAGTTTGACAGGTAAGGGAAAATAGAAATCCCGGTTTAATAATCAATCGGTGGCAAGCTTGGTGTGATAAACTGAAAGCTACATACCTGGAATCGTAAACGCTAAGAGGCCAATGTGTTTCAAATAAGAGCCCTTATGGGTTTGGTAGCCCGCTAAGAATGATAATTAGAAGTGAACAAAAGTGTCGATTAGCCAGGATGTAAGTTTTCTCCCAGGACAGACTCGAAATAAAATTTTAGAGTTTTTGATACAAAAGCTAAAGTTTTCATAAGATCGGCCTCATTTGAGTTAATGCCTCATCCGAAAAAATGAGACAAGAAAGATTGTACATATGTGTAGTAACGTGAGCAACTAAACGTGCACTTTAAGAAATTTGGAGTACGAAACAGAAGATGGAAAGCAGAACTCGTACTGACCAAAGAACAAGTTTAGAATTTCAACAATTGTGTAGTTAAGTACAAAGTTCCAAAACAACGACGGAACGCAACACGCAGACCTAATCTGTTTAGCTGGTGCAACGCTCTACCAATGTCGATTTTATCTCACGTGTTTCCTAAAAAAACATTGACAAAGGCGTTTAACCCATTGGAGATCGAACAATCTTAGTTTGGCTGGAGGTGAAGGAGAGGAAAATAAGATCTGTGTTGCCAGTAAACGAGGAAGGATTTGTAAATGTAAGCTGCGTATCTTGTGTCTCATAACCCAGCCAAATAATCGCAGAGTTTATTTATTGCGTTTTTAGTTTTCAAACTAAAACACCAAATACATCAAAAGGTCGAAAGTGTAGAGTTCAATATTCCCACTCCTTAAACAAAAACTTGTTATCCTAAAGCCGTACAAAATGTATCAGCCTGTAAATAAAACTTCATTTTCAACAGTCAAATAGCCAGAGCCACTAACTGCATCAATTAAGCACATCCAATTGTGTTGTGTTATTCTGCGCGTTGATTGTCTTTCATTCCAATCAAATGGGAACAGGGGGCACACTTCAGATGCCTTATCTTAAGTGAATGACCTCAACTTGTTTACATATTCGTACAACTGAAAATAACAACATCCAACCGCAACGATGATACCTTGTCCGTGTTTGACCTAAAACGACAACCCACCTCAAATATGTGTCACAATTTATAAAAATAAATTGATTTCATCCCAAAGCCACAGAAATTCAAAAACTCGATCCGTTTGCAGCTTTCGAAGCTGAAGGAAAGTTATCACTTGTTCTTCTCGAGAGACAAAGACAATTCCCGTGCCCGTGTGATAAGATTATTTGCAATTCTGTAGCGCACGTCAATGAATCACGAGCTGGACTGGTGATGATGATGAGGATGATCATCATATTGATGGTGTATTGACAATGGGCAAATATAGAAGCAAATAATAATTAAACATTTCAAATGAATATATTGTATCGTACATGTATAAATAAGTTTTCGATTACATCCATACTTATTCGTATATGGTGCAAACACAATCGATAAGGGCTAAGCAAAGAGATTTAAAAATTAATTAGGATCGTCTGATGATTTCGAAAATTCAATTTAAAGAAAGAAAATACGACGGCAACAACGACGAAGTGATCACTTGGTTGTTGTAAGCGAATAAACGCAAACATTCGTTTGAAAATTCGAAGAAAACAAGTCAAGGGGGCAGAGATTTCTAACAAATATAACAATTAAGAATAGAATACAATGTACACAAAAATTACCCTTATCTCGCATTCAAAATATGTATGCGCTCGTATATTTGGTTGAAATTATGAGAAACAAAAAAAACTCGCTGATGATCAGAACTAAATGTGTCAAAGTCCAATGCACATATTGTAGTTACTGAATAAATAAACATCAGAATGTCCACCAAACCAATATCACCCTGCGGCTATACTCATAAATTTAATAAAACTCAGAAGATATTATAGTACGTAAGCTGCTACTTAAGTTTTGAGATATGGCAATACCGGTGTAGATACGTCAAATCTAACGTCAGCATTGTATAGTTTGACGTTTTTAATAGTATACGCGTGCTCAGAACGTTTTGTCATACAAGTGCTATTTGCGTTTTCACAAATTTCGCTAATTCTGCAACCGCTATGCATAGATCATTCTCCACCACGGCAATGCGAACTCTCACATTCAAAACATCGAATTGATGGGTCATCCGCCGTACAGTCAATGACTTATTTTTATTTGTGCATGTCAAAAATAAATTGCGAGGTTTAAAAACCATGTTTTGGAATTAGGTGATTCGAAAATTGGATCAAACGCAACTAAAAGCGTATTGATCTTCATGGAGAGTATTTAACATGGTCTGAAAAGTCCGTGCCGTTTTATAGTAAAGCACAAAATTTATCAATATAGTTGCCTTCGAGGGCGATACACTGATTGAAACGGTTTTTCAATCTTTCGATATCAGTTTTGTAGTACGATTTCGGTTTAACCTCAAAATAGGCCTCTGTTTCGGCGATTACTTCTTCATCGGTCTTAAATCTCTTTCCGGTGAGCATTCTTTTGAGGTCTGCGAACAGGAAATAGTCGCTGGGGGCCAAATCTGGAGAATACGGTGGGTGGGAAAGCAATTCGTAGCCGAATTCTTTCAATTTTGCCATCGTTTTCATCGACTTGTGACACGGTGCATTGTCTTGATGAAACAGCACTTTCCTTTTCTTCAAATGTGGCCGTTTTTCTGCGATTTCGTCCTTCAAACGCTCCAACAACGCAATGTAAAAGTCGCTGTTGATAGTCGACCCCTTTTGGAGATAGTCGATGAAAATTATTCCATGTGAATCCCAAAATACGGATGCCATAACCTTGCCAGTCGAGGACGATGTTCGTCGCCTGCTCGCCACTCAGCTGACTGCCGACTTGAATCTGGTGTCTGGAGATAAGTTTCATCTAATGCCACATACCGACGCAAAAATTCGGCTTTATTGCGGTTGAACAGCTTTAAACACTCCTCTGAATCATCAAGACGTTGTTGTTTTTGGTCGACTGTGAGCAAACGCGGCACCCACTTGAACACAGCTTTCGCATGTCCAAATATTCGTGTATGATATATCCAACACGCTCTTTTGATATCTTCAGAGCCTCAGATATCTCGATCAACTTCACTTTACGGTCATTCCTAATCATTTTGTGGACTTTTTTGATGTTTTCATCTGAAACAGCCTCTTTTGGACGTCCACTGCATGCACCATCTTCGGTGCTTGTATGACCACTTTTAAATTTTTCAATCCACTTGCGAATGGTTCGTTCGCAAGGTGCAGAGTCCGGGTAAGACTTATCAAGCCATTTCTTCACATCGGCTGCATTTTTCCCATCAAAAAGCAATGATAAATCAACACACGAAATTGCTTTGAATCCATTTTTTTCACAATAACAAAAGTTGCTTCACTCACAACGATATATCTCGAGAACTAATTGTTCGACAGCTGTCAAATTTATATACGTATCTTTTGAAAGTTGGTACTAACTGAAAATGGTATGGATTTAATTCAAGTGGTGCCCTCTCTTAGAAACGGCACGGACTTTTCACCCAATAAAGCCATTTTCGATAATAAATATTTGTGTGTACTTGTTTACCTCAAAACTGAAGTAAAGGGTGACCCAACAGATGGTGTGGATGTTGTCTGTCAATTACTGTCATTCACTGTATTCAAGTGGTTGAATTTTTTGACCGATGTCATACAATCTTTGAAAATTTTAGTCATGGAGTCGTTTACCACGTAACAACGCATTTTTATAATTCAATCCTATTACGAAAATGGGCGATCTGTAAAATTCGTGAGTTTTTCGGTCAACATAATCGTCCTAGTGAGTCCGGAATTCGGGCAATGGTGAAGGGTTTTGAAGAAACTGGTTCGGTATCGGGTCAAAGTCCATATTAGTATGCTCGGACAGCACGTACACGCCAAAGTATCACCACTGTGAGCGAAAGTGTACAAAACCATCCAGTCACCCCAACTCGTCACCAAAGTCAACAATTGGTCCTCACTTATGGCACTTTACGACGAATTTTAAAAGTTGATCTTCATTGACACGCCTATAAAATACAAATTACACAACAATGGAAGCCTTTGCAGCATCTATGACGTCGCGGATTTATTAACTGGATGTTGGATCGCCAGGACAATTTGTCATCGAATTTGACCTTTTTCGATGAAGCTCATTTCCCGATGTGCACGTAAATAAACGGAAAACCCATAAGAAATTCAGGAAAAACTAATGCATCCCAAGAAAGTCACTGTATCGTGCGCATTATGGGTTGGCGGCATTATTGGGCCGTACTTGTTAGAAGATGAGGCTCTGGAGAGACTGTTTCAGTGAAAATGGAGAACGTTACCCCAACATGTTGACCGGCTATTTTTTTTTTTCCAAAATTGAATGAATTGGGTCTGGACGATGTCTGGTTTCAACAGGATAGTATTACTGCCCACACAAGCAATCAATCAACCAATTTGTTGCGTACGAAATTTGAAGATGACGTTATTTCCAAGGTCATGCGATTTGGCACCTTAAGGCCTTTTTCCCAGCGGCAATTCAGGATCTCAAACAAAACCTCCAAACTGAAATTGCGACCATTGACCCACTTATTCTTCAAAAAGTCATCAATAATTTTTACCTTCGGATGGTCGCTTGCAACAGAAGCGACGTGGTGGTCACAAGAACGATGTTGTACTCCATTTATAATTGCCATAGACCGAACTTTATTAATCAATAAAAGTTTACATTGATTTCGCAATAAATGTGTGTTTAGTTTAATGAAAACTTCCACACTAGCTGTTGGCTTACCCTTTACAACATACGGTATGCAGTTCAATCATTGTTTTGGCTGCATTTTCAGGATCACTTTTCATCCGAATTTCAAATTTCTACTTATTTTGTCCTATCTCCTCAAGGGCATCTAAATGATGTCCCAAAATTCACGCTAAGATTTGAATTTTGCGCCATTTGTGCGGTAAAGTGTTGCCAACGACAAAAAAAAGACAGCGTAACAGCTGACGATTCAGGGTTTTGTATTAAAAATGAAGCGCTACATGAAAGAATAAGGAGGAAACCAATATTTTAAAAATAATGAAGCTTTTATGCCAAATAAATAGTATATATAGAATAGTAATTTAACTTCATCAACTGTGAAGAGATTAATTCAACAATTAAGGGAGACTGGATCAATTATTGATCTTAGACACTCTGGCCGTTCTTCAGCAAATAATTCAATACAAAACATCGAAACGGTTCGTCAGCGTGTTGCTGAGGGTGCAGGAACATCAATTCGGTACCGTGGTCAAGAATTAGACATTTCGGGAAGATCTCTACCGCGTTTTCTCACGAAAGATTCACATCTTCATGCACACAAAGTGCAATTGACTTGAGAAAAGACTGCGTATATGCCAGGAAAGACGTTGAGGTCATTTACTCGATATGCCATTCCATACATAACCCTATATTGTATACTTTATGAAACAATAAAAAAAAAACGTGCAATTTTTAATTAAAAACCTGTGTTTTCTATTAAAATTACTTCTTGCGTGCATTTTGGCACACCCTTTACCTTTTATTTATTTATTTATTTATACAAAATAATTTACAAAGAATAAATTTATAAATTATTTATATTTAAAAGCGTAAGGGCAACTACCTTTTTTTTAACACAACTAAGGTGCGAATTTTTACCAGTGACATCTACAACTGACAGGCACGAACAAACATACTATAAACTGTCTATGCACGTTCGTGTGGAATTCTGAAGATGGATTATAGTGAATAGCGTGAAACACACTTCTACAGAACATTAACTAGAGGTCGAACTTGTTCTATTTCGGAGAGAAGATCAAAACCACCCTCCGTCTTTAAAGATCGCCCAACCGAAGGCCAATGAACAAACACTGCTGACAGTAAGTACAGATCCGGGAGAAGCTTTCGGCGATGACAATTTCTTTGTGATCGAAGAACTGGAATGTTCGGGAAAATCGCGTCTTTGGCGATTTGAGAATTCAGCTTTTACTGCGTTCAATGCCGAAGATGTGGAAGAAAATGTCATCGACTCAATTCGTTTCGACGGAAGATCTCCAAGCAATCTTCGAATCGTTGCGAAGTAAGAAATCAGTGAGAACCGACAGTTGGGATGGTGCTTCGACATCTCCGATTATTTCAATGAATAATCTGCACAATCCATCGCGTTGGAAGGCATTCTATTTTCTAAAGGGATAACGACACTTCTAATTCGGCTAATCTACGGTCAAGAAGTTTTCTTCCAATTAGGTGATCAATGTAACCATGACTAAGTGGATTGAGGATACAAATATAGGACTATGTAATTAAGTCGCTTCAAAAGTGGACATTATATCTCATATGAGCGCCTAAAGACTAAACTTAGAATGTCAAACTAACCGTTTTAGAAGGATTCTTTTTCAAGCTGAATAGGCTGGCCGTTAGTAAACCATTGCTTTTTAGTATGTTCACCAGTAGACAGTTAATCATGGCTGTATCAAGGTGCGGCTAATTTGTCGATCCTTTTCAACATCTACACGATCGATGTTGTGAGATCTCTTAACTATACCATAGTCTATGCAGATGGCTTGATTGTATACAGACCAGGTTCAAAGATAGAAGGCATTGATATACTCCTGCAACGCAATTCCGATTAAAAATAGCGTTTATTTAATAGCAGCGTTTCTCAGATGACCTCTCTTTTTTGGAAGGATCTACGGCACCAACAGCTCCTGTAAATTTTGAATTATGATCGGTTACTAAATCTTTTTTTATTGTGCCTACATAACAACAGCTAGAGAAGTACGTAGGAATTTTTTGATATATTGATTTTCAAATAGCGCACGTCCAAAGTCAAATCCTACGTATTTATTTAGACAATATATTTTTAAAGATCTAGTTAAAATTTGAAGTGAATTGGTTGAAAATTGTTCAAAATATGCGTGAGGCCAACTTGAAAAATCCAGTTTTGAGATAAACGCGTTAAAAATTTTAAGTTTTAGAAAGTCATGAAAAATTTGGCAGTACCTTCAATCTACGATGCCTGCACCGTATAATTGACCTTCTAGATGTACTTCTACTTTTTTCTATTGGATTTTAAGCGGGGGGAAAGGGTCTGAGATAAAAGCATATTTTTGTGATTGTTTTTTTCAGAGTACCCTATTTATTAATATTTTTATAATTTTTGTACGGGGCCGGGTCAATAAGTCCGTGACTTTTTGAATTTCTGACCTCTTTACTGAAACAGCAATACTGCTCCTGTCAACAGGCATCTGTCAGTTGACTCCTGTCAAAATTTAAACTTGCTGCGTCAGTTAGTTTGTGTTTGACTGCTATTTTTATCAGACTACTCACTAATTTGAGGAGAAAATGGAAAAAAGCGAATTTCGTGTGCTTTTTAAGCATTATTTCTTGCAAAAAAAAACCATTACCGGGACCAAGGCTAAGCTTGATAAATACTATGGGGACTCTGCACCATCGATTTCAATGGTAAAAAAGTGGTTTACTGAATTTCGTTGTGGCCGTACAAGCACTGAAGATGCCGAACGTCCTGGACGCCCAGTTGAGGTCTCTACACCCGAAACAATCGAAAAAATTCACGATATGGTGTTGGCCGACCGAAGATTGAAAGTGCGAGAGATTGTGGAAGCCGTAGGGATCTCGCATGGCTCAGTGGTTTCAATTTTGAATGATCACTTGGGCATGAGAAAGCTTTCCGCAAGATGGGTGCCGCGTTTGCTCACAGTCGACCACAAACGCAATCGTGTAAAAACTTCACAGGAAGGTTTGGCGTTGTTTAATCGCAATATGGAGGAGTTTTTGCGCCGTTTTGTAACCGTGGACGAAACACGGATCCATCACAACACACCAGAGAACAAACAACAGTCAAAACAGTGGGTTTCTAAGGGTGAATCGGCGCCAAAGAAGGCCAAGGTGGGTTTGTCTGCCAATAAAGTTATGGCGACTGTTTTTTGGGATGCACGCGGGATAATCCACATTGACTACCTTCAAAAGGGAAGAACAATCAATGGGGAATATTATGGCAACTTATTGGACCGATTCAATGACGATTTGAAAAAAAAACGACCTCATTTGGCCAAGAAAAAAGTTCTTTTCCACCAAGACAATGCAAGGGTGCACACATGTGCAGTTGCCATGGCAAAAATCCATGAATTGGGCTATAAATTGCTCCCTCATCCACCCTATTCTGCAGATTTGGCTCCGAGCGACTACTTCTTATTCCCAAACCTGAAGAAATGGCTTGATGGAAAAAGATTTGACTCCAATGATGAAGTCATCTCGTCATTTTGAGGACCTCGACAAATCATTTTTTTTGGAAGGGATAAAAAAATTGGAGAAGCGTTGGACAAAGTGTATAGAGCTCAACTGAGGCAACGTTGAAAAATAAAATTATTTTTTTATCATGTCAATCAAATCTGTTTTAATCCAAAAGTCACGGACTTATTGACCCGCCCTCGTAATCAATGAAAATTATCCTAGGCGCATCCCAAAAAACTGACGCCATGATCATGCCTGCAAATGGAACTGTCTTCGCCTTCTTTGGAGCCGATTCTCCTTTTTGAGTCCATTATTTTGACTGTTTCTTCGTCTCGACGGTCATCCAACACCATTTTGTGGATTTTTTCCAACATTTCTGGTGAACTCACCTCATTTGGTCGGCCTCGCATAAACTCTGCCACCCAATATTTTATTGTTGTAAACGAAGGAACAGACTCCGCCAGAGAAGAATCCAGTTCCGATTTGATGTTGGTTGGATATAGGCCTTTCAAATGAAAATATTGTATCAAATAACGATGACTAATTTTTTCCATATTTACAATTTCATTGAATGCGTTCACTAAATGATGGCTGCTGAACAAATACTAAACAACATAGCGCCTTCAAACTTCAAATTTCAGCTTTATAAGATTGGTACTTTCTACGACTGTCATTTTTAAACAACAACCGCCATCTATACGTCAGGTCGGGACTACCTCGTACGTGTATTGAATATCGCATATAAAATCCTGTCTGCAGTGCTTTGTGAACTGTGACCTCTCGTCAATGGTCCGATCGGACTTTATCAGTGTGGTTTTAGGCCAGGAAAGTCCACCATAAATCAAATTTTCAAATTACGGCAGATCTAGGAAAAGCCCAAGAATTCTCATCGATTTCAAAGCCGCATATGACAGCATCTATCTAGAGATGAACTATACAGAGTCATGACTAGTTTTATCATCCCTGCCAAGCTCATCCGACAGATGACAGAGGAGAATGCATGCTACCCCATGAAGGTTAGCAATTAAAAACTCCGAAAACTTTAATGTCAGAAAAGCAAGGCGATGCGTGGCCAACATTCTTGAAAAAATTATGCGAAATTCACAAATCAATTCCGGAGGCACCATCTTCCAGAAGTCTATTAAGTTTTGCATATGCAGCCGACATTGACATAATGGAAAGAACACAGCGAGGTGTCATGGTTAATTAAGGAAAAACAAAGTATGTAGGTATGATGTCAACAAAGGGGGACACCCAAAATAGACGCCCTAGAACAAAACGTCACCATTGGTAGCCACAACTATGAGGTCGTAAGAAACTTTACTTCATCTCCGATTGTTAATCGCTGCTTCTCTGGGCCTAGAAGTTAATCAAGTAGTAAAGTCCTCTTTCGAGCAACCAAAAAGACATTATACAAGCAACTGATCCATTCCTGGTTTTTGGCGCATAAGTTTGGATACTGACGAAAGCCAATGAAAATGCTTTCGGTTGCTTCGAGAGAAAAGTTCTGCGGGTAATTTCTGGTCCCGTTTGAATCAAAGAAAATGGCGTTTCAACAGTGAACCGACCATGTCAGAAAAACTCAGATATCCCGACTTAGATAGCCAGCACACCTTGAGCGCATGCACACCACCGTTCCGGCCCGGACAATTTTCGATTCCAATCCAGAGCGGCAACACAGTAGAGGCCAAGACTGCTCCAGCTAGAAAGGCATGCTAGTTCAGAGGCTGGTCCACCCCGGACTGTAGCGTAGATGGTGTAATTAAGTATCTAAACTGAGAATAAAGTACCATGTCTTCCTGACTATTTGGAGCCAATCATAAAATCCTTGTTCTTAACAATTCTGAAATAGCTACCAAGAACAGTTATCGAAGATCAAGAGAATAACTCAGATTTAAAGAAAAGAGTATTTTCCTTATTGAGGGACGAGGCAAATGGGATATGTACTCGTATAACTATTTGGAATAATCAAAATTATCCTCTCGTCAATTTTCCAACATGTGACGAGGTATCCATTCCTCCACTCCCATTCATTTCGAAGACAAAATTTCAGGTAAACCTCGGGTTCTATGTAAAATATTCGACAGAACTAATGAAATATCGAATACTATGCTCCCGCCTCTTTCTCAAATACAATGGATTTCTTAGCATGGTAGTGGCGCGCCGCTCTGCGTTAAGCGTATCGACTACTACACAAGCGGATTTGGGTCCAAACTACTGCCGACGTCAGATAAACACTCTGCAAACCTGCAAAAGTCGCCGTTCTTTTTTTTTTTTTTTAAATGAGCGCGCGCTCAAGGGATTTTTGTGCCCTTAAAATGTTTGTACATAGCGCGGGCGAAGGAAATTTAGGGAGGAAGAAAGGACAGGTACCGATGTACGTTGGTTTTATATGTCTGAATGTTATAATGATTAGGAAATAGAGAGCTTGGTAGGGCATTCCACAAGCGAGTTGTTCGGCTTAGGAATGAATCACGATATTTCAAAATACGTTCGAAAGTGGGCTTGAGGGTATACTGGTGAGCATTCATAGCGAGACGTGTGTTACGGTTAAAGGTTTGAAGGGGCGGAATGCTACTGGCGATTTCTATGGAGCACTGGAGGTGGAAACAGCGATAAAACAAGGTCAGACACTAAACATTTCGTCGGTGTTCGGGGGTGTCCATTACCTCGTTGATATTGGTATCAGCTATGAGTATCGCACGGTTTTGAATCCGGTCTAGCAGATGCAGACATGTTTTAAGCGCACCTAACCAGATGTGAACATTGTACTCCAGTTTTTGGCGGATAAACGCCTTATATATTGAGGCCAGATCAGAAGGGCAAAAGTATTTCTTACATCGTTTGAGAAAGCCTAGACATTTCGCAACATTTTTGGCGACATCGAATATGTGGTCATTCCAACGTAAGTT
Source organism: Volucella zonaria (assembly GCA_963966105.1). Taxonomy (NCBI): domain Eukaryota; kingdom Metazoa; phylum Arthropoda; class Insecta; order Diptera; family Syrphidae; genus Volucella; species Volucella zonaria. The sequence continues at coordinate 183,968,409 of OZ014532.1, forward strand.
GCCATTGACATACATACCGAGAATGAAAAGTTTTTCGGAAGTTTTGGAAGCATTAAATTCCACTCGGTTGATAGTTCCCCAATTGGTTATGCTGTTAATATCGGCGTTTAGTGAGCTTAACATTACGTTGCCATTCCCGTTCTACAGCCGAAGAGCAGGGACGTGAGTCCGGAAACGAATATGAAAAGGAGAGAGTACGGTCGTCAGCAAAGGAATGTATTGGATTAGACCATTGATAAAAATTAAAAACAGTGTCGGAGACAGAACGGGGCACACCAGCATTTATTTTGTGAATATCAGACTTGAAACCATCCAAGCCAACTTGAATTGAACGTTCCGAAAGTTAATTTCTAATTCATTGAAGATGAGAGTCATCGATCCCAAAAGCACGCACGAAAAAAGAGCCTGATGCCAAACTCTGTCAAATGCTCTCAATGAGCGTTCGCTAGTGATGGTTGCTGAACAAATACTAAACAACAAACTTCAAATTTAAGTTTTATAAGGTTGGTACTTTCTACAATTGTCATTCTTTTTAAACAACAACTGCCATCTATTTATCAGGTCGAGTACTTTTGGGACTACCCTCGTATTTTCGTATCAGGTGCCTAGATATGTAGTTGATGTGGTAAGTGCTGATCACGTAAACTATTCATTAGTTACTTTTTCTCGCGATAACAGAAAGAAACCGTAAAAAAAAGATGTTTGACAGAGGATAGCAACAAAATTGAGAAAAAACCAGTTAGTATATATGTAGTAAATTTTTTTTACATTTCCAGTGCCTTTTGAGATGTGACGGAATTATCTTATTCATGCGGATAGTGACATGTTTTTGAATCATTGTACACATTTATTTCAACACGCTTGTTATGTATTACGTACTAATTCTTAAAAAATTCGCATTGCCCGCCCGGTCGCTTCAACAATTGTCATTGTACGCGGTATTAGCTCTATTCACATCTAGTTGTTAGAGTTTCTTGTGCCGCCTTTGCCTTTATATAGTGAAACAAGATAGATCTCACTTAACTGATTGAGCATCCGATCGCTTCTCATCACTTTATTGAACTAAGCGCTGAAGTAAATTTTATTAAAGAATTCTGCCATGGATTTGTCATGTGATCTTATCCGACCACGGGTTCCCGATTCATAGTTTTTGCGCAACGTACAAATTTTTTTCTTACCCTTTGTCGAGAATCCTGCACAAAGATTTGGAGGGCAAAGTTGCACGTAATGAGAAATATTAGTTTGTTACTGCATCATTACCCAATGGGCTTAGCAAACTAAAAGGACTTTTATCAGCCAATTTATGAGCCTCAAAAACATTTTCAGTAAAAAAAAAAGTGACATCCACAGCGGGCCTTTGCTCAAAATCTAAGCACCTTCTTAATTTTTGTTCATTTATAAATCGTATTTTTTCGATATCGCCGTATTCCAATATTTACAAATAAAAACGCCTATATCTTATACGTGTATACTCGTATAATTGTGTATGTACACTGGAATTCTGTGATCGTTCGAACCGAAAATCGAGTTGATTTAAGCAATTAAGGCTTATTACAAACTTGCTGATTAGAGATGAGTAATGGTTAGCATAGTAACAACTTTCTAATTATAGGTTGGCTAAATTTAGAAGCAAAGTTTGCCAATTAAATTAGTTGCATACTACTCCACTTAAGATACACGCATTCAGATGCTGATATTTAAGGTGTCGGATTTGATTAGCTGATTTCACTTGTTCATTCTTCCGTTCAATCAGGAATAAGTGGTTCAAAAACGTGACAACCACCTCAGCCCAATGCATCAATATTTCAAGAACATGCATTCTTTTGGGGCCGTTGCTAATTTTTTATAAAAGAAATATTCAATAATTCAAAACTCAGAATGCTCTACGCCATTCGAGTCAATCCAATTAGCAGAAATAGGTGTGTCAGTACGGTCTTATTTACTCCACATGTGCTTTTATTGCTCGGCGTACTTTTATTTTTCGTCTGCGAATATCGCACGACGGCTAATGATCTCCAGTGATAAGTTCCAAAAAGGCGGTACTTGCTCATATTTGCCTGGCATCGTGCGAAAAGTGTGATTTGTGTTCAGTTATTTGCTTAAGTGATCTGTTGTTGAGGGTTTTTCTTCGTTGCTGTGTTTTGCAATATCCATCAACAGCACAAGGTTGAAATGATCAGTGAATGAATTTGAGGCGGCCGAAAAATAAATTCACACAGCACATCCTGCGGCCCATAGATCTATTAAGGACCACTTAAAGAACAACCATTCACAATTGGTTGCGAATTGACATAACCGAATTAAATCTTTTGATTGCAATATTTTTCTAGACATGAACTTATAAAAAATATTCATTTCCATCTAATTTGTGAAGTGGAGCGTGGCGTTTAATAATAGCCACATTCGACGACTTTTTCATTGTAAACAAACAATTAGTTTTTTGTAAGGAGAAATGAATATAATAAAATACCTAACATAAATAAATACCGAGAGGGTTACTGAATTTTAATTGTACTGAACTACTCTGTACATAAAATACTTTCGATAGTGACTTTACTTGAAAGAATTCCCTAGGAATCGAGATGACCGTCCTGTGAGATTCTCAACTAAAACCTTCTTACACCTTTTCGAAATAAGCTTCATATGAAAGTGTCAATCCTATTTGCATTCCTTCATCATATCAAACTTAGCCAGCAAAACAGCGAGTAAATATTTCAGTCCTTTGCAAAGCCAAAAACTGGAATGTGCTATGAAGTCACTATTTATTGTACCTAGTCAAGTCTTAAATACTGGTACGCAACTGAACTCACTCATTACGAATGCAACACTGGGCCCCCATCCATTTCGTATTGATTGCGATTTGACAGTTGATATTGGGTATATAATTAATTTCGTGCGTTTTTTTTTCAAAATTTGAACGTTTATTTAAGAAAAACATGTACTATTCAAAGTATTGCCCATCTGAAGCTATGACTTTTTCCCATCTTTCTGGCAATTTGTGGATCCCATCCAAAAGAACTGCGCCGGCTTGGCAGCCAAGAATGAATCAAGCCAATTTTTGATATTCTGCTCTGATGTGAACCGCATTTCAGTGAGGCGTTCTGCATCGACCGGAACAAATGGTAGTCAGAAGGGGCAAGGTCTGGGCTATAAGGCGGGTGAGGTAAGACTTCCCATTCACTGTTTTCCAAATAGTTCTTAACCGGAATAGCAACGTGGGGCCGAGCGTTGTCATGATGGAAAATTATTGCCTCGTGTCTGGTCGCATATTTCGGGCGTTTTTCGGCCACTGCTCTCTTCAAACGGATTAATTGTGTTCGATAGCGTTGTCCATTGATGGTTTCACCTGGTTTTAGCAGCTCATAATACAGCACACCCATCTGATCCCACCAAATACAGAGCATTACCTTCGCGCCATGAATATTCGGCTTTGTCGTTGATTTCGCTGGTTGGCCGGGTTTCACGTATGATATTTTGAGCTTGGGGTTGTCGTAATGGATACCTTCTTCATCACCAGTAACAATCCGATGCAAAAATGACTTCCTTTTGTGGCGTTCCAGCAGCATTTTGGACATGCAAAACCGCCTTTCGACGTCTCTCGGCTTGAGTTCATGTGGAACCCAATTTCCTTGCTTTTGAATATATCCAGATGCTTTCAAACGTTTTGAAATGGCTGCTTGAGTGGCACCCAAAGATTCTGCGAGCTCTTCTTGTGTTTGGGAACAATCTTCATAGAGTAATGCTTCCAGTTCTTCATCTTCAAACTTTTTTGGCTGCCCAGGACGTTCATTGTCTTCAAAGCCAAAATCACCACTTTTAAATCATGCAAACCACTTTTGGCACGTTTGCTCAGCTAGCGCATGTTCACCATAAACTTCCACCAAATTACGATGACTTTCGGCAGCAGTTTTCTTCATATTAAAGTAATGAAGAAGAACTCCCCGCAAAAACACTTTTTCAGGCACAAAGCTCGACATATTTGAGTGAAAAAAAATATTGTTGTTTACGCTTCAAATGAGTGACATATACTGAAATGACGTACGACAGTAGCATGTTCCAATGGAATAATACAAGTTACGCCATCTCTTAGCAAACCGCACGAATTAAGTTATAGACCCAATATTTATGCTTCATTGTGACATAAAAAGCTTTTTCCTCTGGAGAAGTCTGCTCCTTCGTTTACAACAATAAAAAATTGGGTGGCAGAGCTTAAGCGAGGCCGTACGAGTTGCCAAGACGAACATCGCAGTGGTCGAACAAATGAGGTAAGATCACCAGAAGTGTTGAAAAAAATCCACAAGAATCCAAAACATGGGTCCACCACTTCACACCCGAGACGAAGGGACAGTCAAAACCATGGACTCAAAGGGGAGAATCGGCTCCAAAGAAGGCGAAGAGAGTTCCATCTGCAGGCAAGATCATGTCGTCAGTTTTTTGGGATGCGCGTGGGATAGTTTTCATTGATTATTTTCAGAAAAGAAAAGCAATTAACGGCATGTGTTATGCGAATTTATTGCAGCGTTTGAAAGATGAAATCAGGAAAAAATTCCCGCATTTGGCGAGGAAAAAAGTTTTGTTTCATCAAGACAATGCACCAGTTAACACATCCGTCATCGCGATGGTCAAAATCAATACGTTAAAGTTCATGCACTTTATTCGTCAGATTTAGCCCCTCGGTTTATTTTCTATTTCCGAATTTGAAAAAATGGCTCGGTGGTAAAAGATTTTCCAACAGTTAAAAGTTGGAGTCTGCGGTTGATATCTATTTTAAGGAGCTCGACGATTCTCACTATAAACAGAGTATCGAAGCTAATGAACATCGCTGGGAAGTGTAGAAAAATAAAAATATTTTTTCCTAAACTTCACTGCAAGGTGTGCTGCTTACCCTGGTGGACCACATTTTTTTTTTAGAACAGTTACTGTGGATGATCGGTTACTGTGGAGAACGGATCGTCTGATATCGCTTTTTGCCGATTTCTACTGGCCCGCAAGATCACACAATTTGATCGTTCTAGACTTCTTTCTACGGAGTTATTTAAAGTCACAAGCCACAACCTCTGACAGCCCTCAAGGGGAACATCCCTCAAGAAGTGGGGAAACTAGCGCCCGAAGTTCTGAAAAAAGCCATGGAAAACGCCATAAAAAGGGCCCAAATGGTAATCAACAGTTGCGGCGGCCACTTAAGCGATATCATTTTCAAAGCATGATGAAAAAAAAAAACTCGAATGCTCAAATAAACATTTAAAAAACGAATTAATTTTGTTTTTATTTATTCTATTCCAAAAATATAGCCCAGGAAAAGGGGGTCATATACTATATTACGGCCCACCTTATTGTATTGGCATTGTACCGGCAACTACCTCAACCTTACTTAAGTCATTGTTAACTAAAGTTGCAATAGCAGCTCCTCTTCACTACACTTCGCAAACCTTAAAAAAAATGCTCTCGTTTGATACTTCACAACTCTAGACCCCATAAATACAAAGTAATGCCAATTGAAGTCGCCATCAGTTACATCATGTAAAAGCGATAAGTAAAGCTATTATAAGTGTCATCGAAATCCTAATTTTTTACTGATAATGTCAATGCCAAATGCGCTATTACTTAGAAAAAAACTGACCGAAAAAGCACAAACGATTGTGCAATAAATTTGCTATTTAAAAAGCTTTTTCCAACCATAAATTTTCTTTTGAACACCACTGTTTTAATGGCAACACGTGCATTGATAATGACTAACTTTCAATTGGGTAGGTCAAGGGTCTGTATTTACAATACGTTCGTAATCATTTAGCTGTTGCCTTGAAATTTCGCGAGTAGTACGAGTAAGTTGTGAACCACTTTTGATTGTGTTTGTAGTTCTTTCGATAGGTGCATCAGTGTTTAACAGATTTTTGTAGGTTTAATTCTCGCTATAAATATTGTATTTCAGGGATAAGAACTGATGATGATTTGTCTTTCTGCAAACTGACTTCAACGACCCGTAATGACGTCAAAATATTCTTCGTTATACCAACGCAACTCTGCGAAAATAATTGTAAGCAAAAAATATATATATATTTGGTTTATCATGAGTAAATTTAATAGATTACTTATCTCCCGTACTCTGAAAAGCCAATTGGAACAGAACGTTTAACCTGAAATTAATTCTCACGTCAGCATTTCTAACTTAGTAGAATCTCAGATCTTTCCTCGTGTACTCGTATTTTTGAACGCATTCACTGGACAAAAATATTTTAGTACGATCGTCATTTGTTTTGCGTTCAAAAATGTCATGTCAGTGTAAAAAAAAATAATATTTAGCCAAATCTTGGTTTTGCTTATTTTTAAATTTATTTGAATATGTAGTTCTTATCTGTCCTCTTCCAAAAACACAAAACTATTCCGCACAAAAATCTTCAAACTTTATCTTCAGCCACAATTGAAATGACTAACTAATCTGCACAAGTATGGCGATACGTTGACGTTTATGAACACAAGAGTAATACAATTTGACTAAGTTAGTTCTGTAGAAGATCTGCGTTACTGAACGCAACTAATCCAGTTCTTTGTTAATATGACGTTTTTGAAAACACCCATACTTTCTAGGTGGCCTTCTCATGCTGGTCAGCCAATATTTGAAAGACGGTGTGTTGAGATCTACGCTGCTGAAAACCATTTAACCGAATGTCATATCAGATAATTTCTCGTATTCTGTTGGAGAAAAAATTCCTAAGAGAATCATATGATAATACGAAAAAGCCAATTGGGGCGGACATATCAGTTTCATTAGCAATTTTGACTGGTCACAATGCTTCCCCGATGACGACATGGATACCGCTGCTGATAGGGTCACAAACACTTCTCCTTGGGATGCAATTTTTGCCTCATCGGATAAAAATTAACAAACCAAAAGAAAAGGTGTGACTCAAGCTGTAAAAAGATTACCGAGTTTGTTGATCTAACAAAACCAACCAGGCAGAGACCAACGGCAACGCATTCCTCAAACGTGTAACTTTCTTTCTAAAAGGTCTTTTATGCTGACAAACCTACTACCCAAGCTTTTTCATCAATCCCAACCTTTATGATGAGAAATAGCATTTTTCCAGGCAGATCTTTAAAAAGACGAGTCTTCTTCTCTTTGTTTTCTCAGATCCATTGCACTCACGCCCCTTCTTTCCCATGTCATGGAAATGCTGATAAATGGACTTATCCTCAAATATCTCAAGACACAGAAACCTCTCTACGTCCTGCAATACGATTGCCGTAGTAGCGGATGATTTGTTGGCATGACCCATTCGGAATGTTCAATGCAAATCTGATACTCATAAAATAAATGCTGGTGTGCCGCAGGGGTCCGTTCTGATTCTGATACTCGTTCTAGTGTTCATCAATTATTTCTTATCTTATAATCCAATAATGGATCTTTCATTTAACATGCTTCACCATCTACGAACCACTTGCATCACCATCTTATGACGCTATTTGCACTACTAGTGCCCCATGAAAATTACCAGTAGCTAGTATTTTAGTCTCTGTGATAAATAGCACCAGTTCAAATTTACTCGGGTTAACATCGAGGCCACGGCTTGTAGTCCATTAGCTTGGCTTCTGTGATTTCATTTACCACTGAAGGGAACATTTTTGACACTAGAATGACCACTGGCTACCACTGGTAATTTTATTTTCTGATAGCTGTCTGGATTCGAATTTATTCCTCGGACATTCAACGGCAAAAATATCATCCTAAAATGTGAATTGCAGACCATGGTCAGCACATTTATGTTCCTTGCAGAGATGTTCGTAGCAACTTTTGCCCAAGGTTTGTCATCATCAATAAAATAATATAGCAATACTCTGTCCAGGGCTTAACTGCCGTCTTACTTATTGCTGTCTTATAAACTCTTATAAACGGTGCAATTGCAGATATTAGTAAATCAAAATAGCTAAATATATCGAAAGAGGTTAAGTTTAATCGCAAAAAAAAACAACGACAAGAAAATTAAACCAACTCTAAGGCTAATTATTTAAAAGACGAACTGAGTTTAACAGACCACTGCGGGATCATTGTGCCTAAAAATATAGATCCTGGGGATAGGATCAACTACTGCCAACTACAGCAGCTCATGGTACCCCCGCTTGGGAAACAGATTCAGCACCCAAAGCAATTCAATTCAACGGAACAACGCATTAAATTTACCTTACGGGCTACCCAATAACAAAAAACATACAAAAACGCGATCAACTAATTTGGTGAGGGCCGACGCCCCCAATTTATTCCGCTTAATATAAGGTTAGGCTAACTTAAAAACTAGGCCTTAAAAACTAATCAAGTTTAAGACGAGAAGTGCACAGGTTAAAATCAAAAAGGGGGAATTTTGATTTGGCCTTACGGAGCATGCGGAAGATTGATTCGTTAGAACCATAAGAGGTGCGGTGGGTTAAGAGGGTTAGTGTTGAAGGAAATAGAATCTAAAGGGCAGCGCAATCCACAGAAGCAGAGAGCAGTCGATGAATGAAGAGAATGTCAGCTACCTCTCTGCGTTTACCGAGGGTATTCATTTTAAAAAGTTTAAGGCGGTCACGATAGGGAGGTAAGAAAAGGCGTAATCCCAGTGTAGACCACGAAAAAGGGCAAATCGAAAAAGACGACGATGAATGTTCTTGATTCGACATATGTGAACTCGCTAAAAGGCGAACTACACTTGGCTGGCATATTCGAGAAGGGGCCGGACAAGGGTAATGAAAAGTGATCTTGCCACATAAGGGTTGCAAAATCCTTTAGATCAAGCGATGAGTTGGCTTTAAGGATTATCTCATCAATATGCGAACGGAAATTCAACTCTCTATCGTATAATATCGCGAAGGAATTGAACCTGGGGTACAGGTTGGTCATGCAGAAAATAAAGTCGAGGGGGAGATTGATTGGGCTTACGATACAGAGTTATAGATCAACATTTAGAGACATTAAGCTCAAAGCAATTGTTTATACACCAAATGAAAAACCTACCGAGGTCTTCTTGAAGGAGAATAGAGTCTTGGGGTGAATGGTAAATGGATAGGGAGCAGTGTTTAATAATCCTCTCAAGATCGTTTATAGTTAAAATGAAAAAGAGGAGACTTAGATGGCTACCTTTTGGGACATCAGAAGTGACTAAAAACGGGCTTGAGAAGGCTGACCTAAAGCGAACGCTATAATAACGATTCTTCAGATAAGAAGATATCCAGTTTAACAATATGGGGTCAAAACCGAGGAAGACAGTTTGAAATTGATGAGATATTTTATCGAAGGATATCTGTAGCAATAACATTGATTTCGTTGCCATGTTTCAGGGCTGAAAGCGCAAAAGATACGAATTAAACTAAGTTTGTAGTAGTTGATCTAACTTTCAGAAATCCATCTGAAATCACTTTAGGTATGTGAGAAAGCTTAGTAATGGGACGGTAGTTGGTTACTTCATTCTTTAATCACTTTTTGTGAACCAGGGTTGTGAAAGAAGTCTTCCAAATTTGGGGGAATTCCCCTTGTGTGAGGGACAGATGAAATAGGGAGGAAAGTGAGAGAGAGAGAGAGGGGCCAATGGAGAAATTGGGAAGGCACTTGAAATATATGGGGTCGAGTACGAAGAAGTTGTCAGCAAATGATTGTTTGAAAAACAGTGGGTCGGACGATGATATACGAGGGGCGTTCAATATATTCTCGGTATCGATATGAAGGAAAATGCGAATTCAATTTATTGAGATAAGCTTTTTTTAAACCCTCAAAAAAATATATTTCCACTTTCTCTGCAAAACACCCATTTATTGCCGACTTGAGTTCTTCATCATCCGAAAATCTTTTTCCACGAAGACATTTTTTCAAATCCGGAAACAGGAAATAATCACTAGGAGCAAGGTCTGGACTATAGGGTGGGTGTTGGATTTCTTCGAAACCACAATCTCGCGCAGCAGCCTTGGAAACTCGCGCCGTGTAAACAGGAGCGTTGTCATGAAGAAGCAACACACCCGCTGCGAGTTTACCCCGTCTTTTCTTTTTAATTTCCTCCCGCAAATTATGCAAAGTGGAAGCGTAGGATGTGGCGTTGATGGTTTCACCTTTTTTTTTGTACTCAATGAGCAAGATTCCCTTTGAGTCCCAAAAAACTGTGGCCATGAGCTTCCCGGCAGACGGAGTGACTTTGAACTTCTTCGGGGGGTCTGTTCCTTTTTTATGCCACTGCATGGACTCTTGTTTGCTTTCAGGGTCATAGTGGTGGACCCATGTTTCGTCCCCAGTAACCATTCGATCCATAACACCGTCCGCGTTCTCACTACACATCTCCAAAAGCTCTCTACAGCATGCGATTCTCACTTTTTTCTGAGGCGCTGTAAGCACCCACCTTGCACTGACCTTTGAAAGGTTAAGATGGTCATGAAGAATGGTGTGAATGGTACCAATTGAAAGCTTGGTGATCTCTGCCATCATTTTCACCTTTATTCGGGCATCCTCAAGAACAAGTTTTTCGACTTCTTTGATGCTTTCTCCCGTACAAGCAGTAGCCGGGGCCCCGGAGCGGGGGTCGTCTTCAATGCTCTCTCTGCCTCTCTTGAACTCACTTGACCACTTTTGCACAGTTGATAATGAAGGTGCGGAACCCTGGTAAACAGCCACCATCTCTTCGTGAATAGTTTTTTTACTTTTTCCTTGCTTAGTGAGAAATTTAATTACAGCGCGATGCTCAATTTTCACCATCATCGTCTCAGTTGCCATTATGATTCTGTTTAACTAGAGATAAAACGCGAATTAATAATCACATTTATATGAAATTTTACATGAATGCACAAAAATAATAGTATTACTTGATAAATAAGTCAATTTATATATACAACCACAGCTTCACCCCGATATCGAGAATATGTTGAAGGCCCCTCGTACCATATGTCTTAGGTCTTAGGATCGTTGATAAGGTTGGTCTGCGTCGAGAAAGCGCTGATAGAGGAAGTTATAGAGCTGGGTGTGTTGGAGGTAGGTTGAAAGATAGTTAGAGTAGTCATAATAAGAATTGGTGCGAAGGAAAACTGCCCATAATTTATTTCTTTTGTTTCGTAAAGAGCGAAGTCTTCTGGGACGTTTTATGCTGAGAAAAGGGGACGTAAAGAGAAATTGAATTAAATATTTTACAGCAAAAAATGGAGACAGCATCAGATAAGGATAGGTTGGTAAAATCACAAGAAGATTTGCTAAGACAGATATTGATTTTGCGAAAACTAGCTTTATGGAAGTTATAAAAAGAGATAGTAGGGGAAGAAGTGGACTGGGGTGATGAGTTACGGAAAAATTAGAGAAGAAGGGCAAAAACAACCAATCAGCAGGAAATTTTTTATACGAACTACACCTATTATTCCAATAAGGCCTGCCGCCTTTCTAAAAATAGAGGATGAGTTCTGATTGCCAAATATTGTAAATTGTATGGGATTCAAACCATAAATTCCACACCATGGCTACTCACCGTACCTACGCCGAACAATGAGCAAATAAAAAAGTTTTGAATTTCGCGTAACTCAAAGGAAGGCAGCACCAACAAAATGTTTTCGGTAGAATCCATAAGCCTTAAATCCCGGAAGATTGGTAAATAGGATCCATAGCTTTGTTAATCGACGAAGTAGCTGCATAACAAAACCCGGAATCAACTACTACGTTTATAACAAGAAATAAAACTAGAAATAGTAAGATAAATAGCCGAAACGAAACCTCCTAATATACTCGTAATACTTCAACAAGCTTTGATCGAATTGAAACTCCCAAGGAAGACGTACAGTGTGTTCCAGAAAAACGTGTGTCAGATTACTTCTTTTACTTCACTTACACAAACATGTTTGTAGCCAAATTATTGTCTGTATTTAATTGCCGATTACGCATTGTTTTCATTTTCTCGGTATATTTCCATACTTCCGGCAGATAAAGAGGTGTAAAGAACGTGGTAATGTCCATGATGGATCAGGTAGAGCACATCCAGTAAGGACAATAAAGCAATTTGTGAATTTTTTCGGAACAAACTCCACAATTAATTTTGGGGAACCCAAAAACACAATTGTCCAGAAAAGGAATTACAGTGTTCATCAAAAAAAATACGACGCCGTTTGACAGAATCTGGCATTTGGGGGTACTAAACCTCAACCGCTACAGACCCAAAAGCATATTGAAAAGAGGTTAAGTTGTGCAACGAAGAATTTAGACCGGGATTAGAGCAACATCCTATTTACAGACGAGTCATCTTTTTTTGTTAATAATTACTGGAAGAAAGCCTGCACGGGTTGGAAAAAAAAAATTGTATAGAGACGTTATACGTTACAAGCCCTGATGCGAATCCAATATAAAATGTGAAAAAATAGCCACGATAAAACAACTTGGGCTTGTCTTGAAGCAAATTTGGAGAGTCCTAAGTTTAGTACTCGTATATGCGAAAAAGTTAAGTGAAAGTTACATTAGACGATGCCAAGCAATTATGAATAATAATCTTGACTGGAGTCCCTACTAATATGATTGATTTAATAAAATTTTGGCATTTTTTATTGGTTTTTTAGACGCACGTTTTTGTTGAACACACTGTAAGAGCCGTAGTAAGGAACTTTATGGAAGAGAACGGACATTAGAGAAAGGATAGCTTAAATATCGCCACAAATTAAGTGGATATGGAACTGCTAGTGGTAATACCTACACATACTCGTATATGGGGGACATCAAGTGGATATTTCAAAATTTCTAAGCTTATTCTTGCCAGAAGACTTTATCCACATTTCCTGCTGATAATAGTTTCTTTTTTTCCATTTTTATTCATTCTCAGATCTCAGGTATAGAATAGCTATCTTTCTATTGTATCTAACTGTCTGTTTCGGTGCCAACCAAAAAATACATACAAAAACGTAAATACTCCCCAATATCTACATATGTACGAGTGCGAGTATGTACATGTACGTTTACGAAATTCTATTTCGAAATTCGAAAGAAAAATAATCAAATTCTTGAGTAATTGTTAACAATTAGCACGGTAGCTGCGCGGTCAACTAAACGACAAGTTGAACATTATCGATCGTCGCCATGTACACTGTACTCGCAATGAATTTTTTTTCAGTTTGTTTGAGTTTTCTCATTTCAAAATGCTTCAGGCCAACGGCGCTTGTCCTCGAACAACAATTCGAAAACAAACCGATAAGATTAGCTACAACAACCAGTCAGTCAGCCAGATATTCGATTGTACACAATTTATACAAAACGACTGTCAGTCAATGTACCCCGATTTGAGTGAATTCTCAGTTCAGTATGAGTCTATGGGTTACTTCTGAACTTTAAAGTCCAAAGTTTGTCGCTATTGTTCATTGAGAGAGTAGTGAGTATGTGAATAAAGTAAACAAATGTAACAACAATGAAAGCGTAAAAAAAAAGCTCGTCGCCATAGTGTACAGAAAAAGAAACCGCCCAAGAGGAACTGACCTTAATTTGGGCGCAACGCATGCAAATGATTGTTTCTTATCGTTTGGTTAACGCATTTTATGGAATAATGGACAAGAAAAACATTCAGAAGCTGTTTCTTCTGGTTTTTCTTTTGTTACATCTTTGAGAAACTTGTTAAACAGCATACCCCGAATGCTGATAGTTAAAGTTAAATCAATAAGCAGCCTTGGTACTGTTGTTTATGTTTTGAAAAGCCAAAGCAGCCTAAGCTGAGAGTTTGAAATTTGGATAACATACTTCATTTTACAAGTATATCCGGATGTAAGGCATATGTCTTCATTGTTATTGACAGATTGTTATTTACGTTAAGAAGGTCGAGCTGAGTTTTAAGAAAATATTTGCCCAGTGCGCCTGCTTTAAAAGACAGACAATTTCAAAAAGTACTATGAAATTCAGTGTTGCGGTGCTGCATATAAGAACAAGAGCTGTTCGCAGACCTTGAAAAAGCTAAAAAGAACATGTCAAGGCTACAAAACCCAAGGCGAAGCCTGCAAAGGCCAACAAAATCATATAATAATGGAATGGCAGTCGGTACTAAGAATATAGAAGGGCCGTACAACGGCGTCGGTAGGCAAATATTTTATTATGGAAGAGAATAAACCATTTAATCTGGACAATTACAATCAGCAATTCCAACCATCCGACCTGAGATAGCCATATTATAAACGTAAGTCCACTAAGCTGCCGACTAGAAATACCTATATGCGGGCACAGAACCGTAGACGTTTTGTTTAACAAGCTGGTATCTCCACTTCAATATGGCTTTGGGCAAAAGAAGCTTTACACTTTCACACTACAGCAGATCTTGGAGAAAACCAATGCATTACAGATCGTTACACACCATCTTTTTATCGATTCTAATGCAGCATATGATAACAATTATAAGACCAATAATTTTGATAATCAAGTTAAACCTGTCCGATTGTTTAGGATGATAATTGGGAATGCACGATGCTTCATCAAGCTCAGCAAAGACCGCACCGATCATTCAATATTAAACTCGACTCGCTGGCAATTTGCTTGCAATCATGAAAAAATTGTGTAATACTCACCCGCCAACACTAGAGGTATCATCTTTCAAAAGTTCGCTTCATTACGCGCATAAGCCACCGATATTGACAAATTCGGAAGAAATTAGCATGATGCTAGTAACGCGCTCGTGCGGAAGTGTGCGCAGTTGGAATTGACAACTCTTGCAAGCTAAACCAAGCCACAGCAATTCAATGCTAAAGCCAGCTGACGATGTCACAATAAATTGCAATTCAAACGATAGAACAAAATTACTGTGAAAACAAATAATGAATTCGACGAAATACAACAAGAAAAAAGATACTCCTGCGTACTGCCGAAATGCTGACAGAATGTTTTGAATGTTGGCGATAGATTATCTGCTATCATCCGCATCATCTAAAAATATATCTTGACTTGATCATTACTTTACAGGAGCGTTCTGCTACACTACACTTCGTCAAATGTAGAATATTGAAAAAAGATAAAGACTAACTTGCCTTTGCAGCAGTGCAGTAATAATAAAGAAGCATAGCTGTTTAATGCATCCTTTAACGAATAAAACTTCTGCCTCTGCCGAATAGCTTAGACAACGTTGGCATCTCATCATTTACCTCAAAAAGAAATGCAAAAATATATTACCAGAGCTTTAGTTTTAAGTAACATAAAATTGATTATGGACTGTTCATATATGGTAAATGTCCCAAAACAACGCTTAACTTCCTAAAATCGACTTATCATCAAGCAGCCAGAAGGAGTATCAACGCATATCGAACATCCAGAATACAAAATATAATGGCTGAAGCAGGACTTCCTACTTTAGAAGAAAGACAAGCAGAATGTTTTACCAAACTTCTTGCGAAATTCTCCTTCGCATACAATTCCATTATTGACAAGGACATTACCGCCGTTATCAGATCAAAAACAACCAAGCGTCTCCCATCAACCATAGCCCAAACAATATACAGCGCAACAGAATTTGATCTTCCCATCAAACAAATGAAACATTACTCTCCAGCTCATCCACCAAGGTGCATAAAGCAATTCCAATAATGTGCCTGTTTTCACCTTTGATATACTTACAAAGCATGATCTGCAAAAACAGATCACCCAAAGGATTAAGATGCACCGACTTTTAAATTGGCGAAGTCACCAAAATCACTACGCCAAAATCAACACTAGCCGTTCCATTTCCATCTATCCGACATCCACTCCAACTTCGTCCGTCTAGGTCACACTATTCAAACGCATCAACACATCCTAAAGAAGAACAGACCACCACACTGCATAGTCTGCAATAACATAATCGACATAGTAGTACATATTCTCGGACAAATTCCATGCCAAATCTCCAGATCTTTTAATTCCCTCTTGCTTGAAAAGCAATCAGTCTACCTATTACTTAATATAATCAACCATGACAATTTAGTTATATAAAATGTATCTTTAGAATTTTTATCACTTATAATATTTCATATTACATAGTTTTCATTTATTCATACTCATTTAGAGCTGAAAGCCTCTGTAGCTAGTGCTCCTTTTTTTCAACTTTCTGTATTAGCTTAAGAATTTATTGTTATGATAATAAAATAATAATAATAATAATAATATTACAAAAATGTCCTGCAGCCAACCGTGGACTACTAGTAAATTATAACGGCCACGCAAGAAGGATCAAATTTGAAATTAAACAACAATCCTATAAATACCATTAAAGAAAACATTTAGGAAGCCAAATCAAAATTGAGAAAGGAATGCCAATAACGTTAGTATCAGCATCGTTTAAGACCGCCTCCACAAAGATAATAAATCAAAGGGGGAAACGACACACTGAGAACAAATCCTGTCAGTTTCTACCTATGTATAACACTATTGCTACCCACTCATTTTTCTAACGAATTACCCACATACCTCTATTTGAGCATGGGCACATCTGCAAATGTAAGCCACAAAGAATACATTTGACAAGTGTAGAGGAAATTTAGTCCTTACAGTTTTGCAACCTGACGGATTGCAAATGAAGAACGCTCATTTCAACTCTAGTGCCTGCGATAGTTGCGTTGATGCCGCTTGCTGAACAAAAGCTACTCAAGTACAAATACTTATAACGAATGAGCGCCACTTTCCTTAGAAAAAAGAACAATACAAAATATTTTGCTCTTTCATGTTATGAACTTGAAAGCAGCTACCTACGTATATACTAAAATAGCAGTTCGCCCAAATCAATCTTCAGTTAATATACAGGGTGACCAGATAGCAATGATAGTTTCCAATTGTTATGTTTTAGCAGCTGTCAAAGTTACCAATGATATCCAGCTGTCAAGATATTCAGTAAGGTTTGCATCGTTTTACCCTTGCCGAACGTGCGGAAAATCAAAAAATATCGAAATCCCGGCTCAGATGTAAATGCGCAACGTGAATTTCGCCGTGAAGTCGGTCGGTATCATGGCTTCAGTGTACCAACAATTCGCTGCACCGTGGAAAAGTTTGAGCGTGAGTACACTTTTTTGGATCTTAAGCCGCCAACCAGACGAAAATTGGTGCGAAATGAAAAAATCATAGCCGCCCGTAGCGGCCAGTATCGAAGAAGAAGCAGAAATGTCGATTCGGGGTCAATCAGCTGAATTGGGCATCGCCAAACGGTCAACCCGGCTTATTTTCCGGAAAGATAGAAGGAGGAGAAAGGAAAGCATTGTTGTGATGTAGTGGTTTGAAACTCAGGTGTGTTTGGTTTCGATATTGGCTCTCCAGGGGTGGGAGTCCGAATAGGACGGAGAGATTTTCTTCACTCGGAATGATTCAGGTTGTGAATTTTAACGGTTGTTTTGTGCTTCAAAACTCTACAACAGCCAAATCTACATGTCAGTGTTATGCGTTCACACGCAGATTTTTCTGACTGAGTTCCAATTACACAAATGAAAACTTGCCGTGGCTAGGATTCGAACCTTGACTCTCCGAGTGAGAAGCGATTGCTAGTACCACTACAGCACGGCCACCTACACATCCGTATAAGATTGTGCTGACGCAAGAATTGAAGCCGGACGACCATAGACAACGCCGTGAGTTCGCTAATTGGGCGCTGGAAATGTTGGCCGGAGATCCAAATTTTGGCCAAAAAATCATCTTCTTGGACGAAGCCCATTCTTGGCTTAGCGGCTATGTCAACAAACAAAATTGCCGCTATTGGAGCAAACACAATCCACAAGTCTTCGGCCAAGCATCAATGCGTTCACACAGAGAGACTGTTTGGTGCGGTTTATGGTATGGCGGCATCATCAGACCTTATTTTTTTCGAAATGAGGAAGGAGACACCGTTACCGTCAATGGTCTTAGGTATAGAGCAATGTTAACCGGCTTTTTGTGATCAGAGCTCGATAACATCGATATATCCGAGCTGTGGTCCCAAAAATACGGCGCTACATGCCATACAAGCGAAGTTGTGAAGGAAAAATTTGGCAACTGGGTCATCTCACGGCGAGCGTTCATCAATTGGCCGACGTGATCATGCGACTTGACACCAATCGATTAGTTTCTCTGGGGCTACGTTAAGTCCTTAGTTTACGGTAATAAGCCAACCACTTTGGACGAGCTCGAAGCCAATAACCCCGCACATATTGGACCGACCGCTTGAAGCACTGCCAGCGAAGCCGAGGCGGCCTTTTGAAAGATGTGCTATTCCACACATAATGGCATGAACGTAGCCATGCCAGAATCAATTTTATATCTCACACCGTTGTGTTATTTAAATTTTTTCCACATCGTTCTTATCTGGTCACCTTTTACATTCACCATTTCTGTCTTAAAAAGTCAAACACGTCATACGTGTTGGGTATATGTTGGGTATCAATGTCATCACTCTGTCCGATTAAGTTTACATACAATTTATTCTGGAGTTTTTTGATTGAATTTGTCTGAGTTATCCAAAATATTGTCAAAACGAAAATAACAAGATAAACCCATCCCTTTGCGGGATGATTTTGTTTTCCACATTTAATGACTTGGTGTGAGTGAGTTAATTAGGATTGTTATACCACCTTCTCAAGTGCATCGCGAATATTGCTTTCAATTAGGAGGGCATGGTCTAGGATTGCTGCTCCAATTGTATTGCTTTCAATTGAGTTAGCAGAGTTTTCAATAAAAAGTTATTCTTGCTTCTACTGGCTGATTCCTAAGGGTCAATCCCAAATTTGTAAAATTGTTTCTCATCTTTTATGCAAATATGTGAAGGGAAGTGCGCTCCAAAGTAAACAGGACTTTTTAAAAATAAGAACAACAAAAAGTTTTTTGGCAAAACAGGACTTTTTAAAAATAAGAACAACAAAAAGTTTTTTGGCAAAACCGATTTCTTTTATTCAAAATAATCCCGTTCCGATTCAATACAACGATTTGCACGGTCTAAAAGTATGTCGAATGAGTGTTTTAGATCGTCGGCCGGGATGGCCTTCAGGATGTCTTCTACGTCCATAAAACGCTTTCCTGTCGGCAAATGCATTTCTCCGAAAATCAAATCAGGCGAATTCGAGAAGAGGTTGAAAATTAAAATACGAGGAATAGAATGCATCAAACGCTTCAAAACACCTAGATAGAATTGCGTATTTACTGAGCCCAGTGGAATGAACTCTTTGTGAACAATGTCCTTGGAATCCTAAAAGCAAATCCGCATTGTCTTCACTTTTGACTTCTCCAAACGAGATTTTTTTTCATTTTGACTCATCAGGCGCCCTGCACTCGGCGCTTTGACACTTGGTTTCTGGATCATATTGAAAGGAGCACGTTTCATTACCAGCCACAATGTTGTAAAGGAAGTTTTTATTCTTTTTGGCCTCCTTGTCATAATAACCTTATGCATTGGTATACAGCATCTATTTTCGAAGTATTACTATTTTATGGTAGTGTGATATATGACCCCATCGCCGCCGCAATCCAAACATATATCTAATCATTTTGTTGAAGGCAACGCAAGCAATTTATGGAAAGAATGTGAATCTAGTTTGCAGTATTTACGTATTAAAAATTCAATAAGAGGTACCAACAAAGTTTCAGTGAGTCATATTTTAGTGTCTATTGGCTTACGAAAACCACTATGTATCTGGCCAATAGTGTAATTTATAAGATCGCGGGTAGAGAGAGCGCAATTTATTTGGAAACTTTTGCTGGCAACTTATCCACGAAAGACAGTTTTCTGTTTGACAAGCATATCTTTCATGTCAACGTAACATTTTGATATCACCGTGGATTGTGATTTATTTGGATTAATTAACAGCCCATTGCTTTGCGGCCAATTGTATATTTTTAAGAGATCCTCATTTATTCTGCAGACCAAATTTTCAATTAAGCCGATTGGTCAAGATAAGCAAATTTGGACATCATCAGCATATAAATGCAGAGATGCATCGGAACATACACTAAGAAGATCATTGATGTACAAACAAGAATAAAAGAGGGCCTAGTATAGTTTTCAAGTCTTCGGTACTTTTAGACCAACACTTACTCTTCGACTTCGATTATAAACCAATAAGGTGGGCTGCTCTTGAACTGAACCCAAAATAAGCAAAACAAGACAAATACAGAGTATCGTGACGTTTCCAAGCATCAGGAAAAGATAAGGATGCAATACAAAAATTAATAATGTATGTAAGAGGTCCTAAGAAGGGTGATAAAATAATTTTAATGAATCGAAATTGTTTTCCGTCAAAGCCGATAGTAATTGGTTTTAAGGGTTTCTTTACAAAAATATTTTTTCTGTCCTCAATTAAGCGTTAGTCTAGCAAGTGTCATACCATTTTGGAATTCAGACTAAATACGCCATCTTTTAAAGTTAATTGCCAAAATGGCACAGTACATTTTTTTTGTCAGTACAGTCAGTTCAAGTTAGGTGGTTAATGATTTTGATATACATGGATTTTAGTTAAAACCGATATAATTATGTTTCAATTTTGGACTGTAATTTACAGAAGAGTTATTCAGGGTTACGTGACAACAAAAAAAAACGAAAAAAAGTAAAGATTTGCGGTCACAGTATTTGAAAGATCGTCACAGGGTGTCAGATTTCTCGATTTTTTTTGAGTGCCAATAATTTTAAAAGCATATGGCTTAGATTTTTTTTTATAATTTTGTGATAACCGACACCACTTGACCTATCACCCGTTTCCGGCTTGACGTTGATTTTTGGGACACGCTGTATATAGGCGATACACTATGCAACACCATCATACAACAATGAAATACTGGATACACGTATAACTCATGAGGACCATATGAAAACTCAAAGATGGCAAGGCACCAGAGTCGCATAGATCAATTTTTTTTAAATATAGAACAGATGGGTTCACCGAAAAACTAACTGCAGCTTATAATATAATAATGAACACAGGTGTGATAGCACAGCAATTCAAGGAATCTATAGTATTTGCTATCCGTAAAAAGGGAAACATCTCCGATCCAACTGACTATCGTGGAAATTCTTTTACAAATTTCCTCATACAACATTTTTGCAACACTTTTAACGCCGCTGACAAGCTGCTGAGCGAATTACAAGTAGGATTTCGCTGTTGTTGTCGATTTCAAGGCAGTTTTTGACACAGTTGACCGAGAAGCTTTATTCTTTCAGCCTATATAACGCTGGAATGTCATTCAAGCTTGGAAGGATTCTCTAAAATATTTACAAGGGTAACCAATCGTCTGTATGGAACGGCTTGATAATCTCGAATTGGTTGGGACTCAAACATGGATGCCAATAAAGGCAGAGCGCTATCAGTGCCAATGGCAGAGTCCATATTGATGATGTACAAGTCTGGGGATACCAAAAGTATGAAGAAGTTGAAAAACTACTACGATATTATGTAAAGACATGCTTCCATTTACCTAGAAGTGAAAACGCTTAAGTTTCATGTGGTCTACGCAGTAAAAGTTCCTGAAATGTTAGACGACAAACTTCCAAAAATAATAGTGCGATATACAATTCAAAGGGAGAGCCTATGGTACGAGGAACTAAAGGACCTAGCAAGTCATTGCATTAATAAGGCTACTTCAACCGTTCATCGATCAATATACAAACGAAGCGTTTTAAATCTATCGTCTCTACTACTGTACCCAACCTTAAATATTTGTATTTGATATAACGAAAACTAAATTTAACTTATTCTATTTGATATAATTGAAACAATTCTTTAATTTTCATTGTACTTGTAGTAATAAGAAGAATTACCAATCTGACAGACGGCACAGCCATGCATAAACGATTTTTATAAAAACAATTTTGGATATTCTTAAAAGAAAAATAAATCTAAAAAGTATAAATCTAAATCTACTACAAGAAGCAAAGTGGGCTGCCCGGATTCTGCAGAGAAGGTAAGTTTTTTTTTAAAAGGATATGTCCTTTTTAGATCCAAATATAATACTCCTTAATCTAATCCAGCCTAGACATCATAGTCAGATATGTAAATTATTAGATTTCTAGCTAAATTCTGTTGTTGGAATTTCGGTCATGCACAATTGGTTTGACAGATACCCCGTTTATGTGACAGCCCAATGCGCATTGGTTCAATACGCATTGAAAGCGTGGTGTTTAAATGAAATTATCCAAAACCGAATCCAAAATTAGCGAGAGAAAATTGAGAGAGTTTAGCACACAGCTGATTGAACTGACGGTTTAGTAAAATCGAAATTCGAGTAAATTAATTCGGAGATGATGAGAGCGCGAGAGAGTAAAATGTTTCAATGCGATTTAAAAGTGTTTATATGTTATGATATTTCAATTCGGCTTTTAACGTGAAATGAACGAATGCGTATTGAGTATTTCAATGCGCTTTGAAATGGTGTTTATATGAGCGTATTGAACCAATGTCTTTGCTCTCCCTTCCCTTGATAGTCTTACGAATATCACGGACTGCATTCTCACAGCCATTTTCCGTTTACAAAGAATAGTCGTTGATGTTGATGGTTGATGAGCTTGCGCGCGAAAAAAATACGAAATCGGCTTTCCTTGCCCCCAGGACTGGTTTCGGCCAGAATCTGAGCCAGGAAAGGAATGTAATCGGGTATCCACGGATAGCTATAAATTTAAGATGCGGCGCTGGTGTCCTTTTTGATTTCATTTTGACAACATTAGATTTCACTCCTCGTTAGGAAACTTGCGTCTGTCTTTCAAGCGGAGATATACATAATCCTGATGGCAATGAACTCTATTGTAAAAAATCGATTTAGTCGGCGAAGCATTTGCATCTGTAATGACACCCAAGCTGCGCTTAGAGCCCTGCTGAACCCCTTTACGACTTCCAATCTAGTTCGAGAATGCAAGACTTCACAGAACGCAGTCGGAAGGCTAGATTCACTGAGTGTTGTCTGGATCCCAGGTCACAATGGGAAATTAAATCGCTAATGAACTTGCGGACGTTAGATCTGCCTGCGTCCTTGGTCATGGCTTCCATTGACAATTTTATATGAGCACAAATGCAGATGGAATACTCGTAGCTCTCCAGGTTTCCGGCAGGCTAAGCGAATGCTTCCCGACGTCTGTAAAAAGTCAGTGGCTTTCCTGCTGTCACTCAGTAGGATGGACTGTAGCCTGCTTACTGGCGTCGTGACGGCGCACTACGCTTTTGCTAAACGCTCAACCCTTCGTTGGACAGAGTTGCAGATCTGCAACATTCCCTATTTAACGGTATAAGAATTGTATGTTCCTGATTTTTCCAAATCAGAGCAATGTTGCAGGAACTTAACATACCTTTTCCCCGTGCGATCGTGTCTCAAGTTCTCTATTTGACATTTGCTCTTCCTTATCATCAGTCAAAGTTGAAATTTTGCATAAAGTCCATGTTTGTGTTTGAGCTCATTTCACTATTTTTGGGAAATTATTATAAAACCAGTTTTTTCAATAAAAGTTGTTTCGTTTTCAATGTAAATTTATATTCTGCGGGAAATTTGAGTTTTTGTTTTGTTTTTGAGCATGGAAAGGCCGTGGTGAGCAAAAGCCGTATTGTTGCATATCTGCGCCCACATCGAAAAAGTGTTCTAAGTAACCAACAAATTCAAGAAATAATCATTTCATGGTGCGAAAGTGAAGACAGACTTGCTTTGTCGTCTGATGAATGTGATAAGCATCCTACATTAGTCCCCCAGGAAAAAAGCTCATCAGGGAACGGATCAGACAATCCACCACTACCAGAAACTTTGCCTCAGCCTACTGTCCCATCTCCTCCACCTCAGCCGTATACTTCTCGAGGAATTTCAAGAGTTGCAGAGACGAAGCCTGCAAATGCTAATGTTATGTGGAAGAAAAAAAAACCTTGAGCTCAATCCAGATCAGCTTAATTTTTTAGGCAACGAGGATCTTCCAAATGAACTCCTGGAATTTTAAACGCCATACCAGTTTTTTTCTTATTTTTTCACTGAAGAAATTGTTGATCTTATACGCGATCCAACCAACATACACTTGCGGTCATAAAAACCGCACCACCTAATGAGTTCTTAAAAAATGCCTAATTACATCAGATCGTAAGGGTTTTTCCCATACTAATGAAGGGTATTCCCCATAGCGGAGTTCGGCCTCGTATTCAGTGCAAAAAAAATCAGTTTGAATTGAGTTGTGACGGTGACAAGTAAAAAAAAAAGTGAAATGTCTGGTAAATATCATCAACTGACTCGGGACAAAAAAGATCAAATATTGACTTTAGTCGAAGAAGGGCTTGGCTATCGTGAGATTGCGGTTAAAATAGGTTGCTGTCATTCAACTATTGTACGACTGATGAAGAAAAAAGAAAATTTGGATCCACTGGAAAAACAACCCAGAAGACGGACAATGTATTACAACGAATTAGCATGAAAGATCGCTTTAAAAGTGCTGTCCGTATAAGAGCAGAGCTGAGTGAATTTCATCAAGTTGATCTAAGCGCCGAAACCATATGCTGACGGCTACGGGAGATAGGTTTATATGGAAGACGACCAGCCAAAAAAACCTCTCCTAACCACAAAAATGAAAATAGCTCGCTTGACGTGGGCAAACAAGTACGAAGATTCGACGCAGGATTGGCGATATGTGATATGGTCCGATGAAAGTAAATTTAATTTGTTGTTTGCCATATGTACGACGGTCAGCAGGTGAAAGGTTCAACGACGAGTGCATAGTCAAAACAGTGAAGTTTCCTCAAAGCCAGATGGTTTGCGAATGTTTTTCTTTTTACGTTTTGAGCCCTTTGCACTTTGTTAATGGAACTATGAACGCTCAAAAGTATGGAGAAGTAGTAAGGGAGTTTTTGGTACCAGCAATTGAACAGCATCATTCGTATACTGACAAGTGAATTTTTCAAGATGATTCTGTACCTTGCCACCGCGCCAAATCCGTAAGTAAAGTGTTATAAATCAACTTCTAGATGTCTACTTTATAAATAATAAACAGACAAGTAACTAGAGTCTTTCAATAATTTTCAGCTCAAGACAACGTTTGATGACCTCGGAATTACTAGACTAGACTGACCAGCTAATTCGCCCGATTTAAACCCAATCGAACACTTGTGGCATGTAATGAAACGTAGGGTGGCTGAACATAAACCAGAGAGTAAAAAAAAGCTAAATGAAGTTCTGGAACATGTATGGAATACTGAAATTTCAAGGGATATTACTGAACTTCTAGTAAACTCGATGCCTTCTAGAATAAAAGCGGTTATAACCGCCAAAAGAGGTGCAACTCGGTATTGATAATTTTTTGGTAAAAGTGGCATATCTAAACATCTTATACACACATACATAAAAAATGTATCGTTTGATTTTGTTAACCAATGACTGTATTAAAATATTTTAAAAAAAATAAGAAAATTAACTGGTTTTTCTTTCTGTGTTAATATCTTTTTTTAAACATTCAATAAACAGATGGAAATTAGATAGAAATACTTATAAACTACTGCGGAGTACTCAACAAAAATTTCATTTCATTATAAAAATTATTATCGTAGTTATTAACAATTTTTCAATCATTTTGATATGGTGCGGTTTTTATGACCGCAAGTGTATATAGTGTACCAAAAGACCCAAGCAAACCGATAAATGCTGAAAGTATCGATATTCGTTAATTTTTTGGAGTAGTTTTATACACATCTATTATACGGATTTTGAATGTTAGAAGTTACTGGTCCGATAAAATGGGAATACCGATAATTAAAGACACTATGCCACTAACAAAATTTTGAGAGTTTGCGACAAAATTTGCATTTCAATGACAATTTCAAAATGTTACCTCACACCCAGCCCAAAGTGATAGGCTTTATAAGGTAAGACCACTAAGTGAAAGGTTCAATGAATGCTTTTCAAAAGTGGCCCTGGAAAAGTACTTGGCTCTAGACGAGCAGATGTGCTCAATTAAGGCTCGAAGTATTCTAAAACAATACATGCAGGCTAAACCTCACAAATGGGGTTTCAAACTATTTATTTTGTACGGGGTTAGTGGTTATAACTGCAGGTTCGAGATTTATGGTTGTCAAGAAAATATTATATGCGAAGGGGGCCACAATTGGGTGCTGCCTCAAATGTAGTTGTACGTTGTAGGAGAGGCATTGAGAAGAAATAGAGTTCCGAATTTTAACTGACGAATCCTTTTCCAAAAAACTCCCAAGGGGTACATCAGTTGGTTTGTTGGCGATCACAATGGGATTCCGATTTCAGCAACTGCTTGGAAAGGCAACAAAATTGTTTCACTGGCATCAAATTTTGCAGGCAAGAACCCTACATCTCATGTTCAACAATATGATGAAATAAACAAAGTTCACGTATCGTTTGAACGACCATTTATGGTATCCGAATACAACCGTCACATGGGAGGCGTGGATAGCATTATTGCTAGACACAAAACTTTACTAAGAAGTAAGTTTTCATATGCGTTTGTTTTACCATCTTCTTGACATGGCAAATGCGTGGCTACTCTATCGCCGTGTCAACAAACAAACTGGGAGATCTGACAGTTTAAGCGCCGCAGACTTTCGAGCACAAGTAGCTGAAGCACTTTGCAAGATGAGCATCAAACAAAGGTCGACTAAAAAAGCCGAAAAGCCCTGCTCAACACGCACCGCCTAAGACAAGATCAAACCAGCCATTGACCAGTATGGGGAGAGAAGAGAATTCGTTGTAAAATGCCCAATTGTACTGGTTTCACACAGACGTTGTGTGAAAAGTGTGGAATAGGCTTATGCTACAACAAAACAAACAATTGTTTCAAAGACTTTCATGTAAAAAATCAGAAGCTAAGGCGCAACGTTGCATATCTCCAACATATGGTTTTTGTTCATGAATAAATATTTTCTATTTTCAAAATTTTAAAGAAAAATGAGCCTTTGCGCTACGAAGGGGTAAATGTACTGCGCACAAATGAAACGACATCCTGTGACGCTTGCTGTGAAAGTGATGACGATACCGCGGAGCTCTAGCTCTGCGAATCGACGACTTACGTTGGCATCAGGATGCAGGTACTCGTTGTTGAGATGGTGGGCGCTGCCACTTTGTCACTGAAGCTGTTACTTTCTTCCATTAAAAGTTTTGGTTTTGATAGGGACGAAGTATTTTGAGGCCCATAAAACGCGAATGGCAGCATAAACTTTACAAATGGTGGTGTTTATATGGTCGGACCAGGTAAGCGTGTCATTAAAGATGATTCCAAGAATCAAGACTTTTTCAACGTAGGTGATCACGGAGTCACCTAGTTTGATGTGCAGAGGCAGTGACCCATCTAATTTGGTACGGTTTATGACAATCGATTTACATTTAGCTGGATTCAGACTCAAACTATTACTCTATGGCCACTGCGGTATAATACAATACAAATCGTCGTTCATTGCTTCCGATGCCTGGAAAAGTTCAGCTATTGGGCTACTAATAAAGACCTGTACTATACATCATCGGCGAACATGAGGACCGTGGAGTGTCTGATCGCCTGGGAGAGTTCGTTAATATAAACTACGAAAAAAAGAGGGCCTAATATTTATCCCTGTAGTACACCACTACACACTGGAAGAAGACCTGACGTCTTATCTCCAACAACCACACATTGATCAGGGAGACATCAAGGTATGATTAAAAAAGCATGGTTGCGGTTGAAGAGAAGCGAAACAAGCTTTTTAGTTTAGAACAGAGGATCGCATGATCGACTGAGTCAAAAGCCTTGGAGAAGTCGAGAAGAGTAACTTACTTCTCTCCGATCCATTGCTATGCGTATCTCATCCACAATATTAACACTGGTCTATATTTAGTGTCAATTTGACACTTTTTTTCCAAATAAGCAAAACTCCTAATAATTGTAGTGCTGTTGCCAAACGCTCATGGCTCACCGGTCTACTTTCTCGTCTAGTTTCCGTAAAAACAAAATTGTTGTCGCCAGAGGGCTCTGAAGACTTGTAGATAACTCTTCTGATGTTTGGTGTCAATTTGATATCGCCAGTGCTGTGGCACTTCGTCCGTTATTTCTTATTATTCGATTGTGCAACATTTTGCTGTGAATTATTTCCGTTTTTTTTTTCAAACAATTACTGCACAATGTCTGACTATGAGCGATTCTGCGAACAGTTTGTACGGCAAACAGAAGAAGAAGACAGCGATGATCTGCCCGAATTCTCGAAAGATGATACAGATTATTCACCAAGCGAGACTGAAAGTGATTCCGAAAATTATAACAGTGAGAAGAGTGATGCTGATTTTATCGGACAAGAAATGCGTTTGAAAATCGCTGCTGAACCGGACAACGCTTTCGTAAAATAAGAAGTAAGATAGACGTAAGATAAGAAAATTCAGTATGTGCGCGATCCAGTGCCACCATGCCCATCAGTCTCGACAATAGATTTCGCTTCTCGTCAAGGTTTGTTTTGAGTTTTTTGTTTAGGCGCTTTCATTTGAAATTTTTACAGGGCCAATATCATTTGCGAAATCTCGCATCAGCAGTCTGGTGACTGCTTTTTTGCTTTTTATCGAGCCAGTCGAGAACATTGTGGTACAAATGACCAATTTATACGGTGTTCACAAGCAAGGCATCAGGTGGAAGCCGGTTGATGTGTCTGAAATGCGCGCCTTTTATGGACTTTTGTTGTTGGCTGGGGCATATCGGTCGAAAAGCGAAGCAGCTGATGAACTTTGGACTGCTAAGCATGGGCCACCAATTTTCGTAGCGACAATGTCACTTGTTCGCTTTCGAGCCATTAGTCAATCGATACGATTCGATAACCGAGAAACTTGGCATAATGTTTAGCAGAGTGTACGCGATAAACTGGCGCCTATTAGCGATTTGTTCGATCTGTGGGTCCAGCGCTTGAACGTTATGTATGTTCCTGGCAAATTTCTGACCGTCGATGAGCAACTGCTGCCAAATCAATCAAGGTCAGCGTGTTGTTCTGGATTTGTGCCAAGGTATTTGTTCTTCGTGTACATGCCTTTATTTTTTCTTTGATCTGTGATTCTTTTCCATTTTTAGGAATGAACGGCCGCAATGTCACTTGTGACATTTTTTTTACATCTAACAGTGTGGCACTCAAGCTGAAGAAGAAGCAAATTACCATTGTCGGCACCATAAGGAGATACCGTTAGCGCTGACTGACATGAAACGAAAACCAGTGCTGCATACCGAAATCGTCTACAACCACGCAGATCGAGTCACGATGGTGTCATACGAGCTCAAGAAAAATCGCTTCGTAACTTTGCTTTCGACGTATCATGCGGCCGCCCACTTCGATCCACTGACCAGGCAAAAAAGCCCAACATAATTCACTTTTACAATAAAACGAAGGCTAGTGTCGACACTCTCGACCAGATGGTTGGCACTTATCGGTGTAAACGCAGGACCAACCGATGGACACTAGCGTGTTCTACAACATTCTTGACATTTCGGCTTTGAATGCCTTCTTGATCTTCACTTAATTGTTCCCGGAATGGAACAAGAGTGAGAAAAGTTTCCGTCGACGATTGTTTTTGTTGAACTTTGTCGAAGCCTTATGTGAAGGCCTAGGGCACGAAAACTACATGGTATACATGCGACAGTAGTTTTTCGTCGTGTGCGAGATCCAAGTCGATTTAACCGTACTCCTCTTGCTTGAATTCTCCATCAACATCATCACAAGCATCAGCATCGGTCGAAATGCTAGCGGTCAACATATTGATTCATCGGCCAACCACAAAAAAACGAGCTAGATGTCACACGTGCCCTCGAACTCCGAACGCAAATGTTCACAGTGTTCGCTGTGACATGTGCGTGAGACCAACTTGTACGGAACATCGTTTTATTCTTTGCGAGAAAGCCGAAGTATTTCATCGCAAATTAAATTGAAATTTTCCGCAACAAACCAGCATATTAGAGCTTTTTTTTGACTCTACAATCGGCTCTATAATACCTTGTGTCAAATTGACACCAAACATCAGATTAGCATCGCAAAACTAAATATAGACCAGTGTTAAGTAGTACAGTCTTACATCTCCGATTAGCTCTGAACCCAGACTGAGCACCATTAAGAAGATTATTGACATCGAAAAACCTTTGTATCTGTCTTGAGATCGCTTTTTCAAAAACCTTTGACATAAAGGGTAGGACAGAAATTGGCCTAAAATCTACTGAACCGCTGCCACCTTACAAAATTGGAATAATCTTGGCTTTTTTCCAATCAACTGGGATCTCAGAGGTTGTTAAGATTGAGTTGTATAGTTGTTTGTGGTAAGGCAAAATAAAGAGTAAAAGCAGTTTAACGAACCTGGGATCTATATTGTCCAATCCTATGGCATTTGATTTTACAGACAGTAATGCTCCAAGAACATCAGTATGATCAAGCAAGGTAGGGCTAAAGGTTCTATCAACTTCTTCGGGTGAGTCAGGAAACAAGTCAGCAGGTACATTTGAACTGGTTTTGTTTAGATCCAGAGTTTTTGCATTCAAAAGATTACAATCAATGTTGTCAGGGACCTTGCGGTTTTGTTTGCCGATATCTAAATTTCTTAAGCTCCTCCTCCTTAATTTTATACACAACTTTATTCCGAAGGGTGGAGTAGATTGCATGCAGTTCAGGAATTCTACACCGCTTCCATCCAGAGAACGCTAAGTTTCTCTTGACAATCAGCTCAGTGATATGCCGATGTATCCACAAAGGAACTGTATGAGAAATTACCTTCCCAATATTGCTGTTCAAAAACGACAGTTGATCATTGACTCAGGTGAGCTTATAAATTCAGCCCCAGTCGATTTCACGAACGTCACTTAACAGACGATTTTGGTTAATCGATCTAAAATCCCTATATTGGAGATGTTTAACATTTACCTGTACTTCAAAATCTTAGATTAAGAAGATGAGCTCATGTTTGGAGAAGCCAGGTGCAAGAAGTTGATTATAAAATAGCGCCTGTTCAGGATCATTAACAAAAAAGACAACAAGTAAGGTGCTAGAGCTACTGGTGAAATAAATCGGTGCAGAGGAGTTGATAAGGGATAGGCCTAGAGAGTTCATGGAGCCGGATATAGATGCGGAGGTGCTATTGTTCAGAAGATTACAACTTGTGTCGCCGCAGAGTACGATCTGAGAGGTTATACAAGAATGCTGTTCTAAGCTAACAAGCAGTGGTGCATTATCGACACTTTAAGGGATCTGTAGGCCGTGCAGATTAGTATTTAGGATGAACTGCAAGTAATTTTGACGAAAAGATATTGCAGGGGGTAGTCGATGTACGATTTATGAACGAGATCACATCTAATGCCATCTCTTACATACATTGCGGCTCCCCCACCCGATCGACCATTCCTCTTAGCGCGGAATAAATTGTAACCGTCGACTTCGTAAATTTTATCGCAAAACTCCGGATCAAACCATGTCTCAGAAACACACACAATACCAATGCCAGACTTTATAAATAAACGCCGAAATTCATCCAATTTTGGATTCGGGCTTTGTGCGTGCATGCAAGTTTTTATCTACACCACTGTCAATCGAATCTGTTATTTGATTCTAAAAGGGTAAAGTATGCAAATAAGAGACTTTGGTGGTGATTTATCAGAAGATAAATGTATTTCATCAGACTGATTACAGCATCCGCTTTACAATTCAAATTGACTGGAATATTCCAAGGACTATTATGAAACCGAACAACGACGTCAACAGGTATAGCGTCAACCAGCAGAATTCTACCTTCCTAGAACGAAAAGAAACCTCTTAGTTCATGCAATCAGAGTCAAATGCAAGTAGCAGTCCAAAGCCAAGCGACTCAAGGCAACACTATGTAGAGAAATTAAAAGAAAACCTTCAAGAGGTCGTCAACCGCCCGCAGTCATTAAGCAACTTGCAGTCACAAATTAATAAGCCCCAACAACATCGATTGCCCAGAGATAAACGCTTCGACTATCAATTGAATGCAAGCACGTTAAGACAACTACTCGTATGTACATGTCTACTTGTACGTATGTACAACCATGACAAGCGCTTCCCTCCATTATGAAATTCAAGAAAAAAACTGACCTATAAATTTTGCCTTTCAAATGAGTAGGAGTTGTTGCTTACTATGTGCTGGGGCTAACCACCCCATCTTGCTCCTCATTCAAGCGCACTTTTTTTTCCAACAACTACTAAACGCAGGCGGTAACTGTTGCAGTTCAGTGCATGGACATGAGAATGACTGCTTCATATTTCTACTCGTATACACGGCAAGGCCATGCAATTGCATCGTTGAACATACAAAAAAACGCATCGTTAAAAGCTTTGGCTATACATAGGTACAGCTAGACCAACATTAACAACTATGTGCATTTGCACGAGATGTGGAAAATTACTTCTGGGCCATTTCCTGGAACTGTGCTGCACTCACCTCCTTCCCAGTACAAGTGGGCACAGCACTCGGTATGGATGTGGCTGTGGTGGTGACTGTTGCTGTGCTTTTCCTTTACTCTCTGTGACACAATCATTTAATTACAATCCAGACGCGCTAGCTCGTCACGTGAATTCTGCCAGAGGTTGGCTTCGTTAAGTCGGCTGACAACGACGACGACGACGACAACGACGACGACGACGACGGCGGAGACTCACTCATACAACAACTACACCAACGACAATGACGATAATGATTATGATGATGACAATGCCGTTTAGATTGCTCTGCCGTGCAATGAGCAATTTATCTCGCACAATAGCCGGTGAAAACGAACCCAACAACATACGGAATCAACAACTCAGCTCACTCAGCAGTTCCGGTGCGACAACGGCGGACCCACTTCACAGAAATTATTACTTTAATTGGAAGTGAAAAAAAAACCCTATGACGAAACACAACAGTGTCTACGATAGAATGCGCTCCGTGCGCACTCCCATTCGTCGTAGCTTTCGTCGATCGTTGACGAAAACCAAAATAAATCGGGGGGAGGAAACAAAAATACTATTATTGGGCCAAAGCTCTACGCTGCCTTATCGAAAACAACAAAATTACTCCAACAACCATGCCCGCACTCTGCTATCTAGACTCTGGATTTTACAGTATCAGTTCGTATATGAAAAACCAGAGAGAGACAGAAAAAAAAAAAGAAAAATAATTTAAGCAATTAATGTTTAAAAAAACAAACCTGTTCCGCGGGCCACTATTGTTGATAAACTCGTTCCACTGTTGCTGCTGCTGTTGTTGTTGTTGTTCGTGGCAGAGTTTCTAGAATTGGTGTTCGAGTTGGAACTACTGGAACTGGAGTTACTGGCCGAGGATGAATTGCTATTGCTCCCATTATTACTACTGCCAGCTCCCTTGGCAAGGGTCTCGTCGGCGGCAGCTTTATCGTTCTGGCCAATGCCTATGCCACTGCCTGGTAAATTCGACGAGGAACATTTCAGGAGCATTTTCGTATGACGACTCCAAAATAAACTTTTGCTCGACGAGTTGTTTCACAAGATTTTCGTTCCCAAATTTATTTTTACAACACCCGCGTAGGTATTTTGACTTTTTTTTTTTTTTTGTTGTTTCCCAATTCGTTTGGAAGGAATTCTTTTTGGGTTTTTGGCTTTTTTCGTCTCTTCAGATTGGATGGTTGTAAATATTTTTGGATTTTTTGATTTCTCTTGGCCGTGATTGAAAATTGCGTTCTAGGAACTTTCACGAAAAATATTTTGGTTAGCGCAGCGCCGCACTACTAAGGTCGGACGTTTATAGCTCTCGTCGCTCGCACGGTGTCGGTTGGGGGCTATTGTAGAGATAACAAAAAAAAGGAAAAAAAAAAAAAACAGAAAACACATAAAACTTGTGTAGAACGAAAATCTTTTCAAAAGAGTTGGGAGTTTTCGGCTTCGCCTTCGTCTTTAAAACTAGATCACTGCACACAGTTAAAAATAAATTCTTTATCACTTCTCTTTTGGTTTGGGGATAGGAAAAACGAAATGTGTGTTTTTCATTTGTCGCAGTCGCACACGATTTTCACTCGCCTTCGCTTTAGTCGACGTCGTGTTGTGTTTTTCTTTTTTATTTTTCTTAATTCTTTTTTTGTTCGTTTTCTTCTTATTATGAAAGCGCATTCAGCGTGTATAAACACATTCAGCTAGGTAGGGGTTTGACACTTGTTGGGCATTCTCGAGACAAAACACAAAAAGGCATGTTCAACGCGGGTAATGGAAGTATTCAGGGAGGAAATTGCGGGTTGGATGAAGTTCCCATCATAAGTAGAAATTGGAGGTAGCTACTCAATGCCCGTAAGACAAAATATTCCTAAAAAGGGAAGAATGGTACCTGCGAGAATTTATTCCTTTGTGATTTGGAAATAAATCAATTTATGTAAGCAATGTTCATAGTTTTGATGTAAAGGTTAACTACATACACTTAAGCTGCGTAGGAACACTTTTAAGTTGTTCGTAAGTAAGTAGTCGATTACCGAAAATTGTTCAGGTTTAATTGATAGTGTGTATGGGCGTGTATGTGTGAAGTGAAAGTTTCCTTGACTGAACAGTCAACTGACTGGCAACTGGTCCAACTACAGTTCTCATATCCTCGAAGCGTTAACTGGCTTAGAAATACCTCACAATGGTTCACAGAAGATTGGGGCTGTGCTTAAGATTCACTACACAGCTACGTAAAAACCCTACCGTTGCAGCCAACCAATACCCCATGATAAGGACGTATTTAAAAAAAGAAAACGACGTTTGGATCTGCACAAGGCATGTTCGGACCTTGAAGAGCCCACACGGAGATAAGCAACTAGTAAAGGGCTTAGGCTATAAAGCATATAAAAGTTTTTGAAAAGCCGAACATCAATATTTTCAAGGACCCACTCACACATTAACTCATTAGGTTCATCAATTTCGGCCTGAATCTTTTGTTTCAGCTGTGCAATTGTTGTTGGCTTATCCTCATCGATCTTACTTTTCAGAAAACCCCAAAGAAATGATCCAAAATCGCATGATCTAGGTGGCCAGTTTATGTCACCATTACGTGAACTTAATCGATGTGGAAACCTAGGCGCCAATAGCTCAATGTTGGCACATTGGCTCTCCACTAACAGCAACATCTATTTCATTTGTATCTTCGAAGGAAGATGGACCAATGGTTCCACCAGCCCAAAAACCACTCCACACAGTTAATTTTTGTGGATGTAATGATTTTTCTGAAATTATTCAAGGATTTTTTACTCCCCAGACGTGACAACTTTGTTCGTTGACGAATTGATCCAATGTGAAATGAGCTTTCATCACAAAAGATGATTTTGCGTGAACAACCAGCATCGTATTCTAACAATCATTTGACGAAAGTTCTGCGTTGATTATGATCTGGTGGCTTAAATTTTTATGTCAATTGTATTGCACATGTGTCTACTTCACAAATGTCAAGGATGACATAAAGAAAAGGTAGCGTTCCAAAATTATTTGCTATTTACATCTTGGGGCTGACAAAATGAATATAAGAAAGTCTGACACATATATTATGGTAACTGATGCAGAGAATGGAAGCAACGTTTATTTAGGTGCAGAATTATTGTAAGCCAAAAACTTACGCAAAAAGTCTTGGGCTTCCATCACGTGAGCGAACGCAATGTGATCATCCGGATTAAGGCTAAACTCGTAAACTCTAGTCTGATATGTGCTACCAAGGATTGTTTTAACGAACTGTTGGTGATTGTAGCGCCAAAATTCATAGTAAAAGGGGGTATCTTTGGTGATGGAGTGGGAGAACATTTCATACACAACAGTATCACTGGAAACGGAAAAAGAGAAATTGACATTTTTTCGGGACGGAATATTACTTTACAGTTGCATGGCTACAATCGTAACTAACCACCAGAGCCTTTACAAATTGCTTATCCCTCAACTTCTCGTCAATGGGCTTGCCTGCTAAATGTCAATGATGTCAAATGTCAATTGATGCTAAGTTGTAGTCAGAAATGCCACAATTGATGGGCGGGCACATGCACAGACCCTGGTTTGGTAAAGAGTATAGGTAAGCACATGTAGCAAAAGAGCCCACCTGTTAAGCCGCAAAGCATAAAATAACGACAGTAGCTCTACGAGCACAGTAGGAACGAAGGACATCGGCTTCTTCAGAGAAAAAGAGGAGGACCTGAGAAGTGGAATAATGTTCAGAAATTTTACCACGATTTAAAAATAACGTATAAACCCAACAAGCCCAAGAAATTCATTAGTCGGTGCTAAGGATATGGAAAAATCGATGGGGTCAATTTAAATCCCACTGTTAGACAGAACAAACGATTCAACGTGAACGATAACACCCAAAATTTCCGTCCTCCGGTCGGAGATAGCACTATCTAAGCTTTAGAATAAAAAATACCGTGGACCGGATGGCCTAACTGCCGAGTTATTTAAGGTATCAGAAAATGACTCAGTAGAGAGCATACACTAATTTGGTTACAAAGTTCGATTAGACGAAAAAATGTCTAATGTAATGGAACCTCTAGACTGCGCTTACTATGAAAACATGTTTTCTTAACATCGCGTACAATATCTAGTCTGGAGCATTGTGTTAATGTTAAAATCTTTTTTTTCAAATAACTGGTTGATACTTTTGTCAATAATTGACCAAATATTCACACTACGGCAGATCGTTACAAAAGGAAAAGAGCACAGATTGATACCCATCAGCTTTTTATTGATTCCAAGGTCGCATATGAGAGCAACTCTAGAGAAGAGCTATACAGAGATTTGTCCAGTTTTGGTATTCCTGACGATAGACACCGCTCGATCTTCCGTGAACTTTAGAACCAATCTTACAGAGATCTTTGATGTCAAAAAAGAGGTTTAGACAAGGTGATGCGCTGTCATGTGACTTTTTGAACATTATATTTGAAAAGTATTGTGTAAATCTCGCAAGCCAACACCGGAGGTATAAACTTCTAAAAGTCTAACAAGGATATATCATAGAAAATGTTGTTCACGCAGAATTGAATAGAGTCTATTTTAAATAATGGCATCATACCGAAAACACTTTGATTATGTCTGTGAATAAGAATAAATACATTTTGATGCAATGAAGGCAAAGCCCTTAACATTTCTAAATCAGAAGTTAAGAGCAAGAATGCTAGAAGACAAGTCTCATCTGAATACCAGAATCAGAACTAATCACCATAAAGCTGTGCGTGTATTGGCATTAGAATCTGATCGCGATTCGTTCCTAAGCTACAACTATGGAATGCATTTAAAACCAACGTTCATCGGTACCACTCATTCTTTCCTCCCTGATTTTCCTTCGCCCTGTGTGCAAGCATTTTAAGGGTACTTAAATCCCTTGAGCGCGCGCAAATTATATAAAAAAAAACAGATATCTGTATGACATATTGAAGATGTTTTGGCCGACCCGGTTCTTCTACGATTATCAGGGCTATATTAAAGTGATAGTGATAAAGAATGAACCAATGGAATCCATCCACTCAGATGGCTGGGACTACCTAACGGAAAGGGGCGGAGGAGTGCAGCAGATTGTGGATGAACTTTGAAGTAAAAAGCAAAGCGAACTCGCAATCACGATGATGCGGCTGTGACTAGCCAACAGATTGTATTGACACGTCCAAAAAGTAATCACTTTGACTCAATGCCCAATTTTTTCTTATTGTTTTGTTGACATTGTTTTAGTTTTTTGTTCCCTTCGAGCAACTCGCAATTTGCAGCAAGCGCTCAAGATCTTTCAGAATCCTTCAGCTACTTCTAAGTTAAGCCCTTTTCCTTTTCTATGGGAGCATCGGGAATTTTCTAATGTATAAGAAGTCATAGATTACTTCCTCACGTGACTATGTCCTTTGCGTTGGTAAATTTTTAGCTTTCTTACCGTGCAAATCACTTACCGTTATTTCGCAGAGGAGACCTCAACATAATCTTGTTTTCGCTGACTCTTTGTTACTTTCAGCTGTAAAGTTACTACAAAAAAATTCCTTTCGAATTCCACACCTTAGAAATGCGATTCTTTTTGGTTATCGATAATTTCTTTCATTCAAAAAAGAGGGACTTGGCAGTATTGTCACTGCCAAGTGGAAACCCAGCCACACCACCCTTTGACATTTCAATTTATTTATTTATACCGATGCTTATCAAACACCGTTGAGCAACAGCTTCCAACACAATTAGCCTTCGTTTCGATTTAATTTAAAAGAAAAATCCACAAATTTCTATTAGAAAATGCCACCAAAACTACAACCGAAGTGTTTTCAGTGCGAAAAAACAGAAAGTCCCATGTGGCGCACCACAGATCTCGGTAATTTGTGCCAGGACTGCTATGACCATAACTCAACCAACATCAAGACCGAGCCAGAACCGGAGAACGGTGAAAGTTCCAATGGTAATAACGGTAACAACGGCAGCAATAACGATGAGAAGAAACTCCGTAAAAGTACCCGCGCAACACGGTTCAAGACAAAATCCGGCGCTGCCGGAGGACAATCGAAAAATCTGCCAAAGGGACGTAACCGTAGGAATATCTTCAAGAAGACGCCGTTCAAGACTCCAATTGTCCAGGCGTCAACACACACAGTGGACTATACTTTCTATAAAGTACAGTAGAATGTTTTCTATGGCTAAATGGGTCTAAATCCTTTCTAATTTAAGGGTTCGTATATCCAAGTGGGTGATATAGTCTCTCTGATGGACGGCGACCACAATGTGTACTATGCCCAGATCCGTGGGCTATTGGTGGATACTTATTGTGAGAAATCT
The DNA here is from genome assembly GCA_963966105.1 of Volucella zonaria. NCBI lineage: Eukaryota > Metazoa > Arthropoda > Insecta > Diptera > Syrphidae > Volucella > Volucella zonaria. The sequence goes on from OZ014532.1 coordinate 184,007,004, forward strand.
GCCTTCTTGACGTGGCTGATACCCACACAGGCTAGTCCGCATCCTAACGATGGTTTCGATGCCAGCACGTACTTGATTGGTGAGTAGAGTTGGTTGCAGTGGAATCTCAATTGGAGAGCTGTCACGAATCTTTCCTTTGCTAGGCCCCGATGAAGACCAGTCGAGGAAACTCTCATGCTTGCAGTTCGTCATGCACGCGCCAAGCAACTACTATCACGACAAAACGACCCCGTTTCCGCTGCCAGATTCAATGGACTTCGACACGAAGCCAGGCGGATTCATCTGGACAACGTTACCTGAGTACGAGCGCAACAAGAGTCGGCGAGAGATAGAGGCTTAGTTTGTAGACAATTTTATTTACTTCTTCTATACCGTTAACGCTCAACAAATAAAGAAAACACGCAAACAACGACTGCTTCAGTAGAAATCATCTTCCGGGTCCTTAGACCCATGCTGTTGGTTTTTGATTTGGTCTTGGCTGGAGTACATGTCGGCCACTTGACTCGCAGAGGTGGCATCTTCTGGTGACTTGTCATCGCGAATTCGAATGAATCGAGGAAAGCGTAGGGAAATGCCTTTTTCCGGGTCCACAATTCCAATCGCAGCCATGTGAGCCGGGCTGAGCGAGAGGTCCGCGCATTTGATTTCCCAGATTTGGACTGGCTCGAACCATTCGTCTGGTTCGTGAGAACTGTCGTAACGGTAGTAGGATTTGGGACCTTTCAGCACATGTTGTTTGAAGAACTCGGCGTGGGTCTGCAGATCATCATCACTGAAACCTGAAACGGGAGGGAATGGGGTGCTCTGAAGGGTTTGATAAGAGTTTCGACGACTGTCCTACCTGTGCCAATTTTGCAGATACTCTGGTACTCCTCATTGTCGGCGTCATAGCATGCGAGGAGGAAACCGCCATAGGTACCTGTCCGCTTTCCTTTGCCAATGTATCCGCCCATGACTACCAGATCCAATGAATCGCCGACACCAGCGAGATAGTCCTTCTTCAGCTTAAGCCAATTTCTGGAACGTTTTGCAATTTCGTACGTCGCCTCCTTCTCTAGAGTCTTTACCATGAGACCCTCGCAGTTTCCTGGGGGAAGACAAAAACGTGAGGCGAAGGTGGACACTTGGGGTGACTAAGGACCCTACCTTTGATGGATTCCTCCAAAAATGCCTGCACCTCGTCGACATCGCTAGTGTCGACGCAGGTAGCGAATTGCCACTGTCCCTGAACCTCTTTGAATGTCTCCTTGAGTAGTCGTCTGCGTTCTATGAAGTTTTCCGTAACCAGTGGCTTGCCGTTCAGGAAGAGCAGATCGAACATGTACACGCAGACCTGGACCTTGATTTCTGCCTCGTCTGCGTCTTTACGTTTCCTCGTGCTCAGCACTTGGAATGGAAGAATTTGTTTCCGCTCCACATCCCAGGCAACCACTTCGCTGTCTATGATGTACGAGTTGACGTCGTCTCCTTTGATGTCGTCAATGCGGGAGATCAGATCTGGGTACTTAGACGTGTTGTTCTCCTGGTTCCGACTGTAGATGCTTATGACTCCCTTGTCATCACGATGGATCTGTGCGCGTTCTCCATCGTACTTCCATTCGCATGTGAATTTGATACCGTCGAAGCGCTGGAGCACCTCATGGACTCCCTTTGTCGGATGAGCCAACATGGGTTTGAGCGGTGTACCCGGCTGCATGGGGCAATGCTCGAGTAGTTTGTCCAGACCGTGTTCCAGAAGGACGGGGATGATCTTGTTGTAGTTCGGGCATTGACTAGAAACGAAAGCATTTTTGTTAGTTCAGCTCACTGTTTGAAAGTACCGCTGCCTCACCAATAGGTGGTCTTCAGGATCAACGCGTTTTCTTCTACTGCAGCCTTGAAGGCGTTCTCCCCCAGTTTCTTTGCGGCGTTGAGAATTTTCGGAGGGTAATCCTGGTCTGGTGGCGTATTTGTGCAGGCAACAGCGAGAGCTTGCAAAAGTGATTGCTCTGCCAGGCCGATTCTCAATTTGCCAAGAAGAGATCGCATGAAAAAGCGTGCCTCAGAGTGGCGACATGCCACGAACAACGACTGAATCTTGTCCACCTTCTTGTTCATTGCCGCATGACCAGACATTTTAGCGATTTCCTTCAATTTGTGGAAGACACTCTCAACAGTGAGTGGTGCTGGCTGGAACATCATTCGTTGATTACTGCGTGATTGCTCTGCAACGATTCCCAGATCGCCAGTGGTCTGCACTTGAGTTTTAATCTGCGCCATGCTCCGGCCAGTGGTTTGGCAGATTACTTTCATCAGAGACGTCTCCGCCACGCCCAGCTCGAAGCCTAGGGAGAGGGATGTTTTGGATAAACTGTCTGTCAGTGGGAAAAACTGATGACAAACCTTCATACGCTGGAGCCAGCTGGTTGAGACTGAGATACACACATGGCAGGAGGTCATTGGGACTGAGAACAATCACCGATCGGAAGAAGTTGCTTAGAACTTCTATCATCCTGAGCCGTCCACTAATTTCCTCGATCAATTGAAACGTACGGGCCAGAGCTAGATATGGGGTCCTGCAAAAAGGTAGACATAAGACATTCTTGTAGAAGACGTGCCTCCGCCACTCACTTTTCGCCTCGTTTCCAGAAAGCATCATCGATTGGATGGTAGTTCCGCTTCGAGGGATCATAGTCACCTCCCTTTTGACCCTGTCCAGCTGCCTGGAGTTTCACCTCCTTCTTAACGACTTGGGGTGAAGCATCCTCAGTTTTCACTTCCTTCACAGATGAACTTTTTTCCTTTGACGGTGTTTCCTTTTTAACTTCCTCCTTCGGCTTGGCAGTCGCCTTCACCTTGTCATCGTCTGTCTTTGCTTTCTTTGCCTTGGAAGCGGGACTATCTGACTTAGTCTTTTTGCCAGATTTTGGAGATTTCTTCGCTGATTTGGGACTCGTTTTTGGTTCTGATTTCACTGATACAGGTGGACATTCTATTTTTGGCTTTTCTGGAGAAGGCGTTGGCTTCTTCTCTGGAACGCTACAAATAATTGTATTCTTCAAGTGCTACTTTGCATAAACCTAACTACTTACTTGTTGTTGCAGCTCTCCTCTTCACTGCTGGAAATCCTTCGACGCTTGAACTTCTTGGCGGGCGGTCGGCTTTTACTGCAAAAATTCACGGACAATAGTTTAAGAGTATGTTCTTGGGGTAATGGAATACTACTACTCGCACGGTACAAACACCGACCGAGCGTCCTAATCGACAGAATCATCTGAAATTTTTAGAGGAAGAAATTTTAATTTTACCTTCCAATCTCATCTTCGTCGTCAGAGTTTGTTGGTGTTGGGGGTTTCTCCACTTTGGATGGAGTTTTCTTAAAAAATGATCTGGGAGGAAGATTCAATGATGGGATATTGTGCGATGCATTTATTTTTCTATACGTACGTTATTGTTTTCTGCGACATGGCATCGGTGATTTCGTGAAAGTAAACAAATTTAAATGAAAAATAAAAATTTTGCCGCCAAAGTTTTTCGAGATTTGACAAGTATGAGCGGATGATGCGTTTGCAAGGATGGGTACTTCGGATGTGTTCAATGAGTACGTATGCATGTCAAATGATTTCATAAACTAAATTGGAATAAAACTATTTTATATATTTCGCAATTAGGTGAGGTTTTTCCATTTAACGATTTAATTGTAGAGTTTAGTGCTTAAGCTGACTTACTATATTAACAATTAATGGTCTATTCTTCAGCCAGATTTCTGCATAGCATCTAAGGGAACCTGGCGCATGAATAAACGTATCATAGTACATTGCAAAAGCTATACCATAAAATCTATCGTGATCACTTTGCAATCTTTCCGATTGGGTTAATACAACAGTTGATGACCTATGCTCATTCTATTGACCATGATTTATTTATTGTGCGGTTCTGATTTAAAGTTAATGTTGAAGTTGATTCAGCATCACATTGAATGCATTCATTATTCTGTATAGGGTGACCAGATAAGGACGTTAGGAAGATAAATGTAAATAAAACAACAACGGTGGGAGATATAAAACTGATTTTAGCTTTAGTTTGAAGCTAGGTTCATGTCATTATGTGTGGAATAGCACATCATTCAAATGGCTACCACGGTCGGTCCAATTTTTGATGACTCGGTCCAATATGTGCTGGGTTATTCTGGCAATAGCCTGTCGAATGTTGGCCTACAGCCCGTCCAAAGTGGTTGGTTTGTTAACGTAGACTAAGGACTTGACGTAGCTCTAAAGAAATTAATAGAGCCGTGTTAAATTGCATGATCGCGGCAACCAATTGATGAACCCTCGCCGTGAGATGACCCAGTCGCCAAATTTCTCCGTCACAACTTCGAGCTTTGTGTCGCTTGTTGACATGTCTTGTTGGATATATCGGATATATAGATATTGTCGAGCTCTGACCGCAGAAAGTTGGTTAACAACGCGCTATACCTGAGACTAATGACGGTAACGGTGTCTCATTCCTTATTTCGAAAGAAATAAGGTCCGATGATGCCGCCGTGCCATAAACCGCTCCAAACAGTGGATGCAATGCTGCTCGGCCGAACACTTATGGCTTGTGTTCGCTCCAATAACGGAAATTTTGCTGTTTTTCGACATAGCCGCTAAGCCAAAAATGGGCCTCGTCCGAGAAGATGTCTTTTTTGCCAAAATCCGGATCTCCGGCCAATATTTCCAGCGCCCAATTAGCGAACGCACGGCGTTGTCTATGATATAATCCATTAAACTAGCGACTTTGCCGGGTATCCTTTGGACGACTTCAGGTGAGGGAGATTAAGAAAAAAAAAGGGGAGAGAAAAAAAAAGGGTGGCGATCACAGTATTTTTTTTCTGCCGTGGTCGCCCCGTTCTCATTTCTTTTGGTGGATGAGGATGTCGCCCGACTCCTTGTTGCTGTTAGCGTAACGCAACTCAAAGCCTAAGTTCATTTTATTCTTTTAATGCCACGCTGTAACATTCTTACTGCTAGCACTTACTCTTTCCCCTCGAAATGTCCTTCAATTATTCTTTCCGTTACTTTCACCTTTCAACAAAAATTTTTTTTTTCTTTTTTGATTTATTTCACTTTTGTGAAGGCAGGTATTTTAGAAATTTTAAATTTATATATATATATATATTTTTTTTTTTTGTGGACGATTACTGCAACTCAACTTGTTGCAATCACTACACTTGGTATTATGGCGTGATGCGCTTAGCTTTGCCTAACGTCTTCACTTTCTATTGTTTTCTTTTTGTACCACCATTTGGTTACCCGTTCCCACTAACTAACAGGCTTATTCATTGTAGGCAATCGGGGTTCTCTTCTGAATAGCTTATTGGATGTTTTAAGCTATTCGCTCCCTACCTTATCCAATACCTAAAATAAGTTGGTTCTAAGCCTTGCTGGCTTGGCACCACCTTCTTACTCGTCTTCAAAAATCAAGACTCGTTCGAAATTCGAATTCCTACCCCCACCATCTTGATTCTGTGTTTGATAATTGTCAAACACTGTTTTGGTAAGAATTAGGACATGTTTTTATTCCTGTTTTACCTAATTTTTCTTTTACAGGGAGATGTAACACTCTTTCAACTATTGATAACTTATCTAAGCCTGAAGTTACCAATTATCGTCCCATTGCTAAACTCTCTCATATACCCAAACTCTTTGAAAGCATTTTATACGAACCCTTAAGCTTCAAATGAAAGCCTTTTATTTCGCCCCGGCAACATGGTTTTCTAAAAAAATAGATCGACTCCCACAAGCCTAGTTGAATTCGTGTCTCTTGCTCTCGCTGCCTTAGAAAATGGCAAAGAAATCGATGTTATCGTAACTTATTTCACTAAAGTGTTTGATAAGGTATCTCATCAATTGATCCTCTTCAAATTGTCTGCTCTCGGCTTTAAGCCTCTCTTATTCAAATGGATTTCTTCTTATCTGATAAACCGTAATTATAGTGTTCGGTTTAGATTCGCCCTGGCCTCATCTGGAGTTCCACAAGGCAGTCATCTTGGCCCTCTTCTCTTCATTCTTACTATCAACGATGTTGAGAGGGTCATTAAACACTCCTATCTCTCCCTTTACGCTGACGACACAAATTTTTTTAAAACTATTTCCTCTCCCCATAACTCTGCCTTTCTTCACGAAGCCCTTGATCGGTTTCCAATCTGGCGCCTCAAAAACTGCCTAGAACTTAATATAGCCAAATTTAAGTCTATAACCTTCTCACGTAAATACAACCCGTCTCCTTTTCTACATTATTTTCTCTATGGTCAACCAATTCCCCTGGTTCAGTCTTTTCAAGACCTTGGCATATTATTCAACTGTGAGCTTAATTTCCGTTCGCATATCGATAAGATGATCCTTAAAGCTAACTCATCACTTGGTTGGAATTTTCCAACCCATATGCAACCAGATCTCTATGTTACCTTTGTTCGCCCCCTGCTTGAGTATGCCAGTCAAGCTTGGTCCCCCTTTCACCGGGTTCATGTTTCCCGAATCGAGGGTATTCAACGTCGATTCCTCCGATTTGCTCTCCGTGGTCTGCCGTGGAACGACCCTTTAATCTTACCTCCCTATCAGGACCGCCTCAGACTTCTAAATATGAATTCGTTAGAAGAACGTAAGAATACTGCTGATCTTATTCTTTTCATTCATCGACTTCTCTCAGGTTCCATCGACTGTGCATCCATTTTGAACTCGATTTCCTTCAATACCATCCCCCGGAATCTACGTTGTCCTCAACTCTTCTATCTACCGGTCCACCGCACGTCTTATGGCTCCAACGAACCAATCTCCCGAATGCTCCGAAAGGTCAACTCAAACCTCTCCCTTTTTGATTTCCACCTGAGCACTCCTCGTCTCAAACAAGATCTCCTCCATCACTTCCTTGGTCCCTAGCTCTTAAGCCTTTCTGTTAGTTTTTAAGTTAGATTAAGCTTGTATTAAGCCAATAAATGGGGGCCTCAGCCCCCATCAAAATTAGCCTTGCGGCTCATGAGATGCAACTTGGCCGGCGCGAGAGAAAACTACGTACTCTTTCCCTTGTTAAAGAAAAAAAAAAAAACGAGGATCAATGTTTTCAGACCGAAAACCGAATCGAGACCTCGATCTTCTGCTCGCAACTCCTGGAATCCTCATTTTGGCTCTTTCCCAAGCACAGTATGCAACAAAACATTAACTCAGAAGGAGACTTACATTTATTACGTCAAGTTTACATTAACAGACATCATTAAACGGAAAAAAAGGAAATGTATCTCTATCTGTATTGATTAGGAAAAATACAATGTCAAGGCCGGCAGGCCCACACTTACATGATATATTACACAAATAACCCAAAACTTAACCTACAAACTAACATTACTGACTGATTGAGCTGTGACATATTTAGTTCCTTAAGCTCCAACTCTAAGATTGCTGTTCAACCACACTGTTGTTGGCATCAAAATTGACACTGGCTTGTGGCTGAAACTGTGATTGTGGCTCCAATTCCAGCTTCGAACCCAGTTGTCCATGGCTGGTCAATGATCTAGGTCAAGCCACTATATCATTTCCTGCATTGTAACCAAAGTAATTCAAATTGAATTCATCATTGAATAGAACTTCTTCTTCTACTTGCGACATCTGTATGCCCAATTCAATTGGATCGATCTCTGTCACATAGAAGTCATTGCGTAGTCCACTTTCATGAACCGATACATCCTTTTGAATCGGATTTAAGTAGTCTTCTAGAAAGGAAGCCCGTTATATCTTCCTTGACTCGTGGATATATTAAATGCCTTACCTGAGTCCAATAAACTATCATGATAGGTGCTGATGATTGAATTAACCGCCTGAACTTCGACCTCCCGATGAATGCCATTTAGAATCTGTCCAGCGGTCTTACGAAGATCTTCATCCGACATGAGGTCGTTAAATGGCAGCTCATGTGTTACTGATGTTGATGTGGTGGCTAATCGATCGCAGGTTGAGGGTGAGCAGCTTGTTGAAGATTGATCTGATGACATGGACGTTTGCATTTCTTGAGTTATGGTGGCAGCAGCTATAGCCGCTTCGTCGTAACCCTGATGGTTTTGGTCACGAGCGCCAGGTGATAGTGCAAGTCTCTCTCTGTTCATTGTTTCCATTTTGAAAAATAAGTCAAGGCGTTGTTTTTTCTAAGTTAAAAGAAGAATTAACCATTTGTAATGGAAAGGAATTTTGAAAATGTGGTTTTGGAAAATTACATGTTCCCAGGCTAAGATGTTTTCCTCAGAGTCGCCACTGGAAATTGTCCATAAATGACCGGCACCTTGTGGAGCTTTGACGCCTTTCCTGAAATGTGGATTGATTGACAGATTGTGCCGCACTGAATTTTTCCATCGATCATCGTTGGATTTGTAGAATGGAAACCGGTCTCTGGAAATATAGATTTTGTTTAAAATTTCAAGTCAATAAACAGGATAAGAAACAATAAAAATATTGAACAGTTCAGAGATTATGACGTAATCAATTCGCAGTATTGCTACCGCGATGGGCTCAATTTCCCGAAGCCTCAACTGAAGTACTGAAACAACCCCCCGTCGATTTAGACGTTGAGTAAGGAGTTGCCAGATCTGCTCATTCCTAGGCCTCCTGTGGCCCTGTTTACGATATATGCGCCATGTCGGCGAAAGGAGTGGTTGCCCATTTTTTTCCTGACTTGAACAGAGGTAAGAGGAAAAGCGCTTCTGGCCCTCCTTCTATTAATTTTCTGGCTTTCTGTTCCACCTAACTTGCGCTTAAATCAGCAAAAGCCCGTATTTTCGATGGGCGGGAGTCAGTAAAAGTAGCTAAATCCACATGGATTTAACCGCCCTTGTAGCGCCTCTTTCCGTCTGTGGGCTTTTCAATTGTAAGGTCTCTTCTCAAGAATCAGGACAAAGAAACGATTCTTCCACGACTGCGGTAGTAATCACCCCTTTATCTGCAGTTTAGAAGGATTCATTAGCATTGGACATGGTTTTAGGTGGTGCTCGGCAAATCCGTCAAGACTCCGCTAAAACCCAAAATAAGACAGAAGGTTGAAGAAGTTGTTAAGAACTGTGCCCTCAGATAAGTTTCCGGACAGAAAGAGTTCTTGCATAGCCTGTTGAATGAAGGAACGCAGATTATCTGCGAATTTGTAAGGAAACCAGTAATCTTTCTCTTTTTAAAAAGGAAGCCCGTCAAATGAATAAAAGGGGCTTATTTGGATTTCATATAAATTTGCAAAAAGTGAAACAAGCAATTTGGCCAAATTCTTCAAAACGGGCAAATCAGTCAGACTAGAAGCACTCGGAAAATCTGATGACAACTACAATACCTAGACCCGAAAGCGGAGACTCTGAGTTTCGGGCTCGAGGGTCTTTTTCTGGTACAGGCCTTCATACCAAACGCCTCGCGAACAGTGAGAGTAGCTTTTAACCCAAGATTGTCCAAAGATGACTACTTCTTCGCAAAGATCTATCGGTCTTGCTTCTTTCCTGTTGAAGAGTAATTCTGTCCGAAATGCAACATGACTACTAGGATGGAAGATTCTGCAAGACTGCGCGTTAAATCTGATGGGCGGAATTGAAGTCGCACTCGGTAAGAAGGAGTAAGCACTGGACATTTTCAACGGCCAGATAACACGGCATAGGCGAACCACTGGTGATGAATAGGACCCCGATTGTGGATACTGACTGCGGCCAATATGTGATAGCACACTAAGTAGTTCTAGTGTCTATGCTCGGGCTAATCCAGATGATGTAGCCTTGCTGTCTGCCGCGTCATGGCTAGCAACTGTTTGCTATAAAGCGCAGAAAACGCTACACGTAATCGACGATTGTTTTACTAGAAATGGATTTCCAGTTAATCCTCCCAAAACTGAGGCTGTCTTCTTCACGAAAAGGATGTAGATGAATGGCTTGACCTATAAAATATTAAAACCTATGATCACACATTCTTGTAGCGAAACTAAGTATCTGGGTGTAACCAGGAATAGTTTAGTACTTTCGAATAATCATGTCGGATAGCAAACCTCCAAGGCGCTGTCGGCCAGAAAATGTAAGGAAACTTTTTGAAAGATAAGGGGCTTGCTACCGAGAAGGGTAGATCCTTCCTATGCCTAGTTATTTAGTGGAATTAACATTCACGTAAAAACGTCACTATTCCTTTCATCAAGCTATAAAGAACGGTATGTCCTGGCGTGAACCTCAAGAGTAAGTATAAGAGGCGTATTCCTTCAAAAGTCTGCTTGACTACTGGCATACACATTCATGGATAACATTTACATTTTCGACAGAATGCAGCAACCTTTCAACGTTGCGTTTACTTACTTAGATGGCAGTTCAATTCGGGGTAATCCTGGGCCTCAACTAACAAGCCTCTCCAGTTAGACCGGTCTTTAGTTAACTGCCGCCAGTTGCGCACTCCAAATCGGTTGAGGTCCTCTGCTACTTGTGCGCGTCACCTAAGGTAAAGTCTTCCTCCACCGCGTTGTTGTTGTTGTGCCTTCGGGTTAGATTCGAAGATTCGGCGGGCTGGAGTTTTGATGTCCTTTCGCTCTACATATCCTAGCCATCTCAAGCAATTGAAACGCAGTTTTCTGAAAAGGTCGATGTCGTTGTACAGTTTGGGGAATCTTTTACTCCAAAGCCCGTCATAGCCAACGCGATCGAATATTTTTCGAGGGATTTTTCTATCGCAACGACTGAGGATATCTCCATCCTCTTTCGACAGAGTACATGCTTCAGTGCCATAAAGTAGGACTGGGTACGGCCTTACTACTCACTTGCCTTCTTAGCCCAAGAAACTGCGATATCTCGATTTATTTCTGCAGAGGTGTTGTTAGCAGAATTTATAGCAGAGCCGAGATAGACAAAGTCCCTTACTACCTCGAAATAATAGCGGTTTTGCCGCTTTTACCGTTAAAGCAAGCGTTCTCAATCTTCAATCTATACAAATATACAAACAGACGAGCTGGGTAGGGATGCTAAAACTAAACATGGCTCTAGTAACACATGGGCTGAGAGGGCACCACTTGAATTAAATCCATACCATTTTCAGTTAGTACCAACCTTCAAAAGATACGTGTATAAATTTGACAGCTGTCGGACGATTAGTTCTCGAGATATACCGTTGTGAGTGAAGCAACTTTTTTTATTGTGAAAAAAATGGATTCAAAGCAATTTCGTGTGTTGATTTATCACTGCTTTTTGATGGGAAAAAATGCAGCCGATGCAAAGCAATGGCTTGATAAGTGTTACCCGAACCATTCGCAAGTGGATTGAAAAATTTAAAAGTGGTCATACAAGCACCGAAGATGATGCATGCAGTGGACGTCCAAAAGAGGCTGTTTCAGATGAAAACATCAAAAAAGTCCACAAAATGAATAGGAATGACCGTAAAGTGAAGTTGATCGAGATAGCTGAGGCTCTGAAGATATCAAAAGAGCGTGCGAAAGCTCTGTTCAAAGTGGGTGCCGCGTTTGCTCACAGTCAACAACAAACGCTCAAAACAAGAACGTGTTGATGATTCAGAGGAGTGTTTATATGTGACAATGGATGAAACTTGGCTCCATCACTTCATACCAGAGTCAAGTCGGCAGTCAGCTGAGTGGCGACCAGGCGACGAACCTCGTCCTCGGCTTGCAAGGTTATAGCATCCGTATTTTGGGATGCAAATGGAATAATTTTCATCGACTATCTCCAAAAGGGGCAGACTATCAACAGCGACTATTACATTGCGTTTTTGGAGCGTTTGAAGGACGAAATCGCAGAAAAACGGCCACATTTGAAGAAAAAGAAAGTGCTGTTTCATCAAGACAATGCACCGTGTCACAAGTCGATGAAAACGATGGCAAAATTGAAAGAATTCGGCTACGAATTGCTTCCCCACCCACCGTATTCTCCAGATTTGGCCCCCAGCGACTATTTCCTGTTCGCAGACCTCAAAAGAATGCTCGCCGGAAAGAGATTTAAGACCGATGAAGAAGTAATCGCCGAAACAGAGGCCTATTTTGAGGTTAAACCGAAATCGTACTACAAAACTGATATCGAAAGATTGAAAAACCGTTCCAATCAGTGTATCGCCCTCGAAGGCAACTACGAGTATATTGATAAATAAAGTTGAATTTTGCAAAAATTTTGTGTTTTACAATAAAACGGCACGAACTTTTTAGCCAATGTGTTATATACGAGTAGGTCGTCTCTATAAATGCTTTCATATGATGGGTATCGATTTGGACTTATTGGGGTTTTTCTAGGATCTCCGGAGTGTGAAGATTTGGTGGTTTGAAACCGCACTGATAGGGACCAATAAGTTATTGACGAAGGGTTTCGGACGTTCACACAATATGGCAGATAAAAACATGTATGCGATGTTGAGGTGACGTATACCTCTATAGTTGGCGCAGTTGAGGGTGTTTCCATTTTTGTGGATCGGGCAAATGATACTGAGATTGTATTCATCAGGCATACACTCTTCTGACCAGATCTGAGAAATGAGTTGATGTATGCTCTTCACAAGGACATTTCCAGTAACTTTGAATACCTCGGCCCGTAAGCCGTCAGGTCTAGCTGATTTGTTGGATTTCGCCTTAGATATTGCTATCCTTACTCCGTTTTGGTCAGGTGGGCGGAAGTTTTGGCTATCTTTATTTAAGTTGTCTATTCTGCCTGACCGTGGGATGTTGGGCTTCTTCGCCGTTGTACAGTCTGCAGAAAAAGTTCTTCCATATTCTCAGGTCTAACTAAAGGCTCTTTCATTAAGCGCTTCCAGTCTTTAAATTTAAATAAAACAAAGTGTGTGTGTGTGTGATATCATCGAAATTTTTTATTCATTTGAAAGGCCTATCAATGCCATTATGTATGGTATATTACATCGTTCAAATGTCCGCCGCGGCTTCTCTGGGTGGCGCGCATCCGGAATGTCCAATTCTCCATGAATCGGGCACATAAATCAGGCTGCATTTGACCGATGCGTAGATTAAGTTGGCTTTGAGGGCCACTGTGGTTTGTGTCTTATTCGCATGGACCTGCGACTTCAGAAAACCCCACATGAAAAAGGGAAACGGGGTCAAATCGCACGATCTCGGTGGCCAGTTCACATCACCTCCATGTGAGGTGACCATGCCCTCGAATCACTTGTGCAGAATTTCCAATGTGGCGTGAGCTGTGTGGCACGTAGCGCCGTCCTGTTAAAACCACATGTCGTTCGTGTCCATATCATCTAATTCAGACCAAAAGAAGTTGGTAATCATCGACCTATAACGCTCGCCGCTAACGGCGATGGCCTGACCAACGTCGTTCTCAAAGAAAAATGGACCGAGGACGCCGCCAGCCCAAAATACACACCAAACCGTGGCTTTTTCGCGATGCATGCTCTTGGATCTCATATGAATTGGTATCGTCCCAAATTCGAAAATTTTGTTTGTTGACGTACCCATTAATACAAAAATGAGTTTTATCGCGAAGATGATTTTTCGAGCCCATTCAGCGAACACACGCCGTTGTCTATGGTCGTTTACCTTCAGCTTCTGGGTCAGTTGAATTTTGTACGGGTGCAGTCCCAAGTCACGACACTTGTTAACGACGCGAAATCGACTGCCTCGGATTCTCCTGCACACTCTCACGGACAGCGGCGATGTTTTCGGCAGATCTTGCGTTTCGTCGACATACGGGTATTGGTTTATTGAACCAGTGGACTCAAATTCCTCTTCCACACTGCGAATAATCCTCTCGGTAGGACGAATATGGCGACCGTGAAAAGGGCGAAGCGCGCGGAATGTTGCCCGAACAGAACACCCATTTTGATAAAACAATTTTATCATTTGCACGTGTTGTTGAACGCTATGTCCGTCCATGGTGATTTGGCAAAACAGACTGAATAAATGACAGCCAATTTGACAGATGTAGCATCAATAATATGGCCGCTATCAACTGTCAAAGCTCAGAAGTCTCTATTGGAAGACCTTGTGCAAGGTTTCCTCTCAACTGTATGGGTCTTCTTGCTTTGAGACGTTATTTTTACCTGTTCCTAAAAGTTCTGTACGTTATACCTGGAATACCTTAAACCTCTCAATATCTTCAATTTCCGATCGCGCGCTTCTCTTGCTCTTTTTTCTTCTTTTGTAGAAGCCGATGTTCTTTTCGTCTCTTCCGCTCGTAGAGCTCACGAACGGCTCTCGTCTTTCGTTGCAGCGCGGCTTTGTACGCTTCTTGTTGAGCTGCATGTGCTTGCCGATATTCTTCATCAAACCAGGGATTCCTTGGTGGTGGTTGGATAAAAACCAGCACATCGGTTGCGACGTCTCTGATGGCACTTGGCAGCGTTGCCACTGGTTTTCGGTACTTGATGCTGCCGACCTAGGAATTGTTGTGTGTTCTTCCTTGTTGTGATGCTTGGGAAAAGCGTATTGGACGTGGAGAATACTGGAGACATGTCTTACATCTATCGCAATGTGATTAATTCGATTTAGCGTTTCAAGATTCTGAGACCGCCATGTCCACTTGTGTACATTGCGATGAGAAAACCGTGCAATATTTCGCCCTGCCGCAATATCAATAAGCCTAAGTTCGCTGCCAGACATGGTGTCGTGTAGGCTTTGTTTACCAACTGTCCTACCAATGAAATATCATTGCGTCAAAGTCGCCTAATACGATTTTAAGGTCATACTTCGGACATTGTTCATATGTCTTGTCGAGGAGCTCGTAGAAACATTCTTTGGTGGCGTCTTCCTTGTCTTCCGTAGGGGCATGGACGCATATTTGTCTTGTGTTAGCCTTGATACCGATTGTCACAAGACACTCGCTCAGGTGTGACAAGCTCTAGACTACTTGCCTAAGTCTGCGGCATATGCCAAATCTGCATCCGAATAAGCGCTCTTTCTTTTTGTTATAGCAATCTCCAAAGTATATATCATATATGCCCGGCTTTGTCGGTGAGGCTTCACAAGTACGGCATCTGTTCCGAATTAAATTTGCTCCGAACTTTCGCAAATTTTTTTTATAATTGGCGTGCGTTCAAGGTTCAACGGGGGAAGGAAAAGTAGGAAGTAAAAAAAAAAAGAGATGACGATGCACGTTGGTTTTGAATGTTCGCAGATTATAATGAATAGGAAATAAAGAGATCGGCAGGGCATTTCATAAGCAAGTGGTACGGCTTAGGAAAGAATCTGAATCATATCTCAGAGTACGTCGGAAGGTGGATTTGAAGGTGAACTGATAAACATTCATAGCAAGACGGGTGTTACGGTTGTAGATTTGAAAGGTCGGTATGCTTCTGACAATTTGTTGATCATATTAGCTTCACCATATGTTTATTCGAACGGTTTTCAATCCCATCTAGCAGGTACAGAGGTGTTTTAGGAGCGCCTGAAAAGATGTGGGAATCGTACTTCAATTTTGGACGGATGAATGCCTTATACATACATATATTGAAGCCAATCAAAATGGGTGAAATATTTCTTACATCGCTTGAGGCAATCTAAAAAATGTCGCAGCATTTTGGCGACATTAAATATGTGATCATTCCAACGTAGGACATGAGACACATACCGAGAGTGAGAAGTTTTTCAGTTTCGAGCATGTAAGTGCCTTTCATGGATAATGGGTGGGTGTTTAAATTTTGTTTTACGCCGGCACACAGCGTTTAGTATTCCTGTTAATATCGGAATGTAATGAGCTTCGTATACGCTGCCGTTTCTGTTCTTCAAGCAGGGAGCACTCTCGTCAAGAGATCAATGGTGAAAATAAAAAGAGTGTCGAAGACAAAATGGAGCCTTGGGGCCCACCAGCATTTATTATATGGATATCAGACTTGAAACCGTCCAAGACAACTCGAATTGAATGCTCCAAAAGGCAATCTACCATATTTGTGTATGTTAAAGTATCCCATTTTGAAATGAATCTTTTTCTCCCTTTGGATCATCACGACTAATGTCCGATTTTGATGAGGGACTTCGTGTCGTGATTTTCGAGCTGAAAGGAAGGTTTATTCCACATCAAATTAGACTTCTCATGTCCTCCTGAGCCTCCAAAATGGACAGTGAAATTGTGTTCAATTCAACTTTTCCCATTATCAAAATCCAGACTCCATTTTATATTTTCTCCATTCGAGGCAACTCCCACCCAAGTTCCAACCAGCACCCTAGTCATGCAAACCATCGACCAGCACTTGTCAGAGGACAACGCAAAGGCCTGCGCAGTCCTATGTAAAAGTATTCCCGCATAATTCCACCCCATCTCGTGGAACTTTTACCACAAGGGGGTTCCAAGTGGAATTTCCCATTGAACGGCATTTGACGAAAAGAAAGAAGAAAGAGAGAAAAGAAGCCAAAAGAAAAACAAAACAAAAAATGAAATAAATGTCGGAAAATTAAAGAGAATTTAATGACCTTTCCGCAGAACGACGACGAGACCAGGCCGTGTATTGTTGGTGTTGCACCCAGTCCCCGGCGGACTAGCATATACGTTACGCCTACACGACTTAGACCCTCTGTCGACGTTGCGTGCTTTTAATTATTCCGATCGAAACCACCCTGTGTACTCGTACAAGTGTGGAAATGTAAGGATACTCGCTATCTCCTTACACCACCTCACTGGTGAGTTACCTTCATAAGGATCAGGCTCCTGCTGCCTTCTGCCTTCTTTCTTCTTTTTTGTTGTTGTTGCTTTGCTTTTCCAAAAGACCGGGAGTTGTCAATCGTGCTTCATGCCACTTCAATAATATTTTCCCCCCAAAAAAATCGACACAGGACGAAGGGAAACGGTGACTGGGTATGAATATCATTTATGTCTCTCCCGTGCACCGGGTCTATCATCCTTCTGATAGATACTTCGTACTCTAATCCGAGTACGGGTATTCTAAATATGCTTTTTTCTGTTTTTTTTTTTGGGACAGAAAAATAGATTCAATCCACGATTTGGCCTGGCTATCCGTTTATCTATTCGTTTCGTATACCTCGTAGATCCGACATCTATGCGATTCATTATACTTCGAAGGGTTGCCCATGGTGGTTGGTTGAAATAGCGCTGCAGGAGTAGGGCAAGGGTGTATAGAAAAGAAAAAAAAAAGCCCCGAAAAGGGGGTGGTTTCATTTGGTTGTCCATCCCTCGTTGGAGTTCGGAACGGAAGTTTTGTGAAGAGTTTGTGAATGGCCAAGCGAAGGATTCCGTGCCAGGCGGTTCCTTGGCACCAGACCAAGTGAGTTCATAAATTATATATTTTATACATAGCACAGGACTGGTAGTTTCTTACAAGTGCCTGTGTATTTGTATATCACAGTGTGTATTTGTATGCCTGTTGGTTTTATGAGGTATTGTAGAGCGAAACGAACCAGCAGCGGTAAGAGTCATCCGTGCCATAATTTGGCCCCACGAAAGGTTTGCGGGACCGAAAAAAATGAAACTTTGAAAGTCAATTTAACCTGGTTCACTATCTCTTTGTAGGAATATGGCGCGAATGCCGCGGACGACGTCAGGAGGGGGGGCAGCAAAATAAATTTATGAACATTTTTCCTTTACTTTTCTAGTTGTCATTCGGCAGCATTATATTATTATTTCGTTTCGTTTTGTGTTTTTTTTGTTTTTTTTTTGTCTTCTCCTAGAGGGAAACTTGGGGGAAAGTTTCATAATTGGAATTCTAAATATGACCAGTAGGGTAGTTTGAAGGGATATGGATATGTGGCTGGAGGAGTGGGTGGACTTAAGGTAGTTGGCAGTTGACTGAAGGGAACTATTCGATTGAAGATGTTCTCTACTGCGTTGGTTGAGTCTATACTACATGCACTAGGTCTCAGGTAATTTCAAGGTTTTTTTTCATGTCATGCAATCTATTTGAAAAGTTAATACGTGGATTTAACCATGATGATAAAGACTTTAAGTCGAACTCTTAAGTGGCTCATTTACAAAACTATACCCTCATGTCAGATCTCAACGATAAGATATTCAAAAAAGTTTGGTAAAATTCCTTTTGGATTAATGAAATGAAGTTACCTAGATTGTCCATGAAAATTCTGGACTTGTTCGCAAACTCTTTACTCTCCTTGAAGCCATCGAACTTTCTCAAATTTATTTGTAAACGCGATGCTAAAGTTCGTCTGGAAAGTGGTGCTTGGGTAGTTTTCTCCAAATGTCAACTCCGGTTTGATTGATATTTCTTTCCATTTGAACGTACCACTAAGAGTGAAGCTTCATTTGATTTAGTTGCCTCCGAGTGATCGGCAAGTCCGAGTCCTGGGGACAATTTTTACACGTCGAATCTAATGTACCCAACCAAAATAGCACCCCCGTATAGCTCAAAAGTTTCTCTTTTCTGAAAGCCAAAGTCGTCGGCTATAACATCACCCACCATCAGCTCATAAATATTGGAGATCCATTGGTTGTTCTACAAAATTTGCTTCAGACTTGCTTCAGTTGCACTTCCAACTTAAGTATTTGAAACATTTATCTTTAGTTTAACTATGTCAGACTCCTCTTCCAAACTTGGTGATATTATCTGGGGTTTCATTATTATCTGAGTTGACCATCAACAATATAGCAGCCCAGTCATTATTTGTGATGCAAGTAATCATCGACTTTAACCTATACTGTCAGAGGTAAGAGCATTCAACTTCAAATCGAATACCAAGTCTCAGCCTTACTGAAGGGTAAAAATTAAATAAAACCGTCTGGAGACGAATCTGTCAAAACTCCGCTCAAGCTAAGAAGCAGTCCAGGATCTGAACGGTGCCTTCACCAATGCTTTGGACTAATGTGCCTATTCAGGAAAAACTAAGACCCGCTCCATTGTAGAATGCACATCTGCAGCGACTACTGCAGGAAACTAGAAAGATGACGGAACCTTTGCAGATCCAACTAAAAAAAATTTTCAAAAAGAAACACTTCGGGAAGCTAACAAACAAGTTCACATCCTCCAAGGAGGACCCAAAATTGGAAACACTTAACACATTTGATGGCACCTACACTTCCTAGATAACATGATCAGAAAAGTATCACGTCCAACTTCTATCAAAGAAGATACAATATAAGTGAGGTGAGAAACGTAACCTGTCCTAATTGCAAACTCACATGGGCTGTGGTGACGAATTAGACCATCAAATATGCCTTCAAGTTGCTAGACACTAATTGCATATATCAAGTAATGCTATAAAAAGGCAAAGACCAGGTGCTGTTAACTCTAAACATTTATGCTGGCACTGGCATATATTGTACATCTATACAAATACGTTCAGGGCTTCAGGACAATTAAACTGACTTCCTTCGTCGTGAAGGATATGGGAATAGTTGAACTTCATGTCGCTCTGTGAATATATCCTATGTCCAAGATGTAATATGTCTACCAACGCAAAAAGTTCTGCAAAAATATACTCAAAATATGGTGGCGCACTTTTGTTTTATAATCCGGGAGCGCTCAAGGGATTTTGAGTAGACACAGTGTGGGTGAAAGTGGAATGAAAGAGAGGTACCGATGTACGTTGGTTTTAAATGTTTGAAGGTTATAATGACTAGGAAATAGAGGGCTCGGCATTGCAGTCCATAAGCGAGTTTTAGGGCTTAGGAAAGAATCACGAATACTCAGAGTGCGTCGTAAAGTGAGCTTGAGGGTATATTGATGAGCATTCATAGCGGGACAGGTGTCACGGCTGAAGGTTTGAAGGTACGGAAAGCTACTGGAAATTTCGTTGAAGCAATGGTGGTGAAAAAAGCGATAGAACAGTGTAAGGCATGAGACATTACGTCGGTGTTCAAAGGTGTCAATGGATTTTGTAACATTAGCATCACCTATATGGGTTATCGGTTTTGAATCCTATCTAGTAGATGCAGAGAAGTTTTAGGAGCAACTGACCAGATGTTGGCATTGCACTTCAATTTTGGGCAGATAAATGCCTTATACAATACTATGCAAAACCTAAGCAACCATCTGCAGTCAGCATTTCATAGTGAATCTTTTCAACTTTCTACTCAACCAAATAAAAAGAAATGGATATGTAATGATACGTAATAGAGTGTATTTTGAACTTCACAACTTTTTATAAAAGTAATAATACTTCAGATTAAAAAAAAAAACGCAAAAACCAACAAAGTAGTCAAATTGAGCTGTGCAAAACCTAAGCAACTTTGTAGCCCACTGTAAAAAAAATAGCTAACAGTACTTTTCCAGTCCGGTTATACATAAAATGTTGTAAACTCTTTGTCTTTGATCTTGAGTGATTGTCTTTGATCAGTTCTCTTTTAAGTTAGTCGCATAATTGATATTTTTTAATAGTGTCGCGACAAAGTTACTCTTCTTCTCATGTACTACAGATTGTTGATGAATTTAAGTATGGAGACACTCAGGCAACATTAGCTAAACGTTATAATATTAATAAATTGATTATTTCACGTTTATTAAAAAAACATAATGCAACAGGAGTCGTTGAAAGTCAAAATGTCAGTTGTAGGCCGCGTAAGACAACTTGTCGAACGAATTGAAACATTTGTGGTGTAATTAAAAAACAACCGACCGTTCATAAGTTCGAATGAAGTCGTAAAATTACTTGATTTAAACATTGATGCTAGCACGGTGCGAAGACGTGCAATTGAAAATAATCTTCGAAGTTACAGGCCGTGCAAAAAACCGATGCTCACAAAAAGACATTTAAGGAATAGGTAGTGCAATTAAATTCTTTAAACATAATTCAAACTAAAATACCAACCCTGGTCTCCTGAAAAATGGAAAACAGTTCTTTTCAGCGACGAGTCAAAACTTAAATTAATTAAATCTGACGGGATATGTCATGTGAGACGTCGTAAAGGGCAGCGACACAATTCTAGATTCTGCACTCCAACAGTAAAGCATGGTGGGGGTAGTGTGATAGTGTGGACCTGTTTTTCGGCAGGAGGTGTAGGTCCATTCTACGAAATAGACGGAATCATGGACCGATTCAAATATAAATCCATTCTAGAATCGGTACCGCTACCACATGCGGAGTGGAACATTCCACTTCGTTGGGTGTTTCAACAGGATAACGATCCGAAACACACATCGAAGTTGGTAAAGCAGTGGTTAGCGGATAGTGGTATTCAAGTCCTTGATTGGCCGGCCCAATCACCCCACTTAAATCCTATCGAAAACCTGTTTGGTATCCTTAAAAGCCGTGTCGCTGGACAACACTTTTCCAACAGGTCTCACCTATTCAATGCTTTGAAAGTTGAGTGGGAAAATATATCCCAGGATACACTTTCAAAGTTAATTACTTCTATGCCTCGTTATTGCGCCCCTATTGTTCAAAATAAAGGATATTACACAAAATATTAAAAAAGTTGCTTAGGTTTTGCACAGCTCAATTTGGTTACTTTGTTGGTTTTTGCGTTTTTTTTGTTTTAATCTGAAGTATTATTACTTTTATATTGGGTCTACAAGTAAGTTTCCAGCGTTTTTTTTCCAAAATTTGAAGTTTTATTATGAAAACATAGTTACAATGCTTTATTCAAAGTATCGTCCATCGGAAGCTACAACTTTAACCCATCTTTCTGGCAATTTATGAATTCCGGACCAAAAAATTTCTCGTCTTTCGAGCCCTAGAAAGTATCGAGCCAATTTTTGATTTCCTCTACTGAGCTGAAGCGTATTCCCGTAAGAGCGTTCTGCATCGAACGAAACAAGTGGTAGTCAGATGATGCCAACTCTGGACTGTAAGGCGGGTGAGGCAGAATTTCCCATCCACTATTTTCCAAATAGTTTTTCACCGAAACCGCAACATGTTGCCGAGCGTTGTCGTGATGAAAAATGACGGACTCATGCCTGGTCTCATATTCTGGCCGTTTTTCTTTTAATGCCCGCTTCAAACGAATTAGTTGGGTTCGATATAATGGTCCTTTGATGGTTTCACCACTCGGAAGCAGTTCGTAGTATACGACATCCTTTTGATCCCACCATATGCAGAGCATGACCTTATTCACGTGAATATTTCGTTTCGGCGTCGATTGGGCGGGCTCGCCGGGCTTTGTATACGCTTTTCTGCGCTTAGGATTATCATAATAAATCCATTTCTCATCACCAGTGACAATACGATGCAAAAATGATTTATTTTTATACCGCTGCAGTAACATTTCGGACATGCAAAATCGCCGTTCGACGTCTCTTGGCTTCAGTTCGTACGGCACCCAGTTTCCAACCTTTTGAATGAATCCCAGTGCTTTTAGGCGCAGGGAAACGGCTTGTTGCGTGACGCCCAATGATGCAGCAAGTTCTTCTTGAATCTGACACGGATCCTCATCCAGTAAAGCGTCCAATTCCTCGTCTTCAAAACTTTTCGGCTTTCCGGGGCGATCTTTGTATTCAACTCCAAAATCACCACTTTTGAACCGTTTGGACCATTCGCGGCACGTCGATTCACCAATCCATTCCGCCCCATAAGTTTCCGAAAGCAAACGATAGGCCTCAGCCGCACTTTTCTTCATATTAAAGAATAAAAGCAGAGCTTCCCGTAAATGACGTCTATTTGGCTGGAAACTTGCCATGATTTTGCTCGATAAAATGTACGACACCGATAGAACTGCTCAAATATAACGCTGCAAAGTTGTTGACAGATACAAAACCTACAAATAAAACACATGGGGTCTGACATTTCTGCCCGGGATCCACTGGTGGCGCCATCTCTGACAAACGCTGGAAACTTACTTGTAGACCCAATAAAAAGTTATGAATTTCAAAATACACCCTATTACGTATCATTACATATCCATTTCTTTTTATTTGGTGGAGTGGAAAGTTGAAAAGATCTACTATGAAGTGCTGACTCCAGATGGTTGCTTATGTTTTAGAAAGTACTGTACATATATTATGGTCACTAAAACTAGACATTTCGCAGCATTGTTGACGATATTAAATAGGTTGCAACCTAAGCTGTCATTCGCGCTCATACTGACAATGGAAAGTTTTTCGGTTTCAACGATGCAAGTGCCATTCATGGCTGGGTGTTTAGATTAAAGACAGCAGACAGCATTATGTTTTGTGTTTCCCCCTTAGTTATGTTGTTAATATCAGAATTTAATGGGCTTAATGTAAGCTGCCATTCCCACTCTACAAACGAAGAACAGGGATGTGAGTCCGGAAACTAATACGAAAAGCAGAGAGTACAGACATCAGCGAAGGAATATATTGGGCTAGAGGTACTACGCAAAAGATCTTTGATGAAAATTAAAAAGAGTGTCGGAGACAGAACGGAGCCTTGTGGCATACCAGCATTTATTTTGTGAATATCAGACTTAAAATCGTCCGAGACAACTTGAATTGAACGTTCCGAAAGGTAATTTCTAATCCATTGGAGAAGAGAGTCGTCGATCCCAAAAGCACGCATTTTCGACAAAAGAGCCTGATGCCAAACTCTGTCAAATGCCTTATAAATATCAAGTGCAACTATCTTGCTTTCCCAGATTGATGTATTGTATGCTTTGGTTCCACTTCCCGGTGATATTGTACATGTCATCAAATCACCAGTGTTGCTGTTTTCGAATCACTGTTCATTGAGAAGTTTTCGTGTTTCGAGATTTTTTATCAGCTGACGGTTTATCGGCGTTTCCAAGACCTTGGAAAGAAGGAAATTAAGTGCAATGGGTCTGTAGGAATAGAGAGAAGAAGATTCACCTTTTTTACGGGCGGGTTGGATAAATGCTGTTTCCCATCTGCTCGGAAAGCTTCATAAAGAGTAGGATTGATGAAAAAGCTTACACAATGGCCTTGTCAGGGTGAGAAACAGCTATTCAGAAGGAAGGGAGATATGGTATACCATCTGGACCAACCCATTGTGTATCTTAAGATGTTTAAGCATTCTTGCAACTAAAGGCGTGCGAAAGCGGTTTCGTCCAATGAATATTCGACGCACTCAAGTGTAGGCTGAGACAAAGGACAATCTGGAAGTGTTGAGCTGACCACAAAGTGTGCAATAAACAGATTAGCCTTGTCCACAGAGCTGGCAGCTGGAATGTCATTATAAATGGAGCAGGTTGAGGATGAGGCAGAATATCTGTAATTTTTGAGGAATGACCAATAATTTTTACTACCTTTGGGACGTTGTAGTATTATTTGTCCGCATTCAAATTTCACATGCTCAAGGAAGGCGTTGCAGTCATTCTTGAACTGTTCTCGCAACTCGACAACGAGGGTGCTATCGATAACGTAACTTTGGACGGTATTCGCAACTCGGGAAAATAACATGTCGTAGGTGAATCCCCACATGCAATACTGGTGAACCCTGTTTGAGCATTTTTATGCGGTCAATATGTAATGACAGGGATAAGCAGAGGTTGCGGCGACTTCCCTATGGGGAAGTCTCATTTCTGCTTAAGCTCTCAGTAATACTAACGTCTACAGACAGGCATATGCAGATGATGTGACTGCACTGTATGTGGGATCAGGCTTCGATTGGAGTACCACAAATGGTCTTTTAGTTAATCTTAGTGACTGACTTGTCACATTTAATGTTAAAGGGTGTTACATTAGTCCAAAAAAATAGATATCTGGCCATTTTCCGGGATAAAAATCCTTTTAAATTAAATATAATACTCGTGTCTCGTATGTCGTATCGAAAAGACTCCAAGGCGCTGTTAACTTTCTGACAGCTTTTGGCAATACATGGGACTTGTAGCAGAAAAGGGTCCTTTGGATTTACACATCGAAAAACTAATTCCATCCGATACCGTCAGTGACTTTCAGAAAAGCGATTCGGTCTAAAAGCGACATATAGTCCGTCATTTACCAGGCACAGCTCCTATTTGGGTGTCCTGTTGTTCAGATCAAAATGACCGGCACGAAGCAACATAATATACTATAAACTGTCTACGAATGTTCTCCTTATGACAATGATCATCGGGGTCTCAGCAACGAAATTGCGGAATTGGAGGAGTTTGTTTAAAGGTATTCATTCAACTACGGGAGGACACTCCTCCAACACATTTGCCAGAATACTCATCTCGAGCTGGATCTTCCACCGTTCAAGAGAAATGTGTCGAATGAGGAGATTGACAGGTATTTCAAAGAAATGGAAGAGATCATAAAACGAACGATGGACCTCGGTATTAGCATAAACACAATGAAGACACATTCAGTAACGCAACAGTTTTTTATTTATTATTTTATTTATTTATTATTTTAATATTACATAACTCGAAAGTCATGAAATCGTCGATCAAAAACCACTGAATATTGATAAAAGAAAATTGCAGAGCTTCTGCAAGTTCGTATTGGACAAAATTCGGGCTGTAGATACCAGCAACGCTACTGGGTTCCCGCAAATAAATAAAATATTTCGGAGGAAGGATCAAAACGATCATCCGTGCCCAAAGATTGACGAACGACGAACAATGAACAAATATTGCCAACAGTAAGTACCGATCCAGGCAACTTCTTTGCGAAGACCCGCAGAAGATTCTCAGGCCTATGGAGCGAGTTTCTACATTTTCCAAGCCGAATAATATAATTGACCCGAATTACCAACATCAGGTCCTTTTGCACGATTTATACCTTCGACATGATATGGAAAACTAGCGAGTTCAATGTCGAAAATGTAGCAACTAATGTCGTCGCCGACGAGAGGGAGTTACACCCGTTGATAATGAAGGAAGAGCTTCATGTGATTTTCGAATCACTGAAAAGTAAGAAATCAGTGGGAACCGATAAAATATCGAAAATTGTGTTGAAATATCTCCCACTTGAAGAGGTGGATATTTACACCACCCTATTTAGTAATGGAATAATAGGCACCGCAATATACCGCATTGGAAGACAACAGTGGCGCAACCAACCCCCCAAAGAGATAAAGGCTTGTCTAATCCGGCGAAACTTCGGCCGATAAGTCTCCTTCCGAATATTAACAAGGCTTCAAGGGTGCTCAAAAGAGCTCTGGCTAGTTTCGGATAACCGGAAATCGGTTTTAACGTGGGATATAAATTCCACGTGTCGCGTACAAACTGGTTTCTCATATCCAGTAGAACAAAAACAAGAAACTTGCGAACCATGTAAGATCAACTTTTAGAAATCGGAAACCATGCTTTTTAGGATGTCCTCGACTGTGGTCTCAGCTGTATCACCAGTATGTACGCTTTAACAGCTTAATTCCTCTATTTTCATAATAAAGGGCTGATCCAGGAGGGATTGGACAGGGTCGTTAACAACGAAAGTAGTCATACCTACTATTGACAGTGTCAATTAGAAATGTCGCTCTTGATGTATTGGTTTTCTTAGTGACCAGCACTTGTTCATTTTGCGATATAATGTTTGATCGAGGCCATCATAAAAGAAATTACTGATTTCATGTTAAATACTCGCTTGTTCAGGCTACAAAGCGGTTGGGCATGCTTAGGAAAACACGAACAGAAATGTATTCATAAGTTTAGATAATGTCGTTATACATATCAGTTGTTCATCATCCTGGCAATGAGAATACATTGAACGGCAGCGTACACCAACTGCCGACTAAAAACAGACTTTTGGAACACCGTCTAAGGCATAATGTTGCATAATTCTGAAGTAGTGAAAGCTTTTGTGTAACTGCATTTTTAAATCCTTACTCACCCAGGTTAAAATGGTAACGGTATGCTCGTCCAGTAGCATAATACTGGTTTACGACATCTTAGGGCTCACAACCCTATACGGAAGAGATTAAAAGATGTGGTGCACCTACTAATGGCTTCGGATAAAAACGAATTCATTGCTGAAGATCCTTGCAAACGCTTCGGATCTGCACGTGGAGTGGTCGGACTCTTAACAGGCTACGTGCAGCTCAGCAATTAGCAAAGGCCGTTGGCTCCTATCACTGAGATATCCCGCCATCCAGGAAGCGGGACAAGATGGGCCGGACATAAGGAGGATGAAAAACTCTGATATACGAGGGTTGTCTGAAAAGTTTCCGACTGAACAATGATACAAGACATTTTTCCTCAAATTTTTTTTTTATTTTTCTACATAGTCTCCTTGTAACTCTACACACTTCTCCCAGCGATGCTCCCATCTCTCTAACACGTCCAAATAGTACTTGGCGTTTTTCTCTGTAAAATAATTGTTCACGAAGGTGATTGCCTCCTCATTTGACGAAAATCTCTGTCCTCCGAGCGCAGGTTTTAGATGAGGGAACAAAAAGAAGTCGCTTAGGGCTAGATCTGGTGAATAAGGTGGATGGTCAAGCAGTTCAAACCATAGTTCATGGATTTTCGCCATGGCAACCGCTGAGGTGTGAGATAACTCCTGTACAATCCCAAAAAACAGTCGCCTTCACTTTTCCAGCCGAAAAAAACAGTTTTTGCTTTTTTTGGAGCCGGCTCGCCCTTTGCAGTCCACTGTTTTGCCTGAATTTTTGTTTCGGGCGTATAATGGTGTATCGAAGTTTCATCTACAGTAATCTTCGCCAAAACTCGGATTTATTGCCTCTAAACTGCGCCAACAGAGCGTTGGAAATGTTCATTCGAACACGTTTTTGGTCCAACGTAAGCAAACGGCACCCAACCCGCGGACGGCTTTCTCATGCCTAAATCTTGATTTAAGATGTAACAAACACGTTCTTTGGACATTTTCATAACCTCTACTATCTCTCTCACTTTAATTCGGCGGTCGTCTAACACCATTTGGTAAACTTTAGCAATGTTATCGTCAGTGGTTGCAGTTTTTGGACATCCCGAACGTTCATCATCTTCCAAGCTCTTACGGCCACGTTTAAATTCGGCTGTCCAAAATTTCAGGAATGAAGAACGAGAGCCGCTCTTGCACTCTACTAGCTAATAATTCACACTCCGGGAGATCCTGAAAAAAACTCAACAAGTCCAAATCGATACCCAACATCTTTTCATCAATTTACGCTGCATATGACAGCATTTACAGAGACGAGCTATATAAAGCCATGCCAGGTTTTGACATCCCTGTCAAGCTCGTCCGTCTGTGCAGAATGGCGATTGAGAACGCTTGCTACTGAATCAAAGTCGGTAATGACTTAACCAAGACCTTTACTGTCAAAAAAGCTTTTAGACAAGGTGACGCGCTGTCACGTGACTTCTTGAAAGAATTGTGCCAAGTTCACAAGCGAACACTGGAGGCACAATCTTTGAAAAGTCTGTGCAACTTCTAGCGTGCGCTGATGATATCGACATAATTGCGAGAACTCAGCGGGCGGTGAGCTCGCTAGTATTGAAACGGAAGCTGTCAAAATTGGTTTAGCGGCAAATGAGGGCAAAACTAAGTCAGCGAATTGGACATAACGTCACAATCGACAGCTAGAATTTCGAGGTAGTAAGGGACTTTGTCTGCTTTTATCTGATATAAATTCAACTACAGATCAGCAGAAATAAAACGTAGAATCATTCTTTCCAATCGCTATTTTTATGGGCTAAGAAGGCAATTGAGTAGTAAGGCCTCATCCAGAAAACTACGCAGCCTCTATATAAGACCTTGATCATCACAATCCTACTGTATGGCGCCGAAGCATGGATCCTATCGAAAGCCGATAAGGTAGTTCTCAGTCGTTTTGAGAGAAACATTTCTAAAAAATATTGGGTTGCGTGTGCCTTTATGGGCTTTGGAGGTGGAGGTACGTCGATGAACTATACGAGCTGTACAGCGACATCGATCTAGTCAGTCACTCCGCAACAGTCGCCTGAGATGACTGGGATATGTAGAGCGAATGTACACCAATTCCCCGGCCTGCAGAGAGAAAGACATCACCTTAGGCTGCGCGTACAAGTAGAAGGGTAGCTCAACCAACCGACTTGAAGTGCGCAACTGGATACAGTTAGCTTAAGATCGGGCTAACTGGAGAAGCTTGTTAGGTGAGGGCCAGGTTCACGCCGAGCTGTTGCGCCACTTAAGCAAGTAAGTAAGAAGGACTTTATGTACTCGAACTGACAACCCTATGCTGATTGGACGAAGAATAATCTTAGGTAAGCAGAGCTTCTTCGATATACCCAAGCAGCAGATGGTAGTCTCGCTTTTGGAAGCCCTATGCTGGACGATAGTCAAAGCAATGGAGCAGATGTTGGAATCATTCGAAACAAAATACTACGTCGAATATTTGATATCGTTTGCGACTTGGGTGAATAGAAGAGAAGATACAAGGTGTTCCAAAAGAAAAGTTTCTTCTTCTTATGTACTGATGTAAATATATGGGTGTCGTCCATTGAAAAAGCTTTGACAAATTATTAAAGTACATCCTTGGGGCAATATTTTTTGAAATAATCTAATCTAAATGTCATCCTTCACTCCCATGGCACTCTTCTAAGCGTATAAGCAGAATTCGATAGAACCCCTCGCATGTAGTCTTCGTAATTGCGGCCATTTCGTGTTGGATATTTTTCTTTTAACTGAACCAAAGTATATGTGCTCAATGCGGCCTTGTTAACAGGAAATGTAGGAATTCGATGGACTCTTACGTCTGAACTCAAACACCTTGACTACGCCGACGATGTATGCCTTCTGTCTCACAGAATAATGGACCTTCGCCAAATGACAACAAATGTGGAGAGGGAAGCAAACGTCGTTGGGCTGAAAATTAACTCGGCAAAAACAAAAATGATCAGCCTAAGACCAAACTCATCAACTCAGATATGGACAGACGGTTGAGAGAGTAGAGAGTTTCCAATACCTTGGGAGTATTGTCTCAAGCGATGGCGGAACCGAACTGGATATAGCCAACCGTATAGGCAAAGCAAAATCTGCGTTTGAGATGCTATCCACAGTTTGGCGAAGTAATGCAATTAGCCTAAACGCCAAGCTACGACTGTTCCGTTCCAACGTTGAATCCGTGTATGTATGTATATATGTTGTAGTATATATGGATGTGGTACCTGGAGGGTGACCACTACTATCACGAGGAAGCTGCAAGCGTTTGTCAATAGGTTCCTACGCTACATCTTAAGGATATGTCGGCCAAGCCGTATCTCTAACGAACAGATTAATCAGAGAACGGGCCATTAACCTATAGGCACAACCATACGACGACGAAAGTGGCAGTGGATTGGTCACACTCTCCGAAAGAGTGACAGGTCCATAGCTAACCAAGCGATGCAATGGAACCCGCTTACTCAGGACGGCAGGATGCGCGTAGGTCCTAGGAATACGTGGCGCAGAACAGTTGAGACGGAAACACGGCCACTGGAAAAAAGTTGGGGAGAGCTGAGGCATATTTCCAGAAATAGCACTCGATGGCGCGTAGGCATAGTAGAGGCCCTAGGACCCACAAGCAGATACATGAACAAATGATTGATGAAAGTATACGGTTTATTTGTGTGCACTTTTGATTTAAGATACCCCCACAAGAAAAAGTCCATAGTCCAAAAGTCCATTTCATTAGCCCGTGGCAGAGATGTGTTGGAAATGTGTTACGTTATTCAGTCCTGCTGAAACCATGTTCTTTGGTTAAAGCCAGGAAGTTTGGCAATTCACGCACAATGAAATTGTCGAAGATCTCCACATAACGCTCTGAGTTGACTGTAACTACACATGCTCTTCCATTTCTAAAAAGTATATGGGTCGACTTTTCCTGGCGCTGGCATTGCAGTCCAAACCTTAGGTGAGTGCAGGAGTTTCCTATGCTTGCGGCTTGAGTTTGCCTCACTCCAATAATGGCAATTCCTCTTATTCACATGTCCGTTAAAGTGAAAATGTGCCTTATCCGAAAACAAAATGTTTAATAGGTTTAACGAGTCGAAGCATCGGACTGGCATCTTAGAGCTTAAACGCTTACACATTTAAAGTTGTTCGTTTACGAACTAATAAGTCCAGATTATCAAAAATGAGCTGATTTACATTCTCTTCGCTTTTGTCAGCTCTTGATGACATTGAACGCCCAGACTTTCTCGTAGGTTTTCCGTTGTTTATCTGGTTTCTTTGAACTTGCTCACATACAATGGACCCTCAGAAACAGAAATGCTCCACACCAACTGGATTCCTAAAAGCCATAATCTTCGCGCCTCACAGAACTATTGAACTCACGCAGTGAGCCAATCATATGGAAACTTTCTTTTGGGACGCCTTCTATGATATAACCGCGAATTCTAGGAACTGTATAAATCCGATACGCTCGGCCACAAGGAGTTTTTGAATACCACCCACATGGATTGCGAGAAAACGAAATACCGAACCTTTGGTCTCAAGATCAATTAACTAAAAAGCCGGAAACTTGAAATCTTGCTTTTGTAAACTGAAAACAACGTGCACTGGATCGCAACGAATGGAAAACAGCGTTAGTTCAGGTTTTCACCTTTCATAGATTGCGGGCCTTATAAGAAAGCCCATCAGTGAAGAAAGAAGGAAAAAATATTTCTGCAGGCGGCTGTGTAAAATATGGTCGGTTGAAAGCATGTCCGGTATATGGAATCCCAGCCTGGAAAAAAAGATCTTAAATCGCACCGAAGGCAGAGCCTTTTATATAGCCCCAACCAGGTTGCTATTTATTATTGCGGTTTTAGAAGAGTGAAATAACTATCATTCAAATATTCCCGCAATGATACATATTTTAAAAATATGTTGAAATTGTAAACCAAAATTTGTATCGATTTCAAGTCTTTTCAAGATAGCGCTCATTACTCGTAGAGCCACATCGAATTTGGAATCCTCGGCTAATTTTTAGTCTGTGTTCGCCGTTTTCAACATTTGATATGGCAACATATGGCAGGACCATATGTATGGGACATCATACCTAGAACATATGATATTGGGTCTATAACTTAATTCGTGCAGTGAACATGCGTTGGAAAGCTACTGTCATTGTACGTCATTTCAGTATACGAGTATGTCATTCATTTGAAGCGTAAACAACAATAATTTTTTTTCACTCAAATATGTCGAACTTTGTGCCGGAAAAAGTGTTTGTGCGGGGAGTTCTTCTTCATTACTTTAATATTAAGAAAACTGCTGCCGAAAGTCATCGTGTTTTGGTGGAAGTTTATGATGAACATGCGCTAGCTGAGCGAACGTGCCAAAAGTGGTTTGCACGATTTAAAAGTGGTGATTTTGGCTTGGAAGACGATGAACGTCCTGGGCAGCCAAAAAAGTTTGAAGATGAAGAACTGGAAGCATTACTCTATGAAGATTGTTGCCAAACACAAGAAGAGCTCGCAGAATCTTTGGGTGTCACTCAAGCAGCCATTTCAAAACGTTTGAAAGCATCTGGATATATTCAAAAGCAAGGAAATTGGGTTCCACATGAACTCAAGCCGAGAGACGTCGAAAGGCGGTTTTGCATGTCCGAAATGCTGCTGGAACACCACAAAAGGAAGTCATTTTTGCATCGGATTGTTACTGCTGATGAAAAATGGATCCATTACGAAAATCCCAAGCGCAAAAAATCATATGTGAAACCCGGCCAACCAGCCAAATCAACGGCAAAGCCGAATATCCATGGCGCGAAGGTAATGCTCTGTATTTGGTGGTATCAGATAGGTGTGCTGTATTATGAGCTGCTAAAACCGGGTGAAACCATCAATGGACAACGCTGCCGAACACAATTAATCCATTTGAAGAGAGCAGTGGCCGAAAA
This sequence comes from Volucella zonaria, assembly GCA_963966105.1. NCBI lineage: Eukaryota > Metazoa > Arthropoda > Insecta > Diptera > Syrphidae > Volucella > Volucella zonaria. Next base: position 184,039,485 of record OZ014532.1, read on the forward strand.
ACGCCCGGAATATGCGACCAGACACAAGGCAATAATTTTCCATCATGACAACGCTCGGCCCGACGTTGCTATTCCGGTTAAGAACTATTTGGAAAACAGTGGATGGGAAGTCTTACTCCACCAGCCTTATAACCCAGACCATTTGTTCCGGTCGATGCAGAACGCCCTCACTGAAATACGGTTCACATCATAGCAGAATGTCATAGGGTACTTCTTCTTTGCAGTGGAGGCAAACAAAAATACTTACACCAGGTCTCTAGGAAATATGATGTTTTCATATAAAAAGTCTACATATCGCAAGTTGGAAGAGTTTCCAACCGGGAGGTACCGGTGAACGTTGGTTTTAAATGTTTGAAGGTTATAATGACTAGGAAATACGGAGCTAGGCAGGGTATTGCATAAGCGAGTTGTACGGCTTAGGAAAGAATTACGATATTTTAGAGTACGTCTGAAGATACGTTTGAGGGTGAACTGATGAGCATTCATAGCGAAACGGGTGTTACGGTTAAAAATTTGAAGGGGCGGAATGCTACTGGCAATTTCTTTGGAGCACTGGTGGTGAAAATAGCGATACAACAAGGTGAGACAGGATGCATTACGCCGGTGTTCGAGGGTGTCGAGTGACTGTGACTGGCATCACCTATGAGTTTTTTCGCACGATTTTGAATCATAGCTAGCAAGTGCAAGGAGGTCTTAGGGACACCTGACCAGATGTGGGCATTGTACTCCAGTTTTGGGCGGATAAACGCCTTATATATTGTGGCCAGATCAGAGGGGGTGAAATATTTCTTACAGCGCTTGAGGAAACCTAGACATTTCGCAGCATTTTTGGCGACACCGAATATGAGGTCATGCCAACGTAAGTTGTCGTGGTTTCGACGATGCAAGTGCCATCCATATATAATGGCTGAGTATTTAAATTTTGCTTTAACAACAACAGACAGCATTGTGATTTGGTGGCATTAAATTCCACTTTGCTGATAGTTCCCTAATTGGTTATGCTGCTAATATCAGAAAGCAGAGAGTATTGTCGTCAGCAAAGGAATATATTGAATTAGAAGTAGCAGATCGTTGATGAAAATTAAAAAGAGTGTCGGAGGCAGAACGGAGCCCTAGGGCACACCGGCATTTATTTTGTGAATATCACACTTGAAACCATCCAAGACAACTTGAATTGAACGCTCCTTCCATTGAATTTTCTAACCCGTCGTCGTCGATCTCAAAAGCATGCATTTTCGACAAAAGAGCCTGATGCCATACCCTGTCAAATGCCTTTGAAATATCAAGTGCAATTATCTTTCTTACGCCAGATCGTTGTAGACTTTGGTTCCACTTTTCGGTGAGACATGCCATCAAATCACCAGTGGACCTGTTGTTACGAAAACCGTACTGCCGGTCATTCAAAAGTGTTCGTGTTTCGAGATATTTCGTGAACTGACGGTTTATCAGTGTTTCCATGAAGAGGGACGTAGGTGTAATGGGTCTGTAATAAGGGAGAGAAGATTCGCCTTTTTAGGGACGATCTGGACAAATGCTGTTTTCCATCTGCTCGGAAAGAGGCCTAAAGAGTAGTTTTGCCAGCAAGGGGGAACGCCACTTCAGAGGAAAGGGAGATATACCGTCTGGACCAGCGGATTTATGTATGTTGAGATCTTTAAGAACTCTTGCTACTACACGAGTGCGAAAGTGGATTTGTCCCATTGAAGCTTCGACTCACTCAAATGTAGGCAGAGACAAAGCACAATCTGAGAGAATTGAGCTGGCCGCAAAGTGTGCAGCAAGCAGACTGGCCTATTTTAAAGGGCTGACAGCTGGAATGTCTTTGTAAATGAGCGTTGGAATGGAGGATAAGGCAGAATTTCTGATGTTTTTGACGAACGACCAAAAGCTTTTACTACCTTTGGCACATTGTAGTATTTCTCGCTCAACTTCCGGTCGTATTGAAATTTCACACGCTTAAGAAAGACGTTGCAGTCATTCCTGGCTCGTTTAAACTTTTTTCGGTTTTCCTCTGTCGGGTTGGTCCTGAAGGGCCGAAAAAACATTTCTCTAGCCCGACAGCTTCTTGACAGCTGGAGTCGCACCATGTCTTTTCGGATACTCTTCATTCGATGAGGGATAAAGGATCTCATTGCAAAGAGAATGGTGTCAGTGGCATCCACGTCGTTATCGAGAAAACATAACGACCAGTTAGAATTCCTATGGAAGTTGTTAAGTCCGCTCCAATTGGCTTTCTCGTATTGCCATACGGTTCTTTTAGGAATCTTATCTCTAACTGTGTGGTGTATACGAGAAATTAGCTGATATAACACAATGGTCTGACGTGCCTAGAGGGGAAAGCACTTCAAAAGTGTACTTATCAGGGTGTGAAGTTAAAAACAAATCCAGGGTGTTGGCGGTATGTGGGCTCTTCTACAAGCTGGGTTAGGTTATTTTCCGAAGCGAAGATCTCAACACACCGTCCTTCGGGTATTATCTGTCCAGAATATCGAAGCCACGCGGAATTGTGTATATTGAAATCGCCTGTAATAACGATTTCAGTATGAGGATACAGGGATACAATTCTTTGTATGGAGTCAGACAGCGCATCAAACTCGTTTAGGGTCGAGTTGCTGTTCGAGTTCTGGCTTCTGTAAATAAAACAGTAGTGGATAATTTGCTTACGGAGATGGAATTTTAAACACATGATGTTGAATTCCGGATTGGAACAAGGATTACATTGTGGTGGAATTTGGTAAGTACCATCACTACGCATGTAAGTGGCACTAGTTCATAGTCAGGCAGCTTTAAAGCAGCGCCATCTGAGAGGCGTGATCTACCTGTGTTTCACTAAGTGCCAAAACAGCTTGTTTGTATTTACAGACGGGGACGTACGCAGAAAAGTGGTTACTTTTTAGCCCACGTATATTTGCTACGTTTGCTCTAAATTCACTAGCCATTACAAAAAAACAAACACAAAAACCACAGACACCGACGATGCTAAGCATGGCTGTCAAATGAAAATTGAAACGTTGGTTTACCGAATCAAATTGTTGTAGGTGTTATGCCCTTACAGCAATATACCCTTTTTATGCGTTTAGAACAGCATACGAGCTGTACAGCGATATCGACCTGGTCAAAAAACTGCGCACTGGGCGTTTAAGATGGCTGGGACATGTACGAGTAGAGCGAATGAACATCAACGCTCCAGCCCACCGAATCTTCGACCCTAATTCGGAGGGACAACGCAGTAGAGGAAGACCTCGCCTTAGGTAGTGAGCGCAAGTGGAAGGGGACCTCAACCAACTTGGAGTCCGCAACTGGAGGCAGTTAGCCAAAAATCGCGTCAATTGGAGAGGCTTACCGTCAAGTACATAGCTATAAAACTTTTAGTTTAAAACGAAACACGGCTACGTGTTAGGGCTGATGCATCGAAAGTAGGCAGCAATCTGTACGGATTTCGATGAGCATGAGTACGATGACTTCCGTAAAGAACACCAATTTTTTCGATGTAACCTCGATAAGTTTTATTTTTGCTGCCTAAACAATCGCCTAGAAGTTAAGGTCGCCAAATGCCAATTACTTACCACCTGGCATATCTTCTCCATCGTCAACCTACACCTCTTATTAAATCCGTTCGCGACAACTGTCATTTTGTACGACAGGGAGCCAAATTTCCGTTCGCATATTTAAAAGACAATCTTGAAAGACGATTCATTTCTTAGGTTTATCAAACGGTGGTCCAAAGGATTTTCCACGCCCTAGGTGCACAAATCCGTCTACATTATAGTGCTATTCAAAATAGTTGGCCAACTTAAGGTCTTTTAAATTTGCTCTCACAAAAATTCAACTTTACAACAACAAATATATAAAAATGATCGCTGAAAGAGAAAAAAAATGGAAGAGGACGTGTAAACGAATGCATTTTCCGTTTCTTACTCTCTCTGCTCATGTGGCCGTTGGCCAGCTGATTTGAATAGCACAATAGCTTTGTGGGAGTCAAGTGTCTAGAATTGAGAACATTCATTGCTATTTTCTTCGATTTGCTTCACGCCGTCTCACCAAGAGCAATCCTTTTGTGTTACCCTTGAAGAACGCAGACATATAGCAAATACCGATCGACTTCTCTCGGGTTCTGTTGGTTGCCCATTTTTTTACAACTCTATTTGCTTTAACACTAATTCTCGCAATTTCTCATGCCCTCGTCTCTTCTATCTTCCGACTCAGCGCACCTCTTATGGTTTAAGTGAACCGATAACCCGTATGCTCTACCTATCTTCGCCGTTTTCGATTTCAATCACAGGATCTCCCTCCTTAATCTCGATTTCCTTCATCTCTTTCCTTAATCTTAGTTTTCAGTTTTATCAAGTCACAGTCTTATCTTGTATTAATCCGAACAGAAGCAGGCATCCGTCTTTAACGAATTTCAAATTAACTTTGTGAAATGATGGCTTTCGTTGGAATTCCGGTCGACCTCGGAATCCCCGTCCTCGCTACAGCACTGGCTATATTGTTCCTGCAGAAGCACCTCTTCGTTTCCTCGATCACTCGCTTCTCGTACACTTTCATCTTGTACATTGCTCTTTCTTTTTTATCCAGAGAAACGAATGTTCTTTCTGTTACTCGTAGATCGTAAGATTTGCACGGGGGTGGTCAAGTGAAATCCAGTATTCGTACACCAGGCGTAGCATTCCTGACGGCTTCCTGGCATCTTTGCCAATGAACCATATTTGATGCAAGCCTCATAGAACTTGTCGAGAGGTTTGGGATACGGGATCGCGATCGGCTAAAGTTGCCCACAAACATCTAAACGACGTATAGGGTCATTCTCAAGCAGAAAACATAATTTTACAATAGGACAACGTGCAATTGAAAATATTCGTATTTAATGCCTCACAATATTGTTCAATAAAATAATGGTTAACTGTCGGACGCTTAACCAGTTGAGTCGGAGATGTTTTGTTTTATTATAAACGGTGTTTTTTTTTAGAGGTTTGGTTTTTAAACTGGCAGCACTGTTTCTACAGATTGTCCATTTGACATTTGAGAGTTTGTTTGTGGTGAGTATCTAGATTTTGCCATCTACTAGATGGAGTGAAAAGTGACTTTCTTGGGAATTAAAACATTTTTTTTTTAAATGTTTTTTTTTATTTTATTCAATATAGTCCTCTTTTAGTTTGATACACTTATTCCAGCGATTTTCCAACTTCTTGATCCCGTCCGAAAAGTAATTTTCCGGAAGGTCTGCAAAATACTCCTCCGTGGCGTCGAGGATTTCCTCGCGTGAGCTGAATTTTTTATTGATTAGCCATCTTTTGAGGTTTGGGAAGAGATAATAGTCCAAAGTCCAAACACTCTCTCGAAGTGCTCTCGCGTTCGTGTTTTTGGTCAGGAGTGAGCATTCGCGGCACCCAGCGGCAGGATAACTTTTTCATATGCAGAATATTGCCCAAAATATGGCTTGTGCGCTCAATACTAATCTTTGTGGTATCTGCTAGCCGGCGCACCTTCACTTTCCAGTCAGCCAACACCATTTCATGTATTTTTTTGACATTGTCCTCTGTAACCGCATCGGAGGGACTGCCGCTGCGGACTTGATCGGTATTGGAGTTGCGGCCACCACGAAACTCTCGAAACCAATATTTGACGGTGTAATCTGACGGAGTATTAGCCCCATAATATTTATCCAACTTTTCTTTTGTTTCCTTCGCCGTTTTATGAGAGAATGAAAATCGTTTTTGTCCATACTCAACATGATGCCAAACACGTCAACAACAATCAGCTGTCAAAACAAAACTAAAGACAGTATCGCACTGAAATTTGGCATGTCTGCCTAAATATGAACGGACTTCAAGGCACCATAACCTTTTTTGCAGTAGCAGCGCATTTTGGCGGTCAAGGATGTCACTTTTCACTTCATCTAGTAACGATGAATGTATTAACGCCAGACCAACGCGTGCAAATTGTGAAAACTTATTTTGATTGTTCGGTTCGCCAAACTTATCGTGCGCTACGTCCATTTTACGGTCGACATAATCGCCCATCTGAGCAAGTTATTCGGAATCCGATGAATCTTTTTCGCACCACGTACAATCTAGTATTGGGTCTACAAGTAAGTTTCCAGCGTTTCTTTCCAAAATTTGAAGTTTTATTATGAAAACATAGTTACAATGCTTTATTCAAAGTATCGTCCATCGGAAGCTACAACTTTCCCCCATCTTTCTGGCAATTTATGAATTCCGGACCAAAAAAATTTCTCGTCTTTCGAGCCCAAGAACGTATCGAGCTAATTTTTGATTTCCTCTACTGAGCTGAAGCGTATTCCCGTAAAAGCGTTCTGCATCGAACGAAACAAGTGGTAGTCAGATGATGCCAACTCTGGACTGTAAGGCGGGTGAGGCAGAATTTCCCATCCACTATTTTCCAAATAGTTTTTCACCGAAACCGCAACATGTTGCCGAGCGTTGTCGTGATGAAAAATGACGGACTCATGCCTGGTCTCATATTCTGGCCGTTTTTCTTTTAATGCCCGCTTCAAACGAATTAGTTGGGTTCGATATAATGGTCCTTTGATGGTTTCACCACTTGGAAGCAGTTCGTAGTATACGACAACCTTTTGATCCCACCATATGCAGAGCATGACCTTATTCACGCGAATATTTCGTTTCGGCGTCGATTGGTCGAGCTCGCCGGGCTTTGTATACGATTTTCTGCGTTTAGGATTATCATAATAAATCCATTTCTCATCACCAGTGACAATACGATGCAAAAATTATTTATTTTTATACCGCTGCAGTAACATTTCGGACATGCAAAATCGCTGTTCGACGTCTCTTGGCTTCAATTCGTATGGCACCCAGTTTCCAACCTTTCGAACGAATCCCAGTGCTTTTAGGCGCATGGAAACGGCTTGTTGCGTGACGCCCAATGATGCAGCAAGTTCTTCTTGAATCTGACACGGATCCTCATCCAGTAAAGCGTCCAATTCCTCGTCTTCAACTCCAAAATCACCACTTTTGAACCGTTTGGACCATTCGCGGCACGTCGATTCACCAATCCATTCCGCCCCATAAGTTTCCGAAAGCAAACGATAGGCCTCAGCCGCACTTTTCTTCATATTAAAGAATAAAAGCAGCGCTTCCCGCAAATGACGTCTATTTGGCTGGAAACTTGCCATGATTTTGCTCGATAAAATGTACGACACCGATAGAACTGCTCAAATATAACGCCGCAAAGTTGTTGACAGATACAAAACCTACAAATAAAACACATGGGGTCTGACATTTCTGCCCGGGATCCACTGGTGGCGCCATCTCTGACAAACGCTGGAAACTTACTTGTAGACCCAATATATAATACGCATCCCCAAAGACGGCAAACAGTGCGAACAGAAGAAGTTATTGCCGTTGTGGAGCACAGTGTTGAGGAGAATCCGAATGAGTCGATTCACCACCGTGCGCAGCAATTGAAGCTATGCCCATCCACTTTCGGGAAGATTTTCCGGAAAGATCTTGACCTAAAAGCTTATAAGATCCAGCTTGTGCAAGAGTTGAAACCGCGTGACCATTATACGCGCGTCGTAGATTCGGTGAATGGGCCGAAAACATAATTCAACTTGATCCTCATTTTCAACGCAAAATTTTTGGTTAAATGGATATGTAAACAAGAAAAATTGCCGAATTTGGGGAGGAGAAAACCCTGAAGCCTTTGTCGAGACGCCCTTAGAACCATTAAAACAAACTGTTTGGCATGCTTTATGGGATGGTGGAATCATCAGTTCATATTTCTTTAAGAACGATGCCGGCCAGAATGTTACCGTCAATGGAGAGCGCTATAGAAACATGATTTCTGACTTCTTCGTTCTTCAGTTGAATGGCATTAACGTGACAGAGCTTTGGTTTCAACAAGATGGCGCAACATGCCACATTGCGGGAAACATTTGCTGAGTGCATAATTTCGAGTAATGGACCTGTGAACTGGTCTCCACGATTTTGCAATCTTGCACCTTTAGATTACTTTCTTTGGAGGTATGTGAAGTCACCAGTCTATACCGATAAAAAAGAGACGTTGAACGGTTTGGAAGTCAACATTCGCCATGTTATTGCTGATATACGGCCCTAGTTCCTCGATAAAGTTGCCGAAAATTGGACATCACGATTGCGCTTTATTTGAGCTAGTCTTGGCACGCATATGCCCGATATCATATTTAAAAACTAATGGCATAAAATTATCTATTAAATAAAGATATTATCATAGACAGTAACATTAGCTTCAACAACTTTATTTTATGTTGAATTTGTATATTGCTAAAAAGACCCTTTCCAAGTATACAGAAATATTCAAAATTTAGTCCTTTGAAATCTTGGGGCCCTGCACTGGCTTATCAAGTTACATTTTAAAATATTTGTCCTTAATTGCCCTTGAATTGATTGTTTTTTTAAATTGAACTTCAAAACGCATACCCTCAATCCCATGTACGCATCAAACCGCATAGCCTAAACGAAATTACTTCATTCTTATTTACAGTGCCTCATCTAACTATGACAAACTACAGGAGTTGCTAGCTTTTTCCACGACTATGGAATAGAAAACTTTGTAGTCGTCCCTTAAACCTCAAACACCCAAACCACTCTCTTGCATAGAATCAGGCTATGCGGTATAAAGGTATACAAACCGACAGCATTGCGTGCAAGGTGTAAGTTTTCGGCAACGACCTGTTCTCTACACAACCAATAAAAAAACAGGGAAAACTGACACAGCAAGTGGAATGGGTTTTTGGGAAAACCATTCACAAATATTCCTACGTCGCATATTTCACCCCACAGATGCATACATCTACACATAGTAGATAGTCCTTTCCCCTAGCATATACTGTTTACAAATTACCCATAAAACGTATTTACCGTTTCAGCTTTAATTGTTCATCATCAATTCGTTTTTTTCGCGACTCTACTGTACAGGTACACTCGCCACGTGACGACTTCCCCAGTTGTACGAGTACACCTTTTACACGCTTCAGTGGTGACGCTTATTCCTGTTTTTTTTTTTTCCTACCTAAAGGCGGGGGTGGAGGTAAATTACACTTTTGCCTGGAATCAGCCTACCCTTTTGAGTGAGTTAATCGATTTAGGTACCTTTGTTCCGGTCATCGGTTTCATTGGGTGAGGATCATGCTTGATCGGACCTCGTGAACTGCCTAAATAATCTGTCTAAACAGCTGATCGTTGACGGTTCTTTAGGAACAGTACAAATTCCTGAGAAAGATAGTTATGAATTCCATACCCGGATTAATTGGCATGTTTTGGATATACCCTCTGTTTTATATACAGGGGCTGTATTCCCTTTGTTGGCAGAAAAGGAAAAAAAAGTTGCAAAACTATTCGCAAATAACCTCCTCCTTCCTTAGATTGAATTGAGTAAGAATAAGAAAACCGCTTGGCAAGTTTGGCTTTGGCATATGGCTTCGGTTAATTTACAGCCCCACCACGTAATGACTAGGAACTCCCTGATGGTTAACTAGTAAACAAATATCAACATGTATGTTATGCACATTTTCGCTAAGGAAACTCACTTTCCTCGCAAGACTTGTTGAGATACGTAATTTGTGGATAAAGAAAAAAAAAAACAAAATTGTTTGTTGTTTTGTAAACACTGCATACCCTCCAACCCAGCCAACCGCAAATGATAAACACAAACATGTCTTAGACAAGGCACGGGGGGGCTCAGCGTTTTCAGGCTGTGAAAAGCCGCATGGAGTTGGAAAAACTTTGAAAGTGCTTAAAATTCTTACGATATGTAGATGGAATACTTACGATATCCACTGATAAATTCCAGAGACAGTAAGTTCGCCCTTGTCCTCGAGAGCGTATTCGATTAGCTCGGTGTAGGTGAATGGTGGCTTCTTTGGCCTACAATTAAAATAAAAAGAGTTTAGTATGAGTACTTGCTAAATTATTTGTTTAAAAGTTAAGTAGTTTCATTATATACATAAGCTTAATTTAAAATTTTACAACCCTTTGGAATAGATATTCAGCTCTACCCCTTCTCAAAACCCTTTAGTTGGCTAATTTGGAGCTTCCTCTTACCTAAAGTGTGCTTCAACAAGGGATGTGGGATTTTTGAGATATCTCTGAAACGTTTATTGCTTTATAAGATAGACACATGCGTTTTATTTATGGAACACAATATCTTCCAAATGGCTCGTCCTTTTTTTAAAGTTTTCAATCACTCTTTCGCATAGTTGGGGCTGTATTTCAGCGATGGCGGCTTCAATGGTTTGCGTAGATGTCACTATGCGTCTTCGCACGAGATATCAAAACAATGCGTTGATCAGCACCCTTCGGGTAGTACAAGTGCTGCCAGATTCGAAGTCGTGTGTAAGGCACGAACTTTGGTGAAGGGTCGGAGGCTATCTAATACCTCTGTCATTCTGTGGACGGTTGCAATGCAACTCCACATCGAGCAGACCAATCAGTTCCATAGCATTCAAATGGTTGAGTACAGGTCGTAGTAAGCTGCAACAAATGCTAAGCTATGAGATGTAGAAGTTCCATTCGGTCTACTCTCCCCTCGATTTTGGGTATAAACCAAAAATCACCACGATACTCCCACAAGGGGGCGTACTCCTAGGTCAGGCTGGGACAGAAGTTCCAGGGGCCCCCGACCTCCCGTTGCACCAAAATATAGCTTCCGGTCGAGCTTTGCAACCATTCGGTTACTTCCAGTTAGGTACCTTACAGCCCAAGACTGGCAACACTTAAACAAAATTCAACTACACCCTGAATGACTCGAATTGCAGCCAACTTCAGACTTCTCAAATTTTGACACATGACAGATAATTTTATTATTTACAAGCCCCTTTTAAGCGATTTGCGTCTCAGTTGTGTTGAAAAATCTTTATCCGCGATGGAATTCAAACGTGATACTCGTAGTGTGATTGCTTTATATTTGGCTGGAAAACCACAAGTAGCTATCGTTAGAGCCCTCCAGCACCTTAACGTGAATTAATCGTTTGTGTTTCGAACCATAGCTCGTTACCGTGATACTGGCAGCGTAGCAAAACGCCATGGAAGTGGTCATAAAAAAACAGCAACATCGGCAGAAATGGTTCGGAAAGTGAAGGCTCGAATTGAGCGAAATCCGCGTCGAAGTCGAAGAAAAATGGCTCGTGAGCTCAACATATCGTTGGAACGGATGCAACACATACTGAAAAATGAGCTTAGGCTCAAGCCATTGAAGTTCCAAAAGGCACACGATCTTACACCGCAACAGAAAAAAGTTAGAGTCGAGAGAGCGAAGAAGTTGCTACGCTTGCACGAAAGTGGTGAGTTGCCGAATTTGGTTTTTTCCGATGAGTCGCCATTTGTTATCGAGCAATATGTCAACAAATAAAATTACCGAGTTTACTTGCCACAGAGGTACTTCGAAAATTTACACCTTCGGACGGCCACCAGAAAGCAGGCAGCACCGATGGTGATGGTTTGGGCCGCCATAACCGCCGATGGTCGCTCTCCGCTCGTATTTTTGGACCGTGGCGTCAAAATTAATGCAATCGTATACCATGAAACTGTTTTAGAGGCAGTATTGAAGCCTTGGGTAAATAATCATTTCGGCCGGAGACCGTGGACATTTCAACAAGACTCGTCACCGTCTCATAAAGCGCTCGTCAACCAAGATTGGTTAAAAAACAATGTTCCACACTTAATTTTTTCGACAGAATGGATTGCAAATTCTCCGGACGCAAATCCGTTGGATTTCTCTGTCTGAGGTATTTTGAAGGCGAAGGTTGGCACTAAAAAATACCAAAGTTTGGACCACCTCAAACAAGCACTTCGCGGGGAATGGGCCAAAATACCGAAATACCGCAGAGGCACTTACGTGCAGCGTGTGATGCTTTCTTCGGCCGTCTCAAGGCACAACTGCGTCTTCTGTTAAATATTTATTTTGCAAAACGATGGGTTCTTTTGAACCATATGGTGTCAGTGATAACTCCTCTGACATCGTAGGTCTCACCATCAAAGATGATGCCCATAGCCTGCAAGTCACTAACGTCTGAATAATTGGACATGAAGCCAGTCCCCGTAGGTAGCTCCATATGAGCAGCTCGCAACCCCGCTAAGCCCTCTCTTATGCAAAAATGCAATAAAAGAACCATGCCCGGTGAACAAAAAGCCGAGGCTGAGGGTAAAATTCCGTTCAGGAAATACTCTCATCGTCAGCACATCCCTTAGGAAGCCATAAGTAACCCTGCCGTTTTCGCTGGCATCCGATCTACAATAGATTGCCATCTAGATGAAACACATGCGTTTAGCAAGGCTTTACGCTCCCTCAAGGATAAGCCATCCATTTCTGTCTGCGAAATCCAATCTCGCTGATTTAAAGGGAGACCTTTTCTGATCTTGACAGCAATATCACGACGAATCATTTCCAGATCAAGAGGTGGCACTCCCAAGAGCACTTGCATTGCCTCTGTGGAGACAGTGTGGCACAAAGGTAAACAACCAAGCAAGGTGACTCTTTGGTAAGCTAAAATCCCACGATAGCCATCCACAGTCGTAACTCTGTCGTACCATACCGACGCTCCATATGCTGCACAAGCAACAAAAATGCCATCATATATGATACGGACAGAACGCCAGTTAAGCCAACAGTCAGATAGCAGAATGCGCCTTACCTGGCCTACAGCACTCAACATACGCTGTCTCACTCGTACCAGGTGAGGCATGAGTTTCATACGCTCATTCAACGATATGCCAAGATATCTGACCTCAGTCACACATCTAATGCTAACGCCGTTCATATGTATCACAAGAGGCCGACTTATTTTTTTTTTTATGTACAATGAGCACACGCTCAAGGGGTTTGTGTACCCTTAAAATGTTTGTACCCAGCGCGGGCGAAGGAAATTTAGGGAGAAAGAAAGGACAGGCACCGATGTACATTGTTTTTAAATGTTTGCAAGTTAACATATAACGACCAGGAAACAACAGAGATCAGTAGGGCATTCCATAAGCGAGTTGTACGGCTTAGGAACGAATCACGATATTTTAGAGTACGTCCGAAAGTGGACTTGAGGGTATACTGATGAGCATTCATAGCGAGGCGGGTGTTACGGTTAAAAGTTTGGATGGGCAGAGTGCTACTGGCGATTTCTGTGGAGCACTGATGGTGGAAATGGCGATAAAACAGTGTGTGACACGAGACATTACGTCGGTGTTTGGGTGTCCATCCTATGAGTTTTATCGCACGGTTTTGAATGCTCCACTTGTTCTCCACTTTCGGGCGAATAAACGCCTTATACCACCTTGATCCCGGAATTAATTCAGAAAATTTGAAATACAAGTTTATTCATCTAAATCTATGTATATTGTCCCCTTCAGAGTAATCCCCATCAAATGCAACACACTTATGCCAGCGGTTGATCTAATCCTCGAAACATTTTTTATATTCGGTATGTCTATCAGTGCTTCCTGCGATTTTTCCATTACTTCCTCTCGGCTACTGAAACGCGTTCCCCGTGGAACGCAGTTTTTTAACTCGATTGAACAGAAAGAAGTCATAGGGAGCCAAATCAGGTGGCACTGTGCGACGGTGAGTTAGCATGGTGCATTATCCACGAGTTTTCTGCCCACAATTCTGGTCTCTTTCGGCGAATTGCTTCACGCAAAACGTCTTATAAGGCCCAAATAATACTCTTTGTTTACTGTCTGGCCTTCTGGCAGAATATCATGATGCACTACACCGTTGTAATCCATGGAAACCGTGAGCATTTCCTTCTTTTTTGACTGAAAACGACGTGGTGTTTTTGGTCTCGGCTCATTTGGTGAACGCCATTCACTTGCCTGATGTCTGGATTGCGTGTCGTACTCATAAACCCATGTCTCGTCTCCAGCAGTGATCCTTTTGATGAATGTGGGATCGGATTCAGCCTCGCAGCCTTTATGACGTCAACACGGTCTCTTTTTTGCATGAAATTTAGGCCTTTTGGCACCAACTTTGCTGCTACACGACGGAAGCCCAAATCATTAACCAAAATGTCTTGGACGGATCCATAGGCAATGTTCAAGTCCTCCGCTTTGGTGAAGGGTCGGGGGATATCTAATACCTCCGCCATTCTGTGGACGATTGCAATGCAACTCCACATCGAGCAGACCAATCAGTTCCATAGCATTCAAATGGTTGAATACAGGGCGTAGTAAGCTGCAACAAATGCTAAGCTATGAGATGTAGAAGTTCCATTCGGCCTACTCTCCCCGCGATTTTGGGTATAAACCAAAAATCACCACGATACTCCCACAAGGGGGCCTACTCCTAGGTCAGGCTGGAACAGAAGTTCCAGGGGCCCCTAACCGTTGTATCAAAATATAGTTTCCGGTCGAGCTTTGCAGCCTTTCGGTTACTTCCACTTAGGTACCTTGCAGCCCAGGACTGGCAACACTTAAACAAAATTCAACTACACCCTGAATGACTCGAATTGCAGCCAACTTCAGACTTCTCAAATTTTGACACATGACAGATAATTTTATTATTTACAAGCCCCTTTTAAGCGATTTGCGTCTCAGTTGTGTTGAAAAATCTTTATCCGCGACGGAATTCAAACGTGATAGTGTGATTGCTTTATATTTGGCTGGAAAACCACAAGTAGCTATCGTTAAAGCCCTCTAGCACCTCAATATCAATAGATCGTTTGTGTCTCGAACCATAGCTCGTTACCTGATACTGGCAGCGTAGCAAAACGCCATGGAAGTGGTCATAAAAAAACAGCAACATCGGCTGAAATGGTTCGGAAAGTGAAGGCTCGAATTGAGCGAAATCCGCGTCGAAGTCGAAGAAAAATGGCTCGTGAGCTCAACATATCGTTGGAACGGATGCAACACATACTGAAAAATGAGCTTAGGCTCAAGCCATTGAAGTTCCAAAAGGCACACGATCTTACACCGTAACAGAAAAAAGTTAGAGTCGAGAGAGCGAAGAAGTTGCTACGCTTGCACGAAAGTGGTGAGTTGCCGAATTTGGTTTTTTCCGATGAGTCGCCATTTGTTATCGAGCAATATGTCAACAAACAAAATGACCGAGTTTACTTGCCAGAGAGATCCTTCGAAAATTTACACCTTCGGACGGCCATCGGAAAGCAGGTAGCACCGATGGTGATGGTTTGGGCCGCCATAACCGTCGATGGTCGCTCTCCGCTCGTATTTTTGACCGTGGCGTCAAAATTAATGCGATCGAATACTGTCTTAGAGGCAGTATTGAAGCCTTGGGTAAATAATCATTTCGGCCGGAGACCGTGGACATTTCAACAAGACTCGGCACCGTCTAACAAAGCGCTCGTCAACCAAGATTGGTTAAAAAACAATGTTCCACACTTCAGTTTTTGGACAGAATGGATTGCAAATTCTCCGGATGCAAAACAGTTGGGTTTCTCTGTCTGGGGTACTTTAAAGGCGAAGGTTGGCACTAAAAAATACCAAAGTTTGGACCACCTCAAAGAAGCACTTCGCCGGGAATGGGCCAAAACACCGCAGAGCCACTTGCGTGCAGCGCGCGATGCTTTCTTCGGCCGTCTCAAGGCGATTATTCACGCCAAAGGAGGACATATTGGAAACTACTGATACAATTTGAAAATTGATGTATTTTCCAACATTTTTTGCTTTGGCACAATAAAATTTATCAAAAAATAAGAAAAATAATAGCATTTTAAAAAGTTGGAGTTCGAGTCATTCGCCCTGTATTCTGTAATTACACCCTCTAATTGCCTACTGCGTCTTCTGTTAAATATTTCTTTTGCAAAACTACGGGTTCTTTCGAACCCTATGGTGTCAGTGATAACTCCTCTGACATCGTAGGTCTCACCATCAAAGAGGATGCCCATAGCCTGCAAGTCACTAACGTCTGAATAATTGGACATGAAGCCAGTCCTCGTAGGTATCTCCACATGAGCAGCTCGCAACCCCGCTAAGCGCTCTCTTATGCAAAAATGCATTAAGAGAACCATGCCCGGTGAACAAAAAGCCGAGGCTGAGGGTAAAATTTCGTTCAGGAAATACTCTCATCGTCAGCACATCCCTTAGGAAGCCATAAGTAATCCTGCCGTTTTCGCTGGCATCCGATCTACAATAGATTGCCATCTAGATGAAACACATGCGTTTAGCAAGGCTTTACGCTCCCTCAAGGATAAGCCATCCATTTCTGTCTGGGAAATCCAATCTCGCTGATTTAAAGGGAGACCTTTTCTGATCTTGACAGCAATATCACGACGAATCATTTCCAGATCAAGAGGTGGCACTCCCAAGAGCACTTGCATTGCCTCTGTGGAGACAGTGTGGCACAAAGGTAAACGACCAAGCAAGGTGACTCTTTGGTAAGCTAAAATCCCACGATAGCCATCCACAGTCGTAACTCTGTCGTACCATACCGATGCTCCATATGCTGCACAAGCAACAAAAATGCCATCATATATGATACGGACAGAACGCCAGTTAAGCCAACATTCAGATAGCAGAATGCGCATTACCTGGCCTACAGCACTCAACATACGCTGTCTCACTAGTACCAGGTGAGGCATGAGTTTCATACGCTCATTCAACGTTATGCCAAGATATCTGACCTCAGTCACACATCTAATGCTAACGCCGTTCATCTGTATCACAAGAGGCCGACTTCTTTTTTTTTTTTATGTACAATGAGCACACGCACAAGGGGTTTGTGTACCCTTAAAATGTTTGTACCCAGCGCGGGCGAAGGAAATTTAGGGAGAAAGAAAGGACAGGCACCGATGTACATTGTTTTTAAATGTTTGCAAGTTAACATATAACGACCAGGAAACACAGAGATCAGTAGGGCATTCCATAAGCGAGTTGTACGGCTTAGGAACGAATCACGATATTTTAGAGTACGTCCGAAAGTGGACTTGAGGGTTTACTGATGAGCCTTCATAGCGAGGCGGGTGTTACGGTTAAAAGTTTGGACGGGCAGAGTGCTACTGGCGATTTCTGTGGAGCACTGATGATGGAAATGGCGATAAAACAGTGTGTGACACGAGACATTACGTCGGTGTTTGGGTGTCCATCCTATGAGTTTTATCGCATGGTTTTGAATGCTATCTAGCAGGTGCAAGGATGTTTTGGGTGCACCCGACCAGATGTGGGCATTGTTCTCCACTTTCGGGCGAATAAACGCCTTATACCACCTTGATCCCGGAATTAATTCAGAAAATTTGAAATACAAGTTTATTCATCTAAATCTATGTATATTGTCCCCTTCAGAGTAATCCCCATCAAATGCAACACACTTATGCCAGCGCTTGATCCAATCCTCGAAACATTTTTTATATTCGGTTTTCGGTATGTCCATCAGTGCTTCCTGCGATTTTTCCATTACTTCCTCTAGGCTGCTGAAACGCGTTCCCCGTGGAACGCACTTTTTTAACTCGATTGAACAGAAAGAAGTCACAGGGAGCCAAATCAGGTGACACTGTGCGACGGTGCGTTAGCATGGTGCATAATCCACGAGTTTTCTGCCCACAATTCTAGTCTCTTTCGGCGAATTGCTTCATGCAAAACGTCTTATAAGGCCGAAATAATACTCTTTGTTTACTGTCTGGCCTTCTGGCAGAATTTCATGATGCACTACACCGTTGTAATCCATGGAAACCGTGAGCATTGCCTTCTTTTTTGACTGAAAACGACGTGGTGTTTTTGGTCTCGGCTCATTTGGTGAACGCCATTCACTTGCCTGATGTCTGGATTGCGTGTCGTACTCATAAACCCATGTCTCGTCTCCAGCAGTGATCCTTTTGATGAATGTGGGATCGAATTCAGCCTCGCAGCCTTTGCGACGTCAACACGGTCTCTTTTTTGCATGAAATTGAGGTCTTTTGGCACCAACTTTGCTGCTACACGACGGTAACCCAAATCATTAACCAAAATGTCTTGGACGGATCCATAGGCAATGTTCAAGTCCGCCGCTATCTCTCTGATAGTTAATTTGCGGTTATTGACCAACATTTCTTTTACTCGTACTTCATCAATATTTTCGTCGGTTTTCGATGTCGATGGTCTGCCACTGCGTTCATCATGTTCGATTGACTCACGACCACTTTTGAACCGCTCGTGCCACTGATAAACGACCGTTTTCTTAAGAGAATCGTTGCCGAAACACTTTTCCAACATTTCCAACGTTCGCGCACCATTAAATCCGGTTTTTACGCAAAATTTAATATAAGTTCGTTGGAAAAAATTGTAAAAAATCGTCAAAACACACAGAGATAGATGTACTCTTGGCTACGTAACTTTTGCAAATATCAAGCTATGACGCTAAGATATAGAGGGAATATCAACAACAGATTTACCAACTTAACAAAAAAACATAACTCAAATCGGAACAACAGGAGCGCCACACGGTGGTGGTGATCAAGGTGGTATTTTGCAATGTTTCTAGGAAAAAGTGCCTCTGGATAGAATGGCCATAAAAGCATCAATAAAAATGTCAACATAGTAAACTGAACGAGCACTCTTGTTCAATGCTCACTGGTTTTTAAGCTCGTTGTTATGTTTCCTCGTTGTTCGACATTCCCATAATATACAATTTATACCGTTTAGATAGATTAAACCTTTTCTGTTAACCGTAACAAAAATTGCCTTAAAATGGACGAAAAAGACGTACAACTTCTTGTTATGGAAGAATCACGTTTCTATATACGACTACTTGTAAGGCTTTTCAATAATCCTTGAAGGTTTTTTGTTTTTTCATTTCTATCGGAACTAGTCCATTATACTCCTTGAAAGTTCCTTTTAATGAAATTTCTCAGTCTTTCCAAGAAAGACGAGTAAGCGCTTTAGTGTTAAAGCGCCTACAGAACCAGCAACCACCACATCAATGCCGAGTTCCAGCAGCATGATATGAGTGTATTCCGGGACATTCACAAAGTACAGTTTCACATCAAGTGGTCTGCTAACTTATGCCCAGCATATTTGAGTTCTCGGGAAGTGTGTAGTGCCCCGCCACGATGCCATTAAGCACCCTGCAGTCTTTACTACTGATGGACAGCAGAAAGGTCGCTGACCTTTTAGAGACATCAGGAAGCAGTCAATTGGTCTGCAACTTGGGAAGTCATTCCATCTGCAGTTGTGCTCATATGAAAGCCAACTGTCAATGCAAGCCCGAACCGAGAACGCAGGTTCGGGTCCTGAAGAATTCTCCTATGAGCCTTACCTAGTAAGTTCATCAGCGATTTCATTACCCATGATCTCATTGTGACATGGGACCCAGATAAGATTCAGAGAATATAGCATTACCGACTGCGTTCAGTGAAATCTCGCATTCTCGAACTAACGTGGAAGTCGTAAAGGGGTTCAGCGGGGCTATAATCGCAGCTTGGCTATCAATACATGCTTTGCCCACTATACCGATTTACACCACTATAGTTCGTTACCATCAGGATTGCGTATATCTTCGCTGGAAAGACAAACGCAAGTTTTCCTAACGAAGAGTTAAATCTAACGTTGTTGTCCTCCAGAAAGACACCAGCATCGCATCCTAAATCGGTGCTGGAGCCATCCGTGAAGACCCGACTACATTTCTTTCCTGGCTCAGATTCTGGCCGAAACCAGTCTTGGGCATAGAGATAGTTGATTTCGTATTTTTTACGCTGCTGGAGTATTGGTGTCATTACATCAGTCGGCATGTTCATAAGACCCGAGTCATAAGACATTAAGGTCATTAAAGCTCCAGTGCGTGTTGTACCAAAGACCACTTCTTTTAAAACAGAAGATGGCTTTGAGAGTGCAGCTCATGATATAAGTATGAAGGGGAGGGAGACTAGAGCGAAACTAGTCGTGAAAAGAAAAGCCTCCATGTAGACCGTTCTTTGGAGTCTGGTGAAAACAGCAATAACGTTTTTCGTAAGAGCTTGTTCCAGCACAAAACTGCGGCATACTTTATAATTGTCCTTGTTATAGTCGTGTAGATCCAAAGACCCCTTCTCGGTGAAAAGCCCAATGTGTTGCTGACAGCTCCTTTACGCTACCAGAAGGCCGAATGCACCCTAGAGACAATCGACGTAACATGTTTAGTCCATAGAAATTTGTTATCCAGGAAGATACCCAATTGCTTAGCTTCTTTGGAGGGTTGGATGGTGATGCTTCCTCCTTCTCGTAAAAGAACAACCTCCGTTTTGAGAGAATCGACTAAAAGCCCATTTCTAGTGGACCAATCGTCGATCGGGCCTAGGGCTGTCTGCGCTTTATCATTTTGCAACATAACTAGATATACGAGTATGCCATTGGTGCCACGCTATCTGAAGCCATCAAAGGAAGCAACAGCATGTTTAATGGCCTCATCTGTCATCTCAACCGATGAGTATACGAGTATATCACGCGTGTTGTGTTGTTCACACTCCTCCTCTTTAATAAGGTCAAGACCTCGCATCCCGTTCTAAATTCGATGTACCCATGGTCTGACATCGAAACCTCCGATAGTATATTCCAGCCGGAAATCTCTTTAGGATGCAAATTAGATAACGTTAAGCCGATTACTTGCTGTCTTACTCTCGTAACAAATGTTGGCTGAGACCCAATATTATTGACGAACTTAATTTCGCAAAAATATGTCTGGAGCTCGCGTTGTGGTCAATGGAAATCCTTCTGAGACAATGCACAACGCTCAAAGTGTTTTTCAAAATATCTGTAATATGTGATGCGTACGAGATGTGGTTTTCAAAGTACCGCTCTACGGGCCAAAAAGCAATTCAAACCATCCGAAAAATGTAAACGAGGTGGTCATATGACCGGATTGATTACGAAATTAAACTTGACTCTATTAGCCTAAATTCGTACATTTGTGTAAGAAAACGGTATGCAAGTTCTAGTACCCCTCAGCTGACAGTAATATATATGCTACTTCTTGGCCCTAAAGTGACGCACTGCACTTATGTCTGATCATGCCTCCCAAGACATCCGTGTAATTCCAAATAAAAACGCAAAAGAGACCCTAAAATTCGGGAAGACTCAAA
The DNA here is from genome assembly GCA_963966105.1 of Volucella zonaria. Lineage (NCBI taxonomy): Eukaryota > Metazoa > Arthropoda > Insecta > Diptera > Syrphidae > Volucella > Volucella zonaria. Next base: position 184,060,474 of record OZ014532.1, read on the forward strand.
TGTGGCAGAGACAAGTGTAACTCAGCAATATCGACATAATGTATCGTACTTTTCATGCGTTTACTACTTCTATAGTGGCCAGGGCTCCGATAAGTCTTTCAGTAGCATTCTGTCCGTTGAATCAATAAAATGTACAGCTTTCGCGCAACCGGTCTCGATCTGTCAAACTTACAAGTGCATGTGTTGAGCGGGAGGAAATAACAGCTCACTAATATTATGTCGAGAATGATTATCCCTCCAGAACGAGAATGTATAAAAAAAGGTGCCATTGAGAATATATGTAAGCTACTCCGTCATATTTGAAGAGGATCATGAGATAAGGATGATGGCAAATGAACTCCTAATAGAGGAACGGCCGCTTTCATTCTTCCGGAGTCCAACATACCGGTGCATTTAGCCCAAGGAGCCCAGAAGGGTCTGGCCCGCATAAAGACCGTGCTGTTGAGAAGCAGGTTGAAGCACAGGTCTACCCTAGACTATAGTCCTGTAAGTAAGCCAGCATACGGGTAACCTTTAACTATTTATCTTCTCTTTTATTTACCAACTCGCCACACTTGTTATGGTTCCCCCTTTTCTGCGGAAGGTTAATCTCACCGGTTTTGCTTTCAGCCGCAGCACCTCTCTCGGCTTCTTCTTGGAAGCTCGGCTAAAACATGGGAACATTCCGAGGACCCTCGTTAAACATAGCAAAACCAGAAATGATTTGATTTGCCAAGCCTGAAGTTTGTCTACTATCGGTTGTTTATAGTAATGTAGAGACTTGCGTGAGACCCCACGCATTCCAACATTGTGATACTGGATTAAAGCTGCTGGTATATAGCAAATCTTTTGGTTTAACCGACATTTTTTTGTCATAAAATACTGCGACGTTGTAGCACAATTTAAGCAAACGATGACTCTAAAAAGGAAAGAAGTCCTTAATGTTCTACTTCGATAGAAAATCTTCCACACGTTAAAAGGCAAAGGACTTTGTATACTGCCTCGGGGTGAACACCAACTTCGAATTCTCCGATCATTCTCGCTGTGCATTTAACTTTCGTTTTTACAATATCACGTGCGAGCTTCACGTGCGCAAAACTGCTTTGCGAATACACCCTCTGTCTAAGCTGCCACTTGCCGAAGATCCTGCGAGAATGCGCTTCAAGATCTGGTGGGCAGAATTGAAGAAAACGAACCCGCTGTTAAATTTCACCGACATTGAAAGTGTTTAGACAACGTAACTTTTGGCGGTATGAACCTTGATTGCAGATGCTGACTGCGGCCGATAAATAATGACCGTCGGTTGCCGTAATGCGATGTGCTAGATTCATTGGTATAGAGCATATTGGTCGACTCATTGCTTACGGGTCTCAATAGTTCTGATGCCTATGTCCAGGCATACGCAGATGATGTTGCTGTATTGTCTCTGTAATCATGCCTAGCGACCATATGCTCTAAATCGCAGGCAGCCCTAGATCGACGATTAATACACTAGAAATGAACTAGTGTCAAAACGGAGGTTGTTTTCTTTACGCGAAGGAACAAGCTAACTGGTTTGACTCATAAAATGCTTGAATGCATCACTATTCGCTTCTCCAACGATGCTTAGTATTTTGTGTGTCACCCTGGATAACAAACTTTTTTTGACAAAACATGTCACGTCGAAAACCTCCAAGGCCTTCTGGTAGTGTAAAGGAGTTTTCGGCGAGACATGGGTCTGTCACTTAGAAGGCTTCTCCGAATTTACGCAGCAATGATAAGGCCATTATATCATATGTGTCAGTTACTTGGTGGAACAAGCTTTCACGAAAATAGATCACCTCTGCTTTTACCAGACTCCAAAGAAGACTCTGTCTCGGCTACAGAGACAGAGACAGAGACGGCTCGGCGTTCCCAAACACGCCTGGCTCTGCTTTAAACAAACTGATGAATTGCCCTCTCCCTAATATTCATATCATGGGCTGCACTCTCTAAACCATCTTCCGTTTAAATAGAAGTGGTCTTTTGTACAACACGCACTGGACTTTTGACGACCTTAAATGCCGTCTAATGCAATGACACCCGAGCTCCTATTGCGGCAAAAAAATATGAAATCGACTTTTTCAGTGCTAAGACTGGTTTCGGATAGTATATGAGCTAGGAAAGGAAGGTATTCAGGCCTTCACGAATGACTCCTACATCGATTTAGGCGCTGGTATCTTTCTATACGACGACAACGATACATTGCACTCTTCCAAGTGCTCCAAGTGGAGATATACAAAATCCTGTTGGCAACAAACTATTGTATAATATATTGCGAAGAATCAGTGGAGAGAAGCGTTTACATCTGCAGCGAAAACTAGCATTTTTTAACGCTCAAAAGGGTATTACTACTCTTAAAATGCCGGAGCACGTGTTAAGTTTTTCGGAAAATTGGATATATAGGGCGAGAAATATGTTTTGGTTCAGTGGCATCGAACATTTAATGGGGAGACTAAATTACTAGTGTAAATTGTCTTATTGTTGTATTTTAGGCGACCATTCATGTCACGAGATTTTAGTTGCCTGAAAAAAAGAATGTCTTTCGGGCATGGCTCGTATTGAACGCCGAACCTTCCGATTAGGAAATCGCGGCCGCCCATGTGCTAAACCCTTCTACCCACTGTCACAGTTTTCAAGCTAAGTCGAGAATGCAAGACTTTATTGAACGCAATCGGTTGGTTAAATGCACTGAGCGTTGTTTGAGTTTTTTTTAGGACCCGAGTCTACGTTCGATAAAACGGATGCTTCCCGACGCCTCAATAGGAAGTACTGCAGGTTGTTTTCTGGAATTTTGACGGGGCACTTCACTCTTACTAAACGCTTAAATATGCTGGGCATAAGTGACACAACACGCCGTGAGGTTTAATAAGAAAGTGATGATGACACCGCGGAGCACTACGTCTGTAGGACTGCAGGTACTCGGCGCTGATGTGGCGGATACTGGTACAGTAGGCAATTTATCACTGAAGCACTTACTCATCTTTTTTCGAAAGGCTGAGAAATTTCAGTAGAAAGAACATGCGATGAGTACAATGAACTAGATCTTTTCAGAGTGCCCTGTTCGGGCAGAAAAAGAACTTCAAGTTATCATCCTTACTTACGTCTCAGGTACATTTTGAGGTCTTAGTACAATCTATTAAAACTCTATCGAACTCTTTGTCAAATCAATGAAGACATTATCCGGATCTTTCCGACCTTCGAGATGTTTCTCCATCACTAATCTTAATTTTTAAGTTGCGTCATATGTCGATCTGCTTTCTACATTGACTGCCATGGCGTTTAATAATATTAGTTTGTCGACTGTTTGGTTATTTTTTTAAACAATTTCTCATATCGCCTTATACTGGAACAAGAAAGCTCTCTCTACACTAGTTAGCCATCCGATCGCCTCTCATCATTTATGGGACAAAATGCCGATCAATTTAAGATTGAATTTCCCCCGAATTTTTTTCTTCTAAACTATAGCTCCTTCCCCAAGTTTTAGTTTTTTTTTAAATCATAGTTTTCAGTCGTAGACAAATAAACAGGAGTTTTCAACCCTATCCTGTAAGTTCTGGTCTATGGTGCTGAAACACCCAAAATTCCATCGGGGAATATTTAAAGATGGTCTACCATTTAGTCATGGGAACGTACCACCTTGATCAAAAAGTTAATAATAATAATAATAATAATAGACTTTATTTCATGAAAAAACGTTAAAGCATTACATGTTAGCATTATAAAAATCAACAAATGAAATTAACAAGCGTTTTAACATAAAATAGTTAGGAGCATTCTATTGTCAAAAGGACAAGAGGCGAATGCACCTTTAGTAAAAAATATCAAATTGAGTTAATGTGTAGATGGGGTACAACATATCTAAAAAAAACTTCTAAAATTTATAATTCAAAAACAAAATTTATAAAATTTATAATAAAAGAACAATGTGTTAAATCATTGGAGTAAGCAGATTTTCTATTTCACAATGGTTGAATGAAAAAAGCCAGTTACGAGTCTCTTTCAAAAACTTTGACTCCTTTCTTTCGCATCTAATATTATTTGGTAAACTATTTAATAAACGACACGCAGTAACATTATAGAACCGAGAAAAAAATAGTTTTATTGATTTTGGGTACTTTAACGAAATTTCTGGTGTTAACGCGTAAGTTGTAGATACCATACAGCCTGGCGGCATTATACCCGGATCTAAGAAAGAATAGTTTAAGTACTTTAAAATAATATAGATGTCTTAATGGAAGAATTTTCAGACTTCTAAATAACTCGAAACTTGGAGTTCTGCGATTAACTCGGGAGATGATCCGAATCCCATGCTTCTGTTTTATCAGTAGAGGTTCAATTTTATTAAGATGGGTACCGCCCCAGCATGAAATTCCATATTGAAGTTTAGATTTGAACAAACCATTGTAAACTAGCGTTAAAACCTCAGAAGAGCAATAAAGGCTAAGATGATAAAGTTGCCTGATGAGTCTATTAAAATATTGCTTTAGATACATAGTATGGTCCTTCCAACTTAGCCTATAATCCAATATAACTCCTAAGTATTTAAAGTTTTCAACTCTTTCTATTGCAAAACAGTCATTAGAACAGTTTGCATTATCGTCAAAGGTGGGGATAAACTGACTTTGAGAGAACACATTATTAAGGTGAAATCTTAAACACCCAGGTGAGTGATATCGCAAAGACATATCTTCTGGAACTGTTCCCATAATATTAAACAACATGAACTTGGTTTTGTCACTAATTACTAGTTTATGGAACTTAAACCATCTGCGTAATATTTCTAGATCAGAGTTCATATTTACAAATAAGTCAAGGTAGTTATTGTTGGAGTAAGACAATGAAGTATCGTCGGCGAAAGCTGTAATTCTGCCCTTGAACGATTGAACAAAAAGTGAATTTACATAAATCAGGAATAAAATTGGCCCTAAAACGGACCCTTGTGGAACACCTATGTTTATAAAATTTACTGAGCTCAGACAGCACTTTATTTTTACCCTTTGCATGCGGTTATGTAGATAAGAAGCAAACCAAGAATGTATTAATCCTCTGAAACCTGCGTTATACAGTTTATTAAGCAGCAACTTATGGTTTACAGTGTCAAAAGCTTTTGTAATGTCTATAAATAAGGCAGCAGAAGTTTTAGAATCATTCAAGCTATTATAGATTTCGTCACACAGTTTTAATAAGGCATGTTCGGTAGATCTTCCGCTTCTAAAACCGAACTGAAACTCACTAAAATAATTAGTTTTATCAAGAAACGATAGCATTCTAGATTTAACATCCTTTTCAAAAATTTTAGAAAAAGTAGATAAAAGAGAAATAGGTCGGTAATTGTAGTATCTTCTTTTTTATGAAATGGAATTACGACCGATGTTTTAAGTGAAACAGGAAAGATACCTTTCTTAATACTAAGGTTAAAAATATAGGAAAGAACATCTGAAATTAGGAATGATATATTTTTAATAATACTACTTGAAATACCATTGTACGAAGATGAGTTAGAAGATTTTAGTGACCGTATAATTTTATGTATTTCAAGTGGAGTAAAACTTTGAAAGAAGAAACTGTGCATTTGAAATTCCTCCTGCTGGATTGTGGGGTCAAATTGGCATGAAGAGTTATCTAGCATTGATAAATCCTGAATGGTACTTGTGACGTTTGCAAAATAATCATTAAAAAGATTAGCAATCTCCAAAGGCTCAGTTACAAGCGTATTCTCTCTGTTTAAAACTAAATCAACGTTAGGTTTTTTTCTATTTAGAATCTCGTCGACGATTTCCCATTCCTGAAGTAGGTATTCCTACAGAGAGGTATTTCGGTTCTTAGTTCGTCACATAGTTTTTTATAAAATCTTTTAAGCCTAATATTGTTTGGATGCCTGGTAACACGAATATATAGATGGTTTTTCTTTCTAATTTTCCTCAGTAATGATAAAGTCATCCAAGGTTTGATACAAATAAATTTGTTGCTTTTTTTCCTTATTTTTTGGCTGGAATTCGAGATATGAAACTGCAATTTAGTCAAAAACAAATCAAACGCAATAGAAGGGTCATCTACTCTGTACATTTCACCCCCAAAATTCAAAAGTCAAAGCTCTACTTAAAGCAATAAAATCGATTTTAGAAATACCTTTAACAACAGTCTGCTTAGATCTGAAGACAGCGTTGTTAAGCTAAATACTGGTTAAACAGCGGTCAGTTAGTTTTAGATCGTATATTGCTGATTTATAAGTTAAGCATTTATTCCTATGTAACCTTATGTAGATATGATCTAAGCAAGTGCTAGAGCTCACAACTTCTCGAGTGGGTTGGGACAGTAATGATTCGAGGCCAAAAGAAGACAGAGTTGAAAGAAAAAGATCGGCATTGGGTGAATTCGATAGAATGTCTATGTTAAAGTCTCTCAACAAAACCAGATTTTTACAAGTTTGCTTTTCGAGAAACTCTGAAAATTCATCCAAGAACACCTGTACTGAACACATATGTAATCTATAGATTCCAATAAAATACTGCGATACCACCAGATGAATAAGATTCATTGCACGTAGCATCAAATGTAAAATTAGGTATATAAAAATCTGAAACCTCAAAATTATAGATCCATATCTTAGAGATTAAAATCAAATCTGGTAAATGGTTCAAAGAAGCAAGATGCGAGTAAAAAGAATTAAAATTTTAGGAGGATCTATAGAAGAATTTATTGCATTTAAAGACATTTATAAAAGAAAAGAAAACTTAAGTATTAACTTTAGAAAGATCCTCAAAACTAACAATCTTAATTACTTTATCGCCTACCTTCTTTCTGATAAGCACAGACGAGTTTCTCACCCAAACATATTTGCATATTCGGTTGTCTTTCAGTTGTTTTGCCTACTCCAATACTTGATTTTAGTAAGCGCATCAGTGTTTAGCTTTTGCAGTTTCATTATTTCACTGAACGGGTGAAGAGTCATTTGCTGAAACCTCGGATGGAGTTAAAGGAACACGATCAGCCAAAATTGATTTTCTCCGCTGAGTAACACAACCGTTGCACTTATAGCCTTGTTTGCTCTTCTCAAAGAATTCTATTTCTATTTTTTCTAATTTAGCGCACTTTGCATGAAAATATTGGGTACAATGGCCACATAAAATTTTTTGTTCGTGTCTTTCCACTTTTAAGTTGCACGTACCACATTTCATTTTTAATATTTCAGATAGTGTTCTTTTAATTAATGTAAAAAATAATTTTAAAATTTAATTTAACTTTAAGATTATTATAAAAACCAAAAGATTTGTGGAGGTGATTCTCGACGCGTCTGACCCCATCAACACTGTGATGTTCCCGGGGGACACCACCGTGTGGCGCTCCCATTTGAGTTCTGTTTTTTTTGTTAGGTTGGTAAATCTGTTGTTGATATTCCCTCTAAATCTTAGCATCATAGCTTGACATTTGCAAAAGTTGCGTAGTCGAGAGTACATCTATCTCTATGTGCGTTGGCGATTTTTTACAATTTTAGAAATGGATTTAAATTAGCAACAACGAACTTGAATTAAATTTTGGCTAAAAAACGAATTTAATGGTGCGCGAACGTTGGAAATGTTAGAAAAGTGTTTCGGCAACGATTCTCTAAAGAAAACGGTCGTTTACAGTGACATGAGCGGTTCAAAAGTGGTTGTGAGTCAATCGAACATGATGAACGCAGTGGCAGACCATCGACATCAAAAACCGACGAAAACATTGATGAAGTACTCGTAAAAGAAATGTTGGTCAATAGCCGCAAGTTAACCATCAGAGAGATAGCGGAGGACTTGAATATTGCCTATGGATCCGTCCAAGACATTTTGGTTAATGATTTGAGTTTCTGTCGTGTAGCAGCAAGGTTGGTGCCAAAAGACCGTGTTGACGTCGCAAAATAAATGATTTGCGAGGTTGAATCCGATCCCATATTCATCAAAAGGATCATTACTGGAGAAGAGACGTGGGTTTATCAGTACGGCACGCAATTCAGACATCAGGCAAGTGAATGGTGTTCACCAAATGAGCGGAGACCAAAAAAACCACGTCGTTTTCAGTCAAAAAAGACCACTACGGGGAACGCGTTTCAGCAGCCGAGAGGAAGTAATGGAAAAATCGCAGGAACCACTGATGGACATACCGAAAACCGAATATAAAAAATGTTTCGAGGATTGGATCAAGCGCTGGCATAAGACAATATACATAGATTTAGATGAATAAAATTGGAAATTTCTGAATAAATTCCGGGAACTTTTTGATGTGGTATCTATCTATCTAGTGCTCATGTTTTCACATCGGTTGGATGGAAAACAATCTCGTTGGACTATCAGTTCTTCACTTAGTTTCTTAGTGAACAAGTGTTCTCGGAAACATTTAGAGTGTTATCTATTGCAGTAGGACCGTCTCACAAACGGCACGAGCCCATGGGTTTGAGGATAATGAGAAATTAGGAAAAAGGAAAAAGGAAGAAAAATATTAGCATCGGCTATTGGTTATAAACGTTTCTAGGTAACTCGATGATAGTTGGAATATTTCGCTTAGATTGGCTTAAGAAGATTGGAAGGCGCAGGCTGATATCAGCAGCTTTATTGGAGCACTGGTGATTACACAAGGTGGCGCAAAATGAATCACCCTATCGGATGATTGTATAATTTTTGCAAATGGCGTCGTACGTCAATCATATTTGACATTTGTGAACTAAATAGCTGCAGTATACAAACAGATAAGCAATGGAGCGCTACACTCTACAAGAGCGTGGAATAATTGTGTCGATGTTTTTGACTAATAATCGGTCGGTGGTGAATTTCGACGTCGATTTCCTAATCGTGTCGCGCCAACTGGGCAAACATTCCGGTGCTTAGCTACTCGACTCGAATAGAGTGGAACCACAGGAGACCAAGCGTGGCCGCCACCGGACTGGTCGTTCTGTCGAGAATATCGCGGCTGTGGCTGCCGTGTTCGCTGTGAACGAAGAAACTTCAACCAGACGAGGGACCACGCAAGTGGGCATTACCAGACAGCAGAGTTGTAAAAGAGTGCAATCATTCGTGGCCGTGACTCAGATGGTAGTGGACTGGCTTCCAAATCGGAAATCTTTACTTGAGTCACTGCCACCCACAAATGAATGCAATCATCTGTGATTTCAGTGAAGTCATTGAAGTCATTTTGATGTCTTTAGATCTTTTTTTTAAAATAGGAAAAGTACATTAAGTTATTTTCACAAGAAATCAATATTGCACGGTAAAAGAAAACAATCAAACAACCATGAGCATACTTAAGTATATGTATACTATATACATGTATAATACTTTGTTTTTCATATAAGATTTTCGGTATTAGTAAACTTCTTTGCCTGGCCTGTCATTGACAATAGAGAAGGTGAGGGGGTATTGTTGTTCAATGTACCTGAGTTCACAACTCCATCAGGTGTAAACGATGATGTGGAAATACGTCTTTAGCTTTTCATATCACTGCCAACATCACAATCCGGTAAAGATCTCTTCCCAATTGATAAATTGGGAGAATACATTGGATCAACATGCTGGTTGTCGGAAGAAAAATCACCACTTGTACTCATAGTCTTACACTACACTTCACTACAATTTGAAACTTCTTCTCAAGCAACAGATAGGCTTCTAAAGTTTCAGTTTTCCTTTACTTTACTGAACCGACAATTGCAATAGTCTGCCCCTTAACTAAAGCGTAAAAAATGATCGCAGCTCTGTTAAATATCATAAAAAAGCTTAATAGCATAAAAATAATTATCGAAAAGACCTGCCCTGAGTTCATTTACAGAATAGATAGCTGTCGATACCACGAAATATTTGAAAACTTTTTGATTAGTTTGGCCGCAATAAGAAAATATTTTTACTACTTAGCAGAACATGTTAATGTACTTTTCTTATTTAAAGAAAGAGATCTACAGACATCAAAATAATTACAATGACTTCAAAATGACTTCAATGACTTCACTGCATTCAAATGAATGCAATTATTGAATTCACTATAATGAATTACCAATCAATGACTTCAAAATGAATGGTGATGAGTTAAAAATTCTTGGATATAAATCAAATGAATTAAATTCGAAAACGATTTACGGGCGGGTCTCTACAGCGAATTAGTATTAGTAGTAGTATTTTTTTTATTATTATTATTAAATTTACATGTGCGTTTTTTAAATTAACATTTTGGAAAGTAGGAACCATTCTATAGTCTACGGGTGACTAGAGGCGAATGTTCCTTCAGGTAAATTATACATTTACATTAAAAGATATTTTGAGATATTTTGTGGGGTAAATCGCAAAGTACAAAAGAATAATAAATAAGTTAAACAAGTATATAGCAAGTACAAAGAATAATAAGTGAGTTAAGCAAGTACATAAATAAGTTTATAATTAAATGACACAAACATTTTATATTAGAAAATTGTATTGAGAAGAGCTTTGACTGTAGAACTATCCATACTGAAGAGAAATTTTTTGTAACTCCTTTAAAAATAAAATGGGTTGAACCATTTTTCTTATATGTATTGGAAATTTATTAAAAAGCCTTGGTGCTGTCGCTGTATAAAATTTAGAACAACGAGTTTTTTTTTGAGATCGGAATATTAGATATTGTCATATTGTTTATTCTTAGTCTGTATATATTTGAACATCTTTAGAACCTTAAAAATGTGTAAATGGTTTAAAGGAAGAACACCCAACGATAGGAATAGTGGCCAACTATGTACTAATCGATTTTGTTAGCAAATTATTCTTATTATATGTTTTTGGGTTTTGTATAATACTTCAGTCGTGCTGTTGTATGTACCCCCCCCAACTTGCAATACCATATTGTAATTTAGATTGGACAAGGCCATAGTAAAACATTAATAAGATTTTTTGGGAACAGTGTTCATTTTAACAGATACATATTACGGGTAACAGACAACATGTATTTCTTAATGTATTCGACATGTGCTTTCCAAGTCATATTTTGGTCTATAACTTTCAACACTTTCTATTTTAAAACAATCTGGACTACACATTATATCCTCTTTATAGCTGATTTTTTATTTTTTTTTTGTTTAATGCATTTTATTTTATTCTTCTTACATTTACTATACTTACATGCTAACAGAAAAAATGCTTAAATATAAGCTTAGAATAACTTAACGAACTTATACTAACTTAATGGCCCTCCAAACGGGCACTCTAAGCTAAACTACTCGTATATTATTGTTTTATGTCTTTCGACGTCATTACAAATAATAATTATTATTCTTATATATCTATTTAAACTAAGAAAATAAGTATTTAGAAAAAACTTAGTGAACGAACAATTTTTTTTTGTATTTATATAAAACTTATATTTTAACCTTAAACTACTTAGGCTAACTATACAATCTAACCTAGCCTAATTGTTAGCAAACTTAAAGTTGCTAATCTGATCATTAGCTAACCCAAGGTTGCTAACTTTAAACACTTAAAACTACCCTAACCTATGTAAGTCGGCCATTCCAAAAGTAAAAATAAAGAAAAAATAAATAAAAAATAAAAATAAAAACAAAATGGCCCACTTTGCCTTTTGACTAGGCTAACTCGGACTTGAAGGAAACGACGAAGGAATCAGATCTTCTTCACTCAACCACCAAATATTTTGGTGCTGCAAAAAACATCTTTTTTATCGCGGCTTGAAACCGCCCTACTAAACCTGAGACGTTCGATACTGCCGTGTGCAACGTCTTTGTTGTAGTTGAGTCGCCCCTCAACCACTGCACGAGCTACGTGGAAGATTATCGGCACCGCAAAGTTATCCTGTATAAGCCCTTTCATGTCCAGATAAAGGAACGCTTCAGGGGGAACGAAGCCCTTCAAGCGCACACTCTCATGATATAAGTAGTTGGGGTAGTAGGCCCCAGATATCAGGTTATTGGACGAGGTCATTGTTCTTGTAATATGCCTTCGAGTCAACTTAATAGCGAAGTTGTTCACTCTATTTAGATTCGCCCTGTTGTAAAGGACCTCATTGGGATAGAATTTTATGTACTCCGATTCTGGCGTTCTGTAAAGGCGAAGGCAGACCCTAAGGCAAGCCCTCTCAAACACCCTAATCTTTTCCATTAAGCTTGCTCTCACATGAAACCACACAGGACACGCATATACCAGCATGGGCCGGATGAGGGCCATGTAGTAGATAACTTTCACCCTCGCATCGAGTTGGCTGCTATAAAACAGTCTCTTTGTAAGGGCAAAAGCACCTAACTACATTTCGACAAGCAAGTGGCTGGCCGTGTTGTCCAATGATCGAGAATTTTCGCCAATTTTTCCTGGTGTCCCTAGAGGCACCAGACAACGGCGTCCTAAACAGAATGGTTTCCGACTTCTGAAAGTTGATTTTCAACTTCCAGTCATTGCAAAACCGCCTTATTTATTCGAAGTCACGTTGCAAAAGCATATTAATGACTTCGACTTTTGGACCTGATCTGTACGCTATCAGATCGTCTGCGTACGCTATGCTATGGGGAAGTGAACCTATCAAATCACTTGTGTAAATGTTGAATAAGATCGGCGAGTTAACCGCACCTTGTTGCAGACCGTTTTTAATGTGAAATGTTCCAGAAGAAGTTGCATCGCCATTTTTCACGATGAACTGTCTGTGGTTAAGCATATTATGAAGAATATACAAAAGTGGCTTACTGATGCCAAGTCTGGTCAGCTGTCGAAGGCCTTTTCCAGGTCAACCAGACAGGCTCCAGTGCACTGGTTCTTGCTTTTATTCCATTGGATATCTGACACCAGTTTAGACGCGGCATGTATGACATCATGCCCCGACTTAAAATCGAATTGATTATCCAGAACTATAATTTTGTCCTCAACCCACTTAGTCAGGACTCTATTGATTACCTTTTCGAACAGCTTACTGATATTCGGAAGGAGACTTATCGATCGGAGATTCGCCGGTTTGGATGTATCTTTACCCCTTTTAGGGATGGGATAAATCACCGCAGTTTTCCAATGCGCTGGATAATACGCATTATTCATTACATTGTTAAACAAGGTGGTGTAAATGTCTACCGCTTCTAGAGGGAGATGTCGAAGCACAATGTTCGGTATTCCATCAATTCCCGCTGATTTTTTACTTCTTATTGTGTCGAAGATCTCATGGAGTTCCTCCTTTGAAATGAACGGGGGTAGGTCCCCTTCATTGGCGATGACATTATTTGCCTTTATAGCTGATTTCACCACACTTATGAACAGATAAAGATAACTTAGAACATGAACTAGAGTGAAAAATGACATCACAGTCAAGCGTACATGGTCCTATTAGATTGCAAATCTGATTGCAAGTCTGGTTTTATTGCTTATAAGAAGTCCATGTTTAGCAAACCATTGGCGTAGAACATTAAGATCACTATGCAATTGGATTGCGGACATGAAAAGATTTTTGGTGCTATATGTTAAAGCCATGTCATCAGCAAAAGCTGTAACATTGCTACTAAGATTTTGATAAAACAACGAGTTAACATATATCACAAATAACAAAGGACCTAGCACTGAACCTTGTGGTACACCTATCTTAATTTTTAACGCATCACTTAACACACCATTTAATTTGACTCGCTGACTCCTTTCAGATAAGTAAGAAGAGAACCATTTGTGAATTATGCCCCTTAAACCTGCCCTGTATAACTTATCGAGTAAAATTTCATGATTGACCATATCAAAAGCTTTCGTCATATCTATGAAAAGCACTAAATTAGAATTGTTTATATTAAAACTGTCATATATTTCTGTACAGAGCTTGAGGATAGCATCCTCAGTAGATTTGCCTTCACGAAAACCATATTGTTTGTTTCTGAAGAACATGATACAATTCGCGTTTTTATTAGTTTTTCAAAAATTTTACTGAATGTTGGAAGTAAGGAGATAGGCCTATATTGAGTTATTAATGCTCGGTTAATTCTCTTTTAGAGAAGATGGGAAAATACCACAATGAACACTTAAGTTAAAAACATGACATAGCTCATCAATTACATAAAAAGAAATACGCTTCAAAAGGTTGTTTGTAATACAGTCAGATGTACAAGAATTTTTATTATCGAATGTCATAATACATTTTTGTATCTCGACAGGTGTAAATGGATGAAAAACGAAACTATTACTAAAAGAAATATCATTCACTAAGTCAGGAAACATATTACAATTACAGCTGTAGTGGCTAAGAGTGGGTTTCATATCTACAGCGATTGTGGTAAAGAACTTATTAAATTTATTTGCAATGTCCATTGGCTCTGTTATTGTCATGTCATTAACTTCAAGTACTCGTATATTGATATCATTTTTTTCATTTTCTCTTTTGAGGATGCTGTTTACTACTCTCCACTTCTGTTTTACGTCAGCTTTGCAATTTTGAAGTTTAGTTGAATAATATTTATTTTTACAAACCTTTACTTCTTTCTTTATGTCTTGGCATAGTTTCAAATAAATATGTTTTAATGCTGTATTTCGAGGGTGACGTTGACATTTATTTCTTAGCGAATTTTTGTTGTTTATTTTTAGAAGCAACTTTTTGTTAATCCAAGGCCTAAGACGTTTTAGCTTTGAATTGTCTGATCTAATAGTGACCGTGCAGTTATGAATATGCCTTTTTAGAATTTGTATAAGTAAATCGTAAGCAGTTGATGGATTACGTTCTGCATATACGGATTCCCAAAATTCGAACTTTAGACTATCTATTAATTTATCAAAGCTAATTTTGTTTTTAATTTTAAAAGGTACATATTTGTCAGCATTATTCAGGCCAGTAGCTTCTACTTTTATATTAGTCATACAATGATCAGATATTTTCAAGTCAATTACTTCAATAGTCAAGTTATGTGTAAAATTTGAACCTACTCTAATAAAAATTTGATCTATGCAAGTCTGTGTTTTATCTGTTATTCTAGTTGGTAGTAAAACAAGTGGTTTCAAACCAAATGAGGACATTAAGGATAAATAATTATATGAGTCATTATTGTTTTTTAAAATGTCAATGTTTATATCTCCTACCACTATAAGATTTTTAGTCCTTACGTTATTAAGTAAACTGTTCAATTCTCCTAAGAAAATGTCAATATTGAGATTATTTTTATGCAGACGGTATATACACAGAATAGTAAAACATTCATTACATACAGGACAACAAATTTTTAGGACATCAGCACTCACTAGATTTATTTTACGAACTTGGCTATTTGATGCTTCCTGTTTTTTAAAATATACAGCGACACCACCTGCGCTGTATGAATTATTGCAATTAAAATAAGGTTCCTATCCTCGAATATTATATGTGGATAATTTTAGTGAAAGACTTACACATGTTCCCATACAAATTGCAAACAGTGCATCAGTTAATGCCTCCTGATCGTCAGTCGCGTGTGAATTACTGTAAAGCCATCCACAATCTCAACAACGAAGAGGACGATTTTGTGTCGAAGATCATCATGAGCGACGATTTGCATTTCCACTTAAGCGGTTACATCAATAAGCAAAATTTTCGTTTCTGGGGCACTGAAAATCCGTGTGTGATGCACGAAGAGCCATTACATCCACTCAAAGCCACTGTGTGGTGCGGCATTTACGCGGGAGGAGTGATTGGGCCGTATATTTTTGAGGACGGTATCGGCAATACGTTCACTGTCGCTACAGGGCCATGGTAAACGACTTCTTGCTGCTTGGCTTGGTGAATATGTGGTTTCAACAAGACGGTGCAACCGCATACACAGCACGAGCCATAATGGATATTGTGACGGAAGCGTTTCTTTGTCGCGCAATCTCCCGTCTTGGCGATTTGGCATGGCCAGCAAGATCGCTCGACTTAACCATCCTAGACTTCTTTCTTTGGGGCTACTTGAAGTCGCGGGTTTATGCCAACAAGTCTCAGACAATCACAGCCCTTAAGGAGAATATTCGACAGGAATGCGAACAGTTATCACCGGAAATCTTGCGGAAATTCATGGAAAATGCGGTAAACGGGCTGGCAGCAGTCACTTGGCGGATATCATCTTTTCCACCTCCAAGTAAAGATTTCCATCACTTAAAATAATTTTTTTTATTTAGTAAAAAAGTAATTCAAAAACAAAGTTGGAAGATTTATTTTTCCCCACCTTGTATTATATAAGTGACGAAAAGGGTCGTAATAAGGGACGTAACCGCGATGGTACTGATCAAATTATACTACATTTAGGTCTTTTTTTAATGGGCTATGCAGGGATGTCTTAACGTACGTAATCGGATAAGAGCGCCGTACACAGTCTGGTGCCAACAAATGGCTTAAACAAGTATAGAATAATCAGATAAATGGCGGTACTACCTGTGTGTCTTCTATGCGGAGAGTCACTTTATATACAAAAATGTCCGGATCCAAGAGTTTTAAAAATATCATAGTTCAGATTAATTCACACTAAAAATCGATCACATGGTTTGGACAGTAGTTCTTGGGCCATTTGTGTAGGGGAACCTGGCCTAAAATGGCACACCAGGGTCAAATGGCACACTTGCAGTAAAATCCAAATAGAATAGAATTTCATTAGTTTTTGAACACAACCCTTTGGCTTACCTGGCACCACCGACACAAACGAAATATTGACAAGCTCCAGCTGTTGAATAACCCATGACATCACTTTTTCTGTAGAACTGCCATTTTGCTAGCCCGTGGTGTATTTTTGCTCGGTGTTTGTGATATAATTTGTACAACAAATACGCCATTTTTTGATGCTGATTACAAGTGAATGTAAGTATAGAATGGTTATTTATATTTAAGAGATATTAGTTGTCCAAAATTTGTTTAATTGTTATTAATACTGGAAGTTGTAAGAAGTAACTTCGAACGGGTAAAATGGCACACTGAGCTCTTGCCTAAAATGGAACAGTATGCCATTTTATACACAAATGTTTTCTTTTGATTTCTAGGCAATCATGGTTGGCCGACGCATTCGCAAAACAAACAGGCAGTCCTGGACAGAGGAATCCATGACGCAAGATATACAGGCAGTTCAAAATGGTGAGACGGCCTGGTTGAAAGCTTCCAGATTGTTTGGGGTTCCAAAAAGTACCTTACGAAGGCGAATAAGAAGTACAAATAAAAAAATTAAAAACCACGCAAAAGGCTCTAGGAAGGTTTAACAATACATTTTCCATAGCAATGGAGGAAGAGCTAGTTGAACATGTAGTGCTTTTAGAATCGCGCATGTTTGGGCTTAATTGTGACGACATTCGCTGCCTTGCTTTCCAACTAGCCGTCAAAAATAATATTCAACATCGCTTTAATATGGAAGAAAAAAAAGCTGGGTGGGATTGGTTACGAGGTTTTCGTTTAAGACACTCTAATCTGTCTCTAAAGCAACCAGAGCCCACCTCAGCAGCTCGAGCACAAGCATTTAATAAGCCGCAAGTGCAAAAATTTTTCCAGGCTTTATTAGATGTAATTGATAAAGAAAAAATTACTGGTGTCAAGTTTTGGAATGTGGATGAGTCTGGTTTGGCCACTGTACAAAAACCACCAAAAATGTTTGCCAAAAGGGGGAAAAAAAGCAGGTAGGTGCTTTAACGAGTGCGGAAAGAGGGCAACACGTAACGGTAGTTTGTTGTATGAGTGCAAATGGGGCATTCGTTCCACCCACACTTATATTTGCAAGAAAACTGTGGAAGCATGAACTGCTTGATAGCGCACCTCCAGACACTTTAGGCCTTGTGAGTGATTCTGGTTGGATGAACTCCGAACTTTCGCCTCAGTAAATGAAAAGGTACTACTTTTGCTTGATGGATATAAAGCACACAAGAGTTTGGATGTGATTCACCTGGCCAAGGAAAATGGGGTTATAATGTTATCCTTTCCGCCCCATTGCGCCCACTGGATGCAGCCTCTTGATGTTTCATTTTTTGGACCACCAGGCAATAAGTAAGTGGTTAAGAAATCATCCGGGTAGGGTTGCCACACAGTATCAGATAGCTGCATTATTTAAAGATGCTTATGGTAAATCAGCATCTGTTTTAAATGCTGTTAGGGCTTTTGAAAAAATTGGCGTATGGCCACTAAATAAAGATGCTTTTCCTGATCATTTATTTGCAGCAGCTGAAACTACAAATATTCCAGTTACTGACAGTTTAAATTTGGTTGTTGATGAAAATACACCACCACCTATTGAAACATTAGACCTCACCTCTGAGAGATATAACAAATTCGGAAACCACACCGAGGCATTGCTCCTCCACTACAGGCTTCCAAATTAAGCCAAATGACATTTTAGCTGTACCACATTTTTCTGGCGATAACGTGCGAAAGCGGAAAGCTGAAGGCAGTCAAATTTTGACTAGCACTCCATACGTAGATGAAGTCAAGGCCAAAGTTGCCGAAAAGAAATCAATCGAAGCTAGAAAAGCAGCAAAAAAAAGCAAAAAAGAAAATAAAAAGTTTGTGTGAAAGCGATTAGGAACAAGATTTTCAAGCCAGCGATGAGGATATAGCTTGTCTTTACTGTAACGACATATATAGTCGATCGAAGCCTGGCGAATCTTGGATAAAGTGCCTTTTGTGGCCGCATACAGAATGCCAAGATGTTCCTAAAAAGACTGACCGATATATTTGCGATATTTTTAACTAAAATGTTTTAAAAACATATTTTATGGAGTTCCTTTTTTATTTTTTTGCTTATGTATTTTATATGTATATATGTACATTTTTATTTTATACATACGTGCAATGTTATCTTTGAATTTTTTGTATTGTTTTTTTTTTTTTTTTTCAAATAAAATTTGTAATTAGGTTTATACATCTTTTGTTTTACTTTGGTAAAATGGCATATTGGTGTGCGATTTTATACTAGTATAATTATGAGTATATTAGAAATAGCTCACACAGCACTTCTTATTGAAACTTTTTAAGATTGAGAAACTTGTAAAGTATAAGTAATTGATTCTTCCTTACTTTGGATATATTGTTGAGTCTATTTAATTAGGGACGAATTCACTTTCGCACTCGTGTAGTAAGGACTGAAACGAATAAAATCTGTAAATTTTAATACGGGCTATACTTCCAATGCGTAAAAATTGCAATCCCATTTTGTACCCAAATTAGCCTGCATATTCTCTAGTTTCAGTTTGTTATTGATTTTAGTTCGGTGCGGTTTAAAATATTTATAAAATATGAGTCAAGAGGAACGCCGTAAAAAGATCATCGACAAATGGCTCGAAAATACTTCGCGTCCAAACCATTTCATCGCAAAAAATTTAAACATAGCACGCAGTACAGTGGATTCTGTTATTAAACGATATTTGGAGACGTTGACAGTTAAGCGAAAACAGAAAAGTCGAGCTAAAAGTGGAGCACATGATACAAATTTGGACAGGAAAACAGTGGGTACCATCGTAAAAAATCGGACTATGTCATCCAGAGATGTTATACTCGGGAATGTAATACCAACCAAACAATGGTACAAAGATCTAAAAAACGTAACGGTCTAAAAACACGAAAAAAACAAAAAATACCAAAAGTTACTGAGCAAAAAAAAGTCATAAAAACACGAGCCCGAAAGCTATACGAGTTGATCGGCAACAAGAAAGCGTGCTTGGTTTTGGATGACGAAACTTATGTCAAAGGCGACTTTACTACTCTTCCAGGTGCGCAGTTTTACCTCGTTTATAACTCGTTTGAAGCTGAGATTCCTCCGCAATCAACAACATCGATTGGGATAGAAACGGGAACAATTAACGGAGAAGTGTACATTAACGAGTGCCTAAAAAAACGGTTGATTTCTTTCTTAAACAAACGCGAGGGTTCAACATTATTTTGGTCAGATTTAGATTTAGCTCACTATGCTCATACGACGTTGAGCTTTCTTGTCGACTTTGCCCGAAAAGACATGAATCCATCCAATGTTCCACAGTGACGTCCCATTGAAAGGTATTGGGCTTTGGTCAAAGCTAAATTGAGGAAAAGTGAGCAGTGTGCAAAGGACGTAAAATATTTTAGTGCTAAATGGAAAACAGCGTCCAAAAAGATCACGGATGTAACTGTCACCAACTATATGAAGGACATTCGAAAGAAGTTGAGGAAAGAATGGTAACCCAAATAGTTTTTTTTATTTTTTGTATTTTGTGAATGAATTTCGTAAAAGCAGAGTTTTAAAGCAAATAAAAAAAATTTACATGAATTATGAAAATATTTCTTTTAACTTCGAAGTTTCCAAATTTTATTCGTTTCTGTCCTTAGCAAGAGTAGTTAAACATCTCAACATACATAAATCCGCTGGTCCAGATGGTATAACTCCCCTTCTTCTGAAGAGGTGTTCTTCCTCGCTGGCAAAAACTCTGCGTAAGCTTTTTCATCAATCCTACTCTTTAGGACTCTTTCCGAGCAGATGGAAAACAGCATTTGCCCAGATCGTCCCTAAAAGAGGCGAATCTTCTTCTCTCTCCTCCTACAGGCCCATTGCATTTACGTCGCTTATTTCCAAGATCATGGAAACGCTGATAAGCCGTCAGCTCATGAAATATCTCGAAACACGAAAACTTCTCAAAGACCGGCAGTACGGTTTTCGTAGCAACAGGTCCACTGGTGATCTGATGGCATGCCTCACCGAAAAGTGGAAACAAAGTGTACATCAATCTGGCGAAAGCAAGATAGTTGCACTTAATATTTCTAAGGCATTTGACAGAGTTTGGCATCAGGCTCTTTTGTCGAAAATGCGTGCTTTTGGGATCGATGACTTTCTTCTTCAATGGATTAGAAATAACCTTTCGGAACGTTCAATTGAAGTTGTCTTGGATGATTTCAAGTTTGATATTCACAAAATAAATACTGGTGTGCCCCAGGGCTCCGTTCTGTCTCCGACACTCTTTTTAATTTTTATCAATGATCTCTTGCCTGCTACTTCTAATCCAATATACTCCTTTGCTGACGACAGTACTCTCTGCTTTTCATATTCGTTCTTGACTTACGCCCCTGCTCTTCGGTTGTAGAACGGGAACGGCAGCGTATGTTAAGCTCATTAAATTCCGATATCGACAGCATAACCAATTAGGGAACTATCAACCGAGTGGAATGTAATGCTTCCGAAACTCAATGCTGTCTGCATTAAAGTGAAATTCAAATACCCAACCATTATCCATGAATGGCACTTGCATCGTCGAAACCGATAAACTTTCCATTCTCGGTATGTGTGTCAGTAACAACTTACGTAGGAATGACCACATATTCGATGTCGCCAAAAATGCTGTGAAATGTCTAGGTTTCCTCAAGCGATGCAAGAAATATTTTACCCCCTCTGATCTGGCCACAATATATAAGGCTTTCATCCGTCCAAAATTGGAGTACAATGCTCACATCTGGTCAGGTGCTCCTAAAACATCTCTGCACCTGGTAGATAGGATTCAAAACCGTGCGATAAGACTCATTGCTGATACTAATATCAGTCATTCAATTGACACCCTCGAACACCGACGTAATGTCTCGTGTCTCACTTTGTTTTATCGCTATTTCCACCACCAGTGCTCCATAGAAATCGCTAGTTGCATTCCGCCCATTCAAACTTTCAACCGTAACGCACGTCTCGCTATGAATGCTCTCATCAGTATACCCTTAAGCCCATTTTCGGACGTGCTTTAAAATATCGTGATTTTTTCCTAAGCCGTACAACTCGCTTATGGAATGCCCAGCCTAGCTCATTATAACCTTCAAACATTTATAACCAACGTTCAACGGTACCTCGCTTTCCATCCTCCATGCAAACATTTTAAGGGTATAAAACACCTTGAGCGCGCGCTCATTATAAAAAAGAAAAGACGAGATGTAGGACATTTTGCTTAAGGTGGTCCATTTTAGGCCGGGTTCCCCTACCAAACGTCGCAGTGTTAATTTGTTTTTGGCATACTATTGCAGATTTTATGTCTACAAGATTACATCTATTGTAGAATAGATGAAAGAAAGAAAGATTTCAACACCCAAAATTAGGATAGACTAATAAGAACCAACATACAATATTAGCTAATTTACTTACTACTCTATTTTCCCTAGCAATTTCCCAGCATCTTTAATTTAAATAACGTCTCGCATAATCAGAAAGTGACTTCATAAATTACCTACTCCCGAATAATAACTCATTTCGGCTTAGGATTTCATTTTCATCATCATAGACACCAGGAGGGCTTACAAGAAACCGACGACATAATCTCAAAGCCATCATGCCCCGCAAAGCTGCTTGAAGCCGACTTGATTGCCTCTAAAAATGAGTTGTAACGCCCCATTAACACTGCTTCTTAATCTTGTTGTTATAAGTTAACATTTTTCTAATTAAGTTTGAGACGCGTGAACATAAATAAATATAGTTTATAGAAGGACCGTAGAATCTTAAATTTCAACTTCCATTTTGTTGCCCGTAATTCCGTAGAAGGCTACAAATCTAGGTGTTTGGAAAGCAATTATACGCACTACGAGTAAGTCGTGTTACAAAAATTAATTGCATTTTTCTATAAAACATTTTGGAACATAAACACTGACAAGTTGTACTTACATTCTAGGAGAGTTTTCGACAACAACATTTTCTCCAACAATCATATCGTTTGGGTCCATTTCAGCAGTGACTTCCATAACCAATTCCTCAAATTTCTTTCCCGTTTTCGACTGAATTTTTGACTGTTGTTTTACCTGACCATCGGAATTATTCTTAACACCCTGTGCGGCCTGAGCCTGATTGACTTCTGGTGAAAGATGCGGCAACTCGTCCAACTTGAAATTAAACAACCACGACAGATTCTTATCCTCGAAGTCTGACTCCGGATCAGAACTGAACGGTCCATTGGTAGAACGACGTGAGGGCACTTCCGAACCAGAAATTGGCTTTTGCATTGTGAAGACCGACAAATTCTGCAATTGCTGTTGTTGTTCTGATTGCTGGGTGTGGTGAAGATCCATCTGAGGCACTTGAATGCTATTGTTGTTATTGTTTGCAACATCTTGCTGGACCTGCGAATGATGCGACTCTTGAGGAACAACAGTAGCAAGTCCGGAATTGTATCTATGATCCAGCTCAAGCAAATCGGTATTCTGCCAATTTCCATCGAATTGGTCGCTGGAGAAATTGGTCTGGACCGCTACTAAATTATTGTCGTAGCTGAAGAGATCATTGATGAAGGCATTGGTGTTCAAATTGAACTGTATATCGTTGCAATTTTGTTGCTGTTGTTGCTGCTGCTGGGGTTGTTGTTGCTGCTGCTGGTCTTCAGTAGGAGTTTGGAAATTATTGTTCATAGCAGAGGAGAACTCCTGCAAATGCCTCTTCTTCGCTTGGATAAAGCCATTGCTGTTATCGATTTGGTCATCGGGACCGAGTTTACGTTTTAAATAAAAATTCTCACACTGTTGCGGGTTCATTATGCCACTCGAATGTGTCGGGTTCATTTGAGTATTAACAATCATTTTTATTTTTTTTCAAATCCGACACTTAATTTTGAACTAAAAATCGAAGGTCTCTTAAATATTTTCACTTTAGACACTTTGCACGGATTGTATTGTAGCGGGGGAAAAGCAAGTTTGAACATCGATAGTTGACTGAGAACTGAACTTGAGGTCTGTATTCTGTAAAGGGATCGACTACTCTGTATCGAAAGGATACTTCATTTGAAGGATATTTACCTGCGCAGTCATGCAAAAAAAGCAATTTTCATTTCCATTTATTCCAGTTTGGTTTTGCTCATGGATGACGTCGCGACATGAATATGTTCGATAGTGTTTTGGTTGGCTGAATTCATCTATGATTGACCTTTTCTTGTGCATAAGGAGGAGTAGAAGAGTATATGGTCTTTCGTACGTTGGCAGTTTCCAGGAAGTGAAATAGTATATGGAATACGTGCCAGACTGAGGTGAATATATATAAAAAGAAAACAGAGTACGAATGGCTTGAATATCCGTTAGAAAAAGGATTCTTTTGAGACTAAACTTGTACAATTGGAGGAAAGGTATTCAACAACCTCTTCTAGCTAATGAATCTAACGTCCGAAACAAGCATAGTTCATTAAGATATTTGAATTACGAAAAAAACATTTAATGCATTGTCCTTGGCGGGCAAGGACATTTTGTTTTTAGTACTTAGCTAGTGCATAAGCCATTTACCTTTTAGTACAGTAATTTCAAGACTAAACAGAAGGTGTTCAAATAGTGGGTTTGCTATTGAATTTAGCATCATTTTTTCTGAGTCAAACATAGAGCTCAAAAGTGTTGCTTCATGGACTTAGGACACATGTATAGTATACGCTCCGCTCTATACAAGCGACAAAAGTAAGATTAGATATTAGTGTAACATAGCCTTAATGTATTTTTACTTCCTAATCGCAACGACTCCGACTTAACCGTTGCCAGACTAAAGACTGCCAAAGGCCCCTACCGGGTGGCATCGGTATAC
Source organism: Volucella zonaria (assembly GCA_963966105.1). NCBI lineage: Eukaryota > Metazoa > Arthropoda > Insecta > Diptera > Syrphidae > Volucella > Volucella zonaria. The sequence goes on from OZ014532.1 coordinate 184,084,886, forward strand.
CTTGGCCATGATCATGTGGGCCCTCTCCCTGATGATAACCTAGAAAGGGTGGTACTGGAAGCTGGAAGTGCTAGATATCACTCTTGTCTCCGACAACATCACTCAAATTCTAATGAACTGGATGGTATCGTCTGAGCACTCTTTTTCAGACCACAGATACATCCAATTGAGCCCAAGTGATGCTCCTCTCAGCCAACCAGCATTCCGGAATTGTCGGAAAATTGATTGGCCAAATGCAGAGGAATACTGTCAGAAACAATATCTTCTAAACTCTCAAGTCCCCCGCGTGACACCAATGAGCTTGACATGAAAGTCAGGGAATTCACCTAGAGGCAAGAAAAAGCCGTCCTGGTGGACATCAGCACTGGAACTGCTTAGAAACACTTGCAGAAAACTTTTCAACTTAGCAAAAAGCACAAGAAAAGTGATTGACTGGGACTCATACAAAGAATCCCTCAGATTATACAAAAAAGAGCTGAGCAAGGCAAAGCGAGAATCCTGGAGGTCATTCTGTGACAAAATCACCGAAACCTCTGAGGCATCGCGTCGAAAAATCCTTTCTGCAAATCCTATGATGCCTAGTTGTTTGAAAAAAACTGATGGCTCTTGGGCAACCTCAAGTGATGAATCGCTCAACCTGGTACTGGACACACACTTTTCAGGTAGCTTCCAATTCGCGGCCAGTAACAACCCAAACAGGGCTACTGCAACCGGGACCAAAATTCATGGTCTGATTACAAGGGACATACTACTCTGGGCGCTGCATAGCTTCAAACCATATAATTCTGCTGGTCCAGACGGTCTAATATCTGCCGAGCTACAGAGGTCTTCAGATATTATTCTGCCTTCGCTGTGTAGAAATGATCCACATTCCACTGTCATGGAGAGAAGTCAATGTAGTTTTCATTCCCAAAGCCGGAAAATGTTCTCATGTTATCCCAAAGAACCTCAGACTTATAAGTCTGTCATATTTCCTTCTGAAAACTCTAGAATGACTGATTGATATCCTTATACGAGCTAAAATTGATCCAATACTTCTGTCAACGGCTCAACATGCCTTCTGTAAAGGAAAGTCGGTGGAAGCCGGTCTGCATTCACTGACTAGCCACATCGAAGGATCCCTACAATATAGAGAGTATACAATGGTTGCTTTCTTGGACGTAGAGGGTGCCCTTAACAACGTCAAAACATCCGCAATCATAACTGCGCTGTCAACTCTGCAGGTAGACGACTCACTTGTGGAGTTGGTGAGTCTTATTCTAAACAGCAGGATAATCAACTCCAAACTGTGTGAGGCTTCTGCTAAAAGATGTGTCAGCAGAGGTACACCGCGGTGTAATCTCTCCCCTTCTCAGGAACTAAGTGATTAATGAACTTCTGATATACCTGCAAGCGAGTGGCAGCAGAATGATTGCCTATGCGGATTAAGGAACTCCTTCAACTAAATCTCAACAGATTAACCCGTTGGGGAGATCGCTATGGGTTGGGAGTAAACCCCTTTAAAACCCCTCTTTTCCAGGAAATACAAAATTCCTATTATAGGCGCTCCCTCAATAAACGGTACCAGTTTAGTCTTTTCCAATATAGTAAAATATCTGAGTCTCATTTTTGACAGGAAACTAAACTGGAAACCTAACATTCAAGAAAGAGTCAATAAAGATAGAGTAGCTTTATTCTCTTGCAAAAAAGCCATTGGCCTTCAACACCGCATAACCCACTGGCTATACATCTCGGTCATAAGACCGATACTCACTTCATCTGGTGGACTGCCTTAAACAATGCAGTTAACTGCAGTAAACTAAGCAGAGTCCAAAGAACAGCATGTCTATGCACAAGCGGAGCCCTACGTTCTACTCCCTCCGCGGCATTAGATATTCTGTTTCACTTGACACCCCTCCACATCTTCAGCAAGCAAGTAGCTGCGACTGCAGTTATTTGCCTGAAAGCGACTACACAGTGGACAAATAATTCCCACAGAGTACATCGATTATACCATACCTGAACTTTGGTTTCACAAAGACTTCCATGTAAGCTTCCCCTCTAAATCCTCCTGGGAGGAAGATGCATTCATGGAGGTCAAGTCAACCCATTTCTACACAGATGGATCTAAAACCCATAGCTGGGTTGGTGGCGGTGTTTAGCTAAATCTAAGCTTCTCTTTCCGTCTTCCAAATCACTGTAGCCTGTTCCAGGCGGAAATTTTAGCGATTAAAGAAGCTCTGTCCTGGCTGAAGAAAAACGTGATATCTGCAAAGGATATCCGCATCTTTTCGGATAGTCAGGCAGCTATCAAGTCCCTGGAGTCAGTCTCATTAAATTTGAAAACCGCCCTTGAATGCCGATCATCTCTTATAGAGATGGCAGAGCAGTTCAACCATCACCTGTGATGGGTACCGGGCCACAGAGACATTCCAGAGAACTCTAGGGCCGATGAACTCGCCAAAATTGGAACCACTCTACTTATTCTACCGTAAAAGGGTAGAATAGGTATACCAATCACTACGTGCAAATTAATATTAAAGCTGGATGCCAATAAAAGAACAGACCTTAGGTGGACTGTTGAACCAACATGTCTAGCGACCAAACAAATCTGGCCAGAACTGGATCTGAATCGCTCTAAGAGGCTGATCCTTCTAAATAAGGAACATCTCAGCGCCATCATAGGTGTCATCACTGGACACTGCCTCATACGCAAGGCTTGGCGCCTTTACAAATGATTTCTGTAGAAGCTGCACGGACGAGGAGGAGAGGAGACAATCCTCCTATACAATCTGTATATGTCCAGATCTGCCCCAAAGAAGAAAACTTCATTTAGGAGCTTTCTTCTACAATGACTTAAGCGATCTAAAAAAAAATATAGACGTAAACAGTCTCCTACGCTTCATCGTAAGCTCAAACTGGTTCCATTAGTAAGAGGATCATAGATCCACGTAGCATCACAATGAGCCAATAGGCCTAAGTGGGTTGATGTTTCCAACAGCCACCCTTACCTACCTACCTGCCTAAAAAAGGTGTTTGCTTTTGTCTGTCTTTTAATAAAGTTGACTTTCAAATCGTGCTGTCACTTTTGACAGTTTTTGACATGCATGCCCAGTTTTGTTTGACAAATCATCATAAATACTCGTAGACACACTAGAAAAACAGATTTTGTAAATCGGTCTTTAGTTCACGAAACATTTAAAAGATCATGTGATCGATCAACTGGGGTCGCTACTCGCATTGGATAACGAAAAGCCAGGTAACTGCAGCCGCTGTGAGTGAAAGTTTCCGGCTTACACCTGTATATGATCCAATTGGTGCAGAAACTAAAAGTTACGAGGAAATGCCTTGCGACAAAAGTTCGCGGATTGGACCCTTGGGCTGCTCGAAGTCGACTTATATTTTTATCGAAAATCCGTGTTTAGCGACGAAGTGACGATCAACATTTCTATTTCTAGAGAAACGCAATCCATTGTGGAAGAGACTCAAGGAGACACGAGTACACAAAAAAGTACTGATATTCACGTTGGTGTCAACATCGGTTCTTATTCCTTCAAAAATCAGCTCTGCGCACAAGTTACTGTCAATAGACACCGGTACAATGCGATGATCAACGATTATTTGTTCCCAAATTTGCGTGACATCAATGGGAAAGAACTGTGGATCCAACAGAATGGTACGCCATCTCAGACTACCAGCGAAAACAACGCCTTGTTTAAAACGCGATTTGGCTATAGAACCTTTCCAAGAAATGGGCCCGCCAATTGGCCACCAACATCGTGCGATTCCACGACATTGAATTATTTTCTGTGGGGCAAGTCAAATCAAGTCAAGTACATTAGTTTATTGGATCTGGGCGGACATAACGACTACTGCTGCGGGAGCTTTCCTGATGTATAACCGCAAAGATTGTGAAAACTGAAGAAGGTGAGGAAAGTCTTATCATCGAGTTGGCCTTTCTTGCTGGTGGCATTCGTGGGTGCCGCGTTTGCTAACGTTAGACCAAAAACGTGTTCGAATGAACATTTCCAACGCTCTGTTGGCGCAGTTTAGGCGCAATAAATCCGAGTTTTGGCGCCGATTAATTACTCTAGACGAAACTTTGATACACCATTATACGCCCGAAACAAAAATTCGGTCAAAACAGTGGACTGCAAAGGGCGAGCCGGCTCCAAAAAAAGCAAAAACTGTTTTTTCGACTGGGAAAGTGATGGCGACTGTTTTTTGGGATAGTAAAGGAGATATCTTAATCGATTATCTTCAAAAAGGAAAAACCATTACAGGAGCATACTACGCATTATTACATGCCAAGCTGAAGGCAGAAATTGCGGAAAAACGGCCACATTTGTAGAAAAAGAAAATCCTGTTTCACCAAGACAACGCGCCTTCTCACACCTCAGTGGTTCCATGGCGAAAATCCATGAATTACGGTTTGAACAGTTTGACCATCTGCCTTATTCACCAGATCTAGCCCCAAGCGACTTCTTTTTGTTCTCTCATCTAAAAACTTCGCTTGGAGGACAGATATTTTCGTCAAATGAGGAGGCAATCACCTTCGTGAACAATTATTTTGCAGAGAAAAACGCCAAGTACTATTTGGACGGGTTAGAGAAATGGGAGCATCGCTGGGTGAAGTGTGTAGAGTTACAAGGAGACTATGTAGAAAAATGAAAAAAAATTTTGAGAAAAAATGTCTGGTATCATTGTTTGGTCGGAAACTTTTCAGACAACCCTCGTCACTGTTACTTTGAAAAAATCTCTATCCAATTCGCTTCTTCAACCCACCTGCTTGGCATTCATGACTTTTCTGCTAGTAAAATGTCAACAAAGGAACGTCAACCACAAGTGTTTCAGCGACACACTGAAGACAACAGTAATCGATCTCGCTTAAATGAAATATGCCCCCCCAATGGGTCTTCTTTCAAATGAGCAAACTCGTATCGTATAGTTTCAAGTGCCTCAAAGGTTCTTATCTACGAAGCAATAGCAGTTCTCCTTAAGATTTCTGAGAAAGCTCGACAAACTGCAAAAAACTTCAAATTTCTGGACCGAATTCTTGGCATCTTCAACGAGTTTTTCAACATCATAAACGTACCGTGTACCATGTTCGTGAGACCTTATGAAAGCAAGAATTTGACCTTCGTAAAGTACCTGATTATCCTGTATGGCATCGCCTTAAATTGGTATTCGACCGATGAACTTACAGACGAACTGAAGTTCTCATTCAAACACGGCCATGCCATAGTCATTCAAATGATCTATGATGTCTCTACCTTAAGACTTTAATTTTTTAAGTGTGAAATCCGTTCTTCGTGTCGACAGTTCTCAATAGCAATTGGAAGTGAAGCGAATGCGATTCAGCAGATACTGTTCCGGTTACTCCCCACAAAACCGAACAAAATGAAAAGTGTAGATTCCAGCTCGACATTACTTATAAAAATTTGCCTTCGCATCGTCATGAATTACTCCTCCTTCCAGGAGGATGGCTCTCACGAAACCACACGCACTGAATATCTTCGACGCTATGTATCCGTTCAATCCGAAATCTCCAAAACCGAAAAAAAGACATTCTGGGAACTATTCTCTCACTATCCAGAGGCAGCAACCTACCTTAATCAAATCGGACTCTGTACAGTTATTAGCAAGTGCTATGATCCATTGCATCGACTGATTGGATTGAAAATCCTTCGCAATATGACATTTTTATCGAACAATGGGACAAGGTTGCTAGCTTCCTCTGACTTCCTATACACCATCAATAATAAAGGGTGACTAGATAAGAACGATAGAAAAAAAAACTTTAAATAAGACAATTAAGGTGTGAGATATATTGATTCTGGCTTTATTTTGAAGCTACCTTTATGCCATTATGTGTGGAATAGCAAATCATTCAAATGGCCACCTTGGCTTCGCTGGCAGTGCTTCAAGCGGTCGGTCCAATTTTTGATGACTCCGTCCAATATATGCGGCGTTATTCCGGCAATTGCGTGTCGACTGTTGGCTTTGAGCTCGTCCGAAGTGGTGTCCTTATTAGCGTAGACTAAGGACTTGACGTAGCCCCAGAGAAAATAACCGAGTGGTGCCAAATTGCATGATCGCGGCCCCAAATTTCTCCTTCACAACTGTTGTGTGTGTCTTGTTAGAACCACAGCTCGGATATATCGATGTTGTCAAGCTTTGACTACAGAAAGTCGGTTAACATCGCTCTATACCTGAGACCATTGACGGTAACCCTGTCTCCTTTCTCATTTTGAAAGAAATAAGGTCCGATGATGCCGTCATGCCATAAGCCGCACCAGACAGTAAATCTCTGTGGATGCATTGATGCTTGGCCAAACAATTGTGGATGGCATTTGCTCCAATAATGGCAATTTTGCTTGTTGACGTAGCCACTAAGCCAAAAATGGCCCTCGTCCGAGAAGATGTTTTTATGGCCAAAATCCGAATCGCCGGCCAATATTTCCAGCGCCCAATTATCGAATTTACGTCGTTGCCTATGATCGTCAGGCTTCAATTATTACGTCAGTATAACCTTATACGGATGTAGGCATAAATCCAACCGCAAAATAAGCCGAGTTGACTCTCTGGCAACGCCCAATTCAGCTGATTGCCGCCGAATCTACATTTCTGGGTCTTCCTCGGTACTGGCAGCTACGGCGGCTATATTTTGTCCATTTCGCACCAATCTCTGTCTGATTGGTGGCTTAAGATCCGCTCAAACTTTTCCACTGTGCGACGAATTGCCTGCACACTGAAGTCATGATGACGACCGACCTTACGACGAAATTCACGCTGCGTATTTGCAACTGAGCCGGAATCTCGCTACTTTTTAATAATTTCCGCAAGTTTGGTAAGCATACGATGCATGATGAAATAGCAAACCTTACTGAATATTTTGACAGCTGGATGTTATTGGTAACTTTGACAGCTGCTGAAACATAACAATTGGAATAACTATCATTGCAATCTGGTCACCCGTTACCATCAAGAAAAGCGAGTCTTACCCGGAGCAGCTTTTAGTTTGCGCTGCAATAATATCTGGTGGAGCCAAATATCCTGGAACGATATGAAATACAAAATTGGCGAAGAAGTTAGCTGCGACAGTAGAAGAACTTGTTATCAATTCCAGAGCCCCCGCCCAATTATCAAGGCTTCGTCCATCAATGCCGTTGTCTAATAAAAAGCGGGGGCAGAGCATAGGATATTAGTGGTCTTATCGTAAACATCTTCAGATGACGCCACCGAAGGTTGCTACCACCGGCAGTCCCTACCAGGACTTAAATCATGGTACCATGGGAGTCAGCAGCCACCCGGATCTCGGTCCCGGCCTGCCTTGTTGAGGCGTCATGGTGGCTGTAGTTTAAACCCAAAGTCGCGGGAAGGGTTTTCCTGTTGGTTTGACCCAATGTAGAGTTCCAATAAGTACTGGGTCCTGTGACCCTAAGAGCAGTTAGAGGTTTTAGGTCGGCCTCGACTCATACGAAAGGTGGAACTTTGCCTCCAACACAGTTCGGAATTGGTATCAAAGGATTGATGGAGAGCGATGGCAAGCCGTATCTTTGCTCCCATGGATGTATGGGCATCCCGTAAAATTAAGTCTACACGACAGACAGGTGTTTACACCTGTATGTACGTCAGTTCCAGTGAAGGAGAGAATGCAGCTGTAGAGCAAAAAACTTTTCGAGTAATATGCAATATACGCTCCCATTGGTCGAAAATTTGACTTTTAGAATTCGGTTTGTACGATATAGCCGCGATGAACATATGCCCAAAACCATTTCCAAATATTAAATGGCATAAGATAATCTTTTGAATAAATTTAATAAATTGTCCTTAAATTAATGTCTTTGTATTTTATTTAAACAAAAAAGTCTCAACCTCTTAAAAACACACCCTATGATTGTGTATTGAATCGCCTTACATTTAAATGGAGGCGGACTAGCCGCAGCTCCGAAGAGAGTTAGTGGATCCGGGTTATTAGGGCTGGCCCTCCAGGTTGAGGCTTGTGCGTGGGGTTAACAACCCGTAGAAACCCTACTGCTGCAAAATAACTAATACTTGGGATAAGGACGGATTTACTTTTGTCGCCCAAGTGGCCTGTAAAACTGGAATAGGACAACAAAGTTCGGTCAAATTATTAGCGGAGTCCGTAAGCAGTTATAAAGCAAATATCACCGCAACCGATGAAGTGCGGTGCAATGGGTTGGAGCAAAGGAGGACCAAGAACTGTGTTATATACCACGATGACGGCTAGAGAGAACAAAAGCAGCCCACTTGAATGCGGATTTGCCATAAAAAGCCAACTAAGCCAAGGAACCCTGAACTTTCAGAAGACAAGCGAATGCAACGCATTGGTCTGTTGAAACAGCCTTCGTTTAAACTGCTCGCTAGAGGAAAGTACTGATAAAGACTTTTAAATAGAATCCAAAACATCTTTGGATCTATTAAAACGAGTTTCGCCTTCTATATGATAACGAAATCACTTTTGGGATTTCCCATGAGTGACGTTTCCACGTTTATCATGTTGCCAAAAGCCATCAGAGCATCAGCAATTAATTCCTCTGTAGAGCAGATGAAAAAAAAATCCCCAAATATTGCGAGAATCAAACAGAAAAAAATACGACAAAATAAAAAAAAAAAAAATATCAGTTAAGCCCCAGTTTAGTATTACTTTTGCAACGCTAAGATTAAGTTCACTTGCAGTATTCTATTCTACTCATTGGCCGCGATATTATGAAAATCGCAATTTTTCTGGTTGCAGTCGCAGTGGTTGTATCTGTGGAGAGTAAGAAAAAAGAAAAGCCCGCAGGTGCGTATCAAAGATCGTAAATTAAAAGGACTTCGATTCTACCTGTATTGTGGCGATTTATTGTTATTTTGCAGTTTGTCCAGAGATTAAGACAAAGCGTCAATGGGACGGTCTACCAGCTTCCGAAGTGGATTATCAGACCATTCCCGTGCAATATGTGGTCGTTCATCATACCGCGAGTCTTAAATGCGAAACTTTTCACGAGTGTTCCACCATTTTGCGCAACATCCAGACTTATCAAATGAGCATTGGATGCAGTGATATTGGATACAAGTAAGTTGAAGATGTGACTAAACTTTTTACGGAGTGTGATTGTTGATTGTGTGATTGTTGACTGTGCGAGTTTCTTGCGATAAGTGGGGTCAAGTCAGTTTGATAGTCGACTACAGATAAGTGGTTCGAGAACTTTACTTGTTGTTGTGGTTGAGAAGGAGAAATTAACCGAACATGTGTACTCTTAAATTACTGTCAGTCAATTTTGAAATATTTATTGTCGCTGACCAGTTGCAACCGGAAATCGTTTCTCGAACTCGTTCTTCGTAGTTAAATAATTTTGGACTTGATGCGATGGGTCCTTCCTGATTTCGCTTCGATATTAACGTTTCTAATGTTACAAAAGTGAGTTGAACTCTTCTAGTAAGGGCTTAGAATGGACGAACCTTCTTGCTACTTCACTAGGAAAGGAGTTTTTTTTTAGCGGGAGAACTCTGAATTCAACTGCAACAACTGCACAAACATTAATTTCACTTTCTTGATTTCTTTTTATTTGATTACACAGTCATCCTATCAGTCTAATTTTTGATAATTTTTTTGAGTAAAATCTCGAATGCCAGTCCTAAAATTGGTGTCCACGTCGTAAGTAGCCACTGGTTTATCCGCATAAACCAATGTCTTCAGGTGGCCCCTAACATAATAGTCGAGAGATTTCGAATCGAGGGCCAATTGGCAGGTTCACATCCCAAAATTACTTCAACGAATTGTGGTTTCAGGAAGATTATGGTTTGACTCGTAGCACCATCCAGATAAAACCGCAAAAAATCGGATCAGTTACATTCACATTATAAAAGAAAATTTAAGTTTATAGGGCTCCCTATGTTATTCCAAGGCTAGAATAGCTAGGTCTGAAGACACGGTTTCCTCAACTCAATATTCAAAAGAGAACATGGCGGACATCAGGTCAGCAAACTGTCAACCAGATTGATCCTGTTCCGATCGACGTAAAGCACTCCTCATTCACTCCGGGCCACTACCTAGTTTTTTTTTATAATTAACGCGCCCACAAGGGATTTTGTGTACCCTTAAGATGATTGTACATGGGGCTGGCGAGTGGTAGTTAGGGGGGGGGAGAGAGAGAGATACCGATGTGCGTTGGTCTTAAATGTTTGCAAGTTATAGTGGCTAGGAAATAAAGAGCTCGGCAGGGCATTCCATAGGCGAGTTGTACGGCTTAGGACAGAATCACGATATTTCAGAGTACGTCCGAAGGTGGGCTTGAGGATATACTGATGAGCATTCATAGCAAGACGGGTGCTGCAATTTAAATTTAGAAGGGGTGAAATGCTAATGGCAATCTCTATCGAGCACTGGTGGTGAAAATGCCGATACAATAAGGTGAGACAGGAGACATTACGTCGTATTCGAGGCTGTCCATTGTCTGAGTGATATTAGTATCACCAGCACGGTTTTGCATCCTATCTAGCAAGTGCAAAGGGGTCTTAGGAGCACCTGACTAGATGTGAGGATTGTACTCCAATTTCGGGTGGATAAACGCCTTATATATTGGCCAAATCAGGAGAGGGTGGAATATTTCTTACATCGCTTGAGGAAACCTAACATTTCTTTTTTTTTTTTTTTGGTTTTAGAACTTAACACTCAAGTGGGTATGAATACACTTATAATGCCTCAGCATGTGTTAAGTTTTTTCGAAAAATGGGATAGAGAGAGAAATAAAGATTTGGGCTCAACCTTTAATGGGGAGACTAAATTCTTAGTGAAAGCTGGCTTGATGTTGATTTCTAGTCAACTACTCGTCTTAATTGATTTTCGTTAGCTGAAAAAATGGAAGATATGTCGTTCGGGCGAGGCTGGGATTCGAATACCGAACCTTCCGATTTGGAAGCCAGTCCACTACCACTTGAGCCACGGCCACCCACACATTTTTGACGACACCGAATATGTGGTCTTTCCAACGTAAGTTGTCGTAACTTGAATTGAACGCTCCGAAAGGTAATTTATAGTCCATTGAAGAAGAGAGTAATCGAACCCAGAAGAACGCATTTTCGACAAAAGAGCCTGATGCCAAACTCTGTCAAATGCTTGGTTTCACTTTTCAGGGAGACATGCTACCAAATTACCAATGGACCTGTGCTATCAAAACCGTACCGTCGGTCCTTGAAAAGTTTTCGTGTTTCGAGATATTTCATGAGCTGACGGCTTATCAGCGTTTCCATGACCTTGGAAGGAAGGGACGTAAGTGAAATAGGCCTGTATGAGGAAGATTCGCCTTTTTTAGGGACGATCTGGACAAATGCTGTTTTCGATCTACTCGGAAAGAGTCCTAAAGAGTAGGATTGATGAAAAAGCTTACGCAATGGTTTTGCCAGCGTAGAAGAATACCTCTTCAGAAGGAGGGGAGTTATACCATCTGGACCAGCGGATTTGTTGCAATTTGTTGCAATTTGTTGCAAGGTACGTCTAGGGATATTTCAAACGCGACAACAACGGCGATTGAGGAGATTTAACGTTGAACGGTTGCAATCGCAAAAAGCCGACAGAAGCTTTGCCGATCGCGTATTCCTCAACCTCTAGATAAGTGCTTTCCAGCCAGCATCAAGTGTTGAAGATCAGTGGCTTAGATGCAAAGAAGCCATCAGAATTGCCGCAATTGACGTGCTGGGTTTCACCCGCCCACCACGAAACCCCTGGTTTGATGAAGAGTGCCGGCAAGCACATGCAGCAAAACAACATGCCTACAAAGCGACGCTGCACAAAAGGATGAGAGCGGCTCGTGAGCTCTAGGAGCAAAAGAGGGGAGAAGAACATTGGCTTCTCCGGAGAAAAAAGAAAGAGCATAGGAAGTGTGCGATCGAGGAAAGAGAGAGATGCTACTCCAGGAATAATGTTCGGAAGTTTTAACAAAACTTAAAAAGAACGTGTCCGGGTAATAAGACCCGAACGGAAACCTGTAAAGATGAACAAACTTGCAGTAGAGTCACAGTCGGTGTGGAGGATATGGAAAAACCATTTATGCAGACTGCTAAACGGCGAAGACGACACAAATTCCGCTGTTAGGCAGAGCAAACCATTCAAGTCAAGAATTCAGTCCATCCGATTTGGTAGAGAGCATATACCAACTTAATTCCAAGATTTGGTTAGATGAATATATGCCTGATGAATGGAACCTCAGCATCGTTTGCTCGGTTCATAAGAAGGGAGACCCTTTAACTATAGAGGTATCAGTCTCCTACTGTATTGTGCGAGTGCCTAAAACCATTTGTCAACGATCTGATTGGACGCTATCAGCGCGGTTTTAGGCCCTGTAAGAACCACAATTGACCAAATATTCACACTACCGCAGATCGTGGAGAAAACCCAAGATCGATACCCACCACCTTTTTATCGATTTTAAAGCCGCGTATGACAGCATCTACAGAGACGAGCTATACAGAGCCATGTCTAGTTTTGGCATCCCTGCCAAACTTGTCCGCTTGTGCAAGATAACGATGGAGAAAGCTCGCTGCTGCATCAAAGTCGGTAACGACCTAACCGAGACCTTTGATATCAAAAAAGGACTTAGGCAAGGCGACGCGCTGTCATGTGACTTCTTCAACATCATACTTCAAAGAATTGTGCAAAACTCACAAGCCAACACACGAGGTACGATCTTTCAAAAATCTATTCAATTGGTAGAACACAGGGAGCCAAAAATAGGTCTAGCGGTAAGCGAGGATAAAACAAAGTATATGCTGTCAACAAAAAGGGACACCCAAAACAATGGAAAGCTATAACTTTGACGTAGTAAGGGGCTTTGTCTACTTCGGCTCTGCTATCAGATCTGAAAACGACGTCCTTTCAGAAATCAAACGAAGAATAACGCTTGCCAATCGCTGTTTCTTTGAGCTGAGAAGGCAACTATGCACAATAGTACGGCCCTCTCCCGAACAACTAAGGAAATTCTATATAAGACCCTTGTAATCCCAGTCCTGCGCTATGGTTCCTAAGCATGGACCCTTTCTAAAGCGGATGAAGATATCCCTGGTTGTTTTGAGGCATAAATTCTTTGTAGGATATTTGGTCCCGTATGCGTTGACGGGTTCGGGAGAGACAATTCTACGATGAACTCTACGAGCTATACAGCGACATCAACTTGGTCAAAAAACTGAGTATTGGGCGTTTGAGATGGCTGGGACACTTAGAGCGAATGAGCACCAATGCTCCAGCCTGCAGAATCTTGGACTCTAATCCGAAAGGGACAATGCAGTATAGGAAGGCCTCGCTTTAGGTGGTGCGCGCAAGTATAAGGAAATCTCAACCAACTTGGAGTGCGCAACTGTAGGCAGTTAACAAAAATCCTTTAATTGTAAGCCTGTTATTCTAATTGTAGAAAAGCAGCGCTTATTTTTAAGAATGTTAATCTAGCTCTTGAATAGCAACTTTCAAGACCGTAGACCCTAGAATAGCAGCCCTAAATTACAAGACCGTAAAAAAGCAGGCCTTGATTTTAAGCGTGCTATTCTAGCCTTAGAATTGTCCATAAAACAGCTGGCCGAACTCTGAAGATAATAGCTTAAAATTCCATATACTAGGACCACATTTTAAAACTAAAAAGCTAAATTTTAAGCTGTGATCTAGAAAAGCTGAGTTTATATTCCTCCCGCTTGCAATGTCAATTAGCCTATTTCTTTCTCAGATGTGATCTAGGCTGTGCTTTTCGATTGTGCTACCAGGGATGTCATCTTTTCGTATTTGGCATTAAAATCATCTAAAAAGATTTCACACATCATATACCAAAGGCTCAACACTTAGTTTGCCGTTTACAACAGGCACCGTAGTACTCCTTTATTACACAGTTTTTCATCCTCTTTTGACAAGTACAACTAAACGCACTTCTTCATTGGTGTGTATTTAACCAATGGCAGTCTTCGGCCTCTGTTTGTAAGTAAGTTGCGACCAATTCCTTGCCACTTCCTGGGCAGAAGCTGCGTAAATATAATATGCGTCATGAAGGTTTGCAGCTTCGAGTCGTACTGATTCGATGGTCTCAGTTTCGTTCTCGCGCTAAAACATTGCTTTTCCATATATTTGACAGCATATTTACAGCAGCCTTTTCTTAGCGTATTGTGCTACCTACATCTTATTTGGGACCATCATTAGTCGACGTCGTACTGTCCCAGTAGCACTGAGTTAAGTTTTGATATTGAAATTGCTTAGGACGAGTTTACACTATTGGCGTCTGTCGGATGTTGATCCATTCATTGTCCTATTTGAAAGAAAGCAAACACCATTTGTGTAGTTTATCTGCCTATGTAAGTCAGATCCTTTTTCAGACCTTATCTCGCTGACTCCTAAAATATCTCCCATGCAATATATTATTTGAATTACCATCCGTGTGTTAGGTATCTTTGGTTATAAAATGAAGATTTAGTCTCCGTTTTGCAGGATCCTATTATTGTCCGTGGTTGAAAATGAATCAAGTCGTTAACAAGTTATCCATCCATATCCGGTACGGTTACTGTTTTAAAGCCACAAGGCCGGAGCTCAACCAAAATTAACACTAATTTGTGGCTTCCAAAGTGATTCTTAGGATGCGCCTAGAGGGGGTTAACAATCGAAATCACTACCAGAACCGCAGGTCTATCTTTCGTTTTAAGAATTCTTACAACTAACGTTTTTCTAGTTCCAAAACATGCCTAATCTCTTTGTCGTTTATGTCCTCTTTTGCAATCCAGTTACGTGATGATTTAACATTCCATTCACAACTTTTATCTTCTCTTTCAGTTTCTTAATTGGAAATGATGGAAACGTTTATGAAGGATGTGGTTGGCATAAGATTGGTTGCCATACCTACGGCTATAATCGTAATGGAACTGGAATAGCATTTATTGGCGATTTTCAAGGTAAGCTCTTTTATTTAAACAGCGATTTGGAGCAGGGAACGATTTAATGAAACATCTTTAGATTCTCCACCAACAACGAGAGCATATGAAGCTGCAAAGAAACTTCTTCAATGTGGCGTAGAATCAGGAGAACTTGGTCGCAGATATAAATTGCTTGCAGCCCGTCAAGTTCAGGCTACCATCAGTCCCGGTCTTGATATCTACAATGAGCTCCAAACATGGGATAATTGGTCTGAAACCCCTTAGTCAGAGAAATCAACGAACAATACCCCTACTAAAAACTGTAGATAGATTTAAAAAAAAATAAATAAATTATAAAATGGTTAAAAAACAAAATCACCGTTGTTTTAAATAATTTCAAAAAATAATACTTGCGCAAATGGGCCGTGATCTCAGCAATTTAGCATTTGATCCTGTCCCTACACTTTGGGCAAGCATTTGTTGCAATTACCAGAAACTACTAAGCCTTGTCTTCTCGTTTATATGAGTGATTCAACAGATTACCAGCGGTCCCCAGCAATGAGGGTAGCTCCAGAAGTACCCGACCTAACAAAGAAAACACAAAAAAATGTTGGAAAAACATGCTTACTTCTCCTTTTAGTTCAATACACTTACTTGTTCAATGGCTTCGATCCCCCGTTTATAGTGAGAATCGTCGAGCTCCTTAAAATAGCCATCAACCGCAAGCTCAACCTCTTTACTCTTGGCAAATCTTTTACCATCGAGCCACTTTTCCAATTTCGAAAACCGACAATAATTCGAGGGGGCTAAATCTGACGAATAGGGTGCATGAGCAATATGTCTTGATGGAACAAAACTTTTATCTTCGCCAAATGCGGCCGTTTTTTCTTGATTTCATCTTTCAAACGTTGCAATAAGTTCGCATAATACACGCCGTTGATTGTTTTTCCTTTCTAAAGATAATTAATGAAAATTATCCCACGCGCATCCAAAAAAAAACTGACGCCATGATCTTCCCTGCAGATGGAATGTCTTCGCCTTCTTTGGAGCCGATTCTCCCCTTTGAGTCCATTGTTTTGACTGTTCCTTCGTCTCGGCTGTGAAGTGATGGATCCATGTGTCATCCATGGTTATAAATCGACGCAAAAACTCGGCTTTATTACTTTGAAACTTCGCCAAACACTCGAATGAAACATTCTCACTACGCTGTTTTTGTTTCATTGTGAGTAATCGCGGTACCGATCTTGGGCACAGCTTTCTCATGTCCAATTTTTCAGTCAACATGCGATATACACCGCTTTTTGAAATGCCTACCATATCTGCTAGTTCACGCACTTTCAATCGACGGTCATTCAATACCATTTTGTGGATTTTTTTCAACATTTCTGGTGAACTTACCTCATTTGGGCCACCACTGCGATCTTGCCAACTCATACGGCCTCGCTTAAACTCTGCCACCCAATATTTTATTGTTGTAAACGAAGGCGCAGACTAACACAGAGTAGAATCCAGTTCCGTTTTGATGTTGGTTCAATTTAGGCCTTCCAAATGAAAGTACCATATAACGATGACCAATTTTTTCCATATTTAAAAATTCATTGAGGGCGTTCACCATTGATGGTTGGCATTTTCTACAATTGTCATTCTTTTAAGCAACAAACGCCGTCTATACGACAGATCGGGTATTTCTGGACGACCCTCGTACGATATTTAAATTATGCAGGGTGAATTTAAGGCCGGCAAAGGGCAGATCTTAGGCTTGAAGACCAGAAAAAGTAGCCTGCACGGCCAATCCTTCGATAACAGACTGAGGCTGATCGGTTTTCCCTTAGCAGGAAGCATAAGTGACACCGGATTCTAAAACATATAAAAAGCCCGATAGGCCAAGTTTTGATCAATGAAAGTCACGCTTTAAGAACACACAATCTGAGATTTGATTTTTAGTTCGAATAGCTATCTTGTTCATTCAAGTTATCTGTATTTTTCGACCCCGATGCGAAGAATGCTTGACGTTGGAAAGCTGCAACCAAAACGGATAGCTTAAACTTTATTATTCGACGCTCATCCCTGCTTGCACCAACAATCCTATAAGGCGACGATATAATATATGAGCAATGGACACAAACCTCCCGCTCTAAATGGACTACTTTTTTTTTTATAAAGTAGCGGGCGCTCAAGAGGTTGCAGTACCCTTAAAAAGTTTGCACACAGCGCGGGCGAAGGGAATTTAGGGAGGAAAGAAGATACTCGTAGGTACCGATGTACGTTGGTTTTATATGTCTGAATGTTATAATGACAAGGAAATAGAGAGCTGGGCAGGAACGAATCACGATATTTCAGAGTACGTCCGAAATTGGTCTTGAGGGTATACTGATGAGCATTCATAACGAGACAGGTATTACGGTTAAAGGTTTGAAGGGGCAGAATGCTACTGGCGATTTCTATGGAACGCTGGTGTTTCCACCACCAGCGATAAAACAAAGTGAGACACGAGACATTTCGTCGGTGTTCGAGGGTGTCCATTGACTGAGTGATATTGGTATCAGCTATGAGATTTGTCGCACGGTTTTGGATCCTATCCAGCAGGTGCAAAGACGTTTCAGGCGCATCCGACCAGATGCGGGCATTTTACTCCAATTTTTGGACGGATGAATGGCTTATACGAGGCCAGATCAGAGGGGGTAAAATATTTCTTACATCGCTTGAGGAAACCTAGACATTTCGCAGCGCTTTTGACGACACTGAATATGTGGTCATTCCAACGTAAGTTGTCACTGACACACATGGACAGTTTATTGGTTTCGGCGATGCAATTGCCATTCATGGATAACGGCTGGGTATTTAAATTTCGCTTTGACGACAGCAGATAGCATTGTGTTTTGGAAGCATAAAATTCTACTCTGTTAGTGGTTCTCCAATTAGTTATGCTGTTCATATCGGAATTTAATGAGCTTAACTTACGCTGGGGTTCCCATTCTACAGCCGAAGAGCAGCAGCAAAGGAATATATTGGATTAGAAATATCAGACAAGAGATCGTTGATGAAAATTAAAAAGAGTGTCAGAGAGAGAACGGAGCCCTGGGGCACAACAGCATTTATTTTGTGAATATCAGACCGTCCAAGACAACTGGAATTGAACGTTCCGAAAGGTAGTTTCTGATCCATTGAAGAAGAGAGTCATCGATCCCAAAAGCACGCATTTTCGACAAAATAGCCTGATGCCAAACTCTGTCAAATGCCTTAGAAATATCAAGTGCAACTATCTTGATTACGCCAGATTGATTTACGCTTTGGTTCCACTTTTCGGTGAGATATGCTACCAAATCACCAGTGGACCAGTTGCTACTAAAACCGTACTGCCGGCCATTAAGAAGTTTCGGCGTTTCGAGATATTTCATGAGCTGATGGTTTATCATCGTGCCTTTGAAAGAAGGGACGTAAGCGCAATAGGTCTATAGCAGGAGAGAGAAGAAGATTCGCCTTTTTTAGGGACGGGCTAGACAAATGCTGTTTTCCATCTGCTCGGAAAGAGTCCTAAGGAGTAGGATTGATGAAAAAGCTTACACAGTGGTTTTGCCAGCGTGGAAGGACATCCAGATATACCATCGGGACCAGCGATTTTGTGAATGTTAAGATCTTTAAGAACTCTTGCTACTACATGAGTGCGAAAGTGGATTCGTCCCATTGAATATTCGACGCACTCAAGTGTAGGCGGAGACAAAGCAGAATCCGGGAGTGTTGAGCTGGCCGCAAAGTGTCCGCAAGCCGATTGGCCTTGTCCAAACAGCTGGCGGCTTCAATGTCATTGCAAATGAGCGTTAGGAAGGAAGATGAGAAAGAATTTCTGATGTTTTTGACAAATGACCAAAAGCTTTTACTGCCTTTGGGACATTGTATTGTAGTATTTTTTGCCTCAACTATTGATCGTATAGAAATTTCGCGTGCTAAAGAGATAGGGACGAACGAGAGTGTAGCGACGGTACTGTAATGAAAAATGCGTCTTACCAGGTCACCGTGGATAAGTGGTAACGCGACCTGGGAAAAAGCGATAGATAGCGATGAGGAGGGAGAAGAAAAGAAGGAATTGGAATGTTTGTTGGCATGACCGAAACCATAAAATTCTTTGTATGGATAAGACGCCTCACTTATGGTTTGGAAACTAGGAGCAGAGACGAAATCGGAAAGTTGATATGCTAGCAAATAGCAATATTGTGGGAGCATTTATTGCATATAATAATGGAAGTGATGTTCCCAAGAACCCGGTAGCGGATAATGTGATCGAGGTTCTGCCACTCCACTATGTTCAAGTATTTAAATGCTTTAAATTTTACTTTAAGTTTACTGTAACGGGTCCGCGAGCTCCTGCCCAATTATCAAGGCTTCGTCTATTAATGACGTTGTTTAATAAAAAGCGAGGGCAGATCATATTACTGGTCTTATCGTAAACATCTTCAGATGACGCCACCGAAGGTTGCTACGATTTGACCAGTTACAAGTTGCTGGTCATAGGTCTTGTTGGCGGCAGGGTGACCATTAGTCCCTACTAGGACTTAAATCACGGTACCTTCGGAGTTACGAGCCCCTTATTGAGGTAGGCCCCCTTGTGGGAGCATCATGTCTGTGACCCTAAGAACAGTAAGTGGTTTTAGATCGGCGGCATCTCAGGAAGGCGGCAGAGCGATGGCAAGGCGTATCTTGGCTCCCATGGATGTATGGGCATCCCATAAACTTAAGTCTACACGACAGGTCTTTACATTAAAAACCAAAGATTATGTATCGGGTCGGCCGACGGGAGGCCCACAATTCCGCGTCGTCGCACAGTTAAGGCTATAGCGTCGCGCAATTTGAAAAAAAGATAACCGTCTCACGAACTCTTTCAAGACACAAACGGAAAAAAGGCTTACGGGCCTGGTTCTTTTTCTAAATATGTTCAAATACACAAATTTAGTTTGAAAAAGGGATACTCAGCTTGTTTGAGGTTTTCCTGCCTATGCGTGGTCGCTCTCTAGCTGGGGTCTCTGTTAATTCTGGTGGAGGAAGGTAGGCCGTCTCCGCCCAATCACTTCTTCGTAGTCCTTTCGTTGGGTGTTGTAGTTTTTTTTTGCTGGTTTGTCCGTTGGTGTGTTTCTCGTCCTCGGTTCGCTTATTTAATTTTGTTGTTCGTGTTCCTGTACTCGTTCTTGTTCTCATTTTTGTTACTTTTATTCTGTTTTGTTTTTCGTTTGTTTGTTCCTATGTCGTCGGTTCTTTTTGTTTAGTTTTCGTTCTTCCTTTTTTTGTTCTCTTTTTTTTCTGTTGACACTTGCCATCGCAGCCATTCACACACACAATCAGCAGTTAGAGCAAAGGGAATCACATCCAGACCTCCAACAGCCTATCATCGAACTCCCAGTTAATCACACAATCTATGTTTTTGGGCCATGTTTGCGTGTTCTGTTTGTTTTGTCGTCCAAGTGATTGCTTTGGTTCGAAGCCAAACTTCTGACCCGGAACCAAGCTTCAATTGAGACCGCTGACTTTTTCCCTATTTTACTACGGGTACAATGGATGCCGTAAACCTTCTTGTAGATACATGGGGCAAAGAACGACCGCAGGGAGTTGTGGAGGAAAGTAAAGAAGGGATAACACCAGAGGGGGGATGAGAAAAGAAAAGGCCCACAGATAACAGATGGACAAGGGTGTGGAGGATTTTTGGGGCGTGATTTGCAGGGAGAAATGTCATCAATTTCACACGTTCAAATAAACTTTTGGTGAAAACAGGGCCCAATTTTTTTCATTTCCAACAAAATGCCAGCCAATTCATAGTATGACACTATTTTTGCTCTACTTTGTATTTACGAGTACTTACAGTAAGGCGTATATAAGAATACGAAGTTCTTTCGCATTCCGCTGGAGTTGTTTGCCTTATTATTATTAAAAAAACATTTTCCAATACTTTACATTTCCTGTGTTTTACATGAGCTGCAGAGGGTCAGGCCCTCAAGAACAACAAGTTCCTTACAAAGAACATGATACAAATGATTTCAGAGAAATGAGTGGACTTGTGGTTAATACGAGTACATCATCGAAACATTTTGGTGATTCACAAATACCCCATGTCCATCGAAACCACCAAGAAACTATCTATACCTGTCTGCAATAACTAGCTCTCTCAGCACCGGCTGACTATTATTTTTCCAAAACCAGTTTCTGTTCAAATTGTAGAAAGTATTGATAAGCACTTTTAAAAATAGAATTCGTTCAATCCAGTAGGTCTTTGGATCCAAGCATATGTTATGCCAAATTAAAATGATAACGAAACCGCTGTTGGGATTCCCCCATGAGTGACGTTTCTACATTTCACATCTTGTCAAAAGCCGTCAAAGCATCAGCTATCAATTTCGCGGAAGAGCAGTCGAAAAAAATCCCCAAACGTCACGTCTAGAGATTCAAAAAAACAATCGACAAATCGACTCAATCGAGATGGAATGAATCTGTTTAATTTCTTAGTTAGTTTAGTGCCGCTTTTGCAACGGTAAGGTTGAGTTCATTTGGTGCATCCTATTCTACTTGTAAATCGCGCTATTATGAAGATCGCAATTTTTCTGGTCGTACTCGCAGTGATTGTATCTGTGGAGAGTAAGAAAAAGAAAAAGGAAGCAGGTATGTACTTAAGATCGTGAGTTAAAAGGACTCAGATTCTACCTATATTGTGGCGATTTAATTTTGCAGCTTGTCCAGAGATTAAGACAAAGCATCAATGGGGCGGTCTACCAGCTTCCGAAGTTGATTATCAAACTATTCCCGTGCAATATGTGGTCGTCCATCATACTGCGACACATAAATGCGAAACTTTTCAACAGTGTTCCACCATTTTGCGCAACATCCAGACTTATCACATGAGCATTGGATACAGTGATATTGGATACAAGTAAGTTGAAGATGTGACTAAACTTTCTACGGAGTGGGGCAAATTGTTCGTTCTGAGTGAGACTATGCGAGCTTCTTGCGATAACTGGGGTCACGTAAGTTTGATTTGCGCTTGAACTCGCGTAGTCAAGTCGACTACAGATAACCGGTTGGAGAAGTTTTCTCGATGCTGCGATTGAAGAGGAGAAGCTATCAATTTTGAAATATTTACTATTCATATCATTTTTCATTTTTCGAATTCGTTTTCCGTAATTAGATAATTTTGTGATTGATGCGACAAGCTTTTCGTGATATTAACGTTTCCAGTGTAACAAAAATGAGGTGAACACTTCTAGGCTTTTTTGTGATTTTTTTTTGTCAGGAAAAATATAAAATTAATTGAGTTTACAAGGGTAAGAGTTTATTGTACATATAGTTGGCAGTAAAACATAATTTTTATAGAAAATTTTATTTAAAAATGGTGGCTGTGCAGCGTTTTTCAGATGACCTCTCTTTTTTTGGAAGGGTCTACGGCCGTACCAACAGCTCCTGTGAATTCTGAATTAGGATGAGTCACAAATTTTTTTTTTTTACTGTACATAACAACAGCTGATATATTGATTTTTGGCCGAATGGCGCACTTCCAAAGTCAAACTTGCAAAATTCACAGAAAAATCGCCAGAAAATTGTTAATAACAAATGAGTCATGTCATATTGAAACAATCCTACGTACTTATTTAGACGATTGAAAAATGCAGTTTTGAGATAAACGTGTTTAAGATTTTAAGCTATAGAAAGTCATGAAAAATTTTGCAATACCTTTAATCCACGATGCCTGCACCTTATAGTTGAGCTTCTATATGTAGTAGTCCTGCTCCTCCATTTCTTTCTATTGGATTTCAATGCGATCCTCCACTCTTTTGTAGCTTTAGACAGCGATCTTTCTGCAAGCTTTATGCGCTCTTTGTCAATTTCCAAGCACATTTCGTAGCTGTTAGGGCTGAAATATATCACTTTCATTATGTGCAAAATTAAAGCGTAGCCGTCATTGTACACGCAAACTGCAATATCCAACAAGTCTTACCACTACAAATGGATTTTGGGGGCAATGTCCACACAGCTGAATTAGTCTCTGGTTAATTCTTCGTAGACTAGCGCGATACCTTCAGACACTTCAATTGGAAGAGCTGGCTTCTGTTTGTACCAAACTATTTGTAGCCTTAGCCTTTTGGCATGAGCACCATGAATCCTCTCCGATCGGACATTTATCGTGCTGCTGTTTTGCATCAGTAGATAATTTATGATCGAGTGTAGCCCATACACTGTTTCTCATGTTTTGAACTGAATCACAGTTTCTATGAATAACCAATCCATAATAAATACAGAGTTCGTTTATTAGTTTTCCCGTCAATGAGCCCCTTCCACCGATGCCTTTTGTATTCTTTTTTCAAATTAACTAGGCGGGTACCCATTCGCTTTTGAACGTCATCTCCTTCTTGAGTACTGTGACATTCTCATAGGGCTAAGCATCAGTAATGCCTTTAAATTCTCAGAATCACCGTCACCAATATACTAGGGTTGTCTGAAAAGTTTCCGATCGAACAATGATACAAGACATTTTTACTCAATTTTTTTTTTATTCTTCTACATAGTCTCTTTGTAACTCTACACACTTCTCCCAGCGATGCTCCCGTCTCTCTAACCCGTCCAAATAATACTTGGCGTTTTTCTCTGCAAAATAATTGTTCCCGAAGGTGATTGCCTCCTCATTTGACGAAAATCTCTGTCCTCCGAGCGCAGTTTTTAGATGAGTGAACAAAAAGAAGTCGCTTGGGGCTAGATCTGGTAAATAAGATGGATGGTCCAGCATTCAAGCCGTAATCCATGAATTTTCGCCATAGCAACCGCTGAGGTGTGAGACGGCGCGTTGACTTGGTGAAACAGGATTTTCTTTTTCTGCAAATGTGGCCATTTTTGCGCAATTTCTGCCTTCAGCTTGGCAAGTAATGATGCGTAGTGTGCTCCTGTAATGGTTTTTCCTTTTTGAAAATAATCGGTTAAGATAACTTTCCGAGCCGAAAAAACAGTTTTTGCTTTTTTTTGGAGACGGCTCGCCCTTTGCAGTCCACTGTTTTGACTGAATTTTTGTTTCGGCCATATAATGGTGTATCCAAGTTTCATCTACAGTAATTAATCGGCGCCAAAACTCGGGTTTATCGCTCCTAAACTGCGCCAACACGTTTTTGGTCTAACTTAAGCAAACGCGGCACCCAACGTGCTTACAGCTTTTTCATGCCTAGATCTTGGTTCTTTGGACATTTTCATAACCTCTACTATCCCTCTCACTTTAATTCGGCAGTAGTCTAACACCATTTGGTGAACTTTAGCAATGTTATCGTCAGTGGTTGCAGTTTTTGGACGTCCCGAACGTTCATCATCTCCCAAGCTCTTACGGCCACGTTTAAATTTAGCTGCCCAAAATTTCACTGTATTGCCTTTCAAAAACAAGAATTTAATAACAGCTCGATACTCAATTTTTTCCATTTTCCCAAAAAACACTCACATCGACTTACTCAAACGACTGTCAACTAAAAACTGCGCTTCCAAAATGACTGAAACTTCGGTAAGTAACTGTCAAAAGATGCATAACTAGCATTCACTAGCTTTTATTGACGAGTGCCGCTATCTTTACGTTGCGGCCGGAAACTTTTCAAACAACCCTCGTAATGGGTGTATTTTGTCTAATGCGAAACTACGGATCGCTGAAATAACTCAACAACTACATCGACCTCCATTTTTCCTGCTTATCTTTATGATTTTATGCCCATTCCGTATATTCTTCGGTATCTTCTTTGTTCTTCCAGTACTCACACGTCTTACAGTATTTTGATTTCACTGCGCAGTCGATAATTTTTGCACTGTAAACCCACGTTTTGTCCACAAACCATCGCCTGATACCATAATTCCACTTTCTCTTTTTCAATAGAAATTGTTGTCTCATCTTTCGCTGTTTTCATCATACTGTTTATGCAAACTAGTTTAGTTGCAGTTGAGATTCTTTTGACAACCCTATCATAGAAAGAGTGAAATATAGGCCGACCTAATTCCATGAATGTCGCATGTAATCGCATGGACATTACAATTCTACGGTTTATTTCATAGCCTTTTTCAATAAAAGGACTACTAGGGATCTCAGTCTGTACACATTTTTCACAGGATAAGGATAACCAAAACCTGGATTCCCTTCAATATCGCATATACCACCGGAATTTATTCAGAAAATTGGAAATACAAGTTTATTCATCTAAATCTATATTGTCCCCTTCAAAGTAATCCCCTCCGACTACAACACACTTATGCCAGCGCTTGATCCAATCCTGGAAACATTTTTAATATTCAGTTTTCGGTATGTCCATCAGTGCTTCCTGCGATTTTTCCATTACTTCCTCTAGGCTGCTGAAACGCGTTCCCCGTGGAACGCGGTTTTTTAACTCGATTGAACAGAAAGAAGTCACAGGGAGCCAAATCAGGTGAATTCGGTGGCGGTTGGATGGTATTTGTTGCATTTTTCGTCAAAAAATTACGATTAATGATGGCACTGTGCGACGGTGCGTTATCATGGTGCAAAATCCACGAGTTTTCTGCCCACAATTCTGGTCCTTTTCGGCGAATTGCTTCACGCAAACGTCTCATAACGCCCAAATAATACTCTTTATTTACTGTCTGGCCTTCTGGCAGAATTTTATGATGCACTACACCGTTGTAATCCATGAAAACCGTGAGCATTGCTTTCTTTTTGGCTGAAAATGACGTGGTTTTTTTGGTCTCGGCTCATTTGGTGAACGCCATTCACTTGTCTGATGTCTGGATTGCGTGTCGTACTCATAAACCCACGACCACGTCTCGTCTCCAGTAATGATCCTTTTGATGAATGTGGGATCGGATTCAGCCTCGAAAATCATCTCTTTTGCGACGTCAACACGGTCTTTTGGCACCAACTTTGCTGCTACTCGACGGTGACCCAAATCATTAACCAAAATGTCTTGGACGGATCCATAGGCAATGTTCAAGTCCTCCGCTATCTCTCTGATGGTTAATTTGCGGTTATTGACCAACATTTCTTTTACTCGTACTTCATCAATGTTTTCGTCGGTTTTCGATGTCGATGGCCTGCCACTGCGTTCATCATCTTCGGTTGACTCACGACCACTTTTGAACCGCTCGTGCCACTGGTCAACGACCGTTTCCTTTAGAGAATCGTTGCCGAAACACTTTTCCAACATTTCCAACGTTCGCGCACCATTAAATCCGGTTTTTACGCAAAATTTAATACAAGTTCGTTGGAAAAAATTGTAAAAAATCGTCAAAACACACAGAGATAGATGTACTCTTGGCTACGTAACTTTTGCAAATGTCAAGCTATGACGCTAAGATTTAGAGGGAATGTCAACAACAGATTTACCAACTTAACAAAGAAAAACAGAACTCAAATCGGAACAATGAGAGCGCCAGACGGTGGTTATTCCGGTTATTATTTTTGATCAAGTGGTATAGATATTGTAGAGGTATACTTTCAAGTTTTAACGTTTTTGAGGTAAATCCATTAGCTTCTATGCGAAATAGGAAGTTGATAACCTTTAGAATTATCTCTGGGATTTCCCGTTCAACGAAAGAACAGGTAGAAGAAATACCAGATGATACCCATCTACTTGGTGATAGTTCCGAGAGGGATAGGCTTGAGTATAGCTTTCTTCTGAGTAAAGATACCAGTCCATAGGATGTTATTATTTAAAGAACAAATTCGGTTCTTAAGACTATCAGCAGCCGATTTTACCATACTCTATGTGATTTTGTCATCTCCTGGGGTGGTTCCTTTAACTCAATTCTCGTAATAACTTCACTAAGCTGTACACATACGTTTTCTTGGGCGGGGAGGTCACTTAATTCAAACGCAAGTTTCTTAGTTATAACGTTACCTGGTTAGGTGCTATTTTCATTATACAATACTTTCCCTATGTATTGAGGAACACGATAGTGTTCCATGTGGTTTTGGGTCTTTCTCTTTTGTTTTTTCCTTCTTGTCTTGTTTCCCAAATATTCTTCACTTGTCTATTCTCACTAAGGCGCACTAAGTGTCCAAAGCAGCTTAGTTTCTTTTCCTCCAATATTAGTTTAGCCGAACTGACCTGCAGTTGCTTTCTATAACTCTCCTAAGGCATTCCATCTCCATAGTTTATATTTGTTTATCCTATCTTTCAGCGAGTGCCCAGTTTTCGCCTCGGTGTAGCAGCATAGGTAAGTACATCGTTTTGAAATGTTATTAGACGAATCCATGCTGGACTATAGGCACAAATCTCAGACTGATGAAAACGCTATTTCTGCCCATAATTGACTACGCTGCTGTTGTCTATTGCAGGCTTGATTCGCCCTCACAACATAAGTTACTTGTAGCCCTCTAATGATATGATAAGGTATGTCTACGAACTTCCCCGACACAACTACGCCTCACACCATCATAACTCTGTTCTCGGTACTTCCCTCAAACAATTTCTCGACCTTAGATGTTGTGAGTTCATGCACGAATTATTATTAAAAATAAATCCCCTGCTTATCTATGTGATAAGACGCGGTTTTTTCAGTCAATTTTAATAATAATAATAACAATATTAGGTGCGCAATATTAAGTTCTCAATAGATGGCTCCAGCAGTAAGTGCTGGTCGATTTTGACATATCTAAAACGACATGAACCAAGCTTAGACGGATGGTAAACAAACCGTTTTGACACATTAGTGATTTTGTTTTGGCGTCATATACATTTGGTTGTGTGAAAATGTCTGATTTTATGCCAAATAATCGTCATTTGCGGAGAGCTCCAAAAAGTTTACGGAGATGCTGCTCGAAGTGAAACAACGTGCAGTGATTGGTTCCATCGCTTCAAAGACGGTGATTGACGACCGTCCGCGTGAAGGAAGGTCAAAACCTTTCGAAGACGCTGAATTGGAGGCATTGCTCGATGAGGATCCGTACCAAACGCAAGAAGAGCTTGCTTTAGCAATAGAAGTTACCCGCCAAGGTATTTCCAAGCGATTTCATGCATTGGGAATGATTCAAAAACAAGGAACTTGGATTCTTTATGATTGGAAGCCAAGGGGCGTTGAACGTCCTTTTTTTCGCCTGTGAACAGCTGCTCCACCGGCAAAAAGGGAAGGGTTTTCTTCATCGCATCCTGACGGGTGATGAAAAATGGTGTAATGCATCAACTCAAAGAGAAGAAATTCATGGATACAGCCCGGTCATGCTTCTATGTCGTCTCCTCGGCCGACTATTCACGCTGCGATGGATATGCTGTATATTTGGTGGGACCATGTCGGTGTTATTTATTATGAACTGTTGAAACTCAATGAAACCATCACCGGGGAATGGCTACAATTCGAGCAGAGGCACGAAAAAGTGATTCTTCAGCATGACAACGCTCGCCTCACGCTGCCAAACCCGTTAAACCCTACCTGAAAACGTTCATATGGGAAGTCCTACCCCACCCACAATATTCCCCAGATATTGCGCCGTCCGATTATTACTTGTTCCGTTCGATGGCACATGGACTGGCTGATCAGCAGTTTCGTTCATATGAAGACATCAAAAAATGACTTAATTCGTGGATAGCCTCAACAGATGAACACTTTTACCGTAACGGTATTCGAGCTCTGCCAGGAAGATGCTAGCGATGCGCAATACTTTGAATGATTCATTCGATAACTTAGTTGCGCACCTAATAATAATAACCTTATAATCCGTTATCAGGCTTTAGAATGCACTTCCTTTAACGGATTAGCAAGCAATGGGGGCCACATTAAGCAATATCAACAACTACTTTCCTACTCTTCTAGGTTTCTTCCTTTCTACTTTTGTTCCCCCTTTATCTTTACTCTATCTCCTATTAGTGTCTTTTACGCATATCTCCAATTTCGTTTCTCTTCTCATTATTCTGAATTGTTTTATTTTTTTACTTTTGGCCTTATTTGCCAAAATTTTAATTTAATTTTTATTATTTAATTAAAAATGTGAATAATTTATTTTAGATTATAACCCTTTCTTAATTTAATAGTAATTTATGTATTATAAAAGACGGTTGAATGTCTTATTTATACCATTCCAAAATTGAAATCTCGTTGTGGTCTAGGAACTTTTTTCTTAACTTTGCCAAGCTCTGTCAAATGCCTTAGAAATATCAAGTGGAACTATATTGCTCTCGCCGGAATGATGTATACGCTTTGGTTCCGCTTTTCGGTGAGACATGCCATCAAATTATCTGTAGACCTGTTGCTAAGAAAACCGTACTGCCGGTCTTTGAAAAGTTTTCGTGTTTCGAGATATTTCTTGAGCTGACGGTTTATCAGCGTTTCCATGACCTTGGAAAGAAGGGATGTAAGTGCAATTGGTCTGTAGGAAGAGATAGAAGAAGATTCTCATTTTTTAGGGTTGAAAAAATGCTGTTTTCCATCTGCTCGGAAAGAGTCCTAAAGAATAGGATTGATGAAAAAGCTTATGCAGTGGCTTTACCATCGCGGAAGAACACCTCTTCTGAAGATTTGTGGACCAGCGGATTTGTGTATGTTTAGATCTTTAAATGCTCTTGCTACTACACGAGTGCGAAAGTGGATTCGTCCCATTGAAGATTCGACGCACTCAAGTGTAGGCTCAATACTGGCCGCAAAGTGTGCAGTAAGCAAATTGGCCTTGTCCAAAGAGCTTAAAGCTGGGATGTCATTGTAAATGAGCGTTGGGAAGGAGGATAAGGCAGAATTTCTAAAGTTTTTGACGAGTGATCAAAAATGTTTACTTCCTTTGGGACATTGCAGTATTTCTTGCCTCAGTTTTTGGTCGTAGTGAAATTGTACACGCTAAGACAGACGTTATAATCATTCCTGGCTCGTTTGAACTTTTTTCTCCCTCCCTCTGTCGGCTTGGACCCTGTAGGACCGAAAAGACATTTCTCTAACCCTGACAGCCTCTTTCCACCCTCTTTTCTTTTGATTTGATACTCTTTATCCGATGAAGAACAAGACCACAGCCCAACCAAAATTAACCCTGACTTGTAGCACGGAAAATTTGCCATTCGCCTTCCTTAAGGCTCACTTTTTAAGAATTCTTACAACTACCAAGTTTTTCTAGTTCCAAAATATACCTAAACTCTTTGTCATTTAAATACTCTTTTGAAATTCAATTTTATACTCATTCAATACCTCATTTTTATTTTTTTTCTCCTCTTTTCAGTTTCTTAATTGGAAATGATGGAAACATTTACGAAGGATGTGGTTGGCATAAGATTGGTGCTCATACCTATGGCTATAATCGTAATGGAACAGGTATAGCATTTATTGGCGATTTTCAAGGTAAGCTCTTTTATTTAAACAGCGATTTGGAGCAGGGAACGATTTAATGAAACATCTTTAGATTCTCCACCAACAACGAGAGCATATGAAGCTGCAAAGAAACTTCTTCAATGTGGCGTAGAATCAGGAGAACTTGGTCGTAGATATAAATTGCTTGCAGCCCGTCAAGTTCAGGCTACCATCAGTCCCGGTCTTGATATCTACAATGAGCTCCAAACATGGGATAATTGGTCTGAAACCCCTTAGTCAGAGAAATCAACGAACAATACCCCTACTAAAAACTGTAGATAGATTTTAAAAAAAATAAATAAATTATAAAATGGTTAAAAAACAAAATCACCGTTGTTTTAAATAATTTCAAAAAATAATACTTGCGCAAATGGGCCGTGATCTCAGCAATTTAGCATTTGATCTTGTCCCTACACTTTGGGCAAGCATTTGTTGCAATTACCAGAAACTACTAAGCCTTGTCTTCTCGTTTATATGAGTGATTCAACAGATTACCAGCGGTCCCCAGCAATGAGGGTAGCTCCAGAAGTACCCGACCTAACAAAGAAAACACAAAAAAATGTTGGAAAAACATGCTTACTTCTCCTTTTAGTTCAATACACTTACTTGTTCAATGGCTTCGATCCCCCGTTTATAGTGAGAATCGTCGAGCTCCTTAAAATAGCCATCAACCGCAAGCTCAACCTCTTTACTCTTGGCAAATCTTTTACCATCGAGCCACTTTTCCAATTTCGAAAACCGACAATAATTCGAGGGGGCTAAATCTGACGAATAGGGTGCATGAGCAATATGTCTTGATGGAACAAAACTTTTATCTTAGCCAAATGCGGCCGTTTTTTCTTGATTTCATCTTTCAAATGCTGCAATAAGTTCGCATAATACACGCCGTTGATTGTTTTTCCTTTCTGAAGACAATCAATGAAAATTATCCCACGCGCATCCAAAAAAAACTGACACCATGATCTTCCCTGCAGATGGAATGTCTTCGCCTTCTTTGGAGCCGATTCTCCCCTTTGAGTCCATTGTTTTGACTGTTCCTTCATCTCGGCTGTGAAGCGATGGATCCATGTGTCATCCATGGTTATAAATCGACGCAAAAACTCGGCTTTATTACTTTGAAACTTCGCCAAATACTCGATTGAAACATTCTCACTACGCTGTTTTTGTTCCATTGCGAGTAATCGCGGCACCCATCTTGCGCACAGCTTCCTCATGTCCAATTTTTCAGTCAACATGCGATATACACAACTTTTTGAAATGCCTACCATATCTGCTAGTTCACGCACTTTCAATCGACGGTCATTCAATACCATTTTGTGGATTTTTTTCAACATTTCTGGTGAACTTACCTCATTTGGGCCACCACTGCGATCTTGCCAACTCATACGGCCTCGCTTAAACTCTGCCACCCAATATTTTATTGTTGTAAACGAAGGCGCAGACTAACACAGAGTAGAATCCAGTTCCGTTTTGATGTTGGTTCAATTTAGGCCTTCCAAATGAAAGTACCATATAACGATGACCAATTTTTTCCATATTTAAAAATTCATTGAGGGCGTTCACCATTGATGGTTGGCATTTTCTACAATTGTCATTCTTTTAAGCAACAAACGCCGTCTATACGACAGATCGGGTATTTCTGGACGAACCTCGTATGATATTTATATTATGCAGGGTCAATTTGAGTCTGGCAAAGGGCGGACCTTAGGCTAGAAGACCAGACAATTTAGTATGAACGGCCAATCCTTTGATAATATAATGAGGCTGATTGGTTTTTCCAGATTCTAAAACGTACAAAAAACCATTTGGATATCCCCTGATCAAGGACACGCAATCGGACAGGCCGTGTTTTGATCAACGGAAGTCACGCTTTAAGGGCACGCAAACTTGCGATTATCCATTCATGCGAAGAATGCTTGGCGTTGGAAAGTTGCAATGAAAACGGATAGCTCAAACCATTATCACTCGACTGACATCACTTCTTGCACCAAGGTTCCTATATAAGCATGGACACAAATCTCCCACTCTTCGTGGGCTACTGCTAAAGGGATAAGGAGCTTTTAGCTTCATGGGAGAAAACAGTGGTACGAACGAGAGTGTAGCGACGCTACTGTAATGAAAAATGCGTCTTACGAAGTCACCGTGGATAAGTAGTAATGCGAACTGGGAAAAAGCAATGCAGAGTCATGATGAGGGAGAAGAAAAGAATAAATTGAAATGTTTGTCGGCACAACCTAAACCTCATTTATGGTTTGGAAACCAGGAGCTGTGGTGATGAGTTGGATGATTGAAACAACGATATCTATTAATTAAAACAATGTACTTTTTATTCCACGTCTAACTCTATTCAAAATCCACACTGAACTGTCTCTCCTCTAATCTATTATTTGTATTTTTGATATGTCTGTGGCAACTTCACCGCAGAATTAAGTGTCAGCATCCGACAACAGATGGCAGCGTCATCAACAAAAGGGAATTTCCACCACCTGCCGTTGTCGATGGCGACGGTTACAAATCTTTTCCAAAAATATCAGCCACACGCTTCGGTTTAGTGCGCAGCAGAAACTAGTAGTTAATAATACGCATTTGACTATTTTCAGTAAAATAAAGATTATTAGTAAAAATAACTTGTGTTTCAAATCTAAGCTGGCAACCAATTGCCAAAGTGGTGACCCCGACGTGATTCCACAAGTTTCTACGAAAAAATTTTGAATTTTACCCAGGTTTGAAATGGCAAACCCAGGAGCTTCAACTACTGGAAATCTAGCTCCATCTTTAGCTAACACCGCTAACTGTTGGAGATTCTGACGAACTGATGGCAATCGCAGCATTAAGGAATTTAAAAATCCCGCCGTTTTGGAAAATAAACCCAGCCCTATGGTTTGTACAAATTGAGGCGCAGTTTCACAACAACCGGGTAACCTCGGACAACAGCCGTTTCAACGCAATCATCGCTTCCTTGGTTCCAGAGGTTTTGAACGAGGTGTCGGATCTTGTCCAGAAGCCACGAAATGAAGATAAGCATCTGACTTTTAAAAAACATTTAATAGCTAGATTCATTCAGTTCAAAGAACGCCAGCTCAACAGGCTGATGACATCACTTGAGCTCGGTGATAAACGTCCTTCAAGCCTGTTACGGGAGATGAGACGACTAGTAGGACAGAATGTACCTGATGACATGTTGTCCACAATTTGGATGGCAAGAATGCCAAGTCATATACGTGCTATACTGTCAGCTAGTCATAACGCTGATCTCACTACGATGTCAGAGATTGCTGATAAAATTATGGACAACACAACTACTAATGCTGTTTTTGAAACCGAAGTCAGCGATGAAAATCCAAACAGCGTCAACTTTGATAGGCGACTCACAGTCATCGAGTCTACCCTCACCAATCTGACAGCTCTCGTCAACAAATTGGCAGTGAATCAATCTCACGGTAGATCCCGTACCATGTCCCGAACTAGGTCTAGTTCAACGAGGCCTATCTCTCGCGAACCGCTTTCGTCATTGTGTTACTTCCACAAAAAGTTCGGCGAAAAGGCTGTTAACTGCAACAGCCCTGTACCTTCGTCCAAAAAAAACTAGTAAGCCTGTTGTTACCTAAGGCGGTTGACAACAGCTGAAGATTAAACCCCGAATGCCGCCTTTACGTCTACGACAAGAATACGCATCAAAATTCCAGCTTGACTCTGGATCGACCATATGCGTTGTATCTCGTCCTCGAAACTGCACAAACAAAAGAGGACAAACAACACTGCTTGCGGCTAACAACTCCCCAATCCACACGTATGGGCAAATAACTCTCACCTTCAACCTCGGTCTCCGAAGAGAAATCACATGGCCATTTTTCATTGCTGACGTCAAAATAGCAATTACTGGCGCTGACCTACTTGCACACTACGGACTTCTGATCGATTTGAAATCTAAACGCATTGTCGATAACACAACATCACTAAGTGTGCCAGGGAAAGTTCATTCGACTGGAATTACCAGACTATTGTCCTTATTCGGACCTGGACCATATATTAGTCTGGTAAACAAATTCTTCCTGGCCAGCAAGGACAAATGTTCTATCAAATCGAAATCCAACATTATGCAACACTACATCGTTACAGCAGGTCAACCAATTGCTGAACGCCCACGACGACTAACTGGCGACAAGTTGAGGCAAGCCAAACTCGATTTTCTCCGGAAGGGTTACTGCCGTGTGTCCAACAGTCCATGGGCCAGTCCAATCCACGTTGTTCAAAAAAAGACTAGCGGCTGGAGATGTTGTGGTGAATATCGTTGTCTGAACGCACAAACGCAACCAGACAGCTATCCAATACCGCATATCATGGATTTCACAGACAACTTGCAGGACAAGAACTACTTCTCGATATTGGACCTCGATAAGGCGTATTACCAGATTCCTATGTCAACAGAAGATATAAAAAAACACACCTGTCACCACCCCCTTTGGCCTGTTTGAGTTTGTAGTCATGCCAGTCGGACTTAAGAACGCCACCCAAACGTTTCCAAAGGTTCATGGACATGGTTCTACGTGATTTGGACTTTGTATTTTGCTACGTGGACGACATCCTCATCGCCTCTAGTTCAGAAAAGGAACATCTCCAGCATGTGAATCAAGTTCTAGAATGTCTTCAAGAGCACGACCTTGTGCCAAACTTAAAAAGTGCATTTTTGGGAAGTCTGAGGTCACGTACCTCGGACATACAATCAACAAACTTGGCTGTAGACCACCCGAAGACAGAGGAGAGGCTATTTCACACTACTCAAAACCAGTCACTATCTTGGAATTGTGTCGATTTCTTGGAATCGTAAATTATTACAGAAGATATATTCCTCACAGTGCACACATCCAAGCTCCGTTGAACGATCACATCAAGGATTCCAGTTCTTGTTCCGTGGACACACTTGGCTGAGACAGCTTTCGAAAACTGCAAGAACAGCATTAAAAAACAACATTGCTGTTTCACATCAATCCAAAAGCATCATTAATTCTAACGGCCGATGTAGCAGTTGGAGCCAAGTTGGAGCAGGTAGAATCCGGTCAAAAGAAACCAATTGGCTTATTTTCTGCAAGCTTTCAAAAACACAGAGTCAGTACAGCACATACGATCGTGAGCTACTGGCAGTTTATCTTGCTATCCAATTCTGGATAGTCGACGGTTCACAGTGCACAAACCATTGATGTACGCATTTCAGCAGCGTTCCGATAAGGCTTCCCAGCGTCGGTTGAGACAACTAGACTTCATATCACAATACACAACAGACATAACCTACCTACCTGGCGAAGACAATCTACATAGTAGCTGACGCATTATCGAGAATCAAAGCCATATCAATGCCATTGCAGTTTGATCAACATCAACAACTACTAGATGTAGTGAAAAGTGACCTCCTTAACCGCCAGAATGCGCTGCTACTGCAAAAAAGGTTATGGTGCCTTGAAGTCCGTTCATATTTAGGCAGACATGCCAAATTTTCGTGCGATACTGTCTTTAGTTTTCTTTTGACAGCTGATTGTTGTTGACGTGTTTGGCATCATGTTGAGTATGGACAAAAACGATTTTCGTTCTCTCATAAAACATTATTTTTTAAGAGGCAAAACGGCGAAGGAAACAAAAGAAAAGTTGGATAAATATTATGGGGCTAATACTCCGTCAGATTACACCGTCAAATATTGGTTTCGAGAGTTTCGTGGTGGCCGCAACTCCAATACCGATCAAGTCCGCAGCGGCAGTCCCTCCGATGCGGTTACAGAGGACAATGTCAAAAAAATACATGAAATGATGTTGGCTGACCGGAAAGTGAAGGTGCGCGAGCTAGCAGATACCACAAAGATTAGTACTGAGCGCACACGCCGTATTTTGATCAATATTCTGCATATGAAAAAGTTATCCTGCCGCTGGGTGCCGCGAATGCTCACTCCTGACCAAAAACACGAACGCGAGAGCACTTCGAAAGAGTGTTTGGACTTGCTGATGCGGAATCGGGCGGACTTTTGGCGTCGATTGGTAACTGGATTTGGATCCCTCGGACTATTATCTCTTTCCAAACCTCAAAGGATGGCTCATCAATAAAAAATTCAGCTCACGCGAAGAAATCTTCGACGCCAAGGAGGAGTATTTTGCAGACCTTCCGGAAAATTACTTTTCGGACGGGATCAAGAAGTTGCGAAATCGCTGGAATAAGTGTATCAAACTAAAAGAGGACTATATTGAATAAAATAAAAAAAACATTTAAAAAAAATTTTTTTTTTAATTCCCAAGGAGGTCACTTTTCACTCCATCTAGTACATCTGTCAGAACTGCAAGAAATTCTGAAGCAACGGGATTCGTCGCTGAATTTAACCAAATTTACCTTAGAACACGCCATCAAAATTTATTGCGAAGTTTCGGAAAACTCTATTCGGCCATACATTCCTGCATCTTTGCGCCACAAAGCTTTCGAATCAGTCCATGACCTTTCTTATCCGAGCGGAAGGCAAACAAGTCGCCAACTTAGACAAAGGTTCGTTTGGCCAAATATTGGAAAAGTGTCATTAAATTGGTCACGCACTTGCATTCAATGCCAACGTTCAAACGTAAATAAACATACAAAATAACTAATTCAACCAATTCCAGTTCCAAAAGAGAGATTTCATCATGTGCACATTGACATCATCGTTTTGCCACTGTCAAGGCTACAGATATTGTCAGACAGCAATCGGCCGGTTCAGTAGATGGCCAGAAGCTATACCTCTTCGTGACATGACTGCAGAAACTGTTGTAAATTCGTTCTATTCGAACTGGGTTTCACGATTTGGCTCACATGTCCAAATAACAACAGACCAAGGAACGCAGTTTAAGTCTGCCTTATTCACGGCACTCACCAACTTATTGGGGACAGTACGCATTCGAACATCATCATACCATCCAGCATCAAATGGACTAGTTGAACGCTGGCATCGTTCACTTAAAGCCGCCCTTATTTGCCATGAAAAAACCAACTGGGTCGATTCTCCCCCAACTGTTTTATTGGGATTGAGAACAGCGTATTAAGAGGACACCAAAGCTTCTGCAGCAGAGATGGTTTATGGGAAGAGCCTCCGAGTTCCTGGTGAGTTTTTCACAAACGAAAATGCAGTATTCAACCCACAGATTTTCATCGAGAGACATCGTGAGATAATGCGAAAATTTGGACCAAGAGGGACGTCGAACCACGCCAAACCAAAACTATTTGTCTCATCCGACCTCTTGAAGTGCACACACGTCTTACTACGATGCGACACAGTCAAAAAACCACTCCAACAGCCATATACCGGACCGCATCCTGTAATTAAAAGAATCACTAACCAACATATCAATAGACCGACTCAAACCAGCATATATTCATCCGGAAACCATTAAAGCAATAGTCAATCCTGAGAATTTCTCAACTTCAATAAATTTCCATCTCGTAACAAATAAAAGCAAAGCTCAAGCAGACATCCAGTTTCGACAGCGAAGAGTCAGATTTGACATTCCATACTAATCTGACCTTCGTTACTAGAGGGGGAGTACTGTGGTAACTTCACCGCAGAATTAAGTGTCAGCATCCGACAACAGATGGCAGCGTCACCAACAAAAGGGAATTTCCACCACCTACCGTTTTCGATGGCGACGGTTACAAATCTTTTACAAAAATACCAGCCACACAATGCGGTTTAGTACGCAGCTGAAACTAGTAATTAGTAATACGCATTTGACTATTTTCAGTAAAATAAAGATTATTAGTAAAAATAACTTGTGTTTCAAATCTAAACTGGCAACCAATTCAAATGTCTTTATTCTATTACAATAAGTGTGCTGCCACAATACTCCCTCCTTAGTAAGTGTCAGTGGTATGTAAACAAAATTTGACTTTTCTGCCATAGCGGGTTTTGTATCTTGTCTGCTGCTGTCAACTGTTGTTGAGTGTTTGAAGTGGTTTTCGAACGTCATCTGTACGGACAAAAACGAATGGTGAAGTTTTAAGATCTCTTTTCACAAAGCCTGCGCTTGACAAATGGTTACTAGTCGGGGATGGCTTAAGCGATTTCAATGGCCGCTTTTAGCGCACGATGCCAACGCTCTATTAATCCATTTGATGTGGGGTGGTAACAGTCGTGCGGATGTATTTCGCGCCAACTAATCGTGTTAAGTTTCTGAACAATTGTGATGTGAACTGTAGTCCCTGAACAGTGATAATGCGTGCGGGTACTCCAAACCTTGAGAACCATTTCGAAAACAGCTTAAATGCGACGGTCTCCGCTGTAATATCCGCCATTGGATACGCCTCGAGCCAGCGAGTGTATCTGTCTATGCAGGTCAAACAATAGCGATATCCATTTGAAGTTGGTAGACTGCCTATGATATCCACGTTGATGTGCTCAAATCTACGATTAGGGGACACATACGATCCAATGGAGATTTGTTATGACGATGCACGCTAAACACGACCTTTCCCATCGCCGAAAATCTGCCTTCATTCCCGCCCAAAAAAATTTTTTGTTTCCGGGGTGGCTTAATCCGTGAATACTGCTGAAACCCAATTTACGAAAGTAAGGTCGTAGCGACGTTGCAGAAAAATCGCAATAAATTATTCAATCTGTAACTGGAACGATAAAAGGTTTTAATTTGAGTGCAGTGTCGGATACTAACAATTTCTGCAGATCTTTGTCCGTCTCTTGCGTTTTGGACAATTCTTCGCAGTTGATGGTGGCTGACATGTGGATTGCTTCAATGCGGCCACAATATTCTCACGTCCTGGTATATATCGTATGTCAGTTGTCAGTTGACAGTTGTCGTAACTGTCTGGGCGATGCCCTGTCTAATTTTTGGTCGAATGCAAATGACAGCGGCTTGTGGTCCGGATATATTGCGAAAGTACGACATTCCAGCATATGTCGAAAATGTTTCACTGCTTGAGAAGCGGCATATCGCCCTGCTCCAGTACTTTCCCAATTGCTGCAACGTTGCTCCTACGGCCTTCTCCGATGCATCTGCCATGAGTGCTAATTGCGAATCTGAACGTGGGAATGCCAAAAGCGTTGCGTTTCCCAAGTCGGTTTTGCAGCTTCCTTGGCTTCGTTATCCCACTGAACAAGGCTTTCGTCGTTCTTTTTATTACCTCTGATAAGTTGGAACAGGAACAGTACTTGACATTCAGCTGCATTCGGTATAAATCGGCGGTAAAAATTAGCCATAGCAAGGAATCTACGTAGTTCACTGACTGTTTTTGGGTATGTGATTCTCTTTAACGCCTCAATTCGTTTTGGCGGTGGTCGAATCCCCTTTTCGTCGATTATACATTCCAAAAATGTTGCGCTGGTCTGGCCGATTGTGCATTTAGAGATGTTGTTTACAAGTCCATTCTCACGAAGCCTTTGAAACAAACGGATGAGATGTTGTTCGTGTTGTTCGATGTTGTCAGACGATACGATGATCTCGTCAAGGTAAGCGTTAGCGAAATTAAGGTCTTTTAAAACTTCGTCCATGAATCTCTGGAAGGTCTGTCCGGCGTTCCTCAGTCCAAAAGTCAAACTCACGAACTCAAATATACCAAATGGAGTGGTAATGGCCGTTTTAGGGATGTCGTTTGGCTCGACTGGTATCTGGTGATATGTTCTTTTCAAATCTATTGTTGAAAAAATCCACTTTCCCTCTAACGAATGAGTAAAGTCATGCATGTGTGGGATCGGGTAACGGTCAGGTTCGGTTACAGCATTAAGGCGTCTGTAATCACCACACGGTCTCCACTCACCATTAGGTTTTTTGAAAAGGTGGAGCGGAGCGGCCCATGGACTGCGGGAAGGGCGCAAATACCTTGTGCCATCATGGAGAGAAATGGACCTTTCATACGTCGAAATCTCAATATCTTGATCAATGATCAACAAACCTGGAAACAGTTAAACCGGGCCTACAGACCGTAACATAAGAGTGAAATTAAACAAGAGAAGATACGTTTACTTTTTGTTCTTCGGTTATTGCTTTGTACACTCTAGTTGTGGTAGGCCTTGCTACAGACTACCTCGTAGATTTGTATACAGGATCTTCACTGGTGTTACAAGACGGTTAATAGAAGTTTTACAAATTAAAAATAGCAGTAGCTGGAGCCAACAAACTAGACTTTCCAGAAATTATACCAATGCGCTTATCAACATTTTCCAGACAGTAACCACTAACCATGTCCATGTCATGGCTAAGAGGTCGTAAAGGTGCATGCACTAAGTTTAAAATCGGACTAATGGTGCAATCTTAACCCTGTTGGATTTTATACCATCTGTTGGTTTCAGAAAATGGTTAACTTCAAGAAGAATTCCAATGAAATCGATGTTTGCAGTCTGCGTTAACTTTGTCAAAAAGGGAATTCACTGCACTGCCTTATCCCGAGAACGTTGCCACCTACCTGTCATAACATTGGAACCAGAAACAGAAGACAGCAAATACATGAACCGAATGAAGAACACTAGTAATGGCTGCTCTTATAATTATGTACGGATGGTTAGAAAAACTGCTACTAGAAGTGTACACTGCAGGTCAAAAGTATGAAAGAAACAAATTTTTATATCGTAAAAAACTCTTTTGTAAAATAATAATCATGTAAAATAAATGGGGAATATATATGAAACTAAAACAATATTTTCATTTTGTTGCTAACAGAAAGGAATTTATTAAAAAAACTGAAAAAATGTCATCGAAATGCCACATTTAATTCAATTACTTTTTTTTTTACAATTTTTGGCATTCTAACTATC
Organism: Volucella zonaria; assembly: GCA_963966105.1. Taxonomy (NCBI): domain Eukaryota; kingdom Metazoa; phylum Arthropoda; class Insecta; order Diptera; family Syrphidae; genus Volucella; species Volucella zonaria. Next base: position 184,125,808 of record OZ014532.1, read on the forward strand.
AGTTTTTAGATTGTTGTCTGTGGTATATTATACATAATATATTAACATTATTCATAACTCCGTTCCCTCACATTTCCCAGTTGGTTGCCGACCTTCGCTTTTAGATTTTGTTTTTTCTAATATCGGACATGAAGTTAGTGTTATTTCATGATCAGATATCTGTGCCAGGTTTTAACTCTTCTCATGATCTTATATTTTTAACTTACGATCTTCAAATGAATGTGCAACCTTCCCTCAATAAAGTGCTTTTTAGAGACTTCAATAATATCAATTTAGTAGCTCTGCATATTGAATTCTCATTATACGCTTGGGATTTGTGTTGGAATCTCTCAGAAGTTGATGACAAAGTTGCTTTATTCGAGTCAATGGTGTTGGAACTCTTCAACAAATATGTACCAATAAAACAAGTGGTAGTTAAGGATCCGGGGCGCCCTTGGTTTGCCTTAAGTATAAAAAAGCTCATGAGACTTCGAGACAAAGCCTATCGCAGATGGAAGAACTATCCTCCAACTGCGAATAGGACTGCATTTGTTAAGTTGAGAAACTTAATAACCGCTGAGACTCGCAAACAAAAGCAGTTTTGGCAGTTGGGCGTTATTCCCACTAAAAATGGTTTCTCCAACTATGCGGACACCAATCCGGATCTTTTTAATAACTTTTTTGCGACAACATCTGTTTCAGACAGTTCTATTCCTTCCACTGAAGCTAATTTATACCGTAGTTCCTTCAACCTCTTTGGCCCAACATTTTCTTTCCAAACTATAAATAGCGTCGATGTCATTTTTGCCATTAAATCTATAAAGTCTAATGCTATAGGTCTAGATGGAATATCTCTAAGATTTATTAAAATAATTCTTTTTCATGTGGTTGATACGCTTACTCATATTTACGAGTATAACTGCTGCCTTGTTAAATCCTGCTTTCCCTCCACCTGGAAACTTGCAAAAGTAATCCCTATTCCGAAGAATTGCAATCCGTCTGGATACGCTGACTTTCGCCCAATAAGCATTCTCCAGAGTTTATCAAAAGTTCTGGAATATATCATTAAGAATCAACTTCAAACTCACGTTGACTCACTCAATTTGATAAGCCTGCATCAATCTGCCTAACGTGCAAGTCATAGTTGTACTCGTACTACTGCACTTTTGAAAATAGTTGATGATATTCGTCTAAACTTTGACAAATCTTATATAACCCTACTATGTCTTTTAGATCTCTCAAAGGCATTTGATTCAGTAAATCATGAAAAATTGTATCGGAAGCTCATTAATAGCTTTGGTTTGGGTAATAGAGCTGCTGAGCTTATTCTAAACTATCTTAGCGGTAGGTATCAGCAGGCTTCATTAAACGGAAAAATGTCAAGTAAGGTAAGACTATATAATGGTGTTCCTCAGGGGTCAATCCTAGGTCCATTGCTTTTTGTCCTATTCATTAATGACCTACATCTTGTTTGTAAACAGGCCAATGTACATCTATTCGCTGACGATGCTCAACTATATGTTTCCTGCCCGCGAGCTAAAATTGATAGTTGTGTCAGTCAATTGAACGACGACTTAGAGGCAGTTCAACTTTGGGCTTCTTGTAATGGGCTTCGACTTAACGCCAAAAAAACCTTATGATTGCCTATTGGAAAGAACTTAGGGCATGTTGAAGAATATCCATATGTTTATCTGTCTGAAGATAAGATTAGTTATTCTAATAGTTTCAAAAACTTTTCTGTTATCATTAATAACTCTCTTAATGCCAATGATCATATTAACTCTTTAGTTAGAACAATTTACATTGGCTTGCTGTTGATGTGGAAATCTGTCCGTTATACTTCAGTTGAAATCCGGCTAAAATTAGTTAGATCCTTACTTGTACCACACTTGTACTTGTAAGTTATACTCTAGTTTGGTTTACAGCTCACTGGACATCGGCATCACTCAGAAAATTGGAACTCGCTTTTAACTCCATGATAAGATTTGTGTTTCACTTGCGTAAATTCGATCACGTTTCTAGGTTTCGAATGTCAATATTAGGGTGTTCATTATTACAGTATTTGACTTATAAATTATAAGAAGCCACATTACTTATATTGCAAGATACAGTTTCCTAGATCATCTAGGACTTGTACTATTAATACTCCTAATTTCTTTTACTTAGAAAGTAGCCGTCTGTTTTTTGTTCACTCTGTTAGGCTGTGGAATTCGCTTCCATTTGAAATCCGGCGTTTGGCCGGAACAAGAAATTTCAGTGTATCTATTCGGTTTTTTTAGGGATCTTTGGGGCATACATGGCACTAGCATTAATCAATAGATATTTGGTATATATATACAAAAATACATGGCACCGCTTAATTTGTAAATTTTGTTTGACAGAATACGTTTTTTTTCTTTTTACATTTCTTCAGTATTTACATTTCATTAATATCGTTGAAAAATTATTATTATTATTGTTTTCTCCTGATTGGAATGAAATTATTTATATTTTTTTTATTATTATTATAATAACGACTTTTTTCTTTTCCCCTTTTTTTTAATTGAATTATTTATTCGTGCATGTACTTGTAAAAGAGCATGGCTCTTATTTGTACAAACCGCTGTAATTATTAATTAAATAAAATAAAAATAAATATTTCTCCAGCAATTGCGTATCCTACATAGCAGACGCTTCTATCCAACTCCTCCTCAACAGCTCAATAGGATTTATATCTGGTGACTGCGGCGGAGATATTATGATTTATAAGATTTCTTCTCCTGCTGAGATATGAATCCTTCGTCAATTAATCTTAGTCCGGAGGTCACAGCGTCTTCTTACAATTTGTATGCTTCCTTATTCATATTTCCAATCACTCTAACCACTCCACTTAAAGAGGAATATCTCCAGAGCGTGACAGAACCGTCCTCGTGCTTGAACCGCGCAGTCCAGTGGTTCAGCGCTGCGTTTGACGAAATCTCTGTGTTTTATGCCAAAAAATATCTCGAACTTGGATTCATCGCTCCATAAAACTCAGTTGAAATCTTCCTCCGTCCAGTCTTTATGCTTTTTAGCCCATTCTAACCTTTTTTGCTTGTTTTGTGGGCTCAGCAGCTCGCCTAGATAGTCCAGCATGTTTTAATTTTCGTTTGACAGTTGTCAAGGGCAGCGGTTTATTCCATGTTTGACTTATTTCAGCGCATATTTCGGGTGCTGTTTTCCATCTACTTCGTTCGCTTGTTGTGACCCAATTCCCGTATTTTAGTTGTAGCTTTAGGACCTTCTAACCGTGATTGATCGTCAAGACTTTCGGTTTGAGCGTGACATTCAATGGTATCATATATTGACACCTTCAATAGCGAAGCCGTTTCCCGCTGGGATTTGCCTTCTTTAAGAAGGATGATGATGGAGATCGTCGCTTCTCGATTGTAGTGTCCGCGACTCTTCCTATTTTTAACGAGTTTTTTACTCAAGACGCGAGTAATTTCAAATAAATTCTTCTGACTTTAAAGTGTTGCTCTTATGTTAGACCCTTGCAATTCGAGTCAACAAATTTTAGGACTTGAGAATCCTTTTTATGTTGTTAGTCCTAAACAAGTGCAAGAATCAATAAACACAGGCCATAAAATTGAAAAATTATGAAAAACCTAAACACTTCTCACTAAACCACAAAAGTGGTTTTCCCACCACTCAAAAACGTGTCTGTAAAATCTGAAGGTGTTGTGTATTATACAGGTAAAAACCTAGTGTAATTTATAAAATTTAATCTCCATGCATGAAAGAAGTTAGTTCACTAGGGTGGTCTCAAACTTTTAGCCTGCAGTGTAAGTGGAAGCATAATGAGGGAATGTTTTCATAATACGAGTATAAACATCATTTTGACTTTGTTCCAGGATGTGTGGTTTATGTTCTGTCAGGCCGTAAAGAAGGCAAACACTGTAGCTCAATTCAGGATTAAAAATATAATTCGTAAACATATCCCTTTTCTTGTAAACATTTCAAGCAATGCATTTGTGGCGGCACAGGACTTATTGATTTTGATTGCCTTGTTGTGGAGAGATAAGCGGAAAACATTCACACAAAAGGACATAAAAAGTATGAAGGAGATCTAAAAGAATCAGGGCACTTTACTACAGCGACAATCTACCCGCGGTCCTATCTACTGAAGTAGATGGACGAAGATTCTGGAAGTAGGTACCTACCGACGTACTTTACAGTTCAAATTTTCTGAGGCTGTGTCATGACCAAAACCCTGGACCTGACGGAAGCTTCTGGGCAAACAAGAACGGCTCTCGCTTCCTGTGGTCTTAGACAAACCACGAGACTGGGGTTGGCCCACGTCTATACTAGCTATCGTAAAAGAATAATTGCTGCTGATGGTTACTGAGACTATCAGCCTTCTTCGTTAAATAAAAGCTCCCACACATGAATAATATATGTAGGCGTATTAATTACGGCGAATCTTAGTTTGAAAAAGCATTGCCAACTTAAATTGGCTGAGGCGAAAAAAGCTGTTTCTTCAGTATGGGGCCGATGCATCAAAAATAAATATATTGAGCACAGCTCTAAGATTAAATTATTTCGTGCGATTGCTGCCTCTATATTCAAGTTTGGGTTTACTGCCAGTTTGAAGAGGTTGAAAGATTCCTGAGATATTTTCTGAAACGAATGTTCCGGTTACCAAAGTCCACTCCAGTGCCGCCCCTATTTTTAGATGCGCTTAAACTGCACTTTGAATATGTTATAAAAGTACTGGAGATGAAAGAAGAACGGCTTCCTAGACTAGTGCTCAGGCGAGCTATTACGACAAGGGGAAATCTTATCAAAAAGTGGGAGGAGTTGGGGGATAACATCGGTCGAAATGTGCGCATTGCCACAGACATTACATATCACTGCTGATTTAAGGAAGATTTTTACAAAACTATTAAAGAGAGCAAACTCCACTTTGTACGATAAATGTAAAACGAAAGCAGTAACTTCACAACATAGAATACTTTACAGTCAATTGAATTATAATCTTCACAGCACACGTACTTTCTCCATCGCTTTCCGCTGAAGATGATTAATTTAATATTCAAAGTAAGAGGTGAATTAGTCAATTTAAATTACATCCCACATCGTCCTGACCTGGCAATTCTATGTGGCCTGTGTAACCTACAAGAAAGGGAGGATTCAGTTTTCAGTTCAGTTTAAATGTATTTTTATTTTCTTAATTAATTTACTCTTACATGCTAGACAAAAAAAATGCTTAAAAATTAGCTGAAATAACTTACAAATAATATTATTATTAAGAAAAGACAGGTACCGATGTACATTGTTTTTAAATGTTTGCAAGTTATAACGACCAGGAAACACAGAGGTAGGCAGGGCATTCCATAAGCGAGTTGTACGGCTTAGGAAAGCATCACGATATTTTAGAGTACGTCCGAAAATGGGCTTGAGGGTAAACTGATGAGCATTCATAGCGAGACGGGTGTTACGGTTGAAAGTTTGGTGGTGGAAATAGCGACAAAACAAAGTGAGACAGGAGACATTACGTCGGTGTTCGAGGGTGTCAATTGATTGACTGATATTAGTATCACCAATGAGTTTTATCGCACGGTTTTGAATCCTATCGAGCAGGTGCAGAGATGTTTTAGGAGCACCTGACCAGATGTGGGCATTGTACTCCAGTTTTGGGCTGATAAATGCCTTATATATTGTGGCCAGGTCAGAGGGGGTAAAATATTTCTTACATCGCTTGAGGAAACCTAGACATTTCGCAGCATTTTTGGCGACATCGAATATGTGGTCATTCCAACGTAAGTTGTCACTGACACACATACCGAGAATGGAAAGTTTATCGGTTCCAACGATGCAAGTGCCATTCATGGATAATGGCTGGGTATTTGAATTTCGCTTTAATGACAGCAGACAGCATTGAGTTTTGGAAGCATTAAATTCCACTCGGTTGATAGTTTCCCAATTGGTTATGCTGTTAATGTCGGAATTTAATGAGCTTAGCATACGTTGCCGTTCCCGTTCTACAGCCGAAGAGCAGGGACGTGAGTCCAGGAACGAATATGAGAAGCAGAGTACTGATGAGTACTGTCATCAGCAAAGGAATAAATTGGATTAGAAGTAGCGGACAAGAGATCATGAATGAAAATTAAAAAGAGTGTCGGAGACAGAACGGAGCCCTGGGGCACACCAGTATTTATTTTGTGAATATCAGACTTGAAACCGTCCAAGACAACTTGAATTGAACGTTCCGAAAGGTAATTTCTAATCCATTGAAGAAGAGGGTCATCGATCCCAAGAGCACGCATTTTCGACAAAAGAGCCTGATGCCAAACTTTGTCAAATGCCTTAAAAATATCAAGTGCAACTATCTTGCTTTCGCCAGATTGATGTAGGCTTTGGTTCCACTTTTCGGTGAGACATGCCATCAAATCAGCAGTGGACCTGTTGCTACGAAAACCATATTGCCGGTCATTGAGAAGTTTTCGTGTTTCGAGATATTTCATGAGCTGACGGTTTATCAGCGTTTCCATGACCTTGGAAAGAAGGGACGTAAGTGCAATGGGTCTGTAGGAGGAGAGAGAAGAAGATTCGCCTTTTTTAGGGACGGGCTAGACAAATGCTGTTTTCCATCTGCTCGGAAAGAGTCCTAAAGAGTAGGATTGATGAAAAAGCTTACGCAGTGGTTTTGCCAGCGTGGAAGAACACCTCTTCAGAAGAAGGGGAGATATACCATCTGGACCAGCGGATTTATGCATGTTGAGATCTTTAAGTACTCTTGCTACTACACGAGTGCGATAGTGGATTCGTCCCATTGTAGATTCGACGCGCTCCAGCGTAGGCGGGGATAAAGCACAGTCTGGGAGTGTTGAGCTAGCCGCAAAGTGTGCGGCGAGCAGATTGGCCTTGTCGAAAGAGCTGACAGCTGGAATGTCATTGTAAATAAGCGTTGGGATGGAGGATGAGGCAGAATTTTTACTGCCTTTGGGACATTGCAGTATTTTTTGCCTCAGGTTTAGGTCGTATTGGAATTTCACACGCTTGAGAAGGACGTTGCAGTCATTTCTGACTTGTTTAAACTTTTTTCGGTTTTCCTCTGTCGGGTTGGTCTTGTAGGACCGAAAAAACAATTCTCTAACCCTGACAGCCTCTTTACAGCTCGAGTCGTACCATGCCTTTTCTTTTGGCTTGACACTCATCATCCGATGGGGGATAAAGCATCTCATTCCAAAGAGAATAGTTTCTGTGATCATGTCAGCAGCGGCATCCACGTCGTTATCGAGGAAACATAACGACCAGTTAAAATTCCTAAAGAAGTTGTTAAGTCCGCTCCAATTGGCTTTCTCGTAGTGCCATACGATTCTTTTAGGAATCTTTTCTCTAACTGTGTGGTGGGTGTACGAGAATTTAGCTGATATGACACAATGGTCCGACGAACCTAGAGGGGAGAGCACATCAATGCAGTACTTATCAGGGTGAGAAGTTAAAAACAAGTCCAGGGTGTTGGCGGTATGACTATCAACGTCTGGTATGCGTGTGGGCTCATTTACAAGCTGGGTTAAGTTATTTTCCGCAGCGAAGATCTCAACACACCGTCCTTCGGGTGTTGTCTGTCCAGAATGACGAAGCCACCCAGAATTGTGTATATTGAAATCGCCCGTAATCACGATTTCAGTATGAGGATACAGGGATACAATTCCTTGAATGGAATCAGACAGCGCATCAAACTCGTGGAAGGTCGAGTTGCTGTCCAGTTTGAGGCTTCTGTAAATAAAGCAGTAGCGGATAATTTGCTTACGGAGATGGAATTTTAACCACATGAAATTGAATTCCGGATTGGAACAGGGACTACATTGTGGTAGAATTTGGTAAGCTACATCACTACGCACATAAATGTCGAGACCGCGGTGAGATAAGAATAGTGGCACTAGTTCGTAGCCACGTAGCTTCAGATCAGAATGATCTGAGAGGTGTGGGCGGGGATGTGCCTGTGTTTCACTAAGTGCCAAAACAGCTGGTCTGTATTTGCAGACGTGGACGTACGCAGAAAAGTGATTACTTTTTAGCCCGCGTATATTGGCTACGTCCACCCTGAATTCCCTGGTCATAATTAAAAAACAAACACAGTAAAGACAAACACCGACGACACTAAGCAAGGCTGCGAAGTGAAAATTCTGACGGTGGTTTACCGAATCTAACTTATACCTACTTAAAACTATGTAAGCCGGCCATGGCTAAAAACACTCTGCTTGACATGAAGCTACCTATTACTTGAGGAATTCTACGACGAATCCTCCTCTCCTTCAACTAGTCACCAAAATTGTTGGTGCTGCCGAGCAACATCCCTCATGTCGCGACTCCCTACCGCCCTACTGAACCGGATACGCTCCGCACTGCCATGTGCGACGTCTCTGTCGTAGTTGAGTCGCCTGTCCGCAGCTGTTCGAGGGACGTGGAAGATTAGCGGCACCGCCAATCTGTCCTGGATCAGACCTTTGCTATCCAGATAGAGGAACGTTTCTGGAGGAATAAAGCCGTCAAATCGAACTCTCTCGTAATACATATAATTGGGGTAGTAAGCCCCGGAGATCAGGTTGTTCGATGAGGTCATTGCTCTTGCAATGTGCCTTCGAGTCAACTTAATGACGAAATGGTGATGTTCTTCCAAATGGTGATGTTTTTGTTAAAACCGATTTTACCTCTCTTAATAATCTCCATAGGTTTGAACATTGGGAAAATGTATTGAATTGAATGTAATCCTTTCACTGCCTTCTCTAAGTTTATCAAGACACTAGAATACCATATCCTTCAATGTTCCAAAAAAAAATAGTAAAAAAGAAGAACAAGTTAAAAAAAACTCAAGCCTTGGATATCTTTTGATTTATTGAGAAAAATCAAGAATAAAACTAAATTATACAAAAAGAAAATTAATAATCCTGACAATGAAAATATCAAGACTAAGTATAAAAAAATGTGTAAAGATATCTGTAAAGATGTTTTTCTACGTAAAAACAATTACTATCTTAACAAATTTAGTGAGGCCCATGGTAACTCCAAAAAGAAATGGGAATTAGTTAAAGATATATTAAATGGATCGAATCGAAAAGAACAGCTCCTGAGTATAAAAGTAGACACATTTAATAAGTTCTTTTGCTCGATATGTGCTAAGGTAGTTTCCGATTGTACTGATTCATTCTCTATCTGTAATTGCTTAGCTCAGGAAGGCTCATGTCCTCAGAGTTTTTTCTTTGACCCTATAATCTCTTATGAAGTATATAAAATTATTAAGGCTCTTAAAAATTCTAACACACAGACGTCTGATGGATTTTCAAACAACTTCGTTAAAAATATAGCTTTAAACATCTATAATATTCTATGTTTTATGTTTAACAGTAGCGTTTTATGTGGTGTGTTTCCAAATTATTTAAAAATAGCTGAAGTGATACCTTTGTATAAGAAAGGCGATAAAACCTTAATAAACAACTATAGGCCTATCTCGTTACTGTCGGTTTTCTCGAAAATTTTTGAAAAAGCTGTTAAAATAAGAATGGTCAGTTTCTTAGAAAGAAATCGTTTTTTCAGTGATTGTCAGTTTGGCTTTCGTTCTGGTTGTTGAACTGAGGACCTCCTTAAATTCTGCGCTGAAATATATAACGGTTTTAATAATAGAAACTTAACCGCTGCACTCTTCATAGACATAACTAAAGCCTTTGATACTGTAGATCATGATATACTTCTGAGTAAACTCTACAAATGTGGTTTTAGAGGTATTATTCATGATTGGTTTCGATCCTACATTTCCAATAGAGTGCAACGAGTAAAAATTAGTGGCGTCTTTAGTTCCTTACGTTCTGTCCCTGTCGGTGTTCCTCAAGGTTCTGTTCTTGGTCCTGTTCTATTTCTTATATTTATTAACCCATTATTCTTACAAAAATATCAAAGCAAAGTCACTGCATTTGCGGACGATATGGCGTGTGTTTTCACAAGCAATTCAGCATTAAATTTTTGTGCTGATATCAATCCTGATATTGAAACTCTAAGTCATTGATTCAAAATGTATAAAATGGTTATTAGTGATAAAACCAAAATTATGATGTTTAATCAGAGTGGAATAGAAGTATACTATGGACCTTTCGTGTTTCATAGTAGCAACTGTAATAGATATAAGCATAGTATGACTGTTTGTAATTCTGATGTAAGTTCACAGACGTATTTTGATAAAAAAATCTTGCTCTGACAAATGTTTTGGTATAGTTAAAGTTAATCAGTTCAAATATCTTGGAGTTCTGCTTGACTGGAAGATGAATTGGTCGGTACACACAACTGCGCTTAAGAAGTATCAGATGGCAGCTATTAGACAAATCTATTTTGTAAAGTCTTACTGCTCACAGGATCTTCTAAAGCGTATTTATTATGGTTTAGTGCATTCTAAACTGAAATATGGTTTATCTTCCTGGATGTGGCACTCACTTTAATAAAATGCATCCTCTCCTCATAACACAAAAACATGTTATTCGTCTTATTTGTAACAAAAACCGACGGTATAATAGCTTGGTGCTTTTTAAAAACCTTAACATTTTACCTTTAAAACATTTATATTACTATAAATATTCTTCAAAAGATCTGGCTATTTATTAAATAGACGCTCATCTAACTACCGACTTAGAATAATTGAACTAAATCTCGTCCAAGTACCTCATCACATTGTGCAAATCTTTTTTAATTTTTTTACGACCACAGCTCCTAGACTTTTTAACAAGCTACCTTATAATATAAGACGTATACGTAATGAATCCAGTTTCCTCAAACAAATGAAATCATGGCTTTTAGACTTAAACTACAGAGATGTTATTGAACTGCTTTGTATATTGACATAGATAATTTTATATTTAAATGTATTTATATTTTTTTTGCTTTTTATGTTAATTTCTATTAATTACCATCTTTTCATATTTGTTACTGCTTTTTACGTTATTCTTTAATGACCCTACTTATTCAATTTGTAATTTAATTATTAATCGTTTTTGCCTGTGAATCTGCTCTCGCTTCTAGTTCCTTAAGAACTATAGATTGCAGATACTTTTTTCTTCTTAATAATAATAAGACAAGTCCTAAGACAAGCCCTCTCAAACACCCGAATCTTTTCCAACAAACTTGCTCTCACGTTGAACCACACGGTACAACCAAATATGTTACAAGCATAGGCTGGATAAGGACCATGTAGCAGATCACCTTCACCCTCATATCGAGTTGGCTGTTATAAAACAGTCTCTTTGTAAGGGCAAAAGCACCTCTGGCTCTGGCCAGAGCAACATCTCTGTTATATGTTTGTTAAAATACAGATATTGATCTAGCCAGATCCCAAGGTATCTGACTACATTTCGACAAGCAAGTGGCTGTCCATGTTGTCCGACGATAGAGAACTTCCGCCAATTCTTTCTGGTATCCCTAGAGGCCCCAGACAAAGGCGTCCTAAACAGAATGGTTTCCGACTTCTGAAAGTTGATTTTCAACTTCCAGTCGTCGCAATATCGTTTAATTTTGTCGAAGTCACGTTGCAAGAGTATATTAATGACCTCAATCATTGGACCTGATCTGTACGCGATTAAGTCGTACGCTATGGCATGGTGGAGTGAACCTATCAGATCACTTGTGTAAATGTTAAATAGGATCGGCGAATTTACAGCACCTTGTTGCAGACCGTTTTTAATGTTAAATACTCCAGCGGAAGTCACATCGCCATTCTTCACAATGAACTGTCTACTGGAGAACATATCAAAAAGAATATACAGAAGTGGTTTACTAATGCCCAACCTGTCCAGAAGAGTCCCACTAACCATGTGGTATCGAAGGCCTTTTCAAAGTCAATCAGGCAGGCACCAGTGCACTGTTTCTTGCCTTTGTTCCATTGGATATCAGAACCCAGTTTAGACGCAGCATGAATGACATCATGCCCCGCCTTGAAACCGAATTGATTATCCGGAACTGTATGTTTGTCCTCAACCCACTTAGTCAGGATCACCTTCTCGAAAACCTTACTGAAGTTTGGAAGAAGACTGATCGAGCGAAGATTCGCCGGATTAGATGTATCTTTATTCCTTTTGGGAATGGGGTGTACCACCGCAGTTTTCCAATGCGCTGGATAATGTATATGGCATAAATGTCCACCGCTTCTAGCGGGAGATGTCGAATCACAATTTTCGGTATTTCATCGGTACCCACTGATTTCTTACTTCTAAGTGATTCGAAGATCGTTTGAAGCTCTTCCTTCGGAATGAACAGTGGTAATGCCCTTTCGTTGGTGATGACATTATTTGCCATATTTTCGTCACTGAACTGGGTGAAACCCGAGCTCTCGAATCGCCAATTCACAATTTCATTTAGAAAGCAGAAGTTGTACACAAGGACTCGACTCTCCAGGTCGTGGCTTGTGCCAACGATGTCATTCGCCTTGTACACTTTCTGGAAAGTCGCTCCTATAGCCTCTACCTTCTCCTGCGGATCCTCGATCACAAAGAAATTGTCATCATCAACAGCCTCATTTGGATCTATACCTGCTGTTACAAGTATTTGTTCGTTGTTCGTCGTTCGGGCGATTTTGATTATTCCTCCGAAATATCTTATTTATTTGCGGGAACATATTCGGGTTGCTGGTGTTTACAACCCAAATTTTGTTGTCCCAATGCAAACTTACAGAATTTCTGTAATTTTCTTTTATTAATATCTAGAGGTTTTTAATCGACGACTTCAATGTCCTGATCTCCGGGTTATGTGTGTCAGGAAACTGTCTGTATAAGGTTTTTAGCCTTGATAGCAGTCTGCTTTTATGTCGGTGCAATGCGTCAATAGTTGCGTTGCGGAATAAGTCTTCGTTGTCAGCGTATTGATACCGAGGTATCGTTTTGTTCATTGTTCGTTTGATTGTCTCGTCCATTAGTCTTAGACATCTGTCAATCTCCTCGTTTGACAGATTTCTGTTTGACGGTGGGTAGAGCGAATTCGAGGAGAGTGCTCTTGTCAGTATTCTTGAGAAGTGCGTCCAACGCAAGTTACCATAATTGTAGGAATGCCTTTGAACAAACTCTTCCAATTCCACAGTTTCGTTGGGAACAGTTATTTCGGTGCAGAGACCGCAATAGTCACTGTCATACACGAAAGTGCGTAGACAGTTTGTAGTTAGTTGGTTAGTGCACGTCAGTTGTATTCGTGAGTCGAACAGCAGGAGATCCAAATAGGACCCGTGTCTGGGAAACGACAGACTATCCGTCGCCTTAAGCCCGAGTCGATACATTATACTGTGGTGACCCCACCTCTAGTATTTGGTGTATAATTTCCCCAATCTCTATGTTTGGCATTGAAATCTCCGCCGATAATAAAATAGTTGTCTTCCAATTCCAGCCTCAGGAATCGAAAAAGTGTCTCGAGCTCTGAGATGAATAAGGTGGATTGAGTAGCCTTAGGTGCATAGACAGACACCATGTACAACCACTACGGAGAAGGATGTAGATGGCGCATGGTTCCAGCACCTGAATCCACACGACTGTATACTCTTATGAAACGCAGTCCCTTTCTTGTAAAGATCGCAACACCTCCTCCTTGAATGGAATTGGGACGATTTCTTCGTAATATTTCATATCTTCTGTGTCTTTTGGTAAGCTTAGTTTCGCTAACCAAAAGCACAAGAAAGGGAGGATGTATACCATTTTATTGCCAGATGTCCTATTTTAAGCGAAATTCGTGTGAGATACTTTGGTGTAAACAAAATGGATATGAATGATGTTCTGAACGGTGAACTTGGTTGGGAAGCTTTGTATAAATACACTTCAATCGCACTTGATTACAGAACATGTATTATTGAAGGAGACTTCTAAATAAATATATGTGTTGATGGAGTATTTTTCCATCAATAAAAGACCAAAACTTTAGAACTCCGTTTTAAACTTTTATTTTAAATACTTAAACGTAAAAAAAGAAAAAAAGGAAAAGACTAAAATTTTCGTTTTTGGGTTAGGTTGTTGAAAAAGTCAGTAACAGTAATTTTCATCTACACGCTGTTTTTGACAATTCATTTCCAGAGTTATGCCAAGTTTCGCTTCTGTGTTTCAAGATTGATGATGTTGCCTGGTTTGCCAACACTCCCCCCTGGTAAGCTGGAGCTCTGTGCCAGGTTACCATCTTGAACCAAATCTGGTCTGTTGACATCTAAAAGTGCGAGTTTGGTAGCTGGCCTAGTGTAGCATCCTGACGATGTGCGAACTAAAGCGCTGCGTACCTGGCCGTTCTTTCCTGGAAATATCTCAGCAACGATTCCTTTCGGCCACTGGTTTCTCGGAAACTGTGGGTCTACTACGACAACAACATCGCCGATGTTGATCGGCCTTGTCTGCTTGTACCACTTAGTTCGCCTAGTCAACGTCGGTAGGTATTCTTTCAGCCAACGTTTCCAGAATGAGTTGGCAAATTGTTCGCATGTTGTCCAACCTCCTTTCTTAAGAACGATACCATCGTCGTTAAATTCGTCGAACTGATTTTTACCGTTTGATGATCCCAGAAGAAAGTGGTTCGGTGTTTGAGCTTTATCGCTATCGCAGTCTAAGGGGATATAGGTTAATGGCAGCGAATTGATAATATTCTCGACTTCAGCCATCATACTTAAGAGAATTTCATCCGAAGGGTTTCGAGAAAGATGCATCCCCGTTAAAACTTGCTTCACAGAATGTACCATTCGCTCCCAACTCCCCCCCATATGCGCCGATGCTGGTAGTATGAAACTCCATTTTAGATTCGATCCTACGAATTCGTTAATGATTTTTCCACAATCCATCTAATCAACTGCATCTTTTAGTTCCTTTCCTTTCACCACGAAAATTAGTGCCACTATCACTAATTATTTCCAACGGTGTACCTTTAACCTTTTAATAGCTAGGATACATGAATCTGCCGAGAGGCTGTGAGCAATTTCGATGTGGATTCCTCGAATCGTTAGACAAGTGATAAGGACTCCCCATCTCTTCTCTGAGTGTCTTCCAACTCTTACGTTAATTGGCCTAAAATAATCTATCCCTATGTAGGAAAACGGATGGGTAAACGACTTTAATCTGCCTGGTGGTAGCTCTCCCATTAGCGGAGGTATGGGTTTTGCTTTGTTGTTTTTACAGTCTTGGCAGTAGTTGTTCGCAATTTTCTTTACCGTGGCTCTGAGTGATGGAATGTAGTACAATTGTTTTAGTTCATTTATTACGGTTTCGTTATATTGGTGATGAAAGCGCAAATTAAATTCGTAAATTATTAGGCCGAGTGCTTGGCAATATCACAGTCGCTTTGTATCGAATGATGCATTTCTAGCGGCATAAATACGACTATTTATGCGGAGAACATTATTTGTGTCGATATATGGTGACAGCTTATATAGTGCATGCGTCTTTCCTAAAACCAAAGAATTTGGATTAGTACTTCAAGATACAACCTCTTCTGGATACGTCTCCAATTGGCATTGTCGATATAAGTAATTCTGAGAACGACTCAAATCATTTAGAGATAAAAGTATCCACCCGCTCGCCGATCTTTTTCGACACTTAATGTCAATGAACTTGAAGACGTAGGCAAGTGAACGCAGGAGTCTATTCCATCTGGAAAAAGCGTGTGTAGTCTATAATACTTGCGTTGGTTTTCATGTGCTGAACGTAGTGCACCCAAACTTCCTCCATAGTAACAAACTCACGCGATTCATCCCTTGGCCATTGATCTTCCTTTTCGTAAAGAAATGCAGGTCCATTATACCACCGACATTCAGATGCAAATTTTACGTTATGTTTCCATTTTGTGGCTTCGTCTGCAACATTTTCGTTAGTTGGAATCCATCTCCAGTCACTAGGGTCCGTCGCTTCAATAATCTCCCCGATTCTAAAGGCTACAAAGTGTTTATATCGAAGGTGCTCTAACCTATGACCTAATCCAATAAAGGACTGTTTTTGAGTCAGTCCAGAAAAGTGTCTCGCACAAATTGATTTAGACAAACGAACACCTAATACAGCAGCTTCTAGTTCGAGTCTGGGTATCGATGTATCTTTAAGTGGTGCCACTTTTGCTTTTCCACCAACGAGAGCACACTCAATTATATTTTCAGATGAAATCCGAAGATATGCGACTGCAGCGTATGCATTTTCACTTGCGTCCACAAACATATGCAATTGAACGTTAGGTTTGGTACAATGCTCTATATTTTTTAGGCATGGGCGACTAATAATAACGTTTTGTACCATAGGCAGGTGATTCACCCAATCACACCATTCTTCAAATTGTTGTTCCCGTATTTTTTCGTCCCACTGAACGGATGATCGCCAAATTTCTCTTAAAACAATTTTTCGCTTAATCAAAAAATGTGCAATTAATCCCAGCGGGTCAAATACTCGTATACTCATTAATGATTTCAAGACTTCTCTCTTTGTTGGACATACGAGTATTTGCCCTGACAGTATACCCGGTTTAAGCTTAGGACATTTTATCAGAAACGAAAAAGTATCTCTTTGGTTGGACCACCACATCCCTAGTATTTTTTTGCTGAATAGTAGAGCCATTCCCTTCGGTGATTTTTTTTTATACAGTGTTCATGTATTTCAGCATTGAAAGCACGTAAGACATTTTGCGAATTTGAAATGAAATTATGAATCTGAAAGCCAGCTTTTGAGTGTATTTTTGTTACAGCTTTCGCTAACTCGATTGCTTCATCTTCTGAGTCGACACTGTCCAGATAGTCGTCGACATAGTGATTCTCACTGGCATTTTTATTTTTAACAAATTGAGCAGGTTGCTCCAAATATCATTACTCTCATGACATATTCCTCAATTTGCCTAGTTGTTGTGTCTCTCCACAAGAAACGTTGGGCGTTTTGATCATTTTCGCTGATAGAAATCTGGTGAAACATTTCCCGTATATCGGCACATATTGCTATTTTTCTCTCTCTGAACCGATATAAAACGGAGCATAAAGATGGTAGGGTATCTGGACCACTCAGTAGAACAGAATTCAACGACACGCCATCAACCTTCGCTGGGTTTGCTTGGATTAAACACTGGAAAAATTTGTAAATACCACTTTCGTGAATTTTTACTACAAGATTCTTCTTTGCTAAGTTTTCGTGCATAGCCTTTTTCCAAATATTTATCGATTTCTTGTTGCAGTTTTGTCGCCAGTGCGGGTTCTTTGGACATTCGCGACTCTAAGCATTTCAAACGACGTTCAGCCATTCGACGGCTATCGGGTAGTATATCTACATCATTTTTCTATAGAAGCTGCACTATAAACCGGTTTCCTTTGCGATAAGAATTGCGTTCCAAGATTTGTTTAGCCTTTAGGTCATCTGTCGACAGTAATTTTTTGATGGATTTCGAATCAACATTCTCTATCATAAAATGCCTTTTAACTACTCGTAGTTGATGTAGTTCGTTGTCTAACTGAGGTTGACTTTCACAAACGTGTAAATTGCTGTTGTCTTCTCTTTTGTGCAGATACCGTGAACTACCCATCCTAGCCGTGTTTTAGTGACAACTGGCACGTAGAGAGACGGCTAAATTCCAGTGGTCTAATCCGATTAAGATTCGCGGTCTTGCACCTGAGTAGGAGGATAAGGGAATACCGTTTAGATGACAGTAGCTTTTTTTCATCTTCTCCGCATCAATTGATTGTAAAGGTAAGTTCAATGACTTTATGGTTTGCACATTTGAGAGCTCGTATTTGTTTTTTATTCCAGCACCGGAGATTTTCAATCGAACTTTTTGTGATCCCTCTTCCATGCGATGAGTGTCCGATGTCCATTTTAAACATAAAGGTTCAACCTCACCGTCGAGACCTAGAATCGAAGCTAGCTCTTCATCCATAAGAGTTATAGATGAACCATCGTCAAGGAAAGCAAACGTTTCTATTCGTGCATTGCTACTATATAGTGTAACTAAAATGATTCGAAATATTGTTAGGCGATTTTCTGATTTGTGGCAATGGCAATTAAATTCATTTTTGCCTGTGTTTTTCTGATTTTGGAAGCTAGCGTTGTTTGTATTAGTAAAACTAAGAGCTGAGCTTGTACTATCAACCGTATCAAACTTATGTAATAGGCTATGGTGCTTAAATACGCAACCGTTTTGTCCGCATCTCTTTGTTGATGTACAACGGCTCTTACCATGAGGAATTAGACATGTACGGCATAGACGTAATTCATTTATGGCCGACCATTTGTTTTTTAAAGGCATTGTTATAAATTCTTGACAGTTTTCAACACAAGTACAGTCCCCGTTGTATTTAACGAATTGTCAATCTGGTAGACGGCCTTGGGCCAAACCATAGTAAAGTTAAGTTTATCAAATTTACTACTACTATACTATACTACTAGTAATCCAAATTATTTTGAACAATAAGCGTAGCTACTATTGCTACTACTTTTTCAGGATGAAGAAATATAGTAGAAGGTATGTAAGAAGTATACTGCGGAATAATCTGTGGACGGTTCAAGGTACCCAATCCGCTGAAAAGTAAGTACCTTCATATTTTGTGTCTATTGCATTCAATTCTACATTGATTACCTTCAAAAGCACTAAAATATGCTCCATTGAGCTTTATAATTGCTGCCTTCCATTAGCTAATTACACTGTTCTCTGTTCAACGAAACATTGAACTACCATATGTCTACAATCAAATATGTAAATAACGTCCCTTCTCGATGACCCTCACACAAAACCGTTCATCGACATTTATCTTATGCTCGAATTTCTTCGTAGATACATTCTAAAGTTAACTGAACTCCGAAATGTGATTACGCTGATGGATCACCTTGGAAAAACAAAACACGATGACGCCATAGCCCACAGTCAGATAACTTCGACGCGGGACAATTGATCACAAGAAATAAAATCACGCGAGACAGATAAAATAAAAGTATCTACATATGTACACTATGTATCTGCCTGAACTAATTTATCCAGACTGTACCTCTCCTCGCTTACCCGAACTCTTTTAGTTTGTGAACGCGCTTGGACCACAATGGAGATACACCTCTTTTACGCCCATTTATCTCCAGGGCTACGATCTGAATCGCGACATTAGCTTCAGAGTCAGTCTAGTCAACGAACGGCAATTCAAGTTTTTCGATACTCGCGTATACAACGGTAATGTACTATATAACAAATCAAACGAAAGCGACATGTATGTGGCACACCTATTGTTGCACGAGTCTCTCTGTCTGTCCGTTTGTCATCTGTTCGTTCTTATTTTTATGTTTTTGTCCCGATCGGTTGCACAGTTTGGTAGAGCACGCGCACGCGCAATAAATACGAATAGTACCTAGGTACGGTACGAATACCAGGTACCAGGACGGGATAGAGAATTACTGTGAGCGCAATTAAAATAGGTAATAGGACTGTTTGGTACGAGTACGTGAAATAGATACAACTGCGACTACTCGAATCCAACAACGAACAACGTAATTGATTGCTGCGACAAAATAATTGAATCACCGGATGAAGTGATTACATTTTCAGGTTTTTTTATTGATCTGTTCGATGGTGCCTTGAATAAGGATACAGCTGGCGAATTAATTAGAATTTTAATCGGGATTTGCGGTTCTATTATGCCGAAGGTAATGATTTATTAGATAGATTGTTAGCAGAATGACACTCAGAATTGAGGTGATGAGTTGTTGGAAGACACTGCAAAAAAGCGCATCTGAAGTAGCACCAAGATACAAGATAGAATATCAGTTCTACTAAATATTCATGGGCAGCAACCTTCTGTCGCCTACCTCATGTGGTTGGTGCCAACATGTGCAGGTGGTAGAGAATAGGGAATGTTCTTCCGTGTTGAGAGTTGAGTTCTTTCATAAGGATTTATAAAAAGATTCAATTGCCGCTTTTATCGGTCCGACAGTGGGTCTGATTGCTGGTGCTGCTGGACTGTCTTTATAGCAGAGCATATCGTATAATCGTGGCTACGTTTTGGTAGAGCGCTAGCAACATGAGTCGATAAAGCTATGACGGATGATTGAGCTCTTGAAATTATGTTCGCTTACTTCTCTTTTTCTTTAAGAACTATCAAGTCATACGAGTACCCCCTCAATAAAGACTCCTATGTATCTTGATTTGCATTGTTCCACCGGGATGGATTCGAATATCCTTCTGTCTGTAGTACTAAAACTCTACAGCTTCTTGCTATGTTGGGTAAACTCAGCTTTCTGACTAGATCTAAGTCGCTGTAAGGCCGGTGTGTATAGCTTCGTGTTATATCCTTTCGTCCACACTCCATAAGCCCAGACAGGATGAAGATCTTACGAAAATCTTTCGCCTAAAGCACCCAAGAGAGCTATCATCTGTTCTGGAAAATGGCTATGCATTTGCACCATATTAATTAACAGGGATGACAATGGTCTTATATAGAAACACAATTGCCTCATCGACCCATAGAAACCGTGGTTGGAAAGGGTGATTCTGCACTTGATCTCAAGGCTGACGTAATATGAGTGTTATAGCCTTCCGTTGTTGGTTGTTGTTAGTTGCATGCAGTACGATTGTCTTTGCGAAGCTGGCAAACCAAACGATTACTTTCCGACGTCTATAGTGGGTCAGCGACCTTCGTTCAGTTTCTCAGCGGGATAGACTGCCGGTTGCTTACTGGCATCGTGGTGGGGCATTACACTTTTATTAAGCACTTAAATGTGCTGGGCATAAGTGATACAGCATCCTGCGACTCTTGCTGTGAAAGTGATGATGACACCGCGGAGCACTACCTCTGTGAATGTCCGGGATAGGCTCGCGTCAGGCTGCAGTACTCGGTGTTGACATGGTGTCATTGAAGCGGTTACTCATGTTGTTGCGGTAAAATTTACCACAACAAGCTGGACTCTTTTTCCTTGAAACCTTTGCTTCACGCCTTCGAACCTTTCCCTTTGTAACAGTTGTTCGTCCAAAATTCTGAGAGAGTGATGGGCAGCCATGGGCGCATCAGTCATCGGTGAACTTTCTCAGCATCTTGGAAGGACAACATAAATAGGTACGACGGGCGGTCAAAAAAAAAAAAATAGGACGCAAGGAAAACGCTATAGGTTTTGGTTTTTGTGCAAGGGTCCAACACGAAATAGCCGACCCTTGTCCTAAATGTAGTTTTGTCTCCCCCAAAGGGTAGTCTCCAGCCTTAAGTAGACCTAAGGTATCCGCTGCATCCTTGCAGCTCTTAACCCCTTCACCTTTTGACCCGCCTTGTCTGTTATGTGCGTTGTCGCTTTGGAGGAACGTATTTGCGAAAGGTACCTGTGGATTCTTCCAATCCCGGACTTCTGCCTTTACGCTCCTCGGAAGTGACAACCAGTAGGTCCACACGGGAAAGACAGAGCCAGGCGGACGGCCATATTATTTGGACTATACACCTAAAGCCAGATGGGCGGTGTGGAACCCTCTGTGTAAATGAAACATCTACAACCCGCACACGTTGCCTCGAGCCAGGCGGACTGCCTACAACTCTCTGCAACACACAACACAACACACCTATAAAAACAAAAAAAAAACAAACACAACAAATTGTACAATGAAAAATAAAACATAATTAATGTAAAGAGTGGGACGCTATCTGATAAGCCCACCGGGTCCACCTTTCATTAGGGAATTTAATTCGAGAAAAGTTTCCTTCTTCCTCCATCACTTTTCAAAAGTTTAACCTAAGATCCCTAGATCCTGACTTAGTTCCCCATTCGAAATTGCAAATGAATTGAAAAGGAACTTTCTTTGTCACTTCGACTTACTTCAGGGATCGAATTCGGAGAAAGAAGACAACTCAGGGGAAATGTTCACTCAGGCCAAAGCAAATCCCCAGAATTCGGAAATTTCCCCGAGGATCTGGGTAGTCAAAGTGGCACACTTGAGTGTATGAAAGAGCGGTCTAGCGGTGCCCCAAGCCATGGTTACACGCTCCAGCTAGGTAGCGGAGTGCTGTACACATATACCAGACATTGGGCCCGCTAACCGAGTGCAAGAATGTGTGGGTGAGTGACCAATGGTCTGAGTGGACATAAGTCGAATTAGGGCAGCCACTTCTTGGTTGACCGCAACACGGTATCTAGGTCCAAGTGACAAAGAAAGTAGAGAAAGGAAAATTTAAACAACAAAACAAGAAAAAACATTTAAGCGCAAAGCTAAAGGGAAAGAGAGCAGGATCAAGGAACCACAGGGAGAACTGGGAAGACGAGGAAAGAAGGATACCAAGCAAAGCTAAATATTGTGTAGTAACAGTGTATAGTGAGATCCCGGTAGGCTTTAGCCAACGTGAAAAAAATTTATTACTCCGTAATAAAGGCCCGTTTGCCTTTCACGCGACTCACTAGAAAAAAAAATTAGTTTCAATCGTTCGGGAAGGCGGACGATGGTGGCCCACTCTTAAGCGGTTTCTACTACGGTAGTTTTAACTGCCGCTTGTTTTGTTCTGTAAACCGTTTCTACCGCTCAATTCCTTTGTTCAAAAAAAAAAGGTCCGATCAATAAAGAACCCATTATAACGTGACTTTCGACTTTTGTTGTGTTTTTTCCATCGTTTCAAGGTTTCGCAATTCCTTCCTAAAAAGATTGCGTGGCGTCTACGGACACATTTGTGTATTTTTATTTTTTTGCGATCTGCGACTTTCGTATATTTTTATTTCCGTCTTTTTTTTTGTAACTATAAACCCACCCCCAGCTGAGCAGCCGAAAGTGGCAACACTCAACTTGCTGCCTGTTGCAAATTTCCCTTTTTTGGTTTTTTTTTGTTGTTGGCGTTGCAGTCCGCCATTACTGAAATAACCACCACCTGTGTGGTTCGCGATCGCTGTATTGCTTTTATTTTGAAGTTTGATTCCTGCCGGTAGACCGGCTATTGAATATAGTAATTATTAAAAAAAATTGCAACAATCTTTCTTCGAAGGACTGCAAGATTCCACGGAGAGGAACTTACAAGGAGTATAATGGACTAGTTCTTTGTCTGCGTTCCCTGTCCCGACAAAAAAAAAGTCAGGGTCTTAGAAAAGAGATGGTGAGCCTTTAATGGACTAACAGCAGCGCTCACATCTCCGAACAGGTTGCTAGCTTCGGTCTAACCGACCCCTTGTCCTAGAGGTATCTAAAATGGAAATGGCCCTCCAGGTTGTGCCATTGGGGTACCTGCCATGGAAAACAAAACCCACGGCTACGAAGTAACAAATATCCTCGGATTTGGACGGATCTACTGTTGCTCAACCCCACAAACGAAATAAGTACAACGAACTTCGGATTTGTACGTGGAATGTTAGGTGCCTTAATAGGCCACGTGCAGCCGAACAACCAGCGGGGGCCCTGGACTGCTGCAAAGCAGATGTTACCGTCATCCAAGAAATGCGATGGGATGGGCCGAATAGAAAGAGGATGAAAAATTGCTACATCTACTATAGCGATTGTTATCGACGGCAACAGCAGCGCTTATTTGGATGCGGATTTGTTTTTAGAGGCAGACTTAGGCAAGAAGCCTTGAGTTTCCGGCATGTAGATGAGCGCCTCATAAGAATCCGTATTAAGGCTAAATTTGCCAACACTAGCCTTACATGTGCGCACGCCCCCACAGAGGAGAAAGATGGCGACACCAAAGATAGCTGGTACGAGCTCTTGGACCAGACCTACGAATAGCTCTCTAGCTATGATATTTAGATTGGCCTCCGCGATTTTAATGCAAAGCTGGGAACAGAGGGTATCTTTGGTGGCACTGTCGGGAAGTATAATCTGCACGACATCATCTACGATAACGGATTCAGGCTAACCGACTTTGCGGCGGGGTGAAGCATTGTCATAGCTAGAACGCAGTTCCCGCATTTCAATATTCACAAGAGGACTTGGACAATTCCTAATCAATCAACTGTCAACCAAATTGACCACATTGCAATCGACGCAAGGCACTCCTCCAGTATTGTGGATGTCCGAACGCTCCGAGGGGACAACATCGACTCGGACTATTACCTAGTTGTAGCCAAGGTACGGTTGCGGATATCCCGAACATCGCAAAGGCAAGCTAATATTGTGAGGAAGTTTGACGTCGGACTACAATCGCAAAAGATCGCCATGTCCTTTTCCCATCCAGTCCTCCTTAATCTCATGAGAGGTCCTATGCTGCCAGCATCAGGTATTGAAGACCAGTGGCAACATTACCAAAAAGCAATCCGCTTTGATCAGCGGGGTTTCACTCGCCCACCGCACCGACACCCCTAGTTTGATGACAAATGTCGGCAAGCACATGCAGTTAAGCAAGATGCATAGAAGGACTAAAATTGCTTACGAGCTCTAGCAGCAGAAGATGAGAGACGAACACCGGGTTCTTAGGAGGAAAAAGAAGGAACGCAAAAAGCGCGCGGTCAAGGAAATTGAGAGATGCTATACCCAGGGGGATGAGATTCAGAAGTTTTACAAAAGATAAAAAGAACATGCCACAGACACTAATCCCGAACCGAAACCTGTATAGACGAACAAGGAAACATAGTAGTACACACAATCTGTGCTGATGATTTGGAAAGAGCATTTCTGTAGACTGTACAACGGCGATGACGAGCTGAATACCCCGGTCAAACAGAATGGACCTTCCAACTTGGATGATGTAGATCAAGAATTCCGTCCACCCCACCCGGACGAAGTGAAGAGAGTCATATCTAAACTTAAGTTCAACAAAGCTGCTGAAGCGGACGGCCTGATTGACGAGCTCTTCAAAGCAGCAGGCGATATCTTGGTAAGGAGCATATACCAACTCATCTGTAAAATATGGACGGATTAAAGTATGCCCGGTGAATGGAACCTCAGCATTGTTTATCGGGTCCTCAAGAAAGGAGAGCCTCTGAACTGGGCCAAGTTGAAAGGCATCAGTCTTCTTAAGATCGTGTGTGTGTGAACGCCATTCTTCAATAACCGGATTGGTCCACGTCAGTGTGGCTTTAGGCCAGGAAAGTCCACCATCGGCCAAATGTTCACACTACGACAGATCTCGGAAAAGACCAATGAACTCCAAATTGGTACACAGCACCTATTCATCGATTTTAAGGCCGCGTATAACAGCATCTATAGAGACGAGCTATACATAACAATGTCTAGTTGCTGCACTCGTCCGTTTGTGTAAGATGACGATGGAGACTGCAGGCTGCTCCATTGAGGCCGCCAAGGAACTCACCGAGACCTTTTCAACACCTCCCTTATGCAAACCACGGTTCACACTCAACAAGCAGTTCTTCTATCGCATTTTATTTTGTTTTTATAAGATATCCTGCCGGCGATCCTGTGTACTTTAGAAAATTACGCGCTGCTAATCACCGCGCTAGATGTCCAGACCGATTTTAGCACTTGCTTGTATAGCAGCAATTTGTTCTCTAAGCTAAGCTTGGAATACTTTCCAATAAGCCAGTAAATATCTCTATATTTGATTTCAAGCTCTTCACGTTTTTTCTTGACGTGTGCTCTCCATTTTAGTTTAGCGTCGAGTGTCATACCGAGATATTTGGCCTCGTTCGCGTAAGGAATTCGTACTGCGTAGATAAACACCGGTGGATTCTCAATTTTCTTGAGAGTGAAGTTCACGTGGACAGACTTGTTTTCATTAAGCGCTATTCGCCAAGTCTTTGTCCAATTGTTAATCCGTGTAAGGGCACGTTGCAATTTGGCAGTTGCTTCTTCGACTGTTTTAGCCGTTGCCAAAATGGCAGTGTCATCAGCAAATGTGGCTAGGAAAGTGTCGTCCGTTTGCAAATATAGTAGAGGGCCAAATACACTTCCCTGCGGCACCCCCGCCTTTATTGTCTTAAAATTGGAATATTCGTTTCCGTGTCTCACACGGAAGAATCGGTCTTCTAGGTATGAACCTAAAATAAAAGACAATTGCTGGGGTAGGGCTTGTGTAAGTTTATATTGTAGGCCTTCGTGCCATACCTTATCAAAGGCTTGCGAAACGTCAAGGAATGCGCTTGAATAGACTAACTTACACTCGATTGCTCGTTCAATTACATCGGTTATTCGATGCACTTGGTCAACTGTAGAGTGTTGGCTTCTAAAGCCAAATTGATGTTCAGGCAAGAGGGAATTTGTGTCGGTAATTGGTTTAAGACGATTAAGAAGGATTCGCTTGAAGACCTTCGATGTAATCGGGAGAAGCGATATTGGTCTATATGACTCGACTTCAGTCAGCGGTTTACCGGGTTTCGGAACCATAATAACTTCGGCTACTTTCCACTGGTGCGGTACATGCTCTAATCTAATGCTGGCATTTATAAGATAGAGCAGCTTTAGCAAACCTTTTTTCGGCAACGCTTTGAGTATCTCTCCCGTTATTAAGTCAAATCCCGGGGCTTTATTGGGCTTAAGCGTGTCTATAACTTGTCTAAGTTCCCTAAGTGTAGCCTTTTCTACTGGAAAGTTTGTCGTCACGTCTAGCGTATTGAAATTCTCTGGAAGCACTTCCCCGTCGAATGGTTTAAATGTTTCTGCAAGATGGTCGGCCAAAACATTAGCTTTTTCCTTATCCTCCTTCGACCAGTCATCCTGGTTTCTTCTTATTGGCGCCACGTGTATTTGGGGCTTTCGAACACTTTTAACGGCTCTCCATATGGAGTATTTGGTATCCTTTGTCGCTGTGAGTCTTTCAAGGTAGTTATTAATACCTTGATTATTGAAGTTCTTGATCGATTTTTTCAACAAGTTGCAGAGCCTATTGAAGGACGTTTTATCTTGTGGTGTCCGGGTTTCATGCCACTTTTTTCACGCTCTTCGTTTCTTCCTTATCCTTTCTCTGATTTCCGGTGGGTATCTTATGTCGACTTTGGGAACTTTGTTCGATTCGAGGGGAGTGTTTTCCCAGGCCGCTTGCTGTATGACTTCAACAAAACGTTCAACTTCTTTTTCAAGTTGATACGGCATTCTAAGTGCTACTTTCAACTCAGTATTTTCTACAACGTCTATTCGGAAATCTTCCCAGTGAGTTTTGCTGTTAGTTAATATCTGGGTGATCTTTGTTTCTTAACCAAGGATTCGCACAGTGAGAGGATAAATGGAGAATGATCGGAGGAAATATCGAAGCCCTCTTCAACTTTGACGTAACTAGCGTTTACTCCTTTTCCGATAAAGAAGTCTATTAGATCGGGTGTTTTGGCGACATCCGAGGGCCAGTATGCCGGCTTGCCTGTTGAGTAAAAATAGCAACCACATTCCATACCAGCCCTGTAAAGAGTTTTGCCTTTTTGAGAGATACATCTTGAGCCCCAAAAGGTGTGCTTCGCGTTAAAGTCGCCACCAATAATGAAGATTGGTCCAAGAGAGGTGAATAGTTCAATAAATTCGTGTTTTTCTATTTTGCAGCGCGATTGGCAATAGATTGAGGATATATTAAAAGAGTAATTTTCATTTTTAGCGCGCACCATGGTTATTTGAAAATTTTCAAGTTCAATTATTGCTTCCAGAGTATGTTCAATGCAGTCTTTTATGAATAGGGATGACCCGGCTCTTGCGTTTCCCGATGGATGATGAGCGTGGTAGTCGCGGTAACCTTTTAGTTTTAATAATAATATTTTTATTCATTCAATTTAAACCCATTTTATAATTTTTATAATAGATATAACATATATGCACTTAAATTTTTAAAAAGGATTTTATGAGTGGATTTCAATTAACAAACTTAAATTTAACATAAAGACAATTACATAAATTCGAGTACTGTACAAATATTAAGTGTTTTTCATCAGTGAATGAATAAATAAATACATTCTATAGTTAATAAAACTAGTGCCGAATGAAGTGAGTCAGACAACAACAATATAGAAAATTTTAGATTAAAAAAAAACGAAAAATATATTGTGTGGTGGAGAGAAAAAAATTAGATGTAAGTACATGCTTCGATAGATTATCAATCTCATTGAGGTCAAAATTTAACAGCCACCTCTTGACCGCTTTATTAAGGGAAAAGAAATTACTACAGCGCCTTATTTCAATGGGGAGTTCATTAAAGATACGAGTAGCTACAGAAGAGTAATAACTTAAGAAGAGGTGCGTATTGTGTGAAGGAATGAAAGCAAGACTCATAGAAGAGCTGCGAAGACCATAGGTATTCTGATAATGATTTAATGAGTATCCGCTTCTTAAGAAAAAGATTTTTAAAACTTTGTAGAAATAAAGATGCTTTCGAGGCAATATAAGAGAATGTGTAAAGAGTGGGAAACTATGTTCATGGCGCCTTTTTTTTAAAGATAATTCTCAGCACATATTTTTGTAAAACAAGCAAAGGTTGCATTTTGTTTTTGTGTGTTCCGCCCCCAGCAAGTTAAACCATATTGCAATTTGGATTGAACAAGACCATAATAAAAAGTTCGTAAAAGTTTTTTTGAGCAAAAAAGTCTCAAATGGTAAAGGCTTCTGGTTGTTTTCGGCAGGTATTTCCTTAAGGAAGTAGTGTGAGCATCCCACTTTAACCTGCTATCGAACTCGAGTCCTAGATACTTAAAGACCTGTACGTTACCAATGACAAAACAGCTCGGTAGGCAATCTATGGAAGTGTTATATGTACCAGATCTTTCAGAAAGCGATTCACAGCAATTGTCAGAGTTTATCAACATATTATTGCAGTACGCACTATAAAATATAAAGACTGGAAGTTCTAAATGCGAAGAAGTATTAAAATACATAATTTTTGTTTTGTCACTAATAACTAGCTTGTGCACACGGAACCAATGTCGTAACATTTCTAAATCATGGTTGATGTCAGCTATTAGATCTAACCAAGTGTTGAGTACGGTCAGTATTCACAGTGCGCCGGCATCCAATTGCCAGTTGCCCGACATTGAATCGGACCACCCACTTGCCTGATATTGAACTGAGTTCAACCCAAACGTGGATGCAACATAACACCTGTATTTTCTTTATTTTTTTTGTACATACTTCCGTTCACTTACATTCATGTTTGCACTATATTTGCACAAACTTAACTTGCACCCTACGTAAACAATTGCATTTGCAAAATAAGCAAAATTGCACATTCGCACTTATTATTTTTTGTATGTCATATTAATTAATAATATTTGAGTAAGTTAAGAATTATACTAAAGTAAGCAAATTCGTCGTATTGTATATTTTTGTATTGTTGTTAGAGTAAGCAAATTTCTTGTATAAATATCGCCCAATAAACATTGAAGAAGCAGATATAATTCGACAGTTAACCAAGACCTTTAATTTTCCAAGTGAGTCTGCTTGGAAGGCTGCCAACTTATCTCAATTCTGGTGTTCTAGTTTGTACTGGAAATACCACCAATGGTCAGGGTACAGAACCGTTGTCTATTAAGTAAGAATATACAGTAAAAGCACTGTATACACCAAGAGTTGCTGGAATATGAACAACCTATATCATCAGCAAACCCTGTAAGTTTTCCTTTCATATTAAGGGTAAAAATTGAGTTAATAAAAACTAGGAACAATATAGGTCCCAGAACAGATCCCTGTGGAACACCAACTGTAATATCGCAGCACTCACTAAACATATTTCCTATTCGAACCATTTGTTTCCTGTTGGTGAGATAGGACTCAATCCATTTAAGAACAAATCCTCTAAATCCGGCTTTATTCAATTTATTCAATAAGATTTTATAATCAACAGTATCAAAAGCCTTCGTTATATCCACGAAAAGAGCTGCAGTAAGCTTCTTGCTATTGATGCTTCCATAAATTGAACTGCTGAAATTAAGAAGTGCATCCTCAGTAGATCTGCCAGCTCGAAATCCATACTGTCTATCGCTAAAGAATGAAATACCATCAAGATAGGACAAAATTCTTTTTTTGATTAATTTTTTCGAAAACTTTAGAAAAAACTCCGAGAAGAGAGATAGGCCGGTAATTGTTGAGTACTTTTTTTGTCACCTTTTTTGAATATAGGTATAACTTCAGCAATTTTAAGCATTTCAGGAAATATACCACATAAGATACTTTTGTTAAAGATATGTGCCAAAATATCTACAATATAAAATGCGATGCTCTTAATAAATGCAGTAGAATAAGATCTATGAGCAATGGAGGTCGAGTTGTTCAGAGACATAATTGTTTTATGGACCTCAATTGATGAAATTGATTCATAAAAAAAGCTATGAGGCTCTGATCTTTCCCTGTTAGAACACTCAAGCAAACATCTACTATTTCTTCTGTGATGAGTGTAAGAGTATCTCACTTTCACACGTACTTTTGGCAATAAAATGCCTAAGTGATTCAAATGACTCCTACCAGGACGCACTCGCCAAAAGGATTACGGATAAAATTTCGGTAATAGAAAAGAGTGTTAAAAGTGTTGAAGAGTTACGTAACTCAGTGCAGAACTCAGCCGATGTAATAAAATCAAAAGTAAAGCACATGGACAAACAAATTGTTGGTCTTATCGAGTTAGACTCCGGGAGATCCAGGAATGAAGAAACCCCCTTACGTCACCTCAATAAAGCGTTGATTGACATTAAAGCTATGTGTTCTGCGCAGGTTATCTCCAACCAAAAAACCTGCGAGACGATAAACTCCCTGCGTGACGACATAGACATTCATTTTCAGTCCTCGTCACACAAACAACTCTCTCCCAAACACTGTGATACCATGCTCGAAGTTATCTTCGATAAAGTGAACGATGTCGGCGACGAGCTTACCGCGACTCGATCCCTCGTATGCGATATTGAACATCACATCGCAACAATAAACAGCAAAATCGTTGATACACAAAACTTGCCGCAGCCTTATCAGAATGTTCCCTACAATACATCACTCATGGCTGAATTAATGGAACCTGAAGTGGAGTCACGCTCACCCCCACACATAAGTCATCTGCGGACGGTTCAACCCACTGATTCCTACGAAGTTTCTTCCAACTTAACAGCAGAAAATATTTCTATGTCAGCTCCTCCAATCGCTGCCCCACGGAAGCTTATCAGTCATTTTAATTCAACTTGGACACCTTCCGAATGGCAACGTAGACTTGATAAGCTTGCTTCGAAGAATCAATTGGTCACTACGCTTCTTATCAAAGGCGCCCCCCCCCAAACGCTGATGTTGATTGGATCTCAAATTTCTTCGAAAAGAAATATGACATTACCATTAGCCACTGCAATTTGCTTCCTACATCTCACCACAGAAGCAAGCGCAGCTTCAAGCTCAATCTTCCAACCAAGTACGAATGGTTATTCCATAATCCTGCCAGCAACAATTTCAATGGTTGGAAAATACGCCCAAGAAGCAGGATAAAGCCAAGCAGTCCGTTATACCTAAACCAACAAATAAGTTAGTAAATAAATCCAATTTGCCAAACCAAACTCCAACTCCCCCTATTCCACCTCAAATCAAGCCCCAACGTCAACGTGTCTCTTTCGACTTAACCCCTACAACTCAAACTCCTGCCACTCAAACTCCCACCATTCAACCCCTAACACACACGCCTTTCCCTAATTTCGACCTCAGAACTGGAGCTAAGTATCCCAATTTCATCAGTTCTCACATTTTAAACCCTATTTCAGAAAAACCAGCGACACCGAACTCGTTAACCACTCCCACTTCTATTGATCCCCTTTCGCCACCCACTGTTAAATTAACGCAGCAAACTAGCGATACCACCGAATGTCGCTATGCGCTCTCTAGGCTT
The DNA here is from genome assembly GCA_963966105.1 of Volucella zonaria. Classification (NCBI taxonomy): domain Eukaryota; kingdom Metazoa; phylum Arthropoda; class Insecta; order Diptera; family Syrphidae; genus Volucella; species Volucella zonaria. Next base: position 184,157,420 of record OZ014532.1, read on the forward strand.
AGAGATAAAAAGATACGAGTATATGAGAATATACGTCTATATCTCGCCTATCTGCACGATAAATCCGACTCGGTGTGCTACGAGGGTAAAACAAAAACAAGCAACATGGTTTCTATCCAGCAGGAAGGCCTCCCTACAGACGTTACCAGTCTTAGGAAACTTTATATAAAGTATCACGAGATACTTTAGTTGCAGACGATCTTGCCGCTCTTCGCCACTATGTACACTCTAAAAGAGTCTCACACCTCCAACGCAGTCGCCTTGACCATGATAAATTTTTTCGACCCTAAAAAGTCATGCAAAAACCTCCCTCTCACCTTCTATTACCAGAACGTAAGAGGACTCCGTTCTAAAACCCACGCTGTTTTCCGCCAATCTCATGCTCTCCCATTTGATATCTACGCTCTGACCGAAACTAATCTTATCTCCAACATAAAAAAACCAGGAGTTATCCCCTCTTTCTTTTAATGTTTTTCGGGATGATGATCGCGCATCCCCCTTAATTGAATCCCCTTGTCGAGGTGTCCTACTGGCTATTCACAACAGCTTGGACTCCTCTCTCGTTGCAACATCATCCTCTCCTAATCTCGACTTTGTGTCGGTTAAAATAACCCTTACTCGTAGATGCTTTTATGTTATGTGTTGTTACATTCTTCCGGCGCAACCTATCGAATCCTACCAACTTGCTATTGCAGCAATTGACAATTTGATCGATTTATCAGACTCACTTGATGATATCATTATCTTCGGCGATTTCAATCTGCCTCAGCTGAAGTGGACTCCATCTGAAGACCAATCTTTTTTCATCGCTTCCAATCCCATTTCTACTAAGGAATGCCTCTTCTTAGATCGGCTAACAGACTCTAGTCTATGCCAAGTCAGTGGCGTTCCCAACTATATGGAAAGGTAATTAGACCTTATCTTCACAACTGATCCCATCAACTCCTCAGTATCGTGTTGTCCCCTATCTCTTTCAACTATTGATAACTTTCATCCTCCACTTCTTCTCTCATTTTTCCACAACTCTCCCCTTCAGTCGCCTCCCCCCGCAGTTCTATTTTCTTACAATTTTCACAAAGCTAATTTCCGTAAAATTAATACCTATCTAAGCAGAGCTTCTTTTGAGTTTACCAATCTATCTCTGGTTGATGCCCTCTCCATTTTTTACAGAGAAATATTCAAATCCATCTCCCTTTGTGTGCTTATTCCCGCCATAAACTTCTTCTACATCCCCTCCTTGGTATAATCGTAGACTTCGCTCTCTACGAAACAAAAGAAACCAGTTATGGGCGGTATTCTTTCGCACCCACTCTTCTTTAAATTATCCTGGTACAAATCTTCATTTCATTGAACTCTATAACTCTCTCTATCAGCGCTACCTGAATAGTGCGCAAACCAATCTCATAAATGACCCCAAGTCCTTTCTTCAATTTGTCAATTGCATAAGTAAGACTGATCCTTCCTCCCTCGCTTTCGAAACCAAATCTTCATGTGATCCTCCTACCATCGCCAACTTTTTTTGCTACATTTTTCAAGCAATCATTTGCCAACAACTCCTTCGTACCAGATCCCTGTTACTTCAATGATCTACCAAATTTCTCTATTGGTCCCTTTCTCACTCAAAATTTCGATCCTGCAGTTATTGAAGAAAATTTACAAAATCTTAAGGATGAATTTGTACCTAGCCCAGACGGACTCCCCGCCATGTTTCTTAAGAAATGCTCTTCCAACCTGTCTCTACCCCTTTCCTACGTTTTTCGTCTATCGCTTACACAGGGTGAATTTCCCCAGATTTGGAAGACCTCTTTTATAATCCCGTAACACAAAAAGGGATCTAAGCATGAAGTTACCAATTATCGTCCCATTGCTAAACTCTCTCATATACCCAAACTCTTTGAAAGCATTTTATACGAAGCGTTAAGCTTCAAATGCAAGCCTTTTATTTCACCCCGACAACATGGTTTTCTAAAAGGTAGATCAACTACCACAAATCTAATTGAATTCGTGTCTTTTGCCCTCTCAGCCTTAGAAAATGGCAAAGAAATCGATGTTATCGCAACAGATTTCACTAAAGCATTTGATAAGATATCTCAAAAATTTATCCTTTTCAAATTGTCTGCTCTCGGCTTTGAGCCCCTTTTGTTAAAATTGATTTCTTCTTACCTCATAAATCGTTTACCTAGTCAAGTCATAAATACTGGTACACAACTGAACTCACTCATTACGAATGCAACACTGGGCGCATCCATTTCGTATTGATTGCGATTTGACAGTTGATATTTATGCTTCATTGTGACGTAAAAAGTTTTTGACATTAATTGCTTACAATCATGGAATGGAGCGACATCGAAAATCGTATTGTTGTAGTTGGGCTACTTAAATGCAACATGGAAAAATGCGATATCTTTAGGACGTTGCGACCGCTTGGAATCACTCGCAATTTTGTGTATCGTGCTGTGAAGTTATTTGAGGATACTGTTGGAGTACGAGACCGTCAAAGATCCGGCCGTCCGCGCACTGTGAGAACTCCGAAAGCGATCAAAGCCGTGAAGAAACGAATCGACCGAAAACCGCTGCGAAAACAGAAAATCTTGTCGCGGGAAATGCAAATTTCGCAAAAATCCATGTCTCGCATTTTCAAAGAAGATTTAGGACTCAGCGCGTAAAAGCGACACACTGGACATCTGCTCCATTTTTGCGAGAAAAGAGTGAAAACATTGGCCAAGGTATATCAATCAACCGTCTTGGAACCTATTGTGAAGTCTCTCAACCCATCAATATTCAACAACAAGCCATGGACTTTCCAGCAAAACTCTGCTCCAGCTCACAAAGCAAAAACGACTCAACTGTGGCTCAAAAACAACGTTCCGGACTTCATATCAACGGATGATTGGCCAGCTGGTAGTCCAGACCTTAACCCGTTGGATTACAAGTTTTGGTCCGTATTAGAGGGCATGTCTTGCTCTACTCGACACTCAAATATTGAGTCGTTGAAGCGAGCCCTTGTCCGTGCAGTGGACAAATTCCCCATGCATGAAGTCTTAAGTCTTGCTGGAAGGCAAATAGAAGACATTTCGAATAAGTTGTTCTAAGATTTGTAGCCATTGGGTTATTCACCCAATAAAAACAGAACAAAAAATTGTTTAAATATTAATTCGTTTTCATTTGGTGCTGATTTTTCTGTGTAACAGTATTTATGTCCGTACTAGGTATAGTGTTCGGGTTAGATCCGCATTTTCTGTTTCATTCCTGGACTCATCTGGAGTTCCACAAGGCAGAAGGCAGTCATCTTGGCCCTCTTCTCTTCATTCTTACTATCAAGGATGTTGAGGGGGTCATTAAACACTCCTCCCTCTCCCTTTACACTGGCGACACAAAATTTTTTAAAACTATTTCCTTTCCCCATGACTCTGCCCTTCTTCACGAAGCCCTTGATCGATTTTCAATCTGGCGCCTCAAAAACTGCCTAGAACTTAATATAGCCAAATGTCAATCTATAACCTTCTCACGTAAATACAACCCATGGTCAACCAATTCCCCTGGTTCAGTCTCTTCAAGACCTTGGCATATTATTCGATTGTGACCTTAATTTCCGTACGCATATCGATAAGATGATCCTCAAAGCCAACTCATCACTTGGCTTTATTAAACGGTGGTCCAAGGAATTTTCCAACCCGTATGTAACCAGGTCTCTCTATATTACCTTTGTTCGCCCCCTGCTTGTGTATGCCAGTCAAGCTTGGTCCCCCTTTCACCGGGTTCATGTCTCCCGAATCGAGGGTATTCAACGTCGATTCCTCCGATTTGCCCCCAGTGGCCTGCCATGGAACGACCCTTTAATCTTATCTCCCTATCAGGACCGCCTCAAACTTCTAAATATGAATTCGTTAGAAGAACGTAGGAATATTGCTGACGTTCTTTTCATTCATCGTCTTCTCTCAGGTTCCATCGACTGTGCATTCATTTTGAACTCCATTTCCTTCAATATCAACCCCCGCAATCTACGTTGTCCTCGTCTCTTCTATCTACCGGTCCACCGCACCTCTTATGGCTCCAACGAACCTATGATAAACAGAAAAATAAGTTTAAATGATTAAAGTATTAAGATCATCAAAAGAAAAAATTTTAAAAACATTACCACCTTCTTGTTTCTTCACCCTGATAACCCCATTATTAACCCATACATAAGCAAAATTATGTTCACGTTGCATTTCTTTAGCTTTCTTGAGTAAAGCTCTATTAAATTGCGTGAGACTCTGATTAATGAAAATTGGTTTGATGTCATCCTCCACGTCGAGTACGCACGACGTTAGTTTCACCTTCCTCTTCTTGATTAAAATACTCCGCTTAAGTTCCAAAGATCTCAGCTTCACACAAACGATGTTCATTGGCTTTTGTTTATGCAGAACCGAATTGTTGTTATCACCGCTTACAACTTTTGCACTTTTGCTAGATTTCACATAGCAGGATTTGATGTCGTCATGCGTTACGTTGTCCTTCAGTCCATTTTGCAAAATCTTGACGGTACAACTGAGTGCATTGGCACTGTCGACATTTGGTAAACATACTCGTACATCAACTGCTTTTTCCTGAATAAAAATATTTAGTTCGTCAAGCCTTTTTTGTAGCCCGTTAGCATTCCACGTAAGTATTTATATTGACCTACTTTGCCATAATTACGAGTAGTTGCAGAAATTGGCTTCGAACTTAAGAAGCCGTTCGACTATTACTCGTATCTTGTTTATTTTAGTCTGTTCTTCTAGTCTTTCGAAAATTACTGAGAACACATTTGAGGCAGGATCCGGTGATGTACAGTTGGTCGTATTTACTCGCGCCGCTATTTGCGCGTAAGTTTTTCCACTTTCCACTTGCGCCTGTTATTTTTGACGTTGTTGTTATTGGTGATTTTAGTGTTTGTCACCATTACCTTCTTTAAAGGCTTTGGAGTAGGACCGCTGTTGTTATTTCTCATTCTAGCTGTCCCTGCGTTTTTCAAAGGCTTCGTTTTTGCTACTCCTTCGCGACTTCGCAGCCTCGATAATTAGTTTTTTATTATTATTGTTGATGCTTTGCATCATACTTATTGGGTCTACAAGTAAGTTTCCAGCGTTTGTCAGAGATGGCGCCACCAGTGGATCCCGGGCAGAAATGTCAGACCCCATGTGTTTTGTTTGTAGGTTTTGTATCTGTCAACAACTTTGCAGCGTTATATTTGAGCAGTTCTATCGGTGTCGTACATTTTATCGAGCAAACTCATGGCAAGTCTCCAGCCAAATAGACGTCATTTGCGGGAAGCGCTGCTTTTATTCTTTAATATGAAGAAAAGTGCGGCTGAGGCCTATCGTTTGCTTTCGGAAACTTATGGGGCGGAATGGATTGGTGAATCGACGTGCCGCGAATGGTCCAAACGGTTCAAAAGTGGTGATTTTGGAGTTGAAGACAAAGATCGCCCCGGAAAGCAGAAAAGTTTTGAAGACGAGGAATTGGACGCTTTACTGGATGAGGATCCGTGTCAATTGAAGCCAAGAGACGTCGAACGGCGATTTTGCATGTCCGAAATGTTACTGCAGCGGTATAAAAATAAATCATTTTTGCATCGTATTGTCAATGGTGATGAGAAATGGATTTATTATGATAATCCTAAACGCAGAAAATCGTATATAAAGCCCGGTGAGCCCGCCCAATCGACGCCGAAACGAAATATTCACGTGAATAAGGTCATGCTCTGCATATGGTGGGATCAAAAGGGTGTCGTATACTACGAACTGCTTCCGAGTGGTGAAACCATTAAAGGATCATTATATCGAACCCAACTAATTCGTTTGAAGCGGGCATTAAAAGAAAAACGGCCAGAATATGAGACCAGGCATGAGTCCGTCATTTTTCATCACGACAACGCTCGGCCATATGTTGCGGTTTCGGTGAAAAACTATTTGGAAAATAGTGGATGGGAAATTCTGCCTCACCCGCCTTACAGTCCAGACTTGGCACCATCTGACTACCACTTGTTTCGTTCGATGCAGAACGCTCTTACGGGAATACGCTTCAGCTCAGTAGAGGAAATCAAAAATTGGCTCGATACGTTCTTGGGTTCGAAAGACGAGAAATTTTTTTGTGTCCGGAATTCATAAATTGCCAGAAAGATGGGAGAAAGTTGTAGCTTCCGATGGACGATACTTTGAATAAAGCATTGTAAATATGTTTTCATAATAAAACTTCAAATTTTGGAAAAAAAAACGCTGGAAACTTACTTGCAGACCCAATAATTATCTATTTATGTTATCAAATATTTGCTATAATTTCATTATTTAAGATTGTAATTACTTTTTTTCGATGAATTTCCTATGTTTGAATATTGTGGAATCTAAGCTGTATGTAAATAGTATAAAAGAGCGAAGTAACAGCGAAATAAAACTTATTCTTTTTTGATTCGAAAATCTGGTCAAAATCTTTTATTCGTTGCCGCATTTATAGTAGTTGACATATTTCTTTTTAAAAAGTTGAAAGTCCAAAAAACGCTTTGGACATTTTTTGGTGTCGAAACCCGGGACAGTAATTTATAGTTGTTGAAGTCCCCATCATAAAATTAAAATCAAAATTTAACATAAAGAAAAAAATTTAAAGTAACGGACGTTTAAAGAGAGAATTCAAATTGGAACAGGAAGAGATTGCTTCATCGAAAAGCTGCCCCATCGCTGGATCGGAAAAAGCAATTATCAACGAGAGATTCATCGTTGGAAACATCGCAGACACGAAGAAAATTGTGGGTAAAAACAATAAGAAACTAAGTAATAAATTATTGGTAAATTATCTATATATATATTTAACATATGTATATACATCAAATATATTAGATGGTATAAGGTGTTAGTGCAGACTTTTTTGTCGCAAGAAATTTAAGAGCTGTCGCTTAAAGTTAAGAGAGCCTGAGAAGATTCACAGTTTTCTTTTGTTGCAAATTACGAATAGAGTTGTTGTTGCCTCCGTTTATTCGTCATTCCGGTGAATTTTAAACCACCGCCATTAACAGTGTTGTAGAAAAAAGCTTTAAATTAATTGCCGAATTCGCCACACTATATTGTTCTATTCGATCGTCGTAGACAAAAGCTCTATTTCTTTTTGTTGCATTTTTATTTGCTGATCTTGCACAAGAAGAAGAACAACAACAACAGTGCAAGTGATTTGCCTAATTCGCCGCATTGCATTGTTCATGGATGTTGGAGGAGAATTTTGTTGCTGCTAAATTTTGTCGTCGATTAAAAGCATTTATTTTCGTTGTTGTAAGTCATCGCTCATAAAAAGCTCTTCATTTCACTGAGATACTCATCGTTGGAATAAAATTGTTGCAGAAATTTTCGTCAATTTCCTTAAAAAATCATTTTGGATAAATTTATTTCAAGAAATATTTAGAAGTTGTTGATTTCTTTCTTGTCCATTTATTGATTCGATTGGGTTCTTGAAAATTAATTATGAGTAACTATGACAATGAATATGAGGAGAGAGGAGAGGCAGGTGAACAGGACCATAGAGAGCAGGCGGGTGTAAAGGGGTTAGATAGTCAACAGCGTCAGCAGTTAGCTGAGTTGAAGGTTTTGCGATCTACAACAAAATCAAATATAAGTAGAATCAAAAGGCTTATAAAGGAAAAAGGTTCAACAATCTCTGTTACTGAATTGGAGTGCCGGTTAGGCATTCTCGAATCCTATTTTAAACAGAATTTAAATGTTCAGATGTCGATAGAGAAGATGAATGTTGTTGGAGAGGAAAAAGCAAGTGCTACAAGCAGAGCGGAAATTGAGGATCTCTATGTTGTTACCAAATCGGATATCTTAATGTTGGTGGCGGAGAAGAAACCAAATGCTCGCATATGTGATAATTTGAATGCTACATTGGCACCTTTGCAACATTCGTCTAGGCCATCTAGATTAGAAAAAATTAAATTGCCGTCCTTTTCTGGGAAGTTTTCAGAATTTCCAAACTTTATAGGATTGTTTGATAGCTTGGTAGATAAGGATGATTCGTTGGACAATCTGCAAAAATTTAACTATTTGCGAAATTGCTTAACCGGCTCAGCATTAAGTGCAGTTAAGGAATTCGATCTGACGAGTGGAAACTACACTAAAGCAATACAGCGATTAAGGAAAAGATTTGATAACAAGGCGATGATGTTTCAAGAGCATATTAATGAGATTTTGCAAATTCCAAAGATCTCAAAGTGTTCTTCTTTTAATCTTCGAAATTTGGAAGATAATTTCAACACTCATCTTGCGGCGATGCTTAGTATAGGTGATTATAAAGATATTGCAGAATCTATTTTAATTTCGTTTGCGTTAGATAGAGTCGATTTGGATACAAAAGCCAAGTGGGATGAAGTGGTTGATCATTCAAAACTACCGTCATGGTCAGATTTTTCGCGACTGTTGGATCGTCGTTGCCAAACCTTAGAAGCAAGAGAATCAAAGATTTGTAAGGTAGAATCAAATAAAAGTGAAAATAATAGCCGCAGCCGTTCTCGAAACATGCATAGGAACCAGTCGTCCAATACTTCGTTAGTTGTGAACAAATCCATGTGTGAGTTTTGTCAGTCGGGTACGCATTGTATAGTTGAGTGTCCAGATTTTAACCAGTTGCCAGTCTCCGAACGTTTCCTAGAAGTTAAGAGACGTGTTCTCTGCATAAACTGTTTGGGGAAAGGTCACTCAGTAAGAAGGTGTAATTCGCGAAAGTGCACTATTTGTTCATTGCCACATCATCGATTACTTCACAGATTTACGGTGAACCAGGTAACTGAAAAAGCTTCAGATAGAGACGCAGTCTCAAACACCAACACCAGTTGCACTAGTACTATTGTTTCAAATGCAGGTGAACATTGCAACGCAAATGTTATTTTAGCAACTGCTATAGTCTACATAAGAGACAAATGTGGTAGATTTCAACCAGCTCGCGCCTTGTTGGATTCTGCATTCCAGTTGAACTTTATAACCGAGGATATGGTTCAGAAACTTAAGTTGCATAAAGTTCAAACGCATACATACGTTTCCGGAATAGGAAAATCAAACTCTGTCATACATTATAAGACAGAAGCTAATTGCAAGTCACGAATTTCTGACTTTGAACTAAATTTGAACTTGTTGATTCTAAAGTCAATCACTAATAAACGCATGTATGCGTTTGAACTTTATGCAACTTAAGTTTCTGAACCATATCCTCGGTTATAAAGTTCAACTGGGATGCAGAATCCAACAAGGCGCGAGCTGGATTTATACTGAAACCACGCAGATTCTTCAAACTGCTGGATTCGATTTGCGGAAGTGGTGCAGTAATGACCCTAGCGTCTTAGAAAAGATTTCTGGCAACGAACTGGTTAGCGATGCGTTGCGTATAAACGATAAGGACGTCATAAAAACTTTAGGTATCGTATGGAATCCTTCAGAAGATAATTTTCATTACATCGTTCCAGAAATAGATAATTCAAAATGCATTACGAAAAGGATAATACTGTCAGAACTTGCACAAATCTTCGATCCCTTAGGTTTAATAAACCCAATAGTTGTAAAGGGTAAAATCATAATGCAAGATCTCTGGGTCTCCAAATGTAATTGGGATGAGTCCGTTCCGATGGAAATGCATTCGCAGTGGGAGGAATATCGTAAGGATATAATGCGGTTAGGTACAATAAAGGTACCTATGAATGTCTCATTACTCGTGTCGATCAAATGTTAAGGTTGAGCTGCATGGATTTGCAGATGCATCGATCCGTGCGTATGGTTGTGCTGTGTATCTACGGACCGTAGATACTTTTGGCAATGTCAATTGCAATTTGTTGAGTGCCAAGTCAAAAGTAGCTCCTATTAAAACTAAGTCACTGCCAAGATTAGAGTTGTGCGCAGCAGTACTACTAGTCGATTTGGTGCAAAGAATTTTGCCGAATTTTGCCGAATTTAGGCGAAAACATTGAAGAAATTTTTCTATGGTCGGATTCAGAGATTTTGCTGCTCTGGATTTCTGCTTACCCTTCCTCGTGGGAAATATTCGTTGCCAACAGGGTCTCAAAGATACAGCCTGAACTGCCAGTTGCGATCTGGGGGCATGTGAGTTCGAAGTCTAATCCAGCGGATATAGTATCTAGAGGTTCCAATGTTTCGGAACTCTTCGAAAGTATGTAGTTCAATGGTCCGTCATTTTTATATTTACCAATAGCGAATTGGCCAAAACAAAAGGTAACTACCCCGATAGTCAATTTAGAAACCAACAACCCTCTAGTTTTGGTAGCAAAGATAGTTTCGGATGAGTTATCAGAACATTTTGTGCGATTTAGCAGCTATCAAAAGGTAATTCGTATTTTTGGATACGTAGTTCGATTTATAAAATCACTTAAACCAAAATCGTTTAATCAAATTTCTAACCCCCCCGTAAGCTCTAAGTCAATAGCCCTAACAGCAGAAGAACTGGAAGAACCTCTACTAAGAATCATCTGGAACATCCAGCAAACTCATTTCCAGGAGGAAATTGAAGACTTAAGGAAAAAAAATAAGATAAGCCCAAAAAGTGTTATCAGCAACCTCAATCCTTTCCTTGATGATATATGGTGTATACACCTCTTACGAGTGGGTGGGCGTTTGCTGAATGCGAACATACCATATAATGTCAAATGTCCTATTCTCCTACCCAAAAATTCCCTATTTGTAAACAATCTTGTTGTCCATTTGCATGTTACTAATTTTCATGCAGGTATCCAAACTCTGGTGGCCATTATGAGACAACGATTCTGGGTCATCAACGCGCGAAGTGTAGCTAAGAAGACTGTATTTGCGTGCTATCACTGTTTTCGATACAAGCCAAAGCTCTTGAAGCAAATTATGGGTGATCTACCAGCCAACAGAGTCACGATGTCAAGGCCGTTTGCTAAAACTGGTGTAGATTTTTGTGGACCCTTCCAAATCTCACAAGGATGTCGAGGCTACTGCCGACATAAGGCCTATGTGGCAGTGTTTATTTGCTTTGCGACGAAGGCTTCTCACTTGGAAGTAGTTTCGGATCTATCGATGCAAGGGTTTCTAGCAGCCCTAAAACGCTTTGTTGCACGACGTGGACTATGTGAGGAAATACATTGCGATAACGGAACGAATTTCGTGGGAGCTCGAAATGAGCTTAAGGAATTGCATACTATGGTCTCGGATCAGCAGAAGGAGAATATCATCTCATCATGGTGCGCTTTACATAGGGTTAAATTCATACATATACCACCTCGAGCACCACACTTCGGTGGCTTGTGGCAAGCTGCGGTTAAGTCGGCAAAATCACATCTCTACAGGACGGTAAAGCAATCATTCCTGACTTATGAAGAATTTTCGACCGTAGTCTCAGAGATAGAAGCAATCATGAATTCTCGCCCACTTTGCGTCCTAGGGCCAGATCCAAATGACGAACAAGTCTTGACTCCTGGCCATTTTTTGATTGGCACCGCATTGAATTCGATTCTGGATCCTACCATCCCAGCAGATATACCTCTTTTGAAGCGATGGCGTCGAATAACGCAGATAAAACAACACTTCTGGACGAGATGGTCAAAAGAGTATCTCTTAGAGTTGCAACGGCGGGCGTAGTGGAAAACTGCTTTCGAGAACGCTACCGTGGGTACCGTAGTTTTGATCAGCGACGATAATCTGCCGCCTCAGCAATGGCTCTTAGGAAGAATCGACAAACTTATCCCTGGTCCAGATGGAAAGATTCGTGTGGCAGATGTAAAAGTCAAATCAACTATTCTAAGAAGACCGATTCATCGCCTGGCTCCTTTACCAAGTTGTTGAAGTGTCTCTTTTTCCGTTCGACCCTTCAAGGCGGGCAGTATGTTGATGCTTTGCATCATACTTATTAATTATCTATTTATGTTATCAAATATTTGCTATAATTTCATTATTTAAGATTGTAATCACTTTTTTTCGATGAATTTCCTATGTTTGAATATTGTGGAATCTAAGCTGTATGTAAATAGTATAAAAGAGCGAAGTAACAGCGAAATAAAACTTATTCTTTTTTGATTCGAAAATCTGGTCAAAATCTTTTATTCGTTGCCGCATATATATACGAGGGGCGTTCAACATATTCTCGATATCGGGGTGAAGCCGTGGTTGTATATATAAATTGACTTATTTATCAAGTAATACTATTATTTTAGTGCATTCATGTAAAATTTCATATAAATGTGATTATTAATTCGCGTTTTATCTCTAGTTAAACAGAATCATAATGGCAACTGAGACGATGATGGTGAAAATTGAGCATCGCGCTGTAATTAAATTTCTCACTAAGCAAGGAAAAAGTCAAAAAACTATTCATGAAGAGATGGTGGCTGTTTACCAGGGTTCCGCACCTTCATTATCAACTGTGCAAAAGTGGTCAAGTGAGTACAAGAGAGGCAGAGAGAGCAGAGAGAGAGCAGAGAGAGAAGTCGAAAAACTTGTTCTTGAGGATGCCCGAATAAAGGTGAAAATGATGGCAGAGATCACCAAGCTTTCAATTGGTACCATTCACACCATTCTTCATGACCATCTTAACCTTTCAAAGGTCAGTGCAAGGTGGGTGCCACGAATGCTCACAGCGCCTCAGAAAAAAGTGAGAATCGCATGCTGTAGAGAGCTTTTGGAGATGTGTAGTGAGAACGCGGACGGTGTTATGGATCGAATTGTTACTGGGGACGAAACATGGGTCCACCACTATGACCCTGAAAGCAAACAAGAGTCCATGCAGTGGCATAAAAAAGGAGCACACCCCCCGAAGAAGTTCAAAGTCACTCCGTCTGCCGGGAAGCTCATGGCCACAGTTTTTTGGGATTCAAAGGGAATCTTGCTCATTGAGTACAAAAAAAAAGGTGAAACCATCAACGCCACATCCTACGCTTCCACTTTGCATAATTTGCGGGAGGAAATTAAAAAGAAAAGACGGGGTAAACTCGCAGCGGGTGTGTTGCTTCTTCATGACAACGCTCCTGTTCACACGGCGCGAGTTTCCAAGGCTGCTGCGCGAGATTGTGGTTTCGAAGAAATCCAACACCCACCCTATAGTCCAGACCTTGCCCCTAGTGATTATTTCCTGTTTCCGGATTTGAAAAAATGCCTTCGTGGAAAAAGATTTTCGGATGATGAAGAACTCAAGTCGGTATTTTGCAGAGAACGAGGAAATTTATTTTTTTGAGGGTTTAAAAAAGCTTATCTCAAGATGTAACAAATGCATTGATGTTAGGGGAGATTATATTGAAAAATAAAAACAATTTAAATTGAATTCGCATTTTCCTTCATATCGATACCGAGAATTTATTGAACGCCCCTCGTAGTTGAAATATTTCTTTTTAAAAAGTTGAAAGTTTAAAAAACGCTTTGGACATTTTTTATTTTATTTATTTCATCTATCTATAATTATATACAGTTTTTTTGTTTTTTTACCCGCAAAGCAAAATGCTTATCTGCAGGTGATTGATAACATTGGATTAGTATTTTTAGGTGATAAAATTCTTTTGAATAAAGTTTATACTATACTTATTCTTTAATTCTCAACGGTTTCATTTTGTGCATAGAAAGGTTTTAATCTTCCCAAAAACGTTGGAGGTTTTATTGACTCCGAGCGCCCCTTTTCCCTCGTTGTTGTCGCCAAAGTGAAACCGTATTTTGGCTATAAATAGGAATATTAGTATTTGAATACAAAATGCAATAATAATATTGAAGTTTAAGCTATCTTGAAATAAGAATATACAATGTTAAAACAGTGGTAAGAGATTAATATATATATATGTGTATGTATAAATAAGAAAAAATTTATGTTTATATAGGAATTAATTTATAGTGGATTAGCATATTACACAAAATATAAATCAATTAGAAATTTCTTTAACATTTTTTTACGTTTTTTTGAATGTTCGACTTGTTTGATATGGTGAGGTATTTCATTCATAGTTTTTGGAATGACATATCTAAGTTCTCGTTCCCCATACATGTTATATACATCTGGAATTTCGAGCATCCCCTGGGCTCGCCTCCTGGTGTTTTGAAAATGGCGTATAGGCTGTAGAAACCTTTGGTTGTCCATGTAATGCAGCAATGATGTCATTCTATAAATCGCGTACACATCTAAGACTTTAAAAGATGAGTTGGTCGGTTTTAAAATTTTAACAAGGCGGTGCTGTAGATGTAATATCCTATCCATATGCGTTTTGGATGCATTTATCCATGCCAGTATTCCATATCTTATTCGCGATTCTGCTAGCGAGTAGTAAATCTGCTTACGTACTTCAAAACTTGAATACTTTTTTATATAAACCATCGCAAAGAGTGAGCTTTTGAGTTGTAAACGCAGCACATTTATATGTTCACGCCATAGGAAATTCTCATCGATGGTAACTCCTAGATACTTTATTTTGTTTACCACTTCTATTGCTGTGTTGTTGGCCGAATACGGACATAGGGGGTTTCGGTGATATATATTAAACGCTTCCTTTGGCTTGAACGGTGTTCGTATGTGCATTGCTTTTGTTTTTGAAGCATTAATAATTAGCCCTTGATAATGGCACCATTTTGACATCGCATCAAATTCTTCTTGAATTATTTCCAATGCCTTGTTAAAGTTTTTGTGTTTGACGACAAGTGCTATATCATCTGCATAGGCATAGGCTGTGCACTTTTTGAATAAATGGAGAAGCTCATTTGTATACAAAACAAATAGAATTGGACCTAATTTGGAGCCTTGTGGGACACCAAGCGAAATTGGCATTTCTTTGCTTAGGATATTAAATACTCTAACTCTAATCTTTCTATCAGTTAGATAGTTTTCGATCCAGTTTGCCAGCACCCCTCTCACACCAACTCGATTGACAGTTTCAATTAACTTTTTATGAGTTATGGTATCGAAAGCTTTACTAAAGTCAACAAACAGCACAAGCACATGATGATTTTTGTTAAGGCCTCCATTGACCGTGTTTGTAAACTCTCCTAATAGTAGATCCGTACTTTTATTTTTTTGAAAACCGTACTGGTTTGGATGTTTTCCCTTGCAGTTAATGCATATCGCTGGGGACTCTTTCGCGGCATTGCACTCTCGAGTCAGATGTTTGCCAGCGCATTTTACACAGCGAGGTTCCTTCTGGCAGTAGGCCTGAGTATGGCTAAATCCCTGGCAACGTGTACATTGAGGAATCAGCCTAGAGTTTTTCCGCGGAGGTTCAATTTTGACAACAAGTCCCAAAATTGAATTTATGGCATAAATTCTTTCTAGGCTTTCGGTTTTGTCGAAAGTTAGCCCAAAGAGGGGAAGACCGTCCTCTCGCTTTCAACATTGCGCTGTTTTTGCGCAAGTATATTAACTGCGTCGATTATCTTAAAGTCTTTATTTTTAAGGTCATTTACGATGTTTTCTTTAAGGCAAGAGTGATGCAATCCTCTAGCTACAACGCGTATGGGTCTTTCCGTTTTATTTTCGTACGTATGCCATTGAATCTTCTAGGCATTTAATTTTTGCGAAAGCGAACGGTAGTTGTCTGGATTAAAGACATTAATAGTCCATGTATCATTATTACGAGATCTTACTTTATAATCGGTTGAGCACAGTGATTTCAGGATTATGTTATGTGCAACTTGTTGTAGTCCGAGATTCCAAAAACGTTTATTGGCGGCGGCGGTTTTGGTTTTGTTGCTTTGTTGCCTTATCGACCTCAGCAGTGTTAAAGCTGGCTTGCTTCTGCGTTTGTTCGATATCAGGCGGGGAAGTAGCTTTGCGCTTCTTACCTGGCCTTTGATGTCAAAAAAGGATTTAGACAAGGCGATGCGCTGTCATGCGATTTTTTTTAACATCATTTCTAGAAGTATGGTGTAAAATCAACGCAAGAGGCACACAACTCAAAAGTCCGTCCAATTACGCGCATACGCCGATGGTATTGACATAATCACAAGAAAGTATCGTGAGGTCAATGGTGCATTCACGGGTATTGAGGCAGAAGCGTCAAAGATGGGTTTAACTGTCAACGAGGGCAAGATCAAGTACGAGTATATGCTGTCAACAAGAAAGGACACCGAACACCGTTGTCTCGGACAGAACGTCACCCTCGACAGATATAACTTTGAGAGAATTAACGACTTTGTCTACCTAGATTCCGCTATCAATTCAGACAACGACACCAGCGCTGAGATCAAACGAACAATAACTCTTGCCAATCGGTGCTTCTTTGGACTAAGGAGGCAATAGACTAGCAAAACCCTATATAAGACTCTAATAATTGACGCAGCTTCACGGACTTTATCAAAAATGGATGACGTATCATAGACGGTAAGTGGAGGAGGAGATACGAGTACAACGACGAACTGTACGGGCTGCACAGCGACTTCGACTTAGCCAGAAGAATGAAGGTATCACAGCTGAGATGCCAGGGTTATATATAGTGAATGGATACTAATGCCCCGATACGAAAAGTCTTCGAATCCGCTTCCGAGAGACAGCGCACAGAAGGGGAAAACCATGATTCAGGTGGCGCACAGAAGTGGAAAGGGATGTCAACCAACTTAGAGTCCGAAACTGGAGGCAGCTAGCTGAAGATCGAGCTGGATGGAGACGCTTGTTGAACTGTAGCGCTGCCTTAAGAAGAAGTTGGACAATCGCAAAGCATTAGATTTCGTTATGGTAGGTAAAACCGTTCATCACAGAACTTTCCCGTAAGACCGTCGTCTTTCAACTCCGGTTATCTTACGTCGCTCATCTCACTGTGTATCCCTATTATGTATTTTGCTCTTCTGGAAGAAATAGATAGCAAGCAACGAAACAGGGGTTACGCACAGAAAGACATACTATTGGGCCTTGGTGATGTTACCCATATTACTCGTGCTTTCTTATAGATTGTGTCTCCGTTTCAGTACTAAACTCAAATTTAGGGTGAATCGTAATAATAATGAATAAACTGAATACTAATCTCTTGATGTTTCTATCAAAATTTCACACGGAGATTGGTCATAGAAGCTTTTATCGTACAACCTGCCTCTTCACTGCTACCAAAGATGTCTCAAGTGGAACCCACATTTGGGCCATGTTTAACATTAAATTCTTCGAAGGCCTACGAGTAATGGCATTCTTCCCTTAGAACAAAGTCCAAGATGATTTACAGTCCCGTCACATAGGTTTAATGCGACAGAAGTCTTTTGTAGCCGATTTATTAAGTCCCTGACTAAACACCCTATTTAGGCAGATCCCTGTGGATTTGAATTAATTATTCCATTGTGCATGGCCACTTTCTTAAGTGACACTCATCTGTATTGCGGTATACGGATGCCATTGATGTTTTCTAAATCGAGCCGATATGCTTGGACAATATTTTCCTTCATCGTATTTACATACGATTGGAATATTCAAATGAGGCCATCAACAGTGCCATTAGAGAAACTCTAGAGAAGAATTTCCAAAGATTTGGTATATTCGAATGAGATATGGCTTGTTAAAGACAGGTAATTAGCTAGAGAGTCCAGTTTGGGAATTAGCGGAGAAATTATACAATAATTTAAAAATAAATCAAACCATACGGTACCTAGATAGTTGAGATCTAGTTAATTTATTACTACCGAGCATGTGGTTGATTGTGAGATACTTTAATAAAGGAGCAGTAAGTCACTGGTGGCACTGGCAGATTTGTACTTGATCATTCGAACAAAATCAGCGAGAAGATTGTCATTTTTCTATCGAAGATACATTCTTGACGAATCAAAATGATCATTCAGAAGTGTCTAACATACGAGTACCAAACGACAAGAGATCATCTCTAGTTTACACTTTACAGATGAGTGTGTTCAGGTTTGAAACCTTATACTCCAAGTTAAGTTAAAATGTATCTTTCTGTGGTTAACTCCAGGAGTTATGTACGAGTATTTCGCAGTCCTATTGACATGAAGATGATAAAACTGCCACAGCATGTACGAGTACTCATATGCCCAAGACACGCTGGCGTAATGAAATTCCATAAAATAATCGAAGCGAAGGCTGGCTAAGGTTTACGGTTGCAAATACTAAAGAATTGTCCACGTGTGCAGAAGTCAAAGACCATGTGGAATTTTATACAAGTATCTAGCTATATGTGGAGCCAACTTCCTGGGCATGATGTAATTTAAACTTAGCCACCACCTACACAGGAACTTCGCAAATAGAAAAAGAATTGTTCTACTTGGAGAAGTGTAAGATATGTGGAATTCCTTTAGCTACATTCGAGACAGATGTGAATCTAATGTCGGCAGAGGTTGATGCATCGTTGCTTTTATTGTAAGTACGAGTAGCAATTGATAGATAGACCGAACAATGCAATGAACTGGAGACCTTCAATTAAATAATTCGATTTGCTTTGCCTGATTAGTGAGTGATGATTGATTTTTGGAAATCGTTCCAGTTATTCGTGAATTTTATTGAGAACATTTTCATTTTTACATGCTGGAAACCAATAGTTAATGTCAGCAAGTTGTATCCAATTCAACCCCAGCGAACCACCAAGATCGAAATCCCAATCGATAGGATGCGATTCTGATGATTCCTTTTCTGTGTTACATACTCGTGCATAGAGTGAAACAGTCGTAGCTAGATTTTAGACACATTTCTAAGGCACAATCTTGATACAAAGTGCGGCTTTCGGTGTCATCTTTGACCTAAAAATTGCTTCCTAGATACTTCTTCACCTATCCTCCTACAAAGTAAGGAGTTTTAAAGCATGGGAAATTTAGATTTTATTGTGCCAAGTTTAAGCTTACCCATTGAATACCTCATCCTTCCACGGGTACTATGCTGATGAGAGCTTAGAATGGCAGTGATGAAATAATGAAACCTGCTATATCTTTTTGTTGGAAAATATCCAATCGTCCACGTTTAAGAGAGTGTGGAAACGCAGCAGTAATTATTGGAATTCCAAAGAGATACTCACTCCCTATACCAGTTGCTTCACTTTTCCTAACTGGTTTGATAACAGATTCTGTGTCAACCTTGCTTGGATCTACAGTGTCGCTCATCACGTTTGAGACTGTACCAATATCGACTAAATAGTTAGCACCTTCATTTATTTGGCTGCCTTGTCATGGCGGGAGGCTTAAGTGTCAAAGGTCTTATGGTTCTCAAAAGAACCCAGGTCGTTCTCGTCGAATTAAGTGCGAACGACATCTAGACAAGTAGTAAATTTGTCAAAAAGATTTGACTTGCAATCTTTCGAGAGCGGCCGGCCATGGAATCTGAGGGCCCAGCCAGGATGCTCCGCAAATTTAGGCGCTAATCCTGAAGTCGGGAGTTCTTTCAACTCCGTTGTCTTTTTGCGGGTTTTTCTATGATTCGGAGACCTCCGCCTGCTACGGTTTCACTCAGAAAAGTCAGGTGATTGGTCAGAGTGTTGTTTTTGACGGCTTCTCCGGGAAAACTGAAAAGGTTGAAGGACTACCATTTCAGATGCAGTTGAGGAGAAAAAGAAGTAGGTAAGTAGGTCTTACTCCTCCAGCAAACTAAGGCTTTGGAACTGAAACAGCTTATTTTTCCTCCTTATCAAACTGAGTCGAAAACGAGAAAGTTTCTGGCACTCTCTCCTCCGATGGATTTATTCGCGCAATGTGCCTGTATGAAATCGATGCTCCAATCTGCAAAGGCTGCACTTATAGTGGATAGAAGCAGCTTGATGCGGTCAAATCCACCCTGAGAAACATCTTTGGTGATGGCAGTTCTAGAAGCCCACGAAAACCCTCCCCAGAGAAGGATAAATAGACTGCTCAGAGAGGACTGGAACAGAGCTAAGGATATTTTTCATGAAGGCTAAATAATTTGGGTAATCAACTCTTTCCAACACTTCAAAACCCCCAGTGAGGATGTAGTATTCCCAGCTCTACTACAAAGGGGCATCCCCCAACTGTTACCTGTATTTATTAACTTCTGCAGAGCTGGCGTGGGGATACCGCCTTTTATTCAGAAAACTAGAAATACAAGTTTATTCATCTAAATCTATATTGTCCCCTTCAAAGTAATCCCCATCGACTGCAACACACTTATGCCAGCGCTTCATCCAATCCTCGAAACATTTTTTATATTCGGTTTTCGGTATGTCCATCAGTGCTTCCTGCGATTTTTCCATTACTTCCTCTAGGCTGCAGAAACGCGTTCTTCGTAGTGGTTTTTTAACTCGATTGAACAGAAAGAAGTCACAGGGTGCATAATCCACGAGTTTTCTGCCCACAATTCTGGTCTCTTTCGGCGAATTGCTTCACGCAAACGTCTCATAACGACCAAATAATACTCCTTGTTTACTGTCTGGCCTTCTGGCAGAATTTCATGATGCACTACACCGTTGTAATCCATGGAAACCGTGAGCATTGCCTTCTTTTTTGACTGAAAACGACGTGATTTTTTTGGTCTCAACTAATTTGGTGAACGCCATTCACTTGCCTGATGTCTGGATTGCGTGTCGTACTCATAAGCCCACGTCTCGTCTCTAGTACGAGTAATGATCCTTTTGATGAATGTGGGATCGGATTCAGTCTCGCAAATCATGTCTTTTGCGACGTCAACACGGTCTTTTGGCACCAACTTTGCTGCTACATGACAGAAACACAAACCATTAACCAAAATGTCTTGGACGGATCCATAGGCAATGTTCAAGTCCGCCGCTATCTCTCTGATGGTTAATTTGCGGTTATTGACCAACATTTCTTTTACTTCATCAATGTTTTTGTCGGTTTTCGCTGTCTGCCACTGCGTTCATCATCTTCGATTGGCTCACGATCACTTTTGAACCGCTCATGCCACTGGTAAACGACCATTTCCTTTAGAGAATCATTGCCGAAAGACTTTTCCAACGTTCGCGCGCCATTGAATCCGTTTTTTACGCAAAATTGAATACAAGTTCGTTGTTGCAAATTGAAATCCATTTCCAAAATTGTAAAAAATCGCCAACACACACAGAAATAGATGTACTCTTGGCTACGTAACTTTTGCAAATGTCAAGCTATGATGCTAAGATTCAGAGGCAATATCAACGACAGATTTACCAACTTAACAGAACTCAAATCGGAATAATGGGACCGCTACACGGTGGTGTGGCCGGGAACTTTTTGATCAATGTGGTATTTACCAAAAAAGTGGAACGAGGTTGCTGTCAAATATATACCTAAGGTAGGACGCACACCGTCTGAACTACCAACGTCATATAGAATAATCAGCCTCTCTTCCTTTTTCCTCAAAACTATGGGAAAAATCCTCGAGAGACATATCAGAGACGGGGCACTTCAAATGAACTCCCTTCACAAATATCAACTACATACGCCCACAAAATCTTACCACAAGGATTGAAAGATCTCTCAGAGATAAATAGGTAGCGGTCGGTTGTTTCCTTGATATAGGAGGAGCATTTAACAACACAGAATTCTCCCAGATACAATATATAGAGGCATTCAAGATATGGGAGTTGACGACACCACATGTAAATGGATAAAATGTATGCTAGAGGATAAAACAATAAAAAACTCATTAAGCAGCAATAAACTCAGTGTGATAGCTACAAAAGGATGCCCTCTGGGAGGAGTACTATCACCCCTACTATTGTCCATCATACTGATTATACTCAACAATGATGGCTTCTATGTCCAATGATATGTAGACGCCATTGCTATTCTAATCAGAGGTAAATTTGAGGACACAATCTCGGATCGCCTCCAGAGGGCTTTGAACCTAGTGGCTGAATGGCGCACCAAAGTTGGCCTCAAAGTCAATCCCAAGAAAAGCACCAGAAAGGCTCAGAAATGCCACTCTCTTCAGTGAAACAATAGAGTTCTCAACGGAAGTCAAAAATCAAGGAATCACACTGGATGAAAAACTTACGTGGAACACTCATGTTTCTCAGACCATTGACAAGGCCAGGACCTCACTATAGACCAGCAAAAGTCGAGCTGGAAAAAATTGGGTACTTAATCCCAAAATGACACTATGGATGTACACGGTAATAACGAGACCTATCATCACGTACGTAGCCGCCGTTTGGCGGCCAAACTCAACAAATTACTGTGACTAACCTGTGTCTGTGCAACCGGTGCAATGAAAACCGCAACAACAGCTGCGCTTCCACTTTTTTTTTTTTTTTTTTTTTATTTTTAAAATTTACGCGCGCCTAAGGGGCTATGAATACCCTTACACTGTTGCCAGGGCGTGGGTGGAAAGGTGGAAGGAGGAGAAAGGAAAGTTTTTGTGATGTAGTGGTTTGAAACTCAGGTGTGTTTGGTTTCGATATTGACTCTCCAGGGGTGGGAGTCCGAATAGGACGGAGAGATTTTCTTCACTCGGAATGGCGAGGTTGTGAATTTTAACGGTTGTGTTTGTGTTTGAAAACCCTACAACAGCCAAATCTACATGTCAGTGTTATGCCTTCACACGCAGATTTTTCTGACTGAGTTCCAATTACACAAATGAATGCTTGTCGTGGCTAGGATTCGAACCTTGACCCTCCGAGTGAGAAGCGATTGCTAGTACCACTACACCACGGCCACCCCCAATCTAAAACTTATGAAAGAAGCAATGGTAAATGCCTACATGCTCATCACGGAAGATGAATCCAATTCCAAACTAGTTCGTGCTGCAATTCTTCATGAATTCAAAAAAAAAAAAAACGAACTATTGTACTTGGAACACACTTAATAGACAAATGTCTACCACGATATAACTTTCGGCACAAATTTAAGGCTAGATTTCCAGACCGTCTTAACTGAGAACAGGAAAACCCAACATTTGCAAGGACTCACATGTATGGTACACAGACGGATCCAAAACAAATGAAGGAGTTGGAGCCAGAGTATACGGTCCTCGCACTAAGATATCCATTCATGCCAGTATGGATCTCCGTCTGGAGCTCCGTATTCCAGGCAGGAATTGGGCTTTGCATTCGGGAGAATCTAAACAGGCATATAAAAAACAAAAACATTTACATTCTTTCCGACATCAGAGCAGCCCTACTTGCAATTAACGCCTTTGAAATAAAATCAAAACTGGTCTGGGATTACCTTCAACTCCTGCAACTACTGGCCACCACAAATAAAGTTCATCTGATTTGGGTGCCAGCACACAGCGGACATGAAAGCAACGAAAAAGCAGACGAACTAGCCTGGAGATGATCCGCATCTCAATTCATGATGCCAAGACCATTCTGCGGGTTATTAATTAATACAATAAGTGGAAGTCAGATTCGAGTGACCACAGGTTATCTCACAGGACACTGCCGTGTGAAAAAAAACACTTGATGACCATGGGCATAGCACAAGACAATACATCCAGATAGTGCAACGAAGATGTGGAAACAGCAGAACACATGCGACTGCAATGGTTTAACCAAAACACGTCAACGTCACCTAGGTAAATTCTACCTTGAAGCGGCGGACATAGCTGCAAGCTCCCCTGAAGACGTAGCCGCTTTCCTAAAAAATTGCGGCATCATGGATGAGGTCTAAATGGAGGATATCACAATAGGCCCATCTGAGGCCGCAGTGATCTGGGATTCTCTATACCATCTCCCACAACAATCCAAATCTAAATCTTGGAGATGGCTTTGGATTGGAATTTGCATTTCGCACTCGCAAAGCCATCTTCCGTTTAAAAAGTCCTTCTTACAATAGAACACTTCTTAGAACGATAATTTTGTGCGCCGATATATCGTTTGATGCATACCAGAACTCCTGCTGCGATAGTATGAAATGATTTTTCCGTATGCACATGAATAGTTCCGGCTTAGCAAAGGGACGATAATTGGTAGGATTATAAAAGAGGTCTTCCAAATCTGGGGAAATTCTCCCTGTGTAAGGGATAGACAAAATAGGTAGGAAAGGAGGAGGGACAGGTTAGAAGAACACTTTTTTAAAAAAAACGGCGGGGAGACCATCTGGGCCAGGTAGAAATGCATCTTCAAGTTTTATTAACTTTTCTTTAATAGCTGCAGGATCGAAATTTTGAGTGAGGAAGCGATCAACGGAAAAATTTGGTAGGTCATTGAAGTAAGAGGGATCTGGTACGAAGTACGACCTCTGCGATGCTGGGATATCTAATGAATATTCCTCAACGTATCTAATAAGTGAACGTCATTCTTCGAATCTCTCGGTTGGAAAGACAACAGACTGCATTATCCGAGCATTTCTTTAAACGCTTACATGCTTAAGTGGCATCTCCTACTGGGACGCTTGCTGTGTGGGTAATGACCACACCGCAGAGCACTTCTCTGTGAATCGTTGTTTTCGGAGGAACTGGTACCTTATGCATTTTACAACTGAAGCGACCACTCAAATTTTCTGTTCAGCTGTACAACCGGAAACGCACCGTACGTTAATCTTTTTCCATTCCGATACTGATGGCATAATCGATTGGGAAATTAAGAGTAAAGTAAGTAAAGCACAAGCATCGAAACTGCCACAATATACGCGTAAGGCCATATTCTGGCATTCTCTGAAATACCGTGCTTTGTTTTCTAAGCCACTTGTGAAAAGCCACAAGTTTTCCACCTGGAAACATCTAAGATCAATGTGCATCGGCACTTCGCTCTTTCTCTCGCCGGGGCTGTATCCAAGCAAAAGGTGTGCTGCACGTAATCCCTTGAACGTTCGAAAGTTTTTTTTTTATAATTGGTGCGCCCACAAGGGGTTTTATGTACCCTTAAGATGTTTGCACACAGCGCGGGCGAAAGAAAGTTAGGGAGGGAAAAAAGAGAGATACCGATGTGCGTTGGTTTTAAATGTTTGAAAGTTATAATGAATAAGAAATAAAGAGCTCGGCAAGGCATTCCATAAGCGAGTTGTACGGCTTAGGAGAGAATGACAATGTAAGCTGTCTTGACACACGTACCGAGAACGGAAAGTTTCAACGATACAAGTGCTATTTATGGATAATGGCCGGGTATTTAAATTTTGCTTTAACGACAGCAGAGAGAATTGTATTTTGGAAGCATTAAATTCCACTATGTTGATAGTTCCCCAATTGGTTATGCTGCTAAGATCAGAATTTAATGAGCTTAACATACGCTGCCGTTCCCGTTCTACAGCCGAAGAGCAGGGACGTGAGTCCGGAAACGACAGTAATGTCATCATCAAAGAAATTAGAAGTAGTAGACAAGAGATCATTGATGAAAACTAAAAAGAGTGTCGCAGACAGAACGAAGCCGTGGGGCACACCAGCATTTATTTTGTGAATATCAGACTTGAAATCATCCAAGTCAACTTGAATTGAACGTTCCGAAAGGTAATTTCTAATCCATTGAAGAAGAAAGTCGTCAATCCCAAAGGCACGCATTTTCGACAAAAGAGCCTGATGCCAAACTCTGTCAAATGACTTAGAAATATCAAGTGCAACTATCTTGCTTTCGCCAGATTGGTTTAGACTTTGGTTAGACTTTTCGGTGAGACATGCTACCAAATCACCAATGGACCTGTTGCTACGAAAACCTTACTGCCAGTCATTGAGAAGTTTTCAAGATTCGAGATTCTTCATAAGCTGGTGGTTTATCAGCATTTCTATGACCTTGGAAAGAAGGGACGTGCGTGCGGCCTGTAGGAGGAGAGAGAAGAAGATCCGCCGTTTTAGGGACGGGTTGGGCAAATGCTGTTTTCCATCTGCTCGGAAAGATTCCTAAAGAATAGGATTGGTGAAAAAGCTTATGCAGTGGCTTTAGCATCATGGAAGAACACCTCCTCTAAAGACGGGGATATATACTACAAGGGTTGTCTGCTTCCGACCGCAACGTAAAGATAGCGGCACTAGTCAATAAAAGCTAGTGAATGCTAGTTGTGCATCTTTTGACAGTTACTTACCGAAGTTTCAGTCATTTTGGACGCGCAGTTTTTGGTTGACAGTCGTTTGAGTTAGTCGATGTGAGTGCTGAAATGTGAAAATGGAAAAAATTGAGTATCGAGCTTTTATTACTCGTAAATTCTTGTTTTTGAAAGGCAAGACGCCTACGCAAATCAAAAATGAGTTGGACTCTGTGTATGAAATTTTGGGCAGCTGAATTTAAACGTGTCCGTAAGAGCTTGGGAGATGACGAACGTTCGGGACGTCCAAAAACTGCAACCACTGACGATATCATTGCTAAAGTTCACCAAATGGTGTTAGACGATCGCCGAATTAAAGTGAGAGAGATAGTAGAGGTTATGAAAATGTCCAAAGAACGTGTTTGTTACATCTTAAATCAAGATTTAGGCATGAAAAAGCTGTCCGCGGGTTGGGTGCCGTTTGCTTACGTTGGACCAAAAACGTGTTCGAATGAACATTTCCAACGCTCTGTTGGCGCAGTTTAGGCGCAATAAATCCGAGTTTTGGCGCCGATTAATTACTCTAGACGAAATTTTGATACACCATTATACGCCCGAAACAAAAATTCGGTCAAAACAGCGGACTGCAAAGGGCGAGCCGGCTCCAAAAAAAGCAAAAACTGTTTTTTCGGCTGGGAATGGCGACTGTTTTTTAGGATAGTACAGGAGTTATCTTAATCGATTATCTTCAAAAAGGAAAAACCATTACAGGAGCATACTACGCATTATTACATGCCAAGCTGAAGGCAGAAATTGCGGAAAAACGGCCACATTTGTAGAAAAAGAAAATCCTGTTTCACCAAGACAACGCGCTTTCTCACACCTCAGTGGTTCCATGGCGAAAATCCATGAATTACGGTTTGAACAGTTTGACCATCTGCCTTATTCACCAGATCTAGCCCCAAGCGACTTCTTTTTGTTCTCTCATCTAAAAACTTCGCTTGGAGGACAGATATTTTCGTCAAATGAGGAGGCAATCACCTTCGTGAACAATTATTTTGCAGAGAAAAACGCCAAGTACTATTTGGACGGGTTGGAGAGACGGGAGCATCATTGGGAGAAGTGTGTAGAGTTACAAAGAGACTATGTAGAAAAATAAAAAAAAATCGAGAAAAAATGTCTTGTATCATTGTTCGGTCGGAAACTTTTCAGACAACCCTCGTGTTTGGATCAGCGGATTTGTGAATGTTAAGATCTTTAAGTATTCTTGCTACTACAGGAGTGCGAAAGTGGATTTGTCCCACTGAAGATTCAACGCACTCAATTTTTGGCGGAGACAAAACACAATCTGGAGAGCAGATAGCTGGAATGTCATTATGAGGTAAAATTTCTAATGTTTTTGACGAGCGACCAACAACTTTCACTGCCTTTGGGACATTATAGTATTTTTTACCTCAGTTTTTGGTCGTATTGGAATTTCAAACGCTTGAGAAAGACGTTGCAGTCATTCCTGGCTCTCGTTTGAATTTTTCCCAGATTTCCTCTATTGGGTTGGTCTTGAAGGACCGAAAAAACATTTCCCTAGCTCTGACAGCCTCTTTACAGCTCGAGTCGTACCATGCCTTTTCTTTTGGTTTGATACTCTTCATCCAATGAGGGAGAAAGAATCTCATTCCAAATGGTGTCTGTGATCATATCAGCAGCAGCATCGATGTCCTTATCGAGAAAACATAACGACCAGTTAAAGGTCCTAAAGAAATTTTTAAGTTCGCTCCAATTAACTTTCTCGTATTGCCACACGGTTCTTTTAGGATTTTTTTGCTCTAACAGTGTGGTCAGTATACGAGAAATTAGCTGATATGACACAATGGTCCGACGAGCCTAGAGTGGACAGCACATCAACGGTGTACTTATCAGTGTGAGAAATTAAAAACTAGTCCAGGGTGTTGGTGGTATGACTATCAACGTATGGTAATCGCGTGGACTCATTTACAAGCTGCGTTAAGTTCTTTTCGGCAGCGAAGTTCTCAACACACCGTCCTTCGGGTATTGTCTATCCAGAATTGCGTGTATTGAAATCGCCCGTAACAACCATTTCAGTATGAGGATACAGAGATACAATTCTTTGTATGGAGTCAGACAGCGTATCAAACTCAAAAGTTGAGGTGCTGTACAGTTTGGGGCTTCTGTAAATAAAGCAATAGTGGGTAATTTGTTTAAGGAGATGGAATTTTAACCACATCAAGTTGAATTCCGGATTGGAACAAGGATTACATTGTAGTGGAGTTTGGTAAGCAACATCACTACGCACGTAAATGGCGCTAGTTCATAGTCAGGCAGCTTTAGATCAGTGTGATCTGAGAGGTGTGGGCGGGGGTCTACCTGTGTTCCACTAAGGACCAAAACAACTGGTCTTTATTTATATACTCAGAAAAGTGATCCTAAAAGAAAAGAGGATGGTGGTAGATCTTGCTTTCGTTCGGTTTCCCAAATAACAGTAAGTTATTCCCCGTCCAAGGCCAATGATTGCATCGCAAAATAGTTCTCTACTTTGTGAGGCCTTTGATCTCAGGAACACCTTCTCTGTATATATGGGGAACCTTTGCTATACCCATAGCATATGCATATCTATACTCTTTCCCGTCTTTGCAGTAGAACTTTTGCTCGAGTTTGTTCCAATGATTCATTCGAATTGCAAGTAAGCCGTCATGTTGTAGATTCATATCTGCCGCTAATACGAGTAGTGATTAACGTCAATTTTGAACCGAGATAAACAAATGGGCACCAAACCGATGATTCATTTGCTTCTTAATTCGAATAAATCTAAAGAAAATCTAACAACCAAAAATAGGAGTATATCCTTAGGGAGGGCGTAGGACATTACATTTTTTTCTTTTTCAATTAAAAGTTGTAATCGTTATAGAACCACAAAAAGATACAAAAAGCGAGGAACCAAATTATAATTCACTCCACCCAGGTAGATGATTTTTCTTCGTTTTTCCGGTTCAATTTTCTGTTATTCTGATGGTGGTGCATGCCGCACCATGTGTACTCGTATAGTCTACGATATTTCCTACCGACCACTGGGCACATTTTCTTTTAACAGGCAATAAGGCGACACCAATGACTGTGTCGGCATGTGGTTGATTGGCAGCAAAACGCTAAGTGGCGAGTTAATTGACTTCGGTCTCCTTTGTTTTGAAAACACTATGGCGTTTCGTGTTGCAAGATTTCTACAACAATGCGTACTCATATACTCGTAGAAGTACTCGTCTGATTGATAGTAGTGCCCCTTTTCCCATGGCATCGTATAGGTGAATGTGGTAAAATTTATTTCATGCTCTGCTGTATCCTGAACGAAGGATACATTTGAAAGCAAACATATTGAATTCAGCTTCATCAGCATTTGATCACGTCGTACAGCAAGGCATACAATTTAACAAAACACCCCAGCGATGTGCTTGTGGGTTTTTTTTAGTCTCTATAAACGGTAGACAGGCTGAAACAAATACTAGGACTGAAGGCTACATCCCATTCGAAAACCGATGTCACCTACATGTA
The DNA here is from genome assembly GCA_963966105.1 of Volucella zonaria. Classification (NCBI taxonomy): domain Eukaryota; kingdom Metazoa; phylum Arthropoda; class Insecta; order Diptera; family Syrphidae; genus Volucella; species Volucella zonaria. The sequence continues at coordinate 184,186,738 of OZ014532.1, forward strand.
CGAAGATGTCTGTCGCCTGTCGTTAGCGCCAGAACCGTCCTGGTGGGATGTTACTATTCTAGATTACGATTGCAAGGTACAGTGGACAGCAGAAAAGTGATCACCTTGGAATCTTACAAGGACCTCCTCAACAATTTCAACGGTTAACAATTGGCTTTCTACTGGAATCTCATCTCGCCATTTTCTTCAATTTAAACAGTCTGGTAACCAGAACAGGAACTAATTCGAATTTATTAGGTTTCAAGGTCAATGTGGTTTTTGTCAGAAAGAAGGAGAAGCTTCTAGGTTTCTTCAGCAGTAGAAAAAACCTTTGGCCTCAAATAATGTGATATGTAAACCGTCATAGACATTTCAGGTCTTAGAGGAGAGCCTTATGTGTAAATCAGTTTCCTTGGCTCGGATACATGCCAACCGAGGTACACCGCCCCTTCTACGAGTATGTAACCTAGAATCCAACAAAGTACTTCAACTCTGAGAAGGAAAAGCTATATAACTTGACTGGTGTTCTTCACCAGGAAACATATATAGAATCCCATCTATAGCTCCACATACTCTATCTGAAATTCAACTAAGTTGTTTATTATTTAACTACAATTCTGAAAGTTGGCGAAGAGACTAAATGATAGAAAATATGTCATAGACGCAGAAGTAAGCCCAACCATCCTTCAAGTTCACTTTGATAAGCTTTTGAACCCCTAGACAAACTAAACGCCAACCTTACCTACTTGTTCAATAAGATTTTGGAAAGTGGCGAAGTTTCGATGAAGCCCTGACCTTTCCTATTGACAAAAAAAGGTTGTAGGGTAGACCCAAGGGACTACCGAAACATTTTCTTTTTAAATGCGTCATACAAAATTTTTACTAACTGGATAGATAGGCACCAATAATCTGCTCCAGGAAGATCAAGCGGATATCCGGCCAGAATAGCCCACTGTTGATTACGTGTTTGTTTTAAGTAGTATTTTGAAGACATAACCAGCATTGCATAGAAGACCGAGATGGGAAGTTTTTCCTCAGACAAAAAAGTACATAAACCAAGCCATCGAGGAAATGGGTAAGGGTTGCTCTAGGAAAAGCATTCGGAAGACGCACGAAAAGACAAATGAACTTATCAATCTAACAAAACTGGAACAGAAGCCTGTAGAGATGACCGGGAAATTTTCGTAGGTGTATCACAGAAACTCATTTCTGCTGACTTTTAAATGGGACAAAAATTACAATGCCAAGCAGAACGACAATTTTCATGCTATGGCAGATCGTAGCGAAAGTCGAGATCGATACAGCACTTTAAGCGGATGCCTATGACATCATTTAAAGAGACAAGCTATACAGAGCCACGTCTAATTTTGGGATTCCTAAAAAACACGTCTAATTCTGCAAAATGACGATGAGCTCCGTAAATGTTGAAAGCGATCTCAACAAAACCTTTGATGATGGAGAAGGTTTAAATAAGGTGAGGCGGTGTCCTCTATAATAAAATACTTGAGAAAATTGTGCGATATTCGACAGCCAACACCGGAGACAAACATTATCAACGAGCAGCTATGCCTTAAAGGATTCCGTCCACCTTAGCTCTGCTTAAAACCTGGTATGGTGTATTGGCTATATACGGTGGTGGTAAGACCTATACCTACATACAGAAAGCAATAAACAAGAAAATGATTTACCGAAAATTAGCTGCGGCTTCCATAGCCATTACAGGTGCGCTCCGTACTACTATAACTCTACGGCAGCATTGGACACCTTTTTGCACCTACTCCGTTTGATTTATAGATTAAAAAACTTGCTGTCAACAGTACGATTAGATTCACTAATCTCAGTTACTTCAAGAGCAGTAGTTTCGGACATGGCACGGTCCAAACGGAGCTACTGCCAGGCAATCCAATTCTAACAGATGAAACTCCTTGAACGCAGCTCCGCCAAAGCGCCATCCCCTCGGAGCGATTCGGATATGTGGGTGCGGCGATATCAAAGCGAGCAGCATACAGAATCCCGCGTATAGAAGCAAACGATGGTTGCTATGGTTTTGCAGGGAAACTTGGTCGTACTGTAAGTGGCCCGTGGGCCTCCGTCCAATTATCAAGGCTTCACCCATTAATGACGTTGTCTAATAAAAAGCAGGGGCAGATTATTCTTACTGGTCCTATCGTAAACATCTTCAGATTACAGCCTCTGAATGGTTGCTACGATTTGACCAGTTACAAGTTGCCGGTCATAGGTCTTGTTGGCGGCTGGACCACCGGTAGTCCATACCAGGACTTAAATCATGGGAGTCAGGAGCCCCCCGGATTTCGGTCCGGGCCTGACTTGTTAGAGGTAGGCCCCCTTGTGGGAGCGTCATGGTGGCTGTGGTTTAAACCCAAATCGGCGGTACGGGTATTCCTTTGGTTTAGCCCATTGTAGAGTTGCAAATAAAGTACTGGGTGCTCTGACCCTAAGAACAGCAAGAGGTTTTAGGTCGGTCTCGACTCATACCAAGGGTGGAACTTGTGCCTCCAACACAAGTTCTGCTTTGGTATTATATATAAGCGATGGCAAGGCGTAATATGTGGTAAGCTCCCTATGGATGTATGGGCATCTCGTAAACATAAGGCCTTAAATGACAGGTGGTTTACGTTAAAAATCCAGGAACGTTATGTAAGTGCCTCGTGCCTCTGAGGAATTCATCAAGGAGGTGAAAATAGTCAGCCGGCCATGGACAGTTTCCAATGAGGGTACTGTTACTGTAGTGCTCGAAAGCTCCGGCCCTGGAGTAGCCCTTAATTAGCCATCAAATATGGGGCGTTGCTATGTTTCGTAAACCTTAGTCGGCTGTTTGCTCTGCCTTGAATTTGGCCACAATATAGGCGACTGCAGTGAGAAGGAGGAAGTTTGTCTCCACTGCGGCGAAAAAGGTCATCGTGCGAGCTACGACAAGACCAGGTGCAAAAATGCACAAAAATACAGAAATTGTGAGAAGAGTGGACGCCCGGCCAACCATCGTACGATGACGGCTGACTGTCCCATATACAGCGCAGTTTTAGCAAGGCTGAAATCCTTGAATGAATATGGAGATGCACATTGCACAGTTGAACTGCCAGGGCGCTTTCGCCGTTATGGCTGACCTGGGAGCTCAGATGTGTGAGAGTAACTGCAGCATTGCTCGGATTCAGGAGCCCTACACTTCGGGAGGGAAAATTAGGGGTTTACCCGCTTCTATGCGTGTTTTCCCTGACGTCAGGTGCAATGCTGCAGTGATTGAACATTCATGGTTCAGCATGCAAATGAGTGTGGCATATGTGTTGGAGTAGAAGGGGCTTTTGGCAAGATATACCTTGCCAGTGTCTACTGCAAGTTCGGTGAGGAAATCGAACCGTACATCCGATACATGGAGGAAGTGCGTTTGCTCGTTGGAAGCGAGCCCCTCATCCTCGGCGTTGACGCTAATGCGATTTCCCCTCTGTGGCACAGCAAGATGTCCGTACATTCGTCTGGGTATCGAAGCTCCCCACGGCGTGTGGCGCTTAGTGAATGGGCTATACCTAACGATATTCATCCTCTCAATCGACCGAGGGAGTTGTTTACTTTCGCTGGGCCTGGAGGAAGTAGCGACATCGATGTCACAATTGTAAACGGATCCGCTGTTAGGGCGTTTTCTCTTAGCTGGAATATCACCGAGAGTACGAGGGTTGTCTGAAAAGTTTCCGATCGCAACGTAAAGATAGCGGCACTCGTCAATAAAAGCTAGTGAATGCTAGTTGTGCATCTTTTGATAGTTACTTACCGAAGTTTCAGTCATTTTGGACGCGCAGTTTTTAGTTGACAGTCGTTTGAGTGAGTCGATGTGAGTGTTGAAATGTGAAAATGGAAAAAATTGAGTATCGAGCTGTTATTACTCTTAAATTCTTGTTTTTGAAAGGCAATACGCCTACGCAAATCAAAAATGAGTTGGACTCTGTGTATGGGGACTCTGCACCATCATTTACCACAGTGAAATTTTGGGCAGCTGAATTTAAACGTGGCCGTAAAAGCTTGGGATACTGACGATAACATTGCTAAAGTTCACCAAATGGTATTAGACGACCGCCGAATTAAAGTGAGAGAGATAGTAGAGGTTATGAAAATGTCCAAAGAACCAAGATTTAGGCATGAAAAAGCTGTCCGCACGTTGGGTGCCACGTTTGCTTACGTTAGACCAAAAACGTGTTCGAATGAACATTTCCAACGCTCTGTTGGCGCAGTTTAGGCGCAATAAATACGAGTTTTGCCGCCGATTAATTACTGCAGATGGAACTTGGATACACCATTATACGGCCGAAACAAAAATTCAGTCAAAACAGTGGACTGCAAAGGGCCAGCCGTCTCCAGAAAAAAGCAAAAACTGTTTTTTCGGCTCGGAAAGTTATCTTAACCGATTATTTTCAAAAAGGAAAAACCATTACAGGAGCACACTACGCATCATTACTTGCCAAACTGAAGGCAGAAATTGCGGAAAAACGGCCACATTTGCAGAAAAAGAAAATCCTGTTTCACCAAGACAACTCTGGTGAGCGCTGGAAGCGGATGCCAGCAGGCTGATTGCCTATGCGGATGATGCTGCCACAGCCGTCTTAGGTAAGCATATTAATACCTCCTTCAACTAAATCTCAACAGATTAACCCATTGGGCAGATCGCTGTAGATTGATTGGGAGTAAACCCCTATAAAACTGATCTTGTACTCTTTTCCAAAATTCCAATTATAGACTCTCCCGCAATAAACGGTACCAGTATAGTCTTTTCCGATACAGCACAATATTTGGGTCTCATTTTTGACAGGAAACTAAAATGGAAACCTAATATTCAAGACAGCTACATTCAACAAGCTCTATTCTCTTGCAAAGAGGCCATTCGGAGCAAATGGGGACTTAAGACTCGCATAACCCACTGGTTATATGTGCACCTCGATCATAAGACCGATACTCATGTACGGGGTTGCTGTCTGGTGGACGGCCATAGACAATGCAGTCAACTGCAGCATACTAAGCCGAGTCCAAAGAACAGCATCGCTATGCATAAACGGAGCCCTAAGTTCTACTCCTTCCGCGGCATTAGACATTCTGTTTCATTTGAAACCCCTGGATATTTTCAGCAGGCAAGTAGCTGCAACTGCAGCTATTCGCCTCAAGGTGACAAATTCATTTGACCACCAGAGAACGTCGATCACATCATACCTGAACTTTGGTTTGGCAAAGACTTCCATGTAAGCTTCCCTTCTATGTAGATCCTTCTGGGAGGAAGATGCTTTCATGTCATGGAGGACAAGTCAATCCATTTCTACATAGTTATATCTAAAACTGATAGGGGGTTGGTGTTTTCTCAGATAAGCTAAATATAAGCCTCTCCTTCCGCCTTACAAATCATTTCAACTTGTTCCAGGCGGAAGTTTTGGCGATTAAAGAAGCTCTGTCCTGGCTGAAGAAAAACACGATGTCTGCAAAGGATATCCGCATCTTTTCGGATGGTCAGACAGCTATCAAGTGCCTGGAGTCAGTCTCATTAAATTCGAAAAACGCTGTTGAATGCCGACCATCTCTTATGGAGGTGGCAGAGCATTTCAACCTTCACCTTTGCTGGGTGCCGGGCTACAGAGACATTCCACGGCCGATGAACTCGCCAAAATTGGAACCACTCTACTTATTCTACTGTAAAAGGGTAGCATAGGTATACCAATCACTACGTGTAAATTAATATTAAAGCTGGATGCCAATAAAAGGATGCCTTAGGTGGACTGTTGGATCAATATGTCTAGCGACCGAACAGATCTGGCCAAAGCTAGATCTGAATCGCTTCATAGGTGCCATCACTGGATACTGTCTCATAGGCATAGGATACAAGAAGGCTTGGCGCTTTTACAAACGATTTCTGTAGAGGCTGCATGAACGAGGAGGAAGAGGAGACAATCCTCCACTCTGTACAGCGTACATGTACAGCTCTCTCCCAGACAAAAAAACTTCACTTAGGAGCTTTCTTCCACAATGACCTAAAAAATATAAACAGTCTCCTACGATTCAACGTAAGTTCAAACTAGTTCCATTGGTAAGAGGATCATAGATCCTGGAAGCATTTCAATGGACCAATAGACCAAAGTGGGCTGGTGTTTCCAAAAGCCACTCTTACCCACCTAACTGTATTCATGAATTCATATTTTCTTTAATATTATCTCCTAAGTAGTAAAACTATGTTTTTCTATAAATTTAAAACCTTTTATCTCAATACCGACACATCCTACCGCCAATCACTTAATTTACAGCGCTGCTAAGCTTTTTTTTTTCATTAAAAATTGTAACACCTTCTCACTTGTAATTCGCAGGCAAAGAGCATCAAAGCCGCTTTAGCACGCTCTTCCGCATCAATTTACTTGCATTAAAAACTAGTCACAACCTCGTCCGGACTAATCCGCATTTCATTCAAATTATCGAGGGGTAATAACCATAATTTGCACCAGAAATGCCCACATCAAGTGCATAAGTGTGTATCTTGTATCTTCTCCATCTCAACTACTCCCTAGAAGTATACACGCGTTATTTTGCGAAAAATCTTCTCACACCAACAGAACATCGCATGGAACAGCAAATTATTCAAATCATCAAACCAAACCGCGCTCCCAACCAAGCCAACCAACTGGTAATACCCGTACGATGCCGGAAAACCGCTTCCATCCCGCTTTCCCAAAAAAGCCATTCAACACCAAATTGGATTCAGCCGAAACCGTATTGAAATACAAATCCGTGCATTTTATGAAGTCCAATGTACGGGTGACACTTGATACGAGATTGCGCGCTTTTCAAGAGTATCTATCCGTATGTACCATCCATTCAACCGGTGACCATGAATCCAACAAATCAAATTGGAAGTGGTTTTTCGGCAGCACATACATCTGAACATCCAAAACGCCCAACGATACCCGAGGACCGAAGAGCAACACAATGGACAAGGCGCAATAGTGGTTTTGCAGTTTTAGAAACAAACATGGCCGCCAGTTGTTTACAGCGTTGATACACATACGCAACAAGTACGAGTACGCCGAGTACTCTCAATAGCAGCACTCAACAGCACCCACACAAAATAACACGTCAAGTGTTTGCCTGCGAGTGTGTGTTGCAAATAGTGTAGTTAGCGATGGTGAAAAACATAGAAAGAGCGATTTCGAGTGGATGTTGCGCGCATACAAAATACAAGCGAGTGTGCGTAAGTACTTCCGTGTATCTGGAGTTGTTGGAGAGCAGCAACAGTGGGTACAAAAGATACACAAATACACAGGTTACTGGTTGTGTTGGGTGTTACAATAAAAGCGTGTACATAATGGATGTGAGTTTTGCTGATCATGCATAGGTTTCTCTGTTTTTGGTGCTCTGTTTTGTGTGTTGTGTTCTCCTCTTCTATGAAGTGTTTTCTTGGGTTTCTCCGCTTTAGGATTCTGCTTCGTCTTGTTATTTTTTGAGTTTCTTTTGTGGAAATCTTGAGTTTTGGTTGGGCTACTTCATGTTTTTTTCTGTTATGTTTTGTGTAAGGGGACTTTTAGTTGCACTTGTCGGATTTACTTTGTATTGTTGTGTTGCAATCTTAGGCATTTAAGGTTTTCGAATATAGAACTGACAAAAAGTCCTAGTCCCAAGTAAAGGGTATTTCATTAAGCGCTTCCTATGTTTAAATTTAAATAAAACAAAGTATGGGTGAGATATCATCGAAATTTTTATTCGTTTGAAGGGCCTATCGATGCCATTATGTGTGGAATATAACGTCGTTCAAATGTCCGCCATTTTTCTGGGTGGCGCGCATATGAAATGTCCACTTTTCCATGACTCTGGCGCATAAATCAGGCCAAATTTGACCGATGGCATGGGTTATGTTGACTTTGAGGGCCGCTGTGGTTTGTGTCTTATTCGCATGGACCTGCGACTTCAGAAAACCCCACAAGAAAAAGTCTAACGAGGTCAAATCGCACGATCTCGGTGACCAATTCACATCACCTCCACGTGAGATGACCATGCCTTCGACTCACTCGTGCAGAATTTTCAATGTGGCGTGAGCTATATGGCACGTAGCGCCGTCCTGTTGAAACCACATGTCGTTGGTCTTCATATCATCTAATTCAAGCCAAAAAAAGTTGGCAATCATCGACCTATTAACGGTGATGGCATATACAACGTCGTTCTCAAAGAAATATGGACCAAATGACGCCGCCAGCCCAAGATCCACACCAAAGAGTGATTTTTTCGGGATGCATTGGACGCTCTTGGATCTCATGTGAATTGGTATCGTCCCAAATCCAAAAATGCGCCTCCTCCCTGAAGATGATATTTCGATGATATTAGGTTCAGTTTCCAACTGCTCGCCATTGACGGTGATGGCATGTACAACGTCGTTCTCAAAGAAATATGGACCGATGACGCCGCCAGCCCAAGATCCACACCAAAGAGTGATTTTTTCGGGATGCATTGGACGCTCTTGGATCTCATGTGAATTGGTATCGTCCCAAATCCAAAAATGCGCCTCCTCCCTGAAGATGATATTTCGATGATATTAGGTTCAGTTTCCAACTGCTCCAGAACCCATTCAGCGAAAACAAGTCGTTGTCTATGGTCGTTTACCTTCAGCTCCACGGTCAGTTGAATTTGGTACGGGTGCAGACCCAAGTTACGATGCAAAATTCGCCAAGTTGTGGTGTGTGAAAGGCCAAGTGCTTGTGAGCGACGCGAAATCGACTGCCTCAGATTCTCCTGCACACTCTCACGGATAGCAGCGATGGTTCGGCAGATCTTGCGTTTCGTCTACGTACGGGTGTTGGTTTATCGTTTACTGAACAAGTGGATTTCAATTTATTCACCACACTGCGAATACTCCTCTTGGTAGGAAGATTATGGCGATCGTAAAATAGGCGAAACGCGCGGAACGTTGCCCGAACAGAGCACCCATTTTGATAAAACAATTTTATAATTTGCACGTGTTGTTGAACGCTATATCCGTCCATGGTGATTTGGCAAAACATACCGAATAAATGACAGCCAATTTGACAGATGTAACTTCAACAATATGGCCGCTATCAACTGTCAAACTTGGGAAGTCCTTATTGGAAGACGCTGTGTATACTAGGGTCATTTTAGAGTCCGTCTTAGAATCCTGCTAAATCCTTTGCCATTGGCGCTAGATCTTCATAATTCCCAGGAAGCCCTGTCTCTCCAAATGTAACATACATCCGAGTTCTATGATCTATCTATTCTGAACCCATTCTGAGTTAGCTTGCTTTCGGCTGGGCCAAGATTACATAAGATAAATCAAGAAAATATCGAATATCAATTAAAATATTCCACAAAGCCCAACGGGACAGTGTACACCTGTGACGATCTTGAATACAATTCTCTACTCCAGTCTACTCGGCTTTCAAACGCAACAGTGCCACAACGATCGTTTTCGTTTCGCCTCATCCGTTGTTTTGCTTTTGCGCTCTGTCAGTTTCCACTTCAACGTATTCCTCTTTCCAATACCATTTCTAGATACAAACATCGCATACGATCTGACTTAAGTGAGTTTGATGGCTGGCCGCTAGACTTTTCAACAACAGTTTGCTGTAACGTAAGCAAGTGATCGCACATAGGCTATTGGTAAACGACATACCATACTTCAACGTATAATCGAAACGAAATCGAAAATATCATCGGACGGTCGAAAAGATACATTTTCATCTTGTGATTATTAAAACATCGAAATATTGTAGATTTTCGGTGGATTTTCAGTGTGGTGTAATGTGAGAGAAGAAAAAAAAAAACTTTCTACTGATCGCGTGTTGCAAAACATCATCTACGATCAACGGATAAAAACGATCAGCAACTTGATTGAGGTTACTCGTATTTTTGAGGAAATTTTTCTTTCATTAGTGTAAAGTGAAAGCGGGACTGTGTTTTATGTTTTTTTTTTTTTTTTGTGACACCGGTTACGACTTGGATCTTGTAAGGATCTTGTCAGAATTCATTTTAGTGATTCACAACAAAACAACAAAACAAAAGATACGTACGTACGAGCCGTACATTACGTGCAAAAATTCTTATCAATCGAATGAGAGTGTGAAAAAGTGGGTGTACGTGTAGATACAATACTTCTCTATCAACATCTAGGTATCTACATAAATAGTATTCAGTGTATTTATACTCCTACATCTAGATACAACACTCTACTGGATTATTTTTCATCTAGCTGACACAACAAGAAAAGGAATAAACCGAACAATTAGACGTTGTTCTCGGTTTTTGTTTGCATCGCGTTTCATAGGTGAGTTTCGCAGAAACGAATCCAAATCAATCTTTGCAGTCTTATTGTCTTGACAGTTGTATAAAGTTAGTTACAGTGTATTCGGATCTCGTATGCTTCCACATACGACTATCTCATCAACTTGGCTATTGGGTATGATGAGCAAATTACACCGGCAGAGGTAGAATGAATCTTGAATTGGTATCTTGTCTTGCTATTGGGTATCTTAACCTCGTTTGCGCATGCGAATGCCCATCCGACGACAGGGTTAAGATTAAGATAATTGCTCGAGACTTGTTTTTTTTTTTTATTTTTTTTTTTGAATTCAAGACGATGACAGTTAAAATGAAGAGATACTCCATACGTAACACTAAATGGCTGGCATGTTTCGCTTCATGTTAATTTCAGGTTAAATGCGGATTGCTCAGATAGCAAGGTTTCAGATTTCACGTACACAGTCCAAGTCGTTGAAAGAATCGATTTGTATCTTTACGAAGTGAAATGTGAGGCTTTTGTGTGAATGTAAACAAATTTTGGTGAAGGGTAAACTAAGGAATATGAGTATTTGTCGTATATGAGTCCACTTAGTTTACGCAACACATGTGTGTGTTGCAAGTGACAGGGGAATGTGTCATCGGAAGGTTTCTTTTTGTTTTGAAATGTAAACTGAGACATGCATTGGCACACAAATTTGGATCATTTACTTAAGTGGGTTGTCGATGTAAACTGATTTGTTTACTGGCGAGGTAATACTGGATAGTACGAGGATAATGTTGTTTAAGATCAGAGGGTTCAATTGTTTCCCCATCCGGCTTTTTAAAGCGTTCAATTTGGTGGTCACAACTCCCAAAACTGGTTGTTTGTTTTTAGTCGCACTTTCTTGGTTGAGGTGCAGAGATTTCTTAGAGCTGACATCAATGAAGAGTATGCTAGTTCTATGGCTTCCGTTCTCAGAACTCCAAACTTAATCAGTCTTATGCCCATAGATGGAATCAAGAATCAAGCGGTTGTGGGGTCTCGTAAGAATTTAGCTGAAAAGAGTTTGGAGATACTCTGAAGCAAGAAATTATTTTTGGCGAAGGCACGATACAGCAAAAAAACATGTTGACCAGTAGGGCAGGTGATAAACCAATAATGGCACGGCTTCCAAACGAAAATCAATGTTTTCACGATTTTGTATATCGAATGTGGACATTAATCGGGATCGTGGAGATTCCCCTCGCTAACCAGGGATAACCTCTTTCCCTAAACCTCGACTTAGGTCGGGTAGAATAATTTTTAAGATCCATTTAGTGCCGGCGATTTCTTTATTATATTGGGTGATTGGGAAGGCTAGAGTGACAACACTTTGCTTTGTAATACCCAGAGACCGAAACGACAATGACAACCAGTATGTCGATGTCTTCAATATCGCCGTCCAGTCATCGAACTCTGTTCGAGCGAAGGAAACGCCAAAATATTGCCTAAAACCAGAGCAACTACATTGCGATTTAGAAGGTGTTTTTTCCACCTGGTAGAGAGAGCTTTAGTACGAGTATGTCTTTGAACTGCATTTGTTAATAGCCGCCGTGTCAATATGCTGACTATTCTTACGTTCCTCAGAGCTCTAGAAAAATGTTTTCAATATAACGCCAGGAATTGAGTTCAAATCACAAATCTTTATCTCTTATGAAGAATCGTTCCAAGGACTGAACAGGCCTTGACTTTATTTTTGGAGAAATGAGGACTAATGATGCCAGTATCATGAATAACACACCAAGCAGTGTACTTGTGTGGGTCTAATGTGTCTCTTTTGGGCTTGTCTCACTCTAGAAATTGATGTATTGCTTATTCAGAAGGCCTGGTCACTAAACCCGGTTTTCCGATAAAAAACAAGGGTTGACTTCAAGCTGCTCAGAGGCTCAATCAGTGAACTGCCGTCGCAAGACATGGTGTCGTAGCTTTGGTTCCTGCACCAGCTGGCTTTGTCTATAACAACACGAAGGAGCTTACCTTAGGATGCAGTCTCAAACAAGATCCCATGAAAACCCTAGATAAATGGACCGAAGATGAGGCAAATTGGTGTAACTCTGGGATTATGTCTTTGTTTCTATCAAGAAGCCTTCCGAGAGATGCATCTATAAATAGCCTCTGCGATTCTTTTCTGATATCAGATGAGGATTGGATCAGAAGAACGACGACCATTTCATAGACGTGAAATCATTCGCACAGAGAATTTGAATACGCTCACCCTTCATATGAACTCACTCTTCAGGCATTAGACATTACAGGCCCTCAAAAAGAGTAAGGTGGTGGGCATAAACGGATCCCTACGGCATTCCTCTAAGCTGTGACGGTACAAGTTGCAGAAATATGGGTCTTATTCAATTGTTCTTTCACTTAATTTTATATTCTGAGATATAAGCATAGATTTATCTAAAAGAGGCATCGACAGATTGATGTCACTTTTAATATCAAAAAGCAGATGTTGGCTTGTCACTCGAAGAATATTCTGATCAAGAAGTATTTTAAACGAACAACTCAGGAGTCGACAGACATCCATAAGTTAAGGCGCGAAGATATCTCTATTTCGCCATGCAATGGAATCCTTTGCATATCGTCCCTAGCATTCCACCCATTCATCTTTCAGATGCACTCTAAAATATCGTGATTCGTTCCAAAGCCGTACAACTCTCTTATGGAATGCCCTGCCTAGCTCCTTATTTTCTAATCATTATAACCTTCAAACATTTAAAACCAACGTTCACCGGTACCTCTCCTTCTAGCATTTTAAGGGTACTTAAACCCCTTGAGCGCGCGCAAATTATAAAAAAAAAGGACACTTGGGATGACTTGGAGAGAGCTGACGTGCATTACAGACAACAGGCAGATGTTATTGCCGAAGAATGACAGCAGTGAGAGAAGAAGAGGAAATACGTCCATACTCACAATAGAACGATGGTTTTAGTTCTGAAAGAAGTTGGCCGTTTCTAAACTCTAATATTGCATGAGAGCTAGAATTGGCACGAGTACAAATTTAACTACTCCACCAGATTGCGTTTTTGGGTAGTTTTCAGTGACCCCAGTTTCTGATAGAAAAAATCGTCCGTAGCTTGTTTGTGATAGAAACACTTGGAGACGAATCCATTATCACATTTTTGTGAGCTGGCCGACAAAAAAACGTAAAATCTTGATTGGGGCCTTGAAGATTTTTATTATCCAGTATGTCGTTGAGATATTGGCCAATTAATACACTTGAGCTATCCGAATTAGACATTTCGGACGGACGTCGACAAGCAAACCCTGTGAAAGGTTTCAAATCCCTTTAGCTTAGGAGCTTGAGATTCAGTTTTCTGCAAGAGCTACTTACTCAGTGACGTATTTCATAACGTTGCAAGGAAGTTGCTCTCCGGTCTGCGGTACATCGCTGCATAATGCAGGTGCAAGTCTACACACTTTACTCCAATTGTTCCACAAATGGAATGCTGACTTATCCACCCACTCATTCACTCTAAGATTTGATCGCCATGCTTCTGATGATGAATTACGAGTATGAGATCGCGAGTCGCCTTTACTGAAATCATTAAGTGGTTCAGATACCCAATTTTTGGATTACATCCAATGTCGAGCTTAATATGAATTTTATGAGCCGCTAAAGTGTTTTTTTCTCTCAGAAAAAAGGAGTATCATTCCAGATGGGTTAATGGGAAACCCAGTCATAGGAAACTATTCCATTGAATTCCACTGAATAACTAATGTAAAAGTTAGTAACTTATAGGCCATTTGCTGTTTATACTAACTTAAATGGCGGTAGAGCTCAGCGTGAACATCGGCCTCAACTAACAAGTCTCTCCAGTTAGTCTGGTCTATAGCTAACTCCCTCCAGTTGCGCACGCTAAGTCGGTCGAGGTCCTTTTCTATTTGCGCGCTCCATCAATGGTAAGGTCTTCCTTTACTGCGCTGTGCCGCCGGGTTAGATTTGAAGACTCTGCGGCCCGGAGCATTGGTGTTCTTTTGCTTTACATGTTGCGAGCGATGCTCAGTTTTTTGACTAGGTCGATGTCGCTCTACATATTGCATAGTTGGTCGTTGAATCACGCCAATGGGACTGAATCTTTTTCGAGGAATTTTTCTCTCGAAACAACTGAGGATATCTGCATCCTCTTTCGGTAGATGACATGCTTCAGCCCCATAAAGTAGGACTGCGGCGATCAAGATCTTATATAGAGTCTCCTTAGTTTTTCGAGATAGGGCCTTACTGCGTTTTATTTGTGCTGTGGTGTTGTTGGCAGAATTCACAGCAGACAAAGTCACTGGCTACCTCAAAATTATAGCTGTCAAACTTCTGTCCAATTCGTCGATGTTGGGTGTCCCTTTTTGTGGATACCATATATTTGGTTTTGCCCTCATTGACCGCTAAACTCATTTTGGGAGCGCTAAACCCATTTCAATACCAGCGAACGTACCGGTTATATCCCCTTGAGTTCTCCCAATGATATCATCGATATCATCGGAGTACACAAGTAGTTGCACAGACTTATGAAAGATTATACCTCCAGTGCTCACTTGTCAGTTCAGCATAAGTGTAATGTTAAAGAAGTCACATGAAGTCTCGGTTAAGTCGTTACCGAATTTAATAGAGCAGCGAGCGGTGTCTATCCTCATTCTGCGTAGACGGACGAGTTTGCCAGGGATACCAAAACTAGACGTGACTCTATATACCTCGTCTCTATAAACGGCCTTAAAATCGATGAAAAGGTGGAGGGTATCGATTTGGACTTGAGTTTTCTCAAGGATCTGCCGGAGTGTGAAGATTCGGTCGATTATGGACGCAATATGGCAGATAAGATCTTGTATCCAATGTTGAGGAGACTTATACTTCTATATTTGGAGCAGTTGAGGGAGTCTTGTTTTTTGTGAGTCGGGCAAACATGCCGAGAAATGACTCGGTGTATGCAATCCACAAAGTCATTTCCAGCGACTTAGAATACCTCGACTGGTGAACCGTCAAGTCCAGCTGATTTATTGGATTTCAGCTTAGTTATTGCTATCCTTACTTCGTTCTGGTTAGGTGGACGGAAGTGGCTATCATCGTCTAAGTTGAATGGTCTATTCCGTCTGACGGCAGGTTGTTGAGTTTCTTAGCCGTTGTACAGTCTACATAAAAAGCTTTTCCATATTCTCAACACCTACTGTGACTCTATTACAAGGTTTCCTTTTTCATCTCTAGATGCTTCTGTACGCGGTTTCTTGTCTTGATACGTTCTTTTTACCTGTTGCTAAAACTTCTGTACGTTATTCTTGGAGTACGGCCTCTCAATATCTTTGACTGCACTGTTTTCGAGCTCTTCTGGAGAAGAAGAAAAAGTAGGGCTCACGAGCAGCACTTGTCCTTCGTTGCAGCGCTGCTTTCTAGGCTTCTTTTTTAGCTGCATTTGCGCGCTGGCATTCTTCAGAAAACCAGGAGTTTATTGGTGGTGTTCGGGGGAAGCTCAGCACATTAGTTGCGGCGTCTCTGATGGCACATTGGCAGCGTTGCCACCAATCTTCGTTACTTGGTGCTGCCGGAAATAAAAGATCTTGAGAGATTTCGGGATACACATTCGGCGAAGATTCTGGTGGTCTCTTGCAAATGCAGTTTTTGAAAATTATATATTTTCACAGTAGTTCTTCTTTGTTGTGGACCTTGGGCAATCTGCATTCGCACCTTGACTGCAACAAGATGGTGATTCGAGACAATGTTGGTTCGGACGTCCAGAAAACTGGAGGCATGCTTTCTTTTTTTTTCCTTTTGGGGGGAGGAGAAATGCCTTACGCACCATAAGGGGGTCTGTTGGCGTTGACCATCCCCGTGTGTCTGGCTCTCTCCACATGCTTTCGGATCATATGGACTAAAACTCCTCCCAACCCTGTGGCTTCTGACACAACCTCCTGGGACCGCTCTTCGCATTACTTCAAGGAGCTGTGATCCTACACCCTTTCGGGTTTACGTGCTTTCCAGGTATTGTTCTTCTTCTCTTTTCTTTCTTCTGAGAATATCTTCCACAAGCTGGCAAATTCTTCACTAGTTCAGGTCACTCGTCAGCATTTTATTGGGTTGAAGGCATCAATGCGGTTTTCCAGTGCTGTGCGTTGGGCTTCCCATCTTCTGCAGGCAAAAAATGTGTGATGTACGTCGTCTGCTGGGGAGTCGCCATACTGGCAGGCTGGGCTATCCGTTTTGCCGATCCCATGTAAAAAGGTTTTGAAATTTCCGCGTCCGGTGAGGAACTGGGTGACGAAGTAATTGACCTCCCCACTCAGCCACATTTCTTATCAGCCTCGCTGTCCATCTTCCTCTGCTTTCCGAGATCCAGCGCTCTTGCCACTTCCGTATCGTTTGGTGCTCAGCTTGGTCGATTGCTGCTTCCAATCCGATTTCCTCCTTGTTTTCGTGAACGTACTTCCTTTGTGCCGCTAGGAGATCGATGGGAGTCACTCCTGTGACTACAAGGACGGCTGGTTCCGACACCGTTCGGTAAGAGCTAGCCACGCATAGAGCTCCACGTCTTTGCACTGCCGCCATCTGCTTCCGGAACTTTTCTTGTCGAAGCGCGTCTGCCCAGATCTCACTTCCATATAGGAGAATGGCATGCGATGTCGACATTAATAGCCTACGCTTACTTGGCGTTGGAACACCTACGTTCGCCATTAATCTACTGAGTGATGTTATAACTCTAGAGGCTCTTTTCGCTGCGTAATATAACTGTTGCCAGAAAGTTAGTTTTGTGTCAAGCCTCAATCCCAAATACCTCACCGCCTCCTTGCTCTTAATTTTAATGACTTCAGAGCCAATTTGGAAGTCTATTTGTGTCGGGATTTTCTCCTCCGTCAGAAGGACCATCTCAGTTTTCTCTGTTGCCAAACTAAGACCGTGCTCATCCATTCAGAAGGTTGTTCGTCGCATCACTTGGTTCAACTTTCTTTGCGCGTTTTCAGTGTCTCTTGCCGTTATCACTGCCGCGATGTCGTCTACATGCCCAACGAGAAAGGAGTCTTCGGTCATCCAGAGATCTAGTCCCAGGATTGATCCCTGTGCTGCTCCAGATGTTACTTCCTTCCTTCGTAGGCCTTCTGTGGTCTCGTAGATCAGCTCCCGATCCCTGAGATAGTCCTGTTCAATCCAGCGCATTTAGTATATCACTCCACCTGGCTGAGTTGAATGCATTTCATACGTCCAGGGTTGCCTGCAAAACCTACTTCTTAGAGCGCCAACTTCCTTGTTGGGCGGTTTGAGCAGACTTCACCACTTCTTCAATAGCTCCGACCATGGAGCGTCCTTTCCTGAACGCGTACTGCCTTCCTGCCAAGTCTCCCGCTCTTTTGTACTGCATCTGTGAGCCGTGATTTGAGTAGCTTTTCCATCAGTTTTCCCGCAGTGTCTGGCATACATAATGGGCCTGTACGCTGGTGGGGAGTCTGGGTCTCCTTTTCCTTTGCTGACCGGTACCAGTCGTTGCTTTTTCCAGCTCTTTGGGAAGACTCCTTCTTCGAGGCAACTGTTGTACATGTTGTGCAGCAGGTTAGGGCATGCTTGGGCAGTCACTTTTATTACTTCTGCTGGAATTCCATCTGGGCCGGGTGCTCTTCTGTTTTTCATTGTCTGGACGGCTAATCCCAACCTGGAGTTTCCTGTCGTCGGGCTGGTGTGTTGTCGGGAGGTCTGACCGGATGAGTTGGGAAAAGGGTGTTTACAATGCACTCGATTTTGTCTTCGTTTAGAATAGGCGGTGTCGATTGGGCTCCCAGTTTCCGCATTACGACCGTGTAGCTTAGCCCCCAGGGGTCGCTGTTTATGTCTCTGCGGAGATCCTCCTACTTCCGTTTGTTGCCCGGATTGATGGCCCTCTTGAGCTCGGATCTTTTGGTTCTGAACTCCGGTAGAACTTCCTCTATGTTTCCAGCGTATCTTCTCCTTCCCCTGGTGTAAAGTCAATAAGCCTAAGTTCGTTGCTAGATATGGTGCCGTGTAGGCCATTTACTACGCATTAACTCTTTATGCAAACAGAAATCAGAAGCCCGTTCTTTGTCAAGCAGTAAGTACACACTACCTCACTTATTTCTTTGGAGACGCTCTTTTCATATTCGATTAGCTGCAGTCAATGGAATTACAGCTAAATAAAAGCGGGGGCATTTTACACTGGGGTTGCCAAGTGATTACTCACCACTTCAGACATTATCGCTTCAATGTTCCCCAGAGGAGTACCTATCACAGATTTGTCATGATCTAAGAATAATATTCAGTTGCCTCTGATCTTTGAGTTCTGCTGTCGTTACGCTATTTAGATAATTCTCGTCATTCCCATAGAGTCATTAGTTTATCGCCTTAAGTTAGACGCCCTCAAATATTGACATGCTGTGACAAATTCACGCATCATTCCCTAAACACAAGCCAACCAGTCAGTTTTTTGTCAGCCATCGTTTGCACAGCGTAGATCGTCAACGTCAATCATTTAATGTGCTCTAAAGTACCACCCCAAAGTTCAGGCATTCGTTGCCAAATAGCCCCCAACTCTGTTGATTTTTGTGTTAAAAATTTTCAGCCCATGGCACGAGCTCCTGCACATGTTTCATTTCATACTTTGGCTCCTCCATAAAATTGTATTACAAACGAGTAGTATGCCACACTTCGTAATTGAACAAATTACTCCCAACACAAACTAGCTGAACTCCATCTGTTTATGTTCTCCAAATGTATCTAAATTTGAGAAAAAAAAAAAAAAAACCAACTTCACCAAGTAAAGCACGTGTTCTTCGTTTTGTATCGATATCCCGTGCACTTGCACAGCACATCACCATCATGAATCTGTTCTTTTTGTTTCTGGCGTATTTTTAGTGCGTGCGTCAGAATTTCCGAAAACATGAAATCGCTTCAGATACGAGGGCACAACAAGCCGGTGTATCTTAAGTATTTTTTATTTGAATTTTTCTGTCGAAATTTCTTCTATTTTTGGATTATTTTCACAGTGCATCTGTTGTCTACCGCGTATACACATAGACCAATGTGGCGGTTAATTAAAAAAAAAAAAAGAAGACAAACCATGTCATCTCTGTCGTCGTTAACCCTAATTGACCGATCGAGTTAGATACAAATGCCTACAAGGTATAATAGAACAAGACCGTCAGGTGAAAAAAGAAAGAAGAAAGCACTCCCAGAGCTATTAACCCTTGAAACCTGTGTACCGTCTGTGTGTGTTCTGGTAGATCTACGCGCGTTGACATTTTTTTTTTTTTTGAAATGAGTTCGTTCTAGATTCACAACAAGATTACAAGACTGCCAAAGATCATCTGAGATACGAGTACATAGTCGTATCTTGCAGAAAAGTACGTGTGGCCCCATCATTGTAGATACTGCTCTCTCATCGTCTCTTGTTTCTTGTCCCTGTGTACTATAACCAGCTGATTGATTGGTAGAACAATTACAATGACATATCTCTTTTCAGAATTCCAAGACAAGGGTGTAAAATATCATTTCGCCTCCTCCACTTCACATGATAGATACTCGTATCTTTTGTATGAGTATCTCTATGTAGAGATGCAGTATACACGAGTATCTATACTATCTTGAGCTACCTGTTGCTGTGGTCCTTTCTAGAGAAAATATCTGAAATTCCATTATGATACTCGGTACTGATTGATGGCCACTTATGTATCACGTGAAGTGGTCTAATATTTCACTTTTATCCGAAATACCAAATACAATACAAATACAGAAAACAGTATCTTTTGTATGGATCTGTATTTCTATGGATCCTCTAACGCTATTTCTATTGTTGCACGTGCATTGAGACTTGTGGCAATGATAAGGTCAATCTGTCATGGATTGAGTGAGAGAGATTTCTATCTTTTTCGACTGTATTCAAAGGTATCCGAATGTCGATATATCTTGAAGGGGTATCCGGCTAATAGAGCAATTATGGAGAAATTCATTTTGTTTCCCGTGTAAATAGTAAATATTTGAAGTCCATTAGAGCCATCCAGCTCGTCTGGGAAGTGAAATGTATCTGCTAATTGTTTTTTTTTCGTGAAAAGCCGTGCACCAACATGTGTATCTCACACGGAATGCGTGCAGTTAAACGTCAGAGCATGCGAAATTGATGTCTACGTGTGCAGTTTGGTGTTTTTTTGTTGTGGGTTTTTTTTTTTTAAGAAAAGTCACGTAAGGTATATGCTTGGGTGACGCTTCAAAGTCACGAACTTTACTCAATTTCGGTACTAACTGGAACGTAACGCATGCCGTACTGCTGTAAAAAATATTCGCTTGAGTACAACTACAACGATGGATCTGTGCGGTTTATGGTATTCGTATGACCTCGACATAGCTTAGGTAGGGTGTGCTAGTTAGTGTACACACCTTGGACTAAGGCTTGAGACATCTTCGGGGATTGTTTGCGTCTTTTATTTTATTTAATTTTCCATGGAATTGCCTTGTTCATCTCCCGAGGGGTAACTGCGGTAGGTGGGCCTTGTTAATTCTATGTGAAAATGATCCTACGCAAAAGTATTTGAATTTGAATTCAAATTCCAATAAAACTGTCAGTTTCAGCGGTTATGGACAGAGTTTTATGAGTTTTCTCATGATTTACAGTGTCGGTGTAGTTAATGTAATCGTGAAAAGATACTTTTGGATTGGGATTGAAACTAGTTATGTTATAAAAGTGTCTTCCGGGGTATAAACCTCCTTAAAGGGGTGTAATGACTTAAATGAGTCTTGTTAATCCGACAAAAATTATGATTGAAAATTGGAACAAATGTTTTTGGATATGTTCTGACGATTTTGGACTTTTATGAGCAGAGTTTTGAAGGAGACAGGCCCGGCTGAACGAGTTCAGGAAACCGGAAGGACAGCTAATTTTATGATGGGTCGAGTAAAAATGCCAGCGGTTGTCTTCACAGTAGCTAAGCTTAGCAAGTTATCTCTACCGTAGTTGATGTCAATAATGCGTCCCATGACCCATTTGATAGGAGGTTGATTGGGCTCCTTTAGGACAACTACATCACCGATTTTTAGGTTTGGCGTTGATTTCTGCCACTTGGGCCTTTCATGGGGAGCAGTCAGGTACTCAATGTGCCATGTTTCGCGTATTTTCGACCCTCTTGGTTTCCTCGCTCCGTCGGTCTTATTGTTCAAGGTATTGTTTCAAGAGCTGTGGTCTGCTGATTTAAATCTAGATTGGGACGATACTCTTTCTCATCACCTGTCGTTACGGTGGACAAACTATCGCCAAGAACTGCATCTGTTTGAACAACTTCGAGTTCCACGTTACGTGTTTTCATCGCTGGGAGAGTTTGAGCTACACGGATTTTTAGACGCTTCTTCCGTGGCCTATGCCGCTGTGATTTATAGCCGTTGCAAACTTCAGGAGGGAAAATACGAGGTAAATATTATCGCTGCCAAAACGAAGGTAGCTCCGCTAAAACCAGTCTCCATCCCACGACTCGAGCTTTGTGGAGCCATGCTGCTTGCCCGGTTATTTCAACTTGTAACTACCGCGTTGTCATCGATACCTACCGACATTTTTGCCTGGTGCGATTCTGAAGTTGTTCTCCACTGGTTATCGTCACCACCACGACGCTGGGCTACCTTTGTCGCAAATCGATCGGCGGCTATTCTTGAAACACTTCCACGCCATGCCTGGCGGCATATCGCTTCGGAACACAATCCAGCAGAGGTCTTACTCCTGCTTTTCTTACTCGCCATGAAATGTGATGGAAAGGTCCATAATGGCTATCACTCGATTCATCTGAATGGCCACAGTCCAGGTTCAACCCAGTGGCAGAACTTGAAGAAAGGATAACTAGCTCACGAGCCCTGTTTGCAGTCGTAGAAAATAAGTTGCTTGAACTTCTTGTAGCAAAGTTTTCGTCATGGGGTCGAATGCAGAGGGTAGTTCCGTATTGTTACCGCTTTATTTTCAATTGTCGTGCAAGGACTGTGGTTGCAGTCGAAGTTTGCACTTAAAATTCTTTGAAATACATAACTCGAAATTATCTATACTCAAAATGGTTCAACAAACTCAGTTCGATGCAGATATTCAGACTCTGGTCCAAGGTCGCGAGCTTTCATCTCGTTCCAAACCTCGTTCACTTGCTCCGTTTATCGACGAGGAGGTACTCCTTCAGGAGGCTTCAGTTTCATTCAATATAAAGCATACCATTATTTTATCTAGCAGTCATCCGCTTTCAATTTTAATCATTGCTTCACCAAAGGTGAAGATGTCGGAAATATTTGCTCTGGTGAGACAAAAATATTGGATATTCGGAGCTCATAACAATATACGAAAAATCATCTTTCGGTGCAAACCATGCTTTTTACAACGTAAACAAACTTGCACGCTGATGATGGGGAGCTTGCCGTCGTATCGTCTTCATCCAACTCGTCCATTTCTTAACACAGGTGTCAACTATGCTGGCCCATTAACCATCAAGATGTCACGGACCCGAAAACCTCAGCTCTCCAAGGCATATATCACGCTGTTTATACGAGTATGTATGTCCACGAAGGCCATGCATCTGGAGTTGGTCAGTGACCTCACTACTGACGGCTTTATTGCTGCATTGCGTCGCTTCATCCACCGTCGAGGAAAGTGCGCTAACATTTATTCTGACAATGGCACAAACTTCAAGGGAGCTCATCGGTGCCTGTCAGAATTGCGGAAACTCGCGCTCTCGTCATCTCACAACAACTTCGTATCAGCTGCACTTGCTGAAGACGGTATCGAGTGGCACTTTTCTCCGCCATCTGCACTTCGGCGGGCTATGGGAGGCCGGTGTTAAGTCGGTCAAGTCCCATTTGCGTCGGGTGATCGGCTCTAGCATTCTCACGTTTGAAGCTCTTTCCACTGTTTTATGTTAAATTGAAGCAATTGTGAATTCACGTCCTTTATGTTGGCTCTCCGATTCAGATGCAAATCCACTCACACCATCTCACTTTCTTGTAGGTCAGCCCCTGACAGCGGTGCCCGAACCCAACCAACTAGAAGTTCCAACAAATCGGCAAGATCATCAATTTGTAGGGTCCGGGATTTAACGCCGGAGTACTATGCCCATGTGGCGGGTTTTGTCGTCAACAGCGCGCGGAGTACTGAGTTCCCATGTGGTCAACCACCTACGTACTTACCGCTCCCAACACTGCTTGATTTAAATCGGCAAGATCACTACCAACAACTTC
Source organism: Volucella zonaria (assembly GCA_963966105.1). NCBI lineage: Eukaryota > Metazoa > Arthropoda > Insecta > Diptera > Syrphidae > Volucella > Volucella zonaria. The sequence goes on from OZ014532.1 coordinate 184,210,191, forward strand.
AAGCAATGGTCCAAGGTTTTTGGAAAAGTTGGCACAAACTTAAGTGTCTACATTGTGTCGTCAAATATTTCTAAACATATTGGTACAAGCATCAGCCGATCGAGAACACAAACGATATGTACATAATGTAATAAGCACAACCGAATGCTTGAAAGAAAATCAATTAAATATTTAAATATCGGCTGATGCGTGTACAGTGAGTCAAAGATTACAATAGGAAGGTTTTGTCTTATTTTTTGGTTTTTTACAATTCAATTCAATATTTTTATAATTTGGTTTTGAGTTTAATTTCTAAACAACCAGGCTTTAAATAATCTTTGCATCCTCTATGTGGAAAAGCCGTGGTTATAGAGACGTTAACAGAGGAAATTCTTATGGATCTATCAAGAGCCTTGGAAATAGTTTAATATTTTCTCTCAATGAGTCACTAAATTTGGCATGATTAAGAGTAGAACCGATATGATCGAGTAGACACTAACCTTTAGATACCTGAATTGGACCAGCAATTTAATAATTGTGTGTGCGATATAGTGCTCGGGTTACCTCGCCGCGATGGTTCTACAAATCATCCAAACATCCAGAGTAAAATGGCAAGCCCTAAATGTCAAGCGTATCCTAGAGAACCCTTTGTCAATGAAACCGATACTACACTGAATATAGACTGAGTCAACTACGACAAAATTTGGTTTCTCGAATTTCCGGGTCAAGAAAATTTCGTGGCAATCCTAGTTATAACCATCTCGTACGTCAATTTATTCGATATTTTAGAAGTGAGTCAGATGAGATGGTTAGAGCACGGATTAGAGCACAAACGTAGTAACACTGTTCTGGTCTATTCCGAAAAGCTTCTCGGAAGCAACGACCACATCAAAGGAGGTTTAATGCTGTCAAAGCAAGCTAATAAAATATTGCTGCACATGCCCTAACGAATTTGCCACTGGGGATGAAAAGAGCAATGTCTTTGAATACTTGAGTATCGTCAAAAACGCAGCACTAGATGGAGATATTACCGTAATGATTAGAGGTTTGAATACGCCAAGCAACGGATGAGACCTGTAATTGCCGATGTGTCGATTTCTGTAAATTGTCTTTTTATAAAGAGGAGACACAATGTCTAAGTCCAAGGCTTACTACAAAGTCAGCAAGTGGAAAATCAAATTGATCCAATAGCGAAAAGTGGTCTTTTCTGAAGCTGTCTAATGGACATTCGAAATATACGCACAAGGGAAGAAAACAGAAGAGAGAGCACGTGGCTTTTTGAAGGCTTTTAAGAGCAAAATACCCTCACTGTGTAAATTGTAGTAAATCCAGCTGTAGGAAGGGACACACTCCCGTCAACAGATATGGAGATGCGACAGATCAGGGCAGGCTGCTGCGATATATGATTTGATCAAAAGCTTAAACGCAGATGCTGTGAATACAGCAAATAGGTACAGAATCACATAAGTTGGGATAAGCGGTTATAATTTTAGACAGCATGTTGGTCGAGTCACTGTTCAATACTCTCAATGTTTCCGACGGCTATGCATTACCATGCGCGGAAGATGTAGCCGTACTGTCTGTTGGATTGTATCTAGCGACTGTCTGCTCTAAAGCGCAGCAGCTCTAAGCGTGATCGACGTTTTGTGCATTAGAAATCCTCTCTCTCAATCCTCTCAAAACTAAGGCTGCTCACTTTACGAGAAGGAAGAAGATGACTGGCCTGACTCATCTAGTCCATAAAGGCATCACCATCCATTTCTCCAAAGGAGCTAAGTATTTGGGCGTCATCCTGGATACGAAATTTCTATGGACTAAACTTTTTACGTCGAAATCCTCTAAGGCGCTGTCAGCCTACTGACAGTACAAAGCAGCTGTCGGCAAGACTAGGGGCCTGCCACCGAGAAGGGTCCTTTGGATCTATACGGCTATGAAAAGGCCAATTATATCTTATACGTCGGTTGTCTGGTGGAACAAGTTCTCTTGAAAATGCATCATTGCTGCTTTTACCAGACTCCAAAGAACGCTCAGTCTCTTCTGCATGAAGGCTTTCCCTAGCACGCCTGGCTCCACACTAGACGCACTGATGAATCCCTCTCTCCTTGATATTCAAGTCATGCGCTGCACTGTCAAAGCCATCTTCCGTTTAAAGAAAATTGATGTTTGCTACAACACGTACGCCTTATGATTCTGGTCTGAAGGGCATGTCATGTCCATGCAATGACAGTCGAACTCCTGCTGTGGAAAAAATACGAAATCGGCTTTCTGGGGGCACAAGACTGGTTTCGGCCACAATCTGAGCCAGGAAAGTAATGTAGTCTGGTCTTAACGGATGGCTCGAAAACCGATTTTGGATGTAGCGCTGGCATTTTTCTGGCGGACAACAACGCTAGATTTCACTCCTCGTTAGGAAACTTGCGGAGATATACGCAATCCTGATGGCAGCAAACCCTATTGTGAAGAATCGGTGGAGGGGACGAGGCATTTACATTTGTAGCTACAGCCAAGCTGTGCTTAAATCCTTACTGAACCCTCTTACGACTTCCAAGCTAGCTCGAGAATGGAAGACTTCACTGAACGCAGTCGATAGGCTAAATTCACTCAGTCCTGTCCAAGTCCCAGGTCACAATGTGATCACGAGAAATGAAATCGCCGATGAACTTGCTAGGTACGGTTAAGAGGAGAGTTTTTCAGGTTCTTGTTAGGACTTCCATTGACAGTTGGATTTCATATTAGTTTAGCTTCAGATGGCATGACTCTCCAGGTTTCCGGCAGATCAAACGAATGCTTCCCAATTTCTCTAAGAGATCATCGACCTTCCTCCAGTCCCGCAGTAGGAAAGACTGCAGAGTGTTCACTAGCGTCGTGAGGGGGTACTAGACTTTATCTAAGCAATTAAGTGTGCCGGGCGTAAGCGATGCAACATCCCGCGATCCTTGCTATGAAAGTGATGACGACACCGCAGAGCACTATCTTTGAGAATATCCGGCTTACTCGACGTTGACGGTGGTGGGTGTTAGTACTGTGGCTGCTGAGTACTCTGTTCCTTTGTACGAGATTGCTTGAGACCATTACGGAGCAGCAGGCGTTCTTGCCATTGTCATTTCCCACGATCTGAGGAGTTTGACAGTGGTGCCAATACTAAACAAAAGTCTGTATGGGTCCATTCTATGGAGGTGAGTTTTCTCTAGGATCTGCCATTGTGTGAAGTATGGACTTATTAGGTCTTAAACACCACACTGGTAGGAGCCAGCAAGACCATTGTAAAATGGTTTCAGGCATCCAGACATTGCCCTAAGGTAAGAACTTGTAGATGACTTTAATGTGGCCTGATGCATCTATGGTTGGCGCTTTAGAAAGCTTCTTCTTTGTGGATCAGATAAAGGATGAGATTGCATTCAACAGATATACTTTTCATTGACCAGATCTTGAAAATGAGCCATTCGCGTAGCAGATGACATAGATTTCTATCCATATTTTGTTGGGCCCATACTCTCGCATAGCCTGGATGGTAATAATAATCGCTTGGAAGTAGTTTGGCTGTATTCGGACTGTTCTGCTAGACTGGGTCCATGCACAGGATACGTCTTTCCAATGGCGTAGTCTGATAATAAACGGGAGAGAGCAAAGCTGGCCTTATGCAAAAGCGGCGACTGATGTACTCGTACATAGTATTTAACCAGCATTTGACTGGCAGACCAACAGAGTCTCATTTCTGTGCCATGAGCGTCAGGAATCCCTGGAACTTCGGTTCCAGCCTGATTTGTAGAGGTAAACCCCCTTGTGTGAACGTCATGGTGGCTGTGTTTTAAGTCTAAAGTCCGGCTGTCGTTGGAGAACCCCAAAATGTAGGAAATACTATAGGCTGCTATGACCCTAAGATTTGCGTAAGTTTTTGGATAGGCCTCACCCGCGATCAAAGGGAAAGTCTAGCCTACACGACGACTTCGAATTGGTACTGGTCTGAATCGGGTTTCCCCAGAATGATCAAAAGATTGAGAATGGAAATTATTTCCAGCGTAGGTCCTGCTCAACTAAAACCCTAGAGACGTTCTGCTCTGCTAGATAGCTTAGAACATTACAGGTGCATATGCAAGCGTCGATGTCAGTTATCCGATTGCTGGGTCTGTCATCCAGTCAGTAATCCCATTCATATCCGACGCTGTATGTTGGTTCAAAATATGTTGTAGGTGGTCGGGCAGTTAATTCGACAGCTCAATATCCCACCCGGATGGCAGGTTGTTCATAGAATAGCTAAATATGGACGCTTGAACGATGCTAGTGATGGTCATTTGTCCCATCTCTATTTCAAGAACCGAACAATTCTCATATATTGTACCTTGAGGTTCGATTATGTCGAAGTAACTCAAATAAGGCTATTTCTGGATCCTTCTCTGACATCGCCACTACCTTCACATTGAGAGTTCCTAAACGTTCGTATCGTGGTTTGGTTCGATCACGAGTATGCACTGAAATTCACCCAGCAATGGTTGTACAGGCCATACCTCTCCTTTCTCAACCTGGGCTGGGAATGGGTCTAGCAGTGTTACCTATGTTATTTTAGAATATACATATTCTATTAATTGTTTACCCTGTGACACACAAAGATTAAATACACAAACAGGTACACCTTCAAAGCAATTTACTCTTAATAATCCGTGGCTACCATTATCACAACCACTGTAATGTATTGTAGAAGCCACTTAAAGTATCTATGCCATAAAATGCTATCTTAATGACGTTGCGAATGTTGTTTTTGCTAAAAGATTGCTCCATTGTCTTAAAGAGCATTTTCTTGTTAACTAAAGACTTGCCACTCTGTTTTTTTACCTTCTCCAGATTTTGAAATCTTATTTCTTGATGATCAACTGCCCTAAACTGATTCCTTAGGAGCTGTTCTAAAAATAAATCCTCAACATTCCTCTGGATATATTTATAAATCCGTGAGGTAATCCTTTCCTTTGCAACTGCTGCTACATCCTTGAGTACAAAGGAATTTGCCTTGGAATCTCATCACGCTCTGTATAAAAGTCAACACGCGTTATTAATCCCGACAGATTTCTTTTCGATGTTGTCCTCCAGCGATTTTTCCTCATCTCGTCTCCCTTTCATGTCAAATTCTCGCTTTACAAAGGTTCAATTGATGAACATTGCCAACAAACGGACAAGTTAACATCGCAACACCGCTCCCTGATGGACGTTCTCCTGCTCTGGCCTGGTGGTTTGGTTTTTTTTTTTTTTTTTTTAATATCTTGTATCTGTATCTATAGACACACAGGGCATTGTTCGCATGTGGGTCATAATTTATTAGTTTAACAACAACTGTCCGAGTGGAATCACTTTTTAATGTCAGTCTCGTCTCTCTCTGTTTATGCTTGCAGTTTACCGCAGCGCGTGGATGTTGTTTGATCTTTTCGCAGAGTCCAGCTACTGGATGGTAGTGAAGGCGAGTATCTTTCTGTAGAGACGAGCAAAACCAACAACAAAAAAAAGAGAAGATACTCGTAGATAGTTGTTTACGATGATGATGCTCTGTGACAGGATAATTTATGTGCCATGATGTTCGGATTGGATGGATGGTCCAATATTAGATAGATTGTGTTCACAATCAAGGTTACTGGTAAATTTGGCTTGAGTCTCTCTTACAAAATGCTGCCTGCCTACTCAGATACACACACAAACCCAGCAACAATCTTTGGATTTGTATCTGTGTTTTCGCCTAACGAATTCCAATTTCGAATTATGTAACCAAAATAATCGCCGCTGTTGTTGTCATTGTCATCGTCGTCAGGTCGTGGGTGTGAAATGCCTCAATCAAAAAAATTTGTCATTGTGGTCATTTGGTATCTTGTTAAACGCCTTCACGTTCTATGTATCTTCCTCCTCCAGTCAACGACCACTTGAAATGGAAAAAAAAAAAATAATAAAAATAAAAATCTCAAAAGGAAGACAAACTCGAATGAGTATGTCACGGAGTATAGAAGTGATGTTTTCAAGTGATAAACTGTGTTGAATGCAACACAAGTCACAAACTCTGAAACGATATCGTTTTGTGGGCAACGCCAATCATTCCCCTCAATTGGGTGATTATGATTGTTCCATTTCGTTTATAGGGGTGAGGAGAATTCAATTTTGATGTTCTTCCCAGCAACACATCACATACCAAACAAGTGATGAAAAATTGAATTGAATTAAAAAAGAACGCAACGAAACATGGAAACGGGGGATCATGGTTCAGTGATCTTTTGATTTGAAAAGCTTTTCAAAATCAATTATGTGATCGCCTTGCATGCTCGTTAAGAACGTTAAGATACTTTTACAAGAAGTGTGGAAATGTGTAGGTACTTTTGTCGTTGGCTGTTTACTTCAGCCGACCCGGTTCTGAATTACCAAAATTGTTTGACTCTTTAATGGGTTTTTCAAAATTACTTTTTTACGTTTCGCAGTTGAAGTGATTTTTGGTTTGGGGGGGTGAATCACTTGGTTTTCTCGGCTTTGTGTGTTTTCAGTTTAAAAAAAAATAAATAAAAATTCAAGACTGGAGACTAGACAATTTGAGTTAACAATTTGAAGTCCAATGCAGTGGAAGCGCAAGTTAAGTGAAGCATAAGTGGACCATTTTTCAAAATAAGTCTGAGATCTGGGAATTGTCTTTGAGATGAATTTTTGTGCATAAGTTCGACATCAAATCAGTTGGTCAGATGGTTCCCTCAAATCTCTGGAACAAATCGCCTCAATATGCTGAAAGGAATGACCCACCGCCGATTGTTGGCTTCCCACATTCGACACTAGTGCCGTGATGGAGAACTAATTTGAGCCATTCAGACGACGAAGACGTCGAAATATTCCCAATTCTTTTTTTACTTTGCATTGGGTAAAGATGTACCATCTTGAGATCTTCTTTAACACTGAAGGAATCAGAGTTGGGAGGGGACAAAATCTCTAAGGAGGTGTGAATAAACCTTTATAGTCGTGTAATACAATTCTGCTCCATAGCTTTCTTGGAATATATCTTAAGCTTTCTCTCGGCTTATTGCAGAATCTGCATTGTAAAAAGAAGAGGCCAGCCTCGAATGGTAAATTTTGGAGAATGGCCTCAACACGCCATAAACCTAAAGGCGCAAAAGGACATGATAGAGTAGTGCAAAAACCGGCTTTAAAAGACCGGCTGCACGTAAATAAAGAAAGATTGTGGTAGAAAATGGAAGTAAAGGGTGTTTCAACAAGAGGTATAGGATTTGGAGGCTTATTATTTTACAGCTGATGCACTCATGCTTGGCATATGGTGACATATGTCATCTACTAATTTGGAAAGTTTGCTATGGCATGCTACACTGTGAAAGAAAAAATCCAAATCGTTGGATTTTATTGCGTTCAATCGCCGCAATCATGCTAGAAATTCGTGCCAATTTTGCAGGTAATCACGTGCCTTTCGAGACGTGTTTGCCAACAGACGGGCTCAGTACACGATGTGAAGACGCCGAAGCGTGAGCGCCATCCAGAGACATTCAATGGAAAATATCGCCGCAGAAATTGCCCAAAACGACTGTAGCCGGTCAACCACTAGCAGTGCTCTACGTTCTTCGATTGGATCCTGGACAACATGCATGTTTTTATTGATTTTTGGAAGAAAATCGTGTTTTCGAATAAGGCCCGATTTCACATTGGCGATTACGTTAATAAGCAAAATTGTTGCATCTGGGACTCCGAAAATCTTCGAGTGTTTCAGAAGCTGGCAACTATTTGGTGCGGTTTATGAATTGGAGGTGTCGTAGTGCCGTACTTTTTCGGAGTTGTGGTCGGAAAAGCCATTACGGTCAATGGAGTGCGCTACCGAGACATGTTAAACAATTTTTTGTGATCGGAGCTCGATCCATCCAGATACGAACGACCTCTAATTTCATTTAAGGATGGTGCTATGTGCTATACAAGTGTCGAAATAATCGTGAGTTATTGCGTATGAAGTTTACTGGCCGCCTTTCGGAGACACCCATTGGCTGCCAAGATGGTGACTTAATAACGTTAGACTTATTTCTTTGGGGCTATATTAAAATCAAGGTCTACACCAACTATCTGCTGTGAAAGCCGAAATTAGAGCCCCAGTCATTAGAAAGACTGATCGAAAATTTTGAGAAAAGGATGAGGGTCTGCAAGCAAAGTCGAATCGGTCTTTTGAAAGATAAGATAAAACAATAAATTTTTCAGAGACATCACAACAATTGTTTGTTCTTCCACTCCTTGTTGAAACACCCTTTAGAAGACAAACTGAAAGCCTTTTCCTTCTGCAGTAGGTGCGGCGAACTAGATAAAGTGCGTTTTACGTTAGACTACAAACACTGCGAAAAAGTGGGGAGAAAGGAGGTAGCTAGAGCACGTTCGATAGAAGTAGAGGCTACGTACCTTACAATCGATAAACAGACAACAAGCAATCGCAAACTAGTTAATATTTTTAAGATCGCGACACCACGAAAAAAAGCTCACAAGAGGTCAATCGCCCCCGAGCAGGGATTGCTGCTAACGAGGAACCACTTAATATTCAGTATATGATAAGTACTTGAACTTTACTTGAACTCCTACGCAGTACTATTCCCGCATCAAGAAGGAGTAGATGATTTTACGGAAGCCAAAGTTAGCATGAATCGGTCGAATGGAGTCGAACCAGATCAGGTCCCGGGAATGTATTCAGAAAATTGGAAATACAAGTTTATTCATCTAAATCTATATTGTCCTCTTCAGAGTAATCCCCATCGAATGCAACACACTTATGCCAGCGCTTGATCCAATCCTCGAAACATTTTTAATATTCGGTTTTCAGTATGTCCATCAGTGCATCTTGCGATTTTTCCATTACTTTCCCTCGGCTGCTGGAACGCGTTCTCCGTGGAACGTGGTTTTTTAATTCGATTGAACAGAAAGAAGTCACAGGGAGCCAAATTAGGTGAATTCGGTGGCTGTTAGATGGCATTTGTTGCATTTTTCGTCAAAAACTTACGAATAATGATGGCACTGTGCGACGGTGCGCTATCATGGTGCAAAATCCACGAGTTTTCTGTCCACAATTCTGGTCTTCTTCGGCGAATTGCTTCACGCAAACGTCTCGTAACGCCCAAATAATACGCTTGTTTACTGTCTGGCCTGCTGGCAAAAATTCATGAAGCACTACACCGTTGTAATCTATGAAAACCGTGAGCATTGCCGTCTTTTTTGACTGAAAACGACGTGTTTTTTTTGGGTCTCGGCTCATTTGGTGAACGCCATTCACTTGCCTGATGTCTTGATTGCGTGTCGTACTCATAAGCCCACGTCTCATCTCTAGTACGAGTAATGATCCTTTTGATGAATGTTGGATCGGATTCAGCCTCGTAAATCATCTCTTTCGCGCTTTTGCGACGTCAACACGGTCTCTTTTTTGCATGAAATTGAGGTCTTTTGGCACCAACTTTGCTGCTACACGACGGAAACCCAAATCATTAACCAAAATGTCTTGGACGGATCCATAGGCAATGTTCAAGTCCTTCGCTATCTCTCTGATGGTTAATTTGCGATTATTGACCAACATTTCTTTTACTCGTACTTCATCAATGTTTTCGCCGGTTTTCGATGTCGATGGTCTGCCTCTGCGTTCATCATCTTCGATTGACTCACGACCACTTTTGAACCGCTCGTGCCACTGGTAAACGACCATTTTCTTTAGAGAATCATTGCCGAAAGACTTTTCCAACGTTCGCGCGCCATTGAATCCGTTTTTTACGCAAAATTGAATACAAGTTCGTTGTTGCAAATTTAAATCCATTTCTAAAATTGTAAAAAATCGCCAACACCCACAGAGACAGATGTACTCTTGGCTACGTAACTTTTGCAAATGTCATCTATGACGCTAAGATTCAGAAGCAATGTCAACAATAGATTTACCAACTTAACAAAAAAACAAAACTCAAATCGGAACAATGGGATGTGGTGTGGTGCGGGAACTTTTTGATCAAGGTGGTATACCACCAAAGCATGGGCGATAGTAGGAAATTCTAGTTTTAACTGGATCGCGAAGTGATCGAATGTCTAGCCAGTAGTAAGCGAACTTTTTCTTTCCACTGTATAAAGTCAAAGGCGACACGAGAAGTTGTGACAACTAACGATCGGTAAAGCTAATGTCTATACTTTGACCGGAACTATTCCCACCAGATAAATGCACTGATTGGAGCGGAAAGAAACTAATTGGAATGTGTGAAACGGTAGGATTTACATTATTAAACGGCCGAACCGGTAGTTATGAAAAAGGACACCTAACATTTATAAGAGTGGCCGTGTGCTTAGCAATTGATTATTGTTTCTTGCAGGGAAACTGGCTAATTAACTCACTCTGACCACCTCCCAATATCCGTCAAGGATACAAGACTTGAATCTGTAACAAACCTCTGCACCACTGAATAGCTTGTTATCAAAACTGCGTTGGAGAAAAAAAAATCAAAACCTCAAAATAAATGGAATAAGTACTAATGCTTACGACATGTATCTCAAACGCAACCGGACCCTAAGGAAATAAAGGACAAGAAAATCCCGTTTGCCTTTCTAAGGCTCTTGAGAAGCATGGGCACTAAAAATACGAAATGTATGTATGTTATGTACCAGATTGCAAATAAGTTTAAAAGAATTTGCGAGCAGGCACAAATACTGCACATTCAGAACCTCTCATCACCGACAGTAAACATTAGGTCAGTATGAAAGATGGCAAAAATGCTTAACGATGCGTCTTCGCATCATGTCATCAAAGTTGAAGCACCTATTCTAGCCGAATACCTCGAAAAGTTCCTCAATACACCGCAAAATCAAAACCATATGCAATGTGTGCCACTTCACGTCGAAGTAAACTGTTCAGGTCGTCCTACAACTTTCCAGGATGTCATCAAAGTTATGCTGCTCAAATAACGCTCCAGGACAAAATCATATTCCTTACTAATTCTTTAAAAATGCAACTGATGCCGTCTTGCAGAAACTTTTAGTTTTATTTTCAGTAATGGCGTGGTGCCATCGTCTTTCAAGAAAAATATAATATTCACGACATTCAAGAAAAGAGACCCAAATGAACCAAGTAGCTGCAGAGGAAATATCTGTCTTAAATGCGACCACCAACATTTTTACAGGAACTATCTTGGCTTAACAAATTGGATGAGAGAAAAACACCTGCTTAGTTAGTTTCAAGCTGGTGTCCGCAAAGATTATTCCACAGTCGGCAATACCTTCTCTCTAACAAACATTGCCAGGACGTTTTTGGATATGGGTAAAAAGCTGTATGCCTTCTTTGTCGATTTTAATGTGGCTCGTGATTGCATCGACAGAAGAGTTTCGTTCTTTAAACTTAGCAATCTGGGAGTTTCGAAAAAAGTACTAAAAATGCTACAAAAAATTTACTAAATGTAGTGTTACAGTGGTCTGATATAGAAACACAATTTTTTCTAACTGTTTTCAGTCTAAATCTGGAGTGAAGCAATAGATTGCGTACGAGTGTGCACCTCTTGCTCCACGCTACAAATCATGATAAATAATGTGCGACAATACTGCCAAATATGGAACTTGCACCTTAACATCATCAAGTCAACAGTTATGATTTTTCGGAACGAATGGGTTTTGGGAAAATGAAGAACTGGAGAAAGTCAAGGAATACAATATCCCGGAGTATCTTTTAGAAAACACCTTCGAGAGAAGTTAAAAGAATCAAAATGGACAACCAGTGGTAACTGAAAAGGGATCTTGGGAAAAAAGCAAATCACGCCGAATGTCCAGTATAATATATACTATATGTTCCGACTACCAAAAAATAGGCAAAACTACATGTTGTATCTGAAAAATAGGTTGCCACCGCTCCATCTGTTTACGCTTAGACTACACGTCTTATAAAATCCATAACCAACTCAAAAATCGTAAGCCCGATTTCTTTGCCGAACGGACTAGGCTGGGCCGTGAGCTTAATGTACTCCTACACGAAGTACACGTAACCAAAAAAAAAAGCAAGAAAATGCACTGCAGGAACTTTTAATCATCGCGGGGTTATTTCATAGGCAAAGTGGAAAAAGCGAAGTATGAAATATTTATAAAGTCTTAAACCATAAACTTGGGGATCAGAACGTTTTTCATGATCGGTATAGCTTAGAAGTAATCGCTACAGTATTCAAAGCCCAGGGACGAACTACTGTAATTAAATTACATTAAATTACATAAATGTACACTGTGCAACCATAAGAGAAGGAAAGACGGCATTCAATTCATTGACGTCGCACTTTGTGAAATTGTCGCTTAAACGTAAAGTTCGTTAAATGTACATAACTGTCTACATTCGGCTATTATTGTACATACGCATCACAATGTTGGGCGATGTGTGCGAAGTACAAACGAAAAATGATGGAAATGAAAACGTTGCGGAAGTCAGTAGGTGTAACAAAACGTGATTTAATAAGAATTCCCTATTCGCGGAAGACTTCATATGGTGTCAACCAAGATTGTTGGGAAATTCGATCAAAGAATCAAAAGAGACTTAGTCAAAAGAGGTTCGAAGAGGGGGCCGAAAAGAAAAAAAATCGCGCAAGATGTAATTTTGATAGAATACACCGGTTTTTAATTAAAAATTGCACATTTTTTATTTGCCTCATAAAGTATGTGGTATAGGGCCATATATGGAATAGCATATCAGGTAAATCGCCTCCACGGCTTTGCTGGCACATACTCACTCTTTAGTAGAAATTTTCCATGACAGTCTTACATAAATATGGCTGAATTTCGTTGATACAGCGCTAAATTTAGTCATTCAAGGCGTGGGTGGTCATGGCACAAACCTCCGACATCAAAAAACCCCAAAGAAAAAAGTCCGACGGCGTTCAATTGCACGATCTGGGCGGCCAATTTTGATCACTAAAGCGGGAAATTACACGACCAGGAAATGGCTCATGCAGCAATTGAATTGTTTCTGGGGCTGTTTGGCATGTGACACCGGTTTGTTGAAAAGACGGGGAGTCCACATTCATATCTTGCAATTTAGGCCCAAAAAATTGAATTATCATGTTACATCGAGAATGTAGAATTTTATTGATTAATAAAGTTCGGTCTAGGGCAATTATGAATGGAACACAACATCGTTCATGTGACCACCACGGCTTCTGTTGCAAGTGACCATCCGAAGGTCAAAATTATCGATGACTTTTTGAAGAACAAGTTGCTCAATGGCCGCAATTTCAATTTGGATTTTATGTTTAAGATCATGAATTTTCGCTGGGTTATTGGCATAGACCTTATCCTTCTAATAACCCCACAAGAAGAAGTCTAAAGGGGACAAATCAACATTTCCTCTAACCGAAATAATGCGATCTTCAAATTTCGTACGCAATAAATTGACTGATTGATGGCTTGTGTTGGCGGTAGTACCATCCTGTTGAGACCAGAGATCGCCCATCTAATTTTGGGAAAAAATAGCCGGTCAACATGTTGCCGTAACGTTCTCCATTCACTGTAACTATCTCTCCAGCCTCATCTTCGAAAAAGTACGGGGCATTGATGCCGTCAACCCATAATCGGCACCATACTGTGACTTTTTTGGGATACATTGGACGCTCTTGGATATCATGTGGATTGGTATCGTCCCAAATTCGACAATTTTGTTTGTTGTCGTATCCATTCACCCAGAAATGGGCCTCATCGTTGAAGATGATTTTTCGATGAAAATTAGGGTCAGTGTCCAACTGCCCCAGAGCCCATTCAGCGAAGACACGTCCTTGTCTATGGTCGTTTACCTCCAGTTCCTGGGTCAGTTGAATTTTGTATGGGTGCAGGCCCAAGTCACGATACAAAATTCGCCAATTTGTGGTCAGCGAAAGGCCGAGATCTTGTGAGCGACGCGAAATCGACGCGATTCTCCTGTATACTCTCAGGGACATCGGCGATGTTTTCGGCAGATCTTGCGTTTCGTCGACGTACGAGTGTTGGTTTATCGTTTACTGAACCAGTGGACTCAAATTTATTCACCACACTGCGAAATGCGAATAGTCCTCTCGATAGGACGATTATGGCGACCGTAAAATGGGCGAAGCGCGCGGAACGTTTCCCAAACAGAACACCCATTTTGATAAAACCATTTTATCATTTGCACGTGTTGTTGAACGCTCTATCCGTCCATGGTGATTTGGCAAAACTGGCTGAATAAATGACAGCCAATTTGACAGATGTAGTTTCAAGAATATGGCCGCTATCAACTGTCAAAGTTGGGATGTCCTTATTGGAAGACGCTGCAGTAACAATTTGAGAGAAAAAAGTCAGTCAAGTTGTTCGATAACGCTATCCTTTCACTGAAACGGTCGTACCAGCATCAGCACATGTCCCAATGACACTGCCAGCCCGAAAGCCAGCAAATTGTCACTCGTTGTAGATAGAGAGGTTGTTGGACTATTTCTCTTGGGTTTTCAGTGCCTCAGATGTGACGGTTTTGGTTGTATCCAGACAAATGGAAATGAGCTTCATCACTCAGAATATTTTTGTGTTAAAAGATCATGATCTTGTTCATTTCATTTCCAGCACCCGATCAGCGAAAGTATAGCGTTGTGCGTGTTCTGCTGGCTTCAATTCTTGTGTCAATGGGACCTTATAAGTATGCGGGGCAATATTTTTATGCAAAATTCGGTGCAAAGTGTTTGCGCGTGGGTTTTCAGTCACACTCTCAACTATGGTGGTGACCTTGCCGGATGAACACGAGTTGGAGTCTTCACATCACTAATCTGTCCGAGACGTTCAAATTTATCGAAGAAATTAATTATAGCTGTGTGAGAAGGCGCTTAATGATGATCAAAAGCGGTACGAACTGTACGAAACATTTTCGAGATATTTTCACCTCTTTTGTAGTGAATTTTCACAATTTTAAAACATTGTGCGAGTATGTTTCGGTCCATAGTTGATAACTCCCTAGTTGAACGTTGAGAGTTCAATACTGGCGCCAAATTTAAAATGCCACCTCTTGTTGGATGACCCTCTATTCTATCCCATTTTCCAAAAACAAGTTTCTTTGGACAACTTATTTGGATTTGGCTCGTTTTATGCTCCTCAATCAGTATCTTTGAGCTTTAAGAAACACGTTTGCCTTGGTTTCTAGCCAACTTTTCACAGCATCCCAATTAAATTTGCCCGAGTGAGGGTGCAAAGCTGCTGATTGCTTTCACTCCTTATGGAAATATCCATAAATGTTTGGTTACTGAGGTTTAATGTTGCAACGTCTTTCAATTCACAAACAGAGCTCTGCACGAGTGTAGATACATAGATTTAGAGCGAGAATATAGAATCAAGCACAACACAATTTGATGTGTTCACTTATTTGTGGACTTCGCCCACTTTTTTGACCCAAAACAAAGCATAAACTCATTTGACCTCAAAATGAACTCAAGAACGAGCAAATAGAGCTCACAACTCACAAAATGATTACATAGTCAATGGGCCAGCGGCCAAATTGATTACTTGTCAAAAAAAACAAAAAAACAAAAAAAACCAAAACATTAACCGCCACTCCCCAGGCAAGTGGTCGGTATCCCTTTCGAAAACCCGTTCGCAGAACTTCATAGCAATTTTTGACGCCCAGTTAGCATTTATTTTTGGGATCAAGTCAATAAACTGCTAATCATAGCTCTTTTCGACGACGGATAAACCAACGAACGGCTTTATAGTGATTCTTTGATACCTAATCGGAGTTGTATCTTTTACAAAATCTATGCTAATCACGGGCTTGCGAAGGCGTAGGAAGCATCTACAGGTTGGTGTTAATTTATGCCATCTTCTGATTATCGCCGGCAATAATTCAAACTTCCGCTGTTTTCGAAAATGGTCATGTCTTCGGCGACACAAAACACTTAATTAGCACGTGGACATGGGGCGGATTGTCCGATTAGACTTTTTATTTGAATATTTTTAGCGCGGGAGAAACGTTAAATGCTCGGGCGTTGGTTTGTAGCTACATGAGTATCGAGTTGGTAAGTTATGCATGCAAATTAGTTTTGGTAATAATCTCTGTAGCTGTGTCAAGTACTCGTACTTGTTGCTCGACCGTACTCGTATCTATGATGTGAGTTGGTAACTTAATTTTGAAAGTCAGTTATTGTAGATTGAACGTCAGTTGGATCAATCCAAGTGAATGTCTGACATTGTTGTGGTGAAAAGGGGAAAATGAAAGTGTGAAACGAGGAGACTTATGACAGTAAGACGTTCGTTCGCAATTAGACAATGGAAAATACTGCGGACTAGATGAAACCCATAAAAGATTTTCATTGTTATGTTTGTAACAAGTAATTAACGGGTAATGTCGCTTGTATTTTTCCTTCTGTTTTTCGGTCATTACTTGAGGAATTTCATCAAACAAGCGATTATGCCTCCCGCCCTGGATTGTCAAGGCCCAAATTTTGCAAGCAGCTCGCCATTAGAGTGGAATTTGGTGGTTTTGAGTTAGTCAAATCGTCATGTCTCATAGGCGTGTTGTTTGTAGGATTTACCTTGAGTTTTTGCAAAGCAGAGACATAACGAAGGAAGTGGATAATTATCTGAAAATATAGTCAACAATATTCACATGTTCCATTAGAGTTCAAATTGTGTGTTTCGGATGGATAAAGCCAGATGCACTGTGACTTACCTTGAGATCGTAGTTTTATGAAAGTGTGTATTAGACATATTCAAATCGGTTAAATAACTGGAGAGTACCCGAATGTCAGAGGCAATGACATAGTGGCACACAGGAACGTCATCCTTTCCGCAACATTTAAGCCCATGACTATGAAGGCAACATTTTTGTTTTGGGCGTTTTTGCTGGGTTTCTAGACGTTTGAATGGTATAAAGCGCAGAGTGTCCATTCAAAATAAATGAGCGGGATGAGTCGAAGATCGTTATCCATCAGATTGAAAACAGCACAAACGTTATAAAAATATTGTTTCGGAGGTCATAAATCTGTTTGATATGGATGGATGCTACTAGATATTGGTGCAAATTGACAGTAATTGGTGCGGCGAGTTCGGATCAGGAGGAGTGGGGCAGACCTTAGATTACGGGGAATTGGAAGTGGATGAAAGATTTTGCGTTATTCTCGGGCAGTCGATGTTTCCAGTCAATAACTGGTGCACGAAAATTACATCAGCGACTTCACGACGTTTTATTAGGGTATGCATGCTAATTAGTTTTAGCCTATTTTCATAGGCAGGTAATCCATATGGATCGGCGTAAGGTAGACCACGAAGTGCGAAACGGATAAACCTGCGTTGGACTGCTTCAATTCTTTGAATGTGGATTTGTGTTTAAAGTGACCAAAACTTGGCTGCAATATTCGAGAAGAGGCCTAACAAAAGTAATGTACAGGGACCTTGTAACGTAAGGGTTGGAAAATTCTTTTGACCAGCGTTTGATACAGCCAAGTGCAGAGTTAGCTTTATTTATAATGCTGTCAATAATGGAGTCGAAATTCAATTCTCTGTCACAAATTATTCCTAGGTCCTGTTCTTGGAGGTGGGGTAGACGTTTGCGGGAATGGCATTTGATGACACTAAGCTCCTTAAAATGTTTGCACACACAGGGATGATAGAAAGAGAGGTACCGGCGAACGTTGGTTTTAAATGTTTGAAGGTTATAATGGCTACTAAGTAAAGAGCAGGGCATTCCATAAGCGAATTGTACGGAACGAAACACGATATTTTAGAATACGTCCGAAAGTGGGCTTGAGTATTCATAGCGAGACGGGTGTTACGGTTAAAAGTTTGAAGGAGCGGAATGCTATTGGCGGTTTCTATGGGGCACTGGTTGTGGAAATAGCGATAAAACAAAGTGAGATACAAGACATTACGTCGGTGTTCGAGGGTGTCCATTGTCTGAGTTATATTAGTATCACCTATGAGTTTTATCGCACGGTTTTGAATCCTATCTAGCAGGTACAGAGATGTTTTGGGCGCATCCGACCAGATGTGGGCATTGTTCTCCAATTTATAAACGCCTTATATTGAGGCCAGATCAGAGGAGATGAAGTACTTCTTACATCGGTTGAGGAAACCTAGACATTTCGCAGCATTTCTGACTACAACGAACATGTGGTGATTTCAACGGAAGTTATCATTGACACACATACCGAGAATGGAAAGTTTATCGGTTTCGACGATGTAAGTGCCATCTATGGATAATGGCTATCGTTAATCGTTACGATAAAGATGATTGGTCCAAGGTGACTACCCTGAGGGACACCAGATGTTACCTTATTGGGGTCGGATACTGAAGATCTGAAGATGACTCTATATTCTCGGTCTTCTAAATGGGATTTGGTCCATGCAACAAAATGAGGGGGAAAATTAAGTTTTTTTGATTTAAAAATGATAAGTTAGTGAGAGATGTTATCCAATTCCTTGCTGATATCTGTGGAAATTGAATCGACTTCATCACCGTCTTCTAAAGCGCAAAGCGTCATAGAGACGAACTCAGTTAGGTTAGTGGTGGTCAATTTACCTTTCATGAAATCGTGCTGATTTATGCAGATAGTTGGCCTACAGTACGGAAGCAGTTGTTGATAAACTATGCTTTCGAAAATTTGGATATGCAGGAGAATTTGGCTACGGGCCTAGAATTATCGACTTCGGCCTTACTTCCTTTTTTATGAATAGGGATGATATAAGATTTCTTCCATAGGAAAGGAAAAGTACCTGTTGAAACATACAGGTTAAATATGGCAGGGAGGGGTGGACCGAGATGGGTTACGCACTTTTTTTTATTACAATGGCCGGTAGGCAATTAGGGTCGGACGAAAAACCATCTTTAAGTTTGGTAATGTTTTCAGATACCAAAGATGTAGTTATATTTAGCGAAATGGATGATGTCCCAGGATAGATTATCATATAGCTAAAGTCACTAGGATAGGGTTCAGCTGTTTGCTTAGAAAAGGATGTGTTAAAATAACCTAACACGTTGAAGCGTTTCTTTTCTGAGGGCCTCTGGATATGAAAATACTTCAGTCTTCCCACACTCTATGGCGTATTACAAGCCGAAATCTCACACCTTCATTAGGTCGCTGCTTGGCTCAGCCTGAATCCAATACCTTTTATGCTATACCACCATGATCAAAAAGTTCCAGCACCACACCACCGTGTGGCGCTGCCATTGTTCCGATTTGAGTTCTGTTTTTTTTGTTAGGTTGATAAATCTGTTGTTGACATTTCCTCTAAATATTAGCATCATAGCTTGACATTTGCAAAAGTTACGTAGCCAAGAGTACATCTATTCTGTGTGTGTGGGCGATTTTTTACAATTTAAGAAATGGATTTAAGTTTGTACCAACGAACTTGTATTCAATTTTGTGTCAAAAACGGATTTAATGGTGCGCGAACGTTGGAAATTTTGGAAAAGTGTTTCGGCAACGATTCTCTAAAGAAAACGATGGTTTACCAGTGGCACGAGCTGTTTAAAAGTGGTCGTGAGTCAATCGAAGATGATGAACGCAGTGGCAGACCATCGACATCAAAAACCGACGAAAACAGCGAAGTAAAAGAAATGTTAGTCAATACCCGCAAATTAACCATCTGAGAGATAGCGGAGGACTTTAACATTGCCTATGGATCCGTCCAAGACATTTTGGTCAGTGATTTGGGTTTCCGTCGTGTAGCAGCAAAGTTAGTGTTAAAAGACCTCAATTTCACGCACAAAAGAGGCCGTGTTGACGTCGCAAAAGAAATGATTTGCGAGGCTGAATCCGATCCCACATTCATCAAAAGGATCATTACTGGAGACGAGACGTGGGTTTATGAGTACGACACGCAATCCAGACATCAGACAAGTGAATGGCGTGAGCCGAGACCAAAAAAACCACGTCGTTTTCAGTCAAAAAAGAAGGCAATGCTCACTGTTTCCATGGATTACAACGGTGTAGTGCATCATGAATTTTTGCCAGAACGCCAGACAGTAAACAAAGAGTACGAGTATTATTTGGGCGTTATGAGGCGTTTGCGTGAAGTAATTCGCCGAAAGAGACCAGAATTGTGGGCAGAAAACTCATGGATTTTGCACTATGATAACGCACTGTCGCACAGTGCCATCATTATTCATAATTTTTTTACGAAAAATGCAACAAATACTCGTACCATCCAACAGCCACCGAATTCACCTGATTTGGCTCCCTTTGACTTCCTTCTGTTCGATCGAGTTAAAAAACCGTTACGGGGAACGCGTTTCAGCAGCCGAGAGGAAGTAATGGAAAACTCGCAGGAAGCACTGATGGACTATAAAAAATGTTTCGAGGATTACTTTGAAGGGGAAAATATAGATTTAGATGAATAAACTTGTATTTCCAATTTTCTGAACTTTTTGATCAATGTATTGGGTCTACAAGTAAGTTTCCAGCGTTTGTCAGAGATGGCGCCACCAGTGGATCGCGGGCAGATATGTCAGACCCCATGTGTTTTATTTGTAGGTTTTGTATCTATCAACAACTTTGCAGCGTTATATTTGAGCAGTTCTATCGGTGTCGTACATTTTATCGAGCAAAATCATGGCAAGTTTCCAGCCAAATAAACGTCATTTGCGGGAAGCGCTGCTTTTATTCTTTAATATGAAGAAAAGTGCGGCTGGGGCCTATCGTTTGCTTTCGGAAACGTATGGGGCGGAATGTATTGGT
This sequence comes from Volucella zonaria, assembly GCA_963966105.1. Taxonomy (NCBI): domain Eukaryota; kingdom Metazoa; phylum Arthropoda; class Insecta; order Diptera; family Syrphidae; genus Volucella; species Volucella zonaria. The sequence goes on from OZ014532.1 coordinate 184,230,821, forward strand.
GAATCGACGTGCCGGTGTGGTTCAAACGGTTCAAAAGTGGTGATTTTGGAGTTGAAGACAAAGATCGCCCCGGAAGGTCGAAAAGTTTTGAAGACGAGGAATTTCACGCTTTACTGGATGAGGATCCGTGTCAATTGAAGCCAAGAGACGTCGAACGGCGATTTTGCATGTCCGAAATGTTACTGCAGCGGTATAAAAATAAATCATTTTTGCATCGTATTGTCACTGGTGATGAGAAATGGATTTATTATGATTATCCTAAACGCAGAAAATCGTATATAAAGCCCGGCGAGCCCGCCCAATCGACGCCGAAACGAAATGTTCACGTGAATAAGGTCATGCTCTGCATATGGTGGGATCAAAAGGGTGTCGTATACTACGAACTGCTTCCGAGTGGTGAAACCATCAAAGGACCATTACTCGTATCGAACCCAACTAATTCGTTTGAAGCGGGCATTAAAAGAAAAACGGCCAGAATATGAGACCAGGCATGAGTCCGTCATTTTTCATCACGAAAACTCTCGGCCACATGTTGCGGTTTCAGTGAAAAACTATTTGGAAAATAGTGGATGGGAAATTCTGCCTCACCCGCCTTACAGTCCAGACTTGGCACCATCTGACTACCACTTGTTTCGTTCGATGCAGAACGCTCTTACGGGAATACGCTTCAGCTCAGTAGAGGAAATCAAAAATTGGCTCGATATGTTCGAGAAACGAGAAGCTTTTGGTCCGGAATTCATAAATTGCCAGAAAGATGGGGGAAAGTTGTAGCTTCCGATGGACGATACTTTGAATAAAGCATTGTAACTATGTTTTCATAATAACACTTCAAATTTTGGGAAAAAAACGCTGGAAACTTACTTGTAGAGACGATTAAACAGCATGTATCAGAGCATATTCTGTTAGTTTCCATAACACTCGTACGACACAGAAAAATCCTTTATTCTTCCCTCCCTTTCGAGACCGTCTCAAACTCATTAACCTGAAAATGCTTAAGGAACGAAGGGATGCAGCAGACAGCCTTTTCATTCACCGACTCCTCTCAGGCTCCGTCGATTGGATGTCTCTTTACAACTCCATTTTTTTTCCACCCTAACCCTCAAAATCTACGTTGCCTCCGTCTCTTTTATCTACCAACCCACCGCACCACACATGGCTCTAAGGAACCAATATCCCGTATGCTGCATAAGGTAAGCTCCAACCTTTCCGTTTTCGACTTTAATCGCAGCACACTTTCCCTCAAATTCGATCTCCTTCGCCATCCCTAATTAAATATTTTGTATTTTCAGTTTTTAAGTCCTAGTTTTTTAAACTTGAATTAAGCCAAATAAATGGGGGCGTTAGCCCCCAGCAAAATCTAAAGTCTCAGACGTGAAACAAGTTGGCTTCTCCATCATCATAAACACCCTTAATAATGGTCGTATGCATGTTGTAGTCAGTTACGTTGGGCTGTTATGAAAACCACATGAATAATATTGAATTCGTTAATAGTTTATGTTCCACTTCAGATTATTTATGCTTATTATTGTGACTCTAATCTTACTGGTATTAATGGGATTTGGTCTGAATTTTTATTGCTAATAATTGTAAACACGCTCATGAATATTACTTTACAAATTTTATTCATTCGCTAAATTTAAATCAAATGAGCGTATTCCGAAATTCCTTTTCAAAGATACATATTATCTAATATTGAGTGAATAAATAATAGATCACTAATGGAAATTGAAATATGTATATACTTAATTAAATTAAATTCCATTGTAAGAAACGATAAATATTGTTTTAGCTTTTGTAAAACTAGTTTTTTGAAACTAAAGAATTTTTTAGGAATGCGAATTGAATTGAGATTGTATGGTATGTGCAAATATTTCTTTGGAATATTGTGCCATTAATCTCTAAGAACAGGGTTTTATACAAGCGTCCTTGGTATAATAAACAATTAATTCATTTAAAGAATTTAAAAAACAAAGCATTCAAGATGCCAAAAAAGTCTAATAAACAGAGCCATTATGCGTAGAGATTTCATAAATTTTTTCTCAAAGCTACATCATGTTTATGAAATACAACATTAAGAAGAATAGTAAATCATTCTGGCAATATGTAAATTTCAAACGAAAATCTGTTGGAATTTCAAATATTATGCTTTACAAAAATGTAGACCTTTTCGTTACCTTCTTTGAATCTGTCTACTTAAACTATAATTTCCATATGAATGTGCGAAGAAATATCAGTAGTTGTGTCAACACTGACACTCCAAATTGGGATGCTGCCATAATACTGAAATATTGTAGTAGTTCTCTTTGTATCTATTTGGTGAACATCTGCAAGCGTTGTGTTTCCGAAGGAAATTTCTTAGATATGTGGAAGGTATCATTTCCGGTACCTTTTCATGAGGTCAGTTCTCAGCGATTTGTAAACTTTTTGAATGTTATCGTGAAGAACAGACTTGAATTTTTGACAAAGGATGGTTTATCTGAAGCTCAGCATGGGTTTCTATCTGGACGGTCCTCTGTTACGAACTTGGCTTCTTGTTCTTCTTACATAGTTAATGAGATGGAGAACAAAAGTCAGATCGACGCCATATACCATATACTGACTTTGGTTCAACATTCAATTCTTTCCGATGAACTAGAGTCTTTTGGGTCTCATTGGTTGCACTTAACGAGTAAAAATTGAAGCTTCGCTATCAAGAACGATTAATTGCATCTCTGACGTGCCGCAAGTGAGTCATTTCGGCCCATTACTTCTCATTATTCTTGTTAATGATACTGTTTCTGGCATCAAAAATAGTCAATCAGTGTTTAACTCAACATAAATAAACGCAATGCGATTTCTCTCATCAGAGGTTGGTCTTCTGTCGAGTTTAATTACGCAATTAATTCAATTCGTTTGGAGAAGGGTACAGACAATTAAGGACTTAAGTAGGTGTTATCTAAAGGTAACTTTGAAGTTTCCTAATATTATGCATGTAGATATTCTAAATTTGTAACGTCTGTTAGCTATGAAATAATGCTTGTGGATGAATAACCAAATAAATATAAAAACTGTTACCGGGACCTTTTCAAAAGATATAACCATATTCGTACAATATCACACAGCGTTACAGCTGAAGTAACTTCAATTTCACATCTGTTCTGGGGCCCAAATGAGGAAGCTCTAAACTATCATAACAATCTGTTGAATGCTATTGTATTTTATTTCTATTTTTTTCTCGTCGGAACAGAGCCCTCATACAATGAACTAGTCCATTGTACTCCTTGTAAGTTCATTTTAATGGAATTTCTCAGTCTTTCAAAGAAAGACGAGTAAGTGCTCCAGTGCCTACAGTATTGGGACCCACCACATCAACACCGAGAACCTGCAGCCTGATGTGAGCGTAAACCGCAGAGATGGTGCTTCGCGGTGTAGTCATCACTTTTTCAGCATGGCAGGATGTTTTATCACCAATGCCCACCACATTTAAGTATTTAGCATACGCAGCAGGCGCCAGCAAGCATTGCAGGCTTTTTTTTTTTTTTTTTTTTAAGAACTTAACACTGAAGGGGGTATGAATACACTTACAATGCCTCAGCATGTGTTAAGTTTTTTCGGAAAATGGGATAGAGAGAGTAAGAAAGATTTTGGGCTCAGTGGTTATTTCGCTCTTCGCTCCATGGGTGGCATCCAACCTTTAATGGGGAGACTAAATTCTTAGTGAAAGTTGGCTTGTTGTTGATTACTAGTTTAACTACTCATCTTATTTGTTGATTTTCGTTAACTGAAAAAAATGGATGATATGTCTTTCGGGCGAGGTTGGGATTCGAACACCAAACCTTCCGATTTGGAAGCCAGTCCACTACCACTTGAGCTACTGACAGCTGGAAGGCCGCTAACTTCTTAGCGACATTCGGAAGCATTCGTTTGGTCTACCGGCAACCTGGAGAGACATGCTATCTACACTTCTGCTCATATGAAAAGTAATTGTCAATGGAAGCCGTAATCGAGGACACAGGCAGACTTAAGGTAAGTTCCGGTCGTGAAAAATTCTCCTCTTAACCTTGTTTAGCAAGTTTATCGGGGATTTCATTTCGCGTGATCCCATTGTAACTTGGGACCCAGACAAGACTCAGTGAACTTAGCCTTCTGACTGCATTGAGTGAAATTTTGCATTCAGGAACTAGCTTGAAAGTTGTAAGAGGGTTCAGAAAGGCAGCTTGGCTCTAGATACAGATTTAAATCCTTCGCCCCCTCCACCGTTTCTTCACGATATACACAGTTCGTTACCAACAGGATTGCGTATATATCTGCTTGGGCGACAGACGCAAGTTTTCTAAACAAAGAGTGAAATCTAACATTGAAAGACGCCAGCATCGCATCCTAATCGGGTTTGGAGCCAAGCGTGAAGACCCGACAACATTCTTTCCCTGGCTCAGATTTTTTTTTCCTTTTTTTTTTATAATTTGATCAAGGGATTTAAGCACCCTTAAAATGCTTGCACACAGCGCGAGCGAAGGAAAATCACGGAGGATAGATAGAGAGGTACCGGTGAACGGTGGTTTTAAATGTTTGAAGGTTATAGTGACTAGGAAATAAAGAGCTAGGCAGGGCATTCCATAAGTGAGCTGTACGGCACGATATTTTAGAGTGCATCCGAAAGTGGGCTTGGGGGTATACTGATGAGCATTCATAGCGAGAAGAGTGTTACGGTTAAAAGCTTGAAGGGGCGGAATGCTACTGGCGATTTCTATGGAGCACTGCTGGTGGAAATGGCGATAAAATAGAGTGGGACACGAAAATGATGTCGGTGTTCGAGTGTGTCCATTGTCTGAGTTATATTAGTATCACCTATGAGTTTTATCGCACGGTTTGGAATCCTATCTAGCAGGTGCAGAGATGTTTTGGGCGCATCCGACCAGATGTGGGCATTGTTCTCCAATTTCGGGCGTATAAACGCCTTATATTGAGGCCAGATCAGAGGAGATGAAGTATTTCTTACATGGCTTGAGGAAACCTGGACATTTCGCAGCATTTTTGACGACACTGAATATGTAGTCTTTCCAACGTAAGTTGGCGTTGACAACCGAGAATGGAGAGTTTATCGGTTTCGACGATATAAGTGCCATTCAGGGACAAGGGATAGGTGTAATTGTCGCTTTAACGACAGCAGACATCATTGTGTTTTGGAAGCATTAAATTCCATTCTGCTGATAGTTCTCCAATTGGTTATGCTCGGAATTTACTAAGCTTAACATTCTGCAGTCGAAGAGCAGTCAGTCGAATATGAAAAGCAGAGAGTACTGTCATCAACAAAGGAATATACTGGGTTAGAAGTAGCAGACTACAGATCGTTGATGAAAATTAAAAAGAATGTCGGAGACAAAACGGAGCCCTGGGGTACACCAGCATTTATTTTGTGAACATCAGACTTAAAACCATCCAAGACAACTTAAATTGAACGTTCCGAAAGGTAATTTGTAATCCATTGCAGAAGAGAGTCATCGATAACAAAAGCACGCATTTTCTACAAAAGAGCCTGATGTCAAACTCTGTCAAATACTATAGAAATATCAAATGCAACTATCTTGCTTTCGCCAGAGTGGTGTAGACTTTGGTTCCGCTTTTCGGTAAGACATGCTACCAAATCACCAGTGGACCTGTTGCTACGAAAACCGTACTGCCGGTCATTCAGAAGTTTCCGTGTTTCGAGATTTTCATGAGCTGACGGCTTATTAGCGTTTTCATGACTTTGGAAAGAACGGCCGTAAGTGCAATGGGGCTGTAGGAGGAGAGAGAGGAAGATTTGTCTTTTTTAGGGACGGGCTGGACAAACGCTTTTTTCACTTGCTCGGAAAGAGTCCAAAGGAGTAGAATTGATGGAAAGGCTTACGCAGCTTCAGCTTCAGAAGAAGGGGAGTTATACCATCTGGACCAGCGGATTTGTGAATGTTAAGATTTTTAAGAACTCTTGCTACTACGCGAGTGCAAAAGTGGATTTCTCCCATTAAAGATTCGACGCACTCAAGTGTAGGCAGTGACAAAGCACAATCTGGGAGTGTTGAGCTGGCTGCAAAGTATGGAGCAAGCAGATTGGCTTCGTCCAAAGAGCTGACAGCTGGAATGCCATTATTAATGAGCGTTGGGATGGAGGATGGGGCAGAGTTTTTAATATTTCTGACGAACGACCAACAGTTTTTACTACCTTTGGGACGATGTAGTATTTTTTGCCTCAGTTTTTGGTCGTATTGAAATTTCACACGTTTGAGAAAGACGTTGCAGTCATTTCTGGTTCGTTTGAACTTTTTTCAGTTTTCCGCTGTCAGGTTGGCCTTATAGAACCGAAAAAACATTTCTCTAACCCTGACGCCTCTTTACAGCTCGAGTCGTACCATGCCTCTTCTTCTGATTTGATACTCTTCATCCGATGAGAGAAAAAGTTCCTCATTCTAAAGAGAATAGTGTCTGTGATCAAATCCGCAGCGGCATCCACGTCGTTATCGAGGAAACACAACAACCAGTTAAAATTCCTAAAGAAGCTGTTATGTCCGCTCCAAATGACTTTCTCGTATTGGCATACGGTTCTTTTAGGGATCTTTTCCCTAACTGTGTTTGGTCAGTATACGAGAAATTAGCTGATATGACACAATGGTCCGACGAGCCTAGAGGGTAGAGCACATCAACGGTGTACTTATCAAGCTGAGAAGTTAAGAACAAGTCCAGCGTGTTGGAGGTATGACTATCAACGTCTGGTATTCGTGTGGGCTTTTTTGCAAGCTAGGCCAAGTTATTTACCGCAGCGAAGATCTCAACACACCGTCCTTCGGGTGTTGTCTGTCCAGAATGTCGAAGCCGCCCTTAATGACGATGTCAGTATGCGGATACAAAGATACAATTCTTTGTATGGAGTCAGACAGCGCATCAAACTCGTTAAAGGTTTTGTCCAGTTCGGGGCTTCTGTAAATAAAGCAGTAGTGGATAATTTGCTTACGGAGATGGAATTTTAGTCACATGAAGTTGAATTCCGGATTGGAACAAGGATTACATTGTGGTGGAATTTGGTAAGTACCATCACTACGCATGTAAGTGGCACTAGTTCATAGTCAGGCAGCTTCAGATCAGAGTGATCTGAATGGTGTGGGCGGGGATCTACCCGTATTTCACTAAGTGCCAAACAGCACCAGATGGCATGTCCATAAGACTATAGTCATCAGACATTCAGAGCGCAAGGTCACAAAAGCACCATTGCGCGTTGTAGCAGAGACCACTTTGTTTTAAAAGGAACATGGTTTTGAGAGTGCAGCCCATGATATGAATATCAAGGGGACGGATTCAACACCATTATGATAGGTAATTATGCGCAGGAGTTCATCATAACTTAAAATAACCCCTGCAGGAGCTGTTGAGACGAAGAAGAGGTGGGAACTATCATGGAATTCATGTGCCCGGCCTTGTACGATGTAAGCTTCACCAGAATCGCTGCACATAGTTGACTATCCTTTCCAGAGTTTAACTGGTAATTGAAGTTTGATTAAGATTTTATGAAGAAACCGATTGCTTCTAGAAGCAGAAAGTGTGATCCATATGCTCTTTTCCAATAGCAGCATAATGGGCTTCTAAGTCGTCTAAGTGAACTTCATCTACAATAGAACCACTTTGAACTAATCAAACAACTTAGATGTTTCAAGCTTTCAGGCTTTTGCTTTACGTACTATGTTTAAGAAATTAGGGACTTCCTATCACCGTATGCCATGTTCGTGTGAATTGACTGATCGCCGCAGTATTTTGTTTTAATTGAGTGTGATTGCAATGACAAAAAGGAAGCTACTGAAATCTGGTGGCTGCAGATTGTATCTGTGTGCAATTTTAATACTCCAGGAGAAACAACAGCAAGCCATGGTCAGGCTATTTGGGGTTCTGATCTGCATTGGTTCCTCTTCTCTAAATTCTTACCATGAATTTTGTAGTCCGAAAATGTTATCAACTCTTCAGGAAAGGCTTTGCTTTGATAGTCTGATCAGTCGATGCTAAATGCATCTGTTTTGACTTTCAAATTATTTTAGCGGCAATGGTTTTTCTAAATGCAAGGTTAATGTCAACATTGTATGCGTCATAAGCTTTGAATCAAAATAAGCATCCGGGCCTACAGTAATTGACGCTATGCTCATAGCTGTTAAAATTCCGCTCTATTCACCCAAATAAACATTCAACTAAGGCCTACAACCTTAGGCAACATTGGTCATTTCCTTTATTGGACAATCAACAACCATCGAACACACATCAGCCAAACTGTGTACCACCTTCGTCTATCCACAAAAAATAGAAAAAAAAAATCCCAACACCAACATACGAGTACAAAGAAGAAAAAAGAAAAAAAACTTGATCTTGACTATTGCCACAGCAAGTGCAGGCGTATCCATAATCTTACGCATAAGCCATACTTACCTGCCATTCCACACAAATAGACATAGCCAGAGCCACCTCTGCATGACCGTCGTCATCATCATCATCAGCGTGCTATCCATAAGATTTATCCAAACCAATCTTGATGCTTCTTAATCCGTAAGATCGAAGAAAATAGACGAAGCAAAAAAACAAAAAAAAAATCTGCAAGATCACTCCGGGTACCCGAATGGGCAAAGTGTTACGGTAGCTCAAGATCAAGACGAAATTGAAGAAAACCACCATCATCAACGCCAACCAGAAAATCTGCCACGGAATGCTGTTGATCTCCATCTGTTGATGCACGAGGCGAATTGATGCCACTGCTGCAAGGAACCGGCTGCTATCCAAAGTGAGACGGCAATTAACGTTCGAATCTGAAGTTGGACTGGCGTTGAGGGAGCGCTTTAAGTGTCTCACGTGAGGCGAAAGCATCAAACGAACGAGTACGAGTATTCGTACGAAACGCGTCTATGAGTTTATTTATTTATTTTTTTCCATTTCTAGGATTGATGCAATTTCAGGCGGCCAATTGAGGGCAAGTGCATCAGCATCAGCATCAGCATCAGCATCAGCATCGGCATCAATGTGAGATCAATGTTTGGCGATTTGCTTGGTTGCACCGGAAACAATGCTTTCACCATTTTAAACGAGTTTGACCTCGGTTTGCTTTGCTCCGCTTATGTGCTTATGTCAATGAAAGGGAAATTACTGCCATTGCAGGGGGTATGAAGTAAGAAGAAAGTAGGTGCGGAGTATACATCCGATCAATTGATCTGTCGATGGGTAATTGCCATGTTTGAGAACGACAATCGGAATGTTCTTTAGGAGTAATTGCGACGGAATCGGATTGGATTGGATTGTTTCGAGCTTGTGACCTCGTTAACCGGCATTCGTTTAATTGTTTAGCATTCGAGTTCACATTTGAGTGATTGCTTTCAACATTAGAACTATTAAAATCTATCCGATGGCAGGGTATTCTGAGACTCAAACTCAGACAATGGAATGTGTTGTGCGCGCTAGTTTGGACAGAGTGAAAATGGGCATGCTGCGGCGTAGTTGAATTGGAAAGGTTGTGCTCTAGTATGTTCTATGGACACAGAAAAAATTAAAAGGGTACGCAATGAGAGCAGAAAAACGGTATACATGGTGATTGATACGTAGAACCATTTCTCACATTCTACTCGTATGATCTATGATGAATCCTCCACCACTGAAGTGATGTCTTTCTCTGGGTTCTGACCTATCTACGAGTATATTGCCACTCATTTCTAAATTAATTTTTTATTTCCTCTTCCGCTTCATTAAGACCGTCGATCACAAATTTTTCTAAGCTCTTAGTAGCTCCCACATGTCAATCACTATTCCAGAGACGACTTAAGTCTGCTCCAATTATTTCACTAGTAAATTGTCCAATTACGCGTATGCATATTTCATTCCACGTACTCGCAATTGCGTGCAATACATGTGTAGGACTTGGTGCATACTCGTATCTCTCGCCGTAGCGTCTAGATTTTTGTATGTACCCGTAGACCGTAGATTCTGATCCAGTAGACGTATAAATAGTTGCCATTCCCATGGACTAAATCCCACAATGTCAAATTAAGAAATGGGCCATTGTAGTCGTCCACGTTCGAGTATCTGTAGGAGTGGCAGGTACGATTATCTTATACCAACAGGTGGATTACATTGTTATCGATAAACACACAGGAATGTCTATTTTCATTTCGATTGTGCAAATATCGATTTCCTGTGCATCAAGTGGTTTCTACAGAAGTGTGCCTGGCCTGGCCTGGCTCTGGCTCTGGCTCTGGCAATTACATATTTACGGCAGTGCATAGTCTTGAATGTGGTTTGCAATGAAAACTAAATAAATAAATAAATACGTGCCGATAAGAGAGTAGATAAGGGAATGTGCACAAGAGCAAATAATGAGTCACAAGTCACATTTTGTATCCAGCAGTTGGTGTGGAAAATGGAATTTTCAATTGAAATTGCTGCACCTAGTTGGTTTGATTAGTTCGTCGAGTAAGGTGTGACGAATAAGGTATCTGTGAGACTTACACTGGCGTGATTTAATTTGAAAAGTTAAGTGGAGATTCCACTGAACTATATTTTGTTGTCACAGTTAAGTTCTCTTCAAATAAAGGATTCGAAAGAGCCCATCGGACTTAAGAGTGTTTGCTCTATGTTGCAGCAGAACATTCCCAGTGATTGCGATTGTCTGTGATTGTCCCTGATCTTGAGTTAGCTGATCAATTGGTACTTGGACATCATCAGAGAAATCATATTATTTGACATACATTTCGGTTGCTGCAATTGATTGTCATGGTACAAAGCTATCTCATACAGAATTCCCCACAGCTGTCCTGGACTATCCTAATAATTGCATATAGCCTGAGTGGAATATTTTCTGCTCATGGTGGATATATGAGATACTATATTTCCGAGGTCAGATACAGTTAATTTAGTCAAATTTTTCGTCACTCATTCTATTGCACAAGCTGAGACACAAACGATGCAAACACAAACAGAAGTCGTAAAGTCACTTGCTTCGTCAACTTTCTTTTAGAGTCAGTTGGAGCAATGAATTGGAAAAGTTACGACCATAAGCTGACATAGTTCTTATCGACTTTCAACTCATTTAGGGAAAAGAAATTCAAATTTATGATAATCATCTGAGAATCATATTAAACGCTAGATTAATGCAATGTTAACAGTAATGTTATACCCAGCCTTATCTCGATAAATAGGCTGCTGCTGCAGGTTCGTTTGCTGATGATATGAATGACAAAACAGCTCGTTTACTTTGGAAACGAAATTCTTCAGTGATAAGAGACACCAGAGAATTCACCTCTTGATTCACGCGATACTGTACGAAATCCACAATCTACTCGGACTCTACGATACCAAGCGAGAATTGCATTTAAATAAATAAGTCTGTGACCTTTTGAATGAAAGATGATACATAGTCCCCTGTGAGGTGAATACACTTCGTTCCATGTTCCTCCAATTTTTTGATCCCAGCCAAACTATCCCTAAAATAGGCGTTCGTTTGAGGAAAGCTTTCATCTTTGGAGCCAAGTCCCTTTCAGCCATTTCTTTAGGTTTGAAAACATAAAATAGTCAATGGATGTAGATCCGGAAAATATGAGCCCAATTTATGAAGTTTTGTAATGTTGGTACCCCTTTGAAGGTTATCGATGCAGATTATGCTGCGTGTATTCCAAAAAAACTTTCGTTATGAGCTTGTTAGCCAAAAGGCCCATCTTGTCCTTCTTCGGCACCAAGACGCTAGCAAAAACCAAATATTTCGACTGCTGCTTGGTCTCCTGTGTACTGCTGTGGATAGAAGCGTTCTCAGAATTTGACAGTAATCTGTCTATTGACAGATGGCAGTTGATGTAAGAAGATTTGCTTTTCAAGTTACAATCTGGAAAATTCAAAAGGGGCACTAGCCTCTCTGACCTGTAGCCAGATAGTAACTTAAGCTAATTCCAGTGGTCATCACGTCTATAGCAAGCGTAGCAGGAGGTAGTTTCACATATGCATTGTGCATTTAGGACTTAACAAAAGCAATTTGTAGTATTTTCCACCGAAGAATAGCATGAATGAGGTGGAGTTTTAAGTGATCTTGTAGCTTCAGTAAAATCTGATGTCCGAACAGACTTACTTTCGTACTGATCTCCAGCCAGCTCGATCTTTAGCTAGGTGCCTCCAGTTTCGTACGCTAAATTGGTTAAGGTCCCTTTCTACTTGCGTGCGCCACCTGAGTCACTGTCTTAATCTACTGCGTTGGGTGGATTCCTAGACTTTTCGGATACAAATGTTTATCCGCTCTACATGATCCTATCATCTCAGTCGTTAGACCATCAGTCTTCTGTTTAAGTCGATGTCGCTGTACAGCCCGCATAGTTCGTCATAGTGTCTCCTCCTCCACTCACCGCTTCTGCAGACGGGACCGAAAATCTTCTGAAGAATTTTCCTCTCAAAGCAGCCAAGAGCACCCTCACCCATTAAGTCCATGCGCCATAGGACAGGACTGGGTCACTTTTGTTGTTCGAGAGAGGACTTTGCTAGTCAATTGCCTTCTTAGCTCAAATAAGCAGCGATTGTGAACAGCTATTCTTTGTTTGATCTCATTGCTGGTGTTGTTGTCAGAATTGATAGCGGAGCCAAGGTAGACAAAGTCCTTAATTACCTCATAGTTAAATCGGTTGAGGGTAACGTTCTGTCCGAGACGTCGATGTTTGGTGTCCTTTCTTGTTGACAGCACATACTTGATCTTGCCCTCATTGACCGTTGAGCGACGTTTCTGCCTCAATATCCGCGAACGCACCATTGACCTCACGCTGCTTTTTTGCGATTATGTCAATACCATCGCGTATGTGAGTAATTGGACGGACTTTTGAGCTGTGTGCCTCTTGTGTTGGTGCGTGAATTTTGCACTATTCTGTCAAGAATGATTTTGAAGACATCGCATGACAGCGCATCGCCTTGCCTAAATCCTTTTTGGACATCAAAGGTTTCGGTTCTTTACCGACCTTGATGGAGCAGCGTGCATTCTCCATTGTCATTCTGCACAATCGGACGAGTTTTGGCAGGGATACCAAAACTAGAAATTATTTTTTATAGCTCGTCTCTATAGATGCTGCCATACGCGGCCTTAAAATCGATGAATAGGAAGTGTGCTTCTATTTAGAGCTCATACGACCTGCCGTAGTGCGAACTTCTGGTCGATGGTGGACTATCCTGGCTTATAGCCACACTGATATGGACCAATTAGGTTGTGATATGAACTTGTAGGCAACGTTAATTAGGCTAATGCCTCTGTAGTTCGGACAGAAAATGCTAAGGTTCCATTTATCGGATATACTTCCGTTCGACCATATTTTAGAGATGAGTTGGTGCATGCGCCTTACCAAGTCATCGCCTGTCGCTTTGAAGAGCTCGGCAGTAAAGCCGCCCGCTCCAGCAACATTGTTGGACTTACTCTTACAAATGATTACCTTCACTTCATCCAAGTCGTGTGGACGAAATTTAAGGTCTACATCATGCAGGTTGAAAAGTTCAGTCTGGGTGACAGCGATGTTTGGTTTGTCATCTCCGATATACAATGTACAGAAATGGTCCTTCCAAATCCTCAGCATCGACAGCGACTGTACTACTATGTTCCCTTGTTCGTCTCTACAGGCTTCGGTTCGGGAATGTTCTTTTTACATTTTAGTAAAACTTCCGAATCTCATTCCTAGAGTAGCATCTCTCAATTCCCTCAACCGCTTCGCATGCTCCATATTTTCTTCCTGAAAAGCCGATGTTCGTCTCTCCTCTAGTCCTTCTATTCAACTCCACTTTGTATGCATGTGGTTGGAGGCACTCGTCATAAAACCAGAGATTTCGTTATGGTCGCTGAGTGAAACCCAACACATCAGGGGCAGCATCTCTGATGGCTTTTTGGTAATGTTACCACAGGTCTTCGATACTTGATACTGGCGGCATAGGACCTATTAAGAGATTAATGAAGACTCGATCTGCAAAAGATTTGGCGATCTCTTGCGATTGTAGCCAGCAAATTACCTTACAGCAATAGTTTATCTTTGCGACATTCGGGATATCCGCAATCGTACCTTAAATACAACAAAGTAATTGTCCGAGTCGACCTTGACCCCTCGGAACGTTCGGACATTCATACTCGTAATACTGGAGGAGTGACTTGCGTCGATCACAATATGCTCAACTCGGTTGACGTTTGATTGATCAGGAGATCCCCAAGTACCCTTATAAACATCGAGATGCACGAACGCCGTGCTAGCTTTGGCAATTTTTCGCCGCGCCGCAAAATCGATCAACCTGAATCGTGCAGGCTATACTTTTCGACAGTACTACCTAGCTTTACATCAAAATCTCCGAGGACAATTTTAATGTCATAGCTAGAGCACTGCGAATAGGACTTGTCCAAAAACTCGTAGGAACTATCTTTGGTGTTGTCATCTTTCTTGTCTAGGGGAGTATGCGCGCATGCAGGGCTAATGTAAGAAAATTTAGCCAGATTATTACTAGTCGCTCATTATCATGCCGGAATTCAACTGTTCTTGCCTAACAATGAAGCCGCATCCAAATAGGTGCCGTCGCTTTTGCCGTCTATAACAATCGTCGTAGTAGATGTCGCAGCTTTTCATCCTTTTTTTGTCCAACCCATACCATCGAAATTTTTTGGATGGGGGTAACATCTGTTTTGCAGTAGTTAACAACGTCCGCCCGTTGTTCGGCTGCACTTGGCCTATTAAGGCTCCTAACATTCTACGTACAAATTCGAAGCTCGTTATCCTTTTTTCGTTTGCAGGGATTGTCAATAGTAGATCCGTCCGTATCCGAGGCTTGTGGTTGCGTCGGAACAGTGGGTTTTTTTGATGGTCGGGCAGTTAACCGACGGGACAACCCTCAATCTGGAGGCCAATTCCCCGTTCGGGGATGTATTAAGTTCTCATCCGCACCCATCTCTTTTTCAAGACCCTGACTTAGTCTCGGAAATGCTTACATGCCTGAGCTTCAAATATGTCGGAGTAGCCCGGATACGGTCTTATTTTTTTTATTCCGGGATTTTACTTCACTGTTCATTCTATCTGGGGAATCCGTTCGCTGTGCCGTTTATAGTGCTGCTATTTTTATCTACTGGCCAGCACGGGTGGACATCGACCGGTACCCGATGATCACTTGACAGTAAAATAAGCACAATTGGTGTGTAGCACCTAGCCACCGAACAGATTTCCTACGGAGTCTTAAAACTTGTAAAATTATACCACCCACCAATTGAGTCAACAGAAAACAAATAGCGCACTAGTAGTTTTTGGCGCGACATTTTTGATCCAACGATGTGTTGCAATTTTATTTCGCCGCGGTTGTTGCAATTTATTTTATTTATATCGATATTTAGTAGCCGGTCTGCCGGCAGGAATCAAACTTAAAAAAAAACAACACAACGCTCGCGAACCACACAGGTGGTGGTTATTTCGGTAATGGCGGACTGCAACGCCAACAACAAAAAAAACCAAAAAAGGGAAATTTGCAACGGGCAGCTGGTTGAGTGCTGCCACTTTCGGCTGCTCAGCTGGGGGTGGGTTTATGGTTAAAAAAAAACGAAATAAAAAAAATATATGGTAGTCGCAGATCTCAAAAAAAATTAAAGATACACAAATGTGTCCGTAGGCGCCACGCAATCTTTTTAGGAAGGAATTGCGAAACCTCAAAACGATGGAAAAACACAGCAAAAGCCGAAAGTCACGTTATAAAGGGGTACTTTATTGATCGGATTTCTTTTTTTTTTTGAACAAAGGAATTAAGCTGTAGACACGGTTCACAGAACCAGACAGTTAAAACTACCGTAGCAGAAACAGCTTAAGAGTGGGCCGCTATCGTCCGCCTTCCCGAACGATTGAAACTAATTTATATCTAGCGGGTCGCGTGAAAGGTAAACGGGCCTTTATTACGGAGTACTAACAACTTTTTTTTCTCTCACGTTGGCGAAAGCCTACCGGGATCTCACTATCCACTGTCACTACACAATACTTAGCTTGCTGGGTATCCTTATTTCCTCGTCTTCCCAGTTCTCCCTGTGGTTCCCTGATCCTGTCTTTTTTCCTCTCGCTTTGCACTTAAATTTCTTTCTTGTTTTGTTGTTTAAATTTAAATTTCCTCTACTTTCTTGGTCACTTGGACCTAGATCACTTTACTCGTTTGCTTAAAAAAAAAACCTCTATCCCGTGTTACGGTCAACCAAGAAGTGGCTGCCCTGATTCGACTTATGTTCACTCAGACCATTGGTCACTCACCCACACATTCGTGCATTACATCTACTCGGTTAGCGGGCCCAATGTCTGGTATATGTGTACAGCGCTCCGCTACCTAGCTGGAGCGTGTAACCATGGCTTGGGGCACCGCTAGACCGCTCTTTCATGCACTCAAGTGTGCCACTTTGACTACCCAGATCTTCGGGGAAATTTCCGAATTCTGGGGATTTCCTTTGGCCTGAGTGAACATTTCCCCTGAGTTGTCTTGGGTTCAAATAACCCCTTCTTTCCCCGAATTTGATCCCTGAAGTAAGTCGAAGTGACAAAGAAAGTTCCTTTTCTATTCGTTTGCAATTTCGAATGGGGAACTAAGTCAGGATCTAGGGATCTTAGGTTGAACTTTTGAAAAGTGACGGAGGCAGAAGGAAACTTTTTTTCGACTTAAATTCCCGAATGAAAGGTGGACCCGGTGGGCTTCCGTGCAGATTTTGGAGGGGAAGAAAAGGGAATACCAGATAGCGTCCCACTCTTTACATTAATTATGTTTTATTTTTAATTGTACAATTTGTTGTTTCTTTTTATTTGTTTCTGTATTCTGTTTCGTTTGCTGTGTTTGTTTTTTTCTTTGTTTTTATGGGTGTGTTGTGTGGTGTGTGTTGCAGAGAGTTGCAGGCGGTCCGCCTGGCTCTAGGCAACGTGTGCGGGTTGTAGATGTTTCATTTACACAGAGGGTTCCAGACCGCCCATCTGGCTCTAGGTGTATAGTCCAAATAATATGGCCGTCCGCCATATGCTCAGAGTGTTCCAGGCCGTCCGCCTGGCTCTGTCTTTCCCGTGTGGACCTACTGGTTGTCACTTCCGAGGAGCGTAAAGGCAGAAGTCCGGGATTGGAAGAATCCACAGGTACCTTTCGCAAATACGTTCCTCCAAAGCGACAACGGACATAACAGACAAGGCGGGTCAAAAGGTGAAGGGGTTAGGAACTGGAAGGATGGAGCGGATGCCTTAGCTCTACTTAAGGCTGGAGACTACCCAGTGGGGGAGACAAAACAACATTTGGGACAAGGATCGGCTATTTCGTGTTGGACCCTTGCACAAAAACTAAAGCCTATAGCGCTTTCCTTGCGCTCTTGTAGCAGACCGTCCGCCTGCTCTGCGGGGTTCTTCCTCGAGTTTTATTTATTTTGACCGTCCGTCGTACCTATTTATGTTGTCCTTCCAAGATGCTGAGAAAGTGCACCGATGGCTGATGCGCCCATGGCTGCCCATCACTCTCTCAGAATTTTGGGCGAACAACCGTTACAAGGGTAAAGGTTCGAAGGAGTGAAGCGAAGGTTTCGAGGAAAAAGAGTCCAGCTTGTTGTGATAAATTTTACCGCAACAGATGTTTGAAATCAAGTAAGCTCCAGTGAGAAATTGAATCTGTTCCACACTTGCCTTGTCACTGTCCTGTTCTTGCTCACTCACTTCGACGAGTGAAGGTCTTAAACAAAATTGGGTTGAAGTTCTTTCTAGTATCTTACTGTGTTGTTTGTCTAGTCATTTTGGGCATAAAGTGAGGGAGATGCAATATATTGGCGTCCTTGAGAGGGGCATTTGACATTGCCTACCGGATGGATGGTGCCGTCAGAAATTTTTGTTCCTTTTATCGGTGTATGGCTGAGGAATCGAACCCAGACCCTGTGGCGTAGTACTTAACGAACTTAACCACTACGTTACGCCGACCACCTTTATGTAAGCTAAAGTTAAAATTCGCAATAAAATGGTGAAGCAATCTGAATATCAAACCTCTTAATAATACTTTCCCGTTTTCGAAACACTTGCAATTTCAAATAAGTCCCAAAAGTTAGCAAAACTTTATGTGAGTGCTGCGAAAGCGCAAGGATCTCGTAGTCACACCGTTCAGTTTCTTACATTTTGCTCAAAGATTAGTGCAATTAGTCGAAACCAGGCTTTTGCTTGCAAATAGTTGGAATGCAAGACAATACCTTTTTCCATATCCATTATTTAGAGCAGGCTTTAATCAGCAGGAAGAACCATTGTAGAACATACCCTAAAACTCTTTAAAATGCGACTAGTTGATTGTAAAATGCTGTCTACCATTATTGCTCTCAAGAAGTTGATGCCAGTTATCATTTCGGGCTTCTAAATATGTTAATTTTCGACACAAGTATTTCAGAACACGGAATTTTCGAAAACTTCTTCTCATGCGGCGTTCATTGATGGTTCTTTCTCAAAAGGCTTATCTTATGACACATACCGGCAAGTGACTAGTACGCCCCAGCTTCGGAACGCTTGAAACAACAATATCACGAATCTTTCAACTTAAACTATGAAATAAATAACAGTCAAAAGCTTAAACCACTTATGTAAGTTACACTCAACTTAAATACTTCCCCAGTGACCACAATTTGACATAATTTGAGGTCGATATTTTCCCATACCCGGAGCATGGTAAACAATTTTGCAGCCGCTTCGTTTATAAAGCGCCCAATTATCTGAGCTACCAATTAACTCATTAAGTTTTTATTTATTAATTGGCCTCGTTCTTAGTAGCATACGTCAAATATCGTTTATCATAAGTAAATGCCTTGTACTGAGTCCTGAGGCGCCCCGCTAATCATTGGTTAGCGATGGAATCGCCGGAAGAATTGAAGAAGACTTCATAGCTGAAACTGGTTGAAGTGATTTTCAATAGATTTGTCGGTACATCCATTGAATGACAAAGTCGAGGGGTTTAGCAGCTGCCTCGCTGTCCATGTAGAGAGCAATTGACCTCACGGCAATACCATTCTCAATAATAGTTATTGCTGCCTGAAAAACGTCAGTTTGTTTTTAATTGGAAGACTCCGCTTCCATCCTTTAAACTCAAGGAGCGGTACTTATGTCTATTTGAGAATCATAGTCTGTCTGTAGAATGTCAGTTCCCCCATGTTGGTGATTTGTAAATTTCTCCACTCAATTGTATCAACAATTTTGCTAGACAATGTCTAAAAGCAGGCTCTAAACTGCGTATTCAGAATGCAAAGGCATATGAATATATGACAGCAGGTTTAACGTAACCGTTGGCTTCTCTTGCGCAAACGGGATCCTGATTGATCCCGGAATTCCAATTCAGGATGTCTTCTGAATCTTTGTGAAATATTTTTTAAACAGAACTTAACAGTATTACTACTCTTAAAATGACGGAGCACGTGCTAAGTTTTTCGGAAAATTGGATAGAGAGAGAGAGAGAAAGATTTTTGGGCTCAGTGGTTATTTCGCTCCATGGGTAGCATCCAACATTTAATGGGGAGACTAAATTACTGGTGTAAGTTGGACTTGATGTTGTATTTAGGCAACCATTCATCTCACATGATCTTAGTTGCCTGAAAAAAAATCTTTCGGTCACGGCTGGTATTGAACCCTGAACCGTCCGATTGGGAAGCCAACACACTACCACTTGAGCCACGGCCAATATAATAATTTCTAGTGCTTTTCTAAAGTCAGCTATCAGAAAAGCGAACCGCATGTCAGGATAAGCCTCACAACTGTTGTATAAAGCCAATACATTAGAGCCGGTCTGAAGTGTCAGATATTGCTGGACGTCTTTTTGCAAGAGTTGATGATGAAAAACCCATCTATCCTCTCAGGTTTGACCGTTTACTCCCTCTTACAAGCAATTCCACGATGTGTTTCTCATGCATGCGTGTTGTGATTTTTATGCCCTTGACGACCATTCCACAATCTTAAACAGAAAAGATCATAAACTTATACGTACAGTGTTTGAATTTGTGGGGCTTGCAGCTCCCACTTAGGCCTATTGGCCACGTGGATGCCACGTGATGCCACGTGAATCTATGA
Source organism: Volucella zonaria (assembly GCA_963966105.1). Lineage (NCBI taxonomy): Eukaryota > Metazoa > Arthropoda > Insecta > Diptera > Syrphidae > Volucella > Volucella zonaria. Next base: position 184,250,869 of record OZ014532.1, read on the forward strand.
ACCATTTTGAGCTTACTATGAAGCGTAGGAGACTGTTTACGTCTATATTTTTTTAGATTGTTTAGGTCATTGTGGAAGAAAGCTCCTAAATTAAGTTTTCTTCTCTGGAAGAGAGCTGGACATGTAGGGGTGGAGGATTGTCTCCTCTTCGTCCTTGTCCATCATTTGTAAAAGCGCCAAGCCTTCTTTCGTGTTTGCCTAGGAGCCAGTGTCCAGTGATGACACTTATGATAGCGCTGAGATGCTTCCTATTTAGAAGGATCAGACTCTTATAGCGATTCGGATCTAGCTTTGCCAAGACCTGTTTAGTCGCTAGACATGTTGATCCAATAGTCCACCTGTGGTCTATTCTTTTATCGGCATCCAGCTATAATATTAATTTACACGTAGCGATTGGGATACCTATGCTACCCTTTTTCGGTAGAATAGGTAAAGTGCTTCCAATTTTGGCGAGTTCATCGCCCCTACAGTTCCTTGGAATGTATCTGTGGACCGGCACCCAGCAAAGGTGAAGGTTGAATTGGTCTGCCATCACCATAAGAGATGATCGGCCTTCAAGGGCGGTTTTCGAATTTAATGAGACTGAGTCCAGGGACTAGATAGCTAGCTGCCTGACAATCCGAAAAGATGCGGATATCCTTTGCAGACATCACGTTTTTCTTCAGCCAGGACAGAGCTTCTTTAATCGCCAAAATTTCCGCCTGGAACACGCTACAGTGATTTGGAAGACGGAAAGAGAGGCTTAGATCTAGCTTATCTGAGAAAACACCGCCACCAACCCCGCTATCGGTTTTAGATCCATCTGTGTAGAAATTGATTGACTTGTCCTCCATGAAAGCATCTTCCTGCCAGAAGGATCTAGAGGGGAAGTTTACATGGAAGTCTTTGTCAAACCAAAGTTCAGGTATGGTGTAATCGATGTTCTCTGTGAGGATTCCTAATGCATTAAAAATGTTAACGTGGCCAAATGAATTATTTGTCCACTGAGTCGGTATAAGGCGAAGAGCTGCGTTCGCAGCTACTTGCCTGCTCAAAATATCCAGGGGTATCAAGTGAAACAGAATGTCTAATGCCGCAGAGGGAGTAGACCGAAAGGCTCCGCTTATGCATAGACATGATGCTGTTCTTTGAACTCTGCTTAGTTTACTGCAGTTGATTGCATTGTCTAAGGCCGTCCACCAGACAACAACCATTGGGTTATGCGAGGTTAAAGGCCCCATTTTTTCTGAAAGGGCATTTGCAAGAGAATAGAGCTTATAGAATGTCTATTAGGTTTCCAGTTTAGTTTTCTGTCAAAAATGAGATCCAGATATTTTGCTGTATCGGAAAAGTCTGAACTGGTACCGTTTATTGAGGCAGGCAGGGTTTTGTATTTCCTGGAAGAGAGGACAAGATCAGTTTTATGAGAGCTTACTCCCAATCCACAGCGATCTGCCCAATGAGTTACTCTGTTCAGATTTTAGTTGAAGGAGTTCTGTAATGGTGTTAAGATGCTTACCTGAGACCGCTATAGCAACGTCATATAGTAAGCATAGGCAATCACCCTGCTACCACCCGCTTCCAGGTATATCAGCGGTTCATTAACCACTAACTTTCAGAGAAGGGGAGAGAGGACACCGCCTTGCGGCGTACCTCTGCTGACACATCTTTTAGCAGAAGCCTCACTCAGTTTATAGTTGATTATCCTACTGTTTAGCATAAGACTGATCAACTCCCCAAGTGAGTCGTCTACCTGCAGAATTGACAGCGCCGCCGTGATTGCGGATGTGTTGACGTTGTTAAAGGCAGCCTCTATATCCAGGAAATCAACCATTGTGTACTCTCTATATTGTAGGCATCGTTCGATGTGGCCAGTCGGTGAATGCAGAGTCGTTCCACCGACTTTCCTTTACAGTAGGCGTGTTGAGCCGTTGACAGAAGTCTTGGATCAATTTTAGCTCGTATATGGATATCAATCAGTCGTTCTGGAGTTTTCAGAAGGAAAGGTGATAGACTTATAGGTCTGAGGTCCTTTGAGGCAACATGAGAACATTTTCCGGTATCGGAAATGAAAACTACATTGACTTCTTTCCATGACAGTGGAATGTGGATCAGTTCTACACAGCTCCTCATAATATTTTCTAGCGAAGGGAGAATAATATCTGAAGACCTCTGTAGCTTGGCAGGTATTATACCGTCCGGACCAGCACTGGTTTGAAGATATGCAGCACCCAGAGTAGTTTGTCTCTTGCAATCAGACCATGAATTTTGGTCTCGGTTGCAGTAGGCCTGTTTGGGTTGCTACTGGCCGCGAATTGGGAGCTACCTGGAAAGTGGGTGTCCAGTAGCAGGTTGAGTGATTCATGTCCAAGAGCCATCGTTTTTTTTCAAACAGCTAGACATCGTAGAATTTATAGAAAGGATTTTTCTTAGCCGCCATGCCTCAGAGGCTTCCGTGATTTTATCACAGAATGACCTCCAGGATTGTCGCTTTGCCTTCCTCAGTTCTTTTTTGTATAATTTGAGGGATTCTTTGCAAGAGCCCCAGTCAGTCACTTTTCTTGTGCTTTGACAAAGTTGTAAAGTTTCCTGCAGACGTCTCTAGCTTGAATAGGAGGACAGGAAGCGGTCATAGCCTGATTGAGAGCCAGGGTGAATTCCCTGATGTTCATGTCAAGCTCATTGGTGTCACGCGGGGGACTTGATAGTTCAGTGGATAGCGTTTCTGACAGTATTCCTTCGTATTTTGGCCAGTCAGTTTTCCGATAATTCCGGAATGCTGGTCGGCTGGGAGGAGCATCATTCAGGCTGAATTGGATGTGTCTGTGGTCTGAAAAAGAGTGTTCAGACGATAGCATCCAGTTGATGTCTATTACTTCCTGTCGGTTTATGTTTATTGGATTTAAAATAGCACAAATGCATAATATTTGTTAGATTCAAGTTATTTATTACTGATTAGTGGCATTGTATGTAACATGACATTATGACAAATACCAAGGCCAACAGAAATAATTACAGATACAGAACTATGCTTCCTGTAACCTTACACATTGTAACTCCATACAGCGTTTGCGTGTATCTTTTAATTTCTAAAGCACACATTGAACAAATATATCCGCTTGAACAAGCTTACAAAAAACAAACTTTAATTTATTATTCAGAAATTAGTTGCTAACTAATTGATTCAGCGGCAGACATGCTGGAAGCTACTGTTTAATAATGAAGCCTGTGATGTTGATGACGATGCTATACTTTGAAGTTTAAAGAATTTCAAGACAAAAGACAGAAGTTAATGGCTGTTTGTTTTTGGTTAATTATTCGCAGAGATTAGTTTACGAGTATTCTCTTTTCGATTTGAAGTCGGCATGTTTGTCCCTCCGTCACTTAAGACTGAGCAGTAGATAATAAGAACCTCATCTTCGTTCTTATTATGTTTCGTAAGGTGGATTTGAAAGTGATTTTCAGTCAATTTATTGAGTGCTTTGCTGTTTTTATTCTCCCATCTTGATATATGATCTCAATATTCAAGATTCCACGGCCAAAAGTACCCACCATGAATAATTCATTTGGCGGGAACTAGAGATACACTCTACATCAAAACGTGAGAATCACAAAGAGGGAACTTTTTGCGTGAAATGATTTGTGTAATTTTTTGACGTCCACAACTAAAAGCATTCAAGATTCTTTTAGTATTATTCTCTATAACTATTATTAACCCGTAGATACCAGTAGTTTTTCAAACTGAAGATAAAGAGTTTTGGATTGCTTAAAGACTTATTCATAAAGTCGAACCCATGTCATGAAGGTTTTCTTGCATTTTGTGTGTTATGTTCGAATGAGTGTGCATTAGTCACTCGTCTGTCGATTGTTTAACATTTATTACGTCAATTTAAGACTCGAAGAAAACACTTAAAAAACCTCTCCATTCCAAGCCTACTATAGTATCTCGATTTCCCATTCCAGCTATTTGACTTTTGATTAATCAAAGCCATAAACACTGATGACATTCCTCATCAGTTAAGTGACACACAGAACCAACTGCTGTATCCATTCTCATCAAATACACCCCTTCCTCACACCCTGTTTTTTTTTTTTCTTCTTTTGGTTTTATTTTTTTTTTGTTTTGTGAGATGCATACGAAGTCGTGAGCCGCAAATTAATTATGATGCGATGGATCCATTCGAAGTGGCGATTGCTTCTGAACTGCAACACACATCACAGGCTTCTTGCCTTGTTTGTAGTAAATGCTGCATCTAATCATTCCACACAAGTTTGTCTGTAGCATACAATAAAAATTCCAATAAAATTGATTGGCAGCAATTTTTCAGGGCCACTTAGTACGATTGGGTAACAGGCAGGCTAGCAGGTGTACAAGGTACAATTGATCGCATTCCTAGATTTACGGCAGTCATAATTGCAACAAGTTTCAATACGACTCCGGACACTGGAACTCGCATTCGTTTTGAATGAAACAATTTTCCAAGAATCAATTGCTGAAGCTGTCCATATTCGATTGTTGTCTTAAGTGAGTCGGCGCCCTTTTTTCAAATACTCTCGCCTTTTCCTTTGAGATACAAATGCAAGAGTGCAATGACCCAATGCAAATTGTTATGCTTACCAGTCGTTTCATACAAAAGATGGGTGTTGTCGTGTCTTGGCATTACGCGCCATGTCTATGTATCTATGAGGCAAATATTGGCCGGCTACTTTTTAAAAATATTCTTCCTCAATCGTTTGAATGGAGCAATTGACCCATGAATGTGCATTAGTCGAGTCAAGGCATCGATTGAATAATAAATTCATGACGCAAAGTGAATGATAATTTTACGACCAACTTGGTCAAGACGGAGAGGAGTTTGTTTGCGATGAAAATGGAAATATTTTCATGTCTATCAAGTGGAATACATTAGAGGTGGATGGAATGGACAAGTCTATGGGAGCATGTTGAATCCGACGGAGTGTTTTGATTATATTCGTACGTATGATTGGAAGAAGACCCAAGTTTTGAGAGTAGGTTGACGGTACTCCTACAAGTGTGGATGTTGTCTATATTATTTCTCCTATTTTTGTTGGGAGATTTGTAAACATATTTGCTTAAGTAGACTGATTTTATTAATGCTTCCCACATGTTCAGACACCGGGCGACGGACGATTTCCTTGCTGTATGTTTACTAGGATGCAACTCTAAAACAAATTACTTTTGCAACTGTCATTGCTTTTCACAACCCTCTCGTTTGCTAACGCATCTTTGGTTGAATTTTTAGGGTTGGAGGTAAAATGAGACGAAATAGTCAGTAGAGTAGATGTACTAAAATTGTGCAAAACCAAATTCCCGTCTTGTTGTTATACCTCCTACGTTCTTAAATCTTCTTATAAAGGCCCTACGGAGCTTATTATTAGAAAAATTGATTCCATGCTCCACGGAAATGAGGTCCTAGCAAAACAAATAGGAAAAACAATGAAGTGAATGAGTGAACAATTTTTTTTCTTAAAATCCTGGCACACAGCGCGAGCGAAGAACAATCGGGGAGGATAGGAAGAGAGGTACCGATGAACCTTGGTTTTAAATGTTTGAAGGTTATAATGACTAGGAAATAAAGATGAAAATTGAAAAGAGTGTAGGAGACAGAACGGAGCCCTGGGGCACACCAGCATTTATTTTGCGGATATCAGTCATGAAACCATCCAAGACAACTAGAATTGAACGTTCCGAAAGGTTCTAATCCATTGAAGAAGAGAGTCGTCGATCCCAAAAGCAAGCATTTTCGAGAAAAGAGCCTGATGCCAAACTCTGTCTTATAAATATCAAGTGCAACTATCACCACCAACATCATTTTCCGGTGAGACAAGCTACCAAATCACCAGTGGACTTGTTGCTACGAAAACCGTATTGACGGTCCTAGAAAAGTTTTCGTGTTTCGAGATATTTCATGAGCTTACGGTTTATCAGTGTTTCCATGACCTTGGAAAGAAGGGACGTAAATGTAATTGGTCTGTAGGAGGGACGGGATGGACAAATGCTGTTTTCCATCTGCTCGGAAAGAGTCCTGAAAAGTAGGATTGATGAAAAACCTTATGCAGTGGTTTTGGCAGCGGGGAAGACCAACGGATTTATGTATGTTGAGATCTTTAAGTACCTATTCTTGCTACTACACGATTGCGAAAGTTGATTTGTCCCATTGAAGATTCGACGCACTCAAGTGTTGGCGGAGACAAGGCACAATCTGGGAGTGTTGAGCTGGCCGCAAAGTATGCAGCAAGCAGATCGGCCTTGTCCAAAGAGTTGACAGCTGGAATGTCATTGTAAATGAGCGTTGGGATGGTGGATGAGTCAGAATTTCTAATATTTTTGACGAACGACCAAACATGTTTGCTACCTTTGGGACATTGTAGTATTTTCTGCCTCAGTTTTTGGTCGTATTGGAATCTCAGACGCTTGAGAAAGACGTTGCAGTCATTCCTGGCTCATTTGAATTTTTTCCGGTTTTCCTCTGTTGGGTTGGTCTTGAAGGACACAAAAAAACATTTCTCCAACCCTGACAGCCTCTTTACAGCTCGAGTCGTACCATGCCTTTTCTCTTAATTTGATAATCTTCATCCGATGATGGATAAAGCATCTCATTCCAAAGAGAATGGTGTCTGTGATCATATCAGCAGCGACACCCACATCGTTATTGAAAAAACATAACGACCAGTTAAAATTCCTAAAAAAGCTGTTAAGTTTGCTCCAATTGCCATACGGTTCTTTTAGGAATCTTATCTCTAACTGTGTGGTCGGTATACGTGAAATTAGCTGATATAACACAATGGTCCAACCAAACGTGAGGGGAGAGCACATAACCGCAATACTTATCAGGGTGAGAATTTAAAAACAGGTCCAGGGTGTTGGCGTTATGACTATCAACGTTTGATTATCGCGTGGGTTTATTTACAAGCTGCTTCAAGTTGTTTACACAACACACCATCCTTCGGGCGTTGTCTGTTTAGAACGTCGAAGCCACCCAGAATTGTGTGCATTGAAATCGCCCGTAATAACGATCTCAGTGTGAGGATACAGGGATACAGTTCTTTATATGGAGTCAAACGGCTCATGAAACTCGTTAAATGTTGAAATTAAATTCTGGATTGGAACAGAGACCACATTGTAGTGGAGTTTTGTAAACTACATCACTTTGCACGTAAATGGCGAGACCGCGGTGAGAGAATAATAATGGCACTAATTCGTACCCAGGTAGCTTGATCTGAGAGGTGTGGTCGGGGATTTACCTGTGTTTCACTAAGTGCCAAAACAGCTGGTCTGTATTTACAGACGTGGATGTGCGCAGAAATGCGATTACTGTTAAGCTCGTGAATATTGGCTACATCCGCTCTAAATTCCCGAGTCACAAGTGTCAAAGACCGACGATACTAAGCACAGCTGTGAAGTAAAAATTCAGAATTGGGTTGCCGAACCAAATTGTTGTAGGTGTTGTGCCTTTACAACTATAGGAAGTAGTGCTACTATCATCAAAATTCATACCCACAACCCACCATCCATCGGTTGTTAGGAGTACATACTCACAGTAAGCAATATATCGCTCTGAGTGCAACTTGATTAGAAAACTTACCTCCATTTCAAGTATTTGAAGCATGATTCTACATATTAGCGAAATCAGATGCTTTTGTTTCCCATCTTATTTGAAGAAGTGAACTGAAATTATCTTTTCAACAATATCTACAGCCATCGGTTTTGAACACCTCGAGTTGATAGCACTGTATATCGACAGCATTTTTTTACAAACGTGAAGAGTAGCGATTGATTCTGTACTGCTATAACGTCTAATTGCATTGTTGACCCGAAACTTTTAAACCTGATACCTGATTCCGTCTGATACGGATTTTGGAACAGCTACAATCCAATCGTAATTCTTTCCAAAGCCACGAATCTGAAGGGTTACATCCAAGCTTTCCACTAATTTATTTTGCTGAAATAGGTCCGCAAAAGAGCCACCTCAATAAATTGCTCTGAACCGTTATTGGCTTTTACAGGGTGGGCCTTGAGTCGGTCGACAAATGAGTTGCACGCTCCACGAACGTAAGCCTGCTGAACCTTCTTCCATTTCCGAAAAAGGGCTTTCTTGAGAATGTGGATGCGCACACTTCCATGTTTTTTTAGTGCTGACTTTCTAAAGAAAAAGTCAAGTGGATTTATATCTGGTAACTGTGGAAGCCATTGTGTCGACGAAATGAAGCAAGGGACATTGTTTTTTAATCACTCTTGGTTGGTGCGTGCTTTGTGTGCTGGTATAGAGTCCTATTGGAACGTCCATTCTCTCTTACCAAAATGTATGTTTGCTGAAGGCTTCAAAAGCACCATTCAAAACACATTCGCGGTGAATATTCGCATTCACCTTGACTCCACGGTCCAAAAATACAAGCGGCGAATGTCCATCGGCCGTCGAAGCCGTCCGAATCATGACAAACGGCGGCACTTGATTTTTGGTGGCGAATCGAAGGTTAACATTTTCGTACGAATAAACACGATCGTTTTGTTTGTTCACAAATTGTTCGTTTGGGAAATTTTCGGCAACTAGCCAAGTTTGTGCAAGCACAACAGTTTCTTTGCTCTATCGAACCTCACTCTTTTTTGAGGATTTAAATTTTGTGTTTTTCGGAACGTATAAGGATTTAAGTTGAGCTCATCTTTCAATATCCGTTGCATGGTTGCGTCTGATATCTTCAGCTCAGCAGTCATTTTCCTGCCATTCTGTCGAGGATTTTGTTCAATTCGAGCCTTCACTTTCCGAACAACTTCTGGCGCTGATGCAGTTTTCTTCCGATCACCACCATAGCGTTTTGTAAACTCGTTATAACAATACAGCTATGGCCCTAGACTGGAAAATTTTATTGGCCTCGACGTGTTGGTAGGCTCTAAGGATAGTCACTTGTGACCAGAGTTGCAAAAGCTTTTGGCTTAAACCTGTCTTTAATTAACCAGCCAATTGGTGGAATTTGTATTAAAAAATTTTTAATTCTTAAGCTAGTCGGAGAGTTATGAATTACACCAATTTCCATTCTTAAGCTAGCTTATGAAGAAGGTTGGAGAACTCGTAAGCTAGCTTCGATTTTATAATTTTGAACTTGTATGCACTTTGATTACTAATGCTTATCACGTATTCACTAAACAATCGATTTGTGAATGACTTATGTTAATTAATTGATCAACTCAAGTTTGTTTGTTTTTCTAACGGTTTTAACAAACGCTCATAGGAGAAAGAGCACGAGGCACGATAAGCCACTGGCTCAACATATAATTTTAACAATATTGCCACTAATTCAATTGGCTTATTTAACGCATAAAGCATAAATAGCTACTCATACATATACAATCCTTTAAGCGCTCTTGAATCACTTTGGTTTAAAATTATAAAAGCAAAGCTAGCTTACGAATTCTCCAGGCTTCTTGATAAGCTAGCTTAAGAATGGAAATTGGTGTAATTCATAACTCACCGACTAGCTTATTAATTAAAAATTTTTCAAACTACAAGTCAATTGTTAGCTTATGGGTTAGTGTTTGTTTAATTCTTAAACTCGCAACTCTGCTTGTGACTTTCGACTCGAATATAGCGCTATCACACACTTGCCAACAATGAAACCAACTGTCATTAGGCGAAATATTGACGCAGTTTTATCAATTATTTTGGACCAATTAGGCCACACTGTATAACACTTTCTTAGGAAAGGTTAAAATAAAAAAGGCTAAATCCTACGATTCTGCTAGACAGAACCAAGAACCAGCTTGGAAAACATACATTCAAAAAAACAACGGTTGTATAAAGTGACCACATAAGAACGCTAGGAAAAAAAATTTAAATCAAACGAAAACGGTGTGGGATATAAAATTGATTCTGGCTATATTTTGAAGCTACGTTCATGCCATTATTTTTGAAATAGCATATCATTCAAATGTCCGCCTCGGCTTCCCTGGCCGGTCCATTTTTTGATGACTCGGTCCAATATGTGAGGCGTTATTCTGGCAATAGCGTGTTGAATAGTTGGCCTCGAGCTCGTCCAAAGTGGTTGGCTTGTTCGCGTAGACTAAGGACTTGACGTAGCCGCAGAGAAATTAATCGAGTGGTATCAAATCGCATGATCGCGGCCCCAAATTTCTCCTTCACAACTGTTGTGTGTGTCGCTTATATGGCATGTAGTGCCGTCTTGTTAGAACCACAGCTCGGATATATCGATGTTGTCAAGCTCTGACTACAGAAAGTCGGTTAACATCGCTCTATGCCTGAGACCATTGACGGTACCATCTTCAGGTGGAGGGCTTATAACACAAATCCAAGTGCAGAACGTACCTGGATTTTTAACGTAAACCACCTGTCATTAAGACCTTATGTTTACGAGATGCCCATACACCCATTGGGAGCAAGGATTCGCCTTGCCATCGCTAATAATACTCGCTTAATATATACGAGTACTTATACCCGCTTTAGGTCCAGGCCGACCTAAAACCTCTTGCTGTTCTTAGGGTCACAGCACCCAGTACTTTATTTGCAACTCTACAATGGGCAAAACCAAGGAATACCCGTACCCGCGATTTGGGTTTAAACCACATCCACCACGACGCTCCCACAAGGGGACCTACCTCTAACAAGTCAGGCCCGGACCGAAGTCCGGGGGGCTCCTGACTCCCATGCTACCGTGATTTAAGTCCTGGTATGGACTACCGGTGGTCCGGCCGCCAACAAGACCTATGACCGGCAACTTCTAACTGGTCAAATTGTAGCAACCATTCAGAGGCTGTAATCTGAAGATGTTTACGATAGGACCAGTAAGAATAATCTGCCCCTGCTTTTTATTAGACAACGTCATTGATGGGCGAAGCCTTGATAATTGGGCGGGGGTCCAAATCCAAGTGCAATAGTACTTGGAGGTTCAATAATTTGGTTAATTTGGTAACGGTGTCTGCTTCCTCATTTCGACAGAAATAATTTCCGATAATGTCGCCATGCCATAAACCACACCAAGTAGTCAATCTTTGTGGATGTATTGATGCTTGGCCGAACACTTGTAAATTGTGTTCGCTCCAATAGTGGCAATTTTGCTTGTTGACATAGCCGCTGAGCCAAGAATGGGCCTCGTCTGAGAAGATGTCGGCCGACATTTTCAGCGCCCAATTAACGAACTCAGGATGTTGTCTATGGTCGTCCGGATGTAGGCCCAAGTCCAAAATAAGCCGGGTTGACTCTCTGGCTATGTCCAATTCAGCTGATCCTCTCCGAATTAACATTTCTGGGTCTTCTTCGATACTGGCCGCTACAGCGGCTATGTTTTCTTCATTTTTTCGCGACAGATATTGTCTGGTTGGTGATTTAGAATCCAAAAGAGTGGACTCATGCGCAAACTTTTTTACGGTGGGGCGAATTATTGCACTTACATACTGAAGCCATGATGGCGACCGGCCTCACGATGAAATTCACGTTGCATATTTACAACGGAGCACATTCGGCAAGCGTAAAACGATGCATGATGGAATGGCAGGCCTTATTGAGTTTGTTGACAGCTCGATGTCATTGGTAACTTTGACAGCTGCTGAAACATAAGAATTGGAAAAACTATCATTGCAATCTGGTCATCACTTACTTTTAAAGGTGACGTTGCAAACGTGCAAGGACTGTAATAACCACAGGTTGAACGGCGTATAAAAAGTTTGCGCAAAAACATCTGGGATCTAGATAAAGGGAATTTCAGGATGATGTGCTCAGCAAACTATTAGCCACTAAGTGCGCTATTAGGAACCTTTTCTTGATGGTAGCAAGTGGTATATATAAAGTAGCCATCTCCCGGATGTACAGCCAATCTAAAAACAATATAAAGGAGACAACAGCTGGAAATTTCAAACGAAAGCGAGTCCTTGATTGGATACAGAACTACGACTTTGCTAAATAGAAGAATCCTGAAAAAAACCTCAACAACATCTCAAATCTCTCAACTCTGGTGGTGGTGGTCTTGTCTCTTCACTTATTGTGTTAGTTGTCAGATAATTCTGTGCGTGAGAGGCTTTCTTATAAGCAGAAGTCTTCGCATTCGGAGGTTTGCCAATGGCTGTCGATAAAATTATTATTTTTTTCTTTCGGTATATTGCTTTGGATCGATCTTAAGCTCAGCACCACGCAATCACCTTAATCCGGATCGTGCTATGTATTGCATATCACCAGCAGAAAACTAAATGCAATGAGTCTTGCTTGGATTCCAAGTTACATTGGATCGTGATTGAATTCGAAAGGCCAGGATCCGGTCTTTCAACACGTCTATCAGGAGTCTTGTGTAGAACCTCTACTGATTGCGGGTTTTCTCCAGAGAACAACCTTTGTGCCATAACGTTTTAGGATATGGGCAGATAAATGCTTTCCATTTACAGGGGACAAGTGTCACTTTCTCCAGCGATGGTTGCTTTGAGGAATGGTCAGCACCGCAGAGTAAACCCCTTCTAAGTGTCGGGCTACATTCGGATCAGGCAGTGAGCACTAGGCACAAATGTGTTATTTGTTTGCTATTGGACTGATTAAAGAATCTAGAAAAGCATTCTTTTAGTTCATGGCTACCTCTCAATTCATACTTGAAGGTATGTACACATAAATGATCAGAACCTGGTCCGTAACTTATGGCTGGCATTTTTCAATGTCACATTTTGAGCTGAAAAAAGAAAATTTCCAAACTTGCGTACATGTCGGACAGCACTGTAGGTTTTTTTTTAATTCCAGTTACTTCATGCAATTAATTTTTTTTGCTCGAAATTTCTTTGATGTAGGTCCTTAAGGTCAAACTGAAAAAATATACAAATTTTTGGCATTTTAAATTGTCTTCCCACGATTAAAAAAAAAGGGAATGAAGAGCACCCACTTCCAATTACTTCAACAAGTAGACGACGATTTTTTTTCGAGTCCGAGCTGAGATTGGCTCAATTAGGCTTCTTCTCAATTGTTTTCTGCCAAAAAATGTAATTTACCTTCTCAACATGGGCGATGGATACCAACGGCCAACTTGAATAAGAAAAAATGCAACCTCTACCAGCAAAACTCGATGTAATTGAAACCTCTTCACTAGTAGGCTGCAAAAAAAAAGGACCCTCAAGATTGAGGCCGCAACATTAAGATACGAATACTTGTGCGAACGTTGCGTTTCTTTCGTCTACATCATAACTACTCCTTTGTTAATATGTGTTGGTGAATTAATTTTGATATGATGTTTATGGTGCAGTTTATTGAGATCTTGGAAATGTGTAGATAAAAGAGGAATGAAAAATATTGGAGGGAAAGTTGTTGACGGAAAGTCCCGATTCAATTTTTATTCGAAACCAAACAATTAACTGAGGAAGCAGCAACGAAAAATGTGATCTTGCTGTCATCATGTACGAGTATGAACATCAAGTTGCAGTACAGCATCTTGGAAGTTTGACGTTTAGTGTTTTCGTTTGTTGGCGCCAACCGTTGGGGGTTGTATCTTTAGCAAGTAATCTGTGATAAGTGCGTTTTCGTAATAAATTTTGTTGAAGTATGTAACGGAGTTTTTATTTATAATACGTAAACTTGCCACATGTACGTGGATAAGGAAAGCGATCAGTAGACGGTGGAGCAATGAGTCCCTCGTGCATTAAACAGTCTGAAATTTAGTACATACATACGAGTACATGACGATTCATGACACATGAAGGATCCATGATATTAGGCTTATGAATTGACTACGGAGGTTATCATCATGGATACAGGAAGAAAGAGCTTGTTGGACTTCTCCGACTGTGCTTCTCCTAGTAGTGGTGATTATTGTCACGGGTCGAAGACAGAACATAATATCAACTGTGAACTCGGACAAGTTTAAGGATAGTAGCTAAAACTCGGCTCTTAATGTGCGAGTAATGCAGCTCTAGGCTCCCAAGCCCCTATGGGCTGCTCGAAGTAACCCTGCTAAGCCTTAAATTTTCCAGTACAGTTTATTCTACAATGGGTTTAAAGAGTCACACCGGTTTGGGCATTTTAAGTCATCAGCTATGAGCTTTCTAACAAAAATATGTACATAGGTGCCACTACAGTTCGGGTGAACCTCTACAGTTAGCCCCGTCGGTCGCCAGTAAGATGCTTCAAATTGGATGAGGTCCTATTTTGATTTTGTGGGCCACTAAATGCAAGTCTCTCTCTGTTGTGTTGACCCTCTGGCTAGGAATCAAAGATTTTCCGGGCCAAAATATTTTGTCGACTTAAGAACGGCAAAATATCTTCCGTAGAAATTTGTTCTTGAGCGATCCGAGGATAACTTCGATGGAGTAGCAGGTTGTTAACCTAAACTGATGGTGGAATCTGGATATTTTATACACGATTTTCAAATAGATACAAAGATGATAACGAGTGTCAATTTGAACTCTTTGGGATTTTTTACGATTTCCCGAATTATGAATATTGAATCGATAGTTAACGTTTCTGTCCTAAAAACGCAAACAAGGAATACGGCTTTGTCACAATAATGTTAATAGGATCTGATATGCGATGCTGAGAAGGTTGGTGGCTCACTATTTGGTTAAGCTGATATTTCTGTTGGCAGGCATGTGGTCATTTGACCAAATCACTGAAATGAGTTGGAGTATGTATGCAACTTGATCTCAACCAGCTGCCTTATTCGCATTATCCAAATAGAATGGGTTGCACTGCCTTTCAGTGGAATGGTAATCCTCATTGCCATACTACAGCACACAGACTGTATCTGTTACACGCTTATATTTACCAGAATTTGATAGACGTTTGCTCAAGACTCAAGACTTTTTGCATGGGCTTATACTAATGACAAGTTTCCTCTCAAATGAATGTCATTCATTGTTTCGGAACCAATCGGTTTTCCTCCTCTTTTTCCCCAACTCGTCCTATCGTATTTTTTTGGATGGCTGCAGTTTTTATAAGTCTTAGGCATCACGTTAAAATTTGGCTGCTTGCCGTCCATTTAGTACTCCTACGTTCAACATGTGAATCGGAAAATCATTTTTGTTGTTTCGATGACGACGATTCATGGCTTTTATGCTAAAAGAAAGTCACCTGTACGTTCAACCCACATTCCGCATCAGTAAGTCCAAACACTCTTTCGAAGTGCACTCTCGTTCGTGTTTTTGGTCAGGAGTGAGTAGCGCGGCACCCAGCGGCAGGATAACTTTTTCATATGCAGAATATTGCCCAAAATATGGCGTGTGGGCTCAGTACTAATCTTTGTGGTATCTGTTAGCTCGCGCACCTTCACTTTCCGGTCAGCCAACACCATTGCATGTATTTTTTTGACATTGTCCTTTGTAACCGCATAGGAGGGTCTGCCGCTGCGGACTTGATGGGTAGTGGAGTTGCGGCCACCACAAATCTTTCGAAACCAATATTTGACGGTGTAATTTGACGGAGCATTAGCCCCATAATGTTTATCCAACTTTTCTTTTGTTTCATTCGCCGTTTTGCCCCTCAAAAAATAATGTTTTTTTATAGAACGAAAATCGCTTTTGTCCATACTCAACATGATGCCAAACACGTCAACAACAATCAGCTGTCAAAACAAAACTAAAGACAGTATCGCACTGAAATTAGGCATGTCTGCCTAAGTATGAACGGACTTCAAGGCTCCATAACCTTTTTTGCAGTAGCAGCGCATACTGGCGGTCAAGGATGTCACTTTTCACTCCATCTAGTACATCATAGTTGTCATCTTTAATCTTAAGTCCTATGATGGCAGCAACCTCTGTACCATTTAGCTTCGACAGAAGATAATGAAATTTATCTTGTTTTCAAAGAGTAGAATTGTCGTGCACCAATGGCAAGAAACGATTGTACCAAGCTATCGGCTTAGTTATGTCACCTGGAAATGAAGGCAGTTCAACTATTGGAAGTTTTATTGAAGCTAGGCGTTGAGAATTGCTAGTTTCGGCTGCATTTTTTAAATTATCCTTTTCTGGGTGCCTGTCATTTATAAGGACCTTGATCGTGGTAATCAACGTTTTTGAAGTACTCGTATATATCCTCGTATTTAAATCGTTTTGGATTCAAAATTTCGTCGTGTTCCTTGTCCTCGATTTTACTCTGAACACCAGCAAGATTGTGAAAGGACCTAAAAACGTACTTGTTGATCGGGAATAGGTATGGAAGAAGGACTACTATTGGCTTTAATTGCAAATGCACTAAGTCTGCACTTATTGATCGCCGAGTTTTGAGATCCTCAAGTGCCATCAATTTCTTTTGATTTATCTTTTGGCCCACAGTATTTGTTGGCTCAGACTTCTACGTTTCTCCGCGAGAGTTGCCTTAGCTATCGAATCCTCACCTTGCTCACTCATAGTGTATCAATAGGAAAACTCGTGATTTATTTTAACCCAAGCGTTAATATATTACGTCGGGGTCACCAAAAAAATGTTGAGAGAAAGTAATTTTTTTTGTTTTCCTGGACTTGGATGATCCTTGGTTTCAGGACGATGGCACCCCACGCCATCAAACAGTCGATCTTTTGCACGCTAAGTTCGGTAATCATGTTAACAGCCGTCTTGGCGGTGTTAATTGGCAGCCTCAGAGCTGTGATTTGACCTCTTTAGATTTTTTTTGGTGGGGTGCCCTTAAAGATCGGTATTATGCGGACAATCCAGAAGAAACGATTCAAGTCCTTAAAGTGAATATCGGGTCGAAAGACCCAGAAACGGTCAACAAGGTCTTGGAAAATAGTGTTGAAAGGATGCGCTATTGCGAATTCAGCTGAGGCAGTCGAATGAAGCCATAACTAATGAGAAATAGCTTTTAATAAAGCCGCAATATATCGAAAATAATTGATTTTTGTTAATTTTGTTTTATTTTTAAAAAGAAACTTGTGTTTGGACCACTCTGACACATAATTTGATTAATTCCAATTTGTTCCAACTAAACAGGTTTAAGGTGTTGTTATATTTGAATAGAAGTTTTACTTAATATATATCGAAAGGTAATTGCGGCTTAACAGAGACGTTTTGTTTGTTTAGGTACCCTTCATTTCCATCATCCAATCAGCGAAAGAACGGTGTTGTCCGGGGTTTGCTAGCTTCGATTCTTGTGTCAGCTGGACCATACAAGCAGTAGGTCAAGATCTTTATGCAAAATGCGGTGCAAAGTGGTTGCGGAGAAGCCCAATTCCTGAGATCGTCTCGAAATAGTCACACCTGGGGTTTTAGTCGCACTCTCAGCTACGGCGGTGATATTTTCAGCTGGCACTGCCGGACGAACACGAGTTGGGATCTTTGCATCACTAACCTGTCCAAGATGTTCAAATTTATCGATTAAATTCACTATAGCTGTGCGAGAAGAGGCTTGATTATGGCCAAAGTCAGTACACACTTTACGACACATTTCCGCGATATTTTCACCGTTTTTGCCGTGAATTTTCACTATTTTAACACTTTGTACTTATCAAAAGTCATCGCAGTGATAGTTGAATGCTGACAGTTCAACAATGGCGTGAAATTTAAAACGTCACCTCTTGTGTTCCAAAAGCCTATCTCTCGATCTCCAAGTCAGCCCTGGATGACCACCCATGTCCAGAGTATTCACAAGGAACGATTGGTGATTTACGTAAATATCTGATTGATTATAGTATTACTAGGTGACCGCGATGCACCTTCTGGTGTCATGTGACGTACAAAAAATTAAGCTTCGCCCTACTAAGAATAATTTTCAATCCCCAAAGGCTTTTCAAACACGACATTCATGAAGCTTTCTTGATGTTGCAATGGCACCCATATAACGATCCCTGATGGTTAGTGCTCATCTGCAATCAAATTGCCCTAAGAGCAAACAAATGCTGTAACCTAAAATCAGGCTGAGATTAGAAAATTGATGACTCATGTGCCTTGTGCCATCTGGCACTAACTGAATCTCAGACATCTCTTTCCAAAGAATTTGTAAAATTTATTCAAATGGAACGTAAGGTCAACGAATTGTTAGAAGTATACATGGCACCATCTTGTTCAACATATTAACTCACCTGTTCAATTGCTTGTCACTGACATGACGTAAACGTCCCTCAAACCAGTGTACTTCATAGCTAATCACCAGTGTAACCCTTTACCCATCACCACCAACAGCCGTACTTAAAATCTGTAATCAGCTACCGTATTTGTGATTTTCTGTTTGTCTCTATACTTTTTTGTCAATATCGCCGCTCACGGCTAGCATTTTTAATTTCAAAAAAGGTCATCTCGCATGTACAAGTTGTAAAAGATATTTTTTTTTTTTTTTAATTTCTCATACGAGTACTGTTCACAGCAATGTCTATCTGCCATTATTCGTCCATCAACTACGTCTGTCTGTCTGAATACAAATGAGTAGGTCCGTCCATCATCGAAGTCTGCTTGGCATAATTTAATGCTAAGCTATCGAACAATATTCCACCGATAGATACTATAGAATTGTGCGTATGCTTTGATTTGATTATCTGCCAGATACAAATGGAAACGATAAATTAAAAAATTTTGTTTTGTTTTTTTTTTTTTTTTCTCGAAACACTAATGGATCAGGCGCATATAGAGGTCTACACAAAACAGATCTCGGAGTCATAGACCACAACTCGTACAGAGTCTGGATGAGATTAACATTTTAATTTTCCGGATGGCTGGGTGAATGAAGTGATCTCTGGGGTTAGAGGACTTTAATTTCAGAGAATCAGACGTATTTTTGGATTTTTCAAGAGCATTTCTCAATTAGGGTCAGATTTTGGCTCATCAATTCAAGAGGGTACCACGGTGAACGGTAATGGGTTTGGGAATTCTTTTGGGCTATGAATCACTTGGGTTGTCTAATCGGTCAATAGTTTAATTTGGATAATTGGCCATTTGGCAAAGTGTGCTTAGGTGGTTTGTAATAACAGAAATATGTAGTGTGAGTTGAAATGGATTTCTGTCAGAAAATTCCTTCATCAGGTCATTACATTACACCCTGGAAGCGCTGGCTAGAACAGATAAACCTTATGTCTGGACAGTATAAGAGATCAGTAATCGAAATCAATATTCTACTTTGTCTCAACTCTTATTTATGACATGGAGATCATGGAGATATGCCAACTAGATAAGATACGACGAAATGACATTTCCTTGTATTGTAGGGATCGAATTTGGAACAATAGAGTTCGCTTGATCAGAATTTTCTTCTTGTGGAGTGGGCTTTTGTTACGAGATAAGCGGGGGGCCCAGAATCAGATTATTAGGTTGAGTCATATATTAGTTTTTTATCAATTTAGACTTTAGCGCTGAACTATAATATCCACCACGCTCTTGGTGGTCATCCATTAGTCGGAGCAGCTGTAATTTATGAGCAGAATTCTGCTTTCATGTATTGAGTACAAAGTCTGTCGTTCGTTTGCATCAAGTGGGGGTTTTAACTCAAAGTGATTTCATTTTACGCAGGGTCACTTTATGATTCATGAGTATGGCATTGCCTACTATGTACCGTATGCGTTAGCATGGAAATAAGCCACTAAATGGTTAATCTTTTTGGCATGAAGAGGTTCTGGTGTTTCAAAAGCTCTAACACCAGAAGTCAAGTGCACTATGGTATCGACGATTTCTTAAGCCCATATCATGCCTAAGAAGTACGCAGATTCTTGGTTTGCTCCCAGATTCGTAGTATTTTTTGAAAGTCCTTTAAGTTTTCTTTGAATTCACGATGAATACCACGATGAACGTTCAATGGACGTGTTATAATGCTTTCTTGGAACCAGCTCACTTTTTGTCCATTTAGAGCTGATTTAAGGTAGATAACAAGTAGCTAGATTAGTACGGCTGGATCCCAGGCCGTCAGTACTTTCTGTACCTAACTATTGTTCAAGCATAAATCCAACAGAAAATTGGAGAATTACCACAAGCGGTTTACTATCGCTTAAGCCGCGTAGCTTCCTGAAAATTAGGTTCCTTTTAGTCCCTGTTTCCTGTCTTTTCACCGGTCTTCATGCTGGCTCATGTTGAAATTCTCATTGTTATGAAGCATGAAGGGCACATGAGGTGTTTAAATGTAATCAGTTTAATCCAGCAACTGACTAAAGGCGTTAATTGTATTTAGGCATTTAACTCGTTAATCCTCGTGAATTGATGAGAGCTTTATGAATGTCGGGCTAATATTTTGACCGTCATAAGTTTTGGGTTATATTAGTATTCCAATGAACAAAACCGATACTATGTCCAAAAAGTTCTTTATTGACTTTTAGCAATAAATGGAAGCTGGACTTGATAGCTTACCGGCCGAGGTATTTAAATCTGCTGATGATGAAATGATTTTGTGGAGAGTATACTCCAACTCATTTCTCAGATCACTTCAGAAAAGTGTATGCCTGATGAATACAATCTCAGCACCGTATGCCCGATTCGCAAAAAGGAGACCCCATCAACCGCGCCAACATAGAGATATCAACATCGGATACAAGATTTTTTCTGGCATATTGTGTGAACGTCTGAAACCCTTCGCCAACAACCTTGGTCCATATCCTGACTTTAGGCCAGGAAAGTGCACAATCGACCAAATCTTCATACTTCGGCAAATCCTGGAAAAAAACTCAAGAAGTTCGAATCGATTCCCACTATCTTTTCATCGATTTTAACGCCGCATATGACAGCGTTTATAGAGACGAGCAATATAGAGTCATACCTAGTTTTGCCATCGCTGCCAAGATTGTCCGAACGACGATTGAGAAGGCTCGCTGCTCCGAGACTTTTGATATCAAAAAAGGTTTTAGACAAGGCGATGTGCTGTCATGTGACTTCTTTAATATTATAGCGAACACTGGAGGCACAACCTTTCAAGAGTCTGTGCAACTTATGGGATACACCGATGATATCGACATCATCAACTCAGCGGGCTGTTACCGGTGCGTTCGTTAGCATTGAAATGGAAGCTGCAAAAATGGGCTTAGCGGTATATGATGTCAACAAGAAGGCACATGCAACATCGATGAATTGGACAGAATTCGAGGTAGTAGGGGACTTTGTTTGCCTTGTCTCTGCTGCAAATTCTGCCAACAACACCTCAAGTTGAAATAAAATAAGGAATCTCTCTAGCCAATCTTTGTTTCTTTGGACTAAAGTGACAATTGAGTTGTAAGGCCCTACCCCGAAAAAAAATAAGGTGACTTTATATACGACCTTGATGATTCCAGTCTGAAGCATGCACTCTATCGAAGGCGGTTGAGGATATTTTCAGTCGTTTCGAGAGAAAAGTCCTTGGAAAAATATATATTCGGTCCCGTTTGCGCTGACGGGCTTTGGAACAGAAGATTCAACGACGAACTATACGAGCTGTACAGCGATATTGACCGAGTCAGGAAACTGCGCATCAGTCGCCTAAGATGGCTAGGACATGTAGAACGACTGTCTTCGAATCTTATCCGGAGACACAACGCAGTAGAGGAAGAGCAAACTTTAGTTGGCGCTCACTAGTAAAGAGGGGCTCCCGACTTGGACAGGCTTGTTAGTTGACCCAAGGTCCATCCCAAACCGTAGCGCCACTAAAGTAAGTACGTAATCAATGGACTGCCAGCAGCCAGTGGGGCGTACTTTCTTTCGTTAGGGTATCTTAAGAATCACGCATTGTGCAGCAACATGTACGTTGGTGCGAATGTAAGCCAGAAGTTCATCGACTCATGACATTGTTTTATTCATGTATGCCTAGCGCCTTTACGTACTTGTCAACCCCGTAGTGTTTGAAAACAAAGAAAGAAGCCCTTCTCTGTTAAGGCACAATAAGGTTGTTGCTTGTATTCTGCCTTTGACCGGACAAAAAGAATCTCAACTGACAAAGTAACCGTTATCAAATAGGTAATCCTAATATAGATTTCTAAGATGTACACGTCTGAGCCCAGCCTAAGAAGTGCATCTCAATTTGGTGTGGGATTCAAACCGCACTTAGTTTATTCAGCCTTTAAGGCTTGCGGAAGCCCAGCTTTGCTGCCGTTGAAGACACGAATAATTTACAACTTTTATGTGTTATTCACAATAAAGCTCATCGTTATTAAGGCTACGTACCTCTCTGCTTGGAAAAGAAACGCCAAGTAGTAATAAGTATAAGTCGGTTGTCCTTTTTGAAGATACCGTCTGTAATGGTTCGACTACAATCTTTTTCTGGTTTAATTTAGCCTGTCCCGAGTAAGTACAGATATAGTCGACCAGAAATTTTAGCTTCATCTTGAGATCTTATATTATCGTGTCATATGGGCATGTCCACAAAACAGAGGAAGAGACAATTTGTAAGCACGATATTCAACAGCCCAGTGCATCCTGTTTTTTTCAACTACGATATGCGGTGTAGGGTTCAGCCCAGGGTTGATAGGAAAAACATATGCGTATTTGAGACATATAGGTCCTTAGAGCCTAGTAAAAGCAGCAATGACGTATTCATGATAAGGCTTGCAACATTGAACAACTGACTTACAGGATAGGATGAGTCTTTCTCATCCATGAGGCATTCTTCAGTGACAAGCTTCATGGCTATTCGAAAATTCTTTACACTGCCACTTACTAGTAACGTAGCATGCTTTCAATTTCGTTATCCTCATGACTAAAACAATCTTAGTTTGGGAGGATGAATTGAAAGAGATACAATAGATTACCCCATCGTCAATAACATCTAGGGCTGCTGAAGATTTGTAGCAGATAGTCACTAGGTATTATCCGCCAGAGGGTACACCTCCATCGTCTGAATACACCCGAACGTAGAGTTTACAAATTTTGAGAAAGTCAGGGCAAAACTCGGCTAACATGCATTATACCAGTAGACACTGGACGGTAAATCCCTATCTACCATCGTCATCACATATTGACCATAGCCGGTCTTCACAACGAAAGCTCTGTTCATTAGTATTGTTTAGCCGAATTACACAAGCCGTCACACCTGAGTTATTCAATGTCCTATGTCCTACCTACCAAATTTCGAAGAGCAGTCTTCCGATCGTGACGCTCAACATATCTCCAGATCGACGACTCTCTTCTTCAATGGATTAGAAATTACCTTTCGGAACGTTCAATTCAAGTTGTCTTGGATGGTTTCAAGTCTGATATTCAAAAAATAAATGTTGGTGTGCCCCAGGGCTCCGTTCTCTCTCCGATGCTCTTTTTAATTTTCCTTAACGATCTCTTGTCTGCTACTTCTAATCCAATATATTCCTTTGCTGACGACAGTACTCTCTGCTTTTCATATTCGTTCCCAGACTCACGTTCCTGCTCTTCGGCTGTAGAACGGGAATCGCAGCGTATGTTAGGCTCATTAAATTCTGATGTTTACAGCATAACTAATTGGGAAACCACTAACAGAGTAGAATTTAATGCTTCCAAGACACAATGCCGCATTCCGTCATTAAAGCGAAATTCAAACATCCATGAATCGCACTTGCATCGTCGAAACCGAAAAACTTTCCATTCTCCGCATGTGTGTCAATGACAACTTACGTTGGAATGATAACACATTCGGTGTCGTCAAAAATGCTGCGAAATTTCTAGGTTTCCTCAAGCGATGTAAAAAATATTTCACCCCTTCTGATCTGGCTTCAATATATATATAAGGCGTTCATCCGCCCAAAATTGGAGTACACTACTCACATCTGGTCAGGTGCGCCTAAAACATCTCTGCATCTGCTTGACCGGATTCAAAACCGTGCGATAAAACTCGTAGCTGATACCAATATCACCCAGTCAATGGACACCCTCGAACACCGACGAAATGCCTCGTGTCTCACTTTGTTTTATCGCTGGTGGTGGAAACACCAGTGCTCCATAGAAATCGCCAGTAGCATTCCGCCCCTTCTAACTTTTAATCATAACACCCATCTCTCTATGAATGTTCATCAACTACCATCAAGCCCACTTTTGGACGTACTCTAAAATATCGTGATTCGTTCCTAACCCGTACAATTCGCTTATGGAATGCCCTGCCTAGCTCTTTATTTCCTAGCCATTATAACTTTCAAACATTTAAAACCAACGTTCACCGGTACCTCTCTTTCCATCCTCCCTATCTTTTCTTCGCCAGCGCTGTGTGCAAACATTTTAAGGGCATTTAAATCCCTTGAGAGCGCGCAAATTATAAACAAAAAAAAAACATGACTAGGGGATCCGAAGCCCTTAGCGAGTGAGTGGTCATCTTTATCTCATTCTTCTTGGTGAGAAATCAACTCTTACTATTCGCCAAGAAACAGAGATGCGGTGCAGTGAAGGAAGACCGTATCTAAGATATTTGTTTTGAGTAGAATAGCATCCAGACTAAGGGCTGATGTCTGGTTAGGGATTTCGTCAGCTACTGAAGTAGTTAGTTCCTTGAAATTTCAGTACAGCACCGAGTGTGGTGCAATTTGAGGTAGACATACTGCAACTTGGTACATAATTTTGAATTACAGTCATAGTACATAGATATATCATGTACAGTCCGTCCCCAAAATCAGGATCCAGTTCATAAACCTCATAGCTTTGTCAATTTGGAGTTTGCACTTTATATACCGCCTCCATGTTGTTATCCATTTAAATCTAAAGTTTCATTATAACATCAACGATGTAGAAAATCTTCACTGACATTCCAGTTGTCTAATGGTTCCATGATCGAGCATAGCCTACAACATCCATTACCTGTCGTCCAAATAACTGGTACTCAAACCGCGAAACAGGTGTACCACTGTACAGCACATAACACAGCTACTCGTATCTCGGACATCTCACCCGAGAAAAAGGTTTCTCCATTCCACACGATCGTAATTAGTTTCTAACTAGAGCAAATCACCTATTATCCACCGCCGATTGGAGTTGGTCTAAAATTACTCTATGTGGGCTGTAGTCAAAGCTGGACTGGTTTTCCTGGTCCGCGCTCCATAGGAATTTGGAGCAGAGCTCTTTGCCTTAATGAATGTTGGATGTGTAGTATTTTTTTTTTTTTGTTAAAGTGATTTTTTTTTCTTTTTGTTTGCAGTTATGCCGCGGT
Source organism: Volucella zonaria (assembly GCA_963966105.1). Taxonomy (NCBI): domain Eukaryota; kingdom Metazoa; phylum Arthropoda; class Insecta; order Diptera; family Syrphidae; genus Volucella; species Volucella zonaria. Next base: position 184,275,816 of record OZ014532.1, read on the forward strand.
GTAAGTAAAATCGGTTGACGGAATTAAAGCGTCATTTCGAAGCTACGAAATGGCTTCACCAATGAGCGCTGTGACACTATATCGGACTCCGGGTGGCATGTGCAACTCAACGCCACTCAACCAACAGATGCAGATACAGCAACAGCAACAGCAACATCTTAACAACAATGAACACAAACGAATCATGCAATTTTTAAGTGCACCAGCGATCCTGTCACCAACTCTGGAGCCTTCATCGAAGGGACTTTTAAATGGGCCGGGCCAAAATAATTGCTTTCTCAATTGTGCTGTTCAGGTGAGTTTTAATTTATTTCTTTGTAGCCTGACTAATGCTAGATTTAAGTAATTGCTCAGTAGACGGTGAAATGACCTGAATCTTGGATTCAAATCCTGCGAACTGAGATACTCGTACTCGTGAATGATTCAAAGGCCCACTTCCTCCCCATGTCATGGACTCGAAATTCGAAATTCATTACACGCAAATCAACTTCATGGGAAATGGATTCCCCTAGGAGCACCCAGAATAGACTGGGAGGGCTAATTAAGTGGCGTCATCATTGCGAATTTTTACTCTGATTATGCAGCATGCCGTGTAGTTTGCCTTGGACACGTAAAACACATGTTAGATGTTCTAGGTGTTGCTTGTGTAGAGTATCTGGAGGGGATTTCAACAATATCCATGTTCGAATGTGAGAATCTAAAACGAATGTCGGTTTCATTGTGTTTTTTTTTTTTTTTTTGCTTAGAGATAGAATAAGCAGATGAAGTTAATGGGTTGTGGCATGCATTTCATAACACTAGATACGACTCAGTTCATTTTATGGGGAGTCCCATGCTCTTGATGATAATTGCTTCTACAGTGTAGCTCGTGGAAAGTGTATCTCGAATGACACAGAAAGTGTAACTTCTTGTTAGAGCAATCTAATCAGAATTGATTGATGGCTGGGTATGATAGACTTGGGAAGGAGAACACTTTTACATTCGCTGTTAGTTGTGCTATATCTGAGATTATGAGAGATAGTTACTTTATGAGGTGTAGGAGAGGGAAATATGTTTGATATATCCAGTGATTGAGAGGCTTTCCGCTTCCTTGTGATCTTGTAGAGCTCTCTGTTGTTGGCTTGTTTGACCCCTTCCTTTGAAGAATTTGATATTTTTGCCTTATCGGTGAACCTACAGCAATAGATACATAGATATCCGAATCAGGAACAGAACTCTCTATTCGTACTCCAAGCATGCGTATCCAAATTGGTGTAAACAGTGCTGCACTGTTTAGACTGTTCAATGGAGGAGTCCTGGTGTGTAGATTCTATAATCAGCGCCGTGGATGATCTTAAGGTCAACAAATCTCTTAGCTATTGGATTGTGTACATTGCCGTAACAGAAACTTTGAACGAATCGAACGCAAGGTGCCTCTGTACGGATTTGAAAACTTTTTTGACTGATGCATTAGTGTCCAACTACTTCTAGCTAAGTCGATGTCGCTGTACAGCCCTTAAAGTTCATCGTTGTATCTCGCCCCTCACTCACCGTCTATGCAAATGGGACCGAAAGTCACCCGAAGAATTTATCTCTCAAAACAGCTAAGAGCACCTTCACCCATTTTTGATAAAGTCCATGGCTCTGCGCCATAGAACAGGACTGGATCGAGAGAGGGCTTTGCTAGTCAATTGCCTTCTTAGCCCAAAGAAGCAGCGTTTGGCAGGAGTTATCTTTCGTTTGATCTCTGCGCTGGTGTCGTTGTGTGAATTGATAGAGGAGCCTAGGTAGACTAACTACCCGAAAGTCATATCTACCGAAAGTGGCATTATGTCCGACACGTCGGTGTTGGGTGTCCTTTCTTTTTGGCAGCATTCCCTCATTAACTGTTCCATCCTCACCCCTTGTACGGACTTTCTAAAAAAAATATGACTCTTGTGTTTGCTCCTGAGTTTTGCACAATTTTTCTCGGGCGCGTCGCCCTGTCTAAATCCTTTTTTGACATCAGAGGTCTCGGTGAGTTCTTTTCGGTCCTTGATGGAGCAGCGTGCATTCTCCATCGTCATCCTGCACAAACCTCCGTGTTTGGCAGGAATGCCAAAGCTAGATATTGCTCTGTATCTATAGATACTCTCATACGCGGCCTTTAAGTCGACGATTGGATGTTGTGTATCCATTTGGAGCTTATAGGTTTTTCCCAACATCGGTCGTAGTGTGAATATTTAATCGATGGTGGACTTCAACCAGGTTCTTGACGAACGGCTTCAGCCGTTCACATAATACGGAAGATATGTAGGATCTTGTAGACGATATTGATGCTGTCTTTGCAGTTGGCGTAGTTCAGAGCGTCTCCTTTCTAGAGGATTGAACAAACAATGAGGTTCCATTCATCGATCATACTTTCGCCCAATTTTAGTAAAGAGTTGGTGTATGCTTCTTATTAAGTCATCGCCTGCCGCTTTGAAAAGCTCGGCAGTCAAGCTGTCCGCTCTCTTCACTTCATCCGGGTCGGGTGGATGGAATTGTTGGTCTACATCGTCCAGGTTAGAAGGTTCAGTCTGGGTGACAGCGGTATTTGGTTCGTAATCGCCGAACTGTATACTGAAATGCTCTTTTCAAATCCTCAGCATCGACTGCGATTCTACTGTCATGTTTCCTTGTTCGTCTCTACAGGCTTTGGTTCGGGGTTTGTGTCCGTACCGTGTTCTTTTTTACCTTTGATGAAACTTCCGAACTTGTAACATCTCTCAATTTCCTCCTGAGAAGCCGGTGTTCGTTTGTTCTCTTCTGCTCGCAGAGCTCGTGAGTATGGTTGGTCCTTTTGTGCAGGGCCGCTTTGTTAGCTTATCTGCATGTGCTTACCGGCACTCGTCGTCAAACCAGAGGTTTCATTGTGATGGCCGAGTGAAACCCAGCACTTCAGTTGCGGCATCTCTGATTGCTTTTTCGCAGTGTTACCACTGGTCTTCGATACTGATGTTGGCGGCATAGGACCTCTTAGGAGATTAACGGAGACTAGATTTTAAAAGGATTTGGCGATCTCTTGCCGTACCTTGACTACAACAAGGTAATGGTCCGAGTCGATTTTGGTCCCTTGGAATCTTTCGACATCCATAATACTGGAGAAGTGCCTTGCGTCTATCGCCATGTACTCAATCTGGTTGACATAGTCTCTGGTTTTTAACGTAAACGCCTGTCGTGTACACTTAAGTTTACGGCATGCCCATACATCCATAGAAGCAAGGATACGCCTTGCCATCGCTTACAAACATTAATAGTATAATACCAAAGCAGAACTTGTGTTGGAGGCACAATTTTCACTATTGGTATGGGTCGAGGCCGATCTAATTGCTACTCTATTTGCTACTCTAGAATGGGTCAAACCAACAGGAAGACCCTTTCCCCGACTTTGGGTTTAAATCACAGCCACCATGACGATCTCAAAAGGGGCCTACCTCAACAAGTCAGGCCCGGACCGAAATCCGGGGGCTTTTGACTCCCATGGTACCGTGATTTCAGTCATGGTAGGGATTGCCGGTGGTCCTGCCGCCAACAAGACCTGTGACCGGCAACTTGTAACTGATCAAATCGTAGCAACCTTCGGTGGCGTCATCTGAAGATGTTTACTATGCTCTGCCACTGTTTGATAAACACCCTTCGGGTAGTACACGTACTACCACCAGTACCAGATTCGAAGTCGTGTGCAAGGCACGAACTTCCCCTTTGGTGAAGGGTTGAGGCCTATCTAATACCTCAGCCATTCTGTGGGTCATGGCACCCGGTTGCAATACAACTCCACATCGAGCAGACCAGTTGGTTCCATAGCAATCCCATGGCTTGGCACAGGTCGTAGTAGACTACACATATGCCCAGCCATGAGATGTCCAAGATCCATTCGGTCCATTCTCACCGCGATTTTGGGTTTAAACCTACAGCCACCACGATACTCCCACAAGGGGGCCAACTCCTAGGTCAGGCCGGAACCATAGTTCCGGGGGCTCCTGACCTCCCGTGGTACCAGAATATAGCTTCCGGTCGAGCTTCGCAACCTTGAGGTTACTTCCAGTTGGGCACCTCACTGCCCAGGACTGGCGGCCTTTGCCACTTAGGGCTTCCCTAACTTTTAAAAGGACCCACCCGCTAACTGCCTACTGCGTCTTCTAAGGAATACTTCTCTTGGTTCTTTCGAACCGTACGGTGTCAGTGAGAATTCCACTGACGTCGTAGGCATCACCGTTGTAGATGATGCCCATAGCATGCAAGTCCCTAACATCTGAATAATTTGGGCACTCACAGAGTACATGAAGCCAATCCTCATGGGTGGCTCCACATGAGCAGCTTGCCGCCAGAATGCAAGAATGCATTAAGGGAGCCATGCCCGGTTAATAAAAAGCCCAGGCTGAGGGTGAAGTTCCGTTCAGGAAAAACTGTCATGGTCAGCACATCCCTCAGGAAGCCGTAAGTAACCCTGCTGTTTTCGCTAGCATCCAACCTAGATTGCCATCTAGATAGAACGCATGCGTGTAGCAAGGTTTTACGCTGCCTCAGGGATATGCCATCCACTTCTGCTGGGGAAACCCAGTCTCGTTCATTAAGAGGGAGACCTTTTCTTATCTTGAAAGCGATACCACGACGTATCGCCTCCAGATCCAGAGGTGGTACTCCCAACAAAACTTGCATTGCCTCTGTGGAGACAGTGCGGCACACAGGAAGGCAACCGAGCAAGGCGACTCTTAGCCAAGCCAAGATCCGACGGCGGCCATCTTCAGTCATAGCCCTGTCGTACCATACCGACGCTCCATATGTTGCGCAGGCAACAAAAAGACCGCTGTATATGACACGAACAGAGCGCCTGTTAAGCCCCCAGTCAGATCGCAGAATGCGCCTTACCTGGCCTACAGCACATAACATGCGTCTCCTCATTTGGACGAGTTGAGGCATGAATTTCATGCGCTCATCCAGTGTTATGCCTAAGTATCTGACCTCAGTCACACACCTAATGCTAACACTATTCATCCGAATCACAGGAGGCCGACTTCTCGTATTCAATTTGCCTTTAAGCCGCATTGATACTGTCTTCTCCTGTGACACTTTAACGCCAACGCTTTCGCCCCATTCGGAAACTATTGAAAGAGTTCTTTCTCCTAATTCCTCCACACGAGCCCTGGATTGGCCCTCGAGGATAAGGAGCAGGTCGTCTGCATAAGCGCAGCAACCACAGAGCTCATTCAATCGCCACAGAAGCGGATCCATCATGAGGTTCCAGATAAAAGGACCGCAGATGGACCCCTAATCTGGTTGACAGTTGATTGATCAGGAGTTCCCCAAGTCGCCTTATGAATATCGAGATGTAGCCACTGCGTGCTAGCTACGCGATTGTTTCGCTCCGCCGCAAAGTCGATCATTTTGAATCGTGCATGCAATATTTTCCGACAGTACTGCCAAAGATGCCCTCTCTTCCTAGCTTTGCATTGCCGAGCCCAATTTTAGGGTCATGGTTAGGGCACTGCTCGTAAGTCTTGTCCAAGAGCTTGTAGAAGCTATCACTGTTGTCGTCATTTTTCCGTTCTGTGTGGGCTTGCGGCGCGAATATAAGGCTAATGTTGGGAAATTTATCCTTACTATGGATTCTCACAAAGTCTGCCTCTAACAATGAATCTTCACCCAAATAGGAGCTGCTTTTGCCGTCGATAACAATCGCCGCTGTAGTAGATGTCGGAATTTTTCATCCTCCTTTTGTCCTTCCCATCCCATCGCATTGCTTAGATGGCGGTAACATCGGTCCAGAGGCTCCGCTAGTTAATCGGCTGCACGTGGCCTATTAAGGGACCCAACATTCCACATACAGATCCGAAATTCGTTGTACTTACTTCGTTTGCACGGGTTGTCAACAGTAGGTCCGTCCGTATCCGAGGCTGGTTGCTACTTCGTAACTTAGTTTTTTTTCTACTTGGCCGGGCATTTACCTCGATGGTGCAATCCTTAGCTGAAAGACCAATTCCATTATAGATGCCCCTTCGGTTTGAACCAGCATCTGGTTCGGGGATGTGAATTGTGAGTGCTGCCGTTGACCCACTAAGGGTTCATCCGCCACCATCTCTTTTCCAAGACGTTGACTTAGTCTCGGAAATCCTAACTGACCTGAACTCCAAAGATGTCGGTGTTTCCCGGATAAGGTCGTATTTGTTTCATTCCGGGATTTTGCTTTACGGTTGATTCCATCTGGGGAATTCATCCGTTGGCCCGTTTATTTTGCTCTGCTTGTCAGCTTATAAGTTTGACAAGTCGAATCGAGATGGACATTGACCAGTATTCGATGGTTACCACTCGCAAGTAAAACAAGCACAACTCATGTGTAGAAACAGTTACAGCACTGGGTATCGCCAGGTTCACACTTCTGAACCTTTTTGAAGGCTGGTGTTTTAGATGTTATGAGAGATGTTGGGAGTTTGGTCAATTATCGTTGGCAAATGTAATAAAGCCCACTTACTCGTACCTTGCCCTGTCAAATTAAAGGTTGTTCTCAGTTCTTGCTGATACACATTTGCACGTATCCTTTTTTAATTCATGTTATGTTGTAAAACTATGTCTGACCAGTGAGTCTCGACTATTATTTATGATGGACATATTTGTATCCGACCACAACTAGGCTTTCATTTGCATTCATGAGTCAGTTTTACAAGGCTTTCAGACATAAAACTTAAGAATAATGCAAGTGTATCGAGCATATAAAAAATATAAATTATGTGGCAGATAAGATAAACTTCAATATGTCATAAAAAAATCTCTCTCAAAATTGCGTTTTGATATTATCTTTTTTTTTTCTTAGCTCTGGCGGGCAAACCCTTTTCAAGAGACAACCGAAACGAGAGAAAATAATTTTTTTTTGGGCTTGGCTGACATCGAAACCAGTTTCAGATGCGCACGCAAAATTTTATTTATGCTCCTCTGGAATTTCAAGTGTGTGGGAGAGAAATTTTTTGCTGTCGCCATTTTTATTATCTGAAACATTGTATCCCAATCTTTTCCATCGTAATGACATAAAGAGTTGAAAAGGAAAAAGAAAAAAACAAAAAAAAAATAGTTGATGACTTCTGTCACTGAGACAGATTAATCTACTCGGATTGGAAGCTTCTGTTTTTGGTCAGTTTATGAAGTAATCCAAGGCAATCTGACCGCTCTAAAAGGAGGCAAAGAATAACTATACACCTGCCCTTTAATTCATCGTCTGAGGCAACACTTAATCACGCAAACTTACAAAAAAAAAAAATAAAAACGCAACCCTTACGGAGGAAGATCTGAACATGAATTTCTGCAGACGTTAAATCAATCAGAAGTAGCACGTGGTTAAGAAAGAGGCAACAAAAACGTTTTATCCACCGAATTTCTTGCGAAAGCACCTGCTTTATAGCTTCTTCGGACCACCTTTCAAATATAATTTGTATATCGTTATAAGGCAGCAAAAAAGAACGAACAGGTAGACATCAGATAGATATTCTCCATATTGAAGCGATGGCACGCAGCTTGCACGTTTATATTTTTGGTTTTTGTATTGTTGGGCCAGTTAACCCCTTCTGACGGATTAAATGATAGACAGTGGCATAGATGGCAGGTGTAAAAGGATATTTTTAGATTATTTCATCATGCCATTTATTTTTGTCTGTTTAGGTTCTTAATTTGAAATGAAAAAAGAAACACGAAACCATTCGTCATGTGGAGACTTTCCAGTTTGCTGCTCAACTCTTTTGTTTTTTGTAAATTTTCAATCAAATCTACGAATTGTGTTGAAAAAGGTCTGAAATGTTTTTAAATTGTATACTCTTTGAGCAAACGTACAACGATGGGTATAAGAAGGAATCGGATTAAGAGAAGAAGTTTTTTTTAATCTGAAACAGTTTTGAGGCTTCGGACCACAGCAAGTGTTACTCGATCCGGTTGTTTATTACTTCACTTAATCCCAAAGAATAATTCTTATAAATAGAGAAGAGTAGACCCAGTAAATTATAGGCTTTCAGGTAATTGTCAAATCGGATTAAGGTTCTTTAGCTATGCGACTGATCAAATTACAGCTTATGCGCTCTAGTTGATATTTTCACTTCCAAATTTGTCGCACTCCGTTTTGGAAACAATTTTTTACTCTCCATCCATTTTTGATCGTCCGGCTTAGCGGAAGAAGTCGATTGAGTGTAGAAGAATTTTCCCGGCAATACTATTTCATCATATAGGGACGGGATAGAAAATTAAGTCAGAAGAAAGGATGTTAGTTGTATGCATGTAATAGAAGAATACTTCTCCAGACTATACAAATGTGATGTTCAGCAGTTCAGATGCCCATGGCTTGACACAACCTTCCAACATAACTTCTTCATAAACTTCGCTGTTAATTTTCACTCCCGCCAGCACAAAAACGAGCGGAGTTCGTCCGGTCGCGATTACTCCGGCCCAAACCATCACGGACTCTGGAGCGTTCAAGTAACCAAACTCGATCGATTTTACGAATTGCTGCACAGTGAATACACCTTCTCATCAATAAATAAACTATTTTTCAAGTCGCCGCAAACGAGCCACTGCTTCAAGCCGCATTACTTTCTGAGCAACTATAAGGTCTTGAACCTTTTGTATTTTGAAAGGCTTGACCATCAGCTTATAACGTAAAATGCGATGCATGCTTGCAACAGACACACCTAACTCCGCTAACACCGCTGCAACGTAGATTTCGCTCCAATTTGCTTCTCACTTTCTTCACGTTCTCGGCTGAGGTTGCAGTCGACCGATGCCCACCACCATATTTTTTGTTTACTGCGCCGATATCGTTTTATGGTCCCTTAGATGAAGATACGATTCACGTTTAGATGCTGCAACTCACGACCTATCGCCGATTTCGATTTTTTGCCAAATAAAGTGCAATCACTGAAACACGTTTCATTTGCAAGTCGGTTGGTGATACTTATAAAGGGTCTTTCGTTATGTGCTTCCTATCTTTAAATTTAAATGAAACAAAGTGTGTGTGAGATATCATCGAAATTTTTTATTCGTTTGAAAGGCCTATCGATGCCATTATGTTCAAATGTCCGCCGCGGTTTTTCTGGGTGGAACGCATCCGAAATGTAAAATTTCGCATGACTCTGGCGCATAAATCAGGCTGAATTTGACCGATGGCATGGGTTATGTTGGCTTTGAGGACCGCTGTGGATTATGGCTTATTCGCATAGACCCAACTTCATAAAACTTCACAAGAAAAAGTCTAACGGGGTAAAATCGCACGATCTCGGTGGCCTGTTGACTTCACTTCCACGTGAGATGACTTGAATCGCTCGTGCAGAATTTCTAATATGGCGTGAGCTGTGTGGCACGTACCGCCGTCCTGTTGAAACCACATGTCGTTGGTGTCCATATTATTCAATTCAGGCCAAAAGAAGTTGGTAATCATCGACCTATAGCGCTCACCGTTTACGTTGATGGCCTGGCCAACGTCGTTCTCAAAGAAATATGGACCGATGACGCTGCCAGCCCAAGATCCACACCAATCAGTGACTTTTTCGGAATGCGTTGGACGCTCTTGGATCTCATGTGGATTGGTGTCGTCCCAAATTCGACAATTTTGTTTGTTGACGTCCATCTAGAAATAGGCTTCATCGCTGAAGATGATTTTTCGATGAAAAATCACTGCCCTAGAGCCCATTCAGCGAACACACGTCGATGTCTATGGTCGTTTACCTTCAGCTTCAGGGTCAGTTGAATATTGAACGGGTACAGGCCCAAGGGCCGAGTTCTTGGGAGCGACACGAAATCGACTGCCTCGGATTCTCCTGCACACTCTCACGAACAGCGGCGGTGTTTTTGGCAGATCTTGCGTTTCGTCGACGTACGGGTCGTTTACTGAACCAGTGGACTTAAATTTATCCACCACACTGTGAATAGTCTTTTCGGTAGGACAATTATGGCGACCGTAAAATGGGCGAAGCGCGCGGAACGTTGCCCGAACAGAACACCCATTTTGATAAAACAATTTTCTCATTTGGACGTATTGTTGAGTGCTATGTCCGCCCATGGTGATTTGACAAAACAGACTGAGCAAATGACAGCCAATTTGGCAGATGTAGCTTCAACAGTATGGCCACTATCAACTGTCAAAGTTGGGATGTCCCCATTGGAAGACCCTGTATCTCAAGAGGTTAATTGCGTTTGACAAACAAATGAATGGTAAATAAAAGCTGAGCGGCGTTTGGTATTTCGATTTGACGTTCCAAAGATATATTGTTACACTTCAATTGAAATACCCTGCAGAAGACGTCGTTGCTGTTGATAGGTAGTATGGTAGTAATAAACGGAAGCTGCATTTAAACCCCTTATATCGCTAAAGTTTTGCTTATGTCTAGCAACATCCTCTTTAAAGTGGTATCGCATGTCTCTTTTCATGAATATTTTCCCCCAACCTGGAAGGAAAGATTCTGTTATGGTCCAAATTGCAGAGATATCCGGCTGCTGAACGCAAAAAAGATCAGATCTAAAGTAATAGGAAGGTAAAGTGACTGGTGGTTGGGTAACTCGTTATTCATATTATATAGTACGTATGTGTCTGATCGTTAATTTGAAAAAAATTTCATTCCTGTATGTGTTAAATAGAGTACCCAATTCAACAGTTCAACAGATTATGCAGATAGGCCCTAGTGTCCTCTATAAAGTGCAACGTTTCTAGTAGTTTAGCGAAGAGCTACTTTCTTTCGTATGGAAAATGTGAAGTTCAAGGCCAGTTAATTGGGTGTCATATTCCCCTTTATCTTACTTTATGCAGAATTCTGAAGACGAGATCAACTTGGCAATCAATTCAAATTATTATATTGAGTGGAAAACACGAATGACCCACAGGTTGTCCGAACGGCAGCCGACTCCAAAGTCGCTAGTTTATCCAAAAAGATACTGCCTCCGAAGCCGCACTCTATTTAGGTCCTGTCGGTAAAGCAAAGCATTGGATGTTTTAGTGTTGATGTTTAGTCTACCCACACTTATTCTTGTAGACAATTTTAAGTGCAATGTAATGGATTCTGGATGAAACCAAAGTTGCAGACAGCGAAACATATAGACTGTGCAGTATTTTACAATGTTTGGCAGATTGTCCACGTATAGGGAGAAAAGAGTAGGTCGAAGGATTGACCCCTGTGGCACTCCACTTTGTACGCTTGAATAAATGTTCTCGCCAATGCAATTAGCTTGTTTCCTTTCATCTAAATAATACCTAATAAGAGCTACGGACAGACTAGAAAAAGAGAAACAGTCCTTGAGCCTCGGATGGTTCTTATCCATTGCGTTACGAATCTCTTATGCTATAAATATCAACGCAGTGTTGCAGGTCCTTTTATGTTGAAAATCAGACTGATGTTTACATATCAAAGAGTTCTTTGTTAATTAAGTAATCGCATTGTTTTAAAGGCCTTTGACAGGTACGGTAGAATAGCATTTGACTTGTATTCTACCGTATTCCTCATTCATTTCTTAGGGACAAGGACTATTTTTCTCCATTCGGAAGGAAAAGTAGAAGTAGTGAATATACCATTAAAGCTGTGAATAGCTTGAGGAAGTATATAAGGCAGAAGCAGTTTTATAAACTTTGGATTCAAGCAGTCGAGACCAGTAGCATTTGATTTTACCAAGAGGAGTGCTTCAATAACATCTATTTTGGTAGAAATTGGTATTGAAGCCGAAAGCCCCCCCCATTGTCATTTGCTGTGTTATACTCAGGAGAGTCGGGATGCAAGAAGGATTACCATATGACGAAATGAAGTCCGAGTTCAGCTGGTCATAGTTAACACCAGCGGGGACTACAATGTTTTTCTTACCGATGCCTAGATCACGAGGCTCCTTCCACACAGAATTTCTCGAGTTATCCGTCTACTTATTACTATAAAAAATTATTTTGGCAGATCTGATTTTTGCAACAACTTTGTTGCGCAATGAGCGTTTGTCTTTTAAAAATTTATCGATACGAAATCTGCTCCTCTTCCGATAGACAGCGTCACGCTTGACTATAAGTCTCTTGCTATTAGGGGTAAATTATTGCTTTTAGGGTGATGTTGTCCTCATATAGATGTAATAGCTGTTGCGGTAGAAACATTACTTGGTTGTCTACAAGTTTTAGCTATTCGATTAACATCGGAAAGGGTGGTGAAAATTTTGCCTTATAGAGTCGCGGATGTTTGGGTCATATGGGTGAAAAATATCAGTTGAATTTTACCTATATTACTCAGAGTTGTCTCCATCTATCTATCGATATAATTTTTGTGCTTTTGGATAGTCCTTTAAATGGAATTTATAGGTTCTTGGTAGAACACCATAATGATGCCCACAAGCATTCTACAGTAGTGAGTAGTAAGATAAAGAGAACAGAGAGAATAGCAGATATTTTCTAAAGACGTTGAGCCGCATTCATCCAATTTGCCTACAATATTTAACACGGTTGTGCTTGCAGGAACCTTAACTGTGAAGAGAAGCCCAAATTAGGGACATGATTCAAGTTCAGTTCTTGAGAAGTCCACCTCATAATTTTGTCTATGAAATCCATCTTCAATCTCATTTTCCGCGATCCCCTTTTGATCTGGGGCACAGACCATACCTAGTGAATTCAGTCTTTCAACTCCGTTCAGCGATATCTTTGGTCGTGGCGAAAGTGTTCATTAAGACTTTAAGCGCAGGATAGTTTTTCGATTCCTCCAACAGGTTTTCATAGTGTTCGTTGTCATCAGGAGTTCCTTTGTAACAGGATCAGAGTCAGAAAGTCGGAGCGCAGGATCACCGAAATGCTGGTTTCTGTTTTTTGAAGCCTGGTGAAAGGAATGAAATATATTTCAGAAAGATTATTCCAGCAAATAAATTATCATAATCATGTATTTAGATCCAGAGAACTCTCTAGAAATAGCTTTCCATTATTAGGCATGATTCCAGAGAAGGTACAGCTTTATAATCATACATGCTCACCACAAGTATTATAAGGCATCTACGTTGCCTGATCGACTTGCAAAGACTGTCAAATTTTGCATTGCCAAAGGCACCTCAAACGTTGATGAAAATGTCCCAAGGTAGAATTCAATTCCGCCCACTGAATTCTGATCCTTAGCCGTAGGCCAGCAGTGAAGATTTTATTCAAGGTTGGCGTTCTGATCTATACCTTTTTGAAGCATAACTGGATACCTGCTTAATGGGGGTACCCTAGTCTTTTGAGGTGTTCGATAGATTGACAGAACGTCTCTTGTGTTTTGCATGAACGCCTGACAATAAATGACTGAAGTTCATGCCCAGGATATTCCTGGACAGTGGATGGGTAACCACATTAGTAGTGCTGAGGGCACAAGTCGTGGCCGACTTAAAACTACTTGCCGATCTTAGGATCACGACCATCAGCACTTATTGCAACTCTACATTGGATTAAAGCCAGCTGGAAGACTGTTCTTGCGGTTTAGGTGTAAACCACAGCCCTCACTAGAGGGCTTACTTTTAATAAGTCAGGCTCGCACCGATTTCCTGCGGCCCTGACTCCCTCGGTATTATATTTTTAAAAGTTCCCGTAAGGGCTTTTAATGTAAGATAAAGTAGTACTGTCCAACAACAGGACCTTGATGATGGGCAGTGTGAAATGTTGCTGAACAAATCGTAGCAGTCTTCGATCAATTGGAAAACTTTTACGATAAGACCAGTGTTTGCTTTAGCACCGTTGATTATTACACTACGTCATTAATAGGCGAAGCCTTGATAGATTGACAGTAATATGGTGGCCCTACTTACTCTGCTTAATTTGGGACCTATAGACTTTTCCTTCTTACGGCTTGCAATTAACTCTGCTCTCGGACTGGAAGACACTCAGCAGGGAAAAGACATAAATGTAGAAGATGCGAGTCTACTTATAACAGTTTATCGACCTTCAAATAATTGAAATTGACTTAAGCGTTGACTTCGATTACCTGAGTCCACAAATGAACAGATGGAGTAATTCTCCATTTCAAAAGCTGATCGCCTTGGGACAGTGGTCTTCTTTGAGGACCTAAGCATACATTAATCCTCCAGTCTACCCACATATTGTATCGCACTTCAGGCCGCTATTTGATTCAGGCTGATTCCAATACCTTCGTGGGGGATTACAACAGACCAAGGCACTCAAGCAGCGATCACATTTTTAACTTCGAACAGCATAAACCGACGGAGGTAAGAGACTGCTCTGCGTCTCTCAACAGCTAAGCAGCACAAGATCAGACACGGTTTCCGGGATATTGGGATGTCCCAGGGAACTACGCTGGTGGTCGGTCAACTTGCCAAGTTCGGATCCTTTAGAACAAATATTATGAAGCTTAACAACGTCGCTCTACTAATGTCCTAGACCAAAGAAATAACAAACCTTCAAGGTTAGTGAGAGATAGGCTCAGTGGAATTATTTTGACTAAACGGCCTAAGGGATCAAAAGAACTTATCAATATCAGGAGAAAAGATATCTCCAACCTCACAATTATAATCATGGCGCAGTAGAAGCTGTGAAGACAACGACGAGGAAATAAGGTTTGTTGCACACTTCCTGCCTCGGCATCCATAAAATCCAATTACGAATCTTGTAATCTAAATAAACTTTGCTCTATAAAGATCGCCCACTATTGCAGGTTTCAGGAGTAGCTGGACTTACAACTGGTCTAAGATCGCCTCAACTAATCTCATTTATGTCCTGGCTTGTTTCTCAGCCTTACTAATGCTCTTTTATACAATTGAAGACAGTCCGGATAGAGCTTGCCATGCTTGTATTCGGAACTGGCATGCATGCTTTTTCGTTAAACTCATTAGTATAGGAATGTCAAATAGTATTTTTTTTTTGTTGTTCTTCCCCAAGCATATTTGGGCCCTGCTCATTAATGGATAGCAAAAGTGTATAAGACCGTATTTCAGGAGTTCCCTGGCATTAATAAGCCGTACAATGGTATTGCGGCCTCTGAAGCCTAATTAACATACTTTATACCAATGAGTTTCTTTAGCCTTTTCAGTCAGATTACGAGTAGTTGATCTTATATTTTGTGTATGTGTGGACTTCCTGTTTCAAAGTCATACTCCTTTTCCAAGCGCCAGGAAATGATGTCCATTGAACTTCACTATCATTTCATTCCAGCCTCAGTAAATAGAGGTCTTAAGAACTCAAGTACCTTTGACAACACTAATTTATGACCTCCTTATGCTCAGTTTAGTTGTAAAAACCACTGAACCCATCAATTTTCAACGATTCAACCCTCTTAGGATCTGCTGCCTAATGCTAGGTATACCAAGCTCTAACAACAATATTTAATTAAATCGTCAGAACAATAAAACGAAGAAAAAAGAGAAAAAAAAAGCAAAACATACGTGTAACACGAAGAGACACATCCTACCCACGCTTCGAGCATGATCCACGAAAATGCATAAATTTCCTCAACTGCTCTCTAAGGCAATGCCAGCCGTTGTTACTACCAACCGCCGAACGGAAGGAAGACACTTATTTCAAGACTTGGTTCTCTGTTGCATACAAAATGCATGGTACACATTTACGATGGGAAATCTACACAGATGATATAATTTGATATGCAGCGACTTGAATTGAAGGGCCACAAGAGGCGGTAGTACTTGTATAGTTAAGATAGATTCCCTCTGCCTACTCCCATTGGTTGCCCCGAAGTGATACCAGTAAGTTGTGTGTAATAATAATCTTATGGCTCTACTATGTAGGTTGCATTAAGAACTAAAACAGAAATACATCTCACAGATCGCGATTAGTTCACACGATAAGCTGCAGTATATCAGCAGTAGGGCAAAACCGGCACAAGTAGGAACCTAACAAACTAGGTACTCGGCACTACCACTGAACCCTGTGGAACTGCTCAATCGTGAAGCATTGTACGAATAATATTCGTGTTTTTATAGGAGATGAACGAATACGAATACGACTAGGAATACGAGTTCACCTTGCAATTACAGGCAGACTAAGAGAATGGATTCGGCCACTGAACTAGAGAAGAAGATCTCTCAACAGCTCGGTTGAAGTTAAATTGGAAAAGCCACAAGTACACTAAGTACACAGGTGTCATCTTAATTTTCCATCTCCCTGTCGTCGTTTCAAAAGGGATCATGATTTCAATCGCTTCATAGTATCCGTACATACTTGTACTCGTACTCGTACTCGTATCTGTATCTGCCTATGATTATTCACAGTTCTCATGATGTTTCACAAGAGCAGTAGTGGTCTGTAGCTGTAGAAATATTATTTATCGGATGCTGGTCTTCGCAAATCAATTTTTTCACACTTTTTCCCATTGGGGTTTGGAAACATGTACTTGTACAAGCCACCTCTTCATGGTTCGCAGATTTTCCTGAGAAATGATACAGACCACTGCTGTTGGTAATTAAATTTTAGACGACCAACCGAACTAACCGACTATGACGATGAAAACTTTTAACAAGTTGATGAAGGTCTAGATGTGTCGTGTCTAGACTGCCTACTTGGGTGGGGGAGTTGATTCAATTCAAGTTCGTGTCTCAACTCTTTCGTTTTTTGTTTTTTATTTTTTTTTTTTCGTTACCAATTGGTGCTCCGCCTGAAGTGATTTCACTTTCTCACAAAAGTAAAGCAATCTAGGGACACCTCTATGTGAATGTGGATGCGATTTCGTGCGTGGAAAGGTAATAAAATTCAGCATTTTTATCGCCCTTGAATGAGAGATCGTGTGTGTGAGTATGTGGCGGGAGGTAAGGATAATTGAATGCGAAATCGTGCGATGATCGTTTGTTTTTGTAGTTGATTTGTGGCATTCGGGGCGATTATTGTCATTCGAATGAAATTCGAGCATGTTGAACTGTGTGGTGACGATGTTACTCTTGCTGGGCGTTTTTGCTGGTTAGATGCTGTTCGGGGGTATAATGACTTTTTAACGACTTCATGCATTGAAAAGAGATTATGATTTTATAGCCTGGATACAAAAGAGCAGATACATGAAGTGGCAGTTTTATGAGAGTCGATTTGTTTTAGGAATTCAGTTTAATGGTTTGGTCATTGTGATTTCCCGTTACGTCGAACTGTTATGATGGCAGAGCATTTCTGTGCTTGACTCAACTAGGATTTTGTTTTCCTTCATCTGTGTATGGTATATATGGTGGATATGTAGCATAGACATATCAGAGATACTAGCTAGTGTCACTTTGCCTAGCATACTTAACTTGTTCCATTAGAAAGGGTTTTGATATAGGGCCTTTGTAAGCAAGCTGCGATAATGCCGTAGTGGGGTAAAGTCCTCTGTTCCTCTGGAAGTTTAGCTTCCATATTTCATGACACTGCATTTGATCCTTTTTTGGCTGGCCTATTTCATAGCACTTCTTGAATGGCAGTGCTGTATGTAGCATTATAGAGCTTCTCCTAATCGCTCGGCAGCATATAGTCTGTTGTAACGTTTAACGAGCGCCCGGTTGTCCCTCCTCTTATGTAAGCCCAATCACCTGTGCTTGCGATTTCGAGTACCGAAAGAATAAGAGTGTGCAGATTTTTTACTTTAAGCGCCTCGTGCTGAAAAGGTAGTATCGTGAGAAGTTATTTTTTATTTCCTCCAATGCCCCTTGATATTAACACGGAACTAATCTCTGCGGAACTCCGACCACGGTCACTAGAAAAAATGGGGATAGCAATAGGTCTAACTTGCAACTATCGAAATCGTAGTAGTTGAAATTTATATTTTCGTAATTATAATATACAAACTTTACCAATTAAGTTTTGGCAATGGACAGAAGGAAAAACAGAACACCTATTTGCTGCAAACTCTGTCAAGTTGTAATCTTCCCACATTTTGCTCAAGATGTACGAGTAGTAGTATACAGGGACGCTCAAAATTTGTTAGCTTATAGTGGCCATGCTATCTGTCAAATTTGCTGTGAATTGTTCAGTAGTGTATGGCAAACCATATCGACCATAGACAACGCCATGTGTTCCCTAATTGGGCTCTGGGGCAGTTTGAAGTTGACCCAAATTTCGCCAAAAAAATCATCTTTGGCGATGAGGCCCATTTTTGGATGAATGGATGTGTGAACAAGCAAAAGTGTCGGATTCGGGACGATACTAATCCACACGACATATACCAGCACAAAATGCAGTCCAAGAAAGTCATAGTTTAGTGCGGATTTTAGTCTGGCAGAATCATTTGCACGTACTTCTTCGAAAACGAAACGGCGAGCGCTAAAGATCGATGGCGAAATACTTCTTGTGACCTACTTAAACTGGATAATATGGATACCGACGACATGTGGTTCCAACAGAACGGAGCTACATGCCACATAGCGCATGCCATGATGGACATTCTGCAGGAGCGAATTGAAGGTGAGTTATATCATACGGCGGTGAATTGAACTAGCCACCGAGACTACGCGATTTAACGTCTTAGACTTCTTCTTTTGGGGCTATCTTAAGCCGCAGATCTATGCGATTAAACTGGAAACAATTGATGCACTCAACTTAACGAACTCCAATCAGAAAATTCACCCAGATTTAAGCTAAGCCGCGGCGGACATATAAAGTATAAACGATACTTAGTGCCATAAAATGTTCTTCCAAACAAAAACAGAAATGATTGGATATCTCTCACACAACTTGTTTCAGTTACATTTAAAAATCCAGCGTCCTTGAGTGACCATATATTATAACCACACACTGGAAAGCTTTCGATATGAGAGGACTTTTGTGAACAATTCTAGGCGATCTTGGTAATTCTTCCAAGACTTCTTATTTACCTACGTACTTTGTTTTCGGAGTGGTTGTGTGCTGTAAAAAATAGAGTAGAGACTGAGAGGCGTCAACTTGGCGATGCCCAATGCAGTAACTGTTCTTACACATCAATTGTGCTTATTTTACAGTGGTAACCAGCGGGTACTGATCGATGTCCACTTGGACTCGACTTGCCAAACTTATAAGCGTGAGTGGTGAACGGGAGACAAGAATAGCAGCACTATAAACGGGACAGCGCTTATGAATTCTCCAGATGGAATCAACCGTAAAGTAAAATCCCGGAATAAAACAAATAAGACCTTATCCGGGCTACACCGACATCTTTGGAGCGCAGGTCAGTTAGGATTTCTGAGACTAAGTCAAGGACTTGGAAAAGAGATGGTGGCGGATGAGCCCTTAATGGGCCAACGGCAGCGCTCATATCCCCGAATGGATTACTGTCTTCGGACTAATCGACCTTTCGTCCTAGGGGTATCTATAATGGAACTGGCCCTCCAGGTTGGGGGTTGTGCCCTCGCGGTAACTGAAAAAAAAAACACATATACGAAGCAACAACAGGACTCGGACACGGACGAGATCTACTCTTGACAATCCGTGCAAAAGAAATGAGGAAAACGAATTTTGGATCTGCACGTAGAATGTTAGGTCCCTTAATAGGCCACGTGCAGTCGAATAACTAGCGAAACCTCTGAACTGATATTACCGCCATCCAAGAAATTTGATGGGATGCGGTGGAAAAAAGGAGTATGAAAAACAGTGACATTTACTAAGGCGGCAATTTTCATCGCCTTCAAAAGCAGCGCCTATTTGGATGAAGATTCGTTGTTAGAGGCAGGCTTTGCAAGAAGTCTTGAGTCTCCGGCATGCTATCGAGCGCCTTGTAACCCACTATAGCTAAATTTTCCTACATTAGCTTTATATCCACGCAAACCCCAGAAAGATAACGACACCAAAATGGCTTCTACGAGCTCTTAGACAAGACCTATGAGCAGTGCCCTAACCATGGCCCTAAAATTGAGCTTTGCGACATTAATGCAAAACTCGGAAGGGAGGGCACCTTTGGTAGTAGTGTCGGAAAGTATAGCCTGCACGATTCAGGCTGATCAACTTTTCGGCAATGCGAAACATTGTCGTACCTAGCACGCAGTTGCCACACCTTGATATTTGGCGATTTGGGCGACAGGAGAATCTACTGTCAACCATATTGACCATATTGCGATCGACGCACTCAAATAAAATAAAATAAATAGTATTATAGATGCCCGAATATTCCGAGGGGCCAACAACGACTCAGACCATTACCTTTTTGTAGTCACGGTACGGTTGCGGATGTCCCGAATATCGTAAAGACAAGATAATAATTGTCTCTCTCGCAAGAAATCGGCAAATACTTTTCCAATCGAGTCTCCCTTAATACCCCAAGAGGTCCTACGCCGCCAACATCAAGCATCGAAGACCAGTGGCAACATTGCCAAAAAGCCATTAGAGATTCCGCCTTTGATGTGCTGGGGTTCACTCGGCCACCACAACGAAACGCATACAAAGCGTGGCTGCATAGAGGGACTAGAGCTGTTTACAAGCTCTATAAGCAGATGAAGAAAGACGAACACCGGCTTTTCATGAGAAAAAAGGAGGAGCATGGCAAGCGCGGTCGAGGAAATTGAGAGATGCTACTCCAGGAATGAGATTCGGAAGTTTTATCAAACTATAAAAAAGACATGCCACAGACACAAACCCCGAATCGAAGCCTGCAGAAATGAAGTAGAACCGTAGCCAGTGCTTAGGATTTGGAAAGAGCATTTCTGTAGACTGTATAAAGGCGAGCAGGCTGTTGGTAGAATAAACCTTCCAATCTGGACGTTGTAGACCAATAATTCCAACCTGGATGAAGTAAAGATAGCCATATCTAAGCTTAAGTCCCGCAAAGCTGCTGGAACGACAACCTGACTGCCGAAATCTTCTAAGCGCCAGACGATGACATGGTAAGACGCTCAGACGAAAATATGCCCGATGAAAGGATCCTTAGCATTGTTTGTCTGATTCTCAAGAAAGGAGACTTTCTAAACAGCGCCAACTACAGAGGCATCAGTCTTCTTAACATCGCCTACAAGATCCTATCTGCCGAGTTCTGTGAACACCTTAAGCCGTTCGTTAACAACCTGATTGGTCCATATCAGTTCTTACAGATTCAGGTCAGGAAAGTCCGCCATCGACCAAGTATTCACACTACCGTAGATCTTGGAAAATGAGCTCTAAGTCGATACAAGAAACTTTTTCATCTATGGAGACGAGCTATAGAGAGCAATGTTTAGTGTTGACATCCTTGTCGAACTCGTCTGTTTATGCAGGATAACGACGAAGAATGCACGCTGCTCCAACAAGATCAGTAAAGAACCCATCGAGACTTTTGTTATCAAAAAAGGATTTAGACAAGGCGATTCCTTTAACATCATTCTTGGAATAATAGTGTAAAAAAAACACACGCTCCAACACAAGAGGGACAATCTTTCAAAAGTCTGTCCAATTACTGGCAAACGCCAATGATATTGACACAATGGAAGAAAGCAGCGTGATATCAGTGGCTCTGATGGGTTTAACGATCAATGAGGCCAAGACCAAGTATATGCTGCCAACAAGAAAGGACACCCAACACCGACTTTGTCGCAATCTCTTGCCAATCGCTGCGTCTTTGGGCTAAGAATTGAATTGAACTGGGCAATTGACTATCAAAGCCCTCTCTCGAACAACAAAAGTGACCCTATTCGTATAAGACCTTATTAACCCTAGTTCTGCTCTATGGCGCAGGGACATGGACTTTATCAAAAAAGGATGAGGATCCTCTTGGCTGCTTCCAGAGGAAAATTGTTCGGGTGGTTTTCGGTCCCGTCTGTATAGACGGAGAGTGGAGCAAAAGATATCACGGCGAACTGTATGGGATATACAGTGAGTTCGTCTTACCAAGAAGAGCGCTGGTTTGGCAACTGAGGTCGCTGGGTTATGTAGATCGGATGCACACCAATGCTCCGTTCCGAAAAATCTTGGGATCCGTCGCAAAGGGACAGATTCGAAAATGAGGAAGGCCCCAATGCAGGTGGCGCACGCAAGTGTTTTTCCTGCCAGTTCTCTCCCCGACATTTTAAGCTCGATCGTCCCAAAGTTATAAACATCAAAATTAATGAATCTATAGCTTTTTGTAGATTTTGAAGATGTTTCACTTTTTTGTGATTTTGGTGTATAGGGTGGGTATTGAACCCAGAATTTCTGTGTAATTATTGTTGCACTAAACCACTAATCAGGCCTGAATACACAATTATTAATTCATGAAGAATAATCTAAATCAGAAGGTCTTTTGTTATGAGTGACTTGTTGCTCTTTTTGCAGTATGAAAACGTCGTTTGTTGTGCATCTTGAATTAAGAACTGGTATGCTCGGCGGATAGAGCATACTACAATTATTTATATTTTGAAAGGATCATCATTGCTTTGTAAATGGTTTTCGGCTGTCATTCGTTTGGATTTCATTTACGATTTAAATACTCGTATAAGGCAGGCTACTTCGAATATACACATGTGTCGCTAGAAGAATGAATGAAAAGTATTTATTTTTAGTTTACGTTCTCTTCAAAGTCTTGTTGTATTTGACACATTTCATGTTCTGCATCATTAGTTTCGGACAGCGAAGGAGTTCAAAAATTTGGCTGATAAAAACTATCACATTCCAAAAACAGTCGACACGCTGAGTAATTAGAGCATGCTTGAAACGTTGACTTCTTCAAAACAATCAATCAAAATGCCTACTCTGTTAGGAGCACTTCTTTGGCAAAAAGAACAGAAAAATGCCAGCGGCGCACTGCTACTTAAAAATGATTGATACGCACAAAGGTGTGAGGTTTTTAGTTGCATGCTCAATTGAAATTGATTTATCGCTGTTCCTATATCGCCTATAGATAATAATCACTTCAGTGCCATACGGGGTCCTAGAAATAGATATATTTTCTCTCCCTATGAAAACGATAATCCCTAGCCAATAAATTAAGGCTCTACCTCTAAGACGACTTCTTTCTGTGTGCCATTCCATTGCATTGCAATTCTCATCTGCAATATACAAGATGTTAACGTGTAAACTTGCTGAATCTAAAGCAAACGGTGATTAATGGACTGACTGTTTGTATCTCTTTGAGAATACCATGACGATGGCAAAAGCCTCGAGGGGCATGCGCAACCGATTGGCAAACACAAGACGAAGAAATAAATCAAAACGAAGAACAAGAAACAAGATCTGGAAGGTTAGTTGCGCGACACAAGTAGTAGCTTCAGCATACGACTACAAGTATGATACATACTCGTACATATCCGTACCCATGCTCGTCCAAAGTCCAAATTTATAAATAAACATTTGAGATTTTCAGGTAGAAGATACTCTTAGTCCCAGGTGGCTGTATTTGCCACAGTCTAAGTTCAGCACGTGCTAATCTCCAATGGCTGGCTTGTCGTCGTCATCTTTGCCGACACGTCGCCAATGAACACAAGATAAACATTCAAGAAAAACAAAAATAAAAGGAAACCCCTGAATAGCGATAGATAAACAACGATGTTGCCCCGTATGTACGAGTATCTTTGTTGATGGCTCTTACTATTCGACCTTTTTACGAGCACTTGTGATGGCAGTCATTTGAATAGAACTTGAGAGGAAGACCTCAAAATAAATTAGTGGGCATGACAGTAATTTGTTTTGAACTTCCCTTCTTCGATCACTTTCAACTGATAAACAACACTATCTTGTAAGGTTAATTGTTGTCATAGGTACTTTGTCATAGAGACACAAGAACAACTTAGTCAAAGCAATCGAAGTTCAAATTATCATCAACTATATCCTGTGCGCTTCCAATATCCGATTGATAGCAAATTGTAGAACCGGAAGGATGTCCGGAATATATTCTTCCATCCGGTCATTCGGTTTTCCCATGCCAATTACCGGAATCTAAGGCCAAAGGGATTGAAGGATTGATAACTGAAACAATTTCGTAAAGACTGGAATAGACTCGTTATCAATTCCTGTCATTAAAAGTGCCGTGGAAATTAGCATCGTTACCACCAAAATCCAACAGAGTAAGCAATTATTTCACACGTCTTTGTTTGAGTATCTCACAGCTCGATTCGGATCTGTGGGAGATGTCAATGGCCTTCTCGTAGATGACAGTCGACAATAAGACTTGTGTAAAAAAAAAAAGCTGAAAAGAAAATAGATGACAAAGAGTGGCATGGAAAACTGGTGTTGGATTGCGGTAAATATATCTTTATCTCACTAAGCCTTTCTAACGAGACGTATTGTGAGTCATATTTACTTTTTTCCCAACTTCCCAACTTCCTCTTGCCATAAAATACGCGTCTGATGTTATTGAGAAAATTGCAGAAAATTGTTGCGGTCGCCAAGTGCGATTTGTTAGTCTGTGACCTCTGGTGATACTCACACCTTTGGTGGTACTGGAATCTTCCTGTACTGAAGTTTTTCAAAAATCCTAATCAGCATTGTACTCGTATTTGTTTTTTCATAACTTTACTCTGGCATGCACTATAAGGAATTGTTTTGGTCGACGGATAGTTTCAGCTGGAGAATTAATTTAAACCAAGTTCGCACTTCAACTCTTTTGTTTTTGTTTTTGTTTTTCTTTTGTGTCTGATGGAATTGTTTCCCGGTAGAGTGGATATTTTCGGTTCAGGTATTTTCGAAATGGGACATGTTGGTTTCTCTGACAGACAAGAATTCCACGAATGTCTTTATCTTGAATTTGTGGCTCGGGTATGACTTTGATATGACTTTTGTGGTGCACTTTTGAAATATGTGCATGGAGGGCATGAGCAATTATCATGGAAAAAGGCAGCATTTTGTTGTTGTTCTTTTTTTTTCAAAGTAATTGTATGTTATTTTGTCTGCTTTGGAAGGACAAGTAGTTGAATTTATAGGAAGAACTTATCTTTCTTTGCCCGCTGAGCAATTACTCGTAATTTAAGTGCTACGACTTGATTCTGATTTATGGTAGAGATATGATTTTAATTTTGAAGTGAAAATAGGTACTTGTGACTTGTCTTTTATTAATATTTTGTTTTTATTTTATTTCAGGTATGTATGCGGAAGTTTAAATGTTTAAAGAGCCCCACTCTTTCTAGTGGTAAGAGGAATTTACAAATTAAATTGTAGGTGACATATACAGGAAGTGACTGTTCAATTTGAGATAACGAAGTATGTTTGGAATATTTTGACAAGAAGTTCTGATAGAAAAATTTAACTTCATGCGTCTTACATGGAGAAAATGAGATAGTCTTCCTTCTTTCCTATACCCTCCTGTAGGGCCTAGAATCTTCACTACGGCTATGCATCGTCTGCGGTTTTCCAGCATTCGCACTCCAGGACTCCTGTTGAATTATTTTGCGTCATTTATACTTCGTTCGATTCTCACTTTCTACGTTCTGGGTAAGCCAATCCCATTGTTTTAATTTTGAACCCTCGAACAGCTTTGCGTTATTAACGCATTTAGGATGAAAAGTCATAGCGACTTCCATCAAAAGCTTTCCTCTATGTAGAAGATCTTCGATCGGTTGGAGATCATCTCCACTTATTTTTATAAGTTATATGCACCTCTCCTACGCTAGATAAGCCAAATATAGTGAAATGGAGAAATGGATGGAGTCAACTTTTTCGGCGTATTAAGGAATTCGGTGCATAAGGGTATGTTCATGGGTTGACCTAGATTCCAGGAGTTGGAAAAGAAAGTGTGAACGTAGAAACAGCGTCAAAAAAGTCGTATTTTATTTAATATTGTGGCGTCTAATGTGTCTCTTACCCAAATGGGAGCTGAGCTGGGTAGAGCTACAATAACAGCAAAAAATTCGCCAAAGTATTCAAAAAAGGTACTGGGAGCGGATCAGGATTTGAAAGCGATCCTTTTGGCATTATACCGAAAGATTGATCATTTCGACATGCCGATTCAATGTCAGATTCGCTGTATGAGGTAAATCTGAAGATCTTGCAGTGAATGTTAACTCTCGGCACAGAGTCATCAAGCAAGCTCTTTGGCTACAATGTCATTATATTGAAGGGACATATTTTTTTATTCAAGGTTTGCGCCGTAGGGTAATTATATAGCGGGGAAGTCTGAATTCCTCTTAATAGTCGGTGACGGGTCTGTGTTGTATCACTTTATGCACCTGAAGGTTGGTTTCCCTTCGCTTCCTAACTTTTAGACAGCCATGCTGATACGGAGTAAAATCGTTCGAATTGACGGTATCTGAGATTGTTGTACAATGGTCTGAGTGCTTTGTTCTGACAAAAAAAAAAAATCTGAGATTGTCACCATAATCGCCGGTGTCAGCTTAAGATCAAGACGCGTCCTGATATTCCGAAAAAGCAATCTACAAGTAATCAAATGCCGTCATCGTGAATTCATACCCTTTCTTAGGAGCGGTGTTTATGTCTTTAGCAAACCGCGAAGGGTTGAATGCAAATACGACTTATAGCCGCATCTAATGCACTTAAGATACTCAGGAAGAAAACTTGCATTTCCTGTCCTTGATCTCTCTGATTTGGCGTCCAACTTTATTTCATAATGATGTCATCAGCCTTATTAGCAGAATCGTTTGGACGAGTGGACTCTGACAAGTTTGCCTTCTTCATAAAAGCCAGGGACGTCTTTATTACTAAAAGATTGTTTACAATGCGCACAAATTCTAAGTTCGTTAACATAGCCCTTATATGCGGTTCAACGATTTTGACATACGTTTGCTTTTACGATCTCTTTGACTTCAGGCAGCACAAAATTGGGATGGTTCCAGGAATTTGAATAACAATTTAGAAAAGAAAGTTTCTCCAAAAAGAGATTTTATTTTGACGTACCAGGAAGACAAATATTTTTTTAGGAAATGCGATTTGATTTTTATTTTAATCGATAGGAAGAGGACTGCCATTAATAATGAAGGAAAACATTAACCAAATTACCTGCGACACTTCTGTTACACATCCAGGCTATTTGATAAAACCTTGCATTACATTTTCGCACTTTTTAGGATTTGGGGATATTTCAACAATAACAGCCCGGTTGTTGGCTTTGAGCGATTCAATTGGCTGGGGAGCATTGGCTTCAGCCTGGTCTTTCACATGTCTTCAAAGAAGGAAGACCCACGGTGTTAAAGCGGATGATTATGGGGACCAATTGTGATCAAGGGAACGTTTCCCGCAAAAGAGTTTCACCACTTGTGTGTCATTTAGAGCCGTGTTGTTCAAGTTCTAATCATACAAATTTATTGGCCATGGTTCGATAGCTTAATTCATTCGCAATAATAGCCACAGCCGCTTCATGTTCAAAGAGATAATTTCCAGTATTCTGCTTAAAAACCCCAGCAATCTGTAGCACGTTGTAGACAAGCAAACTTCTAGATAACCTTTCTTGGATTTTCTATGCGCCAAATGCGGTAATTCTGTGTCTATCTGTCAAGAAGATAGATTTGATTTGATTTGTGGCCCCGGTCAACCCCGGACAGGCTTATTAAAGCTTATTACAAGCATACATAAATCATAGACTTAAAATTAGCAAAATTAACTTAAAACCTAAACTAGAACTAAAACCAGGGGGTTTGAGGAGTAGAACAAAAG